>OY728120.1:672140262-677140262 GCA_963277665.1 Viscum album | reverse complement strand
TGGAGCTGGTGATGCAACTAGTGCCGATCAGCTAATCAACATACTGGGAGAACTCACTCAGGTTATGAATAATAATCTTACCCATATGGAGCACCCTGATCCGTATCATGGATGATCAATATTAGATCGATTCATGAGGAAACAAACACCAATTATCAATGAGAGTACAAATCCCTTAGTAGCTGAGCAATGGATAAATTCCCTAGAGAAAATATTTCAGGATTTGGGGATTAATGAAAGGGAAAAAGTTATCATGGCAGTTTACCACCTCACTGGAGATGCTGATCAATGGTGGTAACTGATTAAAAACACGAAGGAAGATGATCAAGTATCAAATATGGAATAGAGGGAGTTCAAAGATCTTTTTTTAAAAAAATACTTTCCTCGAGACCATCGAGAAGATATGGAAATGAAATTTCTGAGTCTGAGACAAAAGGAGAATGAGAATGTCACAAAGTATAAGGATAACTTTACAAGGTTATCAAGGTATGCTAGAGATTATATACGTAACCCAATAAGTAAGATTGATCATTTCATTGATGGGTTAAAACCATTTCTCCATAGAGCATTAGTCTCACAATCATTTTCATCATACGAAGACATTGTCTCATGTGATTTCAATACTGAAAAAGAATTATCTAAGTCTTATGACTTTAAAGCAAAGCAAGAGAAGAGGAGATCTTCTTATCAATCTGGGAATAGATATAAGGGGAAGAAGGGAAAGGTTGAATATCCATCTTGTGGTAAATGTGGGAAGAAACACCCCGGTACTTGCTTGAAGGGAATGGGTGTCTGTTACAAGTGTGGTGAAAAAGGCCACCAAGCTCGTGGTTTCAAAAGGAATAAGGAAGCTACCAATGTTCAATGCTACAATTGTAGGGAGATGGGACATTATGAAAATGAATGTACTAAGATTCAGGGGAACATACCTCAGAAAAGTCCAAGGGATCAAGGCCAAGCCTATGTTATCACTACTACTGAGGTAGAAGCTCCGAAAGATGTGGTGGTAGGTAATATAATGGTTTCCTGAAGTTTATCAAATGCATTATTTGATTCTGGATCATCGCATTGTTTCATATCTTCCTAGTTTCCTAAGAAAATTAGATATTCCCAATTTTATTTAACAAGGGAGTTGTCTGTTAAAAATCATAAGGGAAGTATCATTGCAACAATGTTTTGTGAATTAGTCCCCATTAGATCGCATAAATGTTCTTTATCTGCTGATCTCATCGTCACACCAGTGATTGTGTATGATATATTCCTCGGTATGGACTGGCATTCGGAATATGATGCGAATATTTATTGTAAGAAGAAAGAGGTTACGATTCTTGATGATGATGATAAGGAACACCTTATCTTTAGAGTACAATCATCACCACCTAATTCTTATCTAGATCCACCCTCAGTAGCTCGACTAAATTCAATTATTGGGGAGGAAGATAATGAAATGACTATGGGTGAGGAAAGGAATGTTCAAATAGAGGATGTACCTATTGTGAAAGAATATGTAGATGTGTTTTCGGACGATTTACCTGGAAATCATCCAGAACGAGAAGTTGAGTTTTCCATTGATTTAATTCCTGGATCAAGGCCTATATCGAAGACCCCTTATAGAATGGACACTATAGAATTAGTTGAACTAAAGAAACAACTATAGGAATTGAGTAATAAGAGATTTATTCACCCTAGTGTTTCTCCATGGGGAGACCCTGTTCTTTTTGTTAAAAAGAATGATGGATCTATGAGGATATGTATCGACTATAGGGATATCAATTCTATAATAATAAAGAACAAGTATCACCTACCTCACATTGATGATTTATTTGACCAACTGCATGGAGCTCAATACTTTTCAATTATTGATCTTCGATCTGGATACCATCAGTTGTGTGTGAAGAAGGAAGACATTCCAAAGACAGCATTTCGAACCAGTTACGGGCATTACGAGTTTATAGTAAGTCCTTTTGGATTGACTAATGCACCCTCTGTATTCATGGATCTAGTGAAGATGGACATGGGAAAAACCAGGGAAGGTGAAACATCAATGATTTTTCAAATGGTTGCGAATCCATCTTCACTAGAAAGGATTAAGTGTTCTCAGACCGATGATGAAGAATTTCAAAAGAAGATTAAAGCTTTCAATGATGGGAGATTGAGAGACATTGTGTATGAAGATGGAATTTTGAAATTCGGTAAGAGACTTTGTGTTCCTGATATACCTGATCTAAAAAGGGAATTGTTGGATGATGCTCATAGTTCCAATTTCTCTATACACCCTGGGAGCACCAAAATGTATAGAGATTTGAAGGCACATTTTTTGTGGGATAACATGAAGATAGAGATTGCTGATTTTGTGTCAAGATATATGGTTTGACAACAAGTGAAAGCTAGAAGACAACTACCTGGAGGAGTCTTGCAAACTCTTCCCATACTGGAGTGGAAATGGGACAATATTACGATGGACTTTTTCATGGGACTACCAAAGACTCCTAGAAGGAACTATGAAATATGGGTTATTGTTGATCGTCTTACCAAGTAGCACATTTTCTTGCTATAAGAGAAGATATAACACTGGAACGTCTAGCAAGACTATATATTACTGAAGTAGTGAGACTTCATGGAGTACCCCTATCGATTGTTTCTGATCGTGATCCCCATTTGACTTCAAGAATCTTGAAGATTCTTCATAAATCCATGGATACTGAACAACATTTGAGCACTGCCTACCACCCTCAGACAGACAGACAATCAGAACGGACTATTCAAACCTTAGAAGACTTATTGAGATCTTGCTCACTTGACTTTCAGGGTATGTGGGATCAATATTTACCTCTGGTAAAATTTTCCTATAACAATAGATTCCATTTTAGTATTCATATGGCACCATATGAAGCATTATACAGAAAGCGATGTCGCACACCAACCTGTTGGGATGAAGTTTGTGAAAGAAAACTTGTAGGTCCAGAACTAGTGGAGGTAACAATGGAAAAGGTGAAGGTAATCCAAAATCACATCAAAGCAGCTCAAAGTATGCAGAAGAGCTATGCCGATAATCGAAGGAAGGATTTGTAATTTCAAGTCGGTGATCATGTTTTCCTAAAGGTATCTCCATGGAAGGGAGTCATACGTTATGGTAAGAAAGAATAATTGAGTCCCAGGTACATCAGACATTTCGAAATTCTAGAACGAATTGGGGTTGTGGCTTACCGATTGGCAATGCCGCCAAGTCTCTCCAAAGTTCACGATGTGTTCCACCTATCTCTATTGAGGAAATACATGCCTGACCCAACGTATGTACTCACATATGAGGAATTAGAACTGGAAGCCGATCTGTCTTATTGTGAATAGCCTATCAGGATTCTTGATACGAGAGAACAAGTACTGAAAAACTAGACGACGCGTCTGGTAAAATTTTTATGGAGAAACCATAAGATGGAAGAGGAAACGTGGGAACCCGAGAAACTTATGATGAAGAACCACCCATGTCTTTTCATGCGGTAGTATTCTAGAAATTTCGAGGATGAAATTATTTGAAGGAGGGGAGAATGTAACACCCCAAGCTTCAACGGTACGCTTCTATTTGAATAATGTGATAGCATGTGTTGTACGCAACATCGAGTTCTAACGCACCACAAAAAATCAAACTAGCCATTATGAATAGTAATAACTACTTTTTGAAATAATATATATTTCAAAATGGACTTCATTCTTGGATTATGAATATCGAAATTATCCTAAGTTGAATTTTTGGTATTTTTCTGAGAACTTCCAATTTTTATGAATAGTGAAAAATACTTAAAAACTACTTTTTTAATAAAAATAATTTATAGTGATAAATTATATTATTTAGTGGTTTTAATGTATAATTGTAATATATTTTTACCATTTTATCCAATGGTGTTAATTAGAATTAATTTCACTTTGAAATTGGACATAAACAATTGTCAATCTTTTGATATATATTATTTCTTAAAAACACGCCATTTGTGGTAACAATGGGAATTAATTATAAAATTAATTAATAAAACTCATATGTTTGGAATTTTGTAAAATAGACATCATTTTTTAATTCTGAATATCAATTATATCTTAGGGTGAAATTTTGGCATTGTTCTGAAAAACTTCAATTTTTGATGAATAGTGAAACTACTAAGTGGTAGTTAAAAAACGGAATTTTTCATAAAACTTATTTTTACCACTTCTGTGATTGGAATTTTGAAAATCCGAGAGACACGATTAATATCAAGTAGTAAAATGTGGTTCAATGAGATGAAAATAATTTTTGGTGAATAGTAACTTTTTACTTTTATTTACCACGGGTAAAGTAAATACGGTAATTAAGGTTAAAAATGATATTAATATTACCCTAACACATTTCCTAATTCTATTGGACAGGTTTATCTCGACCAAAAACAACCTTATAAATAAGATATTATCATTTAGGTCCACTTGGATTAGATTAGGACATTTATTATTATTTAATTCAAAGAAGAGTTAAAAGAATTAAAATCAAAGTTTATTTACTAAAAATTTTTTAATATAGGGTTATACATAAGATAAATTAGATTTTAAATATTCATTAGAAAGATAAATATATTTCCTACATAATGATATTTTATTTATAATTTTTAGACATTAAATAATTAAATTTATTTATGACACAATGATGATGCAGTAATTACCATAATAGGGAAATATTAAAATAATTGATATTATAATTACCCAAATAAATATAATTTGAAACTTTTTATGAATTATACAAATTTTATAGGTTAATATGACATGTTAGGATTGACTTAAGTAACTTTGTTAGAAGTAATCATTCTGTTATGATTTTAACAAAAATCAATTATTGAATAGTGTCAAAATTGACATAAAAGAGTTTTTAAAACAAATATTATATTATTCATTGATATTAAATTATTAAAAATATAAGGTTCGGCCAGGGGACTTATATAATGATAGGTGTATCATTAATGGACCAATTGGTTGTCTCTTGGATGTATATAGTATGTTTATTAACCATATAATATAAAAATACAAAGAGACATTGTAAAAGTGAAACTAATTAACTAAGAGTTAATACTTAAAGATAAGGTTAATATAGTAACCCAAACCTGTCTAAATTCTATTGGTTGAGTGGTTTTTGACCCATCCCAACCATAAACTTTAAATAATCCACTTTGGATCCATTAGAAACTGAATATGAATTTATTATAAAATAATATTTCTAGATTTTCCAAAGGTTCCTCTCACCCCACTTATAAAAGCGCCCTCTCCCTTCTCATTAACACACACCTTCAATGCCTTTTGGTTCAGCCAACCTATGCCCAAATACTCTCTCAACTTCCCTCACATCATCCTAGAGGCCTTCCTTTAGTTAGAAAGCCAACTTAAGGAGCCCTTTTGATCAAATAAAAAGGAAGATCCCGAAGAAGAGGAGGTTAACATACCCCCAACCAAGGAAAAGTACAAGGTAAGGGGTTTTCATCTCACTCCTTATTTCCGTGAGATTCATGCCATATTGCCACTATTACCTTTTTTTTGGTGTATGTACTACCCATAATTGTATTATTTTTATAATACACTCTAATTTAGGTGTATTTACATATTCATTGTATGGTACATCTTTCATGGTTTGTATGTTTTGTAAGTTACCAAATTGGTAAAGGATAATTTCACAACCTCTTTATTATCCGAGGTTGTTTTAACATAAGTATATACTGGGACATATTTATTATCCAAATCCATATTTTATGAAGGAGTTCTCAAAGGGATTATTTTAAGGGACTTTATACTAAAACATCATTTCAAACGTTTTAAATATTTATTCTTTTAAATCGTTCTCATTAATGTCCATGTCTTAAAAATGGGTTTTAAGGATTTATTTATATGGAAATTAATGTTTTTAAAATGTTAATTCCTTTCAAAAGTTTCAAAGTGGTATGGGACGGTTTGATTCAAAAATGTCTTTAAATGAATTCTTTTCCAAATTGTGTGACATTTAAATGTTTTCATGAAATGGAGATATTTCCCTCAAATAGTTTTTATTTCATCTATGTCAACATCCTTTGATATATTTTACAATTGTTTGAAGTTGATTTATTATGATACAAATATTCCATATTTTATTTAAGTTTTTGTGATATGTTTGACTATGGATGAGTTATCATTATGCCATTAATGGTTTATGATTAATGTTTTGGCATTTCTTTTGCTAGTTTTAATACAAATTTTTATGTTATATTTTAATCCTATTTTTAAGATGAATGTGTTGGACTAGTATGTACTGGGTTGGGGACCGGTAAAAGTAATCCCTTTGGGTTGGGGTCTGGTTACAGTAGACCCTCCAAGATAGTGTTCAGTTATTAGAGGCACTCCGGGTTGGTGTCCGGTTATTAGAGGCACTCCGGGTTGGAGTCCGGTTATAGAGGATCTCCGGGTTGGGTTCTAGTTACAGTTATACCTTAGGTCTTGGCAGGAGACCATGGCATAGAAATTAAAGTTCGAAATTATGCATTCCATCATTATGAAAGTGGTTATTTATATTTCATGTGTTTATTTGATTAGTAGAATATCCATTTCAATAAGTAAATGGCATTATTTCATTTTCTTTTTTCCATACTATGTTGAAGTTTAAGTTTAAAAGGCTTTTGTTTTATTTATACATTGCCTAAAATGTTTATTCTTATTTATGGAAGTTTCTGCTATATTTTTATCCTTACTAGGAATTTTATCTAACCCCTTTTTAATGTTTTATTTTTCCCAGGATGTGAAGAAGTAATTTATGAATGACCTGCAGGGATAGTATGAGGGGATATGAGTGTGGACTATGGAGATTATGTTGTCATAGTTTTCATTTTATGATGTACTGTAAACCTTATGAATATATCTAGTGTTTCCAAGGCTACAAATCCAATCGGTCTTTCGAGATTTGATCTTTCATGTGATCATGCCAATGTTATGTAATAATGCACCGACTCTGGGTAACTGGGGTCGGGGTGTTACATGGATACTATTTTATAAGTATTGTATTTGTAGTAAAGTGCATTATTATATATTAATTATGAAATAATTCTCTAAAAATAAAAACATAAAAATCCTCTATATGATAGAATGTAATTTCTTGAATAAAACTCAAAATTATGTAATTTTTAAGGTCTAAGCCATATACATAGGTCAAATATGAAATTTAAAAGGATTTGGAGACATCTAAAATGACTATTTTAAAGAATCATATTTGGAATGGGACATGACTGCATTAAGAAAAATGTTTACATGAAGTGAAATATCTATGTTGAGAGTTCACTACAATGTCAATTCGCCTATGTGGTACAATCGACAATGTGGTCGATTCAACTATGTTTTTCACAATCATCTACTTAAAGGGAAATGGATATATAATTAAAAATGGATGCATGATGTGATACACAAATGTACAGATTTTTCAATGTCTTTCATTTAGCTACATGGTCGAATTTTTTTAAGTGCGTAATTCAGCTTTGTCAATCCAAACCTGCTATGATAACAAAAAACTATGTCATCCCAATTGGATATATTTAAAAGTTAAATGTGGGGAAATCGCAAACAATTAAGAAAAATTCTTCATCAAATAAATAATGTATTATTTTCTAAATAGAAAAGTAGTTAACTCACAAATTTATTTGTAATTTGTGTTTTCTAGCTAGCTGGGTATTATATTATTCAATATTTTCTCAGGTTTCCAATAGCATCTTGAAAGAGGTATATGGAATTTATTAAACAGTTTTATGGTGGAATTTACTGGAAGAAAAGATAAAAAGGATAAGAAAAAGACCAGAGGAAAAAACACATATTGAAACACATAGATTGAGGTGATCATAGTAAGAGGAAGAGGGGACTGGAGGCATTGAGGAGGAGGATATATAATCTTAACTGTCACACCATGAGATTTTTTGAAATATATTTTTTGAACTAATTTAATCATTTTTATATGTTTTTCATTTCATTTCACAGAACATCAAATAAAGTCTTTTTAATATGAAAGAACCAAGTTATCATTGATTTATAAACAATCTCCTGTCGAGTTTTCACTACATGGAACACTTAAATTAGCTTTTGGTACATAAAACACTATGTTTTTCTTATTTTATAAACAATTATGAGTACTTTTGATAGCTTTTGTTACACGTAAGATCTAGTTTTACCAATCAATAGTATATTCTTAAAATATAATTATTTAATATAATAAGATATAACTTAGCAATCAAATTAGAATTTATGAATATTTTTAACTGACATTAGGAAAATATATGCTTTATAATATGAATTCAGTTTTACTAATTAATTATAAATAAAGATATATACTATTTTAATATAATGGAAATATTTTAATTTTTATGCTCCCAAAGTCATTTTTTATTTACAAATTTAATTAATTACAATTGTTGAATGATATTTATGAAATATATAAATTATATATTTAATAAAAAAATTTATAATCATCAAATATATATTACTTGCATGATATAAGAAAAAAAGCCGATATTATGGATAAAAAGATATATTTTTCCAAAGGGAAATTTTACCACCTTTTAATGGTGAACCCATTTTATATTTAATTTTTGACACATTTAGAATGTTTATATAACAAAATAAAATTTTTATATGAAATTGGGATATTTAAATATAATTTGGTTTATTTTTTTAATTTTTCTTATAAGTTTCATGTTTTGATGAATATTAAAAATTGTTGAATTTTAATTGAAAATAAGTTTTTTATAAAAATAAAATGTATTGTTAAGTTAAATGTTTTGTTAATTTTAAAGTATATATATATAAAATTATTATCATCTAACCCAATTTATTCAATTTTAAACAATTTTGCATTGAATTTCCAAATAAAAACATTTAAATATTCTGGACATTTATACATTAAAAATCATTTTCCATCCAAGAAATAGAATTAATTTAAATAAATTTTAATAAAAAATCTGTTTTTAATTATAAAAAATGAATTATATATTTTGAATTATAAGATCAAAATTTATTTAATTATTCCCTATTATTTTTTGACAATATGAATAGTAACATCAATAATTTTTATTACCACGAATAAGGGTACATCAGGTAATTCAGGGTAAAAATAATATTGTAAATATTACAAAACTACCCTAACAGTTGTAAAAATATTATTGGATGACTTTAATTCTACCCTTAACCCATAATTATTAGAATTGATCATTTTAATGGAAACTTTTCCATAAAAAGGACTTATGTATTATAATACATAGTGGGAGTGACAAAATTTCACACTCTTACTTTAAATATGTATAATATTTTTAATATGTGTATAAAATGAAGATATTCTAAACAATATTTTTTTAATGAAATATAAAAGGTTTTTTGAAATCATTTATTTTTTTATTGATGAAATAAATGTCTTAAATATTTACAATATAATAATGTAGTATATACAAAATTAATGAAACAATCAATTATATTATACTATAAATATTAAAATAAATATAATTTGACTTAGATAAGTTGTTTTTTAAGTTAATATGAAATATTTTGGGATCCTTAAATGTATTTTATAATGATATATTGATATATATATTTTATTAATGTCAATTTAATGAATATTGTAAAAAATTTCCATATTGATATTTTATGAAATTTTTTTTATTAAATAAGATAAAATTTATAAAAACATTAAATGAGTAAAATAATGTTAAATTATTGTCTCAAATATCATTAATTGACCATTTAAGTTCCAATTTGTAGTTTATATGTAAAAATCTCACCCTCTTAATATTAAAAACAGTGTTACAAGATTTAATATTAAAATAGGTTAACTAAGCGTTAATAAAAAATATAAGATTTATAATTTCATAAAAACCAATATATATATTTTTTGTAATACTAAAACATTATACCTACTTATATTTTAATATCTAAACTTTATGATTTTTTTGGATCGAGTTTTTATTTAATATAAATTAATATTTTTGAGAGTTTATGAAAGATCCCCACCCCTTTCGTATAAAAAGAAACCTATTCATATCTTGTTTTGAAACCTATAAAAACCATTTTTTGACCTAAATCTGACCAAATATACCCAAAATACTTATAAAGTTCATTCTAGAATAATTTATTTTGGAATAAATCAAGCCAATGAAATCCTATTGTGAAAATCAAAAGGAGGTACAAAAGGAATATTCCACGTTCATCAACGAATGGTTTTATTTTATTTCATCAGTGAACACCCTCAATTATTGTTGTTTAAAATTTCAATAATAACATATGTATCATAAATATTATTTTATATATTTATATAATGTTTACAATTGAAAATTCTACTCACTTTCATATAATGGGTAAGGAACTTTTCATTTGTGTGTACGATGAATTAATGCCACACGAAATGATGACTGTTCATTTTTACTTTACCACCTCTCATAGTGGGATTTTTTATGGAAATTTTATTTAATTATTTATAAAATATTTATGAAAAAATATACTTCTTGAATTATATTATAATATCTACCTTATTATCATTTAATCTTATGTGAAATTATATCATCACTCATGCATACGTATGGTTTACCATCTTCATGATATAATTTGATTCATTTTTCATATATATTTCACATAGATGGTAATACGGATGAATTTTATAAATATTTATATATATATATAACATAAAAATTATCCTATAATGATAATATATCATATAATTTTTATTCATTAATATGAAAATAAAAATGTAAATAATGTTAATGCATATGTATAACCTACCATCTCCATTTAATGTGTATTTACTTTTCTACCTCAAAAATTTGGGAATCGCTTTGAATACATATATAATGAATATATATGTATATATATATATATTATTTCACCACTATTTATAAAATGAAGTCATGATCTATGTATCAGGACCCTGAATAACATGCTAAGACTTGTACTAGAAACAAAGGAGTCACTACATGAAACATTACAGAAATATGGAATTGTTAGTATACAGATAAAATAATATAATAAGAAAATAATATATGGTATTATATATATTAATATTATTCTTTAATAGATTTATAATATAATTATATTTATTATATAGTATTGTTTCATGAGTATAGAGAGTGTTATGACTTATAGTAAGGTATTTGTGTCTCACTTTCATTTATGTGAGACACAAGCCTTACACACTACATGAATATTCTACATGGTGTATATAGTAATAATTAATGTATTTCAGAATTATTATCCAATATATTGTGGTATTTTGATCTTCATATAATTTTTTATTTAATGGGGCATATGATTCTATTAATTATAAAATGAAGTGTTATTATTTCAAAAACTCATCAATATTTGGGATTTTTTTGTTTTAAGAATCCATTGGGGAATATTTATCTTCTAATTACATATTTTCTTAAAATATTTTGTGAATATTATTTCAATTTTTTTTTACTATCCTCTTGTGGATTTTCATTGTCATTTTTACACATCTTTTACTTTTTTACTATATGGTTCGAAAAAAATATTCTTGTCATTTCCCAATTGATGTACTTGGTGGATTTTCAGGAAAAATTATGAAATGATTATTTTTAACATATAAAAAATAAATGTAAATATCCATAATCACGAATCCTTAATTCTTTAAAGATTCCCCTATAATATTAAAATGTTAATTTCAAATAATTTTTTTTTATTTTTTAATTTCGTTTAATTTTATGAAAAAAAAATTAACAGAAAGGAAATATTACTCAAGAATAATTTTAGAGTGATCTCCCAAAATTATTTTCAATATAAGATCACATTATTGGATGTTACATACATTTTATTGGGGATATCCTTCAATGAAATTTTTTTTACTCTTTATAATAGTGGTTTATAATAATTATGGAATGATATTTATGAAACCCATTTTTTTAAAATTGGTTATATTATTATTGAATGATGTTTATGATAATCATTTCATTATATGGGTTTTAATACGATGAAATATTTTTGTTATTGTGGCACACATATGTATGGTTTTCATTATTATATAGGTGGGACTTATATATCCCTGCAATGCATTGGGGAATGATTTATATACCTTGAGATAAGGATGGTAATAAAGACAATGGGCTTGACCCACTATGGTATATTGGGAAACCTGATCCAATATGCAATGATGGGGATACCTGATCCCATACAGTGAAAGGGCTATGACTGGGGATGGTGTTTTGTCCCACCTAGATGGTGTAGTCCCCATGATTTTACCTATTTTCTTTTAGTAGTGCATGTTATCATAAAAGGAATTACATTATATGTGTATGTGTCTACCATAAATTTCATGCCATATTCTTTTTTTATGATTTCATGGGGTATTCTCATGATTCACTTGTGATTCATGTGTTATGTTCTTCCAATATTTATTCCATGACTCCTGTATATTATCTTTGATATGCAAGTTATGATCTTTTATTTTCACAACAATGTTCTCATACCCTTATTCTCATGATATGCTTACATATATCCCTTTTTACCCTTACTATGTATCAGAGATAACATTTATCTTATTATTCCTTTGTCCATGTTATAAGAAATGATTTTTGTTGGAGTACTAATGGGAATGAAATTTGTGGAAAACATATAAGATCTTCAACCAGACTAGAAATATTTTTTCCATGTTTTCAAAGTCATGAAACTAATACAGTACTTGGGCGTCCATTTTTATAATGTATGAGATTTTCTGCAAAAGGAATCAAATATCCATTTATTAAAATGCTAGGTTGTTATATATGGTATTTGATTAATGGTTCAGTAGAAATTTCGAAATTCATATGGGGAAGATTTTGGGAAATACCTAGTGAAATTTCTAAGGATATGTATTGTCATGTATCTAAGGATAATTCTAAGGATTCATAGATTAAAAATGTGTCATAAATTCTATATCCTATATGTACTATAAAGGTTAGGGAATACCCCTTTTTATTATAAAATTAATGAAAAGGCATGAATACGGATGGGGTCATAAAAGCATACATGCTCTCGTGCTAAGGATAACCAAATAAAAGAATAACTCAAATGTCAAATCCATATCGATAGGAAACAAAATAGTTCACAAAGGATTAAAAATCACAATTAGGAGAAACATGATATCTTGTTACCATGGTTGGATTCAGATATTATTATTCCATCCCCGTTCTAGATTTCCTACGAGGAACAGGTTTAATCCCTTCACCATCCACACCAACATTTTTTTCATTGTAAAAGACCTGACTATAAGTTGGTTTTTTGGGGTAATCATCATTTACATCATCCATCCTTCCCTAGAATCCATGTTATTCCATTAATTTAATACTTTCCTCTTGAGTCCTTGAGAACATATCACAATAACTCAATACTTGTTATGCCTCTAGCACAACTTATGAGCCCTCATGATCCTTTTCCACAATCACTATGAGCATCATGTTACCCTCACCATGAGAAACATGTTAAAAGACAAAGATAGTGAAAAACCTACCCTAGGGAATTCCTCTTCTTAATGCACTAGAAGATTGTGTTCTATGCCCTTATCCACTTGAGGATCCTGTATAATACCATCAGAAGGTTCTAACTCATTAGTACTTTCCATTGTTTTCATTCTCATCTGATTTCTACATGAAGTATCATGATTCCCTTTTAATTTCAAAAACGAGCATTCAACATTTTAACAGTTCTTCACTTTGGAATTTCTGATAACATGATAGTAATGTTAAAATTTAGTCAGTCTCTCATACTCCACCTTTAGAGATATATGACCATCTAAGGAAGAAAGTACAATATTGTGAATTAGGCATGACATTAGATCGACTTCAACCAGAATCCTTTCATAGTGACCAAACATTTCATCCTTAGTGGTCTTTTGAATCATAATTGGAATTCCTATCACATATTAAATATCTAAAGGTTTTTTAAGATACCATAGGATCTAATAATTAGAATAATATTAATACAAACATGGGAACTGGTATTTTTTATTTAGAATAGATTGATGAAGAGATTCCATTCAAGAATGAAATGAATGCTTAGCATTAGATAAATTGATCTAAATCCCGAGGCTCTATGTCTGAGATACTCTGATGGAAAAAAAATGTGAAAAAATCCATGTCCCATAGGTATTCGTCTCCAACTAGTAAACCCCCATATTGAGTATAGTTTCAAAACCAATTCATTAACCCTCAAATGTATTATTTCACATTGAAGAACAGTTTTTGAAATAATTTAACTTTCATAGATCTTAAATCTATCCTTTATAGCCACTTTATTAGAAAAACACTTGCTATATCACCCTTTATCGAATATTTTATGAAAATTCACCATTCATAGTTGTGAATTTCATTTTTTTCATATTTTATTCCAACTATTGCAGGGCTCTTGCTGGAGGCCCCTGCATCGTTAAATTTACCAGATGATAGTATCATATATATATTATATAAATTGGGATTTTTAATCACCCTCTCCATTTTAGTTTGAAGAAACTATATACCATGCCCACAGAATTGGAGACCTTAAAATCAATCCTTGTATCCTTCATCTCAACAACTATACGTATGTCGGCACCAGAAACCATCAGAATGCAGTGAAAACATCCAAATATATACTGACACCCATATAGTTTCCAGATGTAGAATCCATTGGTCATCAATCCATCATCTCATCACCCAATGAAGCCATCTGGTTTAGATCCAATAAATATATAAATGGAATATTTCTTGAGACACTTAAAAAACCATATCACTAAAATGATTTAGATTGTCAACTCCCAGTGAACCCCATCGGATGCCATCAGTGTCATCCATTACCACTGTGTTCAGATCTGGTACAGATCTATAGGTCTCCTTTGTGGTGGTTTAAAAAACACTAGAACCAATGTGCATCGGGTTATCAACATGAGATTCTTTTGAATCCATTTTAATGGAATCCTAGATCTAAAATGTGTCAGTATCATCTTAGAGGAGCTCTGGACCCGTGCAATAGTTATATAGATTCCCAATATGATAATTGTTACTTACACTATGATTTTTGGTTTTAGACAATTATGGGAAATAGAAGGAACCCAATTATCATTGAATTTCAAAAATGAAATTTATAATGAAATTTCAAATGTAATGGCCACTACAGTTTTGGAGGTTGTGATAATTTATAATAATTTTTCTGGTATTATTATTAACAATGTGTACATCATCAAACTCCCATACTCACCTAGGGAGACAAGGAAATAATTTTTGTGATTTCTAGTGATGGATACCTTGAAAGAAAAATGATTAGGTGTCCTTTGTGTTTATATTGTGGGATGAATAATATAAATGGTCATCTTAGAGTAAAAAGAAGATTTTTTGACTTTTTATAATAAGGACACAATGTATGTAACTGTAAAATGAAAATGAAAAGTTGAACTAAAATAATGTTGGGGAATATTTTCCTTCTTAAGTTACTAGAAATTTATGAATGCTTAAAATATGTAATGAAATTGAATTATGAAAATCAATATCCTATGTAGAAATCACATAATGATAGTTAGAAAGGTGATATAATTAATGGTTATATTGTAGTTGATAATCAGGAAACATTTAAAATGTGAAAGGAAATAGTTGTTATGTAATAGATATGGTATCCTTGTTGATGGATTAATAATGAAGTGAAATAAATGATATGTTTATGTATTTTGATTCAGGAATTATTATATATGAATTGTGAAATATATAAGTATTATTAAATTCATGATTTTTGGTAAGGATTTAGAAGAATTTGTTGAATGATTTTGATGGAATTAAAAAGTGATTTACTAGTAATGTTGTATTTTTTTCGGACAAAACATGATTAAGTGACGGATACCCATTAATACGTTCATGATGTTGGGTAATGAAATAAATAGATGTTAAATTATAAATTGGATAGTATTTATGACCCCAGAAATGAAAATATGACAATATGGTTTATGATATCATGGATTGAGTTTATAGTGTTTTTTGGATTTATATTATAAGGAAAGCATTTATTTTTGAAATCTTGCTTTTTTTCAATAAAGTATCATTGAAATTCAAGTTATTAACACATTTCAAGATAATAAATCATAATGGTATTCACATGTTTGGTATGTGATAGTTAATATCTACACATTGTTTTGAGGGATAAAATGATATTTTTACTAACCTTCATTCAAAAGTCTTGGATTTAAAATTTTGGAAGGTTCATAATAGTAACCATTTATGAAAATTTTTACACTGATATTAGGACATGGTTAATGATATTAATGTATCAATTTATGAAAATTGGATAACTTGTCGTAAAAATGTGGTATTGATGACAACTAGAGATAGAAGGAATGAACTTTCATCATATTATGGATCATATAATCTACTAGTTCTGTATGTATTGTAATTTCAACATCATTTCATGGAGTAAGAAATGGAGCCAAAATTGATTAAGGAACAACCAAAGAGTGACATTGTACTTATAAGAGTGAAAACATGTAATTATTTATTATCAATTGATTTTTAAATAAATTTTTATCTTATTATCATCATTTATTATAGTAGTTATGATCTTTTTCAAATCTATTTAGTCTAGTGTTTTGTAGTCCTTAACCTTCTAATGACTTTATTCATTATCACTCCCCATCATAACAATATAGTTGAAATATTTTCTATTTCCATGTTTTTACTACCCACTTAAGATCTAATAAATAGAAACCTACTTTTGAGTTATTTGGGGTAACCATTAAGCTTTCAATATTCCCATTTTAAAGAAAAGTTCTAGTATTCATTTTTATTATATGTGATTCACTTAGTGTAGAATTCATGTATTAGTCCATTTATAACATAGATGATTTTTAGGGGGAAATTAATTTTAATGGGGACAAATGTAAAACCATAAGTTTTTTTGAAATATTTTTTTGAGTTAATTTAATTTTTTTTTATTTTATTCATTTTATTTCACACAATTCAGAATTTAGCTTGTGTTATATGAATGAACCTTGTTATTATTGACTTATATGCTACACCGATTCATTGTTTATTATGCACAATAATTATATTATCTTTCATTACACGTAACACTATTTTTTTCTTATGTTACACACAATGTCAAATTCTTTTCATCGCATTCGTTACAAGCAAGACATAGTCTTGACGACCAATACTATATTATTAAAATATTATTATTTAATATAATAATATGTATCCTAGTAATTAAATTATTATTTTGAACATTATTAGAAAAATCTATGAAAATATATGATTTCTAATATAAATTAATTTCTTACCAATTAATTAGAAACAAAAATATATACCCATTGAATACAGAGGCAATATTTTATTTTTATGCTCCAAAAGTAATTTTGTATAAATAAGTTAAATTAATTACTATTATTAATGATATTAATGAAATATATAATGTTATATATTCAATAATGTATTTTTGATATTCCTCTAATATATTTGATAGGCATACGATAATAATAAATTTAATTTTATGAATTAAAAGTTATTTTTTTTAAAATATCATTTTAAAAACTTTTAATGGAGAACCCATTTTAAATTTAATTTTTGATATCATAATTATATTTATATGAAAAAATAAACCACTTATTTGAAATATTGATATCAAAATTTATTAGGGGTGAGTTTTTGGTATTTTTCTGACATGTTTCTTGTTTTGTGGAATAATTAAAAATAATGAATTAAAATTTAAAATGGTTTTTTATCAAAATAATTTATATTGGTAAATTATATATGTTATTGGTTTTAAATTATAATTAGTTATAAACATTATAGTTTAATCCTATTTAGGTCATTTTAATCAATTTCACCGTGAATTTTGATATAAAACCATTCATACTTTTGGGCGTTTCATCTTTAAGTACTTGTTGTTTTAATGGTATTAAATTTAAATAAATTTGATAAAATTATGTGTTTTGAAATTTTGAAATTGGATTCCATATTTTTAATTATTATTTCTAAATTTATTAAATATTTCCCTATTATTTTTTGGAAATAAAAATAGTAACATTATTAATTTTTATTACTAAGGTTAAGGGTAAATCATGTAATTTAGGGGACAAATAATACTATAAATATTATAAAACAACCCTAAACCTTGAAAATATTAAATTAAATAAATATATTTCCACCCTTAATACATAATTATATTAATTTAATAATTTAATGGACACTTTTCCGTGAAAATGAATTACATATTATCAAACTAAAAAGGAGTGACAATATGTCACACTCCTACATTTAATATGTGTAATATTTTAAACTTGTGCATAAGTTGAAGATATGATAAACCATATGTAATATTAAAGAATTTAAATTTTTTCAAAACAAAATTAAATTTTATTTCTAATTTTCATGGAATAAATAATTATTTTAAATAATTAGAAGATGATGATACAATAATTCCACAATTAATGAAAAAATAAATTAAATGAAATTATAACTATTTTAATTAACTTAATTTGGTTTAATTAAGGTTATAAAATAAATTTTTGGTTAATATAACATATTATATTAGTGATAGATAAATTATATTTATTTTATCTTGTTGTATGAAATTTATTAAAGTAAATTTAATTAATAGAGTGAAAATTTACACTAATGATTTTTTAGGAAAACAATATTTTAATAAATTACTAAAAAATAATAATAATACTAAATGAAGAAAATTATGAAATTTAAGGGTCTAAAATATAATATATTTTACATGTATTTTCCAATTTAAACATTATATGTAAAAATAGAATACTCTTAATATTAAAAACATTGTTACTATTACTAAAATTAAAATAGTTTAACTAATGGTTAATCAAAAAGAAAATTTATTAAATTGAATAAAAAAGTATAAACCTTATTTTTTATTGGATTAAAACAATATCCAGTATTATATTCTAATATTTGACATTTTGTGTATTTTTATTGAGTTTTTATTTATCATTAAACATAATTTTTGACAGTTTCCAAAAATTTCCCCTCCCTTTTCTTATTAAATAGAACCTCTCCTTATATATTATTGATGAATATAAAGACCTTTGTCTTGTAAAATTATTCTAAAATATCCTCCCAAATTCCTTTACACAATCCTATATGCATTTTGAGAATAAATCTAACCAATGAAATCTTTTTTGTGCATATCATAAGGAGATACCAAAAGAAGTAATGTTCATCAATGATTGTTTTTTGTTTTACTTCTTCCTTGAACCTCTTATATTATTTTTATTTAATTTTTATATATTAAAATAAATATCCTAAATTTAAAAATATATTTTTATATATAGGGTTAGATTTAAACATTTAAACACATCCAATTAATGGGTAACAAACTTATTGTTCATGTGTACGGTGAACTACCGCCTCACAAAATGATGATTGTTCATTTGTCCTTTAAAATCTCACAGGGTGGACATTATGATGGAAACATTATTTTTTATTATATATATGATAATTATTATGTAATAATACTATTTTAATGATAAAATCATCTATAAATTTTACCATATAATCTTTTGGGAGTTGATAACGTCTCGCGTTAGTACGTATGGGCTACCATCTCCATGATGCAATGTGATTCATTTTTCATTTCTATTTTACATTGATAGTGATAATGATTATTTTTATGAATATATTAGATATATATATAACAAAAAAAATTTCCTATAAGGATAATATATCATATTATTTTCTTTAACTAATTTTATAAATAAATGAAAACCGTTTTCATGCATACATACTGCCCACTATCTCCAAGAATGCAGTATTTTATTTTCATCCTCTAAATTTTATGAATCACCATGAATAAATATATATTGAATATATATGTATATATATATATATATATCAAGTTTAAAATTCTAGAAATAATGAAATCTGGATCTATGTATGAGTACTATTAATAACAATACAAAACTTGTTTGAGAAACAAATTGTTTAGTAACTGAATCATAACATAAACAAGGAATTTTTAATGATAGGGTAATATAAAGTCATAATTAAATACTAAATTATATTATTTATATTAATGTGGTTATTTAATATATGTATAATAATCTTATATTTTCTATATATGATGTTATCATGAGTACATTAAGAGTCAATACATATAGTAAGGGATTTATGTCTCACTTTAATTTTATATGGGACAAATTCATTACACAGTACTTTTTTATTATATATTGTGAATATAAAAATCATGAATTTATTTTAGGATTATTATCTTGTATATTTTGTTATAATCATTTTCATGAAATTTTCTTTTATTCATAGGGTATATAATTCTACTAATTATAATGTGATGAGTATTAATTTCACAATATCATCAATATTTGGGTTTGTTTTGTTTTAAGTATAAGTTGGGGGATATTTAGCATCCACGTATATGTATTCTAAAAATAATATAAAAATGTTTTTAATATTCTCATATGGTTGTTTAAATTTATTTTTTCCCATTTTTTACTTTTTAACTACACTATTTGAAAGAAATATTTTTGTTGTTTTCAAAATGAGGAACATTGTGACGTTTCCAGCAAAAGTATGAATGGAAAATTTTTATCTTATAGAACATGAATATAATTTTACACCTTCCTGAATCCTTATTGATTTTAAAAATCCCATAAAAGCGTATAATGTTATTTTCAATATAACTTTTGTCTTTTAAAATTGAACATCATCTTATGTGAAGAAAGTGTTCTCAAAGATTAAAGTATATATTCTAGAATAATTGTTTTCAAGTGACAAGTCAAAATTATTTCACATCTATGATAACATTATTTGATGTTACATATGATTTACTATTGATATTCATCAATTCTACCATTCTTATTATTTTTAATATTTTATTATGTTTAAGATGTAACGGTATCTACATAACCTATTTCATTCCCTTGGGTTATGATAATATTGAATTATATTTATGATACCCATTTATTTCAATAGGTTCTAAAATGATGGTTGATTTTTTTTCTTATGGAACACATGTGTAAGGTTTTTATTTTCCACCTGGAGGGATCTATATCTCCCTCCAATGAAATTTGTAACTATTTATATCACATGAGATAATGATGGGAAACAAGTCAATGTGCTTGCTCCACTATAGAAGAAGGGGAACCCGATCCACTATAGGAAGATGGGGAAACCCAATCCATTATAAGGAAAGGAATAAAACAAGGGATTATTGTGTGTACTTCCCAGCAGGTGTTTCCCCCATGAAATGCACTATTATTTTTCCTCAATGTTCTTTAACTTATAGAAAATTGTATTACATGTGAATGCATTTGCCACAAATTTTATTTCAAATTATTATGTTATGATTTCATGGAGTATATTCTTGATTCCCTTCTGATTCATGTATTATGAACAAACATTATTTATTTCATGACTCATTTATGTGATCTTTTTTATGCAGGGAATTATCATCTATTTTCACAATTATGTTCTCATAAACTTATTTTCATGATATTCTTGCATATTCCCATTTATTACCCTTATTGAGAATTTTATCAGAACTGTATTTTTTGTTTCAAATAACTAGGTATTAAACAAAATTTTATATAGGCATACTAAATGGAATTATCCTTTTCAAAAACATTCAAGATATTCCACCTGAATAGAAATCTTTGTTCTTGGTTTTCAGATCCACTCAACTAATATGATCTTTGGGAGTCTATTTGTATAATTTATGAAACATTACTAAAAATATATATAATATCTTGTTTGAAAATCTTGTGATTTTATATTATATATTTTATTTATTTTTGAGTCCCTTTGGTGGGTGTAAATTTTTATTTTCAATCTTTTTCTCAGACACATTATCTAAAAAATTCATGAATATGATGGTTATATTTGCTGATATACATGGCTAAAACTGTTGGGGGGTAGGTTAAGTTGTTTTGTACTTTTATCCAACTTTGTTTTTAGTAATTGTTGGAGTCTAAAAAATCTCTCCTTCGTCATTTTATTTTTGAACTTCCATTTCCTAAACATAGAAAAATCAGTTTAGGTTGTTGATGTTATTACTAACTTGTCTTCTCGGTGTCCAAATGTGATGTAGAATGACCACACAATAGTGGAATACAAGGGTTACTCAATTTGTGGGTAAATAAGTCTATAGGTGAGAATATGATGGAAATTTTACCTGTATGATAGCTACATGAAATTAGTGGTAATCTACTTCTCTTGGCCCTATAATGACTGGTCATGGGTGATAAGAAAACAAAATAAAAATAACATATAAAAATAATATTTCTATCCATTCAATTTCTCCTACCAGTGTCCTTGAAAATATTCCCCTTTCAAAATATTTATTCCCCTGCACTAAATTTGTTACTTTATTTCCTAACATTTTGTCATCATCTTCTTCACTATAAAAAGTCCAACTATACTATTTTTTTATTCTTGTTTTATATTTTCTTTAGTCCCACAAAATTCCTTCTCATGGGTTTTGATCCCCACATACTATGATTCTTAAAGCTAGTATTTGTTAAAAATAATTAATTTTCACAAATCATAATGACATCCATATAAAATTTGGTCATCCTTTTCGGGTAAGGGAAAGTGAAAAGAAAGAGAAAGGAATATAGAGAAAAAATTTGTTCTTTTTTACAGTTTTAAAAGTGGGGGATGCAAACTAAGTCATCATCTAAAAAAATTGATTAATTAATCCATGAATGTAATAATCATTAGAGAACATTGAAAATTAATAATAAATATTCTATAAAAATTCTAAGGAAAACGTTTTAAACTAACAAAATAAAATCTCAACCCAGAGTAGAATGTTAAAACATGACTAATTGGAAATACAATCATAGATAGTATGAGGCTTAGGGAGTTTCATCTTATAACAATATCAAATAACCCATTATGCATTAGGAAGACCCCTTGATCCAAAACTATGAGATTAAAAAATCCCACCACACAATAAAACCATACATTAAGGGAATTCCAAATTATTACTCTCTAGATTTCATAAGTGAATTATATGGAATATTATAATTGTTTTTACATAGGGGAATAAGTGGGGATGAATTGAAGTTGGGGGATTTTCCATTTTTTAAAGGGAAATGTGAAAGTATGGTTTTAGTAATTCGATCAATATATCATTTACAAATTATTCCATCTTTGTAATTCCATCATGATAATTTTACCATGGATGAGGATTTTTGAAATTATGGATAAAATCATTGGGTTTCTATAATAGAAAAATGAATATTTCAATAAAGCATGGGATAGGTTCAAAGGGCTACATAGAATGTGACCAAACCATTATTGTACAATATAGTTTCTCATAGACACATTCTAAAATATCCCTAAACAATATCATCATACCTTAGATAACAAATCATATGGTTATGATTTCTCAAAATATAAGAAATATAGATAAATCAGATAATCAATAATTTGATGCATCACAAGAGCTTCAGCCCGGATGTTTAGGACTCAAAAAGTGAATCCAAGAGAGTGGAGTTCAAATATCAGAAGAGACATTATTTCTGAGGTACTATAGAAGTACTATAGCAATACGGTAGCAGGATGTAACATCCCAGCCTGGCTTACCATCGAACCGGTGGCCGGACCGGTAGGTTATATGGCCTCAAGCGCATCTCCTCGTAGGCTAGAGGCTGCCGACTAGCAGCGAGGGTCTCAGGAGTTGATAGTGGGGAGACTATACCCTCATATCAGAGTAACATAGTGGTATTATCAGAGTAAATAATATTCAATTCCAGAAGCAGTAAACAAATGAATGACAGCAGTGTTAGACATGTAATGTCCATTTAATAAATGGTGGAAAATGCTAGTTTATGATGCATGCATGTACAGATGATGTTACGTTAATGAAAGCAGGAAGCATTAATACATGATTTACAAAAAATACAAAAAATAAGTATAGAAAAGCCCAATAGAAATCCCCTGATAAATCAAATCTCCCACTTTTCCCTTTTCCCCTAACTCCTCAGGTACAACCAGCCCAGCACACAACCTCGGTCCTACAAGCAAGAAGGCCGACTCGGTTAACCTAGTGCAATGGCTGCCCGAGTAGGGTGTGAGATATAAATCTCAGTAGGCCGGCACCACTAGTGTCAAACACAATTCAGACAGTTTATAATAATTAATCGGTGAGTAGGTATGGAGAAATATCTAAGAAAAATTACATATGTAAATAACAACCATCTAGGTTCCCAAGGGACACCTGATGGTTATACCTGCTTCGTCTCATTTCCGGTAAAGTAACCTGATCATGTCCCCATATATATATATATATATATATATATAAGAATTAAGATCATTGATGGCATGGGGTAAGAATTCCTCCCACCCATTAGTCGAGATTAGTGGGCACGAGGTAATAATGCCTCTCGTCCGTATAAGTCCATTGGAAAGGGGCAAGAATGCCTCCCTTCCATACATGTATAGAGAATAGTGGGAACGAGGTAACAATTCCTCTCATCCCTAAACTAACTAGCAAGGGGTAAGAATGCCTCCCTTCCATCACATTCATTCAAACAGTATGGGGTATAACTTCTTCCCATCTGTCACATTCATAATACTGGCATGGGGTACAATTGCCTCCCATCCATACATGTAGTCATCAACAGAAGTGAACTGGAAAAGGGTAAGAATGCCTAACTTCATACACGTATACAAAATAGAGGGCATGAGGTAAGATTTCCTCTTGTCCCTAAACTAACTGGAAAGGGGTAAGAATGACTCCCTTCCATCACTTTCATTCAAACGGTATAGGGTATAACTGCTCCCATCTGTCACATTCATAATACAGGCATGGGGTATAACTGCCTCCCATCCAGACATATAGTCATCAAAAGAAGTCAACTAGAAAAGGGTAAGAATGACTACCATCCATACACGTATACAGAATAGTGGGCACGAGGTAAGAATTCCTCTTATCCCTAAACAAACTAGCAATGGGTTAGAATTCCTCCCTTCCATCACATTTATTCAAACGGTATAGGGTATAACTACCTCCCATCCATAATCATACAAAGTAGATGGCATGGGGTATGAATGCCTCCCATCCATAATCATACAAAAACGTTATTATAATTATAATAAAATGCATAAGGTAGTACCTCTTATGCATTTCCAGTAAAAATTCCACATTCACAATCAATCATATATCTCATTTCTATATAAGTTCCCAGACACACGTTCATTACAAGTATACTTAAGGAAACTCCTATCATATATTTATAATAACAACAACATCATATTCATCAAATTTATACTTAAGGAAACTCCTCTTAAGTATCTATATCAATAATTAAAATATTCAGTTTACTAACATAAGTCATGCTCAGTACGTTATCCCAAGGCGTGGTCGTACCACTCCAGTCCATTCATTTCTAGTTTGACCATTTCATCTCAAAGTATATGTTTATCATTCTTTAACCCTTTTATACCTTCTAAAAGAACATGTCATATTGTCTTAATTCATCCCACTAAGGTTACCATCTTACTCAATTTTCCTAACATGGAAAAAGGACCCAAACATAGGTACTATAGCCATATCATTCTCCTTGTCTCAAAAAACCAAGTTCACATACAAAGCATTTAAGAGGAACGACAACAATCGAGTAGGAAGGAATAAAAATTCTATCTCTAATTTTTATCTTGGAGACAGAGTACCTCTGATTGAGGGGTTTTATTGTTAAATTGGGAGTTTAGTTACCAAGAAACCCATTTTATATTTATCCTTCAATTCGTATGATTTGAACAGAAGAATTTAATTGGAACTAAAATTCCATAATTAAAATTCTAAGGAAGTGCAATATTAAAGTCACTATTACTTTAATTAAATTTAAAGGAAAGGTGAGGGACCCTACCTCAAGGTGGATCCATCAGTCCACTCCGGCTCTTGACGATTAATAACTAAGAGTCGCAGGTGAGTCACCTAGTCGTTGGTGACTCAAAACCATGCCAAAACATCGAACGCACCTGAAACCAACCCGACGATCTGAAACCACCTAAACCAGTTTGCCTTCAGCGACGGTTTCTGGAACGCATGCTAAGGAGTCCCATATAAACATACGCATAACCTAGAACTAAAATAAAACAAAAATTCAGATCACTCCAAATCCATAGGGTTCAGCCACACCTCACTGGGTGCAGATTAGGTCGAAACACGGCTGGAAGAAAGGAGGAGAAGAGAGAGGGGAAGCTTACCATGGAGATTCGACGAAGAAATGGCCAGAAATCGGAGGAGGAACCGTGACTGAGAGGAGGCCTGAAGGGGGGTGTTGTGCGCTACTCAAGGGGATCCACTCCTTGTGTTTCGTGCGGGTTGAGTGAGGGTGAGGGAGAGTTAGTTTAGGTTTTATTTTTTCCTTCTTTTATTTTAATTTTAAACAAAAACAAAATCTAACCCAAATTCATGGTTTGACCCGCACGGTTTGGAAAAACGTGCCCAAACAGTGCGGAGTCCCTTACCTCCAATACACCCACTGCATGGGCTAGGCGCAGGATTTGGAAAACCATGCACAACCCGTGTGCAAGCCACTGCCCACCTAATTTTGGCCTCAATATTTGGGCCGCACAGTTTGGTCATCCCGTGTGCCAACTGTACACCCTCTACAGCTCTTTAAAAACATGGTTCATGCGCCTTCGAAACCTCTTGGCCCATCCGAGAAACTTAATGGGCCTTCGCCCACGTCCAAAAACCTTAAAAATAAAGGGTTCCAACCTTCATAACCTTTTGACAAAGCACGTTCTTCAAAACCACCGGTTCAGTAAAGGAAAAAGTTCAAATTTCTTCATGTTTTAGTCCAGTTCAAAATGCGGGTCATTTAAACCTTCTCAACGTAGAACTTCTCGTCCCCGAGAAGCCTTCGGGAACAACTTACACATCACCAAACCAACAAGGGTTGCGAAGCTTCGTTCAAAAGATCATGTTGCATTCACAAACATCCAACACATCATTAAGCATCCATTAAACCCTACAGTTCGTTAGCCACCAAAACTCGAGCCAATGCACGTTTCCCAAATGAAACACTAAGAGGACTCTTCCGGAGCCCATCTACCTAGAGACACGAACTCGTCGTCATCTTTCCAAGAAACCAGTCATAGGTACTTCCCACCTTATATTTTTAACGTTATGCAACCAACTCCAAACTACGGTTCGGTCCACCGTTGGAATTAACATTCAAATCACGCCCCAAGAATCACCACGACGCTCCTAGTGTGATTTGAAAAAGATCAAACAGTCGATTCCCCATCAATATCAAGGCCTATGTCGAGCTGGTTGTTTATATAAGGTACCGGCCGACACAAACCGCACTCATATTTACCAAACGACGTGACTTAAAACAGTTCTCCACCAACCGTGTTCATTTAAACCAAAGAGGAAAGGATTCAATCCTCAACAACCGACCATTATGAAGACACTCAGCTTAGATGGCCGGTGTATTTTGATAAAAACCACAAAGCCATTCTCCAAGGCACCTTGCTTTTAGCAAAAGCATGTTCACAGAAGCCCACACCCTACTTATGATGACATTTCTATGATCAAACCATACAAGAAAGCACGCATCCCGCGTGCAATGCCGAAGGAGAACCATTCGATCATGCCCAACATCTTAAAAGCATTAGCGTTGATAATAAGAACACTCTCTTAGTGCATCTAAGACGAGGGAAAGATATGGTACATGCTCGTCGCTAAATAGAATACACCAAGAGGATTGAAATGGATTCCAGCTAATCATACCAAACTACTGGAAGAATGATCAGTCGAACCTCAACTAGTCTACTTCAAGGAAGGAACTCGGCTTCACCTGCCGACAAATCCACACGTTTTAAAACTCACACACCTCAAGGCATTCAAACATGAAAAAACATTTCCAGAAGGAATTTTAGGTACTATCAATTCTACTTGGAAGGACACATTTACCAAATTTGACGCAACATGCTCCCAACCTTAGGAGTTTCCATGTCATCAAAGGGAAAAAAGATAAACTAGCCGAGCACAAAAGCGATGGTACACAAACACTGCAAATCGATTATGTGACGCTCCTCTGCCACACTCATGTCAATAAAAAAATGAAGTAAATCCAAAACAAAGAAACCAGCGTGTCAAAACACATGAGTCATTCGAAATCCATCCGGAACATTGGTCCGAAACAATTCTTTAATGTCGGGCCAATCTATTGGGGAGATGACCCAAATCCGCAACGAAAGTCAAAACCAAATGACTGACCATCGGAACAAGGGTGTCATTAGAAAAAAAGAGTCCAACAAGGGACAACAAAACTTGAACAACTCCTCACATCAGAAAAATCATGGAAAAAGAAAGGACTTAAAATACTAAGGGTGCTACAAACCATGGGCTATCTCCTTACATAGATCAAACATCGACCCTAACAACGGGTCATGCCAAATAAAGTCACTAGGCACAATGCCAAACATCAATCCACTGCTAAAGAAAAAAATGCCTAGGGTAAACACCTATAGTTCCATTCCAAAGAAACACAACGATAATCTCAAAACTACACCTTACACTAGTGTATCAACACACGAACATGGGTTCTATTACTAGGCCCTTAACATTTTATCTCGTTCAAGAATTAACCAAATAATAGTTTCAACTGCACAACAAGGAAAACAAGCATGTTTCACAAAAACATCCTTTTATGAACATCAAACATTCACAGACATCCCATTTTATCAACCAACTATGAAAAGCAATACCATTTAATCAAAAGAGAAACCTAGTAGGGTCCCATTTTTAACCATCTTGGTTTCTTCAAAAAGAAACCCCCAAAGCAGTTACTCAATTCCTTTTAAAATTCAAACATCAGAACCGGGTTATCCCATAAAACACTTCCCAACTGACCTACTCGTGTCCAGTTGCACATTTAACAGTTAGCCAAAACCTTTCAATTTTTAAATTAGGCAACATTTTCCAATTAATAATTTCACAATACAGCAAGCCTTTACAATTAATACAGGTTGCCATTTCCCAATTCATGAAGTTATGATACACTTCATGGATTTAAAATTGACTCCTCTTTTCATCAAAACCAATTTAATTTAGAATTTTAAACTTTTCATCCTTTTACTGTAGTTTGAATACATGGGTTACCTTTTCCCAGTTATAAGGCACCCATACACCTTACAACTTAAAACTGGCACCCGTCGTAATCAAAACCAATAGATATTACTCATGACATAAATTACCTATATAAAACAATGCATTTTAATACAAGTAGCTAACACCGAGGCATGTTATAGCAAAGAAGCATGACACATAAGTAAGAAAGTAAACGTGGCATTTTATCACTGAAACATGCAATCTAAATAGGCATGCTATAAAATAAAAGGCATGGCATGAAATCAAGGCACACAATTCGAATCAACAAGAAACCTAAAATGCAACTACAAGGCATGGAACTGTGCATGGCATGTTAATCCCTATGTGACTATAATGATGCATGGAATGCACCTTTCTTTCCATATCAGGTGAAGGGTAAAATTCAAGGAATTTCATAAACCATAAGAAGTAGGAAATACAACTGTCAATCAAGGTGAAATCATCTCAACTGTAATAGAAAACAACATGAACAACAATTCCTAGCCCTGGCCACTTGGTCATTTCCTGTACGTGGGGTGATCAGCCCATGAACGACTATTATCCAAGCACTGAAACCTTCCTAATATTCTGTCTACCAACCCAAAAAAATAATACAAAAAGAAAAGAAACACCAATGATAACACTTTGTAACATCTCTTCCCGACATACCATTGAATCGGTGGCCGGACCGATAGGTCACATGACCTCAATCATGTCTCCCCGTACACCAGAGGCTGCTTAATAGCAGCGAGGGACTCGGGAGGTGATATTGGGGAGACTATACCCTCATTTCAGTGTAACACAACGGTATTATCAGAGTAAATAATATTCAATAGCAGAAGAAGTAAACAAATGAAAGACAACAGTGATAGACATGTAATATCTATTTAATAAAATGTGTCAAATCCCAGTTTACGATGCATGCATGTACAGATGATGTCACATTTTTGAAATAAAGAAGGATTACAACATGCTTTACAAAAAATACAAAAATTATGGACAACAAATCCCGAAGACAATCCCCTGAGCATTCCAAGCTCCAACTTGGTCCTTTTCCCACTCCTCAGGTACAATCAGCATAGCACAAAACCTAGGTCCTGCAAGCAAGAAGGTCTACTCGGGTACCCCAGTGTAATGGCGGCCCGAGTAGGGTGTGAGATATAAATCTCAGTAGGCCGGCACCAACGGTGTCAAACAAAATCCAAAAAGTGTATAAAAATTAAACTATGAGCAGGTATGAAGAAATATGTAAGCAGAATTACTTATGTAAATAACACCCGTCTAGGTTCCCAAGGGACACCAGACGGTTATACCTACTTCAGATCGTTGCCAGTAATGTAACCTGATCATGTCACCATATATATATATATATATATATATATAATAATTTAGATCATATATTGCGTGGGGTAAGAATTCCTCCCACCCATTAGTCGAGATTAGTGGGCATGAGGTAAGAATGCCTCTCATCCCTATATGTCAACTTGTAATGGGTAAGAATGCCTCCCTTCCTTACACGTATAAATAATAGTGGGCATGGGGTAAGAAATCCTCTCATCCCTAAACTAACTAGAAAGGGGTAATAATGCCTCCCTTCCATCACATTCATTCAAACAGTATTGGGTATCACTGCTTCCCATCTGTCACATTCATAATACAAGCATGGGGTATAATCGCCTCCCATCCAGACATGTAGTCATCAAAATAAGTCAAATTGAAAGGGGTACGAATTCCTCCCTTTCATACACGTATATAGAATAGTGAGCACGAGGTAAGAATGACTCTCGTCCCTAAACTAACTGGCAAGGGAGTAAGAATGCCTACCTTCCATCCCATTCATTCAAATGGTATGGGGTATAACATCCTCCTATCCATAATCTTATAGAGTATTTGGCATGGGGTATGAATTCCTCCCATCCATAACCATACTGAATAATTATCAGCATTATAATATAATGCATAAGCCAGTACCTCTTATGCATTTCAACTAAACATCACACATTCACAATCAATCATATATCCCATTTCTATATAAGTACCCAGACACACGTTCATCACAAGTATACTTAAGGAAACTCCTCTCAAGTATTTATAATAACATCAAATTCATATTCATCACATTAATGCTTATAGAAACTCCTCTTAAATATCTATTTCATGTAATTTACATATTCAATTTATAACATAAGTGGTGCTCATTACCTTATCCCAAGGTGTGGTCGTACCACTCCAGTCCATTCATTTCATGTTTGAACATTTCATCTTAAAGGATATGTTTATCATTCTTTAACCCTTTGATCCCTTATAGAGGAACATGTCATATTGTCTTAAGTTATCCCACTTAGGTTACCATCTTAATAAATTTTCATAACATGGAAAATTGACCCAAACATAGGTACCATAGCCATATCATTCTCTTTGCCTCAATAAAGATAGTTCACATACAAAGCATTTAAGAGGCACCGCAGCAATCCCACAGGAACACATAAAAATTTTATCACTAATTTTTATCTTGAAGACAGTGCACCTCTGATTGAGGGGTTTTATTGTTAAATCATGGGTATAGTTATCAAGCAACCTATTTTATCTTTTCCTGCACTTCTCACGATTTGCACAAAAGCACTTATTTGGAACTAAACATGCATAATTAAAATTCTAAGGAAGTGCAATATTAAAATCACTATTACATTACATAAATTTAAAGGAAAGGAGAGGGACCCTACCTCTAGGTCGATCCATTCATCCACTCCGGCTCTTGACTCTTTCTAACTAAGAGTCGTAGGAGAGCCGCCTAGTCTTTGGCGACTTGAAGCCACCCCAAAACCTCGAACGCATCTGAAACCAACCCGACGATCCGAAACCACCCAAAATGATTCGCATTCAGTGGGGACTGCTAGATTTCACACCAAGGAGTCCCAAAAGACCTTCAGCATAACCTAGAACTGAAAGAAAACTGAAATTCGGATCACCCCAAAGCCCTAGGGTTCGGCCACACCTCACCGGTCGCGGATTAGGTCCAAGCATGGATGGAAGAAAGGAGGAGAAGTGAGAGGGGAAGCATACCATGGAGATTAGACGAAGAAAAGGCCAGAAATAAAAGGAGGAACCTTGAATGAGAGGATGTCGGAAGGGGGGGTGTCACACACGGCTCAAGGGGAGCCCCTCCCTGTGTGTCGTGCGGGTTGAGTGAGGGTAATAGAGAGTTAGTTTAGTTTTTATTTTTTCCTTCTTTATTTTAATTTTAATCAAAAACAAAAACTCACCCAAAAGCATGGTTTGACCCGCAATGTTTGGAAAACCGTGAGCAATAAGTGCGGAGTCCCCTTCCTCCAAGAAACCCACTGCATGGTCTAGGTTCACGGTTTGGGAAATCGTGTGCAACTCATGTGCAAGCCACTGCCCACCTGATTTAGGCCTCATGGTTTGGTCAACCTGTGCACCAACCATGCAACCTCTGCAGCTCTTAAAAAAATGGGTCTGGTGCCTCCGAAACCTCTCAGGCCACCCGAGAAACTAAACAGGCCATCGCCCATGTCCAAAAACAATAAAAGGAAGGGTTCCAACCATCAGAACCGTATTACGAAGCTCGTTCTTCAAAATGACTTGTTCTGTAAAGGAAAAATTTCAAATTCCTTCAGGTTTTAGTCTGGTTCAAAACATTGGTCATTACACAGGCACTATAGAAGGCCCTATAGCAGGTACTATTTGTTACTGTACCAGACATAACTATTCATAAGATTGGGCTTTTGTGCCACTAGTTTGGTCCTTGGGTTCATTAAGTTCTTTGGGCCACATCAAGGCCTTCGATCCACCTCAAGGGTTTTGGGCCACATGGGATTTTGTTTAATGGACTTAGCAGACCAAAAAAGGATCAAAATCCATATGAGGATTTAGAGTAGACTCATTCATGAGAGTAGAAGCTAATGTATCTGGATGAAATAGTGGTTATGGCATTTTCTATTGTGATAAGCATGTGCATGCATGGGATGTATAGCTAAACAAACATGTGATGTTGGAGAGCTAACATCATGATATAGAAGTTGAGGAGAAGTAGTTCCATTCAATTATTATCTATGTATTTACACTAAGACCTACATGTTGTGTAATCTTTAGGCCTGTGGGACATGTAAGGGTTCACCTTCTTCCATTAAAAGGGGGATTATCAACAATGAATAAAAATAAGGAATTTGGGCTATTCAGGTAATAATTTGACACATAATTCTGAACACAAGAATTATTGGAGGAGGACCATTGTTATAAAGGAAAATACACACACATCTCGATTAGAAACATGTTATTCTGGTGTTAATGATGAAAATTACCATCATAATTTTAGGGATATGTTTATGCGATGTTGGATGTTTGGCCATTCACATTCTTATTTCCTAAAAATTGATATGTCGAACAAAGTCTCTGAAAAATAAAACTACACTAGGTATAACCCTAGAATGAATCCTTGAGATGATTTGTTGTCAAATAATTAGAAACATGTCTATGCGAAACATACCATTGTATGATTTAAATTGAAAGGAGTGTTAAGACCTCATCTTCCCCTGCTTTTCCAAATAATAGATATAAGTTTGAACCTCAACCAGGGTCTGAGCCATCACGTTCCATGGATAATGTTAAACAGATGTTCCAATAACTAATGGGTCAGTTTGATGACTAATTAGAATGTTTGATTATTATATGTATACATAATAATATTGGTTAAAAAATATAGAGTTTTATGTTTGATAGATTGTAAAAAATATAGTATCTAGATAAAATGGGACCTTTACTTGAACAAACGAAGTAAATCATAATGATATCTCCATGGTAGTAACAAAATAAGTGGCCTCTAAACACATAAAGAAGTATACAATTTTGCAAAGATATATTATCATTAACATCTTATTAAATAAATTTACCCCACTTTTTAAGTTATCTAATCTAAAAATTTTGATAGCCCTACCCAAATTCATTCACAACCTTTCATTACCTGCAGAAAAACCAATGGAAGAAGACATGAAAACTATGAAAACTAATTCAAAAAATTCATATTTAGAGGAATGTGGGAAGGTTAATATAGTAGTGAAGAATTTTTCCCCTTCCATTCCCTTATATAAAATAATATATATGGAAAGTTATGATATTGAATTGTTTAACTTTATGGATATTGGAAAGAAGGTGAATATTGTTATCCATTTCTGAAGATCATATTTAGTGAAATTATTATCGAAAATAATTCAATAAAATGTATTCATATATGAAAACATTGGAAGAGTTTTATACCTATAATATCATGTATGAGTGTTGTGAAATCATATAGAAAAAGATACCTCTCAAACAAAAGCATTTATGGTGTTTTATTATTCATTCTCTTTTTGGGACATGGTTGATCAGATTAATAATATATGTGATATTTTAGAAATTATCAATTTTATTCCCCTATAATTTTTCCAAGAATAAACGTGACTAGTTTCAAAACCCACTACAATTGTTTTTATGATTTCATATAGATCCATTACCCACAATTTTGGAATTGAATGTTTCTTTCTTTTCTTAGTGATCTAACTCTTTTTTTCTTCAGATATTCTCATATTGAACATTGAATATGATCAAGAGGCCACTATTATTTGTTGAATACAATTTATTACCCTGGGTTTTTCCATTGATTTTTTAAATAGAAAACTAGTTTTCAAGCCTAATGGATAAAGGGTGGTGTTTAATTCATTTAAAAAAACAAAAGAACCACCCTACGACCATGTCATTCCAAGAGATGATTTTATGAATGTTAATGAATTATTAGGTCAAAACAAGGTTAATTTTTTTAGGATGATTATGGAAATTAATCATTCTATTAATATTCCTAAAAAAACATGCATTGGAATCAATTATCCCATGGATGGAGATAACCGATATTTTTTTAGGGGAAATCATAGGTCTCTAATTTGAATTAGGTGAACAACCTATTTTCACTGCACTTGTGGAACAATTATTAAATGAGATATTGTGTTACATAATTATTGATGATGAAGAAGTGTTTTATAAAAACATTTCTAGGAGACAACCTGAGGACCATAGACCCCCAATCCTATGTGTCTTCTCTTACGAGAAATACATCCGACTATAGAGGTCAAACCTCTTCTAACTCATGTCATGTATTCCATTATAGGGGAAAACTCAACCATACCAATCATAATTTTTTATTCTGTATAGAAATTTCAAGAGAAAGGTTTTGTCAATATTTGTAGAAAATTTGAACATATTATTTTTCAGTAATTTATAAATCAATATTTATATATCCTTCATTAATCATGAGGAAAATATGAATAAAACCTGACCACGAGCCTAGAGTTGAAGATCAAATAATAATAAATCCAGACATGATAGTTGTTTTTAGAGTTGAATTAATCAATATTATTTATATTTGGATATTTATTTCTATATTTGGTAGTCCATGGGCATGTTTGATTCGTTTTGTCCCTAAAAAGTGGAGTTCCAATGTTATAATAAATGAAAAGAGTGTAAAAAATTTAATTTAGGATGAATTCCATGTAGAAGGTTAGTACTGATAATTAAAAGCATAACTATACTACTAGGAATTATCATTTTTCATTTCCATTCCAATATAAAATTCATTAAAGGATTTTTGGGAATTACTTTTTCAATTTTTGGGATTGATATTGCAGCAACAATAAATTCACTTATCCACAAATGTTTAGGAAAATATAACATTTATTGGCAATTTAGAGATATTTTCTTGTAGGTTTATTCCCTTCAACCTATGTGGTGCTCATGTCACCTTTAAAAGGTGCATGATGGTAATATTTTATTATATAACTGAATGAATTATTGAGGTTCTCATGGATGAGTTTTTTATTTTTTTTCCTGATTTTGATGGATGGAAGAAGAATTTAAAAAATATATTATAAATGTGTGATGAGAAAAACCTATATTTAAACTGGGATAAACTTCAATCCATGGTTATAGTGGGAACTTTATTACAATATAAAGTTTCTCAGAGGGGAATATATGTTGAAAATTCTATGATTTAAGGGATTCAAAATCATCCACCACCTACAAATGTAAAATCCATTAATATTTTTGTAGGAAATATATGTTTTTATATGATATTCATAAAGGTCATATATATAATTATTAGTTCACTTTTCTCACTATTAGATATGGATATGCCTTTTGTGTTTGATTATTGTTCTCAAGAATCATTAACCTTATTGATGGAAAATATAACATCTTCTCAAATAATGACACCACCTGATTGGGAACTTCCATTAAAATTTATGTCTTATGTAAGTTATTTAGATGTTGGGAAATTATTAGGTCAGTGAAAATAGAAATGGTCTTATGTAGTTTACTATACTAGTTGACTGCATGATGATTCCCAAAAAAATATTCTACTACTAATAGTGAGATTATTATAATAATGTTTTCTATGGAAATGTTTATTAAATATCACATTGGTTCAAAAGTGATAATATTTTGTAATCAGTGTACTCAGAAAAATCTATTGGATATAAAGGAATCCAAATATAGACTTTTAAGCAATACCATGTTATTACAATTGTTTTATTTAGACATTAATGATAATTGATGTGATGAAAATGTGGTAGCTGACCACTTTTCTATGTTTCCTCTATCTCAATCCCAACCAATAAACCAACAATGATAAAGATTTTTTTCCTAATGAAAAATTGTTTTCCATATCTACAATATAGTTTTATAGGTTTTCAAATTTTGAAGACTTTTAAGCTACTAGTGCCGTTCCAAAAGAACATTCACAAAGTCAAATGAAGAATTTCATTTTTTAAATTAAGTATGAATTTTTGGATGATCTCTTTCCCTTTTAGATAATTAATGATGGTATTCTAAGTTGGTGTGTTCTTATATATTAAGTTCTTTAAATTTTAGAGATTACTAACTCTTCTCCATTTAGAGGACACTAGATTGGAATGATAACATAACAAATTGTCCTCCTATTGGGTTTTTATTGGAAAACCTTATTTAATGACACGTCTGTCACAACCCGTCCTTAGGGCCCGTGCCGTGACTACCCCAAGCCCGCCTTCCATAGGCCAGGGGCTGGCGACTAGCACCAAGGCGTAATTCCTAGTAAAAAGGGAAGTCATTGCCTTTGTAATGTAAACAAACACCACCGAGCAAGCAAGCAGTAGAAGTAAACACTAAGTAAAACTGAGTACAACGGTATGTGCGGAAAAGTAAGTGGGCCAATACACAAACCCAAACTGAAAGTAAAGTACAACTGGAAGGGAAAACATCAACTGAAAAGTAAATCCGCAACGTCGAGCAGTCCACTAGAAATCCCACCTGAAGGGTGGGTATAGATAGCCTCCACTGCTCCTCGGGTCCAGCCGACCGCTTCGAGTACGTCCCCCCCATTGGCCCACCTCCAGGTATCGTCCTGCTCCGCAAGCCTCAACCACGATCAGCGTTATCCGTCGTCTGCAACCAACACAACGTAGTGCGGGCATAGCCCATGCAGGGGTGAGTATAAGCTACTCAGTAGGGACCCCGAGACCCCTGAAGGTCTCCCAAAATCCACAAAGGAAAGATACAATCACGAAGTAACATACGACACCGCTTAGGTATATACCCATACATATACCTAAGTCATCAATTCTCATTCGGCTCCAACATCCGAGCCCAAGTAAAACCCATTCCACACAGGAATGAAAAACATAAATCCACACAGGACAGCACAACACAATCCACATAGGAAAGAAAAACATAAATCCTCACAGGATAGCACAACACAATCAACATAGGAAAGCAAAACATGATTCATCTCACACAGGTATACTTCTTCATATGACGATAAAGATGACCAGATATTGCCACCAATTCATCTAAGCCATCAGACCCACAAAGGATCGATAGGTACTAACCCCCACAATGACCCAAAAAGGATCTGACCCACAAAGGATTGATAGGTAACTAAACCCCGTAATGACCCACATAGGATCTGACCCAAAAAGGATCGATAGGTAACTAACCCCGGCAAAGACCCACATAGGATCGGACCCACACAGGATCTGTAGGCGCTGGCTCACACAGAACCGCTGAGCACTGACCCACACAGGATCGGACCCACACAGGATCGGACCCACACAGGATCGGTAGCACTGATCCATGAAGGATCACTGAGTGTTGTAGTCGTCGTCGTTGAATCCACTGAGGATCTCTATACAATCGTCATCGTTGTCACAGTCGCAAACGCAGCCAGCACTAGGGTTCCCGCACACAGCAAGCTCGTTCGGGAGGGTCCGCTTCACGAGCCAAGAGGCTGATACATCAACTGACACATAGTCCAGAGTTGATGTATCCAAAAGTTCCGTATCGTCAACAGGAACTCAATGTCGCAGACGGCGCGTCAATCAGACGCCCGGTTTGAGAGTTATTGGCATTTTTGTCCGAGGGGCCCGGTTGGTTTTTAAGGAAAAACCAACCCGACCGTACTCCACCTGCGTCCCAACCTCGGGCAAAGTATGCCAAAAGATCTGTCTCACTTAGTGGAATCCAACAAAGTCGACGGCACCTCATTCGGACGTTCTAAGCTTAAGATATGAGCGTTTCCGCTCCGAGGGCCCGGTTGGTTTCGTGTACGAACCAACCCGGCCGAACTCAAATTATTCTGAAACCTTGATAGCGATATACCGAAACGACCGTCTCAATCCAAGGATCTCATCGCTGCTGACGGTGTGTCGATCGAAGGTCAGTATCCCGAGATATGGGAAAAAGACCAAAAAGGTTCCGAAAACGGGGGTTTCGGGCCCAGACCGTCCCGGCCGAGACCCCCTGGGTCGGCCCGAACCGGGTAAACCCGACTCGGTTCCGGGTCGTCACGGCCTGGGCGTGGCCTGACGTGGCCCGGCTGCCGGCCTGGTGGTCCGGCACGCGGCGCCAGCTGGCTCGGCCGAACGGCCGACCCGTTCGGTTTTGCCGGGGGGGGGGGGGGGGGGCGCTGTTCCCGTGGTTTGTAACCGCGGCCCCCTTAATGGGGGCCGCTTGCTGGCCGGCCAGGGGTTTGAACCCTCGGATGTTCTCCTGTCTGGCGGGCCCGCCCCGGCCGGCCGATTTCTGCCACCATGGGACCAGCGTCGGCCGGTCCCCTCCTTGCTCCGACACCGGTGGCCCGGAACCGGCCACCGGTCACCCTGCTCAGCCGCGGACCAGAACTGACCTCGGCTTGGTTCGTTTGGTGCGGCGCGACGGTGCCGCGCCCCTCCGACGCGGCCCCGCTCCGACCACAGTGTCTTCGGTTCTCTTCGACGCAGCGTGACAGCGTCGCGTCCTTGTTTGATTTTACGGCGTGGCGCGACGGCGCCACACATTCTTTACCGGACGATTCTGCGTGGTGCGTCGGCACCGCACCATTCCGTTCCAATCCATAAAAAAACCAACAAGGATAAATGAGGTGGGTCGGCCATGTTTGTGCATTCCGGCCCCCCTCTCGTTAATCGATAGAATTAGGTCATATTACACGAATAACGTTAAAGTATTATTCACGAACAAAATAAAAATAAACAAATAAATCCCCTACATTGTGCAAGTTTGAATGGAGGTTTGTCGAATAAGGATTCGTCGCTGGAAGAGACGTCGAGAAAGGAGACATCGACGACGTCGCGGTACATGGCGTCGCATAACCGGTTTCCGAGAACTCAGCGATCTTCGTCGGAGACCGATGTGTTCTTCGCGTTCTTTGTCGAAGACGAGAAGTTCCTCAAGTCCTTAGCCCTTTTCTCCCAAAGACCCCACCACAAAAATCTAACCCAAAAATAAATTAAGCCCACACTTAAATTATTAACTAGACATTAGTTTGAATTTCAAACACACACACTAAACTCACTCTTCATTAATAACATAAGTTATTAATACTTAAGTTATCATATTTAATTGTGAGTTGAGGGAGTTAAGGAATGTGAAGGGGTGGGGTTCGTGTGGGCCCCACCACCCTCATAACCTTCCATGGGATGTTGGGTAGTTACCCAACTTCCACCCAAAGCGTAAATCCACATAGAGAAAAATAAAAATTGTAGTTAAATTTTTATTTTAACTTCCACAATTTTTATCAACCTCTCTCGTGAAAACGCAACTCCGGAAAAGGTGTTTCTAAGCAATTACTGGCACTGCGGTTCCATCGGTGCCCTCGAAATTCGATTCCAAGCATCGGTTCAAAAGTTATAAATTCCCTCTCTTTCGTTCACTGAATGTACCCGAGCTAAACTTCGGATAGAAATTCCGGGCACACCGGGCCTCAAAATCAAGTGCCGTCAGAAACAACGTTCATGTAAAATCCCAAAGAAAATTAATAAAAAAAATCCCTTGAATTTTATGGGTCTTTACATTACTCCCACCTTAGCGTGTTACGTCCCCGTAAAGTTACATCATAAACTAGGGAAACAAATGTGGGTACTGAGAACGCATCTGAGCCTCCCGCTCCCAAGTGCTCTCCTGGAGATTCATGTGATGCCATCTGGTGCGCACAGGAGGAATTGACCGTCCACGTAGGACCCGCTACTGTTGATCCTCGATCTCCACTGGGATCTCTGTAAAAGTCACCCCATTATTAAAGTCTAGCTCCCCATGGTCAATGATGTGCGTCGGGTCGTGCACGTATCTCCTCAGCTGAGAAACGTGGAAGACATCGTGCACCCGGTGCAACTGAGGTGGTAGAGCCAGGCGATAAGCTATCTCGCCAATCCTGCTGAGGACCTGGAACGGTCCAATGAAGCGTGGAGACAACTTGCCACATCGGCCAAATCTCCGTAATCCACGTTGAGGTGAGACATGCAAGAAGACAGGGTCGCCATCCTCGAACTCTAATGGCCTCCGCCTCCTATCAGCATAAGACTTATGCCGGATCTGAGCTATCCTCATCCGCTCCTGGATGACCTGGACCTTCTCAGTCGTCGCCTAGACCATCTCCGGTCCTACAAGTACTGACTCCCCAGGGTCTTTCTAGCACAAAGGAGATCTACAAGGTCGGTCGTACAACGCCTCGTATGGTGCCATCCCGATGGTGGAGTGGTAGCTGTTGTTTTACGCAAACTCCACCAAGGGTAGTTGGTCCTCCCAACTGTGACCAAAGTCGAGGAAACATGCGCGGAGCATGTCCTCGAGAGTCTGAGTGGTCCTCTCCATCTGACCATCTGTCTGAGGGTGAAAGGCAGTGCTCAGTCGTAGCTGCAACCCGGACGCCTCCTGCAACCCCTTCCAAAGCTGGGTAGTAAATAAAGCATCTCGATCGGAGACGATAGATGATGGCACACCACGAAGCCATACAATCTCCTGAATGGAAAGTCGTCCCAAGCTCTCCACTAAGCCCTGCTCTCTGATGGGTAAGAAGTGTGCCAACATGGTGAGACGGTTGACAATCACCCAAATGGAGTCGTGACCTCTGGAAGTGCTTGGAAGTCGAGTCACGAAGTCCATAGATATACCATCCCACTTCCACTCCGGGACCTCCAAGGGCTGTACCAAGCCTGCTGGTACCTGGTGTTCTGCCTTCACCTGTTGGCAGGTGAGGCATCGAGAAACGAACTCCGCCACAGCCTTCTTCATGCCCGGCCACCAGTGCTGTCGTCTGAGATCTTGGTATATCTTCGCCACTCTAGGATGTACTGCCAAAGGAGAAGTGTGAAACTTCCTCAGCACCTCCTCCCATAAAGAAACTGGTACCAAGGTACATTCTCTTAAAAGGACATCGTGCTCTACTCCAATGGAGAAACCATCAGGTGCCTGTCTTGAGGAAATCTATGCATGCCGCGTCTCACAGTCAGTGTCCCCACGCTGTGCCTCTCTGACCCGCTGCAGTAGTGGTGGGGTGACTGTGAGTGACTGAAGGAAGGATGATCCATCTCTATGCACGAAGGATATCTGCAAGGAAGCTAGCTACTCTACTGCCTCCTCAAGTAGCTGAATGCCCGTCCTCCTGATGAGAGCATCGGCTACTACGTTCCCCTTCCCAGGAGTATAGACTATCTGAAAGTCATAGTCCTGGAGGAACTCGAGCCATCATCGCTGTCTCAGGTGCATGTCCTTCTGAGAGAAGATGTACCTAAGACTCTGATGGTCAGAAAAAACTGTAAAGCGCTATCCCATCAGATAGTGTCGCAATGTCTTCAGAGCGAAGACCACTGCTGCTAACTCCAGGTCATGGGTAGCGTAGTTCTGCTCATGCGGCCTCAACAGACGTGATCCATAGGAGATAACTGCCCGCTCCTGCATCAGGACACATCCGAGACCGGTCCCTGATGCATCTTAGTAGACTACGTACCCTACTCCCTCCTCTGGAAACCTCAAGATAGGGGTGCTGGTCAATCTCTGTCTCAGCTCCTAGAAGCTCTGCTGACATCTGTCCGACCACACGATGGGTATCCCCTTCCTACTTAACGTTCTGCAAATCTGCAAAGATTTCTCCTTTTCCGAAAAGGGAAATCCGGTCTCATCCCCTAGATGAACTACATTCCTTTCCTAATACAGTCAATCCCATCATGATTAGTTAATTCATGGCATGGATGACGTCATAATGCCTCGATGATACTACCAAGAGATCCAACTGTTACTCTCGCCTCCAAGGGTTGAGTCACACTGTCGGCATCAGTGTGTGGTCACTGGGTCTCCTCCAGTAATAATCTCGCAAGTGCGGGTCAATTCAACAATTTTTAACCGGAACCTCTTAGTAATAACAAATAAAAGACAAGAAAGAAAATGTCACCATTTCAAGTTTCTTTTATTACTTCAACTCAAAGTACAAGGACACAAGGAAACACAAACTATGAAGTTAGAGGCATTATGGGCAAAGGCCTCTATTCCTGGAGCTAGTCCCGCACTAGTCCACCCGCTTCCGGAGCTCCATGATCGTAAGCTTCAGCTGCCTGAAGTTGTGCACTCCCCTGAGGTCGGGGTGGACCTCCTGGTGGTGGTTGTGGTAGAGCTTCAAAACGTTGTCCACCACCTGCCGCTCGACCAGCTCCTTGACCTCGTCCACCTGCTCCCTATGGATCGCCACGGTCGAACCTCTGCCTCTTCCAAGGTGGTTCCTTAAACGTCTGCTGCTCCTCTCCATGGAGGGTCGGGCAGTCACGAGCCATGTGGCCCTGCCCGCCGCATGCATATCATTGTATTCCACTCGTAATTATGGTTCTGCTGCGTGTTCCCCGCACCTACGATCCAGTATCCTATGGTCATCCGCCCGTTGGCCTGACCCGCTTGGACATCTGCGACATCTGACTACTGCCAGCTGCAGAAGACTCTGCCACGTGTCACCCTGTGGTAGGTCTCTCCACTGGTGTAGACTCAGTATGAAAACTCTTGATGAGAAGAGATTGCTCTAGTACTCCTGCCTGAGTCGGAATGCTGAGGGAGATCAGTGATGCCCTGATCTCATGCCTTAATCCATGCTCAAAGGTCCGGGCCCGGAAGAATGGGTCATGTACCATGTCGGTCGAGTAGCGCGAGAGATCGGTAAATCTCGCCTAGTACTGGGTGACTGTCAAGCTGCCCTGCCGTAGCTGAAGAAGTTCCTGGATGCGCACTGCACGGAGGGTGGCTGGGACGAACTCCGAGCAGAAGAGGCTCTCAATGTCCGTCCAGAGAAGAGAAGCCTCAACGTGCACCTGGAGCATCAAGCTCTACCATCGGCCCACTTCCGTGTGCAGTAGGCTCGCTGCGAGGATCACCATGAGGTCTGCTAGTGTCCTCACTAACCAAAAAACTCGTACCACTGCCTCAAGCCAGTCCTCGGCTGCCTGGGGGTCCGTCTCCCCGCGAAAGCTAGGTGGTCGCTGGCGCTCGAACTCATACAGTGCACTAAGGTGACGTGCATCGTCAGCGGCTGGGGCTGGAAGCATCGGTGGCTCGGCGGGTAAAGGTACCACCGGTGCCTCAGCTATCAAAGGGACCTGCACCGAGGCCTCGTCGCTCGGTGGGCTGTCGTCACGCTCAACTCTCGGAACCCTAGCAAGCTGCCATCGTGGGGAAATACTGAAAAGAAACAGGTCTGCCACGGTCAAACAGTATACCCGGTGAGCTGACACAAGTAATCACATAGAAAACTTGAAACACACATGCCATCAATGTTTTCGTGCATTAAGTCAGAAATCAGAAGTCAGGGTCCTAGTGTACGGATACGTCGGCCGCTGCACCAACACTGGACTCCCTGGGCTGATAACCACACCCAATACGATTAACTCTATTGATTCACATAGAAAAAGATCAGATTCCCAAGTTCTGTGGTAGAACTGAACTCCTCTGATACCAATTTTTCACGACCCGTCCTCGGGGCCCGTGTCGTGACTACCCCAAGCCCGCCTTCCATAGGACAGGGGATGACGACTAGCACCAAGGTGTAATTCCTAGTAAAAAGGGAAGGCATTGCCTTTGTAAAGTAAACAAACACCCCAAAGGAACCAATCAGTAGAAGTAAACACTAAGTAAAACTGAGTACAACAGTATGTGCGGAAAAGTAAGTGGGCCAGTATTCAAACCCAAACTGAAAGTAAAGTACAACTGGAAGGGAAAACAGCAATTGAAAAGTAAAGTCGCAACGTCAAGATGTCCACTAGAAATCCCACCTGAAGGGTGGGTACAGATTTCCTCCACTGCTCCTCGGGTCTAGCCGAACGCTCCGAGTACGTCCCTCACAGTGGTCCACCTCCAGGTACCGTCCTGCTCCGCAAGCCTCAACCACGACAAGCGCTATCCGTCGTCTGCAACCAACACAATGTAGTGTGGGAATAGCCCGTGCAGGGGTGAGTATAGGCTACTCAGTAGGGACCCTAAGACCCACGAAGGTCTCCCAAAATCCAAAAAGGAAAGATAAAATCACGAAGTAACATACGACACCGCTTAGGTATATGCCCATACATATACCTAAGTCATCAATTCTCGTTCAGAACCAAAATCCGAGCCCAAGTAAAACCCAGTCCACACAGAAAAGAAAAATGTAAATCCACACAGGATAGCACAACACAATCCACATAGGAAAGAAAAACGTAAATCCACACAGGATTGCACAACACAATCCACATAGGAAAGCGAAACAAGATTCAGCTCACCCAGGTATACTTCTTCATATGACGATAAAGATGACCAGATATTGCCAATGATTCATCTAAGCCGTCGGACCGACAAAGGATCTATAGGTACAAACCCCCGTAATGACCCGCAAAGGATCGATAGGTAACTAACCCCCACAATGACCCACATAGGATCTGACCCACAAAGGATCGATAGGTAACTAACCCCCGCAAAGACCCACCAAGGATCGGACCCACACATGATCTGTAGGCGCTGGCTCACACAGAACCGCTGAGCACTGACCCACACAGGATTGGACCCACACAGGATCGGTAGTAACGATCCACGTAGGATCAATGAGTGATGTATTCATCGCCATCGAATCCACTGAGGATCTCTATACAATCGTCGTCTTCGTCACAGTCTCAAACACAGCCAGCACTAGGGTTCCCGCACACAGCAAGCTCGTTCGGGAGGGTCCGCTCCACAAGCCGAGAGGCTGATATATCAACTGACACATATTTAAGATTTTATGTATCCAAAAGTTCATTATCTTCAGTAGGAACTCAACGTCGCAGACGACGCGTCAATCGGACGCCCGGTCTGAGAGTTATTGGCCTTTTCATCCTAGGGGCCCGGTTGGTTTTTATGGAAAAACCAACCCGACCATACTCCACCTACGTTGAAACCTCTGGAGGAGTATGCCAAAAGATCCATCTCACTTAGAGGAATCCAACAAAGTCAACAACACTTCATTCGGATGTCCGGAGCTTAAGAAATGAGTGTTTCCGCTCTGAGGGCCTGGTTGGTTTCGTGTACGAACCAACCCGGCCGAACTCAATGTATTCCGAAACCAAGAGCACGATATACTGAAACGACCGAATCGATCCAAGGATCACATCTCCGCTGATGGTACGTCGATCGGAGGTCCGTAGGCCGAGATATGGGCAAAAGACAAAAAAGTTTCCGAAAATGGGGGTTTCGGGCCCAGACTGTCCCTGCCGAGACCCCCTGGGTCGGCCCGGCGGGGCGCGGCCCGGCTGCCGGCCTGGAAGTCTGGCGCGCGACTCCAGTTGGCTCAGCCGAACGGCCGAGCCGTTCGGTTTAGCGGGGGGGGGGGGGGGGGGGGTGCCCCCCGCGATTAGTAACCGCAACCCTCCTTAATGGGGGCAGCTTGCTGGCCAGCCGGGGGTTTGAACCCCCGGCTATTCTCCTGTCTGTTTGGCCCGCCCCGGATGGCCAGTTTCTTCCACCACGGGACCGGCGTCAGCCCGTCCCATCCATGCTCCGACACCGGTGGCCCGGAACCGGCCGCCCGTCACCCTGCTCAGCCGCGGCCCAGAACCGACCTCGGCTTGGTTCGTCGGCACGGCACGACGGGGCCATGCCCCTCTGCCGCGGCCCCGCTCCGGCCGCGGTGTCTTCGGTTCTCCTCGACGTGGCGCGACGGCGTCGCGTCCTTGTTTAATTTTACGGTACGGCGCGACGGCGCCGCACATTCTTTACCACACGATTACGCGTGGTGCGTCGGCACCACACCATTCCGTTCTAATCCACAAAAGAACCAACAAGGATAAAGGAGGTGGGTCGGCCGTGTTTGTGCGGTCCGGCCCCACTCTCGTTAATCGATAGCATTTGGTCATATTACATGAAGAACATCAAAGTATTATTCACGAAAAAAATAATAAAAAAAATCCCCTACCTCGTGCGAGTTTGAATGGAGGTTCGTCGAACGAGGATTCGTCGCGAGAAGAGACGTCGAGAAAGAAGACGTCGATGGCGTCGCGGTACACGGCGTCGCGTAATCGGTTTCCAAGAACTCGACGATCTTCGTCGGAGACCAATGTGTTCTTCTCTTTCTTTGTCGAAGACGAAGAAGTTCCTCCAGTCCTCAGCCCTTTTCTCCAAAAGAATCCACCACAAAAATCTATCCCAAAAATAAATTAATCCCACATTTAATTTATTAACTAGACATTAGTTTGAATTTCAAACACACACACTAAACTCACTCTTCATTAATAACATAAGTTATTAATACTTATGTTATCATATTTAATTGTGAGTTGAGGGAGTTAAGGAATGTGAAGGGGTGGGGTTCGTGTGGGCCCCACCACCCTCATACCCTTCCATGGGATGTTAGGTAGTTACCCATCTTCCACCCAAAGCATAAATACACTTAGAGATAAATAAATATTGTAGTTAAATATTTATTTTAACTTCCAAAATTTTTATCAACCACTCTTGTGAAAACAGAACTCCGGAAAAGGTGTTTCTAAGCAATTAACGGTGCTGCGGTTCCATCGGTGCCCTCAGAATTCGATTTCGAGCATCGGTTCAAATGTTAAAAATTCCCGCTCGTTCGTTCACTGAACGTACCCGAGCTAAACTTCAGATAGAAATTTCAGGCACACCGGGCCTTAGAATTAAGAGCAGCCAGAAACTGCGTTCTTGTAAAATCTCAAAGAAAAGTAAGAAAAAAATTTCCCTTGAATTTTACGGGTCTTTACAGCATCAATTATTTGTATAATTTTAAATAAAGGTAAAATGATGAGAAATGTGCCTATGAAATTTTAGTTTCACAAAAGGGGGATCTAGTAGATTAAATTATTTATATATGGGGGATATATTTCATGGAACCATTTCAAAATTCTTGTATGAATGAGTATATCTTGGTTTCAGTAGACTATGTATCAAAGTGTGTTACGGATGTTGGACTTTCAAAAAATCTTACTTATAATGTTGTGAATTTCATCAAAAATATCATATTCTACCAGTTCAGTTCACCATGATTTTTCATCATAGAAAATGATATAGATATTTATTGCTTTAATTTCAAATTTTTATTGAAAAATTGTAGATGTATTCATTTAACTAGTACCAATTTCCCCCCACAGTCACCTGGGAATGTATAAGTATCAAATAGATACATGAATAATATTTTGGACAAAACATTGTTTATTCCATGAAATGACTTGCTTGTAATGTTAGATGATGAATTGTTGTCCTATAATACTAATTATAAAATGCCCTAGAATATGTATCCTTATAGAATCATTTTTGGAAATACATTCCATTTTAATATTAATCTCAATAAAAATTCATTATATTATGTTAAATAAATAAACTATGATCTCAAGTCTTCTAGAGAAAGGATATTTTTTGAGTTAAGTGATATGGAATGAATTTTAGTAGAGTCTTATGAGAATTATAGAATTTATAATGAAATAACCTATGATTTTCAAGAGAACCTAATTTAGAATATAAATTTTCATGTTGGTCAAAGGGAGATTGTATTTAATTATAGAGTGAAAAAATTTCCAAGTAAGGTTTATTCCATGTTTTCATACCCTTTCATACATTCAATAATATGTGTAAATGGAGATGTCAATCCAATTAGAAATGGAAACAATCCATTTCTAGTCAATTTACATTGAGTAAATAATTTTTTGAGGGTAATATAAATGTTATGGTTTCTATATTCTCTATACATAAAATAATTCCTTTCTAATTCAAATTTAAGACTCTAAAATAAGTGCTTTATGGGAGTCCACCTATGGTTTTGTTGTTTTTCAAATGATTCATTATTGTTTTTATTATTGCGTTCTACAATACTATGTATCCTATTTTTAACATAATTTATTTTTGATCCATAAAGTTCTCTATATTGAGGAGGTTGATTGTATTCGTGTTTGAGCTCGAACAATCCAAACTTGTCCAGGGTTGTGTTAGTTTTGATTATTTTCACTCATTACTTCTTGTTGATGGAAACTAAGAGTGGGGGTCCCAAATTTTTTCTAATTTTTTTTACTACTTAATAGTGTTTCATGCATCAAATTGAATTATATTAGAAATAAATTTATAGGGATTATAAAAAAGAAATGAAATAATTTTTAATAATTTGTTTCTTTTGGAAAATAATTTGTACTGTTGAAATTGTGTTTTCTTTGGACTCTCATATAACTCTCTCTCTATTATTTTCATTGTTGAATTATTATACCTATTTTTTATTTAATATTTTCCCACATTAATATTAAATACATTGGACAAGGATGGTTTTTATGTGTTTGGGAGAGGTGACATAGAATTTTTTGTACTGTATATATGATTCAGTTTTGTCACATCAAAATAGTACTTTTTCCAAAAATGACTCCACCATTGAGAAAATTAATCATTCTTTGATCTCAATAATTATAATGTTTCGGGGTATCTTGTTTGGACCAGTAAAAACTCATAGTACTTCCCTAATGAAAGATACCATAACCTACATGAGATATTACATTGAATATCATATCATAATGATTGAGTTATTGATGATTGTTTTATTTTTATATTTTTATGGGAATATTCCATGAGAACATAGGATCTGATGTATAATAGGTTTGATTCTTGAGGAATTAGAGCCATTTAAAGAGGAATATTGAACCTGAATTGGAACATAGCTACATAGATTGGGTAACATGGAGCGCCTTGGGTATACAACTCAATTGATTAATATAGTAAATTCTTTTTAGTATGGAGTAAAATGGGAAATTTTTATCCCCTAATGATTATTTGAGATAGGGTTAGATGATTGTTTCTGTATATAATGTCAAATCAATAATATTTCAGCATAGAGAATTGAAAAAAATCATTGATGGGAAAAAATGAGATATTGTTCCCTTTTAAAAAATGATCTCATTATAGTGACGGGAATATTGGACATTGATGTAAAAGGGGAATTTTTTTTATAAGAACATATTTTGAGATGAGTTCATAGACTAGGGAGTGAAATCATTGTAAGAGGATCTTAGGGGTGACTAATGTTTTTTTATACTTTCATGATAGATCTAATCACACATGTGTATCTCAACTATTTGATTCTTGAATTGGGATTTGTGTTTGTATAGGAATTGTTTAGTGTGAATAACTCACATATGAGGAAAAAAAATATCTTACATTGAATGATTTGGTTCTCTCCTAGGCATGAAAAAACACATTGAACCTAAAGACATTATTACCGAACCATTTAAACATCAAAATTTTCAAGGAGTAAAACTTTGTAGGTGTGGAGGAGTTTGAGGTGGGACCATTCTTTCACACTTTTACATATCTATTTTATGTAATTCAATGAGCTTGTAATGTCCAATTAGGCTTATAAAAGATAATTTTCATAGATGGAGAAAATAGGTCATAGATTTATATTCATTGAATTTGATTATTAATTGACTATTTTGGGTGCATAACATTTTATGAATACTAAATTTAATATTTAACTAAGGTTAGTATACAAAAATATAAATTTATAGGAAAAAATTGATATCTATTTGGAATTTCAAAACTAAAATTAAAAATAAAAAAAAATAAATGAAAAATTGTTATTGTTTCATGTTCTATAATTTGAATCATATGTTTATTGGTACATTCCCTGAAGTACTTTAAATATGAACACCTCGGAGATGAATTTTAAATCGAAGTTGTGGACACAGTTATTCCTTTTTGGGAACTACATTTGGATGTGTGTTTCTAAGGACGATTGTAAAGGGACAAATAATTTCCATAAATGTGAATATAATTCTTCTTCTATGATTCCAATTTAAAATTAGTTGGAATGTGTATCCATATAGAACTATACTCATTTTTTTTGAATTATGTGTTGAACCACTGAAGAACCCACATCTCATGTTGAACGTTGATTCTACTGCACTCATTTTTACTGGATTTCATTACTGAAGGATGGAGTTTTATATTTAAATAGATTATCTTGGAGGGAATATATATTAGGGTGGTGTTATTAATATCTATGTGAGAATATATCATTATTTCCCATAGTGATTATAGTGAATGAGATATTTAATTTAGGGTTTGGAGAGAAGAAAAGTTATCAAAACGATTATTTAGATGGCCAACTACATCAAGAATTAGGTATGTCTGGGGGAATACATATATTGGAAAAGGATACATACTATTCTTCTATGTGAACCTCAATTTCTTACATAAAAATGGATATGTTGGCCCAATCAGTAATGTAAAAGGATTTAGTTGCATAAAAATGATTACATCAAATAATTAGCTCTTTAATGGGAAACGGAAGCATCAATAAATATAGAGACGTGAAGAGAAAAATCTACCTGGATAGTTGGATATGTGGTCCATTTAGAATCATCAATAATAATTTCCAACATAAAGGAGAAGGGCTATGTGATGAAACAAACTACATAAGGTGAAACACCTATATGGATAGATGGTTACATGGTACATTCATATACATAGTCCCACCATCTATGTGGTATGTTTTCATATTTCATTCAGAATTGTCTACGTGAAAAAACTACTACAACCCCCTAAATGAATATATGGAACATATTTATATGGTAAATCACATACATTGATTAAAAGGATAATGTAAACCAAAATTCCTAAACTAATCAAAATGGAAAATCCATTACATCAACCATTAAGATGATATTCTTATTTTCATTTAATCTAGGATTTTTATTATTCAAAATTTCATGTAGTGGATAGTAGCATTCTCAAGGAGGTAGGTGGGAGTTGGTGAAAAATAGTACAGAGGTTGTTGCTACCAAAAAAGATAAGTTGGAGATGAAAATGACTCGAATAAAAAAACCACACACTAGAACGCATTGTAGGATGATTCAAGCATACAACATGGAGATTAATATATGAAACAAGGAGGAAGAATGAGAAACATAACTTTTTTACAATCTTTGATGGATTTTTGGGACGTTTTATTTAATTTTTAGTCTACATCACTTACAATGATTCTAAACATTTAATTAATATAATGTTTATCTTTGATGAGAGGCTTGGTTAAAACTATTGGGGGGATGATCATGGGCTGGTAGGTATTATTATCCAATTATGGTGTAGGTAAGTATAGGAGTCCACCCAATTCTCTAATTTATCATGTTATTTATGACAATTAATTAGATGAACATAGTGGATGCTATTTGGGTTGTTGAGGTCATTAATAACTTGTCATCATGAAGTAAAACTAAGAAGTGGATAAACTATACAATGGTGGTATAATGGTGGGCCTCAATGAGTGGGTATAGAATGCTTTTTTTCATAGACTGATGGTTCCATTTACCTTCGGGATGACCAGTTGAGAGGGTTGGCCTTATAATTCTGATACTCCAGCAACGACTATCCCTAGGTGATATGGATAAAATAAAAGGAACATTTAACCAAATAAATTTCCCTCAAATCCATTTCCTCATCTCTAGTTTTTAATGATAATCCACATTCCAATTCTTCTTCCTCTCCCTCTAAATTTTGACATCTTTATTTTCCCATCGATTTTTCTTGAAGGTTGATCACTATAATTTCACCCAATTACATATTTCATGCTGTTGGTTTCATTTTTATTTGTTCAGAAGATGTTCATTACCTTGGTTTAATTCCATTAATACCATGATAGTAGTGGATTTTTGGTTGTATAAATAATTTATTTTCCAGATTTTCAACAACTTCTGTTTCACATAATGGGTCTCACCTTCTAACACATGCTGTTTTCTCAATAAACCATGGTGAGAATACTATTTTATGGGGTGTAGATATGGGTAGTTAGATAAAGAATCAACAGAAGACATTAATTATGCCTTCATAAAATAATAAAACTCTTCTTCAACTACATTCCTAATTATTTCCACTAGTTTCATTGATACATGTACTTATATAATGATCCATGAAGATGTTGGATTATACAAAGATAATGATCAATTACCGAAGCATAAAAAGTGAATAATAACATTTCCATGAAATTTGATAATAACTAAAATCAATAATGGAAGTGAAAATCCTTAGAAGTATATTTAAATATGTGTAAAAGGGTGATCCTCCAAAACAATAATAAAATGAACTGATACTCCCTCAACATCGGAGAAATGTGAAAGAAATGGTTTTTAAATTTTGTTACTTTAAAATAGATATATCTAAAGATATCCATATCCTATGTATGAAAAATCAACATAAAAATTTCAAAATGCCTATTATCTTAGGGAATATCCCAAAAAATAGGATATGAATTCTACCCACAAAAATGGAAAGAGATGAGTTATCAATCCAAATCATTGAATCAGAAAACATCAATATTTATAATAAAAATGTGAAATACCTCGCAATAAAAACCTTATCATCATGTGAAGATGAACATAATTAATAATGATATCACCGACCTACATAACTAATAATTACCTCCAAAAAACTACTCATTTTCTACAATAGTTTAATTTCAAAAAACTAATTATCATTTTGAAATAAGCCAGAAATCATTTGATGTGTGTAATGTTTATTGAAAAGTAAAAACCATTTTAAATTTTCATTGAATACTGTGTACTCAATTTAGAAAGGGATGAATTCATTTTTTAATACAAATAATCATACACACCATTTTTCATTTAAAATAAGATTTTATAATTATCTTAAAAAGACTGTTGAGTTATTTATGGAATGGGTATAGTTATCAATCGACGACGTGCCTCACTTCCCACACCAAAACACACTTACATTAAATTTATGAAAAAAAATTTAGACCTCATAATAATCAGTTTGATAATATAATATGATATAACATGTTATAAAAATTACTAAACAACCTCCAAACACAAAAAATTACTCAAGTTTCTGTGTGGTGGAGAAATCACTAAAAACATTCTATATCCATCTAACCCAGATTTATATTTTCATTGTTAGATCACAATAAGAAATATATATTATAAATTATATTGAAATAAAATTACAATAATTGTTGAAATAGACATGAATAAACAAGAAGTACTAATTCAACGTACTCATACATTATTTATGAAAATAAGGATGGACCGAACATAGTCAACAACCATTACCAATTTTGCTAACAACAAATTTCAGATTCCATTTTAATTAATTAAGATAATTATGTTTAGGTTTAAATGGGAATTGATAATATTTATAATAATTAATAGTAACATCATCAATAAAAAAATAATATACCACAATGTAATACTCTAGAATTTCAAGTAGTTTAGTAGACATTTTTGAAAAAAAAACCAATCAGAAGATAGAAAATAAACAAAAAAATCAAAAAAAAATTACAAATAGTATCTAACAGTAATAAAATAGAAGTTATAAAATAAACCATCAGAATATTACAAAACACCACTAGAAAATAGCTACCAGCCTCATTTTAAGATTCACATCATTTTATACACATCACATTTCCATTACTATACTATTCCATCATCAACCACGTCTACAGAAAAATATCACACCAAATTATATAAATGATATCCAAAAATGTTTTATTTCAGGTATATTTATCATGATGTAAAATATCAACAACCACATCATCACACTTTAGGATTAATGTAAAAAAATCCTTAACAAGTTGTTCCATAATTTAATCATTGGAGAAAATAAATTAAAAATGATATTAAAAAATCATTAGATAAAAAATTATAGGGAATGTTCCCAAGGAATATTTCATATTCAATTCCTTAATAATTTACCACACCCTCATAACACTCAATGTAAGATAATTGAATTTGTTAATTTATTTATTAATATCTTATCAAGCTTTTAATTCATCACTATTCTTCAACATGTTTTTTTCATAATGATTTACCCTTAATAAAATCATTGAACTAAATTTTTTGTAAAATATCTAAATAATTTTGAAACCATAATAGCTCAAAAAGATCAACATTCCACAAAGAGAAATTATCATGTTAAATATATTACCATTAATGTATATCAAATTTCATATAGCATTTAATAATCCTTGGTCTGTGTTATAAAAATATTTATTACTGAATATCACCTTATTCATCAATATAAATCATTAATCATTAATTTATACTATGAATTTTTTTAGGAATGAATAAAAACATTTGGTATTGTTATAAATGGTAAGTGAAAAGATTTTATATCTCTATCATGTTCATAAATTAAATTATCTCAAACATAATATTTCATTCAATTCCAATAGAATATTTTTTATTTAGATTATTCTTTATAAAATAAAATAAAATTTTATTTTAATAAATTTTATAATATGAAACATGTTTCAAAAATAGTAATTTCAAAATAATATAATTTAATAAAAAAACTATTAAAGGGAATTATAAATCATGAAATACTCTTGAAAAAATATTTATTGGAATATTTATCAATTAAACATGTTTCATTGAAATAATGAAAATTTTATTGTAACATCTTGGTTCCAGATGCCGCCCAGAGGCCCGCCATACACGGTTGGTCACATGAACCCCAGAACATTTCCTCGAATTCCAAAGGCTTCTGACTAGAAGCGAAGGACTTAGGTGTGCTAGTGGGGAATCATGCCCTCATTTTCAGAGTAACACAATGAAAAAAAAATAGTTAGCAATAAAGGAAGTAGTAATAATACAATACAACAGTTAACAACGGAAGACTGGTAGTAATAAAAACTAGAGAACACATATATAAATGATGCATGTTATATATGTATAGAAATAATCCAAACAAATCATAATTATGGAATATAACACTAATGCCAAGTAAAAAATTAAAAGAATATAAATAGTTCCACAACATCGCAAGCATCAGCATGGTCCCATGCTCCCCCACTCCTCGGCAATCAAGAATGTGACGTCAAAGGGCACTTTCCCTAATATACACATGAAGAAATATAATCTGTTTTGGACTAAAAGCATGTACCCAACAGAGTGTGAGATGAATCCCAGTAGGAAACCACCAAATGATCTGTTCTAAAAAATTCAGGTAATATATATTGAAGGAAATAATCAAAAAGTATCAGTAAACAAAGAAGTACTAAAAGTCAACCATTATATAGTTTCAAATACGTTAAACATTCATATATCAAGTAAGAAACTAATAAAAAACAAGTAACCCTAGGGTAATTACTCACAGCCTAACCCCTCTGGTTCAACCAAACAACACAAGAAACCCTCTAGTAATTACACAAAGCCTAACCCCTAATGTTCTACTTTAGAAAGGACTCTATAAGGAAACACTCAATGTCAACTCCCCCTGTATTCTGGTATCGATAACTAATAGGCACTCTATGGAAGAACTCAATGTCCAATTCCCATTATGGACCATATTGAGGAAACTATAGACAGTCTAAGGGATCACTTACATCTATCCCCCAATGGTCTCACAATGAAAACGTAAAAAAACACTCTAGAGAAGCCCTCAACGTCCATTCACCAAATAATCTACTACACCAGGTTTCCACAGCCTTGTGTAGGCCAATCATGCATGAACGATACATGGAAGATAATAAAAACATCAGACACTAATTTTATAAACAATCTATAGCATATCATAGCATGCCAGATAATAATAACTCCATCCTAACAATACTATGCATAGAAAGAAAGCAACAGCCTAATAGGCCAAGGTAAACCAAATATTCAAAAAAAAAGGAATGAATGTAAAAACCTCCATAGCAAGGAAAATATAACCCTATTCCTAAAAAATTAAACGTTATGGAAACAAACACAACATTGAAGAACATAACAGGGATAAAAAACATAACCACACAATACACCATTCATGGGAATTGGGAACTTTTGCAAATAAAATTAAAAGACTATATACGGAAAGGAAAAAACCACCAACCTCAGCGTCGTGAGATCGATATAAGTGAATCTCAGGCCTTGAATTTTCATAGAACACTGTAGATCAAAAAAACATTAAAAATGTTCAATTGAGAATAACGCGGGAAAGAGGACTCAAGTGATGAGGTCCAAGATTAAAAGATAACTCCCTGATGTGATTCCAACGCAATTGATAGAGTTCATAACGGAGAACGGATGGCGAGTTGGGGGCTTGGAAAAGATTTGCGGCCGTAGAGAAGCTCTTGGATGAGATAAATGAAGAAGATGATGGTTCTATCCATCATATGTGACCCTGGTCCATTTAATGAAAAAATGTAAATGGTGTGTTCTTTAAACATAAACGGCGTGTACATGAATTTTCTTGCCTCCAAATTAGGCATCCCAATGTCAAAAAACACATGCATGTACTCGAACATTACACAGTTATTACATGTTCACCCACAACAACGAGGTACACAAGGTGAACTTATAATTATACAACGTGTACTCCTAAACTTTCTAGAAACTAACCATTTTCAAAAAGAAAAACAAAAATGGAAGACATACCTGAAAGGAAGATCTGGTTTTGTAAAAAATCTATACTTAATGAAATTTTTCCATGAAATTCCATTGTATGGTGGTGTAGAAGAAGAAACCTCTAATAGCTCTGGCCACTGCAATCATACATCGGCCTCCAACTCCCTGGTCTCATCCTATACAAGCTTGTTCTTACATAGCAGTCATACTAGAGGAATAGACATGCCATTAAGAACATTCACACTTAGATTTACAATCCGGATAGGATGCTCCTCTATTGAGGCATCCACCTCAAGCTCATCTTCCTTAGGATGGAAAACACGAGACTGGTTTTTGAAGGACCATCAGAGCTAAGAAATGTGGAATTCATCATGCATAACATGATACCTCTAAGGAAACTGAAAACAATAGGAAACTAGCCCGACACTCTCCAAAGCCTCAAATGGCCCGATGTACCTCGGCAAAAGTATACCCTATCTCCTAATCCTCTTGTGTCCCAACCATGGTATGATATGCATGAAATCCAGATATCCGAACTCAAACATTAGAGGTCATCTCCATCGATCTTCAAAAGATTTCTATCTTGACTGTGCAATATCTATCCTCTTATAAATCAACTCTACCTACTCTATGGTCTCCTTGACAATATGAGGTCCCAACATAGCTACCTCTCCTGCCTCTAGCCTACATAAGGGTGATCGGCATGGCCTACCGTACAAAGCCTCAAAAGTTTCCATCGGAATAGTTTCTTGAAAACTATTATTGTAGGAAAACTCCAAAAGAGGTATGTGCTTCTCCCAATAACCTCCAAGGTCCAAGATTCATGCTCGAAGCATGTCCTCAAGCATCTGAATTATACCCTCAGACCAAACATATTTTTGGGAATGGTATGTTGTACTGAGAAGTACCTGTGTACCCAAAGCCTTCTGTAATATGTTCCAAACCCTATAAGTAAAATGGGCATCCTTGTTTGAAACATTGAAGTGCAATACTCCATTTAAATGTTAAATCTGCAGGATTTAAAACCATCTCAGCTCATCGACACTAATGGTATCCTTGATTGATAAGAAGTGAGAAGCCTTCATTACTCTTTCAATGAAAACCTATATAGCATCATTCCATCGAGGCAACATCGGAAAACCTATCATGAAATCAATCATGCCATCATTCTATTTCCAATCGGAAATGAGTAATATCTACATAATCCCTTATGGTTGATGATGCTCTACCTTCACCTGCTGATAGGTGGAACACCTCATGAAAACCCAAGCAAATTCTATTTACATGCATGGCCACAAATATTGATGGTGTAGATCACGATACATCTTGGTGACACCATGATGAACTCCCCAAACTGAGGAATGAAAGTCCCACATCCACTCACCATGTATGTCTATTGGCACCCACATGCCTCCCCGTAAATGAAAGACCACATCCTCACCGATGGTCCATCCATAAATATGGTCCTCTCCTAACACACCCTCCCATAGGACTAGGCCTTCAGAATTTGATAGCTACCTCATTCTCACCCAATGAAGTAGTGTTGAGTTAACAGCTACTGAAGAAAGAAATGTCTTCCCTTGTTTATTGTTCACCTCATAATGAATCTCATAGAACATAACCATAAGCTACCACTCACTAGTGGACTCCTAAACATCATGTATCTGAGCCCTCGTTCTCAACGCATTAGCCACTGTATTGCCTTTCTCATGAATGTAGGAAAGTTCAAAGTGGAAGGAATGAATGTTCTCAAACCTCCTTAGTAGTCTCAAATTTAGGTCTCACTGAGTGAAGTTACACTTGAGACATTTTTGGTCAGTGAAAACTACAAAATTCCTTCCCAACAGGTAGTGTCACCAATAGTGCAAAGTAGGAACAATCGCATCCAGCATGATATCATGCGTCGGGTAATTTCCATCATGTGGCCTCAACTACCAAGACCTATATACAATGACTCCTTTTCCCTGCATATGCATAGATCCCAACCTAAAACCTGATGCAACACAATAAATAGTATAGATCCTTACCTAATCAAGAAATACTAATATCAGTGATGAATTCAAACTCACTTTTAGCTCATGAAAGGCTGACTCACAAGAATCTAACCACATGTACTTCACACCTTTCTTAGTCAGGCTCATCATTCGAACTACTAAGCATGAGTAGTCTTGTATAAAATGTTTTTAGTAACCATCTGTCCCTAGAAAACTTCATAACACAAAGACATTTTTTAGATTCTCCTAGAAAACAACTGCTCTTAGATTCTTTGGGTCTACTGACACTACAGTATCTAAGATAACATGACCCAAGATATGAATTTGGTCCATCCAAAAGTGGCATTTCGAGAGCATATCATAGAACTGATTCTCTCTTAGTGTACTCAAAAATATCTCAAGATTGGTGTCATCGGCCTATCGAGTGTGAGCGAACACCAATATATCATCCACAAAAACTACCATGATGGAATCCACGTATGGATGGAACACTCTGTTCATTAGTTCCATGAAAACTGCAGGAACATTCTTGAGACATAACGGCATAAGCACACACTAATATTGACCATACCTACTCCGGAAGGATATAAGAGGAATATCAGATGGTCTAACGTGCAACTTATAGTATCTATATCTCATGTCAATCTTCATGAACACTTGGTATCCTTGAAGCTGATCAAATAGATCCTTAATCCTCAACATGGGATATCAGTTTTTGACCATCAAATGTTTCAACTTCTGATAATCCACACAATGTCTGAGGGGACAATCCTCTTTCTTCGCAAATAGGATAGGAAAACCCCAAGAGGAAGTACTAGGTTAGATGAAACCCTTTTCCCGCAACTCCTCCAACAACTTCTTGTACTCCTATAACTATTGTGTAGCAATCCTATATGGAGGAATGGACACTTGTGATACTCCTACACTTGCTCAATAGAAAATTACACCTCTGAATCTAGAGAAAACCTGAAAATTCCTTTTGAAATATGTCCCTGAAACGATCCACCACTAGAGGAAAGTCCATCTATGAATTCCCCTGGTCATCCAGATATAGACTAGAAATATGGAATGTAACTCCTCCCAACCCATGATGCTTGGGTCTCGCTCTGCTCACCTAGACATCACCATCACCCTTATGAAGAAATGAACTACCATCTAGTGATGTGAAACTCAACCTACAGGGATAGCAGTCGACAGTATCCTGGAAGGGAACTAACCAGTTCACTCTGTGAATGACATCATAGCTTGTCATCTCTAGGACATAGAGGTCCCATAATAAGTGACACCCACCAACCTCAAGATGGAACTTCTTTCATTGATGTACCCTAGCCATTCTAATCCATTACAGAGTTTCTAACTTCAATATATCAACATAGGGAAAGATACAAAGCCCAATGATCTCCACAACAGCAACATATATAATGTTATGTGATGCCACCATATCAAAAAGAATATAAGATAAAACTGGTGCAACTAGGATCTTACCATAGTCTATAGAGGGTCCATGATCCTGATCTACATGGGCCTGCTCCACTGAAATATTCTAACCTACACGATGACCCTATGACCAAGCCTGACCACCCTAACATGATCCACCCAATTGTCACTGTAATCCTGGTGACTAGATACACAGGTTATGACCTCCACCTCGCCTAAACAGTCAGATGAACTACAGTTCCAGAACTAATGAGAAAATAGTTGTGCTGCTTTTGAATGTGGTGTCATAGAAGAACCCTTGTCACCAGCTACTAGTGATAAAACTAACAGAAATGCTGAAATAGACACACCTTGCCACAATATCAGTACTCTACTAGGTTTCTCGAGCAATGCAGCCTCGTATGCCCGCTCTTCCATTATTGGTAGCACACCACCTGGCCACCAAAATAAGTATCATGTTTCAACAGGGTTTTTGCATGTAGACTCCCAATGAATCATCCTATTGACTGTAAGAGGGATACCAACTTCAGATGTCGAACCACCCTGGCCCACCACTCCAGAATGCCTTAGATTTCTCTCCGTGATCAGTACCTGGTTGTCTATGGATGTGATGGAAGTCAACCTGATGATGCTAACCTATGATCAAATGTTATGCATAAGACCATCCTCAATCTTCTGCTCCATGAATAACTCATCACCGCCTAGGATCAGTGTGAAACTCTAGAGCTCTGTGAAGCGAGAAGAATACTCCATAACAGAAATAGTACCCCTCTACACTCATGAACTCTATGGCTTGATCGGCCCTCAAAGTATCCAGGTAGAAGTATTGATTGAAGGAATGTAGGAACTCATCCCAATCCAGAACCTGATGGCATCCTGCTAATGAGAACGCATGCCACCATCTCTAGGTGGAATCCTGAATCATATACATAGATAGAATCAACCTTCTATCAAGATGCATCTCCCGATGCATGATGATAAAAATCATAGATTCTAACTGTGACTTAGTAGCCTGATTTCCACCTTCCCCTGTGAAGGTGCGAGGATACTACTACTAGAAAACCCATTTCAACTCTTCCATAGAAGTGGTAGGATGGATTACTCCTCATAAGGCCTTCATAAACCTCATAAAGCCCTCTTGGAACTGTGTGTCAGCACCTATGTTCGGAATGATGGCTGGTGCCAAGACTCACACAACTGGAGGATCTACTAGTGGTTCCTAATCTGCCATGTCTAGTGTCTGATCACTGCCTTGCAACTTTCATACAACTGGAGAACACCTCAGTGGCATGACTCTATAAGGTCATTCACACACCTTAGATCAATATTTTCAATGAATGAATCTTTGAAGTGTAATAAGGGAATATGAGAAACAAAACATTCATGTTCTTTAAAACATAGATACATGGAATGTTTAATTCCTACGTGGCGTGTTCCCTTAAGCCTTCACATGGGCGTGTACTTCTTTCAAATCTAGTCTTGTAACACCCCATACGCACGGCGTGTTGTTCCAACACACGGTGTGTACATCAATCCACTTCCCCTTCCCATGTTCCTTTACACGAGTAAGCCACATGGTTCTCCTAGAATAATACTACACAGTTGATATTGCAATACATGGTGTGTACAAGATGCACTTCACCATCCCTTGTTTCTAGTTACACGGTCGGTTACATGGGTCACTCTTTATGGTGTGTTGTTGAGGTACACGAGGTGTATTGGAAAGATTACACTACCCTGTGTGGTCCGTTTCATAGCTGGATACAGGAGTTATACTACACAGAATGTTAGTTCTAGAGACAACATGTATAACTTATGTTTTATCCATCAGTGATGTCAGTCGCTTGGGAGGACACATGGTCTACACAACACGGCATGCACATCTGGTACACTGTGTGTTCCACCAATGATTTCTTAACTACATGAATCTTCCACACATCTAGTGACATTGTCAGATACTAAATGGTGTGTACATATAGTAAACAACATTTAATTAAGAAAAGTAGTTCCTTCCCAAACAGAAGGAATCATGGTGTGTATAAATAATTATACACTACGTATTCTAGGATTTTCTAGATAGTAAGCCTCAAAAACTACTCTGGAACCCATAAAAACAATGAAACGGACATTAAAGATCAAAATTCAAATCTTTGAGGGTCCATACTTCTCGAAAATCATATCTTGGAATCTTATAAATGTTATATATAAACATATCGGAGAAATGATCCCTGAAATTCGAGTCCCTAAGGGCCTATAAAACCACATAAAACAACATTTGGTGTTCATTCAAACTAAAACTTACATATTAGGAATACCCTATGAAGTAGCAGATATTCTATAAAGGAATCTATCACAACAACATGCATATATGGCATGCCATCTATCACTACAACATGAAATCACTAATGCATCCTAAATTGCATAACAAGAATGCATGAAATGTGATCTCTGGAAAATTCCTATATGAAGCCTGATATGGAATACCCTCATATCATCAGGTCAAAATAGAAATAGAACCTCAATAATATCCACAATAACAACCCAAAACATGTGAATCACTCAAGGTGAAATCAATCAACTCTAAATACATAAAATCAGAAAAATTAAATAATAAGGTAAATTGGTTTTCCCCTGTAAATGGGTTACCTACTCCCTGACATATCTTAATACCAAGTACATATTACTTCCCATCCTTGGATATAGGATACAAATAGTAAGTCAAGAATAAATTAATCCCACTAATACCTCTTTCTAACATCCCGGTTCTGTAAGCTTCCCAAAGGCTCCCTGTACCTAGTTGGTCAGAAGGCCTCAAATGCATTTCCCTAAACTCCAGAGGCTACCGACAAGCAGTGAGGGATTTGGTGTGATAGTGGGGAAACTATTAACTCATTGGTAGAGTAACACAATGGAAATAAAATAGTTAGCAATAGTAAAAGTAGTAATAATTCCATAAAATTGTAAACATCAGAAAACTAGAAGTAATAACAACTGGATAACAAATATATATATGATGGATGAAACATATGTTTAAAAAAGTATCCAAAAAAATAAAAATTCTGAAATATAGTACTAAACCAATGTACAAAAGGCAATGAATGTAAACACCTCTATAGCAATACAAGCCTCACCTTGGTCCCACGGTCCCCAGCTCCCCAGCAATCAAGTACATGATGTCGAAGGGTGTTTTCCCTTATATACACTTGCAGAAATATAATATATTTGGGACCAAAAAAATGACCCAAATAGAGTGTGAGACGAATCCCAGTAGGAAACCACCCATTGATATATTCCTAACAGTCAGTGAATATATATGGCAGTCAATAAGCAAATGTAGTAGTAAAGAAGGACGTTCTCAAAGCAAAAAATCCCACAGTCTCAAATGCATTCAACTTTCATGTATCAAGTAAGAAACTAATCATAGAGAGGTAACCCTATAAGAAGTACTCATATCCTAAACCCTCTATTTCAACCAAAATACACAAGAAAACCTCTGGGAAGTACACATAGTATAACCCCTTTGGATCAGCTTTAGAAAAGACTCTCTGATGTAGCAATCACCTTCAATTCCCCTTGTAGTCTGATATCGGTAAATAATAGACACTCTGAGGAAGAAATCAACATCAAATTCCCCCTATGGCCCATACTGATGAAACTACAGACACTCTGATGTATCACTAATTTCCATTACCCCAATAGCCTCTCAATGTAAATGTAAACAGACACTCTTGAGAATCCCTCAACATACATTCACGCTATGGTCTACTAAACCTAGATCACACAGCCCTCTGTATGTCAATTGTGCACAAATGATACTTGGAATCCGATGTAAAACTTAAGAACAAATTGGATAAACAATATAAAACATACTATATCATATCAGATAATAATCACTCCATCATAACTATACTAGCCATGGAAAACAAGCAGCTTCCTAACAAGAAAGGCTATACCAAACGGTCAAAACAAGAAAATATGGGAAAAAACACCATATCATGGAAATTATAACCCAACTCATATACAATTAACCTTTAACTAGTCATAGTAGGCAATAACCGGTCTTAATACCATAACCATGTAATACCTTGTTCTTGGGTATTGGGTACTTTTACACATAAAATGAAAATACTATCTATAGGAATGCATTAAATACCCACCAAGACGTCGTGAGATTGATATACGTGAATCACATGCCGTGAATCACTCTATAACACTTTAGATCTAGAAAAATGTTAAAAATGTTCAAAGGAGGATAACATGTGAAAGAGGATGAATCAAGTGAAGAGGTTTAAGAAGAAAAGAGAACTCACCAATGTGATTCCAACGCAACCGGCAGAGTTTAGATCGGGGAACAGATGATAAGTCGGGGTCTCAGAGAAGATTTGTCATCGTACTGATGCTCTTGGATGATACAAACGAAGAAGAAGTTGGTTCTGTCCATCAGATGTGACCCTGGTCTGTTGAATGAAAAAAAAGAACACATCGTGTTATTTAAATGTACATGATGTGTACTTACCTTTTATGGAATCCACTTTTGGCGGTCTACGGGTCACCACACATTGAATTGTAATTGGCAGTTACACGGCTAGTACACAGTCACCAATGACAACCACGTACACAACATGTAATTATATTTACATGGCTTGTACTCTAGAAATTTCCAGAAACTCCCCCTTTTCTCAAAGACAACCAGAAAAGTAAGACATACCTAAAAAAGAAGATCTGGGTTTTAAAATATTTATTATAATTCAATTACTTCAATTTATAAATATTAATTCACAAAAAGATAATATATTTTTTTTGGTTAACATGAATAAAAAATTATGTTATAAAACTATATATTGAATTTCCTGATAAGAATATTAAGCATCATGTTGTGTCATGAGTTAATTGGAATTCATGTTCGAACATAAAATGAACCAATTTATAATAAATTAATGAAATATAAGGGATACATCATATCATGATTTGTTAGAATAAATTAACACACTAAAAATAATTATAAATAAAATTTAACGGTAAATTAAACCTAATAAAAAGATTCTTTCACCCTATCTAAACAATATATCCCAAAATTAGTGAATCCAAACATAAAACTGATTAGTTTCTTTTGATAGTCCTTGTGTCGTATCACAAGAATCCCTATTATCTAGATCAAAATAAATCAACCTGAAATTTAGTTTTGTTTAATCTTTCACAATGGGATATTAATGTATTTGTTTTATCCATTTCCCTATCTTCATTGAAAGTTACTATTAAATGGAATTAGTTTCCTGTAGAAACCGCGGAAGATGCACTTTATCAACAACAAACTCCATCTTATCTCTCAATAAAACCATTAAAAAACTTTCTCAAAACCATCCCCCATTGGTAACCCACTTGGTTTTTTTGGGAATGATTGTGTAACCCCCAAACCCCACATCGAATAGGTTTTAAGTTGGTTATGATCACTAAGGGTATGTGTCCCAAAAATGGGAGGAATGAACCAAATAAGTTACAATGAAAATAAAAGGAATCCACCAATAAACTCCACATATAAACTAAAATAAACAATTGGCACATCAAGAACATAGTTATATGATATATAATATTATGAAAACAAGGATAATATATGGATGTCCAGTTAGACACCACTATATATTCTTTAACAACAACATCTCCTATCACCATCGAAAAATCCAAAAAACAAAAATGAAATCTATAGAGGGATGTGAAATTGGGATTAATAAATTGAATAATATTTCTAGATTATTTTAGATACATGTGGAAAGAAAATTTATATTATATACAAGAGTGAGATCAATAATGAAATGGATGAAATATTTTAATGAATTTTGATGGGAAAGAACACAATGATAAAAGTATTATATATTATTATATATTCAAAAAACTATTATATGAATCATTATAACCTAAAATTATTATATTATTTATTTATTCTACTATTATAATTTATCAAGGGATATAATATATCTCTAAAATCATATAATAATAATGGAAATAGTCCAGAAAAAAATCACCACCCATTCAATAATAGGATAGTCATAACGATAAATCTTCCATAAAATCATTTTGTTACCATAATTAAATGAAGATGATTTAAAAGTTATTAGATCATCTAGAATTAATAAAAAACCAAGAATCATATCAAAATCTTTAAATTAAACCATATCACAACTATAACCACATATCAACCACCAACACACCACCCCCATAATCATATCACAACCATCACCACATCACCACCCCAATCACATCACCATAACCACATCCAAATCACAACCACCCCCACATAACCACACCAAAATCTCAATGAATTATGTTGTAACCTTGAGCCATCATATTCCATATACATAAAATAACATTGACGAATCACTTCTAGAGGAAATGTGTAAATTTCATACACATGCATCACTAAATCCCATAGAATGACATATGTGTTTAACGAGGATCCATTATAGATATAACATGTATATATACATATATTTTACCATAATATATTACAAAATATGTATTTATATTTTATGATCTCAATACCATAAGACATTACAACCAATAAAGATTATACATTTGATAATCTAGATCCGTTATAGACCAAGTGTAAATTCCTTATTCCTTATTCAATTTTAGCTCAATTATGTTTTCACGTAATTCACTATCATTACAACCAATATTCATATAATCTCCCACAAACATGAAAATAAATCAGTAATCAATTAATCAACCAAAAAAATTAAAGTAGAAGAAAATAAATAATAATAATCAATAAAACATAATAATAAATTATAAATAGACAGTATAAATACATTATCTAGTAAGATCACCAAACCAATTCATGAAATAAAAAAAAATGAAAAATTCATTCAAGATACCAACACAATGTGTAATTATAAGAAAAATGTTTAATCCATATTTTACCCATTGATTACACGGTTAACCATATATTTAATTAATTAATATATTATTGAATAGTAGGTATATTTAGCTTTTTGAAACCCATGTCATAACTAAAAAACCTCACATAAAATCTGATGATAATGCTAAAAAATAATAGTAGCTTCCCAAAACCCCAAAAATAACATACCCATAATCACTTAGGATCCTAACAACAATGCCATAACTGACTGTGTCCAATAAAAAACCCACATAATTTATTGAAAAAATGATAGAATGTAACCAAAAACATAAATAATTGACTCACATTAGGTGGAAAAATGACACCACTCCCTTGTATACATATCAACCACCTCCATTTCCACATAAATCCAATATACATCGTAAATAAATAAAATAAAAAAATTAATACCAAAAATATCAGTGGTTTAAGAAGAACCCACTTAGGAACACATAAATTAAATAAAAAAACCCTAAGAAAGTGTAAAATTCCAAAAAAGTAATGGGAGAACATGAACTATTTTACTAAATTTCCCCTCAAATCAATTAAATGACAAAAAACCTACGTACTAAAATAACCATGCACCAAACAAATATTTCTTTGTTAATTATCCTTTTAAATCTTGTATTGCTTTTTTATTATTACAAAATAATAATTCTTTTAAATATATTATTTTGAAATATGATTTACTATAGAAATATTATTATAATGTAGGAACACATATGAGTTAGTGTAATATCAATAATTAATTCAACATAAAATGCATTATTAATAATGATGTTATAATCAGCAAATATATCAATTTATATATGTTTTAAAACCAATATTGATTTATTACTTTCAATAATATTGAATAATACATCCCATATCCTATGGAAAATTAATTAATAATAGCGGCTTAAAAGTATCATAAAAACATCATTGCGGTATTAGATAATAATAATAATACTGTACTGAAATATAAAATAAATGATATATGTAGTCTATAAATCCTGACTTGACCAAACAAAAAAAGTTTAATATTTTTGAAATAATGAATAAAATGTAACCCATTCCCTATAACTAAAAAAAATATTCATCTGAGATAAGATGAATATTATTTAAATACCAGTATATGAGAATCCCTCCCCTAGATAAAACTATCTCCACCAATCCTTCTATATGAGTATAATAATACCTTATTATCTTGTGTTTTCCAAAAGGATGATTATCTAATATTGCAGTTTTATACGAAGTAATTAATTTTTTGATTTAATGGTAGGGTTTTATCAAGAATAATAATGAATTATTTTTAATTATTTTCAAAGGGTATTGAAATCAATGATTTTCACCATCAGTGGGATCATAGGGATACAAATCAAATGAAATTTAGGTTAAATAATAATATCATAGACATTTTTGTTATCATATCAATTAGTAGATATTCTCCAATGTAGAAAAAGTATTTGAAAGATGATACCTAAATAGAGATAAGGAATTCTACATTAAAATTGTTAAATATATGAACCACAGAATTTGGAATAATCTCCCACTATCTCTTTTCTGTTATTCATCATTCCATAATACATTTTTAGAAAATATAATTTTTGTGGTAACATTCCCTAGATGAAGGAATGAAATAACAAGGAATATATATTTACCATTAATTAAAATAATATTAACCACAAAAATTTGAATGATTTTTTTCTTCTTTGGGAAATAGTGGCCTCTAGAAATGTTATCTAAGAGCTCTTCCTTTCAAGAAAAAATAATAATGAACTAAAGTCTAAAAAAATAATGAGATTATTATATATTTTAATGCCATGGTACATTGTACAAAAAATATATAGATAATTAAAAAACCATCGACAATATCCCCAAACTGATTTACACAACATTAAACCATTTAAAAACACAATAAATCTATATTAAATAAAATACAACCAAAGTATGTAATACTAACGAAATATTTTGTGGAATTTAAATTTTTACCATGGAGTAATATATGCACCATAAAAATATATGGAATAAAAATTAAATTTTATTACATTGCTAAATTATTGATATTTAAAATTGAATATTCAATTAAAAATTGAAATATTTGATTAAAAAAGTGATGATTTCAAGATGTTATAATAGTGGATGGTGTTTTAAAAGGTATGTTTTGGATATTCTAAAATTTCACAAGATGGATCTTGCAAATAATAAATTACATTAACATAGTAAAATATTACTCATTTATCTCACATGTATGTTCCCGAATTTTCTCATTTCCTTACACTAAAGAATATTATGTATGAAACCTCAACAAAGGGGTTGACTCTTACATATTGAATAAATGATACTTAATTATTGAAATTTGATAAGGTAATAATTTTTACTATAAATATACAAATAAGGAGAGAATATGTTAGGGTATTCCATTGTTAAATTGAATATATTAGTATCAACAAGGGTTATACATAGGGTTATATTAGTAGAATAGGGTGACCTGTACTGGCCAATCAAGAGGAAATGGGAATATTTAACAGTTATTACCACTAATAAAGGGAATTTTTAAGTGTCTTTCTTAGAATAAATGAAATTCATAATTACTAACAAGGTGATATATAATGGTCTTTCTAATGACACAGGGTGATATAGAAGAGTCTTTCGAGTCATATCTAAAAATCAGAATGACTCAATAGAGTGAAAAGAATCCAAAAATATCATCTTCAAAAGAACTCACATATTCCTCAGCCTCAAAAAGTACCACAAAGCACCCTGTGACTCCCTCAAAACTGGATAAATTTCAAATAAAGGGAATTGGAAAATAATAGTCCTTATAATTTTATTCCTAACAAAGTATGGGAGAATATTTATCTACAATATAGTGTGATAATTCATTTTTTTCTATATTTTGTTGTCAAAAATTATTTTACACTCATCCTTAAGTAAAATGGAACTTATAAATATCGAATATTTTTATTTATATGTAATTATTTCAAAAATAATTCCTATGAACACAAAACATTGTGAGATGTAAAACTCTACATTTAAAGATTATTATTTTCTAATAGAACAATATATTTCAGTGGAATTTCCCCATAAATGAATTAATAATAACGATTTTATAAAAGGAAAATTCTATTTGAATGTTTTTAAATTTGTCTACCAAATATAGGATAGGTAGAAATTCGGTATAAACTTTTATTATATGAAAAAAGGGTTATTAAAATGATAATACAAAATATATTTTAAATACTAATTATCATATAAATGTAAAATATTTCCATTAAAAATTATTTATTTAGGATTTATTAAGTCTACATATACAAAAATGTGAAAATATGTCGTTTTATTATAAAAAATATATATTCTTATGGAGAAGTCTTTTAGGGAGGTTATCATGTGGTGTTCCTTGGTAGGGGAATGTAGGTTGCGTAGTATTTCACTGATTCTGATTGGGCACTGAATTGTTGGTTGTTTGGATGGAACTCAAGTCATTGAAGTTTCAGAAAAGAAGATCCAGGAGGATGCTGTGTTCCATAAGCTTACCCAGGTGACCCGTTTTGGTTTAGTGAAACCCTCACTAGAGGTGTTCAGATCCTTCATAGATTTTTGGGGGTTACTTTATCCATTGGATATTTTAGAGCCTTCCTAGTTTGTGTTCTATATCCACCTCATCAACAATGAAGATTTTGTGTGGGCATGGGAAAAGGAGGACGGGTGTTGCAGTGGCTGTTGGTTTTCTATTTCACGATGGTCTTGGGAATGTCATTATCGTAGAGAATCCCCCATGGATGCGGTTTGGATAAAACTTCTAGGTCTCCCAATTCCCTTCTATAACACTTCAATATTGGCGGTAATGGGTGTTGTTTTGGGGAGTTTCCTTTGTTTTGATTCGAACACGGATTTGTTAATGGACACAACTAATCCTCACGATTGTGTTGAGATGAAAAATTTGGTTAAATTTACATCTCGTTTTCCCAGTAAATATTTTGAGGGTTTCTAATGGTGGAAATTATGGGTGTTCCAAGCTCCACCCATGTTTTACTCGACTTGTGGATTTCAAGGGAATTCTGTGGAGTTCTATAGGAAGGGGAAGGCCAAGCACCGTAATCAGGGGTCCGAGAATGGCCATAGTGATTTTCCAAAGGCTTATTTATTGAATGAGGTTGGATCTCATGGTAATATGACATTACATGGAGTAACCGGTGTGAAGTAATCTATATAGGTTAAACGGTCCTCTTCCTCAGAGGGGTGTCAAAATTCAACGACACAATAATGTTTTTTGAATTTTCAAATTTCGTCTGATTCGCGCATGAAATGCCTCATACTTTCGAGGAAGGGACCTAGGTGGGAAACCAATTGTCTGAGGATTATGAATTTTCTAATTTGTTACTGCCACATCCCAATGGATTGGGGATGACATTTTTAGAATCGATATTGATGGATCTTAATAATTCAATGGTTGCTATATTTTTCTCCTGAAGAAAGGGTCTCTCACTTTCTTGTGGGTTTTCAGGAATACCCAGGGGATTATCATCATCATTTATTGGTGCTCAGGTCCCATATTTTCTCTTTGTTGGAAATCTTCAATCATCCCATTTGGTTGAGGTGGGTCACTTCATTGATGGAAACACCAATTCTTCATGGTGGATGTTACCTAATGGGGTGGAGAAAGAAATAGTTGCATACCATAGGTCACTTACAAGGTTGGTGTTTGATGGTTTTCATAAGTAGTAGATGGATTCAGTAGCTCATTGTTCCTCTATGAGGAATAAATTTCGTTGATGAGAGAAGCAGATAGCACATTGAATAAGAAGATTCTCGTACCAAAGAAAGGCTCTATTTCTGTAGGATCTTCAAGACTGGTTACATGGTCATTTTCCAAGGATGAGTGTTTCAGAACTCTATTTTTCCCTAGTCCAGGTAACGATGGACGAAAGGAAAAAAGTTTCATCTGCTAATGGTTTCCTTGATTTTATGGAATGCCCAAGGACTAGGAGTACATGAAATGTGTGTATTCTTGGTGTCTGAGTCTTGGAGATGTGGTTCTTTATTATATGTGATTATGGAACCTAAATATGATATCAGTAAATTCAATTATTTTCTAAAGATGATGGGTTATGGGTAGTTCATGCATGACCATCCCAAAAATAAAACCATCTAGCTATTTAGGAATCAGGGCATACATGTTGAATTTTTGGAGTAAATGAATCAGTGTATAAGGAAGATGATTGGGTTCAAAGGTACTGAAATATATTTCTTTTTCATTTACTCTAGCAAATAAAAGCCAGTAATTAAGGGAACTATGTAATTATATGGAGGCTTTTGATCTGGCAGGCATACCTTGTTTTATCAGTGGGGATATCAATGTGATTGCTGACGTCTCATAAAAGAGAGGTGGGTCATAGAGTCTTATCAGTGGTATGCTCGACTTCAAGGAGATCATGTCTAGTAAGGGCTTGTTGGATTCATGATTCTATGGGTGTAAATATAACTGGTGTAATAATCACAATGGGACTAGGCGTATATGGAGTCGGCTAGATAGATGCCTTTCCAACATTCACGGGTTAGACACCTTTTCTCTTTCCTCTGTATCGCACTAGTCCCATGCTATTTCAGACCCTACCCCACTACTGGTAGACATCAAACGTGGGATTCAGGAGTTCAAATCTTTCATGTATTTGTTTAAATGGCATAGTGTAGAAGGTTTTCGATAGATAATAAGGAATTCATGGGAATAAGAGACTGAAGGGAGGGCTTGGGCGGAGATTGTTGGGCGTTTGATGCGACTTAAGACAGATACATCCCACTATATCTCTAGTAATCCAATTGAGGATAGTTATCTCGTTTCTATTCTGATGGAAATTGATAATTTGGTGGACCAAATCCTGTGAAGATTGGATGATGGTACCTTCATTAGGCTATGTGATAAACATAGCTTCCGGGATGATAGATAACTTGAGTTTGAAATTTATTATAGGCACTGTTCCAGGGTTAGATGGCTTCAAGAGGGTGATCAAAATACTGCTTTCTTTCATGTTTGTTTAAAGGAGGGGAAAAATATGAAAATCAACATTAAACTTGAGGATGGTTCATACACTTCTAATGTTAATGTATAAGGATGGTTGGCCTTGGTACATTTTTAGACACTACATGTAGGTAATATCTAATGAGACCGGTTGAGTGGTGGTTTAGTGGAGGAGAATGAAACTTTCATGGGGTCTATTCCTAGAAGAAATGAGGTGGGGGATAACAAAAACCTCATTGCTACTCTAGTAGGAAATGAGTTTTGGAGAACTGTCCGTAGTATGACCTTGGATAGTGCACTTGGTCTAAAAGTTTTTCCCCGTATTTTCATTATGGCGGCATGGGACTTTGTGGGGCTTCATGTGACTGAGGCCATTCAAGATTTTTTTACAGGAGGACCCATTAATAGGATCATGTGTTCTTCTTGAGTGGTTCTATTACTAATAATTAAAGAACCTTCATCTATTGATCCCTTTTGATCCATTTTCTTATGTAACATTTCATACAAGATTTTGTTAAGTCTACTTTCTAGGATATTGAACAATATGAAGTTGAAAGTGATCCCTCAGGAACAAAATAGTTTTATCAATGTATATGACATACAGGGGGAGATCGGAATATCCAAATAGCTGGTGGAAGATGTGAATAGAAGTGTGATTGGGTCCAAAGTCATCATTCAAGTGGATATGGACATTGCTTATGAAAAATGAATTACTGTTTTATTATTTAGGTTATGAGTGGAATGGGAGTTCCCGAATGGGTGTGTGACTTATTCTTTCGTTCTTATTCATCATCATGGCATACCATCTATATTCTGGGTAAGGGGTTTGGATACATCAAATGTGTGCGGGGAGTGAGATAGGGGGATCCATTGTATCCCCTAATGTTTATCACTAATAAGGTGGCCCTTTCTCAAAATTTACACAATGGAATTGAAGAATGAAGGATCCTATTTTATAACACCAAGGTCTCAGATAGATCACTTTCACATATTTTGTTTTCTACTGATATTATTATTTCCTTGAATGGAATGAGATCATCTATTTTGAATATTGTTGGAATTTTGGGTGAATATTGTCTCATAAGTGGATAGAGTATCAAGGTGATGAAGATAAGTGTTTTCATTTCAGATAAATGTTCAAGAAGAAGAGCTTGGGAAATTTATAATATTCTAGGTATCTAGAGGAAACAATTTCCAGTGATCTACCTTAGGGAACCTTTTTCTAATGGGCTGGTTAAAAAATCATTCTTTGAGGATCTCATTAAAAAAATTTAGGGAGGATCCTAAGTTGGAAGAGTATATTTCCTTCCGTTAGAGGCTGGGTCTCATTGGTAAACCATGTGAATTATCCAATTCTAATTCATGAAATGTCCATTATATCTCCTCCCAAAGGTATTATTTCATTGATGGATAAACCATGAATTGCTTCATATGGGATGCTAATTCCATGGGTAGGGATCATTGGGCTTCATGGAATCTTCTGAAAAAACCAATCGATGATGGAGGAGTCAGTCTCAGGGAAATATCCTTAACAATACAATCTGTTTAGTTTCATATGGAATGGGATTTTATTATTGGTGAATTGTTATGGGCCAAATTCCTCAGAAACAAATATGGAAAACACTGGGAGGAGTGGGATAAGCCGAAACTATATAGTCCGGTGAAAATTGGGAAGCATCATCTATAGATTCTACAGGACTCCTCGTGTTGGGTAGTGGGAGAGGTGAGATCAATCTATGGAATGATAAAGGGGTCAGTGAGAAGCTGTTTTTTCTGATCAGTCCTATACGAGATATGATGGTTACAGAGGCTTCACTTTTTCCCAAACTTATGGATTATATTCTACGTGAGGAGCTGATGTTCATCTTCTGGGAGATTGTATTAAATTATGATGAAGATTGGGTTTATTTTATACATTCTGTTTCAGTTTATTTCAATGGGAAAGATTACATGACACTTCTTCATCATGGAGGGGTTCGTGATGAGTGCGCTTCCTGGTTATGGTGCAAAGAGGCTCCAAAAAATTGAATTTCCTGGTATGGAGAACCCGAAATCACACCTTTCTAAGGGAGGATCTTTTTCAATGGAGTGGGATCCCCATGTCCTCAAGTTTCTATTGATGTACAAACCCACATCCGAGTAAACATTCCATATTTTTATCAAAAGTGAATGGGATAATAGCCTAGGGTCCACCATGAGCAGCTCCGGTTTTTTTAACTCTTCCTGATCTCCCATGAAGGATTTCATCGCTAGCTGTTTTCTGGGAGTAGGGAATTAGGAAATGGAATTCATGAGCCATATCAACATTATTCCCGCTATTTTATGGACGTTGTGGGGGGCTCAGAATAAGGTGAGGTCAAAGGTGTGACCTTTGGCTATATTTATACATGTTAAAATGAAGGGGTTGGTTTGTGAGTTGGGATTTATAGTGAATGGTGGATAATAGTATCATATCATATTCAGGTTACATACCCTAACACCTAACTCGAATAGACCGCAGAGAAGTTGGATTAGATGGTGTCTAGTGGTGCTTGGATATAAGCTTAATGTAGATGGCTATTTTATGGAGGTTCAAATGATTGGGGTGGTCTGTTTCTGGATAAATATTTCCTAGTGTTTTTTCACCTTCATTAGTTTTTATTGTCAGTGAATTTCACTAGGTTTGGAGTGAATGGAAATCCACACATGTATCATGCTTTGCAAGGGCATCTAATTGATGTGTTCAGGGGTGGAGTCAGATTCTGAAACTATTCTCCAATCTAGAAATGAACATGTGGACCCTCCTTGGAACATTACTTACTTGGTCTATGGTTTCTCCTTGGATCTCAGACATGTTATCTCAATTCGACATGTAAAAAGGGAGGCCAAATTCATGGCGGATGTACTTTCTTGAGGATGTTTTCAGGTTGAACCATTGGTAGTGTTTTCTAGTTTGGGATCATTCCCTTGGGAGTGTAATAATTTTGTGCAGGGGATTCTCTCAGGTTGTATCACATTAGGACTACATGAAAACCCTTCTATAATGGGCTGTTCTCATATCATTAATAATAAAAAAGTCAATTTTCAATAAATTAATATAAAAATATCCTATGAATAATCATTTTTTGATTTGTTGATAAGGATCAAGCTATTATTTAAAAGGATTTAGTAACATTAAATTTACGTAGTAAATGAAATTTTTATTTTTATTATTATGGTAGTAATTAATAAAAGATATGTTCTTATTTCAAATTAAAATATTTAAGGATTTTAAATGTTTTCAAATAAAAAATGATTATTAAAAATCTATAAATTAAATAATTTTTTATTAAGTATAAAAAGTGTTTATATTTACAAATTTGATAAGATGAAGAAAAAATTCAGCAGTGTTTTTAATTTAACCACTCCTTATTATATGATAATAATTTAATATAGGGAAAAAATGTATTCCCTTCCTTAAAATAAGAAACATATAGAGATGAGTCCACACTAATATTTCAATCCTATTCCTCCTAAAGAAAATGTGAAGGGAAAATATTTCATATATATTTATTTTATATGATTCCCACTTATTAAAATAATAATCCTTTCAATGTAACTGTTGAAGGAATATGGATAAACTCGTAATTTAATTTTTTTAAAGGAATCTCTAATCAACTAAAAATAAATTAATTAAAAATTATTATACAATAGATTGAAATTATCCCATTAATGTTTTTTAGATGGATACACAATGGATGGAGAATGTATTTCCTTACCTGAAACATCCATTCATCATCCATAATCCTTTTGATAAAAACAAAAACCCATCAAAATCCCATTAACATTCTACGATTCATTGAAGTTAAACATTGATCAATGGGATAGGGTGAAAATAGATCATATTTTTATCACAATACATTCTAAAATTTCCAAAAAAAATAATTATCTTGATACTAATTATTTAATTAATCTTTAATCAGTTAATGAAATTGGGATGAAACTTATAATAAATAGATATTGAAAAAGATAGAGGTAAACTTATTAAATTTAATTGTATATGGTTTTGTGACCCTTTTTAATAAGTTGTAATTCTCTTTAAATTAAATGGATGTTAATTTATGTCAATATTAAGATTTTACAATCTATAAAAATGTGATTTATATTGCGAGATAGTTATGAAGATATACTGGTATGAAATATTTAATAAGATAGATGATAGGATCAATAAAAAACTCCCACAACCAGGATTGATTTGTTTCCACCACCTTTAGGTTCCACCACTTCAATTATATTATGTGCATTGTTCATTTAAAAATAATGTCCATGTGGTTATTTATCTTGGTTTTTCATACATACTTTACACTATTATTGGATAATATATTTATAGATATATGTCATATATCTATTTTATCGTCAATGGTTTTGATCAATTCATGAGTATTCGATTCTCCCATCATTATGAATGAATTTTTTTTTATAGAATCCTATGTAAAATATGGCTTCGTAGTAGCCAAAATATATTAATAAAAATACACCATCCAATCCAAAAATATAATAAATTCAAATATATATATATTTTTAATATTTTCCTAAATATGAAATAATGCCTCCAAATAATTATTATTATTTTAGACCAACCAATATCCAAATAATTCCAACAAATCTTAAGCCTTTTTAAAATAATAATGTGATTTTCATTTTTTCCCTTCCTAGTGGATGAATAAAATGATGGTGTGTTTGGTTTTGGATAACATTGTGCTTTATTCTCCCAAAATTTATTTATTTTAATAAAAAATAGTCATACTAATTATTGATGTTTTATCCACTAACCATGACAAATTATATATAATCAAAATGTTTTTTATGCAACTGATTGTAACTTTAACAACACCCCTTCAACAAACAGGATCTATATAATCATCATTTTTATAAACCATTGAACAATTGATCAAACCAAAACCATTTTACATTCACCATTTAACAAATGATTAATTAAACATTACATAAAACCATAAAAATGAACAATTAATATTTTATAACATTAATATATGTTTGAAATTTAAATTATTATTCATCATGGTAGGCAATAGATATAGTTTCAAAACCCATTAATAATGATTGAAACATTGCATTTTATTGGATAAAACTACAATGTTGTAACCAAAATAATGATTTTTTATATCTTTAGGAGGTCAATATGTTCCAACCATGAACCTCAAATGTATATCGTTTTCAACCATAATTAATCATTGAATGATTTTCACTAAAAAAAAGAATGAAGTAGTAGGTGTTCCATCATGGAATGCTTTCATCTAAATTTATATTCATCAATCATGTACATGAGTGAAAATTTCTAATACATTATCAAAATTTCACAATATCTTTAGGACATTCCAATATACTTTATAATTTTATTACATCATATAGTGTTATAGGATTCTATAGTTATCTACTTTCTGGTTTGGGGGTGTTGGAGGTGTTGGAGTGGATCTTATTAGTGGATTGGTGATATAAAGATGCATTTTTTGCATCTTATGTGTCAAAACGACTATTTTGAAGAATATGTTGTGGTGGGTTCTATGTTATTATTTGATTTATGGAAGGATATATTTCTTATATGGTGTGTGAATTTGAGGATTAAATACCTATGTTATGATGTTTTATACCATTTTCGTAATCTTTGTCACAATGGAAGGTGTTTTCATGGACATGGACTCTTGGTAAAATCTATATATGAAAAGGGAAGAATAAATTTATTATTTTAACTATCATTTTTTTAAACCCATATTTCCAAGATTATTCTATTTTTTGGTAATGTCTTTGAGGCTATGTGGAATCAACAAGGGTTGAAGATTCTATATTATTTTTGTTCATTGAAGTAGTTAGTTTTCATGGATGAAATATCCATTCTTCAATCCACTAGGTAATTGTGGTGGAGAAAGATGTGTTATAATACAAAAGATAGTTAGTATTATTATAGTTGGGTTAGTGACCATATTAAATTCTACAATCATTGTATCTCTTAGTAAATAACCTCACTATGTTGTAGTAATGTCTTCGTTACACAATGGTGAGTTCATCCAAATTTATAATATAAATATTCCCCTATCCTCCTTTAGATAAATCCATGTCTCCTTCATAAAATCCTAAAGGACGCTCGATTTAAATTTGGTATCCTTGGTTATTTCATTTAGTATCAATGTCCCTTTATTTATATTATCAATCCCATTCTGTCTAAGGGGAATCTTTCTCCCATTATTAATATTCTTTTCCCCTTTGTTTTTTCTTTTACCATTATACTTACTCATAAAACCATGTTTTATGATGTGGTTTAGTTTTGATGGTTCCTGATCAAGGTCTTGTTATTATATCAATTTTTATAGGTTTCTTAGGGAATCATTATGTGTTGGGTGGAATTATCTCACAATTTATTCCTCATTCTTGTGTGGTTATTACTAAAAATACATTTTAGGTAAGGTATTTGAAATATCACTTATTTCATTTGGTGTTAAGATTTTAATTAGAATTATTTTTTATAATGGAAGTGGTGTAAATTCACAAAAATAATATAATTACAATACTAAGGAAATTTAATAGGGGTGATGTAATTTACATGGAATTTAATTCATTTATAACATATTGATAATAAGTTATTTCATAGGTTGGTCTACTAAAATATAGAAGTAATATTATTGTTACCATTGATAGGATTTATCATAAAAATAATTGAATGATAATTTCAAGATAAAAGATAAGTGTATATTGAAATATTTAATTGATATAAGTTTCTAGTTTTATAGAAATTAGTTCATCAATGATAAATAAGGATTCTTAAATGTTTTTTGTTTCTATAATTTTTATTTAATACTACTATAAATGTTGTTTTTTCTAATATGTTTATTTCTATAAAAATATTATTCTAGGTATGGTTAGTTTATTTAGTTACGATGGGCTGATGACATATTGCTGATGTGGTGGTGTATTAACATGGTTGTTGTGAGAATAAATGATTATGTTATAAATGTGGGGAACTTGATATTTAGATGGTTTGAATGAGATTTTTTATTTAATTTCCTTTGTGATATAGTAGTGATGATGTTGTGGTAGTTGGATCGGTTATTGATTCAATGATTTTTAGAGGTCGTTTTGGATTGACTCATAGATTCATATAAATAGACAATTTTAATGAATTTATTTAATGATTATTGGTCATGTTATGTGAATGTATATGATATTATTACAAAATGACTAACTAAATTACTAAAATATTAATTAAAATTTGAATTTTTTTTGGTGTAAAAGTAGTGTTTCAGAATTAATGGAAGTGTTTCAATGATTTTAACGAGATCAAAAACTAAATTTGTTATTGATTAAAGTGGAATTAATTAATATATGGTTATTAAATTATATGTTAGTAATGAATATAAACATGTAAATAATTTATTTATATGTAATTAAATATGTTATGAGGAATAGAAATTCATTTTTCTACTCAATGGTGTTAGTTGTGTGGTGGTTAGTTATTTTAGTGTTGTTAAAAAGCAGTTTAGATAGTTACAATTTAATTACATGATATTTTTAATCATCCTTAGTTTACCCTTGTGATGAATATAAATATATCCAATGTAGTTCGTATTATTTCATATTCACTACCACTTGAGTCAAGTAACATAAATGACACCCGTATGAGGAATTGTGTTCTAGTTTTTTCCCAAACATATGGGGTTCAATGGGTACAAATGGAAAAATACTCCCCTTTATTTACTCTCACTTCTAGATATATTATGGTTGGAAATAGATTAAGGATGTGGTATGTTTTCATTTGGGTGTTTGGTTGGAGTATACATAGAAGGAGGATGGTGAAATTTTGATTAGATTAATTATTATGAACTTTATAATGAGGATGTTGGTTGATATATTATTGATATATTTCATTTTCATTTATTATGAGGATTCAGAAAGGATGTGATATTGGTTTTTGTATTATTGTTGATATAGATGGAATTGTGGAACCTAAATATAAGTTAATGGGGGTACAATGGGGATTATTTTAATAAGGAAATAAACATAGGGTATATTCTTTTAAATTTCCTCAATATTTTTTTACGTTAAAAATGTGATATTTTGTTGGATTGATCAATATTAACAATGGGGAATTATATTAACACATCTATGTTATGTGTTTATATTGTTATTTATTGATAAGTAATCAGTATGTTTCTTCAATATTTATATGAGAGGTTTTTGGGATGATCTTAATGAGTAAACTCGTATGAGGACCCTTGTATATATATTTATATTTCTTATTTTATATTATTAATATATTTATTGGACATAGTTAGTGATCAATCCTGACATTACTATATTGTGACATGAAGTTATCTTGTGTTCATAGAATTACCTATATATGAGATGTCTCCTGGAATTTATTTTGGAAATTGTAATATATATTATAAAATACATGTGTTGTGGGATTAGTTTTATTTTGTTATTATATAGAGATAATTATTTTGTTTCAATATTATGTTTCCCATATTTACGAGGTTAATGAATCATATATGATTTATTTATACCCTTTCCACTTATTTCCAAAATGTTACTTATTAGAGGTCAGCTTTAGGGATCAACATTAACTTTGATACCAGATAAGGAATTGTTCAAATAAGGAAGGTTCATGAATGAATGGTATAATATATTGGGGTTGATGGTTAGGATAGTGTTTATAGTTAACAATATGTTAGTATAAAATTCAGTTAGTAGGGGAAACAAAATGAATAAAATATAAAATATAATACAGGAATATCATACTATCTAGAACATAGGATATTAGGGACCTCTATTATTTGATGCACGTTCATTGAGGTTATTTAAAATAATATGTGAGATAATATTGATTTTGGGGTAAATATATAGCTCTGGATCAAGAATCATTCATGGGTATAAATATGTTTAACATTGGAAAGAACGTGAATATTTACTATAATTTAATAGGTCTTAATAAGAACTATATTCTTATTCTAAGGAATTAGTATTATTTTTATAGGGATTTATTTTACATGTTTTAAATATTTGTTATTAGTGTAAGAGGTGGAAATGGATTTTTTTATTAACCATAGAATTATCAACCCTAAGGAGGAAAATTCTAGGATCAAGATTCAATATAAGAATTATAATTAATGATTTTGTAATTATTAAGGGATTAAATACCACTTGGTGATCAAGAGGTGGAAAATGAGTTAGATATTTCCACTATTGATATTAGTTTTAAATCGAAACCTTGGGTTTTTTTGGATCCTTGTTTTTTTATATAGCTGACCATAAGTGGTTGATAAAATTTATTGGTCACTATGAGGAGTCACAGATATCATCGGTGATATTAAATGAGTTTTTTATGAATGGTAACATTATTAGGAGTTGAAGGAGGTTTGCTGGTAAAATTTTATTTCTTACCACTAAGGGAGCTCATGTAACTCCCCAAATCTAGAAACCCACTATTGGTGATTAATTATTACATTGGAAAAGACACAGTGGATCAAACCACTGAAGAAAGATCAATATAGTTCTTTTCATATAAATAATTTATACATGACACCCATATTACATTGAAAATTTAAATCATATGCTGAAAACATTATTTCCTCCTTGAAAATAATTCGAATATTCTTTTTCATATCCTCAGTTTAGGATATCGACTAAATGGTGAGCTCAAATTCACATTATTTTTTATGTGAAAAGAAATCTATCATGAATAACTAAGGTATATGGAATCTAGATGTATAGTTAATAAAAAAATTTCATTCAATCAATAACATTAATTAAATGAAAATTCAAGTTAATATTAAAATATAATTCACATGGATAAAAGACAACTGAATTCTCAAATGAGGAAATGATTAAATCCATAAATTCAAGAAATTTACATCAAGGCCATATAAATATTATCATGAATCTTACATTAATTTCATATAGTAATATGATTTTTTTCATGACTATTATATCATTTTCGGATATATATTGTAATTGAAATACCTTTTGAGACCAAAATGTTAATTATCTTGTGTAAATTATGGTTATACGTCACATAAAAAGAATAAAGCTATAGAATTATTTAAATTATTCTTCTTTATTCTCCAAAAATCTCTCAAAATATCCTTTGTACATTTATTCATAATAGGATATACATTAATAATATATTTGAGCTAAAATCCTAATTTGGGGAGGGATCTCATATAAGTAACAAGTGATATGAGTCAATATTACATGGGTGAGCATACTTATCGCTGTATAAAAATAAGCATTGGATAATAAAAATATTAATGGGGGAAAATTTAAAATGGTGCGGAATGTGGAATATCCATAATATTGAGACATTATAACATAGTGTACAAATACCACATATAGTTGTGAAAAATGTTAGCTTCATGTTCATTCATAACATATATATATATATGATTACATAATAATTGAGAATAAATATAATATAATTTTCATAAAAAATACACATAATCTAATTGGATATATCGCATTACCCAAAGAATTAGATGGATATATAATTACAGGTCCACCCTTCACATCATAAAATGATCAAAATAATTTATGCTTAATAGAATGAAAACATATACTTATCATCATCATAAAATAATCCAATGAATTGCAATGAAGTTCATTATAGTTTTTAAAATAATAAATTCATAAATAACCATTCAGGTTCCAAAATTAATAAGGGATTTTTTTTTCATAAACTGTCATCATTGTTTAGCGGATAAGAAATATCTCAAGAGTAGTAAATGTGGTGTTTTGGAAAATAATGCCTCTTCCCAAAGTCATTGTATTATCATGTAAAACATTTTAATAGGGTTAGAACACATATATACCTATAAAGTGAATATAAATAATATATAAAGGGAATTAAAGGAATATCCATAATGAAAATAATGTTAAAGATACAATAACATAAAATAGAGGGTGTTGTCTTTTAAAATCCACTTACCTTAAATTGTGATTTATTTTTTCTCATTTATTCCTCCTATATAATAAAAGTACGTATATTAAAATAATAAAAATGAAGTGATTTATTTAATTTTTTCACTCTTGATCCATTATTACAATTATATTGCATTTCATAACTCTATTTATTAATGGTGAAACATCATTATATCATATTTCTCTTTAAATATATTATCCTTTTTTGATTTCGCATTTTCATTTCATGGTAATTTATACATAATTAAAATTAAGTTCCAAAACATTAAAATATGAAGAATTAAATATTCATTTATTATATATAATTCATATTATTCATCTATGAATGACTTGATAAGATGGAAGTTGTCAATGTCCTCATAGGCAGTTAACCAACCATTGATGACACATTATATAAAGAGGATAAAAGAGGAGTGTAAATAAATTCATTCATAAATATTATAATTAATGTATCCTAGAATAATTAATATAATTTTATAAAAATAATAAATTAATTTTAGAAGATTATTGTTTTAAAGGAATAGAGAAAATCAATAAGAGATGGGAAAAATTAGAAGAAAAGTTGATGAAAACATACACTCTTCACAGTGTTTCTTCTTTTTTATTCCACTAATCCCATTGAATTCAAGGACATGGTTTTCTAAAAAACGTCCCTAAGGATTATAAGGTGATTAAGCTTGAGTATTTTGATAGAGATATTTCATTTTCAAGTGGGATTTATGTTTTTTTCCAAGGGAGTCGTGATGAGTATTTTATAGATGAGGCGAGGGGCATATTAAGTATAAAATAATGAATAAAAAATCAATGATAAAACCAAAAATAGTGATATTTTTTATATTATGAATCCTATATAAATAATATGAGATGGTATTAGGACTTTGAACCAATTTATAATAATACATACTTAATTTATTGTAAGGAAAAGTGTAAAAAATACATGATAATATTTTATTGAATTACATTAGTCTTTATACCATGGAAAATAATTTTGGGGATTGTAATTCTAATTTCATGTATTATTTATTTGACTAAAAATTATTTTTGTGGAGACACAAATTTAAGAAATAATTAGGCCATTATTAAATCATGAATTATTTTATTTGAAATTTATCTGTTATAATAAATTGCTTTACGCCTAAAAATTGAAGTATTTTTAAAAATTACATAAAAAATCACCAAAAAAAATAAAAATTGATATTTTCAAATTTGAATTTATTTTAATAAAAATATTTTTACTTCATGGAAATTATTAATTTTTACTCTAATAAATATGCTTTTTGCAATATAAAATTAAATGTTGTTTAATAAAAACATGATTATAGTTTTTTAGTTTTTAATCAAGATATTTAATTTAGTTCATTATATCTTTTAGTTTTATTTTAAAATTTCTCATAATTAATTGTATTTAAAAAATATATTTTTTATTTTGTGGTCAGATTTCTATTATAATAGTCATGTTATAGTTCCAAATTGTTAGGTTGTTTTTTCTGATCGTAAGGATATTATTCATTATAGTCTAGTTATTATTCTTATGGTCCCATTACTATTACAAAACTCAAATTACAATTCAAATGATAATATTTCCCCAATAAATACTACTTAATTCCTTCAGATAAAATTTAATAAAATTTTGTCGAAGGATATATATTTTTCTTTTCTGATATTTCAATTGGTTTAGAAAAATTATTTTAGTTTTCACTGTTTTTTTTCATTGTATAGAGGATTCAAGAAGATCAGGATGATCCATGTTTTCTTATTCTAATATTTCTATTTTTTTTCTAATTATAATCATTGGAATATTAATATGATATTTTTCTGAATAATGTAACTACATACATTAATGAAATAATGTGTTCTTTGATTTATATATATTGTGTGTGTTTAAAACTATACAATATAATATATCACACATTTATTTTTGAATAAAAAATTATTTTTAAAGAAGAGGTCATTATATTATTTCCCCTTTATAAATTCCATTCTTAGAATTTCAATTCATGTTATAAATTAGGAATAGATGATTTTACTACTGTTTCGTTGTTTCCTTATGGATCATAAATGGTTTTATCATTCCCTAGGACTTTTATCACTATACTTTAAAATATTGATATTTTATGCACTCAAATATCTCCTTCTTCATACTTTCCCACTAAAAGTTCTCTCCATATCATGGTATATCTTGGTACATCCCGGAAAGATGAAGAAAGATGATCTATGTTCATTATTCAATAGATATTTCAATATCTCAGGTTATATAGAAAAACAATGTAATGTTTTAAACATAATTTCATCATCTACATCGATGTGGAATTCATGAAGCTTCCCTTCCTTTACTTCTTTTACCTTCATTTGATGATCCAAGTAATCCATTTTCTATAAATTTATCAAATATTAGATATATGGGTGGGTAGTAACTTAATAATGTAAAGATATATAATGCCCCAACCTCAGAAGCCCAGAGTCAATGCATTGTTTTAGTACATTGGCATGATTACCATGAATCATGTCCCAAAAGACTGATCAGTTTATAAGTCTTGGAAAATAGATTATATACATGAATGTTACAGTACACATTTGAAAAAAAACACAACATAAATTATCCTTTGATAACTCCATTAATCCCCTAGGTTAACCCTTCTTATCAGTCATAAAAAACTTCATGGAATCCTGGGATAATTAAACATAAGTAACAGGAGGGCTCAAATGATCACTAAGGATAAAAATATAGTAGAAACTTTCACAAATAGTAATAAACATTAAAGGAAATGTATAAAATCAAAACAAAATCCTTTTAAACATAAAATTCAGAATAATATGGAAAAGATAAATCAAATAATTCTATTTACTTATTCACATGGATATTCAACTAGTCAAATAATCACATGTAATATCAAAAGCTATTTTCATAATGATGGAATGCATAATTCCAGATGTCATAACCACATAGTCAATGCCTTGTTCCAAGAAATCAAATAAGATTTTCTTAAGGCCTTGTGGAAAGACAGTAGTTTGTCTCAGCAGATCTACTGATGCATTGAAGAGCTATAGCAGGCTCCACCTGTCACTTACTAAGTCCAACACATTCCACATATGAGAAGGTATAAACATAAAATAAACATTTTTATTGAATCTAGAATAAAAAATTTCAAAACATTATCCATAAACCATGAATGGTATAAAAATAACACATCCATAGTCAAACATATAACAAAACCTCAATATATTATGGATGATTTTTATCCTAATAAATAATACTTTATCATTAATAATATCCATTAAAGGATTATGACATAGTAGAAAATGATTAGTAAATCTCTTTGAGATAAATATCCATTTTTCATGAAATCGTTTTAACAGTAACATAATTTATAAAGGATTTCATTTAAAATCTATTTCTGAATAAAAGTTTCCCATACCAATTTCAAAATTTTTAATAGAAATAACCTTTTGAGACTTTCTTGTCCATATAAATAAGTCCTCAAAATCATTTTGAAACCATAGAAATTAATGAGAAAGTTCGAGAAGAATAAATCTTTAAAAAAATTAAAAATGATGTTTTAGTTAAGGATTCCCTTAAGAAATACTTTTGAAAATTCGTTTATGAAACATGTACATGGATAATATATTTGTCCCAGTAAAAACAAACACATAAAGAATCTCGAATAATAATGAGATTGAGAAATTAACCCTTACCTTTCCCTTTCATTTGGTCAAGGGTGCATTTATCTTCCTATATAATGAACACAGTATGTTATTAAATTATAAAAAAACAATATTCATATTTATTATATCATACATGATTCATTTATGACTTTATACTACCCATTTAATAATTATTTCCATGTTAAATTAACATTTTGGGTAATAATCACTCTCTTTATCGTATGTGTTTTAACTTGTTATTATTAATCCTATTATTTAGATCATGATTTAAATAATTCCTAAATGTATACCATGAGTTTTATGTCATATATATTTAGAATATAGATATTTACAATTTATTGTATATTAATTGGAAGGCACCATATATGGAGATGGTTGGCCGTACGTAAGCATAAACGTTGTTTCTGTTTTTATATCATTCTGAACATATGTAAGTGAATAAGATATGTGTAAGTATATACATATACATATATATATCCATTATCATTATAATGTCATATATTAAATACTAATTAATAATATATATTTTTATAATCCTTGTTGAATGGTGAACGTGGAAATGAATCTCATCGTTTCGTGGAGAAGGTAATATGTACGTACGCACGAGGAAAAATATCATTATATTGATGGTGAAATAGTATGTAATTAGATTTTATATAATATATATAGAATCATTAACATTTTATATTTATTATTTGCATCATTTATACTCATTATTTTACCAATCCAAATGATGAAGTGTTTGAATAACAAACTACACCACGATTGGGAGATGGTAAGCCTTACATACACAAGTATGGTTGCTTTGTAATTTATAGGATGGATAGAATAATAGATATGGTTGTTCCATATTTAAAAAAACATCACTATATGTAAAAGGTTCTGTTTTTATTATTTTTGTATGGAAACAACCAATAAAGAGGAAGTTTAAGAAGAAAAGAACTTGAAATAGGGTGGTGAAATTATAATCTCTTCTTCTGGTGTTTATTTTGAGTGGATTGAAAGGGATCTGTAGGTTGGCTTTATAATAAATTTAAGGCCTCTAGGTCGAAGGTAGGAACATTTGTAAAAGATTTGGGGAAGGTTTTTCTGAGTCAAATGGCTTTGGAGGTGTGATTTTGAGAGAAGGGGAAGTACCCTTTTATAAGAGAGGTGATGGTCACTTTAAGAAAAGCATGAAATATTATTTTATAATAAAATTATTTTCTATTTATAATGGATCAAAAATGATTTATTTCTAGGATAAGGTGGTTATGGGTCGAAAACCACTCAACCAACCGGTTGTAGACAAATTTATGATATAATTTTAACCTTACCTTTCAGATTTAACTTTTAGTTAATTAGTTTAACATTTACCATGGCTTGTGGTATTATTACATTATATGGATAATAAACATACACTAAACATCCAAAAGAACCCAAAGTGTTTCATTAATGACATATATAAAATTATCTAATCCCTTTTTCTGACCCATAGATTTTTAGGAATACAATATCATCCAATAATATAGTATTTTGTTTTAAAAATCAATTTATATCAATTTTGACACTATTTGGTATTTTGGTTTTCTGAAAGTCCTAAAAAACTTATACCTCGGAAAAAAAAAATTAAACAACCCTGACATTTCATATTACCCAAAAAATTTAGTGGAATTCATTAAAAGTCTCAATTTACATTTATTTGGATATTTATAATATCAATTATTTTAATATTTCATTAATAAATTAATTATTGCATCATCATTGTCTCATAAATAAATTAAATTATTTAATGTCTAAAAATTATAAATAAAATTCAATTATGTAGGAAATATTTTTAGATTTCTAATGTATATTTATAGTCAAATTTATATTGTGTGTAACCCTATATTATAAATGTCTTCGTTATTAAACATTGAATTTAACACTTTTAACTCTTTTTTAAATTAAATAATAATAAATGTCTTAATATAATACATGTGGAAAAAATAGGATCATATTTTATTCCTAATGTTGTTTTTCATTGAATTACACTTATCCAATGTAATTAGGACATGTGTTAGGGTAATTATACAATCATTTTTACTCGTGGTAAATAAAATTCAAAAGTTACTATTCATAAAAAATTATTTTCATCTTATTGAACAACATTTTTCTTACCAATATCAACCTTGTCTCTCAGATTTTGGAAATTAAACTCATAAAAGCAGTAAAATTATGTTTTATTCAAATTTGTAAATGCTCCGAGTAGGTGGGTAAAGGACAGTAATAAGTTAAATAAAAATTTATACATCTAATATTATTATAAAATGACTCTAATGAATTAAATTGAACTTATATAGGTATTATATATCTATTTATAATTAAAATAAATTTTAAAAAATAATTATTTAAATAAAATTTTGGTTTAAAACAATAACATAGTGTTTTAACTATTCATCAAAAATTGAATGGTTTCATAAAAAAACCAAACATTAACAATAAGAAAATTTTGATATTACCAATTCAAATTCAAATTTTATTTTACCAAATTCAAATAATTTATGTTTCATTAATTAATTTACAATTAATTCCTATTTTCAAATCCAAAAGTGGGTTTTTAAAAAGTTAAAACTATTAAAAAATTTACATGTGTTTTTGTCAAATTTAAATATGAAATTATTTATATTTTCATAAATTTTATTGAATGATTAAAATATAATCTAATTATACATAAAAAAAAATTCATATTCATAATTTAACTCTATAAATTATTTCGATTAAAAAAGTTGTTTTCAATTAAAACATTGTATTTTTCACTATTCATCGAAATATGAAAGTCACTAGAAAAGTTCCAAAAATTTATGAAAAATAAATTTTTATATAATAATTCTAAATAAGAAATTAATTTCATTAAAATTAATATATAAAAGTGTTAAATATTTTTTCTAAAAAGGGTTCTCCATTAAATGGCGGTAAAATTTCATTTTTTTGAGAAATACTTCCTTTATCTGAAAAAATGAATTTGTTCTTACATTATGTATTAGAAACACATAATATGGATTTTGAAATTATATAATGTATATTAGATTCAAAATATATTTAATAGTATTTATAACCATATTTTGAACGGTTAATTTGGTAAGTTTTGTTGCGCTCGAACTCGGTGTCACCTGTAGCACAAGCTATTTAATTAAATTAATGAGAAAACATACTATTAAATCTTGGGGTGCTACATTCTTCCATCCTTAAATAAATTGAGTCCTCACAATTTTAAATTGTTCTTTGAAAATAAAAGGTTAATAATAGAAAAATACCTTTTTTGAAAACCCACATCGAAAATTAGGTTAATATAATTTAGTCTTAATAAGAGGGAAATGGAAATAAAAAGTTCACCACCAAATTATGATATAGATTATGAGAACATTGGTGGAAATTATAGAAATATAATTGGGGGAAAACCTAATTATTTATCGGGAGTGATTGAGGTCATCGATCACAAACAACTATAAAATTGATGGCCTCAAAGCCAACAATTTATGATGATTTAGAATATCATCGGTTCAACCAAACATAATGTATTAAGATTACACATTTTTGGATTTAATATCCAATTCCAAATGTTTAATAAATAATTTATCCATGGAATAAGAGGGAAAAATATATGTGACAAGTAGAGTTTCATCTTTCAACTAATTCCTACATCTAACTCATCATTCCCTCCCAAAGATAACTGAATTCAAAAATATTTTATTTATCCTAATCCTACCGGGTTCGAAAAATAATGAAATTATAATTCATTTTTTCAAAATATAAAAAAATTAAATTATACAAACTAGGACATCATGTATGCTAGTGGTTGGTGATCCACCGTTGTCACCCTTCAGTTGTAGTTACATGTCCCGTGGATTTACCAGATGCGACTCGTTGTCGCCCGACCTCCGGGTTGTACATTTTTGGGCATATCCGAAAATAATCTCATGAAATGATTTAAACTTAACAATAGTTTACAATGTCAAATATAATAGATTAAAACCTTTAAACATATCCAAAATACTTATATCCAAATGTGTTATCCAAAATTTATATGAAAGGAAAACACAATGAAGTTATTTTCTTCCACGTACTAAAATGTGAATACATTCATCATGTATTCTTTTAAAACCCTATAACACCGTGAATGACCATAAAACCAGATTTATTACATTCATTCTCCCTCATTCCTTATATAATAATAGATATAATCCTTCTATCCAAAAATTTTGTAAACTTCAATGATGATGATATATACAATTTATTAATCAGTTTCAAGGTAGTCAAGAATAACCAATATAATTTATCCAAATAAATCATATTTTATTCCAAAATCACTACCTAAGTATCAGATCCATATTATGGTTTATCATTCTCACAACCATATATATTCCAAAAAATTAAGATTCTATTGAGTCACTTTTCTTTGTTCCACACAATCTCATGTCCTTGTTGAAATAGTACTACAGTACAATCCTTATATACTCTATAATTATTAAAACTAGTACTTAGTTGTTACAATATTCAAATTATATAATTCATCAATGTCAATATTAGATCACTATTCAGTACTCATCATCTATAGTAATATCATAACTGGATTATTATCCAACATCATCATTTTTCATATACTCTAATGATTTGGACATTGTTTCACATAGTGTCCCAACCCCTTGAAGATAAAGGATTGTACATTTGAATCCTTTTTCATACCCTTGAAATAACATACTTGGTGTCTTTTTTCTCCACACATATAAAAAACTCCCATTCCCTTCAAGCATTTAACAAGGTGATTCTTTCCATAGTTATCACATATGGGAAAATACTTTTTCCCCTCTTCTCTTTATCCATATTTCTCTCTTCCATCCCTTTCATCTCTTGCTTCCCTTTAATGCCATATGACTCAGATAATTCTTTACTTATCTTATTAAGAAATGATACTATATCTTCATATGATGAGAATATTTGGTAGATTATTTCCCTTTTTAATTTTGGCTTCATACCATGAATTATATGATCCTTCTTTATCTTTTGATCCTGCATATTACTGGAATTATCATTTATTCTACTAGGTGCCATTTCTAAAAAATGGCATACACTAGGTTCGTTTATGAATTTCAATGCATAATTCTGAACATGTAACACACCTAATGTGAATTTAAAATATTATGCATATAATATATAATCATAAAATTATTTCTTTTAGTAAATATTTACTCTTAAATCCTTCATAATTTCTTGTAATGAAATGTGAATTATCCTAAGCATATCCACTGGGAGTGTCGTAACCAAGAGTGTATCAAGGCATGCTGTCATGTACCTGGGTACCCCGGTTCAAGCCCAAAACTCCATGTAAGTGTTTTCACAACTAGGTACATCTGTGCTAGAGCCTCCACTACATTCTCATATCCATAGAAAAAAATTACTGCTTAGAAAATACAAAAAATATATCTACATTACCAAAATTCTAGGAAGTTCTTCTATACTAATCCTTAAAGTCTATCTTTTGGTAATGTTATCAAATCAGAGTTTATCTAAATATATTTCCATGTATGTTGATAATATTTCTCTGGTACCAACTGTAATGCCCCGACCACAGAAGCCAAGTTTCAGTACATTATTTTAATAAATTGGCATGATTACAAGTAACCATGTCCCAAAAGACTGATCAGTTTAGCAGTTCTGGAACATTGATTACAAACATGATTGCAACATTAAACATTTGAAAATAATACATAACATACACGATTCTTTAAGAATTCCATTAATCGCTTAACATAACCCTTCTTAACAATCACAAAACACATCTTGGAAACCTGGGAAAATAAATCATAATAAAGGGGTTATCTCAAACGCTCAGTAATGATAAAAATAGAGAAAAAACTTTCACAAATAATCATAAACATTTAAGGAAATGTATAAAACTAAAACAAAATCATTTTAAACAAAAAAAATCAGCAAAATATAAAAAATATAAATCAAATAATTCCATTTAATTATTCACATGTATATTCTAATGGTCAAATAATAACATGTAATATAAAAACCTAATTTCTTAATGATGGAATGCATATTGCGAGACATCATAACCACATAGTAATGGCTTTGGGACAAGACTAAAAATAAGATTTTTCCAAGGCCTAGTGCCAAGATTCTAGTTTGTCTAATGAGGCCTATCGATTCATCAAGGAGTTATAGCGTGCTCCACCAATAACTTACTATGTACAATGTATTCCTTGTATAAAAAGGATTAAACACAACATAAACATTCATATTAAAACTAGTATATGAAATGTAAATAATTTTTAAATAAACCATGAATGGTAAAAAAAATAACACATCCATATTCAAAAATTTCACAAATCCATCAATACAATCTGGAATATTTTTATCACAATAAATCAACCTCCATCAAGAATAATATATAGTAAACAATGTTAATATAGTTGAAAATGATCAGTAAAACTCTTTGAGAGAAATATCCATTTTTCATGAAATAATTTTAAAAGTCACACAATTTATAAAGGAAGTCATTTAAAATCTATTTATGAATAAAAGTGTCTCATAAAAAATTGAAACCTTTTATTTGAATTTACTTTTTAAAACCTTCGTGTCCATATAAATTAATCCTTAAAATCATTTTGAGAAAATTGATGTTAATGAAAAAGGTCTTGGGGAATAAATCATTAAAACATTTAGAATGAATTTTTAGATATAGATACCCTTAAAAATAATCATTTAGAAAAATATTTTATAAAAATGTAAATGGATAATAAATATTTCCCAGTAAAAACATACACATTGATAATATAGGATAATAATGAGATTGAGGAATTAACCCTTACCTGGAACCTTCCTTTGGTCAAGGGTACATTTAACCACCTGTATAATGATCATAGTAGGTTATTAAATTATACCAGAACCATATTCATGTTTATTATATAATAAATGATTCAGATATGACTTTTCACTACCCATTTAATAACTATTTCAATGTTACATTAACATTTCTGGTAATAATCACTTTCTTTATCGTACATGTTTTAACTTGTTATTCTTGGTCGTATCTTTTAGATATTGATTTAAATACTTACAAAATATTAAAATTGACTTATATATCATATATATTTAGAATATAAATATTTATAGTAGATAGATATATGAAATGGAGGGCACTGTTTATGGAGACGGTAGGGCATACGTACATATAAACACTGTTTCTTTTTTCATATCATATTGAATGGAAGTAAGTGAATAAGATATATGTAAGGACACACAAACACACACGCATATATATATATATATATATCTCCAATATAATTATTATTTCATATATTATAGACATATTAATAATAAATATAGTTATAATCTTCATTGAATGGTGAACGTGGAAAAGAAACTCTTCGCGTCGTGGATATTGTAACCTGCACGTACACACGAGTGAAAATATCATTATATTGATGGTGAAATAATATTTAATTTAATGGTATAACATATATACAGATAATAATCATGTTATATTTATTATTTACATTAGTTATACTCGTTATTATACCCATCCAAATGATGAAGTGTTTGAATAATAAACTACACCACGACGTGGAGACGGTTAGCCGTACATACACAATTATGGTGGCTTTGTAATTTATAAGATGGATAGAATAAGAATACGGTTGTACCGTATTTATAATAACATCATAGTTTATATATGGTTTTCAAGTTATTATTTTGGTATGGAAACAACAAAGAAAGAGGATGTGTATGAAGAAAAGAAGTTGAAAAAGGGTGGTGAAATTATTACCACTTCTTTAGGTGTTTCTTTTTGAGTTTGTCAAAATGGATCCTTAAGGATACATTATGATAAAATTAATACCACTTGGTCTATGGGAGGAAAGATGGGAGGATATTTGGGTAGGTCTTGGTCGACCCAAATGGATTCGGAGGTGTTATTTTTAGAGAAGGAGAAGTACCATTTTATAAGAGAGGTGATGGTCAATTTTGGAAACGCATGACATATTATTTCTGAATAAAATTATTTTCAGTTTATAATGGATAATTTTTTTATTTATATGATAAGTTGGGAAGGGTCTAAAACCTCTCAACCCATAATTTTTTGTCAATTTTATGTTTCCTTTTTAACAATATATTTTAGATTTAACTCTTAAGTAAATAGGTTAGCTTTTACCGTGTCATCTTTATTATTAAACTATATGGTTAATAAGCGTCCTATAAACATCCAAGAGAACCCCAAGTGGATCTTTAATGAAATATATCATAATATATAAGATATTTGTAATAAAATTAATGTTTCAAGAATATTATGTCAACCAATAATATAATAACTGTTTCATAAATTAGTTTATGTCAATTTTGACACTATTTGGTATTTTGTTTTTATGATAGTGATAACAACATTATCACTTCGAAAATAATTATTTAATCAACTATAACATGTAATATAAACATAAAAAATTAGTTTAATTCATCTTAAGTCTTAATTTACTTATATTTGGATATTTGTAATATCAATTATTTGAATATTTCATTAATAAGGTAATTACTACATCATCATTGTGCCATAAATATATTAAATTATTTTATGTCTAAAAATTATAAATAAAATACCAATATATAAGGAATATTTGTATATTTCTAATAAATAACTATAGTGTAATTTATATTTTGTGTAACCATGTATGAAAAATGTTTTAGTTATTAAACATTGAATTTAACACTTTTAAATATTCTTTAAATAAAATAATAATAAATGTCCTAATCTAATCCAAATTGACCAAAGAGGATCATATTTTTTTACTAAGGTTGTTTTTGGTTGAATTAAACTTATTCATTAGAATTAGGATTTGTGTTAGGGTAATTATAATATCATTTTTTCCTCAATTACCCAATTTACTTTTAAACTTTGTAAATAAAAGTCAAATGATACTATTCGCCAAAATTTATTTCCATCTAATTGAACCAAATTTTACATATTGATATCAACTGTTTCACTCTTATTTTTGAAATTCAACTCATGATATCTGTAAAATTACATTTTATAAAAATTTGGAAAATCTCTTAGAAGGTGGGTAAAAGACAGTAAAAAGATCAATAAAAATTTATACATCAAATTTGATAATAAAATTACTCCAATGAATTAAATTGAACTTATATAGGTGTTATGTATCTCCTTTTACTTAAAATAAATTTAAAAAAAATAAATAATTATTTAATAAAATGTTGGTTTTAAAAAATAACGCATTATGTTTCACTATTCATTGAAAATTGAATGTTTTCAAAAAAAAGAAAAAATTCACCCTAAGATAATTTTTATATTATTAATTAAAAAATGAATTATATTTTACCAAAATTTAAATATCTATGATTCCTTAATTAATTTAAAATTAATTCCCTTGGTCAAAGCCAGGAGGAGGGTTTTTTAAAAGTAAAAACTATCAAAATATTGACTTGTGTTTTTGTCAATTTTAAATGTGAAATTTCCTATAATGACCCAAATTGTATTAAATGATAAAAATATAATCTAATTATACTTAAAAATATTCAAATTCATAATTTAAGAACAAATTATTTTGATTAAAAAAGTTGTTTTCAATTAAAGCATAATATTTTTCACTATTTATCAGAATATTAATGTTATCAGAAAAGTACCAAAACTTTATATAAACTAAATTTTTATGTACTAATTATAATAAAGAAATTAATTTCATTAAAGTTAACGTATATAATTGTCAAATATTGGTTGTAAAAAGGGTTAGATAATAAAAGGCGGTAAAATTGTATTATTTGAAAAAAAAATTCTTTTGTCTCGAAAAATGAATTTGTTCTTATATTATGTCTTAGAAACACATAATATGGATGATGAAATTATATACAGTATATAAGATTCAAAATTTAGTTAATATTATTCAAAAATGTTTTTTGAATGGCTAGTGTGGAATGTTGTGTTGCGCTCTAAGTCAGTGTCATGTGTAGCGCAAGCTATTGAATTACTTTAATGAGATAACACACTAGGAAATATTGGGGTGTAAAATTATCCCCTCCTTCAATAAATAGAGTCCTCGCAACTTGAAATTGTTCATAAATATTAAATGGATAAAAATAGAAAAATACTTTTGTTGAAAACCCATATCAAAAATTGGGTTAATAAAATTTAGTCTTAATTAGAGGGAAAGAGAAATGAAAAATTCACCACCAAATTATGATCTCGATTAAGAGAACATTAGTGGTAATTAAATACACATAATTAGTGGAAAAAAATAAATATTTAAATGGAGTGATTGAGGTCATCAATCAAAAAAAATTGTAAAATTGAGCGCCTTAAAGCAATCAATCTATGATTATTTAAAATATCATCGGTTCAACAAAAATAAGGTATTAGGATAACATATTTTAGGTTTTAATATCACCTACCTAAAGTTTAAGAATTAATTTATTCATTGAATAAGGGGATTAAATTATACATGATATGTATAGTTTCATCCTTAAACTAATTCCTACCACAAACACATCTTTCAATCCAAAAGATAATTAAATTCAAAAATATTTTATTTATCCTAATCGTATAGGGTTCCAAAAATAATGAATTTATAATTCATTTTTCAAAATATAAAAAAAGCATTTTAATAACTAGGACACCAAAAATTCCTTTGGTAGGTGATCCACCCTTGTCACCCTTTTTTTTGGGTTCATGTGTCGCAGCCTTGCTAGACGTGACTGGTTGCCACCCAACCTCTAGGTTGTCATTTTTATGACAATCAAAAAATAATCTCAAGAAATGATTTAACCTTAAAAATAATATCCAATGTCAGACTTAATCGATTCCATCCTTTAGACTTGTCCAAAAAACTCTTATCCCAACTCATTGTCCAAAATTTATATGGAAGGTAAAAATAATGAAGATGTTTTTCGATGTAATAACATTTGAATACATTGGTCATATATTATTTTAAAACATTGTAACACCCTGAATTATCATAAACCTTATTGATTACATTCATGATCCCTTATTCCTTATAGAATACTGTATATACTCCTCCTATCCGAAAATGTTGTAAACTCTTAAAATGATGGAATATAAAATCATTATTCAATTTCAAGGTAGTCAAGAATATCCAATATAATTTACAAAAATCAATCATATATCATTCCAAAATCACTACCTTAGTATCAGAACCATTTTACGGTTTATATTTCTCTCAACCATATATTTTCTAAAAACAATTAACAAGGTATTGAGTCACATTTCATGGTTCCACTCAATCTAATGTCCATAATGAAATAGTACTATAGTAAAATCCTTATATACTCCATAATTATTATAACCATTACATCATTGATACAATATTAAGATGATGTAATTATTTAATATCAACATAAGAACACTTGTCAATACTCTTCATCTGTGGTAATATCATAACGTGATTATTTTCCAACAACATAATTTGTGGTAAATTCTGATGATATGGACATGGATTCATGTAGTGTCCCAACTCCTAGTAGATGAATTATTGAACATTTGAAACCTTTTTCTTACCCTTGAAATCACGTACTTTGTTTCCTTTTCTCCACATTTATAACAAACTCGCATTCCCTTCATGCATTTACCAATGTGATTTTTTCAACAGTTATCACATATGGGAAATCCATCTTTCCTAACATTCTTTATCATTAATTTTCTCTTCCATCCTTTTCATCTCTTTCTTCCTTTCAAAGCCATAGAACTTTGATAATTCTTTACTTATCTTCTAAATACATAATACATTTTCTTCATATGATGAGAATTAATTGGAGTATATTTAAATTTTAAATGTTGTCTTAATACATTGAAAAATATGATCCATTTTAATATTTCAAACATGCGTATTACTGGAATTTTCATTCCTTATACTAGTCACCATTTCAAATAAATTTCATACACTAGGTATGTTTATCAATCCCAATGCATAATTCCAAACATGTAAAATATCTAACGTAAATTGTAAAGATTATGAATATAATAAATAGTCATAAAATGTTTTCCTTGAGTAATTATTTACTCTTAAATCCTTCATTATAGATTGTAATGAAAATGTGAATCGTTCTAAGAATATCCCCTGGGTGTGTCGCAATCAGGAGGGCAGTAAGGCCTATTGTTGTGTGCCAGGACACCCCGGGTCAAGCCCAAAACTGCTTGTCAGAGTTTTCACTCCTGGGTACATCTATACTAGAGAGGCCTCAACCTGCTCGTATCTAGACATGGATGTATTTCATGGAAAATATAGAAAACTGCTACTTTACCAAATTTCTGAGATGTTATTCAATACTAATCCTTAAAGCCTATCTTAGGGTAATGTTCTCTAATCATAGTGTATTTAAATCTATTTCTAAAGATGTTGAAAAAATTTCTCTGGTACTAACTATAACACCCTGACCCCAAAAGCCCAGAGTCGGTGCATTATTTTAATACATTGGAATGATAAAAAGTAATCAAGTCATGAAATACCGATCGGTTTAGCAGTCTTGTAAATTAGATTACATACATGAATGTTACATTACACATTAGAAAACAAAACAAAACATAAATGATCCTTTAAGAACACAATTAATCCCATAGCATAACCCGACTTATCAACCATAAAACACTTCTTGGAATCCTAGGAAAATAAAACATAATAATGTGTTGATCTCAAATGCTTAGTAAGGATAACAATATAGCAAAAACATTCACAAATAATCATAATCATTTATAGAAATTTATAAAACTAAAACAACAGACTTTTAAACATAAACATTAGAATAATATAGAAAATATAAATCAAAATTTTCCATTTATATATTCTCATTGATATTCTACTAGTCGAATAATCACATGTAATATCAAAAGCTAATTTTATAATGATGAAATGGATAATTCCTAACTTCATAACAATATAGTCCTGGCTTATTACCAAGACTAAAAAAAAGATTTTGTCAAGGCCTTCTGCCAAGACAGTAGTTTGTCTCATGAGACCTACCTATGAATTGATGAGCTATAGTGGGCTCTACCTATCACATACTATGTCCAATGCATTCCTCACATGAAAAGGTTTAAACATAACATACACATGCGTATTAAAACTAGTATAAAAAATGTCAATACTTTATCTATAAACAATGAATGGTTTAAAAATAAAACATCCAAATTCAATCATATCACAAAACCGTCAACACAATATGGATGATTTTTATCATAATAAATCAACCACAATCAAGAATAATATCCAGTAAAGGATGTTGACATAGTAGAAAATGATCAGTAAAACTTTTTGAAAAAAATATAAATTTTTCCTGGAATCATTTTAAAAGTAACACAATTTATAAAGAAAGTAATTTAAAAAAATTATTCAATCAAAGTGTCCCACACCCCTTTGAAACTTTTGAAATTAGTTATCATTTTAAAACATTCATTTTCACATAAAAAAATCCTAAAAATCATTTTGAAAACATGGAAATTAATGAAAATGGATAAGATGAATAAATCATTAAAACATTTAGAAATGTTTTTTAGTTAAATATTCCCTTAGAAAAAATCCTTTTGAAATCCCTTTTATGAAACATGTACATGGATAATAAATATGTCGCAGTAAAAACGTGCACTTAAACAATCTTGTATAATAATGAGATTAAAGAATTAACCCTTACCTAGTACTTTACATTGGTTTAGGGTACGTTTAACATCCTGTATAATGACCATGGAATGTTATTAAATTATAAAAGAACCATATTAATATATTTATATCATTCATGAATCATTTATGATAGTATACTACCCATTTAATAATGATTTCCATGTTACATCATCATTTTGGGTAATAATTTCTTTCTTTCTCTTACATGTTTTAACTTGTAATTATTATTTATATCATTTCGATCATGATTTAAATACATCCAGAATATAATCCTTGATTTATATATCATATATATTTAGAATATAAATATTTATAATAGATTTATATATGAAATGGAAGGCACCGTTTTTTGAGACAGTTGGTCGTACGTACGCATAAAAGAAGTGTTTGTTTTTATATCGCATTGAATGGAAGTAAGTGAATAAGATATATGTAAGTAAATATATATATATATATCCAGTAGCATTTTTTTGTCATATATTACATTATTATTAATAATATATATTTTTATAATCATCGTTGAATGGTGAACGTGAGAATGAATCTCATCGCGTCGTGGAGATAGTAATCCGTACGTACGCACGAAAGATAATATCATTATATTGATGGTGAAATTGTATGTAATTGGATGGTAAATCATATATAAAGAATAATTAACATGTTATAATTATTATTTAAATTATTTATACTCATTATTATACCCATCCAAATAAGGAAGTGTTTGAATAACAAACTACACCACGACTTGGAGACGGTAAGCTATACATACACACGTATGGTGACTTTGTCATTTATAGGATGGATAGAATAAAGAATATGGTTGTACCATATTTATAATAATAGAAATGGTTGTAGAAGGTAATGGAGTTATTATTTTTGTTTGGATACAATAAATAAAGAGTAAGTGTAAGAAAAAAACTTGAATGAGGGTGGTGAAATTATTACCTCTTTTTCAGGTGTTTTCTATCGAGTTGATCAAAAGAGCTCCATTTTTTATATTTATGATCAATGTAATGCCTCTTGTTAGAATGGATAAAAGTTTGGAGGATATTTGGGAAGGGTTTTTTTCGAGCCAAATGGCTTTGGAGCTGTGATTTTCAGAGAAGGGGATGTACCCTTTTATAAGAGAGGTGAGGGTCACTTTGGGAAAATCATGAAATATTATTTAATCAAAAAATCATTTTAATTTTCTAACTAACCAAAAATGATTTATTTCTAGGATATGGTGGGTATGGGTCAACAAACTCTCAAAAAATAGGTTTTAGACTTGCTTATGTTACCATTTTGACATCATCTATTTGATTAACTCTGAGTTTAATAGTTTAACTTTACCGTCTCTTCTTGTTTTATTACACTATATGGTTAATAAACATACTCTAAAAATACAAGATACCCAAAAGAGGATAGTTTATGACATATATAATATTTTATTATCCCTTTTTATGATCCTTATTCTTTTACAAATATTATATCAACAAATAATATAGTATTTTTTTTAAAATATTAATTTATGTCAATTTTGACACTATTTCGTATTTTGTTTTTTTGAAAGTCATAAAATCCTTATCAATTAGAAAAAAATTATCTATTAAACACTAGAATATAATATTAACCTATATAATTAGTTTAATGTATCATAAGTCTGAATTGAAATTTATTTTGATATTTATAAATTCAATTATTTTAATATTTTTAATAAGGTAATTAATGAATCATCGTTGTGTCATAAATAAATTAAATTATTTGAAGTATAAAAATTAAAATTAAAATACAATAATATAGTAGATATATTTATATTTATAATGAATATTTATAATCTAATTTATATTATTTGTAACCTTATATTAAAAATGGTGTTGTTAGTAAACATTGAATTTAACACTTTTAACTCATCTACAAATAAAAATATAATAAATGTCCAAATATTATCTATGTGGACCAAAGAGGATAATATTTTACTCATAATGGTGTTTTTGGTCTAATTATACTTATCCCATAGAATCAAGACATGTTTTAGGGTAATCATAATATCATTTTTACCCATAATTACCCTAATAACTTTTAACCATGATAAATAAAAGTAAAAAGTTACTTTTCACCAAATATTATTTTCATCTTATTGAACCATATTTTACTTAATAATTTCAACAATTTCTCTCATAATTTTGAAATTTAATACACAAAAGTGGTAAAATTACGTTTTATTCAAATTTGAAAATTCTCCTAGAAGGTGGGTAAAAGACAGTAAAAAGTTCAATAAAAATTTATACAACTAATTATATTAGAAAATGAATCCAATAAATTATATTGAACATATATAGGTATTATATATCTATTTTTACTTAAAATTATTTTAAATAAAATAAATTATTATTTAAATAATAAGTCGGTTTTAAACAATAATTCAATGTTTTCACTATTCATAAAAAATTTAATGTTTTCAGAAAAATGCCAAAATTTTACCCTTAGATAATTTTGATATTACTAATTAAAAAATGAATTTTATTTAACCAAATTAAAAAAATAGAAGTTTCATTAATTAATTTAAAATTAATTCCCGTTTTTAAAGCCAATAATAATGTTTTTAAAAAGTAAAAACTATCAAAAGATTGACATCTATATATGTCAAATTTAAATGTGAAATTACTTATAATGACATAAATTTTATTAAGGTATAGAAATATAATATAATTATACTTCAAAAAAAATTAAAATTCATAATTTACCACTATAAAAAATTTGATTAAAAAAGTAGTTTTCAATTAAAACATAATATATTTCACTATTCATCAAAACTTGAAAGTTATTAGAAAAGTACAAACAATTTATCCAAACTAAATTTTTATATCCAAAATAAAATGAATAATTTAATATAGTTAAATGGAATTTATAAAATTGTTATATATTAGTTTTAAATATAGTTCTCCATTAAAAGTTGCTAAAATTGCATTTTTTTAACAAGACTTTTTTTATCTGAAATAATTAATTTTTTCTTATATTATGTATATGAAACACATAATATGGAAGATAAAATTATATAGAGTATATAATAATCAAAATGCAGTTAATACTATTGAAAATAATTTTTTGAATTCATAGTTTGTTAAGTTGTGGTGCTCTCAAACTCAGTGTCGCGTGTAATGAAAGATATTGAATTACTTTATTGGGATAAAGTACTTTGAAATCATGGGGTGTTATAGGATATATTCCACATAATTATTATTTCAATATCTATCCTCTACATATACATGAAGATAGGGTCTTTTTCAATCCACGTAATGGAGAGTGTATTATTTAATTTTATAATAGGAGCATCAACTACATCATTTACCGTTCCAACAAGGTAGAGAATAAAAAATTGATATTCCTTGATCATATATATGGATATTTATTGATTTGTGTTGAGATATTTCTATTTTAATATATACTTTAAACTCATGAGATCAATATATATATATGACTTCTCACCACAGAGGAAGTGATATAAAATATTCAATGTGTATATCACTACTAATATATCCAAATCATGTGTCTCATAGTTTTTATCATGGTTTTTTACTGTAAAAAGAAATATTATATTATTTTATAATTTTTCATCAGTACACAACTCAAGCCTTTTTTTGAAACATCACTCAATCACAAATCCTTTTCTACTTGATGGTAGTGTGAGTAAAGGAATATTGATTGGATGATTCTTAGTCCCCTTTAAAATTTCCTAACATTAATAAATATATATATATATATATATATATACATTTCCTCATTTTTTAACGTTATTAGTGGTCTATATAATTGTGAAGAATATCTCAAACTTTCTCAGTTGCACCAAACTAATGTAAGAAAACTATGTATTTCGATGAAACTATTGGGTTTTGGATACACATATATTATATTTTTCTATTATGTATCAAAATAAATTCCCTCACCTATGATAATAATCCATTTTAACATGGCCTTTTTGCTAAACATTATAGACATATAATACATTTTTTTCGTTTCTTAATATTTTCAATACAATCCATTGTTGATCATCATAATTCACCTTCCTCCTAGAGTAAATGAAAATATCATCATTAAATAAGACAAAAAATTATTGTAGGTCATGAAATAATAAATTCATCTAATACATGATGACATCAAGGGAATTTGTAATACCAAAGATCATTGCTAGGAACTCATTGTGTCTTTGTCTTATACAGAAGGAAATAATATGAATATCCTACATCATCACCTTTAGATAATTATTTACAGAACAATGATCCCACAATGATAAGTACTGTTTATTTTATCCCTCTATCTTATGCTATTCTTCATGGTCCCATACCCTTAGAAATTTATTTAATACTTTAATTTAATTTTGTTTTTGTATTTTAATTAAATTCAATGTTTTTAATTACTTGGAATCTTCAAATTAAATTAAAACCATTTTAAAGGCATCATCATATCTCTCTATATCCTTCAAATAATTATAAATGTCTTCAAATAATCATAGATGTACCTGGTGTGAAGAATTTAAGGCTTCAGATGAAGATTCACATATACAGAGCCCACCGGCAACCTGATCAAGTGCACCGATTACATGATGCAATGTTGTCCAAAGCACAAATATACAATGGGTCCTCCATCTAGCTAGAAGATTTATACCATCTAGTTAGAAGATATTCCACCTCTGAAGAATTATCTAGGTATGTCACCATCATCATGAGGAGTTTATTGGGTATATGGTGGTGTCGTGTAGTGCCCAGTGACTTCTCCATTATTTATGTTTAAAGACCAATATAAATTCTTTTTAACGGTCTGACATACTCAAATGTTTAATAAAATTATGTATTATTTTTAGATCCTATAAAATGACTCTTAGGTATACATTAAGACTAATTTTATTTATTTTCATCCTTTCCTCAGCAAAGTACTCTAAAAAATCTTCTAATGAAGAAGTTCTAAAAATAACCTCTCAAAACATTAAAGTATCAAATACTCCATAGGTTCTATAACATCATCTATAAAATATCCTTTTTAATCAATTATATGTAATAAATCAAAGTTATTTGTGAGTGTATTCAAAACATGTTTTCCAAAATAAATATTTTATTTCCTCAATATCCATTCACCAATGGATTATACTTCACAAAAAAAGATTGTGAATGGTTACTTGATGACTGATGATTGTCAAGGGGGAAAATCCAAAATTGTGATGTAAAAGTTATCAATAACCATTTATGATAAGTGATTTGTAAAATTTACCTCTTGAGTGTGGAAGTGGACCCATAGGGGAACACATCATTCTTTGGATGAACCCCTTATCAACTATTCCTTTCCTTTAATTATATTTTGGCATTGAATATTTTACCATCATCAAGAATAATTTAATAATTTAAACTTAATGTTTCTATTATATTATTAATTTTATATATTTTTTAAAAATATTAATAAATTCTATCAATTATTTCACTTTCAATTTCTTATTTTTTCCTAAATATAATTTTTTTAATTAATCAACTATTCTTCATTGAATTTTAAATGTGGAAATCCCCACCCCACTTCCATAATATCTAACGAAAAATTGGTAATTTTTTTTCATTTAACTTAATTCTAAAACCATGTTTTTAAATTATATTTTTTTATTTAATTGATTTTGATGATAGATTTTTTAAGGAATATAATTTCAATATTCATGCTCCAATTTTTTATGAAACAGATTATTCCTTTTGGAATAATATTATGAAAAAATAACTTGTTAGTGTTTATTATCATCTATGATAAATGGTTATACATTAGTATATTTCCAAAACTAAAACAAATTAAAAATGGACACCTAAAGATATAATGAATTTTAATTTAATAAAAATAGCTATGAATACCTTATAGTTTTGTGTAGACTGATATTTGTTTAATCGTTTTCCATACTAAAAAAAATCATTAAAAATTTATATAATGTTCTTAGAAATCCTGGTAAGAACCAACTAAGTCATGGAAACTGTATAAGATATGTACTATCAATACTTTTAATTTTTTTACTATTCATTTTGAGGAATCTATTACTAGCATGGTTATAAGAATTACTAACTTATGTAATGGTAGAATGTTCCTTAGAGTATATTTATCAAAAATATCACTCATAAATATATACTTATGGTTGTTAACTAGATTATGGTCTCTAAAATTTATGGATATATTAGAATCAAAATACTTGAAAAAGTTGGAGGTAGAAGAACTCAATATCTCCTAAATGACATCTAAAATTCCATGTAGATAAGGATTTCATTGAAGGAAATGTAGTCAACAAGGCCATAACCTTAAAATATATTAACATTGGACAATATAGATGTGGTGTTTTTTAATATTCTCAATTTTTATAAAAACATGAATTTTTTCCTCATATAGAATAAATGCAACAAGAAATCCAAAAATTCAATCCAAATAGTGGAAAAAGTGGTGACATGTTACAAATGTAAAAAATAAAGGTAACATAAAACTAGAATTATTAATCGATAATAATAAAACAAAATAATATAATAAATGTAAAAAGGATTTTAATGTCTCCACATAGAGTGATTGTGACTATTTCATGGACTTTACATGAACTTCCATTTTCCAAAAGTCATGCCCGATGTGCCTCAAGGAACATGCTGATGAAAATTTGATGAACGTTTTTATCATGAATAAATCCTTATAAAGAGTGTGGTACCGATATTATGATTTCATAGGACACATGTGTGGAGACCAATTTGAACTTAATCAAACTAATACACTTAAATAAGGTCCTGTCACCAATGGTGATAATTCAAGGTGCAAGATAATCAGTGAACTTACCATTAGGTTTTCCAAATCGACCATAATTAGAAATGTATTATACATAAAAGGATTGAATAAAAATTTATTAAGAATTATTTAATAGCGTGATAATGTTTTTAAAATAATTTTTTGAATTAAATTTTCAAAACATATGATTCAAATGTAAAAAATAGAATTTATCGATTCAATATTTTTAAATGATTATACAATTAATTTAGAATCTCCTGATAGCCAGAACATTAAATATTTGAATTCCCAAGTGAGGGACTTGTTATAACCCTATTTCTAGTATCACAATGTAGGTGGTTTATTTATTTATTTTTTATAGGTATAATAGATCTAATCATGAATTATTATTTAGTTTAGTATTCATGGAGAACCAGATACATACATGATATCAATTTTAAATTTTGAGTAGAATATAAGAAAAATAAAATTCTCAGAATTATTGAAACACATTTGAAGAATACATATTCATATATTATATAATGGAAAATAATAAATGTTGAGATAAATTTTTCATTATGGGTTCCATAAAATGGAATATATCAGGAGTAAATAAGACCTAATAAGTATATCAACGTAAATAACTAAAAATTCATTCCATTTAATCAATAACAAGAGAACAAAATGAATTGGTGGATAATATCAATGAAAAAATATCATGGGAAATAATAATTGTATTTAAAATTAAAAAAATGATTAATATTTTTATTCATAATCGCATAGGTCATGTAATCAATACCATAACATCCATTCATAATGAAAGTGTAATTAATGGATAAGTATACATAAAAACCACATTTAGTTTAGACAACTCATTTGTCACATGGGGATATCAAAGCATCAAGGGGCGATATATAACTAGTCCCAACCATCATAATGTGTTCAATTCATAACTAATATATATAATGATCATTTAAATTTGTAAAAAAAATTCCTTTATAAATAAATATCTGCATTGAGTAAATGATACAAATTTTTCAATACAATCATCAGTAAATTAAATTTCATTCATAATATAACATCGTATATAAAAATGGTATGCTGTTTAGGAAATAATAATCTCTGAAATGTGAATTTTATTGATATTCAATAGAAATTTATTGATTAATGTCAATAAGAAAATATAAGTTTAAATTGATTGGTAATGATAAAAAAATAAATAATAAAAAATATAGTTGTTTATGTTCAAAAACAATATAGATTCTTTAATAAAATCATGTCGTTTGAAAAAATAACGAAAATGGAATTGAAATATTAAAATAATATTTTGTTAAAAAATTTATTTTTAAATAAATTAAAAACATCAAGAAAGAGGTAAATATCATAAAACAGTTATGACAGAGAAGAAATATATTAGTGTAGTATAAATTAAAAAACATTCCTTTTGACAATTTATAAATAATGTCACAAAGGAACCTTTATGAAAATATTATAAATATTATTTTCAAAACAAAATATTATGTATTGGATAAAATAAAATTTCATTAATAATTCATTGGAGTAATAAATATTACTTTTGTAAAATAATTTAAAAAACGACATGTACGGAAAATATATAGGATTAAAAGGGAAATAAAAATCAATTTTACATTTAACCATTATTTCCTTATATTCATGTTGAATAGTGAGTAAAATTTGGAAGAAAATATGTAAACTCATTAAATATAAATTTTATGATAAAATATAAATATTTTATGATGGATGGATTATAATTTTCCTTCAATGAAAACTATAGAAATCCAAAAAAAATTGAGATTGTAAAATAAATTCTTACCACTTTTGTATATTTTCAATTGGTACCCCCATAAATAGTAAATTTGATAATATATATATATTCCTATTTAATAAATAAATTTTGATGTATAAAGAGGGAATAAAATTAAATAGGTGTAGAATACCATATATTTCACCATGGAGTGTAAATTGAGATTACATCACTTACCTCACACTTCCCATTAGTTAAGCATGCTTTAAACTCCTTTATAATGGATTTAAAAATTTTATCATCTTATAACTAAACCACTTTAATAATTATTGTATCATTATTGTCCTCTTATAAAATATTATCATCTATTCGATTATAATTTTTCATTATTATCACTATTTCAAGTGTAAACTCTTTCAGTTTCTCATGCATGTTTTTTATGGAAGTTTTTTTTATTATTAATATGTTTTAGTTCCATCATATACAGAATTATATTAATCTTATAAATATAATTTTTATACATTATATAATTTTTTTGAATAATTTTTGAGATTTTGGTACATATGAACATGCGGCATCAAAATTTACTCAATGAGTGAATCGGTTTGTAAGTATAAGATACATTAATTTAGTTGAATCAGTATTATATTATAGAGACTTTTTATATTAATTATTTCTATCATTATGAATATCCATGTGAGTCAGTGATGGAAAATAAATTAAATCGGTTCATGAGGTGGAAGTCTGTCGTACACACAAGTGTTGGATTTGATTTCCATTTGATTGAGAAGTATGAGAGTAAATATTATTCCATAAACATAATATAATATCAATATATGATAGATATTTTTGTTATTTTGTTATAAAGTTTATGACATAAATTAATGTTGTAAAAGAAAATGAAAAAATAGATTTTCAAATATAATTACCTCCACTTAGAGAAACATCATTTGAATTTCTTATTAAAGAACCATAGGTTTTAATTTTATGAATAATTACACCTAAAAAACATTTATAAGGATTTTTATAAGATTTTTTTGGGAGGTTCCATTTGATCTAAATGATTTTATAGGTGTGAATAAGTGATGGGAATGGGAACCCTTTTTAATTGATGTGAGTTACACCCTTCCAATTTTTAATGTTTTACGATAATGTAAACCCACATTCTTTGGAAACATGATTCAAATTTTCATAATATAAGGGGATAATTTTAGGGTCTAAATAAAACTACCAAATGGGTTTCATAAGAGTTTTGGTCATTTTAACCTGTATCATTTTATATTTTCCCTTGTTAACCCATTTTCACCGTAAATGTAGTAATTTATGTGTATAGTTTCTACTATTCATTATGCCAAAAAATTAATTTGAACTTATTACTTAATATTAATTATGATGATTCAAAATATGGAATAACTTTTGTAAAATTAAATTCTCTTATTTTGAATAATTTAATTTAAAAATAATCCCATAAAATGTGTCAAAAACTATTTTTCAGGAATTACATTTTCTTATAAAAGATGACATTATATAAAATATATGACCAGTAACAATAAACAAATGGATTTTGAATCACATATTTATATATATAATATTTATATTTAATATAAATAATTTATCATTTAATATTAGTTCTTTGAATTAAATTAGAATGATATTATGTAATTTTGTTTATATTTTTTAAAAAATATCTATTTTTCCACCATATGATCATATATTTCATTATATCAAATCTATAGTAATTAATTTTTTTGTCCCATATATTATAACATATTATTATAAATAATAATAATTTTTATTATTATATATTTCATTTTTTTATTATTCATAAATTATAATTTGTAATGGAAACTTTCAAAAACACTATCCCAGATTATATCGAACAGGTTCATATTCGATATTCATCAAATAAATTTATAATTTTTGTTACATGAAGTATTAAAATTTGTGTTTCGTTATAATAATATTAAAATTTAATTTCCACTTACTATAATCGAATATTTTGTGTTACATTCAACCCCTCCAACTACAATTTTTTCCTTGAAATTTTTCTGGATATTACTTTCTAAACTGATGTCGGTCGTTCTTATTCCTAACATCATCAGGTCCCGACATTGCGTCCTCCATTTTATGATTTCTATAAAGAAACATTCAAGTGGAGTAATCTCATTACTCAAAAAATATTCTATATTTTTATAAATATAGAAAGGGACTTCACTTTATGATAGATCAGGTTCCAATATTATTTCTTCAGAGTGAGCACACATGTTGTCTATGGCATGCACATCATTAATAGTGATATACGAAACATATATTGTACCTTTAAGTTAATTTGTGGAATTTCAAAATGGTGATCAATATATCCAATTATTTACATAATTTGAAATGTTTTATTCTATATGTGGTACTGTTTCCCTTTCTTAAAAATCATTACAACTACCTACCATGGATATACATTCAATAAAGAGTTATCTCTCACTTAGTATTCCAAAACATTCCTGCATATATCATCATAACTCTTTTAATTTCATTATGATACATTATATTGTTCTTTAATATTATTTACTTGTTCTTTTTTCTCCTAAAAAAGTTCTAGTACTACAATATTCTTTTCTCTAACAGCATCCCAATAATTGGAGCAAAAAATCACCACCTATATAATGATTCATGTGGTTCTATTTAAATAAATTAATAAAAGCTATTATTTAGGAAGTCTATTTGATGTTTACAAACTAATTCCACTCTCAATTAAATTCAATTTAGAATGATCTCAACCAACATTATAATGTTTAAATGTCCTTTCAGACTACCAATAAATTTGGGGATAATAGTCAGTATTAAAATGAAGCTTAGTATCAAGATCTTTATAATGATATTTCAATGATATAATAGTAACTCATGTATAATGTCATAACAAAATTGAAAGAGGTGGACTATGATTTCTATTAACATTATTAATATGGATACGTACAAGGTGTTCAAGAGGAAAATCTTCACTAATAGTGTGGATATGTGCATATATGATAAAGCGATCAACAAGAACAGATATTTCATCATTATTTCATCGGGTATTTCTTAATCCATTTACAAATTACTTAATAATGTCATCCCATTTACAAAAAGGAATTATTAAATTATGCAAGAATCCTCAAGGATAATGTCTTTCAACATTCACTTATTCATAAAACAAGAATTTGGATTCATAATCAACAATTTCTCACTTTATTTTATTCCTCTATAATTATTCCCTCAAATGCCAATACATATTAGTGAAACTAGGGGTATAAAATAATTTATATGATGAGCATCATCCATGAATTATCTTTTCAGAAAATGTGTAAATGTAACACACAATCTCTTTAAAAAATTCATTATTCTATAATCATATATAATGCCATACAATTTTTCATCTTTCATGGATTTAATTTTATTATGAATATTATCATCATTATGGTAAGAAATTTTTATCTTTTATTATAAATGTTTTTTCACAATAATGTAAAAAATTATTGATGTATCCCATTATTTAATAATTCAAATATCTATATTTACAATATCGTTAAACATAATATCATTTTAGATCCTCATTTTAGTTAGAACTCAATGATTTTCCCTTATCAGTTAATCTCCTACCTAATTTACTTGCATTGGGTGGAATTGTATACGGAAATCATAGTCCCTAAGAATCTTAAGACATCATATTTTCCACAATTTGATCCTTTTATATGAAAATATATATTTTATAATATAATTATTTATGTATATATCAAATCATTCTCTATAGATATAATGTCTCAATATCATCAAAGTTAATATAACATTTTCTAACTCAAGATCACATGTTTGGTAGTTCTGTTCATGATTCCTTAACTACGTTGATATATAGGTAATAACTATATCACTCTATATAAGGAAATTAATGAGTACCTTCTTTAATGAATCTCTATATATTAGAAACCCATTAATTCCTGATGGTAGAGTCAAAATCATAGCATTGAAAAATGGCCTTTTCAATTATTCAAAACATTCATCATATTCCTATGTACATGTGAACAGAACCCCTTTACATGAATTTTTTTTTACAAGTTAGAAAATTGGGAAATATTATTGAACAAATCACTAAGAGTAACATCTCTATCCAATAAAACTATGTAACTCAGTTATGTTCTTTTCTTTAGTACATTATTTGACTTCATTTTCCATCCAAATATCAACTAATATATTATCCTTATATATAATAAGGTGATGAAATGAAACATTCGGATGCCATATTTCACAGTTGCTAAATTTCCTGTATAAATATTTTCTTCTAAGAGTCTCAAGAATGATCCACCAAATAATATCCTAGTTCACATATATTTTAGAATATATCAATATATATTCAATAAATAAATAAGATAATGTATTCCTTGAATACTAATTTCATTAGATCCAAAAAATAGAGGGAACATGGATTATTCAAATGAAATTACTATAAACTAATTTTTTCAAACATCGTATGTATTTATGTCTTCAAAATATCAACCTTAATTACTCCAAAAATGACGATACCCATAATAAATGTTAATCATTTAACAATATTGATGACTATGAAGTTGATCAATTAATTCATCAATGAAAATTATATGATACTTATTATTTATCTTAATATAACTTTTTTATATTTAATTCCAACACAACCTCATAGATACATCTTTATTCTCAATGAAATGTACACTTGACCCCTAATGATAAACACTAAGGAGATTAAATACCTTATCATACAAATTCTCTAATTATTACATTAACTATAATATTTCAATGATGGTAATTTTGTAGGGATTTCTGATATAGGTCTCACAAGAGTGATTAAATAAATGGAAAAACCAAATTAATTCTCTTGTTGATGTACATGTAATTAATCCTGAAATATATCAATGTATTATTATAAAATAGTTAGAGCCTTAATTTTATGATAAAATTTACCTTCTATTGGTTGTTTCTACTTTTCTTTTGCAAGATTATCATTCGTAATAGCTATTTTTGTGGATCTAGACCTGAATCAAATGATGAAGTCTCCCATATAAAGATATGGAATTCTATATCTTTATCGTGAATAGTAATTTCCTTCTCTATGTAATAAATATTATACATTATATTTTTTTGTCTAGTATATATAATGAATTTTATCAAATTATTCCACATGTTTAATAATGGAACAACATCATTTTTTATTGATCTTTGATAACAACACTTTCATGGGATGAGGGGGAACCCTTACAAGGCCTGTAGGCTTAGAGATTACATGACCTCTAGTTCTTAGAAAACATACAAACTATACATGGAACTGCTCCTCCTCATCTTCTCATCATGATATCATCTCTCCACCTTCACATGGCTTGTTTGGCAAGGCAACATGTGCATGCACGGGCTGGTCTGGATGGCAATGAAATACCCTCTCTTTCTAAAAGATCCACTTAGCTTCTTCACAGGTGAATGTTTCTACTTTGAATCAAAATCTATATTCTACACCTTATATAGTATGACTGCTCATTGAAGCACAATTTCAGGTGTCTTGAAGGCCCTGAGGTGTCCCAAAGGCCCTGGGGGGGCCCAAAGGCCTAGAGGTGGCCTGAAATCCATGTTGTCCAGAAGGAAATGGGTAGTCCGAAGGCCTTAAAGGACCCAATCTCTGAACTGGTGGCCTAAAATCCCAAACAGATGAATTTTTACACCTACTATAGTACCCAAAATTGACTGCTAGAGTACCCAAAAAGTTTTTCTATGCTCAGTTTCGAACTCAGGTCTCTTGGATGCAAAATACTGAACTGTTACTGGTATAGTACTAACACATCATTTTTTTAATAAGACATCTAATATATGTTTTGAATAACAAATCCCTTCTTAAGGTTCAAGGAAATTATATAATTTTCATGGGAAAATTTGATATATTAAAGTGTCTGAGGATGTTTAATCAAACAGATCATTATAAAAATTTGAGGCTAGGATTAATGTACTTATCACTGCATCTTTTGGAACTATACCCTCACGTAATGTGATCACATAATACTTTACTTCACCCCCATCCACTTCTATTGTAGATTCCCTTAATTACTGGGAAATTGGATTGAATAATTCCCAAATTCCTTACAGTTTAATCACTAGGTAGTGGAGGTCCTTTTATTTACAATATACTCATTATTAATATGAGCCTTATCTATGCACTTGAAACGAAACTCCATGACCATAAATAATTTTCTAGGGTGTTTATTTCCATAATTTATCTATGATTTAAATTGATTCATTCTATTTTTCTTCTTTGATTGGTTAATTTTTTATTGGTTTTCATAAGAACTATTATTTTCTTTATTTCATTTTAATATTTAGGATCTATAAATTCCTTTTTAGCTTTAATGGAATAAAATACATTTCATCATATGAATAAGATGTTTGAGAAATGGGTACCCATTAGAGACATTGCATAATCCCTTTTATTAAATAGTTATTCATTAATTCAATAATATGTATGTAATCTATATAACACATACATATTATTTTAAATTTATCCTAATATATCGTAACACTTTCATCTATCTTTTTATTTATGCTGAGAATCATTCTCTTCATTTTAATTTTTCATTCCTCGGGGAAATATTTTTCAATGAATGTTTATTTAAATACTCTCCATTAAATATGTTCTATATCTCCATCCTCTCTAGTATTATTGATAAAAAACGACAATTGAACAAAATCTAATTTTAGAAATTATACTGCATGTATAACATTTTCCCATTCATCACACCCCAATTCCAATAATATCTTTTCTCATAAATCTATCCATTACTCATATACCACTAAATTAGTAGTACCACTAAAATATTGGGCATTATATCACATTAAATTATCCTACATTTGTTTATATTTCCCATGAACATCATGTTTCTCTATGTATTTAATGTTATTCTTCATAACCCAAGTCATCTGCCCTAATATGGCTATAATCTTCTCATCTCCATGGCTAATTTTATTGGTTTTGTCAGAATTTAAAATTATACATTATCCACAAGTATTAATACCATTATCTCTTTAAAGAAACATTTCTAAATAATGTAATATAATAATTAATTTATATCATTATTAATTTTGAATCATAATATGTAATCTCAAATCTAAATAATGACATAAAATAAATTGAAATTTTATATATTTTTATTATCATAATTATAAATATGGTTTCTCAAGGGATATATTTAAATCATAATAAATGTATTTAAAATTAATTAATAATGGTATCGAATAAATATATTAATTGACCAAAGGATATCCCCCAAGAGTTCCATACAAGGTGCATAGTAATGAAACACTCATTATGGACTAGAATAGCGTTCATGATATACATTACTAACTCTTATTAGGGTTATTAACCCTAGAAGAAATTGTTCTAAAAACATACTCACTTATAGTATCCATATTGGGATTTATTCTTATGAAAAACACAAAATCTCTACATTAAAAAAACATTATAATGTTATTATATAGATAAAAAAATCCTCAATGTCTATCACAGGGTTATATTCCCTAATATATGTTATAATAAATCTAGTTCCCAAGTATTCCTCTAAACATACTATTAAACCAGCTATTACAATCCAAAATCTAATAACTCAAAGAAACTATTTTCTTTATTTAATTTTCATAGAAACTATTGATATATTCTTTAAGGAGTGATTAGTATATTAGTCTTAGAGAACTGGATAAATATAATATACACTTTTTACATTGGGAGTGGTATATAAAATGTGTCAAAATAAAATTATCAAAATCCTTAAAACTCATTCAGAGAATTTAGATTTATATCATGGGTAAGGGTAAAAATAATAGTAATCTAAAATTATCAGTAATGGTAACATACAACATAACCTATCTTTATTAAATAAGTCATAATCAATAGGGCATAATAAATCACTAAAAACATATTACTTTTAATCAGTAACTTGATAAAAAATGAATCCAAGAACATTACTAAGGAAATATTTTCATGGATATTAACAATTAATATATAAATGATGGAAATTCATAATATTTTACATCATGATATCTAAAATCATGATCTCAACACCTTCAATACCATTTCCAATATAATTTAATCAATGTATTGGTATACACCATCTATAAGGACATGACCCCAGTTACCCGGAGCTAGTGCCTTATATGTATATATTGGCATACACACAAGGAATACGAATATCGAAGGACCAAGTAGTTTTGTATTATTGGAATCATGTTACACAAATATGTTTAACATTACAACATGAATGGAGAAAACACTAATTTATTTCACTAGAACATCATGTATCCTAGATTTTTCATGCAAGTCATTCAGGAAATACTTCTTCATGTCCTAAGAAAATAAAACATACGAAAGGGGTGAGCTCAAATTTTCAGTAAGAATAATCAATACAGTAGAATTTTTGATAAACATTAGATATGGTGAATAATTGAAAACACGTGCATTAAATAATTAACATGAACACATTATGGAATGGATATTAGCTGAGTAAATAATTCCATAATAAAAAATATTCATAGGTATTCTACTAGTCAAATAACCACATGAAATTTCATCTACTAGATTCATAATGAGGGATGTTCATATACTGGACATTCTGAAACATTTTTTCAGGGCCTCGACGAAGACTTCAAATGATCAAGTCCTCGGCCAAAATCCATATCACATTGGGAACGACCTCGACCAATTCCATGTCTACTTGTCTCATGAGACCTACTGAAACATAGAGGGGCTTTAGCGGGACCCACCCGTCACCTAATAAGTCAAATGCATTCCTCATATTAGTGGGGGTAAACATAAAAAACATATAAATTCATATTGAAACTATCATATGAAATGTAACTAACTTACCCCAATTATTGAATATAAACACTAACCATTCAGAATAATATGGTGAATAGTTTTCAGATATATCATCCACAATAAAGTTAGTCATAAACCATTCAATAAAATATGGTATATTACATCATAAATTATTAACCCCAACAATATATATGAATCAACAAGATCGTTCTATCAAATGAGAATAATCTTCTAAAATCTTTAAGCAATTCTTTTGATAAATACTCTTTTATTTAGAAAACAAGAGTTCTTTTGGAATAATATTTGTATAAAACTTGAAGTAAAGTAATATAGTATTAAATTATAAAATTAATTTTTTTATAAGGATAATGGTTTCCAAAAATAGATTATACCTTTCCCATTAAAATGGATATGAATATGAGAAATTCCGTTGTATCGGGCTCGTATTTTTTGAAACATTTTTGGGAGCTTCTTTTAGAACATGTAACTATCTAGAAAATAAGGAAGGATTATGGTTGGTGTAAATATATATAATACTCACTGAATTTATGTGGAGTTAATAAAAATACATAAAAATTTAATCGTGGAAATTAGACAATAAAAGTAACACGAATGAAAATGGATGTTCGTGTGGAAAACCCTTACGTTAACTCCAAATGTGTTCTGCTCTTGAACTTAGGCTCATGGAATATGAAATTATACTTATTAATAAATTATTTAAGAGATATTATACATGTATTTAGATTATCATAAATATTTATATTTCATTTATTTCTTGTTGAAAATTTATTGTATCGAATTTCATCACTTTGGAGTGTTCATTTTCATTATTTTCATCTTAGGTTCACTTTGTTTTAAGAATGTGGAATGAATGTAATTATCCTGAAATGAAATTATATATTATTTATGAACATAATTAGGTGTTATTGGTCATTTATATAGCTTGGTTATAGGTATATATGATGAATTATCATATATAACATTAATGATAATTGTTTCAGTTAATTTGTGGGTTTTGATTACAACAAAATCATTTTTCTTTATAACTTAATACCATTTGTACAAAGGGATTACAGAATAAGAAATAGGTTATATTATAAATAATAATATTTTTCAACAATAACAATAATAGATTCATGACCATAATATACAATTATAATAGAACTCGAATGTCCATCATCCTTGAATGTGTAAAATTGAAACATCTCGGACGGTGTTCTTGCTACTATTATAAATGAATGTAAAAAGGGGGAGATGATGATAACATATTCCCCTATAATGAAAAAATTCTAGTATATGTATGGTACTAGATCCATCACAAAATTTGGATAAGTATAGGTAATAGAAAAGGAGAACAAATGAACTTGAATGGAAAGACAAAGAATTGAAAAGATGAATTTTCCTCTTAAACCAAACTTCCTTGAGAGCCGCCTTAAGGGAGAGGTTTTAGTCTTCTTGTGAGGCCAAAGATTGCTGCACATGAAAGAGGAGGTTGTTAGGGTATTTGGATAGAATATGGTGAAGGCACAAGGCTTGTTTGGAGAGAATGGAGGGGGCTAAGAGGGGGTTATTTTAGTGGAGGAGAGAGGGTATTTCTTAATATAAAACTAATTAATTTATAATTTCTTCTCAATACAAGGAACAATGAGTATTACATGACCAATAATAGTAATTTTATCATGTGATCAAGAACCAAGTCGGATAAAATTAGCATAACATCACACATGACTCTATAATTAGTGTATTTATCTTAATTTTTAAATTTATAGTATGTCACTATTCATAAAAAATTCATGTATTTCAGAAAAATACCAAAAATTTACACCAATAATTTTTCGACGTGTAGAATCCAAAAATTAATTCCATTTTTCAAAAAGAATTTTCTAAATATTAATAATTTAATATTTATTTAAATCATAATTTATTCAAAAAACAAGTGTTTTAAAACATTGGTTTACTTATTTTAATGCATAGATATATCATAGATACACATGAATATTATTTTTATACTATCATAAGTAATGTTACTATTCATTATAGTATATCACTATTCATAAGGGTAGGTTACTATTAACCAAAAAGTATGTTTTCCTTATTGGACTCAAAATAACTCACTGATCACAACTGTGTATGTCAAATTTTTAAAATTATCATCATAGAAGTTACAAACAAATGTTTTAAGGGTCACATAGAACATAGTAGTTAATTATGTTGTGATTTCCTATGATTAAGACATATTTATAACAAAGGAATTTCCTTTTAAAATTATTTGGTTGCTACATTCTCCCCTCCTAACAAAAATTTCGTACTCGAAATTCACAAAATATTACCTAAAAAGATTTGGGTATGTCTTTAACATATGCTCCTCAGGCTCTCATGTTTCTTCCTCCATATTATGGTTCCTCCATAGAACCTTTACTAGACGAGTCTTCTAATTTCTCAATGCTTGTTCTCTAGTATCAAGGATATTGATAGGCTACTCACAATAAAATAGATCAGGCTCAAGTTCTACTTTTTCATATGTGAGTACATGTGTTGGGTTTGGCATGTAATTTCTTAACATTGACATGTGGAACACATTGTGAACCACATAGAGACTTGGAAGCATTTTGAAATGGTAATCTATGACTCCAATTCGGTCCAGAACGACAAAATGTCCGATGTAACTGGGACATAATTTTTCCTTCTAACTGAATTGTATAATACCCTTCAATGGATACACCATTATGAAAAAATGATCAACTTATTGAAAATCCAATTCCATCCTTCGGTTATTAGCATAGCTCTTTTTACTAATTTGAGTGATTTTGATATGGTTCTGGATACCTTCTCTATTGTTTCTTCCACATGTTCTGGGCCCATGATCTTTCTTTCACCAACATCATCCCAGCAAGTTGGTGTACGACTTCTCCTCCTATATAATGATTCATAGGGTGCCATATGAATACTTGAATGGAAGCTATTGTTGTTGGAAAATTCAATGAGAGGTAAATAATGATCCCACATCATGTGAAAAAGTCTTCAATATGTCTTCCAATGTTTGAAAAGACTATTTTAATTGACCATCAGTTTGTGGGTGGAATGCAGTTCTCAAACGAAGATCAGTATCTAGGGCCTTCTAAAGACTCATCATGAATCATGACGTAAAATGAGTATCACGATCAGAAAAAATTGATTAGGGTATACAATTAGGATGTAAAAATTCATTAATATATATTCTTTCTCATCATTAGTGGTAAATATTCCATTATAGTAAGAAAATGTGAACATTTTTTATAACGGTCAACAATGACCAATATCGTATCATTCATTCTGAGAGTATTTGGTTACCCCATGGAAAATCCATCATTATATCATCCCATTTCTACATAGGTGTAGGAAGGGGTTTCAAGAATCCACCATGATGTTTTCTTAATGCCTTCACCCATTGACAAACTAAACATCTCGACATGTAATCAACAATACACCTCTTCATGTATTCCCAACAATAATTTTCCTTCAGATCTCTATAAATATTTGTGTTATCCAGGTGTATAGATAAAATTGAGCTATGAGATTCTTCTTATAGTTCCCTTTTTAAATTAGGTACTTATGGAACACATAACCTCTTCCCAAACATCAGAACTCCTTCTTCATACACAAAGTCAGCCAGTCTCCCTTCCTTATCTGCGTTAATTTTCTTGTGTAGATTCTCATCATAAGATTGAGAAATTTTTATCTTATCTAGTAAATATGGTTTAGAAATCATTTTAAAGAGGAATAATGTTTCCCCTTCCTTAAAAATTCTCATATCAATCTTCAGTTATCCATGAAGATAGGATCTCTTTTAGTCCCCATTTGAGTCAGGAGTCGATGATCCTTCCTACTTAATGTATCTGACACCTTATTTTCCTTTCCTAGGTGGTAGTGTATTGAATAATAATAATCATTAAGTTAGTCGGGAAATCTTCGTTTCCTCATGTTTAGTTATTTTTATGTGAAAATATATTTCAAACTCTCGTGGTCTGTATAAATCTCACATCTCTCTTCATAGAGATAATGCCTCCATATTTTCAATGCAATGATTACAGCTACTAACTCAAGATCATGAGTTGGATAATTTTTATCATAAGTCTTCAATTGTCTTGATTCATAAGTAATAACTTTATCATATTTCATAAGGACACATTCTATCCCATTCATTGATGCATCACTATATATTAAAAATCCATCACTTCTAGATGGAAGAGTCAAAATTGCAGCCCTGACCAATCTTCTTTTCAATTCATCTAAGAATTCTGTACATTCTTTTTTCCACACAAACATAACTACTTTAAGTGTGAGCTTGGTAAGCGGGTTATCCCATCAGGAAAAATTATGAATGAAATTCAGATAATAACTTTCTAAGACAATAAAACTGCATACCACATTTATGTTTGTTGGCGCGTGCCAATATTTGATTGCATTTGTATTATCATGGTCAACTAGGATTCCTTCCTTAGAGACAATATGGTCCAAATAAGAAACTGATTGAATCCAGAATTTTCACTTTCTAAACGTCCCATATAATTTATTTTTTCTAAGAGTTCTCAGAATAACATGCTAGTGATTCCCATGGTCTTCATATATTTTTGAGTATATGAGGATATCATCAATGAATACAACAACAATGTTATCAAGATATTCCTTGAAATCTCTATTCATTAAATCCATGATAACTGAGGGTTCATTTTTCCATCCAAAAGGAAACACTATAAACACCTAATGCCCATACCTGGTCTGAAATGCTATCTTATGAATATCATCCTTCCCCACATGCAATTGATGATATCCAGATCAATGTTAAATCTTCAAAAAGTATTGAGATCCATGAATTTTGTCAAATAAATCATCAATCCGGGGTAGAGGATACTTATTCTTTATTGTAATAGCATTGATTTCCCTGTAATCAATGAAAAGCCTCAAGGATCCGTCATTTTTCTTGACAAATAGGACATGTTCTCCCCATGTAGAAACACTAGGTCGAATAAATACCTTTTCACTCAAATCCTATATTTGTTTCATTAGATCTACTAATTACATAGTGGCCATTCTATAGGGAGTCTTTGATATAAGTCTTGCATTAGGAATTAAATCATTAGATAACTCAACTTCCCAATCTGGAGGATGTCCAGGTAAATCCTCTTGAAATACATCAATGTAATCTTTCACTATTTGAACATCCTCAATTTGAATATTTATTTCCTCTTCCATAGATATTGGTTATTATTCCTCTCTAAGTATTTTATTTAGTAGAGATATTGGGTGTGGTTATAGATAAGAATCATGTGGTGAAGTTTCTTCCCTAAATAAAAGGGATTCTACACTATTTTCAAAAATTGTAACTTCGTTCATCTTACAATAAATATTCCCATCATAATTTGACAGCCAATCCATACTAAGAATTATATCAAATTCAGTCATTGGTATGATGATAATGTAACCAAATAGGGAAAATTTTGGTGTCTGGAGGGGGACTAGTCGACATTCCTTGGTTGCAATGATACATCCCCTTAGAGTTTTGACTGAAAAATCATTTATTAAATCAAATTGCACATATCTAATTTTCTTGGAAAACTAGGTAGATATAAATGAATGTTATGATCCAAAATCAAATAATTTGTTGGATAGGTTTGATGAAACAATTAAAGTACCCTCCACCACATCATTAGGTACTTCAACCACTGTAGTTGTGATTGCATAAGCTTGTCCCTGATCCCATGGCCTTTTCTGTTGAGTATTTCCTTGACGATTTAGACAAACATTAGCATAGTGTCTCATCTCCAGACAATAATAGCATTGAACATCATTAGATTCCTTCATCCATTTGTAATCACTAGCATGATGTCCATTCTGACCACATTTGTAGCTTACTCCTTTTCCTTTTATTCATGAACCACGTTGTTTCCTTCCTAAATTTTCACTTTGTGGAAATTCAACTCTTCCATTCTTCCCTGTTTCTTTATTTCATTTCCTAGTGTTTTAAGCAGCCCTCTTATTTTCTTACTTTCCCTTAAAGTCATAAAGCTTAGAGAATTCTTTTTTTGTCATGATAGAACATGAAACTATATCCTTATATGATGAAAAAATCGGTAGAATAGTGCCTTTCGGAGGAATGTATTTAGGCCATCAATGAATCGAGCAATTTTACACCTTGGATTTCGCATAGAGTCCACAATTTGTCTTGCTAACCTTGTTATGTTGGCTTCATACATGGAAATAATTTAATCCCCCTTCTACATAATATTCTAGAATTGTCTCTCCATATCTTCTCACTGCTAATGAGGGAATTATTTTTCTAAGATGATTTCCATAAAATCCCTCCATTCAATCTCTTCTTTCTCTTCCTCCTCCTTTGTGTTTTGGATTAATGACCACCACTGATGCGCATCTCCCAATAGATGATATACGTCCATGACAACATTATCACTTTCATTGCATCCCAAAGGAATATATATCTTCTCGAGGGAATTTATCCACTAATCATCTACAAATGGGTTTGTAGTCCTGTTGAATGATGGAGGTTGTTGTTGCATAAAGCGATCCAGCCTAGCTTCTCCACATGGTGGATTTGGATTCCCCATATGGGTAATGTTATTATTCATAACATGAGTAAGTTGTCCGAGTATAGTTATGAGTTGTTCAATACCAATCACAGCACTACAACCAACATCATTATCGTGCAGTGGAGGAAAATCCCTAGAGGGGACATGTTTGTTCATGCAGAATCCATTCCATCCACTTGGCATCATATCAAGATAATTTCATACACTAAATTAGGTTATGGATCATAATGTATAATCTTAAGTTAACTAAATACATAGAAAAAATTGGGAATTCACGAATGTCTAATCCCATATTCACAAATATGGTTTCTTGGAAGAATATTTTTCATTTAAATCCATCATAATGGATTGTATAGAAAATGTGAATTATCCTAATCATATCCCCTGAGAGTGTCATAAAAAGAGTGCAGCAAGGCCCATTGTCTTACAACATTTCCCATTTGAGTCTAGATCAATGTGGTGTTTTCCGGTTTTACCCCTTGATACATCTGTTCTAGAGCCATCTCTACCTGTTCGTATCCACACAGAGATGTATTTCTTAAATGATCCACATAATCTATTCCTTACCAAAATACTATGACGTTATTGTCTGTATATCCACAAAGACTAACTTAGGGACTCTTCCATAATTATACGTTTTCTAAATCTTGTTTCCAGTATTCTACCAAACTTCATCTAATACCAACTGTAAGGAACCATCCCCAGTTTCTTAGAGACCGTGCCTTATTTTTTTACTTTGGCATACATACATGGAATATGAATCCTGAAGGACCGTGTAGTTTAATATTATTGGAAACAAGCTACACACATAACTTTAACATTACAACATGAAGTGAAAAGAAACACTAATTTATTCATCTAGAAGATCATGTCTCCTATATTTTTCTTGCAAGTCATTCATAAACTACTTCTTCATGTCCTGAGAAAATAAAAGATAAGAAAGGGGTGAGATGAAATGCTCATTAAGAGTATTCAATAAAGTGTATGATAATGTAAATATTAAACATGGTGAATAATTTTAAACACATTCCTTTAATAATAAAATTGAACACATTATGGCAGGGATATGAGTTGAGAAAATAATTTCATAATAAAACACAATCATGGGTATTATACTAGTATAATAACCACATGATGTTTCTATTAATATATTCATAATGAGAAATGTACATATGAATGAAATTCTGAAAAAAAAATTCATGGCCTTGTGCAAGATGTCTAATTATTAAGGCCTCGTCCAAAATCCATATCACATTAGGAATGGCCTCAGCCAATTCCACGTCTACATGTCTCATGAGACCTACCGATGCATCGAGTGGATATTTAGGGCCCCACCCATCACATAATAAGTCCAATGCATTCCTCATATGAGTGGTGATAAACATAAAAAACATATACATTCATATGGAAACTATCATAGGAAATGTAACTAACTTTCCACAATTATTGAACATAAACACTAACCATTCAGAATAATATGGAGAATGGATTTAGGATAGATCATCCACAATAAATCTAGTCATTAGCCATTAAATAAAATATTGGATATTACATAATAAATTATTAACCCCAAAAATACATAATAATCAACAAGGGTGTTCAATCAAATGAGAATAATCTTCTAAAATCATTAAGCAATTCTGTTGATAAATACTCTTTTATTTTGAAAAGAAGAGTTCTTTTGGATTTTTTTTTTATAAAACCAGAAGTAAAGAAAGAAATTATTTCACGATAAAAAGAGTTTTTTTAGAAGGATAATGGTTTCCATAAATAGATTATATATTTTCATTGAAAATAGTTATGAATTTGAGAAATTCCCCTGTATTGGGCTTGTATTTTTGGAAACAGTTTTGAGAGCTTATTTTAAAACATGTAACTATCCTGAAAAGAGGGAAGGATTCTGGTTGGTGTACATATATAGAATAATCAAAAATCATTTATGAGGAATAAATAAAAATACATAAGAATTTCTTCGAGGAAATTAGACAATAAAAGTAACCTGAATGAAAATGGACGTTTGGGTGGAAAAGCCTTACCTTAACTCCAATGGTGTCCTGCCCTTGAACATAAAATCTGGGAATATGAAATTATACTTATTAATAACTTATTTAAGAACCTATTAGATATGTATTTCGTTTATCATAATTCAGGTTAGTTCATTTATGTTCTTATTGATAAGTTATTGTATCGATTTCGGTCGCTTCGGAGTGTTCATTTTCTTTATATTCATCTTCAGTTCACTTGTTTTTATGTTGGTGGAATTTAGGTAAATCTCCAGAATTGAAATTATATATTATTTATGAACATAATTTGGTATTATTTGTAATTTATATAACTTTTATAAATATAAATATGATGAATTACCTTATAGAACATTAATGATAATTGTTTCGGGTAATTTGTGGGTTTCGGATACAACGAACTCATTTTTCATTATAACTTAATAAAATTTTTACAAAAAGATTAAAAAATCATAAATAGGTTATATTATATATAATAATCTGGTTTAACCATAAAAATAATGGTTTCATGACTGTAATTGAGAATGATAGTAGAAATCAAAATTCCATCGTCCTTTAATGTGTAAAATTGACACATCTCAGATGGTTTTCTTGCTACAAATATAAAAGAAAGTAATAGGGGGAGATGATGATAACTTATTCCATTATCAGGAAAAAATTCTAGTATAAATATGGTACTGTATTTCTCACAATATTAAGATAAGGAGCGGTAATAGAAAAAGGAAAAAAATGAACTTGAAAGGAAAGACAAAGAATTGAAAAGAGGAATTTACCTCTTGAACCAAACTTCCTTGAGAGCCTCCTTAAGGGAGAGGTTTTGGACTTTTTATGAGACGAAATATTGATGGTCGTGGGAGAGGAGGTTGGTAGGGTATTTTTATTGAATTTGGAGAATGCACAAGGCTTCAAAGGAGTGAATGGAAGGGGGTGAGGGGGGGGGGGGGGGGGTTATAGTGGAGAGAGGGAATTTCTTAATATAGAAATCATTAAATTTTTATTTCTCCTATATACAAGGAATATATAATATTCCTTTACCAAGAGTAGAAATTTTATTAAGTGATCCCATGACATGTGGGATTACATCAGCAAAAGATCACACATGACTCTATAATTAGGGTATTTACCATAATTTTGCAATTTATGGTATGTCACTATTCATAAAAAATTCATGTATTTCAAAAAAGTCCCAAAACATTACCCCAACCATTTTTGAATGTGTAGAATCTAAAAATGAAGTCCATTTTTCTAAAATAATTTTCTAAATATTATTAATTTAATATTTAATTAAATCAAAATGTATTCTAAAAACAAGAGTTCTAAAACATTTGTTTACTTATTTTAAATCATAGATATATCGTACTTAAACATGAATATTCTTTATATACTATAATATATAATGTTACTATTCATTAGGTTATATCACAATTCATATGGTATGTTACTATTCATAAGGGAAGGTTACTATTCACCAAAAAAATATGTTTTCTTATTAGACACTAAATAAATTACTGATCGCAACTGTGTATATAGGATTTTTGAAATTCACATCACATAAGTGACAAAATTATGTTTTAAGGGTCACATAGAACTTAATAGTTAATTATGATGTGATTTCATGTGATGATGACATATTTATAAGAAATGAATTTCCTTTTTAAAATATTGGGTGGCTACACCAACACCCAATTTTAATTAGCACAGTAATTCATCTTATTAAAACATAGATGCATTGAGGGACTAAATAATACTTGGACCCACCCATAACTTAATTTCTAACATAATTTTTTATATTTAATCATCATTTCAATTCATAAACAATATAACTTTTCAATTAATATTTTTATCATGTAAAGGATGCAGATTTATCATGATTTTTTCAACTTAATCAAACATCATTCATAGTAAAACACCATAAGATAAAATTGAATATGGCATAGAAAATAATTATATCCATGATAAAAATAATATTGATATTTAATATAAATTTAATTTCTTATGTTCAAAATAATAATTATTTTCTAATAGTTTGTCAATTAACACAATGTTAATAATTAATATGTGTTGACCAATTGTCCATCACAAATATTGGTTTTGTAATAAAATCAGTTTCATTTGAATAATAGAAAACTTTAAGTGAAATATAAATATAAAATAAAATAAAATATGTTTATTTTTAAAACAATTTAAACATATGGAAAAATTTAAACATCCTAAAATAGTTAGGATGGTGGTGATGTCCTTTAATACTGACTATGTTAAAAACATTCTTCTTGACATTTTATAATGAAATTAAAAATTGATCCTTTCAAAAAAAAATTAAAAAAATTCCATTAAATACATTTAAATAGTCTTTTAAATTCCCTTAATATAATTTTATTAATAAAAATGGATTTTTAAAAACAAATTTTTTAAAAATTGTTATTAAAGAACAAATATATCAGATTAAATGTGAAATTCAAATAAATATTTATTTTGAATATTTATTTGATTTATTGATGTCGAAATGTGTGGACAATATAGAATATTTTATGTAAAATTCCTAAATATCAAGATTATATGAAAATATATAGGTTTTATAAAGGATGGATTATAATATCCCTTCATGAAAAATTAACGCAATCCTAAAAAAATGGGACTGCTAAATAAATTATGAATTATTTGGTAACATTTCAATTGATGTACCTTAATAGAGAAAACATGATTTGAAAAATTATTCATAATTAATTAATATATATTCATGGTATTTAAACCAATGGTGTATTATATACTCCACATAGATGTAAATCGGTGCACAATACAAAATTTTTCTCAATAGAGTGAAAATTGAGACGAAGTCCCTTAACTAACAGTTTCCTTTAGTTGAATGATCCTTATCTACAATATAATAGTTATTTTCAAGTTATTAATTTATTGAATTCCCAGATTTATATTTATAATGTCATATATGATTCTCTTATTAAATATTATCACTCGTTCATTAATTATTTTTCATTATTACCATTGTTTTGAGTGTTAACTAGTATGTTTTCTCATTCTTGTTTTGTCATGGAAGTTCCAGTTCTTATTAATAGGGTATAGTTCTGTCATTTGAAAAATGATATTAATGATATAAATATCTTTTTTATTTTTTATATTCATTTTAATAATAATTTTTTAAATTTAGACATGGAAAATTAATTACATCACATCTTTGTGAATGTAGGTCATACATATGCACAAGCAATTTTTGCATTTCCATAAAAAGGGAATTGGTAAGGAATTAGAAAATAAACTAATTTACATAATAAATATTATGAGATACATATAATATATAGTAATTATAACCATTATTATGAAATCCATGTGATTTAGAGTTGGTAAACTCATTACATCGATTCGTGAGGCAGTAGTCCATCATGCACTTGAACGTCAGTTCTGTTTTCCCATTTGATGAATAAGGAGAGGAACAAATATTATTCCATAAATATAATAACAATATAGTATATTTAATATACTTTTGTTATTATAATTGAAATTTAATGGAATAATTTTATTTGGTAAAAAAATACTAAAACAATAAAGGGCTTAGTGAATAAGATTTAATTCTATTAAAAAACAACATTTTGGATCACTTATTAAGGACCACACTATTGGTATTCTGGGAAAATAGCAACACCTAAACATGGATAAGTGTTTTTGAGATATTTTTAATGGTTTTTTTGAAGATAAATTTCTTAAAAGTTGTGAATAAGCTATTGAAGGAGGTTCCAATTTATAATTGAGTTGAGTAGCACATATGTAATTATCAATGGTTTACCATAATATCAAGTAATATTCAGATAAAAATGGATAAAAAATGGTTCATAATCTAATGGGAAAATTATATGGAAAAAATATAATCAACTAATGGGGTTTTATGAATATTTTTCTGTTTTAACCATTTTCGTTTTATATTAACCCCTGGTAAACATATTTTTACCATAAAAATACTATAAATTTATACATTTTTTACTATAAATTATGATACAAAAAAATTAGTTTTCTTATTTTACCTAATATTAAATTTTATTATTCATAATATTCAGCATAATTTAAAAAATTAAATTCAAAGAAATGGTATAAATTAATTTTAAAATAAACATGCAATATATGTCCAAAAAATAGTTTTTCAAGAAATGCAATTTTCAAGCATAAGATAATCTAACATTAAAAATACGACTACTAATAATAATTATATAGATTTAAATTTATAAATATAGATATAAAATATATAAATTTAATTTAATTCATTTAGCATTAATTATTATTTAATTAATTAAAATGGAAGTACATTACGAATTATTTCAAAAAAATATAAAAAAAAATCAATTATTACCTCCAAATGATCTTATCACTAGTTTTAACAAATTTATTGTCAATAAATATTTGAATCAACATAGTTTAAAATATTTATATAAATAAAATTAGTAATATATAAATTATACATTTATAATTATTCATAATATCATATTTCTAGGGAATATTTTTAAAAACACATTCAATATTATGTAGACAAAGTAAGTTAAAATTCAATATTCATCCAATTAAATTAGAATTTGTACCCATTGAATTATTAAAGTTTTTATTTTATTATTGTTCTATTAAAATATAATTCTAACTTACTATAAATGATTCTCAATTGTTATATGACTCATATTATTTGAATCAACGTCTTGGACATTATAGAATTCTTTCTCTCCACAAACACAATAGATTTAAACTATAATAAGACAATACTATGTTGAATTTCAATACTGGCATGTTTTATGAAGCCTTCAATCATGGTAAGAAACATGAAACCACTTTTAAATCTATCAAATTTATTTCCTCCTCAAAATATCATAGGATGAATAATCTTTTGATTTTTAATCCTAATAAAATTTAATTTATTTGAGGAAAAACCTATACTCTCATGATTGCTGAAAAAATTACAAGATATATATGGTTTTATTTCCTAACTCATTAAATTTATTCATTAAAATCCCTAATCAAATTTTTTAAAATTGTGAAAAATAAAAAGGTTTTAATATTATTTTGATTCATAGTGATCAGGATGGAGAATTAGATAATAATTAAAAGTAAATAATCCTTATTTTTCAGTTACTAAAACCCCTCAACAATATGGGGTATTTGAGTGGAAAATACCAAATATCTATGAAGTATCTTAGACTCTTTGAAACTAATTCGCACCATAAATTATTTTTGGTTTGAGGAATTAAATATTGAATTATATATCAATAATAATGTTCTTTTAATGAAATTTATTATGGGAAACACTTATTATCATTGGCATAATAAAAAACACATGGTTGTATTTTCTGATTTTATTAATTGAATTTTATTATTTTAAACACAATGATAATAATTTTAAATGTTATTAAAAATTTGATGAAGTTATATTTCATGAGAAATCCAAATGAATTAAATATTATTATGTTTTTAAAAATTGACAAAAAATGTTTGAGAATAAATCAATGTTTGTTTTTATGAAAATTTTCAAAAACTGATTCCTCAATTATTTTTCTTGAAAATTCAATTTTCAATGGACATTTTCAGATTTAAAAAGTATAATAATATTAATATTAATTTCTATGAAATTATAATTTTTTAATTTTCAAAAAATATATTGACTATCCCCTTAATATTTCTACAATAATTTACAATCATGAACACATAACTATATATTCTACATAAATGAGGTTGAAAAGCTAGTATTTGTTTCTCAACATAAAAAATGAAACCATAATGATTCCCTTAATAATGAAAATTAGGAACTTCACATGTTTGAGGAACATAATAAATTAACTCAAAATGGTGTATGGACTCTCATATAATGTTCTAATAATCATCATGTTATTGGATCAAAATTTATTTTTTAAATAATCTGGATGAATCTGTTATATTTCTAGAAACAAATCTCATTTGGTTTTTAATTTTGAAAACTGTGATGAAATTTTCAAAATTCATGAATTAGTTCCAACCATAACATAGCTATAATATATATTAATACTTTTAGAATATTCTTCTCCTGTTAATTTTGAAATATTTCAAATGGATATAAAAAGTGACCTTCTTAATGAATTTATTTCTAAACATATTTTTGTGGATGAACATCCGTGTTTCAAAAATCCCATTTTTCCAAAATATCATAAAAACCAAAAAAATATTTTTACATCTAAAAACAATCCCCATGAACATTTAATGATCATGTTTAAAATTATTATCTTCCAAATTGTTTCGGAATGTGGAAATATAATTATAATTTCATTAAAATGTAAATTTTAAATTATCTTCATCCCATGAAAATTTCTGTAGGGGATTTTATTTTCATCTCTACCAATGAAAAACTCTATTTTGAATTTCTAATTTAATGGAGAAGTAATTTGAGATGAGATTTTTGAAAAAATATAAATTCATTCATGTTTTCAGTATTTTCTAAATTCTTATGTAATAATATTAAAAGAGTGAAAATACAATATGAAATTACAAAATAATATATAATAGATCATTCTACTAAAATTATAACACCAATGAGTATGGATAATTATTTTACATTTCATTAATCTAGTAAAAGGATGACAAAAAACATTAATGAATTATGATTATTATTAAAATTTACCTTACTATAAAATGAAACTATACTATAGTTAGTGTTTGTATTTTTTTCACATATTTTGCCTAATCCAGTGGAATCTGATTTAAAATCATTCAAAAATAATTTCATTTTTTAAATTTTCAAAAAATCTCATATATTTTTATAAAAAAGAATATAATTTGAGTAAACTTATTTTTCTGATGTTGATCTTAGTGGATTCCTAATAGATATGAGAATTACTAGTGTAGAATTACATATACTAGTGAAATATATCATCTCATGGATCATTATGAATCATAAATTGGTTTCCAATTTTATAGTTGAAATGGGATACATAGTCGATTGGAGTGTTTGATATAAAATTCTATAGATTCAACACACAATCAGAGAGTTTTTTCTAATAATCATCCATTTTATTATTAGGTAAGATAATATCAATGATATCAATATCTCTAATAATGTTATCTAGTAATCTCACAATAAACACATTGACCTTCATCACTATTTCCTAGGATATAACATCCAAAATGGTGATATGATATTGTATTTAATCCCAATAGAATATCAACATGATGATATGTTTACTAAATCTATTTCCTATAATCATTTTTAATTCATTAATGGTAAACTAAGAGTGATTCTATTGTGATATTCTTACATCGATCTATGGACATCGAGACTTCTTTTCATTAATCTTTTTTATATCTATTTAGCTATTTTCCTATCATGGCTATGATTCATTACCTTACATGTTCTAATTGTAATTGGGGAATACTTTTATCTCATTAATTGAAAAATTCTCTTCAATATAGATATTTTTCATTTAAAAATCAATAATTATTAATTTTCAAAATATTTCCTCTACTATTTATAAATTTTAAAATATAAATTTTTAAAATTAATATACATATCTGAATTTTATTGATTTATTATTACGAAACCCATTGATTTATAATTGAAACAAATTTATTAAAAAATCAATATTTTTCTAAAATTTCTTCAAAACAATTAACTCATATAGGTTTTTTAATAAAATTATTTCAATATCTCAAATAGAAAATTTAGTATGTGTAAGCTTATGTTTACATAAACAAATCTCTAACTTTTCTCTTGAATTTTATTTTATTGAAATTTCAAATTTGGAAAATCTATTGAAATTGTGGTATCACCTCAAAGGAATCACCTTTATAAGACTATAAAAGAAAAAATAAATCAATAGAGGTGGATTCCTTTCTTGATGAAAAATATGGTGTGAAAAAGGTATGTAATAATTTTTTCACTCATTTTCTTTTACTTTCACTTTATTCATTTTTATATTCTTATTTTGTGATTTTTTTTCTTTCAATTACATTTGGTACCTTCTATTTATTTTTCCTTTGTCTTAACATGTTTTTAATATCCATTTTTTGATAATTCTTTATTTATTTGGATAGTTTGGAAGTGAAATTTTTTTTACTACAATCAATTGAGTTTTTATCTTAAATACATTCTTTTTTTCTTATTTGATATATATCCCATTATAACAATCAAATTATTTGGAGGGTTTGGGACATAAGATGTTTTTATTCAATTTTAATCCCATTTTTCTTCTTTTTTCATATTCTATATTTAACAGTATCTCGATAAGTATTATGTTAATTATGGAGTTATAAAAATTAAATCATGTTTTTAAAATATTTTTACCTCTTGAAATTTGTTTTTCACTTTTCAGTTTGATTTTTCAAAATTCCCCCTTCAATTTTAATTCAAAATAATTCAATGGATAAATACCTATTCTTCATATTTTCCCTTTTTTGATGTTATATTATTTTAGATCGTAAAAAGAATAGAAATATTCTATATATATAGGGGATATATTTTAAAACATATATTTATTTTAATTTTAATTTCCCTCTCTCATTCATAATTTTTTTTAATAATTAGAGAAATTTTGAAATATTTATATCCGATATTTCTTATTTATAGTTGATAAATTCAAGGTTTATATGTTTAGCCACTAATTTATTTGTGTATCTGTTTTTTTATAATGTTAATTTTCTTTCTCTTTCATTATTTTCATATGATTATTTTAGCTTTTTTATTTTAACTGTTTCTTTATCATCATGGAAACATTATATTCTTGTATCTACCTCTTTCATGGTGATTTTCATCATCAAGAACCCTTAAATATTTAACCAAAAAATGCATTTAAGTTTTTTAGTATATTAATTAAATTGTATGTATGAAATTTCATGGAATCTTCAATTACACTTAAATTCTTGGTTAATGCTTTATCATATATTTATATGTCCTTAAAATCCATGGAAATAACATAAAATATAAATGATGGCCTTAGAATGGAGTAATAATGGATCCATATAATGATATTCTTATATAGATCCCACTTGTTACATGGTGTGAAGTTCTCCAAAGAATACACTTGTAGGAGGTCTACATTATAACTGGTGGAGGTGTATTAGCTAGATGGTAAATTTTCCATTATTTAGGAATTTTCCATCCATGACATTAGCTACTTTGTACTAGTTATCGAGTATGAAGTAGCATTTCATAGTGCCAAGAAACTTCACAATTATTAAGGTCAAAATAGCCATTACAGTTCCCATGTCAATGTTTGAAATATCAAAAGGATCCAAAGAATACATTTCTTTTTTATACCCTATATAGTGCTCTCATAGTTCCTTGAATAATCACCATTCAATCTTATGATCCTTTATCCAATGATATTCTTTCAAATCTTCATCCATTGAAGAACCTCTAGATTTAAAAATCCCATCCCAATACTTTCTGATTGATAATAATTTATAGGATATCAAACTATATCACTCATATATATTCATTACTCCATTATAAATCATCCATTAATGTGATTTTTTAATGTATTTGTATTGATTTTTCCTAAAAAACTTCTCTTTTATAAGAATTAATTCACCAGAGTATCACACTACAAAAAATTATGGGATTGGTTACCTATGATAGAGAACATTCAAGAGGGTTCTGATAATCCATAACTATATGATACATATCTTTTTTCCTTTTTGAGGCCAAGGAATTCATAAGATTGACCTTTCGAGTATGGATGTGCAGATTTGAGGCCACAAATCTTGCATTAGTTGAACTCCATTTCAATTGAGTAGGACTCCAATATAAATTTCAACATTGCATCATCAAATATCATATCAGATACATATAAAATTTTGATTAAAATGTTTATATTCTTTTATTACATTGATATAATCCTTATATACTCCAATAAATGTTATCAACTATCACATATTCTATTTCTCAAATATTATACTATAAATCAATTAACTTTTTAATTAATATGTTATTCAAAAATAAATATTTAGAATTTAAATTCTCCCCAGCACCTATTTATATAATCTATAACCAACAAGGATATCCAATATATGGGTCAAACAAGTCATTAATCCCATGATAGGGGTACTTCTTATTTATATTGATCTTTTTGAGATCCTAGTAATCAAAAAACAACAACATATACACATTGTTTTTCTTTATAAAGAGCACTGAGACACCCCATATTGATTCACATGGGTGTATAAACCCCTTTTCAAACAACCCTTATATATTCTTCTATAACCCTTTTAGTTTGATTGGGGACATCCTATCGGGGAATTTGGAGATAATAGTTTAACTACCCAAACATTAATTAATGAAAATTCCCCTTGATATAATTAAATGCCTTATTATGTAGAATGGTTATCTAATATATGTACTTCCTTGGTTTTTGGAATTTAAAATATCATTATGAATTGTCACTATTGCTAATATAGCAGTTGAACAGTGATCACATGATTAGTATAAATGTTGGCCTTTAACTAATCTAATTTACTCATAAAAAGGAAGTGATGAACTCATCTAGTTGAATTTTTTCATACGAAGGCCATTTGATGGATTTCAAAAATGAGAAAGCTTCACTAGGATTCTATATTGACAATTCACATGCTGAGATTCAACATGTTACGATTGAACAGAACTGTATATTGGAGAAGTGGATGTTAATCGAGATTACCACCAAATCAATGTTATCTGAGACACTCCAAGAGTCTCTCACCATCACACCCCTTACCCTTTAGTCTTATTCATATTTTTTTAGGGTTTATGTTTGATGAACCTATCACTATGATTCAGTTCATTATTTATTGTATAGAGAATATAGATTCATTTTATTATTGTTACTTTTAAAATAGATTTTGAAGCACAAATATTTATTTAGTTGTCATTCTATTAAAAAATAAATATTGATGAATTAATGGAATTTTTAATTAAAAAATATTTTAATAAAATATTATTACTAAATAATGTTTTATTAAATAAAAATGATCATATAATTCTTTATGAATAGAATTGTAATTTTATTAATGTTTGAAAGTTGTTTTTGTCAAAAACCATCATATTTTGATAAATGACAGTTTATCTATTAAAATTATAAAAATTCACATATTTAGAAATATATTTAGATATAATTAATATTATTTTTGAAATCAGGTGGTCGAAATTATCCAATGTTGAATTTTTCATTATTTTTTGAGACCATCAAATTTTTGGTTTAAAGTATGTACCATTTAAATATATAATGTGTTTTATGACAACATAAAGTCACAATAGTTATGTAATAATATACTGTAAAAAATATTTTAGTATAATATATGTTTACCTTTAATATAATGTGATTTTATATTTGTTTGATTAATTTTTTGGTGCCTTAGTGGACCCTCCAATACTTATAAAACATTTTAACTATTAAAATCATTTCTTTCAGAGTGTGAATCAACTCCACATAAGAAGGAATATTATTTTAAGAAGTTATTCGATTGGAATTATTAAATAATTTTTTTCACTTCACTTTGGAAAAAACTATAGGAAAAAACCTCGTTTGGTTTGTAGTTTTGATATGATTAATGTGTGTGGTCCAAAACCCAAATAATTAATAATTCATTCTCTTTTCCTATATAATCGAACACATGAGCCTACTTTACTTCATTAAAAACACTTGTATCACGTCTTTACTCTTCCCTCCTCTCTCTATTATCATCCCATGGTGCCCCAAGCACCCATGAAGCCTCTATCAAGCCTCTCCCAAGACATTGGATCACACGTCCACATAAAGGATCTCTTCCACTATCATTTTTTCTCCATGTTTCTTTATGTTTCTATACCATTGTATTTTCAAGTAAAAATATTGGGGTATGAATTATAGCCTCTCCTATACTTACAGTAATATGTTTGATTGATGATACACCCCTTTCCTCTCTCATTAATTCCACACATGTACACATGTTACCAAGGTGAAATTTCGTAAGGGATTTCTATCTCCTCATTTAGATTCATCCAATTCTTTGGTATTATGAATACTAAATCCATTAAATATATTGTATAATTTTTCTTATTAGGATGGTATGAATCTGAGTATGATAAACACTATAATACCAAATGTAGTATCAAAATAAGAATGAGATTCTCAGATACAAGAGGGGGGTGAATTATATCTTTTAAAATCCCCATAGGAAATTTTTATGATGGTTATGTTTAACAAGGTTAAACAAGACAATTCACAAGACCTATATGAGTACTAAAGACTTGATAGATTCCAGAAAAGAGATTCTGAAAATGGAACTTAACAAAATTTACAAATATTTAGATTCTACCTTAATGCGTATAGAATATAACTATATCATAGTACAAGTAAGGAAGTATAAGAAAGTCATTCTTTCTTTAACAATACAAAATGCAGTGGAAAAACAAGTAGTAAAATTACATGTAACAAACAATAATTCTTTTAACATGAAGATAAGGGTATCTAATAACCTTAGATAAAGTTCTCTTGATTTATACTTTCAAGAAAGTATGTCTTACTCACACCAGGGTAAGCCCTCGATACGAAGATCAGAGTCTGTCTTGCTATCCCCGCAAGCCCTCAACTATTAGGTAGTCGACACCTCTATCATCATCAACAAGGAATCCCTAAACTTCAAGGTGTTGGAATCTCTATAATCCTATCCTCGGAAGCCCTAGATTGTAATCAGCAACAATCAGAGTCGCACGAAGCAAGTCTTCCGAAATTACACTCTGATTTTTCAAGCCAGAGTCACTATATAGTGAATACCACGCCCATTTCTCTATCAAGAGTATTAACCTTTATGCACATTTGCATATTGATTATATAATTTAATATATTTATTACACATTCATTTATCATTGAATAAATTATAACGATTAATAAATCCATGTTATATGATCCATGTGGCACACTTATGGATGAAACGAAATGATTAAGAAGGGTTCAACTTGATTTCACTCCAATGCATTGGGTAAATATTTATTTCATTATATGACAAGTGTAATGAGGTCTTACTCATTCTAATTCATGTGAAATGAGGGTTTACTCATTCTCCAGGTGCAATGATCCATGGATCATGCTAAAATATTGTCAAATGTTGATGCCAGATTTCCATGTGATGATAATCATGATATATCATACTATTATGTTAATGTTTCTCTAATACTCCATTGAAATGAATATTCGCTAACATGTACTATATTATTCGTGTTATTACTTATTTACTCTCTTATTGGGATTAATAGATCACCCTTCTCTTATTAAAGTCCTTAGGTTATCCCATGCAATGTGAAGTACGAAATGATTTATTATGGTCAAGTAAAATAAGTTTCCAATAAAGATAATTATTTCATGTTTTAAGTTGTTATGTAATGTTACAAAGTCCTAATGACACTAGAACACTCAATATTCTTTGTTTATCCAAGTGATGATTTTATTTAACAAATTTTTTTTAAGTGTGAAATAAGGAGCTTGGTTGTTATAGTTGGTATCAAAGGATAGTTTTTGTTTTTTTGGGATTAGGATTAGAAAACCCTAGTGAAAGCCTTAGGGGTAAGACTATTTAAAATATAAACATCCATAAATTTTGGTTATTATTAAGTATGTTTTTTATCATGAAAATGAACGTCATTCTGGATACGTGTAGGTTGAGGTGGCTTTGGAATAGATGTATCTAGTGGTAAAACACAAAAGCACTTCTTTGAGATAGACTCAAATGAGAACAAGTGTATGACAACACGCCTTACCACAATCTTAGTTAGAAAACTCCTAGGGGATATAATTTGGTGAATTCATAATATTAGTATGAATCATTTTTATGGGGATAAATAAATTCCCCCTAAGAGTATATTTTGGGAGGTATATCATGGATAACATAAATTGAATCCAATAAATTAATAATTAAAGGAAAAAAATATAAATATAAATTTATATTTTATTTCTTTTCTCTTTAGATCCACCATTATGTGTTACCCCTAACATTCGATTTATTTAGACCAATGGCTGGAAATAAGATGAAACATGATAACAACCAATGTGAAGATCAATATTTTGAATGTTCCAATGAGATCCCCTATTTTATGGGAGTGGTAATAATGAACCTTGTCAAGATACTCAATCAGTTAACAAAAGTTTTGAATTGAAACATGGGTCATGTGGAATGTTCACCCCCCACCTAATAGTGAACAAGCCGTATTCTAGATCCTCATAAGACATATGCCTCCTACTTTTAATGGATCATATGATCCCTCAATTGGTGAATAGTGGATCAACTCTATTGGAAAGATCATCTCCATCCTTTATTGTTCTAATCAAGAGAAGTATCTTCATGCTGCTTATCATATTGAGGTAGAAGCTGATCAATGGTGGTCATTGATAAAAAATATGAAGCCTGAGGAAAAGATCAAGGCATTGGAATGGAATAATTTTTAGAAATTTTTTTCGATAAATATTTTCCACACACCCTCCGACTTATGTTGTAAATGGACTTCCTTATCCTCTAGAAAAAGGGAAATGAATCCATTAGTTCATACAAGGTAAACATCACAATACTTTCATGATACATCTCTAACTCTATTTTCACCCCTGAATGCAAGGTTGGTCGTTTCATTAGAGGGTTATAACCAAGCCTATGGAAAGACCTAGTGATCTACAACTTCAATAGCTATGATGAAATTGTTTGATGTTACCTTAATGTCGAAATGATGATTAATGAATCTCAAGGATATCTTGTGGATAAGAACTTGTAGGATGACTTTAATTATATTGGTCCGATGGATAAATCCAACAATGCTAAGGCAATCCAGCACCCCACTTGCCAAAGGTGTCAAATGATAAACCCCAGATATTTCAAGAAGGGGATGAGGAAATACAATATTTGTGAAAGGGAAGGGAACCAATCTATTAACTATTGGTAAGATAAAATCGTTACTCCGACAGAGGAAAGGAATGCTCCATTTAAAACTCAATGAATTAATTGTTTCTTCAACTACAAGAACCTATTACCTTTGAAAACCAGTGCCCCAATCCAAGGGTTTTCAGAGGAAACCAACATCCTCCAATGAATCAAGGGAGATATTTTTCCATCTCTATCACTGATGTGAACCCCAAGAATGGAGTGGGGATAAGTATACTAGTTATTCAATCAAGAATAGTGAACATACATTTTTATTCTCGTTCTATTCATTCTTTTATAACCTTAATTTTTAGTAGAACAATATCAACACCACCCGAAATAATGGATATATAGATGTTGGTGAGAATGGAAAATGGGGAAATAATTGCATTCCATGTATATAACTCCTCCCTTGTGACAATTTTTGGATTAAACATCCAGGAAAACTTTTTCATAATACTTGTGGTGGAATTTTATGTAATTCATGGCATGGATTGGGATTCCCTATATAGAGCCAACATAAAATTCCATGTGAGGGAAATCACTCTCCATATTCTAAATTGACCCCCAATTCTATACAAGTTTATGGATGAGGATGAATCTTCTTTAGAACCATCATCTCAAGAATGGATATTACATCCCTATGAGCGTTTTTATCTTTCTCAGATGATTGAGTCTAAGAAATATACCATCCTTGAAGACATGCCTATTATGATGTAATTTTATAAACTGTTTCCTGAGGAATTTCCTGGTCTTCCTACAATAAGAGACGTTGAATTATCTATTGATCTTATATATGGGGTTTTTCCAAAATCCAAGACTCCATAAAGAATTTTTGTTGTGGATCTTGAGGATATTAAGAAAAAACAACAAGAGAATATTGATTCATGGTTTATATGCCCAAGTGCTTCACCATGGGGTTCACCAGTCCTATTCATCAAGAAGAAGGATTGGCCAATGCACCTTTTCATTGATTATCACGAGCTCAATAAAATCATGAAAATGAACAAGAATTATCTACCACAAATTTATGAATTATTCAATCACCGATGTGGGGTAGAATACTTCTCCAAGGTTGATCTGAGGATAGGGTATTACCACATAAGGGGGGAAAAGGTGGATATCCCCAAAACAGCTTTTCATACATGGTTTGGACACTATGATTTCACATTAATTCCTTTCAAACTCAATAATTCAATAGAAATGATCATGGACATGATAAATTTAGTATTTTGAGGTCACTGTAAAAAATTTGTGGTTTCCTTTATAAATGATATTCTAACACAATCCAAAAACAATGGGGATCATGAGGAGCATCTAAGAACTATACTAGAGACTATGAGAATAGTGAATCTTTGTGAAAATCACTACATGTTTGAGTTATATTTGAAATAATTCTCATTCTTACATCATATAAAAACAAGAAATGGGATATATGTGGATCCCTCCATTACATCTGCAATTGAGGGATGCTGAGGCCAACATCAGTGGTGGATATTTGTAGCTTCCCAGGGTTAGTTGAACATTATCACTAATATGTGAGATATTTCTCATGATTTTCAAACCCTCTTACCAATGTAACTCATAATGGAGTCATGTTTTCTTGGAGTGATGAATGCGAAGATAGCTTAAAGGAGATAAAAAGGATGCTTATCACTATTATAAGGCCCCAGCCTTAAACCTTACTTAATATTGAATTAAATGAATAATTCATGTTGAGGATATTTTCAGGTTTAGACTTTTAGAGAATTAGAACATAACTATTACATCTAAAAAGATTACAAAGTAGTCACTTATACTAAGTTTCCATAATAATAATAAAAACTCTTGAAAGAAACATGTCTAGTTCCATGTTTTATATAGCATGACATTCCCTTGATCCCATCCTTGACCTTATTCCACATTAAGTCATGTGAAAAACATTTCAAAAAACTTGGGGTGAGCATAAAAAGCTCAGTAAGGGATACAAAAATAATGAAAACTGTTAGTTTTTGAAAATCAAGTAAACCATGTATACTCTATCAAAGTAATACCTTCACCTTCACGAAGTAGTAAAAACTTTTCACTGAATAAAGTATCATTACTTACCTTTTTGTAACCAAAGGATTACCATAAAACCCATATAAAGAACACATAGAATATATAAAGGTAACTTGGGACATAAACATACTTAAGTGGGATAACCATATGGTTGACTTCCACACATATCACTTAATGGAATAGCCATACGGCCAATTTCCATACATACTTAATGGAATAGCCATACGGCCAATTTCCATACATACTTAATGGAATAGCCATACGGCCGACTTCCATACCCAATGCATTGGAGTTTATAATGTAACCACCCGTCTTGGTATTCACGGCACCACCCGTCATATGGTTTATAACGTAACCACCCGTTAAAATGTCCAAGTACCAATATAAAATCAAAAAACATAAAACCAATATAAAGGAAAGATAACATTTCCACATTTCAATCACAATATATCATAAATATATTGACATAATAGAATCCTTTATAAAAACCATTTTCAATACCAAAATACATAAAAGAGTATATGGTATTTATTTTATTCTAAAAAACATTACGGCTTGTTGAGGAAGCCAAAGACCAAATAATACTCGCGGTGGCGAAAAAAGTCGTTGTCGCCACATATGTTAAAAGAAACATTCCTTTTTGTCATTTTGTAAAACGCTTCATAGAAAAAGATTCCTTTTTTATAAAAGTAATAGTCAAAGGTTTTTATACACCGTATAAAATAATGTTTTGTAAAAAACGAAATATGCCTCAATGAAAGGAGATTGAGACGAAGTCCCTTACCTTGGGTCCGACTTGACTCGATCGTTCTTTGACGTCCTGAATAATAAAATTGAGTTAATTTATACTTGATTAAGAACCTTTTTAAAGTTCATTATTCTTTTTATATCACTTATTGCCATGTTATAAACATTATGTAACCATTTAAGTTAATAATGTTTGTTTTGTCAATATTTGGTTCTTAAGTCGAAAGTTGACTTCTTACAATTACATGTTGTTCGTGTGGTCAAAAGTTCTTTATATCCAGAATGAAATTCCTGATTTGGATATCATATATATAATATATATCCAGAATATACATGTATTTATAATATTACATAATCATTTATAGGTAAGAAATGAAATGCACCGTTCATGGAGATGGTAAGCCGTACGTACGCATGGACGCTACTTTCATTTCTTTGTCATATTAGTGGAATTAAAACTAAATGAGAGGTATGTATATTTTAATTCCAGAATTATATTCATCATTTATATATATCATTAATTATATATATACATTATATACGTGTAATTTTAATAGTACATTACATTTGGGGATAAGAAATGAAATGCACCGTTCATGGAGACGGTAAGCCGTACGTATGCATGATCGCTACTTTCATTTCCATCTCATACTTTAATGGAAATAAATAATAATGATATAGAGGTATATTATAATTCCAGTATAACATCATATATAATAACATTAAATCAATCCTTTACACGTCCCACATATGGCATTAACGAATCACATCACTTTTAGGCGGCGGTAGTCCGCACTTCCTTAAATGAAGATATCGTGTTTACCCATAATGGAAACCATAAAGGTATTCCAAAAATGAAAAATACAGAAGCTTAAAGAAAACATAAACATATTATATATCATATATAAAAATAGTGACATCATAATGGCCACCCGTGAAGGTGTTAAATGAGTATTGAACAATCATCGTTTCGGGAGACAGAATTTCGCCATCCACGGAAACCGTATGTTCTTTAACCATTTGATGTAGTTGTGTGAGAGTGTAGCTCAAATAAATATTATAACAACATCCTAGTATATTGATGATACTTGTGTTGTTACAAAAGAAGTAAATAAAAAGAGTTTAGAGGGTTGGAGAAGCAAAATAAAACAAATGAACAAGAGAGAATGAATTACCTTTAAAAGTGTAACTCCCTTTTGATTTGAGCCTAAAGGCTTCCTTTGAAAGGATTATGCCCAAAGGGAATCCTCTAGGATGAGGAGAGGGATGTGGAGAGAGTAATTGGGCCGGGGCTGGCCGAGCCAAAGGCTTGAGAAGTGTGTGAAATGGGGTAGAGGTGGGGGCCTTTTATAAGAGGAGAGGAGGGGCACTTTTGGAAAGTAAAGAAATATTACTTCATTTGAAAATGTTTTTCGGTTTAAAAAGGTCCCACATTGATATAATTCGTGGATAAGGTGATAAGGCTTTAAAATCCACTCATCCAATTGGTTTTGGCAATGTGTAGTTCATATATTTTACATTATCTTTCCATTTTATTTAAATCGTCAAATAATGATGTCATCGCTTCATCATTATTATGTCATATATAATTTAATTTATTTAATGTTTAAAAGTTATAAAAAAATACTATGATGTAGGAAATCTTTTTATCTTTCCAATTACTATTTATAATCAAAATTTGGACTTGTATAACCCCACTTAAAAATTATTTTAGTAAAACAATTTATGTTAGTGTCATTTTCACTTTAACATTAAATAAAAATATATTAATGTCATTTTCCAACTAAAGTGGCTCCATGGGGTCCCCAAGTTGGCCCATGGCTTGTCTTGGTCGGCCATGACTCACCCAATAGGTGTAGGATAAGTTTCATGGTGTTTTCACATTCTTATAATACCATTTTTACCTTAAACTACACTAATTACCTCTAATCGCGATTAATGAAAAAATTACTATTCACCAAAAAAATTATTTTAATCTCATTGAACCACATTTTACTTCTTAATGACAACCATTTATGTCGGATTCTCAAAATTCAATACACATTAGTGGTAAACTTTCATTTAACTGAAAAATCAGTTTGCTTGATTACAACTTAGTGGTTTCACTATTCATCAAAAATTAAAGTTTTTCAGAAAATTACCAAAAATTCACCCTAAGCTATATTTGATATTCCGAATTCAAAAATGAAGTCCATTTTAAAAAATTCAAAACATATAAGTAAAATTAATTAATTTAATAATTAATTCCCGCTGTCATGACAAATAGCGTGTTTTGCGAAACAATAAGTATCAAAAGATTGACACCAGTTTAAGTCCAATTTCAAAGTGAAATTGATTCCAATGACCACCATTGGATTAAATGGTAAAAATATTTTCTAATTTCACTTTAAAACCAATTAAAATAATAATCTAATCATATAAATAATTTAGATTAAAAAGAGGTTTTGAATTAAAATACAGCATTTTACACTATTCATAAAAAAATGAACTTTATCAGAAAGGTACCAAAAATTTACACAAAGTAAATTTTGATGTCCCGATTCTAAAGAAGAGTTATATTTGGTCCAAAAGAATGTATAAGAGTAATCAAAACTATATTTAATGACGGTTCACCATTAAAAGGTGATAAGTGAACCTTTAATGAAAATTAAAGTATATATGCCTAAAATTGAACTCTTTCCGTATTTTAAGCCTTTATCTTTTATTGGGTAAATGTATAAACATTTAAAAACATATCTAATCATATATCAGTTATTTCTATCCATTCCCGCTAGTACAACGGCTACTTGTTAACTAACATTTAAAATAATATTATTTTATTACTAGTGTGCTACGTAAGTTTCAAAGAAACTCATCGTTGCGTATCGGGTACGCTATCGAACATAGCAGCCCCTTTAAAATAAAATTAATATTTAAATCGTAAATATTAATAAATATGAAAATTCTTTATTATTTAATTACCTGGGATGTTACATCCTTCCCCCCTTTTGGGAATTGCGTCCTCGCAATTTTATTCACTTATCAAAATAAGTGGGGGTATTTATCCCTCATAGCATTTTCAGATTCCCACGTTGCCTCTTAAATCACATGGGTTTTCCACAAAACCTTTACCTGATGAATCACATTATTCCGTAACACTTGATCCCTGTGGTCAAGAATCTGGACCGGTTGTTCCTCATAAGATAGGTTCTCTTGCAGCTGAACTACCTCTGGGCTCAAAACATGAGATGGATCTGGCATATACTTTCTCAACATCGAAACGTGAAAAACATTGTGTACCTGAGATAAACTCGGAGGTAAAGCCACTCGATATGAAACTGATCCAACTCTCTCCAGAATTTTATATGGTCCAATAAACCTTGGACTCAACTTTCCTTTCTTACCAAATCTCATCACGCTTCTCCAAGGAGAAACATTGAAAAAAACATGACCACCTACCTTGAAAGATAGATCCTTCCTCCGGTTATCCGCATAACTCTTCTGCCTGCTCTGAGCTGTTCTCATGTGTTTTCTGAATCAACTGAACTTTTCTGCCATATCTTCTACCAATTATGGTCCCATCAGCTTCCTTTCACCCACTTCATTCCAAAATGCTGTAGTTTGACACTGCTTCCCATATAATGCCTCAAATGGTGCCATCTGTATACTAGAATGAAAACTGTTATTATATGAAAATTCAACCAAAGAAAGATGTTGGTCCCATCTTCCCTGATAATCCATAGAACATGCTCGTAGCATATCTTCCAATGTTTGAATTGTTCGTTCTGAATGCCCATCTGATTGAGGATGAAAAGCTTTACTAAAATTTAATTCAGTACCCAACGACTTCTGAAGGCCTTTCCAAAAGTTAGATGCAAACCTGGGATCACGATCCGATACAATAGAGAGAGGAACTCCATGTAACTTGACTATCTCTTTAATATACAAACGGGAAAGTTGATCTAGGGAAAAAGTATCTCGTATAGCAAGGAAATGATCAGATTTAGTCAAGCGATCAACAATAACCCAGATTTCATTATTACCTCGAGATGTCTTCGGTAATCCCACAACAAAGTCCATGGATATATTCTCCCATTTCCACTCTGGCACTGGTAAAGGTTGAAGCATTCCTTTCGGTAACTGCCGCTCTGCTTTAACCTGTTGACATGTCAAACACTTCACAGTAAAATCAGCAATGTCTCTTTTCATTCCATCCCACCAGTAATACTCCCGCATATCTCCGTACATCTTAGTACTGCCAGGATGAACTGAGAACGGGGAACTATGAGCCTCACATAACAACTCATTCTTCAACTGTGAATCACAAGGCACACATAATCTCTTCCCAAACCTCAGAACACAAACACAAACTTTTCCAAGAACTCATGGAAAATTTTATTCATAAGGTCCATGAATACAGCAGGTGAATTGGTTAACCCAAAAGGCTTAACTACAAATTCATAATGGCCATATCTAGTACGGAACGCAGTCTTCGGAACGTCTGCTTATTTTACTTTCAACTGATGGTACCCCGACCTCAAGTCAATCTTCGAAAAATACTGAGCTCCCTGGAGCTGATACCACTTAATTCGATGGCCCAACATCTGTTGAAGTTGTTGCAATGGATTTTGCCACCCCTTTCTGCTTGTAGTCTAACTGCTTCCCATCACTCAAGCTCCTTGTCGGACACTCGTCTGCATACTGACCCATTTCATTACACTTAAAACATCTTACCGTTGGCTTTTCATTTCCTGCTTGATCATCTTCCTTACAGTTACGAGTAATATGACCAGACTTACCACACCGAAAGCACTTACCAGACTTGGATAAACATTCTCCAGGATGCATTTTACCACACTTCTCACAGGATGGATATTTGGTTTTCTTACCTCCTTGCCTCTTTGATGAATTCTTCCCCTTTTTCTGCCAACTAGATCTCTAATTCTGTTGTTTGTCATAGAACACCTGATCATCGGCAAACTCCATTTCCACCTTCTCCGCACATCGAACAAGTTTTTCATAACTTTTGACCTCACGAGAAGCTAAAGCCCTTCGATACTTTGGCTTTAAACCTGAGTAAAAACGGTTTATTTTACTATCAAGGTCTCATATGAAGTTTGGAGCATACCTTGCCAATCGAGTGAACTCTTCTTCATAAGCAGCCACTGAATCATCCTCCTGCCTCAATTCTAGGAACTGTTTTCCATCCTAAGACGAACCACCTTAGGAAAATATTTCTCAAGAAACATACCTTTGAATTCATCCCAGTGAAGATCCTCAATCTCATCACTATCCCTTATATTTTTCACCATCGCCCACCACTGATCAGCTTCACCTTCAAAACGGTAAACAGCAAGACTAAACTTTTGATGCTCTGAACACCCCGTGACATCAAAAATCTTCTCAGGTGCTTTAATCCACCCTTCAGCTTGCACAGGGTCAGATGATCCTCTGAATGATGGGGGATGTTGCCTCATGAAATGTTCCACCACTGACATGTTCCTCTGCGGTTGATCTGGCTGATCTCGTGCATGGATACCACCACCATTTATAGCCTGAGTCAACTATGCCATCACTACAACAAACATTTCAGTTCCGATTCCGACCATCTCAGGTTGCTGATTTGGAAGGTTATCTTCCTCCTGATGTCGTCCCAACATAGCTTCTTTGTTTCCTCTACGGAAAACCATTCTGAACACAGAAATATCTTAGGCGAAGCAACATGGTAATCCTTAAATGCTATATTATTTCAATCATATTATAATTTAACACTTTTCTAACTCCTAAAGTTGTCTAAACCGACCTATGATACCAACTATAAGGCCACAGCCTTAAACCTTACTTAATATGAAATTAAATGAATAATTCACGTTGAGGATCTTTTCAGGTTTAGAGTTTTAGAGAATTAGAACATAACTATTACATCTCAAAAGATTACAAAGTAGTCACTTATACTAAGATTCCATAATAATAATAAAACTCTTGAAAGAAACATGTCTAGTTCCATGTTTTATATAGCATGACATTCCCTTGATCCCATCCTTGACCTTATTCCACATTAAGTCCTGTGAAAAACATTTCAAAAAACTTGGGGTGAGCATAAAAAGCTCAGTAAGGGATACAAAAAGAATGAAAACTATTAGTTTTTCAAAATCAAGTAAACCATGTATACTCTATCAAAGTAATACCTTCACCTTCATGAAGTAGTAAAAACTTTTCACTAAATAAAGTATCATTACTTACCTTTTTGTAACCAAAGGATTACCATAAAACCCATATAAAGAACACATAAAATATATAAAGGTAACTTGGGACATAAACATACTTAAGTGGGATAACCATATGGTTGACTTCCACACATATCACTTAATGGAATAGCCATACGGCCAATTTCCATACATACTTAATGGAATAGCCATATGGCCAATTTCCATACATACTTAATGGAATAGCCATACGGCCGACATCCATACCCAATGCATTGGAGGTTATAACGTAACTACCCATCCTGGTATTCATGGGACCACCCGTCATATGGTTTATAACGTAACCACCCGTTAAAATGTCCATGTACCAATATAAAATCATAAAACATAAAACCAATATAAAGGAAAGATAACATTTCCACATTTCAATCACAATATATCATAAATATATTGACATAATAGAATCCTTCATCAAAACCATTTTCAATACCAAAATACATAAAAGAGTATATGGTATTTATTTTATTCTAAAAAACATTACGGCTTGTTGAGGAAGCCAAAGACCAAATAATACTCGCGGCGGCGAAAAAGGTCGTTGTCGCCACGTATGTTAAAAGAAACATTTCTTTTTGTCATTTGGTAAAACGCTTTGTAGAAAAAGATTCCTTTTGTATAAAAGTAAATGTCAAAGGTTTTTATACACCGTATAAAAGAATGTTTTGTATAAAACGAAATATTCCTCAATGAAAGGAGATTGAGATGAAGTCCCTTACCTTGGGTCCGACTTTACTCGATCGTTCTTTAACGTCCTGAATAATAAACTTGAGTTAATTTATACTTGATTAAGAACCTTTTTAAAGTTCATTATTCTTTTTATATCACTTATTTCCATGTTATAAACATTATGTAACCATTTAAGTTAATAATGTTTGTTTTGTCAATATTTGGTTCTTAAGTCGAAAGTTGACTTCTTACAATTACATGTTGTTCGTGTGGTCAAAAGTTCTTTATATCCAGAATGAAATTCCTGATTTGGATATCATATATATCATATATATCCATCATATACATGTATTTATAATATTACATAATCATTTAGAGGTAAAAAATGAAATGCACCGTTCATGGAGACGGTAAGCCGTACGTACGCATGAACGCTACTTTCATTTCTTTTTCATATTAGTGGAATTAAAACTAAATGAGTGGTATGTATAATTTAATTCCAGAATTATATTCATCATTTATATATATCATTAATTATATATATACATTATATACGTGTAATTTTAATAGTACATTACATTTGGGGATAAGAAATGAAATGCACCGTTCATGGAGACGGTAAGTCGTATGTATTCATGAACGCTACTTTCATTTCTATCTCATACTTTAATGGAAAGAAATAATAATGATATAGAGGTATATTATAATTCCAGTATAACATCATATATAATAACTGTAAATCCATCCTTTACACGTCCCACATATGGCCTTAACGAATCACATCACTTTTAGGGGGCGGTAGTCCGCACTTCCTTAAATGAAGATATCGTGTTTACCCATAATGGAAACCATAAAGGTATGCCAAAAATGAAAAATACAGAAGCTTAAAGAAAACATAAACATATTATATATCATATATAAAAATAGTGACATCATAATGGCCACCCATGAAGGTGTTAAATGAGTATTGAACAATCATCGTTTCGGGAGGCATAATTTCACCATCCACGGAAACCGTATGTTCTTTAACCATTTGATGTAGTTGTGTGAGATTGTAGCTCAAATAAATATTATAAAAACATCCTAGTATATTGAAGATACTGTTGTTGTTACAAAAGAAGTAAATAAAAAGAGATTAGAGGGTTGGAGAAGCAAAATAAAACAAATGAACAAGAGAGAATGAATTACCTTTAAAAGTGTAACTCTATTTTGATTTAAGCCTAAAGGATTACTTTGAAAGGATTCTGCCCAAAGGGAATCCTCTAGGATGAGGATAGGGATGTGTAGAGAGTAATTGGGCAGGGTCTGGCCGAGCCAAAGGCTTGAGAAGTGTGTGAAATGGGGTAGAGGTGGGGGCCTTTTATAAGAGGAGAGGAGGGGCACTTTTGGAAAGTAATGAAATATTACTTTATTTGAAAATGTGTTTCGGTTTCAAAAGGTCCCACATTGATATAATTCGTGGATAAGGTGATAAGGCTTCTAAATCCACTCATCCAATTGGTTTTGGCCATGTGTAGTTCATAGATTTTACATTATCTTTCCATTTTATTTAAATCGTCAAATAATGATGTCATCGCTGCATCATTATTATGTCATATATAATTTAATTTATTTAATGTTTAAAAGTTATAAAAAAATACTATGATGTAGGAAATATTTTTAGATTTCCAATGACTATTTATAATCAAAATTTGGACTTGTATAACCCCACTTAAAAATTATTTTAGTAAAACAATTTATGTTAGTGTCATTTTCACTTTAACATTAAATAAAAATATATTAAAGTCATTTTCCAACTAAATTGGCTCCATGGGGTCCCCAAGTTGGCCCATGGCTTGTCTTGGTCGGCCATGACTCACCCAATAGGTGTAGGACAAGTGTCATGGTGTTTTCACATTCTTATAATACCATTTTTACCTTAAACTACACTAATTACCTCTAATCGCGATTAATGAAAAAAATTACTATTCACCAAAAAATTATTTTAATCTCATTGAACCACATTTTACTTCTTAATGACAACCATGTATGTCGGATTTTCAAAATTCAATACACATTAGTGGTAAACTTTCATTTAACTGAAAAATTAGTTTGCTTGATTACCACTTAGTGGTTTCACTATTTATCAAAAATTGATGTTTTTCAGAAAATTACCAAAAATTCACCCTAAGTTATATTTGATATTCCAAATTAAAAAATGAAGTCCATTTTACAAAATTCAAAACATATAAGTCAAATTAATTAATTTAATAATTAATTCCCGCTGTCATGACAAATAGCGTGTTTTTGTGAAACAATAAGTATCAAAAGATTGACACCAGTTTAAGTCCAATTTCAAAGTGAAATTGATTCCAATGACCACCATTGGATTAAATGGTAAAAATATTTTCTAATTTCACTTTAAAACCAATTAAAATAATAATCTAATCATATAAATAATTTAGATTCAAAAGAGGTTTTGAATTAAAATACAACATTTTACACTATTCATAAAAAAATGAACTTTATCAGAAAGGTACCAAAAATTTACACAAAGTAAATTTTGATGTCCCGATTCTAAAGAAGAGTTATATTTGGTCCAAAAGAATTTATAAGAGTGATAAAAACGATATTTAATGACGGTTCACCATTAAAATGTGATAAGTGAACCTTTAATGAAAATTAAAGTATATATGCCTAAAATTGAACTCTTTCCATATTTTAAGCCTTTATCTTTTATTGGGTAAATGTATAAACATTTAAAAACATATCTAATCATATTTCAGTTATTTCTATCCATTCCCACCAGTACAATGGCTACTTGTTAACTAACATTTAAAATAATATTATTTTATTACTAGTGTGCTACGTAAGTTTCAAAGAAACTCATCGTTGCGTATCGGGTACGCTATCGAACATAGAAACCCCTTTAAAATAAAATTAATATTTAAATCGTAAATATTAATAAATATGAAAATTATTTATTCTTTATTTTCCTGGGATGTTACAACTATACTCGTTCTCACACTACCCACAAGTGGGGAAATTTTTGTTGTATTTAGTTGTGCTTCAATGAATGGATTGGATGTGTGTTGATTAAAAATGAATAATTAATTGCATATTATTCAAGGAAAATTTATGTTCATGATAAAAAATAACCATCACATGATCTAGAGTTGGCTATAGTAATCTTAACATTGAAAATTTGGAGACATTAACTCTTTTAGGGGAAGTGTGAAATATACATTGATCACAAAAGCCTCAAGTATATATTCACATGGAAATATTTGAATATGCACTGAGGCTGATTATTAGATATGATCAAAGACTATGACTGTTTAATCTGTTACCACCCTGGGAAAGAGAACTAGGTGGATGATGCTCTAAGTAGAAAGGACCCAGTGATTATATCATTGATTAGAATTTAAAATGATCCAATATTCTTAGATTTGATGAATATAGACATGTGATTCATAAATAAAGGAACTTTATCAACCCTTTCCAAAATGATTCCTCAATCATCTCTTTTGGAAAGGATAATTTATGATCAAAAGGATGATGTGTAAATTCAGAAGAAAGTGGAAAATATTAGAAAAGGTAAATCCATGGAGTTCAATGTTAATGAATATGGAATTGTGATATTTGGGATAAGAATATGTGTTCTATAAAATCCAGTGTTTAAAAATGAAATATTGAACTATTCCCATAGTTCAAATTTCTCCATTCAACCAGGAAACAATAAATACGTATCGATATCTCCAAGATATTTATTGGTTGGATAACATGTAGAAGTTGATAGATGAGTATACATAAAATTTCTTAGTATGTAAGCTAGTGAAGGATGATTGGAAGAAGTCTATGGGGATGATGAAACCATGATCCCTACCAGCATGAAAATGGGAGAACAACACCATGGAGTTTGGCACCGGAATTCCAAATTTATCCAGAATAAACTATACTATCTGGGTTGTGGTGGACTATCTTACAGTCAATAGACACATCATTTCAATTCAAGATGATTTCTCATTAGATCAACTACCATGGATATATATCATAGAAGTGGTATAGTGGCATGGTGTACCACTATCTATTGTATCCGATCAAGATCCAAGATCCACATCTATGTTCTGGTAGATTCTTCAACATCCTCTAAAAACTGAGATAAACTTCAATAGGACATATCATCCTCAAACTGATGGATAATCTTAGTGGAAAATCCAAACACTTGAGGAAATGTTGAGATCACGATCAATGGACTTATAAAGAATATTGGATCAACATCACCCTCCGGTTGAGTTCTCTTACAATTACAATTTCTACTTGAGAATCCCAACAGTTTCTTATGAATCCCTTTATGGGAAGTGGTGCAGAACACAGACATGTTGGGATGATGTTGGGGGGATAAAACTCTTAGGTCTATAAATGGTCGAGAAAATGGTGTAGAAGGTTAAAACCATCTAGCAAAACATTAATGCATATTAGAGTCGACAAAAGAACAATGTCTATAATCATCGATGAGACCCAGAGTTTGATGTTGGAGGCATGGTATTCCTCTGCATATCACCATGGAAGAGAGTTATGAGATTTGTTAAGAAGGGAAATCTTATTCCAAGGTATATCAACCCTTTTGAGATCCTTGATCACATTATAGTAGTAGTCTATAGTCTATCAGTCCCATCGAACCTATATCAAGTACATGATGTACTCCATGTATAACTCTTGAGGAAGTACATACCTAACCCATTGCATTTACTCAATCTAGAGGTGGTACCATTGGAGAATGACCACTCCTATGAAGTGAAGATGATGAATATCTTAGATCATTGGGAAAAATTTCTAAAAAATAAGTCAATTCCCCTTGTTAAGGTATTGTTGAGAAACTACAAGTTTGTAGAAGCACTGTGGGAACTGGAGGAAGTGATGAGGTGGAGTTACCCACATCTATTTTAGTGTGGGAAAAGGAAATTTCAAGGGTGAAATTTATTAATGGTGGAAGGTTGTAACGAAAAAAATTATTAATTAAAATTACTCTTGATCTAATTAAATTTATTTTTATGTAAAATTGTTATATAACATATGAAATTACGTGGTTTTATGTTTTTGTATTTTATATACCATTACCATTGCTAATATATCCATTTAACATTGATCATATGATTAGTATATGTTTAGAGCTATAGATAATCCAATTTACTCATACAATGGAGGATATGGCCTCATCCAATAGAATTTAACCATATTAATCCCTTTTGTAGGAGATTAGATAGGAGGTAGCATCACTGGGGTTTACTCTTGACAATGCCTGGGCTAATCTTCCACATGTTAAGGTTTAACGAAACATTCTATAGGATAAGTGTTAGTTGATAGAGATTACCACCTTAGTGTTGTTATCCAAGCCACCCCAATAGTCTATCCCCATCTGGCACCTTATCCTTAGGTCATATGTGGGTGTTTTAAGAGGTTATATAATAAGACCCTATCATTATGATTATGTACATTATTTTTTTCATAGATAATATACATTCATTTTATTTGTGTGACATTGTAAATAGATTTTAATGCAATAATATAATTTTTTGTTAATAGTCAATTGAGAAATTTATTTTGACAAATTAATGGATTTTTTAATTAAATAATATTTTAATAAAATTTTATTACTAAATTACTTTTTATTAAATATAATTTATTGTATAATTGTTTTTATGAAAACTGTTGTTATTTTTTTCAAGGTTTGAATGTTGTTTTTGTGAAAACCCATGAATTTTTTATAAATGTTGGTTTTTATATACCATGTAAAAAATCACTTATTTAGAAAATTATATAGATAAAATGATTATAATTTTTTGAATTTCTATGTTAATATTATCCAACGGTGAATTTTTCATTATATACTAGGACAATCCAATTTTTGGGTAAAAATTAAATACCGTTTAAATATATAATGTGTTTTATGAAATCATAATGAACCAATAGTGATGAAATAAAATACAATAAAAATTATTTTTGGAAAATATATTTTTTAACTTTAAAATAATGTGATTTTATATATGTTTGATTAATTTTATTGTGCCTTGGTGGACCCTCTAAGACTGATAAAAAATTTTGAATTTTAAAATGATTTCCTTGAGAGTGAGCCTCACAACCACATAATAAAGACTAATATAGTATGAATTTAGTACATTGTCCTTATAAATTTTTTTTTTCAACTCCCATTTTGAAAAAAAATCCTTAGATTTGTTTTTGGTTTTCAAGAATTTAATGTGTGGAGTCGAAAACCTAAATAGTTAATAATTCACTCTGTTTTCCTATATAAAGCCACCCAATATCCCACTTGTCTTCACTAAAAACCCCAAGAGAACATCCCTAATCCCTCTCTTATCCTCCCAAGGGTCCCCGATCTACCATTATTCCTCTCTCATGACTCTCCCAAGACTTTGGATCACACTTCCATGTAACGTATTTCTTCATCTGTCATTTTTTCCATGTTTCTTTATGTTGATATAACCTTGTATTTTCAATTAAAAATGTTGGGGTATTATTTCTCACCTCCCATATAATTTATTATTTAGTATTAAATTATTAGATCCCCCTTTCCACTCTCATTAATCCCTCATATGTACACTCATTACCATATAGAAATTCCATATGGGATTTATCTCTCTTCATTATATTAAAGAAATTATTTTTGTATTAACAATATGAATTTCAATGAATATGTTGGGAAATGTCTATATATATAAACCCCCATATTTTTCATTTAATTAACATATGGTGAGAGGCCAATTTATCTCCCATCAACCATTTTTATGAATTCTTAAGTCACATTGTTACGCTACCGGAACTGCACTGCGATTTTCCAAGCCAAAGACATTGTGTAGTGAATACCGTGCCAATTTCTCTATCACGGTTATTCACCATTAAGAACATTTAAATATTTATTATAGTGTTTCATGTATTAATTCCAAATTACTTTATCATTTTATAAATTATGATATTTAATGAATCCATTTTATATGATCCATTTCTCCGACTTGTGCATGAAATTAAATGATTAAGAAGGGTGTTCCCTGATAATGATTCAAGGGATTGAGTAATTATTAGTATCATGCTAAGGCAATGGAAGTATGGTTTTAATCTTTATAATTCATGTGAAATGATGGTTTACTCATGATCCTTGTGAAATAAACCTTGTCTCATTCTAATATCATGTTAAATGTTGATTCCACACCTTTATGTTATGATAATCATGTTATATCATGCATTTGTGTTAATGTTTCTCTTTTGATCCATTGATATTTTTATTTTCTATCATGTATTATATTCTTCATTTTATTCCTTGTTTAATACCTTACTAGTCTTTATATCTCACACTTTTCTTATGCATGTCCTCTAGTTATCCCATGTAATGCTATGTACGAAGGAATGTGTGTGTTTATGTAAAAAAATATGTCAATAAAGATGTGTATTTCATATTTGAATTTGTTATGTAATGTTTTTATGCCCCAAAGATACAAGACCTCTAAAAATTCTATATTATATCATGTGAAGACATTATGTAATAAATTATGTTTAAGTGTTAAATAAAGAGCAGGGTTATCATTGTAGTGGCTATGTGTATGAGTTATATTGAGAACTATAAATCCCAATATTTGGAAAGGCTATGAAATTCTTCAATAAATACTTAAATATTTTCACACATAATAGGAATATAATAAAGGATGATAATTTCATTCTTATCATCCATTTAAAAAAGGTTTCTTTATTTGTTGGGTATAATTACCCATATCGTTGATGTATTTTCTAGAGGAAATTCAATATTTTCATTAAATAGTTATATAGCATTGTATTGTTAATAATATTAAAAGATGATTACTTTTTCAACATTTTATTTGATCTTAATATAATTAAAGTTAATAAATGTGTATTATAGAATATACTCCCACTATGTGAAGGATTAATATATTACTTAGAAGCATCATCCCACAAACACTAACATGATTTGAGTATAACGCTTGGGTTGAAAAAATCACAGTACTTGGTATTTTCATGAATATCTCTACATCAAGGTGTCGAGGTTGTGATAAAATAGTTCTATAAATATTATATGATATAATGGAATGTATAAATACATAATCAAATAAATCCTTTTCATTCTTGAGTAAATATGAATTGTACCCTGCACAACTTTATTTTTATACACCGCTTCAGTTGTGGTGAGGTCATAAGATTTACCTTACTCTATCATATTTGGTAGTTTTATTGTGTTTATTAACCTCAAAAACATGTGGTTCAGTGTTATGAATTTCATAGTGACCTTTCTCCACACAATTGAATCATTGAACTGTGGGTGGTGAATTAGGAGGATACTTCCTTTCTAACATCACATTGGTTAGATTATTTTTTTCCTCTTTTATATTCATGAGCTTAGTGTCATCCTATACCACACTAAAATAATTTAATATTCCATTTAAGGGATCTCTAAAAATTATTTTCCATTATTTATGACATGTAGTTTGTAGGATCATCTCTCACCCTTTTTTATTTGATCCACTATCTTTAAACTCCATTAATCTCTTATTATATCCATGTCCAAGGGACTATTATCCAAACACCATATTAAAATTTAAGAGAAAATTTCACTACTTCTTCATAACTCCCAAAGCCTCAGATAGATATATCCTTTTGGATTTCTGATATTAAACCAAAACTTAATTTATTTATATTTATACATTTGTGGATAACAATATATGAGGCATATCATAAAGGAATTTTTAAACATTCCTAATAATTTGGGAGAGATTTACCCTCCTTTTTACTAAGATCAAGGAACACTATATATTTTTTTTCAAAGGGTTAAAGTGAAGTAATTATTATGAAATAAATTTTTAATGTAACATGAATCCATTTGTTATATTTCATCTTTCAGCTTCGTATTCTTTGTCATTATGGACCACTGATCAAGATGTCAATATAAATGATACACTTCCAGGGTAATCATACCTTATCAAAATAATTGGGTAAGAAATATGATCTTTTAAATTGAACTAGACCACTATTCCCTAAAATTGGAATCAGATGACCTATTAAATAGTTTTGGTCATTTTTGTATAATGAAATTTATAGAAAGTTCATCCTTCTTAGATGAAGGTGGATATTCCACAAGGATTATGTTATTATTCATAGCCTATGTTGGTAAGATTCATCATGATGTTTTAAAATACAATACCCATTTATATGGGTATATCATTCAGATAATCATTTCATGGTCCCATATATAGTTTCATACTATTTATTCTCCTGGTTCTAAAATTTTTCGGAAATAAATAAGGATTAAACAAAATATAATTTCATATAGAATAAATAACATATTATTTATGAAAATAATTTCTAAAGTTATATCCTAAGGAATTTTTATGTTTATTATACCCTTATTCTAAAATTATGCTTCTAGGAACATGCATATTGATATTTATTACATTAAAACATATAAATACATTAGATTTATTTCTTAAAAAATTGTCTGTACATGGATTGTGATTATCCAAACTACATCCCCATAGAGTGTCAACTCAGGTATATAGAAATGCCTCTAGAACAAGCACTATGAGATGATAATGTAAATACCCAATACACCCTCTTCAGGTTTATTACCCCTTGTTAAATATCTTCTAGAGAAAAATTTACTTGTGGTATCCAGATATAGATTTCATTATATAGAAACCATGAGCTCTTATACTTTTTTAATGCTTTAGGATATTTCCATTAAACTCAATCATACCTAGAGGTATTTCATAAACATTTAAAAGTTCTATATCTCAAATTCCCCATAATATTATCTGATACAAACTGAAGAAACTCACCTTTTTCCAACATGACTATGATGTCATTTTTAGATAAATAACATACTAGTAATATATTCTATGGTCAAATTGTTCAGTATATTTGTAAAATCATGTTCATACTTAACATGTACTAAATAAAACTAAAAAATTTCATTAATCATTCTTATTTATCTTAATAAAATATCTCACATTCTCATAAGTACATGAATTCACCTAAGGATGTACATTTAATAAAGGGGAAAACTAAAATCCCAATAATGGGTGGGATAACACATAAAGAATCTGAGACACACATCAGTAGTAAATATGGTTGTGTAATAATCATCATCGTATCATAATAATGATATCATAATCATAATATTAAGGGATTAATTTTAAAAATTCATGAAAATCAGAATATTCACAATAATAAAATATCATAACATTAAGGTCAAATGCCACAAATAGTTGTGAGTTGAACAAGCAACATGTTTACACATAACATATGTTCATAACTCATAACATAATAAATGCGAAGAATGATAACATCAATTTGACACATAATTTCAATTTTTTTAAATTAATCAATTAATTATAGGTATATATAATTTTTGGCCCATCAATCACATCATAAAATTATCGTAATCCTTAATGAAACATGAAAGGGGAAATATACTAATTGTGGGAATGAAATAAACACAGGGAAATAAATTTGTTTCATAATGTTTTTGAAAATATAACTTTACTAAATAAACTATATGAATCAAAAATGAATAAGAGAAGTCATATTTTGGAATAAAAATTATTATTATTTATTATACAAGATATTAATTAAGAGTATTCAAAGTGGTGTTTTTCAAAATAAATAATCATTGTATGTTATTCTTATTTGGAATAGAAAACATTTTAACAATCTTTAAATATGTATATACCAAAAAGGATTTGGTAATTAATTTTTATTGGACACTTTAAAGATATTTGTGTAAAATCCATACTGAAAATAATGTTAAATATGCGATAAAACAAAATTGAGGTATTTGGGTTTCACAAAAGCCATATATTAAATCCTAATATATTTTTTCTCTTTTCTATAACCTTTTTCATAAACATTGTTTTATTAATACATGGAACTAAAATTGAATTGTGTTTATTTTTTCACCCTTGTCCATTTATAACCATTTAATTATATTTCTTATTTTTCTTTTTTAATGGTGAAACAAATTTATATCATATTAACTTTAATATATCTTATCCTATTTTTATTAGACTATTTTTATTCTAGATAATTTATAAATAATTAATATTTATTTCAATAAGAATAAATATATGAAATGAAATATTTATAAATTATATATAATTCATAATATTTATCAATTAAGGATTAGATAAGAAGGGTGTTCATAATTTCCTCCAGGGCGATTAGTCAAGTGTTGATGGGGAAACATATTATGTGGATGAAATAGAAGTACGAAAAAGAACATTTCATAAATATAATAATTATATTTGGTTACCATCATTAATATAATTTATCTTACAAATAAATTAATATAAAAATATATGTGTTTGAATGGAATTGATAAAAAAAATATAAGACGAAAATGAGATAAAAAAGTTAATGAAAACTTACCCTCTTTTCAATGATGCTTCTTTTCTACGGTATCAATACCATTTAATTCATTGAGTTTGATTACTCTATAACAATAATTATTATTATAACGGAATAAATATATAGTATTTGGATATATATATTTTTTTTACATGAAAGGTATGTGGTTTTCCGAGTGAGGGTGAGCAGTATACATGAGGGGAGGGGCATTTTATTGATAAAATAATGGATAAAATATAATTTCTAATGTAAAAATTATAATAGTGATAATTTTAACATTATCGATCATATATATAAAAAATTATTTTTGGACTTCAAAAACATTTATAATCTGTGTTTTCTAGTTTTTTTAAATGTAATGTAGAATAATGACAAAATGTAATTTTAATTGAACACCGTCATTTAAATACTTTGGAAAATACATTATAGTTTTGTAATTTTAATTTAATGGATTATTATAATACATTAAATGTTTTTTATATGATCAAAAAATTATTTAATTAATTTGATAATTATGAAATTATGAATGATACCATTTAAACATATTTTTTACGGAAAAATCTTTATAATTACTATTTACTTTAAAATTGAAGTATTTCCAAAAAATAAAACTTAAAAAATTTCAATACTCTAAATTCAAAAATAAATTTACTTTTCACAGAACATTTTTTTACCAATGATAATTTTAATTTCTAATATAAAAATTATGATTTTTATGGAACACATTAAAATACTTTTTTTTAAAATGTTATTGTAGTTTATTTGTGTTTTTAATCTTGATATTTATTTTATTGAATTATATTATCAATATTTTCATAAATTAATCGTAATAATGATTATTAATATTTCATTTTATATTTATGAGGTAAAATTAATAATCTTCTAGTCATGTTACGATTCCTAATAGGTAGGTTACTATTCTCAACATTCTAGTTACTATTACAACAGAAAAAATTCTATTCTAGTGATCATATTACCTTCTATAAATACTGATCCATTTCTATATTCAGTGTTCTATACAAGTCCTCCCAAGGATCTATATTTCCATTTTCTATGATGAAAATTGGTTTATAAATTTTTATTTAGTTTTTTATTGTATTCTTTATAGGGGTGATGATTGAAGATGAAATAATTTATCCAAATTTTCTCATTTTTCTTTTTTTCCCATTAGAATATTTATAATTTTCATTTGTTGAGTTTTTTATTAATATAACGCTCTCCATTATTGAAATAAAGTGTTTTCATTTTTCTATGTGTTTTATGTTTTTAATACTAATAAATATAATCCAATACACATTTATTTAGGAATAAATATTATTTATAAATTCTTGGTCATTGCAAAGCCTCTCAACAAAGACATCCTTTTTAATAAATGGGTAGGTGTAAACAAAATAACCATATAAGGTATCCACATATCTTATCACCTGATATATTTTAATGAATTCAGGTGCTATCTATAATGAGGTTGCACCCTTCACATTTATATCCTATACATTCCATAAATATTAAATTATCATTTAAATGCATTCTCAAAAACACATTATAAATCAACATTATCCATATTAAATCAATAATACAATGTATTTCCCCAATTAAAAAATTAATTTTATTAGTAATCCTCCATCATCTAATATTATATACTGAAATGGTGTATAATTGATACATCATCAGTGTAATATTAAATATAATTCATTCATTTATGATACAGAAAATTTGGACCTGAAGTAGAAAACTAATATCCAATTATTAATGGAGAGTAATAGATAATATGATCATATGACACTAAATAATTTAAAGAAAATTAATAATCCATTATTATTAAATGATGTTAGAAGACCATAAATGCATCATTAATGAGGTTTTTATAATCAAAATAATGATTTCAAAAAATTAATATAAGTATTAAATTTAAAATAACTTCCTTCTAACTTTGTATAAGAACAGAGTTATAAATAAATTTTCAAAATTCATTTCATTACATTATGAAAATGATACCCTCTTTTAACATCAATTTCAATATAAAATACATAAATATTTAGAAAAATATTTTATTTGAAAAAAACCAATTGAAATTTTAAATTATGTTTCATAATAATTAATGGTAAAAAGGGAATTAAATTTAATTCATGCAATAATGTTAAAACAATTATTCCATTCATATTTTAGAAAAAAATCCAAAAAACTTTTTAGGAAAACTGACAAGAAGATTCCTTTAAATAAATAATATATTAAAATATTATTAAAAATTAATTATCATAGTATGTGGAGTTTTTATAATAATATTTTTGAAACTGATTAAAACATCATTGACATGGTATAAAAGGAGTTTGAAGGAAAATATTTAAATATGAATTACTCTAAAAGAAAATCTATAACTTGTAAATCACTTGTTTATTCTTGATCCAATAAGTGATTAAGTAGAAAATAAAAATGAAACCACAAAATTTAACCCTCAAATAATAAAATAGAATGTATTTATGATGTTATGATAATATAATTTTACCAAACAAATCTAAACATTATTAATTCACAATTAAAATTAGATAGAAATATATATCCCTCACTACATTGGAAACATTTCAATAAAAAGTCATAAAACAAAATTAGTTAAAACACTAAATAACATGATTAAATAGTATATTTTGATATAATCTATCAAAAGGGTAGTTTGGAAACCAAATATAATAAATTTTGTTCATAATTTAACACATGTCTCATTGATGTTGAAATGGGAAAAAATTACCCTTACTTTAGGTCTCCTCTTAGTCATATGCATTGCATCATCATGTATAATGAATTTAACATTATTAAATACTTTATCAATATCCTTTGTAATCTATATACTTTTTTCATGGTCCTTTAATAATAATTTTTATTTCATTCATTAAAAAGTTCTTTCATACATTGACCACTTATGGATGGTTAATAATTTTCTCCATAATAATTTCAGAACATTATATGTGGTTAAATGAGATATTAAATGGTCTAGTCATCATGAATATTTAAAAAGATTCATGAATATGTATTTTATTATATATATATTTTTATAATCATCCATGATGGATGTTAATAGAAAAAATCACATCACATCATGTTGGTGGTAGTCCACTCGTACACACGAGTAACAAATTAATTTTCTAATAGACAAAAGGGTAAAAAGGTATATGATATATTTTATTTCCATAATCATAAATATGTAAAAAAATTATATATATTGTACCACATTATTTTTCATGTAAGTAACCCATTCATTATGTTTTTTATGTACGTAATGTGTTTTAGTGAATTTTGGGATGGTTTGGGGGACCTTGGGAATGTCATTTAGAATGTTCTAGATGTTAACGGCTTGAGAATGATTAGTTGAAATTTGGAGACACCTCCAAGAAACTATTTAGTGTGAAGTATAGGCTATGGGTAAGGCTTATCGTTTAGAAAAACCATACATCCACCTTGGAGAAATAGTTATTTTAGTGAAGATGCATTTTTCATCATTATTGAATAGTTTTTCAAAATGTGTGGGACAACCATGTGACGTGATTATTAAGATAGAGGCATGTTCATGGTTAGAGTATAGTTTTCCAAAACATGTATCTGACAATGCATGGAGAAATTGTTTATCCAAAAATTTTGAATGTTACTTGTATTCACCATGTAACCTTTATTTTCCCCCTATTATGACCCTAACTCATCGTCCTCCCTTTCTAAAGGTGGTGGAGACCCTTACCATTGATTTGGGAGAGTTATGTTGGAAAATCATGTTGTATTAAAACCAATATTCCTTTTTAAGTCTCCATTATTTGTGGATTTCATAGATCCCTTCTTATTCCCTCTATTGGAATGTTAGATCCCCTCTGTTGGGGATAAATCAAGGTTTCTTTATTCATATCATGTTGTGATTTGGTTTTATTGATGATAATGAAGGGGATCTAAGTCATGCTTTTGGAGTTTTAACACAAATTATTGAATAATTAATTTAAATCATTATTTTTACCACTATTTCCTTGGAAGAAAATTTTTCTATGAACTCCTCTTATTATAACATTAATTCATGGTGTCAAATTTTTTAGTCACAGTAAATTTATTATGAAATTATTATGCAATTAATGGTATAAATATTCTTTATTGATGGTTTGTGAAATTTTGGATGTTTTCTATGAAGTTCTTTATTGAATAATTTTAAATTAATGATTTTAAAACAATATTCTAGTTTTATTCATGGGAAAAAAAAATTCTGAATGATTTTTATTAAAAATATAGATTTATTCAAATGTTTTGGAATAAAAATATTTCAATAGTTCTGAAAAAGTTAGGTGGCATGTTTCCATTTACATTGGTGTTACCCCGTGGAAGGGCTATGTTCCATTAGGGAACTAGTATATTTCTATCTTGTGATAACATGGTAGATAGATGAAAGACCAGTCAAGAGTATGGAACATTCCCCTAGGATAACATTTTGTGGATGTGTGGATTGGAGTGTATAATTCCAAATGGATTGTGAAATGGTTTTGAGGACTTGTTTGATTGTTTCTCTAGATATTTTTTTCTCAAAAAATCTTGGGTTTTATTTAATCTATTAAAAATGATTTATTTTTTTATTAACATTTTTATATAAATTCAATAACATGCTCTATACAAGTAGAATAAGTCGGGAAATCATTAGTGTAAAACATAATATGTTTTATTAGTCACCCTATACTTGGGAATTTTTGTGTGTTTGAAGATATTTTTTTATCGAGACATAGGTGATGGAAAATATATCATTTCTTCAGTGATTTTTCGTGCTACATTGGGTTGTATTGTGTATTTGGAATGTGGAGACTTTTTTAAGTTGTGTAGTTTATTTCATTGGATTACTTGTGCTTTGTGCTTTTTTCGTCCACAATTGTACTCTAAAGTTGGTATTCTTCCACATTGATACTCTTATAGAGTTTGGTTTTGATATTAGTTGGTAAATAATTTTATTTGTATTATGTTGTTATTGTGAAACATATATTGGTTTTGGATATGGAATTATTGGTTATGAGTTTCATTATTTTTAAAGAGAAAATTGTCACCCAATTGTATAAATTCACTTTGGAATTTACTTGCATCATTTGATGTCTTGAGGATGTTTCCTAATACCGAGTAGAAATTTTTCCACATCTCAATACAATGAGGAGGGGAAGGATGTTATAAGTTGTATAATTTTATTCAATCCAAGGGTATTATCTTTTTCATTCTTGGAGTTGAAATCCGTTCTTGATTAGTCCTTGAGTTGGGATGGTATAAAGGATTAGGATCATCCGAACAGGAAATGTAGAGACTAAAAAGACAAAACGAAACTATTTATCATGAACCTCAAGTTACCATGTAGTTGGGTACATAAATGTTTTGGAGAAACTTATAGGATTTTTACTTCTCCGTCATGGGTTTTTAAAAATATAAGATCATAAAATGAATTGTCACAAAGAGTGCATATTTCATTTTGAGTAATGATTTACAATTTCTTATAAATGTGCTGATTTTTAATAAATAATGATTTTTTAAATGTGAAATTTTTAATAGGGAATACATGTGGTGATTTGAACGTGGTTTTATTTTCAAATTCATTCTGGCATTTTCAAAAATGTGTTGAAAATAGAAATTATTGAATTTTTTAAATCCGTAAAGTGATAAATTTTATGTGGAAAATTTAAAACTTTTAAGCCTTAATTTTTTAAAGAGTTATACCTATAGAATTTTTTTTGGTTATAAAAATGGAACCCATTTGCCATATAATTATCCCACCAGAAAAAGTTGATGAGAATGAGGTTTCATCTGAACTAAAAAGTTGGTTCAGAGTATATTCTATTCATTTTAGTTGATGGATAGAGGTATTAGAAGGGATGAACCATAATAAATAGATTATTCAGTTTTTTTTTAGAATAATGATTTATTCATCTTCCAACAATATTTAGAACAAGAGATGATAGAGTTGTGGATTAATAGGTTGAATAAAATATTTGAATTTAATATTACACTAGTAGAGATGAATTTCATGTTAGCGATGTATATTCTAGATGATCCAACACACTAGTGGTGGGATTTAGTAGTTCAGGATTAATTAGAACAAGGTAATTCATGGGAGGATTTTAAATAATTTTTTTTTTAAAAAAAATCAATCCTTGAATGTTAAAGATTACTAGAATGAGGAAATTATCCATCTTTAAGAAATAAAATCTACTAATGACCAAGTATGTTGATAAATTTATGAATTTAACTCACTTTGTGCAAGAAGTTCCATCTAGTGAATCTTTGAGGACACACATTTTTTAATCTGGATATAGATAAGAGATTTTTTTGAACATATTCTTGATTTTTATAATGGATTATACAAATATGGTTAATATATTGACAGTGGATGAAAGGGAAATCTCAAGAGATATGGGTGGAGGGATTATGTTGATACCTATAGGAAATGTTGGGAACTCTAATATTGGGAACAAGACGAAGAGGTGAAACTATTTCCAAAATAGTTGGATGACATAGAACAATATAGCTGGATTAGTGAGTATTCCTCAAAACCCTGATGGTAAATATGGTTTTTTTAAATATTTTTCATTTGACAATGTGATGTGAGACTATAGGGAACCACCTCGATCATTCCATAATTACAATCACATAGGGAATCATTAGTGAGATTATCACTGTGATCCATGTTTGGGTTCTAGGGAAACATATCATGTTTCACTGATTTTATATGTTTAGATAGGATAAGGTTTGTATAAAAAAACTTTACAGTAGAACTATGAAATCTTGGGTGATTCCTAGAATTCTAGTACTCATTATAAAGGGAATTAGAAATGGGGAAATAAAGAACAATGTGTAGTGAGTATATAGTTGTATTGACATGACGATGTGATTTTAGATGATCAATCTAGTACATCAATTAATTGAGGTATGATTCATTTAAATTATACCATAATTCAAGATTTTTTTTGATATAGGTGTATCTCATTCATTTATTATTTCTCATGGTATTTATTTTTTTGGGTTGAATATCTATGGTGATTCCATCTATTTTGAAACATAAAATACCACTTGGTCGAAGAGAATGTAGATCCTTAATTCAATAATGGCTGATGGAGCTGAATTGAGATGGTATTTCCCTACACTATGGAAGTATTTATATGATATTGTTATGGGTATGGATTGGTTTACTATTTTGAAATATCCCATCAATTATAATACCAGAATTTTTAGATTTACTACTGAAGATTCTGTAAAGAATCTATTTTGAAAAGAGAACATATTAAAGGAAAGAGAAAATTTCATGTTGGTACTATTATTTGAAACTATATTGTACTAGTTGGCAGTTTTGAATTTATAAATTAAGGATGATACTAGGGATAACGATTTTCCAATAGTTGTTGATCACTTTTCGAATGTGTTTCCAAATTTTTTTGGGTTCCCACTCATAGGAGAATTATAGGTTATGACATATCACAAAATTGGGACCATTACTATCTCACTCAATCTTACTAGTTAAAACCAAATAAAGATATTGAATTGAAATTCTAGTTTACAATTTAGAATGAAAAATGTTAATTCAACCTAGTACATCTCCGTGGGTATAATAAACCTTGTTTGTGAAAAATATTGATGGAAGTATAATGTTATGTGAGGATTATTATAAGATTAACCAAGTTATGATAAATAACTAGTATCCAATTCCCTACATTGATGGTATTATCACTCCTTTTAGGATATAACTTTGTTTCTCTATGATTGAATTTCCTGTAGAATACAAACAATTGAGGGTCTAGAAGGAGGATATTCAGAAATAATCTTTTAGAATTAGACATGGACCTTACGAATATATGGTTATGTTTCTATTTATAATAAATTCACATGTAGTCATTGTGTAATTTATAAATTAGATATTTAAAAGATATATGAATTATTTTATGGTGGATTGTTTTGATGAAATATTGGTGTATTTAATGACAAGGTCTGAGCATGAACAAAACATGGTGATAGGATCCTCATATATATGCCAAATGATCAAAGTGTGATTTTTATATATAGCAGGTATATTTAATTGAACATGTAATCATGGAAAGTGGTTATTCATTAGATATAGAAAATATTGAATTCATAATCTCTTGTAAACCACAAAATAATTTCATTGGGATATATAGTTTCCTTAGTCTGGTTGATTATTACGATGATTTGTTCGTGATTTTTTAGGACTGGATTCACCAATGTCATCACTGTCAATGGAAAATGTTCCATTTCAATTGATTGATCAATGTAGTAAGTATTTTAACGATTTTAATGTTCACCTTACATAAACATTAATCTTAATTTCATTGGGATCGGGACAAGGGTATATGGTGTATTATGAGGCATCAATATTTTTGATGGGATGTTTTCTCCTGAAGGAAGATCATATTATTGTTTATTGTCACAGAAATTACTATTTTATGCGGAAAAATACCCAACACATGATTTGAAATTAGTTTTTGTATTCCCTAATTTAAAAATACGGTGTTATAACCTATTTGGTGAGAAATGTATGGTTCTTAAATATCATAAGAGCTTCAAATCAATTTTCTCATAATGGGGTTTTAACTGAAGAAAAAGTTGATGGATGTAGTATCTATAAATGTTTAAATTTCACTAGATTTATATAATAGGTAAATTAAATTATGTGAAAGATGCATTAAACAAAAATTCATGTTGTGAGTCAGAAAAAAACTCTTTAGAATAGTGGTATTTGTTTTCAGTGATAGCTGACATGCATGTGGATTGTAAAGAGTGAGGTTGTGTTTCAATTCCATTATCAGTATCCATGGTAATTTACTTGGTGGGGGAAGTTAAAGAGGAACAAGAATCTGATTCAGAATGTGTTGTAACAAGGTTAAAACTTAATGGTGGGGATATTAATAAGGGATGAAAGCTGGATGGGAATTATTTTTTGTCGTTTCAAGGTCATATTATCACAACCTTAGCTTTCTAGAAACATATTTTTCATTCTAACTACCCTTTGATAGGGGTTTTTCATCGTGTTATACAGAATAATTATAAGTCTTTGGAAGCAAAGTCCTAGTGGAGCAACATGGAAGGGAAATTTGATAACATTTTGACCATATGCCTCTCCTATTAGTAGGTAAAATAAGAGAAATAGTAGCCAGTGGGTATGTTTTAGTCATTACCTATTTCTATTTGGAAAATGGGAGCAGATATACATGGATTTTGTTATTGGTTTCCCAATGATGGCTTGAAAACACAGTGTCATATGGGAAACAGTGGATTAGCTGACAAATTTCTCTAATTTTATACATATTCCTAAATCACAAATGGTGGAGGGTGTTTTTTAATCTATATCTATGAAGTGTTAAAAATTAATTGTGTACCGGTTTTGATAGTGTCAAAAATTGATTTTAGGTTTATATCTTTTTTATGAAAATCCTTATATTAAGCCCTTGGGAATCAGCTGAATACGAGTTTTGTATATCATCTCAGGTAGATTTAAAATATAAAAGGATGATATAGTGATTGTAAGACATGTTTCATTATTGTGTAATGCATTTTGTTGTCTCATTGTAGAATAAAATATTATTATTATAATTATAATATAACAACATTTAGTGGGACTCGATAAATATGGATCCTATTTAATCATTTCAGGGTAATCCATGACATTTCCCACATTTTTCGATTGAAATAGGTGAGTCTTCAACATTTGGGATGAGCCATGTTTAATAAAAAAAGTTTAAGATTCAGTTAGTTAGGAAAAGATTGGAGATGGGTCATAGTCGTTAGAAATATAATGTGGATTGCCATCAATGGTTGTTGTCATTTTAGGTGAGTGATCAGGTGTTCTTGAGAATATCTTCAAGTATTGGGAATCATCTTTTTGGGAAGAAAGGTAAGTTATCTCCTCTATATATAGACAATTTTTAGATACATTAATAGGTTGGTTAGGTGTAATATCAGGTTTCTTTTTCACCATGGTTTTTTAGTGCATAATGGTTTTGATATATCTTAGTTGAAAAATTATTAGCCTAATCCTGACCATGTGATTTGATGGGATCACATAGACATAGAGCTAGATGCATTGTTGGTTCATATGCTGGTATAAATATCAGGTAGGTAAGAGAATTTATTGAATGGTAAATGAATTGGTCTGGTGTGGGTTTTTCGTAAAAAATTCCAGATTAAGGAATAAACTTGGGAATTGGAAATGTAAATGGTAGATGAATGGCTAAAACTCTTTCATGGAAATCATGGTTTTCCTCTTTCTATAGAGGTAATAGATAATGGCGAGGAGAGTGTAACATATATGTTCTCTATTTTTTATCCCATTCCTATTGTACTTTATGAATTTAATGTGGTTGGGAGATTATTGAAATGGTTTGGAGGTATTTGGGAATATTTTCACTTCTCTTACGGTGCACTATTTGAGCATGGTGAACACAAATTGTGAAACACCTCCAAAAACCCATGAAAAGTAAAAGAGAGGCTAATTGGATCTGTATGGATTGGGAAAAACATTTTTCTACCTAGGAAAAACAATTATTTTGGGATAGATGGATTTTTCATAGATGGTGCATGGTTTCTCTATCCATGTTGTCGAAACCTGAAAGGTGATTCTTGAGACAATGGAATATTCACGGTTATTGCACTATTTTCCGAACTGTGCATGTAAACCATGAAAAACCATAATCTAAATCACAAATTTGTGGATATAACTCATTTTATCCCTTTAACCCCTATTTGTTTCCTCTATTGAAACCCCACCATGTATTCATCTCTTACTATAGGCTGTGGAGACCCTTCCAATCGATCTAGGAGTAATCTGTTGGAAAATCATAGTGCATTGAATCCTAGATTCTTTGGTATGTCTTTGTCCAGGGAGGTTTTTTAAGATATATTTGTATTCCTCTCTTTTAATTTCATATACAATCTTTTTGGGATGAGTCATGGTTTTGTGACGCAAATTGTAATGATATTTTGTTATGATGACGACAGGGAATGATATCTAAGTTTGGTTTTTCGAATTTTAACCCCCTTTTTTGAATAATTCCTATCATTATTAATTTACTCAGTATTTTTTTAAGATAGGTGGCTTCACTATCTCTTCCACTTATTATAACATAAAGTATTGGTATCAAATTATATTAATTTCATGATATTAATTTTGAAATTTTTATACAAATCATGGTAGAAACATTCTTTAGTGATATTTTGTGAAATTGTGAATTTTTTTTGAAATGTTCTCTATTGAATGGTTTTAAATTGATATTTTTAAAACATATTTTTTGGTTTGATTCATTGAAAAAAATTTAATTATTTTTATAAAAAATATTGTTTTATTGAAATTGTTTGGCACAATTGTTTTGGAATTGTTTGGAATAATTGGTTGGCATGTGTTCCTTTGCATTAGAAGGACCCTATGGAAGGGGATTATGCATTTGGGGAAGTGGTATATGGTTACCTTATGAAGACATGTAATATTGATAATGGAAATCTCATGAATATAGATCTGTTACTAGGTATTGCATCTATGGATGTATGGATTACAATGGGCTTTAAAAAATGGATTGTAAAATGGATTGAATCAATTGTTTGATTGTTTCCATGGAAACTGTTTTTTGTGTGTAAATACATGGATTTGATTTAATCTGTTAACTTTTTTTATTTTTTCAGATAAAGTTTCTAATATTAATGTTTTAACATGTTCTATCCTAGTGGTGTGAGTATGGATTCAATTTGAGATAAAACTACTCGGTTTTATTACTCACCCCATGCACGGGCATTTTTATATATATATTTTTTTATCAAGACACATGTAAAGGAAATGTATCTCATTTCTTTAGTGATGCACTGTAATACTTTAGATTGTATTGTGTACTTCAAACTTGAATCATATTGGGATTTGTGGGGTTTATTTCTTTAGATTCATTGAGTAATGTGGCATTGTATTCCACTTTTTACTTTTATGTTGTTTTTATTCCACTTTGGTACTTTGGTATAATTAGTTTTAATATCAGTTTTGTATTGTTATAGTATGATTGGTTGGGTTTATTTATTATTTCAATGTTCAAATTATCCCCCAATTTTATTAATGTCCTCATAAATTTTTGATAACCTTTGGCATCTTGGGGATGCCGCCTAGGGGAAAGAACCAATTCTTCCTCATCTCATGTCAATGAAGAGTGGTTGGATGTATTATATATTCATTAATTACATATTTAAAACCTTATAATTAAAATGGTGATTGAAATCAATGTATATAACTACATCTAAAGTGTAGGTTGAACATAAGCACATGGTTTGTTTTAATTTCTCATAGGGTATAAAATATGTGAATTAGGGTTTTACCACTATAATAATTTCATATTATCTTATTTAAGATACAGGTTTTATTAAATTGTCATATTTATTTAATATTTTAATGATGAAAAATAGGAAATAAAATTAAAACACTCGATTAAGAGCAATACCTCTTATTCAGAATAAAACAATTGAATTGCGTTTTAATCCATTTAGGATGGAAATTTGATAAGAATTATGCCTCTATATCATGGGTAGGATGGTTGAGAAAGTAATTCTGTAGGGATTGGTCAAGCTTAGGGGCTTAATATTTATGAAGAATAGAGGAGATGTGGTTACCTGTTATAAGTGAGGGTAAGGGAAAACATGGAATTAATTTAAATATTTAAATACTCTATATTTCATTACCATGTAAATTAGAAACAAATGGGCTTAATTTAGAAGATATTGTATTATAATGTCTAAATTCCTTCCATAAATAAAATTTATACATGTTTTTTTCACTTTCAATCCATATCTTTTGGTTCAACCCCCTCATTAACTCTTTTAAAAAATAATTTTAATGAAACATTTTTTAGATTTTAAGTGTTATAAATTTACTTATAAGGTTTAAATTATTAAACAATGATCGATGAATGAAATTTTGGACCATCTACCATCCCAATATTACCATTGCACAGTTTATTTATCTTTAAATCATTAAATAAAATATTTTTTGTCATAAAATAATAATAATTTTCTTTGACTAATCATTTAATTTCACTTCAAAGACATCAAGAGAAAAATATAATTGTAATATGAACATATTCACCTATAATTATACTTTATAATTACATATTAAATTTTTTCTCAATCCACAATTCGTCCTAAAAATATTAATTTTATTATTTTTGAAATCATTAACCTTCATTTTATTATTTCATGTACAAGCATTGTATTTATGTTGCATAAGAATTTAAGGTGATTATATCATTACTAAAAATTAAAAATACTATATTTTGCTAAAAATAATATATTAATATTAAAAACAACCATTTATAACTGACATTAAATTCTTTTCAACCAAAAGTTAAATGTATTAGTGATAGTAAAAGTGAGTGGTATTTTTTATTTATTATTTCTTTAAAATAATATAAATGTCATTATCAAGGGAAAATTTTACCAAAATGAAATATATTATAATTTAAGATTCCTATAGAAGAAATAAACTCTTCAAATGTAATAAATTCAAGTTATGGGTTGATTTTGAGACCTTATCCCACAGCTCTAACCATAATTAACATGTTCAACCAACTGTCATGTTCATAATCCATTACCATTAGTACAATTCATTATGACTAGAAATTAAATTTAACTTATTAAAAAAATTTAACAACCTTATTTAGAATATAGAATTAAATTTTCAAGATTCAATTTGTATAAGTGTTAGAAATCATTTTCAATATATATTAGAAAAATTCATTGAAATGAACTTATAGAAATTTTTTTACGACATAAAAATTTACATATACCAAAATAAAATATAATTATGACTCATATGGAATTAGTATTTTAATATTTAATAAAATAGATATTTAATTAAATTAAACTAAAAATCCAAATATGATGGTACTATTAAATTACATTATTTAATGAAAATTAATGTATGTTATCTCAATTTTTTTTCTCTACTCAATAAAAATAAATATTTTCAAAAGAAATAAAAAATTATTCCATTCAATACTATTACACGATGATTTCAAAAATAATTTCGATTCTAATAAATAATTTTTTTTTAAAATGGTAATTACTAATTATAATATCCACTCAAAAAATTATATAAAATCAAATTTAATATAACCCTGAGATATTATGATATATTTCATTTTAAATAAATTAATTTTTTTTGATAGTTTCTAAAACGCAAAATGTTGAGCCAAAAAGAACCATATTAATGTACACCATTAGAAACTATATTATAATTTCGAATTTATGAATATAAATAAGAAATTATTTTACATTATATGGTTTTTAAATGAATAATATAAATTCATTAGGGATTAATTGTTTAAAAATGAAAATAAAATTCATTTGAATGTAAATGAAATATTTTTCTGAAAACCAGTTTTTATGTATGTAATGTGTTTATATCATTGTAAATTAAATTAAGAATAAATTTTCAAAGATTTAAATTATGATTTTATTTTATATTTTAAATAAAATATTGTATCATTCTTATAAATGTTTTCCATGTAATGGGATAAGAATAAACTCACTTATATTCTTCAAAACAATATTTTTCAAAAAATAGTATTTTTCAGGTTTTGTGCACTTATTTTAAAATTAATTATTACCAAATATAGAATATTTATTTAAAAATTGGATTTAATTTTTAAAATAAAAATATAAAAATTATCTCATATTTAATTATTGTTAATTCTATAACGATCATACTTTTTCAATGAATGGTGAAACATATTATTTTTATTAATGAATTTCATTTTGTTTAAAGAATTTACAATGTTCAAATTTGTTTCATGAATAATTATTTCAATTAATTTATTAATAATAAAATTTATTTCATTTTAACTATTTTTTGGTTGAAATATGATATAAAAACTTTTTATACTTAAGAAAACCTTATCTTTGGAAGAAAACATTCTTAACCATTAGAAAATTTTATTTTAAATTAAATCATATGAACTTTATGAATTGAATTTCCAAAAATGGATTGTATAATTATAATTAATATAATTAATACTTACTAAATATTTATTCTAAATTTTTTGGTCATAGTGAATCATAAAAAATTTAAAAAACCAAATACCAATATTAAGGTTAAAACAGGTTTACATGGGTGTTAAACTAAAATGATAATGGAAAAAATAGCCTCAATAATTTTTACAAACCCCATTGGTTGGTTTAATTTTCAAATTACATTGATCACCTACAAATATTAACCATTTTGGTTCCATTTTTTCCAAAACATTATATGAAATTATTTTTAAAATATTGTAAACGTAAAAGTGTGTCACTTATCTCAATTATAAAGGATACCCCATATCCTCTCTTATTCGCATATCAAGATACTTTTATATGATAGAATACCTATTTAATACTATTACATAAATAAAAAACCCTTACCTATGTCCTTTTTTATCATAAAATAATTAAATTAAGGCATAATATAAAAACCTATTGAGGTAGTTTGGAGAAGATATATAGTTCTTAACCTTGAATATTCATTTTTTTTATATTTCCTTTATAAAACATTCCTAAACAATATTTAAATAATAATAAAAAATATATAATATACATATATATTATAATTTCTATTTAATAACAAATATACATCTCTTCATTCGTCAAATGGGAACCAAAATTGTTGATGATGTGTACAACAGACAATCATATTGCGAACTGATGTATTTCATTTTCCTAACCACCTGTCACTAATATATTTATTTATGTAATAAATGTATATATATTATATTTATTAAATAATTATAATTATTGAATTATAATATCACATCTTACTTCTTACCTTCAATCTATTGAAAAATGATAATTTCGCTCATGTGTACGGGTGGACTACATCTTTCACGATGTGATGTGATTCATTTTTTATTTAATTTTTTTATATATAACCCTAAGTAATAGTTATAATGATTATATATGATATACATGATAATATAGTGAATTTTAAAATTTAATTACTATTTTTCCACATTTTTTAAATCCTTCAAAAATTGAAAATGATATTTATGCATACATAAAAGCTATTATCTCCAAAAACAATATAATTCAATTATCTATCTCAAAATTGAATGTATTACTATAAATATATATTTAATTGATATATATATATAATAAATTTATAATTTTTAGAATTCTGGATATTATGGTTCCATGATAAAATTAAAATGAAAGAAACTACCAAACCAAAACATACATAAAAAATAGAGTAGTGTTTACCTATTGCAATGATTTCTAAAAATGAGATTATGATAAATAGGTGATATAATATTATATGTAGATAATATTTTATATATATATATATATTATTGGTTTATAATTTGTGTATAATAATTATATATTTGTTATATTATAGGTTAATACACATATGATTGTCATTGAACCTGATGTAACGGTTTATTTTGCAATCTCATTAGTATTCAAGATTATTTATGATTATGATTCCACAAGGGAAATTATTTGATATTTCAGTAGTAAACAGAAAATATTTTTCTTTTTTTAATGTAAATTTGATAATTTAAAATTTTTCCATTCATTTTTCTGTCTTTATTACACAAGATATAGAAATAATGATGTTAAAGAAAATTTGACCTTGTATTTTATATTTAGTTATGAATATTCCACTTAAATTTCATTATTTTCATTAAAATGTCTATAAGAAGGTTTTAAAATTCCTATATTATTTATTAAATAAATTTTTTAGACATTATTGAATATTTAAAATGTGGTCTAAAGGTAATCTTATTGTTGTTTTCTAAATGAGGTACCTTTTGATCATTTCACAAATCTATGAAAAGAAAAAAAATAACTTATATGGCATGGATGAAATTTCCCACCATCAGGAAAAAACATTTCATAGAATATTATAATACATTATTATGAGTTTATATTCAATAAGAATTAGTTCCTTAATATTTGGGAAATTTTTACAATTTAAATATTTGATTTCAAAGTGAAAAGTAATGTTTTCCTAAAAAAGGATTCCTATGAGCTTTTGAAAGTATTTGCATCTGTGTGAACATACTTTATTGAATTTTATTCCTTACTGAGGTTATAAACTTTATGTACCATCCACTATATTTATCTAGATGTTTAAGATTATCATGACTTTTTATAGTGAAGATATTTAATATTTTAGTTCCTCAAATACATATATTTATTGATTTTTCAGGAATGTTGATTATGTTATTTTGTGTATTTATTAAATGAATTAATTATAAATATTAGGTAATGGTTATAACGCATAATTATATATCTCTTACATGTTTTTGTTGGTCTCATCGGACAAACTATATTGGGTTTTTTTCCTTGTGCTTACCCATTTTTGTATGCTTTCTGGGAATGAGGCCTCATCGATAAGATTTAGATGTTCAAAATTATCAAACAAATATTTATAAAATAATTTATTGATGTACTTGTCATTATTTGAATAGTTATGTTATCTATCTATGATTTTATTTCATATCTTATTATTCATTTAACATTATCTGATCGTCATTAATTGTGGTCATATTATTCATGCCTTGTTAGATTCTATTATATATAGACCCTTACTGAACATCTAAGATCACACCATTAAAGTTATTACTTTTACCAGGACTCCAAGAATTGTATAATTTTTGATATTTTGTGATATAATATTGGGAATGATCGTTTTCCCATTGAAAATGCAATTATTAATTTTATTTTCAATAGTGATTTGACATTCAAGTATGTATCTAGTTTTACAAGACCATCAAACTATTCGATAATTTAGGATAAGATCACTTGTATTTCGTATCAATGTAATAATTTCACTCAAAATATTGGATACTAGGGTCGACGTCATTATAGTTGTTATTTTGGGATGTTTAGTATATATCCAAGGAACTAGATTTACAGAAACATTGATTAATAAATAAAACCTTATGAATGAATTTCAGGATAAATCTATGGATAGGATAATGAACTAATGTTATGTAATTGTTGATATTTTGTGGTTTTAAATGAAATAAATAATTATCTATATACTATAATTTGATGTGGTTTTTGCGTAAATGAATCTCAGGGTAATAACCATATAAAGAGTTTGTCGAGTATATCATGGCCATCATTCTGGTACATAGTGAGTGTTCCCTTACTATTACCCTATTATGGAACATCTAGTAAATTATCATTGTTAAATTAAATTTTAATTACAATCCATTATGAAGGATTTGAATACGTTTTAATGATTTTAAAATATTCCCCTCGAAATGATGTTTTTTGTTCTAGTTTTAGAAATGCATTAATTTTTCAATTAATGTTAAGTGCTTCACTAGTTTCAATATTAGGAATCATCATTAAAAATGATATGATCTAATATAGTGTGTTACATTTTTTGTGAATGGAACATATTATAAATAATGGGAACCATATAAATTTATGTAATCCATGTAGGGATTTCCATCTAAGGAAATATAATGAAGTTGTAGCTGAATCTGCAGTTGGAGATGAAGGAATTATATCTATATTGGTCTAGTTGACAAGGGTTATGATGAATAAGATTACTCATTTGGAGTTTATATCTGATCTATAGTGTGTTTTATCAATGTTTGAACACTTCATTCATCAAAAATTACTTCATTAAATGGGACAACAAATCAATTTTTATCTATGAAATATATAACTTCCATAGATAATACATTTCCCACTTTTGGAAGTAATTAAAGGTATAGGGTTATCATGGTAGTTTATAATCTCTCAGTGGATGATTATCCATGGGGATCATTAACTAAAAAAAGGAGGAGGATAAAATATAAATTATAGAATGAATGTTTTTTAAATAACATTTCGTGGAAAAAAATTCAATGATAATAATGATTAAATATGGATATATTGTTCTTGATTATGATGCAAAAGGAAGAGGAAAAAGTTTCTATGAATGAGTCAAACATTACTAGGTCACCAAGTCATGTTGCATTCTAGTTAAATAATATAAATATTAATATAGACTGTGTTTTTGATTGGCTTGATCCAATCCTTCAAAGGGAACTACTATCAAAATTATTCTCTTTATCTGAGGATAGAGTATTATTAAAATTTAAGAGAGATAAATAATTCTACAAGTCACATATCTTTGAATTTAATCAAAAGAAAAAAAAGGATGTAATGGTAAAAAGGATAAGGGTAAGAAGACAATGTATAATTTTCCAACATTTGATACTGGTGGAAAGAAAAACCTTGGTACATCCATAAAAAGAAAAGTATTTTATCATCAATTATAGAGAAAATTACCATCATGCATGTGAATGAAATTCTAATAGACAGTCTATCAAATCATAGAAAATTAACTATAAAGAGAAATGGAACTATTACATCCAATAAACCAAATTTCATGGGAACATATTATAAAATAATACATTGGTATAAGGTCAAGATTATGAAATTAATATATATCATGTGGAAGTTTCTAGAGACATGGTCAAAGGAAAAATTATCTTCCACTCTATACTTGAAACCATTTTATTTTATTCTTCTTTTACCCATATTTTTAGATAAAAAACTTCTAAGGGTATCACATCACCACCACAATTATTAGATATTGAGTTGACATTGAAAACACTTAATGGTTGGTTTAATAGATTTCATGTCTATAAATCCTTTTAAAAAGAAGGTTAATGTAATTTTATTTATATGAATCTTATTATACTTCCGATATTTTAATTTTATGTATTTTTTTGGATTAGATCTCTCAATATAGAGCTCATATCTATTATCGTGGAAGGGAAGATACATTTGATATTATTAATTTAAATTTTATCATCAATAAGTTGAAGGTAAAACTAGAATACCCAAAAGAAATTACTTTTACCATATAGGTTTTCCAATCTATTTGTTAGGGATATTTATCTCAAATCGTTGGTAGAAACACATCATTGAAAATTTTCCAATTATTTAGGAATTTTCAAATGTATTTCTTGAAGTCATTCCTAATCATCCCCCGAATCATGAAGCTAGGTTTTTAATATAGGCCATAGATTGTGTTATTATTATTTCGAAGACTCTATATAATATAGTCCCAATTTTGTTACTATAATTGAAGAAGAAACTCCATGGGAATCTTGATAATGGAATCATTTTTCCTAGTTATTTTCCAAGGGGTGAACTTATTATTTATAATATGAAGGAAAATGGGTCAATGCATCTTATCATTTATTATTGGAAACTATAGAACATCATTAATAAGTAAATATATCATCAACCTCATATTGATAATCAATTTGATAAATAATTTGGAGCACTATATTTTAAAAAAATGATCTTTGATCTTGATATCATCATCCAATGATCCAAAATGATGTTATACAGAGGATTTCATTTTGTATGAGCTATGATTATTATGGATTTATAGTATTACTATTTTTACTACCCAATGAACAAGATATGTTTAGGGAATTGATGAATATTATATTTAGATATTACCTTGATCTGTTCATGGTAGTATTTATAGACGATATTCATAAATATTAAAAGATAAATGAAGAGCATGATGAAAAATTCGTAATTACGATAAATACCAAGAGAAAGGATAAATGTTTTGATAAATTTAAAAAATATTAATTTTGGATTTATAAAGTTTATTTTTTTGGAAAAATAATATCATGTGAGGGTATATCAGTGGATCCATCAACAACAATAATTATTTTGTAATGGAATATACCATCCCTGGTTTAAAAAATCCTTAATATTCTTGGGTTTTCTTGATACTACTGACGAATTCTAAAAAAATTTTAATTATGAACCCATCCACTAAAAAAGTTGACTTGTAAGGGGGTTATGTTCTTATGGAAAGATGTTGTGATGAGAGTTTCAAATCACTAAAGAAAATTTTGTTCATCATGCCTATTATTACACTAATTTACAGTACAGAGGGTTTTGTAATCTATATTAATGAATCTATTAATGGACTAGGAATATTTCTAATTTACAATGAAATGGTGATATTATATTCCTCTTTCCAATTAAAATTTAATGATAAAAATTAACTAACTCGTTTTTTGGAGTTGGCAATGGAAATTTTTACATTAGATATTTGGAGGCATTATCTAAGTAGCGAATGTTATAATATAGATACTAATAAGAAAATATTTCTGTTAATGTACATAGGGAAGGAGCTTATGTTTCTCTAGATAATATGGTTGGAATTGATTTAATATTATGCATACTCAATACATTACAAAACTAGGAAAGAATATAAGGTGGATGATGCTTTTAGTCAAAAAGATCATTCTGGATTATCTATAATGAGAATCCAAATTTTTTCAATATCAATGTCTTTTTAAATCATGCATGTGGAAATATTTATGGAAGGGGAGAAATCATATCGTTATCAAATGACTGTTTAACGATCAATATATATGATGATTAAAGAAGCCCAAAAAGGAGATGTGGAGATACAGAAAAAGGTGAGAAATGTTCCTAAATATAACCTTGATTTGATGGACTGATAAGGTTCTGTGACCATATATATGATCCTTCTATACCCTATTTAGAGAAAGGAATTTTTTATTAGTATCATTAATTATCATTATCTATTCAACATGGATTTATGATGATTTATAGAGATCTAAAATAGTATTATTTGTGGAACAAAATGAATAGAGATATTGAGGATTATGAATCTCAATGCATGGTATGATAATAATTTTCTGTATATTAACTAAAATATAATGAGATGTAAAAAACATTTCCTATACCAAAATGGATATAGAAAAACATCACCATAACCTTTTCCACCAAACACCCCTATACATCAAAAGGCCATAATGTTATATGGTTCATATATGATCACCTTATTATGTAAGCATAATTAATATTTATCAATTAATATTTATCCTTTCATCATGATACATGATTATGCGTTAAGAACAAGGTATGATTACATATTTTACCACATTTGATTAGATCTTATTGGTATCCAATGATTATATTTATGTTTAAGTGATGTATTCAGTAGGATATCGATATAGAGTTAGGTTTTAGTACAAATATCATCCTTTGAGTGATTTTCAGTTTGAGAGAACCATTAAAACCATAGAGTGTATATAAAGATATTATTTTATGTATTTCTAAGAAACATTATATTAGCACTGTCCTATAGTTGAGATTTCATAAAAAAACTATATTCACATGGAATTAAAATGGATCCTTATGAAGACCTATATATGGAGAAGTCTAGAACTAAAAATGTGTTTGGATGATTTTGGAGAATGAAAACTATATGGTCTACTCTAGATGTGGAAATTTTATTGAAATAAATAACCATTCACCATCACATTTTCCAAGCTCATAGTTGATAGAAATGTTATACCCTAGTCATTATTGGGATCTAGAGTTTTAAGTTGGTGAGAAATCAATTCTATGAATTTCTCCAAGTAATGAAGCTATGAGCTTCCAAAAGAATAGAAATATGAGAACTAGGTATATTGGACTATTCAAGATTCTTGATCAGGTAGGGATTGGGGCTTACCACTTAGCACTTCTATAAAGCAACTCACAATTTAATGATATTTTCCATGTATCTCTCATGAGGAATCACATACGTTATCCATCACATGTAATAAACATAGATTTAATACAACTTGAAAATAATTTATCCTATGAAGAACAAGTAGTTGAAATCATTTTTTATAGAGGTAAAGCTATATGGAATAATTCTACTTATCTGGAAAAATTTCTCATGAGGAATTAGAAATTTTAAGAAGCTACTTGGGAACTCGAGGAAGTGATGAGGGAGATATATCATAATTTTATTGTATTAGTGTAATAGAATTTTGGGGGATAAATTCTTTTTAATGGGGTATTACGTAACACCCCAGTATTATAAGATATATTTATTTTTAAATAAACTATATTTCTTTTATATCATGTGATACACATAGCTCCATGTATAAATGAATTATACAATTTTACACACTTATAACCTAGCCATTAAATTAGTGGTTATGAATACAAATTACAAAAATATACAAATTATAATGTTTTCACATGTATATAATTAATATATTTGTTATGAATTGGTTATAAATGAAAAATAAATAACATTTTAAATTAAAATATATTATTTTTTTAGAAATAGTTTTCCTACGTGCAATGTGATTTTTTAAAAATTATAAATATTAAACACTATTGGTGATTTTTTTAATGATATTGAAATATTAAATATTAATTAATTTTTTAATCATTTATTTAATATTTTTTCTAGTCATGGGATATTAATAATCCATTTTTAGGCTAAAAATAGTATTTTAAAAATAGATTCTCATGTTTTGTACACTTATATTGAAATTATTTTTTTTCGATTTTTTGAAAATTTATTTGAAAAAATGAATTATATTTTTTAAATAATTATTTTTTATTTATGTTATAGGTTATTTTCGATAATTTTCTCAAACAGATAATTTTTTGATGAGTGAGAAAAAGTAGTAGTTTTTTAAAAAAAATATTAATTTAAAGCATATAAAATGTTTAATTTTGTTTTTAGATGGATTTAAATGTAAAATTATGAAAATTAGTTTATTAATAATCAAATTTTTATCATTATAATTAATTTAATTTCTAAACATGATATAAAATTCGTGTATATTTAGGAAAACATTTCATTTGAAAATATCTTGTTGATGTGTTTCTGGGTTTAATTATAAATTAAAATATACAAATTATGTGAATTTAGTTTGATAAAATGAATTTCATATTTATAATTCACACTATTTTTATTTTATAAGAAGTTAAACTTGATTAAATTTCAAAATAAATAGTTAAAACCATAAAAATGGGTTACCAAGGATAATGTTAAACTAGGTTTGTCTTGGGCACAAAAATAGATAACTGGAAAAATAACTGTAAAAGTTTATAAAACCCATTTTTTTAATTCTACCATTCAATTATTATATCTTCATTTGAGACATTTTTCTATGAAATTTACATGATATTATTTAAAAACATGGGAAATTCACAAGTGTACCACTCACATATATAATAAAAGGACACCCCTATCCTCTCATCTCCGCACATTTAGAGAATTTTTTGTAACGCATATACCATAAAAAATATATTATTTATATACCTCCCCAAAAAATATAATCCGTAGATTGATTATAAAACCATCTTAGGAATGCTTTATGAAGATCCCCAAAGAGGTATCCTAAGGAATATGTATAGTTCTTAATCCTATGTTTTCATTTTATTTATTCTCATACCTCCTTAAAATCATCATCATGAATAGTAAAATAATAAAATATCTCATATATCCTTATATTTTATTATGTTATTTAAAAAACCTATATTCTTCTCCAATTTCATCAATATGGAAATGAAATTGTCGATCATGTGTATAGCGGACTACTGTGTCATAAGTTGATTTCATTCGTTTTCCATCATTGCCTCTCAATGATGCATATAATTATAGATTTAATGTACATATATAATAATTATTAAATAATTATACTCATGTAATTATTATATCACATCTACATTTTTAAGTTCCAATCTATTGGATAATGATGATGTTTAAATTACGTATATGTGGACCACCACCTCTCCAAAGTGATTAATTCATTTTTCATTTAATTTTTACAAGGTTGGTAATACAGAAATTTGTAATGAATATTTATTATATATATCTGATATAATAAAAATTATTTCAATGTTAATTACTATTTACCTTCCCCTTTCCATCTTTTAAAAAATGTAAATATCATTTATGTGTACGTATAGCCTACCATATTCATGAATGATGTAATTCATTATTCTCTCTCTAACATTTAGGGATAACAATAAATACATATATATGGTACATATATGATATTTATATCATTTCTAAATTAATAGATATGATGGAACCATGATCAAATTAAATGGACTAAAACTACCAAAAAAATATACATGAAAAAGGAAGCAGTTAATACTAAGAACAATGATATTTAAACAAGAATTATTAATAAATGGTTGGTAAAAGATTTTAAGTAAATACTATATAGTATGATATATATTATTATTTTTCTATAATTGGTTTCTGATAAATCTATTTTTTATTCTGTATCAGTTTTATACACATATGATCGAATTTGAACATGAGGTATGGGATTATTTGAAAGTCTCCTCATTATTTAGTATTTTTTATGTTTGTGTATCCAATGGGAAAATTATTTTATCATTATATCTCAAAACTAAAATATATAAATCTACACTTGTTATTTAAATAAATTAAATTTTTTCTTTTCATTTTATTCTCATTATATACACAAGATACAAAAAAATGTTTTTAAAGAAAATTAACCATGTATTTTCTAATTAGAAAGGAATCTTTTCATTCCTTGTCTATAATTTCCTTAAAACTACAAAATTATTATTTATGACATTAAAATGATTTATTCAATAAATTTTATACTTTATTTATTATTTATAAAAACTTTTAAAATGAATTTTCATTTCTTTTTCGGAATAAGATACCTTTTACCATTTCAAAAATGTGATATATGATATTTTTAAACTTATATAGCATAAAACAATTACTTATATCATGTTCCCTAATTTCATTAAATATTTATTTAAAATTATTCAAGGTTGTTTTTAAATAAATTTTTTTCATTGACATACTAAAAACTATCTTTTTTATTGATTTTTAATTGAAGCATGAGGTAAAAGATAAATAGTGGGGGTAGAAAAAAGTGCAGGCCCAGAGAATTATTAATAACAAACTTCATCTTCTCATAAGTAAAATAGAATATGCTAAGGTAAAAGGATAGACATTGATATGGGTTCCATTAATGCCCAGAAATCTACCATATGGTTCTGCTCCCGCCACGTGTGGGTGATCTCAAAGTGATTACCTACGATCTCATTGAATTTCTTAATTAGATATACACTATTCCACAAAAATCATACTATACCTAAAAGTTTGTTAAAGAGAATTAAATAATATGTTTCTATCGCCTTCAACATGATTATTTTCTACCAACACAGCTCCAAACCTGTCTGCATCGTCTGCGCTTCAGCCTGTTTGATATCGCCCATACCATAGTAGGCGGAAAATGATGCTACTACAGACCCCTCCTAGTTCCTGATGACGCCTCCACCTCACATCACCCTTCCGATAAGAGATCCATCAATGTTGAGAGTGAGCCTAAGGAGGAGAGGGCAACACCAGAACCAATTCCCCCATCCCGGATCACTAGCCAGATTGGAATGAAACTGGTTTAGAATGAGGGATTTAACTAACAGTTCATTATAGTAGTATTCATATAACCAGAATAGATACTGAAATAAGTTCTTCATTTTGAAGAGAATGATAGCCTAAGAACCTAGAATTATTTTGTGGCACAAACCATTTCTAGGCCTTAAAATGGTCCATCAGCACACTAATAGGATAACAACCTCCACATTCCTCTCGGGACCATGGTACCCCTCTCTATGAAATCTTGCACTATGAAAAGATTCTTGAATCCGTCCTTGATTTTTCCATCCAATAAAAGTACCAATGTCCTGTAAAATCTAACTAGCCCATTCACTATCAAAAAATATATACCCCACCATTTCTTCCTTCGGATCTCTGAAACACCAACACGAGGAGGAGATTCTCACGCCGTTGCATTGGATGATATCATCAGTGGGAAAAGATCGATTTCTCACCAACCATAATAAGAATTAAAATTTGGAGGGAACATACTTTCACTATAGATTCTCCCCCATGAGTCATAATTGGTTGCATACCCCCTCACATGAGAAAATTACATTAATTAAAACACACCAGACAAGCTTCCTGTAAAAATATTATAATCAAGTTATTCATTAGTAGCAACATTATTGAAAATATTGTGTTAATTTTCATCAAGAATGGCCTAAATAAAACTGGGGTGGATGCTGGCCACTCAAAATGAAATATTTTTTGTGGGGAATCATGGGAAAAATATCCTTCTAGACCCCCAATATTGAAGCTTGTATTTTATGTGTCCACATCCCAACAACCACCTAGAGTGCTAATGCAAGTCCACCATGTACTGGTGAATCAAATTCCAACTCTTAGAGGGTCGCATCCTCTTCTCATTCACATTCTAGCCATACTATTCATGAAATATCCTTCCCCATACTATTCATCCTTCAAAATCTTCCCATGATAGTTTTTGATGGATCCCATGCATCGTCAATGAACACATTCCTCAAGTTAATGCCTTCTTCAGAGATAGGTCTTCCAAGATGCTTCCCCGATGACTAGGGATGTTTTCCTTCCATCTATCCATCTAATATGAAGGACACCATAATACTCTCTATGTTGGTGATAATGATGTTGAAGAATTTAAAGGTGGACATTATGTGCATGGTAAGGGAAAAAAGAACACTATTCAAGAGGTTTATGTGACCTCCCAAAAAGTGAAATCTGTTTTTAAATTGTAGATGCATTCTGTTATTTTACAAACCAACTGATCAAAATGGTGGATTCTATGGGATAAAGGACTCACCAGTTCCCTTGAGATACTCTATAGGGAATGTTCCCCTACTCATATTTAATTTGTCATCATGGACCCATACCCTGCTCTTTGAGATATTCTTCATTGTATAATACATGATATTCTCCCTATTCTGCCCATGCCCACTCCACATGAAATAATCTCCTAGAATCCCATTCATCCCCTTAACTAACCTCCTATAAAAATTGATAAACAAAATAGTGCTATCCACAAACATCAAATGAAATATATCACTTGTTTTATGCCTATTCCAATATGGTAGTACTTTCCCCATGATAAGACCTCGGTTGATATACTAGCTAAAAACATTTTGAGAGAGGATAAAGGGAGTGGGGGAGAGAGAATCTTCTTGCATGATACCTCTATTATCCAAGAAGAAACAAAATTGATTACACATAAATAAGGTTGATATCAAGGCTGAGAGGAAGCAATGGAAAAGAAGATCACTAGTCTAGTTGGAGAACCCCATGCAAGGTGGCACCCTTAATATGAAACCCAATTCCAATCTATCATAAACCTTGATCATATCTAATTTTCTAAACATGTCACCCCAAATGTCTTTTTGTGGTTTTCATAATCTATTTCATACACCACATTAATTTCCCCCTATATTGACAACCTATTAATAAAACCATTCTTCTCTAGATACACATTGTTTTTTAAGTGAGGGGCCATCCATTTTTGAGAATGCAGGAAAAAACCTTGTACGTCATATTACACATGATTTTGGGTGCATAATGGTCAATGTATTGTGTGTTTCATATCTTTTCAATCATAATCATCTTGGATGTAGAATAAATATGTGGAAAATTTCCTACCATGAAGAAGTCATGCACTACCCTTACTATGTCTCACTTAACAGTGTCCCAGGCCGTCCTATAATGGGATCCTAGAATATCATTGGTACATGGTGCGCTCTCTAGATTTAGAGTCTGTACTGCCTCATGCACTTCATCCTCCACCAGAGTCCTACACAAACATTCATCAGCTTCCACAAAAACACATTATGGGAGTTCCTCAAAAATGCCAGTGTCACCCCTTAGATACCAACTAGCCAAGCCGGGATTGGGGCCTACTAGTAAGGATTTGATGTTATCATTGTCCAGGGATCCATCCTCTTCATGATCATTTTAATAATAACCATCCTACATAAGAATATTAGGTCTTTGAATTTGTCGACGCTTCATGACACAGGCATGGAAAAATATCGCCTTCTAATCCCCCTCTCAAATCTGACAAACTCTATCTCCTAATCTATACAATCATTAATACCTAAGGACGGTATCAGAGAGAATATATTTTTTAAGACTTATATTAGTATAAATTATTTCATCACATTCTGATTATATAACTTCTTCCATTTGAGGAACCTCTTTATTGATCTCCAAAAATTCCTTTTCTCGGGTGAGAATTTCTGTCATCCACTAGAAAAAAAGATGTTTGTGTCGCATGATGTTTATATGGATTGTGATATAAGGTTATCCCATATTATGGAGGCTTCAGGCCTCCCTAACCACATAATTGAATCCTAGTACCTTTACCCAAGTATTATTAATCTAGAACTGGTCCCCTCTTGATGGCCCTATATCTATGAAAAGGAAAAGTGTAGAGTGATCCGAGAGGCAATGAACCATGTGAGATATTTTTTTGTCTCTGTACGTAGATAATACGACCTCATTAATCAAGAAATGATCTAGATGACACCAGGTATTTCATCCTCCTATTTTTTTATTACACTAGGGGATGTTGTCTCCTTCATACCTCACATCAAAAAGGTTGTTTCTCTCCATGAATGAGACGATATATTGGCTGGCGCTCTTAGGAATGAGGCCACCCCCATTTCTCCTTCGGTCTTGAAAAAATTTTAAAATCACACAATATGATACATGGAGAACTATAAGTGTGGAGAATATCTAACTCCCTCCACTAAATCTACATGTCTTGTGCCTTTCATTTTTTATAGATGACTGAAAAGAGAAATGAGTGCGACCCACTATAAATATTTGTGGCCATAAATTTATTTGGAGCTCTATGCAGATCATCCATGATGTGGTCCTTCCAGAACAACCATATTTGAGAGTTTATAGGATCCTTGTGCATGAAACCACACTCTCAAATCCTTTGATCATACTCTGTGATCTTACTGGACACCTGCATTGAAATGAGAATCACAACCATAGAGACATAACTGTTACAGAGTTTATTGACATTGAAATCAACCATTTCTCAAGCTCTGAGACAACAATAATTCTATATAAGGATTCAAAACATTGAAATATGCACATCTGACTTTTCCCTCAAACTCCTAGCCTAGGACATGATGAAACAAAACTAGGGAGACAACCATTCCAATTCTTAATTGAGGTCAGGTGAGGATACTAATATGTACCTTTTAGTTAATTGACACAGGAGAGTGCGGGAAACTAGACATCACCCTCAAGATATTATCTGGAGAGTCAAATCACTGATTGTTTACCATGTCCTAATCAACCCCAGAAGACACTGGAGGTGATTACAGAGGATAGGTAATCACTTTATAATCAGGAGACGATGGGGGGGGGGGGGGTAGAGACCCCACTAGCTAAAGAATGGGCTCCCAAGGGAAAGAAGACAATGTCGTTTCAATGTCATGGAATCATTGATCAATCATATGAATATATGAAATGAAAATACAGGAGATAACCCAATTATCTGGTGATGATGAACAATTTTGAGATGCATTACTCATTAGGACCCCAAAAGAGGGGAGGCCCCTATCCTAGAGTAGAAAAGATGGATCTCCACCCATACCTTAGTTAGAGAGCACCAGGGCACAACTGATAAAATCATGTCTTTCAAGACTGAGGGAATTCTTGGATGAAGTGGCCTCCGAAACTAGCCCAAGTGGATCCACACAATTACCCTTATCATGTCCCTACTAGCCTAAAGAGTAGTATGATCCAAAAATCCTTGATGAAGTCCTTGAGAAATCATGAGAACAGGAGGCCCCTATTCGGTCTTTTCAGCATACCTACAATGAGTGACCTGAAATATGGGAAAACTAGTAAAACCTGGGAACAAAATGATATATCATAGGCTGGTGACTATCGACCATCCCTTCAATCTGAATCACAGAGTGGCTCTAAATTGAAATAGAAATATCTATCTCCATGTAGATCCTCACAACCGACACCTCCTCCAAGCGACTCATCCGATCATCCATGTAAATAAATGACCCCAACAAATCCAAAATCACCTTAATAATGGATTATTTAATAAGGGGAAGTGGGATCCCTTGGAGTGAGATCCAAACAGTTGCACTGAGAAATTATTTACCATATTGGGCATCCATCAACCAACAAGTAATGAAAAACTTCTAAATCCCTACAAATCGTGGGCTTATACTTCTGGGAATAACAAAATCATCCCTTGAAGACAAAACGATACAGAAGGCCTTCATATACAAGATCACCACTGTAGATGGGAGATATAAACTCCATCTTCAGATGCAGTCCCGGAAAAACACAAGGGGGGTTTATCTACACCAAAACACACTATCAAATTCTATCTATGATCCTTGGTTGGTGCCTTGAAAGAAGCCACTAGGAATTCCTACACATGGCATCCATTCTCCAGGAAGGGGTAAGTAGGCAATGGGGCCACTAGCAAATGATCCTGAGCCAGGCCTTGCCCTAAAGAAGGTCACGTAAAGGAATCATTGAAATAAGGATGAGGGTGAGAAAAAACTCTATCTAAATCCAAAAATCCAAGCACACTACCAGAGATCACTGAAGAAAAGGGTGGGATGAGAGCATTTTAATCCATATAAGTTGATCAATGATGATTCTCAGTGATATAACATCTTTAATATTATTTTATATTCATATCTCAAACATAGTATATATTCATCTAAACACATTACCTTTATATCTAAAACCTAGTATATATTCGTCTACACTAGGTTTTTAAATAAATTACATTTTTTCTTTTAATTTTATTCTCATTATGTGCATAGGATAAATAAAACATGTTTTTAAGGGAAATTAAACTTTTATTTTCTAATCAGTTAGAAACCTTTCAATTCCTTGTCGATAATTTCCTTAAAACATATAAAATTTTATTTCTATAATTATCAACGATATATTAAATACATTTTATCAATTATTTATTATTTATAAAATGGCATAAAATAAATTATCATGTCATTTTTAGAATGAGATATTTTTTACCATTTTGAAAAAGTGCATAATTTTTTTAAACTTATATAGCATAAAAAAATTACTTACATCTTACCAATCACTGAATTAAATATTTATTTAAAATTATGAATGGATTTTTCAATTAAATATTTTTCCTTAAGTGACTAAAAACTAACATTTTTATTGATTTTGAAAAAAAACTCATAGTACACGAGAAATCATGGGGTTCAAAAAATGTGCAGGCCCAGAGCATCATTAATAAAAAACATTATCTTATCACAAGGAAAAAAGACTATTATAATGAAAGAGGATAGAAATTTATTTGTGGATTCCATAGATTCCCGGAAATCTTCCACCCGGTTATGCTCCCTCCATGTGTGGGTGATCTCAATGTGATTACCCAGGATCTGTTTTCATTTCCTGATCAGATATGCACTATTCCAAAGAACATAGCCTATACATATAAGATCATTAAAGAGAATTGAATAATCTATTTCCACCACATTAATAAATATGATTACCTACCAAAATAACTCCAATCCTTTCAGCATCTCCTGCAATTCAGCCTGTATGACGTCTCTCCTGCCCTAGAAGGCAGAAAATGATGCTACTATAGACCCCTCCTAGTTCTGAATGATACCTCCACCTCGCAAATCCCCTCTTATAAGATACCCATCCATGTTGAGATTGATCACAATGAGGAGAGGGTGACAATAGAACCAATTCCCCCATCCCATATCACTGGCTTTCTTTGATTGAAACTGGTTCAGAATAAGGGACTTAACTGACAGTGCGCCATAAAAGTATTCACATAACTGGACCAGATACTGAAATAATGTCTTCATTTTGATGAAAAGTATAGACTAAGAACCTTGTAATATTTTGTGTCATACATAATTTCTAGGACTCCAAATGGTGCAACATCCCACTAATAGGATAACAGCCTTCGCCTTCCTCTCGAGACCATGGTCACCCACTCCTTGAAATTATGCACTATGAAAATATTCATGCATCCCTCCATGAATGTTCCATCCAGTAAATGTACTAAAGGCCTGTTAAATCAAAGTAGACCATTTTCTATCAAAAAATCTATTCCCCTCTATTTCTAGCTTGGTATCTCTGAAACAGTAGTACCTAGGGGCGATGTTAACACCCATGAGTTGAATGTTATCATCAGTGGGAAAAGCTCCATTTCTCACCCACCATAATAAGAAGTAAAATTTAGTGGGAACCTCCTTGCACTATAGGGTCACCCCCATGTGTCATTATTGGTTGCATCCATCCTCAAATGAAAAATTACTTTAATGATAACTCACCTGACAAGAAGCCTTCAAAAATAATATTATCATGTTCTTCATTAGTAACTATGTTATTGAAAATAGTGCATTAATTCTCATAAAAAATGTCCTAAATAAAACCACAGTGGCCGATAGCCTCTCAAAATGAAATATTTTGTGTGGGGAATCCCATGAACCACATCCTAGAAGCCCCCCAATCTTGAAGCCAAAATTTGATGTCTCTACTTCCCACAATCCAACTAGAGTGTTGATGAAAGACCACTGTGTAAGGGTGAATCAGATTCCAACTCTTAGAGGGTTGCATCCTCTCCCCATTCACATTCATCCCATACATATCATGTATTTTCCTTCCCCATAATATTCTTCCTTCAATAGAATCTTATGTTAGTTTATAATGGATCCCTTACATGGTCAATGAATCACTCCCAAATTAATACCCCCTTCGGAGGGAGGTCTTACATGATACTTCGCCAATGACAAATGATATTTGACATCAATATGTCAATACCATATGAAAGGCCCCGTAATACTCTCCATATTGGTGAGGATGTTTTTGTGGAACTTCGAAGAGGACATTATGTTCTTGGTAATAGAAACAATAACACAGTTCACACGTGTTATGAAACCTCTAAATGAGTGGAGTATATTTTTCCAATTATTGGTGTTCCCTATGATCTTGCTAACCAACATGTTAAAATGGTGGATTTTATGTGTGAAAGGAGTCACTAGTGCACCGAGATACTCTATAGGGAATGATCCCCCACTCATATTTAAATAGTCCTCAAGGATCCTTACCATAATATCTGAGATATTCTTGGTTCTATAATATATTCTTTTCCCCATATACTCCTTATGCCCACTCCACATGAAATAATCTCCTAAAATACCATTAATACCTTGTACTAACCCCCTACTGCCTTTGATAAAAAAAATTGTTTCATCCACAAACATCAAATGAAAGATACCACTTGTTTTATGAATATCCCAATAGGGTATAACTTTCCCCATTAGAAGACCCCAATTGATATACTTGCTAAAAACATTTTGAGAGAAGATGAAGAGAGTGGGGGAGAGAGGATATCCTTACTTGAGACCTCTATAATCCTTGAAGAATCCAAATTTCTTACCCATAAACAACGTTTATATCACGGTCGAGATGATGAAAAGGAAAAGATGATCACTAATCTAGTTAGAGAACCCCATGCAAGACAATACACTTAAGATGTAACCCCATTCTAATCTATCATGGGACTTCCTCAAATCTAATTTTATCACAATGTTACACCAAAAATCCTTTTTTTGGTTTTCATAAACCATTTCTTACACCACTGCAATTTACCTCAATAATGACTACCCTTTAATATAACTATGGTACTGTTGATACACTTAGGTGTTCAAGTGAGGGTCTATCAGTTTGTTGAAAATGTGGGGAAAACCCTTGTATGGTATAATTCACTTTATTATGGTCCCATAATTATCAATTTATTTTGGATTTCATATCTTTGGAATCATAACCTTCTTGGATTCATAGGAAATATATGGAAAATTATCTCCCATGAAGAAGTCATGCACATCCCTTACGATTTCTCACTTAACAGGGTCCCAGGCCGCCCTGTAAAGGGATCTTGGAATATAATGGGTACATGGTGCACTCTCTAGTATAATATTCAATACTACCTTAGGCACTTAATCCTCCTCCAGAGTCCCCTTAAAACATTCATTAGCTTCCTCTGAAACACTGTGTGGGAGTTCCTCAAAAATGCCAGCATCACCCATCATATACCCACTATACAAGCCCGGATTGGGGCCTATGAGTAAGGATTAGATAATATCATTGGCTAGGGCTCTATTAACTTCATTATCATTAGAATAAGAACCATCCTCCATGAGAATATTAAGTCAGTGAACGTGTCGACACTCCTTGATGAAAGCATGTAGAAAACCCGTGTTCTGGTCCCCCTATCGAATCCAACAAACCCTATCTCTTTCTCTAGAAAAACATTCCATCCTCAGGAGGGTATGAGAGAGAATATTTTTCTAAGACTTAACTCGGTAAAAAGGTTTCATCCCATTCCTATTCAAGATCTTCCTCTATTCGAGTGACCTCCATACTGATCTCTACATTGTCATTGTCTCTTGTGAGAATATCATTTCTACACCAGCATTAGAGATGTTTAAGCCACATGATCTGGTTATGGATTGTGATCTATGGGTTTCCCATATTACGGAGGCTTCAGGCCTCCCTAGAAACATCATTGAATCTTGATTCCTCTACCTATGAAAAAGAATACTAGAACTGCTGCCCTCTTGATGACCCTAAGTCAATGAAAATGATAAGCGTAAAGTGATATAAGAGGCAACACAACTGGTGAGATACATTGGTGTCCAGGAACAAAGATTATATGACCTCATTCACTAAGCACCGATCAAGAAGACACCAGGTATGTCATCCTCCTCGTGGATTATTACACTAGGTGATGTTATCTCCATCACACCACGTATCCAAAAGGAAGTTTCAATCCAGGAACAAGATGAAAGATTAGATGGAGATCCTAGGAAAGGGAAACCCCCTATTTCTTCTATGGTCTAGAAATATCATTAAAATAACCCTTGACAATTAAAGGAATACTCTAAGAGTTGATACCATCTAAATCCCTCCCCGAAATATCTATGACTTGAGATTTTCACTTTTCATTGATGAATTAAAAAAGAAACAAGTGAGACCTAGTAGAAATTTATATGGTAGTAAATTGATCTGGAACACTATTAAGATTGACCATTATGTTTTCCTTCCAAAATAACTAGATTTCAGAGTTTATAGGATCCTTGTTCTTGAATCCACGCACTAAAATACTTTGACTATACTCCTTGATTTTACTGGAAAACTGCTTTGGTTTGAGAATCTCAACCATAGAGACATAATTGTTGTAGAGTTCATTGAAAATGAAATAAGTCTTCACCCAAGCCTTGAGACCAAATGAATTATATATAAGGATTCTATGAATTGAAACATGCACGTCAAACATTGTCCCTAGACTCCAAGCACTGGACATGATGAAGAAAAACCGGGGAGACAACCATTCCAATTCTAAATTGAGGTCGGGTGAGCATAATACTATGAACTTTAAAGCTAGCTGACATTGGTGGGAGCAGGATATTAGAACATTCCATTAGGATGTTATCTGGAGATTCAGGGCACTGATTGTTTACTTTGTTCAGAACAACCCTAGATGACATTTGATGTGATTACAGAGGAGAGGAAATCAATTTATAAATAGTAGACGGTGGGGGTGTGGAAGGGAAGACACCATTAGCTGAAGATAGGGCTCCCTAGGTGAAGAAGAAAATTTCATTTCAAATTCAGTGAATCCTAGATCTATCGGGAGAATCAATGAAATGAAAATATAGTAGAGAATAAAAGAATCTAAAGATGAAAAATAGTGATATGAAGCATTACTGATCAGTACCCCAACAAAGGGGAGGCCCTTATACTAGAGTTGAAAAGATGGATCCCTGTCCATATTTTAGTTGAAGATCACTATGTCACAGTTTAGAGACACTTATCCATTGAAAATGAAGGATTTATTAGATGAAGAGGCCTAAAAAACCACCCCAGGAGGATCCACACATTTACCCTTATCATGGACCTATAAGCCTAAAGAGCAGCACAAGCCAGAAAACCATGAATAAGGCCTCGAGAAATCATGTTACCGAGAGGCCCCTATTTGAGATTTACAGAATACCTGTAATGAGTGACCTGAAATGTGGAAAAACGAGAAAAACCTAGGTAAAAAATGATAGATCATAGGCTGATGAAATCCCACCATTATTTCAATATGAATCACCATGTTTCTCTAAATCAGATGAGAAATATCCATCTCTACGTAGATCCTGACAATCGATGCCTCCTCCATGTGACTCATCCTATCATCCACACAAAAATAATGACCCCAACAAATACCAAATCACTCTAAGAATGGATTATTTAATAAGGGTAAGAGGCATACCTTAGAGAGAGATCCAAACCACTGCTATGGGACATTATTTACCAGAGTTAACATCCATCGACCTGCGAGTAAGAGAAAACTCCCAACACCCTACAAACTGTGGGATTCTAATCTAGGCATTAACAAAATCATCCCTCGAAGACAAAATTATACATAAGGACTTCTGATCGGAGATCAACACTATTGTTGGGATATTTAAATCCCATTTTTGGGTGTAGACTTGGAACATCGCAAGGGGGTTTATCTACACCTGAACACACTATCAAAGACCATTGATGATCCTTGGTCACTGCCTCGAAAGAAGCCACTGGGACCACCTGCACAAAGCATCCAATCTCGGGGAAGGGTAAATAAGGAAATGGGACTACCAACGAAGGATTCAACTCCAAGCCTTACCTCAGGGAAGGCTGCAAAAGGGCATCCATGAATGAAGGTAGAGGAGGGAGAGAAAAACCACCATAGAACTCCAGAAAACCAAACGTGCTGCTAGAGAGCATCTGAATCCGTACAAATTGTTCAATGATGATCCTCAATGATATAACATCCTTAATATTTATGAAATTTTATGATTTTAAATAAGTAATTTTCAATTAAAAAATTGTATTTCCCTTAATAAAATTTCCACTAATTTTTTTAAAGTATTTTAATCTATTTTAATATCTATTGTTGATTATTTTTCTTTAGAACGGTTATAATATAATGATACAGTCCGCTATATTGTATTGTATTGTTTCTGATCTTCCCGATTGGGGAAAGTGTTGATATTTTGTTTGAAAGTTCATCTAATACATGTTGTCATTAATTTTTAAGGCATATTTATTATGTTACGTAATTTATTAAACTGGTAAATTCATTGTTTATTTTAAGTTATGGGTGGGGATAGGAATTAAATAGCCCCCTAATTCATGAGTATTTATCATGATATAAACTAAATTGGGTCTTTGGTCAAGGATTTATGCATTTTTGTAATATTTAATATAATAGGTCCTTGATGGTATGTTTTAGATGTCTGGTATTATGTATTCCATCCTTATGAAAATAGTTATTAACGTCCATGATATTATTTTAATAGTTATGATATACAGGGAAATGTTTTTAGAACATGCGATTATTTATATAGAATTATTTCAGCATCAATTTCATTCCTTTTTATTCATTCCTTATTATCATTTTCTATACACATTCCATTACTAAGAATATGAGCTCACGCCTTCCTTATATTTAAATTTCCCAAGATTCATGTAATATTATTTTAATTGATAAATATATATTTTCATAAGGTAATGATGGTTCATTCATTGGAAATACTTTGTTGTGTTTTATGTTTTAAAATTTAATTTTAAATTAAAATAATTATCTTGTTTTCCATGACTACTAAACTATTAGATGCTTTGGGATGTGATCAATTTCATGTAGTACCAATGTAATATATCAACCACTAAATTTTTGCCACTAGGGTCAACGTAATTTCAATTTTTGACGAAAAATTACATTTGAGACATAAATTTACATTACATAATATTATGAACACATATATTTTAAATTAATCCATTAATTTTTAATATAAAAAAGAATTAATTTTTTTTAATAATGTTGATGGGCCAATTAACACCTACCAACCCAACATCTATTATTAATATCCATATTTAAATAATATTTTTTCAGGATTGGTTTGAACATATTGTTGTGTTTGTTACATTAAATCGAATGTAGTGTTATTTTTATAAGAAAATATAATCTAAAATCATGTGGCAGTGAAGTTCTAGTTTTCTGGAATTTTGAACGTGATTCAAGGACAATATAAATTTAAATTTCTACATTCTTCTAAATAAGGATCTATGGAATGTAATTTTTATTAATTTTTGTTTCCAGAGATCTAATATTAAGTTATTTAATTAATGTTATGAACATTTCTGAAGGAAATGTGGAAGGTAATTATTATAGAGTGTTTTATATCCCATTAAATTTTTCATGATAGTTAGGGAATCATACCATGTCAAAGAGAAATACTATTATAATAATTTTTTATAGATATATTAACCTAAGAATTATTTTTTTCATTGTAATGGTTAAGGTATATGTATGTGCAGTGTTTTTGTTCCAGTTGAGGGTATTTTTTCAAAATATGAATCATATTGGCATTTTAATGTTTCAAATTGAGTTCTTGTGATTTTACAGATAATTCTTTAGGTTATGTGGGTCATTTGGAGTATTAAGGTACCAATTAAGGAGTTTCACTGAGAGTTTTTAGTGAGATGATACACTCAGAACCTAGTGGGTGTCCATTGGCTACTCACTACCCCTCAAAGGGGTCGATGTGTCTTTAGAGTCCCACTATGTAATAGTAGATACCATACCCAATACACAACGAAATACAAAGCGAGTTTTAAATAATGAGGGTATTGTACATTTTTGACACCCACCCCTTATATATTATGTCCCTTTCTCCCTTGATATATGTCTTCTCCATCTACATTAGAGCCCCCCTTTTGACCCTCTTGATCATATTTTCCGCCCTCTTCTAATCCCGTTCAAGAAATTAAATAAATTTAAAATCACCATTACTAAATCTAAGGTAATTCTCTCCATTCTTATGTACAATACTTCCATTTATTTTAGGTTTCCTTATAACAATTATTGATTTTGAGTTTGAATCCAATGATTAATTTTTTTATTCACCCATGATCATGGGGTTACATATTTTTCATCAAAGTGTCTCTTAAAGGTTCATATCTCACTATTCATTTCCATTTTTGTTGATGTAGATTGAGGTATGATTTGTTCTTAGTTTTTATATATTTATTGATAAATTGATGGTTTATTTCATTAATACTAATTAGGTCACTATAGTGTTAATATATTTCTTGGAATTTATGTTGTAGATAATATTTTCTTCCTTTGGTATTTTACTATAATACTTTTTAAGTGGTTGTGAGATTAGGATACTTTGGTAAAACAGTTATTAGTATAATTATTATAATTCATTCTTGTATATTTGGGATAGTAAAATGTATCCATTAATATTTTTAGTTGATATTAACTCAATGAGGAACATTTAGGATATGACTTTAACATTATTTCCTTTATTTTGATATAAATTGATAAATAAGGCTAATTATATTCAAAAAATATAAATAAATAGTTTTGAGTAATATTTTAATAAGATGAAACAATGATTTAAAGTTTTATTATTTGGTGTTATCTAATGAAAAAACATTCCCACTTGATGACATAATCAATTCCATTAGAAAAATTTTACATGGTATTTCCTTTCAAGTCTTAATCCTTAATATTGAATTCTCCAGTATATGTGTGTTGAGTAACCACTTCTAGATACTTGGATTTAAATTTAATCATTTTAATTTTGTGGGAAATTTCAATAACAATAGGCATGGGATGAAATATAAACCCTTTTATTTAAATATTATAAATACATTTTGAAGGAAAATTTAGATATAAAGAGATTAGGGTGTTTTCTTGGTTCAATCATTCTTTCGATGTCATTATATTACATAGGAGAATTTTATTATACCTAAACCAAATCATATTTCAACAATAACCCATCCCCATGTAAACTTGAATGTACTATAAGTCAATAGACCATACACAATTTTTGATTAAGAGAGTGCTTTAGTGATGATATGGTAGTTATGTTCACAATGAGGCAATAAATTACTCAATGTGAATGTCAAAATAGTTTATAATTTACTCAATCTTAAAACGTGAAATATAAACATATTTTTATAAGGGTTTAAGATGTTTTAACAAAATGATATTTATAAAATGTTACAATAATGAAAATAGGTTCTATATTAATTTTATCTCCATCCATGTTCATTTAAATGTCTATCAAATCTCATTTTAAATAGAATACACCATCCACCATTTGAAATGTAGTCATTTAAATAATTTTTGGTAATATAAAGGGATGGTTAAAATCATATTATGATATGGGTTTTTAATTTAAATTATATAAAATTATTCTATTAATTAACACCATAGATGTTTATTCCCCATTTTATAATATTTTTCATTCTCATGGTAACCCAAGGAGGACCACTTATATGCCTTTTTCTAGAGTCACGTTCGGTTGAAGATTATTTTTTAGAATTATATTAATGTAATAATCATTGAAAACGTACCTACCTATCATGTATGTCTTGGGGGGATTTTTTCAAACCCATGTGCTACCATTAGAGTGTCTATAACATTATTTAATAATGTGAGATTTTATCTATTCGTTATAATAATTTACTGAATTATATTTTCATTATATATTCCATGATAATATCTATTTTATCAAATTATATTATTATTTTTTGTACCTTGATCATGGATATAGAATCATATAGTGACAATAATGATATTACCTTGATATAAAAATAATGAATTGTGATTTCATTATTATTTTTTCTTGAATATGGAAATTTGATAGATGTTGAGAATAATGGTTGATTTGATTAGAATTTTTTAAAAATTTATAATACCATGATAAAATATAATGATGTTATAAGGTGAATTTCAAAATGGTTTTTCTATAAAAATTATTAAGAAGGTTCTACCTAAGTTAGATATTTGTATTGGTATTGGGTAATAGTTCCCTAAATATGTATACTTCTTCCATTTTCAACAGAGATTGACTGAGGCCCTGAAATAGTATACATCAATCTCTTTACCCTAATAATATAGTGTTCCTTAAATACCTTTGTGAATGATTTACTGGGTAGTTTTTTAGTTTCCCATCACATTTCATCTAGGATTTTGAGATTAAACCGAAGTATTAAAAAATTTTATGGACCATCCTATTATGAGGTGTTTTATTTATACTCATTATGATTATATAAATATACATTTATTATTGTCTTCTCTTCATTATTACAAATATACATTTTTTGTTGATGTGATGAATAAATACATGTTTTCATATACTAGTGATAATTTCTAAACATGATCGTCTATAAACCTATTATAACACTAACATGATGACACACCATTGGCGGTGTTTTTTAGAGTATTTGTGAACATACCAAACATGAACACCTTATGATGCTTGAATATTGTATCTTTAATGTTTTTACATACATATGATTATATATGTAGTTATTTAGTTTTAATGAATGGTTTTTCATTTTTGACAAGGAATCAGGTTGTGTTCCCGCATTGGTTTTAGAGATTTTGGGAATTATTAGAGGCGTTTTTTCCTCTTAACCTATTATTCATTTTTTATCACTTATTTTATTCAATTTTTTTTTATTCCATTACCATAGAAATTTTTTTATGAGATATAATTATATACTAACAATACTTTTATGAATTTAAATTACTATATATGGATTTTTATGACATTATAAGATTTATTATTCCCCTTTCGATTTTTTATTTGGAATATATAAAACATACAGTGAAATCCTAGTGGTTTTATTGTAAAGATAATCCATGAATTATTTTTATAGAAAAGAAAGTAATTAATTCCCTTATTGTATATTAGTACCCTTAGTTCTAGTTTACAACTTTTTAGGATTAAGCATAAATCAATGTATAGTACCTCAACTGACATGGAAATAGTTTTTATATTCATATCATAGACATTACGAATTTTTGTTGGAATGGTATTTGTATTTATGGGACTTGAAAGTTTCTTAGATGAGTGTTATGTTTCCTAGGAAATGATAAGTAACCTATATGAATGTGTCATCAACCACTTTCTCTTGGAATCTCAAGTTATCTGGGGATGTCTATTTCATTTATTAACACTATAAACTAACTAATGAAATCATCTTTCAAATTAATGAATGATGTAATGGATCCTGAACCATGGATATTAGAATCAATCAAAATTATAACTATTAAAATTTATACATTTCACGTAGATTTTTTTTAAAAAATTATTTATAACTATCTTGTAAAAAGATATTTCACATCTGTTATAAAATAAACTACAAAAAATTAAAACATAGGTGAATTTAAACATCTATTATATAGAAACTTAAATTGAGAATTAAATTTATCACATAGATTTTAAATAAACAACTTTTAATTTTCTTTATAACATTAGTTATGTTTAACCGACTCAAAAATAGTTTTTCACATCAGTTAATAAATAACTTATGTTGTATAACTTTTTTTGTTTTATGAAGAGTTTGGTGGACTCATTTACAGATATTTCAATATCAAGACCATTTTCTCATTTCTATCACACTGAAAACCTAAGCCTTTGTTTCTTAATCCCAGTGAAAAATTATAATGTATCATAACATATATATTTTCTATTGGTGTTTTTTTCAATTTTACATGTAACAAGGTATGTTTTAATTGATGAAAGTTGATATCATCTTCTTTCCTGAATCAGCCCCTCAAATAATATTATGTTTTTATTAGGTGATATTCTTCTTCTCTTCCCATACACATCAAATGAAACATCTATAATTTTAAATCCCATGTAATCAAAAACCTAGGATTCCTTATTCATGAATGGTTATCTTCATATCCATAAAAGGTACATTCATTTTTATTCTTTCTATTATTCATCGTTCTATGGTAACATTCAAATTTCAAATATTTTATCACATTTTTTCAATTTATTGAATATTAATCTGCATTTCTATTATCTAAGATCATAATCTCTTTATAATACGTTTTTTGGTGTATTTTATACTATATTATCTTTGGGAGTAAAATTTCTTGAAATATAGAATAACAATGATATAATATTTGAATTATAATCAATGTATTATAGTAATTTAATTAACATAAATTATTTTTATGGGTAATATATTCTCTAATAATTTTATTGTTCATTTAAATTTATTTAATTTTTATCTATGTGTACATTAATCAATATTTAAATCTAATTATATTCTCTAAATTATAATCTCTGAAGTTTTAATTTAATTATTACATAATATAAATTATATCCAATACATATTTTATAATATAATGTAGTACCAAAAATATTATTTTATATGTTATAATCTGGGACCTTTTATTCTATAAATATTAATCTTTGAATCATAATTCCATAATATACATTATCGTTGTTTCAATTTCTATATGAATTATTTTATATAATCTATATATATTGTTTCTATATAAATTAAATTTTTTGGTCAAGAATATTATGTCTTTATGTAACATTTTTTTTTCAAAAAAATTTATCACTATATGTACAATTATAAATTAATCTATTAAGATTATATTATCTATTTTTTCTTAATTTCTTAATGTATTTCTCAAGATTCTTTCTGATAGAATGTGTCCCTTTGAGTATATTGATTTATGTAAATCAATTAACATTCACGTAGAAACTTTTTATTAATAGGTGTGTATAATTTCATTCTTATAATGTACCATTATATCCTATGTTAATTTCTCAATACCTTAAATTCATATTTTTATTTCTTAATATATATCTATTATAATACAATTTACCTTAATCATGTTTTACCCACAATGTTTTTCTAAGAATTTCATCCCAAGGTAGTAATTTTTTAGCATTTGGGTCGTATTTCCTAATTTTATACTATCTCTAGGAACAATTTACAATGAAACATCATGTTCAATATTCACTTAGATCAACCAGGAATTTCCCAATAAAACATATACTAGGGTATTTAACACCATGCTTTTTTAATGAGGTTTTATATAAAAGTTTTCCTTCTATTATATTACAAAATTGACCCCTTTTTGAAATGAAATATTTAATTTCATTGGTTGATGAATATAATAAAAAAATATAAGAATTATATTTCTAATAAAATTGATCATGGAAAGTTAATATTTTCTTACAGAATTTATGATTATTCAATTATATTTTTTTTTTAAATTTCATTAGAGATACGGAAAATGTATGGAAAAAATTCTCAACGACTGTATTCAATTCAACCTCCATCTTTTTTTATAGAAACTAATAATTAGTAAAATAATTCTATAGAATATCTTATATTAAAAATGTTCATTATAGTATGTAATGATCCTATATTATTCTTCTTTTGAAACATTCATATCAATAAAATCTTTACATTAAATTTCTAGATATTTATTCCCTCTTCTAAGGATTTAATTTATTCATTATTTTCTAGTAAGACCCTATTTTACACTATAGATATAAATTTATTTCTTTTATTTTATGTTTTTTTGTTTAATCATACCAATAAATAATTAATTTTAACTTTAATTTTATAAACTTCCTCAAAATTATATTCACGATCATTTAAAATATTAGCAACATTTTAGTAATAAATATAACCACAATTTTGTCTTCAAGAATATTATTGAAATGATCTATAGTTCCCCCTCAAACTCACTTTTATTATAATTCCATGATTATATAGACACTAATCTAGTGCCCCAGGTTCGTTCTCCAGATGATCTTAGGGGTGCCTCCCCACACACTAAAGGAATCTGACTAGTATCGAGGGTCTAATGAGACACATGAGGAGGCTATACCTTCTTGATTAGAGTATTCAAAAAAAATTAAATAATAAAGAAAGGAAACAATAATAATATTTAACATTAATCACAAATCCTTTTTCTAAACTGCGGCACATAACCACCACAAATAAAATAATACAAGTCATGAAATAGAGTGTCATCTGTAAGGAAAACCCAAAATAAAGGCAAGTTGACGAGTCCCCTGAATGGGTCCTTACACCATGTTCGCTTCTCTAATACATTCATATAAATTAGACATAAATCATAACTCAATAATAGGTACATTTCCCTTATCCTGACGTAAAACCATGATGTTGGCTAAGTTACCCAATGGTGGTCCTAGAAAAGAATCTGTAAAACTCTGTAGGCTTCTAGGAAAGGTGTTGAAAAAATATACAGTCTAAAAAATGATGTATGAAGAGTTATAATAAAAAAGAAATGGAAAATTTTATATGAATGTTATATCAATTTAATATATTCAGGTTAACCATGTTTACCAACAATTCTATGTGTTACCCATATTAATCAAATTTACAATAGTCAATAACATTCAACTAAGTAAAACATAATGTGTGTAAACATCCCTACCTCATAGTAGTAATAATTTTAAAAAATAATATATATATATATATATATATATATATATAATTTTACATCGGTACCTTAGTCTAGGTAATCACATCACTTACATTGTTTAGGGGCATATAGCCTATGTCTGACACCCAAACCCATATAATACTACGGTGGAGTTTATAGCCTCAGTCTGACCCAACCCGTAGAGGAGCCTCAGTCCAATACCCCTGAAATACCACTTATTCTTGTGCACATTCTTAATTAACCATATTACACATTTAATATTTAAATTACATGACCCATTTAGAACATTTTGTTTAAACCAAATGCACCCTTATGACATGTTAACAAACTAAACCCCATTATTATTGTTTTCATATCATTACCATTGAATTAAACATTTTTCAACTAAATTCCATACTCATGGTAGTTTCACACAACATGGGAAGCCCTATAGGCTCAGTCTAGTCATCCTCAAGGGATACCATGAGGATCTTGAGCGGTTTAATTAATCATTTAATATACCAATTTATAATTTCTTGCCAATTATTTAAAAACACAACAAAATGGAATAAATGAGAAAATGAAAAAACATAATGTAGTACTCATGAATATTGTATATAACTTGGGTAAAATCTACTTAATATTTTTATATAAACTATATCTTAATAATATCACTTAATTCAAACTAATAAACCCTTTAAATCCCCAACATAGAATCTGTTGGAAAAGTGGGGTTTTAGTGGTTTTGAACGATTTGAATGATTATAGAAGGCCATTACTTGAATCGAGAAACAAAATTATTATTATAATCACTTATATATATTTTATTCTCAACAAAGGTCATTCAAAACTTTCATTGATCAAAGGACAATACTCTCTTAGAAGCTTGTGAGGGTTTGTTTTATTTCCTAGGATTCTATATGAATAAATGGAAATAAAATCTAATGAGGCTTCATAAATCATGACGGGGATAGTAAATTATAGCTTTTTAATGGGTTATATACTTTGGTCACATGGTTGAAAAAAATGTGTTCCAGACATGTGTCACCCTCTGTCCAAGAGGAGGCCTGGTCGCACAGCCTCATGGGAATCTTTCACATTTTGAAAACCAATGTGGAGGACTTTAGGGATGGATTCATCCAATATTGAATGGTTTCAATATACCATCTTCAATAGATTATCATCCATCCACTATCCTCACTAGGCCCGACATGTTATGTTACGTTGTTACTACTAACCATGATTCAACCATGAAATGTGCAATAGATGGACCATTTTCCTCCACCATCATGTCATAAATCACCAAGGAACCCTTAATTCTCATCATATTCTCATAAATCATTTAATTTACCTATTTAGATAACCTATTTAGGATCTTAAAATCTCCCTCCAAATTATAATTCCTATTCCTCAAGTTGTACCCCCATGAATCATTGTGTTTTTGAGGTAAAGAGATTGGGCCACCAGGCAATCATATTGGACTCCCTCTCAAATGGTCCAACCTAAACATTAACATTTCGTCAAAACACATAGAAAAATTTCACAACCTTTCAATTCATAACATTCTCAGTACGATCCACAATTAAAAATAGATTCTCCTGAATGGATTAAAAACTTGATTCTCAACATCATTAACATCGATCAAATGATAAGTGTTTAGGTAATACTGTTGAAGATTTGATAGATGAAAAACATTGTTAATGACACTATACTACTATGGAGGATCCAAATGGTATGGAATTGGTCTAATCATCTCAAAAATATCAAACATCCCCACATAAATTGGTGCTAAATTACACAATTTTTTAAATCAATTGTGAACTAACATTGGCAACACACAGAGGAACACACGATCAACATCCCTAAACTCAGGAGCTCGAGGAAATATATTAGCATATGACTTATACCTACATTGATCTCTATCCATAAATTTATAATTCCAATTAACATTCTCTAATGTATCCTTCTCAAGATATGTCCCCAATAATAATGATTCTCTATGCCTGTCCAACACAACATTGATCTACATAAACTACCATAGAGTTTGTAAGAACCCGGTTCTTATTTTTGATGTACGAGATCCTTCCTTTTCCTTTTCCTTAAGTGTTTTTTAGAAAATATGGTAAATGGAAAAGAATGCTAATTTTTGAAACTACATGTTGTGTACTTTTTCCACATGTCGTGTACTTTTGGTCGTGTTGGGATGAGTACACAGGGCGTGTAGCCATGTAGGCGAAGAGGGGTGTAGGAACCGACTACACGCCGTGTAGTGGTACCTTACACGTCGTGTAGTCAGTCGGTAGGCATGAATAGTAAGGCGGTGGAGTCGCCTCCAGTTGGGAGATTGTACACGCCGTGTACTTGGGAGTACATGTCGTGTACTTAGGTCGACAGATGAACAGTGTGGCGGCGCCGCCGAATGAACAGTTAAATGAAAGAAGTAGACACTGTGTACTCAGAAGTACATGCCATGTACTTTGTTTTTTCGGCTTAAAACAGGAAGTAGCCTCCTCATTTGGCAGAGGAGGCGTTTGAGCCATTTTGGAGACAAAGGAGGAGGCCGGATCTTTGAAGATCCACCAGGCGTTCTTCTGGAATCTGTTTCGGCTTCAGACGATTTCGTTGGAACCGCACGGGTAAGCCATCTCCCCTCAGGGTACCGTTCTTAAAAATTCTTCTCCTAACGTATTTTATTTACGTTTGAATGGGTTTTTTTCTTCGTCTGATTTACACCGTTCTTGGGCGTTTATGGAGTCGGTGTTTGGGTATAACGTTCGTTGGCGTTTAAGGTAGGTGTCTTTGTGTTCATTTTCCAACTGTCAGGCCTTTTTGTGCATTTTTGTGCCATGAACCCATGTTGGGGTGTCGTGTGGCTGAGTCCATTTCTATATTTAATGTCTATAATTTTAAAGGTGATTAAATTGTGATAATAAAATGCTGGTTGGGATCGTTGCATGGATCCAGAACCACCCCCGGGGTATGTTTCACTCTTTAGTAGTTTGGCCAGGATTACCGAGGGTATGCCTTTAAAGTAGTAATTGTAGAATTTCCTTGACAGGAATTTCTTGTTACTGGTTGTTTAGCTGTTGGGCATGGCCCGATTACCTGTTTAGTCAGAGGGTGTTGTTGTATTTGGCCTGAGGGCATTGTTGCGATTAGCCTGTGGGAACTGTACTTTATTAGCCTGAGGGCATGACTGTTTTAACCCGAGGGATGTCGTTATTCCATATGAGGGAAACCTTTAGTGCCTGAGGGATTGACTTCTATGCCTGAGGGCGAAACTTCCTATGCCTGAGGGAAATTTCTGTTACGCCTGAGGGCAATACCTGCGGGTTAGATTCTGTATGTCCTGAGGGAAAACCTGAGGGCGTGGTTACTATTTTATACTAAGGGCACGGTTCTGGTTGGCCTGAGGGCTTGGTGCTGTTGATCACAATAATGTTACTAAATTAAATTAATTAAATGAATAATAAAATTGAAATTTAATTGATAAGTTAGTTACTTTTTAGTACTTCTTACTTTATTGCATTTTATTATTGCACACTGTTGTTGCATGCTTATACGCAGTTGGGAACGGGCCTTCGGTGGGTGCCTACTGAGATATATATCTCACACACTATTTGGGTCATGCTTTTCGGCCCAAACAGATTACATTTCTGCAGGTGTAGATAGGGTCAACATTCCCAATACTAGTACTTGATTGTTGCTGAGGAGTAGGAGGGCATGGGACCGAGCCTAGGCTCGCGATGACGCAGCGAAATGTTTTTCTTGTCTTGTTGTAATCTATATTTCGTTGTACTGTATTGATGTATAACATGTTCTGGCTGTTTTCGTAGAACTTGAAACATCTAGCATCATCATTTATATATAATGTTGGTTATATCCACTTTTGTAGTTTATTTCAGTTGTGTATGGTTTACTACTTCCGCTATTTGTTGTATGTTTTATTTAAATTCCGTTGTGCGACACTTTGACAAAATGAGGGTATAGTTTACCCACAATCAGACCTGGCCCTCACTGATAGTCGGCAGCCTCTGGAATTTGAGGAAATGCGCTTGAGGTCACTTGGCGAACCGGGTTCGGGGCACCCGTTGCGTGTCACCCGGGTCCGGGATGTTACAAAGTGGTATCAAAGGGGTTTCTTTTCTTGACTTACTATTTGGAGCCGTAGTCAGGGATAGGAAAGAACGGTAGTTGGTAATAAGTTGTGCCCGGGCATGGCTAACCCGTGTATAGGGAAAATCCATATACCTTGTATTTTTCATTCTTTGGATTTTGCAATTTTACGGTTGATATGTTTTCACCATTGGGTGACGCACGTGGATTGTGTTGTTTATATTTTATTTGTGGGTTCTATTTAGTTGCAACTCAATTAGATGAGGGTATACCATCTCATGCATCATATAGGCACATTCTAGATATCACATAGCATGCATAGTTTCGATGCCATGTAGGTGCATTAGAATTTTCATGTTGTTGTGATAGTTGTTGTGCTAATAAATCATGCTGTTGTGATAGCTGTGTGATAAATACATGCCTTGTGATATGGTTTTTTAGTTGAGATTGTTTATAGAATGGACGCAAAACTTTGGTTTTTGGGAAGTATGGGCCCCCATTGACCGAAATTTGGTGGGTCATTGACTGATTGTTGGTTATAAAACTTATAAGATGTCATACTATGATTCGTGGGGAGTATGGGCCCCCACGGGTCAGAATTTGACACATAGGTGTTATTTTTCGGTATTTTCTGGGTTCCGGAGATGTTTCCGAGGCTTACTATCTGGAATCCCAGTATACACGCCGTGTAGTATTTTTATACACGCCATGTATGTTCTTCTATTCGGGATGAAAAATGAACCTTTTGAGTACACGCCATGTACCCGGAGTACACGCCGTGTAGTCTCTTCCTGTGTCACAAACCGTGTGGTCGGTGACATGGGGTAGGGAAGGGCTTGGGTAAAACATGTCGTGTAGGTCTGTTCACGCCATGTAGTTTTGACCCGGAGTCCGGTCGTGTAACTAACAACACGGGCCGGTAAACTCCTTCATAGAACATGTCGTGTCAATGATGCACACGCCGTGTACTGTGACCTGGGGACTCGGTCGTGTAACTAACAACACGAGTCTGTGTCAACTCTCCTTGAACATGTCGTGTACCTATGGGACACGCCGTGTAGTCTTGTCTAAGGACAGACCGTGTGGACTTAGCCGTGTGGCTGGGAAACGAGGGTGGTGTACACTCCGTATGCGGGTGTAACACACCGTGTAGTTGTAAGCCGAGTAGTCGGCCGTGTCAAAGACGACATGGGCAGTTGGAAAATAACACCATACACTCCGTGTAGATATTATACACGCTGAGTATTGTTGAACGGAAGCCGTGTGGCTTAGCCGTGTAGAAGGATCTGGGCAGGGGAAGGGAAGTCAAGTACACGCCATGTAGTAAGTACACACGCCGTGTAGTCATGTTTTGAATTTTTTTTGAATTCCTTCTTCCTCTTGTTCCTTTGTGGTTCCTTCACTTTTTGGGCTTAATAATATTGAATCTGAGGTGTGCTTTTGACTTTGTAAGGTCATGCCGCCAAGACGACCTTGAGTTGTTCGCGAGGAGAGCGGTGACGATTATACTCTGAAGATGGTGGGCCATGGGCTACCAGTGGATCCACCAACAGAGCCAAGTGCAGCACCAGCTATTATACCGGACATAGGCATGGAGGCGCAGTTCCGTGAAGGTTTTATGCAGTTTATTCAGGCCTTTTAAGGAGCATCGCAGGCTGCTACATCTATGGCCGAGCAGATGTGTATCTTCTAGCAGAAGCATCTGCCTACGTTTTCAGTGGATGGAGGACCGCAGGCTACGGAGTCTTGGATAGGATCGAGGCAGACTATTTTCGAGCATCTTGAGACGCCTATATGGTGGATGGTCAAGCTCATGACTTACATGTGGCGTGATTCTGCCAAGAGCTGGTGGGATGTTACCACACTGTCAGAGCATCACAGGGACATGGCATGTGAAAATTTTCAGGCAGTATTCTATGACTTCTTCTTTCCCAAGACGCTGAGGGAAGATAGAGCTCAAGAGTTCATGAATCTGCAGCATGGCTCTATGTCAGTGATGGACTATTCTGCTCATTTTACAGAGCTTCAGCGCATTGCACTCGTGCTGGTGGGTGATGAGACGCTGAGAGCCAGACATTTTGAGGATGGTCTTTGGTATGACATCCAAGCACTAGTGAATGTTTTCAGGTTTCCTATTGTACATTCCATCGTGAACCAGGCGCTGATCATAGAGAGGAATCTGCGTGAATCTAGTGGTGTGGGCTAGGGCGGTTCAGCACCAGTTACTGGTACTGTTTCTGCTGGCAAGAGGAAGAGACAGATGGACTTCTCTCAGGGTGGCAGTACTAGCCAGACAGCTTCTATAGGTGGACCAATCAGCTGCTACCAGTGTAGTAGACAGGGGCACATGAGACTGTAGTGTCAACGAGACCTAGTGGAGTGCCGAGCTTGCGGAAATATGGGTAATTTGGAGTGCTTCTACAGGGTGTTTCTACTGGTGGCTTGTGAGAGGGGTTTTGTGCAGACTCCGTGTGCGGGAGCGGGACCAGTGGTTTCTTACCAGTCTAGGAATTGGAATATGTCAGGGCGTGTAGGAAGAGATGGTGGTCGTGGCCGTAGTAGCCAGACACCAGGATCTCAGAGGCAACAGGGTGGGATAGGTCAGGGTATCCAGGCTGTGTCGTAGGGCCGCAGCACTGGGCAGGCATATGCAGTGCAATAGAGCCAGCGGGAGCAGGAACCCAGACCTTCTACAGTCAGAGGTACTATTCTAGTAGCTTCTATCTAGTCTTCAGTACTTTTTGATACGGGTGCTACGCATAGTTTCATATCTTTACCCGTTGTGGAGAGCCTTGGGCTCGGTGTTTCTTCTCCTTCTAATATCATGATACTAGACACTCTCTTGGGGACTAGAACGGCTGGTGTGCGTCAGTCCAAGGAGTGCCCCATTGAGTTTGGTGGGTGTCACTTCCTTTGGGACCTCTATGTCTTGGAGATGACGAGCTATGACGTCATTCTCTGGATGGACTGGTTGGTTCCCTTCTGAGCCTTTGTACGCTGCTATCGTCATAGGGTACGTTTCACATCATGAGATGGTTGAGAGTTTCTATACAAGGGTGAATGGGATGTTCAGGCGAGTCGAGCTGGACTAGAGCATTATGGGCGAGGTGGAGTCACAGGCCAGATTGCGAGCTTATATCTGGATGACTAAGGGACTTGTCATATGGATTTCCCTCCAGTTGTCGATCATTTTAGGGATGTCTTCCCGGACGACTTTTCAGGTCTACCTCCGGTGCGTGAGGTGGATTTCTCTATCGAGCTTGTGCTAGGAGAAACACCAGTGTCCATTCCTCCTTATAGGATGGCCGCGCCTGAGTTACAGGAGCTCAAGAGGCAGTTACAGGAGTTGCAGGTGAAGGGTTTTATCCGACCTAGTACTTCTCCTTGGGGTTCTCCATTCCTTTTCGCGAAGAAGGCGGATGGCACCCTAAGGATTTTCAAGGATTATCGGAAGCTGAACCAGTTGACGGTTAAGAACCGATATCCCTTGCAAAGGATAGATGATCTGTTTGATCATCTTCATGGAGCACGAGTGTTCTTGAAGATTTACCTGAGATCGGAATATCATCAGTTGCACGTTAGACCATCTGATATACCTCTCACAGCTTTCAGGAGTAGGTATGGTCTATATGAGTATACGGTTATGCTCTTCGGGCTGACGAATGCGCCAGTAGTTTTCAAGGCTCTGATGAATCGTGTGTTCCATCTGTATCTTGATTCTTTTGTGGTAGTATTCGTGGATGACATCTTGGTGTACTCTCACACTCGACATGACCATTCCACCCATCTTGAGATTGTATTGAGTACACTGAGATAGCATTGGCTATATGCAAAGCTCTCAAAGTGCCACTTTTGGATGGACCAGATTCACATCCTGGGTCACATTATCTCAGAGGCAGGAGTTGAAGTAGACCCAGAGAAGGTGAGAGCAGTAGTTTCCTGGGAGCAGACTAAGTACGTGTTTGAGATAAAGAGTTTCTTAGGGCTGTCTAGTTACTACTGACTCTTCATACAGGACTTCTCCCACTTAGCAGGACTGTTGACAGGTCTGACTAAGAAGGGTGTGAAGATCGTTTGGTCTGAAGATTACAAGACAGCTTTTCAGGACCTGAAGGGAAGGTTGACATCAGCACTGATCCTGATACTCCCAGAGTAGGGGAAGAGCTATAAAGTTTACTGTTATGCATCAGGGATTGGTCTGGGAGCCATTTTGATGCACGGTGATAGAGTTGACGCGTACGGGTCTCGGCAATTGAGGCCAAATGAGAGGAATTACCTGACGCATGATCTCAAGTTGGCTGTAGTTGTACATGCGTTGCGCTCTTGGATATATTATCTGTTGGGAGAGCATTTTGTGGTTTTCACTGACCACAAAAGCCTCAAGTATATCTTTTCTCTGCGTGACCGGAATCTAAGGCAGAGAAGGTGGGTCGAGTACCTACAATCCTTCGATTTTGAGCTTGACTATACACCTAGTAAAGGTAATGCGGTAGCTAATTCACTGAGCAGGAAGACTCTGATATAGGCAGTGCAAGAGGCCAGTGGTGAGTGGGAGCTCATGGATTTGTTCTCTGAGATGCATCTGGAGGTGCATGACAGACAGGGGCAGACTTATCTTTCCTCATTAGTTGTGACTTCAACCCTCCTGGATAGAGTAATGATGATGCATCTATCTAATTCAGAAGGCCTAGTTCTACAGGAATTGGTGGAAAGTGAGGATCATCCTCCCGGTTGGACGATAGGCGACGACGAGGTTTTCTGTTTCCATGGACGAGTATGGGTTCCAGGGGATTTACGTGAGGAGTTGATGCGGGAGTTTCATGCTTCAGCTTGGGCAGTTCATCCTGGGGTTACCACGATGTACAGAGACTTGAGACATCAGTACTGTTGGCCAGGAATGAAGAGAGTGATAGCTGGGTTTGTTATGAGGTGTTCCACCTATCAGCAGTTGAAGGTGGAGCTCCAGAGGCCAGTTGGGCTATTACAGGAGTTGCCCATTCCGGAGTGGAAATGGGATGATGCCGTGATGGACATCGTGATGGCTTTGCTGAGGTCACCTCGTGGAAATGACACCATGTGGGTTGTTGTGGATAGACTCATGAAGGTAGCTCACTTTTTTCCGATCAAGGAGACCTTCGGTGTGGACGAGCTCGGAAGGCTGTATATCCGAGAGATCGTACGTCTTCATGGGTTCCCTCATTCTATCATTTCAGATAGGGATGCCCGATTCAAGTCTCATTTCTGGAAGAGTTTTTAGAGGGCGCTGGGTACACAGGTTCTTCTGATCACAGCATACCACCCTCGGACAGATGGCTAGTCAGAGCGGACAATACAGGTGCTAGAGGACATGATGCGCGTATGCGTCCTAGACTTTGGGGGCTCTTGGGAGAATCATATACCCTTAGTCGAGTTTTCCTATAACAATAGTTTTCAGGCAACTATTAATATGGAACCATACACAGCTTTAAATGGTAGGCCATGTCGATCACCTTTGTGCTGGTTAGAGGCAGTTGAGGAAACTTTACTGGGGCCACAGCTCATGCAGGAGACATCTGAGCAGGTCCAGTTGATTCGGAAGCGGATGGCGACCGCGCAGTTTTGAAAAAAGTCTTACGTTGATCGCTGTAGGCGACCATTGGAGTTCGTGGTCGGGGATCAGGTTTTTCTACATGTTTCTCCAAGGCTGGGACACAAGAAGATCATGATACAGGATAAACATGCACCGAGATATGTAGGGCCATTCGAGATTCTATAGAGAGTCTGGCTGGTTTCCTATCGGTTGTAGTTACCACAGTGGTACCGAGCCATGCATGAAGTCTTCCATGTGTCTCAGTTGTGTCGCTGCCATTTAGACCCATCTCACACCGTTCAGCCTGAGGAGGTTGAGATTCAGCATGATGCGTCCATTGAGGAGCATCCGATCCGTATCATTGACAGGAGCACAAAGGTTCACTGAGGCCGGTCAGTTCCTCTTGTACGGGGGCTATGGTAGCATGGCCGAATGTAGTATGAGACCTGGGAGCGGGAGGCCGACATACGTGCTCAGTGGCCAAAGCTATTCTGAGCTTTATCTTTGCCACCCTTGGAAGGGCAATTCAGGGATGAATTGCTATAAGGGGGGAAGTGTGTAGGAACCCAGTTCTTATTATTGAGGTATGGGATTCTTCCTTTTCCATTTCCTTAAGTGTTTTTGAGAAAATATGGAAAATGGAAAAGAATGCTAATTTTTTAAACTACACGCCCTGTAATTTTTCCACACGTCGTGTACTTTTGGCCGTTTTGGGACGATTACATGGGGAGTGTAGCCTTGTCAGCGACTAGGGGTGTAGGAACCGACTACACGTCGTGTAGTGGTACCTTACACGCAGTGTAGTCAGTCGGCAGGCTTGAATAGTAAGGCAGTGGAGTCGCTGCCAGCTGGGTGACAGTACACGCCGTGCACTTGGTTGTACATGCCGTTTACTAAAGTCGACATATGAACAGTGTGGCGGTGTCGCCGAATGAACAGTTAATTGAAAGAAGTACACGTCGTGTACTCAGAAGTACACACCGTGTACTTTGTTTTTTCAGCTTAAAACATGCAATAACCTCTTCATTTGGCAGAGGAGGTGTTTGAGCCATTTTGGAGCCAAAGGAGGATGTCAGATCTTTGACGATCCACTGGGCATTCGTCTGGATTCCGTTTCATCTTCGGACGATTTCATTGGAACCGCATGGGTAAGCCGTCTCCCCTCCTGGTATTGTTCTTACTAATTCTTCTCCTAACGTAAGTTATTTATGTTTTAATGGGTTTTGTTCTTCGTCAGATCTACGTTGTTATTAGGCGTTTCTGGAGTCGGCATTCAGGTATAACATTCGTTGGCGTTTAAGGTAGGTGGCTTTGTGTTAATTTTTCAACTGTCGTGCGTTTTTTTGCGTTTTCGTGCCACGAACCCATGTTGGGGTGTCGTGTGGCTGAGGCCGTTGATATATTTAATGCCTAGAATTGCATAGGTGATTAAATTGTGATAATAAAATGCCGTTTGGGATCGTTTCTTGGATCCGGAACCACCCCCGGGGTGTGTCTCACAGTTTAGCCATTTGGCCAGGATACCCGAGGGTATGCCTTTAAAGTAGTAATTGTAGAATTGGCTTCAGAGGAAATGCTTGTTACTGCTTGTTTACCTGTTGGGCGTGGCCCGGTTTCCAGCTTAGCCTGAGGGAATTGTTGTATTTGGCCGGGGGGGGTTGTTGTGATTATCCTGTGGGAATTGTACTGTATTAGCCTGATGGCATGACTATTTTCGCCTGAGGGCTGTCGTTATTCCGTCTGAGGGCATCCTTTCATGCCTGAGGGCTTGACTTCGGTGCCTCAGGGTGTCACTTCCTACACCTGAGGGAAATTTCTGTTACGCCTAATGGAAATTCCAATGGGTTGGATTCTGTATGTCCTGAGGGCAAGCCTGAGGGCGTGGTTACTATTTTAGCTTGAGGGCACAGCTCTGGTTGGCCTGAGGGCTTGGTGCTGTTGAGCATAAGAATGTTACTAAATTAAATAAATTAAATGAATAATAAAATGGAAATTTAATTGTTATGTTAGTTACATTTTAGTACTGCTTACTTTATTGCATTTTATTTTTTCACACTGTTGTTCCATGCTTATACGTAGTTGGGAACGGGCCTTCAGTGGGTGTCTACTGAGATATATTTCTCACACCATGTTTGGGTCATACTTTTCGGCCCAAACAGATTACGTTTCTGCAGGTGTAGATAGGGGAAAGAGTCCCTATACTGGTACTTGAATGTTGCTGAGGAGTAGGAGGGCATGGGACCCAGCCTAGGCTTGTGATGCCGCCGCCAGCTGTTTTGCTTGTTTTGTTGTACTCTGTATTTCATTGTACTGTATTGATGTATAACATGTTCTGGTAGTTTTATTAGAACATGAAACATGTAGCATCATCATTTATATATAATTTTTGTTATATCCACTGTTGTAGTTTATTTCAGTTGTGTATGGTTTACTTCTTCGGCTGTTTGTTGTATATTTTATTTAAATTCCATTGTGCTACACATTGAAAAAATGAGGGAATTGTTTCCCCACTATCAGACCTGGGCCCTCGCTGCTAATCAGCAGCCTATGGCATTTGGGGAAATGCGCTTGAGGTCATGTGGCGAACCGGGTTCGGGGCACCCATTGCGTGGCACCCGGGTCTGGGACGTTACAGAGTGCCACATATGATTTCATCTGAATACTCTCTTGGTATCATTTATTTAAAGATAAAGAAACTAGAACCACGGTTTATCATAAGATCCATCAAATTCTAGGAAACATTCCCTCATCATTTCCTATAGTACGTGAATATTACACTCTAATTTCTTATCTATTTATTGGTGGAAATTTGTACTAAAAAAACGAAGGTATCAATCTCCTTCTTTAACCCTTTATAGAAGGGTTACGTAAAACATAGAAAATGATCTGAAACTATTTTTCATGGAACCCCATTAGACCACCCTATCTTCTGAACATATATATAACCCAACTTCTCGTGGGTAATGTTTCTCAAATCAGTATGAAATTTACAACCTTGTTCAACTAATCCAAAACCACCCATATCATGTAATTATTTCACGGTGTCATTAAGAGGCCTAACACAAAGTCTATTTTTAAATCATATGAGTTCCATTATAGAATGGTAAATGGGTAATGAAACCCACTCGATTAAAAATTCTCAGCCTTCACTTGTTGATAGTTACTGAACTTCTTCATGAAACCTACAACCTATTTCTTCATTTTTCACACCAATACTATCTATGAATGTCACGATATATATTGGTCAAACCATGGTTCACTATAACCTTTATGCCATTAAATTCAGGCATCACATCCTCTCACATTGACATGGTAACAAAAAAAATACCCAACTATAAAAAATATCATCATTTTAAATAGTCCAGTTGGAAGGTGACTCCTCACCTTCATGGCCTTCCCTCGAGGCCATACACTCAAGAACCTCATGTTGAATCTCCTTGATCTTTCCCAATAAAGATGGACTCAATTTCAAGGGATATGGGGATCAACTATCAATCACCTTCATGAACCTCTATATGCAAGTTAGTGAATAAATACTTCATATTAGACTCAGAACTATACTTCTGAACTTCCTGAGTATGTATATTTTACATTATCCATCTAAAACACTATTCCTATTCTTAGGCATTTATGATATCTAAATGTTAATAGAATACATTTACTAAACACATTTCCACTACAGGTGATTTAAATCTCGCTAATAAAATATATAAATGAGGATTTTATAATATATATACATAATAATCCTTCCACCCCACAAGTAATATCACTATAAATTTAAATATTAAACCCCCACATCTAAATTGAGATCTAGGTTAATTCTATTTATGAGGCCTGAAATACTATGACCTAAGCCTAACAAATCGACCACACTCCATAAACACTTCCCTATGTCCAATACCAGGTGAATCAAAAAACAAGGTATACTCTTTTCCCATATGAGGTATGATAAAAATTGATGTATCAGTCTACCTATTTTTCAAATACTATAAATAATCCTCACATGATTCATTCCTCAAAATCATGACACCCTACATGGTCAAGTTTTTATTTGTTTCTTCAAAATTAAGGAAGTCTTTGATGGACCTTTGGTAATATCCTACAAAACATAGATATATTCTGAGTCCAAAAACATTGTTAGAATTCTCCCTAGATACAACTTCATGAATGTTATTTGGGACCCTAGACACACCTTCCTTGGATATGATGTTACCAGATAAATGTTCCATCGTGATCCATAATTGACTCTTATATTTCTTGGCATACAACCTATTCTCTCTTAGTGTACGCAAGATGATTTCAAGATGTTTGGCATGATATTCTTGAGTCTGAGAGTATAACCAGATAACATCTATTATAAAAAGTATAAAATAATGTAGATACAAAGGGAATATTTGGTTCATTAATCCCACAAACACATCAAGAATTTTTTTTCTACCCAAATTACATTTCAACATACTCATAAAACCAACCATCCTCTGGAAGATCATCTATAGTATATCAGAAGCCCTCACCCCATATGATGATACCCAAACCTAAAATGAATTTTTTATAATATAGATGCATGATTATGTTGGTCAAAAAGTTCATTTATACATGGAAAGGGATATTGTTAATTAACACTCATCTAATTCATCTTCTGGTAATCAACCCACAAATTCTTTTCCCCATCAACCTTCTTAGTAAAAAACTAGAGATCCCCAAGTGTCTTACATGGAAGGATAAACCCATTATTCTAAAATTAATTAAATGGATCTTAAGATTATGATGTTTTATTGGTTCCATCCTATATGGTAGAATTTAAATAGGCTCTACTCCAGGATGTAATTCAATCATAAATTCCACATCACTCTCAAGTTGAAGCCCAAAGAGGACCTCATAAAACACACCATAAAACTGATAAATGAAAAGAAAAAAGAAATTCTTCTCTTCTCCTCCATTATAATGTGAAATATATGATACTTTGGCTATGAGCTCACTTAATTACTGACAAACTGTCCCAACACCTCCAAACTAGATATCTCATTCCCCACGATTAACATAATTTACTCCCTCAAGGGACACAATGGTTACCCTATAGTGATAACTATCATTTTGGGATTGATAAAACACTAGCCAATATATCCATAATATTAGGGAAAACTGAAATCTCCAAAAAGAATCCACAAAGGAAATGGTAACCACAAACCTCGAGAGAACACATTATATATTGCATGATATTTTCTTTCTATACTCCAAATGGTTTGTCAATCCACATAACTATACACATATATTCCACCGCTACACCCCAAAAATTTAAAAACCATGAATATATAAAATTTATTGATGCCCGGATATCAAAAAATATAATGGAAAGAAAGTAATCTATAAGAATCATACATCTAATAGTAGATTATTCAGTCTCATCATTTCTTGGTGTATGCTGAACTATATGAAGGTGACATATCCTTCAAACCTTGGCTCTGACCTGAGTCACTGGGGTTACACTACATTACTAATAAGGATAATCCTATCTTGAAGTAACATTTCCACCACCCTAATTGGTACATCCAGAATAACTCCAGCTACCTTCCTTGTGTAAGGTAATTAACCCACTTCATGCACTATATATAATCCTTGACTGCCCATCAAAGCCCACCAACTGAGCATTCCTAATGTACCTCTATTCACGTCCAATCCAACCATACCTTAAAAACTCAACTAGTGGTCAGGGAAACTGACCAAGAACGTGTCCCATATTACCATAGAAATTGAAAACACTAAATCACTACCATGAGAGGCCACTCATGATCTTTGGAAACACTATCTACCACTACCCTAGTGAAAAACAACAAAACCAAACATTATACATTCACATGTTGTACCACTAGACCAACTAAATGGAACCATGTGTCTTCCACCAGAATCATCCCTTATAATCTCTGTATAAATGAGGTCATAATCTACAAATTCAAAAAACATCAATAAATGGATGATATTTACATGGGACATGTTCACATGTCTAACCTATTCCTGAAAAAGTCATGCTATAGTTGCATCTTCCATTACCAATGAATGAAAAAAATTACAAATTGGTTAAGTGGATAGAATAATTAATTATTCATGTAGTCCCTGAGATCTACCTCTTAAAATATATAGATTTAGATAGTATGATCAACTCTATAAATAAATGTACAAGAAAAAATTCATGGAAATATTTCCACATCATACAATTTGACTTCTTATTATGAACTGGGATATCCCACCTACACTTTTCCATACCTAAAATGTTTAAGACTCCAACATTACACTCTTTTGATGAGGAGTCACTTAGTGATCCAAAATTTTCAGGATTGAATCTTTCCATAACTAAACTCCCTCATGTAAACCCTATCTAGTAAATTTCAGAGGGTGACATTACTGAAACTCTCCAGTCATACAAATATTCTTAGTATAACCCACCATGGGTATGAATCCATCAACTATATAAAATGATCATTATTCTCATGGAACTACAGTTCTACATTGTTACCCTAGACCAATGGGGGATCCTTCTCTGCTATTATCTGAGAATTCAAAGAAATGTCTTCATGTCACTTAACTGATAAGTGTTGTCATGGCGGAATCTGTCTAATGTTTCCAACATGTGTATCAAAAAAGAAAACATAATGTTTCCACAATTTACGAAAAATTTTATCAATATTATCCATAAACATCCCACTCTTTATACACAACACCAACAATCCACATCAAATTTATGTCACACCCCTTAGCCATCCCTACCATGTCTAATGGCCATCCTGGGGTAATAGAAATTACATAGTCACAAACCTATCATTGGACATCCTATTTAACAATTTCACTTTCACAAACATAAATCATTATCACTAGGAACCATTTTTTACCTTTGAATCTAATTTTTTACATTTACACAGTTTAATAATAATTATTAAAGACCATTTCATTAAAATTTCAATGAATCTAAATAGAATTTTATCCCTCACATCCCACATGATTTTCACCATGTGTTTTTATCATGACTCGTGTCACATAAATAACGATGTTCCTATAATTATGCATGTATGTACAACCGCACACTATTCTGACCCATGTGAAAAATTCCATTAAATAATAAAATCACACATCAAGTGTATCACCCATTGTGAAATTAAAATCAGCACTTAAAAATTACTTCATGAACTGAAATCCCACCCTAGTTACTTTTGTCTTCCTACATAAAATGGTCAGTTACTCGAATGAACAAGCTCATTTCCATGGCCCAGCCCGTCGTTATCTCCTATCTTCAAGTCCCAAAGAGTAATAAAATATAAAAAATGTTCTAAAACCACTATATAAGACCCATAATTGTGACACAATAATATTGTGCCCCGACCTAGTTTTCCATATGGCTTCAGGTGTGCCTCCCCATATGCTAGAGGAATCCAACTTGTATCAAGGGTACAATGAGACACAAGGGAATACTATACCTTCCTCATAAAAATATTTCACATGATATAAAATATTCAATAATGGAAACAACTATAGTAATAACAATTAATCACAAATTCATTTCCCAAAACTAGTCACGTAACCACAACCAAACAGAAACAATGCAATGTCATGCCATACAGTACCAAGTTTAAGGGAACCCCAAAATAAATTCAAGCTAAAGAATCCACTAAACATGTCAATGAACCAACTCTAGTTACCTCATCTATGCACATCCCTATGCCCTAAATCAACCCTCATGCAGATGGACCATTTTTTTATCCTAACCTATAACCATGATGTTTGCCCAGGTACCCAATGATGTCCCAAGATGGGTGTGAGTAAAACTTAATAATCCCCCCCCGAATAGTGTCTAAAAAATATCCATTCTAAATAACTGTGCATTAAAATGTATAACAAATATATTTGGAAAAAATAGATAAAACAGTTCCACAATTTAATAATATTCAAGTTTACAAATTGTACTGTTAGTTCCATTTTTTACCCATATTAATCAAATACACTTCATCCAATGGCGATCAACTTAAAAGAACATAAGGGGTAATGTTCCCTACATTACATGGACAATTATTTAAAAAAACAATATTTATATATATATGTGTGTGTGTGTGTGTGTCAACATTCCATGGATCCTTAGTCTAGGTAATCACATCACTTGTATTTGTTATGGGCATAGAGCCTTATTCTAATACCATAACTATGGAATACCAGGATGTATCTTAGAGACTTAGTCTAGCCAAAAAAATGTCTAGAGCCTTAGTCCAATAACCCAAACATACCACCTAATCATGTTCACATACATCATTAACTATTTTACACAATATAAACCATTTAACACATTCAACTCAACCAAATGACCCCGTAAATAATTTTTAAAAAATAAATACAATTATCGTTGTTTTAAATATCATAACAATTCAATTAAACATTTAAAAACTCAATTCCACATTCAATGGAGTGGAACACCACATGGGTGGCCCGTTTGGTCTGGTCCAATCTCCTCATGGGATCCCATTAGAATTTTTAGGGGTTGAATTCATGTTTTAATTAAACATTTAATAATTTTCAACCAAGGATTTAAAAATGAAAAACAACAACCCAAATTCACAACCACATACATGTAAATTAGTAATCAAGAAAATGTGCTCTAACTTATAGACTTCCAACAGCAAGTTTGTAGATGAATGCTCAGTTAATCATATCCCTTGATTCAAACTCAATCACACTTAAATACCTCAAAATATAATCTTATAGAAAAGTGAATCTTAGTGATTTATATGTATACTAGTATTATAGAAGATCATTATCATAATATAGAATAAATATGAGTATTCGACTCGCATAGATCATCTATTTAAACCCAAAGACACTTGGACTGGCCCAGAATCATAATGATATTATCTCTTAGAAGCCTGTGAGGGTTTGGTTCATAATCTTGGTTACTATATAATTACATGGGAAGAAATTATAATGAGGTTTCATAAATCTAAAGGGTACAAAATAAGAAATTCCCCCCTTTTAAGGGTGTGTATGGTTTGGATGCATGGTTGTCTAAACCGTTCACCAAACATAAACCACCCTCTATCCAAGAGGATTCATGGTAATATATCCTCTTGGGAATCCCATACAGTTTGAAAAATCATTTGTTGTCAATGTAGGATGGATCTTCCCAATCCAGAACAATTTCAGGCTCCCACCTTACATGGTTTTTCAATTTATCTCCTTCCTCCCAAGGCCCACACAGTTATGGCACCCGATTACCACTAATCATGAAACACGAACTGGATGGCCATTTTTCCACCTATTTCATGTCCCAACCCCCCTAGAAACACCCATGTCTCCTAATATTATTCTAAAACATTTCATTGAGTATTTTAAAGGAAATATAAAAAACATTTAAACAAAGTTGTACCTCCACAAATGTTTGAGATCATAAATTTATCACCACTGAATTTATGAAAAAGATTTTTTTTTATATTTGTTTTATATAACAATGTGTATAATTTTTTATTGATTCATTTTGAATAACTAATGAATAAAAGAAATGTGTCAATATATTTTTTTAATTTAATAGATTTACAAAAAAAATATTTGTTATTTTAACCTTGTCCAGAATGTATAAATATGAAGAAATTAAAAAGTTTAGAGATTAAATATCACTTAATTTTTCATCATTATAAAACATGTTCTATACATAGAATTTTTAATGGTTTAACTGGGGAGAATTTCAACTATGTTGATGATGATAACTTGCATAATTATATTACACATAAAATTAAATAAATTACTCATTGTATTAAAGTGGAGGAAATTTTGAAAAAAACAATAATTGAGCATTTATATGGTGATACTGAAAAACAATTTATTCAGGTTGTATGGAATTTATGCCTTTATTGATGGTGTTAAAATAGATTATATTGAGTTGAAAAATGGATGGAGTGATTAATGTTTTACATAGTGTCTACAATTTGAGAAATAAGTTCTTCCAAACAGAAAATTTCTATTAGATTCACATTATAATGTTCAAAAATCTTTTAATGAATGGGATTGTAGTCTATGAAAATGAATTCCTACTTGAATGACTATGTTTTATATATGAGGAAATATGAATTTATATTAGGGTTGCCTAAATATGAGACATCAAGGTATTATGTGACTGAAAAAATGATGGTTGAATGAGCAGATTCACTAACCCCTACCATGGAATTTTGGTATCTTCCTATAATTGAATTTTCTAAAATGTTTATTTGAAAACAAAAATGATGAAAAGATGATAATATGTCATGTAAATAACAGGATATGATATTTAAAAATATATAATCCAACTTATTTTCCAAATTGGAATAAAATTGTTGAATTTTTTCAATCATTCAATAATGATGTTGGAAACACAATACATGGAATTGACAAGGATGGAATGAATCAATATTGAAACTATTGTAGCACACATAATTCATGGATTTAATTATTTGTAATTTAAAACATTTCTTTCAAATATTGTATGAAGTAAAAATTTTTCATGTTGTGTTTAATAATCTATAGACCATAACATCCAAGAAATGATATTGATATTTTTTTAATCTCCAATAATAGATGACATGAAACTTTATGGGTGTAAGATAGTAGGGTGTATGATTCTCAAAAAATGGAATATTTTAAATAGTTTGTAATTATTATGTTCAATATAAATGAATTCCTAAAAAATGGAAATTTTTTATGATACAGTGTTAATGGCCACAAAATGTGTCCAATTTGTTAACAACAGACATTATATTATGAATTGAAACATGGGAGAAAAACATTATACATGGGTCATAAAAGCTTTGTGGATATGGATGAATCTTAAAGAAAAATTATAAACGAATTCAAGGGATCATAAAAATTATATATTGATTCAAATCCTAGGCCCAGCAATCAGTATTTTGAGAGGGTGAAAATCATTGGTGTTACATTAAAAAAGACAAAAAAATGTGGTAATGATAAAAATATTTGGAATAAATGGTCAATATTTTTTGAACTACCATATTTTAGATATCATGAATTCAAACATATCATTCCAACCATGCAGGTAGAGAATAATACATGTGATATATTGATTGGAACATTGATAGATACTAAAGGAAAGACTAATGATGGGTTGAATTAAGATTGGGCTTACACTTAATGGGAATAAGTTTGGAATTTTCTCCCACTTCTAATGGAAGGTGAAAATTCCTACCAATGGATAAAAATTCTTATTTATAGGGAAAGAAAATTTTCTTTTTTAGTTTCTTCACGATGTCAATGTTTTGCGGTGTTATTCTTCAAATGAAAAAAAATTGCATCTTTAAAATATTTGAATTTGAGAGAAATAAAATCTTTGGATTGTCATGTTAAGATGCAATAGACCCTACTAGTTTCATTGTGCATAATATTTCTCGTCCATATCATAATGATTACCATAAATTTGTGTAATTTTTTGAGTTCAATTTTTAGTATGGTGATTAGTCATGATTCATTGAAAAATTTGGGGAATGAAGCAGTTACTATATTTTTTCAATTATAGATTTATTTTCCTCCTTTTTTGATATCATGGTGCATTTAAATGTTAATTTTCTATGAGAAATAAATAATTAAGAAACTATATATCTATATTAGATGTACAATTTTCAAGGGGTATATTATTATATTGTAGAGGTATGTTAGGAATCCATATCGACCTGAATCCTCCATTATTGTGAAGTATATTTTTGAGGATATTGCAGTGTTTTAACAAGCTACTTATCAGCAGTGGAGCACTTCAGTTTTCTACATCTCTCCGTGAAAAATTCAGTAATGGGTGAAAGGAGAACTGTAACTTGAATGTAAAATCAATGGCTGGTAAATATTTAATGAATCCACATTAAAAAATATTGAATAACATATTTGATTCTAATCTATATATATAACATTTAATATTTATTTTAAAAAGTAGTTCTATCTAATGAATATATATATCTGGAATTTGAATGATAATAACATAACATTTTCCTGTGGTTTAAAAAGGACCTTATTGGTAGATTAAATGAATCTAAAACATTAATATTATTAGTGTGAGGTCCATGTTTAAATTTGATAACAAGGGCTATGTTTGACATTAATGTATATACATTTCATACAAAATATCAAACGATAGAAGTGTAGTTTAGAATAGTAGTGTATTGGTCTTTATAGAAGAAATGCATTTTATGGGTTCCAAAGACAACAACACAATCTCCACATTAGGATCATATTATATAATCATTGAAGAAATAATGGAGGTTGGTTACAATAAATTTCTTGTTCCATTAATTAACAAAAAATCTTTTATCGGTAACAACAATGCCATACATGAAGAATTTTGAATGAAACAAGTAACACTGGATATATTGGAATACATAGATCATCCTGTTATCATGAAAACACATGAAAAAATAATTTTATGTGTTCTGGATCATTCTAATATACAGTGGTCCATTTTTTTATTAGGGAAAAAATTGTACGTTGGTGATGAGAAACTTAACAACGTATATGATTTATGTGATATCCGTACATCAATGAAAATTCTAATAGATAATATTGACGATAATGTCATTGATATGTTTTTTGTATATGGAATGAACATGATGAAATAATTTGGGGAATCAATCCTTTACTACATTCCTAGTATTATTGCAAACATAAGTTTATTATTGAAAACTTTTATAAATTACATAAAAGGTTATATATATATATATATTATTTTCATTTTCATTATTAAGACACATATTATAACTAATAAGTAAAATTATTTTCAAATAATAGTTTAGTTTTGTTAATTTTCCTATTTTTACCCTTTTGTGACTTATTTATTTTGTCAAAAAACAATTATTATTTTTAAAATATGTTTAATAACAAAAATATTATATAAAAGTTTATATTCAAAATAAATATTTTCTGTGTAAAAAAGAATTTATTATATCAAAGTATTTTTACTATTCACACACTATTATTGGATTTTATTTCTTCATTTTATATATTTTGATATACCTTTAATTTTTTTTACCATATTAGTTAAATTTTCTAAAAAATATAAATTAAAATATGGTCAGTTTTGTTTACATTATATGAATCCTTTTTATTTTAATCATCAAATAGTATTTTCAGTGTAAAAAATTGTCTAATGCATTATGATGTTTTTTACTATTCCCACACCATTTTTGGATTTTTTTTGGTTTATTTATTTCATTTCATCTCTTATTAATGACTTTATAATTTTATTTAACTATAAAACAGTATGAATAAAATTCCTTTCAGTAGAGTCTACTTTTTCTTTGATAAATTCTATTTTTTTATTTTTATTCATATGTAATTGTTTGATTTATATATTTTTATACAATGAATTTGTTACTATGATTTGAACAATAATTTCATATTACACATCTATTCCACCACATAACCATGGAGTGGTTCTAACACATCCCTGTGGGGAGGAGCATACACATGCTATGTTTGTGATCCTACTTGTCAATATTTTCAAAATAAATCTACTTTCAATGAGGAAAAAAGAGTTCAGGGGTTGGTAAACATGGTTTAATATGTTTACCAAAATTATTAGTTTCCCAATGCTTGGACTAGGGGATACAAATACACTTTATTGATAATGATATTCAAAGAGGTCCAAATTTCAAAAAATTACACACTTTTATTTTTTTAGAGGATAAAACCAAAGGTAGTATTCTGATTGATGGTTGGATAAGTTTTGTAAAATTGACAATATCTCACATATGAGAGAAATTATTGGTAACCTTGTCTGATATTATGTTACCTATCATCAAAATTTTAAAGTAATATAATTTTTCCCACTTCTTGTAAGATAAAATATAGTGTACCTAATATTGGATGAGTCAAGTTGAAATTTTTATCAAAAGTTTCTTTGATATAGAGGGATTTTAATTCATCTCTCACATCTGATAGAATTTTTGGGGATAGAAAACATCATAATCCATGTGAAAAATATCAAATTATCAATAAATATATACAACCGATATTTTTTGAATGTATATAAATGGAATCATTTTTTATATGTAAAATGTTAAATTTTAGATGTTTTTTATATTAATGATTATATTAATGAATTCATAATTAGTAATTTTCAAAAATCGATGATGTAAAATCTAGAATCGTATACCCACATAATTTATCTTAGGTAGGGTATATGTTATTATAAAAATAATGAATACATTGAAAATTTAATAAAATTGTGAGTGGAGTCTTCAGGATCCACAGAGGTTGACCCTCCCATCCTAGAAATGAAAAATAGAAGAGGGGTCAGTTAGGAAAATGGAAAATATAATAAACAAGCATCTAGGGTTTGAGTTGAGATTATTATAAGATTATTATATTTTTTTTATTTATGTTAATAAAATTATTTTAATTTTTTTATTCACTTGTGATTTTTCAAATATTCTATGCAGTAATATCATAAAGAGTATAACAAAAAGGGGGTATTCATTGATTATGATAGAATGAATATTTTAGCAATAAGGTGGTGGATTACCCAAATTCTCTTATAGACCTTGGGACCCAAGTTTTTTTCTTTACTAATGTGTCTCATTTTAAACCAGAGGGGGGAAACAAATTCTGGGCGATGTCCATGGCCTTTATTATTTCTGGCCCCCTAGGCGGGGTTTCCTTGTCCCTTCTTGTATTTTCCTTATTGGGACTCCTTTTTGAATAAAAATATCAATGACGTATGGATGAACACCTAGGTCATGTGTGAGGATACCTAATAGGAGTATCGATAATAAAAGTGTTTCTACACTCTATTGTTTCTTCAATGAAAGATGTATATAAAAAGATAAAATATTGTGAAGCTATATTTCTTGAAATTTGTGAGATGATAGAAGATAGGATCCGAGCTTTGGCATAGTCAATTTTTTCTGACATGAAAACCAGTTTTAGGATGCTAATCACACTCCTCTATATCCTCCTATTGATCTCACTCCTAATATATATCCTAATATTCCACCACATAAAGAACCCACTCCTCGTACTTATCTTACTCTTATACCCTCTCTTCCACAATTTTCCAGTTATCATGAGTTTTATATTGATGATCCCTAACATCATATTCTTGAAAATGGGATGATATATGATATTGGTGATATAATTCATCATCAACATATAGATATAAAAATGTATAGGTTGATTGTACATGATATTATAGATATATAAAAAATAATACAACGTCATATTGATGTGGTCAGTACAGTTGAAAAATGAATTGGCCATTTTTTAGATTGGTTATCTTTAATTTTAATACATATTTCGACAGATGTAAGTTTATATTTTGAGCATTATTTAATTTTTATATTAGTTATTTTAAATATTTTAAATATTGGTTAGTTTTCAATTTTATAGACTAATATATTATTGGAAAATAAATACTCGATAGACAACAACCAATACAAAGTACTATGGAATTATATAAAACTTATACTAGTCTTGATTGATTATAAAAATATTAAAAAAATTTGTTGAGTGTTTATGATATCCATTGGTAGTGGCCAATTTTGTCTGTGAAAAGATAGTGTTGTTTTAAAAAAAGTTATCATGGATCTTGAAATTGTAGATGAATTGGAAATAAACATGATGCATTTTTTTCATGTAATTAATTTTACATAAATCTTTCTATTATTATAATTTATTTACAATTTACACCTATGTTCATTTTGTATTAGCTATATTTTAGAAAAAATTAAACACCATGGAAAAATAGTATTATATGTATTTATGGACCCATGGTTTAAATCACCAATATCTAAGACATTGATTTATGTAGATATAATGTATTATGGATGAAATATTTAAAAAGAATTAAATTATTTATGAATTAATACTTCCTTATCCTCAAGATCTTGATAAATATATCTCATAATGATCTATATATATCATAAAAAAATAAACTGTCACCCTAATTTTTCTTTTATTTCAATACATATTGGATGTTGTGTTTTTTTTCAATGGTATAAGACACTATTCAAGTTATGCTCTATCTATGGTGGAGTGGGGGAAATTTTAAATAGATTATTCAACATTTAAGATTTAATACTTTAATACTTGATTATATTAAAATTATATAAAATTTATTTTATTGAAATTATTTTGAAATAGTAAAAGGTATTTATTTATAGAGTGAAAAAGATATAAAATATCACAGATCATAAATCTAAAAGAAAAGTCAACTTTACAATTAAAATTATTAAATTTTTTATATAGTAATTAAATATTCAATTTAGAATTGAAAAAATACTCTAAAGAGTACTATCATAATCAATGAGCAATGGAATATAGATACTATGTTTTAAAATTTATGTATGAAATAATTTCAACTGAAACAGTTTTGATTTTTTAGAAGGTTATAATTTTTTATAAAATTCTCCTTTAAATTTACATTAATTTTTTCATAATACATGTTTTATGATTTATTTTTAATTTGATACTTTTTTATGTCACTCAATTTTATACTATAATAGATATAAGACACATAAAACCTTAATTGGTTATTATTTTAATAGTATTCATTGGAATTTAGTATACTTTTATTATAAATTAAATGCATAATCATTGAACTTGTAAATGGCTCTATTGATGGTATGTTTCAATTGTTATTACTATTATGATTTTTTATTTTCTAATGATGTTGGTATGGGATAAAATATAACAATTTTATTTAAAAAAATAAAAATATTCACATTATTTATTTTATAAATGACTCAAAATATTAAAAATAATAAATTTGAAAATGATTTTTTATTATAATGGACAGGGAAAACACATTTTTAAGTAGGTTATTCTGATTAAATGATATCTTTAATGATCTTCCAATTTTTTTTTGAAATAATCAACCTAGAAACATCCACAAAATTAAATTTATATCTTCGATTTTTAATAACTGATGTTAAAATTTTATTTACAACACCACATGTAATGGTGTCTTGTACAAACTAACATTAAAAACAAAAAAATCCAAATATGAAATAAGCAATTTTTCACTAGAGTCAATATTTACATTAGATCAACACATCCTTTTATGTGTTTATAGGTTGAACCAAGTGGTATATCATTCCATGTTCTAGGATTTCATGTGATTTTCATATCATATTTGGAACCAAATTCGATTTTTATTGACTAAAACATGCATACTATATATAAATATTGTTTTTCTATTTTTATATAATGGTGATGTTTGGGTTAATATAGACCACTAATTTACTCATTGATATATCTACTTATTTCTTCTTTTTGTTAGTGTTTCCTATATATGTTTTCACTAAATAAAAATCGCATTGTTGTATTCTTATATTTAATTAATAATCATTTCACCTTTCTCCTAATTTGTTTTAACTGTGGATGATGTTTTTTGTTTTTGTATATATTTTATGGACTTTAATGGGAATACATAATTTTAATTTAATATATTATTTCTAAAAATGTAGTTTCTTTATATATTTAATTACCTTTCTGAGGATGTTGATATCCTACTATTATACATGATACTTATTATCTTTGTATTGAAGTGTTGGTCGAACTATTTCTTTAAAATAATGTACCAAAAAATAATAGTTTAATAAATTAGTAAAACTAATTCTCACGTAATATAAAAACTTCAACTATCTAATATTAGTATATTTAGGGATCATATTATTGTCGAAAAGTAAAAAAATTGTTTTATAATCTTCTGTTAATAAAAATATTAAGTTTATATAATATAAAATTTTTTATATGGATGTATATTATTAAAATGGTGATATTTTAATTAAAATTTACCTTTTATATTTATTAGTGTTGAAAAATTATATAATGATCCTAAATTTTGAAATTGTAGTATTGGATTTTTGATATAGAACGGGTTTTAGTGAAAAAAAATACCTTTAAATATTATTATTTCATTTTATGGTAAATTTGGAATGTGTAAAGATAGAGTTATTTTGAAATGAAATTTAGATTTAATTTCTAAGGAAATAGTTTTATAATTATTTTTTCTTATAAATTTCATACTTTTGAAGGTGAGTAGGTGTATGATTTTTGAAATGAATAATGTTTTTATACAAATACCTTTATAAAATTTATCTCCCTATTTACTATAATTACTTTATATCCCATGCATAAACATCTTAGTAGGACCCTATGAATGTAAACGTATTTTGTTTAATTTCTTATATTTAGGTGTGGCACAATAATCAATTTCCTAATATAGGTGGATGTAATATTTTATTTTTTGGAGTCATACATCCTAATTTAAATAGAATATTTAAGGGTTTATTTAATTTTTCATGCTTGGTATGCTTAGGTATATTGATATTTAATTTCATTTTATGGTTTTGGATATGGAATTTCATGGTTTTTATTGATTTTGGTCAGTTATGGAAGCTATAAATTATAGGTAAGGTAGTTGTTTGAGAATAGTGTTTACGTAAGTTTTTTATAGGTGATGTGATCATAGTTTAATTCTTTGGGACATGAAATTTGATATCATGGGTGATTGGTGATTGGTTTGGAGGTTGATCCTTGTGGGGGTATTAAATTACATTTTTTATAAATTAAATATTTTTTGGTAAAGAATCATTAGGTAAAAATTTCATGTGACTCATTGGTAATGAGAATATATGTCATTGGAATGTTGTAGTGACTCATCTCTCAAATACAATTAAATACTAGATTTTGTAGAGTTTAGTTGTGAGTTTTTTTGATCTTTCTGTTCCGATTCACGATCTAGTTTTTCTTGATTCTCCATATTAGAGTTTTAGTGTTTTAAGAAACGTTATTTGTAATTATTTTGTATAGTTAGTGGTTTTTTGTGTGATTTTGAGATTTTTGTGGTCTAATAATGGGGTTCCACCTATAATTTAGAACAACATCTTACACTTGGTGTTTGTTATCCTTGGTTGTGAACTGGGATTTTTAATGGGTACACGGTGTTACTAAAATGTTCACCTATTAGACTATTGAATAGATTTTATTTATGAGCCATTCCTTAGTATTTTCACCCTCACCACTTATTTATTCCTTCCATTTTCCATAAGGCATCACTCCCCTCCAACTTGTACTTGTAGTTTCCCTTTAATTTATTAATAATTATTATTGAATTTATTAAGATATGTGATAAACATATTGTGTAAAAGTGGTTACTATATAAATCCAATTGTCTTAATGAGTTAGAATTTTTCATTGAAAATAGCTATGAGTTAGAAACAATACCATGTGATTCCACTATTCGTAAAACATTTTTAGGATGGCTTGATTGTTAGTGATGTAAGGGTTTTTCTTTGATAAAAACATTCTCACAATGTCATTATATAACTATGTTTCATTTCCATGATCCTTAATAATATATTATTATTTAAATAAAAAATACCCACATATACCCAAATGATCTATAATTTTAAAAACAACATGTAACCATTGGTTATGATATTTATTTCATAGTGTTTTTGTATTTGCGTTTATGAGGTGGGTTGAAGTGATTCACCAAGAAAACCCAAAATATTATTATTTACCAAATCTAAACACTTGAAAAATGAAAATAATTTTATATGGGACTAATAAGTTTTATTAATACTGTATATATTTTAATTTTACTTTTGGGAAAAAAATCTAAATTATTTACGATTTCGTATTATTCATTAAACTTCTTAATATTTATCATATTATATTTTATATAGTATACACGATCCTTATTTTGAAACACGGTGGGTTTAAAAAGTTTTTTTGATTATTTGGTTTAAAATCATTTGTACAAGATGTGTTATTAAGAAGGGTCATAGAAACTACAAGTTCATATTAAATATCCACTATATATTTATGATTATAGTCATACACAATGAAATTACATTATTATACAGAGCACTACCACTTGTTTTCCATAGTCTAATGTTTTATTTTGTTTGAATTCATTTTTTAATAATTATTATAAGTAATTTTTTAATCTGTTAGTTAGTAACTCCATTATATGTATTAGAGTATTAATATTATCAATACCATGTTGTTCCATAGGAGGGTCTATATCATTTCTAACTAGATAATGATTATATATATTCTTGGACTAATTTACTTATTAAACGCAATATTATATTCCATAGTAATTTTAATTATGTCAAATTCAATTGTGGTAGTTTTTACCTTGAGAATTGTTAGTGTCATATTGTATCTAACATGTTTTTACATTTATATAAAAAAAATGAGGAGTGATGTCAATATTATATTATATTATGTGTTTCTAATATTTTAATAGATATTAAAAACGATGATTTTTTTGATTGGAATGTTTTCAGTAGGGTAACATCTTTGATAATAAGAATATAATAAGAGGTATGTGTATATATTTTCTATATAAATTATAAAATTGGTACCACTTATGTTAGAAAATTGTGTTGGATGGAATTACTATTCCCTAACTGTGAATACCAACTAACTGACGGAAAATTAAATTTTCATTTCAAAAAGCACTTTTGAGGAAAAAGTGGGAATCCTGAAATAAAACATTCAAGAAACCCTGATCAAAACTACAAGGAACGGCCCCTCCAAATCAACAACGTCATTATATCAAGTCTTAATATCTCTTTACTCCTCAGTAAGTCATCCCATGAAAGGTAGCACAGGCCTGGTACCAATGGAAATTACATACCCTCGCATTCATCTAAATCTAAATGGTTATGCTAAGATGAATACTTCATTCTCTGATCCTCATAATTCTCTAATACTTATATATTTATGGTTTCATAAACCATAAAAATATCAAAAAAATGACAAATACCAAAAACTACAACAAATCTCATCTATTTTAGGTTTCAAAACCACCATTGAGAAAATCCCAAATTCAAAACAAAAAACTCATCAAATGGCCATCAAACTAGATATCACAATCGATATCCCTAAACTGGTCTCTACATTTCACATCCCAAAGGACCAAAAATACCCACATATTGCTCCTCCTCAAAACAAATGGTGGAATTTTGGAACTAGAGTAGAGAACCAAGAAGAAGCAGGATGAACATGAAGAAATGACCTGAATGAAATCAAGTGCTTGAACACCCTCAATCACCACACCCTATGGAACACAAGTACCCAAAAGACTCTAACTTCGTTATTTGATTACGAGAAAAAATATTTTCTCAAAGGAAATATTTGAAATAGAGAAACATAACAATGAATACACTTACCCATTTTCTTTGGGATGGGATATGGACCCAACTTAGTATACACCATTTTGACTACCCTTAGGATATGCATGATCCCATGAAAGCATTGGAGCATCTACTCTAGGATTGGTGAAATATTTTTATAACATAATTAATCTCAAATTCTATGATTGAAATGATGATGGTAAAAAAGGTGTCGATCCTCCCAAAATAATGATTTATTAATTATATTTTTAATACTATTATTTGTTCATTTATAAAATGATTATGCACTTTGAGGGAAATATACAATAAATCCAATAGTTGTGATTTTAAATTATTTTATATCTTTTAAGATTTGTTTTCAAGTTCATTTATTCTCCCATTTTATAACTATTTTGTCATAATATAGATTTGGGATCCATATAGAGTCCTTATTCTCTCCCTCTATATGGAAAACACGATGGACTTGAACCATATCATATATTTATTTTTAGGTACTCATAGGAAAATTTGTAGCTATTGAATCTTTTATACTTGTTTATAGTGTTCAAAATGGAAGGGGCACAAATACCCACATTAGTGTTAGAGATTTTAGAGGTCATCATAGATCATGGACATATCATCATCTCTTCCTCCTTTATTGTAAAATTTCTTATTCTATGTTTGATTTTCACCTTTATTACATAATTGTTTGAATAAGATAATTTTCAAGTGTTTGACTATTTTATGAAATAATTTTCAGAATTATGGTTGTTAATTTATTCATCAATTTCAATATTCAATTTTTGTTGCATTTTTAATTTTTGAACGTCTATCTCATGGCTAATCAATGTCAGTTTTCTGATAAGGATCATCTTCAACTTATTTCCATAGTAAATATGTAAATCATTCCATAATTAAATAACCTGACCTGGGGTGCCGGTCTCTATACCCTGGGATCATGGAGAACTTATCAGTAGTATTGGACATGAATTGAGTGTCGTATGATGTATTTGGATCATAGAAATTCCATCTGTGGATATATGTTATTTAATGTTCATGTAGTCAATATTTTACCATAGTGGAATTAACCGCAACATTCTCCATCTAGTTTCAGTTGATCATAAAGTTCTCAATCGTCTATCAAGATCTCTAGTATGGGTTTTTAATATGATTATAGGAATTTATAATTTCATTGACCAATCCTCATTTGTATTCAACATACAATTAGGGGCGTACTTCACTTAAAGAAACTACATAAATTTTCCCCGTATCACTATTGACATTAGAAAAAGTGTCCTCTTATATATTGGTATTATGGATAATATGGAGTATATAGAGGGAAAACAATTTTTTCATTGTCCTTATAAATATAGGGACTAACAAAGTTGTGGTGCTCGTTATAAACATGGTTAGTGAGGTATTGGAGTAGGTAATTTTTAGAGACTTGTTATGATGATTCCAGTACATACAAGACCAAGCATAATTCAAATCACAACTTATTTAATATCTACCTTGGTATATGACTTTTTTGATTCAAGATCTATAGACTCCTTTTTTTCTCTGACCATTGTTAGATCACTATTACTCTAGGTGGATAGATTTCTATTTCCCTTGTCATTGAATATTCTAGTTGATGATCATTTCATCTTGTTTTATATATTTCAGGGTTTTGAGCTGATGATAGTGTAAAATCAGTTGATTAAGAGGCCCTTTTTATTTTCAAATTCAATTTTTTATAATGGAAACTAATTAAATATGTTTATTGGGAATCCAGAAAAATCATTTTTCCCAAAAAACCATTACATGCACTAAACTTTCCAAAAGCTAAAAAATTGCAACAACCATGAAACCGTCTAAATAATAAATAATAATTAAAATATATTAAATGTTCATCTTAAGAAAATATTAATCATAAAAATACATCCTTGTTGTGATTATAAAAAATTTGATCACTTTGTCTTACAAAAATAAAAAAACAATATGATATCAGGTCTATTCTAGAGATTAAATAAATATATGATATTCTAGTCAATGAATCTCAAAATAACATAATAATCAATGAAAGTTAAAAATTTCCTAATTAGACCAAAAAATATAACATCTATTAGGGTGAAATTTTATTGAAGACTTTTACAAGCGAAAAAAAGTAGTGGTTACTACTCATAAAATGTGGAATGATCCTCCAATGTAAAATCAAAATCCAAATTTTGGGCCTTATTGATTTTATCTTAAAATTATTTTCAAAAAAACAAACCATAAACACATTAAATATATTCTAGATAATGAATTTGGAAAATTCTCATTAAACTTGCATTTTAATTTACCTCCCTTCCATGGACAATTGGTTCATGTGGGATTTAAAATATAAACTAGATACCTTTATGAATATCCCCAATCTATTCAATTTTAAAATACTCCAATGGTCCAACATGTCCTTTATGAGCCATGACATATGATTTAGATTCATTAACAAGATCCTGAACATCCTGAAGAAAATATTCAATATGTTATATGACCGCCCATATTTTCGCATTGAACTAGTGATCATAGGCATTATCAAGGTGGTAATTTCATTGAGATTTCTTACCATCACACTAAATATAAGGACTCGGCCATAAACATTACTTATTATTGAGTTAAATGAATAATTCACATTGAGGATATTTTCAGGTTTAGAGTTTTAGAGAATTAGGAAATAACTATTACATCTCAAAGGTTACAAATTAGACACATCTACTCAGCTTCCATTTTTTCACAAAAATAAAAACTCTTGAACAAAAGAGTCATGTCTAGTTCCTTGTTTTAGACAGCCTGACATTTCCTTGATCCCATCTTTGACCCTATTCAACTTTATGTCCTGTGAAAAACATTTCAAAAAAACATGGGATGAGCATAAAAAGCTCAGTAAGGGTTATAATAGTACAGAAATAAAATTTTCATCCATGAATACATAAGAATCAATGAAATCATACATTACTCATAAAACATAATCACGTTAACATACTTTATTAAATCATAAAATTTATTAATAACTCATAGAAATAATAAGACATAAAGGTAACTTGAGGCATTCATAGAATTATTACGTAGGGAGTAACCCTCGTTGTTACGTTTGGAATACCCATCACAGTATATTCCCTAAATATCTTTAGAGAAACCTTAACGTTTAACCCCTTTGCGTTACCCAATTCCCTGGAGAGCTATATCGGGCTCACCCGCCCTTGTTAATCACAGAACCACCCATCTTCATAAACAATGCCCAAAAACCATAACACAATCACATCACATAACTTAATCATAAAGAAAAGATATCATTCCCACATTTTAATAACAATATAACCTTTTTAGATATTGAAGTAATGAATCCATTCTAAAAAATCATTTTCAAAACCATTTAATACCATTTAATAAAGAGGTTTTTGAATCGATGTGTCCAATACCACTTTGAAGCTTTTAACATTTTAAACCATTAATATCTATATAAATAAATCTGTAAAACCATTTTGAAAACATGGATATTAATGATAAATATTTATAAGAATAACTCAATAAAACATTTAAAACGATATTTTAGTTAAAGGGTATTTAACAAAATTAGAGACACTTGAATACAATAATTAAGCAATAACATTTAATCAAAAATTTATAATATCATGAGAATAAAGGGATTTATGATATAATATTCCAAAGGATAGTATATACACCATATATGATTGGACTGGTTCATAACAATAATGAAGTCTCAATAGAAATGAAAAATGAGATGAAATCCATTATAAAGAAGGTATCCCTAAATTAAGGATAAATCAGTTTCATAATTATGTGTGAAAAATATAAATACACCCAATATAAGTGGATATTAAGTGTTAAACAACCAGAGGTCATTCACACATATTCAAAGGATGACATATTAAATAACTACATGGTGAACCCAAAGAAATCAAAATTGGGTTAAGAAGTTCCCTTGGAAAAATTCGACAGCGTAACGGTGTCACTTTGAAATTCATAAAATCATTTGATGAGAGAGAACATGGTATCTCACCACTTGGACATAAAATTTACATCAATAAGGATATATAATAACATATCCCAACATAAAAATAAGTAAATTAAATGAAATATCAAAATAAGTCTTTTAAAAAGAGGAGTGTGAATGTTTCTGTTACCGATTTGGGAACCTTTTGGAACGTTCACCCCATGAAAAAAGGAACGTACAACGTTGATGTAAATATCCATAAATGAAAGTATATTACACAACGAGTAGAATAATGTGAAGTACATACACCACTCAAAATAAATAGTGGCAAATGTAACATAAATCTCACGGGAATAAAAGTCAGATGAAAAATCCCTTATGAAAACTCGGCAGCGTAACGACGCCACTTAAAACTTCCAAAAAAAAAGTATTGATGAAATAAAATATGTTAACTCATCATATGAACATATAAAGTACAAAAAGAGTAATATAAAATAACCTCCCCCAAAAAAAGAAAGATGAGCTTAAAGTAAGTAACATAAAAAAGAGTACATAAAAAGAAAGGGAGAGGTAGGATCCCTTACCTCAAGTCTGACATGTCTTGTTCGTTTCTTTATATTCCTGAATAATAAAATTTTATCAATTTATAATTTATTAAGGACCTCCTTTAATGTTTATTATTCAATTAATATCACATATTACAATTTCATAATAATTACTTAATTATGTGAGTTCATATCAAATGTTTTTTGTAGATGTTTGGTACATGATTAAAAAATGAACTTGTTTTAAAATAATTGTCCATGTAGTTATAAATAAATCATCTCAAGAATAGTATTAATGATTTAAATATCATATATATCTAGTAAATATTCATTTTATACAATTCCATAACATTTGGAGATAAAAAAATGAAATGCACCGTTCATGGAGACGGTAGGCCGTACGTATGCATGAATGCTACTTTCATTTCTTTGTCATATTAATGGAATTAAAAATAATTGAGATATATATATATATATATTATAATTCCAGTATAATATATATGATATATAGGTCACATAATATCATTAATTTCATTCTTTATACATTCCATGTATTGCATGAATGAGTCACATCAGTTGGGGGGGCGGTAGTCCACACTTCCTCGTATGAAATTATCGCATTTGCACAACATGAAAAGCCTAAAAGAATGTTTTAAATATAAAATACAGAAGCATATAGGAAAAATAAATACCATATATATCATATATAATATACAGTGACATCATAATGGCCACCATGAAGGTTGTTAATAGAATATTGAACAATCATCATTTCATGAGGCAATAATTCGCTATCCACAGAAACATTATGTTTTTTAACCATTAGACGAAGGTGTGTGTAAGTGTAGCTCGAATAAATCACAGAAAAACGTCCTATTATATTAAAGATACTTTTTTTGTTACAACAGAAAGGAATAAAAAGATATTAGGGGTTTGGAGAAGCAATATAAAACAAAATAACACAAGTGAAGACATTACCTTAAAATCGGGTAACTCCTCTTGGGTTGAACCAAAAGGGTTTCTTGAAGAGCATTCTTACAAAGTTGAGGCTTCAATGATTAATAGAGGTATGTGGAGAGATGAAATGGGCAGGGGTTGTCCGAGCCAAAGGCTGGAGGGGTGTGTGTAAGGTGGTAGAGGTGGGGGCCTTTTATAAGAGGAGAAGAGAGGCACTCATGGAAAGTCAAGAAAAGTTACTTTATTATTAAATGATTTTCGTATTTTAAAGGTCCCAAATTGATATATTTCGATGAAAATGTGATAAGGGTTCTAAATATACTCATAAAATAGGCTTCTTCCAAGTTTATGTCTTATATTTTACATCATCTTTTCATTTTATTTAAATCGTTCATTAATGAGGTAATCGCTGAATCATCATGATGTCAAAAATAATTTAATTTATTTAATGTCTAAAAATTATAAGAAAATTACTATGATGTAGGAAATTTTTTTATCTTTACAATGACTATTTATAGTCTAAGAGATCATTTATGTATACAAAATTAAAATTATTTTACTTAGATGTTACATACGTGGGTTACATTTTCCTTTCATTAAAAAAAATATGATAAAAGGACATTATCACACTAAAGTGATTCCATGGGGTCCAAAGGTTGGCACAAGGTATCCCATGGTCGGATATGACACCAAAAATAGCATTATGACACATGGTGGGGTCATTTTATATTTTTATGCTTTTATTTTCTTACCCTTAATTACCCGATTACTAATTAAACACGATAATTAATGTTAATTACCGTTGTTAATATTCATAATGTCCAAAAACAAAAGTGTATTAATAACATAATTTGGACCTTATGATTCCAAAAATGTAATCAATTTTATCAAATTCAAAACACATAAATTGTAGTAATTAATTTAAAAGTAAATCTCGTTGTCAAAACAAAAGACGAGTTTTTAAGAAGTAAACTTTATCAAATGATTGACTTGTTTTTAAATCCAATTGAAAAGAGAAATTACTTCCAATGAACAAAATTTTATTAAGTGATAAAAACATAATTCAATTATACTTTAAAAACAATTAAAATTACAATCTAAATATATAAATAAATTGGATGAAAAGGCAGTTTTGAAATAAATACTCTATTTTTCACTATTCATTTAAAAAAAGCATTATCAGAAAAATATCAAAAATTAAACCTAAGCTATATTTTATATTTAAAATTCAGAAATTATGTCCATTTTACTAAATTAAAAACATATAAGTTTCATTAATAAATCATATAGTTAATTCTCGCTGTCAAAACAAATAGCGGGTTTTTTTGGAAGCAATATCAATGAAACGTTTGGCACTAGTTTATGTCTACTTTCCAAGTGAAATTAATTCTAATGACCACCATTGAATTAAATTGTAAAAATATGTTATAATTAAAATTTAAAACCAGTTAAAAAGATAATCTAGCCATATATTTAAATTAGATGAAAAAGCAGTTTTGATGTAAAATGCAATATTTTTCACTATTCATTAAAATATATGAACATCGTCAAAAACATACCAAAAATTTAACCAAAGTAAATTTCAATATCCAAATAATAAATAATAAGTTTATTTTGACAAATAGAGCTTATAAAATTTTCAAAAGTTATATTTAAAAATTTATCTCCATCAAAAGGCGGTAAAACAATCTTTTAAAAATATTAGAGTATTTATTCTTAAAAATGGATTAATTTGGATTTTAAGCCTCTAACATTTATTAGATAAATGTAAAAATATTTAAAAAACATATGTAATCATTTTGTAGTTATTTCTGTTCATTCCCTCTATTACAACGGCTAGGCATTAACTATTATAATATTGTTATATTATTAGTGTGCAACGTAAGATTTCAAAAAATCTGTTGTTGCGTATTAGGTACGCCATCGAGCATAGCATTCCCTTTAAAGTAATATTAAAATTTAATTCACAAATATTGATAAAAATTAGAATGTAATATTATTTATTTACATGGGATGTTACATCCTTCCCCCCTTTTCGGAATTGTGTCCTCGCAATTTCAAAATTGGGCTTGGAAACTTCATTGAAAGTCCCACATCAGAACAAGAGTCAGTAAAACTATCACATTAAAAGAATGGGAGATAAGTAAAATGGTCAGTCGAGTTAACCCATACTAGGATTCCAAGTAGGAAAATATGGATATGGAAGAAAAAACAAAGGGTCATGTTCTGAGGGAGAGTGATAGAATTCATGTTTAGGATAATGTTAACCACCCGAAAATCAGAAACTAGTGATGGGATAAATAGTATTTGATTCCCCAGTAGGAAAATTTAACTTACAATATTTTTTTTTAAGTTAATTTTCATTAAGGAATTTATTTTTGAGATTAACTAAATCATAAGGAAACATACTTAATTGTCATTTTGACTTTCAACTTTTTCTAGATTTCTTACACAAACTCATTCTTTCTCCAAATGAGGAGTATTTAGGAAGACTTGTTCACATTAAGAGTACTATAATCAACTTCTCAAGAATCACCTAATACAAAAAAGAGAACTATATAATTCCCATGTCTTTAGACCTTAACCAAAACCAAAACCAAAAAGGTTAGTATAGGATCAGATAATACCCAAAAAGGATAATCCTTTTTTTAAAAAAAACTATTCTTAATCTCCAAAATTGGTCAAACAATACCCAAAGTTCAACAAAGACCATTGAATAAACATCTATCCATAAAATTCATCAAAGTAAACAAAACTATGATTTAAACCCAAATATCAGAAGGATTTAATTACATAGTCTCCTAAGATAAATCTTAATATTTTTCACCAAAATAACATCAGTTACTCTTACAGTCTCATACTGAAAATTAATTAACCTAATCACATACCCTCTATGATAGGCTAATAATTTATATTGATAACCCAAAATCAAATTACTCTTAATTAATAAAATCATCTAACTAAAACGATTTAATCAAACTAACCAGGGACTTCTCATAGTCCAGTGGTAGGTAATAAATAACAGTCCCACTTTGGTTATGGGTTTGATTCCTGCAGCATCATCCGACGTGACAGGTTGTCACACGGTGTACGTTTTGTCCTTTTTCCAAAACTACATGATTCTTATAACATTCCCCAAAATCAATAAAATCTTCAAAAATAACCATAACATAATTTATCCTCAGGTCTATCCCATGCCTTCCATTTTCCATCATAACATATAATAACCCATAATTACCTCAAAATTAAGGACCATATAAAACCTAATGGTTACCTTTATAATTTTTACCTGAACATCCACATCGATTTGGTCATCTCGTACATGATGCATTAGAGAACTCACCACGGTTCAAGTGGTTGATCATGACTCCTGATATTTGGTTTAGAGTAACCACAAGATTTCTCATTGAATCCCCATTTCATCCAGTCTCTTAATCAGAGAACCACCATAGCTTCATTCAAATCCATTTTCACTTTGGAACCTACTAGATCCATCCATTTACTAAAACCAAAAATGTCAGTGTGATTATATCACCAAAATCATCATGTTCTAGTGAAGAAGATAAACACTAATATATACTTACTCATTCACTTTATCTAAAAACTATGACTCATTCTGAAATCCTAACCATTATGGTAATGTCACTTATGCTTAGAAAATACCCTAACCTATAAATTTATCTAAAACAACCTCTGATACGAACTATAAGGACTCGGCCATAAACATTACTTATAATTGAATTAAATGAATAATTCACTTTGAGGATCTTTTCAGGTTTAGAGTTTTAGAGAATTTGGAAATAAGTATTACAGCTCAATGGTTACAAAGTAGACACATCTAATCAGCTTCCATTTTTTCACAAAAAAAAATCTTAAACAAAAGAGTCATGTCTAGTTCCTTGTTTTAGACAGCCTGACATTTCCTTGATCCCATCATTGACCCTATTAAACTTTATGTCCTGTTAAAAACATTTCAAAAAAACATGGGATGAGCATAAAAAGCTCAGTAAGGGTTATAACAATATGGAAAGAAAACATTAGTCCATGAATACATAAGAATCATTGAAATCATACTTTACTCATAAAACATAATCATGCTAACATAACTCATGAAATCATAAGATCTATGAATAACTCATATAAATCATAAGAAATAAATGTAACTTGAGGCATTCATAAAATTCTTACGTAGGGAGTAACCCTCATGGTTACGTTTGGAATAACCATCATAGTATATTCCCTAAATATCTTCGGATAAACTTTAATGTCTAACTCTTTCGCATTACCCAATGCATTGGAGAGCTATATTGGGCTCACCCACCCTATGTTTATCACGGCACCACCCGTCTTCATAAACAATTCCCAAGAACCATAACATAATCACATCACATAACATAAGAATAATGGAAATATAACATTCCCACATTGCAATAACAATATAACCTTTTAAGATATTGAAATAATGAATCCATTATAAAAAACCATTTTCAAAACCATTTAAAACCATTTAATAAAGAGGTTTTTGAATCAAAGTGTCCCATACCACTTTGAAGCTTTTATAATTTTAAACCATTAATATCCATATAAATAAATCCTCAAAACCTTTTTGAAAACATGGATATTAATGAGAAATATTTATAAGAATATATCAACAAAACATTTAAAATGATATTTTAGTTAAAGGGTTTTTAACAAAATGAGAGACCCTTTAATACAATAATTAAGGATTGACATTTAATCAGAATTTTATAATATCATGAGAATAAAGGGATTCACGATATAATATTCCAAATGATTTTATATACACCGTATAAGATTGAACTGATGCATAACAACAATGAAGTCTCAATAGAACTTAAAAATGAGATGAAATCCATTATAAAGAAGGTATCCCTAAATTAAGGATAAATCAATCTCATAATTATGTGTGAAAAATATAAATACACCCAATATAAGTGGATATTAAGTGTAAAACAAGCAGAGTTCATTCACACATATTCATAGGATGAAATAATCAATAACTACAAGGTGAACCCAAAGAAATCGAAATTGGGTTAAGAAGTTCCCTTGGTAAAATTCAACAGCCTCACAGCGTCACTTTAAAATTCAAAAAATCAGTTGATGAGAGAGAGAAAATGGTATATCACCACTTGGAAATAAAATTTAAATCAATAAGGATATATAACAACATATCCCAAAATAAAAATATGTAAATTAAAAGACAAAACAAAATAAGTCTTTTAAAAAGAGGAGTGTAAAAGGTTCTCTTACCGATTTGGGCAACTTTTGAAACGTTCAACCCATGAAAAAAGGACCATACAACGTTGATGTAAATACCCATAAAAGAAATTATATTACACAATGAGTAGAATAATGGGAAGTATATACACCACTAAAAATAAATAGTGGCAAATGTAGCATAAATCTCACGGGAAAAAAGTGAGATGAAAATTCCCTTAAGAAAACTCGGCAGCCTAACGGCGCCACTTAAAACATTCAAAAAAAAAATGATTTATGAAATAAAATGTAGTATCACATCATATGAACATAGAAATTACAGTAAGAGGAATATAAAATAACATCTCCCAACATAAGAAAGATGAGATTAAAGTAAGTTATATAAAAAATAGTACTTAAAAAGAAAGAGAGAGGTAGGATCCTATACCTCAAGTCCAACTTGTCTTGATCATTTCTTTATATTCCTGAATAATAAAATTTTTTCAATTTATAATTTCATAATTACCTCCTTTAATTTTTATTATTCAATTCATATCACATATTATAATGTTATAATAATAAGTTAATTATGTGATTTCATATCAAATGTCTTTTGTCGATGTTTGGTACATGAGTCAAAAATGAACTTGTTTGAAAAGAATTGTCCATGTAGTTATAAATAAATCATCTCCAGAATAGTATTAATGATTTAAATATCATATATATCTAGTACATATTCATTTTATACTATTCCAAAACATTTGGATATAAAAAAAATGAAATGAAACGTTCATGGAGACGGTAGGTCGTACGTACGCATTAATGCTACTTTCATTTCTTTGGCATATAAATGGAATTAAAAATAATTGAGATATATATATATTATAATTCCATTCGAATATATATGTTATATAGGTCACATAAGTTCATTAATTTCATTCTTTATACATTCCATGTGTTTCATGAACGATTCACATCACTTGAGGGGGCAGTAGTCCACACTTCCTCGTATGAAATTATCGCATTTTCACAACATGAAAAGCATAAAGGCATGTTTTAAATATAAAATAAAGAAGCGTATAAGAAACATAAATACCATATATATCATATATAAAATACAGTGACATCATAATGGACACCATGAAGGGTGTTAAGAGAAGATTGAACAATCATCGTTTCTTGAGGCAGTAATTCGCCATCCAGAGAAACAGTATGTTCTTTAACTATTAGACGAAGGTGTGTGTAATTGTAGATCGAATACATAACATAACAACATCCTAGTATATTGAAGATATTTTTTATGTTACAAAATAAATGAATGAAATGATTTCAGGGGTTTGGAGAATCAAAATAAAACAAAAGAACACAAGTGAAGACATTACCTTTAAATCAGGTAACTCTTCTTGGTTTGAAACAAAAGGGTTTCATGAAGATCATTATGACAAAGGTGAAACTTCAATGATGGAGAGAGGGATATGGAGAGATGAAATGGGCAGGGGTTGGCCGAGCCAAAGGCTTTACGGGTGTGGGCAAGGTGGTAGAGGTTGGGGCCTTTTATAAAAGGAGAGGAGGGGCACTCATGGAAAGTCAAGAAATGTTACTTTATTATAAAATGATTTTCGTATTTTAAAGGTCCCATATTGATATATTTATAGGATGAGGTGATAAGGGTTCTAAATATACTTATCAAATAGACTTTTTCCAAGTGTAAGTTTTTGATTTTATATTATCTTTTCATTTTATTTAAATCGTTCATTAATGAGGTAATCGCTGCATCATCATGATGTCAAAAATAATTTAATTTATTTAATGTCTAAAAATTATAAAAAAAATACTATGATGTAGGAAATATATTTATTTTTCTAATTACTATTTATAGTATATTATATTGTTTATGTATACAAAATTAATATTATTTTACTTAGGTGATACATACTTTGGTTACATTTTCCTTTCTTTAACAAAATATGATAAAAGTTCACTATCACACGAAAGTGATTCCATGGGGTCCCAAGGCTGGCACATGGCATCCCATGGTCGTCCATGAAACCACCAATAGAATTATGACACATTTTGTGGTCATTTTATATTTTTATGATATTATTTTCTTACCCTTAATTACCCGATTACTAATTAAACACGATAATAAAAGATAATTACCGTCGTTACTATTCATAATGTCCAAAAACAAAAGAGTCTTAATCACATAATTTGGACCTTATGATTCCAAATATGGAATCCATTTTATCAAATTAAAAATTCATAAATTGTATTATTTAATTTGAAAGTAAATCCTGTTGTCAAAACAATAGACGAGATTTTAAGAAGTAAAATTTATCAAAAGATTGACTTGTTTTTACATCCAATTGAAAGGTGAAATTAATTCCAATGAACAAAATTGTATTTAGTGATAAAAATATAATTCAATTATACTTTAAAAACAATTAAAATAACAATCTAAATATAAAAATGAATTGAATGAAAAGGCAGTTTTGAATTAAAAACAATATTTTTCACTATTCATTAAAAAAAGCATTATTAAAAAAATATCAAAATTTAACCCTAAGATATATTTGATATTTCAAATTCAGAAATTATGTCCATTTCAACAAATTATAAACATATAAGTTTCATTAATAAATCATATATATAATTTCCGCTGTCAAAACAAATAGCTGGTTTTTTGGAAGTAATATCTATGAAAAGATTGGCACTTGTTTATGTCCATTTTCAATGTGAAATTAATTCTAATGAACAAAATTGAATGAACTTGTAAAAATATATTCTAATTAAACTTTAAAACCAATTAATAATATAATCTAACAATATATTTAAATTATATGAAAAAGAAATTTTGATGTAAAATGCAATATTTTTCACAATTCATTAAAAAATATGAACATCGTCAGAAACATACCAAAACTTTAACCAATGTAAATTTCAATATCCCAATGATTAAGAATAATTTTATTTTGACAAATAAGGCTTATAAAATTTTCACATGTTATATTTAAAAAAATATCTCCATCAAAAGGCGCTAAAACAATCTTTTAAAAATATTAGAGTATTTATTCTTAAAATTGGATTCATTTAGATTTTAAGCCTCTAACATTTTTTGGATAAATGTAAAAATATTTAACAAAAATATGTAATCATTTTTTACTTATTTCTGTTCATTCCCTCCATTACAATGGCTAGGCATTTACTATAATAATATTGTTATATTTTTAGTGTGCAACGTAAGATTTCAAAGAAACTCGTTGTTGCGTATTGGCTACGCGATAGAGCATAGCATTCCCTTTAATGAAATATTAACATTTTATTCACAAATATTAATAATTATTAGAATGTAATAATATTTATTTACATGGGATGTTACACTAAAAGTCAATTAGTGACCCCCATATTTGTTGAAGGATTTTATTAATTTTTGTAAGTATTAAAAGATGAATTCTTATATGGAAAAATATTCTCCAAATTTGGATGAATCTTTAGATGTTTCCTTTATCTACTCCATATCCTCACCAGTTGAGGACTCTATCCTTGATGAATTCATAACAGTTATACCCATCATTGTCTAGTTCACCCTCCTTTAAATTTTGAAACTAATTCTTAATATCTATTCTAATTTTATTTTCCTTACATGAATATTTTATCATTACATAAATTAAATTGCTTACATATCATTATTTCCAAATCAAACTATTCTCATATAACCACGATTTGGTTTTTTATCTGGTGATGTTTTTGGATTTGTGGTAGTAGCTACTCTTGTAGCCATTATTTGTAGACCATTTGTTTAGGATGTATTTTAAGACACTACATAATCATTAGAAGGGTGCTAAAAGTTCAAAATTTCTGAAGAAATGATAATTTATTCTACATTGTAGATTTATCCAATCACTGATTTATTAGATGAATAATTCTAGAGAAACACACTAACCCTGTGTTCTCTATGTTTTCAAGTATAAATAGAAACAGTTTTAGATATATCTATATTTTTTTTATTATAACTCCACACATTCCCTGCTATTAAAACCAAAACTAAAAAAATTATTTATCCAAAATACTCTTTTAGGCCATGTCCAAACTCCTGCAACATTATGGATTAACATAAATCCAATAATAATATCTATGAATCATATAATTGCACCTAACACTAATAACTTTGTTTGTATCCCCCTCTTGCACATCCCAAATTTATTCTTATGGAAATTTATTGTGATAATTTTATGTAATTAGGGCCCCACTAAATGGGAAAATATTAAAATTAGATTCAATTTTAACCCTAAACTGACTAACAATATGATTGAATATCTCAGAAAACAAATTTCTTTTTAGTATGCAGGAAATCTAGTTTAACATGAACACAAAAATTTCAAGAAGAAAATAAATCATACCAAGACTTAAAAAAAATTATATTTACAATGATACTCGATTATAATCATAAACTAAATGATATCCATCAGATCCTTGGAAACAAAAACATCATTATAGATCTAAAGATTAATATGGATATAGAGACAATGGGTCCTACTATCAACACAAATGAAATGACCCAGAATATTTTTAATCCTAAAGTGGCTCCAAACATTATAAAATGAATTCTTTAATATATGTATACAAACCCTGAAAATCATGGATAGATGATCTCATTTCATGTAAAACTCAATGTGCAAATAGTAAATTGAAAAATAAAACCATTGAAGACATGAAAAGTATTAGACTATGTCTTGAAAAAATATTCCTCATCAATTAAATGTAACATAAGTTTATATGGAACCAAAATCTATATAATCTTCGGTTACAAAAAAACATATGATTTAAAAACATAAATTATGAATGTTCCAACTAAGGTATTTTTCTTTCCAAATAAATCCAAAGAGTGATAAATTCAAGAGTGGTTAGGATTTTTAGGAATCTTGTGAGGATAATAGAATCTAGTGTATTTTGTCATCTAATGATGGCACCATAAACATAATAAAAATTTAGGAATTTTTGGGGGTGATCCACGTTTGTAATGGTAAGGAATAGTTTATATCAATATGATGGAGGTTATTAGGTGTGTCTCTCCCTTCTCGGAGGGGGGAGGGGGTACAGTTGTGCCCAGTACACTTACTCTATCATCATCAAGTAATCTAAGTCACTCATTAAAGTGTATATTTAGTGTTTATCATTGAGAGTTTATATTTCTATCAATATATTCATATTTTCTCATACATACCATTTAATTGTTGAATTTTATGTTTTTTTATGTTTGTTTAATTAGGATGAGAGTTTTCTTATTTCATTTGGATGGTTATAATATATTATCCATTAGTTATTTAGATCATTATATATATCCCAGGTTTTTAGAGCCTCTTTTTTCTCATCTAGAATTTTATTTGGAAAAGTAGAAGTTTTGGAAGTGGTGGTCTTTAGAGTTTTGGGGGAGTTCCCTAATTTATTTCAGGAAGAGGTTATTATTCTACCCATTTATTGTGATTTAAATTTAGTGTAGATTAAAAACATGATGATTATCTTATGTTTTTTATTCATATACGATTAATCCTTCTAATTTAAAATATTTATGATATTAGATTGATGAATTATTATATAAGGATTTCATCTTACCTAGTGTGTCTCCTAGTTCATGAGGTTTTTTATTAATGGTAATTATAGATATTTATTGGGTCTCAATTGTAGTTAGATGAAAAAGTTAAATATGAAGAACCTCTATACCATTATGGGGATTCAAAGTATATCTAATTGAATGAATACAACTTGTTTATTATAAATAATTACTTTATGGTCAAGGTCTCATAATATATGTTTTAAAGAGAAATATATCTACAATATTTATTCCAACTGTTTTTATGGAACCTTTGTGATAATTTTATTTCCATTTGGTACCCCGAATTTCTCTTCTATTTTTATGTGACTGAAAAACATGGTATTTCATGAATTCCCAGACCAGTTATTAGTTGTTTCAATTGACGACATTCAAATGAATTTAATTTCAGGGGGGGTCAATTTATAATGGTTCTGAGAATAGTGGAAGTTTCATTGGGGGTGATATATTGAATATTCCCTTATATAAAATGTACCATTACCCTGATTAAGTGTTTTTTAATGTTAATTTTTTAATTTATTTCATTTGATCTAAGGAAAATAAATAAATCAACTTATGACTATTTCTTCATGAAAGATGTTATAAATTTTAAAGACATTTTTGAATTTACTTCTTTTTATGAGAGGATCCTTGGGTAGAACCTCCTAGAGGTGATGGACCCATGATCCTTTAATCTATAAGAAACACCAATCTATTTAGGCTACTAGCGTGGAAAATCAATTGTCTGGAATTATTTCATGTTGATCCCTTATCCTATGTTCTAGAATAAATATATCTTGTATTTCATTTTAGTTGGATGGATATGGTATGACCATTCGAGAGAGAATTTTGGTGTGTGCAATGATTCTCTATTTTATCCCTCCTCATAGAGTAGACATAACTGTGAATTATACGCTATATTATAGGCTAAAATATTATTTAACTGCACTCCATACCATAAATAATATCTTAACCTTTAATAAGTAAAATGTAAAAAAATAGTAATAACATTATTAGTATTATTATTTTTATTTTTCACCAAATAGTTTAATAAAAATTATTATTTAACTTGATTATTATTTAATATTTGTCACTGGACATGATAATTGTCTATTCAAACAACTCTAGAATTTATTGAAGACATGAATAGATATAAAATATTATAATTATCAGTTAATATTTTAAATTGATAAAATATTAATAAAATTATACCTCAGTCATGAGAAAAAAATTATTCCATTATATAAATTCAAATATAATTTAATCAATATAAATAGAACCATATACTATGTGGCCCTATAGGATTATTTCTAATTATAATTATTTATGATTTTTTAAATTCAAAAATTACTCTCTAGTAATGTGTAAATGAACCAAATATAAACAACGGAATTTCAAAATGATGTTAACCACATAGGAATGGTCACAATGTAATATAATCACTTTTTTAACAATATCGCATAAAGTAGGTTTCATATCTATGTCACTGATCCCTATGCTCAATATATATTTCTTTGAATATCTAAACTAAAACCACCATTACACAATGGACATGTAATTTAGGGTGCTCGTTCTATTCCAATAAATGTGGGGAGATATTTTAATCTATAAAAATGGAAGGGAAAATTAATTCCTCTACTTATACATTAATAACATTTCACTCATGATACACCAAATGTATCTAACATCACCATGAACTATTATCATCATGTTTTACAAAATACATATATGTATGTGAGTAATAAAAATAAAAAATAATAATCTTAAATATTAAGGACCATTACACATTATCAGATATAAAAATATCATATGACACCAAAACATAAATTATTCTTGATGGCACGAATGTTATTATAATCTCTCATCACGGAGAATACTAAGTGAAAATTTCCTAAGAATAATTATCATATTATAACGAGTACTTAAATAGAATAGTATATATACCATTTTTCCCATCATAATATATAATATGATCATATAACTATAATTAAGAATATTTTAATAACACTTCACGGTTATCTTCATAGGAGTGAACTATTATGACTTTATCAATGAAATACCTACTCATGGTCATTATTATGTTAATGTTATACATAAATATCAACAAAATATAATAATAAGTTGTATTATTATTCAATATAACAAATATAAATGTAATAAAGGTATAAGAAATTGGTCTTAGGAAACCAACTCCAAAAAACTCACACATTTACTACAACCATCTACCTATGAATTTTAGTTAACTACACCTCACATAGTAATCATGTTTCTGCTAATTCAAGGCTTTAGATAAGGGTTAGACCATGTTTTCTTCCATGAAAAAATTTCTTATTACAAACTCACCTCTTTGAGAAAAAACCCTTAAAAGTTGATACTTCTGAAGAATGTTCGTTTTCCCCTAATGTGACCATGGATATTTTGAGTGATCCACCACTAAAGTATTATCATAATATTGTGTGATAAGATCCTTACTATTATGCAGCACATCAATATAATGGATGAAGATGGTTTTGGGTTATAATAAATTAGCTACCCAAGAAGATAAAATGTACTAAAACTCTATTGTAGAATATGTGACCACAACCATATTTGAGCTCTAATTTATTACAAAACATCCATTAAAATTAAAGATATACCCCATACGTTACTTCAAGTCATATTGATATTTTGGTAAACTATGATTTACATATCCTCTGATGACCATCCTCATCCACTCCACAAACAAGGAAGATATCTTTAGTATTCCTAAAACACTTATGGATTGTCTTAACTTCTGTTAAATGGTGGTCATATAGTTCAAATTTATATCATAATACTACACTAAATGTATAGGAAACATATATACGGGTACATATAAACGAATACATGACTGACCGAATCGATGATGCTTATGGAATTCTTTCCATCCGATTTCATTGTTCATGTGTATGAGGATACATTTCCAATGAAATATGAATTTCAGGTGATGCTTGAAACAATACCCTAGTGGATTGATGTATAGTGAAACTCTTTACTATATTGTTAATATATGTACATCGGCCTAGGTTAAGAACCCTCTTGGATCTATTAGGATGGATATTTATCCAAATAATATATTCACCTCTCATAGGTCCTTGGAGATTCATTTATTCGACGAAGCCTTAATAGACTATGACCTTGGTATCTCATTTACAATAAGTAATATTTCACCAATATATACAATTATGAAAACAACCACACTTCCACAAGACCATTTATAGACACAAGGATAACATTCATTCTTTATGAACCAAAATTCTATTATGGATTTATCAAACAAAATGTTCTATGACCTAGATGATTTCTTTAATCTATAAATAGATGTTTTTTCATTTTTCATATCTTGTTGCATCCTTTGAATTCACAACCCTTTATGTTTTATCCTATATACATATTCTTGAAGGTTCACAATATGTAATGCTACATTGACGTCCATTTACTAGATTTAATAGTCCTAGAAAGTCACAATTGAAAGTAAAATTAGGATATATTACATTATTTAAAATGGTGAAAAGATTTAATTATAGTTTATGATTGAATATATTTAAAAACATATGTAACTAGTTTCACTTTTTAGATATTAACCTATCCTTATATGCCCATTTTCGTCATGAATACCCATTTACAACAAATTATGATTACATCCACAATTGGATAAACTAAAATCCAGACTTCATTTTGGTATATAGAATCCATTTCAGAATTCATGTCTTTTTCCACATTGTAACACATTTTTTAATTACTACCAAAATATAGGACACATGATCATTATTATCAAATAATAATTAGTCAAAATCCACATTGAATATAACACCATACCTTGTGGGTTCACTAACCACTCTAGTACTCCTACAAAGCAAATATGTCTTTGAAATATCATATTATTATTTGAAGATTTATTGAATTTATCCCTATTCCTAATCATTTGTATCTTGTTCCTATAAATCATGGAAGTGACTACCACTCCCACAATTTCTTTTATAGATTTTCTCCCATTATGGTTATACCAGATTTATATCAACCACAACCATCCTGTATGAAGGATTATATAGTTAGTATCACTTTTTTCATTGGTATATCCAATGAAGATACCCTATGTTCCTTGGGATTTATGCTTGTTACATGAAGTGGCCTTATCAAATGCCTCACAATCCCACAAATGTATGTAAGACAAAACAAGTTTCATTCCTTTCCACAATTGGTATAATATATTTTCGGTTGCTTTAGTTGGTTCTTGGTTCAGTACAAATGCTTTTTATTATAAGGTGTATCCCCAAAAGGATAGTGGAAGACTCCTAAGACTCATTATGGATATCACCATGTCCAACAAGGTATTTTTCCTCCATTGAATTTCACCATTACACTAATATTTATATGTTGGATTGAGTTGGGGTAGAATCCCAAACTCCCATAAGTAATGAACTAAATATTGATTTAGATATTCTCCACCATATTCAAAGAATATTTTCTTAATATTATTACCATGTTTAATCACAATTTAATTCTTGAATTCATTATGTTTATCAAAATAATCTTACTTATACTTCACCATGTAAAAATATCACATATACAAAATTTATTAGTAAAAGCTATGAAGTATGAGTACCCACACATTGCATCATCCAAAAATGGCATACACACATTGGTGTGAAATAATTCAAGAATCTCTTTATCCCTTTCAACATTTCGACAAAATGTGATTTGGTCATTTTTCCTTATAAACATGCATGACATATACCATGTGGTTTTAGTTAAAAAGAATCTTAATATAGATCTTGGTATTTTTTTAGTCAAGATATTTATATTTACATGACCTATCCACTGAGGACATAGTTTGGGGTGGTATGAGTCATGTAACAAAATTCCATTATCATTTACCATTACATTTTTTTGTAATCAAACAAATAAATATTTTTATTCAATTATTCCTTACCATATAATGATATATATATATATAGGAAAAATATATTTCCATATTTGAAAATAAAACCTTTTGAAACTAGTTTGGATACAAAAATAATGTTTTTTGGAAGCTAAAAGAAATTAATAACAACCCTTTAAAACCTAGATCATTCCTATCAACAATGTGAGGTCATATTATCCGATTGCTATAGAAGAAATATTAGATCTGTTGGCTACTCATAGATCTACCACCCCAAATCAATCCTTATGGATATGATTTGTTATTGTATTTAAATACATATGTGATAACTATAAGATTTATATAATACTAATTTTTTTAAATAGATAAATTGATTTATACAAAAATTAACTTCAATCATTCCCTAGTTTCTTTGGAGGATTGTAGTTTTCTTCCAATGTACCTTCTTTCCACATGTGAAACAAACAAAATCTTGTTACACTTGTCTTCCCCATTATCTTCATCAACATGGAAGGGTGTAAATGATATTTTTTCTTAGAGATATTCACATTACCGTTCATTTTGTTCACCATAATGACTCATGGTTTTTCATAGTCAATCTCAATATCTAGTTGGACATGATGAGTGAGAAGATATAGAAAAGACTTCTCTCAATGTTTTTCATATTTAAATTAACAAAACAAAATACAGAATCTCTGAGGGGATCATGATATAATGATATAGGTTCATAGTTTTTATATAGTTTAAACCCTAGAACTTCTAAGAACACAATATAGACAATGATAATTACTACATGAGGTCCAGAAAGCACACACTCCACAATATTACTCAAATTTAGTTCGTTTTTTAATATTAAAACAATATTTTCTAACTATCTCTACATATAAACCATAGAGGTTCTCATGAATTCTATATACATCCATGTTTTGGTGAGACATAATGAGTTCACAGATGTAGATGAAACAATTAATCATTGAATATTGATCACATCACATAAATGCTTTTTGTAGACAAGGAACTCTTTATCACTCACCTTTTTGGAAGGAAGATTAGTAATTGAGGATTCTGGAATATAAGATTTCATTTCATGGTGAAGCACAAACCAAGGATATTTTAACTATTCCTAGATGTTACTGCTAGTGTGACGATTTTATTTCTACAATATATATCTGAAGAAAATTGTGGATGACAAATATAACATTTTATTATACAATTAATAGATCATATTATTAGTGAATTTCAGGATTAAAAAATGTGAGATATAGTAATTTCATTTTATTTTATTAAATCACCTAATATTTTTTCGAGACACACATGGAAAGGAATTATATTACCTTTCATAATTATGTGGACATTAACATTGTAATTCATAAGAAGGATCTAGATATGTGGTATTTAAAACTATAGGCTCAAATATCCTAGATCCATTGAGTGGACTCCCCAATCCTGAATTACTGACTTGTATTTTCTCAACACATTACTTTATAATTGTATTTATCAGACTTTGGTAGTTAAATTCAATATATTTTTGGTTCATTAAACCTCAACCCTACATTAGAACTCCCTGATAAACATATATGCCCATACATTGGCCATGAAAACCCAATGTTCTATCAATGTATTACCAATCAAGTAATAGATGGTATGGTTTTTAATTAATATTTAGATGATGAATTTTAATTTATTATTCCTAAATATTTTCCTGTTTTATCCATTTCTTGTATTATTAATATTATATGGATTTTACATAACAAAATAACCATGTTGGATAATACCTTTATGCATAATCCATTTATTTAAATTAAATCTTTTTACATTAATTCATTTATTGATGTGATTATAGTGTTGTGTCCAAAAAAAAATAATGCATTGATAGAATTAATTAATTAAATCACTCTTTCATTAGCATTTTTAATTGTTTATTTAATTAGAAGAAATTAAATCAAGCTATAAACTATGAGAAATAACTCTCATTATGGTATTAACACGAGTTACATCATTCCACATTTCCACTTGTGTAACACCTGGGTTTGAATCATTATGATTTTGTCTTGAACATTCTCCCCAATCCTTGGAGAATACAACTAATTATATGTATTTATAACTCACAGGCAGGTGGGGGAACCTAATTAATGATTATAAGAGATTATATAAATAACCTTGGAAATTATGTTGCTAGATAATAATACAGTGAGAGATGAATCATATGCCCCCAATATATTTAATAATTGATTTCTCTAACTCATGCATTTAATTGAGTTAAATAAATTAAAACACATACAATAGTTTAGTTATGGATAATGAAAATTCTAAAATATAATGCATATAAATAAGAAAACTTGTTAGAATTAATTTATTATCAATTATTTATTATTAAGACAAAAATTCTGGAATTAATTAATTAATAAATTACTTTTCATCTTAATGATCGTCTGGATTTTCTTGGAGATAATAATAATTTTGTAATTAAAAGAAAATAAATTGTTGACTCAAATGTTAAATATTATTAAAATAAATTAGATGAGAATTTAAATTTTTTATGATGATTAATATATTTTCAAACAATACAAGTGCCACTTAGTAAAATAAGGCTATAATGCTGAAACTGTGAATTTAATGTAATTTAATTGTACTATTAATTTGGACATACAGAGTACGTACTATCAAGAAACATGCCATGAATCTCGATTGTCATATATTCGGGTTACAGACATGGGGCCTCAATGTTTTAGCTTTCCTAGTTGACATGGCATGTACTTTCTAGCTACACTTCATTTGTCCATATTCCTTGTTCCCAGGTTAAACGTTTAGTCTTAGATCTGCATCTCATTTTGACTACATAACATGAACAAACCAGCTACACATTTTCTATCCCTTATGTTGTGTTTACACTATTCTTGTGGAATGGATCAGTTTGTAATTTAGATGTGGTAAATGAAGAAATGCACTGTGTGTATAGCACATACACATTTTAATATCATAAATTCTCCAAGATGTTAATTTCACATGGTTTGACTGTGTTTAAGGACAATACTTATTGTGCTATAAAATTCGCTAACCCATGAAGATAAACCATCATATAGACTAACTACACACCATCTAATCTGACATACATTGTTTTAGGATATCCCATTCTAAACATGGTGTGTAATAAATAGACCACTTGAAACTTGTTACATAGCAAGTCATGTATCTTTTGAAACTTCCTAGTGTAATACACCTGATTACACTGTTTTTACAATGAATTCTCGACATGCAACCCATTTTTTGACAAAAAATCTTGAAATTCTTGATGGAATCTTCAATAATTCTTCATATTTTCTTAGACCTTTTTAAAAATGAAATAATGAACAAGAATTATTAATATTTTTATAACATGTTAATTCAAATCATATTAAATAATAAAGGAGGATATTTTCACATTAAATTTATAATCTATTTATTTATATCTGATGAAAATAAATATCTGGGCATATGATCTTTTATCCACTAATTATGTTGATATTTTTAAAGAACCTTTTCAAATTTCCTTTGTTCTAATGTAAGCATCAATGTTTAGAATCCATTTAGTGGCGATCCACACATACTCCTTTGATCTCTGAGAAACTTCAATTGACTTCCCAGTGATATTATGGAAAATCCATTTAATGGTGTTGTTCATTTGGATCTCTCATCCATTGGACTTGAAATACTTTATCTTTTATTTCTAATTATTTAAAGAGTGTGAGAATGAGGGGTCGATAGATAATTTCATTGTGAACAAATATTATCAATTTCTTGTCTCCTCGCATAATAGAAATAATTGTCACTTTATAGATCTACGGTTTTTGTTAAAATATTATTTAAATTCATGTCATACCTAAAATAATATTATAACAATTAATAAACCAAATGTCACATAATAATAAATATATTATTATTATTATTTTTTTTTTCCATGCCGACTTTTTAAATACGAAATTTTATTTAACTAGCTCGTTAATTATTATTTGTCACCAGACACAGTCTTAATCCATTTGAAATCATAAATAATTTATTGACCACCAGAATAAATTTTAAATATTTTATTCATTAAAAAATATGTGTGATCAATTTAACATGAATAATATTCTTCCATGTTCCTAAGAATAGTATTTTTCTATTATTTATATTCTAACATAATTTAATAAAGATCAAGAGACACATTTTTTTGTGTGACCCTCTATTATTATTTCAGGTTGGCATTAGGTAGGATTTCCTATAATCCATGATTCATGTATAGAAACATGTAATGGTACCCAAGAGAATGAACTTAATTTCAAAATGATGAAAACCACATAATAAAGCTGACTGTATAATATAATCAATTTTTTATAATATCTCATCAACCATGTTCTACATTTGTTTCACCAGCCAATATGCTCAATAGATATTTCATTGACTATTTTTTGCAAACATTTCATTACACCATGAACATGGAATTTAGGGTAACAGTTATAATCTAACCATGGGACTATTATATTAACTTCCCTACTAATTGAAGGTACAAAACCTTCTTTGAATTATCCATTAATAAAATGTCATTGGTGATTCACCAATGGTATATAACTTCTCCATGAAATTTTATCATCTTGGTTTATGAAATAAATTTAGATATATGAGTCATAACATTAATTAATAATTATATTAAAGACCAATGACTAATTTACATGCTCACCAATATGAATATCTAATGACACCAACATATGTGGAATTCCAACAGGTGGGTCTATTCTCATAATCTCCCATTTTGGCGATTACCACGTCCAAACATCATGAGAATAATTATCATCTATTTATGAGTACTCACACTTGAAATTATATATTATATGTGTCCCATAATAGTATATTATTTGACTATAGAGCTATATTTAATAATAATGTTATAGAACTTTAATTTTATCATCATAGTGGGGAAATGATATGACCTTATTAATGTGATTTATACTGAAGGACTTTATGGATTTATTTTCATGTTGAAAAATAAATAAATAATAATAATGATTTTTTTAAAAATAAACATAAAAAAAGAGTGGTTAGTTAGTGATATTTTTTTACATTACAATGGTGTGATTCATGATTGACGTTTTATGTGATGCTTATCATCACCGTAATAGTTATTCTCTGAGGTAATAGACCAAAATGATATAGAGTACTGAGATTTCAATGTATATTTTCCTTAAAAAATTTAAATAGTTTTTTTCACACTATATGCTCAAAAAAAAAAAATACCATGATATATTTTAATTATAAAATATGACTGAAAAGGCATATCTTTTAAATTATTTTTCATAAATTTATGTAATCATACCAAAAAAGAATAAATTAAGTTAGAAGAAAAGGCAACTAGAAGTGTAATTCTTCCTGAAGTATCCTATTTTTCAATTCATTAAATAGATGTATCGTCATTAGTGTTTTAAAATGACCAAACCCCAGAGAAAATAATTTTTTTAGTGAATACATAAACAAGAGAAGCTCAGGCTCATGGAGATTTCCATTTGATCCATGCTAACAGAACTACCACCTGAAATTGAAATCAGAGCATATCCGATATTTATATCTTACGAAAATATTATAAGGGGTTATATAAATATAAATTATGATTAAATTTACATGTAATGAATTATATATATATATATATATAATTTTTATAATTTTTCGGTGAACATTTTTTCCAAACACACTATATACCTCAACAAGGTATTTTAAAAAATTTGGTATTTTATTTCAAGGTATTGTGTTATATATGATTGAATAATACAAATATATATTTACTATTTGAATAATAATTTAAAACTGGATTAATTAGTAATTTATATGAAAAAATATATTTAATATAAAAAAATTTATTTTCCTATAAAAATTGTTTCTCACAATATTTTATATTTCTAGTAAAAATAAAATATATTGATTTAGAGAACCAAATATGAAAAAAAATATTTATTATTGTATTTTTTAAGGAAATATTAAATTAATATTAATTTTCTATAATTCTTTATAAAAATTTATTTTAAGACAAATAGTGAAAATTAAATGTTTTTCTAAGCCATTGACTTTCAATAAGTCATTAGTATATATGAGAAACATAGAATTTTATAAAACATTTTAATTGATCAAATACATATTTACAATATATATATTATAAATTTTCTATATTATATAGTTAACCTTAAAACACATAAGATATAAGTTAATTTTAACAAAAAAATGTTTCTGGATTTTAATTAAATAAAGAAATATTTTTGTAAAAATTTGTTTCAGATTGATTTTAATGTCAAATAAAATTTATTTATTTTTATAATAATACAATTTATTTCTTTAATATCCAAAAAAAATTAATTTTATCACACACAATGTTTTTTTTCTTAAATGAAATTTTTTACGAAATAATTATTACATGTTATGTGGGAGGATACAAAAATAAATCCCTATACATCTATGAAATATTTTTAAAATGATTTAATTATTTTTAATATTAATTTTCAAAAAATTAATTTTTTTATTATGTTTTTCTATTATAATTAGTTACTAATGGTTAAAGTGGAGTTACCATGGTAAGTGTAAATTAGTGTAAAGGTTTTTTGACATGGGGAAATAGGTTATAATAAATGAAAAACTATTATTATATTATATTTTGGAGTTATTCAAAAACATATATATTTACCTATAAAATGATTGCAAATTTCGGATGCAATGTCCTAGAGTAAGGGAATTAAATTATGTAAAAATAAATAGATTTTAAAAAAATGAAAATATCTTTACATATAAAAGGAACTCATCACCTCATCTTTTATCCACCCATCACAAGGATTTGGTTTAACCAAAAATTATTACTGTAATCTTATTTATTCGATACCCATAACTTTGAATCCATGGTCTCACCAAAAGGATAATATAAGAAACCTTAAAGAGTTACCCAATTGAGAACTTCCACAGGAGAGGTAATACTCTCAACCAAAATTTTTAGGTATTCTCATCTTATACTCCCATCAAGTACCCTCTATCAATGAATTTATGATAAAATGTAGCATCATTGATAAAGTGATGAATTTTTATTAAACACATGGATTATCAAATTCATATCTTCCACTTAAATCATTGATAAAAATGAAAATTCCATTATGTGTATGACGGGGTTACCACTTTCACGTTTGATATATTCAATTTTTCATCAACACCTTAAGTGGAAGGTTAATAAAATTATTTAATAAAAAGTATGATATTTATAACATGATTATAATTCTAAAATGAATATTTTCTCATTTCTACCCACCTACCCTTCCATAGAAATTTAATGTATCGTCTATGCGTGCATGCAGACAACCGCCTCCACGAAGCAACATGATTATTTTCCAGGACAACATAACATGGATGATGATAAAAAAAGTATTTAGAATTTAAATATTATATTTTTTACATAGATAATATTCTATAAGACTAATATTGGGTGTTATATATGTGTTTGTAACATCAAACTGTCATAGTAACATTAAGGGCCTTAAATTGATTTATCAAGGAAGGTTTCCTAATTTGTGAATATTTTTTTAATAACCAAGGAAACCCCATATGTATTGTTTTAATGAAAAAAATATATATTAAAATTCACAATTATTTATATCATGATGTTATTTTACAAAACCTTTGAAAATGTCTAACAATCAAGAACTGTTATTGACAAATTTGTTAAACAACCCTGAGCAACCAACACAAGACGAAAATATATTAAAAACTACAAAAAATAGAAAATTAATGTACTATATCAAATTAAATAGTCATGAATATGGTTTTTTTGTTTTTATTTAATGAAACTAATTTAAATATTTAGGAAGTTAAGCACGAATTTATAGATAGTTCAAACATGAGGTTAGGTAATCTTTCGCACCACCCTCGTTACATGTTGGTTACTTGTTATCTTTATTTTTAACCTGCTAGTGAAATATTATTCCCAAAAACATATTATATTTTTTAATATATTTCAATTAATTAAATACCTTGTTATATATACTTTTCATTTTTGGTTTTATACATGTTTTTATTTCCCATTGAAATTACCACTTTAAATATAACCTAATGAAGGGGACTTTCCTATCTCTTGTCTCAAGTCAAGAATCGCACCATTAAAATTATTTTAAACCATTAATATTTTCTAAAAACAACCTTATATTATGGATAACCAATTTTATTCAATTATTTTTTATGTTATAGAATAAATTGTATCCCACACTTAAAAGATCTATTGCATAGTTCATAAAGAACCACCAAAGTTTTTCCTTATTATTTATTCGTTTAAATCCTTATAATGAATTTTAATCATTATAAATCCATTTTCAAAAAATTATTCCCATATTTAATTATGAAATGTAAAAATTATTTTATTTTGTTACTTTTTAATCCTTATAATTTAACATTCTATTATTCCTTGAATAAAAATTAAAAAACTCACTTCCTTTTCATGGGTTTGTTATTTCCTAGGATTTATTTATGGTTTCATTTCCTTATGTCAAATGAATATGTTTTATTTTATTTATGTTATTATAGGGTTCAAAATTATATAACCCTCCAATGAATTTGGTATAACATTATATCTCATGTAATGTTAAGTAAGGGTTTAGGGAGTGAACCTAATCCACCATAGGATATTTTTCACTTTATGATGGTGTCAATGGGTGTGAACCTTGAATTATGTTTATAATGCCATGTCACATATTAATTCCACATATTCAATGATTTCATGATTATTTTATTTCATTTAAATAATCTATGTTTTCGGGATTTTGGACATTCTCATTTTGAAATTAACTAGGCCTCTTGACTCTCGTGTTTTGCATTACTATCAATATTTTTCCTTTATTAGGATTTATCAAATACCACATTTCATATGTATTTTACCTAGGGTATCTATTTTAGTTTTAGAATATCTATGGTATTTAGGATCACTTTGAGGATTTTTAAATAAAGTTGATGCTAATACTTTTAGAATGATATATTTTTGTGTCAAATAATCCAAAGACACAAAAATTATAGATCCTTTTGATGTACTTGTGGGATGTCCATGTGAAAGATTATTAAATAAAGAATTTTTATTGATTGGTTAATTATATTTGGAATCATACAAGGACCTAGTAATTTTTAGATATTAGTATTAGTGAAATTTAGTGAAATCCTTAGGAATCTATTTTATAATAAAATAGAAACATAATATTTCTGTAATTTTTTATGTATATGGTTTTTATATCAATGAAATCCCTATTTGGATACTTCATTTGGATAAAATATTTGGAATAGATGTACCTAGGGATAATGGCCAAGAAAATGATGGTTTCACTGTTAACTTGATTATCACCCGGTGTACGAAATAGAGGCCAAACTGCACACCTGGTTTGAATCCCCTTTGTGATTTTATTTCGTTTATCATATTCTCATTACATATATATATAATAGATTTATTTATTTGTTACATTTAAGTGATATGTTGATTAGTATAAGATAAATTTTCTTAATGTAACCTAGGATAAACTATGAATGATATAATAAGAGCTAAAGAAATTTTAGGCTAATGTGATTATGTAAAAGGGAAAAAGGTTTTAAAGTTAAAACTATTTATGTTTTTAATTATGATAATAACTATATGATGTTAAATATTTATCATTCATATTGACCCTTCTGGTTTTAGTGATGGTTGAAACCAAAAGGAATAGAGTTATTAATGGGTGAGGTGGACAGTGACTTTCATAATTGTAAACTCAGTATAATAGATGATGGATTGAGAAATTTGATTTTTATGCCAAACCAATTATCATGAAATGTGATTAAAAATGAAACATTAGTTGCAATATAGAGTCAATGAAAAATAATTAAGGTTATATAAAAATTTTAATTTATGAAATGACGTTGAAAGAAGGAGGAACAATTTTCCACCTCTATGTTAATTTTTTTTGGAAGAATAATAAAGTCTATTTCCTCATGGGGAATAGAAGATTCATTTACAATGATAGACTGGGGTCATAGATCATAAAAATACCATAGGAAAATGAACTAGATAGTTTTCATTATTTTAGTGTTATGTATGAATCCAAAAGAACAACTAATGGTCCATTACCATAAGAGTATAGAAATTGTACATTTTCGTCATTAGTGTTATAAATAAAAACATGATGGGATTGATAGATTTAAATAACCAACAAAACCAATATAATAGTGTTGAGCATGTTCAATTAATATAGATAAGATATATTTTGATAACCAACTCATCCCATCCAGAATTGTTAATTTGGGATTATTAATCAATATACTCTAAGATTCCATGATTTTTTATATGTGTATCGTCTTAATGTTTTATAATAAAGTTAATCATATAGTTATAGTATTATTTTATTCAAAAATTTATGTTTATCAAAATAAAAATAATTTCATGGAACATTTAGATGGATTTAATTTTATAATAGTAACATATTAATATTTTAAACATATAGTCTATATTAACTAAATATGATTTTATTTCCACAACATCCTTAGTTTTTAAAACAGATATATGGGGGCATATATATTAACCAGTGGCTACCACGGATAAATATTAACATCAATAGAATAGAAGATGGAAACAACAATGCATACTCATCGACATCTATGAATTCACTATTTTTTGTGGCCTTGATGTTTTTTGATATGAATAAAGAACCATTCCAATAGTGTATGTAGAATACAACCCATAACCACCATTTTTAGTGTAACAATACATTGTAGTTAGGAAAAATCATTGGAATTCCTAGTAAAAATTTTTTGAGGATCAGTTTGAGAATTAATTTCGATTCCACATAGCGTGGGAACCAATACCATGTGTTCCAAAAATATATTGATTTATTTAATTACATGTTCTATAACATGAAGAGACACCCATAGATAATGTGGAGGGGCTTCCATCCCTCTCCGACCATTATATAGGAGGGAATGATGAAGCTATAAATATTGGTATTTCTATAATATGTGGGTCGAGAGACGTATAGTTGTCTTTTGATGATTGATACACTAGAGAAGGAAATGTTTGAGAGGGTTAAGGCTGGTGTGGTGGAGGAATCTACTCCAAAAGATGTCGGGAGGGGACCAAAAATGCATCTCAATGATCCTTTTGAGGGGCGATGGGAATACTTCGTTTACTACATAACTAAAACTTAACATTCAACTAGTAACTCCTAGATTAATAAAAATAGGGTAAAATAGATAGGTGTGGATGATGTATCTTTTTTGAAAATAGGGAATCACATTTCATAACTCAGAACAATTTATGATAATCTGTTATGGAAAAGTTGACTATGAAATGACAGAAAACATAAAATATATCCTAAAACTAAACCATGGAAGGTATTTAACTAAAATTGTTATGAATAAATTTAATATTTGGATTATACTTATTCTAATTGAATATATTTGATTGATACTACATCAGAAAATTGATACTCGATTCATCCCATTAATACCAGAAGCAAACATCCAGAATTAGTAATAATTTAAATTGTGGGGTGGTGATTTATTTATGGGGGGATTTAATGAAATTATTTTTCAATGTGTAGTTTATTTAAAAACTAATATTTAAAATATTTTTTTGGGAACTATACCAAACATAAACAAATCCTTCAATTATTTTTAACATTAAATATAATCTTCAAAACATATAATTTAAATTATCTTTTATAAATTAAGGTAACTGTATCACAAAATCAGTAATGAATGTAAAAAAAGAATAATGGATCAGAAATATTCCTTAAGAATACAACTTATCTAATCTAAAAATAGACCAAGATTCACTATGGTTTTCCTAAGACCTATCATGTAACCACCCAAAGTTTCATTAATGGAAATCCCTTTTGATATAATTAAATGTCCCTTTATGTTTATATAAAATGTCATCTTCATTGGTTTTATGTTAATAATTTTTACCGTTGCTAATAAAGACATTGAATAGTGACCACATGATTAGTATAAGTATAGGTCCTTAACAAATCCAAATTTACTCAGACAAAAGAAGCGATGGCCGCATATAGTAGAATTGCTTCATATGAAGCCCATTTGTCGGAGCTCGGAAAAGAGGTGGAATCCTTGGGCTTCACTCTTGACCAAGACCAAGATGAGCTTCACCATGTCAAGCTTCAGCGGGGCCGTCTATGGGAAAAGTGGATGTTGATAGAGATTACCACTCGAGAAATGTTATCCGAGCCACCCCAAGAGTCTGTCACCATCGCACACCATACCCTTAGGTCGTATGCAGTTATCTTAAGGGGTTATGTTACAAATATCTAATACTATGTTAATGTACATTATTTTTTTTATATAATAATAAATATATCTCATTGTCATTTTTTTGTTACATTGTAAATAGTATTTAAAGTACAAATAGCGTTTTAGTTATTATTTAATTATGAATTCAATTTTTTTAAATTAAGGGATTTTTGAATTAAATAATATTTTAATAAAATATTATTATTATTATTAAATTAATTTTTATTAAATATATATGATCTTATAATTTTATGAATGCAATTATAATTTTTTTTATTACTGTTTGAAATCCATTTCTGTCAAAACCCGTGAATTTTCAATAAATGTCGGTTTTTATTTTAAAAGTGAAAATTAACTTATTTAAAAAATTATTTAGATAAAATATATGTTATTTTTTGAATCAGGATGTCTAAGTTATCATACTGTGAACTTTTCATAATTTTCTGAGACAGTCAAATTTTTGAAGTAAAAATTAAATACCGTTTAAATATATGATGTGTTTTATGTCATCATAATAACCCAATATTGATGTAATAAAATACTATAATCTTCATGTTAGGCCAATATATGTATTACCATTAAAATAATTTGATTTTGGGTTTGTTTGGATTACTTTTAAAAGCATTAATGGACCCATCAAGACTTATTAAACACCTTGTCTTTTTAAATTAATTTCCATGGGAGTGTGACTCACCTCCACATACGCAACCCTAATATTTTAATAATTTATGACATTGTGATTATAAAATATTTTTTTCCTCTTCCCTTTTCCAAAAACCATGGGAAAAAAACATGGTATGGTTTTTAGTTTGAATTAATTTAATATAAGGGGTCCCAAACCTAAATAATAAAGAATTCCCCCACCTTTCCTATATAAACCCACCCATGATCCCACTTCCTCCTCACTCAAAGCCTTTGGAGTTAGTCCATCCTCTTCCCTACTCTCTCAAGAATCCTCCCAAGGTTCCCCAATATCCCATGAATCCTCTCACAAGCCTCTCTCTATCCTTTCGAAGCACACTTCCAAGTAAGGGGTTTTCCTTCCTTTCTCATTTTTGTCCAATTTTCATTAAGTTGTTTTTCCCTTTTAATTTCAATTATGAATTTTGGGATATGGTTTCGTACCTCCCTCATACTTCCCTCTTTATTTTTTAATGATGGGAGACCCCTTTATCTCTCGTTAAATTCCTCCCATGTACACCCATTACTATGTTGAAATTCCGAAAGGAACTTCTCTCTCCTCTTTTACATCCAAGAAATAAATTTGTATTATGAATCTAAATTCCATTAGAATTGTTGGGAAATGTATCTACATGAACTAATTACTGTCCATTACATGTATATATGATGAGGAACCCCTTTATCTCTAATAATCCATTTTTATGAATTCTTGTGTCACGTCGTTACGCTGCCGAAATTGCACCAATTTTCTAAGCCAATGTCATTGTGTAGTGAATACCATGCCCATTTATCCATCAAGGGTATTCACTTTATGCCAATTTACATATTTATTATAAGGTTTCATTTATTAATTCCACATTCCATTATCATGGAATAAATGATTATGTTTTATGAATCCATGTTTTATGATCCATGTGGCCCACTTATGCATGAAATGAAATGTTTAAGAAGGGTGCACCCTTATAGTGCTCCAATGCATTGGGTAAAGTACAGTATCATGATACGTCATGTGAAATGAGTGTTGACTCATGCTAATTCAAGTGCAACGATGGTTTACTCATGATTTATGTGCAATGAGGATTTACTCATGCTCCACGTGCAATGAGCCTTGGCTCATGCTAATTCCATGTTAAGTATTGTTGGCACATTTACATGTTATGATTATCATGCTTTATCATGCCTTTACGTCCATGTTTTTCTTATGCTCTATTGATAAGCCTATTGTATAACATTTATTGTAATAATCATGTTATTCCATGTGTACTCCCTTACTGGGCTTTATAGCTCACCCTTTTCTTATGCATGTCCTTAGGTTATCCCATGCAATGCTATGTACAAAGGAATGTAGTGGTCCTGTAAAGGATGTTTTCAATAAAGATGTTGTATTTCATGTTTTAAGATTTTATGTAATGATCCTAAGCATCAAAGACCCTACACCTCTCGATCTTCTATATTGTATCAAGTGATGTTTTAAGTAATAAATCATGTTTAAGTTTGTAATAAAAGCAGGGTTGTCATAGTTGGTATCAGAGGAAAGGTTTAGTTATTTTTGGGATTAGGATTAGAAAACCCCAGTAAAGCCTTATATACAAGACTAATTACAATAAAAAGTCCCTATGTTTGGGTGAGTATTGATTATGTTGGTTATCAGGAAAATACATCCATGTCTGGATACGAGCAGGTAGAGGCGGCTCTGGCACAAATGTATCCTAGGGGTAAAACCCGAAAACACCGCATTGAGCTAGAATTGAATGGGAACTGGTGAATGACAATGAGCCTTGTTGCACTCTCAGTTACGAGACTCCCGGGGGAAATGATTTGGTAAATTCACAAGCTTAGTATGAACCCTTATTAAGGGAATTAAAAAATTTCCCCTAAGACTGTATCTTTGAATGTAGATCATGAAAAGCCTAGATTGAAGCCTATAGACTCATGAGATAAGGAAATAAAAGTTTATTTATAAGTCATCAACTTTTTCCTTTGGATTAACTTTCCTTTTATTCCAGCCAATGGCCGGTAGTAGGAGGACTCGGGCAAACAACTGTTGTGAAGATTAGTGTGATGACTGTACTAATGAGATGCCCAATTCAATGGGAGTGGGAATCGCGAACTTTTTCATGCTTCTCTCTCACTGAACTCATGTTTTGAATAGGAACACGAGTAATGTGGAACATTCAACCCCCCCTAAGAATGAACATGTAACACCCCTAGATTTTATGAAAAATATTCTTTTTCATTTCATTAATGTATTGTGTTATACGGTACACTAAAAGGAGCTTGCACAACACGCATCCTTGACTTGCCTTTCATTACACGCAATCACGACCTTCCTCGATAGCGTGTGTAGTACGCAATAACGAGTTTCACTAAACAACAATATGCTATTAAAATACTATTAGAACTAGACGTTATGAATAGTAATAACCACTTTTTAAAATTTTGTAAATTTTATGTTTCAAAATGGACTTCATTTTTGGATTCGGAATATCGAAATTAGCTTAGGGTGAAATTTTGGTACTTTTCTGATAACATTCATTTTATGATGAATAGTGAAAATTACTAAATTTTAATTAAAAACAACATTTTTAATAGAAATAATTTATAGTGATAAGTTATTAATTTGAGTGGTTTTAAAGTATATTTAGAATATATTTTCACAATTTAATACAATGTTGGTCATTGGATGTAATTTCATATTTAAACCAGACATAAACAAGTTTCAATCTTTTGATAGTTATTATCTTTTAAGAACACGCTATTTGTTTTGACGATGGGAATTAATTTTTAAATTATGCAATGCAACTGATATGTTTTGAATTTGGTAAAATAGACATCATTTTTCAGTTCATAATATCAAATATAGCTTAGGCCTAATTTTTGGTATTTTTCTGGAAACTTTCATTTTTTGATAGTGAAACCACTAAGTGGTAGTTAAAAAAATGAATTTTTCATAAAACCTAATTTTACCGCATATGTGAGTGGAATTTCAAAAATCCGAGAGACACGATTGATGTCAGTATGTAAAATGTGGTTCAATGAGATGAATATAATTATTGGTGAATAGTAACTTTTTACTTTTTTTTACCACGGTTAAAAGTAAATAGGGTAATTAAGGGTAAAAATGATATTATTATTACCCTAACACATGTCCTAATTCTATTGGATAAGTGTAATTAGACCACAAAAAACCTTAGGAATAAAATATTACCATTTAGGCCCACTTGGATTAGATTAAGACATTTATTATTAATTTATTTAAAGAAGGGTTAAAATAGTTAAAATCAATGTTTAATAACTAAATAATTTTTAATATAGGGTTATACATAATATAAATTCGACTATAACAATTCATTATAAAGATAAAAATATTTCCCACATAATCGTATTTTATTTGTAATTTTTAGACATTATATAATTTAATTTATTTATGACACAAAGATGATGCCGTAATTATCTTATTAATAAAATATTGACAAAATTGATGTTATAAATACCAAAATAAGTGTAATTTGAAACTATTTATGAATTACACTAATTTTATATGTTAATATGACATCTTATTATTGACATAATTAACTTTTATCGAACTAATCTGTCTGTTATGATTTTCACAAAAATAAATTACTAAATAATGTCAAAATTGACATAAAATAGTTTTTAAAAGAAATATTATATTATTAATTGTTATTTTATTTCAAAAAATATAAGGTTCGGCCAAAAGACTTATATAAGGATATATATATTAATAATAAACAACTTGGGGTTCGTTTGGCTTCTTATAGTAAGTTTATTAACCTTATAGTGTAAGAACACAAAAAGACACGGTAAAAGTAAAATTATCTAACTTAATGTTAAATCTAAATTATAAGTATAAAATTGGAACTTAAACTTGTCTAAATTATATTGGATGAAAGGCTTTAGACCCATCCCCACATTAGCTTCGAAATAAATCAATTTGGAGCTATTTAAAACCGAATTTTTCTTTATAATAAAATAATATTTTTTGTTATTCCAAAGGTGCCCCTCTCCTCCCTTATAAAAGGGCACCTCCTCCCTCTCTTCCTCACACCACATTGAGCATTCAATCTCGGCCAACCCCTACCAAATTCTCTTCTACACTTCCCTAGAATCATCCTAGAGGTTCTGGTCTTCTTCAAAGACCAATTTTAGTTCCCTAAAAGGAGATCTCAAAGAGGCGCTTCAAAGAAGAGGTAATGTTCGTTACCGATTCTTTCAACTTTATTTCTTCTTCCAATTATTCTTCTTATGTTGTTTCATTATGAAGTAATAACATCAGTATCACTCATATATTTATATGTTATTATAAGTATGAAACAACCCTATTTCACCATCTATCCATCCTACGGAAAATGAAATCACCGCGCGTGCGTACGTACGGAATACCGTCTCCACGCCGTGGTGTAATCTATTTTCCACCACCACCTTAGTTGGATGGGTATAATGGTGTAAATAATGACTATATATGAATAGTATAAAGTGATATTGATTCCTAAATAGAATACATACACTCCAATACAATTCCACGATCAGGGGAACGATATCATCGCTCGTGCGTACTTACGGAATACCGTCTCCACGATGGGATGCGACTCGTTCTACATGATCTTCATTGCATAATGATTATATAAATGCATTGAATGAATGAATATGATATATATTACACTAATACCATTCTATAAATGATTTATCTATAACCTAATGAGAAGAATGAGAATTTATTCGACAAAACACGCATAAGAACAAATAGTAATAAACTTCTGAATAACAAGTAGTAATGAAATATTACTAATAAGAAGCTAAGAATATGACCATATATGATATCATAACAATAATTATGATTCTGGAATAAGTCAATAACATTATTTAAATAATTATATAGGAGGTTCGGACACTTTCGAAGCAAATCGGACCTAAGGTAAGCGAAATATCAAAATCTCATTTTTATCCGAGATTGTTTGTACTTTGAAATTTATTGTCGTGTATTTTATCATCCACATCCATGTTTCCTTAGTATATAGTATTATTTCTATCCACCTACAATTTTTTAAATCCAATTTTACCCTTCGGTTACTTTTTAGTAAAATATGTGAAAAGAATATTTTGTCGTTTTTTTCGTACGAGGAACTTTTTGACTTTTTCGACAAAAGTATGAGAAGAATGTTTTTTTAACTTATATGGAAAGAATGGATTTTTAAAACATTATTTCCAAGAACCTTCCTTTTCATGTTTTCAAGTTTATTTTTAATCAAATTCTTTTAGTTTAGAATTGTATGACATGTTGAGAAAGGAAAAGTGTTTTTGAAGTAGAAATGATATTTTCCTCAAGAATGGAGTTCAAGTGTTTTATCAAAATTATTTTCCATCTAAGATAATATAGGGTTCTATTTCTATCCCTATTATTACATTTATTTGATTATTTTATTTTTATGAATTCCTTTATCTTATATGAATTGTTTTATGATTTCATGATGTTTAAGATTCCCATTTTTAATACATGGGTTATGCTATGATGTATGGTTTATAGTTTTGTGGCACACATAAGAATGGTATAATTATAAGATGGATGAGACCTATATCTCCCTCCAATGAATTGGGTAAATATTTTATATCTCATGAGATAGACATGGCTGGAACGGACGTTTAAACCAGTTCAGTGAAACAGGACTGAAACGAGGAGTGAACTCAGTTCAGAAATGGACTTTGTCAACTAACATTGTCTTGGCAATGAGTCTTGACTAATAAGAAATGATTCTCTATGATTATGTGTGTATGCCACAAATTTTCATGTTTTAATTTATGATTATTGGGATTACATTTCACTACAATGATTTATCCAATGTTATGAAATTATGATTTCTTTTGCAGGTTATGATTTCCAAAAGTTATGTTCTTATGTATATGATGTGATTGATATTTCTTTTGTTTACCCTTACTGAGAATTTTGGATCACCCTTTTGTATGTTTTCTTTCCCCAGGTCAGGAATAAGGTTATTAAGTAAGATATGCCAAAAGTGACTATAGATATGATGAAATAAATGGGAGACAGTGTAGACGCTTTATGAACCAGTTTTTTATGTTTCCCAGTTTCAAAAGACACTATACCTATACGGTCCTTTCGTGGTTTTGTTATATGTTGTAATAAGTATGCTTCAATTTTGAAGTATTAATAGTTTATGTGAAGTATGAGTCATTATAGTTGGTATCAGAGGAAAACCTTAGTCAACCTTTGGAAACTAGGATGCACAAACGTTATTGAGATCCCTAGAGATATTTCTAAGGTATGTCTAGGGATATCCATAAGGATAAGTATATGTATAGGGTATAGTCCTAGATCTATGGTAACGATATTAGATTAAACCAAATATGTTAGATATTTAATTTACTCCCCCTTTATTGTGATTTTTTCCTCTCACACTATTCTTTTTGGGTTTTAGAAAATGGCTGGAAACAAGATGATTCACGATAATGGAGGATATGATGGACAATGGAATGATATTTTTCCTGAGAAACCAAATGAATTGGGATTTGGAAGTCCAAACATCATTATTATTCCGAATCAGAAATCTCATAATATGATCAATAAAGTAAAATTTTGTAAGTTTCCTGACTCAGCTAATAAGAGAAAGATGGAGTTTCATGATGATCATAGAGGAATGAAAGTTCAATTTCCCCTATGTAAATCATGTGGGAAGAGGCATCAAGGAGAATGTTTCAAAGGAACTGGAAGATTCTTTGGGTGTGGAAAAGAAGGACACAAAGCCCGTAAGTGCAAAGGAAAAGGTTCAGTTAACACCAGGGATGAGGATAATGGTATTGCTACGACATCAACAATGGTTAAATGATTTAAATGTGGAATGTACAGGCATTATGCAAACCAATTCCCTAAGGTAAAGTCTCATGAAGAGAATCAGTATGGTCGTATGGGTAGTATTTATATTGATGATGATGAAGTGACTACAAATGATATGTGAGATAAAATAATTGTTGAATCTCAGTCAATGGTTTAAGAATGTAGTGGAATGATTACATGTTTATCATGTGTAATGTTGTATAAGTAATCTCATGGTACTATGGAATAAAGAGACATCTAAGGATTGTTACATTGTTGTCTTTCCTTGGGTTTTGAAAGTGTATGATTAATGGTACTAGTATCCATGAAAGTTTATTCAGATATATTTGGAATGTAGATGATATGCGCATAATGAAGGGATAAGGAGAAAATTAAATTTTTGATAGTATTCATGAGCTCATGACTGATATAAGGAGAAGGTTATATCATGGTTTGAGTATATAGAATTTTTGGATTTTGGTATGTGGAAAGAGTTAACTTTTGACAGCATTCATGTTTTCACTATGGTTTAATGGGTATTCAATTTTCAATAGAATACATGATTAATGTATTCACATGATTGGAATGTGACCAACAAGATATATGGGGGATAAATGATGGTATTCACATTCTTGGTTGATGACATTTCAAGTAATCGTTTTCTTTATACAATGATCTTGGACCTAAGTATTTTAGATATGCCTAAAGATTGGAATGGATTATGTTGGACATAAGTTTTTATTGTTTAAGGATAGAACTTTTTCGATATTATTGATGGGATGTTATAGTAATATAGCTTTAGAAAAAGGACAACCTGCAGGACGACCGACATCCCATCACGTCGGACAAGGCAGTGGTAATCAAACCCACAACCAAAGTGTGACTGGACTTTATCACCTACCACGGGTCTACAGGAAGTCCCTGGTTAGTAGAAACTAGTTTTATTTTGTTACGCGATATGATATATGAAGTATAAGTTCATTCATGGAATCATATACGATTAACCTCACCATAGATGGACTTATGTATATTTGGTAACTTTTGCTAACCTTTTGTTTGAAACAGATGGAATGACCCATCATTCTATTACATGATCGATTAACACTTCATGAATAACAAATTCAACTTCATTTCTTTAATAAATGAATTCTAAATTGTCTAACGAACGACCAACGGTGAGACTATACCAAAATCACGAATGTATTTCTTCTAATTCCAATTTCATCAACTTTAGGGAAATGATCTTGAAAACCAAAAATGTTGTCCAAGTGCTCTTATATCTGATGAATCATATGGTACCTTATATTGTCACAAATGTATGGCTTTGTGATTGCTAGATTTTTTATAGCCATGTTCTCTACCACTCTCCATCAGAACATCATGGTTAGATTTCTCTTCCATATCCATATTTTCACCTATGTGGAAACCCAGTGATTAGTTTATTTGGGTAACTGTTACATTTCATACTTTTGTTTTTAAATATTGGTTTTGGTATTCCTTTTTACTATGTGGGTTTATATTAAAGAAACTTTCTAGTAGTAAACCATTTATAACCTCGACGAATTTCGAGGGAAAAATTCATTTTAAGGGGGGTAGAATGTATCACCCCGAGATTTTATGAAAAATATTCTTTTTAATTTCATTAATGTCTTGTGTTGTACGGTACACTAAAAGGAGCTTGCACAACCCGCATCCTTGACTTGCCTTTCATTACACGCAATCGTGACCTTCCTCGATAGCGTGTGTAGTACGCAATAACGAGTTTCACTAAACAACAATATGCTATTAAAAAACTATTAAAACTACCTATTATGAATAGTAATAACCACTTTTTAAAATTTTGTAAATTTTATTTTTCAAAATGGACTTCATTTTAGGATTTGGAATATCGAAATTAGCTTAGGGTGAAATTTTGGTACTTTTCGGATAACTTTCATTTTCTGATGAATAGTGAAAATTACTAAATTTTATTTAAAAACAACATTTTTAATCGAAATAATTAATAGTGATAAATTATTAATTTTAGTGGTTTTAAAGTATACTTAGAATATATTTTTACAATTTAATACAATTTTGGTCATTGGATGTAATTTCACATTTAAACCAGACATAAACAAGTGTCAATCTTTTGATAGTTATTATCTTTTAAGAACACACTATTTGTTTTGACGACGAGAATTAATTTTTAAATTAAGTAATGCAACTGATATGTTTTGAATTTGGTAAAATAGGCATAATTTTTCAGTTCATAATATCAAATATATCTTAGGCCTAATTTTTGGTATTTTTCAGGAAACATTCATTTTTTGATAGTGAAACCACTAAGTGGTAGTTAAAAAAATGATTTTTTCATAAAACATAATTTTACCGCTTTTGTGAGTGGAATTTCAAAAGTCCGAGAGACACGGTTGATTTCAGTAAGTAAAATGTGGTTCAATGAGATGAAAATAATTATGGGTGAATAATAACTTTTTAATTTTTTTTACCACAGTAAAAAGTAAATAGGGTAATTAAGGGTAAAAATGATATTATTATTACCCTAACACATGTCCTAATTCTATTGGATATGTGTAATTCGACTACAAACAACCTTAGGAATAAAATATGACTATTTAGGCCCACTTGGATTAGATTAAGACATTTATTATTAATTTATTTAAAGAAGGGTTAAAATAGTTAAAATCAAAGTTTAATTACTAAATCATTTTTAATATAGGGTTATACATAAGATAAATTCAACTATAAAAATTCATTAGAAAGATAAAAATATTTCCTATATAATGGTGTTTTATTTGTAATTTTTAGACATTAAATAATTTAATTTATTTATGACACAATGATGATGCAGTAATTATCTTATAAATGAAATATTGACATAATTGATGTTATAAATACCAAAATAAATGTAATTTGATACTTTTTATGAATTAAACTAATTTTATAGGTTAATATGACATGTTAGTATTGATATAATTAAATTTTTTCTAACAAATCAGTCTATTATGATTTTCACAAAAATCAATTACTAAATAGTGTCAAAATTGACATAAAATAGTTTTTAAAACAAATATTATATTATTAATTGTTATTTTATTCCTAAAAATATAAGGTTCGGTAAAATTACATAGATAAGGTTATATATATTAATAATAAACAACTTGGGGTTCGTTTGGCTTCTTATAATAAGTTTATTAACCTTATAGTGTAAGAACACAAAAAGACACGGTAAAAGTAAAATTATCTAACTTAACGTTAAATATAAATTATAAGGTTAAAATAAGAACCTAAACTTGTCTAAAATGTATTGGATGAGAGGATTTCGACTCATCCCCACCTTATCTTCGAAATAAATCAATTTTGAGCTATTTGAAACCGAATTTGGCTTTATAATAAAATAATATTTTTTGTTATTCCAAAGGTGCCCCTCTCCTCCCTTATAAAAGGGCACCTCCTCCCTATCTTCCTCACACCACTTTGAGCCTTCAAGCTCGGCCAAACCCTTCCAAATTATCTTTTACACTTCCCTAGAAACATCATAGAGGTTCTGGTCTTCTTCAAAGACCAATTTTAGTGCCCTAAAAGGAGATCTCAAAGAGGCGCTTCAAAGAAGAGGTAATATCCGTTACCGATTCTTTCAACTTTATTTCTTCTTCCACTTATTATTCTTAGGTTGTTTCATTATTAAGTATTAACATAAGTATCAATCATATACTGATATGTTATTATAAGTATGAAACAACCCTATTTCACCATCTATCCATTCTACGGAAAATGAAATCACCGCGCGTGCGTACGTACGGAATACCGTCTCCACGCCGTGGTGTAATCTATTTTCCACCACCACCTTACTTGGATGGGTATAATGGTTTAAATAATGACTTTATATTAATATTATAATGTGATATTGATTCTTAAATAGTATACATACACACCAATACAATTCCAAGATCATGGGAACGATATCATTTCTCGTGCGTACGTAGGGAATACCGTCTCTACGATGTGATGCGACTTGTTCTACATGATATTCATTGAATAATGATTATATAAATTAATTTAATGAATGAATATGATATATATTACACTAATAAAATTCTGGAAATGAGGTATCAATAACTTAATGATACGAATAAGAATTTATTTGACAAAACACGCATAATAACTAAAAGTAATAAACACCCGAATAACAAGTAGTAATGAAATATTACTAATAAGAAGCTAAGAATATGACCATATATGATATCATAACAAAAAGTATGATTCTGGAATAAGTCAATAACATTTTTTAAATCATTATACAGGAGTTTCGGAATCTTATGAATAAAATCGGACCTAAGGTAAGGGAAATATCACAATCTCATTTTTATCCGAGATTGTTTATACTTTGAAATTTACTGGGGTATATTTTATCATCCACATCCAAGTTTACTTAATATGTAATATTATTTCCATCCACCTACAATTGTTTAAATCCAATTTTACTCTTCGGTGTTTTTTTAGTAAAATATGTGAAAGGAATCTTTTGTCGTTTTTTTTGGTACGTGGTACTTTTTGACTTTTCCGACAAAAGTACGAGAAGAATTTTTTTTTAACTTATACGGAAAGAATGGATTTTTAAAACATTATTTACAAGAAGCTTCCTTTACAAGTTTTCAAGTTTATTTTTAATCAAATTATTTTAGTTTAGAATTGTATGACATGTTATGAAAGGAAAAGTGTTTTTGAAGTAGAAATGATATTTCCTCAAGAATGGAGTTCAAGTGTTTTATCAAAATTATTTTCCATCTAAGATAATATAGGGTTCTATTTCTATCCCTATTTTTACATTGATTTGATTATGTTATTTTTATGAATTTCATTATCTTATATGGATTGTTTTATGATGTCACGATGTTTAAGATTCCCATTTTTAATACATGGGTTATTCTATGATGTATGGTTTTTGATTTTGTGGCACACATAAGAATGGTAACATTTTGAGATGGGTGGGACCTATATCTTCCTCCAATGCATTGGGTAAATATTTTATATCTCATGAGATAGACATGGCTGGAACGGCAGGTTAAACCGGCTCAGTGAAACAGGACTGAAACGAGGAGTGAACTCGGTTCAGAAATGGACTTTGTCCACTAAGATAGTCTTGGAAATGAGTCCCACTAATAAGAAATGATTCACTATTATTATATGTGTATGCCACAACTTTTCATGTTTTATGTTATGATTATTGGGATTACCTTTCACTACTATGATTTATCCCATGTTATGAAATTATGATTTCTTTTGTAGGTTAAGATTTCCAAAAGTTGTGTTCTTATGTATATGATGTGATTGATATTCCTTTTGTTTACCCTTACTGAGCATTTTAGCTCACCCTTTTATGTTTTCTTTTCCCCAGGATATAAATAAAGGTTTTAGGTACAAAAAAAGGAAGATCTTTATGGGAGATGTTGAAGATCTTTCACCACGATTAGAAGATTATATTCTGAGTTTCCAAAGACACTAAACTATTACGGTCCTTGTGTGTGTGTGTTTTTTTTATGTACTAAGTATTCCACAAATGTAATGTAATGTCCATGTACGTTAAGCTTAGGGTCTCTACAGAACAAGTCTCTATCGAGTGCTTCATGAGACAAAGCCCTCCTACTTTTAGTGGATCATCTGATCCCACGATCGCTGAACAATGGATCAACTCCATTGAAAATATCCTCTCTGTCCATCAATGTTCTGAACAAGAGAAGGTTCTCCTGGTGGCTTATCATATGGAGGGTGAAGCTGATAAATGGTAGATGTTGATCAAAAATACGAATCCTGAGGAGGAGATTGATGCGTAGGAATGGAAGGATTTTCGGAAAATGTTTTTTGATAAATATTTTATGTGCACCCTCCGACTTAAGATGGAAGGGGACTTCCATTACCTCAATAAAAAAGTAGAAGAATATGATGGAGCATACGAGGAAAGTGCAGAAAGAAGAACCCTAGAAATTGCCTTAAGGGGACGATGAAATGCATCAGGTGTGGAAGAGATGGGAACCTAGCTATTAACTGTTGGCAAGAAAGACCCGCGACTACGACAGAGGAGAGGAATGCTCCGTTCGAACCTCAAAGCATTTTTCAATGCTACAAATGCAAATAATCGGGTCATTTTGAAAATCAGTGCCCTAATCCAAGGGTTTTGAAATACAACCAACAACCTCCAAGGGAGAATGGAAGAGTTTTTTCCATCACTTCTACTGAAGTGAACCCCAACAACGAGGTGGTGATAGGTATTCTAGTTATTCATTCATGAATAGCGAATGTAATTTTTTATTCAAGTTCTATGGATTCTTTTATAACATGAAATTTTAGTAGAACAATCACAACACCACCACAAATCATTGAAGTGAATATGTCAGGGAGTACGAAAAATGGGTCAATCATTTCATCCCATGAATATAAGTCCTACCCTATTATAATATATGGATTTAATTTCCCAGAGAAACTTTTCATTCTCCCTTTGGTGTAATTCTATGCAATTCATGGCATGGATTGGCTTTCCTTATATAGAGCCAACATAAATTGTCGACAGAGGGAAATAACACTCCATATAGAGAATCCACCCCCGATTCTTTAAAAGTGTAACGAGGAAGATGAATCTCCTTTAGCACTATCATCTCAAGAGTGGATATTACTGCATTATTAGCATGCATATCTGGCTCAGATGATTGAGTCCAAGGAAGAAACCACCATTGAATAAATTCCTATTGTGAGGGAATTGACTGATGTGTTTCCTGAGGAACTGTCTGGTCTTCCTCCTAAAAGAGATGTTGAATTCTCAATTGAACTTATACCCAGGGCTTTACCAATATCTACGAATCCATATTGAATGGTTGTTGTAGTTCTTGAAGAGCTGAAGAAATAACTAATGGAGAATCTGGATAAAGGGTTTATATGCCCCAGTGCTTCACCATGGGGTGCACCAGTCCTCTTTGTCAAGAAGAAGGATCAGTCAATGCAGCTTTGCATCGATTATCATGAACTTAACAAAATCGCGATAAAGATCAAGTATCCTCTCCCAAGAATTTATGACTTGTTCAATCAGCTGTGTGGAGCACAATAATTCTCCAAGGTGGACTTGCGTTCGGGATATTATCAAGTAAGGGTGAAGAAGGAAGATGTCCCCAAGACTGCTTTCCGCACAAGATACAGGCACTATGAATTCCTAGTAATTCCTTTCGGACTCACTAATGCTCCAGCAATACTCATGGACTTAATGAATAGAGTCTTTATAGATTACCTAGACAAATATTTGGTAGTCTTTATAGATGATATTCTAATATACTCCAAAACCAAAGAGGACCATGAAGAGCATTTGAGAACTATAGTAGAGATATTGCGTAAGGAGAAGCTCAATGCAAATTACAGAAAGTGTGAGTTATAGTTAAAGGAGGTCTCATTCATGGGCCATATCTTCACAAGGAATGGGATATCTGTGGATCACTCCAAAATAGATGCAATTGAGAGATGTTCGAGGCCATCATCGGAAACAGATATCCGTAGCTTTTTAGGGTTAGCTGTATATTATCGACGATTTGTGAGAAATTTCTCACGATTGTCCAACACTCTTACCAAGCTAACTCGAAAGGGAGTAAAGTTTTCTTGGAGTGATGAATGGAATGAAATCTGCAAGGAGTGGAAAAGGAGGCTTATCACTGATCTTGTGCTCACATTACCCACAAGTGGGAAACAAATTGGTATTCAATGATGCTTCGAAGAAGGTCTTAGGATGTGTACCGATGCAGAATGATAAAGTGATATCCTATGCCTCAAGGAAGTTGAAAATCCATGAGAAAAACTATTGAAAACATGATTTGGAGTTTGAGGAGGTGATCTTTTCCTTGAAAATCTGGCGGCATTATCTCTATGGAGAGAAATGTGAGATATATACTGACCAAAAGAGTCTTAAATATTTATTCACACAAAAAGAGATTAATATGCACCAGCGAAGATGGATAGAGCTCATCAAGGATTATGACTGTTCAATCCATTACCACCCTGAGAAAGTGAACAAGTTGAAAATTCCCTAAGTAGAAAGGATCCAGTGATTCTATCAATGATGAGAATTGATAAGGATCCAATCTTCTTAGACATGATGAAGATGGAAATGGAAATCATAGAGAAGGTAACATCATCATTCCTTTCACAAATGATTGCTCAACCGTATCTTTTGGAAAGGCTAAAGGATGCTCAAAAGGATTTTGTGAGAATTCAACAAAAATTAGAAGCTATCAGAAAAGGAAAATCCTCAGAGTTTAATGTTAATGAAGAAGGAATTGTGAAGTTTGGGAAAACACTATGTGTTCCATCATGTCCGGAGCAGAAGATGTAACTTTTGGGTGATGCACATAGTTCAGATTCCTCTATTCACCCAGGGAGCACAAAGATGTATTAACATCTATGAGAAAATTTTTTTTAGGATAATATAAAGAAGGAAATTACTGAATATACATCAAAGTGTCTGCTATGTCAGCAAGTGAAGGAAGAGAGGAAGATGTCTAAGGGGATGATGCAACCATTGCCCATACCATAATGGAAATGGGAAAACATCACCATGGACTTTGTCACCTGACTTCCGAGGACATCCAAAGGCAACAATGCAATCTGGGTTATTGTGGATTGTCTTATAATTACTTCGCACTTCATTTCTATTCAGGAGGATTTCTCATTAGATCAACTAGCACAGATATATATCAGGGAAGTGGTAAGGTTGCATGGAGTACCACTATCTATTGTGTCTAACTGAGATCCAAGATTCACCTCTATGTTTTGGTAGAATCTTCAACATGCTCTGATTACTAAACTGAACATCAGTACGGTCTATCATCCTCAAACTGATGGCCAATTTGAGCGGACTATTCAAACACTTGAGCATATGTTGAGATCATGATCAATGGACTTTAAAGGAGTATGGGATCAATATATTCCTCTGGTTGAGTTCTCTTATAATAACAGTTTCCACTCGAGCATCCAAATGGCACCATATGAAGCCTTGTATGGGAAAAGGTGTAGGACACCGGAATGTTGGGATGAGGTCAGTGAACGTAAGCTGCTTGGACCAGAAATGGTCTAGGAAATGGTGGAGAAGGTGAAAACCATTCAGCAGCATATCAAGGCAGCCCAGAGTCGAAAAAAGAGTTATGCAGATAATTTTCGATGAGACCTTGAGTTTAAAGTTTGAGACACGGTTTTTCTACACATATCTATGTGGAAGAAGGTTTTGAGGTTTGGAAGGAAAGGGAAGTTAAGTCCAAGGTGCATCGGCCCCTTGGAGATTCTTGATCGTGTCGGGGATGTGGCCTATCGACTAGCACTTCCACCTACTATGGCCAAAGTACATGATGTCCTTCATGTATCCCTCTTAAGGATGAATATACCGGACCCTTCACATGTACTTTCTTCTGAGGTGGTACAATTGGATGATGATCTTTCTTATGAGGATCAACCAGTGAAGATCATAGATCATAGAGAAAAAGTTATATGACATAAGACAATTCCCCTCATCAAGGTGTTGTGGAGAAATCACAAGTTTGAAGAAGCGACTTGGGAATTGGAGGACGTGATGAAGCTGAGTTACCCACATCTGTTTTAGTGTGGGAAAAGGAAAATTTCGAGGGCGAAATTTCTTAAGGGTGGAATATTGTAATGACCCAAAGGTATATTAATAGAAATCCCTCTGGATCCAATTAAATGTCTCTTTATGTTTATATAAAATGTCAACTTCATTGGTATTATGTTAAAAATTTTGACCATTGCTAATATAGTCATTGAACAGTGATTACATGATTATTATAAATATAGGTCTTTAACAAATCCAAATTTACTCAGACAAAAGAAGTGATGGCCTCATCTAGTAGAATTACTCTATACGAAGCCCATTTGTCAGAGCTCGGAAAAGAGGTGGCATCCTTGGGCTTCGCTCTTGACCAAGACCAAGTTAAGCTTCACCATGTCAAGATCGAACGATATCATCTACGGGAAATGTGTAAGTTGATAGAGATTACCACTCAAGCAATGTTATCCGAGCCACTCCAAGAGTTTTTCACCATCGCACACCTTACCCATGGGTCTTATGCGGATGTTTTAAGGGGTTATGTAAAAAATCTCTAATACTATGTTCATATACATTATTTTTTTGTATATAATAATGAATATACCTCCTTGTCATTTTTTTGTTACATTGTAAATAGTTTTTAAAGTACAAATAGTATTTTTAGTTATTATTTAATTAAGAATTCTATTTTGTTAAATTAAGGGATTTTTGAATTAAAAAATATTTTAATAACACATTATTATTATTATTAAATTAATTTTTATTAAATATAAATCATCTTATAATTTTATGAATGCAATTATAATTTTTTTATTAAGGTTTGAAATCCATTTCTGTCAAAATCCGTGAATTTTTTATAAATGTCAGTTTTTAATTTAAAAGTGAAAATTAACATATTTAGAAAATTATTTAGATAAAATAAATGTTATTTTTCGAATAAGGATGTCGAAATTATCAAACGGTGAATTTTTCATAATTGTTTGAGACAGTCAAATTTTTGAAGAAAAAATTAAATACCGTTTAAATATATAATTTGTTTTATGACATCATAATGACCCAATAGTGATGTAATAAAACACTATAATCTTTATTTTCGGCCAATATGTGTATTACCATTAAAATAATTTGATTTTGGGGTTTTTTGGATTACTTTTCAAGGCATTAATGGACCCCTCAAGACTTATTAAACACCTCGTCTTTTTAAATTAATTTCCATGGGAATGTGACTCACCTCCACATAAGAAACCCTAATGTTTTAAGAAGTTAGCACTTTGGCATTATAAATTTTTTTCCCTCTTCCCTTTACCAAAAACCATGTGCAAAAACCATGGTATGTTTTGTGGTTTGGATTAATTTAATATAAGGGGTCCCAAACCTAAATAATAATGAATTCCCTCACATTTCCTATATAAACCCACCCAAGATCCCACTTCATCCTCACTAAAAGCCTTTTTAGTTCATACAAACTCTTCCCTACTATCTATAGAATCCTCCGAAGGTGCCCCAAGATCCCAAGAAGCCTCTCACAAGCCTCTCTCTAGCCTTTGGAAGCACACTTCCAAGTAAGGGTTTTTTCTTCCTTTCTCATTTTGTCCAATTTTCTTTATGTTTTTTTCCCTTTTAATTTCAATTATGAATTTTGTGGTATGGTTTAGAACATCCCTCATACATCCCTTTTTATGTTTGAATGATGGTAGACCCATTTCTCTCTCATTAAATTCCCCTCATTTACACCCGTTACTATGCCAAAATTCCGAAAGGAACTTCTCTCTCCTCTTTTACATTCAAGCAATAATTTTGTATCATGAATCTAAATTCCATTAAAATTGTTAGTACATGTATCTATATGACCTCCTTACTGTCAATTACATTTAGATATGATTAGGAACCCCTTTCACTCTCATCAACCATTTTGATGAATTCTTATTTCATGCCATTATGCTGCTGAAATTGCACCAATTTTCTAAGCTAATGTCATTGTGTAGTGAATACCATGCCCATTTATCCATAAAGGGTATTCACCTATATGCACATTTAATTATGGCGCTCCAATGCATTGGGTAAAGTATAGTATCAAGATACGTCATGTGCAATGAGTGTTTACTCTTGATAATTCTAGTTCAAAAAGGGTGTACTCGTGCTTTATGTGAAATGAAGATTTACTCATGCTCCACGTGAAATGAGACTTCGCTCATGCTAATTCCATGTTAAGTGTTGTTGCCACATTCCATGTTATGATTATCATGATTTATCATGCCTTTATGTCCATGTTTTTTTATTCTATATTGATATTCCTATTGTCTAAAATGTATTGTACTCTTCATGTTATTCCATTTGTACTCCCTTACTGGGCTTTATAGCTCACCCTTTTCTTATGAATGTCCTCAGGGTTTCCCATGCAATGCTATGTATGAAGTAATGTAGTGGTCATGTAAAGGGAGTTTTCAATAAATATGGTATATCTCATGTTTTAAGTTTTTATGTAATGATACTAAGCCCCAAAGACACTAAACCTCTCGATCTTCTTTATTGTATCAGGTGAATTTTTATGTAATAAATCATGTTTAATTTTGTAATAAAAGCAGGGTTGTCATAAATCACAAACAGAACTCAAACAATTCAAATTCAAGTGAAACTATCTACCGGTGAATTTCATGATCGTAGGGATTTTTATAATATATATTCAAACAAAACCATCAACTGAGTATATAAACAGAGAATATGTAATGTATATGTATTTTAAGGATCCCATTAGGGGTAAATTAATTATAAATCAGTATTATATCAATATGCTATAAAATATTTTTTTTTATATTTGTATCATAAATTTTTATACTTTTGTAAGGGCATTTTCTCTCAATTTATATTATGAATAAAAATTTATATTCATGAAATTGGTTCTTTATCTCAAGGAAATAAAATTAAAATAATTTAATAAAAAAAATATATTTATTTTATGAATAATAAATTAAAAATAGATTAATTATTATTTTATATACCAAATAAAAGTTCAAATTCCCAAAGTCATTTTCCAATAAAAATAGATTTCCACTATATTTTATATATTTAGTAAAAAATAAAAATTATTAATATCAAGATGTTAATATTAGAATAAAATCATTTTTTATTTATTATGGAGATACAAAATTGAAGTAATTTTTGTGATTTATCTATAAATATTTATTTTGAGATTAATAGTTATAAAAACATTTTATTTCAAAAATGGTTGCTTTTATTAAATTATTAGTATATAAGGGAGACATAGAATTTTATGAAAAAATTTAATTAAATAAATATTTTTTATTTTTGAATAATTTTTTTTTCATTTTAGAGATGTATTTTTAATATTTATAAAACAAATATTAAAAAAATATTGAACCTAAGTTATATTTTAATTCAAATAAAAAAGCTATTTTTTTAATACAGTTAAACAGTTTTGTTTAAAAAAATTGGATCTATTTTGAAGACATATAAAATTTAATTGTTTAATAATAAAAATATTTATATCTTGAAAATCAAAAACCATGAAAATTTTATCCCACACATAAATTATAATCATAAAATAATCATTTGCAAATAAATTCTTTTCATATGTTATGTGAGAAAATACTAAAATTGATATCTCTAGATATTAAAAAAATTTATTTACATTTATTTATTCATCATTTTCATATTTTTAATAATTTTGATTTTAATTTTAGCTATTAAATTTTATTATCAATGGAGAACTTGGAGTTATTGTGGTAATGTTAAATTAGGGTAAAAGTGCTTTAAAAAAGTGATAAATGTTATATCATGATAAAAACATGTATGAAATTGAATTAAAGAGTGATTATTTACCTTATATCATTACATTCACAAGTTTTGGAAAATTCTGAGCCATTTCCATGAAAAAAGAAATGACTATGTTTAAAATTAAAAAAAAATTAGAAAAATGTCACTCTCAAAAATTATAAAAGGAACTCACCTTTTCTATTTTTTTCAATCCATTACAAAGATTTGAAATTAAAAAAAAAAGCTACCGTAGTCTCTCCTTAGCACTCTTCCCATTCCCTTAAAGCGTTGGTCACAACAAAAACACAATATAAGGACCCTTGTGGAGTTATCTAAAGGAATACTTCGAAGGGAGAGGTAATACTCTCATAACAATTTTTGTAGATATTTTATTCTTCTACACCCCACAAGTCCCCTATATTAATGATTGTATTATAACACCATAGTTTTTACTATTATGATGTTTTATTATACAAATGTAATATCCATTTTATAACATCCTCAAAAATCATTGATAAAATTAAAAATGTCATCATGGGTATGTATAAAGTACCGCCTCGATGAACGATGTATTCAATTTTTCATCACCACATTGAATGGAATGATTAAAAGGTAATTTAATTAAATTATATTATTTTTATATTATTATTATTATTATTTTTATTAAATTATAACTATTTAATTTCATACATGTTCCCATTCCTTGAAAAATGAATGTTTCTCATATGCGTATGTGTAGACTACTGCCTCTATAAAATAATATAATTTTCCATCCATGAACACCTTACATATATGAATTAAGAAATTAATTTATTATATAAAAATTAAAATTTTAAACTATTAAGATTATGTTAGAATAATATTGTACATTTTTAATGTGTGATTATCAATGAATATTCGAATTAACTTTAACCACATTAAATTAACTTATCAATGATCCATTCTTAATTAGGGTTTATTTTTGGGGGAACATTTAAAATATATAATTATTTATCTAGTGGAATAATAATGGATATTAATGTACACAATTTTTTAGGTCATTATGAGATTTTATATCACCTTAGACCATGGTCAGTAAACCATAATTTTTTCGGTGAATATAACTAAACAACCCTATGTAAGTGATGTAAGCTAAAACCACATTGAATGTTAGTAAAAAAATAATAAATAGACCTCATAAAATTAAAAATATATATGAATATCTTTCATAGGTATTTAATTGAATATCTTAATTTAACCACTATTGAATTTTACCATTATTTTATATTAAACTTTTACACGAGGTATGTGATCTTTCATATCATCGTCATTCCTTATAAGTAAAACATTTTATGTCTTTTTCTCCGATTAATGAATTATTAATACCATGAAATTATTCTACTTTGATATATCATTCCCATATATATATAAATATAAATATAAATTTCATTTCCAATTTTATATATTTTTTTAGTTCACATTATAATTCCCACATTAATGTATACCACATTTGAGGGAAATTTATATTTCATGGTTCATATGAAGAAATAACCCAATAAAAAATTTTAACCAGTAATATATTATATAAACTATAATTATTTTAAATATAAAACACTTTCTTCAATTCAATTTTTATGTTAAACAATAATATATTTCCTTATATAAAAATAATTTTATATATTTCAAAAGCCGACAGAAAAGTGGTTCATTTTAGTCATTTTTATCCTAGGTCGCCCTTATGAGTTTTCAAAATTTTAAATCTATATTCTAGACCAACATCCAATTTTTTATTTTTTATTTTCATAATTATTTTCTTCCTTATTCTATTTGAAATCCTAAGGATCTATTCTCTAGATATCACTTAAAACTGAATTACAAAACCAACTTATTTCTCATAGGTTTGATCATGCTTATGATTTATATATAGTTTATTTTCATAATGTTGAAGTCTTATGTATGATTACTATTAAAGGATTTGTGGTATTGTAATTATATATCACCCTAATTAAATGTGAAAAATCTATATATCCTGATATTCTATGTAATGTATTAGAGTGTGTACCCAGTCAACTATGAGACTTTTTCAACATTATGATGATGGTCTTGAGAAGGCACATTGACATATGTGTATGACGTCATGTCATATATTGTTTCTATATATTCTATGATTCCATTATTTAATTATTCCACTTTCTTATTCCATGTATTTATTCTTTGGATCATTATCTTTATGATATTATGTTATGCCTCATTACTCTATGGTTATTCCTTATTTCAATGATTATTCCCTTATTGGGATTTCTATCCCACCATGTTCCTTATGTATTTACCCTTTTTTATCCTATGTATTTTTAGAAAATTTAAGGGATTTTGGATAATTATGTTGTGTTTTAAACAATGATGGTTTTTATGTTTAATATGATGTATTTGTGTGTTGGATTTTCCAAATTTAGTAGACCTATATATTCTTTGTTTCTACTTTTTGGTTATCTATATGAAAATTTATATAATAAATTTTATTTAAGGAATATTAGGCTATGAATATTATATTACATGTATTGTCAACTTTTCCACCATAAATGTAACTATTGAACCCCGATCTCTTGCATATGGTAGCTGTAATTTCCCGAAATTCATGGTATTCTTATCTTATCGATGATGATTTATTGTCATTCATATATCAAATTATCTTACGGTATATCTTATCTCAATTTTAATTCGTTTTTTATATTTGGATAGTTTTATTATTGGATGATGACATTGAGATTTATATGTAATTATGGAATTTAAATTTAGTCTTTTATAAGATGATTTGGAAGCCACATTGAAATGTTTATTGAGTATGGTGATATATAGAGGATGATTCATGGGAATGTATTATTGTATCTTGATATGGGAAATTTTTTGGTTTTTTTTATATCTGTATCAGATGATAGTATAATTATTCTTTATGTAGCTATTATAAGAGTCTCATATGAGTGACTATGTGTGGGAGATGTGGAGTGACTTTTTATTCTATAGAGATACTCATAATAGATTGTTTTCAAATGTTTAACATCATATAATATATCTTTGGAAGATATTTTTCCTTTCAATAGTGTGCATGATGGTCCTTAATGAGTTTTATATTACACCATTATTAGGGAATATTGGTATATTAAATTGGTGTCATTGTTTAAGGATCCAAATCAAGGATACAAGTATAAAGAGGTGGTTTTTTGATTTGGTGTCCTGATTATAGGTTTATTTGAAGAAAAAAGTCAATAATTATGTTCTTCACGGTTTCTTGTGTCGATTAGATATTCATTATTTTATGTTAGAGGATGTATCAATGAACAACATTTCATATTTTCCATGGGGTTTGTGAGGATGCGATTCTATTTGAATGACAATATATTAGTTGATAAATTTTTTATATTTATTAGTGATCATAGTGTCGAGTGTTTTGGATTGTTAATTGAGGATATATATGTACGTGGTTGTCTAGATTCATGGGGTTTTAAGGATGATAATATATTAAATTTTTCACACTTTTTCATCATGATTATAGAAGGGTATTATGTGTGATTTTGGATTTATTTTATGCATTAGTGCTATATTCCATCCTTATATTGAAGGTCAGATGGAATATATGTTTATCATGCTAGTGGATATGTTTCACATAGGTTTTTTTAATTTTAATGGTTCATGTAAGAAACCTATAAAATTAATCAAGATCACTATCCATCTGCATGGATCCATAAGAATAATATTTTTTGGTTAAAAATATATCTATGTTTTATGAAAATGAGATTTAATAGTCATAAATCCTTGAACTAGATTTGGTTCATAAAAAAATATAGAATTATTTAGTGGTTTTTTACTAGTTAAATGCTTATCAAGAACAAAAAATATCTAATAAATATTGATAGAGTAAAACTATACTATTTATAGTGGATAGTCATGTGTTCCTAATGTTTTCAATTCATTGGGGTACGTAGGGATTCAATCGAGGAAGCAAACATTCACCATTATTCGTTAATCCTTATGAGGTGTTTGATAATATTGGTAAACTGGAAACTTGTTATAACTTTCTTCACATAAGGATCAAATAAATTACATATTAAATGTGTAAAAGACTTTTCATTATCTTCATGATGACCCTCATTTCATTTATTGGACTGATTTTTTATTATAGATGATGTACTAATCATAATGAAACCTATTGTGGTTTTAGATCGTTAAAAGATGGTGTTTCAAGAGTGTATCATTCCCATTGCTTGAATCTTATATAACATAGTGGAATAAAAGATTGTACATGGGAAATTTAGTGATATATACATTTTATATATATGGATTTTTTTGATATTTTATTTTTAATGATATGTTTATATTTTTCAACAAATATAATTGAAGATGTTTCATCTTTTTTGTTATGGTTGTTCTTTGGGTGATAGTGAGATTTAGGATTAAGAGTTATCTCTAGAAATGTTTGGATTTATGTATTTTTTTCTCTTAAAATATATTTTTTATGATTATTAATGATGGAGATCATTCAAATGTGGAGTGATGACTTCTATACAATTAAATGGTAAAAACCTATTTTGATAAGTCTTGTTTCGTGTTGGATATTGTGGTTATGTTTCCTCTCTAGAAGGCTTCTGGTTATTTAATGTTGGAGAAGTTAAGATATGAGAAACCCATTTTGGGGTCATTTATCATGAGTTTTTCATCTACATCATAGAGTTTGGATTTTTTTGTGTTTGGGGTTTTGGTATAGTATAATTCATAAATATAATGGCTAAAAAACTTATTTAATGTGTTATAGTGTTACATGGACATTTCCAAGTACATTATATTTCATGATAAGTTCTCAAAGGATTGGTTGAAATTTTGTGGGTAATAGAACTATTAATTGGTTATTCATGGCTATATTCATAGGTCAATGTTAAAATTGGAAAGTATAGAGTCACCATTCCATGGTGGTCATCAAATCAACATTGTTATTGTAAAATGGTCGGTGATGGTATTTGGTGGGCTTGTTGTCATTTTGAATGTCATAGACCGTATATCTATCATTTATCAACATCACTATTCCATTTTGATTTATTAGCCTTTCTGTTATTATTTTATCCGTATTTATATTATAAAGACAACACATATCATCCCTTAGTTTGATTCTATTGGCTATCTATGAACACTATTCAGTCATTGGCTCTCATTTGGTAGTCCATGGTCATTTCCATGACAATATAACACTATTTTATCATTAGATTTATGTGATTTGTATTTTCCCATATGTTTCAAATATTTCTCACACAAATATATCAATTTTCATTTTTTTTATTCCATACACACCACAAGTTGAGTTAACATCATGGATGTTATGTAGTTTTCTTTATGATTATTTGTGGTATTAGATGTTGTGTGGTTCTTTTTTATTATGCAATGATTAATTTATGTGGAAATTTGTGATAATTAAATATCTTTAGTTGAGATAGTTATGTCTTAGAGTCATATGGTACGTAGTTTCCCATATGATTCATATATTTGTCACATAAATATATCAATTTCCATTATGGTAATTTTTAGCTATTTTATGATTTTACCATTAAACATTAAATCACTGCATTATTTACCTATAATACAGTAAATAATTAATTAAAATTGATATCATTGTTATGCCTAAAATTGAAAATAACTTTTTGACACAATTTAGGAAACATTATTACCCATATAGATTCAATTTCGAAACATTCAAAAAATTGATGTAATAGAATTAAATTTAAAATCAAACTAAGAAAACACAATGAAAAACTTTTTTTAGAAATTGTTTTTAATCCCAAAGATGTAATTGTACAAAAAATCCAAAAGGATGATTAAAATTAAACTATTAAAATTATAAATAACTAAATTATAATAAATTTAATTTCATATAAAAATCATAACCTTAATATTCTATTTATAGAAATAAAATGGCAATGTTAGAAAAATGACATTTTTAAATGTTCACTAGAAAACCAATAATTTTAGAAGAAACCAAAAAATTCCTCATAAAATATTTTTTTGTTAATGTTTCAGAAATTTATTGCTTTTTATGAAATAAATTATTTATATATATAATATTTATTTTATTTTCCCCCTAAAAAGAAATAAAAATTTCATTACTATGAAAACATATATTTGAAGAATAAAATGAATACAACAAATTATGGGATTATTTACAAGGAATGTCTAAATAAATTTTTATTGAATATGAAATTTATATATATTTAATAATATGTTTAATCTCATTCACAAAATCCAAATTAATGGCTATGTTATAAGTGTATTCTTAAAATAATAATATTTAATATAATATCATTGTTTGGTTAATCTCGTGGTTGCATGCAATGTAAACTGTTAATGAAATTAAATTTATTTAAAATGATACATACTATAAAATCATGTAGTGTTACATTCACCCCTCTACCAATAAATTTTTTCCTCTCAATTTGGAATTTCACATCGAAAATAAAAGGTTTACATTTGACATTTCTAGTGTGGGAAACCCACATCAAAAAAATGGGTTATTTATACATCCTCTAAAAAATTTGTAAAGGTAAATTATGAAGGTAACCTTAAATGTAGAATTATAAATAGGATAATATTATATTTATAAGAAAATATTTACATGTAAGGGAAATATAACTATCATGTTCTGATAGAGAATGACATAAATCATGATCATTTAATGTGAACCATCATAAAACTATAAATCTATGAGTGGTTAAAAATGTTATAGAATTATCATATTGAAAATAAAATGGATAATTATTTATTTTAAAATGATTTACCCAGAGTTTTGTATTTGATTACTTCATATAGTAAAAATATATGTCAATATAATTACTTAATATGTAGAGATTCTTCCATTAACAAATTTCCCCCACAAACACATTTTTCTCCAAATAGTGAGTCAAAATTATCATTTCATTCCTAAAGATCTATAATAAACATATAAATATCACAAAATATAGTAAAGGAAAAAATATATATTACTTATTTCATTATACATTTACCAAAACCAATATGATTTTTACAAGATTAGATAATTCACAAAAATAATAAATCATTAGATGAGTAAAATAACACCAATATTCCAAAATTCAACATTAATTCCAAAAATTAATCTTATATAGTTCACTTATAATGTATCCTTGAATTTCCTAAAAAATTATTTAATAATAATAATGAAGCCCAAAAATTAGAATTATTTAATCAAATAGTTTTCCAAAATAAATTTAATATTTATCCCAAAAATATAAACTCCCAAATTATTTAATTTACAAGATTTACTAACCATTTCAACAAATTACATAAATCACCATAAATACAAAATCAAATCAAATATTCTTCCAAAATTAAATTAATCCTTTTTCCTCCAATAATATCCCATAATGTTCTATTTATATAAATCAAAGGGGGTTTGGAAAATGTGCTTATCCTTCTTCTATAATATATTTTATCTAATAAGAAAATGTCATACTTATTGTGCCATCTTGTTGGTCAATTGTTGTAATTCCACCCGTGTCTCCATCCTACTGTGGGATCAAGCCCTTTAACCTTACCAAACATGTTGGGTTATCACCCAACTTTCAGGTTATCATTTTTCTAAAACTCTATTAATATCAACATTACAAAATCCCAAAAAAAATGCGATTAATATCTACAAGAATAACCATAATATATAAAACATTAATGATATGTTTTAACATAAAATTTTATTGTATACATTTAATTTTTCATTCCCCAAAATATAATAACCCATAATTACCTTTAAATAAAAGATCACTTAAAACCTACATGTTATCCTTACTTTTAAAACTTATGTCCACAAAAACTAATGTCATTCTTCATTAAATAAATTTTTCACTCAAACACATAATAAACCAATTAATAGTACTTCCATTAATGTCTCCCAAAATATATATCATCTGGATTAAACCCCATAAAAAACCTCAAAAGATTTGTTATGAATTTAAGAATATGATCAATATTAAACTCTTAAACTGATGACGGTGTCTATAACAGTTAATTTAATAAAAACATATTAGCATCCAAAATAAAAAAAATTCGTTAACCACAATACCATATGTGATAAAATTCTTCCATTGATTTTCTATCACATTCAATTTTTAACAATTCCATCTTCTTTCACCCATCTAATAAAACCATATTCAAAGTGCAAGAACCAAACTACAACATTTAGAGTGAGATATCAAATAAATCATGAAATATTATTCAAATTATTTCTAAATTGTAATACATTATGGTAAATATATGAGTACTTATGTTTAATATAGGCTATCAATATTCATTACCAAATCTGTATGATGATATCCTATGCATATAATTATCCACAAAGGCTATTCATAATTTTCTATTCTCTAATGTATGTTTTCTTAAATATAGTTCCCAGGGTTTCAAATATAAATTCATGAATAAAAACTATAAACTTCCCAATACAAATATACCAAAGACCTTGGATACCTTATTAAATTGTCAAAAGATATAAATAACCGCATCCAAAAGGACCTAACATTTAAGATTTCCTGGATATGTTGATATAATTTTGAAATTAAAATTACATTTTAGAACACAAATTATAATATAAATTTTTTCAGAATGACATTATTCACTCAAACGAATATTTTATTCAAAATCATAGTATATTTCATATAATCTGGGGGAAAAGAAAAAAAATATGGGTGAGCTCAAATTCTCAGATATGGTTAAGCATACAACAAAATATTGGAATAAATAAGGGATAAATAACATGTCAAGGAAATAAATGAAACAAATTCCATTTAATCAATAACATGAGGATAATATGGAGGTAATAAATGAAGGTCAAATTATAAGGCCCCGACCATAAAGATTACACAATCTTTAATTATATAAATAATTCACATTGAGGATCTTTTCTGTTTTAGATTTTTAGGGAATTAGGTCATAACAATTACATTACATCTCAAAAATTAAAAGGTCGACACTTCTACTCAGTTTCCATTTTTTTCATTAAATAAAAACTCTATAAAAAAGAGTAATGTCTAGTGACATGTTTTTTACAACAATACTTTTCCATGATTCCATCCTTGACCCTATTCATCTTTATGTCCTGTGAAAAACATTTAAAAACATTGGATGAGCTTAAATATCTCTGTAAGGGTTATAAAATAAGAAAGGTATCATTAGACCAACAATACATACAAAATATAAACACTTTTAATTACCTCATGAAAACATAAGATTTATGATTAAAACATAGTAATCAAAAACCATAAATGTACTTATGTCATTAATATCATACTTACATTGTAGCTATCACAACTACACAGGGAGTTACATTGGAATACACATCATAGTATATTCCCTAAATCACTTATGAGTAACATTCATGTTTACCTCTGTCACGTTACCCAATGCATTGGAGAGCTATCTCGGGACCACCCTCCATAGGTTTATCATGTAACCACCCATATATGTAAACAATTCCCAAGAACCATAATATATTCATAACACATAAAACAAACATAAAAGAAGGATAACATTTCCACATTTCAATCACAATATATCATAAAAATATACTGACATATCAAATCCATTATAAAATCCATTTTTAATAACAAAATATGTAAAAAGTAGATGGTATTTATTTTTCTTTTAAAAAAAACTACGTCTTGTTAAGGAAGATAAAGAACAAATAATACTCGCGGTAACTGAAAAAGGTTGTTTTCACCGCTTACGTTAAAAAATATCCCATTTTGTCCTTTAGTAAAACAATTGGTATTAAAAGATTCCATTTTTATTAAATTAAATGTCAAAATGGTTTATACATCGTATTAATGAATGTCATGTATAAAAAAATATGCCTCAATGAAAGGAGATTGAGACGAAGTCCCTTACCTCGTGTCTTAGTTGACCCATTCGTTCTTTAATATCATCAATAATAAACTCAAGTTAATTTCTACTTTCTTAAGAACATTTTTCAAAATTTTATGTTTTACAGAGGAAGTAAAATTTCATTTAAAATAAAATTTCAGTTTTTTATCTACTACTTAGTGGTTTCACTATTCATCAAAATTTGATGTTTTCCAGAAATCTACTAAAACGTCATCCTAAGAAATATTTGATATTCCTATATCAAAAATAATGTATATTTTACCAAATTAAAAACATAAAAGTTGAATTAATTAATTTAAAATTAATTCTTGTTGTCATAGAAAATAGTGAGTTTTTAAGAAACAATAATTATCAAGAGATTGATACTTGTTTATTTCCAATTTCACAGTGAAATTAATTAAAATGACCAAAATTGGATTAAATGGTAAAAATATATTCTAATTAAACATTAAATCCAATTAAAAAGATAATATAACCATATAAATAAATTTTATTAAAAGGAACTTTTGAAATAAATTAATGTATTTTTTACTATTCATTAAAAATGAACTTTAACTGAAAAATACTAAAATTTTACCCAAAGTAAATTATTACATCCAGAATCTAAAAAAGAATTTTATTTTTTCATATAGATCATATAAAAATCACCAGAATATATTTAAAGAGGGTTCTCCATCAAAAGGTGGTAAATCGACCTTTTACTGAATATTAGAGTATTTGTGCATAAAATTAGATTCATTCATATTTTGATCCTCTGAAATTTATTTAAAAAACATGTATAATAATATTTTAGTTATTATTGTTCATTAAAGCCAATAAAATGGTTATGATATAACTATCATTTAAAATAATAATATCATATTATTAGTGTGAAACATAAGATTTCAAAAAAACTTGTTGTTGTGTATCGGGCATGCCATCGAATATGGCAACCCATTTAAAGTAAAATTAATATTTAATTCACAAAATACCAAAAAAAGAGAATATATTATTTATTTATTTATTTACTTAGAATGTTACATCCCTCACCCTTTTAGAAAATGCTTCCTCTCAATTTTATTCACTTATCAAATAGGTGGGGGTATTTTTCCCTCATAGTGTTTTAAGATTCCCACATTGCCTCTTCAACCATATAGTTTTTCCCCAAAAACATTACCTGGTGAATTACCATATTCTGGAACACTTTATCTCTACGGTCAAGAATCTAGACTGGTTATTCCTCAAAAGAGAGATTCTCTTCCAACTAAACTACCTCTGTGCTCAAAACATGATATGGATCTAGCACATACTTTTTAAAAATTGAATCATGAAAAACATTGTGTAACAGGGATAAAAAAGGAGATAAATCCACTCTATATGCAACAGATCCATCTTTATCCAGGATTTCATAGGGTCCAATGAACCTCGGACTCAAATTCCCCTTCATACCAAAATGCATCGCACTTTTCCATGGAGAAACATTGAGAAAGACATGATCACCTACCTCAAATGAAATATCCTACCTCTGGTTATCCGCATAAAATTTCTGTTAGCTCTGAGCTATTCTCATGTTCTTCTGAATCAACTAAACATTTTCTACCATCTATTTTACTAATGCTGGTCTCATCAGCTTCCTTTCACCTACCTTATCGACAAAAATGCATGAGTTTGAGAACACTTTCCATATAATTCCTTAAATGGATCCATCTGTATACAGGAATGAAAACTATTTTTATAAGAAAATTCTACCAAAGATAGATGTTGGTCTAAACATACCAGGTAATCCAGTGAACAATCATGTAGCATATCCTCTATGGTCTGAATTGTTCGTTCTGACTGCCCATCTGGTTGAGGATGAAAATATGTACTAAAATTTAATTCAGTACCCAACGACTTCTGAAGGCCTTTAAAAAAGATAGAAGTATACCTGGGATCATGATCACATAAAACGGAGATGGGAACTCCATGAAACCTGACTATCTATTTAACATACAAATGAGAAAGTTGATCTAGAGACAATGTTTCTCGAATAGGAAGGAAATGAGAATATTTAGTCCACCGATCAAGAATAACCCAGATTTAATTATTACCATGAGAAGTCTTTGTAAATCCCACAACGAAGTCCATGGATATATTTTCCCATTTACAGTCAAGCATCGGTAAAGACTGAAGCATCCCTTTCGATAACTGTCAACCTGCTTTAACCTGCTAACAAGCCTAACACATCATAGTAAAATCAACAAAATTTCTTTTCATTCCATCCCACTAGTAATACTCCAGAAGATCTCTGTACATTTTATTTCTGCCAGGATGAACTTAAAACAGGGAACTATGAGCATCATATAACCACTCATTCTTCATAAGCGAATCTCAAGGAACAAATAATCATTCTCCAAAGCACCAAAAACAATCATTATCAATGTTAAAATCAGGAAAATTACCCTTCTGAACTATCTCTACCATTTTATATAACATACTATCTTCTTTCTGCGCTTCCATTATTCGGTCTCATAGAGATGATTTCACAGACACCTGAAACAAAACAAAATAATTTCATGCACCAACAACATATATTCCAAAGTTCAACAAATCAAAAACCAAATGATCTCATTCCAAATGTGTCGTGGTTAAGGAAGCATTACATTTTGAACTCAAAGCATCTTCCACTTTATTTGATTTTCCTATAACGTAAATGATCGTATAATAAAAATACTTGATTAATTTTAACCATCTCCTCTGTATCATGGTCAATTATTTTTGAGTGAATATATAGTTCAAAATTTTGTGTTCATTATATATTTCACATTTTACTCCATAAAAATTTTGGCTCAAAAATATTAAATCAAAAACAATAACAGCTAATCACAAATAATGTGTAGGGTAATTTAACTCATAAGGTTTCAACTAACGGGAGCGTAAGAAATTACCTGATCATTCTACATAAGTAAACATCCATGTCTTTTCAACGAAGCATCACTGTAGATAAAAAAATCTCCATTTCTGGAAGGCAGAGCCAAAACTGGAGCATTCCACAGTCTTTTTTCAATTCTGAAAATAATCATCACATTCTTTTATCTAATGGAACTTAACACCTTTTCGAGTTAACATAGTCATTATGCAAGATAAATATGAAAAATTCTCAACAAACCTCGGGTAATAACAATAAAACCATGAAAAGTATGAATATAGTTTATATTTGTGGGTCTTGTCCATTTTTCAATAAGTTTTGTTTTAGTAGTGTCAACCATTATGCCATTTTTGGAAACAATGTGACCATGGAATGAATTTTTTTGTAACCAAAACTCACACTTTCTGAATTTCCTAAAAAGATTCTTTTCTTTTAAGGCTTTCATGAGAACCCTTAAATGACTTTAATGTCCTATTTACTATTGGAAAAAACCAAAATATCATCAATGAACACAACCAAAAACTTATCCAAGAACACATGTAAAATTCTATTCATAAGATCCATGAATACAATAGGTGCATTGGCTAAACCAAATGGCATAACTAAAAATTCATAATCTCCATATCTAGAATGAAATGTAGTCTTTGAAATGTATTAATCCTTTACATTCAACTGATGGTACCCCGACCTCAATTCAATCATTGAAAAAAACAGAGCTACCTAGAGCTGATAAAAAAAAGCATTGATATGAAGCAAAAGAAACTTGTTCATAACAGTGATGTTATTCAATTATCTATAATCAATGAAAAGTCTCACTAAAACATCTTTTAAAAAATAAGCCATGAGAACCCCATGGTGATGTGCTAGGTCAAATGAAACGTTCATCTAATAACTCATGTAATTTCTTATTTAAATCTAAAAGATCAAATTGAGCCATTCAATAAGGGGTTTTGAAATTGGATTAGCATCAAGAATGAAGTCAACAGTAAATTCAACTTCCTTATCAGGTATAATACTAGGCTACTCATCAGTAAATACATCAAGGCACTCATTTAACACTAGCACATCATTAATCTAAACGCTTCCTTTATTTTTAATAATTTGACCAAGGTAACATTCATTCCATCATTTACTAGTTTCTTAGCTTCCCGATATGTTATCAAGTTCAATGGTTAATTCTTGTATACCAACTAAAAATCATTCTAAAAAACATAGTTATCTCTACAGTCAATCTTATCATGATAAATAGAAAGGCAATCGATAGCCAAAATAACATCAAATTATACTAGAGGAAAAAACAATAAGGTTTTCAGGTAGACTTTTTCCGCACACAAAGACATGAATGTTCTTATAATTTATTTTTGTCTGAAAATTTCTTCCAGGTGGTTTTATCATAAGTTCAGAATTCATATCCTGATATGGAATTACAAATTTATAAGAAAAATTCTAAAAAATGAACGAATGTGTAGACCCCGAATTAAACAACACATTGGCATAATCTGAACAAACAAATAGTATACCTGATACTACTTCATTTGACGGCCTAACATCTGCTGAATTAGTTGAAAAAGATCTTACCGCCCCTTTTTACTTGTAGTCTGGATGTTTTCTCTCAGTTGAGTTCTTTATTGGACACTCATTTTCATAATGACCCATTTAGTTTCACATAAAATATTTTACTGCCTGTAAATCGGATTTTTTCATACAATTAACGAGATATTTTTCAGTGAAATATTGATCCTTATGTCCAATTTTACCACATTGGTAGCACTTAACAGAATTCAAAAGACATTCACTAGCAATATTTTTACCACAATTTTCAAAAACTATAAACATAAGTTACTTACCGTCATACTTTTTTGAAGATTTCTTCCCTTTCACCTGCCACCATGACCTCTTATTCAGTTGTTTGTCAAAGAACACCTGATCATCGACAAACTTATTTTCCACCTTCTATGCACAATTAACATGTTTTTCATAACATTTGAACTCACGAGAAGATAAATCCATTTGATACATTAGATTTAATCCTAAGAAAAAAATTGTTGATTTTACTATCATGATCTCATATGAAATTTGTAGTATACCTTGCCAGTCGATTGAATTTTTCTTCTTATGTAGCCACTGAGTCATCCTCCCACCTCAATTCTAGGAATTGTTTTTCGATTATAAGATGAACCACCTTAGTAAAATATTTCTCAAGAAACATAACATTGAATTCATTCCAATTGAGAGCATCAATCTACGCACTATATGTGATATATTTCACCGTTTACCACCACCGAATAGCTTCACCTTCAAAACAGTAAACATCGATACAAACATTTTATTGTTCTGAACAACCCATGACATCGAAAATTTTCTCTATTGCTTTAATCCACCCTTCTTCTATCACATGGTCAGATAATCCACTGAATGATGGGGTATGCTGCCTCATGAAATGATCCTCTACTCACATGTTCCTATGTGGTTGATCTGGCCGTTCTCGTGCATGGACACCACCACCATTAATAGCCTGAGTCAACTATTCCATCACTACAACATACTATTTAGTTATGATTCCGACCATACCTGGTTGCTAATTTGGAAGGTTGTCTTCCTCCGGATTTCATCCCAACATAGCTACCTTGTTTCCTCTGTGGAAAACCATTCTAAATACAAAAATATCTTATCCAAAGCAACATGGTAATCTGTGAATGCTATATAATTTAGATCATAACTTTAAAAAAATAAGGATATTAATTTAATAATACCCTAACTCCTAATGTTGTCTAAGCTGACCTATGATACCAATTATAAGGCCTTGAACATAGACATTACATAATCTTTAATTAAATGAATAATACACATTAAGGATATTTTCAGGTTTAGAGTTTTATAGAATTAGGCCATAATAATTACATTACATCTCAAAAATTACAAGGTAGACACTTCTACTAGTTTCCATTTTTTCATAAAATAAAAACTATTGAAAAAAAGATTCATTTCTAGTTCTATGTTTTAGACAACAAGACATTTCCTTGATACCATCTTTGACCCTATTCATATTTATGTCTTGTGAAAAAAATTTAAAAACATGGGACGAGCATAAAAAGCTCAGTAAGGGTTATAAAATAAGAAAGAAATCATTAGACCATCAATACATATAAAACATATAAAATTTTACTTACCTTATGAGAACATAAGATTTATGAAAAATACATAGTATTCAGAAATCAAAAAAATTCTTATGGAATTCATATCATACATCCATTGTAGCTATCATAACTACATAGGGAGTTACATTGGAATAGCCATCACAATATATTCCATAAATCTATTAAGAGAAAAAATCATGTTTACTTTCATCACATTACCCAATGAGTTGGAGAGGTATATCAGGCCCACCTACCATAGGATTAACCACCCATATAGATAAACAATGCCCAAGTAAAATTACATTTTCATTACCCCTAAAAAAACAAAATGGAAGGATAACATTTCAACATTTCAATCACAATATATTATTGAAATATATTGACATAACAAACCCATTATAAAAACCATTTTCAAAACCAAAATTCATAAACCGTATATGGTATTTATTTTCCTTTAAAAAACACTACAACTTGTTAAGGAAGCCAAATATCAAATAATACTCACGGTGGTAGAAAAAGGTCGTTGTCACTACATACATTTAAAAAAACATTCCTTTTTGTCATTAAGTAAAACAATTCTTATAAAAATATTCCCTTTCAATGAAATGAAAATTCAACGGATTTTATACACTGTATAAAAGAAAGTTGTGTATAAAACAAAATATGCCTCAATGAAGGAGATTGAAATGAAGTCCCTTACCTCTTGTCTATCTTGACCCATTCGTTCATTAATCTCATGAATAATAAACTAAATATAATTTACATAATCCTATTTACCTTTTTAAACTTTATAATTCATTTTATATCACTTATTACCATGTTATAGACATTATGTGAACATTTATGTTAATAATTGTTGTTTTTTTGATATTTGGTACTTCAGTAAAAAATGAACACCTTATAATTACAAGTTGTCTATGTGGTCAATAGTTCATTATCTCCATACTGATATTCATGATTTAGATATCATATAAATAATATATATACAGTATTTATATGAATTTATAATAGTAAATAACATTTTGGAGATAATAAATGAAATGCACCGTTCATAGAGATGATAAGTCGTACGTACGCATGAACAGTACATTCATTTCTATTTCATACTTTAATGGAATTAAGATATAATGATACATATGTACATTAAAATTCTAGTATAATACCATATATAATATAATTATCTATATCTTTATGAATCCCAAATATGGTGCTAACAAGTCATTTCAGTTTGAGGGGGTGGTAGTCCGCACCTCCTCATATTAAATTATCATGTTTACTAATTATGGAAAACAAAAAGGTAGGATATAAATGTAAAATACATAAGCATAAATAAAACATAAACATAACATTTATAATATATAAATACATTTCAATCTTAATGGCCACCAAGAGAGGTGGTAGGTGATAATCGAAGAATCTTCGTTTCGTGAGGTGTTACTTTTCCATCCACAGAAACAGTATGTTCTTCACCGATTAGATGGAGGTGTGTGTAAGTGTAGTTTTAATAATTCTCATAAAAACAACCTAGTATATTTATTATACTGGTTTTTCTATAAAATAAATGAATAAAAAGTGTTTAATGGTTGGAAATGTAAAAGAAAAGAAAAGAATTTAAGATGAATGATTACATTTAATTTGGGTAACTTCATTTGATTTGAACCAAAAGGACTTCTTGAAGCCCCATATAGCAAAGGAACGGATTGTATGATGAGGAGAGGGATGTAGGGAGATAAATTGGGCAGATTTTGGATGATCCAAAAGGCTTGATAGGTGTTAGTAATTGGTTAGAAGTTCTGTCCTTTTATAAGGGGGATGAGGGGATCTTTTCGAAAGTGAGAAAATATAATTTTATTATATAATGATATTTAATTTTTAAAGGTTAAAAAAAATTAATGTCGAAGATAAGATGACTCATGGTCGAAATAAAGTCATAAAATAAGATTTGTATAGGTTTTGGAAGTTATTTTAATATTTCTAGTCTTATTTATTTAAATCATTTATTATTGATGTTAATACTGCATCATTATTGTGTCATAAATAATTTAATTTATTTGATGTCTAAAAATTATAAAACAAATACCATGATGTAGGAAAACATTTTATATTTCAAATTAATATTTATAGCCTAAATTATATCTTATATTACCCCATTTAATATTTAATATACTAAAATATATTTGTTAATGTCATTATTGCTTTTAAATTAAGTAAATTAATCTAAAGTGTCATTATCACTCACCAGTGGCTCCATGGGGTCCCAAAATCAACCCAAAGATGAATATGGTTGTAAATGACTCAACCAATAAGGATTGGACAGGTGTTGAAGAAATTTTTTATTATTATAATATTATTTTTACCTTGAATTACCTTATTTACCATTAATCGCGGCAAATAAAAACCAAAAGTTACTATTCATCAAAAATTATATTCAGAATATTGACCAAAATTTTACTTACTAATTACAACCAAGTATGTCGGATTTTTGAAATTCAATTCAGATAATTGGTAAAATTTCATTTAAATGAAAATTTTAGGTTTTTTAACTACTACTTAGTGGTTTCACTATTCATAAAAATTTTAAGCTTTCTAGAATACTACAAAAACTTAATCCTACGCTATATTTGATATTCCGAATTAAAAAATTATGTCTATTTTAACAAATTAAAAACATAGAAGTCACATAAATTAATTTAAAATTATTTCCCCTTGTCAAAACAAATACCATGTTTTTAAGAGACAATAACTATCAAAAGATAGATGATTGTTTATGTCCAATTTAAATGTGAAATAAATTACAAAGATCATCATTGGAGTAATTTGTAAAAATATATTCAAAGTACACATTAAAACAAATTAAAAGGATAATATAACCATATAAATAAATTATATTACAGGTCCCTTTTGAATTAAAATACATTATTTTTCACTATTCATTAAAAAATGAACTTTATCAGAAAAATGCCAAAAATTTACCCAATGTAAATTTTGATGTACTGAATCCAAATAAGAATTTTATTCTGTCAAATATAACATATAAAAACGAACAAAACTATATTTAAGGAGTTTCTTCCAACAAAAGGTGATAAATCAACCTTTTATTGAATATTAGAGTATTTATTCTTAAAATTAGATTCATTCATATTTTTAGACTTTATCCTTTATTGAAAAAACAAGTATAATCTTATTTTAATTAGGTTTGTTCATTCCCTCCAATAAAATGGCTAAGAGTTAACAACATTTTAAAATAATAATATTATATTATTAGTGTGCAACGTAAGATTTCAAAGAAACTCATTGATGCGTATCAGGTACGCCATCGAACATAAAAACCCCTTTAAAGTAAAATTAACATTTAACCCACAAAATATTAATAAAAATTATATTGTATTATTTATTTATTTACCTGGGATGTTACAAAAATAATACCATATAAATAATAAAATGATAATTCCACATATCCATGAATATTATATAAATAAAATATCCACATTGAATATAAAAAACTGTATTTATAATGATGGAACTCATAATTTTGGACAACATAAACATACCATTTTTTATTTCATCAAGGCACCATAGATAAATGGGTACACATCAGCCAATACCAAAACTAGTTTGTCTAATGATACCTATCGATGCACTGAGGGATTTTAATCAGCCCCACCCATCACTTACTAACTCCAATTAATTATTTATATGATAGGTAATAAATCTAAACAATAAAAACTGTCATATATTAATATTATCTTATGAAATGTGAATACTTTACCAAATCAGTATACAAAACCATAAATTCACCAGATTAGTAAGGTTAGCGGTATCAAATTATAACTTTCAATGTCATACTAATAAATTCCAATAAAATAATGATTTAAGATTATATAAATACTAAATATCACCAGTTGAATATAAGTATAATTACGGGTTGATGCCATTGATGATTATAAATAGCTTAAAAATATTCTTAAAAACATTTTGAGGAAAATATCATATCTATTTTCAAAATAATATTTTAAAAACTGTTCAAAACAGTTTTTGAAAATAAATTCCATTGAAAATAAACTTTAAATAAGCTTTAAAATATTTAGGTTTCATGAATGATGAAAATATTTTTCATGTCATACACTTTAAAAAAAAATATTCCTTTTTTATTTTGGTAAAATCTAAATAGGTAATGTTTTGAAAACAACCTAAAAATTACTTTCCCAAAAAATATAAAAACTAAAAATTTTTATAAATATATTTGATAAATCATTTTTAAAAGGTTAAAAACTTTTTTCAAAACTTTTTTATAGAACATGGGTTCCGATGAATCCTGATTTTCTACTGAAAAGATAAATAATGTAGGACTTTAAAAAAACATTTTCTCAATCATTTTAAATAAAAAAGATTTAAAAAGTTATTATATTACATGAAATGTTTCTGAAAAACCATATAAGAAGAAAATAGATTGAATATATAATATAAATATTAATTAATTCCTCTAAGTGAAAAATTTTAAAAAACATTATTTAATAGTGAAGAGATTGTGAAATAAACTCTTAACAGTTTGGTACCTTCAGAATCGAAAGCTCGATAAAAGTAGTAATCCTAACATGATACATGTAATTCCCTGATGATAATGAGATTCATTATATGATATATCAATGGGGTGGTATATAAACCACACAAAACAAATAATATTCGATTATGTCATATATCTCATATAATTAAAAATGAGATAAGATACCCATACCACTTTGTAATATGTTAAATAATTTACTCGAAGAAAGAGAAAGTATTTAAAAAACATTAAATATCATGAGAACAAATAAATTCCTGATATAATATGTAAAAATGGAGATATATAAACCTCATAAAATTATATATCTGTATATCATAAAAATATCCCTTAATATATGAAAATGGAGACAAATTCCCTTATTAAGGTCACATAATTTTAGTGAGCGTTAATGAAATGAATAAATTGTGTGTATCCTATATTAATCCACATAAAATAATAACATGTAAATCATAATATAAACAAAATTCATTTCATACAAAATATAATAATTTTATAATCAATTATGTACGTGTTTATACCAATGAAAAGAAATTGATTTATGAAATCCCTTACCTCAGGTTTGATATCATTCAAACCTATTCAAACATCCTGTATAATTAATTTGAATAGAAAAAAATTTATAAAATAACCATATTCATATTTATAACATCTTATATGATAATTTTATAACATCTTACCACTATTTCATTAAAAAATTTCCATTCTTTTAAATGTCACGAGAACGTACATTTCAAGGATTCCTGGTCGGTACACTGGTGTATAATTATGGATATTCTTATAAAAGGGAAAAATAACTCCATAATTCAAATAGACTCGTATTAATGAACATATTTATTTATAAATTTTTCTATATATAATTTTTAATATTTTCTAATATATAGATTCATTTGATAAATCATTAATGATAAATGCCTAATTTATTTGGTGTTTTTTCTGACCATCATGAACAAGTGTAGTTTTATTTAATATTATGTAGAAAAAAAAATTACGGAACATGAAATAAGTTATTATATAAAAATAAATTCTGACTTAACTAGAATAATAGTTTTATGCTCACACATGAATTTGCTAATGGAAAATGAAAAAAATTATTTTTCCTAAATATTGTTAACCGTCATAATATTGATAATAGTTTCGTTTCATTGAATAACGAGAGGAGAAAAGGAGTGGATATAAGATATTACATTAGTAATATAAAATTATAGTTTATACATGATAATGGATTTATTATTATTTTATGGATTATGTAGTTCAATAAAAGATATTAGAAGAAAACCAATTAAGAGAGGTTGTTTGAGAGAGTTACCTCTTGAATATAACCTCATTGAAGGACCCCTTAAGGAACACATAATTGGTATTTTACTAAAAACAACATCACATGTATGTAGGGAGAGTGGGTAGAAGAGTTTTTTAGGCATTTTAAAATATTCAAGGATTCATAGGAGAAGGAGGTGATGATTGGTGTTTATTCTTGAAGAGGGGTACTTGTAAGTGACTAAATAATGATTATTTTATATTAATTCCAACCACCTTTAGGTGGGATTAATTACAAATAAGTTGGATAATAATTATTTTTTGGAGGTTTTATCATTTGATTATATACACCAAACACTAATTTAAATTTACAATTTTAGGTATTTTAGTAATTTAACTTTTATATTTAATCTGCTGCATTATTTTTCTGATACTATATTAAATCTTTTTTTAGCACATCAATAATTTTTAATACTAAAATGAAAATGAGATAATAAAATAATATTAACCAACTGTTAAAAAATACATAATCCATTTTTAATAGTTAAAAACAACCAATTTTTTGAATTAAATTTAAAACTAAACCTGCAAAACGCAATGAAAAAAAATTTTATTTGAAAATTCTGTTTCTAATCCAAGAAAAATACATAAAATGAAATAATATATAATGATAATTAAAATTTAATTAATTAAATATTATTTAAGAAAATATTTCTTAATTTACATTAATATCAAATTCAAAACACAAATAGACATTTATTATTAATAAACTTATAGTCTTATAGAAATCAGTATTTTTACTATTCACTAGGAAATAAATCATTTCAAAACAATACTACATATTCACCCTAAGTTAATTTTTATGGTAATATATATAAAAAATGTTATTTTTATGAAATATATTTTCTCAAATTATAAAAAAATTACTATTTTTTTTACCATAGATAACATTAAAAATTAATATTTGATAAAAACATATATTTGAAGAATTAAAAGAATGTACTAAAAAATTGGTCTATTATATACTTGACATGAATAAATATATTTATATTAAATATTTCTTTTATATATATTCCATAATATAGTCAATTTTATTCACACCTTCTAAATTAATGTAATGGTTATAATGGTCCTATTAAAAAAATATTAAATAGTATGTCATTGTTTGGTAAATCATGGTGTTGCATTCAATTTAATCAATCAATGAGATCATTTTTTTAAAAAGATACTTACCATAAAATATTGTTGTGTTACAATATGATTCACTTTAAAATGGTTTTATGAAATATGAATTTAAATCCACCAAAAAATATAGAAAATACCCCATAATAAAATAATAGTGAATAATTTACACAAAGTATATGAAATAAGTTCAAGAAGAAAAATTAAAACATAATGAATGATTATTGACTTCACAAAAAACCCTTACAACTTTAAGAGAAGACCAAAACCTCTATAAAGATAGTTCTTTAAATTTTACATAAATTTTAATTATTGAGAAATATATTCTGATGTAATATATAAAATAGGTAGTATATATAACACATAAATGAATGTAGATTAATAAAAAAAAGTCTTAAATAGAAGAATTTGCGATGAAAACCCTTACCATCTAACATTACATCCATAAATAAACTCTATCCTCTTTTTAAAAAAAATATACAAATCATAATAACTTATTTAATAACCATGTTCAAACCTATAACCATTTATAAACATCCTCTATATTTAATATCCATATTTATATTAGTTAGTTTTTACATATATCTCACAACTAATATTCTTAATTTTAATTGTTTATACCAGTTACATAGGATTAGTGTTGGTATTTATCAAGAGTTTGTCATTACTATATTATTCATGGTACTAGATTTTATTTTTTTATAATGATTTATTTGGTTTCAAATTCCATTAATGAGGGTTTCATACATTTATCAATGAATTTAAAATATATAAATATCATGTTTTAGTGTTTCTGAATAATTATGTTCCCTTAATTATATAAGATAAAATTTCAATGCAATACTGAAGTAGGTGATTAAACCTTTCCAAAAATTAACATACATTAATTAATGGATGATTATTAGGTGGTTTAGTTTCCTTAAAAACATAAATTAATAATAATGATATTACTTAATATTCATTAGTGTGATATATCAAAATATTAATAAATTAGAAGAATAATATAATTCAAATAATGTTATTTCATAGAAAGAATATATTTTTTCTTCATAGTATTATAGATTTGTATTGTTGAATTTATCAGGATTTTTTACCGATCATATCATTAATATTTTCATCATTTTACAATACCATAACCTAAATGATTTCATAAAAAATAATATTTATCCATTAAACATACTCTTAGAACCGACTATAAATGGAAAAATTGAAATTCAAAATGCAACGTTCCATGGATGTTGCAGTCTTTATGTATGCATGGATGATATTTTAATTTTCTTAAGAATATGATACAATAATAATATATATTGTGACATAATAATATTAAATAATTTAATGATATAGTAATTAAAAAAAATCAATTTTATAACCTTCCATATTATTTATTGTAGGAAAATGAACATGTTACTTGGTGTAAGCGGTAGTATGCACATACACATGTTTCTTATTTTCATTTTAATTAAAGGGAAAAAATGAAATGTTGGATTATAAAAATAACATAATTATAATAACCTATAACTATACTATTTATAATTATTCTATCATTTTATAATTGTATAATTGAATATGTGGCTGAAAAAGTGCACATGAAGAAAGAGAAATGAAAAAAGTGTAGTAAGAAATATATAGTTCACTACATGGAATTTATCTTTTTTGAATGGGGTTAAACCTTTTAAGAATGGTATTATGAGAATAAAAAAACCAATTTAATACGTATAGGATTACTTAAGATTTTTTTGGGTACATTATGGGTTGAATTAGGTGGGTTGTGGTGTGAGGATGAGTGAGGAGAGGAAATACCCTTTTAAAAGTAAAACAGGGAAATATTTTTTTTAAATTCAAAAAACAATTAATAATCGGAGGAAACACTTTATGAATGTGCATCAAAAATTAAGAAACATTATATATGATAAGTGATATGCTTGCAAATTCCCAAAAATGAATTTAATGACATTTTTTAAACATGTTTTCAAAAATTTTGATATATTATTCACTTTTTCGATATTATATTGTAACATAATGACTATTTTTAACACTAGTTTGCATATAACTTACTGGAAAAAATTTCCTTATTAACTAATTTGGAGAAAATGATTTAAAATTTTCACCCCAATTTATTTGTTTCCATTTAAAGACCTAATAAAAATTAATTTCTAAAAACATGTATAATGTATAAAAAACTATTTTAATTAAAAACAAACTTATGTTCTGAATAACAAAATATAGGTATGTAAAATAAAAATGATATTTTAGAAATTATTATTTTATATAAAAAACATATATATAGTCAAATAAATGTTTTTAAAAATTTCTATGAAATTCTTATATAATATAAATGTCATAAATTTTTTGGTATTGGTAAAAAAATTACATTTAATATTCACATATAAATAAATTAATTTTCAAAAGACTTTAAAACTCATCCAAATATTATAGTTTTTTATTAATAAAAAATTTACTATTATTTTTTGAAATTAAATTTCTAAAATTTAATAATTCAATATATAAATAATATTGAGAAACACAGTGGAAAATATTCATATAATAAAATTGATTTATAAAATGGTAAATATTAATTTTTATTAGATTATATAAATTAAAAATAAATTTATTTTTAATATATTATTCATATTATCAATATAATTTATCATTATTTAATCATATTATAAATAGTTTATAAAAATAGAAAACATATTTTAAGTGAATTATTTTTATGTGAAAAATAAATATTTTAAGTTGTTTTGGATATACAAATTGAATATCATTTGTATTAAAAGTAGCATATATTTTCATTATACACATGTAAATTAATGTGGTGACTCCTATTAAAACATTTAATGAATAGGTTCTTAGTGTTATATTTAATATCTAAAAAATATCATAGATCAGTTTTAGTTCAATGTTACAAGTAGAGAGATATGTCAAATATATTTTTTATTTAAGTAAAACATATCGTTAAATTTAATTTCACTTCATTGTGACTATTTTAATAAATTTAATCCCTTCATTTTTTAAATAATTACATTCAAATGATTGTTTACTAAGATTATCCATCAGGTAAACATGGCTAGGGATTTGATTTTTGAATGATGTGTCAATATTACTATGATAGGGAACACTCATAAACTCGCATATGGGTATATAATTTGGGCTAACTTCCCATCATGAGTAATTTACCTAGTGATTTCATAGCCATCCTCTAAATAATATATTAGAAAATGTTGATTTTAGAATTGGGATGTGATTTCCCTATTTTGGTAATTTAGTTGACCAATAAATTTCCAAAAATCACATCAATTTTATTTAAAGGATAAATAATAAAACATAACCATGGGATATTATAGTCATAGAACTATATTTTTTCTTCAATATCATGTCATTGGTGTGGTTATAATACCTGAGATGCTACTACATCAGGTCAATACAACATCGCAAAACTACCACACAATTTTCACTCTAAAGATCCTTTATTCCGGATTTTAATTAAATGTTTATGTTTAGACTGTAACAATATTATTTTAAATTTATATAAAAATTTATTATTCATCCTATTTATATAATATTAAGATAAATATTTTGAGTTTCTCTAAAAAAATGTGTTTTATGAAATTGATTGTTAAAATTATTAGTCAATACAATTATTTTTTCTATATAATGGTATTTTCATTTAGAATTTGTAGGTATAATTTATATAACTATTCCAAAATGATTTTTCTTCATTAAAAATTAATTACTTAGGTTAAATATTAATTACCATAGTAAAAGTAAAAATGTAATTTTGAAAGAATTAAACTAATAATAGTTGTATAATTTTTATCAAATTAATTTATAATAATATATTATAAAATATGAATCAATTATGACATTTAAACACATTAAAAATATATAAACACCCATTCAACAAATATTTAAATAGAAATAATAATAAATGAAACTTATCACATAAAAACTCATTTTTCTGTAAGACAGTAATTCCAATACCTTTTGATTTAGTGTTCAAATAAATTAAATAATATTTATAAATTTAATTAGGTTAAACAGTTTTCAAATTTGAATTTAGAATGTCAAAATTGGGTAATAAGTGTTATCTTATATTTTTTTATAAAAAACATTCGATGGTTTTTTTTAATAAGTCTCAATAAGTGTAAAATTGGTTAATAATTCATCTGGGATTTTTAATAATTATAATGTAAAAAATCTTCCTTGAAGATCCTTTGTGATGTTTTTGTATAAAAGGATTTCAATTTATATAAAAATTACTTTTAAAAAAATTTATAATGAATGTGAAGAAGAGTTATTGGAAGATTGATTATAAACACCATACCAAAGTCATAAGATTATTTCCTCATATATTAATTTCTTAACATCACGGGATACTCTTTATCTAATTGGTGTGTAAAAATGTTTTACATTGTGTGTGAATATAAGAGTGTAAATAAAATTTGATGTTAGGCATGAATTTTTTAGAGAAACATTTTCAGACAATGTTTTTAGTCTTAATTCATTAAGGCTAAATGAATTGGAAGTTTGTGGTAATATAAAGATATCGCCAATAGAATTTACTAGGAAGGGTTTTAGTAATAACCTAGATATAGTGATACAAGGATATGTTTTTACAAAATAAATAGAAGAGAAACTGATAAAATGTACAATATTTGAAACATAAAAATAACATTTCTAGACAAACCATTCTACACAATGTATCAGATGGACTAAGTGAAAGGAATTAAATGCACAAGTTCATAAAGTTTTCTAGAAATATAATGATGTAGATCATTGGACAAAATTATTATTTAAAAAAATTAATACAAATTTTTTTAAATTTTTTACGAAGATAAGATGAGTGAAAATGATATGATATACTAAGGTTGAATATATATAAGAACAAAAAATCCATTTTTTAATATCGAGTTTTTCTAAGAAAATATGACATTACAATTTTGCAGATTTTTCTCACATTCTATTATGTAAATAATATATATTTTACTACTTGAACCTTTTCTGGAAAGCCACATTTGAATGGTTTGAAGCTATACTCGTTGATTTAAATACATTTTTTTATGACTGATTATTTTCAAAGTTACAACAATATAGTAAAGAATATTTTGTAGGTAAAATAAATTATAGGGATTTAGGTGAATATTTCTAGTCAAATTGTTTTTATGAATTTTTATGCGATGAAACTCTAGAAAAAATTGCATATAGAACGATGTTTTAAAGTTTTAAATAAGATCCTATGATCCTTTAGCAAGAAATTTAATCATAAATATATTTATGATAATTGTGTTAGTAGATAGAAATCTATCATACAAAGATATCGATTAGACAGATAATATTTTAATATAACATTCTGATATGAGGTAGACAAATCATAAACATGTAGATGAGTTTTTAGATAGAAGGACTATATAAAATATGATGTTGTGAAGTATTGAATGAAGTTTCAGCTGAAAATAATATCAAAAAAATAAATTTTATACAAACATTTTCCTGATAGAGATTTGCTAAGAATCTTTATAGAAGTTTAAAATTTTCAAAAGGTTGAGGATATTGTGATGATCTCATTCAGTATATCATCTAGATTAAATTGGAAATATTTTTGTATTTATATAATATAATGTTTGTGGAAATTAAAAGGAATTTGGAATTTCAACATAACTAATGATGATTAATGAAGACTTCATAATACTTCATAAGAGATGATAAGTTGAATGAAATTCAAATGTGCATGAAATTTAGATTTATGAATTTTATGAGTGGGAAAATGAAATTCATTTCATGACATTTCTATTCTGGGAGGACATGTATAATGGTTTATAAATATGTTTTATGTTTTTTTGGTGAGTGAGAAAAAAATCTAATAAGATATAGATTTTTTGTTAGACAAAGTTTTAATCCGAGCTCAATTTTTAGTTTGAAAATTTTGGGTAATTATTTTAGTTAGACGATCAGATAAAATTTTAGTTTATAATTTCAGATAGATAATGATTAAGTTGATAAATTTCGAAGAACTATATATGAGGTAAAAAAATTTAAATTAAGAAATATTCATATTTAGTTAATAGTGTAGTTTCATTATGAAAAATAGGATAAATACTTCTATACACAGGAACAACTGAAAAACAAATTATTATTGTAGTAGATCATACATATGAAGATAAAATGGAGATTTCATAAAAACCTTTGTTTGACATTAATTTTCATAGTTTCTTATTCTATTTTGGATAAAAATTAAGAAACATTTTTACACAGACAAGAGTTATTATAATCATTCATATCTGAGAATAGAAGAAGTCTAACAGGATTTTATTCTAAAATTTTACCCACTTCTTTTTATAAGTAAATTTACATTGAACCATGGGAGTAGCCATGGAAAAGGTATTGGTTTTCAATAAGAGTAAAATCATGGTAAATATTACATTCCATATTAAATTTCATACATTTTAATGGTTTTGCGATTCATTTATAAATTGATGAATATGATAACTCTGAAAAGTTAAGGGGTTTTAATTTCATATGGATGAAAATTTTCAAAAACAAAACATCATATTTAACCACCCCCACCTCTCAAGGGTTTAAAAATACAAAGGAAATTCAAGGATTATATTAGGTATTTTCCCCTACTTAATACTTATCATTTAAAATATAATGTTTATCAATAATAGAGGTATTCCTACATTCGATTAACAACATTTTACTATATGGAAAATAGAATGATTCCCAATTTTCTATCACTTTTCCAAGAATTTATAAATTCATCCATGATTGGGTTTACAATAATGGGTAAAAATTCTCTTATAAAAAATTTTTATTATAGAAACAATGAGATTGATGGTATATGTTTAAATTCTATTCGAATAGATTGTTCAAATTTTTTTTCCAGAAGGTGATGTTTATCAACATAGCCAATTATAAATAGGTAGCATGAGTGTGTTTTCAATGGTAATACTAAGGTTAAATAAGAAATGCTACAAATATATAGAAGAAAATCTTAATATATTATAATTCAATATAAAGAAACAATTTATGAATACATCACCAGAGTTAATAAATTGGTGTGAAACATTATGGGTATTGGAGATATATTTGAACAGTGTACAATTTTAAAGAAACTCAAGAGAAATTTCCATGATATATTTGACTCTAAAATCTCATATTTAGAATTTAATGATGCTTTATCTCGTGATGAGTTTCATAACATTGTTGTTTCTTATGATATTATTAATGAACCATATTTTGAAAAAAAATATCAAATATGTGCTCTATTTTGAATACATGATAATTTTAAAAATCCATAATTATTATAACAATGATGTTAGTACTAAAAATGGTACATAATTTGATGAGATGAATGAAAATATCATGTCTCTAATAACCAAGAAATGGTGAAGAGGAAATGGGAATTTATGGAGGAAAACTCCAACAAATTTTTTTTGAGTGTATAAGAATTCAACATCATTCTATAAATATACACATGAATAAAATAGCTTAATATGAAGATAATTTGAAAGAAAACCCATAGTTTAAGATGTCTGTAAAAACCTCAATGAAATATAACATGTACACTAGTGGAAATAAACAGTTCACTAAGAATATAAGAAGTAATTTGAATAAGAAGGTCGAATCTGACATTCAACAGATTTATTATTCAAAATATGAATGTTTATAAATATCAGAACAATCATTTCAAATGTTTTGAAAAAATAATATTCATCAAAAAGTGAAAAAATTTGGTATATAGTCTTACAAATAATATATTATTATATATAAACTTGTATCATTTATTGATAATAACAGAACTGTAAAGAAATAGATTAGAATGATGAAGAAATAATGTTGAGAGGATATCAATGAAATGAGAGATAAAATTAATATGGAATATGAATACATAAAAAAAAATTTAAATATCAAACTACTAATTAATGAAAAGGGAAAAATAGTTGATGACCTCAGTAAGAAACTTGTATATAAGGAATCTGAGGTTTTTAAAACTCCATCAAAATTTCTTTATTGTCGAAAAAAACCATATAAAAGATAATGGAGACTTTAAACAGAGTTTCATAAATAAAATATGAATAATCTCAATCTATAAGGAAATAAAATTCTAATTGTTAGATTAAATATATACCTAGTAAATATAAAATATCATCAAGTTTTTCTATCATTACAGTTGTTAAAAATGATGTTGAGAAAATATAGGTTGGGAATGGATATGAGAAATCCATCACAACCACAAATATTTAAAATACCCTTTATAAGAATTTTCCCCCACAATATGACGAAACAAGATCGAAAATAAGTTGTGAGCCTTGTTAAACAACTTATAGGTAAAATACATACTTCTAAAAAAAGGATATTTAATGGTTGTTATTTGTGTTGTGGAATTTATGGGCATAGTGCATACGATTATTTTTATAACATGTACTTTCCTAGAATGAGGTATGAAAAAATGGGTATTTATGGGGGATGAAAAGTGATCAACACTCATATTCCATGGGAAGTTTGAATAAAATATCATGATGTATGAAATCTTCCAACACTTAACAAATTTTACTAGTCATAGTAAACGTGTTTAACATGTTACCAACCAGGACATATTTTTGAAGAATGGGTGACTACATTTGTATGGAAATGTTTTTATGCTAGAAAATTAATGGTGGATGGAAATAATAAAATATAAGAAAGTGGTTTTTTTATAAAGGCTGTAGTTATATAAAGTAAAAAAAGAATAAACCATGGATTATTTATAGTGATTATTCCTTATATATAACTAGTTATTTGAAAATATTTTAAGATATTGAAAATCAAGATGGTGGTGCAGAACCTTTTAGAAATGATATTTCATTAAAAATTAAATTAATTATAAATAATGATATCAAATATGTTAAAATAAAATATAGTGTTGTTTTGATTTTTGGTGGGCTCAAACATAATATACATTGTTTGAGAAAAATTTGAGATGATGAAATAGAAGTGATATTCATAATAGAGTCATGTATCATTAGTTATGTGGAAGATGGTGATGTTGTAACTAGAAGATAATGAACCAATGGGAATTTATTTCTGATAGAAGAACATTAAAAGTCCTATTATTTGAGGGATGTATATGAAAATTAGATTGTAGAATCACATAATTGAGCACATTTGGATGAAAAGTATTAATAAACATTATAAAGTAGATGGTATTATGAACATACTAATACAGAAGAGAAATGAAGATGATGTTTCTATAAATTTTCAGAAAGGTAAAATGTTTGATAAAGGACATAATAACATTGAAAATCAATCTACCATACCTCTTGAAATTATTCACTCAAATATATTGGGTACAATGCGACACAAATAATTAAATGGGGATATTTACACATTCACATTTGTTGATGATTTCTTTCGAATGAAGAACATCTTGTTTTTGAAGAGAAAATCATAGGCTATATAATTTTTTTGATTCATTAGAAGGGATGTAGCGGTAGAAATTGGACTTTATATAAATATTATGGCAACTAAAAATTGAATGTAGAACACATGTAATGATTTCAAATTATTCAAGAAGAATCATGGAATCCAACATCAGTATTGTTCACAAAAAACCACAAAAAATTAATTTGTAGAAAGGAAAAGAAGGGGTTTGGTGTAAATGGGAAGAAGTGTGTTGGTTTTGTATAAACTTTTAAAAAGAATATGGAGAGAAGATGTTATTACTAGTATACATGTACAAAATATTTGTTTATTAAGGCCACAATGCAACATGAAATCCTATTAAATTTGGTTTAAATATTATCAGTAAAATATTTCATGTTTTTTAAGACCATTCTTACAAAATATAAAAAATCCAAATCATAGAAATTTTGAAGGAAACACTAATGAAATAAATTTAATTACGTATTTAACCAATGTATGAAGTTATAAATGATGGAGGAATATTTTAAAAAGATAGTTGATTTATAAGATGTGAATGTTTTTGAAAATCCAACTTCATTAAAAAATCTATTTTGATAATTTTTGGATGAAAACAATAAGTTATCCAATGAGGAAAAGAATGTGAAGTTAAATGTGATCCAAAATAGGAAATTTATGATTTAGAATAATAATGTAGTTAGGAATGTGAATCTGAAGAAAAACCCCAATAATTTCATACCCATCTATAACATGTAGAATGTGATAAGATTATTTGAAATGAAAAATCTCCTATTCATACCATAAGAGAGTTGAGATTATTAAAATTAAGCACCACTTATCTTATAGGATAGACTGGAATCAGTTTTAGATATTTTTATAAACAAATAATGGATATAATAAATGAATGGATAGTAAGATAAAATTGAGAAAAACAAAACATGGGGACCAATTACAAATCTATCTAGAAAGAACATTATTAGAACAAAATTTGTGTACATGATCAAGATAAATGTGCATAGATAAATTTTGAGAAATGAAGCTCATCTTATTTGTAAATTTTATTCAAATATGGAAGGTGTTGATTTTGAAGAAACATTTCCTATATTGCACAATTAAAAAAATTTAGAAGGTTCATAGATATGGTTCACATAATTTTTATAATATTTTTCAGATGGATGTATAATTATATTTCATAAATAGGGATATTGAGTAAGGATTTTACATTAAGAAACCTTGGGGATTATTACATAAAAAATATTAAACCAAGGATTGTAAGTTAAATAAAACATTGTATGGGTTGAACCAAGGGCCATGGGTTTTGAATTCCAAAATTTATAATTTCCAGAAGAAGTTGAACTTTTCTAAATTAAAAGTTGCAAGCAATATCTATGTGAATTAAGTGAGAATTGGTACTCTCATTTGTTTTATATTGACGATATAATCATTACCGGTGACTACGAATGATCATATAGAAAAAGAATTACAAATGAAGAGGAACCTTGGAATGTAAATGCTGAAATAATTGACATTTTTTGTGGTTTATAAGTGAAATAGAGGGAAATATACATATTTATATCATAAGAGAAGTATACAAAATAGTTGTTTCAAAAAATTGGCTTGGATGATTCAAGGGAACCTTCCACTCCAATTTTAGTTGGTGTAAATATGATTAAATATGATGCATGGAGAAATGTGAATCTTAGAGATTTCATAAGGTTGATAAGAATCTTAATATATATTACATTTTCAATTTCCTATACCTTATATGTTGTTATATTATGTTGCAACCTCATTATTTTAATAATCAGAAAATCATGTTAATTATATTTTCAATGGTTTTATTCTTTATGATAACATTTTATAATATAGGTAAGTTTAGGGAAATATTGGATATGTGTTGGAAAGGAATTCTATTAGAATTTACTCACCACTAGAAATGTCTAATTATTGATGTTGAGTCACTACCAAGAATAAACCACCATTATAGATGAGTCATCATCGGTATGGAAATTTGATAATGTGTGGAAACTACCTACCACTAATAAAGTCTCTCAACATTGATAATGAATCAATTACATAAATGACTTACCATTGAATATAACCATCCATAAAACATTACATACCACCAAGAATATGGAAAAATAATGAAAAAACTACTACCATAAATGACTCTCCATTGAGATGATTCACCATTATAATGAGTCACCATTGAACTGACCTACCATGAAATGACATATCATCATCCTGACTCACCATTGTACTAACTCACATCCATCTTATGTCACCAACAAGATGAGTCACCACTATAGTTATCTCACCACCAAAATATTCACCATCATTTTTTATTATTAAATTGAATTTATTGTTTCGAACAACTATATTAGTGAATTAAATGATTTGGAATATTTTTAATGGTTTTATTAAATATTACACGTATCCCTTAAAGTGTGATTCATCACAAAATTTGAGGATTATATGATCTGAATTATTGTTCTTCAAATGGTTACTCCTACATGCTGCTGAGTGATTGAAAACGGATGAAAACTCCCTAATTCTTGGAACATAAAAGAGCTAAAACAGTTTTCTATGAAATTCAAGATATGTATGAAGTGTGTGGAATTATTTAGAGTTTTCCTGATGCATCCTTACACACACTCGATTTTGGAGAAGTTAATCATACTAGACATTCATATCCATTCCTTCATAAAATAGATCTTACAATGCTATTTTTTACTTCATTTTTTTGAGAAACGACTCTAGCTCTTCTACATGATGAATCTAAGGAGACGCATGCCTTTATTAAACATCATATTGAGAAACACTATATTCTATAGATATTTTCACTTTATCTTTTTTTTATCATTTGTTTCTTGTAGTGTGTGGTTTGCACTATTTATTAAACACACACTAACTCTAGTGATTAAACTAAAAGATACATGATATCTTCTTAGCACGTTATATTTTTTTACCCAAAATGATGTAGATGAGGCCCATGTTTAACATATGTCTATTTCATTCCCATGGTTATTGTAGAAAATGTCCCAAGATGGCCTTGACAACTAGATCGATATTTTTTTACCTAATCCATGTTTTGGATCATGATTATATTTATATTATCTTCTTAGAAGAAACTTATTCCCATGTGGAGTGGACTAGGTCTTGGCTTGAGAGTGATCCTATTGATTTAATTCCACACTGTGTTTTTTTCTTTTGTTTCAAAAAAATTAATTTAGTTTTTGAAAAAATGTAAACAAAACCACTAATTTGATAATTTATATTGATTATTTCTTTATGTAAGATTTTTATAAACTAAATGGATTACAAAATGTAAATCTATTTTCATATTATTTTGATTTAAAATTAGTCACTCTTTGAGAAATAATTTTGAAGGACATAAATTATATTGATATGTTATTTTTATTAAATCTTCTATTTTTAATTAAACTGGGGTATTTAATTTAAAAAATTAACAAAAAAATATTGGGTAATCAATTCATCCCCCTCTTGAGATACTCACCCTGAACAACTATTGGTTTCAATGGTTTCTAAACTCATTTCTACTTTGATTTCAGTTTTTTTTAATATCAAATAATTTTTTTTATTTAAAAATATAGTTCTTCTGATGGATAGTAGACAATAATTTTCTTCTACCAATATAAATCCTTTATTTAATGGAAATAACAATGCTCCATGGAAAATAATGATGAAAATACACATTTAAAGTATGGTTTTTGAAATATTGTTTGCTAGATGAGAATTATATGAATTACCAAATACTGATAAGAATGTATTAGAAGATGGAAATAAAAATTATTATAATAATAATTCTAAATCTATAAATATTATTCAATTTTCTTTATGAGAAAAATAGTTTTATGGGATATCTTCTAATAAATACAGTTATGAAATTTTCGATACATTAGTAATTTCTCATGAAGGAACTACTAATGCTAAATAAATTAAATTGAATAATTATACTATGAAATATGATACATTAAAGATGAAACTTGATGATCTAATCTCAGATATCTATCTCAATTTTAATGAAATATATAACACAATGAGATCCTTGGATAATCCAATATCACATTATCATTGATCCATGCAACTGATGAGATGTTTTCTAGAGAGATGGAGAGGATCATCGGTTTCAATTAGATAATCTTATGACATCGGTAAACTACATATCAAAGAATAAATAAGAAAGATGATTATTTATGAGGTAGATCATAAGTTTAACCACAATGAGTAAAATTAACCTATGATGAAATATATAGGCTTCTGGACTGCAACATCATAATATAAATTAAATGAAAATGTGAAAGCTAAAAGCTCCATATATGAGGAATCACCATCCAAAAATTACGAGAAAATGGCCATTTTGGCTAGAAGGTTTATGAAATTTTATAAGAATAACATATAATTTTGAAAATAGAGCTGTAAGGGAATGTATGATAATAGAGGAAATTAGAAAAAGGACTGTGAAATCGAGAATAATTCAAATAACATTACATGTTATGAGTGTAAAATAAATGTTCATGTTAACGATGGATGTCTAAAGTAAAACTAAAAAATGAAGTAATAGGTTAATAATATAATATATTATCATGTTAATAAATCCACCTCGAGTGCCTCTGTGAATATATCCAGTGTCTCATAGTTGACTCATAAAGAAAATGTTAACAAAGAAAATACGTGCTTCATGAAAACTATATATGGGCTAACTATAATATCTCATGTATATAATTCCAATCAATCATTAAATGAAAATACTGATTCTGATTTTTCAAAATAGAAAATGTTTGAATATTGAAATATTCTTGAAGATACCTTTAATGATCATATAGATAATTATTAAATCTTAATGAAACATCATGCTTTATCTTCTAGTGTTAAATCTTACCATTCTATAGAGAAAAAGAATAATAATAACTTATTGAAAGAATATATATAACTAAAACTCTAAAAAACAGTCAAATAATGAAATTGATTGAATCATAAATAGAAGAGAAGTTGTAACTCAAATACTATGTAAAAATAACACTTTAGTATATTACTTGTCTAAGTTACCAACCTACGAAGGGAAAAATTGTTAAGAGAACTTTTTTTCTAAATTTAATTATATAATTTCTACAAAATGTGTTTATTGAAGTGGAATGCCTAATTTTAATTTTTTCAAGGGGTTTACAATATTATTGCAAGAATCATATTAAGAAAAAAAAAATTTCCTTAAGCTCTCACTACTAACATCTTTGTACCCAAGAAATTTTGGGTACCAAAATCAATTTTTTATATAAATTTGTTTTATTTGGATCCTTTTTGGAGTTATCCTATAAAAATATATTGTACCTGGATAGTGGATCTTCCATACATGGGAAATAGATTACACAAGCATTAATAATTTGGCAAAGGTTGACGTTGTTCATGTATCCTTTGGTGAAAAACCTAATGCAAAAGTCATTATAATTTTCCACATTTTAAAAAATAGTTATGTTTTAATTTATAAGGTACTTTTTTTGATGGTTTAATATTCAATATTATTAGTATCTCAAATTTATGTGATGACGGTATTCTGGTGAAATTTAAAAACAATTATTGTAATGTTTTTAATTATAAAGATGATTTAGTATTTATTACATTCAGAAATGAAAATGGGTGTGTTTTTAATCTTGATTCATTATTTCAAGTATATATTTTGTACTTAAGTTCTTTTTATAGGGAATCTTCGATTTGGAGTAGTAAAGTAAGACATTCTAATATCCACTCACATAGAAACTATCCTAGAAAAGTGTTAGTCCGTGTTCTACCCAAGCATTAATTCCCAAATGAAAAAGTTTGTAACCACTATCAAAAATGGAAAAAACATAGAATAACATTTAAACAAAAGAAAATAATTCAACTTCTCAACATCTTAAGTTTATTCACCTGGAATAGTTTAGTACAATCTAGATTATCTTGTTTTAATGGTAAGAACTATTTACATGTACATGTAGATTACTTTTCTAGGTATACATGGGTATTATTTTAAGCACACTAGAGTGAATATTTCTATTAATTCAGCATGTATTCTATGTCTATATGAAATCTATGTGGAATTTTAATTAGGGCCATAATAAGTGACTATGTCCATGTGTTTTAAAATCAACAAATTGAATTCTTCTACTCAGAAAATGTATATAACTATCACTTATCTACTCCTTGGACCACTCTAAATAATTTAGTTATAGAAATAAGAAATAGAAAACATCAAGAGATATCCCAAACAATGATTTATTAATATTACTTTCATGTCTTGGTTTAGAAATATGTTATGAATATATCCTACCATAAATTTAATAGAGTTTTTATTAGGCCAATCCTGTAGAAAATCTGATAATATATTTGGAATAATAGGTATCCTAATGAAAATTACATTAATGATTTTTTGAAAAGTCCTTATATTAAACACTAAAGATAATGTTGATATTTTTTCCTCCAACTGTGATGAAATAATATTCCCTTGTTATTTAACATTCAATAAATCTTATCAATAGTATATCAAAAGAACCAAAATCGTTGAAGAGTTTTTCCATGTCATGTATGATGATAGAGATCTATATAAGATTAAATACCCTTTAGAAAACCTTAAATATGATTTAACTTCTTTGAACAGAAAATCTGAACGTTATAATTTAGTTTTAAATCATTAATAAAAATCATCCATTTCTATGGAACTATTAGAACATGAACATGAACAAATAGAAAATTATACTCTAAGTGACACTTATATTTCTTGAGCTCTTAGGAATATTAAGTTTCTTTCTTTTGAGGCCTTATTTGGATACATTTTTATAGGTACAAAAAACTAGAGATTGACAATGAAACCTATTTGAACATCAAGAAATTTTTTCATATCTTTATCATGTGAAGATCAATGATGAAATTAATGCTTTATTTTAGGTAGTGGATATGGAAGAAAAAATTAACAATTTGAATGAATTAAAGTAAGATAACTTTTTGAAAGACCTTATTACACCTTTACTATAGGTATAAAGTGGGAGTTTAGAATCAATGTTGATGAATCTGGAACAATAGTAATGAATAAGGCTAGATTATTAGCACAATGTTATAGTTAATAGAAATTAATAGACTATGAGGAATCCAATGCACCTATAGACATACATGAATCCATAAAAATACGGATTTCTTATTCAGTACATATAAATTTTAAATTATATCAAATGGATGTCAAAAGTGCATTCTGGAATTCTTCTATAATTGAGGGTGTTCCTGTTGAACAACCAAACGAAATTCAAAAACCATATTTTCCAAATCATTTTTAAAATTAAAAAATATTATATTGTTTAAAATAATATCAAAGATCTTGGAACTATATAGTCATCTATTTTTTTATTTCAAAATGATTTCTAAAAGGTATACTTGATCATACCTTTTTATAAAAACATCTTCAATGGATGTTTCAGTTCTTCAAATAAAAAATATGATATTACTTTTGGATATTTTAAAAATTATTTATATTCTATATTTTAAAAAATGATTCAAAATAAATTTAAATGATTTTAATGGGTGAAATTAAATTATTTCTTGGTTTTCAGATTCTTTAAAATATAGAAGGAATTATTTTAAATCCATGAAAATTAAATAAATATATTTAAAATAATTTTTTGGATGGAATTAAAATTTGTGAAAATATTAGGAATACCACTTGTAAATTTTATCTTTATAATTTTGTGAAATTATTGGATCAAAAAAATTATATAGAAATGATTGGAATTTTTCTATAATTAACTTCTATCCAACTAGAACTTTTGTTTGTTATGTGTATTTTTGATCATTTTCATGAAAACCCAAAAGAGTCACACACTCTTGCTATAAAAAGGATTTCCAAATACCTCAAATATTCAACCAATTTTATTATTTTCATATCTATGAGGACAAAACATTGACCTGCTTTGTTATTCAGATAATTCTTTTTGGTGGAAGTAAGTTAGATTGAAAAATAACCTCCTGAAAATGCCTCCTTTTGGGAAAGTCTCTAGTAACTTGGTGTTATAAGAAACACAATTATGTTTGATTGACTGCTGTTTATGATGAATAGATAGTTTTAGGTATCTATTATCCTCACGTTGTCTAGATGGACGACACTTTTATGAACTATAGATAACAATTCTGACATGAATCTATTAAATGTGTAAACACAAGTGTTATTAATATATATAAAAATATTGTATCACAAACTAGATAAGAAATTAAGTAATAAATCACATTATAAGATATCGTTTTCAATAGGATTATAGAACTCATTAATAAATTAGAAATGTGCATTATCTTGCTGATATTTTTATTAAGACATTGAATTCTGAGTTAATAAACAACATCAAACATGAAATATGCATGAATAATTTTTCTTAAACAAAATTTTCTAGGAATCACCATTGGAGTTTTCCCACCATTAAATATTACCCACCATTTTTGTTTACCCTATTTTGGTGTTTAACCACCATTTGATTTTACCCACCATTGTAGTTAACCCACTATTGATGTTTACCCTCTATTTGGGTTTACCCATCATTGGAACAACTAGTAGTTTTTTGGGAAATCATTGATTATTTTTATTTACATATTATATGATTCATTTCATGTCCATTTATATATGATTATTATTTTTTCAATTCAAAAAATTATTTATATTAGATACATAATATAATTTTTATTCTCTATCTCTGACACATCTTTTCCTTTATAACTTTTCCATGACTATATCTCTTCCCACCTTTCACATTCCATTAATATCATCCAAACCATTTGAGTATTTCATCATGGTCAGAGTGAAGTGGGTAGGAGTGTCATCTTTGGATGAGTCACATCCTCCAAAGAAGCATAAATTTGAATTGAGAATATATACAGTTGAGTTGTGAAACCTGTGTCTCACAAATTAATTATTGATACTTGAAAAGAAATTTCATGCAGAGTTGTTGAGGTTGAGTAGATCATTTTTGAAAAATTTGATCCATGACTATGGATAGTAAAGTGGTACTTGAATAATATTTTTTCATTATATTCCTGTTTGGTGAATCTGTTTTATCAAAATGTGGAGTATTGATTTAGTGATAAAAAAGACTAGGTTTGACGTAGGATTAATTTGTAGAAGGTTTTTTTCATCAACTAATCTGATAAATGTTTAAAAGTACCATGAAAAGGCATTTAAAAAATTATCAATGTTGTATTATATGTGACATAGATTATTTAATGTGTGAGAATTATTTCTAATAGATTACTGGAGATGGAATTATAATAAAACAAGCTGCAACTGATTTAGATGGTGAGTGTTGTTTTCTTTTTATGTTTATTCAGAATAAGTTGTTCCCAAGGAAAGGTGATTTTATTATAAAGAGGAGTCAAGATGTATATATCTTATATATTATGAATAAAATATAAAAGATTTTTTTTGATATATAATGATTCATATGATTTTTATGTGTACAAATTCATCCATATCAAACTCTCTAATCTAACCTAAATTTATTTAATCCATGCTTGAGGTTGAGGGATTGGTAGATCAATATAAAGAATAAAAAGAAAAATATGGAGGTTTTTCTATAAAACAATAATTTCTAATATAATAAATAACTTGGAATCCATGAAATATGTAGTGGGGTTTTGAATTTTATTGGATTTATGACGATTTTGTACATATTGATCACCCAACTAGGATAAAAAATACATTGGATCATGTCTTGGATCATGATAAAGTGGTATTGTATTCTGATAAAAAAAAATAATGAATTAGAAGAGGGATACACCACTGGTGATGAGGAACAAGTGTTATTAGTTGATAAATATAGTGTCTTAGACTTTCCAAAAAGTCCTTTGACTATCTATTATAGTTATCCTAGTCCTCTAAGATATCTACATTTATGGTAGACTATTTTAAAAGAATAATTTAGAGAAGTAGAAGAAAATAATGGTTATAAAAAAGTTTTTGAGTTATCTAATGATGAAAATTTCGAGAATTGTGATGATGATGAACATAAAGATGATAATGAATAGTTTAATGTTGAGAGTGAAGGAAATGATAAAGAAGAAATAAAATATAAGGAAGATGTTGATGGGAAATATGAGATAAATAATGATGAAAATGGTATTGAAGATGGAGGTGAGTCTGATCATCATATCTTGGATTGAAATATTAGTGATTAGTATATTGATATTCCACAAGATGTTGTTTCTTATCCATGTTAACCACTTGATTCTAGTTATTAAGAAATACAGATCTTAGTTAGAGATATTGATAGATCTTATAAGGAGATGACATTGAAGCATCTATTGAGGGGGAGGAATCCCCCAACCTTTTATTTCACCAAGTGGACCATGTTGATGGTTAATATACTAAGACTTCATTTGTTGAGAAGATAGATGATGTGTAGAAAGAAGATGAGAAAATGGTTTTTGAGCCAACAGTTTTTGAGCTTATAACTATTAAGTATTATGGTGCGTATTATATCTAGATGGGGATCCAAAATTGTAAATAATGTGATTAGTAACTTGGTAATATAAGGCTGGGATTGGACATCCCTAACTCAAATTTTTATAGGAGGGAACAAAATAATTGTGAACATTATTTTCCAGTTTGAGTAGTGATGGATCATAAGGGATGAATAATTGAATAGATAGATGATATAGCGGAGATTCAAAAAAAATTCATTTGATGCGACTGCCAGTTCATATCCAAATTAGTCCTATGTACCCTTATCACTTATTCTACACCCTTTACTAGATATCTGGTTTCCCCTATTGATGGTGTATCCAAATATGGCCTGGAGTTCATAAGAGAGAGGCTTCTCTCCGATTTGGGTATGATTTTCAGAAATCATAAACCTCATGTTAGTAATATTAATGAGAGATTTGGGATATTTATTTGATATTATGACTTACCACATCCATCCCAAGATGATACATCATGTTCATGAAGTGGAGATATACAATAGGAGGTTATAAAATGAGATGGAGACCTTGAGGCATATTGAGGAAATATGAAATCACATTTTTTTATTTTCTCTGGATTCTTTGTTAGAGAATATGGGGAATATATCTTCCATGGATCATATATTTAGTTCTCCACCTCCTTATCATGATGTTGTGTTGATCATGTTAGTTGTTACAAATGTTATTTTAGTTCATGTCCAGGATATCCCTCATGATGGTTTGAGATAGATCCTTCATATTTGTGATCATTTGTATAATATGGTAGGATAATGAATGAATAATATTATAAATTACTGAGATACCACCACAAAGGAAGTTAAATATTACATATCAATGATCTATGTTAACCACGAGCTAAACAAAAACTTCTATTTTCATATTAAGGAACTTTAGTGGCCCCTACATACTAAAGCTTTCATGGAGAAGGTATCTCAATAGAAATATGTAAAAACAATTAATTATTTTTTCATAGAGGACAAGTAATATTTCCTCAATTTCAAGAGTGAGGAGGGAAATTCATTATATATTTCATCAATATGGTGAAGAAATTTTTGTTTCTTTTTTGGATTATAGAGTTAGCACATGAGGCCATTCTAGTGACTTTTCATCTTATTTCTCCAGTTAGTACTCCTGAATTTTTTACACAATCTATTTCTTAAGATCTCAATGCCCCAATTATTGCATTTTTTATCCTTTGATTTTATCTCTAGTAGAAACAGTATAGAAGATTTTACCAATGATCATCAGGGAGATTCCACCTTCTACCTCTATCCCTACTGCTACTTTTTATTTCCCTATAGCCTCCACCATTATTTCCTCATCTTGATCCTCTACATAGATTCCCACTTATTATAACAAGGGAAAGGTAAAATCACATATTTTTTCTACTACCCATCTTGAGAAGAATTTTTTTAGGCATTATGTCATTCATAAAAACATTTTTATGATTTTTTTGTGCATTTTTTTGATGTAATTCATTTATTTTTTTCTTTAATAGAAATCCTCTAATTTTTCCTATTAATATTCTTTCTATTACCTATTATTATTTTATCTATTTGAAAATAAATAAATGTGGATAATGAATATGGATTTTATTTACTATTTTTACAGAGATTTTATCCTTTTATAACATCATTAATTATATTACTTGATACTATACCTTTGATTCAAAGGTATTTTATATATACATTTCATTAAATATTTATTAAATACAATCGATATTATATTTTTCATAATATAATTGATACATTTTTTATCAAAGTTTATGAATATGAATTTTAAAACCAATGTTTAATTAATACATGGTTTATAAAATTTCATGATTTGTGGTCATCAAAAACTAGGAGAATTTTGGAACCTCCTTGTTTTAATTCTCACAAATCTTGTTAATTATTTTTTAATGGTTCTTTGTAATTATGGTATAATTTTATAATATTAGGTATTTTGGTGAAATACTGGATAATTGAGGGAATTTTATACCATCAGACTTTACTCACCACCATAAATGACTCACTATTGATGTTGAGTGACCACCAAGAAAGAAGCCTAGTTTTAGTTAAGTCAACATTAGGATGGAAAATTGTAAAAGAGTTTAAAAGATATACAGTTAGAAAGGGTTCACTGTTGTGAATGACTAACCACCGAACATGAATTGCAGTTGAATAGAACATACCATCAGACATTACCTACAGCCCATAAATTTGGCAGTGTTAAAAATCCCTGCCACTAGAAATGACTGACATTTGAGATGAGTCGTTATTGAGATGAGTCACTATTAAATACGACCTATTTCCAAATGATCTACCATCTTACTAACTCATTATTGGCTTAACTCACTTCCATCTTATGTCCCCACAAGGATGAGTTACTGCCATATTTTTCTCACTACCGGAAGATTTATTTTCATTGTTTCTTCTTAATTTCTATTAAATTGTTCTAATGGATATATTTGTGAATTTATTGAAATAGAATATTTTATATTTTATATATAATTATTTTAGGGATGCATTATTGTTTGTTTCAACATTATGTATGAGGAGAGGAATATATTTATGAATTTTCTTCAGATGGATACCCGTGTGTGATATTGAGAGATAAAAAAAAAAGACTCCCTCTTGTGAAATACCCATAAGATATTGATATGTATTTCAAGAAATATAAGTGTGATGTGATGTGTGATATTATTTTGATATATTTCACACTTTTTTCTTACCTATAGAAAATTTTCGAGGAGTTCTAGACAGTAGAAATTCATAACATGTCCTTCAAAATATATAGAGTTGAAACACTCAATTTTACTTTATTTTTTTGTGAAATGATCGAGATCATCACCAATATACATCAAAAAAGATTCTATATTTCATAGCACGTTATATTGAGAAAGAAAAAACTATCTATATTTTCCACTTCCTTTTATGTATGATGCATTTATTTTCCAGAAGTGTGTAGTTTACCCGGTTTATTAAACACACACTAACTTGATCACATTACTTGGAATATACATAATATATTCTTAACTCTCTTTATATTTGTTTACTAATGGTGTTTTAGAAGAGTTCCTTTTATGACTTGTGTTTTTTTTATTCCAATAGTTATTATAGAATAAATCAGCATATGGCAAAGAAAACTAGTAATATATTGTATGTTTACCCAATCTAGGTTTTGAATAAATGTCATATTTATATAATCTTCTTGGTATAAGTTTATTTCCATGTAGAGGGGATTGTGTCTTTTCTTTATACTAGAACAATTATTTTAATTCAAAAATTTGTTTTGTTTTTTTATTTTAAAACATAAAACTCATTTAATTTTAAACAATAATTAAAACCACTACCTTGATAGTTAATATTAATTAGTGTTTATATAATATTTTGATTAATTAAATTTATTTCAAATGATAAAATATTTTTTATATTATTTTAACTATGACTTAATCACTATTTGAGAAATATATTTATATATTTGAACATATATTGATTTGATATTTAGATTAACATGGATTTTTTTAATTAAACTAGGGATTTTATTTAAAATTGTTTTAACAAAAAAAAATTATTAGGTACTTAATTCACCCCATAGTGAGATACTAACTCCGACCATCACCTTGATTGAAATATATAAATTTTCTCTGAATAAATATAACATGATTACATTAAAAAACTTATGAGATATTTCAATGTAACATATTCTTATAGTTTTTTGTATAAAATGTGTTTCGAAATAAACAATCATTGTTTTATTGATGTTGATTGGGATGGGGTTTGAAATGACAAAAATTAACTTCATGATGAACTATTTTCTATGGAGAATTATTTGTTAGATGGTATAGCGAGAAATAGGGTTCAATGACCTTGATTGATGTTGAATAATAATATGTTTGTTCCTCCAATTCTTGTACACAAATGATTTTGATGAAAATACAGCTGGAGGATTTCAGATAGAATGTTTCTACACCATTCAAGACACATTTTGATAATAAAAGTTCTTTTAATCCTTCTAAAAATCCAATAAAACGTTCATGTTAAAATAACTCATATATTAAATTTCATTTCACTAAGGAAAAAACTTTTTGGTATAGAGGTGACAGTAGATTATATTTCTATAAAATATCAAATTGATGACATTTTCACAAAATCTATTCCAGTTTAAATATTTAATAAATTGAGGCTACAACATCTTATTCATCCTCCACCAAATTCATACAAAACATATTTAGGAAATCCACCACTATTATTTATATTTTATTTATAATGGTCCGAGATAAAGTAAAAACTATGTGAGATATTGTTATATTTCATTATATAATAAACCATAAATTGTGGTTATCTAAATGTTGGGGAGAGGATAATAGGGGGGATTGAAATAATTTATATTTGAAAATAGAGGGGATAAAAGTGAGGGGAATTTTATCTTAACATGGAAACAAATATTTTTTTCACCGTTCTATGAAATTCATTCAAAAACATTACTTTATCTATTATTCTAGTGTTAACATAGTCATTTGAGAAAATTTATAATTTGGTAAAATTAGAAAAAAATTGAGTTGGAACTTATATAAGTGGGGAAAACGTATTAGTTATAAAAAATTTTGACTGTTAAATATTTTTAATAAATTTTTTCACCATATCCAAAGGGTTCTATTGTTGAACCGTGGTGAGGTTTTTGTGTAAATTTTTTCTTAATTTTTTCAACAAATTTTTCAAAATGATTTTCTGGTAAAAAGGTTGGAGAAGAGTTGTTGTAGGTTCTTTTTAAAAATTTCTACCAAATTTAGATTATTCTTTGATTAAAATTAATCATCATAAAATCATGAGGTGCATTTTGTAAAAGAATGTGTGTGTGATATTTATACAAATTGTGTGATGATAAATTAAGAAATAAACTCTAGTTCAAAACACATCTTCTACAATAAAAGCATTTCTAAAAAATCTTTTCACACTAAATTTGAGGAGGATATGAGAAATAGAGGTTGGTGTTTAAATTAAGATGCATCCATTAGAGTATTCGATATGGATTTTCGGTTAGAACATTGAAATATTGGAAACCTGTGGAATTTATAAAAACATTATAGTAGATAAACTGTTCAAATGTCTGAGAGTTAAAATTCTAGAAGAAAAATACTGGAAAATACATTCTATAAAAATTATTGGATGGACCTGAGAGGAAAATATAAATTCATAAGATCATATATTTATCAATTAATTTGATTATACTGATCACTTGAATAGATATCTCATTATAAATAGTTTAATTCAAAATATTATAATGTTTGTACAAATAAATGAGAAGTAGAACTGATGTGATATTCGATGGCAGAATTTTTTGAGGATCAAAATTGAAGTTTTTTGGATTAAGGATTCTTATGAAAATCTGACATTTAAAGTATTATAATCAATCAAACATTTTTTAAGGAAATTCTCATATAGTTTTTTAGATGATGATTTTCAAGATAATGATATGTAAAGATGTTGATTCTAGGACCATTAAGTCAAAGAAAGATTCTTATGACTAATGTCTTTGGAAGTTTCAACAATGTTGTCATCCATATATAGTAGGTAAAGAGAAATGGGTAGATTTAGGTGAATATTTCTAAATATATAGTTTTTATGAACTTTCAAGTGGAGAAAATCTTATTACGAACTACATAATAAATGATGTTGTGAAATTGTAAAGAGTGACAAAATAAAGGGGATAGATCATATGAACATTTCATAATGTATATCATTGGATATATATTTTTCAGAGAAGTGTTAGTAGAAAGAATTTTTTTATATATAGATGTCAATCGGATGGAATAACTTTTCAGATAATATTAAAATCTGAGGTTATAATATTATACAGTGATAGATTTGTTTTTAGATAGATAGACAGTTTGAACTATGATGTTGTGAAGTTATAATGGTGTTATGAGATTAGAAGAATATCAGAAAAAGTAATTATATAAAAAAAATTATAATTTTTTCCTAATAAACATTATTGAGGATTCAAAATTTATAAATTGGGATGATGTTGTACTACACTCATTTGGTTTATCATCTCACTGAATGTGAGATTTTTTTTCTATTCCTTAACATCGAGTTTAAGGAAATTTAATGGATGTTGGAAATGATAGAGAATTATAGAATATTTATGATGACTCTAGAATACTTTAGAAGAGTCGAGAATATTTTGAATTAAATACAAATCATCATGAAATTTGGATTTAAAAATTTTAGTGAGCGGGAAATCAAAAATGGTTTCAGGCATTTTTTTAATTCTAGGAGAACTTATATAATGGGGTTCGAAGTATGTTCTACTTTTTACTATTGATTGACGATAAAAAATGATAAAATTTAGAATTCAAGTTAGTGTGACAGTATAATAGAGTCTTTTTTTGGATGAAGATTTCTGGATAGTGATTTTATTTGAAAGACCTGGAAACATTTTTTATTCAAATTCTGGATAGAGAATTTCTGATTATAGTTTGTGTGGTGCAATGTTTTTTCATGAAGTCAAAATTTAGTGATCATAGAAGGTACCATTTTAGTGATGTAAAATGGATGTATTGTTTTATATATATTAAAAATGAAAAAATAAAATATAGATGAAGAATATCGGACTAGAAAATATCCGATGGATTTTCCAAATGATCTTTTATTTGAGAAGCATTTTAAAAGATTAACATTATTTTGTGGCTCCAATTTTGTAGGAATAATATATACACTGACATGAGACAATTTAATAATTCCTATCATGGTATGTTGGGAATTTAATTGGAGTTACCTCAAAAGTTTTATCAACTTCTTTCTAATAGTTAATTGACATACACCCATGGAAGTGGATATTGAAAGGATATATGTTCTCACACTAAGGATGAACCCTGTATACCTTTCAAGATTTTTTTATTTTAATATATATTCATACATCTGAGTTTCTTATAAAAATTAATATGATATATAATTCTATTAATTTATAGGGGTTACATTTCATAAATACCGAAATTTGTAAAATGAAAACCATAGATTTGACTCCCCAGTGGATCAAAGATCCATACTAACTTCACTACAATAAATCCTCTTTCATTATGAAAATAATACTCATATCTATCAATGGTTATTTCTATATAGAATTAACTAAAATCACCAAACCCACCTAGGACCCATGTGATTCAATTCCAACACCTTAAGTATCTTCAGTTTCTATGAAAATACACATCATTTTCACTTGTAAAAGGTGCTCATTCCCAACCATTATCTCACTCCCCTACACCCCAAAAGCATTGACCATGAATGTATCATCATTATCCCTCTATAAATCCATCCTAGTTAGTACCTAGTTCATGTGGAGTTCAATCAAGATTTAATAAGTTACATAGAAAGTTAAGGGTTTCCAATCCTTCTCTATACTTTTTAATTGAAATTAATTTGTTATAATTCCATTTACAAAAATTTAACAGAGCATAATATCAGGGTATATTATTTCTAATTTGATAGTTTTTAATGAAATTCTAATTTACACCTCTTATTATGTTCATATCATATGATGTTATTATGCTGACACGAGGTCTCTCATTCTCCCTCCCATTATCAATTGAAAACATTTATTATAATGTCATCATTCCTTCCATTAAATGTAATTACCACCCATTTAATTTATTGAAATTGAGTTTTCATATAATTAAATCCTTTTACTAAGACATAATAATTTCAAAAATTCCTATATTTTGGGAATGTAATTATTGTATAGTTTTCTTAATAATAGAATCTATGTCTAGATACTAGAAATTTGATGCACTTGTGGCACATATTCACCAATGGGTATCACCCTAAAAAGTTTTGGTAGAAGAATTAAATTATCCATTACATGGATGCATGATGAATGAGAATAATAATATACACCGATAAAGGAACTCTTGAGGATATTATATTTTAAATTCACACACACTTTATGAACCATGATTAATGATTTTTCCTGCCATTGTTATGATCTACTAATGGGGAAAACTATTTAACTAAATTATTATCTTAAATTGATAACCCAAAACATGGAAATTACCCTTTACCACTAACTTATCCTTATTTCATCAATAAGGTTACTTCCTTTGAAATTATAATATTTTTTGGATTCTTTGTTGATTATATATTTTCTAAACAATCAACTTTTATCTCTATATGGGTTATTTTCTCATTTATTGACATGGGAAAATTATTATAATTTTTTTGTTGTTATTCTAATGTGGATTATTATTTTCATGTGTAATATGTATTGTTTAACCATCAAACTTCTATAATTGGATGGTTTTTTATTGTGTTATCCATTTTATTTTCATGGAGAAATGTATTGGAATTATGTAGGTTGTTATTCAAATAAACATGATTATTAAAAAGTAAATTGTGTAATTTTTAACCATAACCCTTCGATGTATAGATGGGTTATGATAACTTTATATCATATATTAATGTGGTAAAAATTATTTTAATTTTTTATTATTCCAATACAAGTTATTATTAGTAAATTTGATTACGAATTTTTTATTAAATGTATCATTTGATAAATGTAATAGAATTAAAGGAATGATGGGTGGGTCCTAATATTATATATCTTTTAAATGAAGTTATATGTATCATGACAAAAAACAAGTGTTTGTATTTTTAGGTACTAATTACAAGAACAGTATATTTACTTGATAGAAAGATCATGATGTCTTGTTTTATGGTTTTCAAGTAGTAGTAAAGAATTATTTATTCCATCACTAAGAAACCAATTATTGATCTCTGTATTCACTATTTATTTTTATTTCTATCCATGGATATATTTTTCTCTTAGTTTCCAATGATTATTGATTATTTTCTTAACTATTATTTAATATAAAATTTTCCATGATTAGGTTATAACAGGATTCCATTATATGTTACCAATTACTAATCATATTACTTCAGCAATATTTTTTCCATTTACACAAGAATCCGGAAGTAGAAATATTTTAAATTTTATAAGATATGATGGAGTGTATATTAATTTTCTCTCTGTGTGTTAATTTTGTATCATATATGTTCAAATATAATGTATGTATGTATGCATATATCTATCTATCTATTTTTTCAAGACTACCACATTGTTTGTTCTTATGAGAATTATTATATTATATACCAATATTGTAATATTACTATCAGCATTTGGATTTCAGATTCAGGGATTTAATAGTTTGTATCAAAGGAGTTTTTAGTATTAACCTTTGGTATTATATTTAGTTCTACCAGGTAACATAAAATAAGAAATATAAAATAACCCTTCATGATTTCTAGGGTTCATTGTAGAAATCATATTATGAATAGTACGTTATAATTCTTTATCTTGAGTTGATTATGTATACCATTATAGAAAAATGATGACTAACCAGAGGAATGGAAACCATATAAACACCCATAATGAATTCATGTATTCTACCCTAAATAGGTTTATGAAGTTAGTGTTGTGGATAATCATATCATAATCATATTAGAGCATTTTACCTAGCTTATAAAAAATAATATCAACCACATATAGAAAACTTTTGGTCTACAACAGCATGTAACTCTATTGCACTGATTCATGTAACAAAAACCTCAAAAATTAAGTGAAAATTTATACCCATTGATTTCTAGAGAGTGGATCATGTCCCAAGAGATGATATTTATCCCTTTGGGTAGTGGGGAAATATACAAATTCATCATGGTGGTATATTCTATAAATGAAGATATAGACCAAAGGTGGTTGATAATTCAAAATAACAAAGAGGTTTATGAGATTAAAACATCGAATTGGGAAAGATTAAGATGTTATTATATGAAAAATAATTTAGTTGTGAGAAAAGATAATAATGTAACGGAATTTTTTAAATCTTATAGAAAATGAGGTGGAAATTTTATCGATTTTGAGTCTAACATTACATGTTTATATACAAATGTTATAGAAAATGTACATAGAATGGAAGAAAAAATATTTTGTTTTCTTAATGGGTTATGTTTAATATTTATAAGGTAATTGGTCTCTCATACCTTTTCATCATACATGGATATGGTCTCATGTTCAATAAATAAAAAAATCTATTTTAAAGGATCTGGGTATTCAAGGGATCTTAGGAGAATGAGTGATCAACTGACCATCATGGTAAGAGAAATGTGGGAAATTTTATGAAGGAATGGACATGTTTCACCAAATGTGATAGTTGGGGGATGAAACACCATGGGTCTAGTTGGAAGGGACAAAGACTTGGATACATGTGTAGCGAAAAGGGTCATAAATCTCATGAATTAAATGGAAAGGATGCTATTTTGATGATCAATACATAAACAATTGGTATACGGGGACATATATGAACTAATAAATCATATATCATTATAATTTACCTCAGAAAATTAAAATGGAGAAAGATAAGGATTATGTAATTACCACAGCTAAAATGAGAGTTTTTAATGATGTGGTCACTAGCACTTTTATTGTTGCCTAAAATATATCTAATGATTCATTTTATTCTCTATGTTCACCCACATTTATATCTCCCATGTATTTTAAAAACATTATATATTTCCCTAGATTCCTATTTATGGGGTTATCCACTAAGGCACTGAGTCAGATTCTTATGGAAATAATTATTTGTCAGGATCGTCCAATTATGATTCATGGGTTTAAAATAAATTTATATTATTTATTTAACTTACTGATAAAATTGATGTGCTCCTTTGTATGGATTGGATTTTTTAGTATGATATAAAATTTATTTCTAAGAGAATGATATTATGATACATGAAGGTGATGTGGAAAATCTTGTATTTAGATAGAAATCATCATCTCTTAATCAGGTCTGGATCATCCCCTGTAAGCACCCCTTAATGAAATTTTTGGAATAAAGCTTTATCAAGCATGATCAATGGATATAGAATAAATCATAAGAATAGAATATATACATTGGGTAAAAATTAAATGATTTTTTTAAGATAATTAAATTTTCATTTACCAATGTGTGATGTTGAGTTCTATATGGAACTAATTATAGATAGAATGGTTATATGAAAAACTCCATATCGAATGGAACTGGTGGAATTCATCGAGTTGGTGGAGTTAGCAAATAGTTGTACGATTTATGTGATAAATGATTTATCCACCATATTTTTTAACACGGGGAGCCCCAATTTTATTCATAAAAAAGTAGAATGTGTCTATGATATTTTGAATAAAATACAGAGAGATAAATGTAATTATGTTAAAGAATAAGTGTACATTACCAACTAATGATGACTTATTTGATCAAATTCAAGGAGACGGATACTTTTCGAGGATTTTTTTTGGTTATTGAAATCATAAGATAATGGATAAGAAGAATTATATATTGAATATGTCATTTCAAAAATGGTTAGAATACTATGACTATAAGGTAATGCCTTTTGGAATGTCTAACAAACCATCTAACATTATGGATTTTGGGAATATATTATTCAGGGACTATCTTGTTAATTTTTTTTGTATTAATTGATGATATATTAATATAATATAAGTTATAAAAAGTTTATGTTATTCATCTATAAATATTTATATAGACCCTCCGGAAATTGGAATAATTTGGGAAATATAGTAAATGTGGATTTAGGTCCAATGAAGATTATTTTGGCTATATTATCTCCAAGGATGGAATATCTATTATCCAATCAAATATAACAGTGCTCAAACAATTGATTAATATGATGAAAATAATCTATAAATAAAGTTTCATGGGCTTAGTAAGTCACTACAGACAGTTTTTTTATGAATTTTCAAAGTTGGACAAACTATTAACAAAATTAACACATAAAGGGGTGATATCACATATTTTTTTAAATATGTTCATGGTTTAGTATGTGTGTTTTCATTAAATATTGATTTATTTTTATTTATATTCTTGAATTTTTTTTTGATTTTTCAATTTTTATAGTAGATCAAACATTCCAATGAAATTAATAAATTCATAAAAAAAGCACAGAATTGTGATATGATGAGGGAACACCACACTATACAACAAAGTGGTGAATATCAACACTAGAAAGACAAGGAGGAACCTACGATGTAGAATAATTAACTAGATACATTTTTTCTAATGAAAGGTATATAATAATATCATTTTTTATGCCACTAAAGTCATATTTTTTTCAATAGAATAAATTCTCATTGGGAAAGACTCAATTTATGATTTCATGGCTTAAAAAGTAGGTTGGAAAAGGAGAAGGGATGAAGAATAAAGGAAATGAAGAATCCAAGGAATGAAACATGGATCCATGATATGAAATTTCAGTAATTCTATAAAAATTCCCTTTTTTGGTCATTAGTTGACACACCACTTGAATTAGAGATTCACCACATGAATGGGGTCCGTCGACAGATATGGAAATCTACCATTTTTTTCTTATTTCACGGGCATTGAGGCCAGTTATACATGAAGACCATATTTATGACATCGTTAATTATAAATTCATGGTTCTTGAAAAAGGAAAATTATTCAATCTAGGAGTAAGGAGTACGACAAGATAGAGGATTTCAGTAGGGTTCAAACTACGAGACTATTTCCTGTACTTAGAACTCTTTTTTCTAATTTCCTATTTCTTGTAATTAATTATAATGTTGACTGATATTTATATTAATTTCAATATTTATTCTTTATTCTTTTTATATTCCTTTTTTAATCTCTCTACTATGGGTTCTAGTTTAAACATCATTAGAGATCACTCAATAATGAATAGATAAAACCCATAGGGGATAGAAGAGTAAATCGAAGAGGTTGTATTCTGATTTATTCAATTTCATTCTTCACCTACATGATGATTTAATTAAATTGTTATTGTTTTATAGTTCATATTCAACACATTTCTTTATTAAATCCTGAAACTAGTGTGTCTATTAGCAGAAAAAACTCATCATAATAAAGGAAATTAAATCACGTACACTAAATTGGATTATTCTTCTAAAATTTCAATCTGATCGTAATTCCTCCATGATGTTCTAATTAATATTACCATTAGGAATTATGATTCTAGGTTTATTTATTATGATGTTCGATTTCCCATATTTATTGAATCTATTGACTATATGACTAATGGATACAATTATTTTTTAATATAGTTAGAATTATTATATTATAAAACCCCCCATGGTAACTAATTTCTCTATCTTTTACCATTTTTATATAAATTTATTTATTTTATTTTATTTCAATTAGTTTAATAAAATTAATTAATTAAAATTTTGGTGGTCCAATATTTGGTCATGATTTGTCATTGTTTTTCCGGTTTTCTAGGGAATCAAAGCTGTATTTCTGAATTATTGTTCCTTTATAGTAGTATGGTTCCGGAAAATATAAATTTATAATTTTTTTCTCCTTGGGTAATTAAATATTTTTTCAAATGTGTAGAATTATGGTACTATTTTAAAGGAGAAGTGGAACATACTAAATATCTCAAGAATGATTTCTTAGGTCAATTAATTTTCTTATTCCATTTCAATTTACTAGTATTAATTAATTATTTTTATTTAATTTTTAATTTTCAAATTTACATGCTAGGTATTTTTTTCAATTCTTCATGATGGAATTTAAATCCTGTTAGTATTATGTCACACCAACATTTGAGTACATCAGATTTCAAGGGGATTATATTTCATAGGAAACACTAGATTTTTATCGTTGGTCGTAACAAGAATATGGCCTAAATGATTTTTATTCCTATAGATATGATGAATTCCATAAAAATGTGGAAATATTCCTATTATTACCCTAATAGAGGAGAACCAAATTTTTAAGTTTACTAATGTGGATCATGGGCTGAGAATTACCATCATGAAGAAACGTACTTTTTAAGGCCTCTAGGACATAACATCAAATACATACAAACAACATTAAATATAAATTATATTATAGTGATTTATAAGAGGAGATATGATAAGGACATCCATCTCGGTGAATAAATAGAATTTACCACTAACACATATCATAGATTTCTTAATTTAAATTCACATGTAAGTATTATAATACTGATTTATAATGAATCAATAAATTTTTTAAAAGAAATATAAGACAAATATATAGAGGTATTCAATGTTGTTGAAACTAAAAAGTATGAAAATTATGATGAGTAAGATATAATTGTTTTTGAACATGATAAAATTACTCTATATGATAATCCTCTACCTTATAAGGAGGAATAAAAAAAACTTTTTGAATCCCTTCAATGATTACAAGTAAACTAAGAGTAACAACAAGAATAACTCATACACTAATAACAATAAAAAGATGTGAACATGATATAAACCATCAATTCAACAATAATGGATAACAAGGAACAATAGGTTAAAGTAGTCCAATCCATTGAATTGAAGAATAATAACTCAAAAAATCAATGTTTCTTAATTTATATTCTAGAAGAAAATGAAGAATAGGACACCCAAATGAACATGGAAGAAAAATAATTGTTGATTCAAAATCATCAATGAAATATTTTAATAAAGATTTATGAGGGATAATTTTGAGACAAAAAATAAATTTGGAGATGTGGAGGAAGAACACAAACCTAAAATTAATGAAAATATTTATGAAGATTATCTGAATTAGGGGAACTACAAAATAAGTACATATTATTGTTTCTTTAAATTATCATTACATCTCCCATCAAGTTTCAGCACCTCACAAGTAATATTCAAGAAAAAATAATTGATGAGGAAGTGTACATTTACATAGGATGAGATAAATTTCATGTCAATTTATCTACCAAGTCATGTAACATCATATCACTCTCCAATCACATTAAAAATTATAAAATGTGTAGTTTTAATCCTTAAAAATGAAGCTAAGAGGAAAACTAGATTTAAAATTTCATTCTATGACTGAGATTTATTTAATTAGTTTATCATAATAAATCATTTCATGGATAATCAATTTGTCATCTTTAGCTAAATTTTTTGAATCTTATACATTCATTTTTTGGAATTTTCATTTATCAGGATCATATATAATGTCGAAGTTGAAAGAAAAAAAGGGGACAAAATAAAGAAAGAATGGTGAACAGATATCATAGAAAGGGATTACTATCATTTCATTTTCAAATTATTACATCTCTAGTTTTTTTCTAAATTTTTTTTAATTATACTATGAAGTGTTTCGAGAATTTAAAAAAATTGGATACACCCCAAAAAATGAATTTTTTTCCAAGTATATAATGATCTAAGAGACATAATCACATGGTAAACATATTTTGATTTTTTGTAAAATTTGAATTAGCATACCCAAAAATATTAATGATATAGGAAGAAATTTTAAATGTCCCACTATTAATTAAAATTTTAATTTCTTAAAAAGTATTACTAATGTGATTTATTTTCATGATAATGATTACTAGAAGCTGAGTTGAGTAAACATATTATTGATGTTCATTACATAACCTAATTGACTAATAATATTTCCCATTCCCAAGTTATCATTGGACCAAAAATTTCTTATTTTTTCATATTTATTATGTTATAATTGGGGAATTTAAACCTACTATATCATGTATTGATATCTTTTCAATTATTTAACAAATAAATTATTTTTAAAATGACTAAATAATTTTTTTGATGAGCTTGTATATCCTAATACCCACCTGTATATTTTTAATACTTATTATATAGAATCAATGAATGGACTTGTTACTATTGAGATAGATTACAATATTATTTTATCCTTTCCTATCAAACCCTTTGTATTGTATAGGATTTTAAATTGAATGAGTGTGGCCAGTTTGATATTGGTGGATAAGGTATTTTATATCATGAGCGGAGAATAAAGGTTTTCTCTATATAATCTTGTCCTGAGGTTGATGATTTCATTAACTTTATTTAACTTATTTTCTCTCTTTTTTATAAAAAAAAATAAAACAAATTAAAACAAAGAAAAAAAGAAAAAACTGATGGGTTATTTCCCTAGTAAGTAAATAATTACTCTTACTTGACTGATGATCTAAAAATAACATGGGTTTAGTTTCATGAATTGAGACTTATCCAAAGACCATATTTTGAAAAAAAGGACATAAAAAAACAAAATCCAAGAAAAAAATACAGACACAAAAAGAGAGGATATTATTTAATTATTATTAAATGAATCATGACCCTACATTGTGTTTTGGGATATATGGGAGAAGATATTATTTTTTGGGTTGGATCATTTAATTACACTTTAATTTTGAATATAATAAATTTTGTCATTAAAATTTATCCTCATATTTATTCCTTACGTGTTTTTTACACTTTATTTCATACATTCCCTTATCCACATAATCATTTGATCATTATTTTAATGTCTTCATGATAAATAATTTTATTTTTATTTATGAAGTGTGGAATGTGTATTCATTACAATACAATTTCTAAGTGCATGTACTTGGGGTATGATCTTACCTCTATTAAATTTATACATTTTGTGTTGAATTGTAAAATTCATGGTTAGGTAAATAATAAATACCATTGATGTTGATGAGAGGTTGAAATCTGTATGTGAAAAAATAAAAATCCAAGAAAGATGAAATTTAGACAATGGAGGATTTTTTAGTCACTATTTGGCATTTCATGTGATAATAATATATTTTATTATTAAAATTTTTTCTGATCATCAAAATTATTAAATTTCCTTGTTAATGTATAGATCCTTCAGGCTTTGATATTGAGATATTTCTCAAGGATGAACATAGGTTTTAGTGTGGGGGTATTCAATATCACTATTTTCTATACATATGTTTAGGTATTTTTAAGTGTGTTTACCTTAATTTTTCATTGATATAAATTAATATGGAAACCTACATTTATTTTATTTTTATTTTTAATGAAATTTAGAAAATTTATATGTAATTAGTAAATTCATAAATGAAGGCATGAAATTTTCTGTGATGTTGAAAATTCACATTGTTGTATGAAGTTACGTGGAAAAACACCAAAAAACAATGATGAAGCTATGATTGTAAAAAATAACCACGAATCATTGGATCTAATTAAAGGGAGGTGAGAAGCACATTTTTTTACATCAAGAAATTAATATTCACATCATGAGAATCAATTTACACTGTGAAAGATTAAATATTGTAGTTCATGGCTTGCACGTGAGGTTGGAAATAGGGAAGGGATGTAGAGAACTATACATGAAGGATATACAGTGTGAAATAAGAATTAAAACCATGAATGTTCTTGAAGTGTAAAAATTCTCTTTTTATTCATTGATCTATACACCACATGAATTTTAGATTCTTTTTGTGAAAGAGGTCTTATGGCTGACAGAAAACTATAATGTTTTGGCTTATTTTGGGGGTTTTGATGTCGGTTTTCCGCAAATACCCTAATGATGTCATGTAATATTATAAATTAAACAATACATAAAAATTAATTTTATTATTTTTAGTTTAAAGGAGTTCGGCCACTGAGAGGATACATTACGGGTTCCGACTCGAATATTATTCATCGTAGTTAGGTTTTTCATCAGGCGTCCCTATTTTTTCAATTTTTTTGTAAGATTTGAATTTTTTATTATAATTACAATATTTACGTTTCACTATTTCTCTCATACTTTTCGATTATAATCACTCTTCTATGGTTTGTGGTTTAATCATCACATGAAATCACCAAATGATGATTAGATGAATCTCCTAGGGGGAGATGAGTCATCTGATGTTAGTGTATACCAATTTTATCAATTTCATTCTTTTCATTTATTTGGATTTTAATAAATTTGTATTGATTCATGATTCACATTTTCATATTTTTTAATTAATCAATGAACTTGTGTGTTTTGTGGAAGATGGATCCTTGAATGATAATTTTTATTAATTAAAAAACACATATTTATATTTTTCTTCCATAATTAAAATTAAACAATAATACACACTGGTAGTTTAAATTCATCTTTACATGTGCAATTAGGATTATATATTATATTTATAGGAATTGATCATTTATCATAACGAAAAATTTGATTGATTGTATAACTAATGGATACAATTATTTTTGGGAGTTTAGTTGGAATTATTCCTTTGTAAAACCACCCATGGATGCTGATTTCTCTATAACATGCACATTTTCTAGGTATCTCTTTGTTTTATTTTTCAATTAGTGGTTTAATAAAATTAATTTAATAAAATTTGGGTGACCCAAAATTCGGTCAAGATTCATCATCCAGCTTCCTAATCTCTATGGGACAAACCCCATACATCAACTATTCTACAACTTTATATCTACGGTTTTTTGGGAAAATATGAAATTATAATTTGATTCTTATCAGGAATTAATGATGTCCTTCAAACATGCCAAGGGTTTAAGTTAACATGATAATGGTAATGTGAGGAAGCCTTTGAAGAGCATATCATGAGACTGATTAATGCACCAATATTAACTCCACCATCAGATAAAAATGATCTATAATATAGTGTTACAACAAAGACGGTAAATAGTTGTTTCCATGTACATAATTATATGGGTATTGCCTATACATCTTGGAAATTGTAAATATAGGAACCGAATTACACAAATCATAAACTTGAGTTGATAGCTATAATCTTTTATTAGATAATATGGAGACACTGCCTCTATGGATAAATATTCTCTATATATACAGACCGAGCAAGTTTGAAATATATCTTCTATTAAAAGGATCTTAACATGAGACAAAGAAGATTCATAGAAATATAAAATAAATATGATTTCTTAATACACTAACACCATTTGAAGGAAAAAATATAGATGATTCATTTAGTTTGAGGGACCATGTAGTTCTGACCATGATAAGGACTAATAAGGAACCAATATATTGAAATCCTGTAAATATGGCTATGGTAATATTTATGCAGGTGTGGACATCATTACTTTTACAATAAATCACTAAATTATATTTAATATAAATAATAGTGAAGTCACAGTATGATTAATAGAACCCACAATGGATGATTGATGTTCTAAATGACAGGAAATTAATATACTTTTTCTATAATGATAGAGTGTTGATGTTTGGAGGGAGGATACATGTTCCATATATACTAGAGTTAAAAAGGGAACTTCTTGATAATGCACATAGCTCAAATTTCAATATAGAACTGAGTAGGAAAAATATGTATAGGTATTAGAGATAACATTTATATAGGATGCTATGAAGCAAGAAATTCTAGACTATGTGTCCAGTTACCAAGTTTTCCATTATGTAAAGGATGAAAGACAATATCCTTAAGGAGTCCTGAAACCTCTTACTATACCTATATGGATGTACTATATTGTTATAATAGCATTTTTAACTAGACTAACAAAGACTCCATGGAAGAATGAAACAATATGAATCATTTTTATTATCCTAATAACTCCACTAATTTCATAGCGATAAGAGAAGGTCTACATTCTGAGTACCTTGATTATCTGTGTATCAATGAATCCATAAGGATTTATGGGGAACCTCTATCTATTGTTTATAATCTTCACACATGGTTTAAATTATAATTTTCTAAGTGTATTCAAAGGGATTTTAGTAATGACATACATTTAATCACATCATATAAACACTAGATAGATGGTTAGTCATAAAGGACTATCGAAACATTCGAAAAAAATATTGAGAAAATGAACTATTGACTTCAAAGGTATGTGGGATCAATATCCACCTTTGTTGGAATTTTAATAATATAATAGTTTCTATTCATGCTTTAATATAGAACCATATAAATAATTCTATTCTTGTGGTTTTATAATAAGATCTATAGGGAAGGAATAGGAGAATGAAAGTTAGTTATCCCGGATCCTATAGGAGAGATGAATGCTCAAGTAATAAATATTCAAAATCTTATTAAAGAAGCCTAGAGGGGAAAATATAAATATTCAGATAATAAATGGATATACATATAATTTCATGTTTATGATCAAGTATTATTATATATTTTACCATGTAACAGAGATGTAAGATTTGGTAAAATGGAAAGTTATGTCCTAGGTACATTAGACCTTTTAAAATTCTAGAATGAATTAGAATTATAGCATATCAATTTGATATGTCGCCCAACCTTTATAAAGTAAATTATCTCTTCCATGTTATATTACTATGTAAATACAATATAGATCCAATTCATGTGACCACACCTAAGGGAATATAGTTATATTCTGATTTCTTATATATTGGAAAGCATGTATATATTCATAGCACTAGGGTTCAAGTGTTGTTGAACCGAACAACTCATCTTGTGGAAGTCCTTTCCAGAAATAAAAATATAAGAGGGAACATGGGATCCTAATGAAGCTATGGGTATGGAATATAAAAACTTTTTAGCTTAAATACACCACAATTTTGAGGAAAAAATTGTTTAATGGGGGATAATGTAACAATTGAAACATTACGATAGTAAGTAAATGCTACATCACAAAACAATCACAATGTTAACATTAATGGGAATTTATTCATTAGTATATTTAATTGTATAATTTTAATATTATAGAATTTTTTTTAATAAAATAAACATAATTTTTGAATTCTTCAAAACATATCTGTTTATGATGATTATTTGTTTTTTTAAAACAAGTTCTATGCATACGAATGTTAAAATTATTTGTCCATACACATATTAATTCATTTTAAAAAAATGGAATATATATTTATAATAAATATGAATAAATTATTTAACTATGAGGATCTTATTTTTAGTAATTTAAATTAAATTACATAGGTTAAATATTATTTACTATGGTAAAAGTAAAATATTCTTTTTCCAAGAATTAATTTTATAGGAGTAATATAATTTTTTTATAAATATATTAGATTAATCTATATAAAAAATGACTCTAATTTTATTTTTTAACACATAAAAAAATACTATAACTCTTAAAAATAAAAATTCTTAGGAAATAAGAATATAAAACACTTAATATATAAAAAGACAATATCTAAAAAATTGTTTTTCTCAAATCTTATTTTTGTAATTTAAAATCCATGTTTATAAAATTTAGAAATTAAATTAAATTAAATTGTTAAAAAAAATTAATTTTATCTTGTCAAAATTTGGTAATTAGGGACTTCTTATATATTATGAAATAAAATAATTACCGTGGTTAATTTATAAAAATGGTTAATAGTGGTAAAACAGGTATGTGAGGTATCTAAAATATTTGAAAATGAAAATGTCACACAACCTTCTAGAAATCCATTTTTGGAATTAAATTCATATCCACATGCCTCACCTACAGTTTCTCAATCTAATTCACTAAACTAATCTAACGCACCTAACACCTATGTTATTCCATTCCAATCCATTACCTAATGTTAGTTTCTATTAAAACCCCTCTTTTCACCAATATATGTAGTCCACTCCAACACTTTCAATAATTATGATCCACTTTATAAGAATTGATCTTTAATTTCCCATTTCCCTCTCTAAATTCCTTGAAATGAGTTTCTAAGGTTCTAAGGAGTCATACCACGTTTTATGAAGATTATATGAAAGGCATGGGTTTCCAATCCTCATATTTATTTTTATATTGAAATTATATTCATATAATTTCATTTCCAAGAATTTATTTGGCAACAATAAAATGGTTTTATAGACTCTTTGATATTATTTTAATTATAGAAAACTTATCCACTCTCTTTATATCATTTTCCAAAGACTTTATTGTCTCTACATCATAGTTTTTATACCACCATTCCATTATCAATTACATACCTTTATTGTAATTTAATATTTCTTTAAACTCAATGAAATTATTACCCTTTTAACATATTTAAATTTAGAAATCCTCTCATCAAAGCCCTTTCTTAAGCCATCAAAATAACCATAAATACAAAATTTTCAAAATGTAAAGAGGGTATTGTTTTCTTATAAAATGGAATCCCTACCAAGATACTAGCTATTGGTGTGGTTGAATCAAATATTCACCTAGGGGTATGCACCCAAAAGGGAATAGGGATGAATTGACATGGTGATTAGACATTTAAACGATGAACAATCCTATGGAGGAAAACATGGCTAGACACTGTCTAGTGATACACTTTGGAATATTCACACGCCCATTATGCATTGTGATGGAGGATTTTCCCTTCCATTATTTGGGTCCCCAATAATGAAGTCAATTATGATAAAATTTTGTCTTATATTAATAACCCAACACATTAAAAATACCATTCAAAACAAATATATCACTATTTCTTTGATTAGGATTCTCAATTACGTAATAAGAAAACCTTATAGATTCTATATTGATTACATATTTATTAAATATCCATCTTATATCTCTAGATGGTTATGATCATGTTATCCAGTTTATTGGTTTTGGGTCAATGTCTTAGAATTGAATATGTTATTATTTTAATATATAAAATTATTGGAAAATTGACTATGTATTAGTTAATAGCTGACTATCTATCTTTTGATGGGTTATGATCATGTTATCATTTTATTTAAATATAGAAAATTATTGGCATTGTGTATGTTATTATTATAATATGGATTCTTATTGAAAATTTTACTATATAGTTTTTATTCATTCAATTTATATCTCGAAATGGGTTATGATAATTTAATCATGTGTACTGACATAAGGAAAATTATTTTAATTCTATATGTTATTATTACAATATAAATTATTATTGGAAAATTAGATTATGATATGAATATTAGTTGCTTCATATAATGAATTAATTATAATTAAACATGTGACAGGTGGGACAAGGCATTATATACCCCATTGATGCACTGGGGGGTCTCATGATACCATCATGTTTAGGTATTTTAGTGTATGTAAACATGTAACAAGATATTTCGTTGATAATAAGATCATGATGCATTGGCATATGGTATGGAATTAGAAATCCTGAATTTTCCATTTCATCAATAGGAAACTAATTATTATTATCCATGTGATCATTTTATTTTTCACTATTATCTATCGACATATTATTAATTTAGATTAATTTTATTATTTATTCATGGTTTTTATCCAATTTTTCTATATCCCATGTTCCATATTTTTTATTTTAACCTTATATTTTATGTTTCAACTTATTATGATTCTAATCTCACTATTAATTTTTTCTTCCCTAAGAAACCTATAGGGGAACATCAATTAATTATCAAGGATATGATTGATAGTCTAACAATGTTCTCACTATATGTTCATGTTGTTTCATAAGTTTTAAAATGTAATTTATATATGTATCAATTCTTATAAGAAAACTAATCTTTTTGATCCTATGAGAATTAAATTATTATGTACCAAAAATAAAATTTAAATATCAGCTCCACATTTCTTAAGTGGAGGATGTTATAGTGGTGATAATATTCTATTGTAAAACATCATGAACATACTATCTTTATTAAAACTTGTATCCAATTATAAATCCAATAATCCAGTGTAGTGGATAAATATTCATTAATCATCATGATCCATGTCAATTTCATGATATTCATTAGACATGGAGATTATTATTTTTAAATATTCCCATTTATCAAGAGGTTACCTTTGTTGGTTTTCATTATTAACTCTTGGATTGGTTCACATTATGTCATAATGCTTATACACCTTACGAAACAAAAAATTGATATATTGTTTTTCATTAGGATAGAACATTTAATTATGTGTTTCATTAGTTAGTATATTCATCCATTTTCACCATTTATGTGCTCAATAAACATATATTACACACTCTAAAGATATGCATGTTCCATGGAGATAGTACCCCTAGTCTTCCTCCCAATTTTTTTCAATCAAGAGAATGGATTTTCAGTCATCCATGGGTTTTATCCCATGAATTCCTAATGAAATCAATTTTCCATTTCTTATCACCAATACATTTAGAACAAAAAAATCCTATTATTTCCATTTTGTCCTTGTATATATATTGAAAATCCACTTCATATATATCAATTCTTATTATAGCTAAGTCCTTTCAAACACGTGGTTTTATCCCACCAATGAACATTTCAATCATATAATCAGGATAAAAAATAAAATTGTATGTGTTATTCGTGAATTTAATTATTCCTTACTCATAACTACTCATGAATTTTTCATCCTTTTGATTCAAATATATGAATTATCTCTCTAATTATGTTTGAGTATTTTGAGGGAAATATTTACAGAAAAATACCTTTAGAATTTATTTTATTCCATATAGTAGACTTCTTCTTTTTTTGTTATATTTTTTGTGGGATTTCACCATTGGATAGCTACAACTTCTAGATGATAAACAGATAAAATGGTCACCTATTCCTCCAATAATTAGAAAACAAAAAATATATTTTCCATCACATTAAACCAATTCCAAATAACATGTAGAAAAAAAGTAAAATCAGAGAATAGGGGACGTTCTAGAATGAATGATTCCATAGAAATGTCCTCATTCCATAGTACATTTGTGAATTCAAAAACATGATGTTAAGGATTATGAAATGGGATAGATTTTTTAAAACAATTATACAGAATTATCCATCCCATTTGGGTGATATTTTGGATGATAATTAAATTTTCTAGCACATCCATTGTTGACCCAATTTTTACATACTTCATCCATTTCTAAAACTAAAATACATAATCATGAGTGATAAAATTTTACATATAAATGTAATTATGAAAAAATAAAACTTGAATTGTTTCACTCTTTAATAAAATAACATTTTCTTTCAGGTCAGAGTAAATAACTCTAGGTTAAATCTAGGTTTCTTTAAGTTTTGTTCTCTTATATTATTTAACCAAATACAATAAAAAGTAAATCCTAAATAATATCTTGTAAAGTGATTGTGATGAAAAAAAAATATCCCATGGGAGTGTCAACTAGGTGTGAATTTATACATCTTTATCATCAACCAGGTGATGATTTATTTAATACATAAAACACACTTTTCTGTGTTACCACCCCTAATTACATCTTTTATAGATCCTAAAACAACATATAGTATCTAAATAATTAAGTTATTGCTAATAAAACATCTTCATTTATAACATAACTAAATTTTTGGATTTTATTCAATACAAACAATAATACCATATACATATCCCTATTATTTTCACTAAATTATCTTATCCTAAACCCTTGAAATGTATAATCAAATCTCCAAATATGACCAAAGATTACTATGATACCAAATTCAACAACCAGGGACATATCTTTTGATCCTGGATATAAAATAAATTTTTACATACTCATTTTGATACCATGTAAGATAATCCTAGATGAAAATACATAAAATATAAAAAAAATTGTTACCTCTCATAATATTCATGCTACTCAAACAAATTTATAGGTTACTTGTCATTGGAGTACAAAAATGTAATCATATTAGTCAAAAATATTTTTGAATATTGCATCATAATCACACCATAATATACATTATTCTAAATATCTCCTAATATATTAACATCCTAATAACATGGGTAATGGAATCATAATAAAGCTGTGATATCAAAATCTTCTTAATAAAAAAATTTCAATGAAGTAGACGAGTTAGATATTAATCATTTGTTAATACTTGTACATAGAGAGAAATATATGATAAATATTTCATAGGTTCGTAATACCATGCTAATCCCATATAAGATGGATAAAATCATATTATAGCTTTAAATAATAATGAAAAATCTTAAAATATGGAAACATGATTATTATTTGGAATATCCTAGAATAACATCACCAACATAAGCATATAAAATGAAAATCAATTAGTAGAGTTGGAATTAGAAATTGATTCCCATATCATTTTAGGAATATTCTTACAACCCATTTACAATATTTATGATTTGGATATAACATATGTATCACTTTAGGATTGGAAAATAACATGTATACCCATTTATGATTGAGAAATAACATATGTACCTATTTAGGCTTGGGCTACAACTTATGTAACTTCTTGAGCCCATGAGATATTTAACATTAAAAAATGTAGTTTATGATGATATTGGACCCCACCCACCAATCATCCAAACATATTCGTTCCACGTTAAAATAATAATTTAATATTTCATAATGTTTTAATGGAATGAAAAATAGCTTTCATAACATTTCTAGATCATATCAACCAAACTTTCATCAATGATAAAAATAAGTGATTTCAAAAAATCAATCACTGAAAAATACTATTCCATAAGAAACTTTTGAGGTTGATTCATGAAAAATGATTTTTAATGAAATAAATACATTTAATATATGAACTTATTTTATAATGAAACCATAAAAGTGTTTTTGGAAAACAGTTTTTACATTATCAAAAAAGATTTTTTCCGAACACAATCAAATGTAATTTTTTAATTGGTGAAGTGAAGTCTATGGAATTTTTTTCGTAAAAAGTATAAAAATAGATTTTCTTCAAAATTATATAAAGGATATAAAATTTAATTTTGATTAAAAAATAAAAAAATTTATTATAAAATGATTAAAAAACTTTTTTATATTTGAAATATCCTTTTTGAAATCCAACATTGTTAAATGAGTAATAAAACATTATTTGCAAAATGGTAAATTAAAATATGATGTTCACATGACTTAATACATAGAATTATTCCTAAATATGATAATAAGACATTGTAAGAATGGTGAGTTGTGTATATAGAAGTCAAATCAACACTTTAGGTGGATAAGTTTATTCAAAGAATATTATAATTTTATGAGAAATGAATTCATTCATAGAAATATATTTGTGGTAAAACTCTTTATACTAATATATATAAGATAAATAATATAATATTAATTTTTTAATGGAATAAAATAATGAAATTAGAATAAATATGTTTAATATGAAACATTATAACTCTAAAAAAAGATTTAGTTGACAAAATCTCATATGGAAAACATAGTTTGTAATGTAATAAACATATAAAAAAGTATTTATGAGATAAAAAATTTATATAAAATAAAAGAAAAGATATAATAAAACATAATAAAATTATAGGTTATAATTTTCCAAAAACATATGAAATAAGTTCAAGAAGTAAAATTACAACTTAATAAATGTGGAATGAATCCAAAGAAATTATTACAACTTGACTAGAAATAAAATAAAAAACTTTAGAAAGGGATAGATTTGAATTGAATATAAATTTACATGAATAAATGGTATATAATTATATAAATTCTCAATTTTTCAATATGTATACTACATAAATAAAATTAGTTATATAACAGAAAACATTCCTCGAACATTTTAATTAGAGACGAAAACAAATACAATATATCGTAACATTAATGAATGCAATATATAATCCAATATAAAAATAGTAACTATTATAATAAGTTATTTGATAACCATATTAATACCTATAACAATTTATGCACATTTTATATAATTAATCTCTTCTTGTATATTAGTTAGTATTTATATATTTTCCTGAATCAGGTGTTTATAATTCTAATCATTTTCACTTGTTTTGTAAGAGCGGTGTCAGTATTTATCCAAATTTTATCATTAAAAGATTATTCAATTTACAATATTTTATGTTTTATAATGATTTATAATTATTCAAATTAATTTTATTAGGGTTTCATAATTTATCCTTGAAGATTAAATCAAAAAAAGGCTTGTTTGGATGACTTTTAAGGATCAAAAAGAATTTTCTTAATTTAATAGTTGAATATTTACCTAAAATTATAAGAAAAAACCATAATTTATATATTTATATAATATTGTAAAATTTATTAAGTAATAAAAATCATATATGATATAATTTTATAGCATTATTCATGTTAGTAGTTAAACCATCCTTGACATTAACATACCATGATTAATGGATGGTGATGCGGTTGTTTAGTAGTCATGAAATTATCAAATAAGTATAATTAAATTATAAAATAATAATTTGGACGATATATATTATTTTAGATGATGTTTAATAAGAATATATTTCATAAAATTATATTATTTAAATCAAAGAGATCATTTTCCTCTTTGTATGATTGTATTTAATGGTTTAATTTATGATGATCATTTATTACTAATATCATTAATATCTTCTTCAATTTTTCAAAAAACCCGTTAAATTTCCACAAAATAATATTTATCCTTGAAACACAGTCTGATAACCAACAATGAAAGGAGAAAATTAATTGTAGAATGTATCGTTCCATGAAGGTTGTAGTATGTATATATACATGGATGATATTATCATTTTTCATAGAACCAGAGAGATGGGTAATATGGTTTATCACACAAAAATATAAAATAATATCAAAATATGAAAATTAGGTATTAAATTCTATATTTATCTATCTATTTTATTCTTTTAATAAAAAATAACATTTTACTTTTTGGAGGCAGTAGTATTAAAATATGCACTTTTCACATTTTCATTTGTCTTATTGAAAATGGGAAAGGTTGATAATTCTTGTACCATCATTATAATAAAATATAAGTATAATATATGTATATATTTTATCTTTTTAAAATTGGGTAATGTAATGTGAGGAAGAATAATTATATATAATGAAGTATAAATGAGTAAAGGTAGGTTATAAATTTATACATCACTGCATGGATTATCTCCTTTTTGAAGGGGTTGAATCCTTTCTTGGGTGGTAATTTAAGATGAATCTAAACTCTTTAAATAGGTTAGTATTTTGAGGATACATAAAGGTATATTCTTGTCTGAATTATGTGGTATTTTGTGTGAGGGGAAGTGAGGAAAGGTGATCCCCTTAAATAAGTTAAAATGGATGTAATTTTTGAAAACACTGATAACTTTTTCCTAATGGAAAGTCACCCTCAATGAAATTGTTACAAAAAAAATAGTTTAATGATTCAGTGATAAATTCAAGTAATATTTCAAAAAACTATTTATAAAATAGTTTTAAATATATTTTTAAACTCTTTACCATTAGATTTTTCACTTTTACCATATTGGATTTTATCGTAGTAACTAGTTTTTAGATAAGGTAACTTATAATTTATTCCTTAAAAAAGGTCCATAATAATTAATTTTTACACACTGATACAAAATTCTAAATTTATTTTATTTTATTCCATTTATAAAATTGATAAGAATTAATTCTAAAAAACTAATTGTGTCATGTATTAAAAATAATTTCAACGAAAAAGTAACTCATGATGGAAAATATCTAATATAGGATGGTAAATAAAATATTATATTTTAAAACATATATTGTAAATTAAAAATATTTTTTTTTCAAATAAGTTGTTTGAAAAGAAAATTATGTAATATTTATTTACTAATAATGTCATAAAATTTGTGGAATTTATTAAAACACTATTTTTCATTATTCACATAAAATTCAATTATTTTAGAAATTCAAAATAATCATCTAAGGATTACAATATTGTGAATAATAATAAATTGATTTTTATTTTTCAAAATTAAATTTCTAAAATTTTATAATTAAATATCTAAATAAAATTTAAAAATACTATGGAAAACTATTCATATAGGAAAAAATATTTTTAAAATGTTAACAATTCATTAATCTTATTTCCGTTAGATTACTAATTAAATTTTGTTTAATAAATTATTTATATTGTTAATATATTACATTATTATATAATCATAATATATTTAGTTTCTTGAACAAAAAAATATGTTTTTAGAAATACTTTTTTAAGTATAAAATGATTTTTCTTAGCTGTTTTGGTTAAACTAATTAAATATCATTAGTATTAAAATTTTTATTTTTCTTATACACATGTGTCTTAAGGTGGTTACTCATATTAATACCTAAAAATTCAATTGATAGCTTTTAAGGTTAATGTTCATTTACTAAAACAATATCATAGTTTTCTTTCTGTTTAATGTTTCATATGGGGGAAGATATCAAATAATTTTTTTATTTAAGGAAAATATACAGTGAAATTTCATGCTGTTAAATTTGAGGAAAATTTGTTCAGTAAATAAACATATCCATTATCCAAATCAATTTTATAATTTAAAATTTAATTTATAGTTTAAATATTTTCATTTATTGTATCAATATAAATTTTATTTTTAAATTTTCACATTAGTTTTTAGAGACATCTAATAGTTTTAATTTTTTAATATATTTCTTTTTATTTCATTTTCTTAGAATCTTGATTCACATTTCCTCTATATTAATTTTCTAACCACACTGTTTTTTTATGATATAAAAAAATTTAAAATTTATATTTAATGGAATTAGAAAAGTAAAATCTAAACATGAATATGATAATACTTAAAACTAGAAGATATCATGAGAAAAAATATTTGAATAGGATGAAAATCCATTAAAGAAGACAACACTAAATTCATAACACCATATGATGAAATATAACTTCAATAAGGTAGTGAAAATAAGTATCTCATAATAAATAATTTTCAAATAAAATGAGATATCAATTTAGAATTATATTTGGTATTGTGTGTTAGTTTAAATATCTTTAAAAATCAATATCCTTTAATGAATTCCAAGAAAAAATTTCTTCATAACCAATAGAGATGTTCCTTGAGTAAAAAACATGATCTAATATCAATTTTTGTTTTTCTCTAAACTGATGATATATATATATATAAATATTTTCTATTATATATATAAATACATCCTTAAGAGTGATTCAATATCTGATTCCAAATGTTAGGTATCAATGAAGTGATGTACGGACCATTATATGGGGAGTGAATTAGTGCTCTTTTTTTAAACATTACACTTTCTCCATATTCAAAACAATATAATTTTTATTCATGTTACTTATGTAATCTTGATCTAGTCAGTTTAATAAAAATAATTATGAATAGAGTAATGATAATTAGAGAATGAAAATTAAAAACAAGTTGATTTTAGAAGGTCTTTCTGTTATTTTTATCTATTAGTTTACCCTTAGTATTCGATATTTTTTATTTTATACCATGCATTTTTTTTATTATTATCTTAAAAGAATAAGTGGCTAGAGTTGAAAAATTTTCTTTAAACCCTATAATATATATATATAATATTAAATTAATGGAAAGTTAATAAAAATAAATATCACCCACATTATTGAATTATCTCATTCTACCATCCTTAGGTACCTCTATTCCATGTACAATATTGGAATTGTTCTTTTCTAACTAATTCCCCTCTTTGGGTAGTTTTAAATTATGTTTTTTCTACTCAAACATAAATCAATAACAATATTAACCCTATATTGTTCCATTTCAAATATTCATATACTTATTAATAGTTGTTTTAAATCATTGAATCATGAATAACTTTAACTTTCTCTATATTGAAATACCATAATATAATCAGTCAATAATAGTTTGATAACTATGAAATTTTCTCAAAAACCCCTCAATATATTCTAAATATATAAAAAATTTATCAAATTATATTTAAGTATATTAAAAAATGACTCTTACTATGACATTGTTTTTGTAGTTAAACGAAGAATCATTAACCAAAATATTATCTCTAATGTTATGAAAATAAGAAATAAATTTTTCTTTATTCCTCCACATTTTTTACTAAAACCATGATGTGTTTGGTATCGAATCATATTATTGTTTTTTCATTATCCCTTTATATAATTTTTGGACTATGATCCCATGAATCACAATGTTTTTCTCCTCAGAATATAATATAATGTCTAAAAAATTGTAGTTTTTTATATATCTAGTGGATATTGACATAATTATGTAATCATCAGAAACCATTATTATAATATTAATGTTTATCTTTCTAAACCATGTTTTAGTCTATTAATGCATGATTATTCACATGAACATTTTAATTAATGACTGTAGCTACTTCTTCAAACCATGAAAATGAACCCTGAGCATTTCAACAATATTTTAATGTTTTCAAAAAAATTGTCTCATGTTTGTATTCATCCTAATTAATAGGGTGTACTAATTTTTAACACATAAAACTATGTTAAAATTTATAACTATTTTCCTCAAACCATATTGTGGTGAAGAAGACCATAATTTTTTTTACCCCATATAGTGGTCAATGTGTTCCACCATTAAACCACCTAGAAAAATAAAAAATTATAACATGTTTTTCATTGAATTTTTTTTTCAAAAAAAACTATGACATAGCCAGAGCACCACCCTTGAGATTATTTTTCTAAATATTTATTGATAATCCTCACACACAATTTCAAGTCACCACAATATCATTTTTCTTCTAAATAATCTCTTAATTCTTTAACAATGGAATTATTCTCCCCATTCAATTGGATACTCAATAATTTAAAAATATTTCAACATTATCCATGTAGTAAATGTGTAAGGTGAAAAACCCCAATTTTAAATTACTATTATGGATCCTAAATAGAAATCATAGAATAAAATAAAAATATTTATGTATATGATAAATGTTATCGTGTCAAAGCATAACATAATTGGTAGAATAAATAACTGATTCCATTTAGAGGTTTATGAATCTAAAACATTGGATATGATGCTATTTTTATAGAATCACCATCTATTGGTTACTAGTAATTCATATAGCCAATGGAAACTCCTTTATTGAATATAAGGAGTCACAAAATCCTTCATGAAAGTCATGTTCCTAATAAATCATTAACTAATGAGTTCTTCTTCATTTTCTTAAGATATCAAGGTGTATAATTATATCTATCATATTTTTAACCTCTATATATATATTATATATGGTACTATGTCAACCTTATTGTGTTTTAAAAAATTATATTCATCTCAAAAAATAGTTATTTCATTCTTATAAAACAAGTATATCTTTAAAATTCTTGTAGAAAAAAATCAATAATTTATACTACATGATATTAGAATATAAAATAAGTTATCATATTAATTATAAATACAATGTGAATATTTGTAACGTCCTGGTTCCGGAAGCCTCCCTGAGGCATTACGTACCTGGTTGGTCATATTGACTTAAGCATATTTCCCCGAATTCCAGAGGCTACTGACTAGTAGTAAGGGCCTTGGGTGTGATAGTGGGGAAACTATGGCCTCATTGGCAGAGTAACACAACGAAAGAGAAATAGATAAAAATAGTGAAATCAGTAATAATGGAATACAATAGTAAATAGTAGAAGACTGAATGTAATAAGTAGCTGGAGCACATATATAATGATGCATGATACATAATTCTAGGAAAGCATCCAAACACTGTACAATGGTGGAATATAGTACTAAACTAGAGTACAAATGAAAACAAGTGAAATATTCAGCATCATAAGCCTCATCTTGGTCTCATTCTCTACATATCCTCAACAATCATGTACCTTAAGTAAATGGGTGCTTTACCTTATCTATACCTTCAAAAATATAATATTTTTGGGCCCAAAAGCATGACCCAACCAGGGTGTGATAATAATCCCAGTAGGCAACCACCAAAATATTTTTTTCGAACAGTCATTGAATATACATGGAAGACAATAAGTAATAAAAAGCAGTAAACAAGGAAGTACTCAACCATATATATTTCCACAGTTTCAAAACATTCAATTCCACATATCAAGAAACATGCTAATCAAAAACAAGTAACCCTCTAGGATATACTCACGGATTATCCCCTCGGGTCCTGCCTAGAAACACAAGTAACCCTATGGGAAGTACACACAGTCTAACCCCTCTAGTTCAGTTTTACCATAGAGTCTCTGGGTAAGCACTCGCCATAAATTCCCCCTATAGTCTCAAATCTATAACTAAAGGTTCTCTGAGGAATCACTTACGTCACATTCCCCATATGGACCGCGTTGAGGAACTACAGACCCTCATAAGAAGCACATACACCAATTCCCACTATAGTCTAGCATCATAATAGTAAAAACAGACACTCTGGAGAAGCCCTTACATCCATTCACCCTATTGTATACTATACCATGTTCTCACTACTCTGGGTAAGTCAAGAAAGCATGGAAATGTGTATTGGCCAATGTAAACCTCAATAACTACTTGTCTAATAGTCTACAACATAACAGCATGTCAGATAAACATCACTCCATCATAAAAATAATAGGCATGGAATTTAATTAGCAACCCAACAGGAAAAAGACCAAACTATCAAAACAGGCAACAGTCATGGTCAAACACTTCCAAAGCATATCAATTCACCCAATTCTCATTCAATAACCTCTACTCAAGCATACAAGCATGGTAGGAATGAAACAGGTCTAAAACAGTAAACATGCAACACCCCATTCAAGGGTTTTGGGAACTTTTGCCTATATAACTCAAAGAAATTTGATGGAAAGGCACAAACCACCTACCTTATACTTGTAGGATCTCTATACATGAAACTCAATCCTTGAATCTCCCACGAACACTATAGATCTATAGAAACATAAAAAACACTCAACTGACGATAACATGAGAAAGTGGAGGAATCAGGAAACGATGCTCTATGAGAAGGAATATCGTATCGAGGTGATCCCAATGCAATATACGAAGGATGATTCAAAGAACAGATGCTCGGTTAGGATCACAGAGGAAGATCAGCTCCATTCTATCACTCTCGGACAAACAAAACCTAGAAGAAGGTGGTTATATCTGTCAGACGCAACCTCAGTGCGTTTAATGAAAAAAAAGAAATTACACGACGTGTACATTATATTTACATGGCATGTAATTTCATTCTCCAACCCCCACATTATGTGGTATCCAGGTCACCACAAATGTCCTTGTGCATGGCCGCTACATGACCAGCACCCAGATACTCATGGTAACCGAGTACATGGTGTATACTCATAATGTACAAGACGTGTACTTAAAAAATTTCTAGAAACTCATCATTTTCTCTAAAACACCAAAAAAAGAAAAACATACCTAAAAATAAGATCTAGGTTCTTACAAACATAAATTATAAAGAAATTCATCCCTAAATTTCCCTAGCAAGGAGGTGTAGAAGAAGATTCCTCAAACATTTCCTACCACTATGATCATACATCGGCCTCCCTCTCCTAGCTCCCATTCTGTACTCACCCATGCTATCATAGCACTCATACCAGCGGAACAGACTCTCTACAGAGAACCTTCATTTTGCGTTCAAAAATCCTGATATGATTCTCCTTGAATGAGGCGTCCACCCCTAACTCAACCTCCTTAGGTTGAAAAGCATGAGATGGGTCTAAGAAGTAATTTCCATGTAGAGAAATGAGTAGAACGACATGCATATCATGATACCTCAGAGGTAACTGCAATTGATAGGCATCCAACCCAATGCTCTCCAACACCTCAAATGGCTTGACGTACCTTGGTGAAAGCTTACACTATCTCACAATTCTCCGGTGTCCAAACCACGGTGTGAAACAAAAGAAAATTTGATCCCCAACCTCGAACTCCAGAGGTCATCTTCGCTGATCAGCATAAGACTTCTGTCAAGACTGTGAAATAGAAATCCTCTTCTGAATCAACATTAACTGCTCTGTGGTCTCCTAGACAAGACGAGGTCCCAGCATAGCTACCTCTTCTACCTTCATCCATCATTAGGAAGATCTGTATGGCCTACCGTACAAAGCATCATAGGGTTCCATTTGAATAGATTCTTGAAAACATTTATTTTAGTCAAACTCAACAAGAGGTATGTGCTTCTCCCAAGAACCTCCATAATCTATGATTCTTGCACGATGCATGTTTTTATGAACCTGAATAATATGCTCGGACTGACCATCTATCTGGTTGTGGTAAGCTCTACTAAGAAGTACCTGTGTACCCAAGGCCTTATGCAGCCCCTTCCAGACCCGAGATGTAAAACATTCATCCTTGACTGAAACAATGGATTTTGGAACCCCATGTAGAAGTAAAATATCATGGATGTAAAACCTTCCAAACTCATCCACATTTAAGGTCACCCTAATTGTGAAGAATTGATAAACCTTCATGTGTCTATCAATGGCAACCCAAATAGCATAATCCCTGCAAGGAAACCTCGACACACCTATCTCAAAATCCATTGCTACATCATTCCACTTCAAATCGGAAATGAGTAACTACCTAAAAATCCCTACTAGTCACTAATGATCCTCCTTCACCTGCTGACAAAAGGAACACCTCATAACAAAATGAGAAAAATCTCTCTTCATACCTGGCCACCAATGATGACGTTGTAGATCACGATACATCATGGTGACACTAGGATGAACTGACCAAATTGGGGAATGACAGTCACGCATCAGCTCCTTGCGTATATCTGCTGACACCCATATGCGCCCATGAAAACAAAAGATATGATCCTCGCCTATGGTCTATCCAAGAATAGGGTCCTCTCCTAACACACATTCTCATAGGACTAGGCCTTCAGAATCTCATTGTGACCTCATTCTAACTCGATCAAAAAGAGTAGTGGTAACGACTACAGAAGGAAGAAACGTCTACCCCTTCCTATCATTCACCACCAAATGCATCTCAGAGAACAGAGCCATAAGCTGCAACTCACTACTGGACTTCTAAACTTCATGTATGTGAGTCCTCCTACTCAACACATCAGCCACTGCATTTCCTTTCCCAGGCGTATAGGAAAGCTCCATGTCAAAGGATTGATGGTCCAAAAACAACCTTCACTATCCCAAATTCAAGTCATGCTTAGTGGAGATATACTTGAAACTTTTTTGGTTGGTGAAAACAACAAAATTATCTCTTAGAAGATAATGTCTCCAACAGCGTAAGGCATAAACAACTACATACAAGTCATGATCGTGTGTTGGGTAAATCCTCTCATTTGGCCCCAATGGCTAAGACCTGTACACAATGACTCTTTCTTCTATAATAAGAATAGCTCCATGCCCGTTACCTGAAGCATCAAAGTGCATAGTATAGCTCTTGATTGGCTCTAGAAAAACTAGTATCGGTGATAAAGTCAACCTCCCTTTCAGCATTATAAAGGCTGACTCACAAGAATCCGACCACAAGAACGTTTCACCATTCAAAGTGAATCCCATCAGTGGCTTTGATAAGCATGAAAATTAAGGTATAAAACATCTTTAGTATTAAGGAATCCTTAGAAAAATTATCACCTCAAAGAAGTTCCTTGGATACTCTCTAGAAACCACATCTCACACTTTTTAGGGGTCTAATGATACTCTTATCTCTGTTTTACCATGACCCAAGATGTGAATCTGATCCATCCAAAAGTGTCATTTTGAGAGATTATCATATAACTGATGATCTCTCAGTGTACTCAAAACAATCTCAAGATAGGTAGCATGGTCATGTCGAGTGTGAGATTACACCAAGATCTCGTCCATGAAAACCACAACGAAAGATTCCATGTATGGATGGAACACACGGTTCATCACAGCCATGAAGACTTTAGGCATGTTCGTGAGACCAAATGGAATAACCACATATTTTTATAGAACATAACTTCTCTGGAAAGCTATAAGAGGTATATCAGATGGTCTAATGTGAAACTGAGGATAACTGGATCTCAAGTCAATCTTCGAGAAAACCCAGGATCCTTGAAGATGATCAAAGTTATCATCAATACTTAGCAAGGGATATCAGTTCTTCATAGTTAACTAGTTTATCTTCCAATAATCCACACAAATTCTAAGGTTACCATCCACATTCTTTGAAAAAAAGACTTGAGAACCCCAAGGATATTTATTAGGTTGGATAATACCATTTTCCTACAACTCTTCCAACTACTTCTTGAGCTCTTGTAACTCTGGCGTAGCCAACCTATAAGGAGGAAAGGACACTGGTGATGCTCTGGCATAAGCTCAACAGAAAAGTCTACCTCTCCCTTTAGAGGAAAACCTGAAATTTCCTCTGGAAAGATATCCCTGAAATGATCCACCAATATAGGAAAGTCCATATGATAAGTCCCCTGGTCATCTAGATATAGACTAGCAATCTGGGATTTAACTCCTCTCAACCCAAGATGCTTGGGTCACGCTCTGCTCACCCAGACATCCCACTCTCCATTATGAAAAATTGTTCTTCCCTCTTGTGATGTGAAACTCACGGTACAGTGATAAATTTCATCAACTTCCTGGAAGGAAACTAACTAGTCTATTCTAAGAATGACATCATAGCCTACCATCTCTTGGACATAAAGGTCCCATAAGAAGAGACTTACAAAAACCACAAGAGTGCACTCTTTGCACTAACGTACACTAGCTGTTATTGTCCGCAACGATGTTTCCAACATCTAGACATCAGTAGAAGTAACGATACAAAGACCAAGGCTCTCCACAATAACAACAGATATAAAGTTATGCATATCCCCTGTATCGAAAAGAGTAGAAGATAAAACTGAGGAAACTAGGATCGTACCTTGAACTGTTGAGGTTCGGAGATCATGCTCTTTCTGGATCTGCTCCCCCAAAAATTTCTGACCTGTGTCGTGGCCCTGTGACCCTACCTAAACACCCTGAGCTGATACATTATACTGTCTCTAAAAGCCTGTTGAATGACTACCATAGTCATGACCTCCACCTCCACCTGAACGGCAGGAAGAACACCTATTCCTAAACTGATGAGAAATTGGTGGCGCTGCACATATATGGGGAGTCATAGAAGAACCTATGTCACCAGGTGATTGTGAGAAGATCTGATAGAAACATTTTAGATGACCCATATTTCTTTAATATCGACACACCACTGGGTCTCTCGGGAAAAGTTGCCTCATATGCCTACTCTTCCCGCACTAGTAGCGCACCACCTGACTACCAGAAGAATAGTCTCACCTCCTTAGATCACCAAGAGAAGACTCCCTATGGCACATCCTACTATCAGTAGGCGGGATACTAACTCCTGATGTCGAACCACCCTGGCTAACAACTCATGAATCCCTTAAATATTTCTCCGTGATCAGCGCCTAGTTGATGATAATGAGATTAATTTCAACCTGAAGATGCTCACCTACGATCAGATGTCGTGCTTCCGACCATCCTCAAATTTCCTTACAAGGAATAAATAATCACCTCCTAGAATAGGCGTGAAGCAATGAAGCTCTAGGAAATGAGAAGAATACACCATGACAGAAAGAGTACCCTTCTCTATACTCATAAACACATGGGCTAAATCCGCCCTCAATGTCTCTGTATTTATGAAGTCATAGAAGGAACACTATAACTCATCCCAATCCATGACCTACTGGTGTCCTACCATTGAGATCACATCCCACCATCTTTTGGAGGAATCCATAAGCATGTACATAATGAGATTCACCCTCCTCTATGAAGGAGTCTCTAGATGATCAAAGATAGACTATGTGGCTTCTAACCATGACTTTGTAGCTTGAGGTCCTCCTTCCCCTATGAACATGGGAGGATGCTACTGCTGGAAAACCCAAATCATCTCTACCATAGACGGGGAAAGATGCAGTACTCCGTGAAAAGTCTGCATCAACCCCAGGAAGCCCTCTCGAAACTATGCATCAGCACCTGTGTCCAGAATGATAGCTGGTCCCAAGACTGGAACTACAGAAGGATCTGTTGGAAGTCATTAATCAGCCATGTCTTGTATATGATTATTTCCCTATAATTGGCATACAGCCGGAGGAAATCTCGGTGGAATGACTCTTCAAGGTCAAGCACACACCTTAGATGAAGATTATCAAGGACTTAAAACAAGAAGAGAAGGGAGGGAACATGAGAAAGAATGAATTACTATTTTTCAAAACATGGATAAATGGCATGTATAATGCCTACACGGCATGCTCCCATAATCCTTCCACATGGGCGTGTACCTCTACCAAAATAGGTCATGTAAAACCTTAAACATGGCGTGTTATCCTTACACACAGCATGTACATGAATTCTCTTCCCCAGCCCAAGTCCAATTACATGACTAGGCCATATGGTACTCCTAGAAAAAGACTACTAAGTGTGTTAGTTCCAGACACATGGTGTACTAGATGAGCCTCACTATCCTGTGTTGTTAGTGACATGGTTGGATACATGGATCAAACTACATGGCATGTACCATATTGGCAAGGCGTGTACTAGGAAGATTTAACTGATGTGTGTTTCTCGTTACACGACCATGTACTCGAGTTACACTACACAATATATTCTAGATAGACACGACATGTTTTATAAAGGAACAAACCAACCCGTGTTGTTAGTGACATGGCCAGATTCCAGGGATTAAACTACATAGAATGTTCTAGAAGTACATGGCATGTATTCGAAATGACTCAACCGACTCGTGTTGTTAGTGAGACGACCGGTTACACAGTTCTACAACATGGTGTGTACATCTAGTACACGACATGTCCTACCAAAGATTTCAAACCCTATTCCTCTGCCCACACAGTCTGGGACACATTTAGAGACTACATATCTTTTAAAAATGGTATACGGTGTGTACTTAAGAAAAACAGTTTCTTCCAGAACATAAGAACACATGGAATGTATTCCTCAATACACGGTGGGTGTTCTCGTTTTTTCCAGATAGTAAGCCTCATAAACTACTCTGGATCCCAGAAAAACACTAAAATGAACATTAAATTTCCAAATTCCGTTCTGTGAGGGACTATACTCTTTTCCAATCAAGGCTTGGCATCTTCAACGAGTCATAAAAAAGAATAATATATCAATGATCCACCAAATTCTAGTCCAAGAGGGCCCACAACACCTCAAGAACATGGTTTGGTGTTAATTCAAAAAAATCCTTACATAACTAATACCCAATCCAAAAACATGTATTTTTATCAAGGAATACATCAAAACAACATGTATATATAGCACAAAATATACCACAACAACTTGAAATCTCAAATGCAACCTAAATGGCATGGTAGGAATGCATGGAATGTGATTTTTAGCAAGTGTGTTTATGATGCATGATATGGAATACCCTCGTCTTATTAGGTTTAAATAAAAATAAAACATCAATAACATCTAAAATAATAACACAAAGCATGTTAATCACCCATGTTGACATAAAACCAGTGGTAATAATTTCAAAACTTGAAAAATTGCAATAAACGTGTTAGATTGGCTTTTCCCTATACACGGATTAGCTACTCTTGGGAAAAACTTATTACCAAGTACCTATTCTATCTTATCTCTATCTATAGGCTCCAAATAGTTTTTCAAGAGAAAATAATTCCTCTGATATCACTTTTTAATGTCCCGGTTATGGAATTCGCCCCGAGGCGCCCCGTACTCGGTTGGTCACATGGCCTCAAGCGCATTTCCCTGAGTGCCATAGGTTGTGCACTAGGAGTGAAGGACATTGGTGTGATAGGGGGGAAACTATGCCCTCATTGGAAGAGTATCACAATGGAAGCGAAATAGTTAACAATATTAGAAGTTGTAATAATTGAATTCAACAGTAAACAACATAAGGCTGAATGTAATAAGCAGCTGGAGCACGTATATAGTGATGCATGATACATATGTCTAAGAGAGTAGACAAACACATTACAATGATAATATAAAACACTAAACCAAATTAAAAAAGAAAACAAGTGAACTCCTTAGCATCGCAAGCCTCAACGTGGCCCACGGTCTCCAGCTCCTCAGCAATCATTTACCTGGTGTAGAAGGGATCTTTCCCTTATCTATAACTGCAAAAATATAATCTTTTTGGGCCCAAAATCATTACCCAAATTGGGTGTCTGACTAATCCCAGTACGCAACTACAAAAAGATATGTGCCTAACAGTCAGGGAATATATATGAAAGGAAATAAGTAAAAAGAGGCAGTAAACAAGGAAGTACTCAGCAGTAGAAATTTGCACATGTTCAAAGCATTCAATTACACATATGAAGCATGAAATTAATCAAAAATAGGTAACCCTATTGGATGTACTCACGAAATATCCTCTATGGTCATACATAGCAACACAAGAAACCTTCAAGGAAGTACACACATTCTAACTACTCTGGTTTAACTTTATCATAGACTCTCGATGGAAGAACTCACAGTCAATTCTCCCTATCGTCTTGTATCAGTCACTAAAGGCACTCTAAGGATGAACTTAAATCACATTATCCATATGGACCACCTCAAGGAACTAAATACACTATATGTAAGAACATACGTCAATTCCACCAATGTTATCACATCATAACCGTAAAAATAGACACTCTGGAGAAGATATTATGCCCATTTTTCCTATAGTCTACTACACCTGTTTCTCACGGCCCTCTGTAAGTCAAGGAAGCATGAAAATGCATATAAACCAATGTAATCCTCAAGAACTACTTGGATAATTGTCTAAAGTATAACAACATGTCAGATGAACATCACTTCATCCTAGAAATACATGGCATGGAATGGAATCAACATTCTAATAGGCAAACTAGACCAAATGGTCAAAACAAGAAACATGCATGGGAAAAAACTTCCAAACATAGCAATTCAACCTATTCTCATTCAATTAACCTCTACTCAAGAATACAAGCATGGAAGGAAAACAACTGGTCTAAAAATAGTTAACATGCAATACCATGTTCAATGGTATTGGGCACTTTTGCACATATAACTCAAAGACTATCAATGTAAGGAAACAAACCACCTACTTCAGCGTTGTAAGATCACTATACATGAACCTCAAACCTTGAATCACCCAATAACAACGTAGATCTATTAAAACATTAAAAACACTCTACCGATGATAACGTGAGAAAGAAGAGGAATTGGAAAATGATGCTCTAAGAGAATGAAGAGCTTACCGAGGCAATCCCAACACAATCAACGACTGTCGATTTGGAGAATAAAAGCTCGGTCGGGAGCTCAGAGGAAGTTAATCATCGTTCTCTCTCTCTCTCCAAGATGAACCAAACCTAGAAGAAGGTGGTTCTATCCATCAGACGTGACCCTAGTGTATTTAATGAAAAGAAAGAAATTACACGGTGTGTACATTATATGTACATGGAGTGTAATTGCCTTCAATGGCCCCCGCATTAAGCTATCTCCAGGTCACCACACATGGCCGTGTGCATGGCCGCTAAACGACCAGCACCCGGCTTCCCACGGTAACCTAGTACATTGTGTTTACTCATAATGTACATGGCGTGTACATTAAAAATTTCCAAAAAACACATCTTTTTCTCAAAAACACTAGATAAAGAAAAACATACCCTAAAAAAATATGGGTTCTTACAATATTGAAAATAAATACAGCCTATAATAAAAAATTGAAACCAATATTTGATATACTAAATTAATCTCCATATTAACGATATTTATGGACACATAACAACATCACCAATTAAACAAAAAAAATATGTTTTTCTATAACTTCGTCACCAATGACAATAGAGAAAGAACCTTAAGTATAAAATATCATCTAAAATATCATTTTTAAATATTATTTTATGAAATTTTGGAAACCAAAGGTATTAAACATCTAAATACATACATAAATAATGAAAATAATTATCCAATAGTTATACTAAAACCCCACCCTCATATTCACAAGGACCATTCATGACAAAAAATCATCATAATAGATTAAATCCTAAATACCATAGTGAAAATTATATTTTTTAATAAAAATAATTCTATTACACATATAAAAATTATTTCAACCATTACTTTGACTTCCTTCTAATAAATTCTCAAAACTATTCATCCCATCATTCCATAATCAAAACCAAAATCAATCAACATTTTAGGATTTATTGATGGGTGTATTCATTCCATCAAGCATTAAATTCTAAAAATTTCATTCATGACTTCCAAAATAAATCATCCATTGATCATATTCTATTAGAGGTTAGATATATAAAGTAAAACATCAAACATTTGAAATAAATTATTTTAAAACATAAGAAAGAGCTTCTTAAAATTTTCAAATAAACAAAATCTTATTAAAGAGAGATAATAGAGAGTGTAATTGATATACTCTATTGTAATTAATTTTTATTTTATTATCCTTATACATTTTAACTTCATTATGTGATTTTTTCATTACTTCTATTTATAGTGTTTTTTATAAATTTTATTATTATTATTATTATTAGAATGCATCTTGGTTTTTCTTGTTAATGTTTTGTCCAAAAGGAGGTAGTTGTGTGACTGCCTTATTGAAAGGCAGCACACCCACTACCACATTTTCTCCAGATCGATGACATGGAAAAGGCTGCAATTGGTTAGACACCATTTACCAAAAATAAATCCAAAGGTGGTCGGGGTGTTCCAACTATTTCCTCATGTAAATTCCAATTCCCCCCCCCCCTACTGTCATTCCTTTCAGACCATATAAAATGGAACCCCCCCCCCACACACACACACTCTTCACATGAAAATACTCACATCCCCCTATATATCCCACATTTTCCATCTAAATGAATCTTTCCTTATCTGTGGTGGTTCCGGGGTCCAAAAGAAGTCCCAATTGTTTGAAAAGTTTTATTTGAAGATACTTTGTTATTTAATTTTAATTTTTTTTATTCAATTTTTTTGTAGTTACTTTTAAATATTTTATTTATTATGTACTTTAGTTATTTATATACAGTTTAAAAATAATAGTTCTTTTTAGAAATGATAAAGTAGATATTAACTATTGAATGAATTAGGAATAAAAATGACTATATATAATGATTAGATAATAATTATTAAATAATGAGTATCATATGATTAATTAATTCATTAGGTATAATTAATTAAGGATTAGGTAATGTTTAAAAAATGATTATAGAATATTGAAATATTGAATTATTACTAATTAATTATTGATTAAATTATGATTAAATAATTATTAATTAATGATTAATGATTGATTAATTAATGATTAAATAATTTTTATGTAATGATTAACTCATGAATATGTTCTGATAATCTAATTATTAACTAATGGTTAATGAATGAATAAAGAATGATTGTGTATTTATTAAAAAATTATTAATGAATCATTAAAGAGTGATTAGTGAATGATTAACTAATGATTATTTAATAAATAATGAGTCATTAACTAATTTTTTAAAAATGATTAAATAATAATTATTTAATAATTAATTAATTATTAAAGAATAATTTAATAATGATTAGATAACGATTAAGGAATTATAAAAGAATGATTAATTAATGATTAATGAAGGATTAAATAATGATAAAGTAATTGTTAAAAAATTATTAAAGGATGAATAGATAATGATTAATGAATGATTAAAGAATTATTAAAGAATTATTAAAGAATTATTAACTAATGGTGGAATAATGATTAATTGATTATTAATTAATTATTAATTATTGATTAAAGAATGATTACGAAGTGATTGAGTAATGAATAACTAATGGTTAGCTGATGGTTAACTAATAGTTAACAGTTGGGTAAATAATGGTTAACAGTTGGATAACTAATGGTTAACTAATGATTAAGTATTTAATAAATAGTGATTAAATAATTATTAGATAATGATTATGTAATGAATAATGAATCATTAAGTAGTGATTAACCAATGATTCTGTAATAATTAACTAATAATTTAGTAATGGTTAAAGAATTATTACTGAATGATTAAAAATTATTATTTACTGACTAAAGAATTCTTAAGGAATGATTAAATAATTATTAATTAATTATTAACTAATGATTAACTAATGGTTAACTAATGGTTAACTAAACCTAAACTAATGGTTAACTAAAGGTAAACTTATGATTAACTAATGACTAACCGATAATTGAACAATGACTAAACATTGAAAAACTTTTGATTAATAAAGAATAATCATAGCATGAAAGATGAAAAATTGGATGACAAATAGGGTTAGTTGTATATATGATTTGTTACCCATGAAATTTAGATGATTTGTCCCTTATTTCATGAATCTTTTTTTAATTTCGATTGATATGTTTTATTTTATTCATGTCCCCTTTATATATCACTAAAAATATCTTTAGTGTTATTATAAATTATACTAAACATCATTTGTGTCATCCTTTATGATATAAGAAAATGTTTAAAAATTTTGGTAGCATAATTATTATGTTCTTATCTATGAAATAAAATTAATTTTTTGATACTACAAGTGGATGTGGCTCTGGAATAGATGTACCAAGGAGTAATAACCCTGATAAGGTGTGTTGGGACTAACATGTTGTAACATGGTACATGACAACATGCCTTACTACACACCTAGTTTTACACTCATAAGGTATATGTTTTAGATGATTAATATTTTCATTACAAACTACTAAAATAGATTTAGGGAGATTAAAAATTATACTATGAAACATTATAATCATATTTTATCATATAAGAATATGTTCTAAAATTTTAGTATTCTAATCTTTGAATAATCGACCCTCATAGTCAATAGTATCCAGTAATTTTTTTGAAACCAAGATAAAAATAATAGAAAACACCAAATCTGTTTATTTATCAATGATAAAATGAAAAATATGATCATATTAAGTAAAATGGATATGATCATACACATTAATTAAAACATGAATTCTTTACAATAGACAAGTATGAATTTGACATTTTTCAACAAAATAGCATTTGGATGAGATGATTCAAACATCAGAAGTGAGGTAAAATACAACTTTTTTTAAATTAGTAGATTAAAAGAAAATTCAAAAGGGATGTGCATAACATTTTGGTTTTCAAATGTTTTCAGCCTTATAATGTCATCTAAGATAATATATAAGATATTTTATTAATTTGATGAAAGATTTAAAAAATTCAAAAGTTAAGTACATCTCTTTGGTAGATGTAATTATGATACCAATTGAATAATCAGATGGATTTTACATCACATCAAAAGTTAGGTTCATCTCATCCAAACTCTGTTCTATTGAAAAATGAAAAGTTATTTTTGTTTGAGGTTAAGAATTCATGTGTTATTAAATTTGTTGGTTCTTATACATTTCAATTTATAAGAATATAATTGTCATTTTATCATGGATAAATAAAGTAATTTGTTTTTTCCTCTTATTTTTACATTGGTTTTCAAAATATTTTGTGACTTATTTTCTAATTAAAATTTATATACAAAAACATTAGTATCATATTTTATGCTATAAAAATATGTTACAAAATTTTAGAATCATAAATATTATATGTTCAACCCTAAATGTTACTATTATTTACACTATCAGAATATTTATGAATAGACTTTTTTAATGTAGAGAGTCAGGTTTCATCTGTTTACTAATATTGAGATGAAATTAAAACTCAGTAATGATCTTCATATATATTTATACCAAAAATTATGGTTAGGAAATTTGATATTTTAACCCTAAATGAACCTCAAGATAGAATTTGTGATTGTTATTGTATGAGACTTGACCAGGAGATCAATTCTGTTAGATATAGACATTTGAAATTATTGTAGAAACTACTGTATCATTCTTGTACATTGATTGATGATTAGAATTTTTTCCAATAAATTAATTCAATTTTACAACGATCAGATGGTTCCATGAAGGAGTTATATGTTGACGTTTCTACTATATAACAACAACATCCAATTACTTATAGATGTTGAATAACCTGAGTGGTTTAAGATGGTATGCCCAATGAAATTGAGGCTCCTTACTATAATGTAGAAGAGGAAAACCTATATAAACTCTAGGATATAGAAGTAAATCTTATTATAATGAGGATATTTTTAATGATGGGTCATATGGAGTCAATAGTGACTATGAGGAGGCATCAAAATAAGTTCGGGATGATGTTTCCAAAATTGTAGTGGTTTTATAGTAGCCCCAACCCATCAGAATTCATACACCAGTCTTCTCATCATGGTCTGATGTAATGATGCCTCTTCCAAAATTCTACTGTAATTTTCACACATGTACAACTGTGTTTCTGATATTTGTAGTGGATATGTTTAGTTTGATGGGAAAAATATTATATGTTGGATTGGATTTTTAAAGTAAATATCCATTAAAAATATTCTTAAAAGGAATAAAATATATATTAATTATATATATTTAGTTCAAGAATGAATCCAAAAAAATACTCACAATACGGTGTGACAGGTATGGGGATGATTGCAGAGTCCTCTTTTTGGAGATTCTAAACATTTCATTTGGAGTTCATAGAATTTCGAAGATTGAGGATGCTTATACTTGTGTTTTGCCAAACCTAACATAGGATCACAATTCATTTAATGATGAATTTGTGTCATATGTTATCATAGAGATGATTATATCCTACTAATATGTTCACTTACCCCTTTTATAGAGTGGATACCACAAAAATTTTGTTATAATATTTCCAATAATAAGGCATGGACGGAGAAGAAAAAGGTAATTGTGAAGGTCTATGGTGATTGAGAGGAATCATATCAAGTGTTACATCCATTTCTATCACATATAAGACACAATGACCATTTTTTCTTCATATTCATATGAATTATCATGTGTCTCAAGATAACCAACATGATCCATATCATGTTCAATTTCATCAGTTGTTCTATGTATTCCTCACATATATTTCTACATTTCATTTTAGAAAATAGTTCATATAGATTCATTGAACATTTTTTAATAGAAAATACAAGGTAATATTTTTTATTATAGAAAACCAAGATGAAAATTGTTCACTTCTTCCACTTACATTTTCCATTGTGTAGAAGGAAACCTATGAATCATAGAGCTGATTTTTTTCCATGAATCAACAACCGTTTCACACACATTTAGGGTATCTGTTTGATATAAAATCAGTATTTGGAAATAAATGAAGAATTAAATTGTATACATTGATACATGTAGACCCCCAAATTCATATCATCGGTATTGCATCAAACACATTGAATGTATCCTATGAAAAAACATTCAATAATGAACCTTTTAAGAAGGAAAACCTAAGGCTTTATATGAAATTTTTTTATTATTTTTTAATATTTAATTAAAATTATAAAATAAATTTATGTGAAATATGATAAATTATATATATAATATGAGCCGTATCAATGGAGGTTTTAAAGAATGATTAAAAAAATATGAAAGTCTAATAAAAAAGTGAATGATTATATGATGTGGATTCCAAAAGAAAAATAGTCATTAGCATATGCTTGTGGGAGATGTATGGAAACATGACCAAAAACATTATGGAGTTCATCAATGGTGTCTTCAGGGGGAATCACATGTTACCTATTACTTCTTAGTTTAAGAGACATTTTATCATTGTGTGATGTACTTCATTGATAGACAAAAATTAACCTCTGATGAGATTCAACATGGGTTAATGTACAAAAGGCACTTTCAATGAGATATTGAAAAAATATCGGTGAAACATCTAGTTATCTATAATTCCTTTTCTTTTGAGAATACTCTCAATTGGAATTTGAAGACTGTACGGACCCCATCACATGTTATAGAGGTTAAAAATGGGTGAATTACTGGAAGTGTGGAAATTTCTATATGTAAACTTCCAAGCATTAACATTTCCACTCACACACTCTATATCATCATGTGTCTATGTGAACATATCTTGGGAATTATATTTTGATCCATTGTATTGGATGGAATCCATTTTTAACTTTTATTTTTTACCATGGACACCTATTGTGGTGTATAGATATTTCCCAATGCCTGAAGAATAGATGATATTGATACCTGACATTAAAATGTTGGTGAATGAGGGAGACTGATGTCCAATGGGATTTTAAATGAGATATACTAGTCTTAGGATTATGGGAAACATTTGAGATACATCATATATTAACAAGAAGGCCATAATCAAAAACATTTCCCAAATAATTCTGGATCGAGTTCACACTCTTACCGAAAATGATTTATTGTCTCCGATGTGCTTTTCTAAGATTGTTAATTATATGGTGTAAATATAATATCCTTCATTTTGTAGAATTTTAGTAAATTTATGAATAATTTTACAATCAAATAATAATAATCCATTCCAATTCACATTAAAAGTAATATGACAAGTTCATGTCAGGTGACATGAAAGCATAATTAATCTATCCTTCGATAAACAATATAGAAATCATGTGAGAAAATCATCACAAAACATTCCATCATGTGAGAAATCATAAATAAATTAAAAATCACACCATTTACGAAAATAATTATATAAATAAGATAATATATATATATATATATATATATATATATATGACCATATCTTACAATCCACCATTTCCTAGGTAAACAATATCTCAATAACACATTAGAAATGTGATTTCTGAAATATTAAGACATTCCATTTTATTTTGGTAAAATAAAACATCAAAAAAATGGGAATAAAAATTTCATATCATAAATTTTACAAGTCAAAACATTCTTCAAACCATAATATTATATTTAAATTTTACACTTAAGACTTCTTTTTTTTACAAAATGATGGAGGATACTATACTACTCATTGAACAATATACTCTTATTTCATACATCATTCTATAAAGTCTTTTTATTTTATGGATCATGGTGTGTCGAGTGCACCATCCTTGTCACATGTTTCCTACAACTTCCATTATACAATATTGATGCCATGATCACTTGAATGTAATTGAAGTTTCGGATTTCACATTCATTGAAAATCACCTTCATGTTTACCTCCTATAGAGGTGGAGACCAGAGACACAAATTCCACCTTCGTGAGGAATATATGACCATAAACCTTGATGATGTGGTAGTCGTTCTCATCCATCCTATCTATATGGAAATGGTTATAAGTCACACCCATGTATATTGGCTTGATCTTGTACCTTTATTTCCCATAGTTGAAATTTTGGGGGATGATGTTGCAATAAATATAAGGTTTATATTTATGAAGTGGCATGAGATGCACTTTTAACATATACTCTATGATGATGATGAGAATACGATCGTGTGTCATGATCATTCCTATATATTACAGATAATTTGTGGTTCATTGTGCACTGATTAGGTAGGTATGCATGTGAACAATATTTATCAAGGGAAGATAGGGGAATTTGGTCGGGTTGGGACATATAGTTGGGTGTCTCTATTCTTTGATAACACTTACATTGAATTTTTCATGACATGTCACTATGATCACAAAGATCTCATAGGACGCATCATCCATATTCAAATGCGGTCATGGTATTGTATACCCTCACTCTGCCCAGATCTTTTGATTCAGTCGCTACCAATGAAGGTGTTTCATGAAACTTCACATAGATGATTATATAATCACTCATCTCTATTTGTTTCTTAAGATTATAGGAGCTATTGAATTTAATTTCTTATTATTTATCACTTTTTATATTGAATTTTATAGGTGGATTAAGGCACATAGTTTCTCCAGCACATCGATACACCATTTGGGTACATATCAGCTCATTTTTATGGTATTCTTCCCACTGATGAAAGAATATAAATTATTTATTAACTAAAAATATTTATTAATAAAAAAAAGTTGGTTTCTAGAAAGAATATTTTTTTGGAAATATCTCTTATCATTTATGATTTCCTAGATACCATACATAGATTTATTGGACCAGTTTCATGTATACTGCACTGCTAGAATTTATAATGCTCTAGTTGTAGTGTCACTCATTCACCTTCATATTATTAATTGGAACCATCTTTATAGAGTAATGAACTAATTTGGATATGTTCACAGCTTGTATAGCTCCCCCGGTGATTATTAGTTGTCCTTCTTCTACCCTAGTTTTGATAATGATCAACTGTACAGGATGAAATATAGTTGAAAACTCCTCCCATTCTGACAAAGATAGTGCATCTAACGGTTGAGGATCCATTTTCCAAGGGCCATCCCATTCTAGGTCATTAGACACCACCCTGACATCAATATCATGGATCTCGATATGGGCATCAAATACACATAACACCATGTGGGGAAGAACCTCACCACATACATTTATTGTAATAATTCATGCACATATTTTTTTCTATTAAAATTAATAAAATATTTTTACTATCAACCATTTTTACATGATTTTCTAGTTTTCAATTTTCATTTATATTTTTGACACAGTTTATATTTTATAATCATTCAAATTCGAATTCATGAGACTTTGGAACACTTATTAAATATCATGTTGGAAACATTAGAATATTATAAAATTTAAACTATATAAACTATAAAAATAAAATTTAAAACAAAGTGTAAAAATCTAATTTTTTTTTTGAAAATAAAATTAATTTCATAAAAATAATGAATAATTGGAAATAAATGGAAGCTAAAAAATCATTATCAATACTATTTTAATGGTTTAAAAAATATATATATTATGCTACAAAATATTGTTTTCAACAAATTATTGATAAATTTGGAACATTATAGATTCAAACATTTCCTAGATATTGAATCTCGCTAAATTGAATAAATTCTACTTGAGATCCACCTTCTATATAAAACAGAGTGACATAAAAATAAAAAATTGTAGTAATATAAAATAATAATATTAATGAAAATAATTAAAAAAATTGAACTAAGATCACTTCCAATCCTATAGAAATGGTGGATGTACAAGCAATTCATAGTTCACATGTACTTCATTCAACTCACATGTTTATTTCTTATGAGTTTCATTGAAACAAATTGATTTCATGATTGAATGAAAACAATACAATAAATATAATTTATATATATATATATACTGTAAATATTTATAATTTATATATTTAAAATGAATAATAATATTATAGTAATGTAATAATGAAAAAAAATATTTAACTAAACAAATTGTATAATAAAACCTTGTATAAATGATTTCTAACATGATACATAGGAAATTAAATTATTAGATTTGTTAGATTATCATGTAATGATACATATGGGAACAAACTTGATAATAATACAAAATTTAAAATAAAAAAACAAAAATATAATGAGTAAAATCTTATTTACATATCCACAAATATATTACATAAAAAGAGAACATTTTTAGATTTGAATATTTATGAAATAATTCTAAACAAAATATAAAAAACACAATCTATATATTTCATAATATACAAACCTATATATTTATAAATATAATAACATGTATAATTAAAATATATTTTTTTTATTTTATTTAACTTATATATACATTTGATAATTAGAAAATGTAAGATAATTGGGTTATTTTATGTATAAAAGCATAGAAATCCTTTATTTTGATAATAAAAATTATCATGCATACATACATACATGTATAAATACATGTATACATACATGAATATATACACATATATATGTTAAAAAAGGTTTCAATCAATTTATTATTTTAGGGAATTTATAGAAAGAGTAAAACAACATAATATTTTTATATGAGTCCGAAAATAAAAAGAAATAGGGTTATATTTAAACAATTTCCATTATGAAAATTTTTATGATGATCGTGTTGAAATTTTATTAAAGGATTTTATAAAAAATAAAAATAGACCATATATGTCATAATAATATTCCATTGGTATCTCACCCATGTTTAATATAAAATGAATTATAACCCTTAAAATTCATCTTCAATAGGTCATGTGTTATAAAATATCTTTGAGTGTACATGTTAAACAAATAGATGTCAATATAAATCTTCCATTTGGGATTTTTGATGATTGTAGAACCATAATAAGTGAATTGATACAGGGAGAAGTGATTTAATTTCTAATAAGACATTGTCAAATTTTAATTGATCTCACACTGGGGGATGAACTACTCTTATAGTAACAATTCCAACATATAGTGAGGTTTTTAGATGACCTTTATATCTATTTCATTTTATTAAATGTTTCATAAGGGAATGAAATCATGTGTTTGAGATAATTTCATGTTTTATTAATTTTAAACATGCTCATGGATAAGATCGAAGCACATTGGAGGTTAGTAGTGATATGAATTAATTGAGGGATTCATGTTTTACTCCAGATGAGAAATCCATGTCATAAATTTTTGGTATCAAGACATTTCATGTTTTAATAAGTCACACAAAGGATTCAATTTTACTTCCGTGAGAAGGGTGTATAATGGTGTTTTCCAATAGAAAATGACTTTAATTGAATAATAGAGGGATCATTCTTTGGTATCATGGTCATGTCATAATGGTGATGATATCAAAATTATTGAATTTTACATAGACCAATTTCACTTTTGGTTTAATTAGATATAACAATTTAATTACTCTGATGAGGGAAAGACTATGCCACAACTTGATTAGACACATTATAAGGATTAATCTAAGGAATCAAAGAATATTAAATTGTGTTGTTCTAACTACCGTGGGAAATTTTGGCATAGTTCCTGTTTTGGAATCCATGTGGCCTCATGTCATTTTGTAATAGGTAACACTATAATTTAATGGATCCCTCCAAAATACATCTATTATGAGAGTTTTATATTTTAGTGGATAGAGTGTTTAAAGTTCTCACATCAAGAAGTGTTATGGATACTCTAAAATATCATGAATATAATGGGATTGTGAGGAAATAGAAGAATCTATGTTTCAATATTCGATGTGATGGAGTTTTCAAGATTATTTTGTTCTTTATATTCGAGTCACGTAACACTGTGATACATGTTTGGCACCATAATGATACTTACTGATAAATATCAGTGAAATGTTAGTTATGTGAAAATGAAATATTTCATGATACAATATACTAAATAAACAATAAATAAAATCATATATTTTCATAAATTTTCCTTGATCTTTTGAATACATCTCCATATGTCTTTTAAATAAGAGGATTATAATGTGGTTGTAGGATTCGTTTCACAATACAAGTTATCTGTAAAAATATATAATGACCATTCTAGAGAAGTGTGGGTAACCCAAAGTGGAGACACTATGAGAATAGTCCTGCATCCCAAGAAGGATCTAGCAGGTAGTTGATGAAAATAAAAAGGTGCACCAATTGTCCTAATTATGAATTCACATGAGGTATGGGAAGAAAATATCATTATATTTGTTAATTATTATCATTCACAATGTTATTGGAGTTTCTAGGGTCTTGAAAAATCTGTAAAGGAGAATGAAAATACCTTTAATTCGAGAAAGGATTCTACCTAATTTCCCTCAAGGAATTGGAAAAAAATGAGGCTAATTCTAAAGATTGGAAAAGGACCCATCGATCCATGTCCCAATCCGATGTTGATGGTACATGGATGGTTCAGTGTGCCGCCCCCTCAGTGGACCACCAAAATCCGCGAAATGGAGGCGGGAATACCTTCGCGGGCATGAAGTAGGGCAGGTACCAGGCCAATCCACCGACACGAACCGCCCGAACCATGAACCATGTCAAATGGCTCAGACCGTGTGTGTTGTCATTCGCAGGATGACCGTGGAACCCTCTGTGGCTGCAAAGCACTCCCTGAACTAGTTTGGTTCACGGGGAAGGTGCATTGAATGCCCTCCGCGAGTTGCGGATTGACCAACTCATTCGTAAACTGGATTTCCGCTCATGGGACTCCAAAAAAGGTGTCGCATGACCAAATATACATCTCTCCCACCACTCTATAAAATGAGATGGAGGATGAGAAGAAATGGATCGAATAGATTCAGGTGGAAGGATTTTGGAGGAAAGGAGCTTAGGATTTCGCAAGGAGGAGAGTTGCAATTCACGAACCAGAACAGGTATGAAGCTGGAAATGAATTAATAAGGAACCGAAAACGAATTAAAAATTGGTAAACCGTGAACTTAAATGAACAAAAAAAAAAGAATACTGTGAGCCATGTCCCCTCTGCAGATGTACTCCCCGCGAACCAGGGAGTTTATGCCCCTTTTTCGATCTGATGCACCACATAGCACCCTCCTAAGTGGGTGAAGCCCTGACCGACGAACCCCCGATCAGCATCACCCCTAGCCATTGGTGCTCGCATGGACTCCCTCACGTACCAACCTACTACATGGGCCGAACCCAAAGCCGTGCACCACCCTGGTACGTGGGATTCCTATCCGTCCGCATACCACCCTAGTACATGGATGGCCTCTCCAGCCGTGTAGCACCCCCTACGCGAAGGGCGCCACTCCTCATACACCCATGTGGCCTGCCAACTCCTTTGGTGTTCCCATTCCCCAAGTCAGATAAAATCCTTCCAATCCTTCCTGATCCATCGCAATCCCTTCAGTGGCATGTTCATTGGACTCGAGCCAAGGCCTCTACCGAAGCCACCAGATCTCTATGATGCAATCTCCATGCGCTTCATCACACTGCTTTGAGTTCACATACCCATGGTAGGTGAGGACGAAGGGGTTTCCCTGGTTCTTGAGAGGATTCTCGAGGCATTCATGGGTTCATATAACCACCGTAGTGCAGGGTCCGAGCCCGAGAGTCCCCTTTATACCTCTCCACTTTCCAGGATTGGGAGAACCCACTCGCATTACCTTTTGACATGTGCCAACGAGGAGCACTTCTCACCTATCCTGGGATTGGTTGGGAATCCATCGGGAGGGAGCACCCATGCACCTCCGTACTTCCTCGGAGCCAAATCCATAGAAGGGAATGGTGGGAAAGAGTGCATCTCCTCCACTCTGAGGTGCCAAATCCCTCCCGCGCTTCGCTTTATCACCCCTTGGGCATTCATCTAGGAGTAATACCCGACTTTCCCTACTTCCCCACGCGTAAACCCCACCACACTTCTCAAGGACTCACCTTTCACGATGTGATTGTCTGGTTCCTATTTCCTCTTGTTTCTTAATCTGAGCATGACTCACATGGGTTTAGAGTAAGCATCAACCAAGACATCACCCTCGTCCAGCATGACATTAAATGGTATTTATCCATTTTGAACTATGGGGGATTTGATACATGTCAAGGAATGGTACGTAGGAAGCCTCCATGATATTCAAGCCCACATACTATCGGACCCCCATGTCAACATTCACATTGATTCTCCAACAATCATATGAACTACCTGGACTTTGATCCCTATCTCCTAGGCAGGGTATGTAGTAAGCTTCCCCAAGGTTCAAGCCCAAAAACTGATCATTCCGACATCCTTCATGTCGGTTCACCAACAACTTATGCGGCCTCAAAGTGTACGCCCCATACCACCTTAGGATGCTCTTGGGTGTAAGACCTAATCATAAAAAGAAAAACGTGGTTTCTGATCCCTACCTTTTATGTGGGGTACATTGGACACCTCCTCGAGGTTTAATCCCAATAACATGCAACTCTCACGTGTAATCCCTAATCTTCCAAGAACTACATGGATTTTTATTCTAGACCCACTGGGATTCTTAGGAAACCTCCACGAGGTGAATTCCCATTATCTAGTTCTAATACACATCCGTCCCCATCAGGAAATGTCCTTATACTCAAGAAAGACCATTTCAGACCTATGAAATCACTTCTATTGGGACATCTGGGCCACTTCATCATAAGTCCGCACAAGCATTGACAGGGCTTCTCTTGACCGGGGGTCCTTGCCATATAACGATAAACAATATGGTTGGGTCCTTATCCCATGACCCTAAAAGGTGGTATGTCTTGCTAAGTGGAACTGAACTACGTGGATTCTGATTCCTCTCATGCGAATATGTAGGAATCCCGTATCACGGGTTCGATGCAAATTCTCAAGTCGTTATATGTCCCCCCCAGATGACAATAAACTCCCGAGCGACCAGTTATGAGGATTTAAACATGTGTTGTCTCAATGAGTCCAAACTCCTAGATTCATTAATCCCAATGAGTTATGTTATACCTTTGGGCCAAATGATTCTGAATCCCTGCATTCACCTGACCATTTCCAACAAGGAGTAATCTGTGGATACTATGCTTGGGTATAAACCAAAGATTCGTGATCATATGAACACATCCTAAATCTATAATAGAATCCCCGAATAGGAAATAATTTCACCAAAAAGGGTGTGATGAGCCCGAATTCCAATCCTCTCAACGAATGTGAGTTCTTAAACGTCCCTGGCCGAATCGTCCATCGAATACCTGCCTTTGGAAATCAGGTCCACATATTGATGGATACGGAACCGTTGGGCGTTTCGAACCGATTCGAAATAGAAAATGTTGAACATTACATGAATATTTAACCAAGAATGATGGATTTAATCTAATCTCACTCTGTTCCCCCTTATACTCACAATGAGGGTCGAGAAAGGTCATTAATTATTCATGGTATTATGAGATTCTGCATTGATGGGTTTGAAGTTTTTATTTGTTAAAATATATTACAGGTACCAATCAGAACTCCCATTGATCTAATGGCATCGTGGAATAAATCACACACACATACTTTGAACACTGCAATGACCGGACATCCTCACCAACGAAGGACCCTTTAACTTACCTAGAATCTCCAACATTGGGTCCCTGATGCGTTGATCCAAGAGTACCACTTGAATAGTACTCTCCCGACGGTAGAGGCGGCCATGCACACCCTCCAATCTACCAAGACTAACCGGTCTCCTACCCAGTAGCGGCCGTGAATGTAGATCATGACGGCTCATGTTGCAATCTCAAACCATTTCGAGAGTCTATCCAAGGAACGAGACAATGTGTACCTCCCTTACCTTCGGGAGGCGGATGAGGTCGACGCTGAGGACTTTATCTCTGCTAAATGGGGGTTCTGCTCTAAGGCCACCATCGGAAGATGTCGTCACGGTTATGCCGCAACTGAATATCCTCACACTATGGAGGATGTCACCCCGAGGATCTAGGCCTAGGATCCCCGAGCTCTGGCCCCTCGGACCGCCCGACGAGGGTAGAAAACATACAACCAGGGACCAGTCATCACCCTTGTCCTGGAGGAGGAGCTCCACTGCCCAGTCACGGAGACGTATTGCGAGCAGGCACATACACCTGTCTGCTCCTCCAAATCCCTCCATCCAGAAATGGCAGCATCATACGATCAGGCACGCATCCCCACCAATCTATGTCAAGCCTGTCACCCACACGAGACTACACCTACCTAGTTGGCACCTTTCCCTACGCAGGGTCGTGTAGCCCACCAACCAGAAGAGGTGGTGACCGAGTGCCTGCAGGACTGGCTCCCTGTAGGTTCTCCTAACGCCTACCATCCTGATATAGTGGTGATCAAAAAAGCCCGCCATCCAGATGTGGTGACAATTAATAGGATGGCACATCTCCCTGCCAACAAAGGCCACCGACTCGATACGGTAGGGAACCAACATATGCAGGGCCAACTCCCTGTGGATGCAAGTAAAGTCTTATATCCAGATGTGGAAGAAAAAGGAGAGATAAACCAGCATATCCCAACACAGGGGATGACTCGTTCATCTACCCCAACATAGGAGAATCATCAGTACCCACTAACCACCGGAGGACCGGAGCAGGATATTTCTACTCCAATATCGGAATGGGCCTTCATACTCGTTCCAACCAAATAGGTCTCTCTACATATCTTGGTAATGATGTAGGATCATGTATCCATCCCAGATCATATCTTGCAGACTTTCTAGATTATAATTCCATAAGCAGCAATAGAAAGGACTGGGGCCCATGCGCCCGTTTCCCAGATTGAGGCATCTCATCTAAGAGATGAGATAGCCTCCTCGGAGCAGATTCTCAGCCTTGCTTCTTCCCAGGAGGGTTTTCCACCATATTCTGGGAGACAAGGGCAACCGAATCGAGCAGCTTCACTCGTTCAAGCTGGGGGACACTCGTCCATCACGGTGGATGCTCTAAAGCAGACATATATCCCTGTTAAAGTCACGATGTTCGTCATCATATCCCGACAACATCACATGACCCAATTAGAAATGGACCCAATGGAGAAGGCCATTATCAACAGCATAAGGTCCCCACTTCCCACAAGAAATCACTCCAAACGCACCGAAGGCATTCGGAAAATAAAGAGCGGGTTCATGACTCCGCTCTGCTGGATGTTGGGGTTCTTAATACCGCTAATCACATATCGAAGGCTAAAAACCCTTCCAACCCATTATCATTTTATGGGAGTGGCAGTAGCAGTTGCGAAGGTCCTCCCCTCAATGTTTCTACCTGCAGCTCTGAAGGTCCCCCCTAGATCTCCCACAGGGGCCTCCCCCATGGGCATATAACGATCAATCACAAGAGCTTCTCTTTTGATGCGAGTCATGGTATCCCTCCGCATGACCAAAAGATCAAGCAGCAAGAAGGCCCTCCACTTTATGTGGTCCACCATGAAGGTCCTCCCCGGGGCATACACTACAAACACTCTCTGTGCAGTGGGACCACAAATTATGATAGTATTCCTCACTATCGTAGTGGAAACTATAGAGGCCCTCCCCAGAGTGACGTCTCATCATGACAAGAAGTCCCTCCACTTGTCGTGTCCTTCCCTAAAGGTCCTCCCCAGGGGTTATGTTGCAACGACACTCTGCGTAGCTAGGCATCAGATCATGGTTGTAGTCCTCGCCACTCTGATAATAAAGGTCCTCCCCGTAGATACGTCAAGCAACGCAAAGGCCCTCCCCTCATTGCGGCTCATTATGAAGGCCCTCCCCAGGGTGTGCCCCACATATATTCTCTCTGTGGCAGCTGTGATGGTTGTCCTATCCATTGCGGTAGCTGTTATTGTAGTCCACGTAACCACAACCACCATTGTGAAGGTCCTCCCTGCAATGACCCCAAGCGACAAGAAGGTCCTCCCCTTGTCGCAGTGTGTCTTGAAGGTCCTCCCTTGGATACACATAGAATGTCAAACCATGATGGTCCTCCTCACCATGGTGGAATTTATTGCAAAGGCCCTCCCCATAACAATGCTATATAGCCATAAGGTCCTCCCCTCAATACGATACACCTTGGAGGTCTTCCCCAGGGTTTTCACTACAAAAGTCCCCTATTTAGTGAGGCGTCAAGTATTAATGGTAGCCCTCTCCATTACAACACGGATAGTGGAGGCCCTCCTCGCCTAGATGCCAATCAAAAAGAAGGCCCTCCCCTTGCTGTGGTACATTCTGAAGGCCCTCCACAGGGCGTACCTTGCAGGTTCTCTACCTATAGCAGCTGTAATGGTAGTCCTCGCCATTGCAGCAGCCATTGTGAAGGTCCTCACAATAGCGACATATCATATCGATAGAAACATCCTCCCCCTACCGAATCAAGCACAGAAAAGCAGCCATATGCGAAGGCACTCATAAGGACGAAATTGAGAATGTCAGATTCGCCAACGACACCCTTCTTCAATCAGGAGACGGTCCGGGGCCACGTTCATCATCTGAACCACCTCAGAATCTCCCACATGTAAATTAAATACCTACCGTCCCCATTGTCTCTGACCACACCACCGGTGAGGGTCTCAGTTTGGCCAACATGGTAGAGGAATCACTAGCAGAGGAGTATACCGACATGTTTCACTTGAGGAAAATACTAGCTAGATATGATGTATCCATTATGTTTTTTCCCACGACCACCTCTCAATTCGACATACCCAGAAAGTTGTTAGAAGAATGTGAACATGACATCTGATCCAATATATGGACAACCCTCCGCTGGCTAAAATCAAGATTTTTTCCCTATGATGGGTATGTAGACCATGTCAAGACAATAGGAGACCTTCTGTGTCACATCGACCTGGATGCTCTTCCTTCTGTGTGTCAACCGCGACCAGAGAGGCATAAAGGGAACCATGAGTTAGCCTGTGTCCATGTACTACACCAGTTTCGCTGCCTCATTAGTGATGCTCTGACGGAAGTCCATATCAGAGGATGGGGATAACATGGAGCTCTGAATTTCATTCTGCTCCCCTCCCAGAATAACCCGTTTGGCATAATTTCTTGCAACTTCATCACATCAAGGCATCAATAGATTGGGGTTCATGTTCAGGAAATGAAACACACCTAACAGAGACATTCCTTGAGTAAGTCCCAGAAGAATCAGGCCCGTCGGGAACAAGACATTCAAGAACTCTGGAATCAGGCCACCGAAAGCATACGACATGACTCTAGCATAAGGGAGTCCAATTAGCGGTCATTTCATGACTCCCTGAAGGGGATTGTTTCGTAGGTGAACTCGGCATCAAATCTTGTTCACCCCTGAATGGGGGCACGCAAGATCAGGCTTGTAGCGATAGAAGTAGCCAGTTCCGCAATCCAGGGTTAACCCTAGCCTGTAGGACTGGGGGAATTTTTAACAACAAATACCCCCATAAGACCAATAAAAAAGGGAAGATAATCAACGTCCAAGGAATGGAGCGAACCCCAACCCTATGGGCTAGGAGCATTTCTACAAACTCAATAACAACCTCACCCACGTGAATCAGTATTTTCTCATCATGGGAGGAAATTCCAAAGAGGAGGTTCCTCCCCTATCCTTTCCTTTGAATCATCATCCCCTTCAAGAGGAATGCGTAACATAAGGCCGCAGGAAAGAACCCTTCGTGTCAACCTTCGTCAAGGAGTCCAAATGCAATCCCAGGACTAGAAAGGGAGGACCTGGAAAAGGCATGGGATATCCTCTTCATATTTGGAAGATGACATCTTCTAAATCCCACGATATTCATCCATAAATGCCATAGAGGCTAACCCCATGGATGACACCAGAGATGATGCAAATCTGGATGGATCAGGAGACGATGATTCCGGTCAAGCTGTGACTCAAAACGAACCACCATGTGTGTACACCTGGAACTAGAGGGTTGCCCTAAATATGATCGTCCTTCCAGCTAACCCTCCTCCCCTTAACCTGTGAGCTCCCAACAAGGATAAGAACAAAGGACCAATCATCATTTACCTGTCCCCTTCTCTTGATAAAAACTAGCAACTTACGCTTGAAGAGAGATTCACCAAATAGGAAAAGGAAATGAATGAATTGAGGTGGATTAATGCTGAGATAATCCAAAGGAATTGTCTTCTTGAAATAAATTCCCAAAAATAGACACACCTTGCACTCCTCGTAAGTGCACCTCAAAGACCAATGTTTTCCCCAGAAAACGAAGCGCAGTCAGGGCTCCCACCCAATGAGGTTCCCGGACCGTCCAACTACCTGAATATGGATTCAAATGAATACCAAGAATTCCCTCCACTCAGAAAGAAATAAGAGAGAGTGTATATGAACCCTATGAATGTTCCACAAACGGCATATGAACCCTTTTTACCGCCTGAGCTAGATCCTCATGCAATGCCTCGGGCTACACTTACCCAAGACTGGGCCCAACAAGATGTAAATCAGGGTCTCACCAACACAATCTAGGCGCTAACAGCTCGATTTGAAGCAATTTAAGTTCGACACACTCTGATACAGCCAAAGCGGAAGCCCTACCCATATTGGGTGAGCAAAAAACATCCTCCGCTAAAGTTTGGGAGCCCTGTATTCCCTATTTTCAATGGATCAAGTGATCTGGAACAACATTTAATTCACTACGCAAATTATTGCAACCCTATGATGGGAACTCTGGAACAACAAGAGGTAGTGAAACTCAGATTCTTCGTGCGGACCTTGCATCGATCTGCCTTCGTCTAGTATACGAATCTGCCAGCTCTATCAATAAAAAAATGGGAAGACCTTCAACAGCAGTTCCTATTCCACTTCAGCTCCACACTGCCTAAAACAATAGTCAGGGAACTCATGAATTGTAAACAAAGGGAAAACAAGAGGGTCTCATATATCATTTCCAGATGGAAGGGTCTGACCAACTCTCTGAACATGCCATTTCCTTAAGATGATATGCTGGCCATATGCATCGATAACCATAGAGATGAGTTGAGAACACTGCTCATACCAGTGGTGTGCACCGCTGGCCTTCGCAATCTCTCTTCCATTGCCCAGAGAATTGAATACTCCCTACAGCGGACCAATCTGAAGTCCCCAATAGCCTCACAGGCTCCTGCAAAGTGAATAGTTAGAGCTAAAGCATCCTCTGTTATGCTCAAGCCAGCCCATGTGCCTGCTCCACTACCTAGGCCTCCACCAAATCATCAAAGGCCCCCTGTATACTAGCAGCCACCTCCACCCAAGCGGGATGATCATATAGGATCGAAGTGGAACCAGTTAAAGGAATGGAGACACAATGAATACTTATTCAGATAGGAAAAATTCCATGGTTACATCATCACCGCCATGAATTGCAACTTTCTCTGCCTCCCAGAGCAAAGGAAGCCCGAAGATGTCAACCGCAATGACAGGCCAGATTACAGTCCATGCCATTGAATGATGGGGCACAATATCTAGGAATGCTTCATCTTCAAAGACATCCTTTAAAGGATGGTAGACTCTGGGCAGGTCGAGTTGGGACCGCCCCTAGCACATGGGATGTATATTTCTACCACTGACTCCGACAAAGGGGGGGGATGGTAGGAAGTCACCAGAAAGAAGGGGAAGAAATTTGTTGACTGGATGACTCAGAAGATAGTCAATTGAGCTCAGGGCATACTCTGAGCTGAACTACGGCAGCTGGTGTTGTTACCAACAGTCCCTAATGCTGCAAAGTAGACAATATCCGCCTTATATCCCTCCACGAGCCAGTTATCTAGGCATAATCATGAATGGAGGAGACAATCGCAAGAGGAGCAGCCCAAAATGAGGCTGATGTTAGTCCCAAAACTGTCGAATTTTATGCCCCCAAACATAGCACCACGGGCACCAACCCACCAAACGGCACCATCAAGGACAACCGATCAGGATGACCTGTCATAGGATGAGGATATAATATTGGGTTCCATTAACGTCATCCATCTAATGGAATCATTCCTTGACAAAGGGTATGGCTACGAACCCATGTTCTCTATGCAATGAACCGAGATTAGGAATCACAGAAGCCGGGGTACAAGGGGAGGCGTAGTCGCGGCCGAAACAAACCCTATTGTTTTACCCCGGAAAAAACTCTTAATATCACGGAAACCTATGGAAGACACCTTCAATGGACTTAGTAGGAGGAATAATATCCATCCACCTCTACAAGCGGCCACTCTAGCCCAGTCATTATACGGTACCCATCAGAGGAGGAACAACTGTCTAGCCGCCTAGTGCGCACAAACAGACTGGTCGGGCCGAGTCCCCAGAACGTGAAAACGCTGTCAACATCTAACCCCACAGCCGGTCCCTCCTCATAACGTACTCTAGATCCCAAGATTCCTGCTAAAACTCTCCTTCCAATGGAGATGAATCGGTCGTTGGAGTAGAAATATGATATCCTTAAGTAGCTGGCATCGTTGCCGACCAAACTGTCAATCTTAGATGCCCTGAGATTGTCAGCAGATTATATGGAGGCACTTATAGAAGCCTTTCTCAGCCCCCAGGAGTTTCATGCTGAGGTAGATGCTGCTGAGATTTACCAGATGGAGACTGGCCCGACTGAATGCAATGTGGTGATTTACTTCACGATCAGGATGAAGATTCCATCATACAAGGACATATCAAACCACTATATGTGTCTGGTACATTGAATGATGTTGAGATCTGCAAAGTCTTTATTGAAAGTGGCTCTGGAGTTAACCTCCATCCCCTACAGACACTCCGTAAGTTGGGCTACAGTGAGGATGATCTAACACCATCAGCCACAACTATGTTGAGTTACAACAAGAGAGAACAGAATCCAATGGGACAAATCAATCTAAATACCCATTTTTGCGACCTAGTGGCCTACTCCGAATTACTGGTTGTCCAACAGAACAAATCATTCAATGCCTTTTTGGGAAGGTCGTGGCTCCATAAGCACATGGACATTCCTTCATCCTACCACCATTGTATCAAGTATTGCATCAATGGAAAAAGTGGGGAATTTCACGCTGACCAGGCCCCTTTCGAGCTCTCTGAGTCGCACTACAATGACGCCAGATTTTATGAGGAAAATAAAAAGAATCTTTCGCTCAATGGTATTGACTAGATCCCCACTCCAATTGGTCTAGAAATTGTTCCTGATGACCCCCTCAAGAAGCGCGGTAGAGACTACATACTTCCCATAAACCATGTTGAGAGTAGGGGTCCAAGCCCGGATACACACCTAGTTGTCCTCATGACTTCGGCTATACAATCCAAGCATAGCAGTGCAGAAATGACCACTAACCATCAATTTTGGGATGAATACATGATCAAGGACTCCTATGATACCTCGCCTCTAGACCCCCAAGATCCAATGTTGGAAATTCTCCCCTTGTCGGATCAAGAAGATGAAAATGAGGAGGAAGAGGAGGAGGATCTCAGGGATGCACCTCCCACATTGGAGGAAGGAATCTCCACCACTGTGGACATGCCTAGGGAAACAAACCTTGGTACCGAGGAAGACCTGAGACCCACTCTCATTAGTACAACCCTGTATCCCGAGGAGCACAAGGTATATTTCTTTTTCCGGAGTCAACATAGGGATGTCTTTTCCTAGAATTACATAGAAATTCCAGGACTTGATCCTGAAGTGCATATGCACTGCTTAGGACTTCTAGAAGACCACCAGGGCTATAAACAGGCCACCAGAAGGATGCACCCCTCACATGTAGCCAAAATAGAGGTTGAAGTAGATAAGATAGTTAATGGAGGCTTCATTTAGGAGGTCCAATACCCCATATGGCTAGGCAACGTTTTCCCCGTCGATAAAAAGAACGGAAAAATCTGTGTCTACATCGATTTCATAGATCTCAATCGGCACTGCCCGAAAGATGATCTCCTGGTCCCGATTACCGAGTTATTAATCGACGCAATGGCCAATTATGAGGATATATCCTTCATGGATTGTTATTCTGGATATAATAAAATCCTGATGGGAATATGACTCATAGATCCGCGTACAAATTTTGTTTTTATTGCGATATCAGGACTGACTCCACATATTGCTTGACGTAAAATAGATAGTGGATTTCATTCTATCTTTTGTTGAATATTTTTCACGGCTCGATAGATAATTTGATAAGACTCCCAAGATGATTAAGAAGCCACTACCTTTAGAGCCCCTCATGGAATATTAGGATACAGGGTTATTCACCTTGGTCTCAAGAATGAGGGCGCCACATATCAATGCACCATGCATTGTATATTTAAACCATTCCTGGGGAGATTCATCGAATATTATGTGGATGAATTGGTGGTCATATGAAGACAGTGCTCAGATCACCTGTTATACCTTGAAACCATCTTCAACAAACTTTGACAACATTGCCTGAAGATGAATCCCTTGAAATGTGCCTTTAGGGTTACCTCAAGAAAATTCCTTGTCTTTGACATACGCCATCATGGCATTGAAGTCGACCCTGAAAAGACGAAGTCTATCCTTGGTCTGCCACCTCCCCATAAACTCAATGACTTGAGAGGATTCCAAGGAATCCTGGCCTACATTAGGCAGTTCATAGCCAACCTAGAAGGAAAATGTTTTCCCTTCACCAGGTTAATGAAAAAGGGGTTATGTACCAATGGACAGATGACTTCCAAGATGCACTCAATATCCTAAATAAGTACCTCTTAAGCCCGCCGGTGCTCATGCCTCTGGTTGAAGGAATACCTCTCATCGTATACATGACTGCCCTAGAGTGGTCACTGGGAGCCTTCCTTGCACAGAAAAATGATGCTGGCAGTGAAAACAAAATCTATTACCTCAGTCAAACCATGATCGACGCTGAAACTCAATACTCAAACATCAAGAAGAGTTGTTTGGAATTGGTCTTCACGGTTCAAAAATTGTGACATTATCTACAGAATAATGAAGTCCATTTGGTCTCATGTAGTAACCCCCTCAAGTACATCCTCAGCCGCCCAATGTTGACCGGGTTCCTATCCCGATGGGTAGTCATTCTGCAACAGTTTCACATCCGGTTTGTGCCTCATAAATCCATCAAGGGCCAAGCATTAGAAGATTTTCTAGTAGAGCACCCCTCGACAGGTAACACCATACCATCCATCAAGTTACCTGATGAAGACATATTCTTGGTTCCAGAGGAGTCCCTGACATGGGAAATGTACTTTGACGGCGCATCTCGAAGCCTGATAGGGAAAAGGATAGAGGATTCCAAATTTAGCAAGCTGGGATTTGGGATAATACTCATGTCCCCAGAAAAGGAAGTCTTTCCTTATTCCTTCTTCCCGTAAGAAGGATGTACGAATTATGAGGTGGAGTATCAAGCCCCCATTTTAGGCCTGGAGCTCGCAATCCAGGCCCAAGTACAGCACCTTAAGGTAAAAGGTGACTTGGAACTAGTAAAAAAGTAAGTCAATGGTGACTATGCTATTAAAAAGGAGGAGAGGATTCCCCTATTTGATTATGTCTAAGGGTTAATGGAGGCATTATCCATAGAACCAACATTGACCTATATTCCCCAGTCTCAGAATGCCCAGGTCGATGCATTAGCTAATGCGGCCACAACCCTAGATAACCTAGACTGGGATGAAACAATTATCAGTATTTCCCATCATCGAATGGTCTTGCCATTTTTTCTGACTAAGAAAGAAGAAATCAATGAATTCAGTCCTATCCCTAAGCCAAACTATCCTGCCACTTGCTGGATGAACCCTATTGAAAACTACATTCAAATGGGAGAACATCCATCAGACAGGGTTGAACAAGAGAAAATAAAGGGAAGGGCAATCAACTTTTCCCTATATGGTGGAACGGTTCGACAAGAGGTCCTCTACAAACTAGGCCTCGGTAGAGTCCTACTCAGATGTATTGATGGGGAAGAAACCACTACCATCATGACTGAAGTGCATTCCGGAGTATGTGGGGCACACTAGTCAGGGTCTAAGATTTCCCATGAGGTTCAAAGGATTAGGTACTATTGGCCCACCGTGGCACGAGATTGCGAGCAATTTACCACAAAATTCCACTCATGAAAAATTCATTCCAACTTCATACACCGACCCCTGGAGTTACTTCATCAGGATAAGTACTCCTATCCATTTTCCATCTAGGGAATGGACATTGTGGGACCATACCCTCCCACCACGAGCAAACAATTGAATTATATCCTCACGAAAAGTGACTTCTTTTCCAAATGGGAATAATCTATACCCCTCAAGGTAGTTTTCGCAAGAAAAAGTTTCATCTTTGTGAAAACCAATATCATCACCTAATTTGGCATCCCTCACACCATATTGATATTTAACGACACGAACTTCTGCTTGGATGAATTGGAGAAACTGTACTAAGAATATGGTATCAATGCTAACCGCTCATCCTTCTACCATGCCGCAGCCAACAGACAGATAGAAGCTTTCATCAAGACCATGTCCAACATTCACCAAAAAATGGTGGACAAAGACAAGAAAACATGGCCGGATAAACTTCTTCATGCATTTTGGGCTTATCGAACCAAAATCGGAACTGCTACGTGGGCTACTTCGTACTCATTAGTGTGCAGAACAGAAGCGGTCCTGCCCATTGACCTCTAATTGTGCTCGCTTTGTTTTTCCATTTGTGATCAGTTATCAAATGATGAGAAATTAGAAAAATGGCTAAGTGGGCTGGAACATCTAGATGAGAAGTTGTTGAGCACTTTTCACCATCTGGAGGTTTATCAGAACCGGATCACACAAGCCTTCAATAAAATGGTTCGTCTTCTATTTTTCATGGAAGGAGAATTGGTGTTGGTCCATCGAAGCCCAATGATACCCAGAAAGAAACCTCCAAAGAAGGAGCCCAAGTAGGAGGGACCATATGTTATACACAAGGTCTACTCCAAGGGAGCATATGCCCTACTCTCTATGGATTTTCAATTCACTACCGCTCCAAAAAATGTGAGATTTATGAAAATGTATCGCGCATAATCAAAAGTAGTTATCATCCAAGCTGCGTGACATTAAACTGCCAAGCCCCAATGGTCCAAACTCTATGACCAAAAAATAATTGTATTTCTTCTTTATTGGATGACGTTAAATTGTATAGATTTCAGAGAACTACGTATGGCTTGATTCCTGCCCTCGCAGGATATGTAGTGACGCCAGGATTATGAATCCTTTCCTAGCCATCCCCAAATAAAATTTAAAAAAAAATAAAATGCCATTTTCCCCCGTGTATGGACCAGAACTACACAGGGTGTATTATATTCAAAAGAACTATGTACGGCTTGATTCTTTCCCTCGTAGGATGTGTAGCGGTGCCATTATTATGTATCCTAGCCCAGCCATCCCCAAATAAAATTTCAAAAATGCCCTTTTCCCCTATGTATAGAACAACCCTGCATGGGGTGTATTCCTCATCCATAACACACGACGTTAAAATGAATGGATAAGAAAAAATAAAAATTCCCTTTTCCCCTATGTACGGACCTACACTACATGGGGTGTATTCCTCATCCTTACTACACGACGTTAAAGTGCATAAATAAGAATGATTGAAAATTCCCATTTCACCCATGTACAGACCAGACCTGCACGGGGTGTATTATCTTCAAAAGAACTATGTGAGGCTTGATTCCTTCCCTCACTGGATAGGTAACTACATTAAGTTCCCCAATCCTAGCCTAGCCACCACCGAATGGAGATCAAAAATTCCCTTTTCCCCCCATGTACGGACTAGACCTAAATGGGGTTTATTACCCTCTAAATAACTACCTACGGCTATATTACTGCCACCACGAGATATGTAGTGATGCCAGAATTCCACATGTGGGCCTAGCCACCCCAAATGAAGCCAAAAAAAACCCCTTTCCCCCGTTCGAACCAGACCCGCATGGGGTTTATTCCCCAAAAGAACTACGTAAGGCTTGATTCCTGCCCTTATAGGATACGTTGAGACTCTTGTATTTTACCTCATAGCCCATCCACCGATAAAAGAAAACAAAAGTAAATATTCCCATCATCCTCACCACATGATGTTAAACTGCACGGAATACCCTTTTTACATCTGTTCACCTTCTTCCTCACCACATGTCATTAAAACTATATAGACTACGTCTTCACTGCACGACGTTAAACTAAAAGGACTTCATCGCAACAAAATAAATATATACGGCGAAACGATATAGGAATCCCCCTTCTGCATTTGGATACATCCTCTCCATGCATTAGACACCACGACCCGGATAATTGCGGATCTTTCTAATCATTCATGGCCATCAGAATTAGAAAGTTATCGACCCATGGACACCATTGTATGACTATGCATACCATTCCCTTAGCGGCTCTGCATATTGATAGCCCCTAGCCCATCTACCAATGTCAATATTTCCTCATGCGATACTCTTCCTATCTCCATACTCTTACCGGCCTTAGATCCCCCATATCATATCTCCCTATCAAAAAATTTGTCGAGTAGTGGTTTACATGTTCTTTCCCATATCACATAAAAACTTTTTCAGGGTATCCCTACCTGGTTAGCGTATGTATCTTCCCATGGTTAGCAAGACGATCTACATCTACGAACATAAAGCCAGGGCTAAGATGCTTGGACTCGACAGGGAATTACGGTGAAGAAGTTTCTTATATGCTTGGACACCATTATCCCCATATGACGAACCCTGTACTATGATAAGTCTCAGATTTTCAGAATAATCTAAGGCCATTTGATGTGGAAATTTATTGACTCGTGGACCCCTTTGCAGGACTATGCATACCATTCCCTCAGTGTCTCTGCATTTTGATAGTCGATGGCCCTTCTACCAAAGGAATGATTTCCTCAGGAGATAATATTCCCATATCCATACGCTTACTGGCCTCAGAGCCCCATACCATACCTCCTAATCCGAGAAACCCCAGAGTTATAATTTATACCCTCATTCCCTCACACTTGTTCAATGTATACCAAAGCCTACTAACTCATTTTCCTTCTGGGTAATGGTAACAATAGTCACCAAATGGTCGGAACTCTATGACCGTTAAACTAAGAGTACTCCGTCCTTACTGCACAACATTAAATTACTTGAAGTAAACGTACACCCCCTGCGCATGATAAATCAGCATGGTGAACTCTTCATGTTTTAACAGAAACCTAGGACGAACATCTCCAGCACATCCAGATACATCTTTACCAAATGATAGACTTCACGGCCCAAAAAATCGTGGATCCTCATAATCATCCATGGCCATCGGCCATAGAAAGTTATTGACCCGTGGAAACCTTTGCATGACTATGAATACAATGTCCTCAGTGGCTCTTCATATTGATATCCCTTGGAACATCTACCAAACGAAATATTTCATCAGGAGACTCTCTTCCTAGCCCCGTAATATTACCAGCCTTAGAGACCCACATCATCTTTCCTAATCCAAGAAGCCCCAGACCCATGAATTACGCCATTAACCCCTCTCCACATCATGGACATGTCAAGATATTCAAGACCAGTTACATTCTAATCAAGAGTGTCCTTGGAAACAACATCCTTACAGCATGATGATTGAAATTTCACAGAACATGTCTTTTCCACTTAGCGTGAAGCTGAAAAGACCGAGCATTAAACATTCAGGGAAATGCCTCCAACTACAAGTATTTTTACGAAATTAAATATTCCCCCCATCCTTACTGCACGATGTTAAACTGCACATTATCCTTAATAATTCCCCCCGTCTTTACTGCATGACGTTAAACTACACAAAATCCATCCTTACCGCATCAAGTTAATCTGCACAGAAGCCATCCTTATTGAATGACATTAAACTACATAGATTTAGTAATAATTAAAATTCCCTTCGTCCTTGCCACATGACGTTAAACTGCATGGTCGAAACTTGTCATGGTTTCAATTAGGAATAGAGTTCTTCCTCTGCCCGTCAGTGCACGGGCTAGACCTACACAAACCACTATCTCACACCAGCATGAGAAGGGAAGACTTCACCCATTCTCAGGAACCTTAGCCCAGTTGTTTCTCCTATATTTAGACACGCTCTTTTCTTAAACCATACTATGTACTCAGAAAGAGACAAACCCTTTTAAGACATGCATGGTTCTCCCAAATCTCAACTTCCATGAATTTTATCGACTATCATGAGAATATTGACCTAAGGACAACTTTTCATGACTATGAATACCATGCCCTCAGTGGCTCTACATATTGATCACCCCTGGCTTGTCTACCGAAGTCAGGATTTCCTCATGCGGTGCTTCTCTCTTTACACTTCTAGCCCTCTGAGCCCCCATATCCATCCAGGGATTCAGAAACCCTCTGAGCTGTAGTTTACCAACCTCTTTCACAACCCTTAATGAATATGCTAGAATGTCTCTGTCAAGATTACTGAGAACCAGGAGAAGTCATTCCATTTTAACGAATGTCCCAGCTGCATGACTTTAAACTGTTCCAAGCTCCAACCATCCTCTACACTAACTAAATACGTAGGACAGAGACCCTGCGTCCACACCCCTGATTAATACAAATATTACCAAAACCCTTCAGACGTCACACACCCTTTCTGAGTCACCCATGGTGGTTTTCATAATTCTCCAAGCCACCCATGGTGGTTTCCATAATCCAGACATCCATAAAGCGTTCATGCCATAAAAATTGGATAGTCATTGACATAAGGACACCATTGCACGACTATGCATACCATGCCCTCAGTAGCTCTGCATATTTGACCACCCCTAGCCTGTCTAACAAAGGAAAGTCTTCCCTAGGTGATGTTGTTCTTAACTCTGCATGCCGATATAGTTCCCATGCCTTGAGACATGCCCAACATGTCGTTCGAATTAAAAAAAAATTTCCCCCCACGAGCTTCTGAAGGGTATTGAGACATCATTTAATCAACCAAACCTCGTTAGGGCCCTCACCCTCACCATATATAGTCAAAGGTGTTCGACCTAAAACATCAGTAATTATAGTCTTATCGGTAGGACATTAAACCTCTCAAAAAATAGGGAGAAGGCCCGTTAGACCGAAAACCCAAAAAGGGCAACCAAAGAAAAAGCCAAGCCATACCCGCTGGGTCCACTCCAAATGGGCCCAGGAAAAATTAGGTTATTAATAGAAAAGACAAAAAGTTTGTGGGGGTATTTCAATAAAACCCTAGTATAGTCAAACTATTCTCATTGGATCCCATGGTCTAGTAAAAAATTAGAGATTTTTTATGTTTTATAATTTTCCTAAATTATGATTATTTCTATTTCGGTGAGTAGTTATTCATAGAACAGTTGTTTCAGTAACAATAAAATTTTACATCAAGGAGATATTGACAGTAGATCGTATTCTATTTTCAGAAAAAGGAAGAACATCCACATGTTGTAGTATCCCTTTTTCCACAACAAAAGATGTAAAACAGAATGTTCAGAAATAGCTATGGAAATCACAAAGTAGCCTGGGTCGAACTCTCCATCAGATTGGAAACTGTACGGTGAAGGTTGTTACAAGTTTTCACTAGCACGACCTTCTACCTATCCTCAAATTCTTCCATCGAACAAGTATTCCTCACCATTATTTGAAGATCATTGATCCCTTTCCTGGTAGCTTCAGGGTAACCAGTCAAAGATGACAACTGATCCCTCAGCATCACAGCTCAAGCTTCACATTAATGCAGCTCGGTAGATAGTGTCGTCGCCTGGTCTTGAGAGTTTTCCTCTAGTGCTATCATCTGATGGAGCTTCATCATATCTTCGTCAAAGCCTCGGGTTCCACAATGAAAGGCGGCGAGGTGAGAAAGTTTTTTTCACTAGTGGCAACCTCCCCATGGGAAATGAAAACCTGGCATGCATGGAAATGATGTTGTCGATAATCGAACCCACCTGAACCCAAGCCTAGGAAGATTTGTCGAAGGGCTTCAGTTTTAGTCACCATCTCAATCAGAGGAGTTTTGGCAATGATCTCACATATCTTGGGCCAGGCCCACCTTCGCACTGCTCGGTGTTCTTCCATGACATGAGGGTATTTTGTATCACCATTAGATAGCACAAGAATGATGTCTGGAATTGCGGCCAGTGCAGAAATGTGCGGACTAGAAGATGGTCCTGAAACTGGAGGGCCAGAAGCCTTTTTTCCTGGTTTGAGCTTGGGAGTTAAGCTGGTAAATCTAGTATCGGCCGGTGGAACTTCGAGAATTGCATCATGGGGACCCAAATTCACTATGTCATCCTTATTTACATCTGAAAAGGATTGGATCTGTCTAATCATCGGCCGAAAAGGGGTCGAAAGAAGAAGATTCCCTCAGCCACTTCAACCTATGAGCCATTAGTCAGTCCTCTCTCAATGGTGAAGTGGAAGGTGCAGTAAGCAAGGCAGCCACAGTACCCCTCGATTTGGGAAATTGACAGATATCCATCCCCACGATCCCATCTGGATAATGATTTATCCATATTCTCTCACATTCTAATGATAGGCAGGAAACCACTCTAGTGTCAGGAAAGGGAATGCTTGTGCCAAATCCCTCCCGCATCAACATCAACCTCCATTGATGGAGAGTTGCTGGATTTAGCCCTTGGGCTCGAGGACAGGGAAGCGAAACCTGGAGATGCATGCATCCAAACTACTGAAGAAAATGATGGGGGCGTACGACACACACAGAGAAACCCCATCAATCCACGCAGATAAAAACCCATCCCGCAGTGAAATCATGTAAGAACATTGTTCTAAGCTCCCCCTATTGTCGTTAACTGTAATTCCAGAAGAGTGGGGTAGGGAGTGAAAGAGAACTGGGAAAAATCACTCAGAAGCTTGACGAATTCATCAGAGCTGAGGTACTTCATAAGAACTCCAGCTATATCAAGTATGATAGGGCAAAGGGTAGGAAGCGGGATGACTGTGTTATGATGATACTCATAACAGAGGAAATGATCAGCTACCCATCCATATAAAATTTGAAATGGTGCACTTAAACGATACGGTGACCTGCCCTCCTGCATGTGGGTATGTAATTCCTAAATTCGAGCCAAAGTGGGCACGACCAGATTCACCTGGCAGCCCCCCGCTAGCTCAGCTGCCATCATCAGGGTGCAAGCTCTGACTCTTGGGTTGATATCCCGAGATGGGAATAGCCACCCACTCAAAAACATGGAAAAAATTATTTCCATCTGGAGCATAGGCGGCACACCGGGGTGCACCACGTAACCCCAAGAAAGGTAGTATCCCTCCTCCAGAACCACCCAGTAGGAACCTGGGATAGTTCACGATTGTTGAGAAGGATGATTCCTAGGGCACTTGATCTTTGGAACATGACCTGTGTTATTCAGAAATAACCCTATCTAGGTGTTATAGGGAATAAGAGAGCGGGAATGCCAGGGCTGACCTAGTGAGCACTCTGCCATAGCCAACAGATCTCTCGCCAACAAAGGTACCTATTCGGTATCATCCCATGTGTCAGGTGTGGGAAAGAACTTATCATACATCTCACCAATGATCGGAAGCACTCCCAGTTGGTAGATTCCCCATAAAATAATACCAACATCACCATTGAAAAGCTGGAAAGTGTTAGTGCTCGAACACCAGCGACTGAGGAAGTAAGGTAGGATTGAAGATGGTGGGTAAACGTCATACAGTGAATGCCACGCTACGGAGTACAGATTTACCGCTTCCAATGATTCAGTAAATTCCCGGGAACGAAAATGGACACAGAAGGCCTAGGCCTAGTCATTTGAGAAAATCTAGCCAGACCGAAGATCCCACCTCAGAATCCATCCCACTTCTGGATCCACTCAAGCAAGGTTGATCAAAGAGGGGTAAGTCTTGAGGATGGCCTCTTGGGAGAAGCCCTAAGTATACTAATCACTTTGGGTCCAAACTGAGACTCTCAAAATGAATGTGTCTTTGAGGTAAGAATCAGAGAGCATCTCTCCTGACTAGGTTAGGTTCTCTTGAGTGCACTCCGGTGACACTTCCATACATGGGGACGGATGTCCTGAGAAGATAGAGGGGATAGGGACATCGTCTTGAAGGAAGAAACCATAAAGCGGAAGATGATTGGATATTAGATAGCCCAAATGACTGGGGGACAGTAAGTCCTTCAAAACACCATTTTTAGGAGTGATTGGTTGGATAGGGTCCTATTTGATGATCTCAACTCATTGGATCATGGCTAGTAGTCTCCTTGGACCCATCAGAAGAGGATCTGCAGTAGGCCTGGCTGCAGGTCGACGAGGAACCATATTTTCTCCATGCATTATAAAAAAACCAGGAAAATGTTTCGTTCTGAATAATAAAATCTGGACTAAAATACCAAGTATATGGAAAATGACTCCTTCAAGGAGCCTTCATGATGAGTCCCACAAGCATGCCTCAAAAGGTGGTTCGTGACGGTTGCATCCCACGAACCAACCCTATGTGGAAGATGTCTGTTGTACTTCATCCCGCGAAGCATTGGATAGAAAACCACGAACCAGGCAACTCCACAGAATCTAAATCCTGAATTTAAATATTTAAATTTAGAAGACTGAAGAAATTCTCAAAGTCTGAAAGATTTCTGGTCCGCTGACCATCAACACCGGGTAGCGAGTTCTTTTGCGGCTCATCTTAACATATGTTTTAATTAATTAAAAGTGTTAGTTCCTGGCTGATAGATTGGTCCACTGGTGAAGGTAAGAATGAACAAGGAATGGTTCGTGGAAACGGAAACTGGTTCATAGACGAAAAGTTTCGCGAAGGAGGAAGGCATGCAGAGATGAAAATAGAGCTCTGTTTCCGCAAAGAATCTGGTAATAGACAAAGTGTCGGGGCCTCCTTATTTATATGCGTGGTCCCCTATTGGGTCCAATCCGTTACTGAAAGCTACCCAAATTTTTAGGACGAATCGTAATCGGAATAGTCTCCTCTTCGTTCTGATAGGACCCCATTCTGATGGGGGGAATTTGTAGGGTCCTGAAAAATCCTCAAAGGAGAATGAGAATCCCTTTAATTCAGGAAATAATTATACCCAATTTCCCTCAAGGAATTGGACAATAATGAGGCCAATACTCAAGATTATAAATGGACCCATCGGTCCATGCACTGATCTGATGTTGATGGTACGCGTCCGGTTTAGCGAGCCGCCCCCCTCTGCGGACCACCGTCGTCTGCGAAATAGAGGCGGGAACCCCTCTACGAGCGCGAAGCAGGGAGGGCACCAGGACAGTCCACTGACACAAACTGATCCAGCCACAAACTGCGTCAACCAGCTCAGACCGCATGTGTTGTCATTCGCAGGACAAAGGCAGAACCCTGTACGGCCGAGAATCACTTCCCGAACTAGTTTGGTTCGTGTGGAAGGTCCATTCAATTCCCTCCACGAGTTTCGGATTGAACAACTCATCTGTAAAATAGGATTCCGGTCATGGACCTCCGCAAAAGGTGCCACATGAACATAGATACATCTCTTCCCCCACTGTATAAAAGGAGATTGAGGGGGAGAATAAATGGATCAATCAGATTCGGGTAGAAGGATTTCGGAGGATAGGAGCTCAGGATTTCGCATGCAACGGATTTCTAATTCACGAACCAGAACAAGTATGATGATGGAGATGAATTAATAAGTAACCAAAAATGCAATACAAATTGGTGAAAAACGAACTTAAAAGAACAATAAAAAAATTAGATCGCGATCCATGGCCCCTGCGCGAATGTACTCCCAACGAACTAGGGATTTTATGCCCCTTTTTTGATCTTACACACCACGTAGCACCATCCTACATAGGTGAAGCCCTGACCGATGAACCCCTGACTGGCGTTATCCCTAACCACCGCTACTCGCGTAGACTCCCCCACGTACCAACCAAGTACACAGGCCGAACCCGAAGCCATGCCCCACCCTAGTAAGCGGGATGCCCATCAGTCTGTGTACCACCCTGGTACGCGGACAGCCTCTCCAGCCATATAGCACCCCCCTACGTAAAGGGCGCCACTCCATATAAAACCATGTGGCCCACCAAATCCTTCGGTGTTACCATTCCACAAGTCAGATAAAATCCTTCCAATCCACCCTGATCCTTCATAATCCATTCAGTGGTCTATTCATCGGCCCCGACCCAAGGCCTATACTGAAGCCAACAAATCCGTATGATGAATTCTCCGGGTGCTTCAGCGCGCTGCTTTGAGTTCACATACCCATGGTAGGTGAGGACTAAGGGGTTGCCCCAGCCCTTGAGTGGATTCTAGAGACATTCTCGGGTTTACATACCCACAGTAGTGAAGGGTCCGAGCATCAGAGTCCCCTTTCCGCCTCTCCACTTTCCAGGATTGAGGGAACCCTCTTGTGTTCCCTTTGGACAAGTGCCAGAGAGGAGAACTTCTCTCCTCTCCTGGGAGTGTCTAGGCATCCATCAGGATGGAGCATCCATGCACCTCTGTACATTGCAAAAGCCAAGTACATGGAAGGGAATGGTGGGAAAGAGTGCTTCTCATCCTCTCCTTGGTTCCAAATCCCTCTCCTGCTACACTTTGTCACCCCTTGGGAATTCATCTCAGAGTAAGCCCCGACATTCCAGGCCACCCCGCGCGTAAGCCCCACTGCCCTTCTCACGGATGCACCTTTCGTGACGTGATTGTCTGGTTCCTGCTGCCACTTGTTTCTCACATCGAACATAACACACATGAGCTTAAAGTAAGCATCGACCATGACAACAACCTCATCTAGCATTACGTTAAAATGTATTTCACCATTCCGAACTACGGGGACATTGATCCAAGTCAATGCACGGTACGTAGGAAGCCTCCGCGAGGTTCAATCCCACTTACCATCAGACCCTCAGGTCCACATTCATGTCGGTTCTGCGACAATATTTAGAACTACATAGACTTTGATCCCTATCTCCTTGGCGAGGTACGTAGGAAGCCTCCTCGAGGTTCAAGCCCAACAACTGGTCGTTTCGACCTCCTTCATGTCGTTTCACCAACACCTTGTGCAGCCTTAGAGTGTAAGCCCCATACCACCATGGGCTGCTCCGGGGTGTAATCCATAATCTTCAAACGAACTATGTGGGTTTTGATCCCCGTGTCCTAAGCAGGGTACATATGACCCCTCCTTGAGGTTCAATCCCAATAACAAGAAACTCTCATGTGTAAGCCCTAATCTTCCCAGAACTACCTAGACTTCGATTCCCGACCAACCAGGAGACGTAGGAAACCTCCCAGAGGTGCAAGCCCGATATCTAGGTCTGATACACATCCATCCCCATTAGACCATGTCCTTATACTATAACAGGACCATTTCAGACCTAGGAAATCACTTCCATTGGGTCTTCCAAGCCGCTTCGGCATATGACCCACACCAGCTTTGATCGGGCATCTCTCGCCTGGGGGTCCTTGCCAGATGACGTTAAACTGTATAGTTGGGTCCTTATCACACAACCGTAAAAGGTTTTATGTACCTTTATGTGGAACCGAACTATGTGGATTCTGCTTCCTCTCACGAGGATACGTAGGAAGCCTGTATCACATGTTTGATCCACATTCTCAAGTCGTTATATGTCCCCCCTTGATGACAATAAAATACAGAGCACCTAGTTATGAGGCTTTAAATATGTTTTGTCTCAATGAGTCCAAACTCCTCGAAGTCATTAATCCTAATGAGGTATGATAAACCTCACTCAAAAATGATTCTAAATCCTTGTATTCATCTGACCATTGCCAACAAGGAGTAATCTGTAGATACCATTCTTGGGTATATACCAAAGATTCACGAACATATAAACATGACTTCAATCTATAACAGAGTCCTAGAATATGAAATAATTTCCCCCCAAAAGGGTGTGATGAGCCCAACATCCCATCCTCTCGACCAATGTGATTTCTTAAGTGTCTCTGGCTGAATCACATAGCGAACACATGCCTCTAGAAAACAGGTCCACCTATAGTTGGATGCCGAACCATTTGGCATTTCGAACCGATTCGAATCTGAGTACAAGATAATTATCTTATTCCTTTCATTACTATACTAAAAATAAATTGGTTCATAGATGACAAGATCGCAATAGATTAACACCAAGGATTAGACAACTGATTGTAAAGTTTATTAAAACATATATTAATCCTTATATAAGATTTTTTCTCACTCATTATATTATCATAACAACATCACCCATGAGATATAATTACACTAATATGTGATGAGAATCACATGGTGTTAAAACTGTTTGTTTTTTCTAAAATTCACTGATATACCCACATCTCAATGATGGTATACTATCTCTTGGGAAGTTAAATTATTGTTTTATATTTATTGAAATTGTTTTGGTTAAAAATCTTATATATCTACATTTATTTTAAATTTCTTATATCTCTGATTGAAGTGATTTATAGACATGATGGATAAAATTAATTGTAATGGATTCCCCATTTTTTATTAAAAGGGATTCTATATATGGAATCATAGCGTCAATATTTATGCTATATCTTTTGTTGAAATTATTATTTTCATCACCAAGAACAGTGTTCTTATACCTTAATATGGGATTACAATTACTTAAATTGAAATGAATAATGTTGAAACTATTAGGATAGAGCTTGATGCTCTGTTTTATTCACTCTTGGAGAAATTGTTGATAAATATGATAGGAATGAAGATTGAAAGTATACTCTATATAAAAATAAATGATATCCATGAAGGGTAAAGAAGCTGAAGGTATTATAGTTATAGATATACCAAGAACAAATTTAAAAATATAAATGGGAAAATATTAATCTATGGATTATTTATTTATTCTTATAAAATAGATTATATGCTCCATTGAAATCTATGTTCAAATTATTTAAGATTCTTCCATCATGAATAAGATAATGAGAAACCTTTAGAAGAATTTTGATGTAATATATTATCCCATAATGATTAATAATTGATAAGTGGAACATTAAACAACTCAATAATGTTTTGATCTCTTATGATATAAGAAGAGGTTCATCTTTAAGGATAAATGGAAAATAATAAAATTGGACTATATTAAATGATTTAAATGGATTGAATAATATAATTTCAGAGAATAATCATGTATATAAAATTGATTCTAATGAAAATTCCAAATAAGTTTTAAAATTCTACTTTTTATTCAAAAAAGGCAGGTATTAGTGGAAAGCTTGATTTGGCAGCAAACTTCCATTTAATTCATCAACAATGGAAATATTGACAATTTTGTGGGGTATTCCCTGTGAATCATTATGATAAAGAGAATTATGATCAACCAAAAAGATCATATTGGAAGAATAATAATAGAAGATGTCAATGTGGAAGTTGATTCTTCCATGGAAAAGGAAAATCATATATAATAAAGAAGAAAAATCAATTCTTATAACATGAATCTAGATCCTATGATGAGGAAAGAAAAATGGACTATGAAAATATTGAGTATAATGATAATTTAATATTTAGGGAAAAGTAAAATTCGTAAAATGATTCCATGAGTAGATATTAATAAGAAGATAATACTGAAGTAGAATACAGTGATCACGAGACACAAATAGAGTTTCAACATAGAGTAGATAGCGGGGTGTTCTTGAATGAAAATGAATTTCTCATATGATAAAATAAATATTTCAAAAATTGAAAAAACTAATTAAGGATATAACATAATTATTCAATGACTAAAAATATTTTTGAGATAGTGATAGAGTTCAATCAAATTATGGGAGATCATGATCAAATTCATAATGAAAGAGACATTATTTTTGGTATTAAATTCGGATAATATTTTTTTCAATAATTAATAGATAAATTATTTACGGAAAATATAATAAAATTTTAAATTTCATTGATAAAATAATATTTTTTGGAGATCAAAAATCTATTGAACGGGGTTAGTTGAAGCTCTAAAATAGTGGAAAATGTTCTTCAGACCACTCAGAATCATGGTGATTGTTCCATGGTCCCATGAATAATTATTTTAGAAACACTATCTTTCAATTATTGTGTTGGACGAAGATATAAAGGAATGAAAAATTTATTAACTAACATGAAGTGGATAATGTACCTATTTCAAAAAATAGTGTTGATTCTAAATATTCAATGGAAAATAGATGTTTAGATATCAAAATTCCAAGGATAATCCTAAAAGAAAGGTGAATTCTTATAATCATGAAAAAAATGATAAAATAATTGTATATATCCAATAAAATTTATGAAATTGAGTATATTTTAATGAACGAATCTTCTATCTATATATATTATTCTAAAAGGAAAGTTGTTGGTCATAAATAGCTTATAAAGAAAAAACATATGTTATTTTGTTATAAAATATCGCTCCCCTTATCGAAGATAAGTAGAGAATTGAGGGGATGTAAATATGAAATCCCAAAAGGCTAACTACGAAAATATTCAAAAGAAAATTAAAAGTTATTTATTTAATTAGATTATCTTAAGGAGACTTAGAGGAGGTGTGATCAACATAGACAAAATTCTAATAAATTTCCTTACATATTATTGTATTACTTAAAGATAAACAAGTTACAATTCACTAGAGAGGATGAAGAATCAATAATATGCAATGGTGATTAAGGTTTCATATTAAGATATTAATTAAGGTAACACTTGGATACCTGATAGTTATTTATCATAACTCATGAATGAAAATGAAAAAAATATTTCAAAAATTCTAATGGTATGATGAAGAAACTATCACTTGTTGGAATAATGGGTCTCTTAATGTGAAAGGAGTTTCATTTTCCATATGTTATAAGAATAAATACAACAATTCTCCCTTTATTGTATTGTTAAAGATTAATCTTTATAGTGTTTCCCAAATTTTTTATAAAGGGAATGTGGTTAAACATTATAATAATTAATGAATCCGAAATTATTTGAAGGATAACATAATTAAGTTGAAGGGTAAGAAAACAAAGGGAAATCATTATAGCATTTTTATATTCATGTTTCATGTTTCTTGAGTGTAAATGAAGTAATAAAACACATGTATTATATGTCATAAATAAAATATAGGGAATAAGATTCAAAATCCTTTGGAAATTTAATTGAATAAACCTCAGGATGTTTTATACATGGATTTATGTGGACTAATGAGATTCTATTCAACAAATATGGATAATTACTTCATGATTTTTAGAGATGATTTTACCTCCAAATCCATTTTTTATATTTTAAAAGATCCACATTGTGGTTAAGTCATTACCATACATAAAAAATAAAAAAATGGCACCACATTATAACAATTGTGACACATTCCAATTTAAGATAAAATCACTGGATCCTGCTTTCTTCAAAACCAAAGGTCCACAACACTTCTTTTCAAATTAAAATTCAAAAAATAGAACTTATTTGATAATCATGTGGCCTATACTGTAATTTTGAGTAGATATATGAGCCACCTTGAGTGGTGTAATCATTTATTATATAACCTTACTTGATTCATGCTAATGGGATACACAACATCCAGTCACCGCCATCATCTTATCTTTTCAAAATATCACCAGAATCATTGCTGTAATCATCACCAGATCATCTCTATCATTGTTGTCCTCATCGAATGACATCATCATCAACTTCATCAATCTTTTCCACCCAAAACACCCACCGTTTTCAACATACATACCACAAACATTATAGAATAACACATATATCAAAACAAGATATCATCTTAATTGATAAAATCCTCAGTCGCAGCTATATAGACACCCATCCACTCACACAGAAATATCCCAAAGTCTCCATGGAAGATAACAAACCCAACCAACCAGGGAATGTAAAAAGAACCTAGAAACCATATTAGGGAACAAGAATTGGGTACACCACAGTAAACTACAACAAATCCAAAAACATCAATACCACTGGAAACTCAATCATCAAACCTAAAAGAATAACTTTCCACTACTGACCCATGAAACCAAATATTCTTTTTTTCCACATTCTCTATATCTGATTTGGATAGGGGAGGGGGAATGTGAGTCCAAAGTGGCGTATGAGTGGCCAAGGGTAGTATAATAGGGAAACTACACCAAGACCAAAAAAACAGCCCTACAGAATAGTAAATCACGAACATCACATTAAAATTATTTGATATAATGAGTGGATCATTGCCAGTCATCAACCTTTCACAAGTGGGGAAACATAGACACATCAAGGATGATTAAAAGTGAAACAATATGAGGGAAAGAAGAAGGGGGGAAGAGAAAATTTGGAACTGGGAAGAAAGTAGAGTGAAATTCCATGAATTTTATGATCCATAAACATCTCTATAAATGGAGTTATCGATAGGTAGTATCAAATTATGGTGGGAATGGGATTAACAATGTTATTAGAGCTTGGCAAAGAAAATTTTTTTTAGACATTCCAAAAAAATGGGTTTCTATATTCTGAATGGATGCCCACTCTAACCCATATTCATAAATACACTATATAAGTAATGGATTAGGAAATTAAATTCATGATGAATTTAAAGCAATTTAGTATACAAAGATCAATCAAGGTTTTAGAAAGAAATTTTTAAAAGTTCAATGATAAATATGAATATGTTATATTTATTGGGTATATAATATGGGAAATTAATTAATTATATTTTCATTATAGTATATTAATTTTGTTCCCTAACAATTTCGAATCCATGTATTTATAATATCATAAGAAAACTTTTAGTTTGTTTGGAACTATGTACAATAACATCTAATGAAGAAAAAATTTCAATTGAATATAAAACATAGACAACAAAAAAATACCTCAAGCTTTGAATTTAGAAGAGATCACCAGCATTTTCATGATAAGTATAAGATATCATGTATGGAATTTCCTTATAGGTTATCTTTAATGATGAATGTTATGAATTCAAAAACCACTATATGGTGATCATAAAAAATAGAGAGATTATATTCAAATTCCATGAAGTTGAATCAAAGTTGAAATGAAAAATATTTTAAAATTGTATTTTACCCCCCTTCGTAATCCATACCACCTCCCAAAAATCATGATACATATAGGATTGGAAGGTAGTAATTTTTAGACCCTGAATAATGTATTCAGCTATATATTTACAAAACACATCATAGATTATCCTTAACATCTCAAGGAAGTGGGTGGGTAAGTGATGTTCATATAGTCTAGTATTTAAATTCCTTTAGAGTAATCCATATAAAGTAGGAGTCCCATGTAAGGCTCTTTTACAATCTCTATATTGGTATTGGATTTACTAGATTAATAGGTTATAAATTTATTAGAAATGTTAGAATAAACCTTGTGACATTTATCCACTTTCCCTAGAGTTAGAGTGAATCCCCAAAAATCAATTAAGGTCTTTTTTCCCTTTGTAATAACATGTATCGTCATTATAGGTATGTTTTACTTTTCTGGTTGTTTTTGAGAAAAAAGGGGAAAATATGGAAATATTCAGAGTGCACGCCATGTACTTTTCTTCCGTACGAGGCCATGTTCTGGTCGTGTTCAGGCCACACACAGCCATGTGGGGTGAAGTGGAGGCCATGTAATGTGGAGTACGGAAAACTAAAGTACACATCATGTACTCTAAAAACACATGTTGTGTACTTTTATTTTTATTTCATTAATCGGACTGGGGTCGCAACTTAACCCCGTTTTCGTCTTCTTCCCCGCCTAATTCCACCCAAAACGTCCAAGGAGGCCGAATCTTCTATGAGCCACCGATTCGTCACCGACTATCTGAATCTAAAACTGTCAGTTGAAATGGAATCACATCGGTGAGTTCTTGGTTCATCTTTGGCCTTGATTCCTAATTCTTCCTCTCGTGCGACTTATCTGAGGTTGAATGTTTTAGATGTTTTTGTAGATATACTCCATTCTAGGCCGATTCATAGGCCGACATTCATGTATATCAATCAACAAGGATCAATGTAGGTGGTTTGATTCCCTAAGTTGAATGTCCTTGAGTTTTTGTGCAAAAGTCCTGGATATCCATGTATTGGGTATCTCGTGTTCGGGTATTGGACCTGTTTGTTTATCTTCCTTAGATTTATTGTGTGCTTGAGGCTATTAGATGAATAATATTTCTGGTTAGCATGTTTAAGGTTCACCCCATGGGTGTTTTCCTTCGTTTTGGTTATTTATCCCCATTTGGATTAGGTTGCCTATGAGTCAAACCATGTTGCATTGATTGCATGTTTTTGTTTGATTGATGGAATGTATTTTTATGCTGTTTAAATGCTTTTGTTGCATTATAACTATTATCCAATTAGTTTTTGAACATACTTAGGGATATTACGAATCTTTTACATACGATTTCTTTTACTCCGGGCTGCGGGAACCTAGTGTAGTGAGACCATAGGAGGAATAAATGTTTAGTGTTTCCTCAGAGGGCCGGTTTAATTATTACTATTATGAGACCATAAGGGGGATTGGCATTTTCCTCTCTCAGAGGGTATGATAATTATCAAATCGAGACTAAAGGGGGAATTAGACGTAATTGCTTCATCATAGAGTCTGTATTATCACTGCAAGATCATAGGGGGAATTGACGCTTAGTGCTTCTCAGAGTGTCTTAGCTTTTGTTCGAATGCTTGACCATAAGGGCCTACCAACGTGAGCTACCCAAGGGGTCAGTGTAATAAACTTTGATGGTTGGTTGTGACAAGTCCACTAAGCCAAAGAACAAGCTTGGGTTTGTACTACTTGTAGTTTAGGTATTCTATTGAGATACATGTTTTTTCACTTGTTATACCTTTGGACTATCAAATTTTTTTCTTGATTCTTTGGTTGATGGTTAAATGATTGAATGAAATTAATAAATGAATGTTAATAGAGAATTTTAGGATTTTTTAATTTAGTGTATCCATGTTTCTCTAATACATTTATTTCCATTACTTTTTCATTATTACTCACTGACAATAGGGAAAAGTTCTTTTGGTGGTTTCCTACTGGGATTAGTCTCACACCCTGTTTGGGTCCTACTTTTTGGCCCAAACATGTTATATGGTTGCAGGTGCGGATAGGTATTGCGGCCCTTATACTTTTGGTGCTTGATTTCTGGTTAGAGTTAGAAAGCATGGGACTGATCTTAGGCTTATGATGTTGCTGTAGTTACTGTTTACTTTCTATACTTGGGTTTCAGTTGTATTTCATCACGTTGTTTTGTTTACTGCTTTCCATAGACACATGTGCCATGCTAAAACATTACTATATTATACATTGCATCTACTCTTTAGTTTCAGTTGTCATCTGTTGTTTACTGTTTCCCCTATTGTTTATGTTATTTTCCTTCCACTGCATACTTTACCAAATGAGGGCATCATTTCCCCACCGATAAACCTAGGCCCTCGCTGCTAGTCGGCAGCCTCTGGCATTTGGGGAAATGTGCTTGAGGTCATGTGGAGAACTGGGTACGGGGCACTAGCTGAGTGGATCTGGATTCGAGTCGTTACAATGTGGTATCAGAAGATTTTTCTTCTTTTCTATTTCCTTACTATTTGGTGACAATAGACAAGGATAGAAAAAAAATGGGTAGTTGGTACATAACTGTGCCTAGGAGTAATTAACCCATGTACAGGGAAAATCTATACTTCCTCGTAAATGCACTTTTTAGTTTTTTTCAAGTGTTACAGTTGATTATATTTCACCATTGAGTGATGCTATTTTTTTGTGATGTTACAGTTTATATGATTGTGGTTCTATTTTGTTGCAACCCGATGAGACGATGGTATGCCATCTCATGCATCATATAGGAACTGGTTAGAAAAATCACATGTCTTGCATTTTACCATACAATCTAGGGAGCATTAAAAATTTAATACTATTATGATAGATGTCGTGATAGATTATTCATGCAGATCTGATAATGGTTGTGATAGAAATACCTGCTATGTTGATAGGGTGTTGTTTATCTTACAGATTATCTGGCATGGATGCCAAGCTTTGACCCCAGAGGTGTTATGGGCCCCTAAGGGTCAGAATTTGGAAGATCATGGTATTATCATACTGTTTACATGTTATATGCATTGTAATGATGTCATTTTCTGATTTGTGGGGAGTATGGGCCCCCATGATTCTAAATTTGACACATCACTGCTGGTTTCCAGTGTTTTTCAGTGGTTTTGGGATGTTTTGTATACCTACTACCCAGAAACCCAGATAACACGACATGTGTCCTTATGAACACACGCCATGTGTTCTTCGGTTTAGGAAGAACTTCTTTTCATGGTTACACACTGTGTACATTGAAGTACACACCAGGTACTGTTCTTCCATGTGCTCCAGCCGGGTAGTTGAATACATGGGCTAGAAAATCTTAGTAACAACACACCATGTACCATGTAGACACGCCATGTATTAATGGTCTGAATGACCCAACTCTGTAGTTGAATACATGTGTTGGGAAATCTTAAGGAAAACACACTGTGTATGTTGTTGACACGCCTTGTAGTTTTGATCCGTGTACCAGTATGTGTGACTAACAAAACAGACAGGGGAAAACCCATTAGGACACACCATGTACGTTGTTGACCCGCCGTGTATTTTTGGTCTATGTACCAGTCTGTGTGACTAACTACACGGACATGGGAAAACCTTAAGGACACACCGTGTAGTGTATAGACATGTCGTGTAGTCTTAGGCTGGGACAATCCGTGTGACTTAGTCATTTAAGAGTATCCGGGTCGGAGGGAAAAGGACAGTACATGCCGTGAATATGTAAGAACATGCCATATAGATTGTCTTTACACAACCATCTTGGCCGGTGTACATGCCCTAGTAAAAATCATTATGGAACATGCCATGTATAGGGAATACATGCCATGTAGCCATGTTTTTCTAGTTTTAAGAGTTTTTCCTTTCTTGTTTCTCTTTCTCTCCCTTAAGTTGAAATTATGCTTGTTGCTAATAAAGGTGTGCTTTTTGACCTTACAGAATCATGCTTCCAAGACGTCCTCCCATCACACGTTAGGGGTATGAAGATGATCATATGCTGGATATGGCACCGGATGTTATCCTGGATACTGGTGTAGATGCGTAATTCCGTGAGGGATTCCTGGAGTTCATAGTGACCTTTTAGGGAGCTCAGCAACCTTCCCAGTCAATGGAAGAGCTGATGCGAATCTTCGAGCAGCAGCATCCTCCCACGTTCTCAGGGGATAGAGGCCCTCATGCTGCTGAATCTTGGTTCGAAGTGATAGTTACTATCTTTGATCATCTCGAGACACCCCCAGACAGAAGGGTGAAGCTTGCGTCTTACATGCTACAAGATTCTTCCAAGAAATCGTGGGACATAGTTTCTCAGGTAGGGTATCTGCAGATAGTTTCTTGGGATGAGTTTCAGTGTAAGTTCTACGACTACTTTTACCCGACTACACTGAGGGCCGATAGAGCCAGAGAGTTCATGAACATGCATCATGGTACTCTATTAGTTATGGAGTATTCATCCCGTTTCACTGAGTTACAGCATTTCACTCCCATTATGGGGAATGACGAGCCGTTTTTAGAAATAAAGATTGAGGAGGGCCTCAGACTAGAGATCAGATCATAGTTGAACATCTTCCAGTGGTCTTCTATCTCTCTGATAGTTAACCATGAATTGATCACGGAGAGGAATCTGAGAGATACTGGAGTAGTGAACTAGGGTTGTTCACCATCAAGAGTTAGTACCTTACCTTCTAACAGCAAGAAGCGCCACAGAGAGTCTACATGAGGTGACTCGAGTAAGTGATATGTTCCTTCATGTAGAAAAGTTGTGTGATACCAGTGCGGGGAGCATGGGCATAAGAAGCCACAGTGCATGAGGGACCCAGTAGAGTGCCGAGATTTCGGCAAGATGGGTCACATGCAATGGTTTTACAAGGTTCTTCTTCCAACGGCTAGCCAAGGAGGATCAGTTTCGACTCCATGTGCATGAGCAGGTTTACCAATTCCACGGTAGACTGTGGCCTGGAGTTCTACAGGTCATTTTGGCTAGGGTAGAGGATGTGGACGTAGTGTTCAGGCTCAAGGAGGATCTTCGCAGGGATCTCAGGCTGCTACATGGGGTCGTGGTACTTACAAGATGTTTGCGGTAGAGCAGATTCATCAGGAGTAGGATCTTGGACCTTCCACAGTGCGAGGTACGATCTTAGTAGCCTCAGTTTTATCTTCTGCAGTTTTCAATACAGGAGCCTCTCATAGCTTTATTTCTATTCACATTGTGGAGGGCCTTAGAGTTACTATCTATACTTTTGAGGATATTATGACACTAGATATTCCCTTGGGACTTAGAACTGTTAGTGTGTGTGAGTGCAAGGAGTACCCCCTTGAGGTTGGTGGGTGTAACTTGTTGTGGGATGTTTACACCCTAGAGATTACAGGTTATGATGTCATCCTCTAAATGGACTGTCTAGTTCCTTTTCAGGCCCTTGTTGATTTCTATCACCGTAGGGTGAGATTCACATCACCAAAGGGCAGATATTTTCTTCACAAAAGAAAATGGGGTATCCAAGCAAGTAGAGCCAGACCATAGCATCATGGGTTGGGTGGTGTTACAGCCTAGATTACTAGTTTATATCTGGATGATTAGGGTACTTCTCATATGGATTATCCTCTAGTGGTTGATCGTTTTCAGAATTTCATTCCTGAAGACTGTTCTGGGTTGCCTCCGTAGCGTGAGGTAGACTTCACTATTGATCTTGTTCCAAGAGTAGTACCAGTATCCATACCTCCATATAGGATGGCTATGCACGATTTTCAAGAACTCAAGATGCAGTTGGAGGAATTAAAGGGAAAGGGTTTATCCAGCCCAGTACTTCCCCTTGTGGTTTTCCTATTTTGTTTGCGAAGAAGGTGGTTGGTCCTTTATGGCTTTTTGTGGTTTATCGGAAGCTAAACCAGTTAACAGTTATGAACTGATATACATTTCTAAGGATTGATGAACTTTTTTATCAGCTTCATGGAGCCAGGGTGTTCTGGAAGATAGACTTGAGATCCGAATATCATCAATTGCATGTCAGACCATCGGATATACCTCTTACATATTTCCAGAGTAGGTATGGTCTGTACGAGTATTTGGTTATGTCGTTCGGTCTCATGAATGTGCCAACAGTCTTCATTGCACTGATGAACAGAGTTTTCCATCCTTACTTGGAATCCTTCGTGGTGGTTTTCATGGAAGATATCATGGCGTACTATCAAACTAGACATGACCATGCTACCCATCATGAGATCGTATTGATTACAATGAGAGAGCATGAGTTATATGATAAGTTCTCTAAGTGCCACTTCTGGATGGACGAGATTCACTTCTGGGGTCATCTCATCTCATTGACAGGAGTATCAGTTGACCCATAGAAGGTGAGAGATGTAGTTACCTGGGAGAAACCGAAGAATTTCTTTGTGGTAAAAAGGTTTTTAGGATAGTTTGGTTACTATAGACTATTTATACATGACTTCTCATGCTTGGCAACAACGTTGGCAGGCTTGACTAAGAATTGTGTAAATTATGTTTTGTCAGAAGCCTGTGATTCAGCCTTTCAGGAGTTGAGGGGGGGATTGAATTCAGAACCGATTCTAGTTTTACCAGATCTCGAAAAGTGTTATATTGTTTTTTATTATGAATCTGGCATCGGGGTTGGAGTAGTTCTTATGTAGGAGGATTGTGTTGTTGCATATGGATCTCGGCAGTTGAGTCCACATGAGAAAAACTATTTTATGCACGACCTGGGGTTGGATGATGTTGTTCATACTTTGCGTTGTTCGAGACACTATCTTTTGGGAGAGAATTTTGTGGAATATACAGACCACAAGAGCCTCAATTATATATTCAGGTAGCGTGACTTAAATCTGAGATAACGGAGGTGGGTCGAGTACCTACAGTCTTTCGACTTCGAGCTTGCTTATATGCCTGGGAAGGGAAATGTTGTCGCAGACGCACTGTGAAAGATAACATAGTTGCAAGCAGTTCGGGAGGCCAACAGCGAGTGGCACATTATGTCTCTGTTCTCTGAGATGCATTTGGAGGTGCCTGATGGATAGAGACAGATTTTTCTTTCTTCTATAGTTGTTACCTCCACTCTTCTTGATCGAGTTTCAATGAGGTAGCTATCAGACCTAGAAGGCATAGTACAACAGGAGGGTGTGTCAGATGGAGACCCTACTCCGGGGAGGACAGTGGGTGATGATGAGTTGTTATGCTTTCATGGCCACCTACGGGTTTCAGCTGACATATGTGTGGAGCTGATACAAGAGTTTCATGCTTCATCTTGGGAAATTCATCTTGTTGTCACAGAGATGTATCAAGACTTACGTTGTCAGTATTGGGGGCCAGGTATGAAGAATAATGTGGCTGGTTTTGTTATATAGTGCTCCACCAATCAGCATGTGATGGCAGAACATCAGCAACCAGCAGGGCTTCTACAGCAGTTACCCATTCCTGAGTGGAAATGGAATGATGTCACGATGGAATTCGTGACAGGGTTACCGAGATCGCCTCGAGGGAATGATGTGGTTTGGGTTGTAGTGGACTGGCTGACAAAGGTTGCACATTTCTTACCTACCAAGGAGACATTTGTTGTGGATGAGCATGGTAGGTTTTATTTCTGGGAGATTGTAGGATTTCATGGGGTTATGTGTTCTATCGTTTTTGATAGGGAAACCCGCTTTTATTCGCATTTACGATAGGGGCTATAGAGGGCTTTGGGTACACAGGTAATTATGAGTACATCTTACCATCCCCAGACAGATGGCCAGTAGGAGCACACGATTCAGGTGCTGGAGGACATGTTATGAGCATGCGTCCTTGATTTTGGAGGTACATGGTAGAAACACATTCATCTAGTGAAGTTTTTCTATAATAATAGTTTTCAGGGAACTATTCATATTACACCTTACGAAGCTTTGTAAGGTAGGTCATGTCGATCACCCTTGGGTTGGATAGAGGCGGGAGAGGTAACTGTGATGGGACCTCATCTTGTTCAGGTGACCATAGAGAAGGTGGAGTTGATTCAGAAGTGGATGGCTATTGCACAGTCTCGACAAAATTCTTATGCTGATCAGCAGAGATGAACCTTGGAATTCAAGGGCAGAGATCAGGTTTTCTTGCGTGTTAACCCGAGGTTGGGACATAAGAGTATTAAGAGACAGGTAAATCATTCACTGAGATACGTTGGGCCATTTGTGGTTTTCGAGAGTTCCAGGCTGGTTGCTTAAAGGTTGCATTTACCTCAGAGGTACTAGGATATGCATGGCGTCTTCCATGTTTCTCAGCTTCAGTGGTATTTCTCAGACCCGTCTAATGTTTTTCAACCCAAGGAAGTTGAGCTGGAGTAGGATGCATCATTCGAGGAGCATCCTATTAGAATTGTTGATCATAGTACAAAGTTACTTTGTGGCTAGTATATTCCTCTGGTACGGTTTCTATGGCAGAATGGCCATGTATAGGACAAGACTTGGGAAAGGGAGGCGGACATGCGATCACAGTGGCCTGAGTTGTTCGAGGGTTTTTCTTCTATGCCTCTTTAGGGAAATTATAGGACTAATTTATTTAAGGGGGAAGTTTTTAAGAACCTGGATCGTCGTTTCAGGTGTGTTTTCCCTGTTTTGGTCGTTTTTGAGAAAAAGGGGAAAATATGGAAATTTTCAGAGTACATGACGTGTACTTTATGAGTCCACACCATGTACTTTTCTTCCGCTTTAGGCCGTATTCTGGACATGTATGGGCCACACACAAAACCATGTGGGGTGACATGGGATCCGCATAAAAATAAGTATAAAAAATAGATGTACACACCATGTACACTAAAATTACACGCTGTGTACTTTTCTTTTTTACTTCATTAATCAGACAGGGGTTGTGAATTAACCTCATTTTCTTCATCTTCTCTACCTAATTCCACCCAGAGCATCTGAGGAGGCCAAATCTTCTCTGATCCACCTATCTGTCACTGGATATCTGAATTGAACACCATCAGTTGCAATAGAATCTCAACCGTGAGTTCTTGGTTCTTCATTGGCCTTGTTTCTTGATTCTTCCTCTCGTGTGAGTTATCTGAGGTTGAACGTTTTAGAAATTTTTGCAGATCTAATCCATTGTAGGATGATTCACAGGAAGAGGTTCAAGTATATAAATCTATTAGAATCGAGGTAGGTGGTTTGATGCCCTACATTGAATTTCCTTGAGTTTTTATGCAAAAGTGTTGAATATCCATGTATCGGGTATCTCGGGTTAGGGTTTTTGACATTTTTATTTATCTTGCTTAGATTTCTTGTATGAATGAGGCTATTAGATGAATAATGTTTCTTGTTATAATGTTCAAGGATCACCCCATGGTTGTTTTTCTTTTTTTAGTTGTTTATCACCATTTGGCTTAGGTTGACTATGAGGCAAACCTTTTTGCATGGATTGCTTTCCTTGGTATGAATGATTTCATGTATTTTTCAGCAGTTTAAATGATTTTGTTGCATCGTAGTTATTATCCAAGTAGTTTCTGAACATACTTAGGGCTGCTATGAATCATTTACGTACGATTTCTTTTACTCGGGGCTGTGGGAACCTGGTGTAGTTTGACCATAGGAGTAATTGATGTTGAGTGCTTGCTCAGAGGGCCTGTTAATTATTTCCATTACGAGACCATAAGGGGGATTGACTTTATGCTCTCTCAGAGGGTCTGATAATTATCAAATCGAGACTAAAGGGGGAATTAGATGTAATTTCTTCCTCATAGAGTTTGTACTATCGCTACAAGACCATAGGGGGAATTGACGTTGGGTGCTTCCTTAGAGAGTCTTTTCTTTTTATCGAATGCTTGACCATAAGGGCCTACCCACGTGAGCCACCCTGGGGGTCAGTGTAATAAATATTTCTGGTTGGTTGTGACGAGTCCACCAAGCCAAAGAACAACCTTGGGTTTTTACTACTTGTAGTTTAGGTAGTCTGTTGAGATTCATGTTGTGTCACTTGCTATGCCATTGGACTATAGAGCTTTTTGCTAGATTCTTTGGTTGATGATTAAATGATTGAATTAAATTGATAAATGAATGTGAATGGAGACTTTTAGGATTTTTTAATTTAGTGTATCCCTATTTCTCTACTGCATTTATTTCTATTACTTTCACCATATTGCTCACTGACAGTAGGGTACAGATATTTTGGTGGTTTCCTACTAGGATTAGTCTCACACCGTGTTTGGGTCCTACTTTTCGACCCAAATAGGTTATATGGTTGTAGGTGTGGATAGGGATTGTGGCCATTCTACCTCAGGTTCTTGATTTCTAGTAAGAGTTGGAGGGCACAGGACCAAGCTTAGGCTCGCGATGCTACTGGATTTACTGTTTACTTTTTCTACTTGGGGTTTAGTTGTATTTCAGCACGTTGTTTTGTTTAATACTTTCCAAAGACACATGTGACATGGTGCATCATTATTTTATTATACATTTATTCCACTCTTTAGTTTCATTTGTCATGTTTTGTTCACTGTTTCCTCTATTGTTTATGTTATTTTCCTTCCACTGCATACTTTACCAAATGAGGGCATAGTCTCTCCACTGACGCACCTAAGCCATCGCTGCTAGTCGGCAGCCTATGGCATTTTTGGAAACGCGCTTGAGGTTATGTGGTGAACTGGGTATGGGATTCCAGTTGAGTGGCTCTGGATTTGGGTTGTTACATCCTTTCCCATAGAATTATGAATATATTGTTTAGCAATTAACTCCTCTCTTTTCTCTAATGAAATGTGGAATAATTCTTCATTGTCATTGTAATGTTTATAGGAACCATCATATATTGAATCCAATAAATTGGTGTCATGCATCAGAACAATATATGATATCAATCGTTTTACTTAATAGTCTAGAGTACTAACCCTAAAACCTATGATTTGTTTTTTGTTCTATCACTAAACTAATATATTTTGTACCTATTCATCCACATTAAACACTTGTCCACTAAGTGGATGAATTGGTTTGGTGAATCACTAATAATAGGAAGATCTGGGTCAATATTATGAGGAGATGAGAAGTCCCTACCATTTGACTAATTTTTAAAAATCACAAAAGAAATTTATATTTCATTTAGTTTCATATAGGATTATTAAATAAAAGTACTAATATAGGAAACTGGTGGTGGAATGACATTAATCAATGAACCTGTAAAAAATAATTTTACACAATGGAATATATATATATATTCTTTTATAGTAATTTTTAAACTATTAAGAATCCATGTAGTTATTATCCAATAAATACATCCACCTTTCATGGCCTTCATTTCAACTAGATAGATTGGTGTGGTGGGTAATTATGTACACCTAAGGATTTCACCTTACACCCACTCAACCAATGGGAAATATTTTATACTATAATAATTGGTTGTGGTGGGATTGGGTTAACACATAGATCTAAAGGACCCCACTAATTTCATGTGATAATGGTCCTTACACCAACTGAACAACCAAGAAATTATAATGAAAATTAGAAATAAGATATCCATTTAAATTGTAATGAGAATAAAAATCGATATAGGATTTGGAAAAAATATATCTAGAAATATGTATATTATACCTCTAGTAAATTACATGTTACATTGGTTGGGGGTTAGACAGTTCTATTTTACATATATATATGATTAAATATGATTATTGATAGATGATTTTTGGGCATCACACAAACAACAACCAAAATAAATTTTTATAGAATGGATAATAATTGTATTTTGGTCGTGTATTGGAATACGAATTACATGAACCCATATAGACATAAGGGATTAGTCCTAGTTTATATGAAGATCATATTTCTAATGAAAAAGGTGAAAATGAAAATAATGGATAGATCTAGTAGGCATTGGGAAAACCCAACACTAAATCATCCACATTAGAAAATTGAAAGAAGATAAACCACAGATAAAGAAACCTAAAAATCACACAAAACTTTAAAAAACTCTACTTTAACATGATTTTAAAAGAGATATATATTCAATTTATAAAAAATAAATCAACTGACTAGGGCTAAAGACAGTAGTGAAGATGCTTCTTGGAACACTAGGGGAGAAAGCAGGAAAACTCATTGACCAAGACGACTTTAGATAAACATCAGAGATATTTTGATTTTAGGAATATAAAAGAGCTTATTAGAGAGAAAATACATCATATAAATAATTATAAAATCCAAAAGGTTATTCTATTCAGTTTCATTAGATTTACTCTAAGTATACTCCCCCACTGAATGAGGAAGGGATGTCATATTTTCCGTGTAAAATTAGGTCATTAATGTTTTGAGTCACCAAGTTTGTGATCACCTAATTTTATTTCATCCAATTTTTTAAATTCATAGTTTCATGATGGTTTGGGATTTAAAGTATCATTTCATTAGATTTTATTAAAATTCATTAAAATTGAAAAAAACTAGTACAATTGGTTTTATTAATTTATTCAATAATGTGAATGAATTTCTATTCATAATCTATTGATTAGTTATTTTTTAGTTAAAGTTCATTGTATCTAGTGTGTGAGAAAAACTATTAGGAAGGACTTCATTTGTATGAAAAGCTTTGATAATGAATTTTTGAAATTTTTTGTGATCATAGGTAAAAAAAAATATTTAAATGTTTATATGTAATATAATATTGGCAGTACTTAGGGAAGTACTTAATGAATTTTCCGTCATATGTATGGAATCCCCCTTAATATATACATATTTTCCCTTAATATATGATAACTTTTCATTTAACATTAATAAAGATGGAACTGAGCCCCTATAGTCTGTAAGATGAATTTATAAATTCCCTATGACACCTAATATATTTTCAGTTATACATGTTAATTTCATGATAATTATATTATTAAATTGATGATATGTAAAAATAAATCAGATTAATTGTACCACACCTAGTTTTAGGTACTTTATCCCTTTTATTATGTTCTCAACAATTATATGATACCTAGGTTGAGATTTTTGGATTTTTGGAAGGTTTTGGAGTGGTTTTGAATTGTTTTTGAAGGTGAAATTATTTGTGAATGGTTAGTATAAAATGTGCACTGTCTCTAAGAAAGAGTGAAAGGATATCTTGGGAGTCACTAGGCAAGTTCACAATTATAGAATAGTTTCTTGAGAATTTGAACATTCTAGGAAAAACTGTTCAAGTAAGGATAATGTGAGAAACATGGTTTTTTCATGGTTTAATAAACCATACAATCCAAATGTGTGAGGATTTCAGTGAGATTGTATCACCAAAATGTTGGAAAAAAAATTTCCAAACCCTGAGAAATTCACCACGTGGTTTCTTTGGTGAGTTCAAATAGCATGCACATGATTGGTCCACATTTTAATAAAGGGTGTGGCCTAACAGCGCAACATGAATTTAATGATCTGAATATTATTATTTACTTCATATTAAGGCATCATGACCCTCATTTTTACCCTATTCTTATAAGGTCTCAAACTTATTTCCTCTTATAGGCTCCCATGTAAATATCCTTTGGTTCCGAATGAAGATTATGATAAATCATTGGGTTTTGGTGATTCCAAATAGATGGTGTGCCTTTTTCTTCTTTTTTCATCTCATATATACTATTATCCACTCTCTCATGGTTGTAGATATATTCTATCATAGATATATTTATCTGAAATTATGTGTTTCTTGACGGGATATTTTTTGATCTATTGAAGGTCATAGATTTTGAGACCACATCACGAGCTTCCATTGTATTATTCAATGTTTTCCTCATCAGTTGAGAGTTAGGTCGATTATTTATAATATCCATTTGTTCTAGATCCTAAAGTCATGTTTTAATTTTAATCTTTTACATTAGTTTTATATGAAAACATTGTGTTATTTCTTTAGGGAAACTAGTTTGGTCTGATTGTTCAAAATATTGTAAATTAGATAGCTTTTGGAAAACCTATTTTCTTATAATTTTAAAATAGAGATTTTATAATTTTGGGGAGGTTTTAATGAGATTAAATATTTGATTAGTAAATTTCAAATGTGGATTTATTTTATATAATAGTATTTATAATGGAATTTGGCATAATTAGGTTGCTATTTTTTTAATGTGGGACAGAGTTTGGTCATGAAGTACCACCATCAAAATGGGGTGGAGTATTATCATAAATTATCATCATCAAGGTGTGACACTAAGCCTGAGTGTGTGAATTGTTTTTTTTATGTTGGTGAACATGGAAATTTTTATTTAAGTTGTTATGAATGATAAGAAGTTGTATTATGTTTTTCCCACAATTTATTATCTTGTAGCATTGATAAAAAAATTTATTTTCATTTTATTTATATATAATTTTCTAATATTTTATTTTTATAGAGTCAAGTACTAGGAAGCCTCTAAGGATTACTTATAGAGTGCTATAATCAGTCATCACCAAGGAACTTTGCTTTGTTTTCAATCATTGTGTACTGAGACATAGAAAATAGAAATGTGTCATACATCTCTAGTGATGCATCATGATGCAGTGGAATTAAGACCTAGAATTTGATCTTAATGATTATTTAGGTTTATGATTATCCTATTACCATTATGTTTTCTTAAGTTCTATTTTACTTCCTAGTAAAAATGTTGTACCATTTTTCAATCCTTTTCTCTGATATTATTATTTTAACCTTAGAGATGTATTTCAATATACTCATGCATCATATAGATGGTTCAATGTTATATATTTGTTCTATTTGGATATTTTATTAGTTAAAATCATCCCCCAGTGATCTTATTTGATAGTAGCACTATTTTCAAACATTTTTTGTCACGGGGATGTCACCTATGTTTAGTGGAACCTCACCTTTTCCCAAGACAATGGGTAAGGGTTGGTATGTGGAAAATTGTATCAGTCTCAGTTGTTCTATCTATCATCCTAGAATGGTAGTAATGTGATATAAATGTGGAGAAATGAAATTTATATCTTTAAATTACATATTTTATATTTTTATGTAGAAAATTATGTTACATGGGTGGGTTGGGTACACAAATGTTTTTAGATATACCTAAGTTTATATTCATCCCATTATTATGGGTTTAGAAGGTTAGTTTAGAATTCCATAAATTAGTACTAAGACATCCCACTAGGATTTCAATTTCCATTTTTGGTGTTATAGTCTATAAAAAATGTTTTAAATGGTTCCAATGTTGGGATTTTGAAAATAATGGTTGTAATTCTTATTTATTATTATTATTGAAAATGTTCTAAGCCTTCAGTTGCAATTGAGTTGTGAAAAAGAGTTAATTTTTCTAGATATAGAAATGAAATAATGTATAAATCATAAAAATATGCAAGAAGAATCGATGGAAAATGTGGTTTCCCCTATGACCCATGTGATCCAGCAACCTACCCATACCATTTTCTGGGCTTTTCACCAAGTTTATAAAGGTAATTTCCATTATAAAACCCATAAAGTTGGTCACTATATATAGTTTCCTAAATATATCCACCCATATTCTAGGGGGTCAGAGCTTAAAAAAATGTAAGTGTGGAAAAATAGAAATATTCAAATCATTGATTTCCTTATAACACCAGCTAAAATAAAGGTACATTTAGATGTTTATATACTATGGGATTTTTCACACCAACCATGTGATTTAGTTTTCCAAGATAAATTAATCCAATTCATTTTATGGGATTACATTTCTGAATTTTTTCAAAAATAATTTTATCCTCAGACATTCAAGACCATATGAAAAACCAATTTCTTTATCTTTATGAAATAGAATATATCAACAAAAAATTATGAAGCTATGTTTATGAAATTTTTCCACATTTCCCTATAGATTTTTTCTATTGATTACATGAAGGAATGTATAAATAATTTTAGGATGGGATTAGAGATTCACTCTAATATAATTGTTCATAATATTGTGGATTACATGAATATGATAAATAGATTAATGGTGTTGGAATGAGAGAAATCTAGAAATCTGACTTGAGGGAGTATTTTTATCTTCATGGTAATTGGAGAGAACTCAATTTCTAGTAATAATCAGAAGAGGGATACTTATTTCTAATGTGATAGTGTATATCATAATTTAACCAAAAGATTAGTTATGTTTCTTCAAAGACCCAGTAGAAAGTCAGGGTTTTTTCATTTAGTTTCACTTGATCATATCAAGTAAGAATATACGGAACCACCTAGATCATGTCATATCTATAATCATATATGACACCAATAACATTAATGTTTTAACCACCCATAGTGTGGTGCTGGGAATACATATCATGCTTATCAAACATCATATCATTTGATGGGGATATCTCATTATAATAATTCGCATCCTCTGAAAGAAGAGATATAAGGTGATTCTAATAACACTACAAGTCCTCAAGCTATACAAATTAACAATGGAATTAAATATCATGGTGGAGATACTGAGAAGCTTCTTTCCTTAGTAAGATGAATATAGAGGATAAATTTTTTAATTTGATGGTAATCGGCAAGATTATTTTGAATTATACTCTCATGTGAGATTTTGTTGACACTATATCATCCCACACTTTTGTTTCATCTCTTGTGATTTATTATATGGGTTTACAAGTTGAGATGATCCCTTCTATTTTGGAACATCAAATACCTCTTTTCCAATGACAATATTGTTCCTTTAATTGTGAAATTTCATCTATAACTATTGATGTGGCTGAATTGGTTTTGGATTTAACAATTATTGATATGGATATATTCAAATGTATTTTGGAAATATATTAGTTGATAATCATCAAGTCCCACATTTAATTTTATTTTTTCCATGTCAGTTTCGCATCTTCTGAAGGTGTTAAGAATCTATGGAATGGTGATTGAGATGTGAATACCAGTAGAGAAAGACCTCTAGTAATGTTGAAATGAAGTATCTATTATTATATGGTTGTAATTACTATGGAATCTAATTATTTTTATAGAGATGGATATATTCCAACCATCATTGACCAATTTTCTGATGACTTTGAAGAAAAATTATTATGTTTTCCACCTAAAAATGAAGTGGGATTTACAAATGTAATCCTACTAAAGACCATTCCTTTTTCACGTCTATCTTATTGGATATAAATTTGTCGAATTTATGGATTAGAAAGATCATTTATATTTATTCAAAAAGGACAGAGTTTATTTGACCTAGTACATCTCCATGGGAGGACCTTATTCTTTTTTGAAATAAGTCAGAATGAACTCTTAGTCTTTATGTTGATTATCATAAGTTATGATAAATAATCGGTATCCTATTACATAAATTGACCATTTTTGGATAAATTTTGGGGTTAAACAAGGTCATATAATTTTGATTTATTATTAGTGTATCATTATCATAAATTTCCATCGGAGGATATTCTAAAAAAATCATTCTAGAGTCATTATGGCCATTAGGAATATATGTTTACGCCTTTTACTCAATGTAATTCGCCAATTTTTTTTACCGAATTGATAAATCAGATCATTTTAAGGTATCTTTACTTCATCATTTTGGTGTTATTTGATGATATTATTATGTGTAATAGGACTAATGACAATCATTATAATCACTTGGATATAGTGTTGGATATCTTTAAGGAACATCACATTTTTTCTAAGCTTTTAATGTGAAATTTCGTTGTAAAAGAAGAAAATAAATCTATTAATGTCATCTATAAAATAGGATTTTCTATAGATCCAAAACATTTATAAGATTTTACTAGTTGGTAAGCACCAAAAAATTTCAGATACAAAATTTCCTTTGCATAGTCCAATATTACCATCAATTTGATCATTATTTTTTAAGACTTTTCTCACAGATGAAACATTTTCAAGGAAAATTATTCCTTTGTAATATATGTACGAGTGCAAGAAATCCATTCAAGAGCTTATGGTTCATCTAACCTCATCACTTATCCTCATGTCGTCGAAATTTGGATAGGGATATGTGGTTTACTATGATACAATGAGATATGGATTTGGTTGTATTATAATGGAGGTAGGTCATATTGTCACTTATGGAACATGATTGTTATGGGTTCACGGAGAAAAATAACAAATGTATGATTTAGAGTTATATTATGTAGTAAATTCTTTAATGACGTGGAATCATTAACTTTTTAAAGATAATTTTATCTTTTTTATATATCATAAGTGCTTGAAAAACACTTCCTCGCTATTTGATTTAAACCTAAGGAAATGAATATGGATAGAATATCTAGAGATTTTTTGACATAATCCCGATTTATAAACTTGTTTAGTGGAATTATGTGGTTGATGCAATGAGAAGAAAGTAGTATAATTATTTGGAGAAAGAGGATTTGGATTAATTGAAGCTATTGTCGATCATAGATGATATGCATATGGATTATGATGATCATGGTGATGTTGATTTATTCTTTCCCATTTCATTTTATCCTTATTAAGTTGAGTGTTTTGAAGATTCTCATACATTTGATCCTAAATGAAAATTGATGAGGTCAAAACTCAATGGTGGGGAGACCACTAAGGGATGGATTTTAGATAGATAATTTTTGAAATGTTTTAGAGATCTGATTTGGGTTCTTCTAATTTATATGAAACAAACTATTTTTTTACTAACACCTTTTGAGATGGGTGGTAAATTTATGAATTCAAAATATGGACACGGTGTTGAGAGAATTGTTTTGGTGGTCTGACATCAAGAGAAAAGTGGAAGAGTTTGTTTTGAGATGCCTCACCAAACAGTAGATAAATGTGTAGAACCAAAGGATGGTTGATATATTGCATTAATTACCTTTAAAGATATGTAAATGGGAGTAGGTATCTATATATGTTTTCAATGATCTACTAAAAATGGTTCAAAAAAACAATTCCATATGATTTACTATGGATCGGCTAGTGAAGATGGCTCACTTAATCAATATTCTTGAATAAATTATGGTTTCAGTCCTATGAAAAGGATTTATCATAGAAATTTTAATGTTACAAGGTGTTCCAATTTATATTATTTCCGAATAGGACCCCAGGTTTACATCACTTTTTTTCAAGTCCTTATAATAGGACCTAAGAACTTAGTTAACCATGAGTTCAACTTATTTTCCTAAAATAGATAGACAGTCTAGGAAGGTGATCCACACATTTAATGAAATTCATAGAAATTTTGTGATAGATTTTGGAGTCTCATGGTAGAATCATATTACATTATTTGTGTTCTCATACAATAGTAGTTATCATGAATTGAAACATATGGATTATTTTGATGATTTGTATGGAAATCATTATCGTTTTGCACTTTATTGGATGGAATCTGGTGAGACATCACATATCAGACCTATCCTTAGGAATAAGATCATATAGAAGATTGAAATTATTTGGAAGTGGATAGTGATGGATTACAGTCATCATAAAAAATATTTTGATAACCTTCAATAACCTTTATCATTTATGTTTGGGGTATGTTTTATTGAGAATATCTTCAAGGCATCAGTATCCTCATTTTATTGTGAATGGAAAGTACCCTCCTAAATAAATTTGTCCTTCTGGGTTACATGAATAGATAAATGATGTAGTTCATCAGTTTTCTTTATCCCTAAGGTTTGGTTCTATGAAAAATGTGTTTCATGAATCTAAATAAAATATATACTAGCATGATCTCAACCTTGTGATTCGATGTGACCATATTATCCACAAAGCAGATGAAATATTGATTCATTTGTAGATGTGTATTTTTTATTGGTAATATTTTCTATTTCATTGGAAAATCATCTGTTTGGTATTAGTTTTATGGAAACATTGTAATATTTTATATGATACATTAGAATATGAGAAGAAAAATCAAGAATAATGGACAAAAATTTTCTAAATAAATTTTTTCCTACAATATTATTAGGATGGAAAGGAAAATAATTGAGATAATGGAAATCAATATGTTTCAGTTAAATTACCCCTTTTATTATATTCATTGATCCTCATTAATAATTGGTTGTGTTTTTTGAGTATCCATATGGTTTTGGAGTGTTTTTGGGATGTTTGTTTGAAGGTGTACGACTGGATCACTGTTATTCGAAATTGTAAACTATCACCATGAAACCATAAAAGGAGATAATGGGAGTCAATAAGAAAGAGCATGGATATAGAAGGGTTTTTCTAGCCTAGGTGAATTCTATGAAAAGTTGTGAATGTAGATATAATGTTATAAATTTGGTTGGTGCATGGTTTTGAAATTATGAAATCCAACTATGTGAGGGGGAGTTATTGATAGATTATCACCATATGGTTAGTGAAGGGTTTTCCGAACCATGTGTCACAAATTGTATATCGACCTAGGTGATTTATAGTATCATTCTCATGTCTGACAAACAATTTAACCAACTGTGTGGCCTAACCATCTAATGTTCAGTTAAAACCCCAAAAATTATGATTTAAATTAGATTAAGTCCTTGACAACAAAATTTCCCCCTATTATTTGAGTGTCTCAAGCACCATTCATCTCCTATCATCACTTGGTGATTGAATTTGGTATAAAAGGTAATTTTGAAAAATGATAATCCATTAGAGATCCAAAATCGACGATAAGTCCTTGTTCTTCCATGTTATTCCAATATATACCCTTAGACACTCTCTTAGAGCCATATATATATATATTATATATATATATATAAGGGATATAATGTGTTTCTCTTTGGGATCTAATTTTATATATTTAAATGAATAATATTTTAGGCTGAATTGATAGTTCTCATTGAGTCGTTCTCCATTTTCATCATCCATTGTGAGGTAGGTGGCTTCTCTCTCATATTTAAATATTCTAGATCCTGAAGGATTTGTTTTATTTAAATACTTTTCTTAAATTTATATTATGAATTTGTGTGATATATTTAAGGAAAAAATTTTGGGTTTCGTTTTATTCATATATTGGGTACTATATGGCTTTTTGAAAACCACATAGTATATTAATTAAAAATGACGGTTTTAAAATTACAGGGTGGTTTTGATGAAAGAAAATCATTTAGTGAAATGGTTTAAAATGAATATTTGTACAATGTAAAATTAATTGGAATGGAATTTTTCATAATTGGGTGGCATGAGTTCAATGTTTGACTGAGTATGGTCATGTTGTACCACCATAAATGTGGTATGTAGTATAGTCATGAAGTACCACTATTAATGTGTAAACCCAATATTTAGTGTGTGGAATGGTGTGTGTGTTGGGGTAATCATGGGAATGGTATTTTAATCTTCTAATGATAGATAATATGTTTTTATGGATTTATCACAGGTATTTATTATAACATTGATTATATATTTAACACAACTACATTATATGAACTGTGATAATTGGGTCTCCTCCTAGTGGCTTGTATTGGGATGTCTTAGGGATTACCAACTCATTTTTATACTAACCCCCTTCATGGGAACTTTGTTTCATTTATTGATGTTATATACAAATAAATAATAATTGGAAAGGTAAAATAAATCTCTATTGATGTATCATGATGTATTAGTCTTGGGACTTGTATATAGAGCTTGGAGATTATTTGAGATGATGCTTGGGTTCTTTCCACATCGGTGTATTGAGTTCAATTTTTATTTGTAGTGTTACTGTTGTAACTTTTTCTTCCTTTTGATACTCTAATATTGTTTTTTTCTTTTATTTGTAGAATATTATTTCATTATAATCATTCATTATTGTGATGGTATAGAGGTTTATAATTTTTTAGTTATGTTGTTTATTTCGTAAGGGGAAATCATCCAATCAATGATATGGTATTCCCTTGATACTAGTTATCAACATTTGGATTACTGGGGATTCCACCTATGGTTAGTGGCACATCACCTCTTTCAAATATAGTGGGTAAGGATAAATATGTTTCTAAAAATAGTGGTATGCATAATATTTTTTATGAAACATGTAATAATACCTAACACAAACATGCGATATACTTGGATCCCAAACAATTCATGTAAGGTTTTTCAATTTAATGAAATTTTGTTATGGTCATGAAGGGAATGAAAGATAAGGATATATATTTACCAAACATTCATGTGGAATTGTGGATATAAAGATAATCTTGATACTATGTGGAGTGCATTCATGATTTGGTGACCAGGATAGGATCTTTGTACGTATATTCTTAACCAAATAGAAAATGAATAAGGCTCATAGGCCTGGTGCAATTTTAACCATGAATGGTAACATTCAAAGTGATTTTTTATAGGGAATCCAAAATCTCAAAGGAAATATTTAAAACTCACAATGATGAGATCTCATAATTCATGTTACAGATTGAAATTTCAATAAAACCAAAAATAAAGAATCTATTAAAGGATTTTTTGGATGATATTACTGAGGGATTGTTTTTTGATAGTTTTTTTTAAATTTCTCAATTTTCCATTATTTCCCCATGTGTTTTACTATTCATATATAGGGAAACGCTCTTTTAGTGATAGGCATGGTTTGGTTGAAAATCTATTATTGATGTTTTAATATTAATATTAATAATAAATTCTTATAATATTATTTTATATTTGTTTTAATTTATATAATATTTAATTAGATTAGATTGTATGAAATTGATATTTTTTGTATCATTTAAAAATTTTGTTGATAAAATCCTTCCTAAATCCCTGAAAACTATCTTATTTATGATGAAATGTGAATAACTTTATAGGGAAGTGTCTAGGAATTATAGATAATTTTTTGGAATTTATTGGATCTCAATGGATTACTAATGATTACCTTATCCTGATATATGTGTTATTAAATAATTTAATTCGAACTCATTTTTAGGAGTAATGGCGATTTCCTAATATGTACCCATTGGAATTCGAAGGAGGACCAATTGGAAGTGATCAGTGTTCAATTGAGATTCATGTTATCTAAAAATACTTGATGAGGGAGGGGTGATTGCAGGTTCTCTTATCGTTCAATTAACATAAAAATGATTAATCAATTTACTTTTTGTGTAGTATATGAATTGGTAATATAACCCCTGAACCAATCATTATATCCATAAAATGATAAATCACCCATGTGTTTAGTCACATATAGTTGTCTCAAATTAAAAATTTTAACCCCCCCCCCCCACATTTTTAACAAATTTTGAAAACATGATTATGTGGAATATTTTTATTCATTTTTTTTGATTTTTTGAGAAAATGAAAAAAATACAAATAATCATTTCACATTGTTTATAATAATCAAGGAATATTTCCTGGACAATATTATTATATTATACATAAATTAGCGTATTTTTATAAATCTAAGGATGATTTTTAAAATTCATTAAATGATGAAGTATTGAATAAAGGAGCCTATATGATCTAAATATATAGAAAAAAATTTTAGAAAAAAAATATACATATATAATGTTGAAAGGGTGTATAAACCAAAAGAAGATTGAGAATTTCCAATCATACCAACTTTAATTTCTTGGTGGACATAAATAATATTGATGAATAATTAATGCATGATCATTAGATATCGGTAATTGAATAAGTGCTATCTTTTTGTGATTAAATATCACAGTTTTTCTTATTTTTCTCTTAATTCTTCTTCTATTGTTACATGTATAGTGGTGGGAAATAAATTATCATTTTTTTCCTATTATATGAAAATCATTACACAGAACCTTCTCCTTTAAGACACTTGATTTATTATTTTCTTCCATTGGTTTTAAGTATTATTCATCTCTTAGTCTTATTCACCTACACTGACTACAAGACTTCTCTATAACATCTTTTTCACTTATTTTATTTATAATTTTCATCTATTAACATCATCTTTGACTACTTGTTCATCTGATTTGTCAATGATTCATTGAAATTGTTTATCTTGATCCTTAATGATCTTTCATATACTGTTCGTATATAATTCATCTATCTGAATCTAGTTCATCTAATACCTTATTATCTATCTAGTACCCTATTCTTTGTTTGCTTCCTCATTACATCATCTAGTACCCTATGCACTTTCTGGTTCCTTTCTACAGTATCTTCTACTCTTTGTACATGACTTATCTGTCTGATACTTTGACACCAATCATTATTATGCCCAATATTCTTGGACAACTCATCCATGTTGAACATATGATAAAAAATAATCTTCGTGTCCAATGAATGGTATCTTCTCAACAACCTACTCTCCTTTATAAGGCCGACATTTTTTTGAAAATCAAAGGATGATTACAAATTTCAAATTCAAACATCCTTCTTCTCGTTTGAACTCCCCACGTGAATATTTCTTCAATTTAACAACTTCAAAGGTTTAAAAAAATATACATTAACAAGTATCCCTAATATTTACTATAGTATCAGAGTCAAAACTATATTCAAAACCAATAAAAATAATAGCTGTAATCATTATGCATCCTTTATAATTGTTTGTGTGTTGAACATCTAACTCAACATCATCACATTGAATGACTTTTACAAACTACATTATAATGTTACTCAACCCATGTATCCAATAATTCTTTACATAAACTCATATATAAGATAATAATTCATCTGATAACTTCATTATGATATTTTCTAGTAGTTACCCTTCATATGATGGACTCATAATGTTAATTTTTTATTCTCTATATGATACACTCTTAGAGCTCTTGTTTACTTCTTATGTTGGATGAATTCTCAAAATTCATCTTGATTTTTTTCTATCAGATGAAATCAAAATATCTGTACATATAGTACCTCTATTTCCCTCATAATTAATTAAAATTATACGTCTATAACTTTCACAATATTAATTTTTCTAGTTCTTCTACAAATGATTTCTTTGTTCGATGATATATTTTCCATTATAATGTTCCTCGGTCTTCCGTATGATGGCTCTATCTAGAATCCACTACCTAATCACTTCGTTCAGATCCATCTATATGATGAAATCACTTTGAATCCTTCTATTTGATATTTGTTTTTTTGTAAAATCAATATGGATAACTCTTTTCAGAATAAAAATGTAACTTCTAGTCATAATTACTTCCTTAGAATAACTAAAATTAGAATCATGAATTCTATAAAATGTTCATGAAATTTGGTTCTTTGAATAATAAAATATAATTTCTTAACTTATATTTTTACAATCATATGTTATTGTAAAACCTATGAATCTTATGGAAGAAATAATATTTTCCATCAACCATAAAAAAACCTCATCCCAATTAACTCTATCCATTGGACTCCATTCAATCAACTATGTCCATTATAAATAATATATTTTAATCTAGATCATTCTATCTTCAAAATCTATAAGGAAACATCATAATATTGATAACAAATATTATTAACTAAATATCATGGAATATTTTTTATATATTATGATTATATAAATAATCATCATAAGTAAACATAATGTCTTAAATCATTATTCCACCTTCATGAAATTAATATATTCCAAATAATCCAATTGTAAGAACATCATTTATCTTCTTCTATGATAAAAATACATTTGAACTTCGTCCATTCTTTTTTTAACAAGTATTATTTTTCTTTCATCATCCCCATTAAAAAACCATGGAAAATATCCTTCATTAATAGGTTAGGATACTTTGGAAAAACATCTAAGAAACTTCATCATAAGTATTTCTATAGTCATATTAACATCAATTAAATCATTTTAATTCCTTCAAAACCATTTAATAAAATTCAACACCCAAAAATATGGTTCTTCAATAACTCCTTTTGTATTTTTATTAAAAAATGTCAAAATGAATATGTCAGTATGATAATATTTCATTACCTTCTTATCTTCTAAGCATTCATTTCAATTTCACTCCACCTTATTGAAAAAAATAAAAAAATCTTAAAAAGTGGTAATAATTTATTATTAACAAATGAACCATCAATAATCTGACTATATGTCTACATGAGCCATGTTCATTTTAGAAATTAAGAGGATTGTATTTTGAAATCAATGATTTCCAATACCAATAAATCTTGATACCTCATGAAATGATAAGTTACAAAAATAAATTCTTGTATTTTATAACTATATTACGTACTAATTATTCCAATTGTGACAAAAAAAAGTATTGTAGAATTAATCAATCTTAAACTCCTCTGCTTACTGCAACTAATAGGTTAAAAACATCCATGTAAAAATTTATTGGAAATGTAGCCCTGTTACATATTCATTCATACATGTTTATTATGTTAATAATTAATTCAATTTATCCACCATTGGGTCATGTTTTTATTTTAAGTATATACGGTTGAGATATAATGAAATATGTTCATTTTCCAAAGTCACACCTTCAAGATCCTTCTATAAGAACAATATTTTTATGAAATAAAATTCTAGAAGATTTTTCAACCATATCCACTTATCTTTACCTTAAGGTGAATTCTTTCTTAATCTTCATTATGATGGATCTCTTCAATAGATATGCTTTAAGATCCACATGTTTAGAATACAATAAATTGATCTTCTACATGTGGATTTCAAGACTTGAGGATTTCCACATCACTACAATCAATGATCTTATTTAATATATTCTATTGAAATTTAAAATGTAAGATCAAAATAATGTTGGATCATCTTCACTTTTTTATCATGTGTTTATAGTAACCACTTCAACTTTTTCAAGGATGGTCCTCTTAAAAAAAAATTAGTATACCTAATTTAGGAATTATTCTAGGATGATATCTTATTTCATGAATTTTTTCCAATGTTGACATCCAATACACTTTCTTATGTTCTCTACCTAAGATTCTTCTTCCCCTTCAATTCCTTATATTTAAATTAAAAATAAAAAAACCTAATCATTAATGAAATAATGTGCCTCTTCTTACCTTCTTAATGGGAATATCATGGTTGAGATATTTTTATCAGATCATTTTCTCCATTTCCTTTATTATACATGATTTTATATCTAATCTAGAATTATTATTATAGCATCAGGGATCTATTAATTTCATCAATCTATTTGGGTGTGATTTTTGTCTTCTAAATATCCTTAAAAAAATTGTGAAATCTAGTGCAACTTTCATCTTCATTAAGAACTCTTCTTGTGTGGGAACTACTATAGATGAATATATATGATTATTTCAAAAAATATTGTAACTCCAACATTGTACTTATTTAAACCTAGGGATGTCATTTATTGAAATCCTTTCATGATGTTTGAGATCACCATGTTGAGTCATTTCCTTTATTTTGTTAACTAACCTTGTACTATTATTTTCCATATTTATTACCTTCTCTAAATCTTCTATCCAAACAACTAATATGTATTTAAGTACATTGGACACCTTTTTAGTGTCTTCACATGGATTCTTCTGTATTTCGTTATTCACATTAGTAGTTTTTTATTTAGAACTCCCCCTTAACTTCATATTTATGGTAACCAGGGAACATTTATTTCTATTATTTTATATCTTATTATACTAGTTACGTCTTACAATAGTCATCCAATATTTTCTCATGGATGATTATTCTTATTTTACCAACATATATATTATTATATTTCCATCATCCTTCGATACAATTGATGAAGATCATGAACCAATATTTTGACCACCTTTATTGAATACATCAATGATATTTTATAGAATACTAATTATGATAAAAGTGTCTCGGTTTTTCTTAATATATAGGATTTTCATCTTTATATCTAGTCCCCCCCTGACAGTGGATTATTTGTGCATTTGAATTTATAGGATTGTACAATCAATCTAATTCATAATGCTTAAATATTTTGAATTATCTACATTAAACCAAAAATATTGTTCTACTTATATCAACTTCATGCTGTCTATAATTTCTAACAAAATGGGATTGATATTTTTAAGTTTTCATCACTATTAGTTAGTATATTTTTCTTGAACCAACATACACACTATTAATCATATCCACCCTCTATACGGTGGTATCTCCTCACCAATTTTCTCTATCCAAACATGTGAAATTTTTTTAATATCACATTGATCATGAAAACAAAATTATTTAAATTATTATAAAAGGTATGGATGGTACCTCATTCATCACAAGTTCTTGGGAATGATCATAAAATGATGTCTTGAAATTCTTATCACATAATATAAGTTTTTTAATAGAATAATACCAGATATATATTTTCATAATTGAATGAAATTTCGACTTATTTTTTAAAGAATAAATATTTGACTTCTCAAGATTGACTAATTTCATATCCAACTCTAGACATCTCATATTGATGGTGTTCATCTAATCTTCAACAAATCACCCATTCGTTTCGAAATCCATATTTATTTCTTTAACCTCTTCATCATGAAACATATTTTTGATTGAATAAATTATAAAAGCAACAAGATTATATATTATTTTACATCTAGTTGAGCATCGATGACGTCAATGTTATTTTTACATTTTTCTTAAGGATAATGTATCCTTTCTTCAAAAGTATTTTTAAATCTGTCTATCTATTAAACAAATTTGATCCATTTTCAAATTATATATTGATAAAAAAATTTTATGATCTAAATTTATTATATAAAACGATCCAATATTCCTGGGAAGATTTATATATAATAGAAAATGTTCTTACAGAGCCTTATCTATAATGTTTATATCACTTTCAAGTTGGGTGATCCCTTTCTGATTTCTTTCAAAAACACCACTAACATGAGAGATTATTTCTCCAGGAATGTAGAATATATTTTAATCTAATAACTAGTATTTCTTGATATGATAAATATAAATTATAATCACATATTATTATAGGTTATTTTCTCTTATAAAAGTTTGTCCTTGACTTTTCACAGACCTCATGAGCCATAAACATTCATGATTTTCAAAATGTAGATGTTGTTTAATCTTCATTGGTTGTAATTTGAATCCCAGTTTTTCTACCTTCCACAATGCTTTTTTCCATTGATATAATGAAATTGAGAAAATAAATTTTCTTCATCCTCTTGGATAAAAAGCTACATCATCTTCAACATTCTATTTTCATTCATTCTCCTATTGTACAAGGTATTGGTAGAAATATAATTTTTCTCTGAGATAAATTAAAAATAAGTAAAAAAACAAAATCATTATAAATACAAGAAGGAAACTAAAATCTTAAAAACTGAACAATATAAAAGTAAATAACCCAATAGAAGTTAACCTTGCCACTGACGCCAATTTAAAAGAACACTTCAGGATATGTTCATTATTATCATGGGGTGCAATAGGTATTTTAGTCATTTAAAAAAATCAATACATTATATACCTTTAACTTTTATACCTATTAGGATATCGATTCCCATGATATATATTAATTTTAATATGAATGGTTATGATTGAATTTAATGGATGGTACATGATATTTTTCAAGTTTCAGTATCCAATAAGAGTAGTTAGTCCTTATTGTGTATGGTGATAACTAGTACATAGATTATCAACTAGAATAAGATTCAAAATATAGTGGTTTTTTAAAAAAAATTCATAACTTAACATTATATAACCTACTCTCAAGAGGGGGAGAAATAATCTTAATTCCCTTGAATGGTAAATTCCTAGTTTAATGATAGTTCCTGGATGGATCTTTATAACACATGTGTAGATAGTCAGTAAATTTTTCATTTAACTTATAGTTCCAAGAATGTCCTCCTCGTGATGTGAATTATATTGAATTTTGTAGTGTTTCTTAATTTTTATCATTATTACTTTTTGTCTATTGTTTCAAGAATAGTAGTGATCAAGTAACTCTCCTTCTTCTTACCCTGTTTGAAATGTAATACACACAACATTCATCCAACAACAACTTGAACACTACTTTTCTTACACTAGTTTCAAGACTTCTTATTATCTTATTCTAATTCACATTTAATTATAAAAACAAATCTCCACAACATATTAATTATTTTTTCTAGAACTTATTCATCATGTGACTTACTATTTGGGTACATGTTCGTCTAATTATTCAATGATCTAACTAATATTGTTTGTCTTCTAGGTTTTTTAACCATATGACACTGTTTATCTAGAATTTAACATTTTGATACCAGTCTATCTGATGATAGTTTACATAGTGACTTGGGTTTTGACCTGTAAGACTATGGAATATTTCTAAAATTATTTTTGAATATAGGTACAGAGTTAGCTTGGGAATATGGGTCCTTGAAAGCCACAACGTGGTATATTTTAAAAATATTAAATATATTTTGTTACACAGTCATATTTTAACATGAAATATGTAATAACTCCCTAGTATATTCTTTTATTAGAAATATGATTCCACCATTGTGTTCATAATTTTGTGTATTCCATAGGAGTGACATAAAGTTGTCCGCATTGGGAGTTTTGGTCAGAGGTGAGTTTGAGGGGAATTATGCGGTGGAATTATTAATTAAATGAAAATTTAATTATAATTATAACCTAACCCACCCCTAACCCTCATGATCTACAAACCAACAAAAACATGAGATGCACCTATCCTATTACCCTATGGTTACAATGGAAGCAAGGCTGAATCAACACAATGATGTACTTCAAATCCCAGCTTCAAATGACAATTGACACCATATCAAGGAGCAGCATCATCCAGCAAATGTTCTATACTCGAAGCTTCAGATTTTCATCATTGAGGTATTATGTTTCTTTTTGTCACAATTCTCTTAGTTATGCATTTTTTAATGGTTTTAGATCCCAATTATAGGTTATAGAAATCCCTACATGGTTGATCTGCATGTTATGTAGAAAAACCAGTGTCAATCAGGCATTACAAATGGTAATTCCCATCTAGAATTAGTATCTACATAGTATATATTCTATTGAGACATTTCATGTATCCATTCTTGTTTTGGTAATATGTCTTTTGGGACTACACGTCGTGTACCATTGTTACACATTGTTTAGTGACCAAAATTGTGTGACCATGGGACATGGTTTGGTATAGTCAGGTAATAGTACATTGTTTTGTAAAAGTACATGGACTTAGTGCACAGATGGTGTTTTCATGTCACGGGAATAGGTAAACCATGTGTCTAATTGGCTGTTTAGACTTAAGACACAATTAGTATTGGATTCAAGAAGTGTGGGTGACAAGGTTTGTTGGCCATGTGGAAGAGGAACATATCCAAGGGCTATTTGAAGCAGGACATGCCATGTATGGGTTGAACACATAGTTTACCCCTACATAGGTTGGAAAACCATGTAGAAAAGATATGAGAAAACGTTTTTAGGTGGGATCACAAGCCATATGAACCCCAGTGCACACTGTGTACTCCTCATAATCTTCTTGAGATATTTTTCCTTGTGTATCTTCGTCTCTAAATTTCATATTCAAGATTCTATGTATCCTGTAATGAGAATTGTTTCACATAAAATGTGATGGTGGACACTCTTTCGGCCCAATATATATGATATGTCATGTTTCATGAAATATTCTTGTGTATCAGTGTTTAACCTTGGTCTATGATCAGGGTGGATCATTTCATTGACATTAGGGTCAATACCATGAACTTCCACTATAGGATGTGGTTCTCTGGTCTCTTTGGACCTGTGGAGTGGTTCTCCCCTCTTGTATCAGGGCATAGGTCCTCTAACCATGGTATATCTGCAACGTGAGGTGTGATATGATAGATGATCCTTTTATTGGTGCTTGAGCAATGATTTAGATCAGTGTGGTCCATAAAGAGATATGACCCGATGGGTACTCACTGTTGGCATTGGGGCACTGGTTTCCCTTAACTATCTTCTTTGGTGGAGATTGGACTCTCCACATCATGGGTTTCGGTTCTATACCATTAGGTTAGTTATTTTGGAATTGGTGCTCCGATATTGTACCAGGGAATGGGTTCCACATATCTTTCATATAAATGGAAATATTTCTCCCTTGTCATACTAGGGCAGGGTCCTTCCATTCTAGTTTTCTAGATATAGTGGTTAATACCCTACAGGAACATGGTGTGGGTCCTCTATCTGTGGATTCCATACACCCCTATCATGTAAGGGTATGTGTCCTCCACATGTGATGTAAAAATAGAGTGGATACACCCCTATCATGTTAGGTTATGGGTGTTCTATCCTTGAATTCAAAACTACCTTGTTATTCCAAGGAATGGGTCCTCCATATTTGTTGTTCTTGCAGATTTTATACTTTTCTATTGTACCAGGGAGTGGGTCCTCTTGTCTAGGGTCGGTACTCCCCTGATGTGTTCAGTTGGGGGTCCCCCATAATAATCGATATTTTAGATTTATACTCCCCTATCATACAAGGGTATGGGTCCTCTAGCCACGTTGTGGAACTCCTCATGTCATGGGTTGAAGACTTCTATAGTTTGAGTGGTACTCTCATATCCTACCCAGGTTTAGGTCCTCACCTATGGATTAGTACACCCCATATCCATGTATTAATGGAGAGTGGGACCCCCATTGTAGTTGGAGCTCCCTCAACTATTGGGTACATTTATGAGAATCGAGACCCTCAACTAGTTACATGTGATACATGTTTATGATTTACTACTCACTTGATGGACTGGGGTGAGGGAAATCTATACAATAGAGATAGAGGTTTCAATTTTAGGGTTAGGAGAGAGTAATCCCTTGACTTTTAGGTAGTGGTGAGGTTTGGGTCCCTCCATTCTCAGTTGATAGAGAGGGTTCATGTGGTCCATAGTCTAGAGTAGTGTTGCACCAACTATGAGTACTATTGAGGGGTAGACCACTCCATATGGGTTTTTATAGCCTTGAATAGGGAATAGTTTAGTGATGGAAGGACCATCAGTGTTGGGAACTAGAGTTGGAACAAGTTGGTTGTTCCCAATGGATCATGTTCTCTCAAACATTTTCTATATGGTGTGGTAGAGATTATGGATATTGCTCTTCTATTTTTATGTTACTGTTATAGCATCAAATAGAATCATGTTCATTATTATGAGTTCATAATGTCATTACACATGGATTCTGAGATGATTATTTCTGGTTAATTTTTTTGGGATCCGTTGTGGTGCTGTAATGTTCTTGGTTGACACCCATTACGGATTGAGTATACATAATTATTATATTACCACACCTTAGTTTTGGATTTTCAATTTCCATGGTAGGTGAATATACATGGTGTATTTCATGTGCATTACATGTTTAACTTCTCTTGTTTGGATTAGAATACACTCTTTCTAGGGGTGGCATTGAATCGATATGTAGTTCACCTACTCACCGTGTTGAGACCACTATTCTTGGACAATGTAACATATTTATGTGATGAGATGTGGGATGTTGTTTTACTTAATCTCACTCATTTGGTGTAATTTTTATTTATATGACTATTCATGTATATCTAAGGATGGTTCGAGATGGAGTTTCTCTATTGATTGGGTTCCCTCTGGCATGGCTAATCGGACTTTTTTCCTTCAATTTTATCACTTTTATTTTTTCTTAGTGTATTTCCTAATGAATATTCTTATAATCACCCCTATAATGGATTTTCATGCTAGTTTTATGAAATTGTTTTGACCACATGCATTATTATAGAGTCCCTAGAGGACCAAAGGGAGGATGATCTTAGCCAAAAAGACTGAATGTGGTGTTAATTGAAGTAGGGATTTGGACCATTACAAAATCTTCATTTGAAATCAATCCCCTTTTTGGTAGAATATTGGACCCATTTACAATTTTATTTTTGTGGAAGTATGTTTTTCCATTTTACACTTTCGACACTTTTGTTATACTCTTGTTTGGGATAGTAATATGAATGCATTTTTAGTTAATGTTTTATTATAAATCTTCAATATTGAATCAAGGTGTTTTTGGGTGTGTTTATACAAGTTATTTAGGAAAAGGCATTCCTAAGTTAATTTATTCCTTCAATGCTTTTCTCCACCCCCAAACCTAGTGAAGCAGTCTTGGGGTAGTTGTAGCTCGAGCCCTAACTTGGGTAGGGTCATGATAGATTAGTATCAAAGAAATTTCATTCCTTGGGAAATTTTTTGGACTACTCCCCTTATAAGGATTTGGATGGGTTTAGGGAAACAATGATGATGTGTCTTTAGTGTGGATCATAGTATAGGGAATCTAGTTATGGTGTGACAACCCATGTGTACTTTCACTATGACCTTGATTACCTGATTGTCAACTCATTATGCCGAGAAATTTTATAAGTGGATTAACAGTACATGATTCATATACGACTGGGTTTTGGATTTTTCGTTGTCCTTATTGAGTGATCTCCCTAGATATAATCCTTGACCATGGAGTGTCATGAATTTTGTTTCAGGATTCCCCTGTGAAAATAGTTAGACAAGGTTGCACAAAATTATTTTGGTGAAGATCCACCCTATGATGAAGCATCAGTGTAGGGCACTAGTTATGAGGCATTATATCTAGGTGGCCCTCTAGTTGAGTCATCACTCATTAGGAATATAGTTTTTTATAATTTCATGTCAAGTATGTGTGTGGGCTATGTGCACTACACAAGTTCTAGATGTAGAATTCTTTGAGGTATCGAGGTGACCTAGACTCCTAGGTAGCTGATGATTGGATCAAGTCATTCATGTGAGCTTTCAGTCTTTTAAGGATACCTCTCGATCAAATCATTTTCCTAGTGGAAATAATTTTGTAGGGTTTGGCCATGATATGGTGGAGTTTAGTGATGCAATCCCAGGATGAGGTGACCCTCACCTAGGTAGAGTTCTAGTGACTCTTTAGGGAATATTTTTACCTAGAAACATGTAGATCAGTGTGTATCTTTGAGCTTCTATAACTTTGGTATTGTATCATGGTAGTGGTGGAGCACTCATCGAGGTTCATAGACCTATCATGATACTCCATGGATATAGTGTGAGACTCTTTATTTAGATCATTGAAAATTGAGTAGGGAATTCAAAGAGACATTCTAGTAGGTGTGGTATCATTTTGACTTCCCTCTTATGTGTGGGTATTAGAGTGAGCTCTGGTCATAGAGAGATTACTGGCATAGGGGTATGTTGATATGGATTAAAATACAGGTCATGAGGTTGGGGCATTTGTAGAATCTAATAGAATGTATATGGAAGGATCAAAATTCAAGAGGCACACCCATTCTAATAATCAGGAATGTGGGCCACTAGAATATGATAATCACCAAGGATTATATCAACTTCAAGAGAGGTAGTGTTACGATTACGAAGAATAAAAAAATCATGATATAGATTTTCGGACCCACCATACTATTGGGATAGAGATGGTTGAAAAGTTTTCAAAGTAGAGGAAATGTTTGAATCATGGATTTCTGTGAATGGATGATGTGGAAATGGATCTAGGAAATAATTAGTTGATGGTATGTGGATTTAGGAGTTACCACCCCGCAGGAGTTCCATGCAAGGTTCAAGGAGCTAGGGTATGCGGGCGAGGATAATTGTAGTCATTATAATCCTTTGCCCCAGATGATCTACAGATTAATATAAGTACACTTCATGTCCTTTCTACCATATATAGTAGTAATTGTTTGACATTGTGTGAGGTTCTCTTCTCTTTATGCTTCTTGTTTGAGGTCTAGTTGGAGTGACATGGAAAATCAATAAAACCATGTGTTGGTTTTTTTGACATAGATTATAATTCATGAGGAAGAGGAGATCTTCCCCCACTAAGACACTTTTTTATATGAGTAAAATCATTCATGTGAGTCAGTTCCACTCAAAGTGGATAATATCAAGGTGTGTAAAATGATCCTCTATGACATGTGTGTTTGGGTCCTAGTAACATTTTAGTTTATTACAGAAAGAGGTTAGGTAAGACCTAGTGTGAGAATTTGGGTATACCATCATTGTTATTTAAAAACCTCATGCTCATAGCATCATCTTGGTTTGTGTGACACTTGAGAAGGATATGACACAGTTTGACATAGGACTGGACTCACAATAAAAGGGGATACCCCACTGAAGATGTGTTTTTTTTGTAATCAAAACCATGTGGGTTAATCGGTGCCAAAAAAGTTGATTTTATCAATTATTGGTCAATGAGTTCCTTAAAATTGTATGTTTAGGGTAAGGTTCTATGGTGGAGTGTTGGAGAAGGTCATTTTCTTGCCATTAGATTTTTTATGCTCGACTATTTTTTCATCAAATCCCTGGTGGAGGGAGAGCCTTGATCATAATAATTCCTTATAATCTTAGTTATAAGCTATGATTTTATACAGTGTTTATTGGTTTCTTACCATACATAATCTATAGGGAATCCACTAGTGGGTGTGGAATTGTATCTGTTTTGATGACCAGTGTTACAATTGAAGGTATATAGATGAAGGGATTGATAAGTCACAATGTTTAAACATGGGACACCCTATCTTTTTCACCCTTGAATGCTCAGAATCAACCTTTACATCATTACACTTGATGGTTTTGTAGTTCACTTCATCCAGGGGTGCATGTGAATTGTGTTCTTTTGTAAATATCTGCATCTGGTTAGCATGGTGGTGTACCAGTAGACCCCATGAATGTTTATGGACTAGGGTTGTTGGTTATTTTTTCACATATAGAAACTAAGGAGACATGTGGACACTCATTGAATTTTTTTACCAAGATGGATCTGGACATTATTATGGTTTGGACATGGTGGTTCCCCTTAATGCATTCTTTTAAGAAGAACATGAACCCTTGTTGAGATCTTTGGAATGGGAGTTGCAATGGAGAGCTCAGTTTAATTTCCATGTTCTTTGATGCTTAATTTTCGAGAAATAAAATTCTTAAGGTGGTAGTGATGGAGTTACTTGGGTTTTGACCAATATTACTTTAGAATATTTCATAAAACATTTACAATGTTAGGCATTTATTTGGAATAGGAATACATGGCCTAGAGAGCCTCGACATGATGAATTTTATAAATATTAAATATATTGTTCACACGTGTAGTTTCTCTTGAAATGTGGAATAAATCCCCAGCGGATTTTGAGATCGTAAATCTAATGTTATTGTTGAGTTCAAAACATTGTGTTTACCCATGGTGTGATATATATTTTTTTTCATTAGGATTTTTGGTTATAGGCATGTTGGTGGTGAGTTAGGAGAAGAATAATTAATTAAATTAAAAACTAATTATAATTATAGCCTAACCCTGGCCTCGACCTCACATTGTGAGAAAAAAAATAGGAGTCACTCCATTCCTCTTCCTCTTTGACGATGATAGAAGTGAGGACAATCAACACAGTAATGTGCAACTGATCTTAGTTTCTGATCCTAGTTGTGATTAGTTCAAGGAGAAGAAAGATTGTTTATCCTAAATAAGTTGTGTAGTTTGTGATGAAAATCATGTGAGGGAAACAATTTGATGGTTATGTGAAAGGGGAACATGCCCAAGGTCCAGCTGAAGTGGGACATGCCTTGTATGACCTCTACATGTCATGTTCCCCTACAAGGGTGGGAAAAACATGTAAATATGATACAAAACTAGGGGATATAGTAGTATCACATGCTGTTTGGATCCTAATGCATGTCTTTTACTCCTTGAGATCCTCTTGAAATCTCCCCCTTGTGTATATCCTTACTTGGACCTAAGATTTAGTCATGTGGGTATCCTATCCTAAAATGTTTTAAATTTGTAATGTGATGGTGGAATCTATTTTAGATTATGAGATATGAGGTGGCATATTTCATGAAATATGCTTATGTACCAGTGATTTACTTTGGACTTTGATCGGGGTGGATCAATAAGTAGACATCCGGGTCGATAACCTTACCTTCTACCATAGGATGTAGGACACTAGGACTCTTAAGAAAATAAGAGAAGTGATCCCCTATTGTATCAGGGTGTGTGTCCCTTACTCATGGTATTGTTTCACCATGAGCTATGACCAGAATAAAGATACTTTTAGTGGTTCTTTGATGATTTTATAGATTAGTATGGTTCATAAAGAGAGATATTTGGATTGTTAGTCCCATATAGAATCAGTGTGTGGGTTTCCCTTACCTATATTATTTGGTATAGATGGGAATCCACAAATCATGGGATAGGGTTTTATACCTTTGGTGTAGTTCTTCTGGGGTGGGTGATACCATGATGGACCAGGGGGAGGGTTCCATGTATCAATCATATAGATGGAAATGGTTCTCCCCAGTCATGCCTGGGTTCAGACCCTCTATATTGGTTGGACAAAAAGATTTGATGCTCCAGTTTAGGACCAGAGTACAGGTATTCTTTATGTGATATTGGTACTCCCCTACCGTGTAAGGGTGTGTGTCCTCAAGATGTGTTGTATGGATAGAGTGGGTACTCCTCTATTGTTTTAGGGTATGGTTCATCTTTGCTAGGTATCCAAACAACCTTATTATTCTAGGGTATGGTCTAACCACACATGTTGTTCAGGTAGAGTTAGTACTCCCTATTGTACCAGTCAGTGGGTCCTCTCGCCTAGTGTTGGTACACTGATTTCGTGTCAAGGTGTAGGCCCCACATAGTAATATATCTAGTATAGTGATACTACTATTTTTACTAGGGTGTTGGTTAACTAGCTAATGAGTGGTGCTCCCCACAGTATGGGTGTGGGTCCCCTATGTTTTGAGTTGTACTCTCCTATCATACTAGGGTGAAAATATTCACCTATAGAGTTGTACTCCATCATATCTGAGTAGAATTAGGGAGAACGACCTCTATTAGAGATGAATATCCCTCATCTATTGATAATATTTTTTAGGAGCAGGCACCACTAATGGTTATGTGTGAAACCTAGTAAAGAATTAGTGCCTGATTAATTGAATTATGTGTGGACCACTCTATACATGAGTGATAGAGGTTTCACATTTCATGTTTGAAGAGAGTAATCCCTTGACATCCGGGTAGTGGTTAGGTGTGGGTCCCTCTGTTCGATTTTGTTATAGTGGATACACATGGTGAATAGTCTGAATTAGTTATCCCTCAACATTGTGTACTAGTGAGGGTTGGGCCTCTCCACTTTGGTTTTTACTGCCTTCCAAAGGGTGCACGTCCGGCATTGAAAGACCTCCTGTGATGGTAACTAGAGTTGTACCATGTATTTTATTCCCAATGGATCACATTCTCTTGGAAGTTTTCCATCTTGGATGGATGGGATCATGGAGTGCGTTCTCCTAGTATTGTGTTACTATTAGAACCTCAAGATGAATCTTGTTATTGGATATGAGTTTAGAACCTCATAAATCTTAGAGTCTTACATGAGTATATCTAGATTATTTTTCTAGGATCCCTTCAAGTGATTTTATTTTATGGGCCGAAACCCATTGTTGATTGAGTATACAAACTTATTCTATTACCAATCCACATTTTTGGTTACTCTCATTAAATTGGAGTCAATGATGTTTAGGGTATTCCATGTGCCTTCTATGTTAAAATTATCATGTTTGGATGACAATACTGTCTTACTAGGGGTGGTAAAGACTCTATTTGTAGTTCACCTACTCACTATGTTGATCCCCTGTGATTTGGAAGACGTTACTTCTTTTTGGGATGATCTATGGGATGGATATTTCCATACACTCTCTCAATTAGGATTCATTGGGAATAGGTGATTATTCATGTATATATGATAATGTATTGAGATGGTATTTATCTCTAGATTGTGTACCTTATATCTTGGTCGAGTGGACTGTTGACTTTTATTTTCTCCATTTTCTTTTATATTTTTGGGAAATTACTACTAATTCTTATACTCACCCCTATAAGGGATTTTTCTGCAAATGTTGTTTCTTGGGTAGAACATAGGCTATTCAACGGAGCCCTCATAAAACCTAAGTTAACTAGATAATAGCAAGCTAGACTGACAAAGTATTTAAAAAAGTGGGGCTCATGACCTTTTTCGAGAGTTTCGTTTAATAGTGATTTCCTTCTTCTGAAAAGTCAGGAATCATTTATAGTATTATTTCTGTATGAATGTGTTTTTATTTTTAAACATTTAGTACTTTTTTACATAGTTTCAGGATAGTTGTATAAATTCATTTTTAGTTCCAACATTTTTATATCTATGCACTGTTGAATTGGGTTGTTTTTGGGTTCATGTGTAGAGGTACATTAGGAAAAGGCCTCCCAAATTAATTTATTCCTTCAAAACATGTCACCACCCATAGAATATTACAACATGATTGCGGTATTTATGGCTTGATTCCTATCTTGGGTCAGGTCAGAAAATTTTTTCTGATACCTTCTTCTTTATTTAGTACCATATTCATTATCTTTTGAATTACCTATTTATCCAGTTCCTTTTACTATATCTAATTATTTACTAATCTATTTGTTAATCTATTTCTATTTCATTTATGTTTGAAACTTATACCCAAAATAGAATTACTCTAATGATTAAGGACCATAACATCCCCATTGATACATGATAATACATCCTATTCTAGATCAATAATTAGAATCTTATTCTCAAACCTACTCCAATTTTATTGAAAATGATTCCCTAAAAATAATAGGGGAAGCACAAATATAACATTTAAACTTATCACTTACCATTTTAACATTCCACTTATATTTTTCTATATTTGACTACCATCAATTTTTCATAAAATAATGGAGACAAATAGATTCTTAACAATTTTTCTAATTTATATTTGTCAACATTATCTTAAAACAATCCTAAAATCATAGATAGAATCATGACCCTTCATTCATTATTACTAAGAAATTAAAAATACAGCTCAGCATTGTCACAATATATGGATTTTACAAAGGACATCATAAATGTCATAAACGGTTCATCTGGTATATCTTCATAGAAACTCCAACATCCATTAATTATTTGTCCAATAAACTCATAATATTATTTTTCTATAGTCTTTCTTCATTAAATGGAAAAATAATGATCATCTTATAATCTTAGTATGATTCACTCACAGGGGTATTCCATTCATCCTCTATTTGTTTAATTATTATTTTTTTTGGATTTTTTATATCCACTGAACTCAACAGATCTCTTCTACCAATAACAAAAATTTCCTCTTAGTTTTTTATCATTCTACATATATAACCACAATATTATTACTCCATCTAGTTTTTATTAATAGTAATTATTTTTTGGGAAATATTCTTTTCATTACAAATTTCATCAGCTCTATGTTTAGTGGTTATTCCCAAAATTATCTTTTTTATCCCTTTATTAAGAATATTTTATTTGATTTCCTCTCTGAGAATCCTTCCATTTGATAAGGACTGTTTTTAAAACTTGATCATGAATCCTCTATCTAGAAAATAGGGTTTCACAATGTATTATGTAGTACTTCCTTTATACAACATAACCTCGAATTAGGAATTCCATAGAATAGACTTGATGTTTTGTACCGTCCAGAAGAAAAAATCATATCCTTATTTATCTTTGTATGAAAATATCTATATGATAGATCTCTGAATAAAATTAAATAAAAAAATAAATCATCTCTTCAAAAATCATAGCAAAATCGACTATGTTCATTGGCCTCTATCTGATCAACTCGGCTAATTGGAATTCATACATCCCTATCTGGAACATTCAATATTGAATCTTTAATATGAAATACCAAATGGAAACTTCATAATTTTGAAATCCAATGTTTTTATCAAAACATTAGAGAATTATTTATATAAATTATGATAATACCAATAATCATCATAATTCAAATCAATGTCTCACATTTTCATTCACCTTCAATTAATGAATATATTAAAAATCATCCAAATAAATTTACACAATTTAACTTTTTTTAAGATAAAAAGGCATTGAAACGTCTTCTCTTCATTACCAGACTTATAGTATTCATTATTAAATATCCACAATCAATATATAGGCTATATCATTTTCATTAACATTATTGAATAATTTTAACAAACTTACAAGAAACTTCTTCCCTAGTACATATTCAGTCATATTGGGATTAATGATATCCTTTTATTTCATTAACATCCATTGAAAACAACTACATCACACACAATGGTGAATATTTACAAATAAATTCCAATAAATCACATCTAATAGTAAAAGGCTTTATTATGTCCTATATAAAAGGAATTACTGATTAATACTCGAACTATTAAAAATACATTATTACATATTTTTTTATCTATGTGGATTCATATTTTTAAGGATATGTTTGTGATAGAAATATAACCTTATTAGGTATATTATATTTCAAATGATGATGTGTTTCAAGGCATTCAATAATGAAAAATTATATCAACCATAGCATAAGGGATCTTAGGAATATTTCCACATATAAATCCATAACAAAAAATAAATCTAGAATATGATGTAATAAGTTGTGAGGGTTGATCTCTATATATATTTTTTATTAGGATTCATTATAAAATTATAATTAATATTTTAAATAATATTTTGAAATATTCGTGGTTGGAGAATATTGAAATCAAATACCAATTTATCAAGGGGAATGTCAAGTGTGGTGAGATTTTTTGAAACAAGTTTTAACTAATTATTAAGTTACGTATATCTTGATGATTCATATTTTGAATGATATTTTATATCAGTTGAGAGTGTTTTTGGGAGTGTAAATAGCTAAATGTTTTAAATCTTATTTTCCCATATTCATTCCTTTCCATTTATTGGGAACAAGTGAAATTAAAAATTATATCATCATTCTATGGGGGATAGATGATTGTTTCATTTTTAGGTGGTAATAAATGGATAGAGGAGATAGTGGAAATTATAATCTATGAGAATAATTGATGCGTCAGTAGATAGAATTTTCAGAAAATTTGATGCACTTATTTTTATATTTCCAAAAATTAAAAATGTTAGATGGATGAGTCTTTTGAGAAAAAATAATCAAAGAAACCCCATGATGTGAATTCAGAATGGGGGTTTTGATATGATCTCAATTTATACATGTTGAATCTTTCCTTGATCATACACTGAGGTATGATTTTATCACATAATAATCATTATATCTTATGGATAGGCTTTTAAAAGTTCTTTAAATGTGATTAATTCTAGGATTTTAATCGTAATGAAATATATTAATAATTTATATTAATTTTAATGTTTTATTCATGGGAAACATGTTCATATATGGGTTTTAATATTTTTAATGTTAATGGTAGATGCACAAATGGAATGAATTTTTCTATAGATGAAATCCCTATAGTGTGAATATTAGTGATCACACCATATAATGACTGAGTTAATCAAACCTACATGGGAATTTATTATACATGGAAATGAAACATTTTTATGTTATTCCAATATATTTATGAATTCAGTAAAAGATTTTAGTTATCATGAAAATGATGAAATTGTTTTCTATAATGAATTGTGTAACAAAATGAATTAATATAATTTATGTTGATTGAAACAATAAATTAATCTAATAAGAGAAATTTTTAGAAACAAAATCATATATTTTTAATGTTAAGTGAATCTAGTTCATTATGAAAAGAATTATGGAAATAATTTGATAATATTTTATGGATAAAAATGATGTTTGTTATTTTTTGTTGTCTCTCAATCTAATTTTTTATTAGCCTTTCTATTTGAACAAGTAATTTTATTTCAAAAAGATATGGATTTCAAAAATCTGTTTTGTGAATAGGCTTTCCATGTTTTTGTAAGTGATAAAAATATAAGGAATATTACATGTGTATATATAATAAATTATAATTTATATATGATTTAAATATTCTACATGTACTATATAATTCTCAGAAAAATATGATGTTTAAAAAAATTAGTATTCAACAGTGAAATGGAATGAAAAATACTAGAGAAAATGTAGAATATTCCTAATTTGTTTCATGAAATATTCTCATGAAAATAATTATAGGGATTTTTATAAATAAATTATTTATGTGTAATGAAATTAAATTTGTGAATGAATAATGGAAGCACTTTCTAAACACTAAATATTATTTTAAATGAGGAATCTTTAATGGAATTCCATTGAATAAAGTATAAGAATCATTGGTACTATAATGGTAACATAGTATTTATGCATGATGGTGATCATCATTTGTTGTAAAAGGAATAAATAAAAAAATATTATTCAATGAATGGAAAAAAATTCATTTTGGGTGATTTAAATTTTTTAGTTTACTTTTCACCTTACTTTTCCACTACTCGCTATTTTTAGGAAAAATATAGGAATTAATATAATATCATAAAATAGAAACCCCATGTTCATTAAATACTAATTTTGAATGAGTTGTGTGAAAAGTTATACCATGAAAGATTTTAAAAAATTATTAACCACAAATAATTTAACGAAGTTTAGAACCATTAGAGTTTATGAAAAAATAAATTAAGAAGAACATATAAAGGGGAATAATAGATACATACATTAATTAGTGGATGAAAAAAAGTATTTCATGAAGGGAAAAATTGTGATTTATCTCCTAGAAGTGAAGATCCTAAATATATGGCCATTGGGGTGGACTATGAGATATTTTTAAGAACTAATATCCATTAAAAATATTCCATTAAAACAAAATTTGACATTATATCTTGTGTGGTGAATAGTCTAAAATATAATAATTCTAGGGATTTTTGGATTTATGTGTAAACCTTAACAGAATTACATCATGAATTCATGATTATTTTGGGATTTTAATCATAAAAAAATGAATATAAATAGATTTACAAATTTTTTATTTGATAATGAAAAACCATGTACAAATTCTTAATTATATGGAAGAAACATTCATATCGATAAACATAAATGTCCTATTTGATGAAGTTAATAATGGATGATTCCATAAGAATTTCCTATTGGGTTTTTTGTATATTCCTAGAAGTAAATTATAAATATAGTGATCCAAGCATTGATGAACTAGGGATGAATAATTTTATCAATAAAACAATTGAATTTTTGTGGATTTTTTTACATATAAACATACTCAATGTGTGATCCCTGTATGTTTCCTTTACTAGTCAACGAATTAAAATTGGTTTTAACTATTATAATATATGAATTATTGAGTTTTTAGGTTTTTTAAATAATTTTTATAGGTTTAATGTGTTCATACCAAGGTAGATATAAGATCCAACATGACTTGAGAAATTGTTTACACACTAATTAACCCTTCCCATATTTGGGTTTGTTTGAGCCTATTAATTGAAACATATAGTATTGGAACAATAGGTTTCATGTTCTGAATATTAACCCTGATGAAAATCATTATTTAGAACACAGTGAATGCAAGAGGAGTGACATTTTCAATGGTTACAATTACTACATCCAGAGGAATAGAATAATATCACATTTTCATTCTATTGGGATTGATGTTTTCTTTACTCTCGTACATTGGATACACAATCATTATAATTTAGAAAACTCTAAGACTAAAGCATAAAGAATGTATCTCGATATTGATAGAAAAGTTTAAAATTACTTACTTGGAGCTGTGTCAAACCAGATTTTCATATAGGAGAAATCTTCCACTCAAGACATGGTCATGTGGGAAAAATTGGCCAGTATATATGTGGTTAACAATAAGGCGAAATAGGATAAACATAATTATCTAAATAATAATATTGATGAATAAAAAATATATCCTAAGTAATAATTTGATGGGTTAATTAACCAAATCATTGTTATTTCTGGATTTATTTTGGAACTGTATGATTAGATAAATTATATTGATATTATGGATAAAACCTACGAATACTTACACATCATTATAATCGAAATAATTTAGATCTAGAACATCAAACATTGGAAGAACATTCAATGGATTATTTGAAAAAAAAATTGGTTTTATATAAAATATGTGTAAATATATCAGGATCATAAAATCACTAAAGTAAGGATATATCATAAAAAATTTTGGAAAAAATGATATATTACTAAAGGTAGAGTTGAGGATTCGTATCAAAGTGATGAATTACTATCTCTTTTTTATTTCAATTCTAGAGACGGAAGAGTAGGTTTGAAGGCAAGATACCATTTGTATGTTTTTAATGTGGTAAAGTTGGGAACATTATTGTATGGGTTTCAATGTGATTTAATGATGATGGAGGTGTAGAATAAATAATATGTAATCTATCAATGTTATTGCTGCCTAAAAGAGACATAAAACATATAAATTCATCAGGAAAGAAGTATCTTATGAAGATTATTGTGAACATATAACAAAATGATAAAAAATATTATCTAGAGGAAGTGAAAATACAATTTATTTCGGATATTAAACATTTTAAGGGGGGATTCTTTTCAAAACGAAAAATATGAAAGGTATGAACAAAATGAACCAAAATATGTTATTGATCATAATTTTAAATGTGAGGGGGATCTTGAAGGAAATTATATGAAAATGAATAAAAATAAAATAATTCTTGGGAAATTCAAAGAATATTTTATGTATATCAATTATCTCAAAGATGAAATTGATAGAATATAAAATGAGTTATAAGAACAATTATAATATTAAGGAATATCAAGAGAGGTAGTGGGGCTTTATGAGAATATGGAAGAATAATATAAGGTTATGGATGGTCCTTGTTCTAGTATAATTGGTACAATAAGGAAATATGAATCCCATATATAAGAGGTAATTACAATGAGAAATAAACATGATTATGAAATGGAATCGTGTGTTCTAAGGAAAAAGCTATTTTTGGAAACATATTTAATGAAACTTTATTGAGAAGGAATAATCGACACCCAATTGGTGTTGAGAAAGTGTTGAATGATCAGAATCACACTTACATCGGTAAATGTGGGGTTCTCTTTAGTGTGAGGATATCTGGAACATGGAAAATTAATGAATAAAACAAAATAATGTAGGGGGTTTTAGATAGTCCTCAATCATCATGGATTAACCAACAATAGTTCATGTATTCAAAGGCTAGAGACCTGTGGAGTGATGTAGGTGAGAAGATATTTCCTCTAAAAGGTGAAAATTTTAAATATATCATTTGCATAATATGTCTTACTAAAAAGAGTAAAAGTCGTATTTAAAAAGAGAATATCCCGTGTGATGGGAAAGAATAATGATACCATAACTATTTTCCCCTGAAATAAATTATTTCTATGAATAATGATATTATTATTTTAATTTTAGGAATATTTATTTTTATTACAGAAAAAAATACATAGAGTCTACTACCATGGAATGAATATATGGATAAATATAAAATATGATATGATTAGATTAATAAATTAATACCCCTAGTTAAAATAAGAAAAAATTTATAATGTAACTTCCTATACTATAAAGTTAAAGGAATGACTATATTATTCCTTAAAACAGTCAGTAATCTATTATAAGGGAAATAATAAAAGTGAGAAGGATAGCCTGGATATGATAGCTCTTAAAGCTATAAAGAGTTATATCTCTATGATCATTGATTGTAGTTGTTCTTCTCAAATGACTAGAAATATGATTATACTAATAAATGTAAAAGGAACAGTTAATAAAACAATTTTATTTGGATACAATAATGATTTTATGATCAAATTAGGTGGGAATACCTTATTAACCATTTATGAGATAAATAATAAGAATGTTCTCTATGTGGATGGCTTGTTTCACAATCAATTGATTGTGGGTTAAATTTATGAGTCTCAAGATGATGTAACATGTAACTAAAAGGGGTGTTTAATCAATTTTGATGAATGAAAATGTATCATGAATGGTTAGAGGAAAAATGGTAACATATAAAATATAGATAGTAAAGAAATCACTTTTCTCCTAACAGAAAAATATGATAAAATGTTACGACACCTGAGGTTTCTCCATATTCACCAACAAACCATAGAGAACTTATCCCTTCTAAAAATTGTTCTAGACATACCAACCATATAATATGACATTAAAAAGATATTTGATGCATGAATATATTGAAAGGTGGTCAAAAAAAATTTAAATAAAAAGAGTAAAAAGGTATATATTCTACATGATCTTGTCCAGACTAGATTATATTGTTCAATGAATCAAAATCACTCAAATAAATATAGGTATTATATCTTTTTTATTAATGATTATAGTAAAGCAGTATAAATAATGTTCAAAAAAATCAATAATGAAGTCAGAAAGATCATGAAGAGGTATCAAAATAAAGACATAAATGAGAGTGGTTCCTAAATAATGTTTTTGATATCCGATAATGGAATAAAGAATACATCTATTGAAGTAGAAAACTGATGTGAGAAACATTACATTAAAAACGATGTGTATTTTCTGAGAACTCATTATTATATATATTTCCCAGGAAAAAAATTACATTGTACTGTAAATTAATAAAATATTCAATGGCCTGAATTTAAAAAAATATATAGTCATATATTTAGTGTTGAAATTAGAAAACCAAATTCTATTATGTATTATTAGTATTTTTTAAATCGAAAGGTTAATGAATTTCCCTATAATAATGAGAATTTTGATGGACCATGATAATATTCTAAGACCTATGTCTTATGATAAAGATTCAATTTGTTTTATATGACATGGATGATGTTAAACTATTGTATAATGGATACCTATAAGAAATCGAGACTTGTTCTCATGAAGTTTTACACTTGTTAATCTTTAATAGTGGATGTTATTAAGACATACCAACTAATAAGATTTTTTGCATGTTGTGTTTCATTGGATATTCTTTTCTATAGATGTGTATATTGGTTCTAAGACTTGAGATTATTTTTAATATATGTCATTAATCCCTTAAATTAGTTTATTGATGAAAATAATGATGCAATATACTTGAATTGAGGTATTATGTGTTGGGTTTTATAATAGTTATAAGAAATTAATGAATAAGTCGACAAATAACATGTTCCTTCTATATGAGTGGATCTGGATATCTTAGAAACCATGATTATAATAGAACTACCTGATTAAATTCATGTACGTGGTGGTTCATCTATGAGTTCATTTCAAGGATTCAAAAAATGATATCTCAATCAAATAGGTTTATAACACAAGTATGCAACCTTCTTGATGAGATATCAAGACAAAAGTATTATATTAAATAGTAAGCGTCTGTGTAAGGATATTCTCAATTTTACATTATTATGTTTCTCTATAGGTATATTAACATGTTAAGAGACAAAAATCCTTCACTTTAGGCCTTCTCACACAATTCTACAAAGAGAGAGGCCAAAAGGGTCACATAATAAGTTGATATGTGATAAATTATAGTGTAAAAAATAAGTCCAATGGGTGTTTTCTAATCCTTGGGAGGAAGGATGAGACCTAGAACATTGAGTGCCTAGGATGTGTGTGTGGGTGTTTTATTACTTGTAATCCTCCATATATTTGATAAATATATGATAGTTAAATTTTAAATAAGTTTTTTTTTCTGACAAGAAAATATATATTATTTATTTATCTCTTGTTTATTATTCTTAAAATAATAAATAATTATTTACTTATAATATAAATATTTATTTAGTTATGTTAATAATTTAACAAATTTTCATTATATTGATAGTTTATATGATATTTATTTACTTATTTATTGAGGAATATAATAATTTTCCTTTATTTAAATATATATCGATTATTGAATGTTCTATAAAATATGACGATGACTGGTGAGATAAGTTAAGTTCCCAATGAAAATGATATATTGTATTTAACATCTTTTAAATAAAAATTGATTTATTTATTTATCAAATGATCCTTAAATATATTCAAGATAGCACATTTCATGGAATATAATAATTAAATTATTATTATTATTTAATGTAGGGATTATTAATAGATAGTAATTATATAAGGACCCCTATGTGATTATAAATAGTTTAAAACTTAGTGTATAATCCATCCAATATAATTTTAAGAGGGGTGAAAGAGTTATTGGGTAAAATGATACTCTCTCAAGAGTTCTCTCTCTAGAAGAAATAAATTTTGTCATAAATTCTCTCAAGAATGAGAGATGATCATCCTCTTCCCAATCAACATTGAGAGAAAAAAAGAAATAATTTTTTATGTCCAATGAAATTATTATTGTGATCAATAGTGAATTACACAAGATGATTGGTACCTCCACACTAGAACACAGTGATCCATCTTTGTTGTTTTATGATTCCTAGACCACAAGTGTATATATATATAGGTATTATTCTATGTATTATTCATCACAATTATTGTACAAAAAGGTTATTTTAATTCATCATTATAGAAATAATTATAAAGTTATTGTAATTGTTAATTATAAATTGATAATTATTTAATTATAAATTTAATGTGTTTTTACCCTCTCGTTGAATTTTAAAGGTATTAATTATTTTGTTCGGTGGATTTAATCTGAAGAAATTTATTGATAAAATTGTTTGGCATGGGATCGATAACATTTATTATATTATAGAAAATTTATGTTTTATCAGAGAGATCAATTATTAATATATAAGAATTTAATATTTTCCTATGAATTTGAATTGGAATATAATTGTTTTCAATTATTTTTTCCTTAATGAATCCAAATTTAATTATAATATGATATTTCAGTTTCATGGGACTAAGAAAAATCCATTATCTAAGGAATAACATTCAAAGATCTGATATAGGGATACTAAGAATACTGGCCAACAAACATGGTTACAAGGCTTATAATTTCAATGTACATGTTGGGATCCCATGGTAAACCACACAAAAATGAGATATAAAAATCACGACATGTCATGTTGGGGTTTAGTATATTTTTTATTACATTCCATATATATACCACATATTGGAACCCAAATGATAGGGTGTACATTAAGTATAGCTAGCATACAATATGTGCAAAACTATATAGTTTTATCCCACAAAAATCATAGATATCATGTGGTAGAAGTATGTATAATGTAATTAATTCATGTTAAATAAGGATTGGTAGATGATAGACTTGACAAAATGAAAATTTCATGGTGTGTAGCAGGTTGTACACACCATATAATGTGTAATAAACTATATGTTTTGTATTTCATGATCATCACCAGTGGTACATGTCTTATATGTACATGTATTTTATGTGGTATCATATGTACATGCATTTCATGTGGTTAATCACCTCATGAAAACTACAAAGGTTGAACTATTGAATAACACATCATGAATATCATTTCAAAACATATGGGCATAAATACCATGTAACTACACAATATATTAAAAGGACAACACATAGTGTTAGTAAATTCTTCTGTCATGTGATGGTACATGTCTTGTAACACATAAACATTGGAATTTTTTTAGTTATAAGTGGGAAATATAGACACAATGTTGACTTATTTACACTTCATGTATATAATTAGTTTTGATTAATATTAATATTTCTATTTTAAAAAATAATTGCATGATGAGAATCTGAAGAAATGTTTGGATAGGTAATTAAGTTTAATTAATTTATTTATTTTTAAAAAGATTAATTATTAAATAATGAAATTTTTATTAATAAATAAAATCTTTAAATTAATTATAACTAGTTTTAAATGTGTATTTTTTTCATGAGTAGGTGATCATGAACCAGATTAACCTATGAATGTATTGGGTTTCTATTTGATTTAACTATTTATTTCGTGGTTTTTGTGATGAAATTATTATTCTATTAAATATGATGATATTTACATAACCCCTCACTCTTAATTACATATGGTAATATGTGTCCACAATCTATTTAGGTTACCTCATACCGATTCCCCCAAACAGATGAGTGTGTACAAATATTTAAATAATAGATCTCCCATTTCTGAGAAGATGGTTATAGACTGATCTAAGCTGAAACCAACCAAGGGGATGGATAGGTTAAATAGTTGTATTCTAAGACTTAATCCCATTTTGGGTTAATGAGATATTATATTAGGGTTAAGGGTTGGTTTATCGTCCTCTAAATAAAACTATAAGTAGTTAAATCTCATTATTCTTCAGTAAACATATTATATTTTTTCTAGAACATTGTTATTTTTTTTGTATGGAATGTAAATTTAATTTGATGATTAAACATGATTGGACAAAATAAATGAAATAAAACGAATAATAAGAATATATAAAATAAATGTATTATGAAAATGTATATTATCACACATGGTTAATTAACTATTTTAAATCTTAAAAATATTAAAAATCTTGTAAGAGGAAAAAATAATTAATATTCACGCATAAGACAAAAACACACCAAGAAAGTATTATGTCATGAATAGATTTCTATTAATTGAGTTGGAATATTAACATAGACCAAAGTCTTAGTCTATCCCATGAATAGAAACACTCATTTACTAGGGTTTATAATGATTGTTTTAGATTATATTAACCATGTTGAGATCGTGAGTAGTTTCCCTCACAAGACATTATATAATATGGAGGCCACTAATAATAAAATTATAGTTAGGATTTCATGGTTGGAGTGTCCAGTCAATAGAAAAAATAAAATACCAGTTAATGTTGTTGGAAAGTCCACATACCTAAATACCGTAAAGTAATTTAACCAATCCAACATCTTGATTAAGAGAAGGGGATTATAGATACTCACGATTAGAATATCCACATGAAACGATTTTATAATTTTAATTATTAGTGTTATTTGGATTTGATAACATAATGGGAGACTAATAAAATAAAAATTTTATTAGGTCACGCTCAATAAAAAAGGTAAATTACTAAATGTTTCTTTTATTTATAATTGAAAAAAGGAAATAAAAACCATGGAAACAATACAGTCATTTCTAGAAACATTCCATGTACTCATCTGCATAATTTACCAAGATTGGTATATCTATTTATACCCTACAATACTGAAATAATATTTTTATTGTTCTCTAGGGTACCCAACTCTATATTAGGCACCTAAGAGAGTGAGAAACGGTGAATAAGAATCTAATAAGAGTTACATGGATGTTGATTTATATTCCCATGGAATCATGTTATCTGCAGTTTATAGAGAGTTATGGATTCAATATAAAGACATGGATTAATACAATATGATATCTCATATCCAATATCTTGAGAAATGGAAAGATAATAATATGATAAATGATATTATCAACGAACTATACTAGTATAAACTAGGATATGAGTACCAAGATAGTGATATTTCCTTAAAAATGCTAATGTATATTGATCATTTAAAAATTTTAGGCTACTATGTGTATAATAAATTATCTATTAATATAATGTTGTCATTAGTATTGCCTAGAAACACTATATTCATTAAAAACTACATGATGACCATTATGGAGAATTCAATTAGGAATTTTTCTACTAATATTCCCCATATATATAAGGAATGGTGGAAATATAGTATTCCCAAGGTAGATAAGGAATGATGGGAATAGTGTTCATCACCCATTATGGTGAACGAAGTGAAATACACCATTGAAAATCCCATGAATGGTTAAAATAAATAGTTCCATTTGAAGAACATACAAATAGAAAAAAGATTCAAAGTTATTGTAGTGAATAGGAAGATATATACTTCTCATTTGGAATGAAAGATAAGTGGAAGAGAAATAGAAATGAGTTAAAGAAGAAGTGAGGAAAAGACTCAAATTTAGGTATATTCATCATTTAATTGAGATATTTCAATTTTTAATTGATTAATATTATAAAACATTGTTGTTAATAAATTTTTATTTAAAATTAGGAAACTGAGAAGGTTTAGATGAATTTTAATATGTACGGTGAACTCTCTATTGTAGATGACCGATGATTACATCTATGTTTAATAATGGAAATAATTTTTTCATTATGAATATTTTATTATATTGAATAATGGAAAAACATATAAATACAATTACATAAAAACATATACACATTTCATGTAACAATATTGATTACAATATCTAATACAAGTACAAGGATATAAAAACCAAAAAATAGTGACCACAAAATAGATTACTCAATAGGAGAAAAATATACCAAGAATATTACATCAACCATGAAATTTATTAAAATAAAATGAAACATTAGTTATATAGTTGACATTATTAAAGGAAATTTAAAAACCATTAGTAATAAAGTAATAAATATTGATGTTTTATGGAATGTATATAGGAGGAAATCCGAAACATTGCCACTATGATGTGGTCATTGGTCAATATTACTTTTATTCAATATTAATATTAATAATTATAACCTTTGAATTTTATAAAAATTGGTAACTATATTTCTATTAGAATTAGTATTTATAAAGGGTTGTCGAAATTAATAATTGATTCATAAAGGAGAAACAATGGCCTTAACCAGTAAATTCATGACTTTTGAAGAACATTTTTTCCAAACATTGGAGGAAGGTAATATCCTTGAGGTCCACCATTGGAAAATCCCAGATAAATATTCAAAAATTAAGTCTCATGTAGAACCTACAATGGGAGGAGTTAAAGTTAGTATATATCATCACCAATTTAATGTTAGCTGGCCCACCCTAGTAAACTACCATCATATCACACCTTACTCAAAGGGCGTATTTTGTTATCATAAGGGTTTGTTTATCTGTAGCTTATTATCATAAAATTTTAATTTCATTTTTTAAAATTAAATAGTTATTTCATAAATTCCTATCTTAGTATTATTTTGATTAATAAAATATACATGAATATATGATAAATTTGATAAATTGTTTTTTTGAAAAAAATTAAAACATAGTAATATTTTCCAAAAAATAAATACATTTTTTAATTTTGGAATTATAAATAAAATTTATTATTGTGAAATTATATTATTTTATTATATTTATTTTAATAATAAATATAATATAATTTTATAATGTCATTGGTAATTTTTCAAAGTTCCATAAAGATGGCTAATTATTAAATTTTTTATTTATTGATAAATAATGATTTTTCATTTAAAAGTTATAATTATCATATTTATTAAATTATTTTTTTAAAAAAAGGAAATATAACATCAAAATTGGATAAGATTAATTTTTTTAAAACAATCTAAAATACATTATTTTTTAGTGAATAGTAAAAATACAGTTTTGTGTTTTCTATATGGTTTATGACATCATATATATTTAATAATTATTTCATAATTAATTATATAGAATCCATAACAAAAAATATTTTAATTTATTAATATTTTCTATTTTAATGGTTATAAGTCAATTTCAAAAAATATAAATGACTTTCTAACATTTAAAATGAAAATTACAGTTTAAAAAAATATTTTGGGGACAATATACTTTTCTATATCCAACATAATTTTAAAAAAAATACTCTGGTTCTAATAGATTAAAATGTTATAAAAACAGGACTTATATTTCTAAAAACATGAGTAAAAATAGTGAGTAAGTCCTTGTTTTTTCATTTTCCAGAACCCAAAATTCAAATACCTATTTTTAGAAATTATTTAAAACATCATCCCCATTCACTATAAATAACCACAAATCCCAAAATTCCTCTCCATTAAAATCCATTATACATGAATTTTTATTCATTTTACCTCCAATATAGTATGTATATTGTGTATTTATGTTCACAATGTTCCATCCTCAATTTCTCAGAAGAAGATCTTCATGGTAAGGGAATTCCCTATTTCCACTTTTACATTCAAGTACCTATTTTAGGGTATGGTTTTTGAGTTTTGATTTAGTAAATTTTCATACCCATTTTATTATATGATTAATTACTAAAAAATAATTTTTTATGAATTAGTAGACATCTATCATTTCCATTATATAACCTCTTTAATCTATAATGTATATCGTCATGCAGTCAAATTCATTTCGTGAATTTCTCCCTTTTACATGAAATATTCTTATATTATGAATAAAAAACCCTTCCTAATCAATGGGAATTCATGTGAATTTAAAAATATTGTATTTATTTGTGATTTAAAAGTATAAACGCCACATTCCATTTTCATGGGTTAAAAATTTGGTAATGTTAAAGTCTTTATGATCTTTGGTACTCAATAATTTTAAATGAATCTCATTATTTATTCTTCTTGACATATTGTTGAAATGATTTATTGGGTTCAATGTGGATCATGTGAATTAGTGTATAGGAATTTTTCACTATAATAGTTATTAAATTCATTGGTTAATGAATTAATCTTTGGAGATTTCATGTTTTATGATACCTTGATGAATTACTGTGGTAATTATGTTCTATGAAGCCTTAGTGACAAACCTTGGTGACATTCTTAGGAATGCATCACTTTTATGTTGCATATGAATTTCCATGTTATATATTTAGTTGTTATGATTATTAACTCATGTTATTACTCTTGTTTCATCCATGATAATCATTCATGTTCTGCTTCCTTCGTTATCCCTTACTGAGATTTATAATCACCCTTATTTGTTGACGTATATCCACAAGATATTACTTGTAGTGATGTGACCCTGGAAAGATTAACAAAGCAGTATTCTAAAATAATTAAATAATATAATGTTTCTATTTTTCTTATTTAATTCATGTATTATATACCATATTCCTAATACACTAAACCTCAAAATATTCTTTGAACATATTAATATAATATTTTCTATGGATTTATATTGAAATTAATTTATTAAATATGAGGGATTCTATAGTTGGTATCAAATATAATGTTTAATTACATATGGAAATTATGACGAGAAAATTATTAATAATATATTATTGATATATATAAATAAAGGAAAACATCCTTAAACTTCGGTGAATTATAATTAAAGTAGTTTACATGTAATGGAATCCCTTTCTAGAAACTACAAGTTGATATGGTTCTATTACTATTATATCTGGAGATAATAACCCTAAAAAGGGAACATCGGTCTTTGATTCAATTTTACCCTAGTTCTCAAGAAAGAGGCCTTTGTACTCACATTATTTTACAATCTTAGTGTAGATACCCGAAGCTTAACATACATGGACATTACATTACTTTTTCAGAATACTTAGTACATAACAAAAACACACACAAGGATCGTAATAGTTTAGTGTACTTGGAAACTCGGAATATAATCTTCTAATCGTGGTGAAAGATCTTCAACATCTCCCAAAAAGATATTCCTTTTTTTCTTACCTAAAACCTTTCTTTATATCATAGGGAAAAGAAATCATAAAAGGTTGAGCTCAAATGCTCAGTAAGGGTAAACAAAACAAAAATCAATCACATCATATTCATAAGAACGTAACATTTTGGAAATCTTAACCTGCAAAAGAGATCATAATATCATAACATGGGATAAATCATAGTAGGGAAATGAAATCCCAATAATCATAACATAAAACATGAAAATTTGTGGCATACACACATAATCATAGAGAATCATTTCTTGTTAGTCAAGACTCATTGCCAAGACTATCTTAGTGGACAAAGTCCATTTCTGAACCGAGTTCACTCCTCGTTTCAGTCCTATTTCACTGAACCGATATAATCTACAGTTCCAGCCATGTCTATCTCATGAGATATAAAATATTTACCCAATGCATTGGAGGGAGATATAGGTCCCACCCATCTCATAATTATATCATTCCTATGTGTGCCACTAAATCAAAAATCATACATCATTGCATAACCCATGTAATAAAAATGGAATTCTTAAACAACATGACATCATAAAACAATTCATATAAGATAAAGGAATTCATAAAAATAATTCCATCACAACATAATCAAATCAATGTAATAATATGGATATAAAAAGAACCCTATATTATCTTATATGGAAAATAATTTTGATAAAACACTTGAACTCCATTCTTGAGGAAAATATCCTTTCTACTTCAAAAACCTTTTCCTTTCTTAACATTTCATTCAATTTTAAACTAAAATAAGTTGATTAAAAATAAACTTCAAAACTTGTAAAGGATGATTCTTGAAAATAATGTTTTAAAAATCCATTCATGCCGTATAAGTAAAAAAACATTCTTCTCGTACTTTTATCAGAAAAGTCAAAAAGTACATCGTACGAAAAACGACAAAAGATTCCTTTCATATCTTTTACTAAAAACTCATCGAAGGGTAAAATTGGATATAAACTATTGTATAAGGATATAAATATTACATATTTAGGAAACATTGATGTGGATGATAAAATACACCCTAGTAAATTCCAAAGTATAAACAATCTCGGATAAAAATGAGATTGTGATATTTCCCCTTACCTTAGGTCCGATTTTCTTCATAAGTGTCCGAAACTCCTGTATAATGATTTAAATAATGTCATTGACTTATTCCATAATCATACTCATTGTTATGATATCATATATGGTTCACGTATGACTTTATATTACCCGTTCTTTTGTAAATTCCATGTTAAAGAGCGTTTTGGGTAAAATTGTTTCATTTGTCGTCCATGTTTTGACTTGTAATAATTAATATGATTACTTAGATCATGATTACTTAATTTCAGAATATAAAACATGATTAATATATAATATATATTCAGAATATACATATATATAATAAATCAGTAAATGGAAAGAAATACACCGTTCATGGAGACGGTAGGCCGTACGTAGGCATGAACGCTGTTTTCGTTTCCTTATTGAGTTGAATGGAATTAAGTAGATGACATAAATATATATAAACATAAATCCAGTATTACTATTATTTCCTATATTTCATGATTACTTACTATATATACCTTATAATCATTCATGAATGGTTAACGTGGAGAATGAATCTCATCGCGTCGTGGAGACGGTAGTCCGTACGTACGCACGAGCGATGATATCGTTCTCATGATCGTGGGACTGTATTGGAGTGTATGTATACTATTTCCGAATCCATATCACATTAAAATAATCATATATAGTTATTATTTACACCATTATACCCATCCAAGTATGGTGGTGGTGGAAAATAGATTTCACCACGGCGTGGAGACGGTATTCCGTACGTACGCACACGCGGTGATTTCGTTTTCCGTAGGATGGATAGTTGGTAAAATAGGGTTATTTCATACTTATAATAACATATCAGTATATTAGTGATACTGATGTTATTACTTCATAATGAAACAACATAATAAGAAGAAGTGGAGGAAGAAATAATGTTGAAATAATCGGTAACGGACATTACCTCTTCTTTGAAGCGCCTCTTTGAGATCTCCTTTTAGGGCACTAAAATTGGTCTTTGAGGAATACCAGAACCTCTAGTATGTTTCTAGGGAAGTGGAGAAGATAATTTGGCAGGGTTTGGCCGATCATGAAGGCTCAAAGTGGTGTGAGGAAGATAGGGAGGGGTTTCCCTTTTATAAGGGAGGAGAGGGGCACCTTTGGAATAACTAAAACTATTATTTTATTATAAGGTCCAATTCGGTTTGAAATAGCTCCAAATTGATTTATTTCAAATTTAAGGTGGGCATGGGTAGAAATCCTATAATCCAAAATAATTTAGACAAGTTTAGGTTCCTATTTTAACCTTATCATTTATATTTAACTTTAAGTTAGATAATTTTACTTTTACCATGTTTTTTTGTTCTTACACTATAAGGTTAATAAACATACTATAAGAAGCCAAACTAACCCCAAGTTGTTTATTATTAATATATATAACCTTATCTAAGTCATTTGGACGAACCTTATATTTTTAGGAATAAAATAACAATTAATAATATAATATTTGTTTTAAAAACTATTTTATGTCAATTTGGAACTATTTAGTAATTGATTTTTGTGAAAATTATAAAAGAATTATTAGTTCGAAAAAAGTTACTTAAATCAATAATAACATGTCATATTAACCTATAAAATTAGTGGAATTCATAAAAAGTCTCAAATTATATTTATTTGGGTATTTATAATATCAATTATTATAATTTTTCACTATTATGGTAATTAATGCATCATCATTGTGTCATAAATAAATTATTTTATTTAATGTCGAAAAATTATAAATAAATTATAATTATGTATGAAATCATTTTATCTTTCTAATTAATATTTACAATCTAATTTATCTTATGTATAACCCTATATTAAAAATGTTTTAGTAAATAAACATTGATTTTAACTCTTTTAACACTTCTTTGAATTAAATAATAATAAATGTCCTAATCTAATCCAAGTGGGCCTAAATGGTCATATTTTATTCCTAAGGTTGTTTTTGGTCGAATTTAACTTATCCAATAGAATTATGACATTTGTTAGGGTAACAATAATATCATTTTTACCCTTAATTACCCTATTTACTTTTAACCGTGGTAAAAAAAAGTAAAAAATAACTATTCACCAAAAATTATTTTCATCTCATTGAACGACATTTTACTTACTGAAATCAACCGTGTCTCTCAGATTTTTGAAATTCCAGTCACAGAAGCGGTAAAATTATGTTTTATGAAAAATTCATTTTTTTGCTACCACTTAGTGGTTTAACTATTCATCAAAAGATGAAAGTTTCTAGAAAAATACCAAAAATTAGGCCTAAGCTATATTTGATATAGTGAACTCAAAAATGATGTCTATTTTACCAAATTCAAAAAAAATATTATTTACATTAACTAATTGAAAAATTAATTCCCGTCGTCAAAACAAATGGCGTGTTTTTAAAAGATAATAACTATCAAAAGATTGACACTTGTTTATAACTGGTTTAAATGTGAAATTACATCCAATGACCAACATTGTATTAAATTGTAAAAATATATTCTAAATATACTATAAAACAACTCAAATTAATAATTTATCACTATTAATTATTTCGATTAAAAAAAGTTGTTTTTAATATGAATTTAGTAATTTTCACTATTCATCAGAATATGAAAGTTATCCGAAAAGTACCAAAATTTCACCTTAGGATAAATTTGATACTCCGAATCCAAAAATGAAGTCCATTTTGAGAGATAAAATTTCTAAAATTTTAAAAGGTGGTTATTACTATTCATAACAGCTCGTTTTAATAATATTTTAATAGCATATCGTTGTTTAGTGAAACTCGGTATTGCGTACTAGACACACTATCGAGGAAGGTCACAATTGCGTGTAATGCAAGGAGAGTCACGGATGCGTGTTGAGAAAGCTCCTTTTGGTGTAGCATACAACACAAGACATTAATGAAATTAAAAAGAATATTTTTCATAAAATCTCGGGGTGTTACATTCTACCCCCCTTAAAATGAATTTCACCCTTGAAATTCGTTGGGGTTATAAATTGTTTACTACTCGAAAGTTTCTTTAATAGAAACTCACATCGTAAAAAGGAATACCAAAACCAATCTTTAAAAAAACAAAAGTATGAAACGAAACGGTTACCCAAATAAACGAATAACTGGGTTTCCACATAGGTGAAAATATGGATATGGAAAAGAAATATAATCATCATGTTCTGATGGAGAGTGGTTGAGAACATGGCTATGGAAAAGCCAGCAATCACAAAGCCATAAATTTTTGATGATTTAGGGTACCATCTGATTCATCAGATATAAGGGAACTAGGAAAACATTTTTGGTTTTCAAGATCGTTTCCTTAAAGTTGATGAAATTGAAATTAGAAGAATTACTTTCGTGATTTCAGTATAGTCACACCGTTGGACAATTTCCAATTCATACCTTAAATAAATGAATTTTAATTTTTCATTCGTGATGTGTTAGCAGATCATGTGATAGAATGATGGGTCATTCCATCTGTCTCAAACAAAAGGTTAGAAATGTTATCAAAAAATACATAAGTCCATCTATAGTGAGATTAATGATATATGGTTCCTAAAATGGACTTATACTTCATATATCATACTGCTTAATATATTAATACTAGTTTCTACTAAACATGGACTTCTTGTAGGCCAGTGGTAGGCGATAAAGGCCAGTCGCACTTCGGTTGTGGGTTCGATTCCCACAGCCTTGTCTGACGCGATGGGTTGTCGCTCGTCCTGCAGGTTGTCCTTTTTCTAAAACTACATTACTATAAAATCACATAAATAATATCAAAAGTTCTATCCTTAAACAATACTAACTTATGTCCAACATAATCCATTCTAATATTTAGGCTTTTCTAAAATACTTCGGTCCATGCTCATAATATAAAGAAAATTATTACTTGAAATGTCATCAAACAAGCATGTGAATACCATAATTTATCCCCCATATATCTTGTTGGTCACATTCCAATCATGTGAATACCTTAATCATGTATTCTCTTGAAAAATGAATACCCATTAAACCTTAGTTAAAACATGAATGCTGTCAAAAGTTAACTCTTTCCACATACCAAAATCCAATAATTCTATATACTCAATCCATTACATAACCTTCTCCTTATATAAGTCATTAGCTCATGAAAACTAGCAAACAAATAATTTTCTCCTTATCCCTTCCTTATGTGCATATCATCTATATTCCAAAAATATCTGAATAACCTTTAATGGATACTGGTAGCATTAATCATACACTTTCAAAACTCAAGGAAAGACAACAGTTTTACAATCCTTAGATGTATCTTTATTCCATAGTACCATGAGATTACTTATACAACATTACACTTGATAAACAGTAATCATTCCACTACCTTCTTAAACCATTGATCGAGCTTCAAAAATTCTTTCAACTCACATATCATTTGTAGTCTCTTCATCATCATCAACATAAATACTACTCATACGGTCGTACTGATTCTCTTCATGAGACTTTCCCTTAGGGCATTGGTTTTCATAATGCCTGTTCATTCCACATTTAAAACATTTATCCATTGTTGATGTCATAGCAATACCATTATCCTAATCCATGGTGTTAATTGAACCCTTTCCTTTTCACTTACTGGATTTGTGTCCTTCTTTTCCACACCCAAAGCATCTTCCAGTTCCCTTGAAACATTCTCCTCGATGCCTCTTCCCACATGATTTACATAGGGGAAATTGAACTTTCTTTCCTCTATGATCATCATGAAACTCCATCTTTCTCTTATTAGCTGAGTCAGGAAACTTACCAAATTTGAGTTTATTGATCATATAATGAGATCGCTGATTCGGCATAATAATGATGGTTGGACTTCCAAATCCCATTTCATTTGGTTTCTCATGATGAATGTCAATCCATTGTCCATAATATCCTCCATTATTGTGAATCAACTTATTTCCAGCCATTTTCTAAAACCCAAAAAGAATAGTGTTAGAGGAAAAAATCATAATAATGGGGGAGTAACATCAATATCTAACATCTTAGGTTAAATTATAATATCGTTACCATAGTTCTAGGACTATATCCTATACGTATACTTATCCTTAGGGACATCCCTAGACATACCTTAGAAATATCTCTAGGGATCTCACTAACGTTTTCTCATCCTAGTTTCCAAAGGTTGACTAAAACTTTCCTCTGATACCAACTGTAGCGGTCTGGAATTACTTCCAATGGACTATAATTGATAACTATCAGGGAACTCCATGGGCGGTTACACCCCCTGGGCGGGACACACCACCATCCCTAGTGGCAGCCATTTCCTCATGAAGCCCTTGGGCGGAGAGCCATGCTTCGTCCAACGCTCACATGTGAGAGATCCCAAGGATTGGATACATTCCTACCTCCTTTTCCTCTGATACCAACTGTAGATACCCGAAGCTTAACGTACATGGACATTACATTACTTTTTCAGAATACTTATTACATAACAAAAACACACACAAGGATCGTAATAGTTTAGTGTCTTTGGAAACTCAGAATATAATCTTCTAATCGTGGTGAAAGATCTTCAACATCTCCCATAAAGATCTTCCCTTTTTTCTTACCTAAAACCTTTCTTTATATCCTGGGGAAAAGAAAACATAAAAGGGTGAGCTCAAATGCTCAGTAAGGGTAAACAAAAGAAAAATCAATCACATCATATTCATAAGAACATAACATTTTGGAAATCTTAACCTGCAAAAAAGATCATAATATCATAACATGGGATAAATCATAGTAGTGAAATGAAATCCCAATAATCATAACATAGAATATTAAACATTGTGGCATACACACATAATCATAGAGAATCATTTCTTACTCATTGCCAAGACTATTTTAGTGGACAAAGTCCATTTCTGAACAGAGTTCACTCCTCGTTTCAGTCCTGTTTCACTAAACCGGTATAACCTACCGTTCCAGCCATGTCTATCTCATGAGATATAAAATCGTTAACCAATTCATTGGAGGGAGATATAGGTCCCACACATCTCATAATGATAACATTCTTATGTGTGCCACAAAATAAAAAATCATACATTATTGCATAACCCATGTAATTAAAATGGAATTATTAAACAACATGACATCATAAAACAATTCATATAAGATAAAGGAATTCATAAAAATAATTCCATCACAACATAATCAAATCAATGTAATTATAGGGATAGAAACAGAACCCTATATTTTCTTAGATGGAAAATAATTTTGATAAAACACTTGATCTCTATTCTTGAGGAAAATATCCTTTCTACTTCAAAAACATTTTCCTTTCTTAACATTTCATAAAATTTTAAACTAAAATAAGTTGATTAAAAATAAACTTGAAAACATTTAAAGGAAGCTTATTTGTAATAATCTTTTAAATATCCATTCATGCCGTATAAGTAAAAAACATTCTTCACGTACTTTTGTCAGAAAAGTCAAAAAGTACCTCATACGAAAAACGAAAAAAGATTCCTTTAATATATTTTACTAAAAACTCACCGAAGGGTAAAATTGGATATAAACTATTGCAGAAGGATATAAATATTACATATTGAGGAAACATGGATGTGGATGATAAAATACACCCCAGTAAATTCCAAAGTATAAACAATCTCGGATAAAAATGAGATTGTGATATTTCCCCTTACCTTAGGTCCGATTTGCTTCGTAAGTGTCGAACTTCCTGTATAATGATTTAAATAATGTCATTGACTTATTCCAGAATCATACTCATTGTTATGATATCATATATGGTTCACTTATGACTTTATATTACCTGTTCTTTTGTAAATTCCATGTTAAAGAGCGTTTTGGGTAAAATTGATTCATTTGTCGTCCGTGTTTTGACTTGTAATTATTCATATGATTACTTAGATCATGATTACTTAATTACAGAATAAAAAAATGATTTATATATAATATATATTCAGAATATACATATATATAATAAATCAGTAAATGGAAATAAATACACCGTTCATGGAGACGGTAGGTCGTACGTATGCATGAACGCTGTTTTCGTTTCCTTATTGAGTTGAATGGAATTAAGTAGATGACATAAATATATATACACATAAATCCAGTATCATTATTATGTCCTATATTTCATGATTACTTATTATATATACTTTATAATCATTTATGAATGGTTAACGTGGAGAATGAATCTCATCGCGTCGTGGAGACGGTAGTCCGTACGTACGCACGAGCGATGATATCGTTCTCATGATCGCGGGACTGTATTGGAGTGTATGTATACTATTTAAGAATCAATATCGCTGTAAAATAATTATATATAGTTATTATTTAAAGCATTATACCCATCCAAGTAAGGTGGTGGTGGAAAATAGATTTCACCACGGCGTGGAGACGGTATTCCGTACGTACGCACACGCGGTGATTTCGTTTTCTGTAGGATGGATAGATGGTGAAATAGGGTCATTTCGTACATATAATAAAATATCAGTATATGAGTGATACTTATGTTATTACTTCATAATTAAACAACCTATGAAGAAGAAGTGGAGGAAGAAATAAAGTTGAAAGAATCGGTAACGGACATTACCTCTTCTTTGATGTGTCTCTTTGAGATCTCCTTTTAGGGCACTAAAATTGGTATTTGAGGAAGACCATAACCTCTAGGATGTTCCTAGGGAAGTGGATAAGAGAATTTGGATGGGGTTGGCCGAGCTTGAAGGCCCAAAGTGGTGTGAGGAAGAGAGGGAGGGGGTGCCCTTTTATAAGGGAGGAGAAGGGCACCTTTGGAATAACTAAAACTATTATTTTATTATAAGGTCAAATTCGTTTTTAAATAGCTAAAAATTGATTTATTTCAAATATAAGGTAGGTATGGGTAGAAATACTATCATCCAATATAATTTAGACAAGTTTAGGTTCCTATTTTAACCTTATCATGAATATTTAACTTTAAGTTAGATAATTTTACTTTTACTGTGTCTTTTTGTGTTCTTACACTATAAGGTTAATAAACATACTATAAGAAGCCAAAAGAACCCCAAGATGTTTATTATTAATATATATAACCTTATCTAAGTCATTTGGCCGAACCTTAGATTTTTAGGAATAAAATAACAATAAATAATATAATATTTGTTTTAAAAACTATTTTATGTCAATTTGGCACTATTTAGTAAATGATTTTTGTGAATATCATAACAGAATGATTACTTCAAAAAAAGTTAATTTAATCAATAATAACATGTCATATTAACCTATAAAATTATTTTAGTTCATAAAAAGTCTCAAATTATATTTATTTTGGTATTTATAATATCAATTATTATAATTTTTCACTATTATAGTAATTACTGCATCATTATTGTGTCATAAATAAATTACTTTATTTAATGTCTAAAAATTATAAATAAGATATCATTAAGTAGGAAATATTATTAGATTTCTAATTAATATTTACAATCGAATTTATCTTATGTATAACCCTATATTAATAATGTTTTAGTAAATAAACATTGATTTTAACTCTTTTAACTCTTCTTTGAATTAAATAATAATAAATGTCCTAATCTAATCCAAGTGGTCCTAAATGGTCATATTTTATTCCTAAGTTTGTTTTTGGTAGACTTACACTTATCCAATAGAATTAGGACATGTGTTAGGGTAATAATAATATCATTTTAACCCTTAATTTCCCTATTTACTTTTAACCGTGGTAAAAAAAGTAAAAAGTTACTATTCACCAAAAATTATTTTCATCTCATTGAACCACATTTTACTTACTGACATCAACTGTGTCTCTCGGATTTTTAAAATTCTACTCACAGAAGCGGTAAAATTATGTTTTATGAAAAATTTATTTTTTTTACTACCACTTAGTGGTTTCACTAATCATCAAAAAATGAAAGTTTCCAGAAAAATACCAAAAATTAGGCCTAAGTTATATTTGATAATCTGAACTCAAAAATGAGGTCTATTTTACCAAATTCAAAACATATCAGTTACATTAACTAATTTAAAAATTAATTCTCGTCGTCAAAACAAATGGCGTGTTTTTAAGAGATAATAATTATCAAAAGATTGACACTTGTTTATAACTGGTTTAAATGTGAAATTACATCCAATGACCAACATTGTATTAAATTGTAAAAATATATTCTAAATATTCTTTAAAACCACTCAAATTAATAATTTATCACTATTAATTATTTCTATTAAAAAAAGTTCTTTTTAATTAAAATTTAGTAATTTTCACTATTCATCATAATACGAAAGTTATCCGAAAAGTACCAAAATTTCACCTTAGGCTAAAGTCGATACTCCGAATCCAAAAATGAAGTCCATTTTGAGAGATACAATTTCTAAAATTTTAAAAGGTGGTTATTACTATTCATAACTGCTAGTATTAATAATATTTTAATAGCATATCGTTGTTTAGTGAAACTCGGTATTGTGTACTACACACGCTATCGAGGAAGGTCGCGATTGGATGTAATGCAAGGAAAGTCAAGGATGCGTGTTGAGAAAGCTCCTTTTGGTGTAGCGTACAACACAAGGCATTAATGAAATTAAAAATAATATTTTTCATAAAATCTCGGGGTGTTACACTTAGGGGATCTTCCTTGGTTAATCACATACTTTTTACAAACCAATATTATGAATATATATTAAGGTAAACAAATAATTAATATTAATGTATATCACCATAGATGAATGATATTAGAAAAAATTAAGATAAATATTTACATTATAATTGTTAATATAAGACTACAAATATTAAAAAATTTCCCACTGAGTTTTTATTAATCAATACAAATGGTCGGAAATAGAAGGAATCATGTTAACAAAAAATGACATTGAAAATATGAACATGGAATTCGTAATATTGGGAATTAAATATTTGAAAACATTATAATTTTGATGAATTAGTTATCTCAGGTAATTAATATCAACCTAAATCAAATGTTGTATCCATTTAAACAATGGAAGTAAAAACTGGTCGTCAAATCTATCAAACATAAATCACCAACAATTGTTTGTGGAACATCTGATCCACTGATCAAAAAACAATGGACCAATACTATAAAATGGTAATATTCAATAATCCATTATTATTAACAAAAGAATGTTACATGTTTTGTATATCTCATTGAGGGAGAATCTAATCAATAGAGAATATTGATCAAGAATATCAATCCAAGGGATGAGGTAGAAGCTACGGAATTTAAAGACATCAAAAAAAATATTTTTTATGAATTATTTTACTCATAACCTCTAAAACAAGATGGAATGTTAATTTCTTGAGATCAAACAAAGAGAAAATTAATTAGTTTGTAATTATGAGATAAATATTTCAAGGAATTCGTGATATTATTCAATCTTTATCCACAGTTTTTACTACAATATTGAAAAACTATATTGAAAAAAATACATCCCATATTGATAAATCCATCTAAAGTCAAGACGTTGGTAGTTATGAAGAGAATTTATGATGTGCTCTCAATGTGGAAATTGTTTTTAGGAATTTCATATGGAGTCATGGAAAAAATGAAAATAATATATGGATAGATAATTTTTTTAAATGACCCCAGATGGAATGAAAGTACATCATCCCATGTGTAACAAATGTGGTATAAATATTTTTAGGAATTTCTTATTAGGATGTGTAAGGTGAGAAAAGAGTGGATGATATTTCCATATAAAATGAAACGTCATGCTGATGTTAACAATAAACATCTAAATACCAATGAAATATAGAGATTAGTTCAATACCAACCTATCATATAATCCATCATGTTTGGGGAGTATAGAAATTTAACTAAGAAATTTCCAAATCTTAGATAATGATGGTAACCACCATCATCCTCAACATATGCCAATAAAGAAAGGTTATGAATTTTCAATCATGAATACTAAATTAGATTATCCAAATTATGTTGTGGTAGGTACTCTTATTATACCATTGAAGCTATAAATTCCATTATTTACTTCTAGTTTAACAATTTATTTTATTTCATTCATGTTTTAAAATAAAAACATATCAATCCCAACATCTAGTGGCATCATTGTTGGATAGACATAGGGAGTAACTATTCAATAATCAATGTTATATATGTTCTCTTTAATTAACATTTAAGTGTTAAATACCATTAAAAACACAAGGGTCATTTTGATGGTGGAATTTGAGATAATAGTTTGTTTAGATTGGTTTTTAATGTATAATACCATGGTCAACTATAGAAATAATAATATATCTATTAAAATGAAGGGAAAACCCATAATTATCTTTGAAAGAGAGATATATCTTCCCAAGTCTCAGCATGAACAAAATCCTATTAGGTTCTTTATATAAACTATTGGTGAAGAATTAGAAGGAAAAAAATTCCAAACATCGTACATATACCAATCATTTAGAAATAAATTGTAACATTTCCATAAGAATTACATATGCATCCCCTCGAAATAGAGGTATAGTTATCAGTTTAAATCATACTAGGATAGAAAACCAATATAAAATATTCCAAATAAAATGGTATAAATGGAGTTAGTTTAATTAAAAAGTAACTTCCAGACATTTTATAGAATGTGTTTATTTAACCAACCATATCTCTTTAGAGAGAACCTTTTATCTTTGTAAAAATGAAAAATAGATCAATAGGACATTAAATTAACTATTGAGATCTTGATGGGATCACAATATATATAAAATTCCCTCTCACAAGAATTAATGATTTGTTTGACCACCTTTTAGGGGCACAACTAATCTCCACGGTTGAACTCCAATCAACGTATCCTCATTTGAGGGTAAAGAAAGATGATATCCCAAAGACTACATTCTGAAAAAGGTATGTGAATTAATATGTTGTGGGTTTTCCATTCAGATTGATTAATTATCCTACCATAGTTTTTTATATCATAAATATATTCTTTAGGGGATAACTTGATAAATATTTGGTTGTTTTTATTGATGATTTATTTATATATTCCAAAAATCATGAAGAGCTTGATGATTATTAAAGGGTTATATTACAAACTCTATGGAAAGAGAATATTTTTGGTAAATTTAGAAGACATTAGTTTTGTTTACAATAGGTGACATTCTTAGGACATATCATAACTAGTCAAGGAATCTCAGTTGATCCTAAAAAGAAAAAATTTGCAGATGAATGGTCATGTCCTATAGTTTTAACCATTATTGGCAGTTTTCTTGGTCAAGAAATACACTATATGAGGTTGGTGAAAACCATTTCATGAAATTATAAATTCCTAACTAGGTTAAATAGAAAGTTATTTAATTTTATCTTGACAAATACAGTGAAAAAGGATTCCAAAAATAGAATATATGGTGGGTTAATCCACCGGTATAGACTCCACTCTCTATCGAATAAGGATTTTTTATTTATAGTTATGTATATTTGAAAGGGATTTGATGTGTTCTCATACAAAATTACAAAGTGATCACCTATGTGTCTCGATAGTTAAAACATCATGAGAAAACTTTTCCTACTCATGACTTTGAGTTAGTTGTAGTAATTTTTTATCTAACGATATCGAGACATAGTTTATTGGGGAAAATTGAGAAATATACACAGACCACAAAATTTTAATGTATATATTCACACAAAATGAACATAACATGAGAAAGAGGTGATGGTTGGATATTCTCAATGGATTTAATTTCCCAACTCTATATTACCCCAGAATATCCAAAAATATATATAGATGCATTGAGCTAGAAAAATCTGGGTGTTCTTGCAGTGATGATAATTGAAGGAGACCATTGGTCAAGGACCAAGTAAGGTTGTACATGGGAATTATATCGAAAGGTACATCAGCAATCATTTCCAAAATAATTTCTTGACCTCTATTAATATAGATTATCAAGTAATATCAAATATATTTTCCATTAATTCAAATGAAGATAGATGGTATCGAAAATGGGGAGTTTCCTAAATTCTATATTGGTTAAGAAGGTGAATAGAAATTTAATACATGGTAATGTGTTACATCTATTATAGATTGAAAAGAAATGATGGATGAAGCTCATAACTCTAAATTCACTAAACATTTTGGAATTTGTAAGATGTATATATAATATGAGGATCATTGTTTGAGGTATAATAAAAAACGGAGATTTTTTATTATACTGAATGGTGTTTCATGGGTTAACGAGGAAAGGAATAGTGACAACATCACAAAATGGTATTGAAACCACTATCCATACAAATGTGGAAGTGATAAAACATCAGTATGGAATTTTTTTATTTTCCTTTATAATACATACAACGGTAAAATTGTTATATGGGTAATTATTGATATATTAAAAAGTTATTCCCATTTTATTACCATAAGATAGGATTTATCCTAATATTTCCAAGATCAGCTTTATATTCAATATTAGGTGAGACTCTATGGAGTACTATTATTGATATTTTCTGACTGAGATCAAATATTTACATCTAATTTATAAAGGTTTCTTCAAAAGGATATAAATAAAAAAGTAAATCTATAATAGGAAATCATACTCACACTAATGGTTGTTCTGAGAGGAATAATCAAACTTTGGAAGATATTTTATAGGATATCCCACTTTATTATTAAGGTAACTAGGATAAATATCTTCCTCTAATTATATTATAAAATAATAAAAGATCTCACAAGAGAATTCAAATTGTACTTTATTAAGATGTCGATGGAAAGAGTGGTAGAAATCCATCATGTTGTGTTGACGATGGAGAAGTGAAACTGTTTGGACCCGACATTGTAAAGTAGACAGTAGAAAAGATTTATGTGATTCAAAAAAATGCATCAAGGCTTCTTATATTCAACAAAAACATTTTTCTTGAAAAACTAATCAATGATTTAGAGTTTCATTCCATTGATCATGTATTTATCAAGACACTATTATGGAAATAGGTCATGAGTCTCATGAAGAAAGGTAAACATTCTCCAAGTTACATTACAGAATTTTAGATTCTTTTGTGTGTTAGAATGGTTTCTTATCGATTATCACTAAAAATTAATCTATCCATTGACAAAGGTGTGTTCCATGTATCTCTATTGAGATGCTATATTTCCATCCCAACACATATAAATGATATTATTAGTATGATATTTTAACATGACATTTCTGATGTTGAAGAACTGGTCCAAATTCGTGACCGAAGGAAACATGTATTGAGAAGAAATATAAACCATGTTTTAGAAGTCATGTAGAGAAACCACAAGTTTTAAGATTCTACTTGGTAACCTGAGGAAACAATGAACGAGAAATATCCTCGCCCCATTTTTTGAGGCAAGAGTAAAATTTAAAAGATGAAATTTATTACGGGGGGGATATTGAAATGGCCTAAAAATTTATTCAGTGATTAATAAAGGAATTTTTTTTCATAATGACTATTTTATTATATTTCATAATTGAATTACATAAAATGAATATTATAAATAAATAAATATATATATATATCATATAATAATACTTATTACAGCCGTAAAGACTAGTACATGAATGTAAAAAATTGAAAAATATTTACCACACAATGGATTACTCCATTGGATTATACACTACCAGGATTATTACACCATACATGAAAATATTTAATTGGAAAATGAAATGATGGGAATATAGTAGACATTAATAAATTAATAGTAAAAAAATATGGGAATGATGTAGTAATTATTGACTTTTGATGGCATATATATAAGATGAAATAGGAAATATGATCATTGGGATATAATAGTTAGTCAATATGATTGTTGGCCAATATAACTATTGAGTGATATAACTATTGGTGATAATGTTACAATTATAATTAGTATTTATAAAGGATAATTAAAACAAATATTTGATTAGTGAGGAGAAATGATGACCTCAAAAAATAGATACATGTATTTTGAATCCCACTTACAAAAACTTTAGAGGGAGGTAGCTTTGTAGGGATTCCCCATAACCAAACCCAAACATAGCTTCCACTAGTATTCCTAGAGTAGAAATGACTATGGGAGAAGTCATAGTTAGTAGAGATCACCACTTGGTCAATGTAAGTTGAGTCAAAAACTAAAACTACAATCATCACACACCATATCCGTAGGTAATTTACTCGAATATTAGGGGTTATGTGTCCAGATGATTGTATCATAAATGTGTTATTTCCTTTATTTAAATGAAATATTGATTTCTTCATTTCCATTATTAGTATTATTTTAATTAATAAAACACACATGAATATAAGGATGAATTTTAAAATATACTTTTTATTAAAAATAAATTGTAAGTGTATTTTCTGAAAAATAAATACACGTTCATAATTTACAATTTATAAATAAAATTTATTTTGAATAAAAATAATTATAAAATAATATTTAATTTAATAATAATTATAATATAATTTTATAATGGTAATAAATTTTTTTATAAATGTCTGAAAGTTGTCTATATCATAAAATATTTAATATTTCAATAAATAAGGATTTTTTATTTAAGAGTTGAAAAAGTCTCAAATTTAAAAAAATATTCTATTCAATTAAAAAAATTATAATTAGTTGGTCAAAATTAGGTTTGGTGGAAATTTTTATACAATTATAAAATACATTATTTTTTTATAAATCCTTAAAATCAAAGTTTTGGTTTTTCTTATGTTTTATGGCTTCATATATATGTAATGTGTTAATAATTAATAATACATAATTAATGATTAAAAATATTCTATTTTATTAATATTGTTATATTTATTGATTTTAAATCAATTTCCAATCCTATAAATAGCTTTCCAATGTATAAAATTGATATTGCAATTTTAAGAAGATATTTGATAAAAAAATTAAATTCTCATGCCCATAGTAATTTTAAAAATTAGATTTCGGTTATAATGGATTGGAATGTTATAAATCATGAAATAAATTCCCTAAAACATGAAAAAGAACCATGTTTAATCCATTGTTTTTTGTATTTTCACAACCTAGAATTCCATGACGTATATTTGGTAATTGATAACCAATTCCTCCACTTTCACTATTAAGACCCACCAATATAACCTTTCATTTCACCTAAAAATAAAATATCCACAAATATATGGTTTTTTTACCTCATAATAAGTCCCTCCATGGTGTATTTAAGGTCATAAGGTTCTATCAACATGTTCATGGAAGAAACTCTTCTAGGTAAGGGATTTCTATTATTCCTCTTTTCCATTAAAGTGCCTCTTTTTCGATAACCTTTCTAAGTGTTTAATTACTTCTGTTTCATTCCCTTTTCAAGTATCACATTTCATAAAAAATAAATTTTCTATCAATTTGAGACCATCATTCCCATATGTTAGACCCCTTCCTTAATCCACATTGTATATCATCATTCTACCGAATTCATTTCTTGAATTTCATTCTTTTAAAAATATATTGTAATATTATGAATAACCAAAACCCTAGGTATACATGGGTATTTAACTAAATTTAGATATAATATATTTATTGGTTATTAAAATATAATAAACACACATTCCATTTACGTCAATTTAAAATGATTTATTTTTCATGTCTTTAAGAAATTATATTCCCAATAATTTTATTTTAAACATGTTATTTCTTATTATCATGTTATTGATGAAATGATTTATTATAATCACTATGGATCATATGAATTATGACATATGAAATTTGTTCCCTAATATCACTCTAATTACATTGTTATAATATGATTCTTTATTGATGAAATTTTTATGATACCTTGGTGAATAACCTTGGTAATTATGTTTTATGTCAACATAGTGATATTCTTTAGAATGTATCAATATTATATTCTATACACATTTCCATGCTATGTATCATGTACTTATTATTATTCTCCCAGGATATTCATATTTTTTATCCACAATGATCATTCATGTTCTGCTTCTTTTTTTATCCCTTACTAGTATTTTTTATCACCCTTTTCAAATGAGGTGTGTCCACAGAAAATTAAAGGTAGTGGGGTGACCTAAGAAGGATAAAAAATGTGACTTTTAAAAGTAATAAATAATTTGTATGTATATGTTTTCTTTATGTAATCCATGTATTGTGTACCTATTTCCCAAATCAATAGACCTCAACAAATTCTTCAATTTCATAATTGTAACATTTTTAACGATTTATGTTAAAATTCATTTATTAAAAAGGAGGGATTCTATATCTATGATTTTGAGAAAGGGAGATTACAATTTTTTCAAATGGGTGTGCATGAATTTATATATCATAGTTGATTGATTCTTGTTAAATAATTTTTTTATATTGACTGTTAGAAAATATAATTATCCTACTGTCCAATTAGACACAAAAAGGCATTATTTAATGTTCAGAATAAATGTTGTTATAATATTTAATACATAACTAATAGTTAATTTATAATTTAATAACATAGATCAAATTTTTCAAGAATTCATTAATATGGAAATTCAAGAATTCTATTCAGTTATGTTATGTAATACTCATTTAAGTAAAAATAAATATAGTTTTCATGTATATATATAAGAGAGTATTTATACTCTTATGAGATAAATCATTTTTGTATATTGACATAATTACTTATTATGTGTTATAAATATAATCCTACAACAATGAAATTAACCTATAAAAAATCTAGTGTTTGTTCAGCCAAATTTCATGAACTATTCTATTGAAAATCATTAGAAAAATTCATATACATCATGGAATTTATTTTAGATATTTTATGGATTCATACTAAAAAATGAATGAACATGGGGAATGATATAAAATCCCATTTAATGTATTTTCATATAATGATTTTATGAACTTCCCATTAATCATTTAAATTTTTATCGGATCATATAACCTTGTACACATCTAAGAATCGATTGTAGTAAATTGACGATCAAGGGGGAATATTGCATGTTTTTTAAGATTTCTATAATTATTTTAAATACATATTTAAAAAATAGGATCATAAAAACTACACATATGTCAACCATATTGACTAATGATGTTATATAAATAATTATTTAAAAGATATCCTTTATGTCATATATACATTTTCTTTAATGAAAAATGTTTTCTAATGATTACATTACATATAGACAAACATCAAATAATGAACTAATTGAATATTATTTAGTTATCTTATTTGTTTTGTGGAAATTATAATCCCTAAGATATAAATCTTTTAGTCCATATCGACTATATTTTTTTATAGGTGGTATGTACTTATCTTTATAGATAATGGTAGAACTACTGAATTCGGTTAGATTAATGTTGAGAAAGTGTATCAGATGAAATAATTACACCAAACTCCCCCATATTCATTAGAATGCGTTGTTCCAAAGGCATATATTATTGAGGAAATTTAATATAAAAGCTATTGTTTTATATTCACTAAGACTGATGATATATTATTTGATGAAAATCATGAATTGTATAGTATATAAATAAATTGATACATGTTATGATTGGAATGTTCATATAAATTATTGATGCACTATATATACTAAAATCTTGTTTTTTTGGTAGTTTCACAATTTAATATAAATTCATTAGTGGGTATTCAATAGGAATTAGCTATAGATGGTACAAGTTTGAACCAATAATGCTTTATTAGTTATAAACTTTTTCATGTGATGTATGGACATATCCAATTTAAAAAACCACACATTATTCAACTAAAGTGGTTATGTGATATGGTTAAAGTTAAATTTCATATATAATTTTTAAGAATATGAAAAGTCAATGAATTATAGGTTTGATGATTTCAGATCTAGTCTTTTGTTTCAAAGACATGTGTGAATGTGGATGCACATTGTTTAAAAAAAATTATTCGTGTAAGATCAATGGAAAATGTTTTCAGGAGGGTTTGTAGAATGGGTGGCGTTTTTAATTTGTTTTATTTTCACTCTATAGAGTTTTAGAGATGATGGTGGTGGTTTTTTTATATTGGATGTATTTGTGTATAGATTTTTGGAAACTTTTTTATGGGGATTTATAAAAAAATGTGGACCTAACCGACAGCCTGGTAAGGTGAAGTAGCACATGACAGCATAGTGGGAAGGCATGTTTTACCCCAAGTCCTACTAGTATAGGTCATTCATATCCGAGGAACTGCACATGGGAACACCTAAAAGAGGCTAATAAGTAGCAGAGTGCTACCGTGTAGGGAGACATGGCGTCGAAGTTGGGAAGAAGAGGGAACCTATAGAGAATTGGTATAGGCTGGTACTGGAGAGGGAGAAGAGAAATTATTGAATGGTGGTTGATATGGTTTGTATGATGAGGTATCGGCCGAGTTCCAGTCTTTTCAATCTGGGGTCATATATTTAAGGCATAATCAATTAGGATTGATGTATTATTTCAGTGAAATATCATGGTCGTCACATCATCCCATTGTGATTTGATCCATGTGATCTATTGGAAAAAAATTGGTGTCATCTGATCTCCATGTAGCATGTCATCTTCTTTAGGAAGTCTCAGACTCTATTATTATACATCAACCCTCCATGGAAGTATCGATTGATGTTTAATTACTATTCTCTCATCTGTGATTCATTATTCTATGAATCCAATAATGATTGAAATAATTATGAAAATTTGTTTTCATAATTTTATGATGAACAAACCAAGGATCTTTGATGCACATAATATAAATTTTCCTTGATGGGGATTTCTGTTATCATGGACGATAAGGTGTTCATGAGTTGAGTGAAATATTATAGAAGTATCTGGGGTGTTGGTTTATACCTATATAATAATAGATGTTGGACTCATTTATGTGATTGATTTTCTCTTATTGAGTATTTTTTTTGAGAGAGAATGAGTTCGATTAATTCTATGGTTTGTGAAGGATCGGTATTTTTTTAGTTTTCAAAATCAAGAATAGAGATCCACAATCCCTTGATAGGTGTTTAGATCACTAAAAATATATTTATCAAGAAAAAATATAACATGATTCTCTTAAGCATTGTTATTTTGGTTTGTGAGAAAAAATACATAGATCATGTGTAGAGGTTTTCATGAAAGAAAATTTGTATATCATATACACATGATGATGCGATTTGAGATACCACGGAAAAGTTCATAATTTCAATTCTAATTTTGAATATGTTATTTTATGCACCAACATTTAGTCATTCATGATTTTTGTGAATTCATGCATATATTATGGTTTTCTAGAAATTATATCACATATACCTAGTATGTTTTTTAGAATATTTTATGAGTGATATATTGTTTCGTGTAAAGGAATATCACGTACAATGTGGTAGGTTAGTGAACATACAGAAAGAATAAAGTGTAATTTACACACCCATTCGCGAAGGATTCCACTTATTAAATTATTGTACAAGTGTTTCTTGAAATTTAATATAAGCCAGTGAACAAGTAGGTTGAAGTAAACAATGTGTGTTATAATGAGTGCACAAAGTGGACAGTGTGATTTTCCAAGAATTTTTGAATAATAACATGCACCTGTGATTTCATAATCACATGAAGAATCAAGAAGTTTATGCATTGGATAGTTAAGAATAACAATTTGGGTAGTGTCGTTATGGACATTTTTTTTGGTAAAATGAGAATTCTGTGAAATAAATTAAATATTTTAATAATGGTAGAAAAAGTGCACATAAAATAGTACATACATAAAGTGATACATCCATGAATTGATCTTCATGTAATATGTTTGAATAATTAAATGTGAAATATTTAATTCATATTCATCATGGTGTTCATGAGACTATATCTAGGTATGTTTGAATATTATTGATTTAGAATAAGTTGTATCTGAATTTTTACTGATAAGTGAGGATGTTTCATTAGTTTAAGAAATAATGATTTCTCGGGGACCTTTGTACTGAGATAACATATTATATTTAGTGATCAAAATTATCAGAGAAATTCTAGCATCAGTGCAAAGTTAATATAATTTTATATGAGCCAATATGATCTAGAAACCTCATGGATGAAGATCAAGTGACCATCCTATCAGTATATTAGAACTTTTAAATAAGTTTAATCTTTTAATTTGGGGGTCTAATCCTTTAATTAAGAGACTGGAGAATGTTATTGTGGGGTCTAACAACTCAAACATTTTTGGGGTCTATCCAACTGAGCTAGAAGAGATGGATTTCTAGGGTTATAACCATAATCAACTAGATCATCGATTACTGGGGTGTATAACTTTTTTTAATAGAACCATTTTAATTGATAGAAATATTATAGTGGATAATCCATGTTTGTGGGACTAACCAACAAGGAAAAGATACAGGTCTTAGTACCAAACCTTTTAAAAATACATTGTTATGAGTTTCATTTACATTACTCATTGTGCGCTTGATCCAATCATATTAATAGTTGAAAGTGGTTTGAATTAAAAGGTGAAATATAATTTAGTAAAATTGGTCACACCATTTTCCCCCCAGGTGTGACTACATGATCTTTTAGACACATCAATTAGTATCATAGGATAGGCCACCTCATATTGGATCTAATCAACATATCATGTTATTTATATCTGAAGTATATGAAGTGTATTTTTTAGATGTAATGAAATTAAATGATTCTTTAGATAAATATTCCAATTTCTACTCCTAATTTTATAAATAATGATGTTTCAGTAAAATTATTGAGAAAAGGAAGAATAGCGTGGAACATAAGCAGAAGAAAAATTCAAAGACAAATTAAAATCAACTGGTATCTTAAGTCATTTAGAGTGGAAATTGTATAGTAAAATCTATTTGTTATAATTATGAAAAATAATGTTCAAGGTGTTATGTTTATAAGACAAATTATAGGTTCATAAATCATTTGAAGAAACTTCCCAAAGAAGTGGTCATATTTTTGACTAGAGTTTTCAAAGAACATCAGGATGAAAAATTACAGTTTGAAGAAGAGGTAATGTAATAAATGAAGACTTAACAAAAATATTTGGCATTTCCAACACTTTCAAAAGACTTATAAAAGTGATGGATGAAACAATATATCTTTCTAAATAAATTTATACGAAATTTCTAGATGAATTAGAATTTTTATTTGTGAGAAAAATATTTTTTAGATAATATTTATAGAAGTTATTAAATAAATTTAAATTATGAATAATGTTTCTAATAATGTAATAGATTATCAGTTGATTGATAAAGAAAAATTATTCAAAGAACATGACATTTTTTTATTAAATTAACAGAAGATGCAAGTAGATAAGATTCAGAAGTTGAATATTCTATATGATGGTGGCATGAAATCCAATGAATATGTGAATAATGCAATAAAATAAAAATGTTTTGAGCTTGAAATAATACTAAGAAATATTAAAGAGACACAATCCCAGACTTCCCAAGTAAAAATTAAATGATTTATTTCCAATGATTTTTCAGATAATACCATATTTCTCAAAAGAATAAAACTAGGGGTAGAAAGAGCATGAGATAATCTAATGGTAAATATAATGTTGGCATTTGGAATAAGGTAACCCTTTTTCCTAATAAATCTATGTGTTCTAAATTTTTCTTGGTGACTAGAATAGATTCATCATTTAAATCTATAAAAACATGGTTGAAGAAAAATATTCAACAATCCACAATATCTTTAAAGATTGATGTGGAGAAGTGTATAAATTCTTGTTCCCTAAACAAAGATCAAATGAATAAATATGATACCCAAAATTAACAAAATGTAAAATACATTCAGTATATGTTAGAGAAGAAAAAATAATTAATTTTTGGCTACTTTTCGTGCTTTTTGATATTTGGGAATATAAAAATTGATTATTTTCCAAATATTTAATTTTATGAAAATTACAGAATGCCTTCATTTAAGTGGATAAAATCTAAATAAAATTTTAAACCTATAATATAGAAGAAAAATTCATTGAAACGTGATCAGTTTAACCAGAATAGATACGATTTATTTGAAATTTTATGTGATTATTTCCATAGAAGAGGTCACTGTTATGATGAGTGGTGGTATTTACAAATCATGCACAAATCATTTAAGGATTATAATAGAAGACCATAATATAAAGTGAATCAAGTAATAGATGAAGATGATAGTTCAACCATTTCTTTTGAAGAGAAGAAGAAAATTGTAAAAAAAACTCCCAATAAGTTTGTAAAAAATGATTTGAAGAGTGTATAACAAATGAAAATATGATTCAATTATGGAAATAAAGGTCATATCACGTACCATTTTCAATTTTCCAGGAACATTCATACTAAAGGAAAAAAATTTACTCAACGAAAGAATCATTCTAAAATAGAAATATCAATATTTATTTTTTAATTGACATTACACATGTAGAATTTGAAAGGATTCCCAAAAGTTATAACTTATTGAATTCTAATGTTGTGTGTGATAGGAGAAACATATCCTGATATTTAGGTAAAAATTATTTGACAATGATAACTTGAAAAAAAATATTGATGAAGAATGGGAAAGAATCTATGACTTGAAATGATGGGAAAAATAAATCAATAGGCTTATTGAAGACAGAGGATGTTCCAATAGAGTATTTGATCATATATCTAGAGCAGTGGGAAGAGACATGAAATATGGATTAAGCAAAGTGAAATGAAACTTAATTAATATAAAATATAAAAACCCCTTTTTCATCTATGAATATTGTTTGGTTAGGAAGAAACACTCAGTCATTTTGTCCTAACTGAGGATAATTGAAGAACAACCCTATTCAAATATATTTTTTGTTTGTATTTCATGTCAATAATTGAAAGTGAAGCATATATTCAGGGGGAGACCTCAATATATGAAATTTTTCCATTAGGGAATACTATTAGAATATTTATAGAGCTTATAGATGATGAAGAAAATTTTGAGTGCATATCATTAGGGGAGAATAAAAAATTAGTTATCAAGTGTTTCTATCTCGGTTGACATCATATGAATATTAGATGTTTTGGAGGGGTATGAATCTGATAACTCAAAAAATGTTTTTAAATTGATTCTTTTCATCAATGAGGCATGTTAGTAAAAAAATCATATTCTCATCATATAAAGAATTCATCAATTTTTAAAGTGGTGTGATATATTGAGTAATGACAGAAGATAAATACATTCTTACACTTGAATGTTTATAATCTGTTTGTTGATATGTATACATGAGATTTGTTGAAAGTATTTTGTGCAATTCCTAATAAGTGTTAGTGATTGTTACCACATGATGAATGTTTATTGACAACATTGATGTTAAAATTGATCACTCTTTTTCTCTACATATGTCATTATTCATGTAGACATAGAGATGATTAATTTTATAAATTTTCTTTGCTAGTAGTGATCACATCATTCGATAAAGAAAATCAGAAAATATGTTTCACAAGTGATGAAGATATTTTTAGAAGTTTAATTTTGGAAACGATAATTCCTTCCCCTATTTATAACTTATTCTTTATTTTCAGTATGGGGAATATAACGACCCATAATTTACATACATTTTTATTAAATCATAATTGAATCACACTTATTACAACATATAACAAAACCATGAAAGGACCGTATAGGTATAGTGTCTTTAGAAACTGGGAAACATAAGCAACTGGTTCATTAATCATCTATGTTTTCTCCCATTTAATTCATCATATCTAGTGTCCCTTTTTGGTATATTCTACTTAGTACCCTTCTTCCTGATTTGTGGAAATAAAACATACAAAATAGGGAGCTCAAATGATTAGTAAGGGTAAACAAAAGAAATATTAATCACATCATATTCATAAGAACATAACATTTTGGAAAAAATAACCTGCAAAAGAGATCATAATATCATAACATGGGATAAATCATAGTGGTGAATTGTAATCCCAAATAATCACAACATAAAACATGAATCTTTATGGAATACACACATAATCATAGAGAATCATTTCTTATTTGTCAATACTCATTTACAAGACTATCTTAGCGGAAAAAGTCCATTTCTAAAACGAGTTCACTCCTCGTTTCAGTCCTGTATCACTGAACCGGTTTAACCTGCCATTCCAGCCATGTCTATCTCATGAGATACAAATCTTTACCCAATGCATTGGAGGAAGATATAGGTGCCACCCATCTCATAATGATACTATTCTTATGTGTGCCACTAAATCATAAATCATACATCATAACATAACCCATGTAATAAAAATGGGATTCTTAAACATCGTGACATCATTAAACAATTCGTATAAGATAAAGGACTTCATAAAAACAATTCCATCACAACATAATCAAATCAATGTATTAATAGGGATAGAAACTGAACCCTATATTATCTTAGATGGAAAATAATTTTGATAAAACACTTGAACTCCATTCTTGAGAAATATATCCTTTCTACTTCAAAAAAAATTTCCTTTCTTAACATGCTATGCAATTTTAAACTAAAAGAAGTTGATTAAAAATAAACTTGAAAACTTTTAAAGGAATCTTCAGGGAAATAATGATCTAAAAATACATTCAGGTCATATTAGTTAAAAAAACATTCTTCTCGTACTTTGGCCAGAAAAAACCAAAATACCTCGTACGAAAAACGACAAAAGATTCCTTTCATATATTTTACTAAAAACTCAATGAAGGGTAAAAATTGGATTTAAAAAATTTCAGTAGGATAGAAATAATATTACATATTGAGGAAACATGGATGTGGGTGATAAATATTCCCCAGTAAATTCTGAAGTATAAATAATCTTGGATAAAAATTGAGATTGTGAGATTTTCCATTACCATAGGTCTGATTTGCTTCGTACGTGTCCGAACCTCTTGTATAATGATTTACATAATTTTATTGACTTATTCCATAATTTTACTCATTGTTATGATATCATATATGGCCATATTCTTAGCTCCGTATTAGTAATATTTCATTGCTACTTGTTATTCGGGTGTTTATTGTTTTTTTGTTCTTATGCGTGTTTTGTCAAATAAATTCTTATTCGTCTTTTTAGGTTATAGATACCTCATTTATAGAATGGTATTAGTGTAATATATATCATATTTATTCATTAAATTCATTTATATAATGATTATACAATGAAGATCATGTAGAACGAGTCCCATCACATCATGGAGACGGCAGGCCCTACGTACACACGAGTGATGATATCGTTCCCATGATCGTGGAATTGTATTGAAGTGTATGTATACTATTTCAGAATGAATATCACTTTAAAATAATCTTGTGTACTTATTATTTACACCATTATAACCATCTAAGTAAGGTGGTGGTAGAAAACAGATTACACCACGACATAGAGACGGTATTTCGTACGTACCCATGCGTGGTGATTTCATTTTCCGTAGGATGGATAGAAGGTGAAATAGTGTTGTTACATATTTATAATAACATATCAGTATATTAGTGATACTGTTGTTATTACTTCATAATGAAACAACTATGGAATAATAAGTTGAAGAAGAATGAAATTGGAAAGGATCAGTAATAGATATTACCTCTTCATTGACGAGCCTCTTCTTAACCTCCTCTTAGGGCACTAGGGATGGTCTTTTAAGAAGAATAGGACCTCTAGGATGTTTCTATGAAACTTTATAAGATAAATTGGCAGCTTTTGGCCGAGCTAGATGGCTCAATGTGGTGTCAGGAGGAGAGGGAGGAGGTGCCCTTTTATAAGGGAGGAGAGGGGCACCTTTGGAAAAACTAAAAATATTATTTTATTATAGAGTCATATTCAATTTTTAATAGCTCAAAATTGATTTATTTCGAAGATAAGGTGGGTATGGGTTGAAATCCTCTCATCCAATGTAATTTATACAAATTTAGGTTTCTATTTTAACATTATCATTTAGATTTAACTTTAAGTTAGATAATTTAACTTTTACCGTGTCTTCTTGTTTTCTTACACTATATTGTTAATAATCTTACTATAACATGCCCAACGAAACCCAAGTTGTTTATTATTAATATATATAACTCTATCTAAGTCATTTCACCGATCCTTACATTTTTAAGAATAAAATAACAATTAATATTATAATATTTTTTTAAAAAACTATTTTATGACAAATTTGACACTATTTGGTAATTGATTTTTGTGAAAATCATAACAGAATGATTAGTTGGAACAAAGTTACTTAAATCAATACTAACATGTCATATTAACCTATAAAATTAGTGTAATTCATAAAAATTCTAAAATTTCATTTCTTTGAGTATTTATACCATCAATTATGTTAATATTTCATTAATAAGATAATTACTATATCATCATTGTGTCATAAATAAATTATATTATATATTGTTTAAAAATTATAAATAAAATACCATTATGTAGGAAATATTTTTGGATTTCTAATCAATATTTATAGTATAATTTATTTTATGAATAACCCTATATTAAAAATGTTTTAGTTATTAAACTTTCATTTTAACTATTTTAACTATTCTTTAAATAAAATAATATTAAATGTCCTAATCTAATCCACGTGGACCTAAATGGTAATATTTTTCCCCTAATGTTGTTTTCGGTCGAATTAAACTCATACAGTAGAATTAGGACATGTCTTAGGGTAACAATAATATCATTTTTATCCTTAATTACCCAATTTACTTTTAACCATGGAAAATAAAAGTAAAAAGTTACTATTCACCAAAAATTATTTTCATCTCATTGAACCACATTTTACTTACTGACATCAACCGTGTCTCTCGGATTTTTGAAATTCCATTCAAAAAAGCGGTAAAATTATGTTTTATGTAAATTTTCATATGTTCATAAGAGGTGGGTAAAAGACGGTCAAAAGTTCAATAAAATTTTAATATATCTAAAATTATTATAAAATGACACCAATAAATTAAGTTTAACTTATATAGGTATTATTTACAAATTTTGACCTAAAATAAATTTAAATAAAATAAATAATTATTTAAATAAAAAGTCGGTTTTTAAATAGTAACCCAGTGTTTTCACTATTCATCAAAAATTGAATGTTTACAGAAAAATACCAAAATTTCACCCTAGGCTAATTTCGATATTCGAAATCCAAAAATGTAGTCGATTTTGAAAAATAAAATTTATAAAAGTTTAAAATGTGGTTATTACTATTCATAACAGCTAGTTCTAATAATATTTTAATTGTATATCGTTGTTTAGTGAAACTTGGTATTACGTACAATGCAAGCTATCGAGGAAGGCTGTGATTGCGTGTAATGCAAGCCAAGATAGTGTTGTGTGTAGTGAAATATTCTTTTGATGATGTATAAAAACAAAATATTTCTCATAAAAATCTCAGGTGTTACATTCTACCCCCCTTAAAATGAATTTCCAGTCGAAATTTTTCACTTCGTAACAAACAGATGAGGATACCTCTCCTTCATCATATCCTCAAGCTCCCTTGTAGCTTCTTCTAATTGGTGGTTCCACCATAAAACATTCACCATGCGAGTGGTCTTGTTGTGTAGAACATTTTCTCTATGATCCAGAATCTCTATCGGCTATTATTCATAAGAAAGATCTTGCTCCAGCTGCACAACTTTTGAGTTGAGTACATGTGAAGGATCGAGTATGTAATTTCTCAGGAAAGATACATGGAACACATAATGAACTTGAGAGATATTTGGTGGAAGAGCCAATCGGTAATCTATCTTCCCAACACGATCCAATATTTCGAAAGGACCGATATACCTAGGACACAGCTTTTCCTTCTTTCCAAATCTCATTACTCTCTTCCAAGGAGATATTCATAAGAACACTTTATCACCCACTTCAAACTCTAGGACTTTTCTTCGGTTATCGGTATAACTTTTTTGTCTACTCTGAGCTGCTCTTATGTGTTGTTGAATAGATCAGACCATTTCTGCCATCTCATCAACAAGATCATGTCCTAATAGCTTTCTTTCCCCAACTTCATCCCAACAAGTTGTAGTTCGGTATTTATCTCCATAGAGAGCTTCATAAGGATCCATCTGAATATTGGGGTGAAAGATATTATTATAAGAAAATTCCACCAAAGGTGGATTTTGATCCCAACCACCTTTGAAGTCCATAGAGCAAGCTCTTAACATGTATTCTATAGTTTGAATTGTTCTCTCAGACAGACCGTCTATCTGAGGATGATAAGTTGTGCGGAAGCTCAACTATTTATCCAGAGTATGCTGAAGACTTCGCCAAAACATCGAGGTAAACCTCACATCCCGATCAGATATAATGGAAAGTGTTTCTCCATGCAATCTTACAACTTCCTTTACATATATCCCGGCAAGCTGATCAAGAGGGAAATCCTCTCTAATAGGAATGAAGTGTGCCGACTTCATAAGAAGATCAATGATAACCCAGATAGCATTATTTCCTTTAAATGTTTTAGGAAGTCCAGTGACAATGTTCATAGTGATGTTTTCCCATTTCCATTTGGGTATGGGTAATGGTTGTAACATCCCCTTAGACTTATATCTCTCTGCTTTAACATGCTGACAAACCAAGCATCGAGAGACATATTCAGAAACATCTCTTTTCATGCCATCCCATCAGAAGTAATCTTTCAGGTCCATATACATCTTCATGCTTCCAATATGAATAGATAATGAATAACTATGAGCCTCATCTAGCAGTTCCTTCATTAATTATGGGATGGTAGGAACACAAACCCGATTCCTAAACATTATTATCCCATTGCAATCAAGGTTGAATTCACGAACATTTCTCACCATATTTTGTAACTCTACATCTTCTTTCTGTGACTCTTTAATCATCACTTGTATAGGTGGTTGAACATTTATTTGAGAAAGAAAATATTTTTCCCCTTACATTATATTTCCAAGATCCATCCTTTTTAAATCCATAAATATTGGATATTTTTTTATCCTCATCATGGATATGCTGGCATGGCCTTGTTGACTTAATGCGTCTGCCACCTTGTTTTCTTTCCAAGGCTGGTAATGAATTGAGCAGTCATAATCCTTAATCAGCTCCAACCATCTTCTTTGATTCATATTAATCTTTTTCTGTGTGAAAATATACTTTAAACATTTATGATCAGTATAAATATCACACCTTTCACCATAATGATAATGCCTCCAAATCTTTAATGCAAAGATTACCACAGCTAACTCCAAATCATGAGTTGGGTAATTTTGCTCTTGGATTTTCAAGTGTCGTGAGGCATAAGCTTTCACCATATCGTTTTTCATAAGAACACAACCTATCACCTTCTAGGATGCATCACTGCAGAAAACAATCATTTCTCCACTACAAGGAAGTGTGAGTACAGGTGCATTAGATAACCTTCTTTTCAACTCCTTGAATTTCTCTCCACATTCCTCTGTCCACACGAACTTAACTCTTTTTTGAGTCAACCTGGTAAGTGGATTAGATAATCATGAAAAATCATTCACAAAACATCGATAAAATCCTTCCAAACCAAGAAAACATCAGATCACAGTTACTATTGTTGGTCTCGACCATCTTTCTATAACCTATGTTTTTTATGGATCCATAGATATCCCCTCTTTTGAGATTTTGTGACCCAAAAATGCAACTTTTAAAGCCAAAATTCACACTTGTAAATTTGGAATAAAGCTTCTCCTTTCTCAGGTTATTCAATACAATTCTTAAGTGATCTTCATGTTCTTACATTATCTTTGAATAGACAAGAATATCGTCAATAAAGACTACAAAAAACTGATCAAGATAGTCTCTAAATACTCAATTCACCATGAAGATAGCGGGGGCATTAGTAAGACCAAATGGCATCACTAAAAATTCATCGTGTCCATACCTTGTACGAAAAACCATTTTTGGTATATCCTCCATTTTGAACCTTAATTGATGATACCCTGAATGAAGATCAATCTTGGAAATGTATTGAGTCTGTGTAGTTGATCAAATAAGTCATCAATGCGTGGGAGATGATATTTTTTATTAATAGTGATCTTGTTAAGTTCTCTATAATCAATGCAGAGTCTCATTGATCCATCTTTCTTCCTAAAAAACAGAACAGGTGCTCCCCAAAGTGACGCACTAGGGCATATGAATCCCATATTGAGATTCTCTTGGAGTTTCTTCTGCAATTCTTGTAACCCAATCGGGGCCATTCTATAAAGTTTCTTTGAAATAGGCATGAACCCGGTACGAGTTCTATTGAAAACTCAACTTCACAATTTTTTCAAAGACCCGAAAATTCCTCTGGAAATACATCATCAAACTCTCATAAAATGGGCATATTATTAATCATGAGTTTCTCTCCAACCATTTTAGATAAATAACCTTCATTTAGTGGAATGAAGACCCATAAGATGGAATAAATTTCCACTGGAAGGTTATGTTCATCCTTGCATCGATAGATGTTCATAGATTGATCTGGAATATGAAATGTGACTTCCCTTATTTGGAAATTGATATGAGCTCCATATAAATAAAGACAATCCATTACAAGAATCACATCAAATTCCACTATAGGAAGGATCACAAGATTTGCAGAAATCACTTTCCCACAAACATCAATCAGAGAAGAATTATAAACTTTTGATGTGATTGTTGTGCCATTAGGGGTTTTCACAGCTAACTCAACATCTAATTTTTGAGGTAATATGGTGATACCCTTAGAAAATTCTTCAGATATAAAATAGTGGATGGATCTAGAATCAAATAAAACATTTTCTACTTTAGAATGGATAATAAGTGTACCTTTCACCACTTCATTATCGTACTCCACATCACTGATAGAAATTTCATGTGACTTTCCCTTGTATTTATCCTTAAGAGTTTATTGACGTTGATCATCATCAACAACCCTTGTATTAGGGCATTGATTAGCATAATTACATATTTCCTTGCACATGTACCATTGAAGTGTAGGAGGTGAACTATGTGTAGCATTTTCTTTGTTCGCATCACTAGACATCTTCTTCCCATCATTGCGGCATTCAAATTCCCGATGACCTTCCTTTCCACATTTTAAACATTTACTTGTCCCTAAAAGACAACTCCCTCCATGTTTCTTTCCACACTTTGATCATAAGGTTAAAATCATATTCTTTTCAGTGTGGTCTTTATATTTTTCATTTTAATTCCATTTTCCTCTTCCTATCAAACCCATATGACTGATGGGTTACTCAAATATCCATCTCAACTTTGAGAGCACATCGAACGATTTTCTCATAGCTATTGAAGTCCCTTATGGCTAACACCCTTCTAAGACTTGGTTTTAAGCCACTAAGGATCAATCGATCTTACTCTCAGGTTGGATAATAATCCAGGAAGCATACCTTGCAAGTCTCGTAAAATTTGCTTTGTAGGTACCAACAGATTCATCATCCTTTTACTTCAGTTCAAGAAACTCCTTCTTCATCTTTGTTTGAATAATACGAGGGAAGTACTTATTGAAAAATAAATTCTTGAACTCATACCATTCAATGGATTCAATTTCATCCCTTTGCCTCGTATTCTTGATAAGATTCCACCATTGATCAACTTCACCTTCCAAATGATATACTGATATGATGACTATATCATGCTCAGAACATTGAAGAACTGAAATTATCTTTTCAATAGTATTGATCCATTGTTCAGCAACTAATGGATCAGTAGACCCAATGAAAGAAGGTGGACGCTGCCTCATGAAGGATTCAGCAGAATGTTGCTCCTTCCATTGCTCTTTTGGAAGTCCTGCATTATTCATATCTTGAGAAAGTTGTGTGAGCATGTCTACAAGATTTTTCATTCCATCTCCCATAATGTTTGGTTGCTCGGGGGGAAATTTATTGCATTTCCCGTCGCATTTCGCATTAACACGGTTCCTTCAGGTTCCAGCCATTGACTAAAACCAAGAAGAATAGTGTGATCAACACTAATTATAACAGGAAAACCACATAATCAAGAATAAAATTTTACACTTAAGGCCTTATCCTAGGTTATTCAAGGCCATTTCTAAAACACTAAGATTGTGTTCTATGCTTAGACTTATCCTTAGGGTTCTTACTAAGGATTTCACATCCTAGTTTCCAAAGTTTGACTATACCTTTCTTCTGATACCAACAATAATGACCCATACTTTACATACATTGTTATTACTTCATAATTGAAGCACACTTATTACAACATATAAAAACACCATGAAAGGACCGTATAGGTATAGTGTCTTTAGAAACTTGGAAACATAAACAACTGGTTTGTAAATCATCTACGTTGTCTCCCATTTATTTCAGCATATCTAGAGTCCATTTTTGGAATATTCTACATAGTACCCTTCTTCCTGACCTAGGGAAAGAAAACATACAAAATGGTGAGCTGAAATTCTCAGTAAGGTTAAACAAAAGAAATATCAATCACATCATATTCATTAAAACATAACATTTTGGAAAACATAACCTATAAAAGAGATCATAATATCATAACATGGGATAAATCATAGTGGTGATATGTAATCCCAAATAATCATAACATAAAACATGAAACTTTGGGGCATACACACATAATCAAAGAGAATCATTTCTTATTAGTCAAGACTCATTTCCAAGACAATCTTAGCAGACAAAGTCCATTTCTGAATCGAGTTCACTCCTCGTTTCAGTCATGTATCACTGAACCTGTTTAACCAACCATTCCAACCATGTTTATCTAATGAGATATAAATCTATACCCAATGAATTGGAGGGATATATAGGTCCCACCCATCTCATAATTATACCATTCTTATGTGTGCTACAAAATCATAAATCATACATCATAACATAACCCATGTAATAAAAATGGGATTCTTTAACATCATGACCTCATAAAACAATTCGTATAAGATTAAGGACATCATAAAAATAATTCCATCACAACATAATCAAATCAATGTAATAATAGGGATAGAAATAGAACCCTATATTATCTTAGATGGAAAATAATTTTTGTAAAACACTTGAATTCCATTCTTGAGGAAAATATCCTTTGTACTTCAAAAACATTTTTCCTTTCTTAACATGTCATACAATTTTAAACTAAAATAAGTTGATTAAAAATTAACATAAAAATTTGTAAAGTAATCTCCATGTAAATAATGTTCTAAAAAACCATTCCGGATGTATAGGTAAAAAACATTCTTCTCGTACTTTGGCTAGAAAAGTAAAAAAGTACCTCGTACGAAAAACGACAAAAGATTCATTTCATATATTTTACTAAAAAATCACAGAAGGGTAAAAATTGTCTTTAAAAATTTTTATTAGGATATAAATAATTTTAAATATTGAGGAAACATGGATGTGGATGATAAATATACCCCATTAAATTCTGAAATATAAACAATCTCGGATAAAAATTGAGATTGCAAGATTTTCCCTTACCTTAGGTCTGATTTTCTTCTTACGTGTCCGAACCTCCTGTATAATGATCTAAATAATGTTATTAACTTATTCCAGAATTTTACTCATTGTTATGATATCATATATGGTAATATTCTTAGCTTCGTATTAGTAATATTTCATTGCTACTTGTTATTCGGTTGTTTATTGTTTTTTTTCTTATGCGTGTTTTGTCGAATAAATTCTTTTTCTTCTTTTTAGGTTATAGATACCTCATTTCCAAAATGGTATTAGTGTAATATATATCATATTTATTCATTAAATTTATTTATATAATCATTATGCAATGAAGATCATGTAGAAGGAGTCGCATCACATCGTGGTGACGGTAGGCCGTACGTACGCACGAGCGATGATATCATTCCCATGACCGTGGAATTGTATTTATGTGTATATATACTATTTCAGAATCAATATCACTTTAAAATAATCATGTATACTTATTCTCTACACCATTATACCCATCCAAGTATGGTGGTGGCAGAAAACAGATTACACCATTGTGTGGAGACGGTACTCTGTACGTACGCATGTGCAGTGATTTCATTTTCCGTAGGATGGATAGAAGGTGAAATAGTGTTGTTTCATATTTATAATAACATATCAGTATATTAGAGATATTTATGTTATTAATTCATAATGAAACAACTACGGAAGAATATGTTGAAGAAGAAATAAATTGGAAAGGATCGGTAATGGATATTACCTCTTCTTTGATGCGCCTCTTCTTAACCTCCTCTTAGGGCACTAGGGATGGTCTACTAAGAAGACCAGGACCACTATGATGTTTCTAGGTAAGTGTAGAAGAAAATTTGGCAGGGTTTTGCCGAGCTTGATTGCTCAATGTGGTGTGAGGAGGAGAGGGAGGAGGTGCCCTTTTAAAAGGGAGGAGAGGGGCACCTTTGGAAAAACTAAAAATATTATTTTAGTATAAAGTCATATTCAATTTTTAATAGCTCCAAATTGATTTATTTCGAAGATAAGGTGGGTATGGGTCAAAATAATCTCATAAAATAGAATTTATACTAGTTCAGGTTTCTATTTTAACCTTATCATTTAGATTTAACTTTAAGTTAGATAATTTATCTTTTACCGTGCCTTCTTGTTTTCATTCACTATAAGGTTAATAAACATACTATAACAAGCCAAACGAACCCCAAGTTGTTTATTATTAATATATATAACCTTATATAAGTTATTTGGCGAATCTTTGATTTTTAGGAATAAAATAACAATTTATAATATAATATTTGTTTTAAAAACTATTTTATGTCAATTTTAACACTATTTGGTAATTGATTTTTGTGAAAATCATAACAGAATGATTAGTTCACAAAAAGTTAACTAAATCAATACTAACATGTCATATTAACCTAGAAAATTATTGGAATTCATAAAATGGCTCATATTATATAAATTTGAGTATTTATAACATCAATTATGTTAATATTTCATTTATTAGATATTTATTACATCATCATTGTGTCATAAATAAATTAAATTATTTAATTTCTAAAAATTATAAATAAAATACCATTATGTAGGAAATATTTTTATCTTTCTAATTAATAATTATTGTCGAATATATCTTATGTATAACCCTATATTAAAAATGTTTTAGTTATTAAACTTTGATTTTAACTATTTTAACTATTCTTTAAATAAAATAATATTAAATGTCCTAATCTAATCCATGTGGACCAAAAGGATAATATTTTATCCCTAATGTTGTTTTGGGTTGAATTAAACTTATAAAATAGATTTAGTACATGTGTTAGGGTAATAATAATATCATTTTTATCTGTAATTACCCTATTTTCTTTTAACCGTGGTAAATAAAAGTAAAAAATTACTATTCACCAAAAACTATTTTCATCTCATGGAACCACATTTTACTTACTGCCATCAACTATGTCTCTCGGATTTTTGAAATTCCATTCACAATAGCGGTAAGATTACGTTTTAGGTATATTGGCAAATTTTCCTAGGAGGTGTGTAAAAGACGGTCAAAAGTTCAATAAAATATTTATATATCTAAAATTATTATAAAATGACTCCAATGAATTACATTGAACTTATATAGGTATTATGTATCAATTTTGACATAAAATAAATTTAAATAAAATAAATAATTATTTAAATAAAAAGTTGGTTTTTAAATAGTAACCTAGTGTTTTCACTATTCCTCATGAATTGAAAGTTTTCAGAAAAATACCAAAATTTCACCCTAGGATAATTTCGATATTACAAATCCAAAAATGAAGTCCATTTTGAAAAATAAAATTTTAAAAATTTTAAAAAGTTGTTATTACTATTCATAACGTCTAGTTTTAATAATATTTTAATAGTATATCATTGTTTAGTGAAACTTGGTATGAAGTACAACGCAAACTATCGAGGAAGGACGCCATTGCGTGTAAAGCAAGCCATGATAGTGTTGTGTTTAGTGAAATATTCCTTTGATGATGTATAAAAACAAAATATTTCTTATAAAAATCTCGGATGTTAAAGGGAAAATTTTCATTTACTTTTAATATGAATTGATAATTAACCAGAAATCCAAAGGGGGTGATTGTAGTGGTATATTGAATTAGTGAAAGTTTAATTTTTCATCAATTAGTAAAGAAAATGATAATTCAGTGAATTATAAGTATGAAGATTATAGAGATCGTCTTTTGTTACAATGACATGTATGACTATGGCTGCACATTATTCACTCTTGAATAAGCTCTCTGAAGAACTATGATGTTGTGATTCTCTTAAGCGTTGTTCTTTGGGGTTGTGTGAAATAATTCAATGAACCTACATAGTGGTTTTCCAAAAGGATAATGTATATATTATATAAACCAGAGTGAAGGATTTCAGATACCATGGGAAAGTTCATACATTCAATAAATCTTGTAATGAAGTACTCGTGTGCACCAATATTTACTCATTCATGGTTTTTGTGAATGCAGGAATATATTCTAGTTTTCTTTAAATTCTAACACCTCTACTTAGTAAGATTCATGGAATATGTTTTCAGTGATATACTATTTCAGGAAATGTCCTATAACTTAAAATGTGGATTGTTAGTGAACATAAAGAAAAAAATAAAGAGTGATTTACACTTTATTTCATGAAGGATTACACATATGAAATGGTTGTACAAGTGTTTTTTGTAAGTGAATATAAGGAAACATGTAAGTACGTTGAAGTAAATAGTTTGTGCGATAGTGAGTGCACAAAGTGGACATTGTGTTTGTTGATGCATATGTGAATGAGTACAAGAACATGTGATTTCGTAATCACTTGATGAATCAAGAAGGAAGTTCATTAGTTAGTTAAGAATAACACTTGAGGATGTCTATTTGTGCATGTTTTTGATCACATAAAATGAGAAGGAAATGCAATATATTAAATATATATATATGATGTTTGAAAAGTGAACATGAAATAATACCTGCATAAAGTGACACATCCATGCAATTATCTTCATGTTTGAAGTTTAAATAATTGAATGTGAAATATTAATCGCATTTTCAGCATGTAGTGCTAGAGACTGAAGCTGGGTAAGTGTGGCTAACAGTGATTTAGAATATTTTTTATCTAAATTTTCACTGCTAAGTGTGGTTTTGTCTTCAATAGATGAAAGAATGTATTTTTAGAGAAGCTTTGAACTATGACAGGTGATTATATTCAGTGATTAGAATTATCTGAGCAAGTACAATATTAGTGAAAATGACCATGAACTGTACATGAGCTAGTGTGATCCAGAAAACTCTTGGAGGAAGATCAAGTGATCATCCTATCTGTGGATCAAAACATTTGAAGAAGATGGATCTTGTATCTAGGGGGTCTGATTGGATTCTAAAGATTCTTGAGAATGATTCTAAGGGGTCTAACCAGTAGAATGTTTGGGGAATTTATCCCACCAAGGCATAAGTGTTGGATTTATATGGGGTATAACCCAAATAAACTAGAGGATCGATTACTGGGGTGAATTACTACATTCTTCCTAACCCATTGTAATTAATAAAAATATTATAGTGTACAATCAATGTTGGGTGGTCTAAAAAACATTGAAAGGATCTTGGAATTATTAAAGATCCTTGTAAAAATATAGTTTTTTGTGTTTCATTTACATTCTACATTGTATTCATGATCCACTCATCTTAACATGTGATTGGTTTTTAAATGGTGAAAAATAATTTAGTAAAATTGGTCACAACTATTTCATCCACCCCCCCCCCCCCCTTAGTGTTATGGGATGATCCTTTAGACACTTCATCATCATGATAAAATCAATTCGCCTTCTAGATATCATAGAATCGATTTATGATCATTATATGTTGTGATCTAGGGTCAAGACCACCTTTATATAATGAAAACGTGTAGAATATATCTATATTTTTGGTTAATGTAATATGGAAATAGGGGTCAATATCCTTTTAAAACGTAAAACAAGAATAGGTGATACAAACATGAGATTAAATGATAAATCCATGATATCATAATTAAATTTAAGAGTGTAAGCATAGTTTAAATAAATAATTGAGAGATTGCTTTATATAAATTAATATACTAAGTAATGACCACAGTCACAGAAAACTGGAGTCAGTTTTTTCTTTATTATATTGACAAAAAATGCAAGGAATCAGATCTTGTAGAACCTAATAGTTTAGTATTCTTGGTAAAATATATTTACGTATTATTCACATATTAAATTTGAAATCAAAAAGTAAAACATAATTTTTTTAGAATAAGATTATTATGTCTAACATATCCTTGGATATCAATCGTAGTACACTTCATGGATTCCTAGGAAAGGAAACAAAATATGGGTGAAATCAAATACTCGGTAAGGGTTCATTAGAGAGGAATCAATCCTGAATCAATAATAATAATAAACATGGAAAGGTAAATATTTAAACATACATGATATTTAATAAATAACCTAAGAATGAAATGCTTAAATAATTAATATTATGGAGAAAAAGTGATGTATAATAAGATATGGAATAATAAATACGTAATGTTAAATAACTAAAAACACATTTCATTTAATGAAGAAAATGACTATCACAGTTGGATAATTCCTAATCAATATACAATGGAAAATAAATAAAACAAATTCCATTTAATTAATAAACTGAGAACAAAATACCTTAGTAGATAATATCATTGTGAAAATATCATGGATAATAATAACTAAATTCATAATTAATTAAATGTTTAACTATGGTACACCATGATTTTTGGCACCATAATACCTCTACTATCAAGGCCATTCATGAGATGGTATAAAACAATATGTAGAAACCCATTTAATGATAGCTTACTGATTCACCTCCTGAGAATATCGATTCATCAATTGAATAAATAATTCCAGGCCCCAATTGTCACTTCATGTCAAAAAACATTACACATATATCAAATAATTGATTTAATTCCTGAAATATGTTCCATATCATAAAATTTATTCTTTGAGTAATGAATATGGATTTATTAATATTTCCCCCAATAAAAAATCAATTTAAAATACCTTATGTAGAAATTATATATGATTTAATAAATAAACTTATCCATTATAACTAATATCGATATTTTGTGTAAATCTAATGTCCAATGATCATAATAAAATGAATATTTTAAGGCAATGTAAATGACTAAAAAATGAATCATGTAAGAGAATTTCAATATTATCCTTGTTAAAAATAATCTTAAACCATCTAGAGTAATAATAATAATGGTATCAATACAATATCCCCAATAATTATATGTAAAATAAATGGTTTTTTCATTGATGAATAAAAATATCATAAAAATTTCCTCAAATAATTTTTTAGATAAATTTTCATTATCATTTTTTAAATCACATTTTAATATAAAGAAGTTCAAATAAATAATTTGAAATTATTTTTTTTGAAAATAACCTTTTAAAATTATAAATAATGTTTTAAAACATTCAGTGGTCATGAAAGCTAAAAAATTTGTACATTTCGAGTATGTTAAAATAATAATCCCTTATACATTTTCAGTAAAATATAAATGGGCCTTGTTTTGAAAATTACTTGTAGATTCTTTTTAAAAAATCTAAAGGTAAAAATGATTAAAAATTTATTTAATAAATAATTTATAAATGGGTAGGGAAATCATTGAAAATGTGTTTTGAAAAAATGGTTTTTGAAAACAATTGTTTTCTGACTGAATAGAGAAATGAAGTTAGGTTTTTTTTTAAAAATTTCTCAATCATTTCATATAAAAAAGTGTAGAAAATCATATTATTTAAAATGTTACTGAGTAACTCTATGAGATGGAAATTAAAGGGTTTTTAAATAATGATCAAGTAATTTCCTTCAATGGAAATTCAAGTATAAAAAATTGGATTAAAATGACATTTTGAAATAAACCCTTTAAAAAATCACAACATTGACGTGGGAACTAATAAATGAATAAATTATGAGTTTAAAATGTAAATTTAACTAAGATAAGTAGAAATAAAACATAATATTATCATAATTAATTACTCGCGTAAACTTATAATGTCCATATGGTAATTTTTAATTAAAAACCCCTTGGATGAAATAATTCAAATTAAAACTCAAAATTCCATGAATTATAATTAATAATGATATTACATGTTAAATAGTTAGTAAATACATCATATATAATAAATTAGTTTCATAACATTACAATATACAATTATGAAGTGAAATTGAGATGAAGTCCCTTGCTGATTTGGTAATATTATAAATCATAAGCCCAGATAAATAATAAATTCAAATTAAAACTTAAATATCCCTAAAATGTTTTTATTAATGATATAACATGTCAAAGGGGCACTACATACAACATAAAAAAATAACCATGTGGTGAATATGGCATACATATCCTATAAATAAAAGAGAGACTAGAAATCCATAACCTTATTCTTCGTTTTGGTTCAACATTATATAAACTTCTGTATAGTGGATTTAAAAATATTATTAACTAACAAAAATACTATATTAAAATTTATAACATCATATATTAACCTTTTATAACATTTTACATCCCGTTAAAAAAAATATTTCATTATTTTCATTGTTTTGGGTATTAATTTCCTTGATTTCTTATTCATGCGTTGTCATGAATGATATGATTTTTGAGCATATAATAGATCTCTATAATATCAATGATAATAATAATAACTTAATTATCATATTTATAATACAATTATAATTTTATAACTAACGACAGAATATTGTTTTTAAAAATTAAGTACGTTGCGATCATGGAGATGGTAGGTCGTATGTACACATCAGTAACATTTCCCTTTTCAAAGATACTTACGGAAGGGAGATAAGTAATATTTTATAATTAAATAATGATAATTATATAATATTTAAAAATTTAATTCTCCATAAATACTTATATTTATCACCAATATGGTATGGTGATGAGTAGAGAGTCACAGTAGTTCGTGATTGTGGTAGTCCACACGTACAAGAATGACGTCATTATCTTTTAATGAGTGAAATGGGAAGAAATAAAATGATATGTTATCTTTTTAGAATGATAAATAAGTATTCAATATAATAATTATTTCATGTATTTCTCATATAACCATTATATATTACCCATATTACCTTACATGTAAATCATTAATGAAAGTGGAATCACATCATTTCTTGAGGTTGTAGTCTACCATACAGACGTGCAATGTTATTGTATTCCCTAAGAAATGGAAATTGAAAATTTTATATACGATATAATAATACGATAGGTATAATTATGATATAAATACCCGATATATATATATATATACTTTATTTATATTTTCATACCCAACCATTAGATGTGGTAAATGAAAAACAAATGACATCAATTCGCGAGGTGCCAATTCGTTGTACACACAAATAATGATTTCATAACCCATTTGATTGAAGTGTGGATGGTTTTAGTTCCTAAAAAAATATAAAAACGTCTTAGTATATTAAATATACTAATTTAATTATTTCATCCTATTTTAAAAAAAATATAATGTGGTGGGGTATTAAATAAAAAAATAGGTCGATTTAAAAAGTTACCACTTCCTCAGGTAAAATATTTGTTTTTGCACCAAAAATAAATTCATGGTTATATTTATGACTTAATTAACTCTTCTAATATGAGACTAAAAATGTTTGTATATGACTTTGGAATATATTTTCTAAACCAATTTTTTTAATATGTTAAGTGTGTTGGATAGTGGGGGGCCATTTATAATTGACGTGAGTGGCACTCTTGTAATTTTTGGAAAGAAAAAGGTCTACCAACTATTTTCACATAAAAATGATAAAATATGGATTTTAATTCATTTTTTTATAAGGGTTGAGGGTCAATCCCTCTTTATTGATCCATAAAGAAACAACCTCTTAAATGGACTGGGAGAAGAGGAAACCCATTACATGACAAGGGAAAAGATTCCCAAAAAGCAAAGCCCGAAGGAAAAACAAAAAACGTAAAAGGCCAAAAGGAAGCAGAAAGAAAAAACAAGCATTGGAAAGAACCTCATCACCCCCTCTATCAGACCAAGTAAGGTGAGATCCATCGAAGGAGTTGTCTCGCCCCCCCTGCCAAGAAGTTGTGTCGTGCTGGCAACACAACGCGACAAAGCACTCTCCCAATCCACACCGAAATGTAGATGGAAGACCGGATGATAGGTTCCAGCACACCTATCTCTCTTTTGAGCTGCCCACCCGATAGTGCATGCGAGAAAACACAGCACTATCAACCTGATGCAAGACAAAACCAGACAGAAACACAGTGCAGAAGATCCAACAAAGTGTCCATCCATAGAAGTGGACAAATGGCCGATGATGAGTGAAAACACACCCATCCCTCTTTCGAAGTCGCCCACCCGACGTCAAACTACAAGATGCAGAAACACCAACCAAATGCAATGAGGAAAAATCCAATGCTCGCAAATCCACCAGAAACCAAAATGGAAAACACTGAACCAAACATAGCTAAAGTCATAGCTCACAGCATCAAGCAATCCATATCCCTCGGCCTCTACCTGAGACCTCCAAAAAAGAAATACACCATACGTAGATCATAAGCAGTAAAAATCCAGGGGAAAAGCTCAAAAAAAATCCAAGAAAGTACAGCTGAGATCGTTGAAAAATGGCCCTCCAATCTAATTTGCAACTCCCTTCAATCGTAAATCCACAAATGCAAACCGGTATAAGGCATCAGGGGGGCAGCCTGATCATCACTTGTCTCTGCAAAAGCAACAAAAAACAGCCAATTTCGGGGTGGCCCTAATCAATAGTCCGATCATTAAATAAGTACTTTAAATTTTTGGGACATTTTGACCCATTTATTTTAACATTAACCCCCCCCCCCCCCCCCCACACACACACAACAAATCCATTTTATATTAACTATAGGAAATAAATTTTATTGTTTTAAGTTTTCATTTTGATAAAAAATTCTGTTAAACATACTATAAAATATAAATTATTATTATTAAAAATATCTAATCCAATTTTTTGAATTCCATTCAAAGAAGTGTTAAAATTTCATTAAAAATTATCCTCATATATGTGAGGAAAAAATCTGGTTTTCAAAGAGAAAACGTTCAAAAGTTTTCATAGTTTTTAAAATCCAATTTATTTAATTTGAAAATGATTCAAATTAAATAAATTATATTAAATGATATATAATTTTACAAATATTACTTTATAAATAATTAGAAAAATAATTTAACATTATAAATAATTAAATGAAAAGGTAGTTATCAATTAAAATTAAATATAGTTCACTATTCATCAAAAAAATAAAATGTTTCATAAAAATACCTAAAATTCCCCCTATGATATATTATATATAATTATTTCAAAAATAATGTTTTTTCACATAATTTTTATAAATTTGGTAAAAAAAATTAATTATGCTTACAAAGCGTGACTAAATTAACTTTTTGATGAAAAAATATTTCTTTTCAGAATATATTTTTCACTTTTAAATGATTATTAATTTTTTATAATCAGTAGAAAACTTAAAATTAAGAATTATGATTGTATTATTCATACCCACTTATTTAATTGCTAAATTATATTGTTATTTTATATCATGATTCATTTAAAATCAATATTGTGTATTCCACAAGCTATCGATGATATTAAATTCAAAGAAATGTGAATCATTGGATGTTTCAGCTTGGTGTTACATGTCACATATGTTATCAAATACAATGTTCTCATTATTCAATTTTTAGGTGTTGCATTCTCCCCACCTCAAATAAGTTATTTCCTCACAATTTTATCTTCCACTAACAATTGATGGTTTTGATATTTGAAAATACCGTTTTTTGAAAACCCACATCATAATAAGGTTAATAAAATATCCTCTTAATATGATAGGAAAGGAATGTAAAAATATCATAAGGTATTACACATAACTTAGTTTCTAAGTAGGATAACATTGGTTTATATTTAATATATCGGCATGGATTAAAAGCATAAATAATTACCTATAATGATAGTGATTATTGAACATAAGAAAGAAATTGTTCAATATAATGTTAAGGACATTAAAACCAGAAATCTGTGTTGATTTAAAACACCATTTGATTTATTGGATATGAAGGTAATAGTATAAAAAATTACGATATTTTCCCCAATGTTGAGGTATTTTATTATTGTATAAAGATATAATGAAATATCCTTACATGATAATTTTTTATTTGATAAGAAAAATTATACCCTTCGGTTGTGCATTAATAAATTTCAAATTCATCACCTACTCCCTGAAATGAATATCCAAAAGAAAATTTCAAATCATGAAGTACTAAAATTCTCTTTATATGGATCGTGATATCCATAAAAGAGTGTAATGTATTTTCGTATGTATTTAACTATTTTAAAAAAAATATGGTTAGAACAAGTTATCCAATATAATAAATTAATCAATAAACCCCAACTGTAACCCCATAAGTTCATCATTGATATTTACTTATCAAACTTTTTATCAAAAAATTACGTATTAACCAAGAAATCACATAGGCTTGTGTTAGGACTAAAAAATTATTGTCCTTTGCTCATGGGATCAAGTCCTGTGGACTTCGATAGATGTAATGGGTCATCACCTAGCATGTGGGTTTCCCCTTTTATAAGACCATAATATTATAAATACTACTACATTATAAAAGTATAATAACCCATAATAAAATAAAATATAATATAAAACCTAAATTTTACCAAAAACATTATAATTAATTATAAAAAATTAAGGGCATTCAACTTCAAATAATATTTTCATATAATAAACTAATATGTTGTATTTTGCGAACTATTTTCCAAAAAATATCCAAAATTTTTATAAAATCCTATCAAATAAAACCTAAAATGGGTTTTTAAAACTTTTAATTTCTGATCAAACATAAATTCATAACTCATGATGGAATATGTAATGATTATGTTTATGAATACATATATTGTTCTGTACTAGAGAACAATACTTATATATTACACGATTTTTATAACCAAGATTCCATTTGTAAAAAATGAATTATACAATTTAATTCTTGAGTCCCAACACATAAATACCAAATCCAAATTATTTCAACATAAATATATCCTTTATCAAGGGTTTAAACATTAGAATAAATCATTACCTAGAATAAATTCTAGGTTCCCCACATTTAATACAATGAACTCTAAATGGATCCATATGATTATATTTATTTCGTTTCATTGTACTCTTCGTTTTTAATTGGAAATTATTTACTTTATGCCCATAATTTCCACAAATAAATAATTTTCACATTCCATTGAGAAACTTTCCCAGGTGTCTTCTTCCACATTTATGACATGAATGAAATAAATCATTCTTTTCTCAATGGTATCCACTACTCAGGCTCTAAATCTATCCTTATATTCTTTGGTGAATCTTGAGAGTTGGTTAAGGTATAGGTTATTAATCAAATTTCATGAAAATTGATTATGAATAATCATAATATCATTCAATTCTATCATCATCCTATTTGGTTACTCATATTCACAGCATTTTCCATCATATTCAATGTTATCATGTTTCTTTTTGGTTTCATCCATCAACTAAAAAAATAAAACAGAGTGTGAGAAATAATAATCATTATGGTAAAACCATATAATCATGTATATGATGTTTAAATCACTACACCTTTTATTGAATATAAAATAACATAGTTTTATCCATGTCCAATCATTATCAACATATATTCAAATCCTTTATATTGGTTTTTAATGATAATGATAATTATCTTAATAATATCCCATTGTGATTGTCATACTTGGTGTGTAGTACAGATTATTTTCATACACCAGGTGATGTTCGAGTTAAATAAAATGCATGATTTTTGGAGTTCTTATCTTTTGATACCTATTTTCTAGAACCGCATCCAATTATATTATCCCTAAATGAATTTATTCCTAGTAAAAGCCACAAAATTCTATTCTTAAAAAAACATTTGGATGTTCTTTTATACTTGTCCTCAAAGTCTACCATTGTTTTATAATCCCTAATATATGTTTCTAGAAATCTAATTACTAATGTTTCTACTAAATTTTTATAGATACCAACTGTAACAGCCCAAACCCCTATATCCCAAAGTTGTGGTCTTACATTATTATATTGGAATAAGATATAAGGAATCAAATCCCAAAGGACTGAATAGTTTTGTAGTATTTGTAATATAGATACATACATTATTATCATATTACATTTTAAAAAAATAATTAGTACATAATTTTTTTTATAATAATATTATTCACTCTTGAACATCATTACATATAAATCATAGTAAACTTCATAGATTCTTATCATAGGAATAAAAATAATGGAGATCTCAAATACTCGATAAGGGATAAGTACAACAGAATCTATCATGAATCAATAATCATAATAAACATGGAAATTTATGTATCTAAAGACACATTCCATTTAATTAATATTATAACACTGAAATTATTCAGAGATAATATATTGGTGGAAATATCATGGATAACAAGATAAGGAATAATAAATATGGAATGGTAAATAAAAAACACATTGCATTTAATTAAGAACATGACTGTAGTAAATGGATAAGGAATAATCAATATGGAAAGATAAATAACTAATAACACATTCCATTTAATAAATAAACTCATAATTAAGTACATACAATGATATTATCATTATGAAAATATAATCAACAATAAAAACTGAATTCTTATAGAATGAAATTCATAATTATTGGACACTTTGATCTCAGGTATCGTGATACCCCTATCATCAATAACATTCATAAGATACTTTAAAAATAAATCTATAAATATATTTAATGATATCATACTGATTCTCCACACTATACTACCTATGAATCTGTTGGATATAAAATTTTTGGCCACACCCATCACTATATGTCTAAAAAATTATTCATATATGAAATAATCAATTTAATTCAAGAAAAATGTGCCTTATCCTCAAATATTCGTATTCAATAAAGAAAAAGGATTTATTAATATTTCGCCAGATAAAAAAAATAAAATTCAATTTAGAATACCATATTTATAAATGATATATGGTTTAATAAATAAACACAAACCTGATAAATAATATGGATATTTATAAAAAATATATTACCTCAGGATCATAGGAAAGTGAATTTTTCAAGGGAAATTAAATAACTATAAAAATGAATAAAGGATGTGAATTAAAATATTATCCCAGGTAAAAATAATAATAAAAAATATAATTTTATATAAATAATAGTATCAATACAAAATATCCCTAGTCCAATATTTGTAAGATAATGTTTTTTTGACATTGAAGAATAGAAATACCATTAGAAGATCTTCAAAATCATTTTTATGGAAAATAATCATCCCATTTTTAAAATAAAATTTTAAAACAAAATGCTCAAAAAAAATTAAAATACCTTTCTTTTAAAATAATCATTGAAACATATAAATAACTTTTTAAAACATTAATTGGTCATGACATCAAGAAATTATGTACATATTGAGTATGTTAAGACAATTATTCCATTCACATGTTCCATAAAATCCTAAAGGGCCTTATTTTGAAAAAATGATGTTTCATTTAAAAATAATTAAAGTTACAATGAACAAAACATCTTTAATAAATTATTGTCAAAAGGGTAAAAACGTTTTTCAAATAATATTTGGAAAAAAAATTTGGATGAAAACAAAAATCTAACCAAAGAGTGAAATGAAGTCATTTTTTATTATAACATTTTCTCAATCATATCATGTAAAAAATAGTGGATAAATAGTGCTATTAAAGAAAATATTCTCATGTAAACATAGAAAAATAAAATGAAATATTTTAATAAATAATGATTAAATAATTTCCATCAATGAAATCTCTAGTATAAACAATCCCGATTAAAATGAGATTGTGAAATAAACACATACAATGCTCATAACATTGAAGTAAGAATTAATCAATGAATCATTTATGTGTTTCAAATTTGAATCCAAAAAAAATAAGTGAAAATAAATCATAATATAGTAAAAATTAATTATACACATGATCATATATTATCAAATAAAATGAATAATTAATATAACCCAATAAAATTAAATTGATCTATTAAATTATTTACCACTTAGTAATATTCAAATAAAGTCCCATTTGATTAGATAATTATAATTGAAAGTTAAAATAGATTTATTTATTAATTAAGAATAATATTATGTGTCAAAGATGAATCCTATACACCATATAAATGAAATTAGGTGCACAACATTACAATATGGCTCAAAAAGGGAAATTGAGATGATATCCTTTACTAGTTTGGTAATATTTGGAATCATAATCCCATTAAATAATAATATCTAATAAAAATTTAAATATAATGAAAATAAGGATATTAATTATATAAAATTTCAAAATTATAGTAAATACACCACAAAAATTAATATGTGGTGAATATGGAATATGCCTCCCAGAAATAAGAGAGAGACTAGAGGTCTCCAATCTCAAACTTATTTTTGGTTGAACATGATTTAACCTCTTGTATAAGGGTTTTAAATGTGTTATTTATTTATAATAGAACCATATTAATATTTACAATATCATATATTATTATTTTATAACATATTATCCCAGGTTTATTAATAATTATTCATTATTTTCATTATTCAGAGTGTTAATTGTATTTTTTCATTCAAAATTTGTCATGAAATTTTAAATTATTGAGAATACTATATATTTAAATCAAAAAATAATAATAATAATTACATAATTATCATATTTATAAATAAATTAAACTTTTAATACCAATCATGAATGTTGTTTTTTTGAAATTAAGTACATTGTGATCATAAAGATGGTAGGTAATATTTACACATGAGTAGTATTTCCATTATTTAACGATCATTATAAAAAGAAGGTAATTAATATTTTGTCTTTATATAATGATAATTATATCATCTATACCAAATTATGTATTTATATATACTTATATATATCGACCAAATGGTGTGGGGATAAAAATAGTGTGACATCACCTCGTGAAGGAGGTACTCCACATGTACATGAATGATGTTATCATGATTCATTGAGTGAAAAGGGAAAAATAAAGTGATCTATTAACTTTTCATAATTAGAAATATTTTATTAATATAATAATTATTTCATTTATATCACATATATTCATACACTTTTGTCCTTATTACATTCCTTGTAAAACATTAGTGAATGGAAAATCACATTGCTTCGTGAGGTGGTAGTCTGCCTTGAACATGAGTGACGTTATCGTATTCCCTATATAATGGAAAGTAAAAAATGGGTATAATATATAATAATTCAAGAGTTAAAATTATTATATAAATATCATATATATATATACTTTAGATCCATCATCATACCTAACTGTGAGAAGGGGTAATGGATAGATAAATGACATTGGCACGTGAGTCAGTAGTACGTCGTACAAATGAATGATGATTTTATAACACATTTGATGGATGTGTAGATAGTTGTGGTTATATACATAAAAAAAATATAAAATCATATTTTTTATTTTTTATTACTATAAAATCAATTATTAATATTAATTTAATGATGTTGAGGAATAAATTAAAAAAGCGATTGATGAAGAACATTTTCTCTTCCTCATGTAACCTCATTAGGTTTTCATCAAAATCCTTCCAATGATGAATTTTTGAGAAAAATAATTTTTATAGGATGATTGGACGAAATTATGGAAGTTATTTGGGAAGGTATTTTTAATCCAAAATGGTTTTAATGATTTAATTGGAAATTATAGGGGGTGGCCTTTTATAACTGAGGTGAGTTTCACACTTGTAATTTGTGAAAGGAAAAATGTGTACCCACGTTTTTCAAATGAAAAAAGTGTCATAAATGGATAATAATAATTAATTAGACATTATAATGTCTAAATATGGTCATAAGATATATTTTGGGAAAATTTGTGGTTATTGTATCCCTGATATTTTTATTTTAACCCCTAATAAATCTATTTTTACTTTAGCTACAGTAAATAATTTTTATAGATTTTACTGTTAATTATTGTCAAAAATTATGTTTAACTTATTAGATAGCACAAATTATGATGATTAAAAATATTTAATCCCTTTTTCCAAATTCCGTTAACATATATGGAAAAATATAATTTAAAACCAACCCCATAGACATGACGAAAAAAAGGTTTTCAAAGAGAAAATGTACAAAACTTCTAAAAAATTATTAATATTAAAATTTTATTTGGAAATTATTAAAATTAACTAAATTTGAATAATAAATATTTAATTTAACTAATTTAAAATTAAAATCAATTAGAAATATAATTTATCCTCATAAATAATTTAAACTAAAAGTTATTTTGAATTAAAATTCAGTATTTTCCACTGTTTATAAAAAAGGAATCATTTTTGAAAAATACCAAATATTTAACCTAAGATAAATTTTTGATAAGAATTTAAATTAATATTTTTATTTTATCAAATTAATATCATAAAATTGTTACTAATTAGTTTATATTTACGAATGAATAGCATGAAAAAATTCTCTTTTAGAAAAATAATATAATTTTTGAGAAAACATTTCTTTTTATTTTAAATGATACTTATTTTATTTATAATAAATTGATAAACACAATATAAATAATTTTTTTATTAATTTTATTACCCATAAATTAAATGTCAAGGTTTTAATAGTATACTATATAATGGTTCTTTTAGATTCAGAATTTCTTGTTCCACTAACTATCGAAGAGAATAAATTTAAACAAATATATCTCATGGTTTGTTTCAGATCAACATTCCATGTCATATATACTATATATTACAATGATATTTATTATAATTTCAAGTTGTTACATATTAAAATAATAATAGGTTAAATAATTTATTTATTTACTGAATGAACATGATTAAAAAATAAACAAAAATGAAATAATATAAGACATAAAATTTCTTAAGGATGTTCTGCAATAACTAATTTATGAGCAGTTATTTCTCCTACATCAATATATTGAGGATTTAAGAGGTAAATCACTTAAAATTAATGGTATCAAATAAAATTTAATAAATTATTACACATACTTTTTATAGGAATAAATAACGAAGCGGAGTAACCCTTTCATTTTACTGAAAATAGAATAAAACTAAAAGACACTTCGTTTTAGAGGTTTTCAAAGAAAACAAAATAAAAAATGACGATATGGTTCATTTGAAACAAAAATTATGAATATAATTCCCTAATATATTAATAATAATAAATAATAAAATTAATATATATATATATATATATAAATTAGAATAGAGGACTGTTTAGAATTAAAAAAACTTTTGATTGGAATTGGGGGAACAAGCATAACCGATAGAAATTTGAGATCATTAAAGATAGTGTATGAATTACAAGCCTCTATGGTTTTATTTACAGGACCAAGGAAATTTTAAATCCTATAGAATATATTAGGGTTCATTGAATCCATTATAGTTTAAGTCATTTAATGTGGTATCAACATTAATGTAGGAATTAACATGTAGTCACAACACTATAGGGTAGTAACTGATAACCATTGGGTTGCCAATGGGATAATTATATATTTATAAGGTATATAAAACCTAAAAGTTAATTTTTTGTTCTTATAGTAGTTACAGAACCCTAATTTCAATCCATAAGTTAGCTCCACTAAGTATTTGATTGGATTCCTTGTACCAGGAAACATCCATCTAGTTCCACTAGCTGGCTGATTGTACAATACTAGGTAATCGTTGGTGAAAACATCGATGTCATTCTAGAATGTCCTTCCATGATTTTTTATGAATTTTTTGGTCCAATTAAAATATATTTTGAAACATAAAAAGGGAGAGATAAAAACACATAAAAAGACATTATTAAAACACTAAAAATTAGCTGTGATCAATAAAATACATTTATGAGATTGAGGTACTATAATCACCTCCAATTTAGGATAAAAACACTTGAATAAGAAGATATATGATATTGTTCTAAAATTATTACATCCAATTTATTTAAAAAAATAATTTCAATATTTCATAATAAAATTAAATCAATATGCATCTTTGAACATATAATTCTATTTCATTATTCAAAAAAAAACAAATACAACTAATTTTACTAGATGTTTCTTTTCTAATTTAAAATATATTAAAATTATGGAAATTATAAAATTAATAAGGATACTATAAATTTCTCCTCAAACCATAAATTTCCCCCATTAATGATTATAAGAAATAACTCATGTACATTGTTAATGAAATAATGGTTTATATAAATAGATAACATAAAATAAGAGAAAAATTTATATATTTTGATTTCAAAAGAAAAAAAATAATTTAAAAGATAAAATAAATAAATTTTGAAAAATAAAATACATTTTAAAGAAGCTAAAATTTCTATCAAAAATCATATTTCTACTAGGAACATTAATGAATTTAGAAATGGGGTTTCTCCCAATAAATAATTAAAAACACAAGGATCCATGATACATTAAAAAATAATTGGAAAATAAAAAACTAAAGTACGAAAAAATTTGTAAAATAATGAATTTTAAATAAAATTTTAAATTTAAATCCACTAATAAAGTTATGAAATATTTTTTAATAATCCAGATAAGAATATCAAGAGTTCCAATCAAAGAGTAAGGTGAATTCCTACTCATCTTCAGCAGCGTGAAGATTAGATATAAAATCCAATCATACCATTTTAGGATAATACCGCTAGGTGAATTTTCACCAGAACCTCATCCACTTTTTTTATCGAGATTGGAATTTATTTTCAAAGAATATTACACTCAAATTACATGACCAATTTTAATGAAATGTTTGAAAAAAAAATCATGATTTAATTTATTTTATGTAAATATAAGTGAAAATGGATATTTTTAATTAAATTAAAGATAAATTATTTGAAATAAGTTCAAAAGATAATAGACTTATAAAAATAAATATATGATTAAAAAGTTTTTATATAAAATTATCATATTATAAAATAGAGAAATTATTTCAAATTATATTTGAGAAATATTAAGAAAACATTGAAATTCTATAAAATTATTTTGTTGATAATAGAATTCCAATAATAAGATAATAAAAACATTTAATGAAATAAAACTTATATGCTATTCTAATTTCCCAGTTTTAGAAATCAAAACTTTATCCCTTTATAAAAAACATATGAAAAAATAGTTATATTGATAAAGAATATAGAATAAAAATAAATTGAGGAATAATCTAAATTAAAGGGATTTAAGAAATGAATATACTCATAAATATTGATAAACTATATAAGATATATAACTAGGTGATTCATTCATAAGTATTATGATAGATATTATTTGACAAATAAATTATATCAAGGATTATCGAATCCCATAAAGAGTGTAAAAATATTAAACAAAATTAAATAAGTTTTATATAAAAGTGATATCTCCATTTATATAAAGCCTCATCTTATGGAAAAATGAGAGTTGAAAACAATGTAACTGATCAAGGACATATAAAAATGATAGTGAGGGTAAGACAATAAAGAAACTAGATTAATCATTAAATTGAAACAAATGATCATAATATTTATCTTATAATGCTCCCAAGAAAAAAAATGAATTAAATTCAAAGAAAAATATCATAATTCAAAAGTAGATAAAATTGAATTTCAAAATAGAAAGTCTTATATAGTATTAAGAATATATAAATCACGAATTTTATGAAGTTATTTATAAAATTATATAAAATGTTTTTATAACCATAAATTATTTTAAAAAACAATTTATATTAATAAAATGAATAAAATAAATGCTTAATTTAATTTTGAAAACATTTTTAATGAAAGGAAAAATAAAGATAATGCTTTCCTTAATGAATATTTTCATGACATGAAATATAAATATTTTCATCCTAGTTAATTAAAATCAAGATGTTATGCAGCGAGGGGTTTTAGGTGAGAAACAAGAGCATGATGTTCCACCACTTTTAAAACATAAATAAAATATCATTAACAAAGGTATAATGTCAATAAATAATAATTCTTATTCCAAAGATCATACTCTTTATGTTAAACTCAGAGTAGTCATTGCACATATGTCTTGAGAACTAACTATCCAAGTAACATGTAACTCTATGGGACATGATCATGAGATTTATTGCTATAAAATCAAGAGACTAAATATTCAAATAGTCAAATTTGGTTGTATATATGATAAATAAAACAAATTTCAGAATCTATAAATTTTTAACCTGTGATTTCGAATTAAAATTATTTAAAATAATTATATTAAATATGAATAAACTTAATATTTATATAAAAATAAAATTTTCAATCACATTCACAAATAAGATTTTTGGTTTTACTATAATTATGGAAACAATTATCTATAGTGAATCACTATAAAAATTATTAATTTTAGAGGTGTTATCTTGATTTGAAAATCTAAAACCAAAATTATTTCATATATTTTATTGAGTAACTAAAATTTTATTTAAATTTTTCTCACCATGGGTTAATTTATCAAGATAATTATTGAGGTTCATGATGGTTTATTCAAGAAGATTTAAATTAGTATTATCAATTAATATCAATGATAACACTATAATTTTTTTAAAATGATGATGATTTTCAAAAACATTTTGATTAAATTATTTTTTAGATCTATAAATATTAAGGTATGTTTAGAAAACAATTTTAGAGTTTATCTCAATAATATTTAACATCATTGTAGTTTAGATGTCAATAATAAAGAGTAAATTTGGAATAATAATAAGATAATGACCAAAAATTATCACTTACCATAACTTTTACAAGATACAGTTGGTGTTAGCATCACTTTAGTCAGAAGTGTTGAGGGGATCATCATGTACACTCCAAGTACATATATTGTGAGATTTATTCCCTTTATTACATTATTTTATCTTTATTTTTTATGTGGGGAACTTTGGTTTTATTTGACACTTATCTTCCAGTTAAAACATGTCAATGGGTTCCTTTCATCAATTTACTTTTTGGAATCTTTGAATAATTTCCTTGTTTTTGTGTATTTGTTTAATTTCATAGTTAGATGAGTAGTTTTAGTGTTTTTATGGACATATAAACATTTAATAATAATAAATAAATTATATTTTAACTTTATGGACCTCTCTTTCTTCCAATTGAATTTTTATTTTCATAGTAGTTTAATTGGTCATTAGAAAACCAATAGGTTCTTCCAAATCCATGTTCTTGATATCTGTGGATACTTATATTCTTGTTACCTCCGGTGATTAAGGACATGTAAAGACCCAATGTATTTTCTTCAATAGATTTTTTCGGAATAGTATCATCATGTTATTTTTATCCATTTCATATGTCTGTAAAATGAGTGTACATTTTACTAATATATTAGTTAGAATATATTCTAAAACATTAAAAATAATTTCTACAGATATCAAGTATGTTGTCTTTAAATATATTAGTGCATTCATGGGTAAATTCATCTAATTTCAAAATTTCATGAGAAATTTTTCAAGTAAAAACACACAAAAATTAATTTTTATAAAACATATATTAATATAATTCAAGGATTTTCCATCAACATCAAAAATATAAATATCATGAGGAGCCTTTTTTTCTCATTCATTTGTATGAATAAAACCATGAATATTTAATTTTAAAGTGGTTAAACAATGTTTCTAATAAAATTACACAAGAAAATTTTCCTATAAATATAATATATTCTATAATATAATGGTAAAAGTACCTTTGAGTGTCCTTTAAGAGAACCATGGGTGTGAATGTTAGTGTAAAATGGAAATCAATGTTTCATAAAATTGATTAATATATTTCAAAACAATTTTTTTGAAAAAAAGATCTAAATAAGTTTGTTTTAATGAAAAAAATCAAAATAAGAACTACTTTGATAACAATAGTTTGTCAGAGTTAGATTGAAACTGGGGATGAATTTAATTTTAAAAATTCAAACTAAAATTGGATGGAATGGTCAATATCAATGTGATCCCTTAGAGGGTGACAAGGTGAATCATTTGTCTTCTATTTTTATGTTTTATTACTTAAGAAAAAACATTCACATTTGGTTAATGTGTAATGAATCTTCTGGAAAACCATTAAACATTCACAACTATAGGAAAATATATATTCATAAGTTTCACTCACCAATAAGAGGATATAATATTTATAATTTTTTATAGGTAATCTAACATCACACAAACCATTAGGAAAAAACATTTAAGTTGTAACAATGTTTATGAAATATTCTTTCACATGAAAATAATTATATTTTATCAATAACCCATGTTCTCCTTGCATAGATAAAACATATAACAATATTTTATAAAAAATGTTTGAACCATATCCAACAATATTTATTATGTTTTCTTTGTGTTGAATGTACATTATTTAAACTTTTCCTTTGTGGGAGTTATTATTCATCACTTTAATGCATACCAGTGATAAAGCACTTCTTCCAAATCATTTGTATGAATCTTTTTATATGATCACTTATCCATCTAGTATACTTGGTTCGATGAAACTAATTATAATGAAATTGTCTTATGATCATCCTTTTATAACTGATTGACCCAATTTTACCAATCACATATTTTCTCTATTCATCTAATTCCTCTTTAACCCATTCATTTGATCAACTCTGCACACCATTATTCTGGTGCTAATTGATGGGAAGAATATGTGTGATATCCATCATATTGATGATAGTTAAAACTATTCATCTAAGTGTCTCTTTACGTATAAATCACATCACCAAACAATAATAATCTCAACACAATCCTCTTAAAACCCAACCCCCCTTTTTATAGGAATCACTTATCATTTAATAACTCAACATAAATAACTCCTTGAAGGATTCCTTATATTGAAGAGATAATCACAGACTTTACTTCATTATTATTAAAACATTCGTTGTCCATATCTAAATCATCAAATTAAAGACTTTATGAAAACATTATAAATATCATTATTCATTCAATCATGTATGCCTTCATAACACTCTTTTCATCTAGTGAAACATCATAACACTTCTTTTTCATAGTGGAAACATCATAACACTTCTTCCATATTTTAGAATCTTATTTAGGTGTTCCCTTAAAACGTTTTAAAAACATATTGGAAAAATTTTAAATACTTTTACATAATCCAATGACTCATTTATAAAACCATCAACTATTAACTTATCATAGAAACCTCTATATTATTACATCATATGGAAACATTTGTCAAATAAATTTTTAAACAACTAAAAAATATTTTGTATAATGATTATTGAAAATGTAATTTGATGGAATTTAAACTTTTCACCGTTATAATGATTTAAAAACATTTTATTGATTGGTGGACTATGTAATATGAAATTAAAAGTGTCCAACTAGTGCACTCTATCTGATGAAATTTTCTTAAGTCATCTAATACTTCTTAAAACATCCAATGATTGATATAATTCATAAATATATTATCGATAACACTTCATATTCCTTTTAAATATGAAACGTCATAAAAATATATTATTTAATTGTGAAACTTCATTAAATCACATCTTAAACCTTTCATAGTCACACATTTCTTAGATAGAAATAGTCACTTTTCATTCCAAAACATTGTATAATGAAATTAGTAGAGCCAAACCTTTAACTCCCACATTGGAATTAAGATTGGATCAAAAAAATATAAATAGTCCTGATGGTTCAAAAATTTGTAATATTAAATCATCATCTGATTTATTATACAAATATCTCAGTCGGATGACACAGTGAATCCTTTGGTCTCATCCTTTGGTTGTTCACCACAAAATGAATGACTCAATCTATTGTGCATGACCTGTTATCCTTAATATGATGACATTGTTCTATTAGACACTCTGTCCCGTCTCATTTTTAATACAATAAGGTTATGTGATTTATTTTCCCAAAAAAATGTTAAGTAATTTATATTGATAGAAAAATAAGTAGCATTAAGAAACACTTCTTCATTCATAACCTACATGCTCTTATAACCTCTAAATTCTTCAAAATACCTCAAAAACTCTGGTCCTAATAATAATAGGTGATAGAAATGTGAAATTAAATTATAAATCAATGTAATAAAAATAAAATTTAAAATCAGCTGTGTATTAGAAAAAAATAATTGAGAGATTGATAGGTATTAAAAAATAGATTTAGAAAACGATGGATGAAATGATTGATTCATTGATTTAATTGAATATATTTATAAATAAAAGATGGGTAAATTAAATAATGTGTATAATTTGTTCAGGAAGTTCACATATAGTTCAATTATAATCCCACTATCTCCAACATCAATTTATTAAGGATTTATGGAATAAATCCCTTGACCTTAGCGGTATAAAAGAATCTAGGATAAAATGAATATGCATTATTTTTACTAAAATAATTAATCAAACTAAGTAAACAATTATTTTTTTAGGAATAAATAATGAAACCAATAGACACGTGGTTATAATAGTTTTCAATGAACACAAAAGAAAAGAATAAGATAAAGTTTTTTGAAATATATTCCCATTAAAGATCAATCTCTATTCTCCAAATTATAAATAAATAGAATGTTAAAAGAGATGAATAGAAATTATAAGGGAGGATAAATTACCATTACAAAACACATTTGATAAGAATTAACTGAATAATCATAACCGGTAGTAAATTGAGATCATTTAATTTCATTTATTATTTCCAACATACCCATGTCTTATAGATAATCTCTAATGGATCTAGTAATTGTCTATTGTATCATGGTGTTAACAAATCTATTGGAGGTTGAATCAAGAAAATAAGGATCCTAACTAATATAGGATTTTACATTCTATCCTAACACTGAAGGGTGGTCGCTGGTACGCACTGTGTAGCTAGTGGGATACCTACAATTTTCTGGTATACTGTTATATTGACCTTGAAATTCCATGCATTAATATTACATGAATTTTTGTCTAACATTTAATAATTTACCAAAAAAACACTACCAAAGACCATATTAGTTTTGAGCATTTGGATGCATGGAACACAAACATCAAATCTGGAAAAATAACTTCAATTTTTCGCACATAGATCTTCCCCTTTAGTATCCCTACCTAAAACCGTTCTTTATAGCCTAGGGAATAGAAAAAATAAGAAAAGGTGGAGCTTAAATGTTATTAAGGTCAAACAAGGGATAGATGTAAACATAATCTTGAAAATAAGAGTTTCAGAACATGATCATGAAAATATACTATCATACATTTTGTATCAAGGATCATAATCATTAATTGTGGAAAATTGATTAGAAGTTTAAAATACATGAATCATAAGGGAAAAACAATTTATATGAAATCATAACATAGAAATATGACATGGATTTTTTGGTAAAAAAATAAGAATATAAAAGGATTAAAATAGTAGACAAGGAATTACTGCCGATGGAATCTTAGTAGTATGGGTTCACTCCCTATGGGATATTTGTAGTCATGATTTACTCTGATGACCAACTATGTATTCAAGGTTCACTCACAAAACCGTCTTAGTGGAAAAATTCCTTTACTAAACCGAGTTCACTCCCAATTCCATCCATGTCTATATCAAAAGTTATAAATAATTACTCAATCAGTATAATGGATATATAGAAAACAACCATCTCATAATGAAAACCATATATATGTGTTCCACAAGATCATAAATCATTCAAAATATCATATCCCACAAAAGTAAATGGCTTTTGAAAACATAATTCAATCATAACATAGCCTAGGGAAATGAAATGGGTTTCAAGAATATCCTTCCATCATAAACATAAATCATTATTATAAAGAATAAGTATGGTATCATTGAATAATATACCCTATGAAACATAGTTAACATCAAATAATTTTAACATAGATGGAAAAAGTTTTTTTTGAAATATAATTTGAAATAATTCTTGCGGAAAATATCCTTTCCATTTTTGAAATCAAAAAATTTTAAAACATGACATTTTTAGAAAACCTTAAAATGTAAAAATAACCGTTAAATATTATTAAATAATATTTTAATACCATTTAAATCATCTTTTAAATCATTTTACTTGAAAATTCATAATATATCATTTGAAACACATTCAAAACATTTTTAAAAAACATTGATTTGATGGATGATATATTTCCAAATAGAGAGATAATGAAATTACATGAATCTTAAAATATCATAAAAATAAGTAGATTCCTGATAAAACATTTCAATGGATGTTATAGACACCTCATAAATGAATATTTTTTCATAACATAACATATGTATTAAAAAAGGAAAACGGAGACAAAATTCCCTTATTGATTTGGTTATTTTTTTAGTGTAAAACACATAAAATATATGTAACAAAATGCGTATGTAAATACACATAAATTTTCATAATAATAGTCATTAATTAAATTCATGTATAGTATATACAGTATAAAAAATAAAAAAATAGCATATATGGCATATGTAACACATAAATAAATGGGAGACAAAAGCCCTTTCTACTTGAGTAACATTAGAATTGTGTACCCCCTGAAAGAATAAAATAAATTATATATTTATGTATAATTAAATGAAGGAATTTAATGATATAACATTTCATTGTTAATTATATATATCACATAAAATAATTCAATGATGAATATGGCATGTATCTCATGAAAGTAAAAATTGAAATGAAATTCCCTTACATTGAGTGTGGACTTCCATAAAACATGTTACAACCTATTGTATAATAATGTATTTTTATTATAAATCTACCACATAACCATATTAATATATTTAATACCATATATCATTTACTTATGTCTTTATATTACACTCTTATTAAAAATTACATGTTAATGTTATGTCTCGGGTAATGACCACGTTGTTTTTCATTCATTCTTTAACTTCTTATCCTTATAACTCTTACAAATATCATGATTTAATAATATATAGTATTATAGTAACTATATAAATATTATTAATAAAATTATTATATACAAATTCATGGTGATTTATAATAGTTTTTCACTGAAAATAAAATATATTTTTCATTGAGACGGTAGGGAGCACGTACACATGAACGTTGTTTTCGTTTTCTTGCCCGATTAAAAGAGAGGGAATTGTATGAAATATAATCATTATATATTCATTTTTTCTCATATATCATATATATTCAGAAAATTCATCCTTATTACCATTAATTTGAAATATATATGAAAAACAAATCACATTTCATCATGGAGATGGTAAGCCATATATACCCATGAGTGACGTTATCATTCCCCAAATTATTAGATGGTAAAAAGGTTAGATATGACAATATAACTAAATAAGAATAATTATTTCATGATTATAATATATATAAAAAAAACATTGTTTACATCATAATTCCCACCATGATAGGTGGTAAAGGAAAAACAAACTGCCATCATACACATAAACATTATGGTTGGTACACATTAAATGGACTTGTGTGAAAGTATACGTCAAAACCCTAATTTAACAAAATAAATGTTTATCCATGGTACTTATGTTATAATATAATCATTAAATTAAAATAATTATGGTTTCAAATGAATAAATAAAATAAAAAAGTTTGTTGATTACTGTTGCATCTTTTTTGGGTATCCCCTTTTGATTAGAAAAAAAGGACTTATTTGGTCAGATATATACTCAGATGAAATATTCTAGCTTGGAAGTAAAGAATTTGTGAGGATAAATTTTTATAGGTTATTTTATCCAAATAGATTTATAGTATTGAATAAAATACCGCGAGAGGTTCCCTTTTATAAGAGATTGGGGAACTTTTAGAAACACTCAAATTATTAATTTATAATAAATTGACTCCCAATAAAGATACCTAAAACTTCAATATATTAGAATTTAATAAGATATAATGTTTTAATATTTTCAATTAAAAAATTTTATGTAGGTTTTTATTTAATTTTAAACCGTATATTTTTTATTACCCCTTAGTTAACCGATTATAATTATAACTTTTCTAATAATGTATTTCATGTTAATAGAACGTAATTTTTACCTATAATGTGTAAATTGGACCATAAATAGTCAATTACAGATATTTTATACTATATTTCATCCCATTTTCATAATTTAATATTTTTATTGTTTTTAAATGATTTAATAAAATATGACATTCATAAAATATCAATTTTTTCAATATTAACACTATTCATTATTTTTCTTTTTACAAATATCATAACTACATCATATATTAGAACCAATTAAATTACCTCATCCCTAATATGTCACTATCATTTTTACATTTTTTGGATGGAATTAATTATATAAAATTAAATTTATTTTAATATTTTGAATATCATTTATTTGGTATTTCAATTGATTAAATTATTGATGCATAATCATTATAGAATCCTTTAAGGTATTAATTTATTTCATAAAAATTAAAATAAATTTATAATGATAAATAGAAAATATTTATCTTTAATGTTACTATTAATAATTGAATTTTTCATTTTTCAAACCCTGTATTATAAATGATATAGTTATTAAAAATATGAGTATGCCATTTTTAACTTTTCTTTAAATATAATTTTTTAAATATCTTACTCTCATAAAAGTTGATTAAAAATGTTATAATATTAGAAAAAGGATGATTTTGGTTGAAACCAACTAATAAAAATAGGTTAAAATAATTTTTATAGAAAATTTCTATTATTTACAATATTATATATTGTCCATAATTACCTAATTTACCTTTCACCCGGTTAAAAAAAATTACTAAAGTTAATATTCATGATTCTAAAAAACAAAAGAAAAATATTGTCAAAATTTGGACCCTATAATTCTAACTATTTAATCCTTATTTCAGAATTCCAAAAAAATAATTTTTAATAATTAATTTAAAAGTAATCCCATTGATGGGGTGATAAAACATGTTGTGAAAGTTAAAACATGCATAAATATTGAAACATTTTTATATTTAAATTCAACGTTAAATTGATTCAAATTACCTTAATTATATGAAATAATAAAATTTATATGAATCTATATTTTAAAACTAATAAAAATTTTAAATTAGCACTATAAATAATTTCAATGAAAAAGCTATATTCAATTAAAATTTTGTATTTTTTACTATTCATACAAAAAAATAATCTTATCAAATACAATTTCAAAAATTTAGTCAAAGTAAATTTCTATATTATTAAAAAAATTAAGAAGTTTATTTTTTAAAATAAAATATATAAAATTGTAAAAAAAATTAAAAGGGGTCCCCCATTAAATGGTGTTAAAATTACCCTTTTGAGAAATATAGGGTTTTAAGCATTAAATTGGATTGGATCTTTTCTTATGCCTATACAATGTTTTGGATAAAGTTCAAAAATAATTGATTTGATATATACCATATATATTTAACTAATATAATTAACTAATTCTCATTTATTTAATTTATTAAGACAAAATAACTTTTGGAGCATATAAATAAATATATTTCCATTATTTTCAATTGGAGTATATTTTCATATCTGATTTATCATTAACCTATTTATTCATATTATAAGACATTTATTTTCATAATTTAGTTAATAATAGTAATAAATGATAATTTATCAGCTCAATTATATCTTATTATATGAAATAATAATATTTTAATAATTTATTGTCGACATGTGAAACACGGTCTTGTGTGTAACATAAGCTACTGAGAGAAATCGACATTTTGAGTAACACAATACAAGAATAGTGTTGTGTATACCACCAGATAATCTATGTGTTGTGTATAGAACAACATTGACTTGGTGTTCTATATAAATAAATAATAACTTTGTCTTTCATATAACACAAGTTATACTCAGTATCGTGTGAGATTAAAAGTACTGAAAAGATTAAATTATCTAAAACAAAATATTTCCAAAATTATTGTTGTGATATATTCTACACCCCTTTAAATGAAATTTTCCCTCTAATTTCTTCTGGGATTTCAATGTTTTAATACTATTATTTCCCTTTCATAAAAACCTACATCATAAAAATGAATACTAAAACTCCATAAAGATAGAAACATTACAGTTACCAAAAGTAACTCATAAATAGGTTTCCACATAGGGGAATATATGTGGGAATTTAAAACATAGACATGGAAGAAAAATATAAAAATCATGTTCTAATGGAGAGTGATAGATAACATGGTTAGGATAAATTTAACAATCACAAACCTATAAATATACATCGATCTAAGGGATGCTTTTATTCTTCAAAAATGATCATACTATGATTTTTTTTCAATATCCATTCCCTAGAGTTGAATAATTTTTATGAAAATAGAAAATTAATTGGTTTCATCACATTTTGTAGTCATAATTCCATCCTTTCATTGTTCGTCGATCAATTTCCACTTCATCTCTTATTCCATGAAATGAAGGTGAATTTTTCATTACTAAAGCATTATCAAATCATGGACTCCATTGAATGATAGATTATTCCATCTATTTAAATATCACAAAAAAATGGTTAACAATGGTTATCCAAAATAAATAAATCCACATATAGAGACATGATACTTTAATATCAAATACCTCATCTGAATTTCAAACAAAAAAATATCATAAATTTTAACCTTTATGATCCCCTCAAAAATTTAAAATCCAAAACTTTTTAATTAAGGTAATTAGAAATCAAAAATTAAGTCATCATTAATCCACCAAACTACTTGATGTAACTCTTAATTTTCATAGAACAATATATGAATTCCATTATCATATATTCACTTGAAATATGGTAATTATCAATAATTCTTATATAAAACATGCATTCATTCATAATTCAAATATTATTGGATATTTACCTATGTCCAAAAATGTTGTAAACTCCATCTATGATAGCAAAAACCACATTATAAAGAAATCATTAATCGGTTCAAAGGTAATAAGTATCATCCAGTTTACTTATTTATATCCATAATAGCCTTATCAAAACATAATTATATTGACTTTAAGAACATATTTTGGGTCGTTTTTCCCTTAATATCATGTTTCCCATGAATATCATCTTTCCATTAAACGACATTTCTATTTTTTCAACATTATTAAACATATCCTTTTTAATCCATAATGAAAAATTTATACTGAAAATAATTATATATTTAATAATTTATATAATATAATATTTTAATTCCAATGAAAGTTCACTTCAATCATCCAATTTTATTCCTAAACAATTATTTAGAATTCATCGTCTTAATATTTCATCCAATTTGAAAGATGAATCATGTATTAAGGTTCCTCAACATTAATCTAATCATGATTTTTTATGTTTAATAAATACAATATAGTTAAAACAACCCATACCATTCACATGTTGTTTAGGTCTCTTTATCCTCAGTAGTATAAACAATACTCATACCACCTTCCTGATTCTCTTCATGAGATTTCCACTTCAGACATCGATTTTCAAAATTTCCATAATTTTCACATATGAAATATTCAATGTCAACACAAATCGTTCTTGTTATTTATATTGAATAAGAAAAGATAGAATATTTTTAGACACACTTACCATAGAAGAATGAAGCTCATATTCATAAAACATTACTTATAGGATTCCTAAATCATGACACCTACTTTTAAATATATTAACCATTTGGGTTATCCTTAGATACATCCTTAGTCATGTACTTAGAAATATCTCCATGGATATCACTATAGTTTTCTCATCCTAGTGTCCACATTTTGACAAAACCTTCGCTAGGATACCAACTATAACGACCTAGTATTTTCATACATTGATATTAAATCATTATTGTGAAACATTCCACCCATTACATAAAAACACGCCTATATACCATATTAGATTAATTCTTTTGGAAACATGAAACACAAACTTCTAATATAGTTAAAGGTATCCAATGTTTCCAAAAATGATCTTCTCATTTATTACCCCTCCCTAAAAACATTAATTATATCTTTTGGGAGATAAAACATAAAAAAAAGAGATCTCATATTCTCAGTAACTATAGACAAGGGAGACTTTTAAAAAAAATCATGATAATTGGGGTATTGGAACACTATATTAAAAATATAAGATCATAAATTATGTATAAATGATCATAAACATGAATCATGGCATAAATATTTATTTTATTTGATATATGAATCATAAAGAAATAAAAAAACAAAGTCCATGAAATCATAACATAGAAATAGTAAATGGAATTTGTGGTAAACATGTAATCGTATAAAATGATTTCCATAGTAATCAAGGTATCACCTCAAATTACATATTACTATTATGGATTCATTTTACATACAATATCGGTAGTAATGATTTACTCCAATGACCGTGTTAGTATTCAAGGTTCACGCCCAAGACCATATTAGTGGAGAATATCCTTTACCAAACTAACTTCAACCCCTATTCCATCAATGTATATATCATAAGATATAAATCATTACACAATTAATTAGAGGGAGTTATGGGTCCCACCAAAAACATAAATAAAACCATAAATATGTGTTCCATGAGAACAAAAATAATTCAGCATCTCAAAACCCATTAAACGAAATTGGTTTTATAAAAATTATTCAATCATAACCTTACCCATGTAAAATAAATGGGTTTCATAATTATCATTCCATCATCAAAATTAAACATTATTATAAATAATAATAATGGTATCATTGAATCATATCCTTAGTGAAACTTTGGTAACATCAAATAATGTTATCTTATATGTAAAAATGGGGTTTTGAAAGATCATTTGGAATCATTCTTGAGGAAATTATACTTTTCATTTTTTCAATCAAACAATATTAAATCATATCATATTTACAAATACTTATTAATTTTAAAATAACATTTAAATATTATAAAGAAAAAGTTAAAATCCAATTTAAATATATTTGAAATTATTTTTCGTGTATGTTCATAATTTACAATTTAAAACACTTTTAGAACATTTTTAGAAAAATATTTGAAGGAACATAGATTTCTAAACGAAGAGATAAAAACAGTACATGAAGTTTATAATATCATGAAAATTAGTATATTCATGATAAAACATGTCAAAGTTCAATATATATGCCTAATAAAAAAATATAGGTTTATAACATTACTATTGTCTAAAAGAAGGAAAATTTAAAAAAATTACCTAACTGATTAGGTAATTTATGTACTATAAAACCCTTGAAAGAGATATCATAAAATGGATATGTAAATAGCCATAAATTATAATAATATGATTCAATAAATATATTCATCTAAATTATATATAGCACACAAAAAACAAAATTTTTAAAAGGCATGTGTCTCAGAGAAAAAAAGGGTGACAAAAATTAATTACTACATGACTAACCATAGTATTTTGAACCCCTTAAAATAATAATTTCAATTATAGATTATAATATCATTAAATAAAATAATTTAATGATATAAAATTTCAAGTTCATTATTTACACCAAAAAAATATGCGAGTCTTGAATATGGAATGTATCTCAAGGAAATAAAAAGTGAGATGAAATTATCTTACCTTAAGTCTTGAATTCCATAAAATGTGTTAAAACCTTCTATATAATTATTAAAAGTTTATTATACATATACCATGGAAAAATATTCATATATATAATAAAATATATTATTAACTTATGACTTTATAGTAGTCACTTATTAACACTTCCATGTTAATGTTTTGTCTTGAGTAATAATTACTTTTTTTCATTAATTTTTTATCTTCTTATCATTAGTCATCTTACATAGATCATAATTTCATCATCACTAGAATAATTTTAATGATATAAATATAATATATATATATATATATATATATTCATTATATATGTATTCTTGGTGATTCAAATAGTTGGAGATAGAAAATAAAATACACTATTCAAAGAGATGATAGGTTGTACATACACTTGAATGTTGTTTTAGTTTACTTGGTAGGTTAAAAATAAGGAAAGTATATGATATATTATCATTAAAGAATTATTTATACTTCATATATATCATATATATTGTAACAACTCAGGTAAATGAATAATACGAAATTTTCATATTTATTAATATTTTTGAAATAAATATTAATTTTACTTTAAAGGTGATGCTATGTTCGATGGCTTACCTAACACAAAATAATGGGTTTCTCTGAAATATTATATTGGACACATGGATGAGTCATACTAAGAAAAATAAATATAATATAATCTTATTATTTTAAATGGTAGTTAACACCTAGACATTGTATTTGAAGTAATGGATAGAACTAACCATATTATGATTAAACATGTTTGTTAAACGTTTTGACATTTATCCAATAAAATATGGAGGCTTAAAATAAGAATGATTCCAATTTTAAAGATAAATACTCTAATACATTTCAAATGTCGTTTTATAACCTTTTGATGGAGAACCACTTTTAATTCTATTTTTTTGTCACTATTATATGTTCCGTTTTACAAGATTATCTCCTTATTTAGAAGTGGGACATCAAAATTTACATTGGGTAAAACTTTGGTTAATAAAGTTCAATTTTTAGTCAATAGTGAAAAATACTGCATTTTAAGTCAAAACTGTCTTTTTATATAATTTATTTATGTAATCAGATTTTTCTTATAAATGGTTATAATGTTCAATTATATTATATATATATTTTTTAATACAATTATTGTCATCAGAATTAATTTCACATTGAAATTGGACATAAACACAAGTCAATATTTTGGTAGTTTTTACTTCTTAAAAACATGTTTTTTGGTTTTCAAAATGGGAATTATTTTTAAATTAATTTCTGCATCTTATGTGTTTTGAATTTTGAAAAATGAATTCCATTTTTAGAATCAGTAGATCAAATTTTTTTAAATAGGTACCTTTTAATTTTAGGCATTATGAATAATAACTTTAGTAAATATGTTATTCACCATGGTTAAAGGGTAAATTCTGTTAATAAGGGAAACAATTAATATTATAATAATATTATGTTTCCATAAAACATGTTCTGACCCTATTGGATGAGATATGTCCAACCATGGGAATCCTTTTATTGATTTTTGGACCCCATAGATCCACTTGTGTGTGAAAATGACATATAACAACTTTTGATTTTAAGTCTTATAAAATATACCCTATATCATGTATATTTATGTAAAACAATTTCATAAAAGAAAGATTGGATTGAGGCCAAGCCCCTAACCATTTATTAAAATAAAGGAAAAGTTCAGTAAACAAGAACCACAAAACCAAAAAAGAAACTACATACCATCAAAATTTAACCCGTCATCACCTCCATGAACAAAAGATTCATCCACAGTCACTGAGTCACATTCTGAGCATTCACATAGCTTGATAACCTAAACAAACTTTCTCCTAAGATTAATTCTTTCTAAAAAGAGGAGATCATTAGTAGTTTTCGAACCTTTATTAAATGACCTGGTGGGGATCAGCTTTGGCAGTGAAGAGTAATCCTTCCTCATCCTTCTTCCCAGTGAAGCAAGCATTTCCTTCTTACTCCCAAACCACACATTCTTCCCTCCCTGAACAACATAACTATATGAGGGTCTGATCATGCCTCCATAATCTTATTTATAACTATCAGACATATCCCCCAATTTACGTGGGATCTTCATACCCTAATAAAGCTTTAATCGATTCTGAGGGAGATGACAATTATTGTCAATCACAACTATGCACTGCGCATTTTCCACCAATTCTATGCCTTCTCAAATCCCTTTTTCGATTATCTCATTCGCTACAACATCTTCTTGAATAGTTATATGCATCTTGACACCATCCTACATAACCTCCTCCAGACCCTCCTCCTCCAACTCTTGAAATGAATTTTCTATGGGAACAGTAACCAGCACACCCTCTTTAACATCAGCCAGGACTTTAAACCCAGCATCACAGACCTATGAAATCCCAATAGATGGTTGATACTCAAATCCAGTAGACTCCATGTTTCTCATTACACTAGGCCTCTAACCTCAGTGAATGTGACGTCCTTACTATTGCCAATACACTGGCCTTCAGTACCAGGATCACCTTAACCAGAGGTACTCTTGTCAGCAAAATGATTCGCACCATCTCCCACCATAAAATAATTTTTGATCCTATCAAAGACTACAAATTCCCTCGGATTAGAGGAGGCCACTACATTTTTTCCAATAAACACTGCATATCGAAACTCATAACCAGACTCCTTGCCATTAACCATGTCATGTAACTAATTCTTCCCCACACATATCCTCACCTTCAAAACAGATCTCATACTACTACCTTCAGCATGACACGACAAAACCAGATGCCCCAGATGACAACATTTCGAGCAGTAGCTAAACCATGACTCAAACAACACAGCTTGCTTCCAACTAAATTCTGTCCCAACTGCAATACAGATAAAATACACGGGGGGCTTTGACACGTCCTCCTCAATGCAGATGCATAGAATGATGGGGTGAATCATGGTAGATGTGCGTACATCATAACATAGGAATTGACCCACTATATTACCAATCATACGGATAATCGTGGGATTTAGAAAGGGTAAATGAAGGTGTTGAAAGCTTACCCATGTCACGATGGAGGGTGGGTCACGATTCATGCACATATTGAACAAACATAAAACAATAAAGAACCTTTATCAACTACAATGACGGGGTGCATTGGACCAGGTCCAGATCAGATCATCCTTTGAGGAAAACTGAATCATGAGATGCCGCTTATCAAGAAGACAAACAATCGTGTATGCAATGAAATGATATTATAAATGCTAAAATAAATGTAATTCTTTTATTATGATGTCATCCTCAAATTTTTGGAATGATAGATACATGTTATTATTATTTTAATCATGTTTTTCTAGTCAATCAGGTTGTTATTGTTTTTAAAAAGTCGTGATATGAATAGTGTAAAAATTGACATAATTCCAATTTTAAAATATTGAATATTTTATTAACTATTAAAAAATTCCAAAAACTCAAAGATTCATCCAAATAGTTATCATAATTCTATAATTATATTATTGAATCTTTAAATGGATATTTTTCATGCTTTGGTAACTATTTTTATTCTCAAAGTGTTAAATTCTTGACCAAACGATAAGAGAAAAAATGGGGAAAATAAAAGAGATAAGGAGTAAAAAATATCCTAAACTAGTATAATAATTATTTGATTATTTTATTTCTACTTGAATTCATATAATCTTTGAACTTTATGAATTTTTACTCATTTATAATCTAAAAATAATTTATAATAAAATAATATTTCAAGAAATTCCTTAAGTGCCCCACTCCCTCTTAAAAAATATAACCACCTATAACCCATTACTCACACCTATCAAGCCCCTTGGACCATCAAAACTTTAACCAAATAATCTCCCAACATCTCTATCTACCTCCTAGATGACTTCCCCTTGTAATAAAGTAATACAAGGGTGCCCTTTGGCTCAAATCAAAAGAAGTTACCTAATTTGAGGTAACATATTCTCTCATGTTTCATTCCATTATTTTTTATTTTCCACTTCCTATGATCTTCTTATTCATTGGTTATATAAAAAAACCAGTATACTAATTATAGTTAGTTTTATTATTATAATTATCCGATCTACACTTACACACACCTCTATCTAATTGGATACGATCATATTGTTTCTGTGCGTGGTGAACTGCAGGCTCAGGAAACTATGATTGTTCGATTTTCCCCTAAAAAATCTAATGTTTTCCATTATAAAATAATTGTAATTATATATTATATATATGATATTTATTTTATATTTATTATTCATTAATTCTCATCTATAACATACCTTTAATATTTTCATATTGTATAAATACGATAATTTCATTTGAGGAAGTGAGGACTACTATCCCCTCAAAGTGATATGACTCATTCATCCAATACATAGAACGTATAAAGGATGTAATTAATGAACTTATGTAAAATATATAACAAATATATTATAATATTATTATAATATATCTATTTTTCATTTAATTTTCATTCTTTTAAATATGAAAAACAAATGAATGTAGTGTTCATGCGTACGTAAGGCTAACCGTCTCCATGAAAGGTGCATTTCATTTATTATATCAAAATGATATGGACTATTATAAATACATATATAATAGATATATATGACATATATGATATCAAATTCAATAATATAATTCTTGATATAGTGTTATTTTTACCACATGGACAATTTAAAATTATAACAATTTCATTTTTTACGTATGTTCCAAACATCGATAAAATGACCAATATGAAATCAAATAATTAACTAATTGTTATAGAAAGGTATTATGTGATTTAAAAGTAATAAAAACATGAAAGTCTTTTTGTAAAAAATATTAATTAACTTATTTTTATTATTTAGGAAATTAAATAATGAATGAGTCAAGTCAGACAAGAGGTAAGGGAACCATTTCACCGTCTTATTTTAGTCAAAGACTTATTTTATGTTGAGTATTTAAATTTACATTTTCCCATGTTGGTATATGTTAATATATGTCCTTATTTATGTAAATGTTATGTCCATGTTATGAGAAATCCTTTCCCCACTCATCAACACATTTTTTGAATTTTAAGGTGACACTTTTAGACTGTCGAATCTTCGTATGGGACTTTTTCTCAATGTCCTTTACCTTAGAAATGTTTTGATAAAATACACATCCTTATTATAAATGGTGTATAATAAAATATGTTGACATTTACATTCATTCAAAGTGAATATTTTATCTAAGAAGAATTTTACAAAATGATAAAAGAATGTTTTTTACGTATGTGGTGACAATGAACTCTCCACCGCCATAATCATTATTTTAATTACTCTCTGTGCCTTAATGTTTAAAAAAAAGAACCATCATTTTCCATTTATTTGTGTTTTGATATTGAGAATGGTTTTTGAAATATATTTCATATTTCCACATCAAGAAAAGATATCGTGTGATTGCAAATGAAATGTTATTTGGGAAATGTTGATATTTGTAAGATTTTAGGTGTTATGATTATATTATGTTACTTGGACTTTATAAAGGTGGTTACATGATAAAAAATTGATGAGTGGTTCTATGATAAACTAAGTATGGGTGGTTATGTTATTACCTCTAATTCATTGTGTATGGAAGTCAGCCACACGACTATTCCATTTGTAAAAATGATTTCTGGACGTCAATCGTCGGGTAATTCCATTTATGTATGATTATGTCCCAAGTTTACCTTTTAAAAGTAATATGGTTCTTTATATGGGGTTCTTGGTAATAATTTGGTTACAAAAGAAGGGTAACCAATGATCTTATATTCATTGAAGTGTTTTTTCAACTTCTTTAAGGTAAAAAGTATTACATTATGATAAAGTACTCATGGTTTACATATTGTTTTGAAAACTAATAGTTTTCCTTCTTTTTGTATCCCTTACTGAGCATTTTATTCTCATCCCATGTTTTTGAAATGTTTTTTATAGGACTTAATGAATAATATGTTTAAGTATGGGATTGAGGAAAAGTCATGATGTTTGAAACATGGAGCGAAACTTTTTTCATTTCTTTTAAGAGTTTATATTTTATGAAAATATTGATACTGAGTAGAAGTGTCTACATGTAATATTCAGGATTTTTTGAATATGTTATGACCTGATTCTCTAAATATATAAACCTGAAAATATCCACAATGTGAATTATTAAATTATTTCAAGATTATTTAATTTTTAAGGGTGGGACCTTATATTGGGTATCATAGGTCGGTTTTGATAACATTAGGAGTTGTAATTTTGCTAAAAATATCCATAAATGATTTTTTACTTAATGGTAAGATTGAAATGATATATAATTTTATGGTGACCATGTTTCTTCTCCTAAGATATTTTTATGTTCAGAATGTTTTTTGGAAGAGTAAACAAAGAAGCCATGCTATAATGACATCAATAGTAAAACAACCTTCCAAATCAGAAACCAGATGTGGTCGTAATCGGAACTGAACAATTTTTTTCATTGATGGAATAGTTGTATCAGGATATAAATGGTGGTGGTATCCATGCCCGAGATCATCCAGATCAACCACAAAGGACCATGTCAGTAGTGAAGCATTTCATGAGGCAAATTCACCCATAATTCAGAGGTTTATCTGACCATGTTCAATCTCAAGGGTAGATCAAAGTACTTGAATGGATTCTCAATTTCATGGGTTGTACAGACAATCAAAAGGTTATTCTTGTTTTTAATATTTTTAAGGAGGACAAAATCAGTGGTGGTTGATAATTAAAAATATCAAGGTTAGTGAGAAGATTGATGTTTTTATTAGGAATAATTCAAATGTTTTTTTCTTGAGAAATATTTTCTTAAGACGGTTCAACTTAGGATGGGAAAAAAATTCATTTAATTGAGGTAGAAGGATGAAAAAATGGCTGCATGCAAAGAAATGTTCTCTCGACTGGCAAGGTATGCTCCAAATTTTATCTGAGATCTTTATAGTATGATAAGTACATTTTACTAAGGATTGAATCCATCATATTGAATATAATTATCCTCTCGTGAATTCAAAAGATATGAGAAACTTGTCAGATGTTCCATGAAGGTAGAAACGGAGATTTCTGATGATCAGGTTTTCCAAGGGAGTAGCAAAATAAGTGGTCCATTTGGTAGGAAAAGGGAAATAATTCATCAAAGAATCCTAGAGGTAAGAAAATTAAATTTACATCTTGTGAGAAGTGTGGTAAAATTCATCGTCGAGAATGTATCTCAAAATATTGAAAGTTCTTCTAGTTTAGTAAGACTAGTCATATTACTCTTAAATATAAGGAAGATGAAAAGAAGGTATTGAGAATCCAGTAGTAAGATGTTTTAGTTGTAATATGTTTAGAAATTATGCCAATGTGTGTCCAATGTGGATTACCCAGGGTGGAAACCAGATATATCAAAAGTAGAAGGGTGGGGTAAAATATTTATCTACCACTACAGTTGATGTGGGACCATTAATTGAAATGGTATCGGGTAATTTTCATGTTTTTTCCTATTATGAAAATGTGTTTTTGGATTAAGGGTCTACACATTCATTCATATATGAGAAATATTCTTGTAAATTGGGAATTCCATATCATTATATGAATCATAAAATTGTTGTAAAAATAGCTAGGGGAATTTTTGATGCAGAAAAAAATTATAATAATCTTACAATGATTATTAGTGGAATGAATTTACCTATTAACACTATTATTTTTCATATAGTAAGATTGTTGTTATTTTTGGAATGTATTGTCTTTCTATGTACCATGCTAATATTTATTGTAGAGCTAAAGAGGTTTCTTTTCAGAAAGATATTCATTTTCTGCACAATAATGAACCCCTATCTCTGATAACATATCAGGAAGCTGAGAAACTAATGAAAGATGGAAATGAATGTTACCTTGCACATATTTCTGAAAACAAAATAATTGTTCAGCTTAATGATGTTCCAGTCGTAAATAAGTACCTTGATGTTGTTCCTGATGAGTTTCCTAGTATTATACTTGATCATAAGTTGAATTTAATGTTGACTTAGTTCCTAATTCTAAGACAATTTCAAAACCCCCTTATAGAATTAATAAAAATAAACTTTTAGAGTAAAGGAAACAATTACATGATTTGTTATATAATGGGTTCATTCTACCTAACACATAACCATGTGGTGGTCTAGTATTTTTTGTTAAAAATAAATATGGTACAATGAGACTTTTCATTGATTACAGATCCATAATAATGTCACTATTAAGAATAAGTATCCATTGCCTCATATCGATGATTTGTTTGATCAGCTACAGGGAGCTTAGTATTTTTTAAAGATTGACTTATGGTCCAGGTAGCATTAGTGGAAATTAAAGGAAGCAGGCTTTCCAAAAAATGTGTTTCATACCAGATATAAAAGATTAACTGATGCAAATTTTGTTTTCATGGATCTTATGAATATAATTTTTTTTGAGTTCTTGGATAAGTTTGTTGTTTTTTTTATTAAATTTTAGTATATTACAAACTTAAATAGGAACATGAAATTCAGATAATTGTGGTCTTGAAAACCATAAAAGAAATGAAATTGTATGGGAAATTCATCATGTGTGAGTATTGGTTGAAACAAATTTCATTACATGGTCACATTGTTTAGAAATATAGAATAATTATTGATCCTTCTAATAAAAAAGTTGTTAATGAATGGACAATACCTACAAATATAACTAAGATTTATAGTTTTCTTGGTCTGGTAGGCTATTACAGAAGGTGTTTTTATAATTTCTCACGGTTATCTATACCACTGACTAAGTCTACTCGAAAAGGTTATCTGAAAAAAAATGTGATGATTGTTTTCAGGAATTGAAAAGAATATTTTTGAATGCTCTAGTATTATCATTAGCTTACGTAATTGTTTAGTTTTTTATTTATAGTAATTCTTTGTTTAAAGGATATGGTTGTGTCCTAATGCAGAATGATCAGGTAATTTATTATGCTTCACATCAATTAAATCTCGTGGGTTAAATTACCTTACATGTGATTTAGAATTAGATACTTTTGGTTTTGCATTAAAAATATTGAGGCAAATTTTTTTTGGCATAAAGTGTGAAATATATTCTGATCAAAACAGTTTAAAGTCTTTATTCACTCTTAATTGAATTAATCATGAGATAGAGTAGATGGTTATAATTAATCAGGGATTAGGATTTCATGATCCATTAACATCTAGGAAAGGAAAATAATGTGGGTGACACTTTTATTTGAAATATTAATGCTACATTAACCATGTTACGTTTGGAACAAGATCCTTTGATTAAGGATTTGATGAACATTGTCATAAATTTTTTTGGTGTGGGAAAATCCTCTTTTTTGTTTCATGTGTCAGTGAAATCTTCTCCATTTGATAGAATTAAGAAAGTATATAAGGAAGAGAGTGAGTTTCATAAAAAGGATGAGTTGGTTTAGAAGGGTAATTTTCCTAAATTTAACATTAATAATGATTGTATTTTGATATTTGCGAAGATATTTTGTGTTCCTCAGGATTCAAATTTGATGAAAGAGTTGTTATGTGATGCTCATAGTTCATTGTTTTCAGTTAATCCCAACAATACTAAGATGTATAGAGATCATGAAGAGTATTACTAGTGGGATAAAATGAAAATATATATTGCTAAATTAATTGTGAAGTGTTTGACTTGTCACCAGGTTAAAGCAGAGTGACAGTTACCAAAAGGGATACTTTATCCATTACCAGTGTCATAGTGGAAATGGGAAAATATATCAATGGACTTCATTATGGGATTACTGGATACATCATGGGGTAATAATGACATCTGGGTTATTGGTGATCGATTAACTAAATCTTCTCATTTCCTTCCTATTCAAGATACTCTTTATCTAGGTCAAATTTCCCAGTTGTATGATAAATAGATAGTTAGGTTTCATAGATTTCACCTCTTTATTGTATCTGATTGTGATCACATGTTTACTTATATATTTTGTAAAATCCTTCAAATTTCATTGGGTAATAAATTAAATTTTATTACAGTTGTTCATCCTCAATCATATGGGCAGTCAAAACTATCAATTTAGACATTAGAAGATTGTCCATGTTCTTGTACAATGGATTTTTAGGGTATCTAGGACCAACATTGTTCTTTAGTTTTGTTATCCATTAATAAATTTTTCATTCCAGTATACAGATGGATCCATATATGAAATTATATAGAAGGAAGTGTCGAACTCCATCTTTTTGGGATGATGTAGGGGAAAGAAAGTTTATGGGACTAGAATTGGTTCAAGAGATGGTAGAAACATTTTAGTTAATTCAGAAGCACCCGAGGAAAAAACAGAGCAGGAATATAAATTATGGGGATAACCAAAGGAAGGAACTTTCTTTTGAGGAAGGTTATCATGTATTTCTCAATTTTTCTCCATGGAAAAGTGTGACGTGTTTTGGTAATAGGGGGAAGTTATGTCCGAGGTTAATTAGACCCTATGAAATCTTGGTGAGAGTTGGATCACGTTCTTAAAGAGTGTATTTACCTCCAATTTTATCTCAGGTACATAATTTTTTTCATATTTCAATGTTGAGTTTGTATATTCCGGATCAATCTCATATTTTGAGTCCATATGTAGTTTAGTTTGAAAAGAATCATTCATATAGGGAAAAACAATTCCATGTTCTTATCCAAAGAGAGAAAGTGTAGCGGAATATGGTAATTAATTAGGAAAATGATTTCTATAAAAACAATATAGTCTAAGAGGAAACATGGGAATCTAAAAAGGCTATGAGAGATAAATACCCCCTCTTATTGAATATGTGAATAAAATTGCAATGATGTAATTTCCAAAAGCGGGGAAGGATGTAACAACCCAAGGAAAAAAATATGAAATTTTCATATTTATTAATATTTGTGAATTAAACATAATTCTTAAATGTTTTTACATTTATCCAATAATATTTATTGGCATAAAATGATAATGAATAAAATTTTAAGCATAAATACTCTAATATGTTTAAATGGTAGTTTCACCAACTTTTGATGGTAAAAACATTTTAAATATAGTTTTTTTCACCTTTATATTTTCCATTTGAAAAAAGTAACAAATTATTTTGAATTGGGACATCCGAATTTACTTTGGGTAAATTGTTTGTATTTTTTTTGACAAATTTAATTTTCTTAAATGAATAGTTAAAAATACAACATTTTATGTCAAAACAGTCTTTTCGTATAATTTATTTATTTGATTAGATTGTCTGTTTAAATAATTTTAAAGTGTAATTAGATTATATTATTTTCATTTAATAAAATTTTGTTCATTGGATTTAATTTCACATTCTAATTGGATATAAACACTGGTCATCTATTGGTAGTTTTTACTTCTTAAAAACACGCTTTTGTGTTTAACAATGGAAATTAATTTTAAACTAGTATCTAAAACCTTTTTATTTTGAATTTTTAAAAATTGATTGCATATTTGGAATCAGGAGGTCCAAATTGTATAAATCGTTACCTTTTATTTTTATACATTATGAATAGTAACTATATTAAATATGTTATTTACCATGTTTAAAGGTTTAATCTAGAAAATAACGGTACAAAAATAATATTATAATAATATTAAATTACCCAAACACATGTAATAACACTATTTGATGATATATTTCTGAACATAGGCATCCTTGGGTCTATTTTAGGTCACTACGGAGCCACTTTTGTGTGAAATTACATTTAATTACTTTTACTTTAAAGTTAAGGAAAATCTAACATAAACATGTATCTTTTGGTAAAACAATTTTTATATGAGGTAATAATAGTTTTATTTTCAATTATAATTAGTAATTATTAATATGAATCTATTTCTTAAATCATGGTATTTTATTTATAATTTTTATAGATTAAATGAATAAATTTATTTATGACACAATGATGATGAAGTGATTTCATCATTTATAATGGATTCAAATAAATGATATTATAAATGTTAAAATAAATGTAATTTGATTATTTTGATGTCATACCATAATTTTATGGATGATTATTACATGTTATATTTGTATTGTGGATGTTTTTTTGAATCAATACATTTGTTGTAGGTTTTAAAAATTTTATGATTTGAATAGTGTTAAAATTAAAAGGATTCGTATTTTAAAATATAATATATATTAATAAATATTATAAAATAAAAAAAATATTATACTTATAAAAATGGTTATAAAAAGGCTACAATTTTATTTTTGAAACTTTATTTATATTTTTTTGGTTTTGGTAACTATTTTGATTCTAAAAGTGTTAAATGCTTGATAAAGTTGTAAGAGTAAAAAAGGGTTAAATAAAAACGATAAGGATTAAAAAAATAAAAAACCTATATAATTATTATGGGATTATTTTATTTAGACTAATATTAATCTTATAGTTTAACTAGATAAATTTTTTCTCATTTATTATTGAAATAGAATTTATAATAAAATAATAATTCAAGATATTCATTAAGTGTCCCACAACCTTATAAAAGGACACCACATCTAACCCATTACTCACACCTCTCAATTCCCTTGGATCATCAATACATAGACAAAATAAGCATTCAGAATCCCTCTATTCCTATTATAATCTTTACTCTATGCATAATTCAATTAAAGAGATCCCTTTGTCTCAAATCAAAAGAAGTTACCCGATTTGAAGTAACATCTTCTCTCATGTTTCTTTCCATTATTTGTCCTTATCCACTCCCTATGCTATTATTATTATTTATTTATATAAAAAACCATTATCATAAATATAATAGGTTGTTTTTATTAAAATTATTATAACTACACTTACACAAACCTCTATCTTAGAGATACAAACATACTGATTCTGTGTACAGTGAACTACTGCCTCACAAAATGGTGATTGTTCAATTTTCCCATACCACCTATCATTGTGGCCATTATGATTGAACTGTAATTATATATGATATTTATGATATTTATTTTGACTATATTAATCTTTATTTATCATTTAAAACATAACATTATTCTTTTCAAGTGGTATAAATACGATAATTTAAGTTGAGTAAGTACAGACTACCGCCCACTCAAAGTGATATGACTCATTCATGCTATGCATGCAACATATAATGGTTTTAATAAATGAAATAATTTAACATATATAACATATATATTATACATTAATTATAATATACATATTTATCATTTAGTTTTCAATACTTTTAATATGAAAATAAATGAAAGTAGCATTCATGCGTTCATACGGCTAATTGTCGCCTTGAACTGTGCATTTCATTTCTTATATCAAAATTATATGGACTATTATAAATACGTATATAATTTTTATAATTGATATATGTGATATCTAAATCGTTAATATCATTCTATATATAAGGGAATTTTTACCACATGGACAATTATTAATTATAAAAAGTTTATTTTTTGACTCAAGTTCCGAACATCAACAAAATGTCCGATATGAACTCAAATAACTAACTAAATATTGTAAGTAGGTAAAAAGTGATAAATAAGGAATAATAAACATGAAAATGGTTTTTAATCATGTATAAATTAACTTATGTTTATTATTAAGTAAATTTAATAATGAACAAGTCAAGTTGGGCATGAGTTAAGCAAACCTTTCACCATCCTCTTTTAGTAAAAGGCTTCTTTTTTGTTATGAATTTTAACTTCCATTTTCTTATGTTGGTATATGTTCTTATATATCCTTATTTATATAAATTTTATGTTCATGTGATGAGGGACCATTTTCCCTCTCATCAACTCATTATCCAAATTTTAAATTGACGTTGTTTAGAGGCTGAATTTTTCTAAGGGATTTTGTCTCAATCACCTTTCATTGAATAATTTTTTGATAATATACACCTCATTATTTTATAGGATTTATAATAATATCATTTGACATTTAGATTCATTAAAATGGAATATTTTATCTCAAGATCATTTTACTAAATGTTAAAAGGAATATTTTAAATGTATGTAGTGACAATGACCTTTCTGCCACCATAATCATTATTTGGATTCCTTTATATGGCTTAGTGTTTTTAAAAGGAGAAAAGAAACCCCATATTCCATTTTTGTGTGTTTTGGTATTTAAAAATGGTTTATAAAATAAATTGAGAATTTAAATATCTAGAAATTTTTTTTTTGATTTAAAATGATATATTTTTATGAAAATGTTAATATTTTCAATATTTTATGTGCTATGATTATATTATCATACTTAGAAATTTGATGGGTTGTTATGTGATAAACCAAATGATGGGTGGTTATGTGATAAAATAATGATGGTTGGTTACGTTATAGCCTCTGATTCATTGGGTATGGATGTTTTCCATAAGCTGATTCTATTTGTATGAATGATTTTTGGAAGTCAAACATATGATTATTACATTTTAGTATGATTATGTCCCATGTTTACCTTTTATATGTTATTTGTTCCTTTCTATGGGTTTTATAGCAATCTTTTGTTTACAAAAGAAGAGTAAGTTATGATCTTATATTCTGTGAAGTTTTTTTCTTTTTCTTTAAGGTGAAATGTTTTACTTTATGATAAATTTATCATGGTTTACATGTTGTTTTTAAAACTAATAGTATTCCTTTTTTGTGTATCCCTTACTGAGCATTATATGCTCATCCAATGTTTTTTAAATGATTTTCACAAGACTTATGGTAGAATAGGGTCGAGGAAGAGATCAATTAAATGTCATGATCTTTAAAAATTCTGACTAAACCTGTTTCTTTTCTTTTAAGAGTTTATATTTTATGAAAAAAATAGATACAAAGAAGAATTTTCTAAATGTAATATTCAAGTTGTTTTGTATAAGTTATGACCTAATTCTCTAAAGCTCTAAAACAAAAAATATCCTTAATGATAATTATTAACATAATTAAATATTATTTAATGTTTAAGTATGGGGCCTTATATATATTCATAATATTAATCCATATTACAATCCATGTGAAATATAGAAGAAAATGGATCACAATGCATCATAGAGATGGTAAATCAAACATGCGCACAAGTGACGTTGTCATTTCCAAAAATAATTGATAGTAAAAAAGGTTACATATGATATTATCATTTAAGACATATTATATTATTATATATATTATATATATCATTAAAAACTATGTAACCATCTTAATTATCACCATGAGGGGTGGTAAAGGAAAAATGAAAAAACATTGTTTTGCGAGGCGACAATCGCACATGAGCCTTAGCCCGATTGGCAAGGTCTCTAATGGTACATCCAAGCGACCAAGGATCAAATCCAGGAGGAGGCAGAATTTTCTGGCACTGTAGCAGTACTGTAGCAGTACTGTAGCAGTACTATAGCAGGAACTGTAGCAGTACTGTAGCGGGAACTGTTGAGGGCACTGTTTGGAACTGTAGCAGCCGGAGATATGCCCCCATTTGGGACTTCGGGCATCAGATTTGGTCCCCGAGTCCTTCATTGGCCTTTGGGAACCCAGGCCTTCGGGTCAGTTGGGCCTTTGGGCTATCCTAATGGCCTTTGGGCCACCTGCAGATACAAACCAGACCAAACTACAAGGAACACGCTCTACAAGGAGGATGAGAAAATGAGCATTCACCACATCAGAAGCTAAATGGATTACAAGAATGAGATGGTATGTCACCTGCCATCGGGACATGCCTATGCATGCACAGGAATGCCTAGCTGAATAGCCATGCGGAGGTGAAGAGCTGATTTCAAGATGAAGATGCTGGGGAGGAGCAGTTCCAAGTTGTTAGTATGGGTTTTATGTGATTTTTATGCCTACAGGAAATGGTTCCTCTATGTCCTACGGGAATGTAATAGGGTTCCACCTCATCCCTTGAAAGGTGGGTTATCAAAAATCAATAAAAAATGAAGGCCTTCGGGCCATTGGAGGAGGAGGCGACAATCTACCGTACACATGAATAGTAAGTTTGTTACCCATTAGAAGGAAGTGTGTGAAATGGTATTTAAAAATCATAATATGAAAAAATATAAGTATATATAGGATAAAATTGTTGTTAAATAAAAATAAAATGGAAATAATTCAAGGGGATTCAAGGAATAAATAAAATAAAAACAGTTATTGTTGAATGTTACGTATTCTTTGGGTATCCCCTTAGGATTTAAACAAAGGACTTATGTGGTTATATTTATTCCCCAATCAAGGCTTCTAAGATAAGGATAAGGATCTTGGGAGAATTATTAGGCAAATTTGGGCATGAAAATAGGGTTTATAGGTATTAATAAGTGATAAGGAGAGGCTAACTTTTATAAGAGAGGTGATTGGCACCTTTGGAAACACTCAAATTATTAATTTATAATAAATTATTTCTCAATCCAAATACCTCAAAAGGCCACAGATGTGATTCCAATATGAGATAATCTTTTAATATCACCAAAAAATACATTTTAAATTGTTTTTTATTTAATTTTAATCCTTATCTTTTTTATTACCCACTAATTAACGTATTTTAATTTTCACTATGCTAAGAATGTTTCTATGGTTCAGATAATGAAATTTTGCATATAAAGTATCAATTTGACCATAAATGGTCAATTTATGATATTTTATACTATATATCATCCTTTATTCTTTGTTAAATATTTTTATTATTTTTAAATAATTTAATTAATTATTTTTTCCTTAAAATTTTATGACTGTGAATTTTGACAATATTTATTATTTGACTTTTTCAAAATATCATAACAACATGATATCATTGAAACAAATATATTAAATCATCCCTAAAATGTAAAATTAATCCAAAAAATTTTTGTATTATTTTAATTATATAAAATTATATTTATTTTAATATTTCTAATATTAGTTATTTGGTAATTATTTTAATTAAAAAATTACTACATCAGTATTGTAGAAGCCTTTAAGGTATTTATTTATTTTCTAAATATTAAAAATAAATTACCATAATAAATCGAAACATTTTATTTTTCCAATGATTATTTATATTAAAATATATCTTGATTATAACTCTATATTTAATGTGATGTATTTATTAAAAATATGACTATAACACCCCATGATTTTGTGAAATATTTTTCTTTGAATTCATTTAATATTTTTTCTATTTTCTTTTTCATGAAATCTAAAAAAATTCATTTATATTAATGAACTATGTACATATTTAATTATATGAAAATACATTTTAATCATGCACTACACGCAACATAAATATTATCTTTCTCTACATAGAACAATAATGTTATCTTGCTGTATTGGAAACAATGACATTCCATGTAACATGAAAGACCGAATAATGATAATAATGTATTATTAAAATATTATAACCTAATTGTTAAATTATTAGTTATGAAAATGTTTAAATAACTTATTAAAATCAATTATTTAAAAAAATATAAAATTAATTTATTGAATAAAAAGGAAGTATAAATGAATATCAAAACTAATTGAATATAGAGGAAAATATTATTATTTTCATTCCCATAAAGATATTTTTCACTAATAAATTAAATTACTTACAATAATTTAGCGATATTAATGTGATATGTATATAAATATTATTCAATAAAATATTTTTTATATTCATCCAAAATAATTGATTGGATTAAGATAATAACAAACCCAATTTTTTGAATAATATACGATATTTTTATAAAAGAATTTTTTCCTCCTTTTAATGGAAAACCTATTTTAAATACGATTTTTTGAACTTTTATCGATTATATATGGGAAAATAAACTAAATATCTGAAATAAAATCCTAAATATTAGGTTAGGGTGAATATTTGGTATTTTTATGTGAAGATTCATTTATTAATCAATAGTGAAAATACTGAAATTTAATTCAAAACTTTTTTTTATCTAATTTATTAATAAAGTTAAATTTTATTTTAAATTGATTATAAATTTTATTTAGATAATATTTTTTTAATTCATACAATTTAGGTAATTTTACTCAATTTCACTTTGATATTAACTATAAAAACATAGCCAACATTTTGTGGTTTTTACTTTAGAAACCATCTTTTCCGTCCCATTAGTGGGATTAAATTTAAATTAACATTTTCAACTTATGTGTTTATAATTTCAAATAAATTGGTTACATATTTGTAAATAGTAAAATTTATAAGATCTCATATGTTGAAATTTTCTTTTTCCCAAAAATAATAGTGAAGTTAATTAAAATTAATTACATCGATTAAGGAAAAATTAAGTTTAACAAGGTACTAAACCTTAAACTTGAGGTCATAAATGGCCTATAAACATCTAGAAAATCAATTTTATGGAATTATTTTTGATATAAATCTTAAATTATTTAATTTTTATTGTTTGTTATGACATTTTTCATTAAACACATGGGTACACCTATCCTGTTTTTAAAAATGTCAAGTGTGTCCCCTCCATTACCTATAAAATTCCACCGCCCCTCCCTCTTCTTCACACCTATAAAACCTCTTAGGATAGACAAATATCTACCCAATACACCTCCCAAAATAGATCCATTCCTCTTTGAAGCCCTACTTTATATAGAAATCAATCCAAGTAATACCGTTGCTGAAAACCAAAAGGAGTTACCCAAAGAAGAGGTAACATCCCTCCTAAAGCTCCTTTCATTTCTTTTACATTATCCACTCCCTAAAATCTTCTTATTCCATGATTGTATTAAAAAACCAGTATCCAAAATATAATTTTATGTTTTTATGTTTTTTTTATCGACACATACACACAACTCCATCTAATGGGTAATGAACATATTGTTTACATGTACAATAAACTGATGCATCACGGAATGATGATCGTTCATTTTTCCTTTACTACCTGTCATGGGGTAAATTATGATGAAAACACTATTTATATAATATATATGTTATATTTATAATTTAATTAATATTATATTATTTTTTACAAACACACCTTCTGCATTCCATCATTGTTATATATGGTAATTTTATTTGAGGAAGTGTGCATTATCGCACCCTCAAAGTGATGAGATTCATTCACACACTACATGGAATGTATTAAGGATTATTTAGTGAAATTATATGATATATATGAAATAATAATTCTTCTATAACTATATTATATTAATATATATATATATTTAATTTTCTTTCTTTCAATACGACAACAAAATAGAAACAGTGTCCATGTATACGTACGACCTACCGTCTCCATGAACGGAGTATTGCATTTCAAACATATATATTCTATATTTTATTATATAAAAAATATAATTAATATACATGATATATATATCATTTATAAAATCCATTAAATCATGATATAGTTATAAGTACCAAAGATAATAAAAATTAAGACACATGAGAAAAACAAAGACAATGTTACCTGATGCGTAACCATAACCTAAAATTGTTAAAAAAAGGTAATATAATGTCACAATAAAACAATTTATGGTATTATATACAATAATATGATTCTTTAGAAGATTTATAATAAACTTTCATTTGATATTAATAATTTTTTAATGAGTAGGATGAGATTCAAGACCCGAGGTAAGGGGATTTTGTTTCACTTTTTATTTATGTAAGATACATGCCTTATTCACCACTCACTACATTTTTGTGGTGTATATACTAGACCCAAATGTATAATATTAATATTATACCTAATTTTATAGGTATTTAAAAATAAATTTTTTTATGTTCCTCTCTTTTTGTTTAGTTTTCTAAAGTTATTAAATCGGTAGATAGTTTTGTCACAATTTTCCTTCTTTAAGACATCTGTTTTGTTATAAACCTACATTATTTCTTTACGGTGTATTTGAAATGTAATATCAAGAATATATTTATTTTCATTATATTTTAAATTTCATTTAAATTCATTTTTATACATGTAGATTATGATCAGTAGTTACCACGTGATAAGAGTTTATTGAAACAATCTCATTGTTTATCAAGATTTTTTATGATTTTACATCCATTGAAGAAATATTATGATCCATATCTCAATAAAAATAATAATATTTATTCTCCTATGTTTATTCAATATATATTAATGTATTAGTATCATTTTACAATATTTGTTATTTAATTTAACTAAGAATGTGTTTTATGGATGTTTGACTTTACCACCCTCTCTTCAGTCAGAAATCAATATTCTATCAAAACCATGTCTTCTGAAAGGTTAATAGAAATATTTTACTAATATACTATGATATTTAAAATAATTTTCTATAGATTCATTACTTTTTAATAAATGGTTTAAAAAATAATTTTTTGTCTTTATTATATCGAGGCACTTTTCTAAACTTTTTACAAAGAAAAAGGAATGTTCGGCATGTGTGGATTTACCCTCAATCATGATTGTCATTCCATTGAAGATTCCTTTAACAGATTAAAAAAAAATTAAAGAAAATTCTTCCCTAATTTTCTAGAAATTAATTATTTTAATGTGTTTTTCAAGGAAAAATTTTCAAAAAAATTTCAAGCTTATTTTATAAGTTTTTAAAGGAAAAAGGTTTTCAAAAAGTTTTAAATATTATTTTATGTTTTATATGGAAAATGGGTTTTCAAAACATCTTCAATATTAATTCATAAGTCTTCAAGGAAAATGGTTTTAAATTTTTTTCAATATTCTTTCATTATTTTTCATGTAAAAAGGTTTTCAAAACATTTTGAATATTTATTTTTATTTTTTCAATGTAATTTCCAAGAAATGGTTTTCAAAAAGATTCCAATATTCCATTATAATTTTTAAAGGAAAATGGGTTTCAAAACTATTACAAGCTCTTTTTATTTTTTTTCAAATGAAAATGTTTCAGAAATATATTTTAAAGATATCTATATAAGATTTCATGTTTTTTTCAAGAAATTGTTTTTGAAGGGTTTTATGTTTCAAGGAACCTTTTTCAAAGAAGAAAGGATATTTCCCTCAATAAATGTCTTTAAATATATTTCAAAATTATATTCCATATGTTATGATATTTGTTCATTTTATTAATTCCCTTCAAGAATTTTTTTTAAATTTTCCATTCATATTCTTCCTTGGAAAGGTTTATGTTTTTAATGGCATAATGTTTTCAAAACACATTCTTCTTCAGTGGGTTTTATGCTTGTGAAACTAGATTCTTTTGATGAGTTTGTATTGGATGAAATTATTATGAAAACTTTTTTTCTATAGGTTAAGTTATAATTATATTATTATGACATCCATTTCATTTCTTGGGTTTGTGATATGATGTTTATAAAACCCATTTATTTTTATGGTTCATGATTTGGGGAATGTTTTATTACCTTATGGAATATGTTTTACTGATTTTATTATGGGATTGGTGGGACCTATATATCCATATAATTAATTGGCTAATGATTTATATCTCATGAGATAATTATGTGAATGAAGTTGATGGGCTTGATACAATATGGTAAGATGGGCAACCCAGCCCTTTACAATGAAAGGACTGCAATAGGGGATGGTGGTCTATCCCGCCTAGCAGGTGTAGTGACCATGAAGTTGGAATATGGGGAAACGTATTCTATTATGGGAAGATGGGGAAACCCAATCTCTTATAAGGAAATGATTTTGACTGTAGATAGTGGTGTGTCCCACAATGTAGGTGTTGTTCCAATAAAGTACCTTGATAAGTTCTATAAATGTGTATTGACTTGTATGGTATGATATCTCATGTCTATATAAAATAAAATTCAATGTATTATTTATATGATATTATTTCATGGATTATGTTATTTATTTACTTATGATTCAAGTCATATGAACTAACAAGATTAATTCCATTATTCATATATATGATCTGTCAGGACCCATCCTAGTGGGGTTCGTGTTGCCACTAGCATGGGTCATTAAAGAAGGTATCATAGCTAGTCAGGTCATCTGTAAGACCAAGAGTCTATGAGATTTGTTTGGGGGAATAGTTTTTAGTGTTTTGATCTCATTTTTTAGGCTAGTAACTCCAGTGTTGGTATGGAATGTTGACGTATCTATACACCCGGACACTAAAAACGTTTTTTTCAAATAGGTATATGACAACACAAGTTGCAGGGAAAAAAATTAAAATCCTTGAAATTGCATTTTCCTCAACATAGGGATTTTACATCCTCGAAAAGTCAAAACAAAAGTCTACTCAAACAAATGTTAGTACCGCATATGAATCTTAGTCTCTTACTCCCGTGTGTCGACCTGAAGGTTCTCGGGCTGCCAATGGACACACAACAAGTGTATTGCTCTCCCATGAAGAATCCTCTCATATCAATCTGCAATATCCACTGGGTACTCTGTGAAGGTTGATCTATCCTCAATTTCAAGATCACCATATTTTATTACATGCAATGGGTCATGAACATACCTCCTCAACTTCAACAAGTGGAATAAATCATGTTCCTAGTTTAACTACAGTGGTAGAGCTAGGTAGTACACCACCTCGCCAACTCGGTATATTATTGGAAAAGGGCCTATGAACCTTGGATACAAATTGCCACCCAAGACAAATTTCTTAAACTCTCATCTAGGTAAGGCCTAATGGAATACATGGTATACCTCTCTGAACTCCATATGTCTCCTCCATTTGTCAGTATAAGACATATTTCATCTTTGTGCAATCTTCATCCGCTCTTGGATGATCTGCACCTTCTTGGTTGTAGCTCACACCAACTATGGACCCATGAGTGTTTACTCTCTATGGTCGGTCTAGAAAAGTGGTGACCAGAAGGGTCACCCATATAAAGCCTCAAATAGTACCATACTAATGGTGGAGTGGTAGTTATTGTTTGAAAACTCCACCAGTAGTATGTATTACTCCAAACTATGACCAAAGTCCATGATACAATCCCACAACATATCTTATGGAATATGAATGAATCTCTCCATCTAATCATCTTTTTGGGTATGGAATACTGTGTTCAAGCACAAATGAGTCCCAAATGCCTCTTACAAACCCATCCACAGCACAGATGTGAAATGAGCATCGCAATATGAGACTATCATCGAAGGTGAACCTTAAAGATGAACAATATTCTACATGTATAAGTATCTTAATATCTCTACATAACTTTACTCTCTAATAACATGGAAGTGGGCTGCCATTGTGTATTTTTCAATGTTCACACAGATAGAATCGTGTCCCTTAGACAATCTTGGTAACCCATTCATGAATTCCTTCAATATTCAATCCCACTTCTAGTCTAGCACTTCTAGGGGAAGCTGGCCCTTTTGGAACCTAGTGATTGGGCTTCACCATCTAGAATGTATGGTTTCGAGAAACAAACTCTGCAATTACATTCTTCATTCATGTCCCCCACAAGTAACGTTAAAGGTCTTGATACATTATTCCAAACCAGGATGTACCACCAATTGGGATGTATGAACTCCCATAGAACATCCTCCTGAAATTCCACTAGCACAAATGTGCATACATTGAAAATAATGATGTTCTCCCCACCTTGGGAATATCCATCAAGAGTTTGTCCAATGGATAACTAATCGTGTAATGTCTCATAATCGATATCCCCTAGTTTTGTCTCCTAGACTCACTGCAAGAGTAGAGGGGTAACAACCATCGACTGGAGATAAAATTCATCCTCCCTATCTATGAAATATAACATCATTTGGTCCAACTAATCCAATTCCTCACTTAGTAGATATGAACTCAATCTATGACTGAGATCATCACCTACTACATTCCCCTCCTCCAGTTTTATGACTTTGAGATCATCTATACTCATGGGAAGGGTAACATAGTACCTAATGACCTTGGTCATATAGAAATTTCATAGTTGAAAATTGAGGATTCAAAGTAGTTAGCCTCACTACGTTCATACTTCGTAGTTAGGGAGGATGTATCTTATCCACAGTCAATGGTTGTTTCCCCTAAACTCTTGTAGTTATTCAGGGAAGCATAACTAGAAGATATCTACTATGAGACTTTACATGATAATTTATCCATAGGACAAGCTCCTAATAGATATTCTCAAGGTGGGTGGAATGTCGTCCTTTTCAGAGGATGCAGATTTGATCATGTGGTGTTATGGGAGGAGGTTTTGAGGGAGATTGAAACATCCCCCTTGGTGGTACATCCTGGAATGAAAAAAAATTACTTGGAACTCTAATATTAGTTTTAGTGGATAGGGATGAAGAAGGAAGTATAAGAGTTCGTTTCTCAATGCATCACATACCCGTAGGTGATGTCTGAGCACCAGGTTCCAGATGGGTCAGCTCACCCCCTAGAAGTGCCATTATAGATGAGTGATGGAATATCGATGGACATCATGACATGATTACCAAAAACATATAAGGGACACAATTCTATCTGGGTGACCATTTACCGACACAGTAAGTCATCCCACTTCATAGCTATCATGGAGTAGAGTTCCATAGAGGGCATCAGAAGCCTCTACATGTTGGAGATTGATGAAATTTAGGGAGTCCCTTCAATGATATTATAACATTGTGATGCTAATTTCACGTCCCAGTGTGGATGGGATTTTAGGAGGCATTTCGGATTCCGCTACGCTTCAGAATACCTTTCCATCCTCAGATAGATGTTCATATGGAGACAAACATTCATGTTCTGGATGATATGTTGTGGGAATGTGTTTTAGAATTTGTCCATATTTGGGAAGACCACCTACCAATATTTTAGTTTTCATACAAAAATATCTACCACTCCACCAATGGTATGGAACCGTTTGAGGATTTATATAAGTGACCCTTATAGTGACTGCATTCTATAATGACCCCAGAGAGTCAGCACTCATGGGTCCAAAGTTGATGAGAGATACCACTGAGAAGGTGTAGATCTAACAGGAGTGGATGAAGAATCTAAAGAGCTGGCTGAAGTATTATGTTTATATAAGATGGAGGCCACTGTAGTTCGAAGAGGGAGATTGTGACTTCCTTCTAGTCTCCCCTCGATGAGGGCTACAAATATTTGGCTTGGGTAAAAATTTGTCTCCGTAGTTCATTGTCCCTTTTTAGATATTGTACAGTGTTTGTAAGGTGGCATATCACATAGCTCTACTGTCATAGTTTCACTGGGTACATGATGTCTTCCACGTGTCACAGCTGGGAAGGTATGTGCATGACCCATCACATGTCATAGACTTGGGTGAGTTGGACATCGAGGATGGAGTGGCCTTTGTAGAGTACACAATAAATATTGACGATCGATAAGAGAGTATCCTTCATGTGTGAGAGATTCCCTTTGTGTGTGATCGATCGGAGCATGGGAACCTTCAGGAAATCACATTGGAGATGGAGGCTCAGATCTGTGTGAAGTACCAACATCTTTTTGAGTACCATTTTTTGTTTTTTCTAGAACATAAATGTACTATGTTTGGGAGAATATAATTTATTATATGTTTTGTGGATTATTTTCAAATACAATATGGAATTATTTCGAGACCCATATTTGTGATGGTGTTCGATTTTGAGTACTGGGGATCCCAAAATAAATGTCTAAAATAAATTAATATTTTAAATAGTGTGCAAGATCGGTTTTCATAAAAAAGACGAATTACTTTTAAACAGGTTCCTGATTTAGAAATCCAATGGAACTGTTGCGTTCAGAGCAGCAACTTTACCTTCTTTGGGGCCTAACATCGAACAGCGTGGTCTATCAAAAAAAGGTAATTTTTATAAATTTTAAAATAAAATAAAATAATTACATAATTTATTGTATTTTAAACATTTTAATTAATGCAATGATATGTTTATTATTTTTAAATAACCAGGAGCCCTAGGTTAGGCTCAGAACCCATGAAAACATTCATTGTATGATCTCATGTTTTTGAGAGGATCCATCCTTGGCAGAATCTCGATGAACGACAATGAGTGATGACACGTGGATCATTTCACAACATGATCAAATCCAAAATGATGACCACTCTACCTTTTCATTGATTATCGAGGTACTGGTTGTTTTTTTCATTTCATTTTTCCTCGTTCAATGATTAAATGATGAATGTTGATAAACTCATGAATAGGTTGACCTGCAGATTGTTCAATTTTACAGGAGGGGTTTTTATTATGATTATTTTGGGGAATTTATCCATGATTGATTTGATTCATATTTTGATTTTCTCCATTTGATCTTTCTAATGGAAGTGGATCAATGTGGTGACCAATCAGGGTGGAGTTTCATTCCTCGATTATCTATTTGGATTTCTTCTCCCATTCGACCCACACGTTCTTCGTGTTCATCTCGGGGATATGAACAACAGATCATTACAAATATTTATAGGATTGTAATGATACCAAACTGAAGATCTAAAAATGTGATGACCAAATAGAGGGGAGATGACTATGGTCGATGACGAATCAACATAGATTGGATGAAATTTTTCATCGATTGTTCTTTAAGAGGATGATCAAAATGCATTCCTGGGGCCTATCGAAGGCATGGAATCTACCTTTTTTGTTTTATTATGTGGGGAAGACTTCAGATAATCATATTCAAAGAGAATAGATGGCTGAAACAATGGATCTGTGATCACCCAAGGTGTGCTCGTGAAGAACTGGAGTCCAGTAAATTCACAAAGAACACGGAATGTTCTCCGTATAACATGGCATCTGGGGTCGACACTATGGTTTCTAGGGTTTCACGATGCATGAAGTGATGACATGGTGTGTCTGGAAAATTTCACAAAGTGTGTCGTTCCTTACATGGGACTCAACATGTATCTTGGATGATACATGGACACGGGGTGGGGTACAGAGTAGGTACTCCATCACACATCCATCCCATGATGGTTACGTGGGTTACCCAATGTACCAGTACACAGGTAGGAAAAACATGTTGAATTTGCCTATGTGCACATGGCTAGCATACAGAAAGAGAAACCTGGATAATCGAACATGTTGTATTACAGTTACTACACACCATGTATACCCTTTTTACATCACATGTATTCTGACTCGTTCCATTGCACACGGGCAGTACCTGAAGTCATAGCACACATGGTGTGACCATGCTACACACCATGTACTCTATTCTACGTGGATTGATCTCCTTGTCCAATGTTCTATAGAAATGTTTTTATTGTGTTTGTTCCCCCTCTACTCGTTCCCCTGAATTCCATGTATCATTCCCATCAATTGAATCATCATCACATCAGCAAGACCTTTTGAATAGAGTCTAGGTCCCTCTAAAATTCCCAAAGAAATATCCTATACCCATTATTGTCCCCAAGTAGCGTCACGTATCAATGTGACCAATCCTGTAGTACAACGATCTTATACTTAGAATGTGAACCCAGATGATTCATTGTATATTACAAGGCCCTGGAAGGGATCCTTGTCTAGTTATCATGATCTTTCCTAACTCATGTGTAAGTTCTCCCAAAATGAGTGCATTTGTTTTTTCTTCAGATCTATCAACTTATTTATCTCTCTCGTGACACTTCCCAATGAAAAGTTCATCTATGAAGGTCATCATCATAGCTATCAAACTCATGAAGTGAGTTATCTCAGTCAATTTCTTCATGGAACCTTTATACTGAATCCCTTGGGTGGGTTTGTGGTTTATTGTTACTTTCCTCAAGACTGTGTGTCTGGGTTTTGAGTATATCTATATTTTTATCTTATTATATGTTATGTAGATATATACTGTGTAGAGATGATTGTACCTTTACTTCGTCAATATCTTTGTGGTTTTTGGGGTCCTCTACTGAGTATTTTTATACTCACCCCTGCATGGGATTTCCCACACAAGTCATGTCTTGTGGAGATGTTTGACCTTTTAATGGTGTCCAGGGTAGACCCAGACTGAGCATAGATTTGTGAGATTCTGTATAGGATGAGGTGTTCCTATTGCTACAATCTGTTTTCCCACTATATATTTCTTACTAACTAATGTGTCTTTTTATTTTTTCAGACACTTCCTTTTGGTGGTATTCTTTTCTAGCCTAGTTTACATTCTGAAATTTACTTTCTATTGTACTCTTTTGGTTGGATTTAGTTGTATGCATAAATTTTTTTCCATAGCGGGTTTTTTTTTGTTTCAAAATTTGTGGGTTTGGAGATGTGTTTATGTGTATAGGTACATAGGAAATGCCTCTCATGTTAGTGATATGCCTACTCAAGGCTAGTTTCCCGCCCCTAGCATATTGTATGTAGGCTTGGGGAGTCGTAGCATAGGCCCCACTTGGATGGGTCCTGACATGATCTTTGATATGTAGGGTATGTTCTTAGAATGTTATGGTAACATTTTTATACCTTTATGCCCATTGTTATGCTTACAAGTATCCCTTTATTTACCCTTACTGGGCATCTAATCTCACCCATTTTTATTTCTCCTTCCCCATGTTATGAATATATGTATGTTGTATGACCTGTCTAAGAAGGGTTCTACTCATGAAGATCCTAGTGTTAGACAATGTAGATTGATTATAAGTATGTGTTTATGTTTCCATGTTTCTAAAGGAAATATACTAATATAGTCTTTGGGAGTCTTTTTGTTTAATTTTTTCAGTATTTTGCAAATGTGATGTAATGTTAATGTATAAAAAGGAAGGGTCTCTATCATTGGTATCAGTGAAAAGGTTTTGTTATCCATTGAATCCTAGTATGAAAAAACATTAGTTAGATCCCTAGGTATATTTATAATGATATTTATAGGGATGTCTCGAAGGATATGTATATGTATGTGTTAACTTATATGAAAATGTCTAGGAATTTTGGTAAATGATAGAGTGATTGTTTACTACCAATACATCCATGTCTGAACACTAATAATCGATATGGATCTACAATAAATGTACCTACATGCAAAAACTTTCTCAATGTGAGTCAGGACTGACTTAGAATAACCTGGTATACAACAATGATCCTTTCTACAATCCTCATTTTACACCGCCTGGGGATATGCTTTGGGAATTCAAAAACACTTTTTGAACAATCAAGATATATTTAAAAATAAGATGACCATTAATAACATCCGATAAAACAATTGTTTCATAAATTAAATATTTAGGTTTCATGATTTAGACATCCTATAAGTAATTATTTTTCATGAATATGAGGCTTTCCACTATGATATGTGTTTCCCACACTCTGATTTTGTGTTTTAGTCAATGGTGGAAACCCGAAGTAATTAGTTTAATATTGAAAGTGACATACATTTTTCTACAAAGTGATCAAATTGGATGATAATAAGAGTAAAGGATGTTGTGATCATGCTTAATAATTTTTCCTGGAACATGATTAACAACATGTACCTTAAGAAACTCTCAAACACACCAAAGAATAAAAGTAATGATTTTACTAATAGATCAGGTTATGGATACTATATATTAAAGAAGATTAGGTTTTATTTGTGCCATGAATGTTTAAAGAATCACCTAAGTGAATGTCTTAGAAGAACAAGAATGTTTTATGACTATGGAAAGGGATATATAAAAATTATTGTAATGGAAAAGTGAAGATTTTAGTTAATGAAATGGATTAGAATATTATCCTCTCTATGAAATCATCAATGGTTAGTTATTTTAATTGTGGAATAAATGTTTATTATCAAACTATATGTCCCAAGAGGAATGATCCTAAAGCGAATCAGCAAGGTGGTGTGAGTAATAGTTACATTACTGATGATGACGAGACTATAGTTAAAATGTGAAAGGAAAAAGATATTTCATAATTGGATGATTTATCGTTTTAAGTGGATTAAGGATTAAGTGGAATAATCGATGATTTTATGTATTTGGATTCAACAATTATGTAAAATGAATTTTGAAATTTACATTGATTGATTAGTTTAGTTTCTTTCTATGGATTTACAAGAACACATTAAATGGTTCAGATGGAAGAGAAAAGTGATTTTATTTTAAAGGTGATTTATAAAAAACTCATGATTAAGGAAAAGATAACCCTAAATATGTTCCTTATGTTAATATAATGTTGTTTTTGATATTGATATTTGGTATATGAATAATTAAATTGTATGGTACTAATTACCTTGGAACTAATTAAAGACTTATTGGCATGTGTTTTATTCAATAATTGATAATTTAAAAAAAATTATTTAATTAATAGATCCAATATAATTTTGAATAAGGAAAAATTCATGTTTTTAATAAGTATTTATGGTAATTCAACTCATTTACCTTTTTGAGAAGATCTCTTAACAATGGTATTCACATGATTGGAATGTGACAACCTGGAGATGCATTCTAATATTTTAGGAATCAATATTAAGATTATTTTAGGAATTTATTTCTAATTTATTATATTTTCATCATTAATAAGTGTTATAAGGTTATCCATTCATGAAAATTTTAAGTTAAACTTCACAGTAATTATTTATGTATTGATATTGTATTGAAAACCTTGGTTAAAAGTCTATTTAGTGATTAAAATTATTTAAAGGATGTCCATAATATATATTAAGGATATTATATTATTTTGGTTATATAAATGGATATCATGTATATTGGGTGAAAATAAATCAGGTTTGGAAATTTTACAGGTCTTGAACCCATGATCGAAGGATGATAAGGGTTGCATTCCTACCACTAGCCTATGTGATGTCCTGGTTAATGTATAATAAATTCTTATGAATAAATATTTATAATGAAATAGTGGTGTTAATTTTTAGGATTAGAGATTAACTTATTGACCATATTTATTTTTATGGATACTTATACATATGTAGTTATAATTTTCATTCTTTTATGGGCTTAAGATCTACTAAAAATGTGTTTTAGTGCTTCAGGAATCAAACGTAATTTCAAGACATCCATTGCAGGATATAGTTGATGAATTAGTAATAGATAAAATTAAAAAAAAATTATAAAAATATATCAAGTATATATATTTCCTTATATTATTAGTCAATAAAATAATAACTCAAAGATAGGATAACTATCAAAACATTGTGTTGTCCTAATACCATAATTGATGTTGAACTAATTGCCTTTTAAATCATCATAAATTATTAACTTTGAGGCCTTTAAACTTTTCATTGATTATTCAATAGTTTTTTATTGATTACCTCAAAGAATCCCTATAAATATTTATGTTTTTCCTCCATGTCCAATCTTCACTCCAAAAATATGTTCCCATACAGGGTAACTTAGTTATTTGTTACTTTGGGTAACAATTATGGTTCCAACATTCTAATTTTAAGGGAAGTTTTAGAATTCATTTTTATGATGTGGGTTTATGGAAATTAAAATTTAATGTATTAAACATTTTATATCCAAAATGAAATTCGAAGGAGAAATTTATTTTAAGGGCCAAAGAATGTAACAACATATTTTTTTGGAATATTTTTTTTTGATATAATTTATTCTTTTTGATATTTTTCATTTCACACAACACTAAAATTTGATTATTTTACATTATATTACTTTGTTTGGATTGTGTTATATAAAGATCCAATTTAATCATTCATTACAAGTAACACAAATTTTATATTACTCTACATGAAATACTGAGGTTAGCTTATGTTAAACACAATAATGACTTTCCTCGATGGATTTTGTAACATGAAAGACCGAATAATAATAATGATATATTATTAAAATATTATCACATAGATTTTATATCAGTAGTTATTAAAAGTGATAAGTAATTTATGAATATATATTTTTTACACAAAAGTAAAATAAATTCATTGGTAACCAATTAATTATTAATGAATATGAATATCAATGTAATATAAAAGAAAACGTTATTATTTTTATTCCCATTAATATATTTTACCCAAATTAATTAAATTAATTAAAATTAGTGAGTGATATTAATGAAATATATATATTATATATTCAATGAAATATCTTTCATATTCCAGCAATATATTTTAATTGGAATAATATAAAAACAAACCCAGTTTTATGCATAAAATACTATATTTTTATTAAGGAATTTTAAACGCCTTTTAATGGAAAATCAATTTTAAATGTAATTTTTGGAAATTATATGGATTATATACGTGGACCTAAACTTAATCATTAAAAAAATATAAAAATTGGGATAGGGTAAATTTTTGTTATTTTTCCGTGATGTTTAATTTTTTGATGGATAGTGAAAATTAAAAAAATTTAAGTCCAAATTACATTTTCATCTAGTTTATTTATATATTAAATTATATTTTAGATTGGTTTCAAATTATAATTATATCATATAATTATAAATTAATAAAATTTTGTTTATTGGACTCAATTTCACTTTGAAATTGATGATAAAAACATAGAAAACATTTTGAGGTTTTTAATTTAAAACCCCACTTTTTCATCCCATCTGTGAGATTAAATTTAAATTAGTTTATGTACCTAATGCGATTTTAATTTGAAAAATTAGATTAAATATTTATAATAATAATAAATTATATGTATAATATGTAAAAAATTAGTTTTTAAACTAAAATATTATTGAAATTATATAAAATAAATTTCATCGATTTAGGAACAATTATGCTTATCAAGGATCAAATCCTTATTATTGATGGCCAAAATGACCAAGAAACATGTAAAAACGATTGAATGGAAATATTAATTCCCTAAACCTTCCAATAATGTATTTTACGGGTTTTTGATTTCTTTTTTTCGGTAAAAATGTGGTTACACAAATCTTGTTTTCAAAAATACCAAGTGTTACCCCACCATTCCTAATAAAAGGCCACCACAAATCTCTCATTTTAAAACTTCTCAAAAACTATTATGTTAAGAAAATATCAATCCAATACACTTAAAATGATACCTACCTTCATCGTTGAACCTACCTTTTGGAATAAATAAATCAATGGAATCCCTTTGGTGAATACCAAAAGGAGTATCCCAAAGAAGAGGTAACATCCCTCCTCAAGATCCGTTATTTTGTTTTCCATTAAACACTCACTAAGATATTATTATCCCATTATTTTATAAAAAACAATATCTTAAATATACTATTGTTTTTTTATGATAAGTGTTAAACTTATAATTTCGACTAATTCCATCTAATGGGTAATGAACATATTGTTTATATGTACAGCGAACTACTGCCTCACGAAATGATGAATGTTTATTTTTCATTTTCTTACTCTCATGGTGAACATTATGATGAAAAATATATTTATATATGATATTTATGTAACTTATAATTTCTTTATGCTTATATTATTTTTATTTATAAAAAACCATTATGAATTCCCTCTTGTGTAAATATGATAATTTCATTTGAGGAAGTGTGGACTACAGCTACCTCAAAGCGATGTGATTTTTTCACACACTACATGGAATGAATTAAAAATGTGTTTAATAAACAAATATGATATATATAATGTAATTATTCTAATGTAATTATATTATCCACATATGTACATATACTTTATTTTATTTTCTTCTTTCAATATGACAATAAAACAGAAATAGTATGTATGGGTGCACATAGTATACCATCTCCATGAAAGTTGTATTCCACTTATTATATATTTATTTATAGATTATAATATATATATATATATATAATGAATATATATTGCATTTTTATCATTTTTTACAATCATTAAATGTCGATATACATATGAGGACCTAATATATAACAAATTACGACACAAGCAAAAAACAAAGTAAATATTACTCAAAACATAGCCTTAGCATGAAATTGTTAAAAAGTTAGAAATAAATTTTCATAATATAACCATATAAGTTATTATATATAATAATATGTTTTTATAAAATATGTATAATAATCTTCTGTTTTTTATACAGGAGGTTTGAACAAGTACAATTAGATTCAAGATAGATTGTAAGGGGATTTCATATCACTTTTTATTTCGGTTAGATACATGCCTTATTCTCCACACACTGATTTTTTTGTGGTGTTTATAATTACCATTAATGTATTATATTCTTATTATACCTAAATTTATTGGAATTTATATATCCATTTTGTGATTTTTCTATGATGAGTTTTTAGTTTAAAAAGATACCAATTCATAAATATAGTTTTGTCTCAATTTTCATTCTTTGAGAAATATGTTTTGTTTTGAACCAAAATTGTTTTTATAAGAATATTTGACATATAATATCATTTATATACATTTTAGGATATTTTATGCTTCATTTAATTTTATTTTCTTACATGGATATTAAAATTATCTATTACCATGTGGTAAGAGTTTTTTTAAACAATCCCATCGTTTATCTGGATTTTTTTATAACTCTGACCCCTAAATAAAATCATATGATCCATATCTCAAGAACATTCTTGGTATATATTATCTTCTATTTATTAATGATATATTCTTATATTGGTATCATTTTTTTAATCTTTGGTATTTAATATAACTTATATTTTTTTAAGGAAAGTATGACTTTACCTCCCTCTTCAGTCAGAAATATGTGTTCCTTAAAAATATTTTTTTATAAAATGATTACAAAAATATTATAATAACATAAAAATGACATTTTTACCCATGTTTTACCTTTAAAACATAAGGGTTTTCTAAAATGAATCTTCTTCTTGTTTTCCAATTGAGGAACTTTTATAAAAAAAATTACTGTGAAAAAGGAATGTTCGGCATGTATGGATTTACGCGCCACCATGACCATCATTCCTTATAAGCATAATTTAAAGGATTACAATGATATTTTTTTAATAAAAAATTTCCTATCATTCTGGAAATTTATTATTTTATATTGGTTTCCAAGAAAAATATTTTCAAAATATTTTAATGATTATTTTATAAATTTTCAATGGAAAAGGGTTTTCAAGTTGTTTTCAACCCAATTTTATGTTTTCATAGAAAAGGGTTTTCATGATGTTTTCAATATTATTTAATTTGCTTTCAATGAATATCTTTATCAAAAAAATAAGTCTTCATTTATAAGTTATCAAGTAAAAATTATTTCAAAATATTTTAAATATTTATTTATATGTTTTCAAAGTATTTTCAAGGAAATGGTTTTCAAAATATTTTCAATCTTCTTTAATAAGATTTCATGTAAAATGGTTTTCAAATACATTTCACGATCTCATTATATTTTATTTAAATAAAAAGGTTTTTAAAATGTTTTGAACATATTCTTTACATGTTTTCAAGATTATTTTCAATAAAATGGTATTCAAAGGGTTTTATTTTTTTAAGAATATTTTTAAATGACAAAAAGATATTTTCCTCAAGAAATATTTTTAAAAGATATTTCAAAATTAGTTTCCACATACGATGACATTATTTTATGTTACTCATTTCTTTATACTAAATGATTCTGGGGTTCCATATATAATCTATATTTGAATGGTTTATATTTTAATGGCATGATGTTTATGAAACAATTTCTTCTTCCCTGGGTATTAGTCTTGTGAAACCTACTTATTTTCACAGGTTAGGATTTGATGAAATGGTTATTAAAAATATTTTTTCACATGTTAAGATATAATTACATGTTTATAAAACCCATTTACATTCATGGTATTATGATAGGATGTTTATAAAACCCATCTCTTTTTATGAATCATTATATGATAAATGTTTTATTTTCTGGTTTCATAAGTATGAATGATTTTATTATGATATGGGTGGGACCTATATCTCCATCCAATACATTTATAAAATATATATATCTCATGAGGTAATTATGTGAATCAAGTCGATAGGCCTCATCCACTATGGGAAGATGGGGAAACTAGATCCCTTACAAGGAAAGGACTATGACTAGGGATGGTGGTGTGTCATGTATAGTTGGTGTAGTCACCATGAAGTTGTATTATGGGGGAACCCAATCCATTATGGGAAGATGTGAAAACCTAGTCCCTTTTATGGAAAGGATTATAACTAGGGATAGTGGTGTGTCTTTCCCAGTAGGGTTAGTTCCTATAAGTGCCTTTATAAGTTCTAGTAGTGAGTATTTAATTATAGAGAGTAATATCACATCTCTATGTACGCAAAAATTCCATTTCTTATTCCTATGACATGATTTCATGGATTATTTTGATTATTTCTATATGATTCATTTATTTTAAACTACTATTCCTTATTCCATTATTCATTTTTATGATATTTGATATGTAGGGTATGATCATATAATTTTATGGTCACATTCTCATACCCAAATTCCCATGTTTATGTATACGAGTCTCTCTTGCTTACCCTTACTGAGCATATGAGGTCACCCCTTTCTAGGTTTACTTACCTATGTTATGATGATATCTGTTATTTATGATGTGTCTAAGAATGGTTTTAGTCATCAAGAACCTAGTTAGAGATAATGTAACTCACCTATCTACCAGTGTTTATGATTCCTTATTTCCAAAGGAACTAGACTAATACTATCTTTTGGTGTTTGTTTTTTTAACATTTTATGTATTCCACATAATTGATGTGAGGTTAATGAATGAAAAGTGAGGTTCTCTATAATGAGTATGATATCTTTAAATTTTCATTCAATAAAATATAATAATTTTATTACACTCTTCAAATTAACATAAACAGATTATATTATAACCCCAAGGATGCTTTTGGTCACAACCCACTAATCCAATGAAATTAGGACAATTTTTACGGTAAATTTATACTATTTATAATATTATTTTTATACCCTTAATTACCAAATTTACCATTTACCATGTTAATAAAAATATACTAATCTTATTATTCATAATTTTAAAAAATAAATGAAACCTATTTACTTAATTTTGACCCTATGATAACAAATAAAGAATCCATTTTTTAATATTCAAAACATATAAGTTTCAGAAATTAATTTAAAACTAATCACATTGACAAGGAGAGAAAATGGGTTATTAATGATAAATATGCAAAAGATTGAAACTTTTTTATATCTAAACACAATTTCAAAATTTTTTGAAATACCAAAATTATATTAACTGATAAAAAAATTTATAATTATCATTAAAATAAGTAAAAAATGAAATTTATCACTATAAATTATTTCGATGAAAAATTGTGTTTTCAATTAAAATTTAGTACATTTTACTATTCATCAAAACATTAATCTTCGTAGAGAAAGTACAAAAATTCATCAAAAGTAATTTATTGTATCTACTTTAATATAAGTAGTTTATTTTTCCTATATAACATATAAAACTATCCAAATTTTGATTAAAAATGGGTTCTCTAATAAAAGGTGATAAAATTACTCTTTTGAAAAATATAGATTTTTTGGCATGAAATGGGTTTGATTGTTATATTATGCCAAAAAAATATTTTGTATATATAAAAAATATATTTTATTAAATGTATAATATATATATTTCTTCATATAAATAATAAATTTAAATTTATTTAACTTATTAAGACAAAACATCATTGGGAAGATAAAAATAAAAATATTTCATCTATATTCAATTGGTGTATATTATTATTTCTAATTAATTGGTAACCAATTAATTGATATTATAAAATATATGTTTTTATTTCATAGATAATACTTTTTTAAATGAAAATTTAATGGCTAGGTTATTTCTTATTATATTAGATAATAATATTTTAGTGATATATTGTTGTTTGGTAAACCACAGACTGGCATATAACGCAATCTATCAATGAACATGAAATTATGTGTAACACAATCCAAACATAGTGTTTCATATACTTCATGGTAATATATGTTTTGTGTGTAACACAACATCAAAGTGGTGTTTCATATAAATAAAGAATAGCATGGTTCTTTTATATAACACAAGTTTACAAGCTATGTAGTGAGCTCCATCTGGTAGACGGTGAACTTTTGGTTACTTTGAAACTCTATATAGATTACATTATGTGTTATTTGAGATCCACCAGGTTGCTGGTGGTATTATTTTTACTTAGAACCTATTAACTAGTGAAACTGGCTGGTCAGCGGCACCATACTGGGTAATTGTTGGGGACTACATGTTTAGCCTTCTCAAATGGCCTTCCAATCTTGTTCTCATTCCATTATTTTATCTACTGAAAACCTATAAATTCTTAGATTCTCAATGTAATATTTATCAATATTATATGGACTAATTAAGAGACTCAGTTCTGAGATTGTGTAGGATTCTGATTCCCAGTGTTCCCGGAATAAATGTTTAAAATATACTAAATATATTACATATCATGTGTACGCAGTTTTTCAGAAAATGTGGAATAACATATAAACAATTTCTCATATCATAAATTCGAGGTAACCCTTGTGTTTATAATTTGAGATTTACCCTTAGTGCAAATTAATATTATTTGGTGCGGGTTGTTTGTGGAAAATTTATTGCGAGAGTGGAAAGGAATAAAATAGTTTAATAAATTATTGAATTTCTATTTCACGACACTACTGCATGTCATAATTAAAAAACTATTATGTATGAATTAAATGTTTAGCTATATAACACTATATACATTGGAGAATTATTGGAGAGACCACATGATAATTCTCTGAGGATAATGATGATGAGATTGTATATTGACAATCAACACACATCTATTTCAAAGGATCTCACCAATGAGTATAAAGAAACGTTCTTATTCATCGGTGTTTGATCCAAATCAATGTAGGTTATTTTTTTATTTTTTTATTTACCATTCTTGTTCTCTATAATGAATATGAATCTGTCAATGAATATATTGATTTTTTATTTGATTGTCATGTGAGATGGGTTGTTTTGGTGGCTTTTGACTATATAATAAACTATGATTTTATTTATTTCAAATTTCATTATAATATCATTGAACTAAGATCAACATGAAAATCAATTTTAGTCTATTTCTCCAATCTATTACTGTGATTTTCCCCATTTTTTCTTTCTTCATGGGTGTTCTTTCTTTGGATTATGACAAGATAAATCCTGATCAATCAATTTTTGTGCACCTGTTTCTTGGTGTAATGATATAAAATCATAGATATGGAATATGAACGACATGGTAGATGTATGATGAAGTAGATGGTGTGATTCATATGACAGTGGATACTCGATTTCATGTTCTTCAGTGTTATAAAACACAAAATTAAGAACGACCTATTGATATGTTTTCTAAATGGATTTTTAGACAAAATATTTTATTCATGAAATGGTGGGGATCATGTGAGATAATCCTTGATTACTAGAACTATTTGTGTCGATATCGATGGTGTCAATAGTGTGGGTTCATGAAAAAGTAATAATGAAGGTTTCTGGGGAATCCAAGTCAACATAGAATATAATCTAGATCTATATACAATTTGGGGCCCCTTGTGAGGTGGCTAGGGTTTCTAGTGGAATAAAAATATAACACAGTGTGTGAACCCTATCAAATGACATGTTACCCATATCACACAGCGTATGGTCTTTCTTGGATGTCCTGGCATGTAATCGGGAAGTACACAGACCCATGGTAGACTACATGGGATGGATCATGTCATGTACACCCAAAAAAATACATGACCTAGACCAAGTACAGTAGGTGGAGTGGTTTAATGGAACATGGGTAGACTACACAGGAATTTTATATGTCATGTAGTACTACATAGACACAACTTTATGACATGGACAGTTTACATGGGCAGGACTCAGGGTCAAGGGACATGATGTGTTACCCCTACTACATGGCGTGTTCTTTTTTATACATGTCTTGGAGCTATTTTCTTCAACATCTAAGACAAATTTCATTAGGGTATATTCCCCTAACCCTTTCCCTAACGATTAGTATTGAATTGTCTACAACACCTAGGACTATGATCCCTTCCGTAGGGCATCGTAGATAAATTCATGGGAATCCATCCCAGAGGCCCGGAGTGAGATCCTTTATTCATATTTATGAACATAGTTAAGTTCATGGTATCTTCATAACCAATATATATGAGTATTGATCCTATAATTAGTCAGTTAATCCAGATTGAGATATTAGTATCACCCCATTGACATGATAGTGATCATCATCTATGTATGATATTCTCTTTGGACTATCGGTGTGTTCGTTCTAATGATGATACCTAAAAAGTAGTACCTCTATGATAGACTTCATCAGTGATATCAAACTTAGAAGTGTTTTCTCTCATATGAGTGCTTCATAAAATCCTCAATCTGGAATCCTAAGCTGTTATACTATGGTTGTGACTTACCCCTAGACTATGTGTCGTTGTTGAGTTTATCTACATATTTTTATTATATATGTTGTAGACATAGACCTATATAGAGCTGAATATATTTCATTTTTTTAATGCATTTTGGTTTTGAGGTGTCCAATAGAGCATCGTTTTACTCACCCTTACATGGGATTTCCTCACACTTGTCATGTATTATTCAGATTATCGACCTTTTGTCAGAGTCCTTGGTAGACCAGGACAAGATGGTTCTTAGTGAGATCAGACCTACCATGTTGCATTCTTGTGGCTTTCTGACAGAAGTCTCAGTACATACTTCGTGGGTGGATATGTGTTTTTAGACTCCTTGTGATGCACTCCTATTTTTCCATGTTTATATTTTTACTTCCTATCATACTCTGGTTATGGTATTATTTTTATTCATGCTCAGTTGTTCAACTGTTTTGACATTTTTTCAATGTATATTCTTTGATGTGTGTGTGTGTAGGTGCATAATCTATGGCCTCCCAAGTCAGTGATATTCCTTCTAGGTGCTAGTTTTCACCCCCTGGACTATTGTAGTTGCACTTGGGGAGTCGTAGCATGGTCCCCACTAGGAAAATTCATGAAATTATGGTATCAGAGGGGAGGTTGGTTCTACATTCAGATCGAGAGTCTGTAAGATTGATTTCAGGAAATAGCTTTATGTATTTTGGGTTTTTATATCCGGATAGGGAATCCAGTGTTAGTTTTTGGGGTGATGCATCCATATAATAGGACTCTAATTGCCATCTTTTCTACTCGATACATGATAGCACTGGTTTCTGGAAACACAATGGTATATGCATTATACAGGAATGAGCTGTTTTTTTCATATCCATTTTAAATCATCTTTATAGAGAAAATCATTGACAATGGTACATCTTTCTTGTTTTAGGATGATTATGTGATATATACCATCTTGGATTCATCATTAGGATCATGAGGATGATCCCTGCATTGATGAGGTGTCGATTCAAGGACCAATTCCCAAGTTCTTACCTCTAGGTGGTGCACCATCTATACCACCACCTGTATAGAATCACATAGTACATATAGTACCAGTTAATAAGGTATGTAGGATGAGCGTGCATCATGAGATTTAGATATAGATACCCCTTAGGTTTTTAGGCAACCCCAACCCACAGGTGGCTAAGGGCGACCTTGAGGCAGTAACCTGAGTATTCTGTATAGTCTGGACACCATCAGATCATATGATGGTCCTTGAATTGAACCTTCTTCATGGATCAATGGGTTGATGGTGGGGCCTGATTACCCAATCTTATGATGAGTTGAAACTTTCATGGACAATTTTCGAGTGCCTTTTCATACATAAGTTATAACCAACTACACTGAGGGATATATGTATCTAGGATCATTTTCTGTTATAGTAGGACATAAAGATAGTATTTGAGTATTATATAGGTTTACCAACCTCTCTAAGTACTCAATGTATATGGTGTGTGATCAGTTATAATGATTTCAGACCTTTGAATGAGGTTTTTATAGATATATTCAAGCCATTGTCATACCACTATGCATTCCTACTTATGTTGGAGTGTTGTAGAGTGATTTAGTGAATGAGGGTTTATTGGTTGAGAAAATACAACAGGTGGTTATCCGCAGTGTGATAGAAGAAGAAGATACCTTGAAAGAATGGATCTAACATTATTGTTATCGACTTGGAAATGTGAAAAATTTCAAGAGTAGGTCCTAGGAAACTGTATCTATAGTTCATGGATCATGGGGTTGGTCCAATAAGCCCATAGAGATGTTATGCTACTCATGTGATGGAAGGGGACATCTTGTCTAAGATTTTCTGACCCGCTATATAGCTGACAGATAGACTATGGATAAGACAACAATGAAGAGATAATTGAATGAGTATGTAGGATTTTTGATTGTAGGACATGGTAGAAGATTTGGGAGAGAAGAGGGAGGTGGTCAACATTTTGACTTGTTACCCCCCCCCCCCCCAACACTAGGTGTTCCACGCCAGGATCAGGGAGCTGGAGGATTGGGGCAGGGAAAACTATAGGAAATCATAGTTTTTAACATAGAGGCTCCAGAAATGATATGAGGTATGTATTGTGTCTTATCTACTTTAGATTCATTACAAATTGATATATGTGTTATTCATTCCTTTCATACCATGTACCTTGTATGATACCTAGGGATTCTGGTTGAACCTTTGGCTCAACTAATATTCTGGAATACTCCTACTGAAGAAGACTCAATGACCACAAACTAATGATGGTAGTGTGACCTAAATCTTGGAGGTGATAGTTTCAATTGGGATCTCTTGGTAGTAGTTTTGAGGCCATATAACTTCATTCTTGGTATGGACTGGCTATTTACAGTTCATTCCAAGACAAAAAATTTCAGGAGAATGAGGTGGTGTGTTCGTAATGAGGTAACTAGGTTTTCCTTCATCAGTAAAAAGGAAAACCATTTAGAATGTGATGGAATCATACATAGGAGGGTCCAACTTATTACTCATTAGTTATATAGTCAGACCATTGGTGTAGTGGATGTTGTGAATTACTAATTTCTTGTAATGGTGGTGGAATCTAAAGATGTCTTCCTTGCGGATGTTCTAGTTTTACCTCCCCATCGAGAGAAAAACTTCTTCATCGATCAACACCATTAAATGGAACTGATATGTATTCCATTGTTTCATATGGATCCTGATAATCTAGGGGTGTAGTTGGATGACTTTTAGAGGAAAGGATTTGTCTGACATAGCATTTAGCCCCAGGTAGCCCCAGTTTTGTTTGACCAGATGGAAGATAGGAGCATGGGGTTTTTTATATACTAATACTACTTTAACAAGGGGAATTTGAAGAACAAGTATCCACTACTAAGGATTTATGACCTATTTGAATAGTTGAGAGGGTCATGATAGTTCTTGATGGTTTTCCTCAGATCAGGATATCAGCAGTTGCAAGTACATGATGAAGATATAATGAAGATGGAATTAAGATGTCTTTATGGTCACTATGATTACTTAGTGATTCCATTTGGTGTGATAGACTCCCTATTAGTGTTCTTGGGACTCATTAACCAAATATCTCAGCCTTCCATAGAAGGGATAATGGTGGTATTCAATGACAATATCCTTTTGTACCTGGCATATGAGAAATAGCATATAAGACACTTGAGGATATATCTAGATGTACTCTGAGAGAACGTGGTTTTTAGAACATTCTAAAAGTGATAGTTCAAGATTTAGTTGGTCCACTTTTTGGGTCATGTTATCTTTGTAGATAGAGTTGTAGCGGACCCTGCGAAGGTTGATATAGTGTTTTCTTGGGAGCCACCCAAGAGTGTGATGGAGGTGTGGAGCTTTTTTTCAGTAGTTGAGTTGGAGTTTGAGGATTTCTCCCATCATGGGATTTCTAGAGGAGGGATTCAAGTACATAGTATTCTACGATGCTTTAGGAAATGAGATTAGTTGTGTTCTTGTGTATAGGAAACTAGTGATTGCCTATGTTTCACACCGATCGAGACCACAGGAGAAGAACTATGTGACCCATGATCTTTAGCTAGTAGTGGATTTCATCACTTTGAATATGTGGTGGAACTACCTAATGGGAGAGGGATTTATCTTCTAATCAAATCATAAGAGTCACAAAATATATATTCTTTAAAAATGATCTGATCTTGAGAAAATCTTATTGGTTGTAGTTCCTCCAATACTATGAATCTAATTTTTTTTATACTCCTAGGAGGGGGAATGTTGTCGAAGATGCCCTCGGTAGGAGAAGTTGTTCACAGTTGTTGAATGAGGAATCCAGAGAGTTTTCCTCATTGATTTTATCATTTTTGGATGGAGATAGAGTGGCTTAACTCCAGTTGATGGTTGTCACCCCCTCAATTCCAGTGATTTAAGAAGAAACGGTTTGGGGATACTGATTGTGAGAACCTAGATATTGAGATATCCACTATACAATCTCTTTATGTAATTTCTAAAGGTGGGGAGCATGTTGTTATTTTCAAAGGATTCATGATGATACAACTTATTTTTTGGGATGAGGTTTTGAGATAGTTTCATACATATCATTTGGAGGTACATCCATGTGTGTAAAAGATGTATCAAGACCTCTAATGTCAGTTTTTTTATCCTTGGATGAAGAAAGGATTTGCAGAGTTTATATCTCAATGCCTTACATGCCAGCATGTTTAGGCTGAGCACCAAGTTACAATACGTTTAGCTCATCCCCTTCAGGTTATAGAGTGGAAGTGGTATAGGATATACATGGGCTTTGGGATAGTCTTACAATGTATATCCTGGGGACACGATTCCATCTGGGTGATCATAGGTTGTCTCACCATGTTAGGCCACTTCCTTGCTATACAAGAGCAGAGTTCATTAGAGAACTTAGGATTCCTCTACGTGCAAGAGATAATCCAACTTCATAGAGTTCCATTGATGATCATTTATAATATTGATGATAAATACACATCACATTTTTGGAAGGGTTTATAGTTGGTGTTTGGGAATAAGTTATGCTTGATCACAACATTCCACCCCCAAACTGATGACCAGACTAAGAAGACTATTTAGTTTTGGAGGACCTCTTGCGAACTTGCATGTCAAAATTTGGTTTTGGTTTTGAGCTTGAATGGTACCAATGGAATGGCACCATTCGATGATTTGTACGAATGACCCTGTAGGTAACCACGTTACTGGACTAACCCAGGAGAGTAATTACTCATATACCCAAAGTTGGTGTGAGTGACAGTAGAGAATGTGAAACTCATCTCAGAGAGAATGAATATTGTACATCGCCATAAAAATCGGTATAATGATAGACAAAAATGTGCTTTGTTATTCAAGGAGGGAGATCATTTATTACTATGGGTTTCACCTCAATGTCGATTATGATGATGTGGTTTGGGAGGAAAGCTATCTCAGAGGTTCATAGGCTCTTTCAACATATTCTATAGAGTTGACGAGGTGGAATACATCTTATTTCTACCTCTACAGTTAAATCGGTTACATGACATCTTCCACATGTCGCAGCTAAGGAGGTAAGGGAATGAACCATTTCATGTTATTGGAGGGGAGAGATATTAATATCAAGGATGGAAAAACATTGATATGTACCTGATAGAGATCAAGGATTGGTGAGAGAGGATCATTTATTAGTGATATATTCTTTAAGTGAGTCTCTACTAAGATGTTGTATGATTCAGAGACTTACTGTGCCAGAAAGAAATGTTTGAAATATATTAAATATATTAAATACCATGTTCATATAGTTCTATTGAAAATGTGTAATAACATCTAAATAGGTGTCCATGTTTGAAATATAAGGTCATCGTTGAGTTTTGAATTTCATTTTTACCCTACGCGTGACTTAATGTTATTCGAAGAGATTCATTTGTTGAAAATTCAACACAGAATTGGAAATGAAAAATGTAATTCAATAAATTATTTTATATATAATTCATGATGATGAAAATAGTTATTTATTAAAAATATTATTATATCAGAATTATGGGATTAGCCGCATAACCTGCGAGATGTTGGAGAACCCTTGGAGAGAATATTGTAGGATTCTCTTAGGTGAACAATAATGGGATCATGGATCGAGGATCGATGTGCATAATATTCGAAGGATCTCATCAATGAACATGACTGAACTGCATTCTTTATAAGTGACTGCTCCAAATTGAGGTAGGGAATGTGTTTTGATTTTAGTCAATGTTGTTCTTGAACTCTATAAATAATTAAAATCAATTAATTAACAGTTTTATCAATGGTTTGATTGTTAAGCTCGAGGGATTGTTTTTCTAGTTTTGATGAGTTAATATATTGTGATTTGATTTTTTTTCTAATGGAAATTATCCAAGATTTAAAAAAACATAGATCGATGTCAATTACTCCAATTTTTTCTTGTTCTTTTCCCCCCATTTTTACATTATTCACAAGAATTCTTCATTTTGGACCGTGACGTGAAAAATATCTATAAATAAATCATTTCCCACCCATTTCATAGAACAATTATCCAAAATCATATATCTAGGATTGGAATGACAAGATATATGTAAGATGCTATCGATGGTGAAATTTTGATGATGGGGGATTTCTGATTTCATGTTCTTAAGAGTTCTTTGGTATATAACGATGAAAGACCTATAGATCCTTATTTTTAGTGGATTAATTACATGAATTTATTGTTCGACCGATAGAATGGATCTAGTGAGACGATCTATTATTACCATAACAATTAGAGCTGAGATCCACGGCAGTAATGGTGCAGGAACATTTAGAAGGAAGAATGAGTGTTTCTTGAGAAACCTGATCATCAAGGCTTGTAATCCATATCTACACATTGTGTGGAACCCTAGATTAATGTCTAGAATTTATGGAGTAAGATTAATATCATATGGTGTGTGACACATGTCACATGGCATGTGATCTCTCCCATATGACTCGGAATCTACCCAGGAGTTACATGGACATTGGTGGACTACATGGGTTAGAGCACACCATGTACTCCCATGCAGACATGGCTTGAACTAGGTACACTGGCCAGAGTCATGTAGCGGAACATGGGTAGACTACACAGTTAGCCTAAATTCCTTGTAATTCTACTTGGACAGAGCTTGACGACATGGCCTATTTAAATGGGCTAGACCCTAGGTCAAGGGACATGACATGTGACCCCTAATACATGTTGTGTACACTTCTATATAGGGCTTGGTTCATTTTTCCTCCATATCATAGAAAAGTTTTATTTGGGTATGTACCCCTTATCTGTTCCCTGAAGGATGTTATGGAATCATCTCTTAATACTTGGGAAAAGATCACTTGAGTATATCTTCTTGGATATAGTCATTGGAATCCCTCCAAGAGGACTAGAGTGAGATACTCTATTTATCTTCATGCCCTAAGTGGAGATCTTGGTATCATCGTGACCAACACTACATGGTGGTCAATCCTCTTCATAATAAGTTAATGTATATTGAGTTGTTTTTATAACCCCATGGCCTTGTAAGTGATAGTCATCTATGTATAATATTATCTTCATACAGTCAGAGGCTTCTTTATAGTGATGTGAACCAACTTTCAGTACCTCTCAAATTGATGTCATCAGTGCTATCAGATTTTGGAGTGTATTCTCTAAGACGATTACTTCATGGAATCTTCAAGAATAAATCCATGGTTGGAATACTTTTTTTTAAATACCTCTTTGTGACTTTGTTGAGTATATTCAAATATTCTTGTTATGTGTATTCTAGACATATACCTTTATATATCTAATTTTATTTTCTTTTTATCATCATTTTTTGTTTAAGGGTCTCTTATAGAGTCATTATACTCACCCATACAAGGAATTTTCCCATATGTGGCATGTCTTGTGAAGATGATCAACCTTTTGATAGAGTACTCGGTAGACCGCGACCATACTGTGATTATTGATAATAGAGAGACCAAGGTTTATTCTTATAGATTTATAATAGAAACCCTAGTACTTACTTCCATGATAGACTTCTGTTTTAGGACACTTTTTAGTGGTCATGTATTTGGTCATGTATTTCTTTAACCTCATGTCATAATTTGGTTATGTAATTAGATGTATGCATGCATTGTTGTTCAATTGTTTTTAAATTTCATCATTGTATAATATTTGATAAGTGTGAATGTGTTCTGGTATATATGCTAATATCTCCCATGTTAGTGATATTCCTTCTCAGTTCTAGTTTCAAACCCCTACAATTTTAGAGGTGAGATGGGGGAGTCGCGGTATGGTCCCCACTGGTATAGTTTGTAAAACAACCTATAAAAATACATAAAGAAGAGAGATAAAAACAAATAAAATAAAAATATTAAAACTCCAAAATGTGTTTGTGGTCATTAAAACACATTTAGGATAGTGGGATACAACATATATAAAACAATAAATACTTTTTGTGACTTCAATGAATGCTAATATGCTATGAAATTTTTATAGATCCATTTATAGTTTAAGAAAAACATAATGATAATAGAATAATTTTTTGGAATTAATGTGTTTAGGTATCTACCAGAAGTTGTTTGGAGTGTTATGGTTTTCCTAGACATATTTATTGATATAATATACATATAATATAATTAGTTTTATGGTTAATTATTACTATGGATAATTTCTCTATTAATGACTTAACCTAGAAATCCATCTTCACGTAAACATGATCTAAAGAAATTGAACTATGGGGTTTCTAAAATCTAGGAATATTACATATATTAATGGGGCATTGAATTATATAAGATAGAGAATTCAAGACTGAATTATTTCCTATATCACTTTTCATGAAATATATCGTAATTAATGTGTGAAAGAATAGGAGGAAATTATGATGATGAATAGATTACATATACTTATGGGAAATTTCAAATCTATCCAACATTCCATTATGTGCACTAAGGATTAATATTTCTTATGTGTAAATAATAGAAGGAGATATCAAATAGAACCATGAAAACTATACAATTTATAAGTTATGAATGCCTATATATACCTGAAAAATTATAAATAAATTAACATGTGGTTATTAGATAAGTTAGAATACTAGTTGTTAATGGAATATAATAACATATTTATTTCATAACAATATGATCTTTTGTTATACTAAGACAATGGAAATAATCGAGACAACCATATTACAACCCATGGTTTCTATACCTATATAGACCAAGTACACTACAACATGTAATGCAGCATCAGATGTTTTTTAGATTTTTTTTTTCAGGATATGTTTTCATTCATGATGTCAAGGATCTTACAGAGTACAAAATCTATGTACTATGTGAGGTCACCACTTGAGGGATTTTCCTGGAATGGTGGAATAATTATAATAATAACTGTTAATATAACATGTTTGGCATAATTTATATAGTAATTTCTTAGTAGAAAAATGATGTTCATATGACAGATAACTTGTCATCTTGTAGTTGGAACTAGTGCAAGTGGGAGTCTATTAGAATTAGTTCCCTTAAACCAACTCAATTTTCTAATTTTGACTACAATAATATTTAATGATCTAAATATTAATTAATATATTATCATATAATGAGTATTATATTATGTATAATTAACGTAAAAATTCCACATGAGTATTTATCACATCAAAAGGTTATAGAAATTCTCCACTATTGTGATAACCTCAAAGTGATATAGTAATATTATTAAACCAATGTATAATTTAATAGATAAATTCATTTTTATATGACATAGATAATAATAGACGATTATTTGTCGTAGTATTTTAAGAAGATGAGGATTTTACAAAGGAAATTTTTTACTTGCAGATCTCAAAGAGTGGGGATTATGTGGATAGACCTAGCGATGTGAATTCCACAAGTTATCCGTCATTCAACATTCCAATAATGTTTTCTGTGCGTTAGAATTTATACTATAAATTATTTAAAATTTCAATAATGAATCATGTAATTTGATTTTTTGATGAAAATCATGAATACATGTGCTCGTAATGATGTATGATACATCAATTTCATAAGTGATATGAAATTCATGATTATGTTAATAATATATTTTTCTCATTCATATTATTGTATTATAAATATCAAGCCTTTTTATTGGAATGGAACTATTAAATAATATTCAGGGCCATTGTGGTTTGATGATGAGTTCATTTATGGGATTGAAAGAAAGATATATAAATAATATTTCAAGATGACAAAATTGTGCAACCTTCATTCTTAAATATTGATAAAAATGAATTATATTACATTTTTTTATTTTTTATCAGGTTATTTTTTATCAGATATAAAAATATTTTTATATGGGTTCCTTTAATTATTTATAGATTCTAATCTATCACAATAAACTAACTCTCCAATTTCCACTAAGAATGATTACTCATGGGTCACACGCTATGTATATCTATTATCTCAATGAAAAACATTTGGAATTTAATATGTTAAATAAATATTATTCTCAGTACTGAAAAATGATAATTAATAAGGTTATGTTGATATTATAAATTAAATAACTATTTATTCAAGTTAGAATAAATGCCAGTTAAATATTAAATAAATATTCTTTTCCAGCTAGTAAATGTATAATATTTATTAATCAATTTTTATTAATTTCATGGAAATGAATAAGTATTTATTTATTTAAATGTATATCATAAAAAATATTTATACATAAGTTATTAAATATAACATTTATTTATTTATTAAATAAATATTGAAATGGTATATATTTATTCAAATAAATATTTATTAAAAATGGTTCAATAAATGTTTAGAAGGAATGACGGTCTTAATAAAGGAACCAATGGAAAAAATATATTTTATTAAATACAATTTAAATAAATATACATATATTTATATAATATATTCTATTTGAATATCCTTGAAGTTGTACTTGTCATCAAATATAGTAATTTACTAAATATTATTATAATTTAACACTATGTATATTAAGAGTTTAAAACTAGATTACAGCCTATACATAGTTAATAATTTTCAAACCTAATGTATATAACCCAAATTCTATCATATCAAGGGGATAGGTGAACTATTTTGTAAAATGATATTCTCTTAAGATTTTCCCTCCACATTGAAGGTAAATTTCAAATAACAATGTTATTATAGAGATTTTATCATCCTTATCCCTCTAAAGAATGATGGAAAAATAGAAATAGTTATTAAAGAATGATATAATGCATATTATAATCAATGGAGAGTGATGTAAGAGAATTTATACCTCCATTCTAGCACCTAGATATCCATCGATAACATTCCAAGATTTCTAAATTATGTGTGGTTACACTTACATGAATTCTCATTTGGATTCTTCATCACAACAATGGAATGATAATAAAGTCTAATGAATTCATCAACGAAGATATAATTATCAATTATAGTTAATTATAATTTATACTTTATTTAAAATTATATGTGAAAGGGTCATGTATTCAAATATTCTATGGTTGCATCATCCATTTATGATGATTTTTTATAATAAAATAGATGAAAACAATATTGGGTATGGCTCCAACTGCTTTTTCTACTCCTCAAAATATTCACTCCTCAACATAATGGAGTTTTAGAATAGTTAGATTGAATGGTAAACAATATGTCAATGAAATTTATCCTTGACAATGAATTAACTCACCACTATTGGAAGGCGGAAGTTTAAGTTTCAATATACACTCAGAATATATCATTACTAAGACCTTGAGAGGAAAAGTAACACAATGAAATGTGGCATGGATATAAATTTGCAAATAAACATATTCTTGTCATTGGAAGTCAATTATATATCTAAAATAATGAGGGTAATCAAGGAAACCATTGTGATTCTATTGGGTATGGAGTATTTTAAGGACACTCAGAAAAGATATATCCTAAATATAATAAAAAAAGGGATGATTAAATTTGTGGAGAGTAATTATTTCATGGTAATTTTGGAGAAATATGGAAAGAATTATAAAAGTTTAGTCATTGATGAATTATTTGAAGAAGTAGATGGAGTTGCTACAAATTTAGATATTGTAAAATGTTCCCCAAATGATGAATAATCTATTACTGAATCATATAAGTAGACTATTATTGAAGTGGGTAAATATAAATCTCACAAGTGAAATAGAAGAACTGATGTATATCCATAGAATATAGTTAGAGGTAAATTTTCACAAACATAATCATGAAGGATTAATAATGTTTTGAAAAATACTCATTTTTCTATTGTGTAACCAATGTAAATATTTACAAGTGAAAAATGACGAGTCATGGGTTTGATACATTCAAGTGTAATTGTAAAAAAAAGTATAGTAATCTACCTTTTGAACAAGTATATAATCTTAAACAACATAATGTTCTCTAAACAAGGTGTATCATTAAGGATGCATTTTAAAGGCATGGAAATGTGATAAAAAATAAAGAAAATCATGTTTAAAAATTCAACACCCACATTTAATGTGTCGATGCATATGAATATTTTTCACTAGTGGCTTTACGTGATTTGTTTAGTCTCTTCATGGTGAAGGGTATTCTATGAAGATCTATGATTTATCAAATGGATGTTAAAATTGTATTCATGTATGGTATACTTTTTGAGGTGGGTTATATTGATCATTTTGTTGTATTCATAACTATAAATGAATGAACCAAAGTATATAGGTTAAAAAAGGACAATTATGGTCTAAAACAAGAACCTAAATCATGGTACGCATGGATATAAATACATTTAGAGATGATGAAATTCAAAAGGGGTAATAATTATCACAATAACTATGTGAAGAAATTAAAGGAAAAACATTTCATAATTCTGGATTAAGTGGATGATATCATATTTTACCAAAGAAAAAAGTGATCTATGATGGATTTTTTAACATCAGGAGGTAAAATTTTTAAATTTTGATGATTGGTGAACTCACATATTTTCCAGAGTTTCAAAAGGATTATAATGATAATTAATCCCCTATATCCCAAGAAATGTATGTGATAATGTTATTAAAGATGTTTGATTTTCATTATTCCAAATTAATTAAAACTCTAATTATAATTGGACCCATCATTAAGAAGAACAATGGTAGGGAATATGTGGATCCTTATGTATTTATAAGAATAACTAGATGTGGTTTTATTTGATATCAACTCATCCTAATATTGTTTTTATAACATGACTAGTGGAATGTTCTCTAAATAAACCTAAAAAGGATAATCTAACAGTTGTGAAATGGATCTTGAGGTACATCCAAGGTACTCATAATTTTGTCTTATTTGATGATTTAGGATGGAGTTAGGATTTATCACCCAAAAATGATGTAGACAGGTATGCAGATGTGGAGGAATACATGTCCACAAGTGGTGGTGCATCCATCCCCAAATGTAAATGTTTATGTTGGTTGAGTAAAAAGCATAAGATTATATATATTAACATGGTTGAATAAAACCTCATATGTAAATACCTGGACTCTAGTAACTCCAATTAAATTGATAATTTATTATATTGGAAATATATACACGGACTCCCATCCCGATGAACCTAATAGTTAAATAGTCTTTGAAAAATATATACATATATGAATTTCAGATTAAATTTTAAAACCAAAAATATAGTATAGGATATTATTTAATGACATTATTATTATTATTATTATATCCCTTAATATAAATCATAATAAACTCATTTAAATCATGGAATAATGAAACATAAGAATAGGAAAATCTCAGATGCTCAGTAAGGGTATGCATACAGCAGAAGATACTTAGGAATGAGTAATATGGAAAGAATAAATGATGATAAAATAATTACATATAAATGGTCACATAAAAAAGTGAAATATCCATGGATATCATAGAAAATAAAATAATCACATGGGAATCAATAAATAATTTCATAGTGTTGTACTTTATAATGTCATATATCATAAACTTATTGGCAAGGACACGAGCAAAGAAATCATATATAAATGGGTGAGGCCTTGACAAAATACCCAATCTAGATTGTCTCATGATACCTACTAATTCATAGAGGTGATATGTAATTTTAGTAACCACTCATCTCTTAGTTTTTCTAATTCATTCATCGAATGAATAATCAATATTACCTAATTAGTGTTCCTTAAAAATAAACAAATTAATGAATTAGAAGAATTGTTATATGGAATGTCAATACTTTCCCAAGTAAATCTAATGATAAACCACACAATAAAATATTTTGGACTTTATTATAATAATATAACCTCATTAAATCATATGATTCAACAAAGTATATTTATATAGATTAAAATACTTTTAAAAGCACACTAAAATTTTTCATAAGGAAAACACCCATTTTCACTTTGAAAACACTTCTTTAAAATCTAAAAATTTCCCGAGTAATAAGTAACACTATTTTTTAAAAGGAACCTATATAATTGTAAGTTAATATTAAAGTAAATTATTTTTCATGATGTTGGTTAATTCTATTCACGTCTGATAAGTTAAAAAAATTAAAACTTTTCTTTTCACATTATTGTAAAAATTTCAAAATGTAACTCTTTCGAAAAACGAAAAGATGATTAATGTTAACCTATTTTTTGAAAAGTCAAACATGGATAAAAATTTATTTAATAAATAATTATATTATTTTAAAAACATAAATTTATACATTTTGAGTAATATATGGATTTGTAAGAGAATGATTTTCGACCGAGTTGGAAATACATTGTGAGTTTTCCTTAAAAACAATATTTTAGTATCTTGAATACTTAAATATATGAAATTTAAATGAAAATGTTTAACCTAGATAAATAAATATTGAAGAATAAAATATAATTTTTTTAGATAGTAATATCAAATATTTCCCCCATTGGATACTTAAACATAAATAATCTTGAATATTAATGAGATTGTGAAATAACACCTTACCTGAGGTTCGAATTCATTCATATGTTTTCAAATATCCTTTATAATAAATATAGATTTATTAGAAATATATTCCAGATTAATTATTATATGTATAATTCCATATAAAATTTACTTATAATCTTTTATGTCATTTTTATTAATATTTCTTTGTCAAAATCACTTTTTGTGTAATAATTGTTTCATTTTTCATGGATGTTTTGGTTCAGTAGTTTTGGTCCTTTTCTTTTATTCAATATTGCATCATCTCCAAAATTTTATCCAAAATATAATTATCATATATATTCTACTTATATTTATTTTTAATAATCCCTAAAATTTATATAATGAAAAATGAATTACACCACTCATATAAACGGTAGGTCATACGTATGAATGACCAATGTTTTCATATTTAGAAGGATAGAAAAAGAGAAAGTGAAATAGTAATTTATATTTAAATAATAATTAGTACATCATATAAATCATATATATTCACTAAATATATTCTTACTACTATTCATTTCAAAATAAAATAAAATATTGAATCACATTGCTTTGTGGAGGAGGTAGTCCACACATACGCACAAGCGACGTTATCACTGCCCAATAGATTATAGGGTAAGTAGTTAAATGTGATATTATGATTAAATTTGTACTATTATATCATAAGTATAATATATATATACAAAAAATAAATCTTTATTTATAGTTTGGATAGGAATTGATGGAAAAAGTTACATCAGTTCACATAATGTTAGTTCGTCTTACACATGATCAACAATTTTATTTCTTATTTGATGGTTGTGGTGATGGATATTGGTTATTAACTTACCATAAAAATATATCAATACATTGGAGACACTGTTTTTATTATTTCAACATATATTAAAAAAATATTTTAATGTGGTAGTTGATGAAATAAATCAAAAATGCATGGTTAAGATCTAACATTTTCTTCGGATAACCTCTTAAGGATTATACCTAACGCCTTCCTCAGATGGTTTTATAATAAAAAATGGGACTCTAGGTTATGGTGAGGGATGTGATGAATGTTTTTTTATTAATTATTGGCCAATAAAAAAATAACTTTAAGTGTGTGGAGGAGATGGGAGGTGGTGTCCTTTTATAAGTGGGGAGAGGACCCACTTGGAAATTTCCTTAAACAATTCAAAAAGGGAAAAGTAATCCCCTAGTCCAATGATTAAAAAAGGGTCTATATTTTATTTTTGGATAGTATAAGGTCAAAATATATCCATAAAATAGTATTTATAAATGTTTAATAGGCTAACATACCTTTATATTTTCGTTTAACCCCCCAATAAACTTGTTGTACCATAACCAAGGTAAACTATTTTTAATCTTTTTACTATTCATTATGAAAAAAATAATTTAAAATTATTAAATAATATTAATTATTTATTTTAAAAATATGGAACACATTTTAACAAATTCAATTCACATAAGTGGAATAATGTATTTAGAAAATAATCCCGCAAGTGTAGGGAAAATGTGGTTCTCCAAAGAAAGAAGTTATATTTAGTATAAAAAGTGTTATATAAAAATTAAACAAAAAATTGATTCTAATGACCTAAATTTGATTTATTGTAATATAATTTTACAAATTTTAATTTTGAAATAATTTTTAAACAAAATATATATTTTTAAATTTTTTAAAATAAAATGATGTTTTTAATAAAAAACAATATTTTCAGTATTCCTCAAAAAATTATTCTTTTTCGAAAAGATTAAAAAATTTACTCTAAAATAATTTTTATATTATTAGTTAAATAATTATCTTAATTTTTCTAAATAAATTTTCTTATAGTGTACAAATTATTTTTAAATAAACACATGAAAAGTGATGAAATTTCTTTTTAGAATAATAATATTTTTAATTATAAAATTTGATTAAATATTACCCCATTCCAATAGAAAATATTATATGAATGATAAAATATTTGGTTAAAGAAATAATATATAAATTTAATTATAATTATTCATCTATAGTTATTAGTTTCTTTTATTAAGATAAAAATAAATTGAGAACATAAAAACAATTTTTGAAAAAAAATATTACTTTTACTTTCCAATAATTTTTTTTAATTTTTAATCAACTAATAACAAGTGATTTTCTTATATACCTTTGAAAACCATATACCTTTAATAATTTATTAATTCCTATTTAGTCCAACTAATTTAATATATAGGTTATAAAGTTATACTGTTTTTGAAGTCCATTAGACTCGTGGTTGTGTGTATCGCAAGATATCATAGAGATTAAATTTATTTAAAAAGAATTATATACTATAATAACAGGGTGTTACTAAATAATGTAAGATGTTTTATTATTTTAAATTCAAGGGTTTTGTTATCTGATAATGTGTATATGGAACTTGGTTCTAATCCTCAGCGATGGTACTTTTTTCAATTGTCACTTATTTTTTCTATGGTCTTTTAATTTGGGGGTTTGTTTCAAGGGATTAGATGAAATGATTGTTTTATTAAAATTAATTTAAAATTTTAATAGTTATTAGGGTGATTTCATAATTAGGTATTTGTAATTGTGATAACCTTGAAATTTTCTATATATCTCATTAAATTAACATCCCCTTCACAAGATAATTTTTTATCAGAATTCCCAAATGTTTTGGCTTTAATCCAATCCTTAACTAGGGTATTGATATTAATCGATTCTTGATTATGGAAGGTTAAATATTTCATTAACCCATGTTAACATTTTATTATAATAATTCATTAAATCCAAATGTCAAACAAAACATGTCATTATTCCATGACATTTCTAGTTCAACATACATAATATTAATTTATAGTGTATTAATCGAGAAAAATATCTCAATATCATAACATAGCCAAATTATGACTCAGCCAAATTGGAGATTTAATAATTTATTGAATGGTTGATTAATATGTGTTTTTTTATTTTTATGGGGAAATGTTAAAATAAATTGAAAATAATGGGATATGAAAGGAGTAGTGTGCCGAACACACACACGAACAGTGAAGACAATTAAAAATGGATATTTGATTGAATGAGAAAAAAAGGAGTGATTTTCAACTTTATTTGAACAATTTTATGTAAATTATATGTAAAATAATATTTTTTTTATGATAATATGATATAATGTTATACAATGTTACATTAAAATAGAATTACAACACAAACACTTATTAGATTACAAACAAAGAATGATACTAAAATAAATCAAAATCATTCTGGAGGATTGTTGTATAAAGTAGAATGTTTATTGTGTAACATTCTCAAAAGCCTTTGGAAAATCCTTTTTCGTTCCAAACTATCCTCATTTTCTATGAAATTCCAACCCTTTTTAGGGGGAATAGGGATGGTGTATTTATATCCAAAGGTGGTTGACTGTTTTCATTCCAAATCTACCCCTTATGTTGACATGAAAATTCGTTAATTAAAATAGCATAATCATTATAAATATTATTCTTAAAAGTTATATATATATACTTTGAATCATGACAATCTAAAAATTGGAATCCATTAGGATTTTTTAGCCAAAGTTATTTCTGTATTACAAAACAATGTGTAGTTGCCCATTTTTTTCAACACCTTTTCAATGGATGAAATTAGAATGGGTTTTGGAATAGTAATATGCCCAGAAATCTAAGCCATTTATTATAAAATGTATCCCACATATATCTTGTCTTTCAAAATAAAAAATATATGCTCAATTATATATATATATATATCATGATAAAGTTAAAGTATCATGTGGTACTTTAAAATCCACGACAGAGTGGTGGGTTGGACTTTTATAGATCAATTAGGCCCCTTATTGGTTCATTTGGGCCAAGAAATTTTGAGAAATTATTAATTTATATAATCAAGTACTTGTTTTGGTGTTGAATAAAATTTTCCCTTCTCGATTGGGAAAAAAATAGTATCATTGTGGCTGGTCTAGTTTTTTCAACAAATTTTATGAGCCTTCTGGTGTGGATCATATAACCCTTAAAATGACCAAATTCTCCAAATATACCTTATAATGTTATGTTTTAATTTTCATCAATAACACAAAAAATATTATTCACATAATTTTTATTAATATTTTTATATATATGAACAAAAAATTTAAATATATTTTAATTAAATGAACACAGACAATGATCATATTTTGTGTTTCTTTATCCAAATATGAACATTGAATGAAAATTAAACATTTTTATGTGAAAATTATATTATTGGAGTAATGTAAAATCAGGAATGAGTATTTAATATAAATTCCCCCTTAATTAGGCATGTTAATTGTCTCATTTACATCAAATAAATTCATAACTAAATCATCTTTACTCACTGTGAAATATTAAATTTGTTTTTCACCAATCAGGGGGTCTAAACTAGTTATCTAATACATAAACAATTCCGAATTTTTTTTACAGAAATAATGTTTCCAAAAAATCATTTTTCAAGCTCAAAATTCGAAAAATAAAATCTAAGCACTCATATCTTACTCTTCATAGAATGATAAAAATTTATTTCTAGTGGTTCAGTCATTCACCAACCAAAAATTGAAATCTTTGAGTTTGAAAGATCTCTCATCTTCCATTCTATATCTGAATTTTCTTATGAGTCAAGAGTCCTTTTCAAGTGGTTTTTCAGTGGCTATGGGGTGGTTAGAATATGGATTCCAAAAGAGCTGAAAAGAGGGGTAAAACACCACCACGGGTAAAACAATGAATAATATTTTTTGATGTGAAACATGGAAGGAAATGGAAACAAATTTTTATAAGGGAACAAGTTTGTGAAGAAATAAAAAAAGGGGTAATAAAATTTAAAGGGGATGATATAGTGAAATATTTACAAAACAAAACACTTCTCCTGATGAGATAAGTGTTCTTTTTTCTTTTTCTTTTTTCATTTTTTAGAAAGTTGATCTTGAAATAGATCTCACACTCATCTACCAACCCATGTTTGATCTCCTCAAGACACTAATTGTAATAGTTATAATAAGATCAAAAGTTGAGGAAGTGTTATTTTTTTCCAGCCCAAGTCATAACCCATTTTTTTTCTTTATATTTTTTTTGTTTTGTTTCATCATATAATTTTTTTAAAGACTTTTCAATAAATTTTGTAAAAGATGTCATATATATATAATCATTTCCAAAACTCACTAAATTAAAACATCTCCCCCACACTAAAACGAATTTTATCCCTTAATTATATGATAACATACATAAATTCATGAAAAGGATACCAAAAATGAAATCTATTCCCCCATACATAAATTTTAATATATTATATAATGAAAATACATGTATATTTTGGGTCGAATAAGTCATTGGGATTGTAATGTGGCTATCAAAAAAATGTTTTCATAGTATGGAAGGGTATTTTAAAATAAGGATAAATTTAGGGGTAAGGGAAGTCTATTTGTCTATTATAATTATCAGGTGGTTAAGAAAAATCCTCTATCATATTTCTGTACACTAAACTATGAAATTCATCTTGAAGGTCCACGAACTCAAGACTCGCAATCAGGGGTGAAAACACACAAAATGAGAATATGGACATAGGTGGACTCGGCATGAAAGATAATGTTATTCATCATTGTTAGGGAATCATAATTTTCTAAAACAAAAATTAATCATTATAAATTTATTATTATTGACCTGAAATTAATTATCCAAATTTATAATGAAAATAAAAATGTTTGAGCTTAACGAAAATCATTAGAATACCATAAAAGGTTGGACAAAATTTTATAATTGAATGGCCATTAATTTTGAATATTTTCCTTTATTTGTATTTTTTTAGTTTTGTTAGTGTTTTTAGAATACACACCTACACAAAATAGAAAGGGAAAAAAAGTTTGATGAATAAAGTGGGAAAAATTGATAATATTATATGAAGAAGAAGATATATATATATATATATTGAGATAGTTATGAAGAGTTAAAGGTAAAAAATTCTCCCTTGTTTGGATTTGGTGGGTAACTATCTCCATCAAGTTGTGGTTCTACTACATTTGTTGGGGATTCAATGGTTGTCTATGTGGTTCCTAAGATGCGTGTCTTCTTGTCATAACTCGTCCCTGGGGCCTGTTCCGTGACTACCCCATGCACTCCTTATATAGGCTACGATCGGGCGACTAGCACCAAAGGCGTAAAACCGGTAAAAGGGAAGGCATTTCCTTTAATCCTAAAACACACACAGTCTGAACACAATATTTTGAAGAAACAAGTACTAATATAGAAAAGAAAAGTGTGATGAAAGTTAGTGGGCCTGTATACAAACCCAACTAAATAACAAGTACAAGTAAAAAAGGGAAAAACAGCTCCCGAATCATCCACCGGTGAATCCTACATGTAGGGTAGGTACAGAACTCGAGTACTCATCCCTGAGTTATGTTCCATATAGTCCAGCACTGAGTAGACTCCTACCCCTCAACCTCAGCCTCGATCACAGCTGACCGGCGTCTGCACAGAACACAACAAGGTGTGGGTGAAGCCCGTGCATGGATGAGTAAAAAAAATACTCAGTAGGGGACCCAGAGACCCCTGAAGTTCTCTCAGAATCGAAAAAGGATAAACCACAAAATAAATACACAATCAACAAGTATCAACCAAACTTACATAGGTATATGCCCAAACATATACCTATGTTAGCAATCACAATTTGGAACCAACTCTCGATCCCAAGCACAACCCAGTCCACAAAAGAAGTAAAGTCAATCAACATGATGATAATGGTTGAAAGACAAGACTCATCTCACACATGTATACAAATTTTTAATATATTGATAGAGATGATCAGATGTAGTCATAGATTAATACAAGTTGTCGGACCCACACAGGATTCAGGACAAGCTAAGATGTCGGACCCACACAGGATCCATGATCAGCTATTCCGTTGGACCCAAATAAGATCTAGGAACAGAAGTCAGAACTGTCAGACCCAAAGAGGATCCTGGTACAGTAGTCATCGCTGTCGAATCCACAGAGGATTTTGGTACAAAAGACATCAGTTTCATACCCACGGAGGATTCTGGTATAGAAGTCATCGTTGTCAAACCCACGGCGGATTCCGGTACAGATGTTATCGCTATCTAACCCACAAAGGATTCTGTAATAGAAGCCATTGTTGTCGAACCCACGGAGGAATATGTCATCTCAGTCACAGCCAGCCCTAGGGTTCCTGGAAAAAGCACACTCGATTCCTAGAGGGTCCGTTTATAATGACCCATACTTTACATACTTTGTTAGTACTTCAAAATTGAAGTATACTTATTACAACATATAACAAAACCATGAAAGGTCCGTATAGGTATAGTGTTTTTAGAAACTGGGAAACATAAACAACTGGTTCATAAATAATATATGTTGTCTCCCTTTTATTTCATCATATCTTGAGTCCCTTTTGGCATATCCTACTTAATAACCTTCTTCTGGACCTGGGGAAAGAAATAATACAAAAGGGTGAGCTAAAATGCTCAGTAAGGGTAAACAAAATAAATATCAATCGCATCATATTCATAAGAACATAACATTTTGGAAATCATAACCTGCAAAAGAGATCATAATTTCATAACATGGGATAAATCATAGTAGTGAAATGTGTTCCCAATAATCATAACGTAAAACATGAAACTCTGTGGCATACACACATAATCAAAGAGAATCATTTCTTAGTAGTCAATACTCATTTCCAAGACTATCTTAGCGGACAAAGTCCATTTTTGAACCGGGTTCACTGCTCATTTCAGTCCTGTTTCACTGAACCAGATTAACCTACCATTCCAGCCATGTCTATCTCATGATATATATGTAACGCCCTGACCCCAGCTACCCGGAGTCGGTGCATTACTTCGTAACATTGGCATGATCACAAAAGATCAAGTCTCGAAAGACCGATTAGTTTAGTAGCCTTGGAAACACTAGATACATTCATAAGTCTTACATTACATCATAAAGTGAAAAACTAATAACAAAGTCCTCATAGTCCACACTCATATCCTCTTCTGTCTATCCCTTCAGGTCATTCATAAAATACTTCTTCACATCCTGGAAAATATTAAAACATTGAAAGGGGTGAGCTCAGATGCTCAGTAAGGATAACAATATTGTGGAATCTTTCATAAATAAACATTAACATTTAAGGTAATGTATAACTAAAACAAAATCCTTTTAAACATGAACATCAACATAATATGGAAAAAGTAAAATCATAGAATTCCATTTACTTATTCACATGGATATTCTACTGGTCGAATAATCACATGCAATATCAACAACCACTTTCATAATGATGGAATGCATAATGCCAGACTATCATAACCACGTAGCCAAGGCCTCGTGCCAAGACCAAAAATAAGATTTTTTCAAGGCCTTGTGCCAAGACACTAGTTTGTCTCATGAGACCTGCTGATGCATCGAGGAGCTATAGCGGGCTCCACCAGTCACTTATTAAGTCCAATGCATTCCTCATATGAATAGGTTTAAACATATCATAAACCATAACATAATTGTATCACATAAAACATGCATAAAAGAAACATAACATTTCCACATTTCAATCACAAGATATCAATACAACACATTGATATAATAAACACGCTTTCAAAACCATTTTCAATACCAAAATAAAATAAAGTTAAAAATTTGTATTTATTTTTCTTTAAAAAAAGTGATGGCTTGTAGAGGAAGCCGAAACTCAAATAATGGTGACGGTGGCGGAGAAGTCATTGTCACCGCATATGTACGGAAAGAAAAACATTCCCTTTTTGTTGTTTAGTAAAACGCTTCGTATAAAAAAGATTCCTTTTGAATAAATGTAAAAGTCAAAGGGGTTTATACACCGTATAAAAGAAAGTTGTGTATAAAACAAAGTATGCCACAATGAAAGGAGATTGAGATGAAGTCCCTTACAAAGATAATTTTTTAAAATAAAATAGATCTATTAGGTGTATTCACTATAAGTACACATAAATAAAGTAAAAATACAAGATAGGACAAAATAATATCCTGACATAATTTGAAAGTAGGAGATTAACCCAAAGAATGGAAATTGGGTTAAGAAGTTCCATTACCTTGTGTCCGACTTGATTCGACCATTCTTTAACCTCTTGAATAATAAACAAGAGTTAATATCTACTTTATTAAGAACAATTTTCAATTTAATTATCCTTTTTATATCACATATTACAATGTTATGAACATTATGTAATTATTTAAGTTAATAACGGTCGTTTTGTCGATCTTTGGTACTTGAGTCAACAATGAACTTCTTATAATTACAAGTTTTTTATGTGGTAGAATATCCATTATCTCCAGAATTATATTCATGATTTAGAGGTCATATATATCATATATATCCAGTATATAATTCATTCATAATATTACGTAACATTTAGAGGTAATAAATGAAATGCACCGTTCAGGGAGACGGTAAGTCGTACGTACACATTAACGCTACTTTCATTTCTATATCGTATTTAATGTAATGAAATCATAATTATATAAAGTTGTAATATAGTTCCAGTGTAATATCATATATAATATCATTTACTCCATCCTTTATACATTCCACATATGTCATTAACGATTCACATCACTTTGAGGGGGCGGTAGTCCGCACTTCCTAAAATGAAATTATCGCGTTTACCCATAATGGAAATCATAATGTATGCCATAAATGAGAAATACAGAAGCATAAGGAAAACATAAACATATTATATATCATATATAAATATAGTTACATCTTAATGTCCACCTTTGAAGGTGTTATATGAGTGTTGAACAATCATCGTTTCGTGAGGCAGAAATTCGCCATCTAGAGAAACAGTATGTTATTTAACCATTAGATGTAGGTGTGTGTAAGTTTAGCTCAAATAATTCTTATAACAACATCCTAGTATATTGAGGATACTGGTGTTTTTACAAAAGAAATGAATAAAAAGAGTTTAAGGGGTTGGAGAAGCAAAATAAAACAAAATAACATAAGAGAAGACATTACCTTAAAATCGGGTAACTCTTTTGATTTGAGCCAAAGGCTTCCTTGGGAAGAATTATGCCCAATGTGAGGCTTCTATGAGTAAGGGAGGGAAGTTTTGAGAGTATTTGGGAAGATTTTGGCCGAGCCAAAAGGCTTTGAAAGTGTGATTAAGGTGGTATAGGTGGGGGCCTTTTATAAGTGGAGAGGAGGGGCACTCTTGGAAAGTAAAGAAAAGACACTTTATTATAAAATGTTATCAGGAATTAAGAGGTCCCACATTGATATAATTCTAGGATAAGGTGATAAGGGTTCTAAATACACCCATCCAATAGGTTTTGGACATGTTTAGGTCTTATATATTACATTATCTTTCCATTTTATTTAAATCGTTAAATAATGAGGTCATCGCTGCATCATCATGATGTCATATATTATTTAATTTATTTAATTTCTAAAAATTATAAAAAATATTCTATGATTTAGGAAATCTTTTTAGCTTTCCAATGAATATTTATAGTCAAAACTATGATTGTATAACCCCATGTAAAAATTGTTTTAGTAAAACATTTCATGTTTGTGTCATTTTTTACTTTAACATTAAATAAAAGGTATTTATGACATTTTCCAACTAAAGTGGCTCCATGGGGTCCCCATGTTGACCCATGGATTGTCATGGTCGACCATGGCACATCCAATGAGGGTAGGACATGTGTCAATCTCATCTCATATTATTAAAACATTATTTTTACCTTAAACTACACTAATTACGTCTAATCGCGATTAAGAACTTAAAAGTTACTATTCACCAAAAAATTATTTTAATCTCATTGAACCACATTTTACTTCTTAATGACAACCATGTATGTCGGATTTTTGAAATTCAAAACACAGAAGTGGTAAAATTTCATTTAAACGAAAAATCAGTTTTTATAAGTACTACTAAGTGGTTTCACTATTCATCAAAAATAGAAGTTTTTCAGAAAAATCCCAAAAATTCACCCTAAGCTATATTTGATAATCCGATTTCAAAAATTATGTCTATTTTACAAAATTCAAAACATATAAGTTTCATTAATTAATTTTATAATTAATTCCCACTGTCACAACAAATAGCGTGTTTTTAAGAAACGATTTATATCAAAAGATTGACAATTGTTTATGTCCAATTTCAAAGTGAAATTAATTCTAATGACCACCATTGGATAAAATGGTAAAAATATATTCTAATTATACTCTAAAACCACTCAAAAGTATAATTTATCACTATAAATTATTTTGATTAAAAAAGTTGTTTTTAAGTATTTTTCACTATTCATAAAAAAATGGATGTTCTCAGAAAATTACAAAAAATTTAACTTAGGATAATATCGATATTACGAATAAAAAAATTAAGTCCATTTTGAAATATAACATTTCTATAATTTTAAAAAGTGGGTATTACTATTCATAACGGCTAGTTTGATTAGTCGCGGTGTGTTAGAACTCGAAGTTGCGTACAATGCAAGCTATTGCATTATTGAATGAGAAGTGTATCGTGGAAGCTCGGGGTGTTACATTCTCGCCTCCTTCAATAAATTGTGTCCTCAAAATTTGAAATTTTTCTTGGGAAATAAAAGGTTGAAAATATAAAATACCTTTGTGGAAAACCCACATCGGAAATAAGGTTAATAAAAATATAACATTAAAAGAAAGCAAGATAAGTACAAAGGTCACCTGAGATAGCCCATTCTAGGATTCTATGAAAATATGGATATGGAGGAGAAACAAACCATTAAGGTCTGATGGAGAGTTGTAGAAAATAGGATTTGGAGAAAGTTAACTATAAGAAAATCACAAACATGTGATTAGTTAAACGATCATTGATTTCCCAATTGGAAAAGTTAACCGGCAACGTTTTTTGTTTTAAGTTACCTTTTATAATGTTGAGGAATTTATTTAGAAGATTTACTAAGAACGTAAGGGAATATACATACATGTCATGTAGACTTTCATTCTTTAGTAAATGTTTACCACAAACCCATCTTTCACTCAAAAAGATATTAGAACTCAAAAATATTATATTTATCCTATTCGTACAAGGTTCCAAATATTAAAACTTACCATTTAGATTAGGGAAACTATTTTGTAACAACCAAGGACTTCCTGTAGGCTAGTGGTAGGATATAAAGGCCTGTCGCACTATGGTTGTGGGTTCAATTCCTACAGCTTTGTCCGACGCGACGGGTTATGCCCCACCCTGCAGATTGTCCTTTTCCTAAAAATATAGTATTATAGTATTCCAAAAATAATCTTCAGAAATGTTTTATCCTTAAACAATACTATCCAAAGATCAACTTAATCCATTCCAACCTTTATAGTTATCCAAAATACCTCCGTCTAGACTTTCTCTAAAAGGTCTCTAAATTCCAAAATCAATTGTAACCTCAGATTCCCCAAACAAAGTAAAGTTTTTCTTATTGTCACATACTAAAAATATGATTACCTCCATCATATTAAATCCTTAATGAAAACAACATGTACTGCAGTACAATCCTTATATATATATCACATTATTCTAATAACCAGAATATAGTCCATGAGTCCAAAAGCACCAATACATTAATTATTCCGCTTCAACTGTAGTCACAGCATAAGATTGCCCTTGATCCCTTGGCCTTTTCTGAGGTAAGTTTCCCTGACGCTTAGGACATTCATTTTCATAATGCCCCATTTCTCTACAATTATAGCATTCAACATTGATAGCATCTTTCATTCCCTTGCAATCACGAGCCTGGTGACCTTTTTCTCCACATTTATAAAAAAACTCCCATTCCTTTTAGGCAAGTACCAGGGTGATTATTCCCACAATTATCACATAATGGAAAATCCTTCTTTCCCTTTTTCCATTTATCCATCTCTTGTTCCTCCATTCTCTTCTTCTCTTGCTTTACTTTGTTGTCATAAGACTTAGAGAATTTTTTTTCAGTCTTGATATCACACGAGATGATATCTTCGTATGACAAGAAGGTTTGTGAGGCTAATGCTCGATGGAGAAATGTTTTTAACCCATCAAAGAAACGATCAATATTACTTCTTGGGTTGCATATATATTCTGCAAAATACCTCGCTAACCTTATAAAGTTGGCCTCATACTTTGCGACATTCTCATCCTCCTTTTGTCTCAGACTCAAAAATTGCCATTCCATATCTGCTCGATGGTCATGTGGAAAGTATATTTCTAAGAAAATATCTTTGAACTCTCCCCATTCCATACTCTATACTTCTTCATCTTCCTTTTTATTTTGAATCAATGACCACCATTGATCGGCATCTCCAGTGAGGCAGTAAACTTCCATAATAACCTTCTCCCTTTCGCTTCTCCCCAAGGCATGGAATATTTTCTCTAAGGAGTTTTTCCATTGCTCATCTACTAATGGATTTGTACCCCCATTAAATGTTGGCGGTTGTTGCCTCATTAATTGGTCTAACATTGATCCTCCATGTTGCGGATCAGGGTGCTCCATACGAGTAAGGTTACTATTCATAACCTGAGTGAGTTGTCCCAGTATGGTAATAAGTAGATCAGCACCAGTTGTATCTCCAAATCTACAATAATTATCTTGAGTAGGAGGGAAATACCTACATGGAGTGCGTGCATTGATACGGTTTACATTCCTTCCACTAGGCTCCATTTCTAAAAAATGGCATAAACTAGATTAGTTTATGAATTAAAATACATAATTCCATATTTGTAAAACACATTACATAAATTGAACTATTTATGGATATAATCCATAATCATAAAAAAAATTCTTTGAGGTAAGTATATACTCATAACCCTTCATAGTGGTTTGTAAAGAAAATGAGAATTATCCAAAGCATATCCCCCGAGAGTGTCGTAACCAAGAGTGCAGCAAGGCCCGTTTTCGTGCACCAGTTCCCGTTCGAGTCTAGCTCAAAGCTGTGTTTTCGGGTTTTACCCCTAGGTAAATATGTGCCAGAGCTGCCTCTACCTGCTCGTATCCAAACAGGGATGTATTTCTCAGAAAACTCACAAAATCTATATAATACCAAAATTCTAGGAAGTTCTTCTATACTAATCCATAAATTCTATCTTCGGGTTATGTTCTCTAATCATAGTTGATCTAAATCTAGCTTCCAAGGTTAGTACTAAACTGCCTCTGATACCAACTGTAACACCCCGACCCCAGCTACCCAGAGTCGGTGCATTACTTCGTAACATTGGCATGATCACAAAAGATCAAGTCTCAAAAGACCGATTAGTTTATTTGCCTTGGAAACACTAGATACATTCATAAGTCTTACATTACATCATAAAGTGAAAAACTAATAACAAAGTCTTCATAGTCCACACTCATATCCTCTTATGTCTATCCCTGCAGGTCATTTATAAAATTCTTCTTCACATCCTGGAAAATATTAAAACATTGAAAGGGGTGATCCCAGAAGCACATTAAGGATAACAATATTTCTGAAGCTTTCATAAATAAACATTAACATTTAAGGAAATGTATAACTAAAACAAAATCCTTTTAAACATGAACTTAAACATAATATGGCAAAAGTAAAATGAGATAATTCCATTTACTTATTCACATGGATATTCTACTGGTCGAATAATCACATGCAATATCAACAACCACTTTCATAATGATGGAATGCATAATGCCAGACTATCATAACCACGTAGCCAAGGCCTCATGCCAAGACCACAAACAAGATTTTTTCAAGGCCTCGTGCCAAGACACTAGTTTGTCTCATCAGACCTGCCGATGCATCGAGGAGCTATAGCGGGCTCCACCCGTCACTTATTAAGTCCAATGCATTCCTCATATGAATAGGTTTAAACATACCATAAACCATAACATAATCGTATCACATAAAAAATGCATAAAGGAAACATAACATTTCCACATTTCAATCACAAGATATCAATACAACACAATGATATAATAAAAACACTTTCAAAACCATTTTCAATACCAAAATAAAAGAAAGTTAAAACTTTGTATTTATTTTTCTTCAAAAAAAGGGATGGATTGTAGAGGAAGCCAAAACTAAAATAATGGTCATGGCGGCGGAGAAGTCATTGTCGCTGCATATGTATGGAAAGAAAAACATTCCCTTTTTGTCGTTTAGTAAAACTCTTCGTATAAAAAAATGTTCCTTTTGAATAAACGTAAAAGTCAAAGTGGTTTATACACCGTATAAAAGAATGTTGTGTATAAAACAAAGTATGCCTCAATGAAAGGAGATTGAGACGAAGTCCCTTAAAAACATCATTTTTTAAATTAAAATAGATCTATTAGGTGTATTCACTATAAGTACACATAAATAAAGTAAAAATACAATATAGGACAAAATAATATCATTACATAATTTGAATGTAGGAGATTAACCCAAAGGATGGAAATTGGGTTAAGAAGTTCCATTACCTTGTGTCCGACTTGATTCGACCATTATTTAACCTCCTGAATAATAAACTAGAGTTAATATCTACTTTATTAAGAACCATTTTCAATTTAATTATACTTTTTATATCACATATTACAATGTTATGAACATTATGTAATTATTTAAGTTAATAACGGTCATTTTGTCGATCTTTGGTACTTGAGTCTATAATAAACTTCTTATAATTACAAGTTATTTATGTGGTAGAATATCCATTATCTCCTGAATTATATTCATGATTTATATTTCATATATATCATATATATCCAGTATATAATTCATTAATAATATTACATAATATTTAGAGGTATGAAATGAAATGCACCGTTCATGGAGACGGTAAGCTGTACGTACGCATGAACGCTACTTTCATTTCTATTTCATATTTAATGGAATGAAATCATAATTATATAAAGGTATAATATAGTTCCATTATTATATCATATATAATATCATTTACTCCATCATTTATACATTCCACATATGGCATTAACGATTCACATCACTTTGAGGGGGCGGTAGTCCGCACTTCCTAAAATGAAAATAACGCGTTTACCCATAATGGAAATCATAAAGTATGCCATAAATGAGAAATACAGAAGCATAAGGAAAACATAATCATATTATATATCATATATAAATATAGTGACATATTAATGTCCACCTTTTAAGGTGTTATATGAGTGTTGAACAATCATCGTTTCGTGAGGCAGAAATTCACCATCCACAGAAACAGTATGTTCTTTAACCATTAGATGTAGGTGTGTGTAAGTGTAGCTCGAAACATTCTTATAAAAACATCCTAGTATATTGAGGATACTGGTGTTGTTACAAAATAAATGAATAAAAATAGTTTATGGGGTTGGAGAAGAAAAATAAAACAAAATAACATAAGAGAATACATTACCTTAAAATCGGGTAACTCTTTTAATTTGAGCCAAAGGCATCCTTGGGAAGAATTAAGCCCATGTTGAGGCTTCTAGGAGTAAGGGAGGGAAGTTGGGAGATTATTTGGGCAGATTTTGGCCAAGCCAAAGGGCTTTTAAAATGTGAGTAAGGTGGTAGAGGTGGGGGCCTTTTATAAGTGGAGAGGAGGGGCACTCTTGGAAAGTAAAGAAAAGTCACTTTATTTTAAAATGGTATTCGGATTTAAGAGGTCCCACATTGATATAATTCAAGTCTAAGGTGATAAGGGTTCTAAATACACCCATCTAATAGGTTTTGGACATGTGTAGGTCTTATATATTACATTATCTTTCCATTTTATTTAAATCGTTAAATAATGAGGTCATCGCTGCATCATCCTTATGTCATAAATAATTTAATTTATTTAATGTCTAAAAATTATAAAAACAAATACTATGATGTAGGAAATCTTTTTATCTTTCCAATGACTATTTATAGTCAAAAATATGACTTGTATAACCCCATGTAAAAATTGTTTTAGTAAAACATTTCATGTTTGTGTCATTTTTTACTTTAACATTAAATAAAAGGTATTTATGTCATTTTCCAACTAAAGTGGCTCCATGGGGTCCCCAAGTTGACCCATGGATTTTATTGGTCGGCCATGGCACATCCAATGATTGTAGGACATGTTTCAAGCTCAAATCATATTATTAAAACATTATTTTTACCTTAAACTACACTAATTACCTCTAATCGCGATTAAGAACTTAAAAGTTACTATTCACCAAAAAATTATATTAATCTCATTTACCACATTTTACTTATTAATGACAACCATGTATGTCGGATTTTTTAAATTCAAAACACAGAAGTGGTAAAATTTTATTTAAATGAAAAATCAGTTTTTATAAGTACCACTTAGTGGTTTCACTATTCATCAAAAATTGAAGTTTTTCAGAAAAATCCCAAAAATTCACCCTAAGCTATATTTGATATTCCGATTTAATAAATGATGTCTATTTTAAAAAATTCCAAACATATAAGTTTTATTAATTAATTTTATAATTAATTCCCGTTGTCACAACAAATAGCGTGTTTTTAAGAAATAATATATATCAAAAGATTGACAATTGTTTATGTCCAATTTCAAAGTGAAATTAATTATAATGACCAACATTGGATAAAATGGTAAAAATATATTCTAATTATACTCTAAAACCACTAAATAGTATAATTTATCACTATAAATTATTTTTAATTAAAAAGATGTTTTTAAGTATTTTACACAATTCATAAAAAATGGAAGTTCTCAGAAAATTACAAAAAATTTAACTTAGGATAATTTTGATATTACGAATACAGAAATGAAGTCCATTTTGAAATATAACATTTCTATAATTTTAAAATGTGGGTATTTCTATTCATAATGGCTACTTTGATTAGTCGCGGTGTGTTAGAACTCGAAGTTGCGTAAAATGCAAGCTATTGCATTATTGAATGAGAAGTGTATCGTGGAAGCTAGGGGTGTTACAATATAAATCTTTACCCAATTAATTGGAGGGAGATATAGGTCCCACCTATCTCATAATGATACCATTCTTATGTGTGCCACAAAATAAAAAATTATACATCATTGCAATGACCATGTAATAAAAATGGGATTCTTAACCATTGTAACATCATAAAAAAATTCATATAAGATAAATCAATTCATAAAAATAATTCCATCAAAACATAACCAAATCAATATAATAATATGGATAGAAACAGAATCCTATATTATCTTAGATGGAAAATAATTTTGTCAAAACACTTGAACTCTATTTTTGAGAAAAATATCCTTTCTACTTCAAAAACATTTTCACTTTCTTAACATGTCATACTAATTTAAACTAAAAGAAGTTGATTAAAAATAAACATGAAAACGTGTAAAGGAATCTTCTTGGAAATAATATTTTAAAAATCCATTCACTCCGTGTAAGTTAAAAAAACATTCTTCTCGTACTTTTGTCGGAAAAGTCAAAAAGTACCTCGTACGAAAAAAGACAAAAGATTCCTTTCATATCTTTTACTAAAAACTCACCAAAGGGTAAAATTGGATTTAAATAATTGTAGGATGACATAAATAATATTACATATTTAGGAAACATGGATTTGGATGATAAATATTCCCCAGTGAATTCTGATGCATAAACAATCTCAGATATAAATTGAGATTACGAGATTTTCCCTTACCTTAGGTATGATTTTCTTCGTAAGTGTCCAAAAATCCTGTATAATGAATTAAATAATGTTATTTACTTATTCTATAATCATACTTATTTTTAAGATATCATATATGGTCAAATTATTATCTTCTTATCAGTAATATTTCATTGCTACTTGTTATTCGGGTGTTTATTACTTTCTGTTCTTATGTGTGTTTTGTCAAATAAATTCTTATTCTTCTCTTTAGGTTATAGATACCTCATTTACAGAATAGTATTAGTGTACTATATATCATATTTATTCATTAAATTCATTTATATAATCATTATGCAATGAAGGTCATGTAGAACGAGTCGCATCACATCGTGGAGACGGTATTCTGTACGTACGCACGAGCAACGATATTGTTCCCATGATCGTGGAATTGTATTGGAGTGTATGTATACTATTTAAGAATAAATACCACTTTAAAATAATAATATATAGTTATTCATTTCACCCTTATACCCATCCAAGTAAGGTGGTGGTGGAAAATAGATTACACCACGGCCTGGAGACGGTATTCCGTACGTACGCACGCGCGATGATTTCATTTTCCGTAGGATGGATAGTTGGTGAAATTGGGTTGTTTTATACTTATAATAACATATCATTATATTAGTGATACTTATGTTATTACTTCATAATGAAACAACTAAAGAATAAGAAGTGGAAGAAGAAATAAAGTTGAAAGAATCAGAAACAGACATTATCTCTTCTTTGAAGCGCCTTGTTGAGACCTCCTTTTAGGGCACTAAAATTGGACATTGAAGAAGAAAAGGACCTCTAATATGTTTCTAGGGAAGTGGATAAGATTATTTGGTAGGGGTTGGACGAGCTTGAAGGCTCATAGTGTTTTGAGGAAGAGAGGGAGGAGGTGCTCTTTTATAAGGGAGGAGAGGGGAACCTTTGGAAAAACTAAAAATATTATTTTATTAGAAAGTCATATTCGGTTTTTAATAGCTCCAAATTGATTTATTTCGAACCTAAGGTGGTTATGTGTCTAAATAATCTCATACAATATAATTTATACAATTTTAGGTATCTATTGTAACCTTATAATTTAGATTTAACTTTAAGTTAGATAATTCAACTTTTACCATGTCTTCTTGTTTTCTTACACTATAAGGTTAATAAACTTAACATAACAAGCCAAAATAACCCCAAGTTGTTTATTATTAATATATATAACCTTATCTAAGTCATTTGGCAGAACCTTAGATTTTTAGGAATAAAATAACAATTAATAATATAATATTTGTTTTAAAAACTATTTTATGTCTATTTTGACACTATTTGGTAATAGATTTTTGTAAAAATCATAACAGAAATATTATTTCAAAAACCGTTACTTAAATCTATAATAACATGTCATATTAACATAAAAAATTATTTTAATTCATAAAAAGTCTCAAATTACATTTATTTGTGTATTTATAACATCAAGTTTGTAAACATTTCATTAATAATATAATTACTGCATCATCATTCTGTCATAAATAAATTAAATTATTTAAAGTATAAAAATTACAAATAAAATTCCATTATGTATTAAATCGTTTTATCTTTATAATTAATATTTATAGTCGAATTTATCTTATTTAATACCCTATATTAAAAATTATTTACTTATTAAACGTTGATTTTAACAATTTTAACCCTTCTTTAAATAAATTAATATTAAATGTCCTAATCTAATACAAGTGGGCATAAATGGTCATAGGTTATTCTTAAGGTTGTTTTTGGTCGAATTAAACTTATCCAATAGAATTAGGACATGTGTTAGGGTAATAATAATATCATTTTTACCCTTAATTACCCTATTTACTTTTAACCGTGGTAAAAGAGTAAAAAGTTACTATTCATAAAAAAATTATTTTCATCTCATTGAACCAAATTTTACTTACTGACATCAACCATGTCTCTCAGATTTTTGAAATTCCACTCACAGAAGTGGTAAAATTATGTTTTATGTAAATTTGCAAATTCTCCTAGGAGGTGGGTAAAAGACGGGCAAAAGTTTAATAAAATTTTTATATATCTAAAATTATTATAAAATGACTCAATGAATTACGTTGAACATATAAAGGTATTATGTATCAATTTTTACCTATGATAAATTTTAATAAAATAAATAATTATTTAAATAAAATTTGGTTTTTAAATAGTAACCCAGTATTTTCACTATTCATAAAAAATTGACTGTTTTCAGAAAAATACCAAAATTTCATCCTAGGCTAATTTCGATATTCCGAATCCAAAAATGAAGTCCATTTTGAAAAATAAAATTTACAAAATTTCAAAAAGTGGTTATTACTATTCCTAACGGCTAGTTTTAAAAATATTTTAATAGCATAACGTTGTTTAGTGAAACTTTGTATTGCATATGACGCAAGCTATTGAGGAAGGTCGTGATTGTGTGTAAAGCAAGACAAGCTAGTGTTGTGTGTACTGAATTATTTCTTTGATGATTTATATAACATAAAAACAAAATATTTCTCATAAAAGTCTCGGGTGTTACATTCTACCCCCCCTTAAAATGAATTTCTCCCTTGAAATTCATCACTTCGTAAAAAACAGATGAGGATACCTCTCCCTCATCATATCCTCAAGCTCCCATGTAGCTTCTTCTAATTGGTGCTTCCTCCATAAAACTTTCACCAAGTGAGTGGTCTTGTTTCGTAGGACTTTTCCACTACGATCCAAAATCTCTATCGGTTGTTCTTCATAAGAATGATCCTGCTCCTGTGGTACAACTTCTGAGCTGAGTACATGTGAAGGATCAGGTATGTACTTTCTCCGGAGAGATATATAGAACACATCGTGAACTTGGGAGAGATTCAGTGGAAGCACCAATCGGTAAGCTACCTTCCCAACACGATCTAGAATTTCAGAAGGACTGACATATCTAGGGCTCATCTTTCCCTTCTTTCCAAATCTCATGACCCTCTTCCAGGGAGATATTCGTAAGAACACTTTTTCACCAACTTAAAACTCTATGTCTTTTCTTCGGTTGTCAAAATAACTTTTTTGTCTACTCTGATCTACTCTTATGTGTTTTGGAATAGATCTGACCTTTTCTTCCATCTCATCAACAAGATCAGGTCTTAATAGCTTTCTTTCCCCAATTTCATCCCAGAAAGTTGGAGTTCTGCATTTCTATCCATAGAGAGATTCATAAGGATCCATCTGAATACTGGAGTGAAAGATATTATTATAATAAAATTCCACCAATGGTAGGTGTTGATCCCAACCACCTTTGAAATCCATAGAGCAAGCTCTCAACATATCTTCTAGTGTTTGAATTGTCCTCTCAGAATGACCGTCTGTCTGAGGATGATAAGCAGTGCTGAAACTCAACTCTGTATCCAAAGTTTGCTGAAGACTTCGCCAGAACATTGAGTTAAACCTTGGATCCCGATCAGATATAATAGAAAGTGGTACTCCATGCAATCTTACCACTTCCTTTACATATTTCCTGGCAACCTAATCTAGAGAGAAATCCCCTCTAATAGAAATGAAGTGTGCAGACTTTGTAAGACGATCAACTATGACCCAGATAGCATTATTGCCTTTGGATGTTTTAGGAAGTCCAGTGACAAAGTCTATAGTGATGTTTTCCCATTTTCATTCTGGTATGGGTAATGGTTGTAACATCCCCGTATACTTCTGTCTCTCAGCTTTAACTTGCTGAAAAACCAAGAATCGAGAGACATATTCAGCAACATCTCTTTTCATGCCATCCCACTAGAAGAACTATTTCAGGTCCCTATACATCCTCGTGCTTCCAGGATGAATAGAGAATGAAAAAATATGAGCCACATCCAGCAAATCCTTCTTTAATTCGGGGATGCGAGGAACACAAACTCGATTCTTGAACTTTATTATCACATCACAATCAAGGTTGAATTCAGGAACATTTCTCACATTCTTTTGTAACTCGACATCTTCTTTCTATACCTCTTTAATATTCACATGTATTGATGCTTGAACATTCATTTGAGAAAGATACGATTCTTCCCATTTCCTTATAATTCCAAGATCTATCCTTTGTAAATCCATAAATATTGGATCTTTTGTGATCCTCATCAAGGATAAGCTAGCATGGTCTTGTCGACTTAATGCATCTGCCACCTTGATTGCTTTCCCAGGGTGGTAATGAATTGAGCAGTCGTAATCCTTAATCAGCTCCAACCATATTTTTTGGTGCATATTCATCTCCTTTTGTTTGAAAATATACATTAAACTTTTATGATCAGTATAAATATCACACCTTTCTCCATAAAGATAATTCATCCAAATTGTTAATGAAAAGATTACCACATCTAACTCCAAATCATGAGTTGGGTAATTTTGATCATGTATTTTCAACTGTCATGAGGCATAATCTATCACCATGTCATTTTGCATAAGAACACACCCAATCCCCTTCTTGGATACATCACTGTAGATCACAAACCTTTCTCCACTACAAGGAAGTGTGAGTAAAGGTGCACTGGATAACCTTCTTTTCTACTCCTTGAAATTCTCTTCACATTCCTCCATCCACATGAACTTAACTCCTTTTCGAGTCAACCTGGTGAGTGGATTAGATAATCGTGAAAAACATTCACAAAACTTCAATAATAACCAGCCAAACCAAGAAAACTTCGGATCTTAGTTACTGTTGTTGGTCTCGACCATCTTTTGATAACCTCTATTTTTGCTGGATCCACAGATATCCCCTCTTTTGAGATTAGGTGACCAAAAAATGAAACTTTTTGAAGACAAAATTCACACTTGGTAAGTTCGGCATAAAGATTCTCCTTTCTTAGGGTCTTTAATAGAATTCTCAAGTGATATTCATGTTCTTCCATTCTCTTTGAATAGAAAAGAATATCGTCTATAAAGACTACCACAAACCGATCAAGATAGTCTCTAAAGACTCTATTCAGCAGATCCATGAAGATAGCAGGGGCGTTAGTAAGACCAAATGGCATCACTATAAATTCCTAGTGTCCATACCTTGTATGGAAAGTCGTCTTTGGTATATCCTCCCTTTTGACCATTAATTGATGATACCCAGAATGAAGATCAATCTTGGAAAAGTATTGAGCTCCGCGTAGTTGGTCAAATAAGTCATCAATGCACGGGAGAATATATTTGTTCTTGATAGTGATCTTGTTCAGTTCTCGATAATCAATACAGAGTCTCATTGATCCATCTTTCTTCTTAAAAAATAGAACTTCTACTCCCCAAGGTGATGCACTAGGGCATATGAATCCCTTATCAAGATTCTCTTAGAGTTGCTTCATCAATTCATGCAAATCAATTGTGGCCATTCTATAAGGTGTCTTTGAAATAGGCAAAGTACCCGGTACGAGTTCTATTTAAAACTCAACTTCCTGATTTGGTCGAAGACCCAACAATTCCTCCGAAAAGACACCGTCAAACTCCCATACAATGGGCATATTATTAATCGTGAGTTTCTCACCAACCATTTGAGAAAAATAACCTTCATTTAGTGGAATCAAGACCCATAAGATTAAATAAATTTCCACTTGAAGTCTATGTTCATCCTTGCATCGATAGATGATCAAAGATTGATCTGGAATATGAAATGTGACTTACCTTCTTTGGAAATTTATATGAGCTCCATATAGAGAAAGCCAATCCATGCCAAGAATCACATCAAATTCCACTATTGGAAGGATCACAATATATTCCGGATGAACCTTCCCACAAACTTCAATAATAGAAGAATTATAAACTTTTGATGTGATTGTCGTGCCATTAGGGGTAGTCACGGCTAACTCAACATCTAATTATTGAGGTAATACGGCGATACCATTAGAAAATTCTTCAGAAATAAAAGAGTGGGTGGATCCAGATTCAAATAAAACAATTTGTAATTTAGAGTGGATGGTATGTGTACCTTTCACCACTTCATTATTGTACTCCACATCGCTGATAGAAATTGCATGTGACTTTCCTTTTTCTTTAGCATTAAGAGTTTGTTGACGTCCATCATCATCAACAACCCTTTCATTAGGGAATTGATTGGCATAATGCCCCATTTCCTTGCACTTGTAACATTGAAGTGTAGGAGGTGCACTCTGTGTAGCCTTTTCTTTGTTCTCATTGCTAGAAATCTTCTTCAAATCATTGCGGCATTCAAATGCCCGATGACCTTCCATTCCACATTTGAAACATTTACGTGTCCCTTTAAGACAACTCCCTCCATGTTTCATTCCACAATTTGTGCATAAGGGAAAACTCATCTTCTTTTTAGTGTGATCTTTAGATTTTCCTTTGAATTCCATTTTCCTCTTCTTATCAAACCCATATGACTGATGGGTTACTCCAATCTCCATCTCAACTTTGACAGCACATCGAACGATTTCCTCGTAGAAATTGAAGTCCCTTATGGATAACGCCCTTCGAAGACTTGGTTTTAAGCCACTAAAGAATCGATAGATCTTACTCTAAGGTTGGATAATAATACCAGAAGAGTAACTTGCATGTGTTGTAAAATTTTATTCATAGGTACCAACAGATTCATCATCCTTTTTCTTCAGTTCAAGAAACTCCTTATCCATCTTTGTTCGAAGAATAAGAGGGAAGTACTTATTGAAAAATATGTTCTTGAACTCGTCCCATTCCATGGCCTCAATTTCATCCCTTTGCCTCGTATTCTTAATAAGATTACACCATTGATCAGCATCTCCTTCCAAACGATACACTGCTAAGATGACTATATCATGTTCAGAACATTGAAGAACTGAAAATATATTTTCAATGGTACTGATCCATTGTTCGGCCACTAATGGATCAGAAGACCCGCTGAATGAAGGTGGACGCTGCCTCATGAAGGATTCAACAGAATGTTTATCCTTCCTTTTCTCGTTTTTTAAGTCTTGCATGATTCATATCTTGAGAAAGTTGTGTGAGCATGTCTATAAGATTTTGCATTCCAGCTCCCATAACATTTGGTTACTCAGGGGGACAATCATTTCTTTTCCCATCGCATTCCACATTAACACGGTTCCTTCGAGTTCTAGCCATTGACTAAAACCAAGAAGAATAGTGTGAACAAAACTAATTATAATAGGAAAAAAACATAATCAATAATAAAATTTTACACCTAAGGTCTTATCATAGGTTGTTCGTGGCCATTTCTAAAACCCTAAGATGGTGTTCTATGTTTAGACGTATCCTTAGTGTTCTTATTAAGGCTTTCACATCCTAGTTTCCAAAGGTTGACTATTCCTTTCCTCCGATACCAACTATAACGACCAATACTTTACATACATTGTTAGTACTTCAAAATTGAAGTACACTTATTACAACATATAACAAAACCATGAAAGGACCATATAGGTATAGTGTCTTTAGAAACTAGGAAACATAAACAACTGGTTCATAAATCATCTACACTATCCCCCTTTTATTTCATCATATCTAGAGTCCCTTTTTGCATATCCTACTTAATAACCTTCTTCCTAACCTGGGGAATGAAAACATACAAAAGGGTGAGATCAAATGCTCAGTAAGGGTAAACAAAAGAAATATCAATCACATCATATTCCTAAGAACATAACATTTTGGAAATCTTAACCTGAAAAAGAGATCATAATTTCATAACATGGGATAAATCATATTAGTGAAATGTGATCCCAATAATCATAACATAAGAAATGAATCTTTGTGGCATAAACACATAATCATAGAAAATCATTTCTTAGTAGTCAAGACTCATTGCCAAGACTATCTTAGTGGACAAATTCCATTTCTGAACCGAGTTCACTCCTCGTTTCAGTCCCGTTTCACTGAACCAGATTAACCTACCGATCCAGCCATGTCTATCTCATGAGATATAAATCTGTACCCAATGCATTGGAGGGAGATATAATTCCCACCCATATAATAATGATACCATTCTTATGTGTGCCACAAAATCAAAAATCATACATCATTGCATTACCCATGTAATAAAAATGGGATTCATAAACATCGTGTCATCATAAAAAATTCTTATAGGATAAATGAATTCATAAAAATAATTCCATCACAACATAATCAAATCAATTTAATAATAGGGATAGAAACAAAACCCTATATTATCTTAGATGGAAAATAATTTTGATAAAACACTTGAACTCCATTCTAGAGGAAAATATCCTTTCTAATTCAAAAACATTTTTCCTTTCTTAACATGTCATACAATTTTAAACTAAAAGAAGTTGATTAAAAATAATCTTGAAAACTTGTAAAGGAATCTTGTTGGAAATAATTTTTTAAAAATCCATTCACGCCGTATAAGTTAAAAAAACAATCTTTTTGTAATTTTGTCGGAAAAGTCAAAAAGTACCTTGTACGAAAAATGACAAAAGATTCCTTTCATATCTTTTACTAAAAACTCACCGAAGGGTCAAATTGGATTAAAAAAATTGTAGGAGGACATAAATAATATTACATATTGAGGAAACATGTATTTGGATGATAAATATTCCCTAGTGAATTCTGAAGTATAATCAATCTGGGATAAAAATTGAGATTGCGAGATTTTCCCTTACCTTAGGTCCAATTTTCTTCGTAAGTGTCCGAACCTCCTGTATAATGATTTACATAATGTTATTGACTTATTGCATAATCATACTTATTTTTATGACATCATATATGGTCATATTATTAGCTTCTTATTAGTAATATTTCATTGCTACTTGTTATTTGGGTGTCTATTACTTTTTGTTTGTATGCATGTTTTGTCGAATAAATTATTATTCTTATCTTTAGGTTATAGATACCTCATTTCCAGAATTGTATTAGTGTACGATATATCATATTTATTCATTAAATTGATTTATATAATCATTATTCAATGAAGATCATGTAGAACGAGTCACATCACATCGTGGAGACGGTATTCCGTAGGTACGCACGAGCAATGATATCGTTCCCATGATCGTGGAATTATATTGGAGTGTATGTATACTATTTCAGAATCAATAACACTTTACAATAATCATATATAGTTATTTATTTTCACCATTATACCCATCCCAGTAAGGTGGTGGTGGAAAATAGATTACACCACGGCGTGGAGACGGTATTCCATACGTACGCACGCGCGGTGATTTTGTTTTCAATAGGATGAATAGATGGTGAAATAGGGTTGTTTCATATTTATAATAACATATAAGTATGTGAGTGATACTGATGTTATTACTTCATAATGAAAAAACTAATGAAGAAGAAGTGGAAGAAGAAATAAAGTTGAAAGAATCGGCAACGAACATTACCTCTTCTTTGAAGAGCCTCTTTGAGACCTCCTTTTAGGGCACTAAAATTGGTCGTTGAATAAGACCAGGACCTCTAGGAAGTTTCAAGGGAAGTAGATAAAAGGATTTGTTAGGGGTTTTCCAAGCATGAAGGCTCATAGTGGTGTGAGGAAGAGAGGGAGGAGGTGCTCTTTTATAAGGGAGGAGAGGGGCACCTTTGGAAAAACAAAAAATATTATTTTATTATAAAGTCATATTCAGTTTTTAATAGCTCCAAATTGATTTATTTCGAATCTAAGGAGGGTATGGGTCTAAATACTCTAATAAAATATAATTTAGACAAGTTTAGGTATCTATTTTAGACTTATAATATAGATTTAACTTTAAGTTAGATAATTCAACTTTTACCATGTCTTCTTCTTTTCTTACACTATAAGGTTAATAAACATACCATAACAAGCCAAACGAACCCCAATTTGTTTATTATTAATATATATAACCTTATATAAGTCACTTGGTCGATCCTTAGATTTTTAGGAATAAAATAACAATTACCAATATAATATTTGTTTTAAAAACAATTTTATGTCTATTTTGACACTATTTGGTAATTAATTTTTGTGAAAATCATAACAGAAATATTAGTTCAAAAAATGTTACTTAAATAAATAATAACATGTCATATTAACATAGAAAATTATTTTAATTCATAAAAAGTCTCAAATTACATTTACTTGGGTATTTATAACATCAATTATGTCAATATTTCATTAATAATATAATAACTACATCATCATTGTGTCATAAATAAATTAAATTATTTAAAGTCTAAAAATTACAAATAAAATTCCATTATGTAGGAAATCTTTTTATCTTTCTAATTAATCTTTATAGTCAAATGTAACTTATGTATAACCCTATATTAAAAATGATTTACTTATTAAACGTTGATTTCAACTATTTTAACCCTTCTTTAAATAAATTAATATTAAATGTCCTAATCTAATCCAAGTGGGTCCAAATGGTCATATTTCATTTGTAAGGTCGTTTTTGGTCAAATTACACTTATCCAATAGAATTAGAATATGTGTTAGGGTAATAATAATTTCATTTTTACCCTTAATTACCCTATTTACTTTTAACCGTGGTAAAAAAACTAAAAAGTTACTATTCACCAAAAATTATTTTCATCTCATTGAACCACATTTTACTTACTAACATCAATCGTGTCTCTCAGATTTTTGAAATTCCACTCATAGAAGCGGTAAAATTATGTTTTATGTAAATTTGCAAATTCTCTGAGGAGGTGGGAAAGAGACGGTCAAAAGTTCAATAACATTTTTATATATCTAAAATTATTATAAAGTGACTCTAATGAATTACTTTGAACTTATAAAGTTATTATGTATCAATTTTGACCTAAGATAAATTTAAATAAAATATATAATTATTTAAACAAAAAGTCGGTTTTTAAATAGTAACCCAGTGTTTTCACTGTTCATTAAAAATTGAATGTTTTCAGAAAAATACCAAAATTTCACGCTAGGATAATTTCGATATTTTGAATCCAAAAATGAAGTCCATTTTGAAAAATAAAATATACAAAATTTCAAAAAGTGGTTATTACTATTCATAACGGCTAGTTTTAATAATATTTTAATAGCATATCATTTTTTAGTGAAACTCGGAATTGCGTATGGCGCAAGCTATCGAAGAAGGTCGCGATTGCATGTAATGAAAGAAAAGCTAGAGTTCTGTGTATTGAAAGATTCCTTTGATGATCTATATAACATAAAAACAAAATATTTCCCATAAAAGTCTCGGGTGTTACACCGCTCCTTAAGCCAAGTATAATACATCAACTATCACAAAGTCCCGAGTTTATGTATATTGTAGTTTTGTCTCATCATAAGGAACCCAATGCGATAGACGACGCGTCAATCGGACACCCGATCTGAGAGTTATTGGCACTTCCGCTCTAGGGGCCTGGTTGATTTTAGGCTCAAACAAACCCGACCGTACTCCAACTACATCTGAACGAAAAGTGGAGTATTCCAAAATAATCGTCTCGCTCCAATAATTACATCACCGCAGGCGGTTCATCGATCAGACACTCATAGCCCACGATGCGGTCTAAAAGGGTTAAATGAACATAATGGGTCCGGGTCCGGTCTGACCCAGTAAGACCGACCCGGTCCAAACCGAGTTCCGACCCAGTCCACTGGTGTGGCCCGAACCAAGTCGTCGGCTCGGCCTGAAGGCGCGGACCGACTTGGGGGAGGCCCAGTCGTGGAGCGGCCCGGCCGAGGTGCGGCCCAAGCGTGGCGGCCCTGTGGAGGGGCGGCACAGCCATGGAAGCCCGGCCGAGGGGCGACCCGGCCGAGGGGTAGGTCTGGTTGAAGGGTTGCCCGACCGAGGGGACGCCCTTCCGTGGGGTGTCCCGGCCGTGGCGGCCCGGCAAGGGGGTTGCCCGGCCGTGGGGGCCCAGTCGAGGGGTGGCCCTGCCATGGGGCTGCATGGCCGTGGCGGCCCAGCCAAGGGGTTTCCTGGCCTTGGCGGGCCGGCTGAGGGGGCGACCTGGCCATGGAGGCCCTATCATGGGGCAGCCTGGCTATGGTGCTTCTGTGGTACGTCGTGACAGTGTCACGCTGTCTTCGTTCTATGCGGCCCACATGGCCACGGTACCCTTCCTCCGGCACGGCGCAACAGCCTCGCGCCTCTTCCATCTTCTGCGGCCCGCCTGGCTGGGGTTCTTCTCCGGTGTAGTGCATCGGCACCACGCCCTGTCGGCTCTGCCTCCATCATTAACCAATAAATAAACAATCTGAGGGACATCTGGGAATTTTTTTTTGGCCTGTTCCCTCCGCATTAGGTGATATCCAGTGCCCATCGTCGAACAAAAATAAATGTTGAGAAACGAGGATATAATTTATACATTAAAATAATCAAATTCCCTAACCTAGTAATCGGTATTCACTTGACGGAGTCGTGGGAAGGCAGTGGTGTTTCGTTGATGTCGGGAGTAGATGACTTCGTCATTGGAAACATTCTTCACAGGCGGCATCTTCCCTTTCTCACCCCGGTTGGAGAGCGAAAGTACGTCCAAGGAAGAAGTCGAAGAATGGAGGACATCGCCATCATTCTTCATGATCTTTGTTGGAAGGAAGAGGCATTCTTCGTGGAGATGGTCCTTCATTGGAGATGATAACTTTCCCAGGATTCTCCCAAGATTCCACCAATGAAAGATAAGCCAAAATAATAGAGGAAGTTCCCAATTATTTTTTTGGCACAACAACACAAGATTTGTCCTTAATTAAATGTGAAAACACATTTAATTTAGTGTGGCAGAATGGATTCGAAATTCTAATTCAAAAAGAATAAGGGAGGTGGAAATTTTCAATTAATCAAAGAGATTTCAGGCACCATTATGTGGGAAGACCTAGGCTTTCCCCCATTAATCGAAACTCAAGGGGATAAAGGGGGTTTAAGGGGGTTTGATCTCATGTGGGCCCCAACACATAATATCCTCCCAAGGGAGGTTATGCATAGGTGGCCCCAACTCGAAACACCCCTTGGAGAATTAAACCACCACTCAAATAAAAATATGCTAGACTTATTTTTATTTAATTATTTAGAAACCCCAAAAATTAACTTCAAACCTCGATAAAATGGAACTGAGCTGAAGAGATCCTTAAGAGAATATCATCACATCGAGTTCAACAGTGTACTCGGATTTCAATTCCGAGCACTGGTACAAAAGATATAAAATCTCACATGCACATTTAATGAATTTTCCTAAACAAAACTTTAGAAATTGATTCCAGGCTCATCGGGCCTCGGAATCAGGCACCCACAGAAAATTCGGACTCGTAATATTCCCATATATATTTTTAAAATAAATTCATGGATTTTTTTGTGTCTTTACATTTTCCCCACATCAGGGAATTACATACCCATAAGGTACAACACACACTAAGGGAACAAATGGGGGTACTGAGCATGCATACGAGCCTCCCCCTCCCATGTTCTCTCTTGACGGTTCCCGTGCTGCCAGTGAACTTGAACCAAAGGTATCGACCGTCCGCGTAGGAACCACTCTTGTTGAGCCCGAATCTCCATTAGAACCTCCGTGAATGTCACCCAATAATTGAGGTCTAGCTTCCCATGGACGATGATGTGGGACTGTTCGTGCACGTATCTCCTCACCTGAGATACGTTGAAGACGTCATGCACCCAGTGCAACTGATGTGGATGAACCAAGCAGTAAGCCAGCTCGCCCACCATACCGAGGACTTGAAATGGTCCGATGAATCACGGAGATAACTTACTGCCTTGTCCAAATCTCTGTAGACCTCAATGAGTTGAGACCCGTAGAAAGATGTGGTTTCCATCCTCAAAATCCATTGGTCTCCATCTCCTATCAGCATAGGAATTATGTTTTCTCTGTGCAGTTTTCATCCGCTCCTAGATGATCTGCACCTTCTTCATTGTAGCCCGCACCATCTCTATCCTACAAGTGCTGACTCCCCTGGGTCAGTCCAACATAAGGGTGATCTTCAAGGTCAGTCGTACAGTACCTCATAAGGTTCCATCCTGATGGTGGAGTGGTAGATATTATTGTACAGAAAATTTACCAAGGGTAAGTGATCCTCCAAGCTACGACCAAAGTCTAGGATGCATGCAGAGAGCATATCCTCAAGGTTCCGAATGGTTCTGTCAGTATAACCATCCATCTAAGTATGGAAGGTGGTGCTCAAGCGAATCTATGTCCCAAAAGCCTCCTCCAACACCTTCCAAAGTGGGGAAGTGAAACGAGAATCTCGATTGGAGATGATCGTCGATGGCACACCATGAAGTCGTACGATCTCCCGTACGTAGAGTCATCCAAGTCTTTCTACTGATCCCTACTCTCTGATTATTAGAATGTTGGACAACTTGATTATTCAGTCAGTAATCAACAAGATAGAGTCATGTCCTCTGGATGTACGTGGAAGTCCCATCCTGAAATCCATGGGTATCCCATCCCACTTCCAGTCTGGGACCTCTAATTGCTGAACCAAGCCTGCTGGAACATGGTGCTCCACCTTTATTTGCTGACATGTGATGCATCATGAGAAAAACTATGCTACTTGTTTCTCCATACCTGGCCACCAGTGCTGTCGTCGGAGGTCCTGATACATCTTCGCCTCTCTTGGATGTACCACTAAAGGAGACGTGTGGTACTCCCTCAACCCTTCCTCCTGAAGTGAAACTGTTACCATGGTACGTCCTCTAAAGAGAATAACGTGCACCACACCCTCAAAAATCCATCAGGTGTCTTCCCTTAGGATATATGTGCATGTTGCATCTCACAGTCAATGTCCCCACTCTATGCCTCCCTAACTCACTGAAGAAGTGGAGGAGTAACTATGAGAGATTTTAGAATGGCTGCTCCATCTCTATCCTCAAAGGATATAAGCAACGCGGCCATCTGCTTCGTCTCTTCTCCTAGCATCTGAATGCATGATCTCCTACTGAGAGAATCTTCTACAACATTCCCCTTCCTAGGAGTATATACTATCTTAAAGTCGTAGTCCTGGAGTAACTTAAACCATCGTCACTGTCTCAGGTTCAGGTCCTTCTATGAAAAGATGTACTTGAGACTCGGGTGGTCAGAGTAGACAGTAAAATGATCGCCAATCAGATAGTTCCGCCACATCTTCAAGGTGAAGACCACTGCTGCTAACTCTAGTTCATGGGTAGTGTAGTTCTGATCATGTTGTCTCAAATACCGAGAACCATAAGTGATCATTGCTCGCTCTTACATTAGGAGACACCCAAGCCCGGTCCCTGATGCGTCGTAATAAACTACATACCCAATGCCCTCCTCTAGTAACCTCAAGATGGGTGCACTGGTCAAGCTCTAACTCAGCTCTTAAAAGCTCTGTTTTAATCTCTCTAACCACAAGAAGGTTTTCCCCTTAATCATCACAGTTGAAAGCGGTGATTCAACTCGGGAGAAGTTTGGAACAAATCTCTGATATTACCCAGCTAGTCCCAGAAAACTCTGAACCTCTGTCACACTCCTAGGTGGATCCCAAGAAAGTACTGCCTCAATCATCAATGGATCCACTACAACTCTTTCCTCTAAGATGAAATGTCCCATGAAGTGAACCTCACAAATCCAAAACTAGAACTTTTAGATCTTACCATAAAGTCGGTGCTCTTGGAGTGTGTCCAGTAATACCTGCAAATGGTAGGCATGCTCCTCCTCAGAAGTCAAGTCGATCAGTATGTTATCGATGAAGACTATGACAAAGCAATCGAGGTAAGGCTTGAAGATCCGGTTCATTAGACTCATGAACGCTGATAGAGTGTTGGTTACACCGAAGGGCATAACAATGAACTTTTAGTGGTCATACCGACACCGGAAGGTCGTCTTCTTCACATCCTCATCCCATACTCTGAACTGGTGATAGCCTGACAGAAGATCTATCATTGAGAACCAACACGCTGCCTTCATCTGATCAAAGAGCCCTTCAATCCTCGGTAGTGGGTACATGTTCTTCATGGTTACCCTGTTCAGGTGATGGTAGTCAACACACAGTCTCAAGCTCCCATCCGCCTTCTTGGCGAACCAAGTCGAAGATTCCCAGGGTGAAACACTAGGACGGATAAATCCCTTCCCTTAAAAGTCCTCTAGCTATACCCGCATCTCACGAAGCATAGTGGGAGCCATCCGATATATTGGAGTAAATATCAGTATCATCCCGGGGTACAGGTCAATGCAGAAGTCTACCTCTTTGCGAGGAGGTAGTCCTAGAACATCTTCAGGGAAAACATCCATTTATTGATCCACCACAACAGGAAAACTTGGACTCCGTACATCAACCACTCTGAGGATGAGACAAGCCAACTGATGTCTGATCGGATACCCTCTCCTCTATATAAGTCCATCATGTGCTGCAAAGTATCCCTTCTTGCCGGTGAAGGTGAAACTAGTCCCATTCATGCAGATGAACCACACTTTTCACCTAATAAAGTCAATCTGAGAATGAACTGTGGAAAACTAGTCCATACCCATGATGACGTTGTAAGGCCTCAATGCCACTATGAGGATATCCCAGCTGAAGCTCTTTCCTCCTAGAGTCAGCTCACACTACCGGAACCAGTGCGTAATCATCACGTCTGCTCCCATAGGAGTCTCTAGTCATAAGCGTCGATCCAACGGCTCTATTGGAATCTCCGAGCTCCGAAAATGGTAATTGGGAATAAAAGAATGACTCACTCCTCTGTCAATAAGTACCGCTGCATGGGTAGAGTAGACAAATATAGTACCATTAATCATCTCAGGTGTGCTGTGGTCATAGGCATCGACTGCCTGGAGCTGAGCCCGTCTTTATCCGGTAGCTCCTTATTGTTGGGGTGGACCTCCTGTTGGTGGTGGTGCTAGGGCTTTGAAATGTCATCCACCACCCGCTGCTCATCTAGCTCCTCTTCCACGTCCTCCTAATCCTGGAGGACCCCCATGGTCGAACCTCTGCCTCTACTAGGGAGGTCCCTCTATTTTCTGCTTCTCATCTACATATCGGGTCGAATAGTCACGAGCCATGTGACCCTGCCCGCCATCTGCATAGCACTCCCTGATCCTCGTATAGTTGGTTTTGTCTCGTGTGCCCCGCACAACTGAACCTGTAACCTGGGTTTTCCCTCCTGATGGCCATGTTCACTTGGACCTCTGAAACATTTATCTACTGCCAGCTGCAGAATTCTTCGCTACATGTTGCCCTGTGGTGGTTCTCACAGCTAGTGTATACTCAGCAAGAAAACTCCCCACTAGAAAGGATCACTCTAGCACCCATGCCTGCGTCGAGATGCGGAGGGGGATCATCGAAGCATTGATCTCATGCCTGAGTCCCTGCTAGAAGGTCCATTCCCTGAATAATGGGTCTCATACCATATCCGTGGAGTAACGCGGGAGGTCGGTGAACCTCGCTGAGTGGTGAGATACTGTCATGCTGCCCTGCAGCAGATTAAGTAACTTCTGAATCCATACCGCATGAAGGGTGGCTGGAACAAACTCTGAGCGGAAGAGACTCTCGAAGTCTTTCCAGAATAATTTCTCCCCGTCATGCACCTGAATCATCAGGCTCCACCATCTTCCTGTTGCATCATGTAGGAGACTCGCGATAAGGAACACCATGAGGTCGGCCGGTGTCCCAACCAATCTGAAAACTCTCATGACAGTATCCAGCCAATCTTCAGCTACCTGTGGGTCCTTCTCTCCTCAGAATCATGGTGGCCTCTGGCACTGGAACTCATGCAATGCACTCAGATGACATGCACTCTCTACTGTTGGAGCTGGTGGTATCAGTGGCCCAGTGGGTATTGGTACCACTGGTAACTCCGTTGTGAAGGGGCCCTGCACTGAGGCCTCACAGCTCGGTGGGCTACCATCTCGTACGTAACTCGGAACCCTAGATGGATGCCTTCGTGGTGTCGTCCTAAAAAGAAACAGGTGTTCCATGGATAAAATAGTATACCTGGTGAGCTGACACAATGTAATCATGAAGAAAACTTTTTCAAACGAAACACAAATGCAATCCGTGTTTTCTGCACTAAGTTAGAGAACAGAAGACAAAGTCTTAGTGTATGGTTACACTGGCCACCGCATCAACACCAGTTTCCCTAAAAAAAATAACCAAACCCAAAACACTTAACACTATTTCCATTAAAATAATTAGAGTCCATGTTTTGTGGTAGAATCTACTCCTCTAATACCAATTTCTCATGACCTGTCCTCGGGGCCTGTGTCGTGACTACCCCAAGCCTGCTTTCCCTAGGTCATGGGCTGGTGACTAGCACCAAAGGCATAAACCCGATAAAATGGATTGCATTGCCTTTAAACATTTAACACACACAATCTGAAGACATGTTGTAGAAGAAAAACGTACTAATATAGAAATGAAAAGTGTGTTGAAAGTATGTGGGCTAGTATACAAACCCAAATGAACACCAAGTACAAGTAAAAAAGGGAAAAAAATCTCCTGGATCATCCACCGGTGAATACTACCTAAAGGGTAGGTACATAACTCGAACACTCGTCCCTATGCTACGTCCCATCTAATACAGCTCTGAGCAGCCTCCCGTCCGTCACCCTTAGCCTTGATCACTACTGACCATCGTCTTCATAGAACACAACAAGGTGCTGGCGAAGCCCGTGCAGGGGTGACTATAGCAATACTTAGTAGGGGACTCTGAGACCCCCTGGGGGTCTCCCCGAATCCACTAAGGATAAACCACAAAAGAAAGATACAAACACAAAGTATCAACCAACCTTACTTAGGTATATTCCTATATATACCTATGTTACCAATCACAGTTCGACTCCAACTCTCGATCCCAAGCACAACCCAATCCACAAAGGAAGTAAAGTCAATAACTATGAATATATTGGTTGAAAGACAAGACTTAGATCAAAGAGCTATACAACTTATGTAGAGTGATAGAGATGATCGGATGTAGTCAATGATTCATCTGGGCTGTTGGACCCACACAGGATTTAGGACCAGCTAATCTGTCGGACCCACACAGGATCAATGATCAGCTATTTTGTCGGACCCATATAGGATCTAGGAATAGTAGTCAGAACTGTCGAACCCATGGAGGATCCTGGTACAGTAAACATCATTGTCGATCCCACAAATAATTCTGGTACAGAAGTCATCGCTATCAAAACCACGGAGGATTCTGGTACATAAGTCATTGCTGTCGAACCCACGGAGGATTCCGGTATAGAAGTCATCACTGCCGAACCCACGGAGGATTCCGGTACAAAATTCATCGCTGTCGAACCCACGAAGGATTCTGTCATCTCAGTCATAGAAATCCCTAGTGTTTCCGCACACAACATGCTTGATTCCTGGTGGGTCCTCTCCTTATGCAAAGTGTTGATACATCAACTATCAAGAAGTCCTGAGTTGATGAATCCTGTAGTTCCATCTCATCATAAGTAACCCAATGTGATAGACAAAGCGTCAATCGGATGCTCGGTTTGAGAGTTATTGGCATTTCTGCTCTAGGGTCCAGGTTTCTTTTTAGGCTCAAACCAACCAAACCTTTCTCAAACTATGTCCGAACATAAAGTGTAGTATGCCAAAATAGTTTTCACTCTCCCATAATTCCATCACTATAGACAGTTCATTGATCGGACACCCATAGCCCATGATGTGGTCTAAAAGGTTTAAATGACCATAGCGGGTTCGGGTTCAGTCTGACCTAGTCGGACCGACACGGTCCGTTGGTGCGGCCTGACCCGAGTGTTCGGCCTGGCCCAAAGGTGCGACCTAGCTCGAAGGCGCGACCCAACCCAAAGGCGCGACTCGACCTAAGGGTGGCCCAACCGAGGGGATGTCCGGCCAAGTGGCGGCCTAGCAGAGGGGTGGCCTAGCCGTGGGGCTTCCTAGCCGTGGAAGCCCGATGGAGGGGCTGCCCAGCCGTGGTGGCCAGGCCAAGGGGCGGCCCGTCCGTCGTGGCCCGGCCGAGGGGCGGCCCGGCAGAAGGGCGGCCTGACCGTGGTGGCCCGTCCGAGGAGCGCCCCATCCTTGGGGAGGCCCAGCCGTGGGGCCGCCCTGCTGATGGGTGAACCAACTGTGGGGGCCTGGACGAGGGGCCGCCCGACCGAGGGGCCGCCCAACCATGGTGGCCCGGTCGAAGGGGGGCCCGACCGTGGTGCTTCCATGGCGCGTCATGAAGGTGTCATGCCATCTTCATTTGCCATGGCCCAAATGGCCACGTTCCCCTTCCTCCGGCACGGCGCGACGGTGTCGTGCCTCTTCCATCTATCATGGCCTGCCTTGCCGCAGTTCTTCTCCAACACAGTGTGTCAGCACCGTGCCCTTCCAGCTCCACCTCCATCGTCAACCAATCAAGAACTAATCAGAGGGTTGTTGGGCGGTGTTTGTTTGGCCCATTCTCTCTGCATTAGGTGATAACAAGTGTCCATCATCGAACTAAAATAAAAAACAAGGAACAATGGTATAATTCATACATTAAAATAATCAAATCCCCCTACCTCGTAATCTGTGTTCACTTGATGGATTCGTGGGATGGCGGCGTCATTCCGTTGATGTCAGGAGAAGATAACGTCATCATTGGTGAAGATCTTCATGGATAGGGTCTTCCTTTTCTCACCCCAGTTAGAGAGGGAGAGGATGTCCAAGAAAGAAGTTGAAGAATAGAGGACGTCGCCAGCGTTCTTCATGTTCTTCGTTGGAAAGAAGATGCATTCTTCGTAGTGATAGTCCTTCGTTCGAGAGGATAATTCTCCAAGTATTCTCCCAAGTTTCCACCAACGAAAGCTAATAAAAAATAATAGTCGAAGTTCTCTATTATTATTATGGCATAAAAACCCAAGAGTTTTCCTTAATTAAAAGTGACAACACATTTAATTTAATACGAAGGAATGGATTAAAATTCTAATTCAAAAAGAATAATGGAGGTGGAAAGTTTCAATTTATTTAAGAGAGGTTTGGCACCATTATGTGTGTAGACCATGAGTTTCCCCCATTAATTGAAACTCAAGGGGTTAAAGGGCGTTTAAGGGGGTTTGAGCTCATGTGGGACCTGCCACATAATATCCTTCCATGGGAGGTTAGGCATGAGTGGGCCCCACATTCAAACTCCCCTTGGAGGATTAAAACACCACTCAAATAAAAATATGCTAGACCAATTTTTATTTAATTATTTAGAAACCCCAAAAATTAACTTCCAACCTAGATAAAAGACAACTGCATTGAAGTTCTCCCTAAGTCAATACTGGCGTTGTGAGTTCAATGGTTTCCTCATATATCAATTCTGAGAAACGGTTCAAAAGATATAAAATCCTGCACATATGTTTAATGAACGTACCCGAACAAGACTTCAAAAATTTATTTCGGGAACACCGGGCCGTGGAATCAGGTTCCGTCAGAAACTGCAGACTAGTAAAATTACCATTTATTTTTTTAAAAAAAAATACACAGAATTTAGGGGTGTTTACACTTCTCATAGGAAAGCTTTATCAAATTTCCATTAATCATTAATGTCCATTTATAAGTGGGTTCTTGGAATTTAACTACACCAAATGGGTAAACTATGGAAATAATAAAAGGACCTTACCAAAAGGAATTATGTTTATTTGGGTGAAGCTAAAATCGAAAGATGAATATCATTACCTTTTTACCTTCATTGAATACCATTCATGGGATATATTTTTTATGGAGTTCCTTAGCCTTTTATTTATAGATACTTAAATTCTCATAATATTCTAGAAGAACCACCTCCATTTCATTCAACTATAATAATCTCTCTTCACCAGATTTTTCAGAATAAAAATTACATGTTTTGACATTCCGAAATAACTTATGTAGGATTTAAATTATTAAATAAAATTCTCTATGAAAAAACTAGCCTAAATGGAGACATCCTGGTGGATATTTTATAGGTAGTTATATAAGTCCAAAGTTCTTTACCATGTCTTCCAATACGATCTTTTCTTGTTGGATTTACAGTTCTATCAAAAAATATTTTCACATCTCTGTTGGAATGCTCAAGGATTCCCTTTTTTGGCTGGTGATAAGTATTAGAAGTCTTATTCACCACCCCATTCTTTTTCAAAAGAGATTCCATGGTCAGATTACAGAAATGTGTTCTTTAGTCAATTATTTAGTCACATGGAGTTTCAAATCAATGGAAAATTTGGGTCTTAAATAACTCACTAATAGTATCCTTGTTATCCATCCTATTGGGTATTTCCTCTACCCGCCCAGAAATGTAATCAAACAACAGAATAATATAAGAGAATCCATTGGATGGGGGAATGTTCCCATGAAATCTATTCCCATAAAATTATCACAAAATATTAATGTATTTTGGGGAATTCCATTTATTTTAGAAATTGGTCCAATCTTTTGGAAAGATGGAAATCATTTACAGACCACATGTGAGTCCCTGGAAAGGGATGTCTAGAATAATCTTGAGTTTTGGACCTTTCGAGAGGTCCTTTGTGGTCCAAAATGGACACTACTAGGCATTGAGTAACAAAATTCTAATATGAAGGAATGTTCATTTTAATCAACACATCTCTTAATTATTTTGTTAGTCGCAGTTTTCTAAAATTTATTATCTTCCAAAAAATTGAATTTTGAATCACTTTTTAGTTTCAATTTCTGTTATTTCAAAAATTATCAGGAAAAACACCAGTAACTAAATAATTTAAAATTGGTTCATATAATCATAACTTTTTAGTTAGATATGATATGTATTTAGTTATAAATTAAAGATTAATTATTTCATAATTATAAAAATTAGAAAAAATACTCAGGTGATCATCCATAGGTTTTTCATTTCTAGATCTATCTTTAATCACAATAAAAAACCCTTAGAGCATCAATATCTAACTAATTATCCTTGAATTGGAATCACCATACTTGAGTATGAACTTTATTGAATAATGGTCTGTATAGATGATGATTTTAGCACTTAGGAGAGAGGAATACAATTTATCTAGAGAAAAAACCACTACAAAAAGGTATGTTTATGTGATAGTGCAGTGACATTGAGTTTTGTCCAATGTTTTTGTGTCATAATAGATTATATGAGGAATGTTTTCCCTTTTTGACAAAAATGACCCCAATGGACCTATCGGAAGAATCACACATCAATTAAAATGGAAAGAACCAATCTGGGGGATCGATTATTGGGGAAGATAATAGAAAAACATTGGGTTCAATGGATGATCTCATGTAATCCTCATCGAAATGGAATGTGACATCACATTGGTGTAGTTGAGTGAGTGAGAGGGAAATCCTACTGATGTTAGGGATGGATCAATGAAAGAAATTGTCATAAAAAAAGAATGAATGGATTTTCCAAACTGATGTGGGTTAAAAAAGTGATTGGATTGCCACAATTTTAGTGAGATCAATTTGAAATCCCTCATTTTGAATTATGTTCCAAAATACAATCCCATTAGTACCCATGAGGTGAAAATTTTCTAACTTCCAAAAATGGTTATATTTGACTCATTTTTTATGGACTTGATAGAATAGATGTAAAAAGGATTCAAATTAATCACCGTAAATGGTAAATTTTTTCATGAATACATCTATTCATTGATCAATTAATTCAGAAAAGATACATATAATAAACATCTACAATGTTACAAGATCCTTGAAAGGGTAAAATGAAATATCTTATATTTATATATTCCAAAGGGGCAAGTGAATGTCCTCTTTTATTGGTCGTGATGTGTGATTGGGATTTGGAAGTATCCGGTGTATCCATTAAAAATGTAATAATGTGACTTTTCAGATAAACGTTGTAGAATTTGATCAAGGAAATTAAGTGGGTAGTTATCTTTTCATGTTAAAAAAATCAATTTCCAGTCATCAATGCTTACAAACCATTTGTTTTTTACTCAAGTTGTGACCACCTCTCCATGTTCATTTGTGACAATATTTATACCACCCTTCTTAGGTATCACATGAATCAAACTAACCCAATCAAAATCTGAAATTGGGTAGATAATACCTTCTTGAAGAATCTTGGTGATAACCTCTATAAATACCTCAATTATGAGTGGATTGAGTCTTCTTTGTTATTGTATAATTGGTTAGATGATTCCTCAATATGTATGTGATTCATGAAAAAGGGTAGGGTTGATTTCTATTATTTCATCTAGGTTCCAACCTAAGGCCTTTTTATTTTCATCTAACACTTGAAAATGTTTAGACTCCCTAGTTTCAATAAGTGTGTTAGAGACAATGAGATAATTAGAGTGGTCATGGAAAAGGAAAGTATATTTCAGATATTAATGGAGAATATTTAGATCAATGTCATATTTCATTTGAGAGATAGAAAAATCAGGAATGGATTAAGGGAATTAAGTTGGGTTTGACTCACATTCTTCAATCCAGTCCTAGGTGGAATAGTAGATATCAGAGTTGATATGGGATTCAAGTGAGTTTTCAAGATCCTCTAGATTGATGTATTTAATTAATGAGAGGTCAACAAAAACATCGCCATTTATGACTTGGCTAATCAGGGTGAAAATTTCACAACCTTGACTCTTATTTGAAAAAGATGAACATGATGGAATGGTGTTCAATTGATTCTTACATGAGTCCAAAAAATCATGGATTAATAATGAATAGTGATCCTTAGATGGGTATCTCATGTTTTGAAAAATTGTGAACTTTACCAGTTGGTCACAAAATTCCCTCGATAAGATGCCTACATGGGCATCAATCATAGTTATAGCCATTTGGAGAAATGGTCTTCCAAGAATTAGTAGAGATCAGGATGATGTTTTCTCAAATTCTATGTCAAGGAAATAAAAATCTTATGGGAATATATGATCATTGACATGGAAAAGTACATCCTCAATTATTCCCTCCGGAATAGCTATGCATCGATTGGAAAATTGGATGACAACACTCATTGGGTGTTTGGGACCTAAACCGGGGTTAGAGAAGATGGATTTGGGCATCAAATTTATCAAGGTTCCCTGGTCAATGAGTGAATAATATATATTGGAACTACATATTTGGAATGGAACATTAAAGGTCCCTATATCTTTTCACTTCATAGGAATGGACTGTTTGGTTGAAAGATTTTCAATCATTATAAGTTTCCTCTTTTAGGTCCACAATTTGAAAATAAATTGAGCATACATAGGATTTTTTTGGATTACTTCTAAGAGGGTAATGTTGGATTCAACATGTATAAACATGTCGATCGTTTCAGTTTTAGGTTCAAAGGAATTCCTTAGATTAGATACAACATGAGGAAAAGGAATTGGGATCCATAAGGGAATAGAAGGAGGTGAGGGAGTGGCTTTAGAATCTTTTTCTAGATTTTTTTCTTTTCATTTTAAATACAAAAATTTAAAGGATTGTTTGAGGATCAATCATAATATATGGAAATTTTTTTCCAAATATATGTTCAATTTCACCAACATTACCCTTGGGGTTAGACAATGTTTGAGCAGGAAAATGGGAAGAATTGGATGGTTACTGTTGGATAAGGTGGAATGATTGTTGAACAATTTGGGTTTCATTTTTTTAAGGCTATAATGGGTTAATGAGGCATGATCTTCAAAATTTATTTCCCAGGGTTTATTATAAGAATATGCATGTCTGAAATTTTTATTTCCATGATTTTTGGTTTCATGTAATTATATTGTATTGGGTTTGGAATTGGGAAGGATCATTTGGATATTGGAATCTAGGAGGAGGAGGTGGATGATTTATCCTTTGAGGTTGAGATAAAAAGGATAAGGTTGTTGGTAGTTACTTCCACATTGACAATTTTAGAATTTGTTTCGATTTTTTAGGGAACTTAGGGGTATAAGATATAGGATTACCATACCTCAATCCAGGGTTGTAGGTAGAAGACAAGAGATCAGATTTGGGTTGGTTAATGTTTCTAATGAGATAACCTAATTATTGATGGTTAATGTTCTTTTGATAATATACTACATTGAGATCCATTAGACAATATGGATCATATAGTTCATCTTGTAGCTTTGAACATGAGCCAATTGGATTATCTAATGAGATATAGATTCCACAATTCATGATAGGTCTAGGGAACAGATATTGTGGAGAAGATGAGGTTGGGGTTTTGGCAGCCACATCTAGTGGATGCACAAGTTCTGTAAGTTTACTCATCCACTATTTCATCTTGGTGGTATATATATATTGATTCTCTTGGACATAATTAAATTTTTAATGTGCTTGAATATTGAATTACTACATGTTTTCATCCATGTTTTTTATGAGATCATGTGCAACATTAGGAGTTTTTTCGACAATAGTACCACTAATTTTGGTTCAATGAGAGTTCGCTCCATTGAAAATAAACCCTCATAGAAGAATTGGATCAAGAATTGGTTAGAGATTTTTTGGTGTGGTAATGTTTCCACAAAATGAAAAATCCTACCATTTTACACATGGAGTGATTCAGTAGAGTATTTAAAAATACCACTTATTACCTTGCAGATAGAAGTAGTTCAAGAAGAAGGAACGAATTTCTATAATAACAGTTACATCATGTCATTACATGTAGTTATGGAACCAAGAAGGAGGTTTTAGATCCTTGACCTGTAATATATAAATTGGGATAAAGGTAATGTTCAATTGTTTATTTTTTTCATCAGAACCCTCTTGAGGATTCCTGATAGAGAACACCGCTTGGAACACTTTAATATGAAGATGTGGATCCTCAATAGATAGCCCATGGAATATTGGTAGAAGATAAATCAAACCAAATTTGAGTTCAAAATAATCCTAAAAATATTGATATTGAATACTAAAGGGTTGGTAATTTATATAAGGGGAAGTGAGTTCATTAAGGGTTTGTTCACGAGGATTTTCCATATCTAGTCCAATTTGATGGGAAATGAATGGGTATTGGGTGATTTGATTATGACTAATGTTACTCAAAAGTCGGTGAAGTGTTTTCATGATTTTGGTGTCAAAAGAATATGATGTATAGTTTTCAAGGCTAAGGGTAATTAATATATGTTTAAAAAGAGGAGAAAGATGTGTTTTTTTGTTTTTTAGATTTTTTTGTTATTTTTTTTATTTTTATTTTTTAAATAAATGTCAACCGTCTATAGTTGTACCATATCTATCAACAGCACCATTTGATGTGCATATGATTTTAACCTATCAACCCTTCTTTTTCTTGTTCTCTACTAATGTGTATAGCGTCACTCGGGTTGAATCTTCAGCGATGATACTTTTTCTAATAGTCGATTATTTTTGATTTGACTGTCTTTTCACTGGGGAATTGTTTTTAAAGATTAGGTTAAATGATTTATTAACAAATATTTATTTAATAATTTAAAAATTATTTGGGTGAGTCCATCATTAGGGAGTTAATATTTTGTTTTCCTTAAGATTTATTATATATTTCATTAAATTAACATTCACTTCACAAGATGATTTTCTATTGGAATTACAAAATGTTTTTGCTTTAATACAAGAATCAACTAGGTTATTGATCTCAATAAATTATTTTTTTTGTATGGTTCAATATTTCATGAATCAATGTGTATTTTTAATTATAGTAATACATGGAATCCACATTTCAAACAAAACATTTCATTAATCCATGACATTTTAAGTTCAACAAACACAATATTAATTTATTTAATATTAATTGAGAGAAAGCTCTCAATTTATTAACATCCCCAAATAATGACACACCCCAATGGGATATTTACTCATACATTACGATGTTTATTAATATTATTTATGATATATATAGTAATTATTTAAATGAAAATTAACCGAATGGGATAAGATAAGAGTAGTGCATTGAACACACAATTGAATGGTGGAGTGAATTAAAATAGACGTTTGATTAGATGAGCAAAAAAAGAAGGGAGTGATTTAAAAAAATTAAAAAAAAATTAAGATCATTAATATTAATAAAACCTATTTTGGATGATAATAATATATCATGAGAAATAAATATGCATTAAAATAGAATTAAAACACAAACACTTACGAAATTACAAAAGAATAAGAATGAAAAATTAAATCCAAATAAGAATGAAAGAATTCAATATTATATAGAAACATGAGTATATAAGATACTCCCAATTTGTTTTAATAGACATGTATGTCCCAACCTATCCACCATTTCTCTAAAATTTATACCCTTTTTATGGAGAAGATGAGGATATATTTATCACCTAATGTGGGGGTTGTTTGTATTCATAATATGCCACTGAATATGGATCAGTAATTTTTTTATTCAAAAATATCAATATGGAGAAATACTATTTTATAATTTTTTAAATAAATATTTCTAAATTAAACCCTCTATATTTCAAATCCATTGGACATTGTACACAAATTCATGGTTGTTTTACTAAACAATGTGTATTTGTCCATTTTTATCAAAAAAAAATTGAAGGACCAAATATGAATGTGTTTTTCAATAAGAATATTCAATAAAATACAAAAGATTTCTTCCAAAAAGTCATAAAACAGTATATTTAATTTTACAATACAAAATATCTGCTCAATTTTATGTCTATATCAAGAGAAAATTCAAGTATTGGGTGTTGTTTTTAAACCCAATATAGAATGGTGGGTTAGAGTTCCATGGATAAATTGAGCCTCTTATTGGTTCATTTTTTACTTGAAATATTTATCAAGGATTCCTTAAGATAATCAAAAACCAATTATGGAGTTTCATTAAATTTGGGATTCTAGACTGATACCCTAAATTGTACCATTATGGTTGGTCCAATTTTCTCCACAAAAGTTTGTGTCTTTCTTGTGTGGATCATATAGTCCCACAAATAGACTAATTGGACAAGGATCCATTATAATGATATGTTTAAATTCTAATCAGGAACACTAAAAAATAATATTATTATTATTTTGAATAATATATTGAAATATATGACCAAAACATTATACTAATGATTAATTAAATGAACTTGAACCATGGTCCTTTTATGTATTTATTATCAAAACAATAAAATTGATTGGAAATTAATAGAAAGTGAAAAATTTATTTTGGGAGTAATGTAAAATATGTAATGATTATGTAATATTTGTTACATTATACCCCCCTTAAAAATAATTTCACCATTGAATTTTTTTTTACTCTGATGCAAACAAATGTGCATATTTATGCCTCATCACACCCTCAAGTTCCCATATATCTTCTTTAAATTTTTGATTGTACCAAAAAACATTAACCACATTAGTAGTATTTTTATGTAGTATATTAACCTATAATCCAAGATTTATATCTATTTGTCTTCATATATGTTATCATTCTCTAATGGTATAAACTCTTATCTTAGTACATGTGAAGGATCGTGTATGTAATTTATGGGGGAGAAACATGGAACACATGAAGAACATGAGAGAGGTTCATTGTAAGTTTCAAATGATAACATACCATCTCAAATTCATTAATAATCATGTATGGGCCGATATAAATAGTGATTTTCTTTCATTTCATCCAAAATTTCATAAGCGTCATCCATGGAAAATTTCATAGAAAATCCATCTCACCAACTTCGAATTCCAGTTCACATTGATGATTGTCAACATAACATTTTGGTATAATATGAGCTTCCATTAAGTGATTTTTAATAGATCTAATATTATTTACCATTTCCATATCTATATTAGGTTAAAACAACTTTCATTCTCTAAATTAATTCCAACACATTTGATCATTGTGGTTATTTATATATAAGTAATTATAAGGATCCATTTTAATTATCGGGTGAAAGTTATTGTTGTAAGAAAACTAAAATAGAGTAAAGTGTTGATCCCAGCAACCTTTTTACTCAAAAAAATAATATCTCAATGTATATTATAGGGTTTGAATGGTCCTGTTAAAATTATAATCTATATGAATATTATACGCCAAACTGAACTCAATTTTTTATTAAGATCCTACTAAATACTTCACCCTAACATTGAGGCAAACCTCAAATAACAATAATATACAATATAATGTGGAAATAAATATAATATTAACTGTTCATTAATGTATATTTTTTAGAATTAATCAAGATCTATATCCTAATTGATAGTAACAATGCATTATTTCTTCATAAGGTGATCAGAAACAACACATAAAGATTTATGGAATTAGAAATTTTTGGGGAGTCCTGTGACAAAATCATATTGAAGTTGGTGAAATAGAATCACATTTTGCGTACATTATGATAAAATGTATTAATTTTTTTATTATTGACAAACTCTTTATAACATTAGTGTTTTTATTTTGTATGAAATTGTGTGTGATAATGTCCTAAGAGTTTTTTTTTCACTGAAAGGTCATAGTTGTTCCATGTTATATGATAAGAACCTAAAAGAGACATGATAATAATCTGAAATATATATCATATAGCCAGATGAAATAATTTTATGGAAACAAATGATATATTATATAAGTGGTGGCGAATCATATGAATTTGAGGAACTTTCTTAGGTTGTATTCCTTTGGTAATTTTCAATGTGGGAAATTATTAGAACTAAACTCACAAGTATGAATTCCAAATTTATATGTATCATTGGATATTCCTATCTATGTATGTTTGTATTTGTCCTTATAAATTATGATTATAATTAATGGATTTCCTAAGTTGCGTAATTTGTTGTATTGATGAAAACCAAGAAGACATATGTTCACGGTGATGTAGGATATGTTGGGTGTTTCATGAGTAGTATTTCAATAAGGTATAATGTGATAAATTACTTGTCCCTTATTTAGTATAAGTTTATATCTTAGGTTCGTTGATTGAAATGATATAGAATAAATAAATCCACGTCCAATTTATCCTCTATGGAAATTAAATTTCTAGAAAATCAGATATATGGACATTGATCACATAAGTTGATAGAACCAACATGCAACCTTCTTGATTAGTGATATCATAATAAAGATAAATATATTACATAGTAGGCTTATTTATGAGATATTATATTGTAAGGACATTAATTTATTTCTCTATTGGTGTCTTGGAATATTTATATATGCTAGCCTTTGTCTTTGGTGTTATTTTTTAAAATTTTAATAGGAAATAGGACTTAAGGGTCACACACTAAGTGTATCATGAACATTGATTAAATAATATTATTATTAATAATTTTAAATGTTGAATAAATATTATTCCCACATATATTTTATTGATTATTCCAAATTTCATGATCATATATATGTTGTCACTTGTTATTTGTGAGAATATTATATGAGAATACTATTTAATAAATATAATTTTTATTTTTTTTTATTTTTTTGAATAATTTAGTGATATATATTTATTAAATAGATAGTCATTATTCAAAGATTGATAAATATTGTGGAGGAATTGAAGACCAAATATTATGGTCCAGTGAGAATTAAAATATGTCGAATATTATTTAAATAAATAATTATTATTTATCTCACGAGTTTAGAGCATGATGATAATTAATTTTATAATTATTATAGACATGGGGTTCCACATCAAGTAAGAAAAATAATCTGAGAACATGTAAAAAAATTTAATTTCAAAACATAGTGTTATATAAAAACTATTATATAATTTCTTTTGGGTTTTCCATTTAATTAGGTGTGCACAATGACATATGGAGAGAATTCTCTGGAATCCATTGACATCTCGCTCTCCATGAATTCTCTCAGGTACAGAGAGTGATATTTCTCCATCACCACTCCTATTAAAGAAATATCAAAGATAAAAATTTCTTGAATAAATTATAAGGGTGATCAAAGATGAATAATTCATGTATTAGGATCTACCATGTTAGCACCTGGATATTCCTATATCATCATTGGTGGTTCCTGGATCATGTGTGGATCTATACTAGATGAAATCTAATAACGCTTCCTACACTAAAATGATGGTATGATGTAGATACATTTTTAGATTTTCCAATGAAGAAAAAATTCATTGATATTTAATTCTTTAATTATTTAAAATAAAAATAAATAATATGTGATTATCATGTGATTTAGTTATAGTGTTCTCTTATAAATTAATCTTTGATTTAATTTTTTTGTACACCAAGATTATCATCAATGTAAATATCATATTAATCATCAATTATGAAAAATTGTTGTGTTGGTATTCCCCATACAACACTAACACTTTTCCCAGAACCTTCATGTTGTATCAAAGGGTGTTACAAAATTATTTATAATTATTTAAAGATAATTGATTGAAATTATTCATTTATCATTAGTTTTATATTCTATTTTCAACCTTATTTAATATGACTCCTGATATGTACTCATATTCCTATTATTACTAAAAAATATAATCAAATTGATTAATTGTATGAATGAATAAAATTCTAAGAACACTTCTAAAGATTCTAAGGATTCTAAATGGTTAGTATGAAAGTACAGTTTATGTAACACGTTTATACACATTGTGTACCCAGGTTCAATGAACCAAGAAATAATTTCTTATTAATTTTATTCATGTTCATTTTTTTCACATGGTGTGTATTTAAATAAACTACATATAAAATGGGCCTTGCTGGCACACAGACATCGAGACTACATGGAATGTGACATCCATATGAGACATGTAGTCTATTAGTCAAAGATTGAATGTGTGTTCTCTTACACAACCTACATGACTAGTAACCATGTAACATAGAGACCACATGATGTGTAGGCCATGTACATATCATTTACTCCATTATTTTCATTGAATGATTAAATGTTCAGTCCTTGTGTGTGTGAAATGCAGAGATGGTATGGAATATACATGTCATGTAGTTTGATTTTACACGTAATATATATTTTCAAATTACACATAATTAAAAAAATTAATTTACTATATTTATTATACCTAATAAAAATGTGTTTTGTGTTGTTATTAATTTGATATTACAAACCCTATAATCGGTTTTATATATATTTAATATAAACTAAATTTCAATATAATGTTTGGAACTATATATCTTGTATAAATCATAATACAGTTATTACACTACAAGCATTGAAACATACCACGCTATGTAAATATTGGTTTTTCCCTCTGGGAATTAATTTTGTAGTATACACCAGGAAATTATGTGATAATTCATGTATTCCACATTTTTTATGATTAAATAGTATGTGAATATAATACATAATTTTTAGTTCATATGGGTACTCACCGTTTTGCCTCTTTGGTACATTTTAGTACATAATTAATTTTTAATAAATTTATTTACTTTGATTAAAATGATGATAGATTATAATCTCAAGAATATATGAATGATAATTAAGATAAACTAATTTAATAATTAAAAAATACAATTAATTGATTCGTACATGATTTATCATAAATGAGAATAGTTGGAACTAAATTATATTTTATTGAATGCATAATTCATTGCATGTATATGGATGAACATGATCATCGACCATACCATTGTGTGTGATTGGATTGATTTTAATTTATTATTAAATTAAATTTATGGCATGTTTGTCATCCCTCACATTTTTATATAAGGGACCTCAAGCCAATAGATTCTTTTGTGTAAACCCCTTAACTATTCCTTTAGTTCCCCTCATCCATTAGTTGAAAATGAACATATAATGGATAGATCTCCCGAGAGAGATGAGGTTATTTAGGTTTAGATCCAAGATTAAACCAATATAAGAGACATACCTATATCAACAAGTAGAAAGCTATAACATGAACCATAAAATGGTTGAAGATATTTTCCCCCTAGGTGGTTAGTTGGTTTTCCATCATCCAGATAAACTAACCATTTGTAAAATATAATCGTAATACTAATTTCATATTTTATTTCTATAAATTTTCATGGTTATTTCATTTTGGATGTTTCTTTCTATCAAATTAATTAATGGATTAATGATAATGCACTATAAAACTATAATAAAATTTATTATGATTAAATTTTATCTCATATGTGGTTAATCACTTATATAAATCCACTTAATATAAAAAAATGTAATAATGATAAAAATTGGAAACATACACATAATGATAAAATACTTAAGTTATATATATTATATTGGTATAGTCTTCTACTATATAAGTCGAAATAAAACCATACATAAAATTACATGACCATCTAAAGTCTAGGTGATTTCAATTCTCGAGGAATTATAACTTGATGTGTTTAGTTCACATAACATAGTTCACATTAGGGGTTGATCTAAAATGTTGGAATTTGTGTAACTAAAAGGACATAGTTGAGGAAATAAAATTTTTAGATTTTAAGATTGGGGATCCCACTCAACAGATCAAGGAACTGTGAGTTAATGTTGTTCAAATTTGGAATTCCAACCTAAAACTATATGAATTTATTAACAAGCAAATTTTTAGGTGATGAGAGGGGGAATACAAATCCGATCCACTATAATATCTATGAAATAAGCTATTATAAAGAGAATGGTGAGCGATGTTTGGATTTAATAAAATATTTGGATAATAATAAATATAATATTTATTTATAATCTACTTTTATCAGATATTAAAATAAAATTATACTCTACTTATTTATTGAAATGGGAAAAAATATGAATTAAAAAATTTCACTTGATCTATACATGATAAGGATAACCTTCACATAAGAACTAATTTATGATAATGGGGAAGGAATGTACGCATTTTCTTTTATCATTAATGGAAATTATATGTGCTAGAAAATTGTATTCCTGGAGAACTTAGACAAAAGTATTGTGTGGAATATTTCTCTCTCTATGAGAAATATTTGGAATATTTCATAAATGTTCAATGTTTCATGGAATAGTCCCTAGAAAATTAGCTTCTAAAGAAACATCAGTCCATGGATGTGGAAAGAATGAGGTCTCAACTTCAGAATATCTATCATGAAAAGGTGAGATAAGTTATATATAAGATCTCAAATGCTCTGTTTAGAAACAATCTTGGAGATTTTTGACTTTATGGGCCTTGTACAATCACGCATATTGGATACGTGGATCACTTATACATATTAGGGATTAAATTCCCAAATGATTTTCACACAGTTCTCATAATTTCGTCCCTTCCAAAGTATATTCCTATTTTTATTGATAATTTAAAAATAATAAATAAAGAGAAGAGTCATTCAGAATATCATAGTCTTATTCACCACATTAAAAAAGATATGGGGTGTGATCAACCCATTGTACTTATGATGAATAAGAAAAGGAAGAACAAGGAAAAAGGGTCCATGAATCAAAAAATGTCTAAAGATCATAAGAATCATCCTTTATTGAAGATTAAGATCAAGAGCAATGTAGAGGAAATGGAATTAGTATGTTTTTCACGTGTAAATCAATACTATGGGAAGACGAACTACACCCAAAAGCATGGGGATGATAAAGTTACATTAATTATAAAGGGTAAAAATTTAATATCTATGTATTGGGTATTAGATATAGGTTCCTTTTCTCACATAAATATCCAAATACAAGAACAAATAATATTTTAAATGATTTCTAGAGTATTGGAGGATTTTTATCTAAAAATGGTAAGAGGTTGGGTACTCTAGCCATTAGAGACTACCTCCTTTCATTCCCAACAAGAATGATATTAGGTTAAAGAATCATTAAGTATGTAATTAATGTTTTTATGAACATATTATATGTATCATACCTAGATATAGTTGGTATTATATTCAAATTTGGAAATAAAATATGTTTCCATTATAGAGAAAACATATGCTATTTTATAGAACATTAAAATAACAATTTTAATGTATTAAGAAAACAAACATGTATTGGAAGTTGATAATGAATAACATTCAGAGGAATAATATAACAACCATATTGGGCATCACCATCTTAGTCATGATATTGATATGTGTTTGAAAATTTTCTATAAAGATGGTTATCTAAACACTTTTTTGATAATACAACATGATATATTTCATGTTTTTTACTAGGAAATCTAACCAAACCACTATTAATTAGGCATGGATAAAGATCAATAGATCATCTAGGATTACTATTTAGTGATGTGTGTGGAAAATTTCATATAGAAGATAGAGGTGGGTATTATTACTTAATAACATTTACAGATAAATTGAGTAGATATAGCTATTTCTACCTGAGGAGGTATAACTCTAGTTCCATTTAAAACAATAATGAATTCAAGAATGAAGTAGAGAATCAACATAGAGAGGAGATAAATAATCATTGATTGGATAGAGGTAGTGAATATATTAACAGGTATTTTATCAAATTTTTATAGGATGTTGGGATTCTTTCACACCTTAATCAACCTTATGCACCACAGTGGAATGGTGTTAATGAAAAGAGGAATCGTACCATGCTAGATGTGTTAAGGTAAATGATGATTCATGAAGACCATTCATTTTCCTTTTGGGGATATGCATTAAAAAATATTGCATTCCAATTAAATCGAGTACCAACTAAAATAGAAAATGTAATTCCCTTTGAGTTGTGAAGTGGAAAGAAACTAATTTTTATGCATACATATGTATGGGGTTCTAATGATGTTTTTATGGACATCTTAGTAAACAAACTAACACCCCATGGAACAAAGTGAATATTTACTGGGTTTCCTATGGAAAAAAATTTATACTATCTATACAACCCATCATACATGAAAGTTACTTCACTAGACAATATATACTTCGTTGGAGGGATAGCATCTTCAAGATGGATAGTGGGGAAAAATTGACCTCAAATTAGGTTTAAGACTAAGATACACAAGAGCAGTAAATAAATATATTTTATATGTCCCAATAGAAGAATTTGTTCCTAAAAAAATTATTTTGTTTGATAACCAGATATGTAAGATAACTATAGAGATATTTTTTTCTAGTAACCAAAGATGGTGACTTGTTATTGGTTAATAGTAATGTACCTCCGTCCTAAAAATAGAAAGTTAAGAGATTTGATGTATATAGATGGAAAGAAGCCATGAATTCTAAAATGGATTCTAGGAATAATAACTACATATGGGTTTCATTAAATCATCAAACTGATTTAATTCCAATTTTGTGAAAATGGGGATTCAAGAGAATAATCAAAAATTGATGTTAAATGAAATACAAATAAAGAAGTGATAGTAGATAAAAGGTTTAAACAAGATCAATGAATCGACTATGATGAAACTTTTTCTCCATTTTTTATATTTAAATCCATCAGAACTCTTCTTACTTTAACAGCTTACTATGACTATGAAATTTAACATATGGATATCAAAATATCTTTCCTTAATTGTAACCTTTATGAAGTTGTCTATATAACACAACCATAATGTCTTTTTAATGTTGGTGATGCCAGTAATATTTTCAATTTAAAGAGATATATTTATGGATTTATGTAAGAATCTAGGTCATAGAAGTTTTTATTTGATGATGCAATAAAATAATTTGGTTTCAATAAGAATTAATGTGAGACGTGTGATTATAAGTGCTTTAGTTGGAATTCGTTCATTATCATAGTAATATATATTGATAACATATTACTTGTTGGAAATGATGTACTAGTTTTATAGTGTGTTAACGACTTATTAAACAAGTGTTTCTCCAAGAAGGGAATTGGTGAAGAAAACTACATTCAAGAGATTAATATCATTTGTGATACATGAAATATTCTACATGGACTAAGACAAGGTACATACATTGAGTTGATAATGAAGAGATTTATTGTGTAAAAATCCAATAGAGGATGGGTTATAGTGTCACATGGTATAAATATTTCCATGAAAATTTGTCTGTAAACATAATAGGAGAATGAATGAATGATTAAGATCCCATGAACATCAATGATAGAATCAATCATATATTTCATGTTATATACTAAACATGATGTATCCAATGTATTGAGCATAGAAGGAGTATATCAATTTGATCTATATGAATAGAATTGGTTTTATATTAAGGTTATCATTAACTATATAAGAAGAATTAAGGATGTGTTATTGGTGTATAGAGGATATGAGGAGATACTCAAAAATGGTTATGTTGATGCTAGTTTTGAAATAGATCATATTGATCTAAATTCGTAGCTAGGATATTTTTTTAGTCTCAAGAGATGAATTTTTGGCTAAAAGAGTTCAATGTAGCTAGTTTTCATCAATTATACAGTTGATTATGAATACATAGGGACTTATTATGTAGCCAAAGATATTTTTGGGGTATGAAAATTTCTCCATGATCTTTATGTGGTAACTAGAAGTAATGAACTTATCACAATGTAGTGTGGTAATATTGTAACATTGGCTTATGTAAAAGAGTAATGGACACACCAATGAAAAAAGAAAATAATTTTGAAGAATCACATATTTTTCTATTCTTCTCATATTTGTGAAGTAACAGTGATTATAGTTTCAATATGGGAAAATATAGAAGACCCAATGTCTAAAGATTTATCTCATCAAAAGCATGAGCATCATGTGAGATAGATAAGACTTAAGGAAGTTAGTATTTTGATCTTGTGTACATGGGAATCTATTGATGTTCGTTCCTTAGAAGTAAATTATTTATACTTTATGATAACATGTATTCATTTCTTTGAATATTAATAAACTTTGTATCACATCATTTTTGTTCTTCTATGTAACATAGTATATGACAATGTCATGAGATTAGTTGTTGCCCTGAAAGTTCCTAGTAGTTCCCTACTATGATGAGATCCCAGAAGTGTCATGAATGTATTATTAAATATATGTTCTATAGCAGGATGAAATAACATTAGGGACACAAATGATATAGGATATCAGTGGTGGAGACTCATAGGTCTTTCTGAATCCTTACATTGGTGCACACCCTTGATAATTTCCAGTGTAGGATATTATGAGAACTATACCAACTATTACAAAACAACATTTATTTGAGTAATTGGATTATCCTATATACATATTTGTTTATTGGTCCTTACACTTTAAAACTATTATTGATTTATTCTATGATTCATGTACTTCTATTTATGGATGAAAACTAGAACTGTATATGTTTACAAAAATGTGGGATATGTTGGGAAAAACATGAGTAATATTTCACTAATGAATAATGTGAGAATGGGTTTGTCCCTTATTTAATGGAAGATAATATCATGGTACATTTTTATAAAATGATAAAGTCTAAATAAATTCATGGGAATTGTGTTCTATAGGAATGTTCAATTTATTGAAAATCAAATAAAGTAACATTTATCACATTGGTTTATGGAACCAATATGAAAATAGCTTTATTAGATACATCACAACAAGGGATTTTATTATATAGTAATATTTATTATTTGTTATTATATTGTTTCATTATTAAAAAAATTTCTATACAGGTTATATGTCAAGTTGATAGATGCTAACATGCGAATTTGGGATGCTTCGTCAATTGCCCCTAAGAAACTGGACTCATAGGTCACACACCAAGTGTATCTAGAACATCAGTTAATTGAATTATTATTTATTATTTAAAAATTTTAATAATTATTATTCCTAAACATGGTTTAATTATTATTCATGTTTTTTTGATCACTTATATTCTTTAACTATTTATTCTTGAGAATATTTTTAGAGTGACATATTTAGTAAATATATATTTTCTGTTTAGTGAATATAATATTTCTTTATTTATTAGATAATAATGAAATGGTATTTATTTATTAATTAAATATTAATTATTCAAGGTTCAATAAATATTGTGGAGGAATTGAGAACAAATATGAATGGTCTAGTTATAACTAATATATATTTAATATTATTAGATTAAATAATATTTAATTAATTCAGAATTTTTACACACATCAAGAAATATTATTATTATTATTATTATTATAGACATTGGGTTCTGCTTGAATTATGAAAAATAATAAGGGTTCTTGTGTAATGGTTATTTTATAAAACTATCATTATATAAACACAATTGTATTATTTCTTTTACGGTTTCCATTTTTTGGTTGTGCATAATAAAATCTGAAGAGAAACCTCTTGAATACAATGTTAGATCCCTATCTAAGAATTTCTCTCAAAATTGTAATGTGATGATTACCCTCCACCACTTTTATATTAGAGTGATTAAAGAGATTGTTTTAATGAAGTGATTCTACTGGATATCCAATATGAACGATGCAAGTGTTAGGATCAACCGTGCTAGAACAAGGGTATTCCTATGGCGACAATCAGAGGTTCATAGAGGATTTGTGGATCACCGCTAATGAAAATATACTCTTTATTCCTATGAAACAATGATGTAATGGTGTAGAGAGGTTATAAAATTCATCAATGATGAAAGAATTCATAACAAGGTATTTATTTTATCATTTATATTAAAATTAAATATTGTCTGATATTATTGAACTCTGCTCTCGATGTTATTTGTTTAATGAATATTTGATTCCATTTCATTGGACATTGTATTTATCATCAATGTGAAACTTGTATTAATAATTTATTATGTAAAAATATCCAGGTTGGGGATTCCTCATATCATGCTTCCACTGCACCCAAAACCTTTAAACCCATGGTGATGTTTTCTCATTTCCATTATAATATGGGAAATTATTATAAAATCCCCATATAATTTTTTCTCTCAGCCTTAAATTGCTGACATACCAATTTCTGAGATACAGTCTAGGTAATATTTCTATTCATTTCATCCCATCAAGAATACTCTTTCATATCCCTATACATTTTCGTACTTCCTAGATGAATAGCGAAGGTGGAATTATGAGACTCAATTAATAATTCCTTCAAATATAGCTTGGAAAGATCACATACATAGTTCTTGAACCTTATCATTTCATAACAATCAATGTTCATCTCAAGAACATTTCTCACTTTCTTATTCAACTCCGCACCTTCCTTCTATACCTCATTAATCCTCACATGGAGAGATGGTTGATCCCTTATTTGAGAAGGATATGTTCCCTCTCATTCCTTCAATATTTCTGGATCGATCCTTGTAAATCCAAAAATATTGGATATTTAGTGATCCTCATTATAGATAAGATTTCATGGTAATTCTAAATTAGGTCATCATCTACCTTGTTCACCATCCCAAGGTGGTAATGTATCAAGAAATCATAATCTTTAACCAAATTCAAGCATATTTTTTGGAAAATATTCAACTACTTCAATTAAAATATTTTATTAAATATTTTATGTTCATTATATATATAAAACCTTTCAATATAGAGATAATTCCTTCATATATTTAATGAAAAAATACAGTTTTTAACTCTTAATCAGGAGTCAGATATTTTTCTCATAAATTTTTAGTTAATGAGAGGCATATGCTATCACCCTAAAATTCTACATGAGTCTATATCCAAATACCTTCTTCAACACATCACAATATCTCACAAACCCTTCTATAATATAGGGTAGAGTAATAACATGTGTGATTTCCATCCTTATCTTCTCTTATTGGAACCTTATTCATATTCATTTATCCATATGAACTTAACCCCCTTATGAGACAACATGGTGAGTGGATTAGATAGTTGTGAGAAATATCTCATTGTGCATTTCTAGTATGCATCCAACCCAAGAAGTCTTTAGATTTTGGTTACAATGGTTGGTCTAGTCCAATTCTCAATAAATTCCATCTTTGAATGATCTACTAATATAATCTTATTTATGATTATAATACAATATAATAGAACTACATCAAGCCAAAATTCACACTTCATAAATTTTTCATAGAAATTATCCTTTTTCTAGGTCTTAATCACAATTATCTATTGTCTTTCATGCCCTTTCATTATTTTTTAATATGTAAGAATTTCATCTATAAAGCCTACCACAAACCAATCAATGTAATATCTAAATACTCTATTAACCATATTTGTGAAGATATATGGAGCATTGGTAAGTCAAAATGTAATTACTATAAAATCATAATGACTATACCTCACACTAAAAGTTATGTTGGGTATATCGTACTTATTTATCATTATCCGATGATACCCATATCAAAGATCGATCTGGGAGAAATATAGATATCCTAGTAATAAATCAAATAGATCATTTACACTAGGAATATGATACTCATTCTTAATATTGATCTTGTTATGTTACAAAAAGTCAATGAAAATATGAATTTAACCATATTTCTTATCAAAAAAAGAACAGGTGCACCCCATGGAGAAGGAATAGTATAAATAAATCAATTATCTATATTCTCCTAGAGTTACTTATTTAATTCTGAAAACTCAATAAGGTTAATTCTATATGGATTCATTAAAATTGACATAGCACCAAGCATTAGTTCTATCAAAAACTCAAAATCATAATTAGGGGGATGACATGGAATGTATTAAAGGAATACATAAACATATTCCCTAAAAATATGAAAATATTCAATTTTGCATTTCTCCATAACCAATTGAGAAAAATATACCACATGAATGGGGAGAAGAACTCATATAATAGAAGTAATTTCCAATGGGTTTTAGGGTTCATCATTTCGTTGATAGATTATTAAATGTATATTTGGAATATAAAATGTAACCAACCTTCCTAAAAAATAGTCATGGGAACTATATTGGGAGATTAATTCCATAATAAAAATTATATCAAATTCAACTATTGGAATAATAACAATATTCATGACATCAACCATCCCGTAAAAACTATAAAATATTAATTATAAATAGGAGTGGAGATCATTATACAATTGGGAGTTTTCTCCACTAACTCAGTATTTAATCTTTTAGGTGGTGATGTGATACCCTGATAAATTTCATAAAATATAAAATAGTGGGTAGAATCATAATTAAATAAAAACATTTCCACTTGATATAGGATAATAAGCGTACTTTTAAACATTTATCAAGTAACTTTCTGGTTAGTTGTAATAATTATATGATCTGGACCTTCTCCCATTGGCTTCTTTTGTGGAAAGTTCCCTTGACATTTGGGGAATTGTATTGAAACTTTCCCCATATCCTATTGTTAAATAATTGTACATTGATGAATTATACCTTACCATTTAATTCATGAGCATTATTCCCTTTTTCTCTATAACGTAAGAAAATTATTTTTCATTTTCATAATGTTTTACGGTGTTTCCTTCCATAAGTATCACATGTTTGAAAATTCACCTTTATCTTCTTCCATTAGAATTTTTTTTCACTTTCATCCTCTTTTATCTTACTTTCCTTCAAATCATAAATAATTGGAGAATTATTTCCATATATTGATACCATATTATATTATATCCTCATACTATGATAATGTTTGGGATAGTAGTTCCCTTCAATGGATTGGATTAATCCCATCCTAGAAATAGTCAACAGAGCACTTTATATTACATACACAATCCACAATACACCTTGATAACCTTGAAAAATTAGATTCATACTTAGCTATATTTTCCTCTTCATTTTTCCTAAATCATAGTAATTTTCTCTCCATATCTACTCATTGGTCATTAGGAAAATATTTTTCAAGGGAAATCTTTATAAAATTGTTACATTCCAAGAACATTATTTCATTATCACAAATAGTGTTTTAAATCAATGACCATAATTCATCTAAATCCCCTAAGAGATGATAAACTACCATAAAAACATTTTCTATTTTATTACTACCCAAATTGAGGAATATCATCCCAATGTAATGTATACATTTCACATCAACAAATGGATTTTCAAACCCATTTAATGATGGATATTTCAAACACATACATAATTCTAAAAATTTTCTACCATTTTATTGATCAGTAAGCAACATCACATGTGAATGGTCATTTGTCATAACCAAATTCATTTGTCCCAATATAATTATATTTGTTTCAAATTTATTTATATGTCTATCCACATATTTATTATCTTACAAAGGAGGGAAAACCCTATATGTATTATTTAGTTGATAAAGTTCTCATTCCTTCCATTAAGTTCCTTAAAGAAATAATGGAATTCACTAGATTATATCATAAAATTATGTATCATAATGTATAATTTTAAAACCTATGAAACACCTACCATATATTGAAAATTTTATTCATAGCTAAACTCAGAATCATAAGCTAGGTTTCTTTGGGGAAAATTCCCAAATCATAAAAATGTTTTCAAATACTTCATAATGGTTTATAATGAAAATGTGAATCATCCCAATAATATCCCTTTGGGTGTAAAACATGTTGAATCATAAGGTTACACTCATCGTGCATCAGAATGTTGGCTGAGATACACTCAAACAATCTCATTTCATAGTTATTACCCCATGATTCATATGTGAAAAAACCATATCAACATATAGTATCCATATAGGGCATTATGTCTTCGAATCAAACATATTATATACCTTTAAGAAGTTTATGACTTTATCCTATACTTATACATAAATTCATTCATATTCCTATATTCCTGAATCTATGTTTTCTTAAATATATTTCCTAAGGTTTCAACTAAACATCCTCTGATACCAAATACAAATACCTCAACCCTAGTATACCATAGTTGGTGGATACTTTATTAAATTCTAAGTAGATAAAAATAATCCCATCAAAAAGGATTGAATTATTTAGTATTCTTAGAAAACTTGATATTTTAAAAAAATCACATTGAATTTGAAAACATAAAATAAAACATAGTATTTTATTTTTGAACACTAATATTACCTTTATCATATCCCTAAATGTCATCCATAATAATTTTATTTGCATCTTAGGAAAAGTAAACATAAGAATAGGGTGAGAACATATGCTCAGTAAGGGTATGAATACAGTGTAATATAATAAAGAATGAATAATATAGAAATATTAAATTATGATCAAATAATTATTTATAAATAATCACATGAGATATTAAATTTTCCCTTGATATCGTAAAATAATTTAAATGGACATCAATAACTAATTTCATGTTGATGGAATGCCTAATGCTATAAATCATAAACATATTGTCTTGGCCTTATGCCAAGTCATATTACATAAATGGGTATGGCCTCAACGAAATAACCAATCTAGTTTATATCACATGACCTACTGATGCATCAAGGGGATATTTATTTTTGGGACCCTTCCATTACATAATAAGTTGAATGCATTCATCATATGAATAAACAACATAACTTAATCAATATTACTTAAAAATCAATAATAATTTAAATTAAAAGAACTTACTTATGGAATATCAATACTTTCCCTTATCATTCTAATCATAAACCATATAATTAAATATTTTGGATGGTATCATAAGTGTATGACCTCAAAAAATTATAATATTAAATAATGTGTGTTGAAATATATGAAAATACCTTTAAAATCCCACTAGAATATTTCCCGAGTTAAATACCCTTTTCACTTCGAAATAATTTCTTTAAAATATAAAAAAAATAAATTATTATGGTTTATTAAAAGAAAATTGTTAAATGGTAAATTATTCTTCAAAAAAATTATTTTTAATAATTGAAGGTAATTCCATTTATAATATATCAGATATAAAATATAACATTCCTTTCACATTTTTTAAAAAGGAAAAAATGTGACTCCTTTGGAAAATAAAAATAATACTCTTTTTAAAAAAAATTATAAAAAATAAAACATTTGTAAAAATATCATTAATAAGTCATTGTATAATGGTAAAAATACCCTTATATAATTTTTTTGGGAAAATATGGACAATGAATATAAAAATTTTCAACCATGTACAAAATACATGGTCGGTTTTCCTTAAAACATTATTTGAGTATCTTGAGTACTTAAAGAGAAGAAATTAAAATTAAAAAATGAAAATTATAGAAATAATTATATTAGAAGAAAGTACATTGTTCTTTATATAGTTATATAAAATAATTACCCCCATAATAGACTTAAAAATAAATAATCCCATATAATAATGAGACTCTTAAATAGACCCTTAGTTCGGGTTTAATTTCTTACATATGTGTCAAACATCATATATTATATATATAGATTTGTTATACATATATTCTTAAAATATACTAATATATATCATTACATATATTATTTCGTTATAGTTTTTTATCTCTCATTTATTAATAATTATCTTTTACAATCATTATTATGGGTAATAACCATTTCTCTTTTCATGTATGTTTTGGTTTTGTAGTTTTGGACGTTGTACTACGATCATGGTTATATAATCTCCATAATTTAAACCATAATATAAATATCATATATGTTCATTATATATCTAATTATATTAATCCATAACATTTATAGATAAAAATTAATTACACCATTCATAGAGACGGTTGGTCATACATACGAATGAACATTATTTTCATTTTTTGAAGGATGGAACTAAAGAAAGGTAAATTGTAATTCACCATTCTAGAATAATTAATAAATCTTATAAATCATAAATATTAATTAAATTTATAATTAATACCTTCAATTTCAAATTAAAACAAAAAATTATTCACATCACTCTATAGAGGTGGTAGTCCACACATATGTATGAGAATCATTATCATTTTCCAATAGATTAGAAGGTTAGAAGGTAAATGTGATATTATAGATCCAAAAGTATGATTATGTAATAAATATCCAATATAAAAAATTAAATCCCTAATTATTTTCATAAGTGTAACACCCCAATATTTCATAGTACGTTATTTTTAAAAGTAATTCAATAACTTGCACTACACGCAACACCGAGTTCAAGCGCACCACGACTTACCAAACTAGCTATTAAAAAGAGGTTATGAATGGTATTAACTAAATTTTTAACTTTATATAATCCTTATAATTTTAGAATCCATATTATGAGTTTTTTATACATAATGAAAAAACAAATTCATTTTTTTAGATAAAAGAAGTATTTCAAAAAAATACAATTTTCCCTCCTTTTAATGGTAAACCGTTTTTAAATAAAATATTTGATGCATTTATATATTCAATTCGAAAAAATAAACATCTTCTTTAGAATCGGGACATAAAAATTTAGTTTTAAAAAAAATTGTGTTTTTATGATAACTTTCATATTTGGGTGAATAGTGAAAAATACTATATTTTAACTAAAAACACATTTTTTATTCAAAGTAATTTTTAGTGGTAAGTTATACCTTTTTGTAGTTTGGATGTATAAATTGATTATATTTTTAAATTTTAATCCAATGTTATTAATTGGAAATAATTTCACATTTAAATTGAACATAAAGAAGTATCAATCTTTTGTTAAATATTATTTCTTAAAAACAATATTTTTGGTTTTGACAAATAGAAAAAATTTTAAATTAATAAATTAAACTTATATGTTTTTTTTTATTTTGGTAAAACTGACATTATTTTTGAATTCAGAATATCTAAATTAGCATAGTGTGAATTTTTGGTATTTTTCTGAAAACATTCAATTTTTGATGAATAGTGAAAAACACTAAGTTATAGTTTAAAACAGAATTTTTATTTAAATAATTATTTATTTAATTTAATTTTTTTATGTCAAAATAGATACATAATACTTATATAAGTTCAATTTAATTCATTAGAGTCATTTTATAAAAATTTTAGATATATAAAAATGTTATTGAACTTTTTACCGTCTTTTACCCTCCTCCTAAGAGCATTTGCAAATTTACATAAATCATAATTTTACCACTTATATGAATTGAATTTCAAAAATTTGAAAGACACAGTTGATATAATTAAGTAAAATGTGGTTAAATAAGATGAAAATAATTTTTGGTGAATAGTAACTTTTTACTTTTATTTACCACCATTAAAATTAAATACAGTAATTAAAGCTAAAATTGACATTATTATTACCCTAACACAAGTCCTAATTCTATTTGATAAGTGTAATTTGACCAAAAACATCCTTAGGAATAAAATATTTCCTTTAGGACCGCTTGGATTAGATTAGGACATTAATTATTATTCAATTCAAAGTAGATTGAAAAGTGTTAAATTCATTGTTTAATAACTAAACCATTGTTAATATAGGGTTATACATAAGATAAATTCAACTATAAAAATTAATTTGAAGGATAAAATTATTTCGTACATAATGGTAATTTATTTATATTTTTTAGACATTAAATAATTACTTTTATTTATGACACAATAATGATGTAGAAATTACCATATTAATGAAGGATTGAAATAATTGATATTAAAAATATCCAAATAAATGTAATTTGAGAGTTTTTATGAATTTCAATACTTTGATAGGTTAATGTGAAATATTAGTGTTTTTTAGATGAATTTTTTTCGAAGTAATAATGATGTTATGAATTTACCAAAAACAAAATACCAAATAGTGTCAAAATTGACATGGAAGTTTTTTTTAAAAAAATCTTATATTATTCATTTATATTATATTCAAAAAAATATAAGGAATAGTCAAAAATACATATATATTGATATTTGTATCATTAATGAACAACTTGTGGTCCTCTTGGAAGTATATATTATGTTTACTAACCATATAATATAAAAATACAAAGAGACATGATAAATGTCAAACTATTTAATTAAGAGTTAAATATAAACAATAAGGTTAATATAGTGACCCAAACCTGTCTAAAACATATTGGTTTAGTGGTTTTACACCAATCTCCACCTTATCCTCTAAATAATTTATTTTTTGGTACCTAAAAAACGAACATGATTTTATTATAAAATAATATTTCTAGCTTTTCCTAAGGTGCCCCTCACCCCTCTTATAAAAGGCCACCCACCTTCTCCCTAATTCACACCATAAAATCCATTTAGCTTGGCCAGCCACTGCCAAAATATCCCCTAAGACATCTTACCTTCCTCCTAGAGGCCTTACATTAGTCATAAATCCATCTTAAAGAGACATTTTTATCAAATCAAAAGGAAGAACCTGAAGAAGAGGTAAATATTTTTAATCACCTCTTTCAAGTTCCTTTCTTCATCCACTTCCTTTTTCTTTGTTTTTTCCATTATCAAATAATAACTACAGTATATTATATATAATATGATGTTATTATAAATATGGTACAACAATATTCATTATTATATCCATCCTTTAATTGACATGTCACCATACGTGCGTATGTACGGCTTACCGTCTCCACGTCGTGGTGTAATTGTTATTCAATACATTATTATTTGGATGGGTATAATAATGTTGTGTAATTGATGTAAATAATAATTATAACCTGATGATGATTCTGTTTATATGATATACAATCCAATTATATATTATTTTAATATCAAAAGAATTATATTTTCACTCGTGCGAACGTACAGATTATCATCTCCACGAACGCGATGAGAATCATTCCACATTGTATCAATTCAAGAATAATTTTCATTAGATGAGAAAAAATAATTTTTAAATACTCAATATCCTTCTGAATATGAATAAGATACATCCTATCAAAAAAAAATTACATATGTAATAGATCATTTAAAAGAAAAATTAATTAGTTAACACCAGAAACAACGATAATACTAAGATATTATTAACAAAGCAATGTTAAAAGATCATATATGATATCATATTAATGTATATGATTTTTGTATAATTTAATAACAATTATTTCACCATTATACAGGATGTTAAGCTACCCTTGACTAATGAAATTTTCAAGGTAAGGGTTAATTTCACATTCTTTTTATTATTCGAGGTTGTTTTTACGTAAGTATCTACTGGGAACTCTTTATCATCCTCATCTGTGTTTCCATAAAAATGTATTTCGAAACATATTTACTATTTACTAGAATAAGGGATAAACTCATTTATACCCCTTTTTGAATTTTTATAAGATGTTTCTGAATGTAATATTTTCGTTGTTTTCCAATCAAGGTACTTTATAACCTTTTCGCCAAAACTAAGGTAAGACTGTATTTTTTTTAACTTATAGGGCGGGTGCGGAAATTTTCCACCATTATAACATCATCAAAGCTTCTATTACAGGATTATAAGAATATTTCCAACGTTGATGTTTTCTTTTATAAGTATATGAATTTTAAAGGATTTCAAAATAGAAAGATGTATTTCTCTGAAAAAATGCTTTGATTTCATCTATGTCAACATCCTTTGATGGATTTCAATATTATTTGAAGATGATTTATTATGATTCAAGGAATCTATATTATATTGAGGGTTTTGTGATATGTTTGACTGTGGATGTGTTATTTTTACACCATTCATGGTTTTTGGATAATGTTTTGACATTTTTTGTGCTATTTTTAATATGAATGTTTATGTTATGTTTAAACCTTTTCATATTAGGAATGAATTGGTCTTAGTAAGTTACGGGTGGAGCACTCTATAGCTCCTCGAAACACCAGTAGGTATCATGAGACAAACTATTGTATTATCATATGGCTTTGACAAAATCTTATTCATAGTCTTGGAACAAGGCCTTGACTATGTGGTTATGAAAGTCTGGCATTATGCATTCCCTCATTATGAAAGTGGCTATTGATATTGCATGTGATTATTTGACTGGTAGAATATCCATGTGAATATATAAATAGAATTATTTTAATTTTATCTTTTTCTTTATTATGCTTAATTTCATGGTTAAAAGTATTTTTTTAGTCTTATATATTGCCTTAATGTTTATGCCTATTTATGAAAGTTTACGCTATATTGTTATCCTTATGGAGCATCTGAGCTCACCCCTTTCTATGTTTTATTTTTCCCAGGATGAAAATAAGTATATTATTAATGACCTACATGGAAAGTCAATGGGATCTCACTATTGTGTACGGAAACAATTTTGATGTATTTTTCCATTTTATGATATAATGTAAACCTTATTAATGCATCTTGTACTTCCTAGGATACTAAACTAATCAGTCCTTCGAGATTTTATCTTTTGTGATCATGCCAATGATACGTAATAATGCACTGACTCTGGGCATCTGGGGTCGGGGCATTACAGTTGGTATCCGAGGAAGTTTCATACAAACCATGGAATCTATATATAGATAAAATCCGAATAGATCACATAACCTTAAGATAGACTATGTGGATGTGTATAGAATAACTTCTAAGAATTTTGGTATTATAGAGATTTTGTGAGTTTTCCAAGAAATACATCCCTATCTAGATACGAGCAGGTAGAGGTGGCCCTGGCACATATGTACCTAGGGTTAAAAACCAATAACACTGCTTTGAGCTAGACTCGTACGGGAATGGGTGCAAGACAAAGAGACTTGGTGCACTATTGGTGATGACACTCCAGGGGTATATGCTTAGGATAATTCCCATTTTCTTTACAAACCATTATAAAGGGTTTATGAGTATATACTTCTATAAAGAAATTTTTTTATGATTATGGATTATATCCTTAAACTTTTCAATTTACGTTAGGTATTATACAAGTTTGGAATTATTCATTTCAATTCATAAACTGACCTATAATATGCCATTGAATAGAAATGGTGCCTAGTATGAAGAATGTGAAGTCCAGAAATACATATGGTCCAAAGAGTAAGAAGTATTATATCTTTCACGGTATTAATCCAACATTTAGAATGGAAATAATCTCCCATGTATTCTCAACATATGATGAAATAGTGTCATGTGTTAATAAGATAAGTGAGGAATTCTCTAAGTCCTATGGCCTTGAAGGGATGTAAGAGAAGAAAAGTATGAAAGATATAAAGATACATATGGAAAGAGGGAAAAGAAATATTTTCCCATATGTGATAACAGTGGAATGAATCACCTTGGTAAATGCTTGAAGGGAATGGGATTTTGTAGTATGTGTGGAGAAAAAGGACACCAAGTAGGTGATTTCAAGGGTAAGAAAAAAGTTTCAAATGTACAATGCCTCATCTGCATGGAGTTGGGACACTACATGAATTTGTGTCCAAATCATCAGAGTATTCCCCAAATGTTGTTATTGGATAATAATAATTTTATGATACTACCTATGATGAAGAGGAATTATTAGATTTCTTATGTTTTTATTAAATTATTGTGTCATTTGAGTATTGTATTAATGATGTACATGTTATACGAATTATAGAGTATATAAGGATTCTACTAGAGTACTATTTAATTAAGGACATGAGATTGTGTGGAACCATGAAAAGTGATTCAATGGTTGGTTAAATTTTTAAAAAATATATAGTTGAGAGAAAGATAAACCACAATATGGCTCTCATACTGAGGTAGTGATTTTGGAATAATATATGATTGATTTGGATAAATTATATTGGATATTCATGACTACCTTTAAACTTATTAATGATTAGTATATTCCATCATTGTTGTAGTTTAAAAATTTTTTGGATTGAAGGAGTATATCCAGTATGCTACAAGGAATAAGGGAGCATGAATTTAATCAATATTGTTTTATCGTAATTCAGGATGTTGTAGTGTTTTAGAAAAATACATGATGATGGTGTTCACATGTTATTACGTGGAAAAAAGGATCTTCATTTTGTTTACCTTCCTTATAAATTTTGGACTGTGGGTTTGGATTGAAGTTTTTTTGGATAATTTTAGTTTGATATTATTTTTGGATTTCCATAAAAAGGAACACCCAGGGGTTGGGTGGAAACCCGTCATGTCTAGCAAGGCTACGAAACATGAACCCACAACTGAAGGGCGAAAAGGGTGTATCTCCTACCATTGGACCATGTCATGTCCTTGATTGAATAATGTATTTTTTTAAAGGTATGATAGATGAATTATAAATTCATTTTTTTGTAAACCTATATGAATAGGATAAATAGAATATAATTTTTATGTTATATTATCTTTTAGAGAGAAAGATGAGTTTGCGGTAGAAATTAGTTAAAGGATGGAACTCTACTTTTCATTTATATTTTTTTTCATCTCTTATTCTATGAAGAAATTAATTTCTAAACACTAGTTAAGGGATCTTAAAACTAAAAATGTGTTATCCTGATAATTTATGTTTTCTTGAACCAATGATATTTTAAATCATCACAGATTGATGGCTTTGAGGCCCTTAATTCAACAATTGTTTGTGACTGATGACCTCAATCACCCCAATAAATATTTATGTTTTTCATCCAATTATCTATCCCTAATTTCCACCAATATTCTCCTAATCGAGACCATAATTTGGTGGTAACTTTTTCAATCCCCTTTTCCTCTTATTAAGACTTAATTTTATTAACCCAATTTCCGATGTGGGTTTTCCCACAAATGTATTTTATATTTTCAACCTTTTATTATCAAATAACAATTTCAAATTGTGAGTAAGTAGTTTATTGAAGGAGGGAAGAATGTAACACCCCAATATTTCACTGTACGTTATTTCTTCAATGTAATTCAATAACTTGCACTACACGCAACACTGAGATCAAGCGCACCACGACTTACTAAACTAGCCATTCAAAAGAGGTTATGAAAATTACTAACTAACTTTTTAACTTTATATAATACTTATAATTTTAGAATCCATATTATGAGTTTCCTAGACATAATGAAAAAAAATCTTTTTTTAGATAAAAGAAGTATTTTTTTAAATGCAATTTTACCACCTTTTAATGGAGGAACTTTTTTAAATCCAATATTTGAACGTTTTATATATTAAATTCAAAAAAATAAACTTAGTCTTTAGAATCGGGACATAAGAATTTAGTTTCAATAAATTTTTGGTGTTTTTCTGATAACTTTCATATTTGGGTTAATAGTGACAAATACAATATTATAACTGAAAACAAATTTTTTAATCAAAATTATTTGTAGTGTTAAATTATACATTTTAATGTTTTGGAAATATAAATATTTAATATTTTTACCATTCAATCCAATTTTATTCATTTTAAATAATTTCTCTTTGAAATTGAACATAAACAAGTATCAATATTTTGTTAGATATTATTTCTTAAAAACACTCTTTTGGGTTTGACTATGGGAATTAATATTAAATTAATGAATTACAAATAAATGCTTTGAATTTATTAAAATATACTTTATTTTTGAATTCATAATATCGAAATTAGATTCGGGTGAATTTTTGGTATTTTTCTAAAAACGTTCAAATTTTGATGAATAGTGAAAAACACAGAGTTATAGTTTAAAACTGAATTTTTACTTAAATAATTATTTATTTTATTTAAATTTTCTTAGGTCAAAATATATATATAATACCTATATAAGTTCAATTTAATTCATTGGATTCAGTTTATAATAATTATAGATATATAAAAATTTTATTGATCTTTTGATCGTCTTTTACCCACCTCCTAGGAGCATTTGGAAATTTACATAAAACATATTTTTACCACTGATATTAATTGAATTTCAAAAATCCAAGAGACACAGTTGATATTAGTAAGTTAAATGTGGTTCAATAAGATGAAAATAATTTTGGTTGAATAGTAACTTTTTACATTTATTTACCACGGTTAAAAGAAAATAAGGTAATTAAGGGTAAAAATGATATTATTATTACCCTAACACATGTCCTACTTATATTGGATAAATTTAATTTGACTAGAAAAACCTTAGGAATAAAATATGATCATTTAGGTCCACTTGTATTAGAATAGGATATTTATTATTATTTAATTCAAAGAAGAGTTAAAAGTGTTAAATTCAATGTTTAATAACTAATCCATTTTTATTATAGGGTTACACATAAAATAATTTAGAAAATAAATATCCATTATAAAGCTATAAATATTTCTTATATAATGGTATTTTATTAGTATTTTTTATTCATTCAATAATTAAATTTATTTATGACACAATGATGATGCAGAAATTACCATATTAATGGAAGATTAAAATAATTGATATTATAAATATCCAAATAAATGTAATTTGAGGCTTTTTATGAGTTACAATAATTTTCTAGGTTAATATGACATATTAGGGTTGGTTAGATGAATTGTTTTCAAAGTAATAATGCTGTTAAGAATTTATAAAAAACAAAATACCAAATAGTTCCAAACATGACATAAAAGTGTTTTTAAAAAAATATTATATTATTAAATGATATTCTATTCTTAAAAATATATGGATTGGAAAAAAACACTTATATAATGATATTTTTATAATTAATGAACAATTTGGGGTTCTATTTGATGTATATATTAAGTTTACTAATCATATAATTTAAAAATTCAAAGAGACATGGTAAATGAAAAACTATTTTACTAAGAGTTAAATTTAAAAAATAAGGTTAATATAGTGACCCAAACCTGTATAAAACCTATTGGTTGGTTTGTTTGCGACCCATAACCACCAAATACTATAAATAATTCATTTTTGATCCATTTGAAACCGAAAATTATTTTATTATAATATAACATTTCTAGTTTTTCCTAAGGTGCCCCTCACCCCTCTAACAAAAGGTCACTCCCCATCTCTCTAATTCACACCATAAAAGCCATTTGTCTCGGCCAAATTCTACCCAAATACAATATCAACTATCCTCCCTCGATCCTAGAGGCCTTCCTTTAGTCATAAATCCATTCAAATAATCCATTTTGAACAAATAAAAATAAAGATCCCGAAGAAGAGGTAAATATTTCATCACCTCTTTCAAGTTCCTTTATTCTTCCAATTCTTCTTTCATTGTTGTTTCCATTCTAAAATAATAACTCCAGTCCTGAAAAATACAACGTGCAGGTTAGAGATATTCCTCATAGTCAGTTAGGTGTTTGACACTGGAGACTCATGATCCAGAGAATATGGAACTGAAGATAATTCTCGGACTTAGCGAGGGTGCTCAAATAGAGTGTGGCTTTATGGAGGGGGAGAAAAACCTGAGTAACGAAGGTAATTGTTCGATGATACAAGAGGAAATTAATAAATTAAGGGAAAATCAGGGAGCCCATGGAAGGTGGGGGGGATATCGAGGATGACTCCTCAAAAAAACCATCCTATTGTCTGGTTCTTTCCAATGGGACAAAAGTGGTTGTGGATGATGACGTCTGTTCCTCCCAAGAAATACAAAAGTAAGGAAGATTATTCTTATTTGAAGACAAATATGGTCACCAGGTCTCACGGTCACGCATAATTTTGTTTTGACTTGTATGGTGATTATGATGATTCATATGAGTTTGAATATGATGTTTGGTCTATTTTTGGACTTCATGGCATATGGGCATGATGCTTGTATGACCCCATATTTTTACCTTTCTTTTCTGTATTTTAATTTTTTTTAATAATAGGTATTTGCCCAATATTTTTCCTAATAACTCTAGTATATTTTTTATACTGTGATGTTATTATAAATATAGTACAAATGTATTCATTATTCTATCCATCCTTTGAATGACATGTCACCATACGTGCGTACGTACGTCTTATCATCTCCATGTCCTGGTGTAATTGTTATTTAATACAATATTATTTGGATGGGTATAATAATGATGTTTAATTGATCTAAATAATGAATATAACATTATAATTATTCTTTGTATATTATATACAATCAAAATATATATTATATTAATATCTAAAAAATGATATTGTCGCTCATGCATACGTACAGATTACCATCTCCACAAACGTGATGAGATTAATTCCCCATCGTATCCATTCAAGAAAAGTTTTCATTAGATGATTAGAAATAATGTTTAAAGAGTTAATATAATTATGAATATATATAAGATAAATCATATACATTACAAACATTACTTATATAACAAATCATATAAAGAAAATCAAATCAGTTAACACCTGAAACGACGATAATACTAAGATATTATTAACAATGTAATGTTAAAAGAACATATATGATATCATATTAATAAATTTGATTATTTTATAATTTAATAAAAAATATTTTACAATTATACATGTTGTTAACCTACCCTAGACATAGAAAAATTACATGTGTAGGGTTAATTTCACAATCTCTTTATTATCTGTGGTTGTTTTTACGTAAGTATCTACTGGGGCCTCTTTATCATCCATATCTTTGTTTTCTTAAAAATGTATTTCAAAACATTTTTAATATTTACTAGACTATGGGATAAAGTCATTTATTCCCTTGATTGACTTTTTATAATATGTTTTTGAAAAGAATATTTCCGTTAGTTTCCAGACAAGGTAATTTATAACCTTTTCGACAAACCTAAGGTAAGAATGTATTTTTTTTAACTTATACGGCAGGTGAAACTATTTTCCCCTTTTATAACATCATAAAAGTTTCCCTGAAAGGATTATAATATTATTTCCAAAGTAATTTTTAAATTTTATAATTATATGAGTTTTAAAAGATTTCAAAATAGAAGGAGATATTTCCTTAAAAAAGGCTTTGATTTCATCTATGTCAACATCCTTTGATGGATTTTACGCTTATTTGAAGTTGATTTATAATGATACAAAACTTACATATTGTATTGAAGGTTTTTTGATATGTTCGATTCTGGATGTGTTATTTTTACACCATTCATGGTTTATAGATAAAGTATTGACATTTCGTATGCTAGTTTTAATAAGTCAGCTTATGTTATGTTTAAACCTTTTCATATGATGAATGCATTGGACTTAGTAAGTGACAGGTGGAGCTCGCTATAGCTCATCGAGGAATCGGTTGGTCTCATGAGACAAACTAGTATCTTTTCATAAGGCCTTGAAAAAATCTTATTTGTAGTGTTGACACAAGTCTTTGACTATGTGGTTATGAAAGTCTGGCATTGTGCATTCCATTATAATGAAAATGGCTATTTATATTGCATGTGATTATTCGGCTAATAGAATATCCATGTGAATAAGTAAATGGAATTACTTCATTTTTATATTTTCCATATTATTCTGAAGTTCATGTTTAAAATTATTTTGTTTTAGTCTTATACATTGGCTTAAATGTTTATGCTAATTTATGAAAGTTTCCGCTAAATTGTTATCTTTACTGAGCATCTGAGCTCACCCCTTTCTATGTTTTATTTTTCCCAGGATGAGAAGATGTATATTATGACCTACCTGTAGGGATAGTCAATGGGATCTCAGTGTTGTCTATGGAAACAATGTTGTTATAATTTTCCATTTTATGATGTAATTTAAACGTTATGAATTTATCTAGTACATCCAAGGGTACTTAACTAATCAGTCTTTCGAGATTTGATCATTTGTGATCATTACAATGATACATAATAATACACCGAATCTGGGATTTTGGGGTCGGGGTGTTACAAGAATTGATAGGTGGTGATGGAAAATTAATTACATCCATTCATGAGGTGATAGTCCACCGTACACACGATCGACGATTTTGTTTCCCTTTTGATGGATGATGATATGCATATAGGTTATATTAATAACATAGAAGCATATAAATATATTTTATATACTTTTGTTACCATTTAAATATATTTTAAAAATGTTTTAATTTTGTAGAAGAATAAATAAAACAAAAATGCATGGTGAAGAACTATACATCTTCTTCGAACAACCTCTTTAGGTTTATACCTAAAGGCTTCCTTGGATGGTTTTATGATCAAAAAAGGGAATATAGATCATGGTTAGGGATTTTATGATGGTTACTGGGAAATTATTTTTCTAACCAAAAGGCCCTTTAAGTGTGAAGTGGAGAGAATATGGTTTTCCTTTTATAAGTGGGGGAGAGGACCCACATGTAAATTTCCTAAATGAATACAAAATGAAATGTTATTCCCAAGTAAAATGATTCCAATTTTCCAAAAATTCAGATTTAGTATTTTATAAGGTATAAATATTACCATAAGCTAGAATTTATTCAATTTTAATTCGAAAACATACCCTTATAATTTTTTACCCATAGTAAATTCGTTCTAACCCTAACTATTGTACCAGATTTTAACCGTTTTTACTATTCATTATGACAGAAAATTGTGTTGAATTTATTAACTAATATTAATTATTATAATTTCAAACATTTAATACATTTTACAAAATTTAATTCATATAATTTTCATAATTTAATTTAAATTTGAACCCACAAGTGTGATCAAATTTCTGTATTCAAAAGAAAATGTTTTCTTAAGTATAAAATTTTCTTATTTCCGAATTTATCATAAAATTGAATCCAAGTTACTTTATTTAATTAATAATATTGTTATTTTACTAATTTTTATTTTAAACTAATTTTAAAACCAAATTTAATTTTATTAATGCTTTACATGAAATGATAATTTTTTTTGAAAATTAGTATTTTCCACTATTCATCAAAAAATTAATATTTTTAGAAAATTGTAAAATATTAACTCTAAGATAATTTTTACATTATTATTTAGAAAATGGAATTTATTTAGAAAAATAAATTTTCAAAAAGGTAAAAAAAATTAAAAAAATTTCACAAAAGTAAATAAAACTTCTTTTTAGTTAATAAAATATTTAAGAATGAAATTGGATTTATTCTTATCCTAGGCCTAGAAAAGCTATTATATAAATGATAAAAACTATAATTTAATATGTAATATATAAATTTAGTTATTATCTTTCAAATACAGTTATTAATTTATTTAGTTAAGATAAAAACACATGCCACACACAGAAAAAGTTTTCCAAAAAATTTATTTTACTTTCAAATGATTTTTATTTTCATTTCTAATCAATTGATATCTGATTATTTTAATTTATAGTCAATTAAAACCTATAATATTTTAAATTTATTTAGTCTTATTCATATCAACTAATTTAACATATAGTTTATAATGGTATACTATTTTACGGTTTATTTAGTCATGGGGTTTCATGTATCCCAAGGAATCGTAGAGAATAAATTTATAAAAAAAATATCATAAAATATCATGTTGTAAAATCAATAAGTAACACATTTTTTTATTTAGAATATTTGTATGAAAAAAATAATTTTAGGATATATTTGAATAAATTAAATAGTTTATGGTTATCTTTTGTGATAACAAGTGTGTAGTTGAACTCAAAAAATATCATATTTATCACTATTGTACAGAACATATTATATCAAATATCAAATTATAAAATCAAATTTAGTTCAAGTATTATTAAAAATATATCATGTTGTAACTAATTAAAAATTTTAATATATCATGTCCAATACTATGGATACATAAATATTTAGAAAACATTGGTTACACCATGGTGATCAACAACCTCCCAATGCTAGAGGAGGTTCATATAATCCCCTCTCACCATTTGAATTTATTTTGTTACATGGTTTTTTAATTATTTTATAGTTATTTCCCTATTAAATTGTTATTAAAAGGGAATAATTAAAATTATTCTAGTGAAATTCAATGAAAATATAATAATATTGACATTTAATGAAAAAGGGGTTGATAATTCAAAATCTTCTATGCAAGTGGATTGATTTTTGAATTATCACAATAAGGGGAAGTACATGGTATGAATGTCAAGAGTAGATACCATCCATGGGGAATGAAATTTATATTATCTTGAAGATAGTGGTTATGAAATTCGGAGTATCATGACGGCAACTGTTTTTTCATAAACACTTATTCTATTTAACAAGTATTACTCACATAGGATTAGAGGGATGGATGAGTTTGTTTATTTCCATAAGTAACGTGAGTTATTATGAGTGAATTTTGCATTTAATTTCTTACAAACCCAAATGGGGAGAAGGTTATAATGATGTTTTTTATGCTTAAGGTTGATGAAATTTAGTTAATTCTTTGAAGAATGTTGGAATGTAGATGATTAAATTGTGTGGATGATAAATATTTTGGGTTTGTTGTGTTTATTAATTATCATCCATCTAATTTCCATTTCTGATTTAACTAGGCGTTTTAATTCAAAGGTAATTGATTTTAAAAAATAATAAATATACTAGGCTTATTATGTGGTTGTAAATGATAAACATACTTTTAATATTAAATTTGGATATGATGTGAAAATTAATTACTAATAGATTCAAATATTCTATATATTCTTGTTAATTCAAAGAAAATAGTGATGTATAAATAATATTTGGATAAAACTGAGATGTTTATACAAATATATGGGTTCAATGCTGAATTTTTTCAATGGGATAATTTGAAATATTCTACAAAAACTAATTAACAAAACTATACTCTAAAAAATAATCATGTGGAAGGTAGAAGTATTTATGTTGGAATGATTAAAGCATCTTTCTAACTACAAATTGTTGGTCTTGTAATAGCTCAAAAATAATCAACCCATACGTACAATAGTTACAAAAAGTATATAATTCTCATATATTACATTAACCCTTTAGGATTATATTTTTATTGAATTATGTAACACATTAGATAGAAAAACAGAACAATTACATATGGTTTACATTTTTTACAAAAAAGGTCCTTAAATTGACACTTATGTTTTATATATGGCACACTTGTTTCATTCAATACAATTCCAAAAAAATAAAATATTGACATTCTTATAGTTCCAATACATCCTTAATTCCTATTAAATAATTTTAAAACAAGGGATGTGAAATTAAAGGTTATCAAGGGATATAAAAATAATAGAAACCTTTAGTCTATTGAAAAATGTGATAACCCATGAGAATATTTTCTTTTAAACATTATAATCTTTATGCTTAGATATTCACATACATACTCATAAAATCAACATAATTACCAAATTTTTTTCCAAAAAATATATTAAGAAATAGTAGCTCCAAAAACATAATAATGAAGTTCACTTGGGATATCATATTCATATCACCCTTAAAATCACACATATAATGGAATAACTTCTTCAGTTAATTCCAAAATAATTTCCCCAGAGAATAAAACATTACCCAATTCAATGGTGGGATATAATGAACCCAAATATCATTATATAAAATTTCCAAGTTCCATAACATGAATAAATAATATAGTGTTTTTCACTATCTTTATAGAACTCACACAAACATTCATTAGAACCAATGATCATAAATACATATAGTTATCCCATAAAAATAAGAATAATATTATTTTCTTTGATAAAACATTAAAATGAAAAAAAAAATCAATAATGGGAATTTATTATTATAGGTCAAAACATGATAACATGTAAATTAATCTTCATAATAAATAATTTACAGGACCGATGGAAAATTTATCAAGTGATAAAAGTTAAAAAAATCCTTTTTTCACACCTTTAAAATGGAAGTAGAAGTTGACCCATGCCAAAAATGTTAAAAGTATTCATTTTTAATATTTTGTGAATAAATTCAATGTTAATTTTAAATACATTTAGTAAATAATTGTAGTGTTCATAAGAAATTATTTTAAAGGTATGGACAATGAATAGAAAAATATGGTGGAAAAACCTAAAAAACAATTATAGTATGGTTTAAATAAAAAATCATTTCCCTTAAGTCTGAACTCATTTCTAATGTCTTATAACCCCATGAGTATTAAAATTATATTAATTATTTTATATAATAAGATCCATTTTCATTTTCATTTCATTATTATTATTCATTTTATTTCATTTATAATTGTGTTCCATCCATTAAGGGTTGTTCAATCAATTCCTCAAAAATAGCTTTGGTATATTCATCATGGAAAAAAGTCTTATAAAAGAGTTTCTTCATATTTATAATTTTTAAGATATTTTTTCCATATCATTCCAATATAAAAAATTATATAATCTGTTATGATGTCAAAAATAGATTCAAATAACTAAAATTATCTTGGTATGCTCGTTTTAGATGGGAAAATTTTGTGATGACCAATTAATGTTAATATTATTAACAAAATGGGAAATTTATATTTCCAGAACATTATTCATGTCAAAAATATTATATTTGTTCATTAAATTATCTTTTAACACTACCCTTGTTAAGAAATGATGAAAAATTAAACACACAATTTTTGGAGGTAGAAGTATACACATAACAGAGTTGACATTTTCACCTTCTAATGGATGGGAAGAAGGTATAAAATGGTTATTACATTTACGTAATATCAAAAAAAATATAATAATGATACTTATTTCAATATATTAGTTTTTTTATAATATATTTGTAGTAGATTCAAGAATAATGATACTTAAAAAACTCATTTAAGAAAATTATTTCTTACCTAAAAATCAACTTTTAATTAATAACTTGTGCATTATAATATTGGACATTTGGGGATAAAATAACTCGTAGAACATGGTAAAGGGTGTATGGGAAGGATTTTATCATGAAATTATAATGACATGAAATTTTATTTCCTTTAAATTATTTAATATAATTTATTACTTTTGTTACACAGAACACCCAATGTAAACATGGCACAATAAATTGGGTGATAGATATTAATTAAACTATTTTAAAACATATATTATAGTAATAAATTAAAATATTCTTACCTTTATAAGGTAAATGATTAATATGATTTAATATTTAAAAGAGTGATTTTTAGGAATGTAATTTTCTTAATGTTTTTCATTTTCATTTAAAAAATAAATTTAAAAAAAATGGATTTGGATTTTATAAACTAAACTTCATTTTTTTGAAATTATATTAAAATAATGTTTTGTATTTTTCTATAATTGTCAATTTTTAGGTGAATAGTGAAAAAATAAAGAATTTTCTAAAACCGTGAGTTTTATACGAATTAAAATTTGTTGAAACATTTTAGATATAAAATATATATAATAATAATTTAATAATTTAAAATAATAAGTTTGATTTATAAAAACATGAATATCATTTTACAAATCGAGTACTATTTTATGAAAACTATTCTTCATTTATTGCTTTAATTGTTTTTATAGATATAGGAATTTGGTTTTGGATTTCTTTTAATGCCACATAAAAATTCATTTATAAATAATAATCTTATTAATAACATTTTAGTCCTTAACAAAGATAATTTTTTCATCTACAAATACTTTATTTGTAAAAATACACTTTTTTACGAATAAGTTTTTGTGTGTTACAAGTGTTAACATTTAAATAAATTTTACTTCATATAGAAATTAAATTTTACAAAATAGAAATGATATTTGTGATTTTAATTTTAATATTATTTATTAATTGAAAATTCATTTTTAGGCATAAGAATTAGATTACCATGGTTATTTATAATTAGCATGTTAATGGTCAAATGGTTTCTTTTGAATTATTTTAATAATGATGTTTAATTTTTATATAATAAATTATATTAATATATTTTAAATTCTGGAGGTAATATTATTTTTAAACATATATATATAAATATTATAATTTTTTAATAGTTAATATATGATAAATAATATTATGAACACTTAATGCTTAAAAAAATCTTTTTATATAAAAATAGTGTTTATATATACATATTGTTTTAATTTAAAAGTTAATTTTCTATTATTTGGAAATTTATTTTCATTATAAGGAGACTAAATTTATGTTTTGAATATAAAAATGGGAAATATTTATTAACTTTTAAATTTAATATTATATTTAATTACTTTGTTAAAAAATAGTTACTATTATAAAAGTTAATTTGGGTAAAAGGTTAAATGTAAAAAAATAAAATACTTAAATCACTTGTATTGTGTCTCTAAATTAATGGATAATATTATTTTATATGTTCTATTTTACAAACCCCCACTCTTCCCACTTTTCATCCATTTACCCTTAAATAATATCCGGAAACTATTGAAGAATGATGAGTGTTTCCAAAAGTACATTTTTCTTCACTAATAAAAGTTGACCACTTTCATCGTTTTAATGTTACAGTTCACTTATTAATTCCTAAATCAAACTAATATTTTTTATATTAATAGTACAACCAATATTTATTCATTTGCATACGCTTATATAATTGAAGGAATTCCAATCATATATGTTTGTGGACTACCACCTCCAGGGAGAATTTGTTTTCATTTTTCATATAGATTTTAAATTATAATAAAAAAATTAAATTATGGTTCACTATCACCGCTCCCAACAAATAGAGAAGTAAAACAATATAATTTATTATTCCCTTATAAACCAATGACTATATATCTAGTGGTATTTGGGGTCAATCTCACAAGAAAAGATGAGAATGCCAAGGAATCAGTGCAAATCAGGAGAGTCTTGATCAATTAGCCATATAGAAAGAGTGAAGGGAACAAAATAATATGTAAAACTATTTGTGAAAATTAAATTTAAAACAAAATAAATGAAATAACAATCATAAGACCATTGTATCGATGTTGAAAACCAATTATTATTTATTGTAAATTTCATTCTTTAGTATTTTAGATTATAGATGAAAATAGTATACTGTAACGATTCGATTCTATCAAATCTTCTTTGACTGATAAAAAGTTATTTTTTATTTGAAATCCAATCCCTTTATCGGTTAATTTAACATTGAAATAAACATCAATAACATACCCCTAAAAATGTGGAAATTGACCCCCCCCCCCCCCCTCCCCACAATGGTCAGGGGTTCATCCACTGCAACACCTTTAGTGTTCATCATTATTATCATTCTTGGTCGGATACAATAGCATGGGTGATTTTAGAAATTTAGTTCAATAAAGGAATTGTAAAACCAAATTCATAATAAAATAAATACTTTAGAAAATAAATCAAAAGAAGAGAAGAATCTTATTTCAACACCAATACATTGTAATTAGCCTCTTATGTCCTTGGTCATGGTGTGCGGATTGAGCTAAAACTCAATCCATGCCATGGATATGATAGGATGATGGGAAGGGAATAATTACACAAAAATGAAATTGTAAAAAGGATATAAAAAACAAATTTAGATCTAAGGGAGGTTGGTATGGAAGTGTAAAAACACATCCCCCTTCATGTCCAACCTCAAACATGGAGGGTTTACCTCTTATTTATTAGAAAATAATACATGGTGTGTACCAGAAAGTACACAGAAAGTAGTATGGTCAACTCATTTTTCGTTTATTTTTCTACTGGTAGATGATATGCCTCCCTAATCCTTGAATTATGAAATCATTGGCGGTCAGTTGGTTTGGATACACGGCATGTAGTGAATCCCAATATGGTGTGTAGTATCGACAACGACCACCAACCACTTATACAGGGGTGGAAACAATATTTTATTGGGTAGTACAGGATGTGTAGTCTCTGGCCAGCTACATGGGTGTATACTCAGTCTGACCGATTCATGTTTAGGAAATGGTATTCAATGTATTTTTACAAGTACACGTCGTGTATATGTCAATTTCTATCTACAAGAAAAATCATTTAATCTACAAAAATATATGTATCCAGTAAAAACATGTTTTTAAAATCAAAAGAATGTATGAAAATGTATACAAAAATCAAAAACATCAAACCACCCCACACTTAGTCATTTTCTTTCCCTCTATAAAAATCTCCACATCAATGTAACATAATCCATACCATAAAAAGGAAATCATTTAACTAATTATACTTATGAATACCATATCAATAGAAGATGATTTTAAAAGGCACAGAACATATTTCAATCCCAATGATATTCTAATCAGGTCACCTATATAATTAAATTAAATATTTTCATACTCTTTTATAAAAATTTATCAAACATTCATTAATACACATGTCTCTTGATTATTTACCTCACAAGAAAATACCACACTCATCTCTCAAGATAATGTTTTCATAGTTTTTATCAATATAATGTACACACAATCTGTCCATAGGCTTCAATATATTCTCATTATCTACTTTAGAAATCAATTTAAAAAATAATCTGTTATTTCAATAAGGTTCAAATGATTCAGAGGCTTTGGGTAAGTAGGAAATGATGTAAAAAATAATCTCAAAGGCTTGAAAAAGTGGTATGAATTATTAAATAAAAAATCATGATATTCAATCATAAAGCTCAATCAAAAGTGCATCCCTAACAAGATCTCTCAAAATTTAATATCACCATGATAAAAATACCCTTATCAAGATGGGTCCATAAACCATTGGTAAGGTGTAATTAATGAATCTGATAATACTTTTGAATTTTTCCCAATATTAGTTTATGTTATTAAGAGGGAACACCAAGAATATAATTAATAGTGTTTTGGAACCCATCTTCCCAAATTAACAATAATCTCTCTCCAAAATACATAATTTCATTGTTTCTCACCAAAAAATTCCATTAATATCCAAATTCCCTCTCTGAAGATCAAATGATTAACCAATTAAAATTATCAAAGTAAAAGGGTATTAAACATAAATAGGGTTGTAATTTGGATTCCTATCAAGTAATTTCAAGGTTTATAAGGATTTTATGATGTTTAGATGTATGGTGGGTGTCAAGGTCAAAAGGGATGAAAAATAATCAAATGTCTCAATCATTTAAATGTAATTAAAAATCATCATGTATTGAAGAAAAACTCCCATGTTGTAATATTCATTCATATCTATAGAATCTCTCAAGAAGGAAGTTATGAGAAATAATATTTTAAATGGGATTAGAATACCTCTCAATAGTAAGATAAATAAATGTTAAATCATGTAAAGACATGAATACAAATGATTAGTCTAATAGATGTAAATTTCTAGGAATTTAAATCAAGATTGAAACTATATCAGCAATCATTTTAAAATAGTTTGAAATTTAAAATATTCTTGTAACTTCTAAAATTTATTTTATGTATTTATTATTTATTTATATAATTAATCAAAAAAATCCATATTCTAAAATATTTCAACTCTTAATGATGTCTCCAAGATTAATTTAAGGGTAAATACTAGTGTAGTCAGAGACACTTACTCAGACTCAATATTGAAAATGGTCGGCCAAGTTAAACAATAATATGAAGAAGAAGATGTGGGGAAAATACTAGTGGTCAAGGAATAGGGGAATAAATGAAAGAAGTAATCCAAAAATAATAACTGAAGGAGACCCAAAATGAATATTTCCCTTATGACGTGCTCAAAAATATTGAAATTAGTCGAAAAGAGGGCCCCATATCACTATAGAGCACCTGTGATTGTCGAGGAAATAGAAAAATAAAGATTCATGCACTTACACTGCCACATCACAACTAGAGCACCAATGATATATATATATATATATATATATATATATAATTAATCAAGTATGCAAAAAATAGTCATGGTGTTCCCTTAGAAGAGGAATCATTAGTTATAGGGGGATTTGGCAGTGTAGGATCAGTAGTAGTGGATGATGGAATCTCATGATCTATGCTCCTTATGGTGTCCAATGTGGGAACATCCATCAAGGAAGTAAGATTAGAGGTAGATGGAGGAATGATATTTGTTCTTTGAATGGGTGGATTAATGGGCCCAACTGAGAAGGCAACTATAATGAGAGGATTTGGTCCGATAGTGGATAAGAGAAGTGAATTTTTGGCCAGTGCGGTAAATAGTGGACGCACCACCGAAGGATGAGGATGAAATGGAAGAGTAGGTTCTATGGTTAACTGAAATCCATGATTCTGAAGTAGAAGCCCCAAAATCTATTCTAGTCATGCCATTGCCTCGGCTATATCGTCCTGAAAGAGCTCCATCACATCCACGGGGAGCTATATTGGGAAATCAGCTGATGGTGTAGGTGGAAGTTGGGATGTTGATGAAATAGAAGAATAATATATTGAGGATAAAGAATGAAGGGTTGAATAAGTGGGGTGGGATGGATACGGAATAGCTATTGGTGGATGGGGTGGGTCTAGATTAGAAACACCAATAGAATAAGGGGGTCATCTCTCACCCCAACTGAAGCTGGGTTTCCTACATGAGCACAAAGTCATCTCCCTGATGCTCGTCCATCCTCATGTGGATAATCATGAAGAAATACATATTATGGGAATATCATAAGTGATCATGTGGGAGAGAGGGATCAAAAACTCCCAAGTAGTGCTCCAATAGTGTGGATTGGATACAGCCATTCAGGTTTTCTTGAAGTTAGTGGATCATATAGTTGAAGTGGGAGGTGGAAAGACAAGTTAGGTCAAGGTAGTCGCACCAAAAAATAAATGTGAGAATTTTCATTTATCATCTAGAAAAAACACCTATATCATCATGAAGAGGTAATAGTTTGGCACTATAGTACTGATGGATGAAACTAAGGGGAGGTAAAATGATGAGTATGATCTTTTGGGAAGTGGGGGTATACATGTGGCCAAGACCAAAATCACCCACCACATGGTAATAAGATTATATAACTTAGGGTGGTTGGGGGTGGAGGTAGGTGTTGGGATGGTAAGATGGGGGTAGAAGATGAATCCTAAAACAAACTTGGCCATAGTCGATGAAAATGGTCTGATGGTTAGCCTAAATCTAACATTCCTAGCAATATCAATGGGTGTTTAGAGGTACGTGGGCCCATCTAAATTAATGGTCACTAAGAAATCCAAAAATAAATCTTGGAAGGTAGGAGTGCTAACCAGGAGTGTGTCCAAAAGATGTGTGTTGTTGAGGAGCTCCTCAATATCCCCCTAGAAACCCACATTCTAGGGAACTATGATATCTAGTAAATTGTTTCTCAGTTATATTGTGTGTCATGAAAGACACCGAAGTATATCTACCTTAGTATTCCAATCAGAAAAGATCATACAGCGGAGTGGCAGAGGCTGTGTGGATGCATGCACAGGTCGAGGTGGCGCTGGAACTACTAAGGTGGAGGGTCCATCTGTGGTGTTAATAGATGGAGCACCTGATTCCAGATATGCCCCATCAGTCGTGCCAGTTGTGGACGGAGGTGCGGGCATAGTAAGATCCTCTATTTTGGAGCCTTAGACATCGGTAGATGATGCGAAAATGGATGGCAGGGGATCAGTGGCTACCATAGATGGTGGTGTGGTGTCTTTCAAGGAAAAATATGTTGATTATGTGGGTGATGGTAGTAGGGCAGTTAGCATCTCCTAATCCAGAGTATTACATATCAAAAAATCAGATGTTGGTGTCACAGAAGGTCGATGTATGATCTGGTGGTGAGTCGGTCTATCCTAGTTAGTAGCAGTCGATGGCCTCTTCCCACTGGTGTGATCTCATCTTTCATAGCTGGAATGGAATTTAATGGAAACAAAAAACAAATTAAGATGAAAAGGAAGGGATAAAATTGATAAATTAGAAAAAAAATGTACACGACATGTAGATCCAAGGAACACTACGTGTAGTGTGATTGGTTGAGGAACTCATGAATTCTGGAAAAATATATTTTTTGGAAATATGTTCATGAAATAGCTAGTACACCGAGTGTAGATAAGTGTAAATTCCATGTATGAGAACATGGGTTGCGGTCTTTGTAACATCCCATACACAAATGGATTTGAGAGGTTTAATAATAAAAAAACACCATTTTTAGGAACTACACGATGTGTGTTAGAACATGGCACGAAATACATGTACTCCCTTCACACGGACAACTCCTGATGAAGAGGGTACATAGAGTGAACCTTACATACACACCATGTGAAGATGCATGGGCTCGGGGCTGTGCATTCACAGTACACATGTGGCTCCTAAGGGCTGGGCTGAGGCACTGTACATGAAGTGTACCGAACATACAGGCCTTGTTTTTTGAAATTTCAGTTGTGGAATGTGAGTGACTATAAACCTATAGTACATGGTGTGTGTTCCTCATCAAACCCATGTACTTTCAGAGGAATCTGAACGGCCGACTGATCCCAATATCACCCCAAAAGCATATAAAACAATGAAATATTGGTCCTAGAAGTGCGTACCTAGATCGACGATCAAAATGAGTAGGAAATCAAGGCTGAAAATGAATTTAAATAGATTATTTATGGAGTTAGTGGTAATGGTGTATAGAGAAAGACTCAGAGGTCTGGATAGGGAGAAGGGGGCTCACGACACAGTGTGAGGCCGGGGTGGGTTCCCATCTTTTTTATCTGAACCCCATGCCATGTGTAATGGATGACATTCTATGTCTGTGTGTGTGTGTTTTAATATAAAAATTATTAATTAAAATTAAATATATATAATAAACTTATATTATGGATGAAATTAAAATAAACTTATACATGTAATGTATTGAATAAATACATGTCGTATTTTCTAAATTTTTAAAAAGAGAACTACAACCTCCAATCTTCTGCTTGAGGTATGATTTGAACTGGTGATCGACTGATCTGAACACAAACCCTCAAACACTGGAGGTATGGTTGTAGTGATTATAATTATTATTTAATTTTAATATATAAAGTATATGTTCTAAAGTACTTGGGAAAAATAACAATTCACGGTGTGTGGGTTTAATTTTTAGAAATATTAGGATGGACCATGAAGATTATATGAGTTCGAACCTGGGTCTTTTGAACACTAGGATACGTCTCTACCAATTTACCTATATTATCCTTGAGGGATTTATAATTTTTTTTTTAAAAAAATTAACTGTATTATTAAAACATGACTCATACAAAATATATCAAAATGCACAACAGGTTGTTTTATTTAATTTAAAATGATGGAACTGGGCTGCTTGTCAAGATTTGAACCTGGGTCATTTAGATCTATGGGTTATGTCCCTACCAGCCAATCCAACCCCATCAAGGGTTTTATTTTATTTTGAAATTATTTTACTTTTTTTTAATTCACCTCACATGCCATTTAAATTAAAACATATGTTCAAAAAGAATGATCCTTATAGCAAAGGATGTTGTGATTCCATTTGAACTGGTGATGACTCAGATACATTCCAATGACCTTCCCACAACACAGGTCTCAACCCTATTCATTAACTTAATTAACAGTTACTTATAAAAAAATAGATATTAAAATATACAATAAAAAGAAAAGTCCACACCATATCATGAGTTAGATATGGTGTGTAGACTCATGTTACACTTATTTTTACTATAGATGGGTGAGTTGGTTGCACATGGTGTGTGGAAGGAAACTACATTCAATGTGTTTTTACAAAATATGGAATAACTAACTATGAGAGAAAGGAATGGATGGGTTGCCTCTTAGAAATTGACTTTGTTTTATGTCTCTGGCTCCAGCTGGGTCAGAGATACTTACCTATAATCTGAAGGCAGCTGTGGCTTTTTCAGTACGAACAACCTCATGTGTCTGGTGAACTCATCCTACATCCAATAATCATGACCATCAGGGGGTCTAGCCAGCAGCTTACAGTATCCATGCTCCATGGAAAGTAGATTTCAAAGGTTGACTTGGTTCATTGTTTTATCTAGTACTTCTCCAACCTCTTGAGGTTCCTATATCGAAATGCGGAATACATTAAATTAATCATAGTATTCCTCCAGAATATGTATGTAATCTACTGAGGTCTTTGAAATGAGTATGTGATCAAATTCATTGTTAACCTGACATGACGTGTCCTCATATTAAGAATTTTAGGTTTAAAATTTAATTTCTAAAAATTTTAATGAATTTAATTTGGTGACCACATTATAACATGTCTTATTCATTGAAACATAATTTGAAAACACATCCTCAAACTCAAATAGAAGATCCATATTGGAAATTATCTCAGAGATCTATTCTACCATATTTCCAATTCATGCCAACCTTTTGGTTTGTCAAACTGGCATGTGGTGAATGCATCCATCAATGATAATAACCTTTCGGTATTACCTTAAAATGGTTTATAATTTGATTAAAGTTATGTTGGGTTGAATAATGTACATGGTTTATCCTCTTATTTGAACCCATCACCCTTTTATGGATTGTTTTCTTCTAGTTATGGGAACGATAACTCCAGATCAAACAAATAAAAATTCTCTTAGGTGGGTGGTACCACTCCCCAATCATATAATAATTCATGGGGAGTGGGGTTGAAGTTCCCATGAAAAATAGTCAAGAAGAAGATATCAAAATGTAAAATTATGTGTAAAAAAACCTTCAAACTAGTCCCGCACTGCAGATTTCCACACTCCCTAGAAATTGTTCCAGAATTTGGCACCACACAAATCTCAATAAGCGTCCCAAATTAGAATTTATTAGTCACTTTTGAATCAACTACTAGGTATATATTGTCATTCAGGGTCATTCCCATAGGGAAAGATGAGAAATAAAATGAATCATTAAAAATCAAGAGAGTCTCGGTCGATTGGGTAGATATAAAGAGTGGAGGGAACAAACTAATAAGTGAAACTATTTGTGAAAAATAAAATCATAACAAAATAAATTATAGGACAATTAGAAAATAAACATGTCATAGTTGCACATTGATTATGTTTTATTGTGAAATTCATTATTTAGTATTATAAATTATAGATGATAATATTTTACCATAGGGATTCAATTCTATCATAGATTCTTCGTCCAATAACTTGTGATTATGTATTTAAAAATCCAATCCCCTGATTTCATAATTGAACATTTAAATACAAAATAATATGAAACCCCTAAAATATTGGCAACCGATTCTTGTAATGGCCATGGATTCATCCACATGAACTCTTTTAGTGTTCTCCATTAGTATCATTCTTGGTATTATATGATACCATTTATGATTTTTGAAATCTTGTTCAACAAAGGAATTGTAGAATTGAATTCATATTAAAATCCCATCTTTAGTAATTAAATCACATTCAGACTAGAATATTATTACAACCCCATCACATTGAAATTATCATCTTATGATCATGGTCACGGTATGTAGATTGAGCCGAAACTCAATCCCTACCATGAATATGAGAGGAATATTGGGAAGAGATGAATTATAGGAAAATGAAATTCTAAACAAGAAATAAATCACAAATTTGGATTTGAGGGAGGTTTGAATGGAATATTATAATCAACTCTCTAGGATGTCAATCATAAAACATATAGGGATACCCTCTTAATTATAGAAAACAATAATACAAAATGTATACTAGAAAGTACTTGGTGTGTAGTATGGTCAACTCGTTTTACATTGATTTCTCTACTGGATGGTGATCTACCGCACCACTCCATGACTTTTGAAAGAGTTGGCGGTCAGTTGGTGGGGTAACAACACGTGTAATATAGCCCCACATGGCATGTATATATACTTTATCTACCAACTACTTCTAGAAGTGAAGACATGGTGTGTGAATGTTTAGTATGCGTCATGTTGTCTCTGGTTGACTACGTGGGCATGTACTTGATCTGGAATATCTGTGTCTAGGTGAAGGTACATGGCATGTGAATACAAGTACGCATCACGTTAATGCCAATTTTTTCTCTCAATATTTTTTATTTGTGACATTAGCTATAAAATACCATAAAATCATAATGATCACCAAGATAATGAATTTTATCTAAAAAACAATGTTTATCCAATGAAAACATATTTTTTTAACTCAAAAGAATGTATGAAAATATATACACAAATTGGGCACATCATTAACCATTACAAACAAACAATATAATATCTTTATTTTATTTAAATTATATTTTGTCAAAAGAAACACCTCTTTAATCTTATACACCCATCAAGTTAAAGCGTGTTCATGTTTGGTTCAGTTTAAATACCAAAATGAATGATGTTATAAAACACTATCATGGATGACTATGGGGAAATAAATACTAATATTTTTATTTATAATAAGAATGTACTGATTTATATATGGTTATATAAATATTATAATTTTTTAAAATATTATTAAAGTAACATGTTCCTTCACTAAAATCACCCAAATAAATCAACCCAAATTTCATTTTCACAATGTCTAAGTAAAACTTTTATTAGATCATATTAGATATGAATAAATAAATTTAAATTATTTATATTGTATTATACATTATATTATATTATTTATTAACCTGGTATCAATGAATCGGTAAGGATATCAATATTATAAGTCATGTACAAATGGTTATATTTAATAAAACTCGATTTTGAAAAGAGATTAAAAAATCTAATGCTAAAAAAGAATTGTTATTAATGAAGAGTACAAGTGGAAATGTATTTGAATAATGTTCATAAATAGGTAAATATTATTGATGTATTTATGATATAGGAGGTTAAATAACTTATATGGAAATCATGGGTAATGGTAAGATACTTGGTAAATCAAAATCCTTTCATTGAGTTACACAATTTCTTATAGAAATTTATTTCCCGTGACTTTATATTTTGAATTATATTCTTTATTTTCTCTAGGGAAAAATAATTTTTGACCCAAATCCATTTCCATTAAATATTTTTTTCATTTTTTAAAAAACAAATATGTTTTTCTAAAGATACTGATAACTATGATTTGTATAATGATGAATACAAAAAGTTTTCAAAAAGATATTTTCCTGATTTGGTTTTCATTATATTCAAATTATTTATCACGGATTGAGTTATCTTTCTTATTTAACCCAATATTTTATTTAATTATTTGATAATTTTGGGTGACCAATATTTTAGTATCATCTAATTTATTTTAGGATAATATTTTCTTTCATTTGGATGTTCTGTAAAACCAATTTTATTTCTATGGGTTCTTTATAAAGAGAGAATTATTTACATTTGATTTTTTTATGAACCTCATTTTATTTCCATCATTCCTTTATGATGTGATAAGTGAATGATATTAAATTATAACTTGTAATAATGGTGATTATTGGTGGGGTCTTATATCTCTCTCAAATTTATGATTTAAAATTTCATATCTCATAAGAAAAGTATTCATGTGTGAATTTTATTTGCTCAAAATCATTGGCACTAAATGTGTGTCTTGTGAAAGTATTGTACAATGTAATGATGTATGTACCATATTTAAAATATTTTCTTCATTATTATCTTATTCTTTCATGATGAGGATCATTAAAGTAAGGTTTACTTATTTTAATGTGTGTACTGCATTTAAAGGATGTTATTCAATAAGATATTATGATATCATGATTCAAAGATTATGTTAAATACTTCAAATCCGTGTTAGAGTTATTATTTTTACATGTTTATATTTAATGGATTTAATTTCATATTCCATATACATTGATTCACACTTATGTTTTATAATTATCACTCATGAAATTATGATATTTCTCTTATTTACATGTTTTTTACTTATCATTATGAAAACATCCTTGATGAAATGTTTATCCAACCATTATAGAATGTATAACTTCACCTGTTCTTATTTAATTTATTTCCTAGGTTATTAGGATGAATAATACTAATGAGTTTCTTAGAATATTGTCAATTATTGTTCCTTTAAAGAGAAATGATCACAAATTTTATAAAATAATATTATTACCTAGCTAGTCACCAAATAAACGGGTCCTATTAATCCTTGGGACAATATTATTTTTAAAATTTCGTGTTTTAATATTTTAATGAAATTAAAACAAAGGTAATTTTTGCATGGGATTATATATTTGGTAGAAGAAAAAACGATTAGCTATTTTTGGACATTACTGAAACTATTTAGAGAATTACGATTATAAAACCATTTTGGAAAACCCTAGAGATGAATATAAGTATAGGATGATGTCCTAAAATATTGGTGAAGTATTAAGTAGGTGGATTTAATTTCAAATGAATCGATTTCTAGATACTAGAAGGTGGATTCAGGCTCTCAAACAGTTTTACCAATGCTAATAACCCTGAAAAAGGTGTGTTGGGTGTCAAAACAACCATGAAATGATGCACGAAAAAGAGGCCTAACTACACACCTGTCTAAACACTACCAGGGGAAATGCTTTGTTCAATCTCATACTATTTATGAAAAAATTGTAAGGAATTATTTTAGGGATACATTAAGGTATCAGATTAAGAAGTATGAGATAACCCAACCTAATGTTTATCCATGAATTAAATAGGTTGAATTTAAAAATCATATACAAACATGATAAATTCAAATAATAATCTATTTTAAGTATGAATTTCTTTCATGATATTTTTTCCTCGTATGTTGTTAGTTTTTCACCAGTAATGGTATCTCCATTTTTTTAGTAATGGCTGAAACTAAAAGGAACAATGATAATAATTTTTGGGATATAAAATATGATGGCTTCCCTAATCAACAACCCAATGGAATGGGAGCTGAATCAAAATTCCTCATAGTAATACTCACTCAACTATCCCAATCTATTAATAATTACATGAAATACACTACTCTTATGAATACACCAATGAGGGAGGAGCTTGCAATTTAGTTTGTTCTGTAAAAACATTATCCCTCCTTATGTGGTTCATCAGATCCTCTTATCACCAAAAAATGGATTAATTTGATGGAAATATATTTTCCATTACCAGTAATTAGAACATGAGAAGGTTGTTCTTGATAGTCTCTATTTGGAATGAGTGTTCAACCTATAGTGAACTCTTATTAGGAATAAAATTAAGAATACATAAGTTGACTCAATCATATTAGAAGTTTTTATCAATGTGTTCTTTCCTAAATATTTTCTTTGAAATCTTCATAAAAAATTTTGGAGGGAATTATTATAGTTAAAACAAAATGAGTATGAATCCATCAGGTCATATGAAGAGAATTTCATGAGGTGTGAAATATTTTCCTCTGGTTTTATCTGTGATCTATAAAGTAACATTTATTATTTATTTAGTCAATTAAAACCTAGTATTTGAAATATATTGGCCATAATGGACTTTGAATGCTATGAATATATTGTATGATGTGCGCTAAATATGGAGATATAATCTGGGGTTTGTAATTACTCATGAGAGGTAAAAATGATGGTAGAATACCAAAGGAACCCTAATGGTCATTCACATGGTGGTGAAATTTTAACCCCCCCCCCCCCCCCACATTCCAAAAGTGTGGGAGGAATTAAGTGGGTAGTTAACATAAGAAATTAGGGAAGTATTTTAAGTGTGGTAAAGTTAGACACCATTAAAAAATTATCGATGTTAGGAAAAGTATATGATTAACACAAAATTAGAGTATAATGTCACAAATAATGATCTACCCACAATATAATGCTTCAAATGTGAGGTCTTTGGAGAATATGAATCACTACCCCAAACATCCGAAAAATGATGAAAATAGGCCCCAATATCCTCCCAAATATAGAGAATAATGAAGTTAATTCACAATATCACCAATGAGGTAGATCATGAAAATGAATTTATGATAGGTACACTAAATCATTATTCCATAAATACAAGTACATTATTTGATTTTTGTTTATCTCATTGTTTAATTTATCACTCATTTTGTATGAATGTCAAACCATAACCAGAAGTGATGGATATCAAACTACCTATGAAATCACCTTATGGAACAATGATCATGTCTAATATATATTGATATTCTCTAATTGGGATTTATGGGAAGATACTTCCTATGGATCTAATTCTTATACCCTAGGTTGAATTTTACATTATTTTTGATTATGTATTGTTTATCACAACATATATCGTAAATAAATTTTTGTCATAAGGATATATCATTTAATATTTTAAATCATTCTTTTTTCAAGTATAAATATAAATAATATATCCCATTAAAAGAAAATTATATAATATTATTCTTAATACAAAATAATGAGGGACTCTTGACTCAAATGATCGATGAAGAATTCAACATTGATAACATGAAGAGTTTATGAGAATATGCAGATTTATTTTCTGATGAACTACTTGATATTCCCCCAAAGAATAATTTTTAGTTCTTCATTTGACACATAATCATATTTATTCCTAAAAAATAAGACATTATAGATTGGATCATGTTGTACATTTGTAATTAAAGAAGTAACTAAAAGAGAGTATGGGTGATGGTTTTATCTACATTAATGCTTCACTATAGGGAGCATTCATCCTCTTTATTGAAATGAAAGATAGATCAATGAAATAATTCATTGAATATAATGATCTTAAAAAAATACCAAACATAAATAAAAAAAATTTACCCCTTATAGAGTACATATTCAATCAACTGAGAGATGATCTTAAAATATCAAAGATTTACCTTCAATCTAGATATCATCAATTAAGTTTCCAATGGGAGGATATTTCAATGAAATAATTGTGAACAATTTATTTACATTAAATGTTTATTTTGATTATATTAATATTGTATAATTACCCTTCCATTTTCATGAATCTGATGAATTGAGTCATTATAGAATACCTAGACAAGTTTGTGGTTGTCTTTAAAGATTATGTTGTGATATACTGCAGGATTAAGGAAAATCATTTATATCATTTTCAGATTATGTTTGTAACCATATGAATGTATAATTTATATACCAAATTTTTCCAATATAAATTCTTGATACAAAATTTGTCATTATTGGGTCATTAAATCACTAATTCGATAATATATCTAGATCCATTTAAAAATATAAGTCATTGAACAATGGCCCAAATCAACCACAATAACAGAGATAAATATTTTTATTTAGTTATCTAGATACTATCGACAGATTATGAGAAACATCTCATGGTAATAGAATCAACTAACTATGTTAGAAGAAAATGGATTTTCATTCCTTTAGATGAAGGAATACGAATAAAAATTAAGATACATATGAAGAGATTTTTCAAAAATCAAATACCTACAATACCTTATAGTGGGAAGGGGTTTATAATATATACTTATGAATCAAATAAGGTCTTTGTATGATTCCTTATGTAAAATAGAATGTTAATTACTTTTACCTTATTAAAATAAAAAAAATATGAGCCATATTTCCCAAATCATTACTTGGAGCCAGAGGTGATGGTATATGAATTTAAAATTTAGTGACATTATCTATATTGTGGGAAATGTGATATTTATACAGATGATAACATATTGAAATATATATTCACACATATGGATTTAAATATTTTCCAAAGGAGATGGTTGGAACTAATCAAATTCAATGACTACCCAATAAATTACTACTGTGGGATGGAAAACAATGAGGATATTGATTTAAATAGAAAATATCATGAAACATTGTCTATAATGAAGTCTTAAAGAGATCTAATATTCAATAATTTGAAAAGGATGAATATTGGAGTTGTAAGGTAAGGTGGAAAACCATATCCTTCCAAATTGAAAACTAAACCATCCATTAAAATGATGATCTAGAATTCAATAAAATGGATTTAGAGTTATAGTAATCGATATAGAATATTATGGTGTTCAACATTGATAAAGATGGAGTTATGAGGTTTATAACCCATATATGTGTCCCATAAAAACTATAACATAAGTGGAATCTTTTAGATGACCCTCATAAATTTACCTATCTATATATATAGAAATTATAAAGTTGTATAGATATCTAGAACAATTATTTAGGTGGGATAGTATAAAGATGGGTATTTTTTATTATATATCTCAATTATTAATATGAAAGTAATTTACGGTTAAATAATAAAATTCTTACGGTATGTTGCAACTATTAACCATACCAGTATAGAAATTGGAACATGTCACCATGGACTTTATCATAGGAATCCCAAAATTTTCTAAATTACATAATTAAATTTTAGTTTTTATTCATTAACCTTACTAAGTTAGTTTGTTTTATTACAATCAAAGAATATTTATCCGTTTACTAACTCACCAAGATATTCATAAGGGAAGTGGTGAGGCTGTATGGAATACCATTGTCTATTGTATCAAATTGGGAAATGAGAATTAAATCAAGATTCATTAGAAATATTCTGAACGCATTAGAGGTAGATATGAATTTTATCACTTATTATCATCCTAAAAAGGATTTACAATATAATAGAAAATTTAAAACTCTAGAGGATATGTATAGAACTTTTTCGATTGGTTTCCAAGGATATTGGGATCGACACCACCCCCTATTATATTTTTTAGATAATAATATTTTCAATTCTATAATTCAGGTGGAACCATATGAGGCTCTATATGGGAAGATATGAAGGACTCCAACATGATGGGATAAGGTTATAGAGAGTAAGTTGATAGGCCTTGAACATTTATAAGAAATAAATTAGAATTTTAAAACAACCCACTGACATATAAAAATGAAATAAATTCCAAACAAGAGTTATTAAAATATATGTTAAAGAGATCTAGAGATTGATTTTGGTGACAAGTTGTTCCTTCAAATAAATCATGGGATCACATTATGAGATTTAGGATGAAAGAGAATATTATCCCTATGTAGATCAGTCTATTCGATATCCTTTATCATTTTAAGGCTATATATTGTCATTTATAACATCTTACAGACCTCTCCCAAGTATATGTTTTGTTTTATATATCAATTTTTATATAAAGTACATACCAGAACCATTACATGTACTAGAATCAAAAGTTGTTCAAATGAAAAATTACTTCTCATATGAGGAAAAAATAATGAAAATTTTGGATTGAAGTGAAAAGGTTTTGTGTAACAAGGTCACTCATCAACTCAATGTTCTATAGAGAATAAAAGTTTCTAGAGGTAATGTGTGAGCTTGAGGATTTAATATGGAAAACATACCTTCACTTATTTTCTTCCATGTATTAAAATTTTTATGATAAGATTATTTTTAAGGGGGTAGAATGTATTGACCCAATATTTTGTACCCTTTAAAATGATCAATATGTTCTATAAATTGTGTTACATACAACACCCAAAATAAACATGCACAACATATTGGATGATCAACATTAATATTTTTTTTAAAAATCTATATGACGGTAATCAATTAAAAGATTCTTAAATTTATAGGTTCAATGATTAATATGATTTAATGTTAAAAAGACTTATTAAAAATAGATATTATATTTATATATTTAATTTTATTTAAAATATATTTTAAAAAATTATGATTTTAATTTAATAAAATTATCTTCATTTTTTAATTTTTCAAGACAATTTTATCCTAGGATGCATTTTTTAGTTTCTCTAACATAATCGATATTTAAGTGAATGGTGAAAAAATTTCGAATTTAAAAATATCATCACCTTCATAATACATAAAAGTTTATGAAAAAATTTTACAAAAAATATTTTTAATTTAAAATTAATATTTTATGTATATTATGTTCATTTTAAAAAACCCATTAATGTAATGTTAGAAAATAAAGTAAAATTTGAATGAAACTATATTTAATTATTTTATTTAATTAAATTTATGCATGGAGAAATTCAGATTTGAAATTATATTACAATCACATGAAACCTTTTTTATGAATATTATTAATAATATTCTTAATATTGTTATAAAAATAAAATTCATAATTTGTTTATATATATATAATTGATGCTAAAAATAAACTTTTTTTATGAACGTATTTTTACATGTTACATGCACGTACATTAAAATTAATTTTCATACATACTTAAATTTTACATGATAATATATATATATAATATTTTATATCATCATTTGGATGTTATTTAATAAAGATAATTTCATTTTTACGCTTAATTACCGTGTTAATGATGAAAAGGTTTCTTTTAAATTTTTTAAATAACGATGTATAATTTTTATCTAATAAATTATATTAATGAATTTGGAATTATCGTAATAATATATTTTTTAAACATATATATATATATATATATTAAAAATAATTTATTGTTAAATAAACAATAAATAATATTAATAATTTTTTATGCTGAAAACAACATTTTCTACAAAAAATATTATTTCTTTACATAATGTATTTTAATTTAAAAATTAATTTCTATCGTATTTAGAAATTTAATTTTAATTAATGGGGAATAAATTTAAATAATAAAATAAATATTAGGTAATATTTGTTACCTATTATATTTAATAAGATATAAAATTTCTTATCTAAAAACTAGGTACCATAGTAAAAGTTATTTTTGTTAAAAGGATAAAAGTAAAAAAATAAATCCGTAAATCACATTTACCATGTATAAAAATAAATTAATGAAATTATTTTATAGATTTTGTTGTTCTAAACCCCATATTTTATAATGTTTGATCTATTTACCCTTGAGTAGTGTCATGGAATTATAGAAAAATGATTAGTGTTTCCAAAGATCCATTTTCTTCACAAATAATAGGATACCACTTCTACCCATTCAAAGTTAAACTTCAACTTATAATTACTCATTTAAACTCTAATATTTATATACCACTCTAATAAAAATAATAAATCCCATATTCATGATTATATATCATATTCTCTTCAATTACAATGAGAATTCCAAGAAAATATCAACTCTCCAAAGTATTTATTATCTCCATCTTACGTTTTTCTTCTCAATCTTACCCTTCCAAATATATTATCACTATAATAATATGATGAAATAAGTATCATTTATATAATATAATTTATTATCATAAATTTAAAACCCTTATTTATTAATTCTTATCAAATTAAAAAAATGGAACATCAAACTAGAGAGTGAAACTACTACAAACTCTATAAAGTAATGCTTTTAATTTTTAATAATGAATTTTTGTATTTTTCCCAAAATATTAAAATATGATTCACAATAATAAAAATATAAATATAATAACTTATTTTTTTTATAATTATATTATTCCAAAATAAATACCACCTTAACCGTACTCACCTATCAAGTTAAAGTGTATTCATGTTTGGATCGGTTTAATCACGTAAATGAATGATGTTATAAAACAATCTCATAGATAATGAGGAGAAACTAAATAATGATATTATTATAATATACCTATAATATCATGATTTATATGTTGTTCTTAAATATTATATTAATTATTTATCTTTTTATTAAAGTACCATCATCATTCAATAAAATCACAGAAATAAGCCAACACTGATTCCATTTTCACACAGCGTAACTAAAATACTTATGGAATGATAAAATAAATTTATAGATTAGTTTTATTTGTTTATAATATAATATATTAAATAGTACATTAATTATTAACATAATATAAAATAATTTTTAATTATATCATCATTAAAAAATGTGCACAAACAGTTAAAGTTGTCAACACCCGATGTTGAGAAGAGATAACAAAAATATAATACAAGATGAAAATTATAATTAATAGAAATTATAAGTGGTAATGTATAAGAATAAGGCTTTTAAATATTTAATTATGATTTATATCATTATAATACATGAGGTTCAACCACTTATATGTAAATAAAGGGTAAAGGTAAGGGACATGGTAACTTAAACATTTTCTTTGACTTATACAATTCCATATAGAACTTTGATTTCAAAGACATTATATTTTGGATGATTCTCAATATTTTATTTTTTAGTTAAACATGTTTTTTATAAAATTACATTTCCATTAAATATTTTCCTCTCACTGTTTTAAAAAAAACACGGAGTCTTTCTGAAAATTGACTCTTAACTATGACATGTACAATGAGAATACAAAATGTTTTCAAAAAGAACTTTTTAGGATTTTGGTTTCATTATATTAAAATGATCTATCATGAATGAAGTTTTGAATAATTTTTTAAAATTTATTATCTTTAATTATGTTATTATTTTGGATGATCAAGTTTTTAGTATCAAAATATTCTGTTTACGATTTTATTTCATACAATTTTGATGATTTATAAAACCCATTTCATTTCCCTAATTTATTTATGAAAATATAATTATTTTAATTTTTATTTTTTAGGAAACACAATTTATTTACAAAGTTTTTTATTATGTGATAAGTTAAGGATGTTAATATGAAATCATATGTATGGATAATGAAGGGTTGGTTTTATATTACCCTCTAATGCAATGGTTTAAAGTTGATATCTCAAGAGAAAAGTATTTGTGAATATATTTTAGTTTCTCATAAAAATTAACATTGGTGGTGTGTCTCATGAATGTAATGTTTTCTATACTAATGTATGTGCCTTATTAGACAGATGTTATAAATTATTATCTTATGTTATCATGATGTGGCTCATTAAAGAAATTTTTCCCTATGTTAAGGTTGGTGTCATAGTTAAAAGATGTTTTTTATTATGATGTTATGCTCTCTAAATTAAAAGTTTATGTTAAATGATTAAAATACATGTTAAATTTATCCTATTTGTATTTTAATATTTCGTGGATTTTATTTCTTATTCCATATTTTTGAAGCTCACTTATGTTTGATGGTTATCATGCATGTTCTTATGATATTTATCCTGTGATCATTTTTATACTTATTCTTGGGAAATAATCCTTGATGAAATATTTATTCACCCCTTACTGAGCATTTGAGCTCACCACTATCTTATTTTTTTCATGACCATGGTTATGAGGACGAGTCTTATTAATAGTATTTCTAGAAGATGGTCTAGTATAGTGCTTTTAAGGATAAATGATCATGAATTTTGTAAAATAATCCTATTATATTGATATTCTCCAAATACATTCAACCAATCAGTCCTTGGGAAAATATTTTTTATGAAATATAATTTTTTAAATCATTTAAAGGATTTAAAATAAAGTAATGCTTACCTTGGGTTTATATTAGCATGGTTGATCAAAGGTTCTCAATGTGTGTGGAGAAGTTGGTGGTGAAAGAATAATTTTAAAGATGATATGGGTTTTTTATTTTTAATATTAGTTTCTTAATAATGAAAGGGGATGTGAATATAAATGAGAGTAGATCCAAAATAAATTATAATTTTCTATAAATAGGTTAGTGGTATATCAAGCCCTTATAAAACCATTTAATGGTATGTTTTTTGGATATTTTATGATTTTATATATTAATTTAACCATTTACCCCTTTTAACCCTTACCAAGGTGGCAAACATTTACTATATTTACTTATTTTATGTCTAAAATGATACAATCCTTATTTCAAAATTTGATTATTTTTATTCAAAATATGAAAAAATATATAAGATTAAATTTATTTAGGTGGAAATAGTTATTTTTAATAAAATAATGGTTGAATAATAAAAATATTTTTTTAATGATTACTTTTTTAGAAACCTAATGAATATTTATCTAAATCATTTATAATATTTATTCCCAAGAAATTAATTGATTTATTATTAATACATGTAATTTTAGTTTATATTTATATCAAGAAAAAATTCAATGGTACCTTCTGACCACTCAACTAAATGAATATAACCAAAAATTGTTTTTTGATAGAATAAAATTTTACTTTTTTATTCAAATAATCAAGCAATGATTTATAAAAACAAAATAATAATTTTAAATTAATTATTTTAATCTATAAAAAAAATTTGGTTCTAAATAGGTTTCATAAAATTTAATGTTAGGATTATATCCTAATGATGTCATAAAATTTACAGTATTTATAAAAACACTGCTTTCCACTATTCACCCAAAAAACAGCCTTTTATAAAATTCCTAAAAATTAACCCTAATATAATTTTCATATGATGAAATAAAAATGAATTTAATTTTATAATATTTACGGAATAAAGTATATAAATTTAATTTTTAAACAAAACCATATAACATATTGAAAATAATTTTGTTTGAATAAAAACTACATCCTTTCCAAATGAAAAATAATATTCTTTTAATGTAACATAATAAATCTATTTTAAATGATATAATAATAAATTTTTAAATGAAATAATGGATTTAATAAAATATAAAATGTATTCATCAGAAATAATACTCTGTTCTTCACATTCTCCCCTTACAAAAATTTTTTGCGCATAATATTATTCATTGATAAATAAGTGGCGATATTTTTCTCTCATGGATCTTGTAGGTTCATTTGATTTTTCTTAATTAATTTTATTATTACATAATTGTTTAACTAGTTTAGTCACTTTATTTCACTAGACCTCTCTATGATCAAAAATATAAATTGGTTTTACCATATAAGAATGATTCTCCTTCAACTATACAATTTTAGGGATAAATATGTGAGATGCATCAAATGAATACGTACTTAACAATGAAACATGAAACACACCTTTTCCCTAGGATAAACATCGAGGTAAGGATACATAGTAATAAACAAATACATGTTTTCCTAGAATTTAATATAGACTAATAATCCATTCGATTAATTTCCCCTTCTAATTGAAATGCATGACACCTTTTCACTGAGATTTATTATGAATAATGTGGCCCCTACCTAAAAAAGGCCTTCCCATAGGTTATATTTATAGATCTTCTACCAAATATAAAATTGTTTTATATAATTATAAATAGTGTTTTAATTCTCAAGTTACTTTTTGACCCATTCTGGTTCTAAAAAATTCCTCTCCCTGAATTCATTCCAACAAATAGGAGTCGGGCCTCATTTTCCATATAATATCAAAAATATTTCAATATAAATAATAGAATGGAAGTTACTATTATATGAAAATTCCACTAATTAAAATTTTTTATCCCAACCTCCATGATAATTCATGAGCATGACTAAATATTTTCCTCTAAATTTTTAATTATTCACCCTGATTTCCCATGATGAAAATATTTATCGAAACTTAATATAGTACCCAATGATATCTAAAGTAATCAACTAAAATTGGAAGTCAAAATTGGATAAATATTAAATAAAATAGGTAGAGTAACACTATGTAACTTAATAATATATCTATGTAAATAAAGTTGATATAAATTAATATCATATCCAATATGATGAAAATCAGTATATTTGGTTAAATATTCTAAAATATCGCATATTTCAGTTTTAACTTGAGATGTATTTGGAAATACTAATATGAAATCTACGGATATATTTTCTCATTTTCATTATCTATTTTAAAACATATCAATTATTACCTTTAGTAGTTGTTAATAAAATTAAAATTATTCACAAATTGATCATTTCTGGGTATAATCAACACTATCCTTCTACATTTCATACCATAAATAATATCAGTGAATATCACTATATATATTAGTGAAAAATAATGGACATAATACATAGAAAAAATATTACTTAGTTTTTGTGTTAGATAACATATTAAGGTTTCCAAAAAATCATCCAAAACTACACACTCATCAAAGAAAAAATCAAATTTTAGTGACATTAGTGGTTCTTGTCCATTCATCCATCACATTATTTTTAACGTTATCAATTTTTTTCAACTGTAGGTTCAATATTTAAAAATAATGAAATTAGTTACAAGAAACATTCACTAAATTATACATATAATTTATTTTATTAAAGGGTCTATAGAATAATCCTTAAATGTTTCTCATGATCCACATAAAATTTATAATATTCTGAAACAGAATCAATTAATACAACCATTAATTTGTCTAAATACTCGCATTATAATCTATTAAATATATCCATAAATATATTTTTCATTACCACAAACTCAGAATTTCCATACCTAGTTCTAAATATCGTAAATGGAATGATTTGTCCATCTAAATTCAGTTAATGATATCCAGACTTGAAATCAATCATTGAAAAAATATGAGCTCCTGTAGCTGATCAAGAAAGTCATTGATATGATTCAAATGATACTTGTTGATAATAGTAATTCACCTGAGTGCCTTATAATCATTGAAAATCCCCCTAGAACCATATTTCTTCATAACTAATAGAATATGAGAAAACTAAGGTGAAGTGATAATAAATAAGAAACCATTATCAAGTAGTTTTTTTCAATTTATTTTTCAATTCCAACAAATCCAATTTTATTGTTATATAAGGAAATTTAGAAATTTTCTAGGAATAGAAATCTATGTCAATGGTGATTTTGGATTCCTGGTCAGTAATAAAAATATTAAAATCATTAAAAAATGTGTCCAAAAATTATTTTACCATATTCACATCACAAAGTTGAGAACATACATTTATTTCAAATATATGTGAATGATAAAATTTACCACATATTTAATCAATTTATATTCATCTTGATATATTATTATAGGTATGAGCTCATTTTCAAATACAAACTGAAAGTAATTATCAAAATTTAATATGAGTTCCTTAGATATGTATTCCTTCACAACATGATATATAGAAATAAAATCCATAAAAAATAAATAACTCCAGTATGGTTATGATAACAAGATTTTAAATATAAACCGTCCCACATATATCTATAAGAATATTTATATAAATCCTTGTTTGACTAATAAATTTACTTATACTTTTAACCAAAATTTATTTCTATTATTTTGAGGTGGGATTCCCTTTTAACAATAAAAAATAATATAAATAAAATAATATGAAGATCTACAATTGAATAAGAAGCTGGAATAATTTGTGTAAAGAAGTAATCTACATGTCACCACTTCATGTATGGGATCAATACCAACCATAGTATTTAAAAATGAAATTTCCAAGACATTATTCTTATGAAATTCATGATTTCCACCCTTCATTTATATATTTAGACACACATTTGTGTAAGGGTCCATATCATTATAAGTAAATCGTTTTATATCCTTCTGACCATTATTGGTTTAACTTTTACTCATTTCATTATACTCACTAGCCAAATGTCGAATTTTATATAATTGTTACACTTTCCAAATATTAAGAGGAATTGCCTAGAATTATTCTAACAACATTTACTACAACAATTAAATTGAGTTCTCTTACTTTCATATTTACTTATTAATGGTTTCTCTATTTCAGTCCACCATGACTACTAACTATCCTTCTTTTAATAACAGCTATAAGTGTCAAAAAATCCATATCGACCTTCCAATGACATTCACCAATTTCCTCATAACATTTATATTATTGAGTAACCAAATACCTTTTAAAAAATGGTTTTAATCCTCAACAAATTCAATCAAATTTTCATTCATGGATTGAATACAATTTGGTACATAATTGGAAAATCTAGTAAAATTTTCTTCATAAGTAGTAATTGAGTCTTCCCCATTCCATATTAACTCCATAATTTTTTTTTAATCCTGAAATTCATTATATGAAATCAATATCATTTTTTCCTCAGTATTCTTAATCAATGACCACCATTGATTGGATTCACCTTCAACATTATAAATAGAAAGTGTTGAATTCTCATGTTTTGAACAACAACAAAAATATAAATATCTACTCCAATACATCGATCTATGTTTTAGATACCACAAGTTATGAGGTTCCACCAAATAAAGGATGTTATTAATTCATTTAATAATTTAATATTGACATATTTCTTTGTGGATAATATTTTCACTCTATAACTTGGGTACCACTATTATTAGAAAATATTAATTTTTTTTAACATGTCCATAAAATATTAAGATCTAACACCAACCATTAAATGTTTTTGACTCAGAAAGAAATTATCCACATGTTTCCTTCCTACATCATTCACCATGTTTCTACTAGATAGACTTATATTGTTTCAATATATCATAGTTCTTTATGTGTTTTTAATGTTCACAAAATCCCTAATTATAATATATTGATTTTGTATTAATTTTTTTAATTTATATATATAAATTCACTCATAATTTTTGAGTTATATACATAATATATCTAAAATATATTTATCATTTGAGAGAATAAATATAATTATTCTACTTGAATATAGGTTCTATTAATGAAATTTATCATACAGTGGAAATTTATCTTACATGTGGAATAATTATCATATGAATGAAACTTAGTATCTTCCCTAAAAATTTAGTCTACACCCAATAAATTTATCTTAAGGAATAAAAATATGGAAATTTAATCGTACAATATAACAAGATTATCTTACAGAGAAATAAATTATCTTTTGTATGTTCAATGTAAGAAATTTCAATCTGAAATAATTTATGAGAAATGTTTTACCTTACGAAAAAGAAATTTATAAAATCGCAATCTTTTTAACATAAAATAATTTCATCAAATTAAATTATAATATATTAATATGATATTATCTTATAAAGAAGATTTTTTTATGAAAAGTGCATTTCAAATATTTAATTATTCTTATGAATCTACTCTTTAAATCATCTTACGATGATGGTGTAACTAGAAATTTATCTTATTAGGAATAATCTATCTTGAATATACTCATGATTATACTTGTAATGTTGGTATAAAATCTTAATAATTCAAATCATTCTATTAAGTTCATTATAAAAATTGTTATCCAAATAAGGAAAGAACATTTAAGACTAAATGTGTTTTTTCCAAGAATGGAAAGATCCAAAGAAAAATATTCAATACATCTTCGGTATAAAAGTTTATTCCATATTTAGAAAACAAGGACACATTAAATCAATAACATATCTCATCATCTTTTTAAAATTATTATTCACCCAAATTTTCTGATTATAAAGTGTGATTAATTTCAAATTAAAAAGATAAGATCTAAATAAAATAGTTTTCCACCACATAAATGATGGATGTATACCTGTGAAAATGAGAGAATGTGATATTATATACATATGAAATATATTTAACAATACATGATTTAATTCCCATGATAATGAATCTATTTAATATATGATATGTATTTTGTGCTGACAAGATAATCAATTGAAATCTATGAAAATCCATAGATAAAATTATAATAATCTCATCTATGGGAAAATATTCAACTACTATCTCTTTTTCATGGAAACTGTGTACTAAATCAGTATTATAAACCTTGTATATTATTATTACTATATACAGTCATTATGATTTACTATTATAATACAATGAACAAGTCTTATAGATGGATATCTTAGTTTAAATCTCTTCGACGTTGTAATAAGTAACAGTTTCTTTCACTCATATGGTATCCCTTTAAAAAAGTGACGACATTGTTAATATCACATAACTCATAGAGTTCAGTGTTGGTAGAGTGGACTGGGGCTTTTTTCCTCTAAAACATTATATTTCTCTTTTGTTTTTTATTTTTCATTTGTGATTTTATTTTCCACCACCTAATTTTGTAAAATAAAATATGGGAACTATTAAACATTGAAGTGGGAGGTTTCCAAGTAATGGATATTTTCTTGAACTCAATTATCCCACTTCTTGATTCATTGGTTAGCCATTATCTATGGAAAAAATTGGTATTATATTTCATGACACTTAATTTCTAAGATATCAAAGTTTAAAGTCCAAATATATCCATTTAAATGTATATTGTGGCTAATAATAGAGAATGTATGTCAATTATTATAGCTCCCTATTTTAATGTTGACGAATATGGTTGTCATAAAGTGTGGATGATAATCTATTTGAATAACCCTATACTAATGGTTTATCTCAATGTTTTTAATCCTTATGCAATTCAAATAACAAAACATGAAACAATGGTTCTTGATACTAAATCCAACTACAATATGAACTCTAAAGTGATGAATGTTGTAATATGTGTACTAAGTCGAGATGATTTTAAATGAGGTTCTCAATTTAAAAGATATCATGAAGTGTGGACTATTATAATTGTTTATTATTAAGGTACATAGAGTGTAAAAGATCATAGATATGGTTTTCTCAATCTTATTTTTGACACATTCAAATTAGATGAAGGAGAAATAATTAATTAGTTTAATAGAATACTCAATGAAATTGTGCATAATTTTACTAATCTTGGAGGAACAAATAATGAGTTAGATAAATATTTTAAAGTAAATGTTTTTTACCACCTAAGTAGTAATGAATCTCATTTACCATCAAGAAATCAACAGTGGTCTACTATATCAAAATAAAAGATCTCATGGTAACTCTTCTAATTTAAGAGGCATAAATTGAAACTGAACATAATGAATGTAAAATTAATAATAAGTAAAAAAATTTATTTTATATTTTATACTTCTAAATATAGTAAGAATAATAAGGATATTCATATCATTGAATCATATAGAGAAGAAAATTCCTTGATAAAATTGGTATCAAATGATGAACATCCATAGTTTTCAAGAATATTAAAAAATTTATATAATAAGAGAAGTGTTTTTAGAAGACCTTTTAATGAGTAAAAATTAAAAGATAAAAATTAAAAATATGTGAGATTATATGAATGAAAAAAAATCATATACACATCAAGACAGACTTTCGTCAACTTCAAGAATATAAAAATTATGATTTAAAACTTTCAAGAAGGTTAGGTATAATAATAAATCCAATAAGTACATGAGATTCTTAAAGAGTACCTATAAAGACTCCATTGATAATGCATCATTAGAATCATAATTTAAGGTATCTAATCAAAAGTATAAAATTTGATTTATGTAACATTTATATGAGGTACACGTTTATTATTCTTATGATCATGATATTGAGCCTGAAAATAAAAATTTCTCATATTAATAATTAAATGAATATTGTAACATGTTGAAAACTAATTTTAAAAGCCTAAGAAAATAAATCCAACAAAAACTCCTAAAATAATATTTTTAATGAATCAAAAATCATAAGTAAAAAAAGACCTATATGTGAAAACCCAATTGGAAAATTATACTTCATCATATATTGAATAGAATAAAAAAATTTAAATATTTATAATGAAATTTCAATATATTAAATATGTTTCCAATATTTTTATAAGGGGGTTAGTTAAATTAATTCCTTGGTAAAAAATATCTCAATAAAGAATTATGGTATATTTAGAATGGATTAAAACACCAAAAAATATAAAAACTATTTTATACCATGTTCCAAAAACAAAATCATGTCTAGTATTAAATGCTTTAATTATAGAATAAATGGTAATTTATCAAATTATTGTTTCTAAGAAATCCACAAATGAGTATAATAAAAACAATTCTAAAAATAATTATAATTTATTTTTTAATTTTAAAAACTTTAAAAGATTTTAGTTCCCAAATCATTTATATCTTATAATCCAAGACCCAAGATTGTTTTGTTACTAAAAACTAATATTTTTAAATTTTCCATTTTACCTAAATATCTACATAAATAATAATTAAAAATGGTTAATAGACAGTGGCTATTCATGGAAAATGAGTAGATATTTCTCCATATTTTACACATTATCTAAGGTTGGTAGAGGCTATGTCACATTTTGAAACAACACAAAAGGAAAGACAGCCAGTATTAGATATATCTATAAATCTGCAATCAATCTTCATCAATAATGTTCTTTATGTGGAATGCATAAATAAAATTCTGATAAATATTTTTTATATGAATAATGAAAGTTTTTGTTTTATTTTTCTAACAATAAATGGTCAGTATTTATAGAAAAAATATATTAATTTTAGATCACTAAGAATAGATAATCTCTATAATAAATTTTTGTATTCTTAGGGTTATAATAATATAAATTTATGGATTACTTAAGTAAATAAATCTTTCATTTAGAAAAAAATTCTACTCAATTATAATGTTTACTCCTTAAGAAATTTATCCAAAAGAAATGTGATTTCTATTTTTCCTAAACATAAATTTTATTAAAAGAAACATTTTCATGCATGTCAAATGGTAAATAAATAAAAGTCATTTTTTAAAATAGTTGAAGAGGTTTCTACTTCTAGATTTCTAGAATAAGTCCATATGTAACTATTCAGGCCTACTAGAACTGTAATCCTTACTAGAAAATATAAAGTTTATGGGTTAGTTGAATATTTTTCATGATTTAATTAGGTTTACATTTTAAAACATAAAATTGAATCTAGTTATTTGTCATTAATTTCTGTAAACTTGTTTAGGATGAAAAATATTACAATATTTATTCTTTATGAAGTTATTATAGAGGATAATTTGAGAAGAATGAATTTAATTCCTCTCAAATCATCCTATTAATCACATCATTTCTACCCACAGTATACCTCAATAGAATAGTGTTGATAAAAGTTGTAATAGGATGTTGTAAGAAATTTTGGAACAATATTAATTGAATATAATATTCCTACCAATTTTTGGGTGGAATATTTTAACACCACATGTTATCCCCTTAACAGAGTTATAATAAGGAATATCATAAATAAAATACCCTATGAGTTATAGAATAATATAAATAAAAGTTAGGATGCCTTAAATTATTTGGATGTAATGTTTATATATTAAACACCAAGAAATATATAAGAAAATATGACCCAAAATATGATTAAGGAGTCTTTTGAGGTTATTCTACTACTTCCCAATATTATTGAGAATTTAATATAATGTCAAGGATTATTGAAGCTTATACTCATGTGAAGCTTGATTAAGTTGATCCTTTTGATCTTAATATAACTCAGGAAGATGAGTTTACTGATTTTATTGAATATATAATACATAATCTACTTTTTAACAATGAAAATGAGGATAATATAGAACATGATTTTGTTGAACCAAATCCTAAAAGGGTTGATACTAGTGAACTAGAATGTGTGATACCTATAAAACCTTGAAAACATAAATACCATCCTCTATAAATAGTTATAAGAATTTTAGATTATGGTGTTATAAATACAAAAAATGTGGTAAACCTTATAAAATTATCTACCTTTTTATCTCATCTAGAACCTATAACCATAGAATAAGCATTATTTTATGAGAGTTGGGTTTTAGTAATGAATGAATAGTTAAACCAGTTCAAGAGGTATAAGGTATATGAATTAGATGATAGCCCCTTTTACAAAAAATTTCTTAAAAATATATTGGTATTTTTGTAAAAAAAATATATAATCATGTTTGATCACTAAATATAAAGCTAGGTAAGTTGAAAAATGTTATAATCATAAAGAAGGAATATATTATAAAGAAACTGGTTCCCTATAAGATATGTTAGAAGCAATTATAATCCCACTACCATGTTCATCTCATATTAATTTTAAATGATACCATATGGATGTAAATTTATATTTTTTTAAAAAGATTTTTAATAGAGAAAATTTATGTCTAACAACCTACATGTTTTGAAGAACCTCAGTTTCAAACAAAATTAAACAAAATACTTCTCTATATAGACATACAAGAGAACCTAGACCATGGTATAAAAGATTAATCTTCATTATTTTATCCAATACTTATAATTTGGGACTGGTATACCCCACTCTTTTTAAGAAAATTTCATTAAAAGGTATTTCTCTTTTGAAAATATATGTTGATGATGATATTTTTTTGTTAAAAAACTAAAATTGGGTCATGATTTCTAAAAATTCTTGAAAAAATAAATTGAGGTAATCATAATTAGTGAGATAAACTATTTCATTAGATTAAATATTTATCAAAAATATTATGGAAATTTTTGAAACTAAATAAAATACATATTTTGATTACTTAAAAATTTTGGACATGAAAAAAGTAAGATATGTTAAACTCTTATGTGTTTTAATATTAAGATTGACTTGGATGAGGCTGCAAAAATAGTTTAAAATAATTCATATAGATGAATTATTATAATTTGACTTTATCTTAAAGTAAGTAGAAAAGAAATTATTTTTCTAGTATGTATTTGTTCCAGATTCCAATCCAATCTAAAATAATCCCAATTAAATATTAGAAAAATAAATTTAAGGTATCTAAAATGAACTATTTCAATTTCATTACATTTTACAAAAACCTATGATTTTAATTTATCTTTATACTCATATAAGGATTTTGGTGGGTGAACATTTGATAGGAAAAGCACCTTAGGAACCTATCATATTCATCGTAGATATTTTTTATCATGGTCTAGTAAGAATTAAAACTCTATATAATTATCAACTATTAAAGACAAATATATTAGAGTTGGAAATTTTTATGCATAGGTGTTGAGGATGAAAAACACACTCATGGAAATCGGATTTGATTTTACTTATGTTTCTATCAAATTTGATGTCACAGGTGCTATAATATTTCAAAAAATATGAAAAATATTTCTAGAAAAAAGAAAATTGATCTAAGGAATCATTTATAAATAGATCATGCCCAAAAATTTGAAATTTATTTAAATTTTTTATGCATAAAAATTTAATTAGAAGAAATTTTTACCAAACCAATGGTTATTAGCATATTTTATTTTATTAGATCAGAACTGGGTTTATTTAATTTTACTTAATTATATTTTAAATTTTTAATAGTATTAGTGAGCATGAATTTATATTTAGTAAATTTGTATTTGAATTATTTCATTGAAATTTCATCACATCCATTTTGACTGTTAGTAACACCCAAATATGACACATAGGCTAGTTTTTTCATGATTACCCAACACATCACACTACGTGACCCTTCAATTACAACAAAAAAAATTACATTTTTCATATGTGTGAACCCTTTAAAAACCTATAAACACTTGTATCATCATATCTCAACCTTCCTATTGATTAATCTTCAGTCCTTCAAACATTTTTTGAAAATTGGAAAAACTAAATGAACATATTGTAATAATACCAATAGATCTAAGTGCTCAAGGTCTGTAATAATATTTTTAGTAGTTGAGCTGTCTTTTTTAGATAGATTGATAGAATAGAAATGTTTATTAAGAAATATATAAATCATTAAGGATTATAGTATGTTTTTTATGATAATTATATAGATTTATTTTTTGTGAAATATGGTTGAGAGTTTTATGAAACTATTGTGTTCTATTTTTTTATTTTGAGGACCTAGAAATTGTGACTGTAATCCAAATTTAATTTTCAATATCATCTCTTATATTGGAAAATGTATTTTGATTCCTTCATAATGGTTATTATAATTTATACACATATTTAGTTCTAATTAATGATGTGATCCCTCTAGAGATAATGATATCAGTTTTTAGAATGGTTTATATAGAGAAGAATTTAGTGAATGAATTGGACACATAGAGAATGGTTCTTCTGAAGTTTATAAAAATGAGGAATTTCCCAGTGAAATGGTGATTTATTAGAAAATATTATTTCAAGATGTTATATTGTTCTATATTTTTATGATATAAAATATTGTAAACATGGAATGATATAAAATGATATACATGTTCCTTATTATGAAAAATTTAAAAAAAATCCCTTTGAATGGTTATTTACCACGGTTTTTGGTAAAGCATGTGTTTTTTGGGATGAGACCACATCCCCTAATTTTCATGTTTTAAAAAAAATAATGTCTTATTATGTAAAATCCTATTGGTTTATACAAGATTTTGTTTGTGAGTAAGTTATTTATTGTAAGTTCAAAAGATGAAGTAAAAGTAAACCCTTATGTAGTTTAGGGAGAGTCCTCTCTTGTGGTGGATACTGATGAAGTTCCTACCGAAGATTATACAAGTTTACTCACACCTATAAAAGAACATGTTGAGAGTATGGATTTAATAGAACTAATTTACAATAAAACACTTTATGTTGTATTCAAAAGAGTTAGATTTTTTGTTTTTAAGGAAATATGAATTGAGGAAGAGACCATTCCAAAAATTGATTAGGAGTCTCACACCCCTAATATTTCAGTTATTAAACCATAATTGTTTATATTTTATACTACAAAGGAATATATAAACATGGTAATTATGATATTTTCTAGTTTTGGTTAGGATAATATCATCTGTACTACATCGGTAGAAATCCCTCTTTTTGAAATATCATTGTCTGGGGAGACTAGTCAAAAATCTAGAAGATAATTAGTTAGTTTTATCAGATGAAGTGTTGAAGGGAATAAATATGAATAAGAAGAATAATTTTATGAAGCTACATTATTAAATGAGATAATAAAATTGTAAATGGAAATGGGTGAGCCTCCTCATTTTGAGTAAGTACCTCAAGTTGATGGAAATCAATAACATAATAAAAATAATTTTTTAGATAAATATCGTATTGTAAAAGTGACCCAAGAGTAATTTTCACCAATTTGATGGAATCATACCAGTTTCTTATATTCCTACAAAAGAGATATATGATTATTATGAATGATATTGAGTAGGATATTATAGGTTCACAAATGAAGTAAATGTGTTGAGAATCATTTCATCAAGTCAAGATAGTATGTAAGGACTCTTCATGAACAATCAATATCTATTGATGATTTTGATGAACAAAAATTATTAAATAAATTGTTCATGGATAAATTTTTACCTAGATAATATTATTAAAGAGATCTATAGATCATTCCACAATAGAATCAAAGATGGAAAGTTTGTCTTAGGTGATATTCACACTAACATCTAGTATTGCCTTTACTCCCTGTGAATTTCTCTCCAAAAATATGCTAAAAGTTCTTCAACATAAATTGATTTATAAAATGAGAAGTATTACAATAATTCTAATTTTGGAAACAATAGATCCTAATTAATATAAAAAGAATTTCAATTCTTTTCTTAAGGAAAAATTTCAAATAATTCAAGACACTCTAGTTCAAGCATACAAATATTTTATTTTTACTATTAATGGATTAGGAAAAATGGTTGGATTGTTGGTTAAGCATTTTCATTGTGGGAATAGAATTTTTCAAATTTTATTCAATTTATTTTGAGAAATTTTATATTATAATCCTCTTATTTATAAGACGAATAATAAAAATATTTTTCTGGACCCCAATAATGATGGATTACCTATAAAATTAAAGATTTTGTAGTTGTGTCATCAATTTGGACCCATGTCATCAGTTTAGTGGGAATGTCTGAAAAATAGTTAGAATGGTTAAAGATGTTGATTATTAATTGTGATAACAAGTGAGAGGTGAAAAATATTTTGGGAACATTTCTCAAAGGATATTTAATGTCTTTAAAAATCTCTTAGATAATTTCAAAAATGACATGGTCATGTGAATTGACATGTGTCTAGATGAATTGTAGTATCTTCATGGCATAAGTTCATTATGTCCTCTTATTGATGATCACCATACCACCAAATATAAAATATTTAAAAAAGATCTTTGATCCCAATGAAATCTATTATATGAATATCACTTTGATTTAGACTGAGCTCATCAAATTGCACTCAATATTAATTCTAGCTCAGTAAGGATAACTTTTGGAGATAGTTATATACATTGATGATCTTTTACTATATTGGGGGTGTCATTGTAGAAAGTAATGATGCTCTTAAATCTTCCTCTTTCTTTCCAATCATCTATCCCCAATCATTTATAATTCCTACACCAAAACATTGACCTACACCAAATGATTGATATTTTTTCTTAGTTGGTAAGTTTTAACCGAACATGGTGTCTCATAAACATTTGAAAAGTTTTTTATTCATAAAATTTCTAAATTTATACAATTAATATTTTTCTTTATTCTTATTTAATATGTAATTTTTGAAATATTTATGTATTCTTGTTCCTTTTTCTAATTTATTATTCTTATGATTATATATTCCATGGAACATGATTATTTCTATTGTTATTTTTTATATATTATCAATTGTATTTATAATACATTTCCATTCCAAATTATATTCACAGTCAGTATATCTTATTCATAACATTTACACTAGTTCATGTGTAACATTAATTATATTCTTTTTCCTAATCCTACTTATTTTTAATTTCATAAAAAGGGGTACATGAAAAAAATGATACAAAAATTTAACCCTTTTCTCAATCAAATGTTTATTTATCATTCAATGGGTTTTTTTAGTCATCAAAAAGGTGGATATTATTATACATACTTATTTTGTTTCAATATATATTGGTTTATTATGTGTTTTGATTATTGAAAAATACCTAATTATATTGTAATGAGTTTATCATAATTGTTTCATAATTTATCTCTAAATATTATTATAATTTTTTATCTATATACTAAATATATTTCAATGTTATTATTCATACATGGGAATAATAACAATTATTTTATTGGAATATAGGTTTTTTTAATGAAATTTATCTTATTAGGGATATTTATCTTACATGTAGAAAAATTATCCTATGAAAGAAACAAATTATATTCTCTAGAATTTTAGCTTTAACCAAATTAATTTATCTTATGGAATCCCAGTTTAGAATGTATATATTACTACATAAGAATATTATCCTATAGAGAAATAAAATAATCTTCTGCTTGTTCAAATTTAGAAATCCTTTTCAGAAGGAAATTAGGAGAAATATTTTATCTTATAAAAAGGAAATTTCTTGAAGGACTATCTTATAAACAACATATAAATTCATGGTTGTTGATTATCATACATTAGTAAGATATTATCCTACAAATAAGAATTATCTTTCCCAAATAAGAAGTCAGTGATCTATTTTATCCTATTAAGATACTCTAGAAATCATCTTATGACAATAGCTCTATCTAATGTTTATCTTACAAAGAATAATCCATATTTAAGATAATCATGATTATACTTGTAGAATTGGTATAATATCTTGATAACGCAACTCATTCTTTTAAGTGTATAAGAAAAAGATCTATCTAAATAAGAAAAGAGAAATTTGTAAAAAGGTCATTTCTCCAAAGAATTTAAACATCTGAAGAAGATATTTCTAGAATCTCTAGAATATTGTTTTATTCCACACGTGGAAATGATGTGAACATTCCATTAGAAACCTATCTCATCAACTTTTAAAGGGAATATTCACTCGATCGTTGTGATTATTGAGTATGATAAATTATAAATTGAAAGGAGAAGATATACATAGAATAGTTTACTACTACATGAAGGATGGATGTATGCATGTGAACATGTGGAAAACTGAAGATTTTTACATAAGAAATATACAATACTATACATGTAACATTCTTGGATCTGTCACTCTCTCATGTGGTAAACTCAGGTTGGTTATTGGACCTCAAGAGTTCCTCCTCATATTCTAGAGGCATTCAACTAGCAACTAGGGTGTAATGAATATAGTAGAAAAATTATACCCCCTAGTATAGGGTTACAATACAACATAAATAACCAATATAGATAAATATTAGAGTAATAAAAATATTAGAAATAACACAACATAAAACTGGAAGGTAAAGGGTGAACAAGGTAAATCACATAATAAAAAATTTACTGTTATGTTTAAATGTATCTAAATGTCAAAAAGAAATTAATATAGATAAAAAACCATGTTGGCATAAATAAACTCATAATACCCTGGTCATGTAACCCATGTTAGTCCCATCCCTAAGCTCCAACCCATCCATCTAGCAACAATATTCCACAAGGTCCCTTTCCCTTGTCAAAATTTTAATCCATTTAATTTACTCAATTACCAAATAGAAGAATAAATTGTGTGTGAATAACACATAGTATATCAACACCACCATTTCTAAATAAAATCAATCTAAAAAATATGTGTATCAAATAAATTGATACACAGGTATATTAATTAATCAATTAATACACAACAACCATCAACCAACTTTGACACCATGCCACAATATCTCTAATAATATACCACGAATATTCAAAACATTACCAAAAAATCATGGAATAATTACATAATCGATCAAATACATATATATAATCTTTTTATCATACCATGTCAATCCCTCTATATAAGAATTTTAGTATTTGGGAAAAGCCCTCTATATAATCATTCCAACATCATATGATAATCCCTATATATAAGAATTTTAGAATCCTAAAAGAAGCCCTTTATATAATAATTTCAGTATCCCTAGATAGACTATCTATATAAGGACTTTATCATCTATCACATCAAAAATCATCATAGTATTAATAGCCAAAAAAATAATATCATAACCCGCAATGGATAATTCTTCAAATTACAATTTTCATTAAATTACCTATTCTTTAAAGAATCATGTAATCAATTATCCAAGGTGAATCTATCATAAAAAATAACTGAGGTATCATGTGATGGAAAAAAAATTTAACATTATCCAATGCATTATTATTTATGGTTTGTCTCACCCTATACGTAGTCATAATCCAGGTCACAAAACCGTTATATCCAAAGGGATCCAAAAAATAATCCCATAGAAGATTTATCAAAACCCATTATTAAATTAATTAATATGTACATTATTTTGGTTTAATCACATAATATTTCACATACATAAACAATAGAAATAGACTATATGGTTATGTTTTATACCACCTACCTTAAATTAGATATCAATGTAATGAATTCTACCGGTAACGCTAATAAAAATGAAGGCGATGAAAATATCATGAGGAACCTATATCACACAAAATAAATATCAACTTCGGATTCCATAGAGGTCGGTAGATTCCACCACTAAAATGGAGACAAATTTAAGGGAGGGGAAATAATGGAGAAACAACTCAATAGGGATCGAACACTTGATTGGGATTTCTAGAAGGGAGAAAGCACTCCATAATTTCCCTAGGTCACCTATGGATTGAGAGAGGTGATCGGTATGTAATGAAAAATAAAATCATTTGCACATCATGGCTTTAAAAACATTGATCCGGATAAATACACAGTGTGTAAACCATTCACACTGTGTGTTTCCCAAATTATGAGTTATAAGAAAAACACATCACCATAGTTTAAAATAACCCTGATAGAACATTACACAACATGAATTGGTTTCATAGTGTGTATTCATTTCACATCCTAAACTCATTCTATATCATCCTTTTAGAACTGGTTACATGTCAAGTAATATATACCTGATGTGAAAATGTATTAAAGATATATTTAATCCTCGCATTGGAAGAAGATCTTGAACTGCCTATAAAACCTTCCATACTTTTGGGGAACCCTATTAAGCCCATTTTAATCATGTTTATACCTAGAATACATTAATTCAATCAAATATTCATCCCCAAAAATTAGGTCATTTTCCCCATAAAAAACTCCATCCCTAAATGAGACTTGATGGCCACGGATTAAAGAAGAAGATAACCCAAAACAAAATATATTCAACCAAAAACTCAAATATGTGTGTACATAGAAAAATATTTAATATTAAAACCTCCCCACCATATAAAATAACGTCCTTGAGCTACTTCAAGAATTATAGTGGGGTCCTAGAAAAATATTCAAAACACTATTTTTTTTATTTCATATTCCCTCTCCAAAGTCTCCTCTTGAAAACTCTCATTCCACCACTACACTCGATCTTGTGGTATAGTTTTCCCCATTGATACTTATCACTATGGTCCATAATCAGTATTAGATGCTCCTAAAATAACACACCTACATATAGCTCAATTTAATCTAATTATACATCATGAGAATCATTAATGTGATATCTATAAATATATGAAACATGAAACATTTCGTTCAGGGGAATATAGTTTTATGGAGGGGAAAATGGTTTGACACTAGACCAACCCTTTACACTTTATCAAATGGCCAGAAAAACCTAGGCACTAGATATCCATATTTCCTGATACATCAATTCCCTATCCTAGGTGACACCTGATTGAAAAAAAATAACCAACATCAAACTCTAGAGGTTGTCTCCACTGTTCAGTGTAAGATTCTTTCCAACTCATCACGGTCACCACTCAACTCCAATTCAACTAAACCTTCTCATAAGTATCCTATAAAATAATATGTACAACATGTCTTGACCCCTAACTCTAACCAAAAAAGTATAATGACATGGACTTCCATACAAATCCTTAAAAGGTTCTATTTGGATCGATTATTGGATGCTTTTATTATAAAAAACACTATAAGAGCAAAATATTTCTCCCAAGAACCACTAAAATTTAAAACACAGGCTCCTGACATATCCTGTAGAATCAAAATAATCTGTTTAGATTAACCATAAGTCATAGGTTGATATTTTTTTCTCATATGAACCTATGATTCCAGAGACATATAAATAACCTTCTATAACTAATATGTGAAAATATCTCCCATACGTACAGACTACCCAGATCCATAATGTTGAAGTTATCCTTGATTAAAAATAAGTGGGATAACATCATCAATAGATCTATGATCACCCACACTTCATCATTCATGTGTTATTTTTGGGGTAAACCTTTCAGAAAATCCGTAGTCACATCATCAAATTTCCATTATGGATTTGGAAAAGTATGCAATATCCTAGATGGCCTCTGATGCTCATCCTTTACCTGAAGATAGGTGAAACATCTGACCATAGAGACTACTACATCCTTCTTCCTTTCTAACCAAGAGTAATATCTACAGAGATAATGATACATCATTGTCAAACCCAGATGTACCTCCCATCTAGAATCATGGAATTAATTCTTCATCTCTGTGTGGAATCTTGTAGGAGCCCATACTTGTCCACAAAAAATAATAGAAATACTGATGACATTATACCATCCTCATAGTGGCTCCCAAACATAAAATTTTTCTCTCATAGATAATACCTTGAAATAAAATAACTACAATGTCATGATCTAGTCCATGAGTATGGGTATAACATATGTTGAAGTCATAAATACTCGACCACGGGACTCCTAAACATCTAGATGCATGTATAAAAAGAGTTCAATCATCCTCCACTTATTACAATACTCTTATACTACTTATATATATTTCTTCTAGATCAATGTTTCAGTAATGATATTTCACATTCTCAGTTTATAATACAACTAGAAGATAAAATAATGTAGATACTCTACCCACCACCTCTATCGAAGGTTTAGGTCATGCTGAGTAAAGATATACATGATTCTCTTGTGGTCTATTTAAAACAAAAACCTCTCACCCATATGATAATATTTCTAGAATCATTGGAATATACCACCACTACTAAATTAGGATCATGAGTAGGATAATTCCTCTCATGTTTTCATAGTTGATTGTAGACATAAACAACTATTGGATCATGCTACATTATAAATAATATTAATCCCACTCTTGATGCATCACATCACATGGTATATTCCTTAATTTTAATGACTAATATGAGGATAAGTGATGAGGTCATCCTTTACTCCATCTCCTACAAATATCTCTTAAGCATCTGACCAAAAAACTTCAACCCTTTCTTGGTCATCTAGGACATCGGTGCTTCCATAAAGGAAAATTCTTGAATGAAATGATAATAATAACTTGAAAAAATAAGGAAAAAATGAATCTTGAAGACATTATTATGTCACTCCTAATATAGAATGACTAAAACCTTCTTTTCTTACACTGACACTCCAGCCTATGAGCTGACATAGCCCTAGAAGTGTACATAATCAATCAAAAAATAGCATTTTGTTTTCTTGGCATAAATTTATTTCTCTCTCAATATACTTGAGATGATTTCAAGATAATCGGTATGATCATCTACTAATTGGGAGTACACTATGATGTCTTCAGAAATACCCACCTCAAACTGGTCCCAAAAAGGATGAAATATAAGATTCATCAAGGTAGTGAATAATTTCAGTGCATTCATCAAACCAAATGGCATCCCCATGAACTCACACAATCCATACCTAATCCAAAAATAATTTTGGGGTAAGTATGGTGGTATTGAATTCAATTGGTGATACTCTGGTCTCAAATTGATCATAAATAATATCTTATAACCTCTAATTTGATCAAATTGATCATTGATGCGTTGTTGGGGATACTATTTCTTGATTGTCATCGAGTTAAATCTCGGATAATACACACATAAATGTATATTCTCCTCACCTCTTTTGGTGAAAAGAACTAAAGAAATCCATTGTGACATACTAGTCCATATAAAACCCTTATCTCCAAAATCATCCAATAGAAATTTCAATCCCTGAAGCTCTAATGGTTTCATCTTTTATGGTGGGATAAAACTAGATCTACCCTAGAAAACAACTCAATAATGATCTCAATCTACCTCTTGGGTGACAATCTATAAAAAATCATCCAGGAAAACATCCTATAAATGGTCTACCACGGGAAGAAAAGTATCCTTCTACATTCCACCATCACCTAGAGATAGACCTGCTACCTGAGTTATAGCACAATTTGGTCTTCACTAAATTAGTACTCCATGACTAGCCTAAAGATCTCACTCACCCTGGTGAAAGAAGTTTCCTCCTTTTGGAGATAGAAAAGTAACTCCCCTCTAGTAACAGTCACTATGAGCCTAGTATAGAACTATAAAATCCATAAAAGGAATCAAATTTAAAACCAGTCATTTATAGAACTAACATCTCTCAAAAGTAATTGTAACCACTAATTTCTAGAGAAACCTCCTTTAAACATTTGATATTCTAGGACCACACTCCAAACAGTGTGTGATAAATCAATAATTTGTAAGAATATTTTTATATAAAATTTATTATTTATACTTGTCAAATGAATAATTATGAAATTATTTGGTTTTTTCAGGATATGAGGTATGATAATGTGTTTGATCAAAAATGAACAAAACTAGATGAATAAAGTTAGCACCAACCACTTCATGGAGCGTCGCTTCAATGTTTGGCACAAAACAAGACTTTTAGAGCTAAAAGATGATGATTTCATGATGTATGCGATAAACCTTGATAAAGGGAAAAGTGGAGAACCAATTAAAAATCATGAAAATGAAGAAATATGTTTATTTAGAGTGAAACCATCTAGAAACAAACATTACACATCATGTGAGTGATATTCACAACGGGTAACATGACATACAATAATTCATCCTATAATCCATGAAAAAAGTTATGAAAAGTTTTCCCCAACATATCACGTATCATGAATCCAATATTCATGACATGAAGTATTTTGGAAATTAGTGGTCCAATACGACACAATACACATCATGAATCCTCTATTCATCATTTGAAACTCTCTGAAAAATCTTAGAAACACTGATTTATGCTCATTTTTTGGTGGAATAGATTGATATGGCCCATTATGACCCGATACCTATTAATAAACCATTTATAAAACCCAAAAACCATAAAAATAAGAATATAGGGGGTTGGATAGAGTATCTATTAGAAAGGGGAGATCTGAAAGACATCCTACTGCAAATTTATTTCATTTATTTCCTTATAATTTATTTTCTTCATTATATTATGTCTCTCCTTTATCAAATCAAATATAACTCACCATTTATGGAGGGGTATTTCCAGTGTGCTATTGGGAGTGTATGAGGTTTTACCAACTGCAATGATTCAGTTTCATCATTTAATGGAACTCCTTCTTCTACTAATAGGTTTCAATTAAAATTATGTTTTTAATTCTAAATTCAATTGTGCTAGGGTTTGAATATTTTTATTTAAATTTACTTGGATAATGATAAAAATCTCCCACCACTTAATTTCTATCTTTTTTTATAGAATGTATTATAGATGAGTTTTTGAGTGTTTAGATTATGCCAGCATCTCTGAGTAATTATAATTAGGACTGTTGTTAATTAGGTAATAAAAATTCCCAATTAGGTATTACCATAATATATAAAATGGACCCATTACAGTGAAAATCACACCAGAAAAAGGGTATATTGGTTGAGACTAAATTATGGATGACCTTACCATCACTATTTGAGTAAGGGAGGTATATAAATCAATAGAAAAATACTACTCTTATAATCATGTAGGAGTAAAATTGGTAAAAACTAGAAGCGATAATATCATTGCACTAGGTTTAGCCAAAGTTGTTATGGTCACTTTCATTTGTCATTATTTTTTATCCATCAAATTTAAAATTATTTTCAAAACTCAAAATCTCTAAATGTAAATTTTAATTTATTTTCCTCAAATAAACTAAAATATAAAACCATGTTTTGTGTTCACTTATTTTTCTAGACTACCTTGGTTAACTACTATAATATACATTGTAATATAAAAAAAGGTTTTGGAATTCCCCATGACAGGTGTGCATTTGGGTGTTAATTGTTAGAACACCATCCACAATTTCTATAAAAAAGTCCAAAAAATTTGTACAAGAGTACATATAAAGGAATAAGAGGCTCCTATATGACACAAAGTACAACCAAGGGTAGATAATAATAGAATCGTACGTCTAAAGGTAGAAATTCCAACATTCAAACTTGTTGAGGTGGGATTTTGGGAATACTGGTTAATTTCCCCTCTTATATTGGCTCCAATTTAGCCCCCTATGAAATTCCTTGTTTTTAGTATTATCGGTCCTACATTGGGGTACCACATCCCTTACATCAACATGAACATCTAGTTGAACTCCAACTGTCAATCTGATAAGGGGTAGTTGTGTCTTTCCTAGACTCTGGTACCTTTAATGATCCCCTACAACTACTATTCTACAATATGACCCTACAAAAAATCTACAGGTGACACACCCTACTAAAAGAATGTCACTCCAAATTACATTAAACAAACCTTGGCCACTTGTGTATAATCATACCACAGTGATATCAATATAATTTAACACAACCCTGATATGGCTTCCCACATCCCTATAATCTCTAACCACTAAATCTGTTATGAATATTTTCATACAAGTGCTTCTTTCCACCAAAATAATATCTCTTTGTTCGCCCTACTGAAATAACCTGGTAGATGATCAGGGAGTATCTTATATTTCCATCCTTGACGAGTATCTGATTAATCACATCCAAAAATATTCGTAAGTGAAAAAATTTCACCTATGACCTTATCTCATAGAGAATCACATCATAAAAATGTCTCACCCTAGAGATCTCATTAGTAGCTAAAAATGTCAAAAAGCATTACAATTCAGTAAAACATTCAACATTTTCTATCGCTGATATACCCTCATGTTTTAGGTGAAAGAACTCATGAACCTTATCATCCCTCAATGTCTCTGGATATAATTAGAACAAAAACTTTCCTCAAATACCTTTTAGTATAACTCCTATTTAAGCCCATCTTGGTCTAGAATATCACACTAACACCTGTTGGGTCCATGAATCATGTAGGAATCAAGATTAAACCTCTTATATATGGGTGTATAAAGGTGCTTGAAGATCTTCTGGACATATATGATCCATAAATCGGCTTTTTGGGGGCCTCCCTACCTAGTAAAAATAGGTGGATTCTACTATTGAAAATATATCTTCAACTCATACATTTGAGGCATGGTAATAATAGTCTCCCTTTTTATAGATCACATGACCCTTGAGAAGCTATCTCAATGATGATCATCAATTTGATACTCATGAGATACATGAATCTTTGGTTCAACTACATTATGAGTGTTCTAATTTCCACACCCCCGATTCTAAGTTCAAGCATGATGAGGATACATTTTCCCTTAAAGACAAACTTACTCCTTGGAACACTGGATAACAACAATTTCAGCCTCAAAAAGTTATGTAAACAAAGAACCATTTGCTCATGGAATCTTTAAACATGTCATAAAAAGTGATTTAACATGAAATAACTATTATTTCATTATTGTTTGATAGATATAATAGGTATCTCATTTAACAGTTCAAACTGGAAAATATATCACATTCAATAATTATGTCCCTCTAATGAACAATCTGTGCCATTATATATCATTGTGTGCCTATAATGATGAATTCATACATATCTCATTCCATACCAGGAAATGATTATAAATCTGAAGAAGTCGTAACATCCCACAACATGTGAATTGCATTTGGTGAAATAACATTAACCTTAACAAAAAACATTATAAAAAAAAATTCCTTCATTGGGTACTCATATTTTCCCCCATACATGGGTTAGCTACTCTCATGCATAAATTCTATACTATGTCCAAACACACACTAGTCATTTTTATACATTTACAAAATAGTAAATTAATAAATAAAGACAATCTTGGTCCTTTGATAAATCTTTTTAACATCCCCTAATCTAGAACTCATTCATAGGTCCAAATATGGTTGGTTTCAAGACATAAAGCATGCCTCCCCATACATCAGAGGCTTCCGATTAGAAGTAGGGGTGAAATGAATATAGTGGGAAGACTATACGCCCTTTTAAAGAGTTAAAATATCTAAGAAATAACCAATATTAAGAAATATCATAATGAATAAAAAAGAAGAAATAATACAATATACAATTGTTAGGTAAAGGGAGAACTATGTAAATCAATAAATAAGAAGTGTAATCATTGGATAAAATGTATCTAAATGTTAAACTAAAATTAATATAGTTAAAAGACTGTGATGACCCAAATAAACTCAAAATACCGTATTCCAAAATTCCATGGAAGTCTCATCTCCAAGCTCCAACTCATCCTGAAAGAAACAATCATCATCAATGTCCATTTCCCTTGTCCAATCTTGCATCAATTTAATCTATATAGTTATAAAATAGATTCCAAAATAGGGTGAGTAAAAATCATTTAGTCAACACCACATTGTCAAAAAAAATCATTCTAATAAATTTGTGCATGCAATAAAGTGATAAACATATATATTAATTAATTAATTAAAAAACTACAACTATCAACCTGAATTGGGACCATGTTATAATATCTCCTAGAATGTATAAAAATCATGCCATCAATAACTAAAAAACCCTTGAATTATCACATAATCGATACGATCTGTCTGTATTATCATTTCATCATAAAGATTTGAGACCTCTTTAAAATCATTTTATCAGTTTTTTCAATACCTCTATATAATAATTTCATTATCCTAGGATAGTACCTCAATACAATCATTTTAGAATTTTGGGAAAACCCATCTATATTATCATTTCTTCATCCTAGTCTAATACATCTATATAAGCATTTCATCATTCGTCATAGTACAAATAATAATATCGAGAATATCACAAAATAATATCATAAGCCACAATTCTTTATTATTCAAATTACCATTTTTATTTATATTTACCATTCATTAAATAATCATGTAAGGAATTATAGAATGTGAATTCATCATAATAAGTCACCTCAATTCTCATGTTAGGCTCAAAAACATTTTAAACCATTACCAAATTCATTATTATTCATGGGATAGGTCACCTTACTAGTAGCCAAAATCCAGTTTACAACACCATTGAATCCAATGGGATGCATTAAATAATCCAACACATGATTTATCACAACCCATTATTCAATTAATTAATTTTCATTTTATTTTGGTGAAAATATACAATATTTCAGAAACTTAATCAAAAAAAACAAACCTTAGGGTAGGTTTTTAGACCACCAACCTCTAACTGGTGATCAATGTAATGCATTCAATAGGTAATGATAACAAGAAAGAAGGAAAATATAATTTCAAGAAGAATCTATATCACAAAAGATCAATATCAACATCAGATTACCTAATGTTAGAAGATTCCACCACTATAATAAAGTACAATAGAATATGAGGGAACTATAGAGAAAAGACTCACTGGGGATTGAACGAATGATTAGGATATCCATAAGAGAAAAACCACTTCACAATCACAAAGATTAGCCTATGTCTCTATAGAGGGGAACTTAAAATGATGAAGAATATCTTGTATTTAAAACCACTTATCTTGACAAATACATAATGTGTCATACTTTCATGTCGTTTTTTTTTCAGATTAAGAGTTTCACTAAAAAAACATTGCCTAATGTTAAAATCACCCGGATCAAACATTACATGATGTGAAATGGTCTTATGGTGCGTATTCATTTCATGTCATGAATCCATTTCACATCATCTTATGAGAGATATTTCCATGTCATGTAACATATACATAGTGTGTAAATGTCCTATAGACATATTTAAGACCATATGATACAAAAGATCATGAACCACCTCTAATGACTTCCTAACTCAGGGGGAACCCTAATAATCCACTTTTAACATGTTTATAACTAGACACTCTTAATTCGAACAAACATACATCCATTAACATTAGGTCATTTTCCCCAGCAAGACTATTCATCCCCAAATGACACTCAACCGTCATAGTTTAAATGTAAGTAAGACTAAAACAAAATTGGTTCAACCAAAAACTCAATGAGGTACGTGCCTAAAAATTAATGGGATATTATAATACATTCTTTGAAAATATCCATAATACCACACATGAAGTTATTATAGACATTTTTTTAATCTTATTACTATCTACACTCATTTTTATTGAGTGGGTTATGATTGTGAATAAGTATAGAGGAGGGAGATCACGATTCAAAGCTCTTGGAACTTTGTCACAAGTAACAGTTACTAGCACTCAGCTAGAAGCACCTAAAAATAGATAACTAAGTGAAAATAACTAAAACCACAAATTAAACTACTGGTGGAGTAGACTAGGATATTTTTCCCGAAACCACAATAAATCTTTTATTTTTTATCATTTTACATTGTGATTTTATTTTTCACTTCCTAATTTTTTTAAGGAAAGGATTGAAACTCACATACCATGAGGTGGTAGGTTTTGAATTAAATAAAATTTTCAAGAAATAAATTCACCCCCCCTCCCAATTGAGTCTTTGGTTAACCATTCTCGGGGACAATAGTTTCCTCTATTTAAAACCATTCTAAAAACAAATATTTGATGATGTAATATGGATACCCTTTGGGTAATAAAAAATTATCTTATGCAAAAATAATCAAAAATTACCATCCTTATATTATCATTACTTGTGAGTATCCTAACCTATAATTTTATCTAAATAATTCTTTTATACCAAGGGTGATATCCTGAACACGGCCATAATTGCAAGATTTTTAGCATGTATTTCATTCCACAATATTCCCATAACATTTTAGGTGTATAGTTTTTGAGTTTTAGAAAAATCCGTACATGAAAAAATAGAACACTTCCATATATTTTAATTTTTTTAACAAAAATAGGTTTTATATTAATACACCTTTTAATTTTTGACACACCTGATTCATTCTTGATGAGCCTCAATATTTAGAATATTTACCTTGAAATAGTTCATATTCATCCTTAAGTCCTGTAAAATCAATAAAAAAAATGGGATGGTAAAAAAAAGATATATAAGGGATATAAAAAATAATGTAAACCCATGATTCCATTGAGAAACATGAAAACCCTATGTGAATGAATTCGTTTTTACATAATAAACTTTTATTCCAAATAATCACCTACTAACTCATGAAATAAACATTATTTTTCTACCCTTTTTATAAAAATATTGTAGCAAAACATAATGGGAAAAAATATAATCATGATGGAAATATGGGGAATTATATTCATATCACACATAAAAAAACCATTACAATGGAAAAACACCTCTAGTAAATTCCAATACAATTTCTCCATTTAATAAATAATTATCTAAAGAATTTTACGGGTATAAAAGACCCAACCGTGATGATTTATAATGTAAAAGAACCATAAAATCAATAAAACACATTTGGTCTATATCTTTTATCAAAAAACTCCTAAAAACGTTCATTTAAACACAATATCATAATAACTTGTAGTTCTTATAGAACAATAATAGGAAATAATGTTTTCATTGATAACTCTTTAAAATGATAATTTCAATGAACAATGGGAATTGAATATATGTTAAGAAACAGAAAACATGAAATGGATACTTCATAATGTATACTATACATGACAGCATGAAATTGAATTCAAACTGTAAATATTAAAAATCATTCATTTCATACCTTTATAAAGAAAGATGAAAATGATATTTACAGAAAACATTAAAAAGATACATTTTTAAAACCACTATAATGAAAGTAAAATATAATATAAATTAATTTATGAAATCATTTATGTGTAAAGAAGATAGTTTTTTAAATAATATATACATGTAATAAACGTTAATGAAATAAAAACACCATAATCCATTAATATAAGGTATAAAAGGAAAATTGGTTACCTCTATTCCCAAATCATTTAATACATATTATACCCTCTTGTGTAATAAAATTATAATAATTATTTTATTTATTAAGAACATTTTTTTATGTTCATTTACATATTATTATTACATTGATTTTATTTATTATCATGTTTCATTTCATTTACCAAATTAATGTTGGTTGTTTTGGGTCATTCAGTCAATTCCTAAAAATTGGTTTGGTTTTTCTATCCATGGTCGAAGGGGTTAAAACATAGATTCATTATCTCACAAAATGTTGAGATATATTTTCAATATCATTCTAGTGGAATATAAATTTTATAGTTTAGTAGTATTTTAGAAAGATATTCAAATAAAATAACTGTCTCACTATTCTCGTTTTCGGTGGTTAAATTTCATGATGTCCATTCATTATTAATATAATTTAAATAACATCTTTCTATAACCTTGATAATGTTTTAAATATCATATTTATTCATTAATTTCATTTTTATAATCTACTATATAAAGAAGTGATTAAAAATGAAACATATCCCTCCTGGTGTCGGTAGCCTCCATGTAACATGGGTGATATTTTCAATTTCAAATGGATATTGGGAAACTAGATAATGGTTATTAGATTAACATAAAAACATTTTAGCATAAGGATGCTACTTATTTCATTTTATTAGTATTATTATTATATTTTTTAATAGGGATTAAGAAGAATGAAAATTGAAGGACTTAGTTGATAAAATTATATATTCCACGGATATCATCATTTAAGTCACACCTTAAGACTTATTATAATGTTATTTTAGTGAGACCACAAAATAAAATACCAAAATAAACAATTGGATTGGAAAGTTCTAGGGTTTAAATAAAATTAGATGGAATCCCAAATACCTTAAATGAAGAAAATAAATTCCAAGGTCTTACATAAATATTAGGAGATGATTTTCACTTTTTGAATAACATAACCTATCATGATGCGATAAAAACATCAAAACTGTGTATATGATGGTTGATTAATAAAAAACTCCAATCAAATTCCAAAAAACAAAATTATCATAATAGTAGTGAAAATTTAGAAACGATGACTCAAGAATGAAAAATGATATCCCAATGATGCAACACCAAAATCTAATCACTCCCACTAATTAAAAAAAGAAACTCCAAGATTTAACACCATTTTGAGAAAGAGGCATCATAATTCTCCACTAGAGAGATAAGAGACCCTTCCTTTTACCCTTTTCATGAAGAAAAACATATGTATATTTAAAAGATATAATATAATTGGGGTGATAAATCTTATACAGTAGTTTTTCCCCTTTTTATATTCTAACACAAACCATGATTTAAAGAATATATTATCTCATAGTTAAAAATATAATTTATAACAATTAGAGGAACATCAAAAAAAATTACCAATTTAAAAAAATTAAATTAAAATCATTGAAATTAATCTATAAATTCAACATATAATACCCCAAAAACATCCATCCAATCATTCACACATGAATATAAAATGACCATACCAATACTAATGAGTGTGATCCATCCTTCAGTACCCATCACTTGGTGATATACCTTTTCATGCCTCCATTTTGTAACCAAGAACCAATTCTGTGTAAATATTTCCCCATGCAATGAAAATAGGAATACACACAACCAAAGTATTCCATCGTTCTAAAAAATAATAATGACACATAAATTAATCAATTATTTTAAAACCATTCACATAACATTTTTCATTAAAAAAATTTCAATTTTAAATAATAAATCAAATGGGTTTTCTAAAATCCATTCAAATTCCCCTATTTTCCACATCGTAAAAAAAATTGATTTTCTCTAATGAATTATATGACATTTAATTTTAAAATACAAGAAATAATTTAATTAAACTAAGACAATAAGTTCTAGAATAATTAGTGAACATATGGAAGCCACATATCTCTCAATAGGTGATGAAAATGTAGAAAAAAACAATGAAACCTCTATATCTAGGATCAAAAATAAATTCCTTAAATAAATAGTAATAATAAAAAATAAAAAAACATCATTGATCATAGATATATCCATGAAATATTTGATCTAACATTATATGTGAGATAAGTTGAGATGATATAATGATAATGAGAGAAAGTATAGACTTACGATTGATTCTGGAGATCCAAAGCACTCAAATTAATCAAAAATCATCTTCTGTATAAAGGAAACCACCAAGAATACTTGGGAGTAGAGTGGAGTTAAATATAATTATAGTACATGTGGAAAAATATGTTTTCTAGGTTTTAAATAGAGTTAAACATTAATTTTTGATGAATTAAAGACATGTGGCATGGTTGGGCTGAAAATATTGGGAAACCATGTACTAACCGTGTGATTGCTACATTCTCCAAACCAAACTGTCACATAGTTGGCTTAAATAGATTGAAAAAAACATGTTCCCAATATTATTTCCCATTTATACCTACTTTCATATTTTCTCCTTGGAACATATACAATTTGAACAAACCATACACACCCTCCTGTCCTCTAAAGTATGACACACAGTTTCTTTTAGATAATTGTACTATTTCCACTAACCATGCTCAAATAATGGACCCCTATAAACACTTACAAAACTCAACAAAAACATATAATATTTATGGAGACTAAATATAAGTATTATATATCTTCAGAATATATAATAAAAATTTAATGTACATTTAATAATTGGTGTTACATTAACCTCTCTATTAATCCTTCTGTCCGTAGAAAGCTAGAGATTTCTAGTTCTTTTAAAAGTTTAGGCCATTATTCATGAATTTCTTTCACATGTTCCCAACTATTCTCTTAAATTTCACCATTTTTTCATAAAACATGAACCAATTGGCTAAAGTTTCCACAAAAGACCTTATATTGTTTGTTTATGATAAGAATTGGTGCATGAAAAAAAGTATCATATGGTTTAAGATCAACATATTCCCATTGAATCACATGGTTACCATCTATTTGGTATTTCTATAGTTTCGATACAGGTAAAATATTATGAACTATAATAAAAGTTTTTTTGAAAATCAAATTAATAAGAATGATAACCAATTATTTCATGTAACTCTAAATGTCCATCAAGCCAGGGAGACTACGTCCCTTTCTTAACCAATAATCAATTTCGTAGTCTTGTAGAGACATTAAAGAATACATTATTTCCAATATAAAAGGATAAGGTTAAACAATTATTATTTGTATAATATTCTGATATCTTTAGGTTGAAACCATCCATAATTCTCAATTATATCCTAAATAAGGATAGGTCCCTATATTGAATTTTCTCTAGTATATACCTAATAAAGTTGAGACCAACATAGAAAACCAAAAAATTATTAAAAATTATCCATATTTATCATGGCTTGATTATTTTAATTGTATGAAAACACTATTAATAGTATATGATCTTATCATGACCCACTGAATTGTTCTTTCTTATTTTCATGATATATCATTTAAATGGTCAACTAGGTACCGAAATATTTTTATAGTGATCTCCTAATATTAGAGGTGAAATGATGATCTTAGTCTAAGATGATCTAAAATGGTATTCCATAAAAATTTTCAACTGTCAAAATGTAGAGCATGTTACACCCTCAGGGTCATGGGTATTCCTCATTTGAGCCTTGTTCTTTCCATTTTAGGATTTGGGAAGACTTGGGGTATAATAGGTTGAAACCTAGTGTTCTTTTGAGAAAAAATGTCAGGTGAACCCTTATAGAACATGATTATTTTAACCATGTGGTAACCATGTCATATGCCTCTATGAGGATCCAATGGAATATTGAACATTTTGGGCATGGCTAATCAAACCATGTGACCTACACAGGGAACAGTGTGGGGTTTCTGGTGGTTTACCAACAATTTCACATGGTTTGAGCATGGTTTTTCAAAACATTTCATCAATCCAATGAAATCCTTTTACCACCATAGAGAATGTATATTTTTTATGGTTGAGGTATGTAGTTTGTTTAACTATGTGGAATCATCCAAGAAACCATGTGAACCCCCTATGAACTCTTAAAAAGTTTATTTTTTCCTTTTTCCCTTGATATTTTATTTATAATCCCCCCTAATATCATTTTGGGTCATCCTACTCATTCCCTAGATCATTGGTGGTCTCTCACCTTGGATTCGAGGTGGAATTCCAACATTCTTTCTGGATCATCTCAAGGTCGGTTGTGTTTTTATCTATTTTTTTCATTGATCCTCATTATTTCTCTTCTCCTATAATATTTTGGAACCCTAAGGGGATATTTATGATAGATATAGGGTTTTTGATAGAGTATTAAAGTGTTTCCTGAGTATATAAAATTGTAATGACTCGATCTACTCTTTATTGGTCATCATTGTCAAAGGTGATTGATTCTACATATGTTATTGTGGTCAGTGTTTCTATATAAAGGGATAATTTTATGAATTGCAGATTTTTCATGTATATTAATTTTGGTTATTCATTTAGTGAAATTTATTTGTGATTACAATGGAATTTTTGGACGTAAAATGTTTTTTTAAAAGGGTCTTTTTTAAATTTTATCACACCAATTATTTCATTAAATATTTGAAGGGTGGTTTTGGTTTGTAAATGGGTTTTCAAAAACCAATGTATATTTTCTTGGATTTGAAAAAGTTATACTGATATTTATCATGGGTTTTAAATATATTTTTATAAAGTTTTCACATTGTGAAACTTTGGTACATCGATAATTCACATGTCACTCATAGTGTGTGTAATGCCCCATGATGTTTTTTTCACTTTAGAATGCATAATGACACTAGATGTTATACCAAATGGATAAACCAAAGGAATGTATTGGGGATTTATTGTTTTTTCTAGTGTGTATACACATAGGATAGAGCCCAAATGGGGTGATTTTTCATTATTACCAGGATTTTCACATGATGGATTTTTCTATGAATATTATATCACATTCTTTTACCTGATGGATTATTCATGGTTATTTTCTCACATGTTTTCACATTATGAATTGGTAATTGTTATTTTCTTATTTTTTTTACCCTGTGGTGTATTCATAAATGGGATTGATAATTATTTCATTATCATTAAATGTACTTTTCATAATTCTTATTTTGAGAGTATGAAAGGATTTTATGAAAAACAATTTAATGATACAAAAATGGTTTTGATTTATGAAAATGAATTGTAAAACTATGTTTATTTCAAGATAGAACTGTTGTATTGTAGTTTTTTTTATTTAGATAGATTCATTGGTGGAATCCTATTGGGATGTTTTTATCACACCCTATTTTTCCATTGGGTGGTGGTATATGTTTTCTTTATAGACTCGGGTATAAGGAAAGGAATTATATATCATTTCCGCTTCTCATTATTCATTTCCCTCTTCATGGGTTGGTTTTGGGATAAAGATCTATCACATAGAAATTTTTTGGTTTTTTATTGTCGTACATTATTTTTTGGTCTGTTTGGATTGGATTGTATAGATGTTGGATGTATCTCTTTCTTCACATTGTACTCTATTAGTATGTCTTGTTTTTTCATATGAGACTTGTTTCTGTTATCTTGTTATACCACACCGCCATGATGGTCCTGCTTAGGTGGATTATCTAGTTTACTTAGGTCGGTTTGTTATAGATCATTTTAAATTCATCTAAAATATCATATTCACAAATTAGAATGAAGTGGGATGACTTTATAATTTTTTCCAAAATCATAAAAATTGAATAATTCTTCTGAATATTTCTTTGTAAACCTAGGAAAAATTCCATTGCAATCTTCTCCCATTTCTAAACTGGTATAGGTAATGATAATAGTATCCCACCTAGTCATTTATTATTAGTCGTGACCTATTGACAAGTTATTGGAATTTGGAAACAAAATAAAGCACATTTTTCTTCATACCTGATCACCAAAAATGGGTCATTAGAGAAATTTAATTAAGATAATTTTCCTTATAACTGGTTCTCTCAAAAAATTCACTATACAATAGATAAATGTTCGTCATGTTATTTTAATTTTTGATAATACATCATTATTTTATACAACAATTACACAATGAAAGTGTGTAGGTTGAACTAAAAGACACAATCCAAAAATTCCATGAAAACCACTGGTGAATTTATATAACCAATGTGTACCTCAACATATACATAATGATTATAAGGAGTCCTAGAAGTTGACTTTTGAATGTCGTCTTTCAAAACCCAAATTTGGTGATATCCATAATTTAGATCAATTTTAGAGAACCAGTTTGATCCCTTTAATTGAAAAAAAAAATTATAGATCTGATTAATGGGATATATATTATTTATCTTACCTGATTCAATTTACGATAATCAACATAGAGTCATAAAAATCCACCTTCTTTCATGAAAAATTTACTACAGTTTCCCATTGAGATATACTCAATTTTATTAACCCTTTACATTCTAATTATTCTAATTGGATATTCAATTATATTAATTCCATTATTTACATTCTATACAACGGATGTTAAATATTATTTTTTCCTGGGAGGAGATCAATTGGAAATTACAATTCCAATTGAAGTGGAAAAATTTGAGAAATATATCAGGATAGTAATCCACGATGGTAGAAAAAAGTATACTCTCAATTATTTTATTTGTCCCCAAAGTTGCTATTGATAATTGATAAGAAATATTTCTAGCCATTATTTCTAAAGGTCCCACTTTTCAATCCTTCATGTCACAATCACCATTAAAGAGATGTACCATGCCATAATGAAATTTAAACATTACTTATCACACATAAATGTATATATATACCTTAAATGAAAATAACTAATCCATTCTCATGATGAATTCTAAGGCATCTATGTCTAAAATAGAAAATTCCTAAAAACAATATACAGTATATATTTTTATATAACAAGATACAGGTTTAAATCCAGTACACTCTCACTACCCGAGATTTGTAAAGATACCCATCAAGTGTGGAATCATATTGATATTAAACCTCTTTTGATTAATTACATTTTATGTAATAAAATATTGTGATTTTACGGTATCAAATAGAACTTACATAAATTATAATTCAGGAATCATGGTACTCCATATAGTCGAAAGACCTGATGGTACTTCTATGATCATCTATTCAAGAACATATAATTTCTTACTCGCTCTCCCATGTTCCTTTCTTACCTATTTTGGTTGAATTGTGTAGGAGTTGGGGTGTTCCTAGATCTCCTTCATTTGTTTTATTGTGAGAAATATAATTGTATTATCATGATCATCCAATTTAAGAATAATATTTTTGAGAAACCTGGCATTTATTTCTAACAAATGGGATTTTATAATTATATAAATAACATGAATGATGTACCATCTTACTGTAGTTGTCACATGATATTGGTGATGTAATACATTATCTTTTCATATTCTCTAACAAATCACGTTGAAAACATTTAGGCTTACTACAAGGGTGTGGGGAAATGTTAACTAAACTTTTGGTTTGATTTTGAGATGCTCTACCACCTTGGATGTTGGTTTCATTATTTCACATATTTACAATATTAGAGTACCCACTTGTTTCTAGGTTGGAAAATATAGTTCCTATAGTTTTGTTCCATGAATATTCCTTTCATATAATTTTTATCAATTAACCATATCCATAAAATTAATAAAATATAACACATTTATCATAGAATGAATTTTTTGTCAAAGTGATAACTCCAAGATGTGTGATTCCATTGAAGTTTTAATAGCTACTTCTAGAGAAAAATAAAATAATTTCATAAATTGTGATATATTTTCCATAAATGATATTTTTTCTATAAATTGTGATATATTTTCCATAAATGATATTTTTTCTTACTTGAGACTAAAAAATTAATCATTCTAACTCTCTTGATGGTGTGCAGGTATAATGTTTTGTTGTACAATTATTTAAATCCCTCCCACATAAGACCTCGGTCGAGTTTAACTTATAGAACTGAATTACAGCATTGGTTTGCAAGATACTTATAAATATGGAATGTTAAATTAACCTTTAGATCATCCCTTGTTCCAAGGAACACAAATTTTCAATTTATTCTATTAATTTTTTCCTATGACTTTTTAACTTCTGAATCACCCCAAAATATTACAGTATTATATTTTTGAAATTTCACATAATGATCTTCCTGTCTGGGTTTTCGTTTTCAATTTCCATTATAAAATGATTTAAAATAGTGAATAATGTTATAAACTTGTTTTTAGTTCACTTATGGATCTAGTGAATCCGATTTTTCTACATCCTCTTCTTTTGGTTTTCTATATCATCTAATTGGGCCCATTTCTCTATAGTGAGGAAAAAACGCCATTTAGTCATCACGCATTAGAAAACCATAGGCTTATAATATAAAAAAATCCAAAAATTCAATAATTATAATCCCCAATATCAAAAAAATAATAAAATGAAAAATATTTTTCTAGTAGTTTGTCTTGATTATAATCCATGATATGCTAAAATCATCATCTAAACCCACACCAATGAGAAGATAAATCATCTAAATGTGTTTTAGAACAATTTTTGTCCCCATAAAACCCTAGTAACATGAATTTCAACATAAAGTTGTTAGAAACATATTTTCATGATATACATTTCAAATTTTGACATTACTTATTTCTATCTTGTTATCCCAATATGATGTACTAAACTAGAATGATAACATTCGTAACAGCTCTATTCAGACCATTAGCTTGGATAGATTTTAGGTTCCACTAACATTTGTGGACTTCCACAAGACACCTCGTAACACCCCAAACATTTTGTGGTATGTTACACTTAAATACATTCTAGTCATAGCCTATATTTCATAAAGTAGTGATTTTCATAGAGATAACACTTGGTTATTTAAGAGATAGTCATAGCCTCTCTGTAGAACGTAAATTTTCCTCTTGTGTGTTTTGAATTTTGAAAATATGACATACACAGTGGTTTTTAGGATGATATATAGAGTTTGATAAAATCAAAATATTATTTAGTGAATAGTAACATACCCTTATGAATAGTAACCTAACCTTATGAATAGTAACATACCCTTATGAATAGTAACATTACTCTTATTAATGATATCCATACCCACAAATGTATAAATAACTTTTTCACTTTAAAAATAAAGATGAATATTTTAATTCTATATTTTTCAATTAAATAAATATTTTAATTAAATAATTAATTAATAATATTTATAAAATTAGTTTATAAAAATGGACTTTATTTTTGGATTCTACACATCAAAAAATGGTTAAGGTGAATTTTTTGTATTTTTCTGAAATACTTAAATTTTTTATGGATTGTGAAATACCATAATTTACAAAATAAAATAAATACACTAATTATATAGTCATGTGTGATGTTCTATCGATGTAAGACCAATTTATTCGGATTCACATGATATAATTATTATTCTTGGTCATGGAGGACTCACTATTCCTTGTATTGTGGAGAAGTAATAAATTAATGAATATAATATTGAGAAATCCCCTCTCCCCTTCATTATATTAACCACCCCTCTCCCCATCTTCCTCTATCACCACTCAATATTCAAGCCTTGCCTAAATTATGCAAAATACTCTTTTTAAGACGTATATTCACGTCCAAGGCCTTCTATTCTCACCAAATTTCCAAAATTAACAGTCTTAAGGAGTTTCTCAAAGAGGAGTACTCAAGAGGTGAACCTCTCTTCCTTTTTATTTCAATCCCTTTTACAAGTTCAATTATTTTTTCCCTCTTCTCACATCACCTTATCCAAATTCCATTATAATTATAGTACCATACATGTACTATATTTCCATTGTGAAAATAGAATATTTAATTATAATCTCTCCCTTTTCACTCCTTTTATACAATAAATTCAAACACCATCCAAGATGTGTTAATATATCACACTCAAGAAGGAAAATTTTCAATTTGAATTACTATCATCAAGACTGGTCATGAAACCTTATTAATGGTTGAACCAGATCATAATATATGAACTTTATCTTATTTAATGTTCTAGAATCCTGACACACTCATAAAATGGAATAATAATACAAAACAAGTTCATTATGCACAAAATCCCAAGACAAATCCAAGCGTTTATCATCAACTTATCAAATGACTCATCCTCATGTTATATGACCAAAATCATTATAAGATCATTATATCTCATTAATTTCACAAATTATATATATTAACAATTATGTATGTTTAACTAAAATTCAAATGAACTTCAATTCATGAATACAAATTAACGGATCATGAAAATAAAGGAAGAAAATACTTCCAAAATAGTAAAATTATATCTCTTAAACCCATTAAAAGAGCAGGAATAAACCTAATAATGTTTTACCATATCAATTAAATTTAGAGAAGGTTCTGGAAATAACAATTAATGAAGCTAAACTTTATCATTCAGGTCATTAAGAACAATCAAGAACACCTTTTAGCATAAGGTAAGGGATATCTTAACTCAATTTCCATTCATTGAGTTAAAAACCAATGTAATTGGTTTTGTATTTCCCAAAATATGTGTGAATGACCTATGATTGTTTTATTATGTATATCCACTTTTATTTGGTCTGTTTATGTTTTTCACACAAAATTATGTCATTGATGATACGTTCTTTGTAAGGGATCATCCCCCTCACTTTTGTTCAAGATTTCTCCAAATGTTGTGCCCTTTTATTTTTAAATACTAATTATGGGGTCTACTTTCACACCTACCCAATACTTCCCTTATGATATATAAATAATGTGATACCCCTTTACCTCTCATTATTCCCTCACAAGAAAACATATTACCATGCCGAAATATTTGTAAGGGGTTTCTCCTCTTACTTTCATCTCTATGAGATTTTCATTGTTCGCCCCTTATTTCATGTATGTGGTATATGTGTACTTATATTTGATATATAATAAAATTATTCCCTTTATATTCATTTTGTTATTATTTAATTTCATCCAATTGTTTCAATTTATTACAATATGGTAAGGGTCATTGTCCCAATTCCATTTCATTGTCAGTTACTTTGTATTGTGCACCCAATAATACTTATGTGGTGTATATACTACCCATTTAAGATGATTTTTCATTTTAAATTGTAAATTTATTATATATCCATATTATGGATTCATGGATATGAGTATTTTCTTATGTTTTATACACTTTTACTCCGGTTTTTATTTGGAAGGTTATTTTAACTATGGAAATATTGATGAATCTGTATTCTCTACTATATAAGGATATTGAGAAGATAGATTGTAATTGTATTAAACCTATATAAAAAAGAATTATTTGGACATGTAGTGGTTTTTGGGTCCTTCTTTATCCCTACGACGTGAAGGCAGGTCTCATGAGACAACTCTATTGGTGACAGACCCTTCGAGTTTGTTTCCAAAAATCAGACAGGTTTCTAACCACATAACTAAACCGTTTTAATGGTATTATGGTATCATGTGAGAGATATATGACATCCAATTAATAGTAATTATATTTATTCATTATTAGTTATTATTATCAAAGATTTTTTCACTATGACAAAATCTATGGCTGCAGGATCATTCTAAATTTATTAATGGAATGTGTTTTTCATTTATTTCCCATGCCATATTGATTATGCCAAGTTATTCAAGATTTAGTTAATACTGATTCATTCCTCTACTATTTTTACACCTTACTGATCATTTCATCTCACCCATTACATTTTTTTTACCTTCAATATGTTTTGAAGGGGAGATCATTTATTGATTTTCTATGGATTCATTTGGTAGTTTTTGTTATGTATTGTATTTTTTTACCTTTACCAATGTAATTTAAGTTACACCTATATATCTATTTTCTTCAAGACTAATAAAATGATCATTCCAATGGTATTTAGTTCCTTATAATCATTCTAATGTAATAGTAATTCTATGGATCTGGTATAGAGGGGTTGGGATGTTACTGTTGGTATACTAGGAAGTTTAGTAGGAACCTTGGAAACTAGATTGGGTAATATTGATTAGGGAAAAGACCTAAGGTAGTATTTGAGGAAAAACATATAAGTAAATATTCGTATTTTGGTAAGAAATATATTATGTGGATCAGTCTAGAAAATACATCCGTATTTGGATACAAACAGGTAGGGGTGGTTCCGTCATAGATGTACCTAGGAGTGAAAACTCTGACAATGAGATTCGGGCTTGACTCGGGGTTTCCTGGTACACAACAACCTGCCTTTCCACACTCTTGGTATTGACAATCCTGGGGGATATTCTTAGGATAATTCAAATTTTCTTCACAAGCCATTATGTAGGATTTTAATGTAAATTTTTCATCAGAGAAACCATGTTTGTGAGATTAGCTATGCATAGGATTTCAATTTATGATAAGTAATTTTCTAGTCAAGATTATAAATTATGATTCATAACCTAATCTCATGTATGAAATTATTTATAAATTCCACCTAATGGAAAATCGGTAATCAATACGTAGGGAAAATGTTGGGATTTCCCTAATGAGCATGTTAATGCAGTCAATGATGGAGCAGAATAGATCATGACCATATTGAGACAAAATACTCGGTTAGTGACAAATAACCATTATAAACCTATGTTGGATCATTTCATTTGGTAGAAGACCTAATCTTTTAGTGGGACTACAAATCTAGTGTAATCTGAGTTATTTATCATGTCCTTGGAAAATATATTAATTGCATTAAGATTCAATGATAATGAAAAGGTACTGTTGGCATTGTATTGTCTTAAGGGTGATTCTAATCAATGGTGGTCCTTCGTCTAGAACACCACAGAGGAAGAAGATATAGAATATATTGAGTAGAGGACCTTTAAGGTAATATTCTTTTAATAATATTTACCTTGTGAGATGTGAACCAAAATAAAGAAGAAAATATTGGGCTTGATGAAAATGGAAGAAGATAGTGTTATTGATTATGAGGCTACCTTCACAGGACTAGCCAGGTATTCCATAGATTACGTATGTCACACAAATACTAAAATTGATCATTTCTTTAAAGGTATTAATAGATGTCATTGAAATTCATTGTATTCTCAAAAAATTTCATATTATGATGAAATAATATTAAGTTATATCAAAACAGAGAGGGAGTTAGCAAGAACAAATTTGTTCAATGGAGACCAAGATAAGAAGTGGTACTCTGATAACCATGGAAAAGGTGATTCCCCAAATAAGAACAAGGGAATTAAGTAATTCCCATTATGTGATAACTATAGAAATTATCATCTTGGGAAATGATTGAATGGAATGGGATTCTGCTACAAGTTTGGAGAATAAGGTCATAAAACTAATGAATGCAAGGGGAATAAACAATTCAATGATGTTTAATGCTGCAATTATAGAGAGATGGAACACTGTTCAAATGAACTTCCTAAGTTCCTATGACACTTGCCTTAGAAAAGCCCAAGAGAGTAAGGTAAAGCTTATGTGATTACAACCATAGAGGTTGAAGTTCTTAATGACATGGTGGAAGGTACTTTAATTTTTTCCTCAAACTTGTCCAATGCATTATTTTATTCTGTATCATCACATTAATTTTTATCTACCCATTTTTCTAGGAAAATTAGTCATGTAAAATTTTATTTAATAAAAGAGTTTTCAGTCAAACCTCCAAGGGTATGTATCATTGCAACAAAGGTGTGTCGACCAGTCACCCTCATGACACATAAAGGTGATTTAGTTTATAACATTATCATCATAACAATGATTGAATTTGATATAATTTTTTGAACTAATTGGATATAAAATTATGATTTGATGATCTATTGCAAGAAAAAGAATGTTAAATTTTTTGAAAATGGTATAGAATCCCTTATCTTTAGAGAAGAAACCTCACCACCTATTTCTTATCTTGATATACCCCCAGTATATCTAATGAATGAAATACTTGGATAGGAAGATAAACCAATATCTATGGGTGAGGAAATAAATATTCAAATTGAATATGTGCATATAGTTCAAGAATACATTGATGTATTTCCAGAGGATTTACATGTACATCCTATAGAGTGGGAAGTAGAGTTCTTTATTGATTTAAGAATGTATTATTAGTTGATTCTTTGAAGAAAAATGAAATCCAAGAATGTCCCAAGCTAACAAACATAACCGAGGTATGTAGTTTTACTTACTTAGCAGGTTACAATCGGCATTTTGTTCAGAATTTCACTTGACTGGCTAACCTTCTAACCAAGATTCCACGTAAAGGGGTTAAGATTGTTTAGATGAAAGAATGTACATAATGGTTTGAGGAATGGAAAATAATACTGTTCCATGCTCCAATTTTTACGCTTCCATATGGAAATTAGGGATGTTTTACATACAGTGTTGCATCAAATAATGGACAGGGTTGTGTCCTTATGAAAAATGATAAATTTATTTCTTATGCATGAAGATAGTTGATGAATCATGAAAAAAATTATCCATCTCATGATCTTGAGTTAGCCTTCGTAATCTTTGCTCTAAATATATGAATACATTATCTCTACAAAGAATGATGTGAGAATTATTTAGAAAAAAAGAGTTTAAAATTCATTTTCACACAAAATTAACTCAACATGAGGCAAAGGGGATGGCTCTAGTTACTCTAATATTATGATTGTTCAATACACTACCACCTAGGAAAGGAAAATATGGTGGAATATTAATTAATCAGGAATGATTAAGGACTTCAAACTAAAATGAGGATTGAGAGAGATCCTCTATTCAAGGACCTAATAAAGATGGAAATGAGGATTGTTAAGGAAGGGGAAACATCTTCCCTCTTTCAAATGATTGTTAAAATATCTTTACTAGAGATGATACAAAGATCTAAATCTGATTATGGGAATCTGCACTAGAAAAATAATGCTGTTAAGAATGGGATATTGGAAGAATTCGTATATGAGGAATGAGTTCTGAAATTAGGGAAGTGGTCAGGCATTCTATCACTACCTAATTTAAAAAGGGAACTATTAGATGATGCTCATAGCTCAAATTTCCCTATACACTCAGGTATCACAATGATGTATAGATATCTGAAGGAATATTTTTTTGGGATAATATTAAGCGATAAATTGGTGACTACGTGTCAAGGTGTCTAGTTTCTCAATAAGAAAAGGCTGGGAGACAACATCCTAGAGGGGTTATTCAACCAGTACCTAATCATATATGGAAATTTATTGACATTACGATGGATTTTTTTACAGTAATACCAATGTGACCTAGAAAGAATAATTCAATATGGGTAATTATTGAACTCCTTGCAAAATCAGCACATTTCCTTTCTATAAGAGAGGACTTATGACTTGATCTCCTAGAAAGAATTTATATTAATGAAGTTGTAAGACTTTATGGTCCACCTCTATAGATTATGTTAGATCGAGATCCCCAGTTTACATAAAAATTATGGAAATGTGTCTAGAAGGCTTTGCATACTGAGCTTTATATGAGTACTTCTTATCACCCCCAAACTGACGGACAGTCTAAAAGGAATATTCAAAATCTGGAAGGTATGCTGCGATCATGTTCTCTTGATGTTTTAGGTATGTGGGATCATTTCTTTACTTATATGGAATTTTCTGACAACAATTATTTCCATTCTAGTATTCAAATGGCTCCATATGAAGCATTATATGGAAAAAGATGTCAAACATAAGCATGTTGGAATGAAGTTGGTGAAAGGAAACTTATAGGCCTAGAACATGTTAAAGAGACCCTGGAAAAGGTAAAGAAAATTCAATGCCATATTAATGTATCCCAATTTAGTCATAAGAGTTATGCTATCAACCAGAGAAAAGACTTGGAATTTCGTGTGGGAGATCATGTGTTTCTGAAAGAATATCTATAGAAGGGTGTCTTAAGGTTTGGTATGAAGGGGAAACTAAGCCCAAGGTACATTGGACCATTTGAAATTTTGGAAAGAATAAGAGTTGTATCATACAATTTAGTGATTCATCCAAGTCTATCCATAGATCATGTTGTGTTCCATTTGTCATTTTTGAACAAATACATGCTAGGCCCAATGCATTTACTCACCTATGAAGAAATAGAACTAGAACCTGATTTGTCATTCTGTTAAGATCCTATCAGCATTCTTGACATAAGGGAGCAGGAGTTGAGAAATCAGAAAACACATATAGTAATGGTTCATTATAGAAACTAGAATATGGAGGAATCAAAATGGTAACCTGAGGATGTTATGAAGAAGAAACTCAAACTTCTTTTTAGCGGGCGTTATCCATAAAATTTCAAGGGTGAAATTTCCGAATGAGGGAATAATGTAACACCCCAAACATTTTTTGGTATGTTTTGATTAAATACAATCTACTCATAGCATATATTTCAAAAAGTATTGAGTTTCATTGAAACAACACTTGGTTATTATGGAGATATTCATAGCCTAGACATTGAACATAAATTTTCAACATGTGTGTTTTGAATATGGATAATATGACATACATAGTTTTATTCAAGATGATATTTAGAGTTTGATAGAACTAGCATAATTTTTGGTGAATAGTAACCTAACCATATGATTAGTAACTGAACCTTATGAATTGTAACATGCCCTTATGAATAGAAATATATCACTTATGAATGGTATCCATATCCATGAATGTATAAATAAATTTAGGCACCTTAAAAATAAAGATAAATTTTTTAAGTGTTTGTATTTTTCGATTAAATAATGATAATAATTAAATATTTAATTAATAATATTTAGAAAATTATTTTTGAAAAATGGAAATCATTTTTGGATTCTACATGTCGAAAAATGGTTAGGGTGATTATATGGTATTTTTCTAAAATACATGATTTTTATGAATAGTGAAATCCCATAATTTGAAAAATAAAATAAATACTCTAATTATAGGGTAATGTTTGATGTTCTACTAATGTAAGCCCAATTGATTCGGATTCACAATAAAAAATTACAATTCTTGGTCATGGAATACTCACAATTCCTTATCATTTGGAAGAATAATAAATTAATGAATATAATATTTAGAAATCTTCTCTCCCCTTCACTATATAAACCACCCCTTACCCCCACTTCCTCCCACACCCCTCATGTTTCAATAATTGCCTAAATTATTCCAAATACACTTCCCTATATCTCTCCCCAAGTCCAAGGCCTTCTAGACTCACCCAAAGGTCAAAATCAAAGGTCTTAAGGAGTTTCTCAAAGAGGAGTACTCAAGAGGTGAACCTCTCTTCCTTTTTCATTCAATTACTTTAACAAGTTCCATTATTTTTTCTCTCTTCTCACCTCAACTCATACCAATGCCATGATAATTCGAGTACCATATGTGTACTATATTTTCATTGTTCTAATGGAATATTTCATTATAATCTCTCCTTGCCCCATCCTTTCATACTATAAATGGAAACATTTTCCGAGATGTGTTAATTTATCACACTCAAGGAAAACTAGTTTCCAATTAGCATTAATATCTTCAAGAATTTTCATGAAACCTTTTTATTGTTTGAACCAGATCATTAAATATGTATTTTATCATATTTAATGTTCTTTAATCCTTACACACTCAAAATATGGAATAATAATACAAAACAAGTTCATTGTGCACAAAATCGCCAAGCTAAATCCAAGCATTTATCATTAAATTATCAAATGAGTCATCCTCATCGTATATAACCTAAATCATTATAAGATCATTATATCTCTTTAATTTCACTAATAATATATATTAAAAATTCTGGATGATTAACCACAATTATAACTAACACCAATTCATGAATACAAGTAAATGGATCATGAAACCCTTAGAATAAAATTCTTCCAAAACAATTAAATTGAATCACTTAAACCCATAAGAAGAGAATGAATGAACCTAATAAGGTTATACCATATCAATTAAAATTTGATGATGTTCTGGAAATATCAATTAATGAAGCTAAAATTTATTATTCTGGTCGTTAAGAACAATCAAGAACATCTATGAGCCTAAGGTAAGGGATATCATTACTCAATTTACATTTGTTGAGTTAAACTCCAATTTCATTGGTTTTGTATTTTCCTAGAATATGCATGAGTAACCAATGATTTTTTTATTCTGTATTTCCACTATTGTTGTGTGGGTTTATGTTTTTTCCATATAATTATTTCATTGATTTATCATCAATCAAATGATACATTCTTTCTAAGGGATCCTCTCTCACACTTTTGTTCAAGAATTACCCCTATGTTGTGCCCTTTTATTTTTAATTCCTAATGATTTAATATGTTTTTTCACCTCCCCCATACTTCCCTTATGATATATAAATAATGGGATACCCCTTTAACTCTCATTAATCTTACACAAGAACACATGTTACCATGCAAAAATATTTATAAGGGGTTACTCATCTCACATTCATTTCTGTGAGATTTTCATTGTTCGCCACTTATTTATTTTATATGGTATATGTGTACATAAATTTTACATATAATAACATGATTAAATATATATTCATTTGGTGATTTTTTAATTTTGGTCATATGATTCATTTTATTAGAATATGGTACGGGTGTTTTTCCTAATTCCATTTAATTGACAGTTATTTGGTATTGTCCACCTAATAATTCTTATTTAGCATATCAACTACCAATTGGAGATCATTTTTCATTTGAAATTGAAAATATATTATATATCCATATTATGGTTTCTTGGATATGATTATTTTCTTAGTTTTTAAAACTTTTACATAAGTTGTTTATTTGGAACGTTATTTTAACTATGGAAATATTGATGAATCGGTAATCACTACTCTATATAGATATTGAGAAAGAAAATTGTACTTGTATAAAATATATGTATAAAGAATGATTTGGACCTGAAGTGTCAAGTGGGCCCTGCTATATCCTCTCAATGCATTGATAAATCATGTGAGACAAATCATCTCGCGACAAACCCTTTGAGTTTGTTTCCAAAAATCAGACGGGTTACTACCTATATAACTAAACAGTTTTAATGGTATTATGGTATCATGTTCCAGATATATGAATTCCAATTAATAAGAATTCTCTTTATTTATTATCCATGATTACAATCCATGAGGTTTTCACTATGACAAAATCTATGGATGGAGCTTCAATATCAATTTCTTAATGGCATGTGTTTTTCATTTATTCACCATACTATATTGACTATGCCGAGTTGTTTATGATTAAGTTAATATTGATTCATGATTCTGCTATTTGTAACTATTACTGAGCATTTCATATCACCCATTTAATTTGTTTACCTTCAATAGGTTTTGAAGATGAGATCATTTATTGAGTTAATGTGGATGCAGATTGAAGTTTTTTTATGTATTGTATTTTTCTACCATTCCCTATGTAATTTAAGTTAGAAATATATATCCAGTTTCATAAAGATTACTAAACTGATCATTCCTTTAGGATTTCAATCCATCTAATTAATCCAATGTACATAGTAACGCATGATATCCTGTCTAAATGGGTCGGGGTGTTACACACCTAAGGCTGGAAATAAATTCCATTATCTTACCCAAAAATTAGGAAATGATCTTTTGTTTTGAATAACACAACCTTGCAAGAAAAAATAATGAATATTAAAACCCACTATATCATGCATGATTTATAAACAAACCAACACAAAAGAAATACTAACAAAACAACAATATCAGATTAGTAGTGAAAATTTTTAATAATGTGTCTCATGAACTCCTAAGATGTCCTGAAGTAGAAGCACTGATGTGGAATCACTCTAACAAATCCATAATTGGAACTCAAATCTCCAAAAAAATCCTGAGAAAGTGGTATTATGAAGTTCCACTAGAGAAATAAGAGACCTTTCCTTTACTATTGTCATAAAGAACATAATCTATATACTCACCAAATTGGATATATTTTGGGTGGGTAAACCTACCTAGTAGACTTTACCAAAGATACATTCCAAAATATTACACTACGAAAAGAACATGTTATCTCCCACTTAAAAATGTAATTCATAATAATGAGAGGAACATAAATACTATTTACTAACTTAAATTACATTTTTTGTTATTTATCGTAAAATACCACTTGGAGTACCCAAAATACATTCATCCACTCATGAAAACATGCATACTGAATAAAAATTCAAATACTCATGTGTAGTGATTCATCCTTCACCATGTTTTCACTTGTTGATATAAATTTTTGAGAATCCTATTTGCAACTGAGTTCCAATTCTATACCAACTAAGCCCCATATAATGAAAATATTAACACACACCACCCATATATGATAGGATTCTATATGAATTCATTCCATGTTAATAAATCCTTCTTTTTCAAACATTTCATGGAACATTTATCTTTCATTAAAATAAAACCAAAATTTAAAACTATATATCAAATGGATTTTCCAATTATAATCCAAATTCATATATTTCCTACATCATAAACCAAGAAGGATTTTCCTTCAATAATCTTCCAAAATTTACATTCCATATATAAGAAAAATATTAATAATTCTAATCCTTAATGTTCTAGGAAAAGTGGAGAAGAGATATATGTCACATTCCACTCATTGAGTAAAAAAACAAAGAACGCCATAATGTAACCTCTAGATCTAGGATAAAGACTCCATTACATTAATATACCAAACAAATATCTTAGAAGAACTCATCATAGATGGTAGATATAACTATAAAGTATTAGATATATCATTTTATATGAGCGGTCATGAGAAGATATAAAGATAATGGGGCAAAATAAAGGAATAATTTTGATACTAGTGATCAATCATATATAGTTCCATCAAAACCAGCTTCTAAATTAATGTGAACCACCATGAATTATTATGAGAGGATAAGATTTTGAGAACCTAATAAGGGAGGAGAAAATAAAGGTTTCATGGGTTAAAATTTAGTTAAATGCAAATTTTAATAGTATTAAATGTATGTGGTATGGTTATGTTTCATATTTTGGGAATCCTTTCTCAAACTGGGTGCATACAACTGCCTCTAAACTACCCCTCTCTTGGTTTGTTCATATGGTTTGAAAAATATTGCACCAACCATGATTTAATATTTATCCCCACATAAAAGTCTTCTCCTAGTCACAAAAAAAATTTGGAAAATTTTTTTGGAACCTATTATCCTCATAATACTGTTGCAAAGCTTCTAACAGAAAACTGTATGGTTCCTCTAACCTTTCTCAAATCATGCACCCATAGAAACACTTTCAAAACACAGAAAAATCATCCAAAAACTCATAAAACTCATATGAAGTATTATATAACATCAAAATAAAAAATAAAAGGGTTATTTACATAAAATGGTGGGTTTTATATAGAACTAGGTATAGTTCAATATAATGTTATAATTGTGTGTGGAGATGTGTGGTTGTGAAGGAGTCCTTTTAAAGATGGGAGGGGTGGAATTTTTTTAATATTTGGTTCTCAATATAAAAAAGATAATTAATTATATAGTAAAGTAGATACAATGTGTATAAAATCTAAAAATAGATAAGTGTGAGTTCGATCAATCCACTATCCTTGTAAAACCTTAAAATGTTATAATATATATTTTAAAATAAATATATTTTCTTTGATAGCTTGTGATACTCACAACCACAAGTATAAAATGAACTGTAATATAGGAAATCATTATATCCAAGCCATTAAACTTGTGTTATGAATAGTAATTAACACATTTTAAATATATTTAGGAATTTTAAGTTAAATTAAATACATAATTACTCAATTTTTACTAATTTCATTATATGTTTTAAAAATACATTTTTGCCCAGAAATGGTTTTTATTGCTTTTTCTGTAAAAATAATATAATTAATTTTTTCTAATTTTATAAAATTAATTTATAAAAGTAACCATATTTTTTAAATAAATTTTTTAAAATTATCTTATATTAATGTTTTGATAATTTTTTGATGATATTAATTTTTTGTGGAATAGCGAAAAAAACTAATTTTTATTGAAAACTGTCTTTTCGTTTAAATAATTTACAAAGTTAAATTTTTGTATAAAATTGTTTAAAATTAGTTTATTTATATTATTAATAATCCAATTTTGTTCATTGTAATTAATTTTATTTGTTTTTTTGTATAAAAACATTGTATACTTAAGAAAACAGCTTTTCTTGAAAGTTGTTTTTAATTATATTTTGTGGGTGTATTAGATAAGTAATATGTGAAAATTTTATATATTTAAATTGATAAAAATTATTAAATATTTTTAATTATAATTTCAAAATATGTTAATTATTTCACTTTCATTTTTTCTCATAATGAATAGTAAAAACGGTAAAAATTTGTTAGAGTGGTTAAGGATAAAACTGGTTTACCGGGGGTTAAACCAAAAGATATGGGCAATTTTTAAACTTATGATTGTATAAATAATATTTTATGGATATATTTAGACCTAATAATATAACAACTTAAAATATATGTACATTTGGAAGCATTTCTCTTTTTAATTACTTTATTATATTTTATTCTTTAAATAAATTCCAAGTGTTTCATCTCCCCCTCTTATAAAAGGACACCCATCATTCTCTTCATTACAACTTTGAACCTTATAGATAAAGAAACAAATACTTGTCTCTTATAAAACTTCATATATATTATATTCAAGTGTTTTTCTTCTTTAAATATCATTCTATGTCATTATAAGAAATAATCTAAGGGAGGACAACTGAAGTAGAGGTAATCATCTTAACCAACCTCTTTCAATTTATTTATTCCTCTAAATCCAATATATATATAGTATTCATCATAAAAATTTAAATTAAGTAACATAAATATATTTAAATTTTATTATGTTTATGAAACCACTAATATTCATCTATATTCCATCAAATGGGAAATGAATTTATTGCTCGTGTGTACGTGTGGGCAACCCCCGACACGTAGCGACACAATTTATTTTCCCTTTCCATATTTCAAGGATGGTTATTATGATGGTATTAATGTTAATATATTATATTTATGGAATATTTATAAACTTTTAATAATATAATAATATCTACCTTCTTATCTACGAATTATTTTCAAAAATATAAAGTCGATCATGAATACTTGTGGACTACCACCTCCACGAAGTGATGTAACTCATTTTTCGATTCCACTATACATAGATGGTAATAAAGGATCATTTAATGGATATATATATATATATATCATATATATGATATAATAATTATTCTATGATGTTTTATTAAAATTTACCAATCCTTCAATCCATCCATTGAAAAGTGAAAACATCATTCATGTGTACGTACGCATTATCAGCTTTATGAACAGTGTAATTCTTTTTTATAACTCTAACTTTTATGGAAGAATATAAATATGTATTTATTGAATATATATGATATTTAAATAATTAATAATAATCTTTATATGAAATAATCATAATCAATATACAAGGATCACAACTACTGAAATGAAATTATCATGAGAAAAGAAATAGTTAATACCCCAAAACTACGATTTTAATGTGGAATTATTAACAAATGGGTGTTTAAATGTTATAAGGGGATCATGTATTATATTATAATTATGAAAATTATTATTTAATATAATTATAGTACATTTATATTTTTTATAAATGAGTTTAGATAATGTTCTATGAAATTCAATGTTGAGTTAAGGGATTTATGTTACAATCTCATTGTTTATCAAGATTATTTTTTATCATGCTTATAATGATGAAATTTCATGATATACCTATAAATAATCTCATTATTTTTCTTCTCCTATATTTATTTATAGAGAATACATTTTTCCTTTCATTTTCTTATCTTTTCGAACTCATGATATTGAAAGATGTTTTTGTGGAAAACTGACTATATTTCACTCCTCTGACGAAAATATTTTTTCTTTCATGTGCACGATTTCACTAAAAAATAAAGAATATTTTAATATTATTGTATGATATTTTAAAGTCATTTTTTTAATTTTTTAATTTGTTAAAAAAATGTTTTAAAATGAATCTACCTTTCATTTTCAAAAGGAATTAATTTTAACATTTTACTGAAAATGTGAAAGGAATATTTATTTTAATACACATGGCATGAATCGAACATATTTCTATCATGAATTGTCAATGATTTGAATCTTATTTTATAAGTTTCCATTGTGATTTTCAAATAAAATTTTTCCATAATATTTGAGAAATTTTTAGATTTTAAATATGTGATTTCAAAATGAAAAGGTTATTTACCTCAACAAATATTCCCGATATACATTAAATGAATTTCCATCTAATATGAAATATTTTTATGTTACTTATTATTTACTTGGGATGTGAACCAATGATACCATATAATTTAATTAATTTGTTGTCTTATAATTATAATAATTTATTATTGGTTTTATGAAATAGGTTTCTTTTCCATATGTAAATTAAGTTATGTAACCTATTTCTTTTCCACATTTTATGCAATGATGAAATAATAAAAATTTTGAGAATCCCATTCCCTTTTCATGAGTTCTGATATCATAAGATCCAAAATATTTTTAGAGTTATCTCATGTGGAAATTTGGGTACTTTTTGTTTTATTTAAGTACCTTTGGTTAGATTTATGACTTATGGTGCATTTTTATAATGACCCATATATTATATTGATATCACTTCAGAATTGAAGTATATGTATTGAAACATATAAAAAACCATGACAGAACCATATAAGTATAGTGTCTTTAGAAACTAGAAAACATAAAAAACAATTACGTAAAGAATCTACATTTTCTCCAGTTTATTTCATCATATCTAGACTCTTCTTTGGAATATCAGACTTAATACCCTTCTTCACATCCTAGGAAAAAAACATATAAATGGGTGATATAAAATTCTTAGAAAGGGTAATCAAATGAAATGACAATCCTATCATATTCATAATAACATAAAATTCAAAAATCTTATCCTATATATAAAAGATCATAATATCATATCATGGGATAAATCATAAAAGTGAAATGTAATCCCAATAGTCATAACATAAGACATGAAATTTTGAGGCATACACATAAAATCATAAAAAAATCATTTCATATTAGTCAAGGCCCTTTTCCAAGACCATCATATTAGGAAAAGTCCATTACTAAACTACACTCTCTCCTCATTCCAACCCTGTATCACTAATCCGGATTAACTTCCGATTCCAGCCATGTCTATCACCTGAGATTTAAATCATTACCCAATGCATTTTAGGGAGATATTGTACCTACCAATCTCATAATGAAACCATTCTTACGTATTCCACAAAACATAAAAACATTCACCATATCATAAACCATGAAATAAAATGGGTTTCTTAAACATCATTCCATCATAACATAATCCATATAAAACATCCTTCCACAATTAACACAATAAAATCATATTAATAACAGGGATATAAAAATAACCCTATTTAAAAAACAATATATTTGATTGAAAATCCTATTGGTGTTTGTGATATGTCTCTTGAGGTTTTTTAGGGTTCTGAGTCATTGAAGAAGGATGTGGTTCCCTAGGCTAACACGAAGGTGGCTAAAGTATTTAGTAGGTTGAGGCTAGATTTGGAGGATCCAAGAGGAATTACTGTACATAAGGGGGTAGAATTAGTTTTTCTTAGAGGGGATTGGTTGGGATGTACTTTTTATGGGGGAAGTTGGTTCTAGAATTGATGGTGGGGGAGAGTGAGTTTTTGAATTGGATGTGGACAAATCTCTTAGAGCCAGGGAAGTTGGGGGGCCAGATGATATTGTTAGGTACATGCTACAATTGTCTAATAGGTTTTAAGACCATCTTGAGGAGGGTCTGAATTCTGATACCATAGAACTGGTTATTATTGATGGGGTCTATGTGAAGGATCTCAATGGAAGCAATCATGGTGTCTCGGCTTATGATGATTTTATTTCGAAGAGTAATAGATGTATTATGAGGAGAAAGGGGAGGATGGACTACTGCTTTTTACCACCGCTATTAGTGACTCGGTCCTATGAAAACATAAATGATAAGAAAATATTCTCTAAAACATTGAACCAATAGAACACAGGGATCCATGATGATCCAATCATGGAGCTACTTTTATGCTCCAAAGATGAGGTGGTTGAGCAGGCCTTGTTACTTAATGAAACTGAAGAGAAGGCGGCTAAAATGATGGGGAGGTATCTAAGGATAGTCCAAACTAAGGATAAATTTTTATGGATTGAAAAATAGGATTTAATTCTAGTAAGGTTATTTAATAAATGGATTATCAGCATTGATGAATATATACATTCATGGGATCAGCTGGCTTCTGAGTTTGAAAGATTGATGTTGGAGGTTCTACGTACCCAGGTTTTATCATTATCATGTAAATTGGTTAGGTGAAAAAACTATTCTAGACTCAAGTTAATTTATAATGATCTTGTTTAATTATGTGTCCATTGTTTGTGGGTTGATTTGGTAGGATCGTTCTCATGAGTGGTCTACTGGTGTATTTGTCTCTATGTGGTTTTGATGTGTGTTTTGATGCTTCTCAACCATCTTGCTACTGGGATCTTCTTCAGATGGGGTTAGATCATGAAGTCTTCACTAGTTATTTCCATTTATAACTGTAGGAATAAGAGGGTATGGTTATGCCATTGGTTCTGGGCTTGTGCAACTTTTCACGAGACAACTTGTTGAATGGTCCTACATCGATGGAGTCTTATAGACATGGTTCATTTGATGGGTGGGGGCATATTCTATAGAGTTTCATGGTTTTTATCTATTTTTTTGTTTTGTGTTAACAATTGTGGACTCTATGGTTTCTCTATTTTTCCTTAAAAGTGTTTGATTATAAAAAAATGTTAATTTTCATTTGTAGATACTTATGAATAAACATTCTCGAATAAAACAATATTTGGAATGTTATCCATTACCATAAGTCAGATATGATTTGTCTATATCTGAACTTCCTGTATAATGATTCAAATAATTTTACTAATTTATTCTTGATTTATAATAATTTTTATGATAACATTTATGATCATATTTTCATATGTTGGTTAGTAACATTTCATTTTTATTTGTTATTCGGGTATTAACTGCTTTATGTTCTTATGTATGTTTTGTCGGATAAGTTCTTATTTCTATTTATAGGCCATTATTATATCATTTTCTTTGTGGTATTAGTATAATATATATCATATGTATTCATTAAATTCATTTATATAATCATTGTTTAATGATGATTATGTAGAATGAATCACACCACACTGTGGAGATGGTAAGTCGTACATACGCACGAGCGACGATATCGTTCCTTTAATTGTTGAATGGTATTTAATTGGATATTTTACAGTATCCGAGAATTATTATCATGTTACAATAATCATGTATAATTATATTTACAACATTATACCCATCAATGTAATGTGGTGGGGAAAACAGATGACACCACAACGTGTAGATGGTAAGGAGTACGTACGCACGTGCGGTGATTTCATTTTTTGTAGGATGGATAGAAGCTTAAATAGGGTTTTTTCATAATTATAATAACATATCAATATATTAGGTATATTAATTTTATTACATTATAATTAAAAAACTAAAGAATAGGAAGTATAAGAAGAAATAAATTTGAAGGAATCGGTAGAAGAGATTACCTCTTCCTTGACGTGCCTCATTTAAAATTCATTAAGGCATTAGAGTTAGTCTTTTGAGAAGACCAGAACCTCAAGGATGAAACTTTGAATGTTGAGAAGAGAAATGGGAAGGGTTTTTCTGAGAATGAAGGCACAAAATGGAGTGAAGAGGAGGGGTAGGAGGTGCCCTTTTATAAGAGAGGGGAGGGGAACTTTAAGAAACTCTTCAAAATATTAATTTATTATAAATTTACTATTGAAATAAAATTGTCCAAAACTAATTTAATTAGAATTTTATATTCCCCTTTATCAAATACCTATCATATAATAATTTTTAGAAAATTTTTGAATATATTTTTTTATCCTTTTCTTTTTTGTTTAACCCTTATTTTACCCGTTTTAATCATACTGTGATATCATGTTATTTACACCTTGTGGGTTAGTGTAATTACCATATCATGTAAAATAACCCAAAAAATTATTTATGACATTTTTGGACATATATTAACTATTTTTCTGAATCATATATTTTTAGTAATTTCATCTATTTTAATAAACTATTTTATGTTTTAAGTTGTGAATTGTGTCAATTTTGGACACTATTCAAACATGATTTTTTAAAAATTTATAAAAATTATATTCCTTAAAAAATAAGCAGTTAACTAAAATATAACATTTCAATGTCATCCATAAAATTCATGTATGAAATCAAAATAACCCAATTATGTTTTTTTAATATTTATAAATTTATTTATTTGAATCATTAATTAATGAGGTAATCACTACATCATATTTGTGTCCAAAGTAAATCTATTTATACAATCTCTAAAAATTATAAATAAACTACCATGAAGTAGGAAATATTTTTATCTTTCTATTGACTATTTATAATCATAGATATCAGTTATATAACCCTATATTAAAGTCTATTTTATAAAAGATATATGTTTTGGTTATAAATATCTTTAAATTAAATTAATTCTTATAAAATGTCATTTTCACATCAAAGTGAATCCACAGGTCCAAAAATCGACTCATGTATTTAAATGGTTGAAAATATATCAACCAATATGATTGGCACCTGTTTTGGGTTGTTTTATATTATTAAATTATTATTTTTACCCATATTTTCTAGATTTACCCTTTAACCCTGTTAAATAAAATATTTACTGAAGATACTATTCATAATGTCCAAAAATAAAAGTTTCCTATTCACATAATTTGGACCGTATGATTCAAAATTTAAAACTATTTATCCAAATTCAAAACACATAAGTTGAAGTAATTAATTTAAAATTATTCCCGTTGTTGAAATGAGAAAACAGGCTTGAAAAGTGAAAACATTACAAGAGATTGAAATGTTTTTACCTTAGAATTCAATGTAAAATAAATACTAATGACAAATTATATTAAATTGTAATAATATATTCTATTTATACATTAAAACTATTCATTATTATAATTTAATAAAATATATTATCTCAATGAAAAAAGTTAATTTTTAATTAAAATTTAGTGTATTTTTACTATTCATCAAAACATGAAAGTTATCAAAAAAATAACAGAAATTTATCCAAAGTATATTTTTATAACCCGCTTCAAAATAAAATGTTTATGTTGTTATATATAAATTATTAATGTGTGAAAACCTAATGTGACAATGGGTTCTCTATTCAAAGGTATAAAAATTTTCTTTTAAAAAATAGGTTCTTATACATAAAATATGGTTTTATTCATTCCCTATAAATAAAATTTCAATTAGATGAATGAAAAAAATATTATTAATTATATGAAACATATATCTCATTAATCTCATTACAAAATGTAATTCACTTGAAAAAATACAAATATATAATTGATTTATATTTCCCATAAATAATTAATAGCCAATGAATTCAAAATAAATTTTCATAAGTTAGTTATAATTAATCCCGCTAACCTAACAGCTAGGATATAATGGTAATTTTATATTAAGTTCATCTTATAGTTCATTTAAACTCAAGATTGAATGAAAATAAAGCTACTGATGAATAAAAATTATTTAAATAAAATATTTCATAAAAACAACCTGGTGTTACATTCTACCCCCCTTAAACTGAATATCACCCTAGAAATTCATCACTTGGAAATAAACAAATGAAAATACCTCTTTATCATCATATCCTCAAGCTCACATGTAGCTTCTTCTAATTGGTTGTTCCTCCTTAAAACATTAACCAAGAGAGTTGTCTTGTTTTGTAGAACTTTTTCACTACAATCCAGAATCTCTATCAGTTGTTTTTTATAAGAAAGATCATGGTCCAGTGGTACAAATTTGGAGCATAGTACATGTGAATGTTCGGTTATATACATTCTCAGGAGAGATACATGGAATACATCATGAACTTGAGAGAGATTCGGTGGAAGCGCCAATTAGTAGGCTACCTTCCCAACACAATCCATTATTTTAAAATGACCAATATACCTAGGGATCAGCTTTCCATTCTTTCCAAATCCCATTACTCTTTTTCATGGAGATATTCAAAAGAAAACCTTATAACTCACGTGTAACTCTATGTCTTTTCTTCTGTTGTCAGCATAATTTTTTTGTTGAATCTGATATGCTCTTATGTGTTGTTGAATAGATCTGAACTTTTCTACCATTTCATCAACAAGATCGGGTCTTAATAGATTTTTTTCCCCAACATCAACCTAACAAGTTAGAGTTATTCACTTTTTTCTATGGAGGTCTTCATAAGTAGCCATCTGAATACTGGAGGTGAATCTATTATTGTAAGAAACTTCTCCCAAGGGTGGGTGTTTATCCCGACAACCTTTGAAATACATAGAGAAAGATCTCAACATGACTTCCAGAGCATGAATTTTCCTCTCAGACTAACTGTATGTCTGAGGATGATAAGTAGTGATGAAACATAACTTTGTATCTAAAGAATGAAAAAGACTTTTCCATAACATTGAGGTAAACCTCAGATCCCGATATGATATAATGGAATGTTTTACTTCAGGAAATCTTACCACTTCCTTTACATGTATTCTGACAAGCTGATCAAGAGAGAAATCCTCTTAAATTGTAATGAAGTGTGCCAACATTGTTTGAAAATAAATTATAACCCAGATAGAATTATTTCCATTGGATTTTTTGGGATTTCCGATGGCAAATTCCATAGTTATGTTTTCCCATTTCTATTATAGTATGGGTATTTGTTGTAACATACCTTTATAATTTTGTCTCTCAACCTTAACTTGATGAAAAACTGAGCATTGAGAGGCATATAAAACAACATTTCATTTCATTTCATCCCACCAGAATTACTCCCTTAGTTCCATGTACATCATTGTGCTTCCAGGGTGAACAGAGAATAAAGAACTATGAGCCTCCTCTAATAGCTCCTTATTTAATTCTGGTATGGTAGGAACACAAACCCAATTCCTACACCTAATTATTTCATCACAATAAAGATAGAATTCGGGAATGTTTCTAACTTTCTTTTGTAACTCTACATCTTCCTTATATGCCTATTTAATCTTCACTTGTATAGATGGTTTAACATTCATTTGAGAAATATATGATTTCTCCCCATCAATTAATATTTCAAGATCAATCCTTTTAAATCCATAAATATTGGATGTTTCGTGATCCTCATCACGGATAATCCGGAATGGTCTTTTTAACTCGAATCATTTTCCACCTTATTAACTTTCCTAGGGTGGTAATGTATTAAGCATTCATAATCTTTAATCAACTCCAACCATCTTATTTGGTGCATATTCATCTCCTATTTTTTGAAAATATACTTTAAACATCAATGATTAGTATAAATATAACAAGTTTCACCATAAAGATAATGCCTTCATATCTTTAATACAATGATTACCGTAGCTAAATCCAAATCATGATTTGGGTAATTTTGCACATGGTTTTTCATTTGTCGTGAGACATAATCTATCACCACATCATTTTGAATGAGAACTCACCCAAGACCCTTCTTGGATACATCACTGTAGATCACAAACCTTTATCCACTACAAGAAAGTTTCAGCACAGGTGCACTGGCTAACCTTCTTTTCATCTCATTGAAATTATCTTCAAATTCCTCCATCTAAACAAACATAACTCCTTTCCGAGTCATGTTGGTGACTGGATTAGTTAATTGGGAAAAATCTTTCACAAAGAATTGATAATATCCATCCAAACCAAGAGAACTTCAAATATTATTTATTTTTCTTGGTCTCAACCATATTTCAATAACCTCCATTTTTTTCCATAGATATCACCTATATTTAGATTATTTGATTCAAAAAATAAAACTTTGGGAATCCAAAATGCACACATGGTAAATTTGGAATATAGATTCTCCTTTCTCAGGGTCTTTAGTGCAATTCTCAAGTGATCTTCATGTTCATTCTTAATCTTTTAATAATAAATAATATCATCTATAAAGACTACAATAAACAGTTCAAGATAGTCTCTAGATACTATATTCATTAGATCCATGAAGATAACATGGGAATTAGTTAGAACAAAAGGCATCACTATAAATTCATAGTGTCTATACATTGTACATAATTTTGTCTTTGGTATATCAACTTTTTGAACCTTAATTGATGATATCATGAATGAAGATCAATCTTGGAAATGTATTGAGCTTTGAGTAGTTGGTCAAATAAGTCATCAATGTCGGGAAGAGGATATTTTTTCTTGATATTGATATTGTTATGTTCTCAATAATCAGTGAAAAGTCTCATTGATCCATATTTCTTCATAACAAACAAAATAGGTGCTCCCCAATGTGACACACTAGGGTGTATGAATCCTTTATCAAGATTCTCTTGGAGTTTCTTCTTTAATTCCTAAAACTCAATTGGGACCATTGTGTCTTTAAAATAGGCATAGCACCTAGTATGTGTTCTATTGAAAACTCAACTTCATGATTAGGTGGAAGACCTAGAAATTCATCCAGAAAGACATCATCAAACTCCCATACAGTGTGTGTATTCATAATCATGACTTTCTCCCAATCCATTTGAGATAAAAACCATTATATATTGGAATCAATAACTATAATATGGAATAAATATCCACTGGGAAGTTATACTCATCCTTTCATCGATAGATGGTCATAGATTTATCTGGAATATGAAACATCACTTCCCTTATTTGGAAATTAATATGAGTTCCATATAAAGAAATCCAATCCATGACAAGAATGACATAATATTCCACTATAGGGAGGATCACAAGATTTTAAGGAAGCACTTTCCCATAAAATACAATTATATAAGAATTTTAAACATTTGATGTGACTTTTGTGCCATTAAGAATTGTCACAACTAAATAAATGTCCAATTATTGAGGTAATACAGTGATACCCTTAGAAAATTCTTTAGAAATAAAAGTTTGGGTGGATATAGAATCAAATAAAACATTTTCTACATTATAGTGGATGGTAAGTGTACTATTCACCAATTCATTATCGTACTCTATGTCGCTGATAGTAATTGCATGTGACTTTCCATTATATTTGGCCTTAAGAGATTTTTGACGTTGATCATCATCAATAACCCTTGGATTAGGGAATTTATTCCCATAATCCCCCATTTCCTTTCAATTGTAACATTGAAGTGTAGGAGGTGCATTCTATGTATCCCTTTCATTGTTCACATCATTATACATATTTTTCTCATCACATTGGCATTAAATTACCCGATTAAATTCTTTTCCACACATAAAACATCTACTACTTCCTTAAAGACAATTATATTCATGTTTCTTTCCAAACTTTGAGCATAAGGGAAAACTCATCTTATTTCTCATTTGGTATTTAGATTTTACTTTAAATTCCATTTTCATCTTCTTATCAAACCCATATCATTTATGGGTTACTCTAATCTCCATCTCAACCTTAAGAGCACATCGAACAATTTCTGTGTAGATATTGATGTCATTTATGGATAATTCCCTTCAGATACATGGTTTTAAGCCACTAATGAATTGATTAATCTTACTCTCTGGTTGGATAATAATTCAAGAAACATACCTTGAAAGTATTGTAAAATTTTCTTCGTAGGTACCAATGGATTCATCACAATTTTTCATAAGTTTAAGGAACTCCTTCTCCATATTTGTTCTAATAATACATGGAATGTATTTATTGAAAAATGAGTTCTTGAAATCTTCTCATTCCATGGACTCAATTTCATCGCTTTGCCTCATATTCTTAATAATATTCCCCCATTTATCTAGTTCACCATCCAAAGGATATAATATTAAGGTGAATTTTTCATGATCATTATATTATAGAATAGAAAATATCTATTCAGTGGTATTGATCTATTTTTCATCCACTAATGGATCAGAAGACCCGCAGAATGAAGGTAGAAATTGCATCATGAAGGATTCAACATAGTGTTTCTCCTTCCTTTTCTTGATTGTAAGTCATTCATTATTCATAGATCGAGAAAATTGTGTGATCATGGCTACAAGATTTTCCATACTATCTTCCATAATATTTGGTTGTTCAGGGGGACAATCATTTTATTGCATGTCGCATTAAGCATTATCGTGGTTCCTTCAGTGTCCATCCATTCACTGAAACCAAGAATCATAGTGTGAGAAACACTAATCATAACATCAAAACCACATAATCAACAATAAAATATCAATTTAGTACACTTTATGTTTTATATGTGGTTATTCATGGTCGTTTCTAAAACACTAGGATTTTATCTTATAGTTAGACATATCCTTATGGTTCTTACAAAAGCTTTCTCCTATGTGTTTCCAAAGGTTAACTATACCATTCATCTGATACAAACTATAATTATCCATACTTCACATACATTTATATCCCTTTATAATTTAATTATATTAATTACAACATATAAAAAACCATGACAGGGCCATATATATGTATAGTTTCTTTAGAAACATGGAAACATAAACAACCAGTTCATAAAACATCTACATTGTCTTATATTTATTTCATCATATCTAGACTCCTTTTTGGCATATCATACTCGATACCCTTCTTAATGTCCTAGGTAAAAACAATCATATAAAAAGGTGAGCTCAAATTCTTAGTATGTGTAAAAAAAATAACAATCATGTCATATTCATAAGAACATAACATTTCAAAATATAACACTTCATATAAAAGATCACAATATCATATAATTTGGTAAACCATAAAATTTAAATTTAATCCCAATAGTAATAACATAAGACATGAAATTTTTTTGGCATACAATAATAAGCATATAAAATCATTTCATATTAGTTAATTCCCTTTTCCAAAACCATCATTGCGGACAAATTCAATTACTGAACTGAGTTCTCTTCTCATTCCAGCCCTGTATCAGTCAACCAGATTAACTTTCTGTACCATCCATGTCTATCCCATGAGACATAAATCATCACCAAATGCATTCAAGGGAGATATATGTCCCACCCATCTTATAATGAAACATATCTTACATATTCCACAAAACATAAAAACATTCACTATAGCATTACCCATGAAATAAAATGGATTTCTTAAACATCAATCCAACATAACATAATCCATATCAAATATCATTCCATAATAAACACAATAAAATCATATTAATAATAGGGATATAAACATAACCCTATTGAAAGAGAATAATCTTAGATGGAAAATAATTTTGATAAAACGCTTGATATTAATTCTTGAGGAAAATATCCCTTCTTCTTCAAAAATGAAATCTTTTATCAAACTATCATTAAAATTTTAAAGAAAATAATTGAGATGAAAATAAACATGAAAAAATATAGAGGAATCATCATTTTAATATGGAATTATAATGATTTAAAAACCCATTCATTCCATAGAAGTTAAATAAAACATTATCCTCATACTTTTTCTAGAAAAGTAAAAACTTACCTCATATGGTAAAAAAAGAAAGATTCCTTCCAAACCATGTAGTAAAAGTCAAAATGGGTGAAAATGACTTTAAACATACATATAATAATATTGCATAGTTTATGATAATATTTTTATAAAACTTCAACATAGAGGATAAATATATACCTAGTAGATACTTACGAGTAAATACTCATGGATAAAACGAGATTTCAAAAGTTATCCCTTACCTTAAGCCTAATATAATTCGTATGTATCCGAAACTCATGTATAAAGACTTAAATAATGTTACTGGATTATTCTAGAATAATAATCATTTCTCTGATAACATTTATGGTCATATTTTCATCCATTTGTTAGTAATATTTCATTATTATTCATTACTCGGGTATTAATTGCATTATGTTCTTATGTTTGTTCTGTCGGATAAGTTCTAATTCCTCTTTCTAGGTTATAGTTATATCATTTAAATCATAGAATTAGTATAATTTATATAATATTTATTCATTCCATTAATTTATATTGTCATGGTTTAATTAATATTTTATTGAACGAATCATATACTATCGTGGAGACGGTAAGCCGTACGTACGCACGAGTGACAATATCGTTCACAAAATTGTTGAATGGTATTGAAGTGGATGGTTTTTAGTATCTTAAAATTTGTATCATGTTATAATAACCATATATAGTTATTGTTTACACCATTATACCCATCCATGTAATGTGGTGGTGAAAAACATATTACTCCACGATGCGGAGTCCGTAAGCGGTACGTACACATGCACGGTGATTTCATTTTTCGTAGGATGGATAGAAGGTGAAATATGGTTATTTTATTTTTATAATAAAAAATAAATATAAGAGTTATAGTTATGTTATTACTTTATAATGAAACATTTAATGAATAGGAAATATAAGAAGAAAGAAATTTGAATGAATCGGTAGAAGAGATTACCTCTTACTTGACGTGCCTCTATTAAATTTCCTCCTAGGGCACTAATGTTTGTCTTTTGAGAAGAAAATAACCTCTAAAATGTTACTAAGGAAGTTGATAAGAGAAATGTGTATGGTTTTTTTGAGGTTGATGGATTAAAATTTAGTGAATAGAAGGAGGAGGTGGATACCTTTTATACGAGAGGAGAGTGGTACTTTAAAAAACACTTCAAAATATTAATATGTCATATATTAAATTTCGACCAAAAATTTTCCAAAACATATTTAATTAGAAGATAAGATTATTTTAGTTCTAATAAACAACATGCAGTAGTTTTTATGCATTTTTAACATGTTTTTTATCCTTATCTTTTTAGTTTAAACCTTAATTTACCCTTTTTATCATACCATGATATCATGTTATTTATACCTTATGGGTTATTGTAATTACCATATCATGTCAAATGACACAAAAGAAGTTATTTATTACATATTATGACTTATATTAACCATTTGGATGAATATTATATTTTTAGTAATTTAATATCATTTAATAAACTATTTTATGTTTTAGGTTATGAATTCTATCAATTTAGACACTATTCATGCTTTAATTTTTAAAAAAAATTAAAACTTTCATAAATAGAAAATAACGAAATAAATCAAAGATAATAGGTCAATTTCATCCATAAAATTCATATATTTCATAAAAATAACAACATTATATTTGTTTAAATATTTTTAAATTCATTTGTTTGAATATTTCATTAATGAGGTAATAAATACATCATATTTGTGTCATAAATAAAATAATTTATATAATCTATACAAATTATAAATAAAACACCATGATGTAGGAAAACAATTTATATTTACAATTACTATTTATAATCATATAGATCAATTATATTACCCTATTTTAAAATCTTTTTATTAAAAGATATATGTTTAAGTTATAATTATCTTTACATTAAATTAATTCTTATAAAATTTCATTTTCACATCCAAGTGAATCCATGGGGACCAAAAATAGATCCAAGGATTACAGAGTCTTAAATATCTCAACCGGTCATATTAGGACATGTTTTAGGGTAGTTTTATATTTTTTTAATTATTGTTTACCCATATTTACCAAATTTACCCTTTAACCATGGTAAATAAAATATTTACTAAAGTTACTATTCATAATGTCCAAAAATAAAAGGTACGTATTCACACTACTTGTATATTATAATTCCAAATATGGAATCCATTTCTCCAAATTCAAAACATATAAGTAGCGGTAATTAATTTAAAAGTATTCTTATTGTTGAAATAAGAAAATAGGGTTTAAAATTAAAACATTGCAAGTGATTGAAATGTTTTTTCCTATGAATTTATTGTAAAATTAATGATAATGTAATAAATTATATTAATGTGTAAAAATATATTCTATTTATACTTTAAAACCATTAAATATTATAACTTAATCATATAAATTATCTCGATTAAAAAAGTTGTTTTTAATTAAATTTAACTTATTTTTACTATTCATCAAAACATGAAAGTGATCAGAAAAATATCAGAAATTTTTCCAAAGTAAATTTTTATATCCCCCATAAAAAAAATCTTTTTTTCATAAAAATATTATTAATTTTTCAAAATATAAATATAGAATTTCTTCTCCACTCAAAGGTATAAAATTAACATTTTAAAAAATAGGTTCTTATACATAAAATAATGTTTTATTCATACCCTATGATTATAATATAAATTTTATGATTGAAAACAAATATTTTTTAAGTATATGACACATATATCTAAATAATCTCAATACCAAAGTAATTCACTCGAAAAAATACCAATATCTAATTTATTTATATTTTTCATAAATAATTAATAGCCAATGAATTCATAAGGCATTTTCAAAAGTTAGTTATAATTATTCCCGCTAACATAATGGCTATGGTGTAATTATAATTTTATATTAAGGTGTTCTCGTGGTTTTTTTAAACTCACGATTGAATGAAAATAATTCTACTGAAGAATAAAAATTATTTAAATAAATTATTTTTTAAAAACATATGTGTGTTACAATTTGGGTGGAGTTTTAAGAAAATTTGGAGAAAAGGGGACTATGAACTTTTGGTGCATAGTTAGACTATATTATGAACCTAATCGAGCTAACTGTGTGACCCCAGATAGTGATGGTCACATGGTTGACATACAGTCTGTAAAATCGTGTTCCCTTGCCCAGAAAAACCATGTGTGAATTTTTATTTCATCATAATATTTATTTTAAAATACCATGAACCCTTGAAACACCCTCATTTTGACCTTGGATTAGGACCTATTATTTTTGGGTGATTCCCTATATTTCCTGAGGGGTCCCAAGGTTATAATACCTCCTTTATTAAATATTCAAATCCAGAATTTAATATATAATATTCTTCCGGTAAGTTGATCTAATCCTAATCTTTATTCCATATAATCTTCCTTCTTATCTTGATATTTTTGTGTAAAGTTTTCTCTGTTTCATTATATCTAAACCTAATTAGTGAGATCTAGATCTAGGATTGTATATCTAAATATAGATTTGTTATATCTTGATATCTTTGATCTTGGTTTTTGGATTAGATCTAGATCTCATATCTATGTTGTTGTGCGGCTCGAATTTTGTGTATTTCTGTTGAATGAGTGTTCTTCAACCAATTGAGGTAGGTGGTCTAAAATATGAATCCCAAAATCATGATTTTACTATATATATGATATTTGTAGAATTTTTAGAGTTGTATAGAAATTATAATCACTAATTATATTAATTAATGTTGTAAATTAATTAATGGAGATAATTATGAAATTTGAGAATTGGGGATCATTGAATGAGATAACTAATTAGAGAATTAGTGAGAATATTTTAAGTTTTATAATTATAATAATTAATTGTGGGAATTAATTATGATGGAATTGAGATGGTATATTTTTGAAATTAATTGTGGAATTAATTGTGGGTTAGGAATGTTATAAATTGAGATAATTAATTGATGAATTGATTTTGAGTAAGTGATTAGTTAAAGGTGGGATTAAATAGAGAGATTGATGTGCTCACTTAATTGATTAATTAATTAATTTCCTGTAACATCACGATATGTTTTTAGGTACTTTTTATGTTTCTGAGTACCTCTGTTTTGGAGTAGTGATGAATGGGAGAGTCATGATAACATTAAATGCTGTATTAGGGCGACGAGGAAGTTGCACGGGTTGTCTAAACTGTGCGGCCAAACCATGCGTAGTTGGTCTTGGAGGCAGTAGATTCTACACAAGCAGTGTAGAGTCCTGAAGCCTAACGTACATGAACATTACATTACTTTTGCGGAATACTTAATACATAACAAAAATACACACACAATGATCGTAATAGTTTAGTGTCTTTGGAAACTCGGAACGTAATCTTCTAATCCTGGTGAAAGATCTTCAAAATCTCCCACAAAGATATTCCATTTTTTTTACCTAAAACCTTTCTTTATATCCTGGGGAAAAGAAAACATAAAATGGTGAGCTCAAATGCTCAGTAAGGGTAAACAAAAGAAATATCAATCACATAATTTTCATAAGAACATAACATTTTTGGAAATCTTAACCTGCAAAAGAGAGCATAATTTCATAACATGGGATAAATCATAGTAGTGAAAATGAAACCCTTACTTAAAACATTACTCATTGTGGCATACACACATAATCATAGAGAATCATTTCTTGTTAGTCAAGACTCATTGCCAAGACTATCTTAGTGGACAAAGTCCCTTTCTGAATCGAGTAATCCTCGTTTCAGTCCTGTTTCACTGAACCGGTATAACCTACCATTCCAGCCATGTCTATCTCATGAGATATGAAATCTTTACCCAATGCATTGGAGGGAGATATAGGTCCCACCCATCTCATAATTATACCATTCTTATGTGTGCCACAAAATCATAAATCATACATCATTGCATAACCCATGTAATAAAAATGGGATTCTTAAACAACATGACATCATAAAACCATTCATATAAGATAAAGGAATTCATAAACATAATTCCATCACAACATAGTCAAATCAATGTAAAAATATGGATAGAAACAGAACCCTTTATTATCTTAGATGGAAAATAATTTTGATAAAACACTTGAAATGAATTCTTGAGGAAAATATCCTTTCTTCTTCAAAATCAATTTCTTTTCACAAAACATCATACAATTTTAAAAGAAAGAGATTTTATTAAAAATAGTCATGAAATATTTTGGAGGAAGGTTCATGAAAATAAGGCTTTATAAAACCGTAAAAATCCGTTCGTGCCGTATAAGTTAAAAAAACATTCTTCGTACTTTTGTCGGAAAAGTCAAAAAGTACCTCGTACGGAAAAACGACAAAAGATTCCTTTCATATTCTTTACTAAAAACTCACCTAAGGGTAAAATTGGATTTAAACTATTGCAAGTGGATGGAAACAATATTACATATTGAGGGAACATGGATGTGGATGATAAAATACACCCCAGTAAATACTTACGAATAAACAATCTCGAATAAAAATGAGATTGTGATATTTTCCCTTACCTTAGGTCCGACTTGATTTGTAAGTGTCCAAACCTCCTGTATAATGATTTAAATCATGTTATTGACTTATTACAGAATCATATTCATTGTTATGATATCATATATGGTTCACTTATGACATTATATTACCCGTTCTTTTGTAAATTCCATGTTAAAGAAGCGTTTTGGGTAAAATCGTTTCATTTATCGTAGGTGTTTTGACTTGTTGTTCTTGACATCATTATTACTTATATCATGATTTACTTACTTCCAGAATATAAAATATGATTTATATATCATATATATTCAGTATATATATATATATATATATATAATAGGTAGATAAATAAAATGAAAAACACCGTTCATGGAGACGGTAGTCCGTACGTACGCATGAACGCTGTTTTCCTTTCCTTATTGTCTTGAAATGGAAGTAAGTAGATGACATACATATGTATATATATACATAAATCCAGTAGCTTTATAATGTCATATATTTCATTATTATTTCTTATATATACATTATAATCATTCTTAAATGGTTAACATGGAGAATGAATCTCATCGCGTCGTGGAGACGGTATTCCGTACGTACGCATGAGCGATGATATCATTTATATAAATATTGAATTGAATTGGAGTGTATTATACAATATATCAGAATCAATATGATGTTGTAATAACTATGTATAGTTATTCTTTACACCATTATACCCATCCATGTAAGGTGGTGGTGGAAAATAGATTACACCACGGCGTGGAGACGGTATTCCGTACGTACGCACGCGCGGTGATTTCTTTTTCCGTAGGATGGATAGATGGTGAAATAGGGTTGTTTCATACTTATAATAACATATCAGTATATGAGTGATACTGATGTTATTACTTCATAATGAAACAACCTAAGAAGAAGAAGTGGAAGAAGAAATAAAGTTGAAAGAATTGGTAACGGTAATTACCTCTTCTTTGAAGTGCCTCTTTGAGACCTCCTCTTAGGGCACTAAAATTGGTCTTTGAGGAAGACCAGAACCTCTAGGATGTTGCTAGGGAAGTGGAGAGGATAAATTGGCAGGGGTTGGCCGAGCTTGAGTGCTCAAATTGGTGTGAGGAGGGGAAGGAGGTGTCCTTTTATAGGGGAGGAGAGGGGCACCTTAGGAATATCTCAAAATATTATTTTATATTAAAGTCAAAATCGGTTTATAATGGTTCCAAAGGGTCTTATTTCGAAGATAAAGTGGGGATGGGTCGAAATCCTATCAACCAATAGTATTTAGACAAGTTTAGGGTATTATTGTAACCTTATCAATTAGATTTAACTCTAAGTTAAATAATTTAACTTTTACCGTGTCTTTTTGTTTTCTTTCACTATATGGTTAATAAACTTACTATAACATGCCAAACGAACCCCAAATTGTATATTATTAATACATATATCCTTATATAAGTCATTTGGCCGAACCTTAGATTTTTAGGAATAAAATAACAATTAATAATATAATATTTGATTTAAAAACTATTTTATGTCAATTTTGACACTATTTGATATATGATTTTTGTGAAAGTCATAACAGAATTATATGTTCGAACCAAGTTGATTAAATCAACACTAATATATCATAGTAACCTATAAAATTAGTGTAATTCATAAAAAGTCTTAAATTACATTTATTTTGGTATTTATATTATCAATTATGTCAATATTTCATTAATAAGATAATTACTACATCATTTTTGTGTCATAAATAAATTATATTATTTGATGTCTAAAAATTACAAATAAAATACCATAATGTAGGAAATATTTTTAGCTTTCTAATGAATATTTATAGTCTAATTTATCTAATGTATAACCCCATATTAAAAATGATTTACTTATTAAACGTTGATTTTAACTATTTTAACACTTCTTTAAATAAATTAATAATAAATGTCCTAATCTAATCCAAGTGGGCCTAAATGGTCATATTTTATTCCTAAGTTTGTTTTTGGTCGAATTACACTTGTCCAATAGAATTAGGACATGTGTTAGGGTAATATTAATATCATATTTACCCTTAGTTACCTTATTTACTATTAACTGTGGTAAAAAAAAGTAAAAAGTTACTATTCACCAAAAAATTATTTTCATCTCATTGAACCACATTTTAGTCCTTGATATTAACCGTGTCTCTCGGATTTTCGAAATTCCATTCACATAAGCGGTAAAATTAAGTTTTATGCAAAATTCAGTTTTTAACCTACCACTTAGTAGTTTCACTATTCATCAAAAATTGATGTTTTTCAGAATAATGCCAAAATTTCATCCCAAGCTATATTTCATATTCCGAATTCAAAAATGAAGTCTATTTTACCAAATTCATAACATAAAAGTTTCATTAATTAATTTTATAATTAAATCCCGCTGTTAAAACAAATAGCGTGTTTTTAAGAAACAATATCTATCAAAAGATTGACACTTGTTTATGTCTAGTTTAAATGTGAAACTACATCCAATGACCAACATTGTATTAAATTGTAAAAATATATTGTAAATATACTTTAAAACCACTCAAATTAATGATTTATCACTATTAATTATTTCGATTAAAAAAGTTGTTTTTAATTATAATTTAGTAATTTTCACTATTCATCAGAATATGAAAGTTATCCGAAAAGTACCAAAATTTCACCTTAGGCTAAATTCGATACTCCGAATCCAAAAATAAAGTTCATTTTGAAAAATAAGATTTACTGGATTTCAAAAAGTGGTTATTACTATTCATAACGGCTAGTTTTAATAATATTTTTATAGCATATCGTTGTTTAGTGAAACTCGGTATTGCGTACTACACACGCTATCGAGGAAGGTCGCGATTGCGTGTAATGCAAGTCAAGTAAAGGATGTGTGTTGTGCAAGCTCCTTTTGGTGTAGCGTACAACACAAGACATTAATAAAATTAAAAAGAATATTTTTTTATAAAATCTTGGGCTGTTACATTCTACCCCCCTTAAAATGAATTTCGCCCTCGAAATTCGTCGGGGTTATAAATGGTTTACTATTTGAAAGTTTCTTTAATAGAAACCCACATCGTAAAAGGGAATACCAAAACTTGGCTTTAAAAACTAAAGTATGAAATGTAACGATTACCCAAATAAACTAATCACTGGGTTTCCACATAGGTGAAAATATGGATATGGAAGAGAAATATAACCATCATGTTCTGATGGAGAGTGGTAGAGAACATGGCTATGGAAAATCCAGTAATCACAAATCCATAAATTTGTGACGATCTAAGGTACCATCTGATTCATCAGGTATAAGATCACTAGGACAACATTTTTGGTTTTCAAGATCATTTTCCTAAAGTTGAAAATTTGAATTAGAATAAATACTTACTTTATTTTGATACAATATCACTGTTGTTCGTGCCTTGAACAATTTCCACTTCATCTCTTAAATAAATGAAGTTGAATTTGTTATTCGTGAAGTGTTAGCAGATCATGTGATAGAATGACGGGTCATTCCATCTGTCTCAAACAAAAGGTAAGAAAAGTTATTAAATATACATAAGTCATTCTATAGTGAGATTAATCATATATAGTTCCTAAAATTGACTTATACTTCATATATCATACTGCTTAATATAATAAAACTAGTTTCTACTAAACAGGGACTTCCTGTAGGCCAGTGGTAGGCGATAAAGGCCAGTCGCACTTTGGTTGTGGGTTCGATTCCTACAGCCTTGTCCGAAGCGATGGGTTGTCGCCCGTTCTGCAGGTTGTCCCTTTTTCTAAAACTACGTTACTATAACATCCCATCAATAATATCGAAAATCTTCTATCCTTAAACAATACTAACTTATGTCCAACATAATCCAGTCTAATCTTTAGGCTTATAATACTGCAGCCCACTCTCATAATATAGTGACAACGATTACCAGAGATTTAATACTGTCGTTGATCCCCACATATCATAAGATATGTCTTGTTGGTCACATTCCAAACATTCAAAGTCCTTAATCGTGTATTCTCTTGAATACCTTAGTGAAAACATGAGTGCAGTTAAAAGTTAACACTTTCCACATACCAAAATCCTCAAAATTCTATATACTCAAACCATGATATCACTTAGTCCTTATATCAATCATGAGCTCATGAATACTATTAAACATTTCATTTTCTCGTCTTCATTATGCGCATATCATCTTATTTCCAAAAAATATCTCAATCACTTTGAATACCACATCAATAAATATTGCAATACTCAATGATACAACATTATTTTGGAATCCCATTACATAAACACTTAATCATTCCACCACATCGTTGTCATATTCAACATTGCCAATAGTGATCGCATGTGATTTCCCTTTGTCCTTTGCCTTCAGTGGTTGCTCATGTTGATCATCACTAACCCTTGGATTAGGGAAATTATTAGCATAATGCCCCATTTCCTTGCACTTGAAGCATTGAAGTGTTGGCGGTGCGTTCTCTGCAGTGTTTGCTTTATTCACATCATTAGAAACCCTTTTTCCATTACTTCGACACTCAGCTGCTCGATGACCTTCTTTTCCACACTTAAAACATTTTCTAGTCCCTTTTAGACAATCTCCACCATGCTTCTTTCCACACTTTGTGCATAAGGAAACATTCATCTTCTTTTCACCATTATTCTGAGATTTCTCCTTGAACTCCATCTTTCGTTTCTTGTCAAAACCAAGAGATGGATATGTAACACCAACTTCCATTTCTACCTTGATAGCACAACGCACAATTTCTTCATAGCTACTGAAGTCTCTTATAGCTAATGCCCTTCGAAGACTTGGTTTTAAGCCACAGAAAAATCGATCAACTTTACTTTCAGGTTGGATGATAATTCCAGAAGCATACCTTGCAAGTCTTGTAAAATTTGCTTCATAGGTACCAACAGATTCATCGTCCCTTTGCTTCAGTTCAAGAAATTCTTTCTCCATCTTTGTTCGAAGAATACGAGGGAAGTACTTACTGAAAAACAAGTTCTTGAACTCGTCCCATTCCATGGACTCAATTTCATCTCTTGGCCTCGTATTCTTAATAAGATTCCACCATTGATCAGCTTCACCTTCCAAACGATATACTGCTAAGATGACTTTATCATGTTCAAAACATTGAAGAACTGAAAATATCTTTTCAGTAGTACTGATCCATTGTTCAGCCACAAGTGGATCAGAAGACCCACTGAAAGAAGGTGGATGTTGCCTCATGAAGGACTCAATAGAATATTGTTCCCTTCTCTGCTCATTTGGAAGTCCAGAATGATTCATAGCTTGTGTAAGTATAGCAATAAGATTTTGCACTCCATCTCCCATAACATTTGTTTGTTCAGGAGGGCAATCATTGCATTGTCCATTGCATTGATCAACACGGTTCCTTCGGGTTCCAGCCATCGTCTAAAACCCAAAAAGAATAGTGTGAGAGGCAAAAATCATGCTAGGGAAAACAACATAATAAAGGGGGAGTACCTTCAATATCCAACATCTTAGGTTTAATTCTATGATCGTTAGCGTAATTCTATTACTATAACCTATACGTATACTTATCCCTAGGGACATCCCTAGACCTACCTTAGAAATATCTCTAGGGATCTCACTAACGTTTTCGCATCCTAGTTTCCAAAGGTTGACTAAACCTTTCCTCTGATACCAACTGTAGAGACCCGAAGCCTAACGTACATGAACATTACATTACTTTTGCGGAATACTTAATACATAACAAAAATACACACACAAGGATCGTAATAGTTTAGTGTCTTTGGAAACTCGGAACGTAATCTTCTAATCCTGGTGAAAGATCTTCAAAATCTCCCACAAAGATCTTCCTTTTTTTTACCTAAAACCTTTCTTTATATCCTGGGGAAAAGAAAACATATAAGGGTGAGCTCAAATGCTCAGTAAGGGTAAACAAAAGAAATATCAATCACATAATTTTCATAAGAACATAACATTTTTGGAAATCATAACCTGCAAAAGAGAGCATAATTTCATAACATGGGATAAATCATAGTAGTGAAAATGAAACCCTTACTTAAAACATTACTCATTGTGGAATACACACATAATCATAGAGAATCATTTCTTGTTAGTCAAGACTCATTGCCAAGACTATCTTAGTGGACAAAGTCCCTTTCTGAATCGAGTAATCCTCGTTTCAGTCCTGTTTCACTGAACCGGTATAACCTACCATTCCAGCCATGTCTATCTCATGAGATATGAAATCTTTACCCAATGCATTGGAGGGAGATATAGGTCCCACCCATCTCATAATGATACCATTCTTATGTGTGCCACAAAATCTTAAATCATACATCATTGCATAACCCATGTAATAAAAATGGGATTCTTAAACAACATGACATCATAAAACCATTCATATAAGATAAAGGAATTGATAAACATAATTCCATCACAACATAGTCAAATCAATGTAAAAATATGGATAGAAACAGAACCCTTTATTATCTTAGATGGAAAATAATTTTGATAAAACACTTGAAATGAATTCTTGAGGAAAATATCCTTTCTTCTTCAAAATCAATTTCTTTTCACAAAACATCATACAATTTTAAAAGAAAGAGATTTTATTAAAAATAGTCATGAAATATTTTGGAGGAAGGTTCATGAAAATAAGGCTTTATAAAACCGTAAAAATCCGTTCGTGCCGTATAAGTTAAAAAAACATTCTTCGTACTTTTGTCGGAAAAGTCAAAAAGTACCTCGTACGGAAAAACGACAAAAGATTCCTTTCATATTCTTTACTAAAAACTCACCTAAGGGTAAAATTGGATTTAAACTATTGCAAGTGGATGGAAACAATATTACATATTTAGGGAACATGTATGTGGATGATAAAATACACCCTAGTAAATACTTACGAATAAACAATCTCGAATAAAAATGAGATTGTGATATTTTCCCTTACCTTAGGTCCGACTTGCTTTGTAAGTGTCCGAACCTCCTGTATAATGATTTAAATCATGTTATTGACTTATTACAGAATCATATTCATTGTTATGATATCATATATGGTTCACTTATGACATTATATTACCCGTTCTTTTGTAAATTCCATGTTAAAGAAGCGTTTTGGGTAAAATCGTTTCATTTATCGTAGGTGTTTTGACTTGTTGTTCTTGACATCATTATTACTTATATCATGATTTACTTACTTCCAGAATATAAAATATGATTTATATATCATATATATTCAGTATATATATATATATATATAATAGGTAGATAAATAAAATGAAAAACACCGTTCATGGAGACGGTAGTCCGTACGTACGCATGAACGCTGTTTTCCTTTCCTTATTGTCTTGAAATGGAAGTAAGTAGATGACATACATATGTATATATATACATAAATCCAGTAGCTTTATAATGTCATATATTTCATTATTATTTCTTATATATACATTATAATCATTCTTAAATGGTTAACATGGAGAATGAATCTCATCGCGTCGTGGAGACGGTATTCCGTACGTACGCATGAGCGATGATATCATTTATATAAATATTGAATTGAATTGGAGTGTATTATACAATATATCAGAATCAATATGATGTTGTAATAACTATGTATAGTTATTCTTTACACCATTATACCCATCCATGTAAGGTGGTGGTGGAAAATAGATTACACCACGGCGTGGAGACGGTATTCCGTACGTACGCACGCGCGGTGATTTATTTTTCCGTAGGATGGATAGATGGTGAAATAGGGTTGTTTCATAATTATAATAACATATCAGTATATGAGTGATACTGATGTTATTACTTCATAATGAAACAACCTAAGAAGAAGAAGTGGAAGAAGAAATAAAGATGAAAGAATTGGTAACGGTAATTACCTCTTCTTTGAAGTGCCTCTTTGAGACCTCCTCTTAGGGCACTAAAATTGGTCTTTGAGGAAGACCAGAACCTCTAGGATGTTGCTAGGGAAGTGGATAGGATAAATTGGCAGGGGTTGGCCGATCTTGAGTGCTCAAATTGGTGTGAGGAGGAGGGGAAGGAGGTGTCCTTTTATAGGGGAGGAGAGGGGCACCTTTGGAATATCTCAAAATATTATTTTATATTAAAGTCAAAATCGGTTTATAATGGTTCCAAAGGGTCTTATTTCGAAGATAAAGTGGGGATGGGTCGAAATCCTATCAACCAATAGTATTTAGACAAGTTTAGGGTATTATTGTAACCTTATCAATTAGATTTAACTCTAAGTTAAATAATTTAACTTTTACCGTGTCTTTTTGTTTTCTTTCACTATATGGTTAATAAACTTACTATAACATGCCAAACGAACCCCAAATTGTATATTATTAATACATATATCCTTATCTAAGTCATTTGGCCGAACCTTAGATTTTTAGGAATAAAATAACAATTAATAATATAATATTTGATTTAAAAACTATTTTATGTCAATTTTGACACTATTTGATATATGATTTTTGTGAAAGTCATAACAGAATTATATGTTCGAACCAAGTTGATTAAATCAACACTAATATATCATAGTAACCTAGAAAATTAGTGTAATTCATAAAAAGTCTTAAATTACATTTATTTTGGTATTTATATTATCAATTATGTCAATATTTCATTAATAAGATAATTACTGCATCATTTTTGTGTCATAAATAAATTATATTATTTGATGTCTAAAAATTACAAATAAAATACCACAATGTAGGAAATCGTTTTAGCATTCTAATGAATATTTATAGTCGAATTTATCTTATGTATAACCCCATATTAAAAATGATTTACTTATTAAACTTTGATTTTAACTATTTTAACCCTTCTTTAAATAAATTAATAATAAATGTCCTAATCTAATCCAAGTGGGCCTAAATGGTCATATTTTATTTCTAAGTTTGTTTTTGGTCGAATTACACTTGTCCAATAGAATTAGGACATGTGTTAGGGTAATATTAATATCATATTTACCCTTAGTTACCTTATTTACTATTAACCGTGGTAAAAAAAAAGTAAAAAGTTACTATTCACCAAAAATTATTTTCATCTCATTGAACCACATTTTAGTCCTTGATATTAACCGTGTCTCTCGGATTTTCGAAATTCCATTCACAGAAGCGGTAAAATTAAGTTTTATGCAAAATTCAGTTTTTAACCTACCACTTAGTAGTTTCACTATTCATCAAAAATTGATGTTTTTCAGAACAATGCCAAAATTTCATCCCAAGCTATATTTCATATTCCGAATTCAAAAATGAAGTCTATTTTACCAAATTCATAACATAAAAGTTGCATTAATTAATTTTATAATTAAATCCCGCTGTTAAAACAAATAGCGTGTTTTTAAGAAACAATATCTATCAAAAGATTGACACTTGTTTATGTCTAGTTTAAATGTGAAACTACATCCAATGACCAACATTGTATTAAATTGTAAAAATATATTCTAAATATACTTTAAAACCACTCAAATTAATGATTTATCACTATTAATTATTTCGATTAAAAAAGTTGTTTTTAATTATAATTTAGTAATTTTCACTATTCATCAGAATATGAAAGTTATCCGAAAAGTACCAAAATTTCACCTTAGGCTAAATTCGATACTCCGAATCCAAAAATAAAGTTCATTTTGAAAAATAAGATTTACTGGATTTCAAAAAGTGGTTATTACTATTCATAACGGCTAGTTTTAATAATATTTTTATAGCATATCGTTGTTTAGTGAAACTCGGTATTGCGTACTACACACGCTATCGAGGAAGGTCGGGATTGCGTGTAATGCAAGTCAAGTAAAGGATGTGTGTTGTGCAAGCTCCTTTTGGTGTAGCGTACAACACAAGACATTAATAAAATTAAAAAGAATATTTTTTTATAAAATCTTGGGTTGTTACAAGCAGCACTCAGTCTGTCTAACTGTGTGTTCAAACCATACATGAACGGTGTCCAAGGCAGTATTTAGCACACGATTTTTCAAACCTTGCGAACTAATTGTGCGACCACTTAAATGAGATCCTATAAAAGTGGATCTCATGTGTTTTTTATTTTAAGTGGCTCGTTTTTCCTCTTAAGCGACCCTAACTCAGGGTATTGCCTCTCTTAAGGTCAAGGAGTTTTTTCCCATCATTCTGGATGCAATCTGAAGGCCTCTCTTGGTGAATCAAAGTTGGATTCATGAGGTATGTGATCATTCTTGTTCAGTTTCATAGATATACTTATATTTTCTTCTCCTCTTCTGTCGGTTTCATAGATGTACATCCGTTATAGGTAGATCTAAATTTTTTGATGCCATATTTTATGAGATATAGTCTTTATATTGTTAGGATAAGAGATCTAAGGTGGCTTTTTGGAGAATCGACTCGGTTTTCTTAAGCGTTCTTTAACTGTTGTGGTTTTCGTCAAAACCTTTGAGGTAGGTGGTTTTGTCCTGACTTAGCAAATTGATTATCGTTGTATTTGATGGATTTATTTAAATTATTGATTTAAATTTAATTGATCAAATATTCTTTCAATAAAATTGATAAAAACACGAATCCAGTGAATCGTGATATTTGAAATGGTTTTGGCAGGGAAATTTGGAAAACCCCAATTCCATTGAATTGGGTGTGTTTATGGAAATTTGTTTATTTAAATTGTTTAATTTTAATTGTGGATTTTATGGAAATTATTTCAATTAAATTTTTTAATTTAATTGTGGAAATAAATTTTGTAATTATGGAATTGGTTTTGAATGGATTTCAAACTGATGAAAATGGCATAAAATGATTTGATAGAAACCCATTGGTTTTTTCTTGTGAAAAAGGCTTGTTTTTAATAAAACCTATTTTGGTTTTAAATGGATTGAAATTGGCACATTTTAAATGGTATAATTGGATTGATCGTATTTTAATAATTCTTAAAATAGTTTACCCATCATATAATAGTGCATGCAAGCCTTAGGTAGTTAGTGAGTTATTTGGATACACTATACTCTACGACAACGTTCTAAAACATACTTGCAGCGAGTCACATCCCAAATGGGTTGGTGACGAGTCTCCTTTGTCCAGTGTCATATGGACGTGTGTATACATATTTTTTTGAGTTCACATATAGAGTGTGAAATCCTATAACTGGTTAATATTATCGTACCTTTGGGCAGATGACCATGTTGCTCGCTTGTTTATTTATATTTGAGATATAAATGTATACTAATAATTTTTAACTTTTTTACATGCCTTCTGAATTTATATAAACTATTTTATATAAATTTTTTCCTTAAGCCATTGCTTTAGAAATATTCCATCATTGTAAATCTTTTTCTTAAATTAATTTTCCCATCATTTAAAAATGTATAGCATGTTTTTTTTAAATATGCTTTTGAGTTTCCAAACCTGTTTATATGAAAATTGAAGGCTTTTATTTGGATAATCTATATTTGGAATCTATTATGGAATCTTTGGTGGAATCCTACTAGGATTATGCTCACACCCTAAATTTTCCTTCAGGTGTTTGTAGACTTTATTCTTCCAAGTTCAAACAAAGGGAATGGACCTCTTGGAGGAGGATCTAGTTATTGAACTTTGGTCTTGGTGAGTTGTTTCATTAGGGACCTTGGGGATTTTTTCCCATTTTATGTACTTGGGTTGTAGTACTTTGGGATTTTTATGCACCTTTTATTTCTGGTACATTACTCTTAGTGGAGTTTCTTTTTGTTATGGATATTGTCTTGTTTCTTTTGATTCCACATTCTTGTGGAAAAATCATTCCCACTTGTATGTTGTATGATTCTTGGTGCTAGACATCGACTCGTGGGGATTGGGAATGCCATTTAGGCTATGTCAGGGTTGGCTCGGTTATCAGGTTACTAGGGTACCCAGGCTAGTTCGTGAGAAAGTGGTACCAATGGGAAGGTTAAGCATCATTCCTTGATAACAGTATGCATTTGAGTATTCTTGTTGGGATTTAGGAGGAAGTTGCGATTGAGTGCCTATCCAGCTCTCACTGCAATAAACCTTATGTCACCAGGGTTAGTTTGAGAAATATGACATGTGGATTAGTTATATTAGTTTTCTTGTTTTGATTTGGATAGAGTGGAATCCAAATCATGTTATCCCTTCTATTAATAATATTTTTCCTTGTTACATGGTTTGAGTGTTAATCTATGTCTTTTTCATGTTGTGTAGAAACATGCCTCTGAGAAGACGTAAGAATAGGATCTAAAAAGAGGTTGTTTCTGAATTTCAGAAAGTGAGTCCTATTATGGATCTGAGTCTGGTTGATGTGATTTTTTGCATTTTCCAAGATCTAGGATAGGCCCCACCTCCAGTTCATGTTCAAACTCCAGCTATAGATCCTCATATTGATATTCTCTGAAGTCATTCTCAAGAGTTCCTATGCTAAAAGCCACCAATTTTCAAAGGCTCCACTGACCCTCAACATGCTAAGGAATGGTTGAGTAAGATTGAATGCCTTCTTGGGTTCTTGGAGACACCTGATGTGATAAAGGGGAAGTGTGTCACCTTCGTACTGGAGGGACCAAGTATGAGATGGTGGGAAATGATGGTGAATTCTAGAAAACATGAGGGTTTGGAGTAGAAGACATTAGGGTTCTTTTCACTAACCATTTCTATCTAAAATCAATGGGGTTGGCCAAGGCTGTGGTGTTTTTCAACTGTGAGTAGGCCAAAAAACCCGTGACTGAGTCCTCAAATATCTTTTCTGAGTTGGTACAGGTTTCTCATAAGATTGTATCTAATTAGAAGATGAAGGCTTGAAGATTCAAGTAGGGACTTCGATTAGATATTTGTTCTCATGTTTTCTTAATGAAGATACCCACTTATGCAGATGTGCTAGATAGGTCCATGATGGTTGACATGGACCTCGTAGGAAAGTTAGGGATGAAGTAGTTTAGTTGATTTTTCTATTAACATAATTCATGGTACTCAAATGGTTTCTATTTCCTCATACCGAATAGTTCCAGCATAACTAAAAGAACTAAAGTCTCTTATAGACGATCTTCTTGAGAAAGGATTTATAGGCCCAAGTTTGTCACTTTGGGCAGCACCAGTTCTCTTCGCCAAGAAGGTTGATGGCTCTCTTCCCTTATATGTTGATTATTGAAATCTCAATCTAGTTACGATAAAGAACAAGTATCTGTTACCATGAATTGATGATTTGTATGATCAATTGAAAGGGGAGAAGTGGTTTTTAGAAATTTATCATTGATTTGGTTACCATTTGTTGAGGAGAAAAGAATCTTACGTTCATAAGTCCACTTTTCAGAGTAGGTATGGCCATTACGAGTACCTCGTTATGCCCTTCGGCCTAACAAATTCTCCTGCAGTTTTCATGGATTTGATGAACAAGGTTTTCTGTGAGTATCTAGATACTTTTTTGGTAGTCTTTGTGGACGCCATTATTGTTTTCATCATGTCTGAGGAGGGTCATGTGCATTATCTGAGAACAGTTCTGAGTCTTCTATGGAATCACCGACATTATGCCATGCTTTCAAACTGTGATTTCTAGATTTGGGAGGTGAAGTTCATAGGACATGTTGTGTCAAAACAAGGAATAACAATTGATCCTGAGAACGTGAAGGCTGTTATGACTTGGGAAAAACCAAAAAAAATTCAATATTGAGAGCTTCTTGGGCATAGTAGGATATTATTGCCGATTTGTTAAAGACTTATCAATGTTAGTTTCTCCAATGACTGCTCTTACATGAAAGAGAGTGATGTTTTCCTAGAATGATAAATTTCAGAGTTGTTTTTTTGATATTAAGCGCCTTTTGAGTACTGCACTGGTGTTAACTATTCCTAAGGCTGGGGTAGGTTACGTGGTCTTCTGTGATGCATCGGGTTTAGGTTTGGGATGTTTCATTATGCATGGTAATCTTATTATTGCATAGAGATCCCTTCAGCTTAAGCCTCATGAGAAGAACTATTCTACCCATGACCTTGAAATTGCAGTTGTAATGCACACACTTAAGTGTCAGAGACATTACATTTATGGAGAAAGGTTTTCTATATATTCAGACCACAAGAGCTTGAGTTATATCTTCTCTAAAAATATTTGAATCCCCAACAAAGGTGTTGGGTGGAGTACTAGAAATATTTCAACATTGACATTGCATATACCCCCGGGAAAGGGAATGTTGATGAAGATGCGTTACTCAGGAAACATCCATCACAGGTTGTGAAATAATCTTCAGAAGAGTGGAGTTTGATGGATCTTTATTCTTAGTTGCATTTTGGAGTTCAGTGGAAGGTGAATGAAGTTTCTTTATCCAGTGTTTAGTTGACATCTGCTCTTCTTGAGTTAATTCTTTAGGAATAGAAACAGGATGATGAATTCCATAGCATTAGGGACTCTCTTTATGGTGGGGAGACTGACACTAAGTGTTCTTTCTCCAAAGAGGGTATTCTGTGTTATCGAAATAGTTACGTTGTTCTGTTATCGACAAGGAAGGATTTGATATGATATTTCCATAAATCTCAGCGGGTTGTGCATCCAGGAACCACGAAAATGTTCTATGAAATGCGGCGATAGTACTGGTTGATAGGTATGAGATTATACATTGCTAATTTTGTATATCATTGCTATACATGCTATCAGGTGAAATCATATCACCAGAAACCTTCAGGTTTTCTTCAACCACTTCCAGTCCCTACATGGAAGTCGGATGAAATCTTTATGGACTTTCGGGTTGGGTTACCTCAAACCCAGAGTAAGAAGAATGTGATATGGGTTGTAATCGATAGGCTGACAAAGTTTTCTCACTTTATACCTATTTGAGATACAAAAAAAGATGAGGAGTTGGGAAATATATATGTGAAAGAAATTGTTCTTTTGCACAGAGTTCCGTCTGCTATAGTCTCTGATAGGGATCATCGATTCACTTCTCACTTTTCGAGAGGCCTTTAGGAGGCACTGGGATCTCATGTACATTTAAGCATGGCCTATGATCCACAATCATTTGGACAAAAAGAGAGATTAATTCAGATCCTTGAGGATATGCTTCGTGCATGTGTTCTCAACTTTGGTGGGTTTTGGGATGATCATCTGTGTCTAGTTGAGTTTTCAGATTACAACAGCTAGCAGTCTGTGACAAAAATGGCTCCATTTGAGGATTTGTGTGGAAGTACATGTAAATATCATTTTTTTGGGTCAGATATTGGTGAAAGTTCCTTAGTAGGACCAAGTTTGGTCCAAGAGATGATAGCTAAGATCTAGTTGATTTGTCAGAGAATGTTGATAGCACATAGTTAGTACAGGTCTTATGATGATCATCGTCGCAATACTTTAGAGTTCTATGTTGGTGACCAAGTGTTCTTGAAAGTTTCAACCCTATTTGGTGATCGACATATTGGGAGGCAAGGGAAGCATGCTACACATTTTCTGGGACCTTTTGAGGTTGTTTGTCATGTAGGGAAAGTTTCTTACTGTCTATCTCTACCACCACAACTAACGTTGATACATAATGTGTTCCATGTATCGTAGCTGCAAAAGTATCTCTCTGATACATCTCATGTTTTGAGTTGGAGTGATCATGATATTGAACTACATTTATCTATGACTGAACGACCAGTCAAGGTTGTTCATTCTGAGACCCAGGTACTTCGTGGGAAAACGATACCTCTAGTCCCTATACTATGGAAGCTTGGTTCTGATTCGCATGAGATGTGGGAAAGGGAGGCACTAATGAGACAGCATTGGTCTCATATTTTTGGTGTGGAGGTTTCTTAATAGGATTTCTGGGGATAGAAAGATCTTATGGTAGGGATTTTGTAATATCACGTTACATTTTCAGGTACTTTTGATGTTTTTTATTACTTTAGTTTTGGAGTAGTGGTGACTGGGAGATTCAGGAGAACATTAAATGTTGTTTTGGGGAAAATGGGAAGCTTCATGGATGGCGCATAGTTTATCTAAACAATGCGGCCAAACTGGGAATTGTTGGTCTTGGAGGTAGTAGCTTCCGCACGGGTAGTGCACGGTTTTTCAAACCATGCGAACTAACAGTGCGACCACTTAAATGAGATCATATAAAAGTGGATCTCACGTGTTTTTGCCTCTAAGTGTATTTTTTTTCTCCTAAGCAACCCTAACTCGAGATTTTTCCTCTCATAAGGTCAAGGTGGTTTCTCCCATCATTTCAGAGGCAATCCAAAGCACTCTCTTGGTGAATCGAAGCCATATTCTTGAGGTATGTGATGGTTCTTGATCAGTTTCATAGATCTACTTAGATCTGATTCTCCTCATCTCACAGTTTCTTATATTTATGCCCATTATGGATAGATCACTGTGTGTTGATGCCAAATTTGATGAGATTTGGTCTTGATTTTTTTAGGATAAGATATTTCAGGTGGGTTTTTGGAGAATCGACCCGGGTTTCTTGAGCGTTCTTCGACCGTTGTAGTTTTCGTCAAAACCATTTAGGTAGATGGTTCTGTCTCGACTTACCAAATAGATTATCATTGTATTTGCTGGATTTATTACAATTGTTGATTTAAATTCAATTTCTCAAATTTTCTTTCAATTAAATTGATAAAAACATGAATCCATTGAATAGAGATATTTGAAATTGTTTTGGCATGGAAATTTGGAAAAACCAAATTCCATTGAATTGGGTGTGTTTATGTAAATTTGCTGATTTAAATTGTTAAATTTAAATTAATGATTTGATGGAAATTATTTCAATTAAATTGTTGAATTTAATTGTTGAAATAAATTTTGTAATGATATAAACCTGTTTTGGTTCTAAATGGAATGAAATTGGAACTTTTGAAATGGAAGAATGGGATTGATCATATTTTAAGCATTATTAGAATAGTTCTCCCATCATGTAAGAGCACATGAAATCCTTAGGTATTTAGTGAGTTATTTTGATACACTCTATGCTACTACAAAATTCTAAAACATACTTGCGGCGGGTCACATCTCTAATGGGTTGGTGACGAGTCTCCTTTGGCCGGTTTCATAGGGACATGTGTACACACATTTTTTTGAGTACATATAGAGAGTGTGAAATCCTATAACTAGTTAATACTATCGTACCTTTTGGAAGATGACCATGTTGCTCGCTTATTTATTTATATTTGGGATATAAATGTATGCCAATACTTTTGAACTGATTTACATGCCTGCTAAATTTATATAAATTTTTTTATTAGTCCATTTTTTTAGAAATATTCCATCATTGTAAATCCTTTTCATAAAGTAATTTTTCCATTATTTGGAAATCAATAGCATGTTTTGTTAAAATATTCTTTTGAGTTTCCAAACCTGTTTATTTGAAAATTGATAGCTTTTCATTGGAAAATCTATATTTGGAATTTGTTACAGAATCCTTGGTGGTATCCTATTGGTCTTAGGCTCACACCCTACTTTTGCCTTCGGGTGTTTATAGACATTCTTCTTCTAGGTTCAAACAAAGGGAAGGGACCTCTTGGAGATGGATCCTGCTATTGAACTTTGGTCTTAGTGAGTTTTGTCCTTAGGGACCTTAAAGCTATTTTCACAATTTAAGTACATGGGTTCTAGTACTTTGGGATTTTATGCCTCTTTGTTTTTGGGTACATTACTCCTAGTGGAGTTTCTTTTTGTCATGCATATTGTCATGTTTATTTTTCTTCTGCATTCTTGTGGAAAACATCATTCCCACTTGTATGTTGTATGATTCCAAGTGCTAGTCGTTGACCCGTGGGGATCAGGAATGCCCTTCGAGCTATGTTAGGATCGGCTTAGTTATCGGGTTACTAGGGTACCTGGTCTGGTTTGTGACATGGATTTTATGTGAATTCTAATTGACTAATTATAAATTACAGGGAGCTGATTAATTAATTGATGAATAAATTTGATATTGGGGTAAGAGGCTTGATTTTGATAAATGTTTCCTAATGTGATAATGTGGTTAATTTTGATTAACCATGATAAATGAGTTGCATTTGATATGAGTATTATTATGTAGTGAATGGTAACATGCTCATTCAGACAACTATTTTGAATGGTAACATTCCCATTAAATTATTTTTTATTAAATTTTTTATGGTAACATGAACATTCGGAAAACTATTATGTATGGTAACATGATTATTCGGCCAATTATTATGAAGGGTAACATGCTCATTCAATTATGTATTATTAATGGTGAATTGTAACATGATCATTTGGATAACTATTATGAATCATAACATTCTCATTCAATTATGTATTATTAAATGGTGAATGGTAACATGCTCAATCCGCCAAATATTAAAAATGGTAACGTGGTAATTCAAATTATGTATTTAAATGAATAGTAAACCTTGGGGAAAGATCAGATTCTTGAACAGGCCGAAGTAGGTATTGAGGTATGAGTATCTATAGGAACTCAGAGTTTTTATGTGATTATGTAGGTAATAATAAATAATGTGATAAACTATTAATGAGTAAATTATACATATTCATATTAAAATTTTATACATTGTTATTGAATAGAAATTTTTTAGATGCCATCGGCATTGGCCTATCGAGTTGGACTCACACCCTCTTTCGGTCACCTGATCGGTACCCAAATAGACTTTATTGTTGTAAGATGGGTTAAGGGAAAGGGCCCTGGATTAGAATTTTGATTGGGGGTAGAGCTCGGGTGAGGGAACCAAATGTGTTTTAGGTCCTACTTGGGAGTATTTAGTGTCCTTATTTTTAGTTTGATTTTTGATACTTTGACACTTAACATGGAATGTTTCCTTTTTAGTTAGCTATTTTATTTCCTATATTGTTTATTCTTGTGACATTTGAAATGTCATGATTATATAATCTTATGATATATATTATTCACTTCCACTAGTGTTTTACTCCAACAAAAGAAGATATATTAACCTCATTACTAACATACGAGACCCTCTCTACTAGTCGGTAGCCTCTGGTATATGGGGAGGCATTCCTCAGGTCTTGTGATGGACCATCTTATGGAACTGTAGTGTGGAACTCGGGCTTGGATGTTATAAAGTGGTTTTACAAGAGTTTTATTTTTTATTTTTTTTTACATCGCTATTAGGGAAAGATAAATAGGTGACCAGAAATATTTGTTGTCTGAGAAATGAGATCGTGCATGGGAGTTGAAAACCCATTTACAGGGGAAACCCCAAGTACTCCAGGTGGGATTATTTTCATTGTTATTTTATTTTATAGTGGAAAAAAATTTCACCTTTCGTGATTCACTTGGTTTATGTTGTGATAATAATTAATGAGATTTTTAAAAATTAAATCATGGACCATAATCAGATGATAGTTGAGTCTTCGTGCATCATTCTAATAACTCATTATAATTTTTTAAAATGCATCATATTAGGCACTCATAGGAAAAACAGGTTATGGGTAAGTTGTTGAACGTAAACTATTTTCCTTACTTCTAAAATTAAAATGAAATGGTGCCTAACATGATGAACTTGAATATGGTGAAAAATGAGGATAATAGGGTGTCAAAATAAGGAACATGAATATGAAAATGGGGTTACCCTTGTTAACTAGACCCAGGTATTGGGTGGTTAAGGGTAGAAATAATGCCTCAGTTTTGACCATGTAGATAGAAATGGGAAAAAGGATTGTTGTATGTTGTTGTGTTTCCCTATTATGTAAATTTATTAACCTTGTGAATTGTTCCCAAGGTTAATTTTTGTCCTTATAGACATTTTCCTTCACGATGATGCTTGATGAGGGGATGATCAGAGTACATGGTGGTGGGTGATCCTCCAATAGTGGAACCTAAGGAATCGATAGTGTTGGGGGAGAAATCACGAGATCAATTCTAAGAGAATATTACTCATTTCATGCAATTGATTGAAAGATACCTAGCATGGGTTATGAAAAGCATGTCCGATCTGATGATGGAATTCCGGTTGAAGTACCATACAATTTTTAAAGGATACGGTTGACTTGAGAAAGTTGATTTTTTGGTTGAGTCCACTGAGATTATACATGGCCATCTGAGGACTTCTGCTAAGAGGAGGTTCATGTTAACTTCTTATATACTATGGGGATTAGTGAATTTATTGTGGGACATTCAATCATAGACTATATTGGCTTATGGCATGCAATGGAATGACTTATTGGAGTGATTATTTGATCATTTTTACCTAGATACATTGAGGTAGGAAATAACAGCCGAATTGATGTGGCTTCATCAGGGGACCATGCCTATGATGGACAATGCAGGATTCTTTAAAAATCTTTAGCACTTTACTCTAACATTGGAAGGATATGAGACAGCTATGTAGATGCATTTTTAGGATGGAAAAAAGTGTGAGATTAAATCTCTAGTCAATCTCTTTCAATTAAAGAAGTTTTCTTAAGTGGTAGATCGGGCTCTTATAGTTGAAGGGAACCTGATTAAGTCTTCCATTACAAGATAGATAGTTGCTAATGGATGATCAGGTTGTGTGAATTCACATATTAGGAAGCACTATTTGACAACTTTATCGAAGGCACTGGGAAGAAGACTCCACAGACAGGAGGGTCGATTGCACAACACATTACTGGATTGATCTGTCATTAGTGTGGTGGGTCGGGATGTTGTCATAGAAACTATTCTCAACCACCAGTATAGAGAGGATATTTCATCAAGATGGGATATATACAAAATTTCTACAGGAACCCGAGGCAATGAGGTAGTGATGGAGGAGGTAAACAAAATGAAGGTGGTAGGAGGGGACCTTCTGCACCATATCAGTTTGGAAGTTAGAGCTCTACTAGTAGAAGAGGTAGAGGTAGTGGATGTGGTTCTTATGGGAAAGATCACCCACATCAATAGAGTGGTGAAACTCTGGGGAGTTAGAAAGTATCATAGTGAAGAGGGACATGAATGTTTCAATCAGTGCACCCTATACTTGTGGATAGAAAGACTGAACTATCAACAATGAGATGTTCTATTCTAGTATCTTATACATTATCTAGTGCCATATTTGATATGGGTTCATTCCGTTCCATTATATATGCTGAACATGTTAATGGTTTAAGCCTAATGGTGAAGTTTTGGAGTAGAGTTATGATGATAGATACACCTTTTTTGTATGGTCTAGAGACATCTATGTGTGCAAGGGATGTTCTCCTAAGATCAGGGAGTACTATTTTTCTGGGTTCTCTTTATTCTAGATATGACTATATTTGGCCTACTTGTGGGTATAGACTAGCTTGTCTCATACTAATACCACATAGTTTGTTTCCATATGAAAGTTAATTTTATGTCTCCTAAGGGTGACCATTATATTCTCTGGGGAGAGTGGTATATCTGAGCAGTCTACGAAGGCCCAATTACTCAAAAATTGGGAGAGATCCTAGCCTAGGTTTCTATTCTTTTACTGGATGACAAAGGTGTTATGAAATTTTTTCTTTCTCCAGTAGTATAACTACTTATGGATGTTTTTTCTAAAGACTTATTAGGGTTACAACATGATATATATTTTGAATCCACTCTTGATCTCAAGTCGAGGGATGATCTAATATCTATTCCACCATATATAATAACACCAATAGAGCTTCAAGATCTTCAGACTCAGCTAGAGGAGTTATGGGATATAGCGTTAATTTGTGAGAGTATGTCACCTTTGGAATCACTTATATTGTTTTTGAAGAAGGATGATGTGAGTTTCCATTTGTTTTTTGACTATCAGAATTTAAATAAGATGATTTTGAATAATCAATATCATAATCTGTGTATCAATGATTTTATAACCAGCTAAATGGGGTTGTGTGTTTTTAAAGATCAACATGAGATTGGGGTATCATCAGTTTATTGTTCATACTTATGATAAATTTTGGACAATATGAATGAGAAATTATGACCTTTATATGTTTTTCGGAATTCTGTTCAGGTTGAAAAATGCACACACAGTGCATATGACCATGATGAATAGGATCATTCATCAACATTTGGATTAATTTGTCATGGTATTTTTTGATGACAACTTGGTGTACTCCAACACTCATGATGATCATGCCCAATATCATGAAATCATATGGACTACACTAAGAGAGAATCAAATATATTCCATGATATCTAAGTTTCAGTTATGGATTAACTAGGTACACATCTTGGGGAACATATTCTTTAAGGAAGGTGTCTCAGTGGACCAAGAAAAGGTTCAGGCAGTGGTTTCATTGGAGCATCCCAATAACCATTTTGACATCTAATGATTATAGTGAATAGATAGAAATTATAGGAGATTAATTTAATACTTTTCTCTATTGGAAGAACCATTTTAAAGAATGACCAAGAAGGGGATTAATTTTGAGTGGATGGAATCATGTGAGAGTGCTTTCTAGGAGCTGAAGAATTGTTTGATATCGAAACCAATTTTGATCCTGCCTGAGTCAGGTGTGGAGTACACAGTGCATTGTGACATTATTATGATCGGTCTCAGATCTCTGATGATATAGGTACAGTGATTTGTGGTGTATGGGTCTCGACCATTGAGGCCTCATGAAAAAAATTACCCTACACACAACCTCAAGTTGGAAGCAGTGTTATATTCTTTGAAGTGTTGGAAACACTACCTCTTCGGTGAAAAGTTTATATTTTATGCTGACCATAGAAGCTTGATGTATAACTTTATGAAGAGAGATTTGAGTCTTTGGTAGTAGATATTGGTTGAATATATGCATTCTTTCAACTTTGAATAGGCATATACACCCGGGAAGGGAAATAGTGTGGTTGATTCCTTGAACAGGAAAACATAGAATCTAATGGTTCAAGAGTCACGTTATTAGTGGAAGATGATGAATTTGTTGACTGAAATGAATGTGGTGGTTCATGAGAGTCAGGAGAAAATGGCCCTGGTTTCTGTTTTAGTGTAGTCTACACTTTTGATATGAATTGGGGACATATAGTATGAGGATTTAGAGTACATATCATTGAGTAAAATCTTTGAAGGTGGGGGGAAACATCGGATTGGTTGATAGATGATGACAATATCATCTATGTGAAGGATAGAGTTATTGTACCAATGAGAATTCCAGAGAAAATCATGTTAGAATTTCATACCTCAAAGTGGGAGCTACATCCTGGTGTGACCAAAATTTATCGTGACCTACGTAGACAATTTTGGTGTCTAGACATTAGAATGGTGATAGCAGGGTTTGTGACGCAAATGCTTCACAAGTCAATAGGTGAAGGCAGAGCATTAATGACTTGGAGGTTTTCTACAACTATTACCCATTGCTGAGTGGAAGTGGTATGACATGATTATAGACTTTTTTGTAGATATATTTAAGAAACTTAGGAAGAATTATTCTATTTGGTTTGTTGTGGATCGATTGACCAAAGTAGCAAAATTCATTCCAATAAATGAAACCTTTATATTAGAGAAGTACAGAGAGCATTATCATTGGGATATATTTCATCTATATGGGGTGACAAGGACTATATTTTCAAATACTGATTCACGATTTACTTCATGCTTCTAGGGGGATTTCATAAATCACTCGGTACACAAGTATTATTGACTATGTATTTTCATCCACAAATGGATGGTTAGTTAGAGCATACTATACAAGTGATTTTGGATATGTTTTGGGCATGTGTGATTGACATTGGTGGGTCTTGGGAGAAGCACATGGCTTAAGTGGAATTTTTCTATTACAACAATTATCATGAAACAATACAGATGGAACCATATGAGGCTATTTATGGTAAACCTTGTAGATCACCGCTATGCTAGATGGAGGCTGGGGAGTTAGAGTTGATGGGTCGAGTCTCGTGTAAGAGATGTGGGAGTTGGTATAGTTGATTCTAAAATTTAAGGATACATATTAGAGTATACAAAATTATTACGCTAATAGACAAAGATGAACCCTAGAGTTTATAGAGGGTGATCATATTTCCCTTATGGTGTCACCCATATTGGGTTGCTGTAGGATAGGAAGATAGGCCATGTTAGTGCCTATGATTGTTGGACCTCTAGAGATTGTGGAGAGAATTGGGCTAATGGAATACTAATTGGCTCTTCCTTAGAAATACAGAGTAATTCATGATTTCTTCTATGTGTCACCACAATGGAAGTATCACCCAAACCATTCTCATGTGATCGATGTGGATGAGGTTGACCTTGAAATAGATGAATCCTTTGAGGAGCATATGATACATGTGATGGATTGTAGTGAGAAGGTGTTGCGGGGAAAGATCGTGCCTATACTTCATGTGTTATGGAATCATGGACATTAACAAGAGGAAACATATAAAAGAGATGTAGATATGGGGACTCAGTGGACCGATTTTTTTACTCATAATCTTAGAAAAACAAGGAAGTACAGCTTGAGAAAGAGTAGTTATAATGTGGGGAGATTGAAAGACCACAATTGTTTCTAGTGTTGACTTAGGTGAAAATTTAGGTACTTTTTTATTTAAGAATTTTTTTTTGGAGTTATGATATGGGGTGTGTTTGGGTGGAGTTTTAAGAAAATTTAAAAAAGATGGGACTCTATACTATTGGTGCATGGCTATAGTAAACTGTGCACTTATCCTAGTTAATCATGCGGCCCCAGATAGTGAAAATTTCATGGTCAGCACACTATTTATTAAATCATGCTCTCTTTCCAAAAAAACTGTGTGTAGTTTTATTTCACTCGAGAATTTATTTTAAAATCCCCCAAACCCCCAAAACACTGTCATTTAGACATTTGATCTGGATTAAATGTTTTTTTATGATTCTTGAGAATTATGAAGTGGTTAGAAGCTCATCTAACCACTGTTATTCTAGAATCAAAGACCAAATTAAAGATCCACTCTTCTCTCAATAAGTGGATCTCATATTGATCCTTATTCAGTCTATTTTTGCTTCTTATCTTAAACTTTTGGGGGAATTTATTCTCTATTTCTTTATATCTAAACCTAATTGTTAACATCTAGATATATGTTTTTAGAACTAAATATATATTGATTAGATCTTGATATCTTTGTTCCTGGATTATAGATTAGATTTGGATCTCAAATATTCATCGTTGTGCAACTCAGCATTTGGGGATTTTTGTTGAGTGAACGTCCATTAATGAATCAAGGTAGGTGGTCTAAAATCTATGTCCCATATTCATGATTTGATTATGTAGAATAATTTTGTAGAATTTATATTTCTGTATAGAAATTATAATAACTAATTAAATTAATTAATGTTTTAAATTAATTAATTAAGATAATTAAGAAATTGTGTGATTTGGGGATCATTGAATGAGAAAATTAATTGGAGAATTAATTATCATATTTCAAGATTCTTGGTTATAATAATTACTTATGGGAATTATTTATGATGGAATCAAGATGGTATATTTTTATTATTAATTGTGAAATTAATCACGGGTTATGGATGTTATAAATTGATATAATTAATTGATGAATTAATAATGATTAAGTGATTAATTAATGGTTGGGTTAATTAATGAAGTTAATGTGCTCAATTAATTGGGGAATTAGTTAAGGGGTTTTATGTGAAGACTAATTTTCGAATTATCGACGAGGGTGATATGATTAATTAATTGATAAATTAATGTGATATTTGGGTAATAGGTTCAATGTTGGTTAATCCAACTTGATGTGATAATGTGGTTAATGTTGATTTTCATTGATAAATGAGATACATGTGATATGTGTATTATTAAATGGTTAATGGTAACATGCACATTCAACAAAAAATTATGAATGGTAACATTCTCATTTAATTGTGTATTATTAAATGTTGAATGTTAACATGCTCTTTTAGCCAACTATTATGAATTGTAACATGCTCGTTAAATTATGAATTATTAAATAGTAAATGGTAACATGGTTTTTCAGAAACTATTATGAAGGGTAACATGGCCATTAAATTATGTATTATTAAATGGTTAATAGTAGAATTCTTATTTTTCTAACTATTATGAATGGTACTATTCTCATTAAATTATATATTACTAAATGGTGAATAGTAACATGCTCATTCTGCTGGCTATTATGAATGGTAAAATTATGATTCAATTTAGTATTATTAAATGATAAATGATAACATGCTCATTTGACCAACTATTAATAATGGTAACATGGTCATTCAAATTATGTATTTAAATGAATGGTAAAACATGGGAAAATATTGAATTTTAGCATAAGTTGAGGCATGTATTAAGGTACAGGTATCTATAGGACCCTAGGGTTTCTATTTGATTAAATAGGGAATATTTAAAAATATGATAAACTATTAATTTGTACATTATACTTACTATTATTAAAATTGTATACATTTTTATTTACTGGATATTTTATTCACTATTGGTGGTAGCCTAATGAGTTGTATTCATGCCCTATTGGGGTCACCAGATCGGTACCTAAATAGGCATTATTTTTTCATGAAAGGTTAGGGAAAAGGTCCCTGGATTAGATTTTTTATTAGATATGGAGCTTGGTTGAGGGAATAATACCTGGTTCAGGTGTAACTTGGGAGTCTATAGTGTCCTTATTTTCAATTGGATTTTAGACACTTTGACACATACTTGGAATGGAATGTTTCCCATTCTGTTGAGTATTGTATTTCGTATCTTGGTTATTCTTGTGAGATTTGAAATGTTATGATTATATATGCTTCTTCTATTTCTTATTTACTAACACTGGTGTTTTACGATGATAATATAGAGTATAGTATTCTTAGGACTGACTTACCATACCCACGCTGCTAGTCGGTAACCTCTGGAATATGAGGAGGTGTGCCTGAAGTCATGTGACTGACCGGCTCAAGGCACTATTTCATGGCACCCAAACCAGGACGTCACATATATTTATGAATGATTTTTGAATTTTTGGAACACATAAATTTTATTTTCATTATATAAAGGGTGGTTATGTAATTATATATCCCTCTAATGCATTTGGTAAAGATATATATCTAATGAGATAATTAAGAATAAAATGGGTTTTTAACCCATTTTAGTACCGGACATTGTCCACCATGATTGTATATTAATTTAACCAGAAATAAGATGATGGTTTTGGAAATTAACCCAATCCACTATGATAGTCTTGGTAATGATCCTTGACTACTAAGGAAATTATTCTCTATGCTTATGTGTATGTCGCAAACTTATGTCTTTTTCCAATGTTATTCTCTCATAGATCATGTTATTTGATTCCATTATGATTCATGTCTTGTAGACTACTAATATTTATTCCATGACATAAGATTATTCTCTATGATATGTAGGAAATGGTTTTAAAATACTAAGCTCATGTTTGTATACCCTTATGCTCATGTTTTGTTTTAGTAACCATTGGCATATAACTTATTCACCCTTACTAAACATCTAGGATAACCCATTCCTATATTTCATTTCCCCATGTTTTTAATAATGGATTATATTTTATATTTCTATGAAGATTAACATGTAGGAATATATTTATGGAAAATGTTGAAGATCATTCATGGAATAATAATATTGTGTAACTAGCCCCCAAATACACTAAACGTTTGTTATACTCAGACATGTACTTATGGAATGTATTGAATATTCATCTAAAAATATGTAGTATTTCTCATTGAAAAATATGGTTCTCTATAATACATCAATTTAAATATAAGTTTTTGGGATATTTGGTGGCCTTATCAATTATATTAACTATTTGTCACATTTAACCATTACTCATATGACGGACACTTACTATGATAATTATTTTGGGAAATAAAAATAAAATGGACCTTATTATATAATTTGAACATAGTAATTTTAAAATTGAAAACCATTTCTATGATATAAAATTTCTAGGTGATGTAAAAATAAATTTTAATAAAACCACAGTCAAGGCATTAGAAACAATTATTTTAAAGAATGTGTTTTTAAATATAAAAATGAATTTACAGCAAAAACATATATTATATTGATTTATATGAAATTTGTTGATTATTTATTAAACCAAGGTGGGTTATTTGACATTTTGATCCTAAAAAAGTAAATGTAACCTTATAAGCACTCAATTAAATAAAAAGAATCAAAAATTGTTTTTATTAGAATAAAATATCACCGTAGTCTAAAAAAGTCAAGAAAATATTTATAAATTATATATATATATATATTGCATTATTCAACCCCTTAAATGAATTTTATGATTATTTAAAAAAATTATAAATATTTAATTAATTATTAAATCATAATAATGCTACAAAAGATATGGTATATGTAAAAACAGATTATTCTACTATTCTCCAAAAAATCAACCTCCTTAGAAAAATCCAAAAAATTCAATAGATTCTTATTATTATATATTGAATCCAAAAAATAACACATGGAAAATAACTTAATTAGAAAAAATACTATTTCCTTTTAAAAATGAAAAATCATATTCTTATTTAATAATATAATAAAATTATTTCAAAATTTATAATAATAAATCTTAATATGAACCTATAGAATTAATTAAATATAAATTAGATTAATTATAAAAAATTAAATTTGACTTCACGAGTTTTATGTGAAGTCAACATAAGAATTCATTTTTTAATGGACGAATACTATAGTAGTCCAAAAAGTAGCATCATTTGTAACTATGATGTGGTTATTTTCATTTATAATGAAGGTAAAAATTATGTGAAGTGGATTCCATGGTGGAAAAAAATGTTATCTTTCATGATCAATATTTTTCAGGGTAAATTTATTTTAAATAGACCACTACTCACCTATTTAAAGAATAAATGATGAATTAATGGATGATTGGGAATTTTAATAACATCATTTGTGAAATACATTCCATGAAGGGGTCATGTGAAAAGAAAAACCATGTGGGATTTCAGAAAATGTAAGAATCTCAAATACGATTATGATGGTATGAACCAAAAAGAATGTGTGAAAATGGAGAAATCGAGAAGAAAATCATGATGTGAATAATCATGAATAAGACTATAAAGGAAAACCATGAAGTATTTCAATGAAGGGAAGGTTAGGAAATAATTTTAGTAAGTATAGAATATGAATGATTTTCTTGAAGGACACATCATGAAGTAAATTCCATAAAAGGTATATTTTATAATATAACTTACACCGTGAATAATATAAAACATAAATCTTACATGAAAATCATGCTCTCTGTCTAAAACTGAAGTAAAGTATGAATATAATTTGATATTATTATAATATATTAGTCATGAAATCATGTATTTAAATAGATAATAATATTAATTCTTTCATGATGAAAATCATAGCACACATTCTTAATTATATGGAAGATGTCTACATGTTGATGAAATAAGAATAAATTTCTAAAGTAATGAGAAAGGGAGGAGTCATTAGAAGTGTCCTAACATCAAAACTTATTTTCCCATTTATTTTACTTCATTTGGTGTTTGTAAAAAACTCATCATTTGGAAATTCCTTTTAATTTCTATCAACTAACAAAACATTAAAAAAAATTATTCACATGTCTCTATCTGGGATGTTTAGTCCTAAAATTTCTGTGTAGAATTCCTTATAGAAAGTTTTTATGATATTTATTATATATAATTCAACTGCACTAATATGGTCTTTATCAAAATTAAACTCTATTCCATCTCATCACTAACTTTGAAATTTTATTTTTTCCAATAAAAATCCCATAAAAAACTACACTCTTGGAATTCCTATACTACTTTTCCCATGGTACAAACATCATGAAATATTCACTATCAATAACAATTATTAAAACTTTTTCATCCAAAAATTTTGATAAGAAATAAGTTTCACTTCTCAAATATAGACTTTATAATTACATATCTACTGAATTCTTATATAATTATTTTTAACTTTTTTCATCCAAAAAAATTTATAAAATGTGTGTTCATAAAAAAATCTTCTGAAAAAACATCTTTATAAAAATCTAGACGTTGTATGTTTGGAAATATAAACATTTTTTCTTCAAACATCAACTCATATTAGGACATTTTCATGATTTTTTAAACATTGAAATTAGTATAGTATCATCTAGTTTTACTTAAGGACCATTCCTATACTTCTCTATGAGAAATGTTCCAATGACATCCTTGTCTAGAAATTTGTATTTCTTAACAAAAATTCTTCAGGAATATTCTCTTCTAAGAAAATGTACTAAATTTACTCAAAACAATTCATGGACAACTCATATTGATATATTGACCACAAATACAACCAAAAAACAACTTGGTACTTATAGTTTTTGAAGATTAAACATACAAGGAAGTGGTGATAGTTGTCACATAGACAACATAGATAGAAGTGTTGATGGTGTTATGGCATAGAAATCGTGGTCATATTTCAAAATAAGTCATAAGGATTATTTCTAATAGGATGTTTTTGTCTAGGATTATAAAGGTATAATTTCCTTTTTTAATTATTTTGTTTTGATTAAGAAATACTAGTTGAAGTTTGGAACCTTAAAAGTGAGGAGTAAGGATATCTTGGAGTTTAATCATCTGATGTTTGGAAAGCAGTTGTTGTATCCCTTGGAGGAGTAATGTACATTATATCTTTCACTGATGACTATTCTGGGAAATTTTGGGTGTTTCCAATGAAGAGTAATGTAGATATATTTGAATTATTAAAAATATTCAATGTAATAAAGTAGATTCAATATGAAAATAAGATCATGTGTTTAAGGATTGAAAATGGTGGATAATATACAAGCGAGGAGTCTGATTTTTTTCAATGGGAAGGCATCAAGAATAAGATCAAGGTAACATGCACTCCCTAGTAGAGTGGAGTTGTAGAGAGGATTAATACAAACTTGTTGCATTTAATAAGGTAAATAATGGAGAATTTATGAGTTTCCGAGATGTTCTGGGAAGAATCAGTGAATATTCTCTGTTATGTGATCATCGGATTTCCATCGATTGAAATTGATCTGAAAACATTAATGGAGATATGGACTAGTAAAATCAATAACTATTCCCATTTGAATACTTTCAGAAGTCGTGTATATGCATTATTTAATGACTAGGAAATATTAAAGTTGGACTCAATATCCACAGAATGTATCTCCATGTGATACGTAATGGGGTGAATGGGTATCATTTGTGGGATCCCACTATAAGAAAACATATCATAATAAGGGTTTTAAGTTACATATAAGGTAACATGAAAATATTTATTGATAAATACTTTTAGAAAGATAGTACAAAAACTAAAATAGTTTAAGTAGAGAGTAAAATAAAATAAGAACCAATTTCTTATAAGGCTTTACCATAGAAAAATGATCAAGTTCTGAGTAACCTCAGACCATAATGGTCAAATTGATAGAAAATAACCCATGTATGACACTTATATTATGTCACTGAGAGTAATGTTGGGTAATTATTATTATAATATGATGGATATTAATATTCTTTTATGGAGTAAACCTAGAGTCCAAATATATCTTCTTGGATGGTATAAATGCAAGTGGAACTTTAATCCCTACACTATAACAAGACTTCGGATCTTATTCCATTCCCTCATAGAAGGAAGGTCATTAAGAACAAATTTTTCTAAAAGATCATGTGGGATGAAAAAATCTATGAATAAATACTGGTGTTAAATGGATATGATCATGTAGAATGTATTTATTTAAATGAAATGTTATCTCATATTATTAAACTGGAAATTATTCAGGTAGGTATAATGATGTGTATTTTATACACTCTATATCTAGAGTAGCTAGAAGTGAAAAAAAATTCTACATGGTGATCATGAGGAAGAAATCTATATTCTATATCCAAAAGATTTTTTAAACGAATTTAAATAAAAATTAGTTAGTATGTTGAAAGATTTGACGAATGGTATCAAACCAGTGTTGAGGTTTTGGAATAAGAAATATGATTCCAATATTAGGATCCTTAGAAATTAATGTTTTAATTCAGATATTTATACATTTTACAAGGTTATGAATGGTAATGATTGTATCATTATACAATTTTCGATGGATGGCATGTTGGTTTTAGGACTGAAAAATGATCAAATATATGAGATGAAGGAACCATTGAATATGGAGTTTTGTATGAATGACTTAGGACCTATAAGAAACATTCTTCGGATGTAGATATACCAAGAAAAAATAATAAATATATATATATATATAAATGAATAATTACATTAGGAAAGACTTTAAATTCATAAACATGAATGTTATTAAAACATTATTTACACAACTTCCCATTAATTTAACATTATCCTCTATGATGATCCCTAGAAGATATACAGAGAGGTTGTAAATGTATCATGTTCCATATGCATCAACTGTGGGGGTATGATGTTCTCTATGGTGTTTACTATACCTGAAATTTCACATGTAGTGAGATCTGTGAGTCAGTACATAGAGAATCTAAGATGGGAACATTGGAACACGGTGAAGAGGATCCTATGATACATCAAGGAGACCTCAAATGATTAATTATATTATGGAGCATAATATTTTACAATCAGAGGCTATGTTGATTCAAATTTTATAGGTGATTCTTACTGGAGTAAATCCACTAAAATTTATGTGTTTACTCATATAGGAGGATCTATGATCTGGTTTTTGAAATTTCATTCTATTGTGGCCTTATCCATGATTTAGGTGGAGTATGTGGAATCTATACAAGCTTGTAAACATTTTATTTGGATTAAATGGTTGTTGGAATAGATCTGGTATAAACATGAATGGATTTCATTATTTTGTAATAGTTCGATATCCTTGCACAATATAATGAATCCATATTTTCATTCCAAGATGAAGCATACTGGCGTACAATATAATTTTGTTTCAAATGTTTTGGGGGGAGGATGTTCGGATACAGATAAAATTCACATGAAAGTAAATATTGAAGATTTCCTGATGAAGGTGATTACCTTTGATATGTTCATATGGTATAGATCCTCAAAGTGTTCTTGTAGAGACATGAGCTTCCTATTTATTATATATAAAGGTGTGTGGAGAGTTGATTGATTTTCAATCAAATATCAAAGTGGAAGATATGTCGATAAACTTTTTTGAATATATAAAAATAATGGTCACCTCATTTAATTTATTAAAAGTGTGTGAGTTACAACATCTATTTCTCCCTATTTATGTTTTTAAAAGGAGTTTATTTTTTATAAAAGGAGGGGTGTCCAAATAAGGGTGAAGGAAACCAATAAAATGGGACCTCCCCAAAAAAATTTGACCATCAGCTTAATAAAAAACACATCATCTCCTAGTTTAATATTTTGGTGCGGTATTTTGTTATGTAATTATCCATTTGTTCAAGATATAATATTTTGAGTGTTTTTTATTTTTAATTGAGAGAGAGGGACTATGTACCTACATTTTACTATAGTGATATCTTTCTATTTTCCCATGGTTTTTTACCACTTTTATTATGCGGGTTTTTTCGTATTACATATGATGTTCATTTTTATTTACACGTTTTTCATGTTATTTTTATCTCGTAATTATCGTTGTACTGAATTGCCGATTATTTTTCATCCTAAAAGTGTTAACATTTGGGTGGGAATTGGGAATATATAAGAAGGGTTTTGATTTTGTAGAAAATATTAAATGAAAATTTTTAATCACTTAAATGTCATGGATTTCATTATTTAGTTTTATGAGAAATATTAAAATACATTACATCCAAACCTCAGATTGAAAAATGGTTAGTATAGAGTTGATTTGGGAAACTTTTTTCATATAATTCTTATGTAATTTCACATCGAGCTTCGAGCGTTACCTATATCGACTTTTTAGGTTTACTTATAAATAATATTTTTCATGATTTTAACATATTTTTCACATTTGGGATGAGGGTAAATTCCATATAATCAAGAGGATAATTCAATGTTCATTCTCATAGGGATTATTTTTATCAACCTTAGTAATTTCCCTCTATGAATCGTAATCACAAGTTTTTTATTATCATTTATTGTTAGGTTATGTGAATCCTTATTACAATACTATTCTATGTATTTCAAAAATATAATAGAAACTATATATTTTTTCAATAATTTATTATAATATTTTAAGAAAAGTTTTATAATTGAATTATTCTTCAATTTTATAAATTTAAACCATGTTGGTAAAATCTATTATGTAAAGTTGAATTAACCAATTTAAATATGCTGGTAGTTGGTGACAAACCATGGTAGAAGGGTTTTAGTTTCATGGGATTGTTCTCTTATTAATCACACTACTCAATGATTCCTAGTCTATATTTACAAAGCCACTATGAAATCCAACTATCATTCATAGCAGTGATGTAAGAACAAGAAGTGTCTTTTCGTTCCAGTACAAGAGTGATTGAGAGAGAGGGACATAGAGGGAGGGAGTAAGAGTGTGTAATTGTTTCAAATGATTGAAGGAAAACTATGGGTGCTCTTAATGGTGGGTTTTATAATAATTATGTACTTGTTATTAGTAGGGGTATTAGGTTATGTTTAAACATAAGGAAGTTCACACTAAATGAATGTTAGTGAGTGGAGGTCACTAACATGTATTGTTTGAGTCACTTTGGGCCGTTTCCTAGATAAGTGAAACAAATGAATTGGTGAGGTTGTATAATTGGAGTGGTGTAACTAGAATTTGGAAATAAACAAGAGATCGAGGATGATTATAATGACCCAACTCAGATGACACTAAACAATGCCCCGAGTTGGTTTTTCATAAGGCATAAAGTTTTCCACCCCATATTCCAAAGGATGCTGACTAAATGAATGGTTATAAGGTGATACAGTGGGGAGACTATACCCTCATATTCAGAGTCGTACAATAGTGAAATAAATGAATAAGTCGTGGAAGCGTAATAAATGAAAACAAAAATAGATGAAGGTAATCACTAGAATGAAAATAATAAACATGTCATCAAATGTAACATACAATATTATATAATAAATTATTTAATGTCTTATATATATATAAATAAAATAGGCTGACATAGCAGCAGACAACCATTAAAATACATGTATCAAAAGAAAAAAAAACCCAAATGCATATGTCTAATACCATTATGATCCATTGTTCGGTACATTGCATCATCGCTCCAATTCCATATGCACAAAGCATCCACAACTAGGTAATTTATCCTATCCCTTCCTACATCCACATAATCTACCCTGGTAACATCGATAGACAAAATAGGGTGTGATATAAACTCAATAGTTTGATACCAATAATTTCTAGAAATACCCAACTAGTACATATAATATGATGAGTGTATAGATATAATAATGGTAAGTAGTAATAAAAATGTAAAGGGGCTAGATCTAGTTCCTGAAGGACACCTGGATACTCTACAACATTTGTCCCATGCTTGAAACCCCATGAACAATTTTCATCATGTACATAAACATGTACGTGTATATGAATATATAGATATATATATATGTGCACTCTATACATATAGGTGTTTTTATCCATATATACACATATGTAGTACTATCCAGAACCTAAGTCAATACTCAAGAGTCTATGTTTAGTCACTAATTTCTCATATAGTTGTAGGGGATTCCATTCCAAAATGTCATTTCAATGGGGTCTCCAGGCCCAAGTCTCATAACAATAGGGACGTCATGCTCATGTACCACAACCATAGGTATGTCATGATCGTGTATCAAATAATTGGGGTCTCCATGCCCATTGATCATATTCATAAGGGTCAACTTGGCCATTTTTCATAGATGAAGGGATTCCATGACCATGTATCATGCTATAGGAACGCCATTCCCAAGAATCATAGTATAGGGACACCATCAATGCATCTTATAGATATAGTGTTATCAGGCCTTTATATCAAATTGTTATAGGGAAAGCATGCATGTATCTCATAAAATTAGGGATTCCATTCCCATATATCATATTAGTATAGGGACACCATGATCATATCTCATAAAAGTAAAAAAAATATCACATGCTTTTGGAAGAGAAAATAGTTAGTTCATAGGTCAGTATCATTCCACTTTAACAAGGTTGTAACCATTGTTCAAATTATGTAATTATTGTTGTTGTACCACTCACATCCAACTCAATTCATTATAATCCTCTCACATTGGAGATATAAAAAACCATGTAAAATGTGGTTTGGTCATTTAATCATTTATAATAAAAAATTAAAACTCATAGCAACACCTCAAGTGGTGGAAACATATGATGGGGACCTATCCCAACACGATTAAAGGAATGCTATTTGATTTCTATATGTAATATTGAATTAAACATGGTTTAGGTGTATTTTAAGGCAACACATGGATAACCCGAAGTGTATAATCAAGACATGTAGTATTAAGCAACTATAATTGATGGATAATTACTAGACCACCTAACTTATGCATTTAGAGGATCACTCATCCTGTATCAATTATTGGAGAGAATTATTTTGTTCCAACATATCTCAAAATTTATGTGTTTTGATGAATAACAATATCAAGATTATTATTCTATTTATTTTTTCTTATGTGTTTCATATTATATCTATCAAAATAATTTATCTTACATTGATTCTACATGTGATTATCTTATGATGTGTGAAGTATTAATTTTGTGAAATAGTATTTTATCTTATGAGATTTGAATATTATCTTACATATACTCAGAATCAGAAAAATCCATGTTTAATGACTATCTTACAATGAAATAAATTATATTACAAAGAGAATGATTAAGTTATTACACGATAAAAGTTAGATACTTCTGATAGAATTAACTTATGATAATCCATTATCTTATGAAAATGATATTCATAAAAGATTATCTTATGAATGATTGATAAAGTTATGACAGCTAGTTATCTCCCCTAAGTGACATGTTAATTTTGTGGTAAATTATTATCCTACATAGTATTGAATTAATTTTATCTTATTCTACAAATAATACATATATCTATTTTATCTCATGAAGTATCTTAGAATTTTATCATACAAGAATAGTACTAATAGTTGGATATCTTATGAAGAATTATCTTTTATAATGAATTTTATGATTACTTTTCTCATCTCTAAATGGTCATTTCATGATTTTTTAACATATCTAAAAATGGATATTCAATTTAAGGAAAGATTTATTTGTACAAAGTATCATGTTTCCAAAAATGAAAAGATCCAAAGAATAATATATATGATAGTATTGTTGCAGAAGCCTATTCTATATTTGGAAGGAATGAATGCATGCCATTGATGGCTTGTCATGTCAAATTTTCAACATATTATCAACCTGACCATTATTATTGTCTCATTCTTAATTTCAAAATTGAAGAGGTTGTATAAAAGGAAGAGATATTCATTGCATGATATATATAAATATATGAGATGAACAGATATAATGCATGTATAAATGAATACTCTAGTAACAATGAATGATTTTACATAAACATGATAAATCATAAAAAATTATGTTGTTATTACATGTTTATCAATTTCACTAAAGATCATTCAGATCTTCAACTTGAATACTATCATCTTCTCATGATGTACCTTCAACTACTGATTGTTTCTTCTTGCAACTGTGAGCTGCAATTTTTCTTAAAATATTATTCATTCTATTTTGTTTACACTCGTTGTAAGAGTGTGTGTTAAGACTGTATATAGGTCTTATAAATGGATATCTGGTTAAAATATCTTGAACCTTTTTATTAAGTGACATATATATTTACTCAGTAGGGATCCAATAGGAAAAGTGTTGTTATAGTATAAATCAATAAACTCAATGAGTAGAGTGTTGGTGGATAGGACTAGGGAATTTCTATTCCCCAAACCACTAAAAATATCCAATGTTAAATCACTTTTTGTTAATTTTTTATATTTCTAATAACTGTTCATATTATGGAAAATATTTTAACTATCAAACCTGAAGAGGGATGTTTTATGTAAAGAATATTTTTATGGACTCAATTCACCCCATATTGAGTCTCTATTAATCTATTATCTATGGAAAAAATTGGTATCATAACTCGTGACTCTTTAGTTCATATCTTTCAAATTATTAATCACAATGATAAATATTCAAATGACAACTATGGTTGATAACTGACAAGATATGTCAATTGTTTGATCTCCTTACCTTAATAGTGAAAAATATGGTTGCCGGAAGGCTTGTATGACTACTTATTTGAGAATTTTAGCTTCAAGGTTTATATTAATGTTTTAAAGCATTATAAAATTCCAATGACAGAACCTCAAATCTGTGATTTTACTTTTATAGCAGAATATGATTTAAATTATAAAGATATGAATGATTTAATCTGTTGATAAGGATCAGATGAGTTCAATAGAGTCTCCTAGTTTTAAACAACTCATGAAATTTTGACTAATATAGTAGATTCATATAAATGTAAAGACAATGTGAATGAACTTGGATATGATAATTCCAAACTGAATTTTGACACATTCAAAATGGTCGAAGGGGAAAGCATTACTCACTTTAATGGATGGATCCCTGATATTGTTAATAATGTTACTTCTCTAGGAGAACCTATTTATAATCATGAACAATCATTGAAATTTCATAGATTCTTACCACCCAAGTGGAGTGAAATCTCAGTATCCATCAAAAAATCCATAAAGGTCAAAAGTTTCATGATAAAAGAAGTCATTGGAACTCTTATGATGTATGAAGCTGCAATGGAAGTTGAATCTAGATAGTATAAAATGATCATGAAAGAAAATGCTTCATTGATGTTTTATACTTCTAAGGATGATAAGAATAATAAGATTGTACAAATATCAAAAACATATAAATAAGAAGATTACTCAAGTTACTTTGGAACCAGTGGTGAACTTTTATAGTTTTCTAAAAATTCCATAAAATTATATAACAAGAGAAGAGGTTTCAGAAAACCCTTCAACATGTATAGAAATCATAGTGAAAACACTAATGAATCAAGATGTTATGAGTGTGAGAAGTTAGAACACATCAATCCTGATTTTCAATAGCATAATAATGATAAAAAGAATGAAAATAAATACTTCAAGAAATATAGTGATATAAAAAATGATACAAAAAATCTATGAAGGCCACGTAGAGTGCTTATGAAGATTCTAGTGAGTAAATATCATCATAATCATAAGTTTAAGCTATTAATAAAAATGCCAACATATGATTTATTGAATATTTGGATGAGGTACATTCTCAATAATCTTCTGATCATGATTAAGAATCAAAAAATTAAAATTTCTCATATGAAGAATTAAATGAATATTGTACCATGTCAGAAACTATGTATAAAATCTTAAATAAGATAATAAAATCTCTTAGGAACCCCTATAATAAAATTTTCAATGAAGTGGAATATTTATACTAACAAATTATAGATGTGAAAAAATAATTGGAAATGTATGAATCCTTATATGTTGAATAAGTTAAGACAACAGAAAACCTATAGAAGGAGTTTCAAATCATTAATGATGTTTTAAGTGGATTCATTATAGGGGAATATTTTTTGAATAAAGTTCTTGGTCAGAATCAACCAAAAAAAGAAAAATTTAAAATAGTAAGTAAAGTTCAAAGGACTAAATTTTACAAGAACTATTTTGTGACTAGTTCTAAAAATAGAACCCTTTATAAAGTTACATTTTTTCATTATGGAGAAAATGTACATTATGATAACATATGTAATATGAAAAATCCTCAATTATATGGAAGCAAAAATTATTTTTATACAAAAGATTTTTTAAAATGTGTTGCTATGTTTTTTGTAAAACACTAACAGATTTGTATCCCCTAGACTTATATAGAAAATGTTGCAGGACCCAATAGAATTTTGTTACCAAAAAATATTTTTATTTGACTTGTCATTATATGGTAATCCCCACATGCACATACATGAAAATGGTTTATGGAATGTTTTTTTAATACATATTACTGTAATTTTCCCAAACATTAACTCTCTATCCATGATTGATGGGGGTTATGTCACGTCCATTGATAATGTAAAAGAAAACATTATTGGAATTGGATATGTTTAAAATCCTTAGTCAATTCTTATCAAAAAAATCCTTATGTTGTTGTCTTGAACCAAAACCTGAAAAGTATATCTCAAAATTGTAATGATGGTTATTTAGTTGATTTTTCTAAAAATTCATGTTCTATTCTCAAAGTTAAGTCCCTCAAATTAAAATCACATAAACTAAAAATGTCTATACAATATAAATTAATTCCTTATGTTGAAAAAATTTAAATTATTGGAATGGTGAAATTGATGAAAAATGGATTTTTCATAGAAGTATTTGACATTGAAATGTTCACTCCTTGATAAATTTTGTTAAGAAATATTTTATTTTTAACTTGACTAGCCTAAAATTGGAAAAAAATTATTTGACGCATGTAAAATTGGAAAGAAACACAATTCATATTTTAAACCAATTAAATTTTTTTCTAAATCTAGACCTATTGAGCTTATCCATATGGATATTTTAATACCTGCTATAATAGATATTCAAGATGGTAAGTAATTTTTCATGTGTTGGTTGATGCTTTTTCAATATTTTAATGGGTTTACATTTTAATAGATAATAGTGAAGTATGTTATACTTTTATTAATTGTTGTATGATTTTGAAAAATTGGATGGATTCCAAAATTGTGACTTTGAGAAGTGATCATAGAGGTGAATTTTAGAATCATGAATTTTATCTATATTTCTCAAATAAAGGAATTAAACAAACATTCTCATCCCCTAATACACCTCAATATAATTTTGTTTTTAAAAGGAGTAATAGTACTTTACATGAAATTTCTAAAACCTACTTATATGGGAATAAAGATCCCACTCATTTATAGGATGAATACATTAACACAACATGTTATGTTGTTAACAGAATTCTAATAAGTCTTATCTTAAATATAACACTCTTTGAGTTATATAAAAATTGAAAATAAAAGGTAGGATAATTAAAAGTATTTGGATGTATGGTTTATATCTTGAACACCATGTATAATCTAGGTATGGTTGATATAAAAGCTGATGAATTTATTTTACAAGGTTATTATACTACTTCTGAATATTATAGAATTTTCAATAAAATTTCAGGATTTCTAAACAATTAAATCATGTGATGTTTTAAGAATGTGATCCATTTAAACATCAAATGACACAGACTAATGAGCATTGTGATTCACTCAATGATATGAGACTTTAACCTCTCTTTATCAACAAGGAAGATGATTTGATACTTTATTATCTTAAACCCATTCATGTAAGGGTTGGTACTAGTGAACCAAAACGTTTTTTCCAATATTACCTCAAAATATTGAGAAACTGCCTTTAGAAATAGTTATAGGAAGCTTATATGAAATATTTAGAACTGTAAGAAACATAGGGAACCAAGTAGAATTGTTAACTTTTTATCTCGTCTAGAACATAATTCTTTAGAAGAAGCCTTATTTGAGGAAATTTGGATCTTAGATATGAAAGAAGAGTTAAATTAGTTCAAAAGAAAACAATTATGGAAACTAGTTGATATACCCTCTGATTATCATTTTATTGGAACAAAATGGTTATTTAGCAACAAAAAATTTGATCCTAGTTTAATCACTAGAAATAAAAATAAACTTGCTGAAAAATGTTAAATCATGAAAAATGAATAAACTATGAAAAAACCTTTTATCTTGTAGCTATGTTAGAATAAATTAATATCCTCATAGAATATGTATTTTACCTGAATTTTAAATTTTATCATATGGACATTAAATATTCTTTTTAAATGTTTTTTTAATGGAGAATGTTTATGTAGACCAGCCTCATGGTTTTTAAGACAATCACTTTCAAAAATATATTTTAAACATACCAATGCTCTATATGGACTTAAAAAAACCAAGATCATGGTATGAGATATTAAGTTATTTTATATTATCAAATGGTTCTATAGTGGTAATGGAATATACCACATTATTTAAGAAAACATGAACATCGAATATATTTTTAGTAAAAAAGGATGATATTGTTATTTTTCAATCAACAAATCAAAAATTATATAATTATTTTCCAAAACTTATGTAAAATTAATTTGAAATGAGTATGATGGGTGACTTAAAATATTTTCTATGATTTCAAATATATGAAAAATATTTTGGAAATGTTTTAAAATAAATAAATTTCATACTTGATTTACCTAATAAGTTTGGGCTTGAAAACTATAAGAATTACTGAAATCTTATGACCTCTAATATTAAACATTATATGGATGAGACTGGAAAACCATTTGAAGACAGGTTATATAGAGGAATCATTGTAATTTTATTGTATCTTATTAGAAGTATACTAGAAATTGTTTTTTTAGTATGTCTTTATTGAATATTCAAATCCAATCCTAAATAATCTCTTTTAAATTAAACCAAAATAATTTTAAGACATTTAAAAGGGATTGTGTCACTTTCTCTTCTTTTTCCAAAAAATTATGACTTTAATTTAAGTTCATATTTTGATGATAAATTTTTTGGATGTAGATTTTATTATAAGTTCACCTCATAAACCAGTCATTTTCATATAATGTATCTAGTTTCTTTGTTAAGTAGTAAACAACACTTTGTAGCATTGTCAACTATTGAAGCATAATATATTGTTGTAGGAAGTTTTTATGCATATTTGTTTTATATAAAACACACTTTAATGACATTTAGATTTAATTTTAATTGTGTTCCAATCAAATTTGATAACACCAATGCTATAAACATTTCAAAAAACCCAATTAACCATTCAAGAACAAATCATATTTATTTTATACATCATTTCTTAAGATGTCATGGTAAAAAAAGAGATATATTTTAATAATTAGTTTGAATAGAAAATCAATTACCAGACATTTTAATTAAACACATTCATGCTGATAGATTTTATTGTATTAAATCATAATTAGGTTTGTTTAATTTTAATTTATATTATATTTAATTATTGTTAAAATCATAGTTTTTTATTCGAGTAAAAAATATACTTACCTTGTTTTATTTAATTTTTGACATCTCTATTTCTGGTATTATTCACATCAAATAGTACATGCCACCTAAATTTTATAATGATTACTTTTTTCACAATGCTATGGGACCCCTATATTATAACAAAATGTAAGGATGTGTGTTAGATATATGCGTGAGACATTTCAAACCTCTAAACCCTAACTTTATCTCTTCCACCCAAACCATGATTCCCTAAGCATCCAATCATCCAAATTATGTTGAAAATAGAAAAACTAAGAGAACCGATGGAGCTTCCTCTAGAAGATTGAAGCATCAAAAAACATCAAGGAATGTTCTAAGTGGATAAGAAATAGATTTCTCCTAGATCAATGGAATGGATATATTTCTCAAAAAAATTATCAATATTTAGGGATGGTAATATGTTTTTATGGAAGAAGGATTGATTTCATGTTTTAAAATGAAGTTTGTGAGTTATATGAAACTAAATATTTTTTATTTAGGTGGAAATGAGGATTTGACAACTATAATAATGAATTAGAAATGTTTTTCAATATCCTTGTTTATAATTGATGAAGCATTCATATACCCTCATAAATGATATATAGATTTTTGTACGTTGTTGCATACTGTTGATTAATTCAATCCTATAGAGATTATGAAGTCCTTGATCAACTCTGTTGATATATATAAGAAGCCGACGAATGACGTGCAACTAGAAAAAAAATTCCATATAATTTTCCTCCAACTAGCCATCGCAGAGAGCAATGGTGAGTTTGAAAAAATTTGTATTTCAATACATTACATTGTTATATGTTTTTATAATTGAATATCTAGTTAATATATCCGGGTTTCTTGTGAGGTACATGTGGAATTTAATGTATATTTCTTAAAATTTCAACCATTTTAAAATAATGTTAACATTCGAATTTTTAAAAATCGGTATATGTTTGGATGATAACACCCAAAAAAATTTCATAGATTGAAAATGTTGAACTCAAGTGTTTTGAGAATAATTGGGTTTTTTTATAATTATTCTTTGACGAATTTGGTGTCAGTGAGTTTTGAAGATGACATCAAAATACACCCAACTTCAAATCAAGGGGAGTCATCTCAGATTGGTTTTTATAGTGGTGTTGATGTTCCTATAGTTGTTCCCATATTATTAGAAAGACCAATTCAACCTATTTATGTAATATATTTTCTCAAAAATAAGATCCATGTGAAATGAATTAGAAGAGTAATCCCATTGTCTTCTGATAGTTGAGATTTGGTCTATGGAATCATAGGATTATTAAATATTGGTCCAAGAAGTATATTGACTATGTTGGGTGTTATTACCTTGGTTGAAATTTCACCTTCGAGTGAAATAAATTCAATAATAGGACCTAAATCAATTAAACTTAATAGATAAAATGTTGTTTTTGAAGGAGATGAATAAGAATAAGGAATTGAAACTCAGTTATTTGAAACTAAAATAGTGAGATCGGTATCTGGATAATTATATTGAGTGGTGATACCAAGTGTTGAATGAAATCAATAATATGATGATGTGATAATTACCAAAGTACATCAAGACACTTTCTCTCCAATTATTGATTATCATACACAATAATTTATTCCTACATATAATTTGGATATAGCTATTGAGAGAACTAGAGAAATCTATTCAAAGTTTATGTCTGAGGTTGAATCCTTGAAACTTCAGTTTTTAGAATCCAGAAATGAAATTAGGATTCTTCATGCTCAATATTTTTCAAGAGATTATATTAAATAATAGATGTTTTTAGTTCATTATTTGGTTGAATAGCTATCCGAGGAACCCTCTACTGAAGCCTCAAATAAAGTGAATATTTTCTCAAGGTTAGAAGTTGTTTTTGTGATTGTTTACATAATGATTTATACAATATCATCTATGGAATGTGAAAATCTACAAAAGGAAGTAATTAAGGATCATTGAATATATTTAATAGCAGAAATTAAGATGATGACATTATTTCCTTAGAATTATCTTATGTTAAGTGGTCATTATAAGATGAAAATCAACACACAATTATAATAAAAAGTTCTACTAGTTCAACATTTGAAGTCAAAAATGAAAAAATATGTATGTCTCATTATCAATTGAATACATAATATGGTTGGATCCCTAGACAATAATTTATAGTTGTTAGAGATGAAATTCAAAGATAAACACCAAGAAGTTGTAAATAATTTGATACCCTAATCCTTGAAAGATAATGATTAATAAGAGGCTAATGCTTTTGTTGAGCCTCTGGAAAGAAAAGTGTATGTAAGAGGAAAACAATTTGTCTCACTTTATTATTTTTTTGGTATGTCAAAAAACCATTATGAAGAATTCGAGAAGTTTGTAATCAGTTTTTCAAAGAAAGGATATGTTGAGAAACTCTTTGGAAAATTCACACTCTGGTTATGGAATAGATTTAGAAATATTCAAGACTATTTCATGAATTAAATGGAAAAAATGATTGATGCTTGTGTTAATTCCATTATATTATATGGGAGTTATACGTCTTCCTAAACCTCACATCATTGATATTCATGCTTCTTCTTTATAAATGCTAAAATAATTCATTGACCCAACTAATATTAATCAATGGAAAAATATAAGGTTTTATGAAGAAGTTTCTTTTCCAATACTTGAATATTTCTCTAAACTATCCATTATACCTACCTAAAACATTGAAAACATGACATCACAGAAGGATTCTCTCAACATCCAATCCACTTATATAAGGATTTCTCAGAGTGACCCAATATATATTAGAACACCTTTGCTGATGTTGGGTGATGTTTTTGGAGAAATAGTTAATGTTACTCAGTCTTCATCCTCTTTAACCAATGGTCACCCTCAATCATTTAATAAACCATCATTGAATAATCTTTTCACGTTCCATATATTATGTTCCATTATGAGTTCACATGATGAGTTTCCTGATGGATTGGCAGTTTATAATCATTTGAATCACGATTAGGTAACTAGGGTTTTTAAAAAAATTAAATGGTGATTTTTATACATTTTAATGATGTTTTACAAACATATGAATTCTTATTTTTCATTCTTTTAATGAATTTTTATTTTATATTTATTTTTTTGTATTAAATTTAACATTTATTCATTATTCTTGGCTTATGATTTCTTTCTCTCCATATTTTTTATTCTTTTGTTGAATAAGTTTATCTATATGGTCTATATGATTCTATCCTTAGTATATATTCACTATTAATGTTTATATTTGAGTATCCTTATTTCCTTAATGATCAATATTACTGGTGTTTTCAACAAAACATGATGTTTAATTCTATTCACAATCAATATAATTAACAATTTACTATTTTTCGAGTGCAATATTGGTTGTATTCCATTTATATACTTCTTTTTTATATCACAAAAATCGTGGACAAGAAAAGTATAATACCAAAATATAAATTTAAAAATATTTATCTTCAAAAAGTGGATTAAAAATATTTAAAATATTAATTTCTTTCAAAGGGGGAGAACAAAATATAATAATATATAATTTAAAAAGTTGTATCCTAAGTGGAGAAGATTTTGAAAGTTAAAATATCAATTTGTGAAAATCTTTTTTCTATTTCATGGGTCTTGTGATCATAAAAATTGGGTTTGTTATTGGATAGAATTATGTTGTTCCAACATATCTCAGTTTTTACATGTTTTTATGATTCACAAAATCCATATTTTTATTATAATAAGTTTTTCTTAAGTGTTTCAGATTATATCATTCAAAATAATTTAACTTAAACTGATTTTATATGTTATTATCTTATGAATTGTACAATATTCGTTTTATCCCTAACTATTTTATCATACAGATATCGAAGATTATCTTCCATATACTCAGTATAAGAAAACATTGTGTTGAAATTTTATCTTAATACATAATATATTATCTAATGAAGAGAATTATTTAGTTGTTGTATGATCAAAGTTAGATACATTAGATATAATTATGTTGTGGGAAGTATTTGTCTTAAAAAAATGATATTCTTAAAATATTATCTTATGAATGATCAATGATATGAAATCTAAGTATCACACCTAAGTAACATATTTATCTTACGTTGAAGAGTTTTCCTACTCATTATTGAATTATGATTATCTTGAACTCTCACAGAAGTTTATCATAATAGATTAGTACCACATGTTTGATATCTTATGAAGAATTAGCTATTATGTATAATGTCATGATTACTTTTGAAATCTCTTGATGAGTCATTTCTTTATTTTTGAATGTGTAAGAAAAAAAGATTTTTCATTTATGAAATGAATGATTTATATAAAGAGTTTGGTTGTCAATAATGGAAATATCTAAAGAAGGAGATATCTGACAATGCTGCTACAGAATCGTATTCCATATTTTTAAGGAATGAACACATTCCATTAATTGCATTTCATATCAAATTTTCAATAGATTATCAACTTTTCCATTATGATTGTCTCATTATTAAGTTCTAACTAAGGAGGAGATATAAAAGGAAGAGTTAGTTTTTGCATAATATATATGAATGGATGAGAAGAATGGAATTAATTAACATACATATAAATACTATAATAATAAGTAATGCATGTACATACAAAAGAACCTCCATAAATTATTGTGTTGTGCTGATAATTTTATCAGTTACACTGAAAATCATCCATTGTTTCACCTTTAATACTATCATCTTCTTAGGACGTACCTTTAACTACTGTTAGTTTTTTCTTGTAACTGTTTACTATAATCATTCTTCAAAAGTTTATTCATTCTATTTCTTAAAATTCATTATAGGAGTGTGTGTTAAGTCCATAGATAGGTCTTGTAAAGTGAGATCCTGATTAAAATATCTTGGACCTTTGTGTTAAGTGAAAACTAGTTTTACTCAGGTAGGATCCCCTGGAAAAAAGGTTCTTATAGTGAAAATCACAAAACCCATGCAGTAGAGTGTTGGTGGAGTGAACAAGTGGATTCTTATTCCCAAAAACACACTGAATATCCTATCTTAAATACCATTCCATTAAATTTTATATTCCCCCTACCTATTCATATTATGGAACATATTTTAACTATCATACTTGAAGAAGGAGGTTTTGTTTAAATAAAATATTTTGGAACTCAATTCTCCCCCTCTTGAGTATTTAGTTATCAATTATCAAGGACAACATTGGGTTCTAGTTTGTTCTAGAATGAAAGAAAGAAGAAAAATATATGAACTCCTTGGAAATATTTCATATGATCTCACATCAAAATATCATCATAAATAGAAATTGAAATGAGGAAATTAGTTAATGTAGTGGATCACTTACCGAGAGGAATCCAACAAAATGATCTGATCTTGATTATGAGGTTTTAAGGAGAATAGATCAATGAACCTAAGTGGATTCCATGGGATGGTCTTTAAAGGAATAAATGAGAGGGTTATCCATTGTAAATAACAAAAAATGAAAGAGTATAATCACATAATCCATTAAGGGAAAATATTCATTTACCCAACTTACTGTGGGTGTACGATTTTGATACACGGTTTTCCAAATCGTGCACTAATCGTGCAAGGATTATTATCCAAGGAGGGTACTCACATGGTTCATGCACATGGTTAGTGATACCATGCACAAACCATTCCATTTTCATTTATTTAAAGCTTTTTAGAAAATGCACAGTCATGAGGCCTTGGTCGCATGGTTTAGAAAAATCACGAGACCATATTTTTTTATTGAAACACCCTGCACGGTTAGTATAAACCATGTATACTAGGAATCATGATTTAAAGTGTCTATTTAGACTACTTTTTTCTTCCATTAATCGGAGTTATGGGCTCTGATAAAGATCTAAGCACCCTTATAACCACTATTACCTCATTAGTAATTTATATTTGGTCTAAGATAAAGAATTAATCTAAAGATAAAGGGTTATATACCTCAAGGAAAAACCAACGTCTTCCATTCTTCCACCCTTAATAGAACTTGTCCCCAAGTTACCCTTCCATGGGTGGAAAAACGTATTTTGAGAACAACTGCAGCCACTGATCATGTATTTTGGCCTCCCACTCCCAAGTCCCATATAATACATAGTCATTCTTCCATATGACCTTAAACAAAGGGACATACCAGCCTCAAAGAGCCTTTGTGCTATTATCAATGATATATATGTGATACTCCTCCAAAAAAGAATTATTTTCCAATTCAACATCATTCAAATAAAAAGTATGAGCAAGGTAAATTTTGTAATGAAAAATATATGAAATGTGGAAAACATCGTGCAGGGAAAAATAACTCTGATATAATATAAATTGATAAGCTATCAGCTCTATCAAACATCTCAAAAGTCCTGATAAATCGAGGTGGAAGATTCCCATGACATTGTATCCACCCATTCCCAAGTCTATGTGATACCTACATGAAAACATGATCCCCAACCTCAAACTTCAGAGGTTGTCAAAGGTGATCGGAATGTGATTTGTGTATAGACAAAGTAGTATCCATAAGTTCTTTGATCAACCACACCTACACTAAAGTCTCCAACATGAGATGAGGACCTAGTAGCACTTCCCCTTACCTCTATCCAGAATAGAGGTGAATGGAATGTCCGGTTATATAAGGCCTCATACGAAGCAATATGATTTTTTTTCTAGAGGCTATTATTGTAAGTAAACTCGATGTGGGGTATATTTTTCTCCCAATAACAACCCAAATCAAGGAATTATTCTTAGATAATTTCATCCAGCACAAGTATAGTCTGTTCCAACTAACCTTTAGTGTGGGGGTGAAAGGATGTGCTCAAAAGTACATGCTTAGCCAATTCTCTCTATAACCCCTATCAAAACCATGATGTGAAATGAGAATACCTATATAAAATGAGAGTATGAAGGAACTTGTGTAAGAATACAATCTCACAAACATGAAATATTATAATCTCATTAACTGATAAAGCCTCTCGGATACAAAAGAAATGGACTAACTTCATCAGTTGATCCAAGAATACACAAACTATGTCACTACCTCTGGAAAACCTCAGTAAACAAGTCCCAAAATACATATTGATGTCATCCTATTTACATTTTGAAACATGTAATGGTTGTAACAAGAACAATGGATGTTGGTGTTCCACCTTCACATCCTAATAGGTGGGACACCAAGTGATAATACATTTTATATGATATTTCGTCCCAGTCCACCAATATTAATGACACATATCATGATAGTTCTTATAGATACATGGGTGCGTTACCCACCGAGAAGTATGGGATTCTCATATCAAATCCACTCTGATTTCTTTAGGAACCCATATACTTCCAAAAATATTTAGGATTTTGTCTCCATCAGTAGACCAATCCAGAGGTGGGTCCTCTCTTGAAATTATTTCCCATAGGAAAACCCTTTAGGGTCAAATAAATACCTTCTCTTCACCCTATCTAGGAGTGAATGGGTTACTGTTAGGGCAGTAAGAAAATTATAATAATTACTCACTTGAAACTATATATTCATCTCAAAAAATAAGGCCATAAACATAAATTTTTTGATGGCTTCTTGAATGGATTATGTCTGTGTTTTCTTCCTCAGTGCATCAGTTATTGCATGGAACATTCTAGTAATATAGTGACGATAAAATTTGAAGTACTAAAGGTATTCGACCCATCATAGACATTTGAGAATCAAGAAAATCATCACACATATGTATTTGATGTTCTTGTGTTTAGTATAGACTACAAATTGATCTCCAATCAGATAATTCTTCTTACAATACAAGGCATGAATGGTTGATGCAAGCTCAAGGTCTTGAGTTGGGTAATTATTATTGTGAGGTATCAACTAATGAGACCCATATGCAACAAAGAAATCCTCATCTATTGATATTATAACCATATCGATTCCCAATGCATCACAAACACTATTGTAACGTCCCGGTTCTGGGTGCCACTCAACAGGTGCCCCGAACCCGATTCGCTACGTGACCTCAAGTCCATTTCCCCAAACTCCAGAGGCTACGGACTAACAGCGAGGGCCCAGGTCTGATAGTGGGGAAACTATTCCCTCATTTGTAAAAGTGTAGCACAGCAGAATACCAGATAAAACATACAACAACAACAGTAGAAGAAAATAAACATACAAAATTTTAAATGAAAAACTGCAGTAAAAAACAACCAACAGTCATATATATATAATATTGATGCAGGATGCCTAAAGTTCTAAGAAAACAGCTAGAACATGTTACAAAGCAGTACAATATGATACATAGTACAGCAAAACAAAACAAAATAATCGATAGAATCAGAATCCTAGGCCCGGTTCCATGCTCCCCTACTCATCAGCAGTAATCAAGTACCTGTATAGAGACGCTTGACCTTATCCAGACCTGCAGAAATAAAATCTGTTTAAGCCGAAAAGTATGACCCAAACAGGGTGTGAAAAATAAATCACAGTAGGCACCCACCAAAGTCATGTACCCAACTGTGTGAAAATATGAAATGATAGTGTGTAGTAGTAAAATTAAATAAACAAAGTCGTACTCAAAAGAAACTAACTTTACCAGTTATATTTCCATTTTATTATTCTTTTAATCATTCAATTTAAGATATCGCCAGAGTGAATATTCTAAGTAAAACAACTAGTGTCCTCAGACAGGTAACCCTTACCCTCAGGTAAAGAGAATCCAAACACAGGAATCTTCCCACAGGCATATCGAATATTTCACACAGGTGTACGAGGTATCGCCCATAGGCACAGAATCAATTGCCCACAGACACAGAAGATGTTGCCCACAGGCTATGTAGTAAACTACCCACAGGCTAATCACAACACTTCCCTAAGGCTAAAAAATTAACCAACCATGCCAACATGTAACAATAAATAAACATGCAATTCCTCTCAAGTCAATTCTATAATCATAGTTATAATGGCATACCCTCGGGTATCTTGGACAAATGGCTAAACAGAGGAACACACCCCCGGGGTGGTCCTGGATCCAAGCCGAGATCCCAAAAAACAATTTAGTATCACATTTTAAATTACCAATACAATTCTAGGTATTTAATTCAAAAATTCCTCAGCCATATGACACCCCATTCATGGGCGCATATAACAACGGTACACAAAACGCACATCAGTTGGAAAATTAAACACCAAGCCACAAACCTCGATCGTTGTTGATCGATATACACGAACAATGCCTTTGAAATGTTCAAGAACATTGTAGATCTGAGGTAAAAGAAATATCATTAAACCTCAAATAACTTCCCTTAGAAGAAGAATTGGAAAGAAACACTCAAGGAGAAGGAAGCTCTTACTTGTACGGTTCTAGCAAGATCGACGGAGGCGGAATCGGATTCCTGGTTTACGATCGGGGGATCTACAAAGCATTGGTCATTTTCTTGAGCTTCCCTTGGGAGTTATAAGCCTTCCCTATGAACAAGGGAGGCTACTGACCATTTTAAGTGAAAAAAACTACACGGCGTATACTTCCAAGTACACAACATGTACTTTTTCATTTAACTGTTCCCCTGGCAGCACCTCCAAACTGTTCATCCGTCAACATGAGTACAAAGCGTGTATTCTTAACTACAAGGAATGTAATTTTTCCCATCTCGCGGAGGCTTACACCGCCTTAATATTTCCCCCCTTCCGACTAACTACACGGTGTGTAAATACCACTACACGACGTGTAGTCGGTTTTCACACCCTTTGTCGCCGACATGGCTACACACCCTGTGCACTCATCCCACATGGACAAAGTACATGGTGTGGGTAATATTACATGGTGTGTAGTCACGAAATTTAGTATTTTCCCCATTTTCCTTATTTTCTCAAAAACACTTAAGGAAAAGAGAAAAAAGAAACTCGTACCTCAAAAATAAGAACCGGGTTCTTGAAAACTTCCCCCCTTAAAGAAATTCATCCTCGAATTTCCCTTCCAAGGGTGGTGAAGATATAGCCGTAAACATGAGCACGTACGATGGTCTCCCGCTCCAAGGATTCATCCTGCACTCGGCCATGCTTCCATAGCCCTCGTACGAGAGAAATTGACCGGCCTCAGAGAACCTTCATGCTCCTATCAACGATACGAATCAAATGCTCCTCAAAGGAAACATCTAACTCAAGATCAACATCCTCGGGCTGAAAAACGTGAGATGGGTATAAAAGATAATGGTGCAACTGAGATACATGGAAGACGTCGTGCATGGCTCGGTACCTCTGTGGTAACTGCAACCAATAGGCAACCAGCCCGACTCTCTCCAGAATCTCAAATGGCCTCACATACCTTGGTGAAAGTTTACCCTGTATTCTGATCCACATGTTCCCCAACCTCAGTGAAACACATAAGAGATCCTAATCCCTGACCATGAACTCCAAGGGTCGTCTGCGGCAATCATCATAAGATTTTTGACGAGACTATGCAGTAGCCATTTGTTTCTGAATCAACCAGACCTACTCAAAAGTCTCCTGCACGAGACTTGGTCCCAATAAAGTTGCCTCACCTTCCTCTAACTAGCATAAGGGTAATCTTCATGGCCTACCATATAAAGCCTCATAAGGTTCCATCTCAATAGTTTCCTAAAAACTATTAATATGGGAAAACATGACTAGGGGTATATCCTTCTCCCAAGATCCCTGAAAGTCTAGGATTCATGCACGCAGCATGTCCTCAAGCACCTGTATCGTACGCTCTGACTGAACATCGGTCTGAGGGTGGTAAACTGTGCTCAGAAGAACCTGTGTACCCAGTGCCCTCTAAAAACTCTACCAGAAACGAGATGTAAAACTGGAATCCCTATCTGAAATGATAGAACGAGGGACCCCATGAAGGCGTACAATCTCTCGGATATACAACTTCCCAAGCTCGTCAACTCTGAAGGTCTCCTTGATCGGGAAAAAGTGATAATCCTTTGTGAGTCTATCCACAACAACCCATGACATCATTTCCTCGAGGTGACCTCAGCAAACTAGTCACGAAATCCATCGCGACATCATCCCATTTCCACTCTGGGATGGGTAACTTCTGTAACAGTCTGGTTGTCCTATGATGCTCTGCCTTCACCTATTGATAGGTGGAACACCTCGTAACAAAACCAATTATCTCCCTCTTTATACCCGGTCACCAGTACTAACGTCCCGAGTCATAGTACATCTTGGTAACTCTGGGATGAACTTCCCAGACTGAAGCATCAGACCCCCACATCAACTCCTCACATATATCCCCTAGAACCCACACTTGTCTATGGAAACACTGAATTTCATCATCTCCTATCGTCCAACCAGGAGAAGGGTCCTCACTTGAAACCATCTCCCATAGAACTAGGCCTTCTGAATTAGATAGTTGTCTCATCCTCACTCTATCCAGGAGAGTAGTGGTCACAGCTAAAGATGAAATATAGGTCTACCCCTGACTGTCATACACCTCCAAATGTATCTCAGAGAACAAAGTCATCAGCTGCCATTCACCACTGGCCTCTTGCGCTTCCTGTATCTGAGTCTTCTTTCTCAGTGCATCAGCTTCTGCATTACCTTTACCAGGTGTATAGGCAAGCTCAAAATCGAAGGACTGAAGGTATTTGACCAACCTTCGCTACCTCAGATTCAAGTCACGCTGAGTATGGATAAACTTTAGACATTTGTGGTCGGTGAAAACCACAAAATGCTCTCCTAATAGATAATGTCTCTAATAGTGCAAAACATGATCAACTGTAGCCAACTCGAAATCATGCTTTGGGTAATTCCTCTCATGTGGCCTCAACTGCCGAGACCCGTATGCAATTACTTGATTGCCCTGCATTAATATATCTCCTAGCCCAATACCAGATGCATCACAGTAAACTGTATAGCTCTTCCCCTGATCTGGGAGTATCAGGATAGGTGCTGATTTCAACTTTCCCTTCATCTCCTGGAAGGCTATATCGGAAGCTTCTAACCAAACTAACTTCACACCCTTATTATTCAAACTAATAAACGGTGATGCTATGTGGGAGAAGTCTTGTATTAATCGTCTATAGTAACCATCCAGCCCCATGAAACTCCATATTTCAAACACGTTCTGAGGCTACTCCCAGGAAACTACTTCTCTCACCTTGTCTGGGTATACTGCAACTCCTACCTCTGAGATTATATGACCCAAGAAGTGTATCTGGTCCATCCAAAAGTGTCACTTTGAGAGCAAAGTATATAGTCGATGCTCTCTCAGTGTACTCAATACGATCTCAAAATGGGTGGCATGGTTATGTAGAGTGTGAGAGTACACCAAGATGTCATCCACGAAACTACTACAAAAGAATCCAGATAAGGATGGAAGACATGATTCATCAGAGCAATGAAAACTACTGGTGCATTAGTGAGTCAGAACGGAATGACTGTATACTCATATAGATCATAACTACTCCTGAAATCTATGAGAGGTTTATCATATGGTCTAACGCGCAACTGATGATATCCTGATCTCAAGTCAATCTTTGAGAACACTCATGCTCTATGAAGTTGATCAAAAAGATCATCAATCCTTGGAAAGGGATATTAGTTCTTAACCATCAATTAGTTCAACATCTGATAATCCACACAGAGTCTGAGGGTACCATCCACCTTCTTCGCAAAAAGGACCGGAGAACCCCAAGGAGAAGTACTGGGTCAGATCAAACCCTTTCCCTGTAACTCCTCTAATTGTCTCTTGAGCTCCTGCAACTCTGGTTTATCCATCATATAATGAATAATGGACACCATTGTTGCTTCTAGAACAAGATCAATTGACAAATCCACCTCATGCTCCAGAGAAAGACCTAAAAAATCGTCTGGGAAGACATCCCTGAAATGATCAACCATTGGAGGGAAATCCTTCTGACAAGTCCCTTGGTTTTCCAGATATAAGCTCGCAATTTGGGTTGTGATACCACCTCACCCATGATGCTCTGGTCCAGCTTGACTCGCCTGAACATCCCATTCTCCCTTGTATAGAAACTCTCCGCCCTCTGGTGACGTGAAACTCACCCTACGATAATAGAAATCCACAAAGGCTCGAAAGAGAACTAACCAGTCCATCCCGAGAATGACATCATAGCTCGTCATCTCTAAGACATAGAGGTCACAAAGGAAGTGACACCCACAAACCTCAAGGGGGAACTCCTTACACTGATGCACACTAGTCATTCTAGTTCCCAACGGAGTGTCTAACATCATAACAGAAGAAGAAGAAGAAACACAGAGCCCAAGGCTCTCTAAAACGGGCACAGATATGAAACTATGTGTAGCACTTGTGTCGAAAAGTATTGAAGATAAAACAAAAGGTACTAGAATAGTACCTCTAATAGTAGAGGGACTGGGATCTTGCTCCTTTTGGGTCTGTTGCACTACATATGTATGCCTAGTGTCACGGCCCTACGACACAGCCTGGCTATCATGAGTTGTCCCGCACTGCTGCCTTTGAGATCCTAGTGTCTAGCTACCACGGCCATGTCCACCATCCCTGCCTGCACACCCTGATGTATTCCAGTTCCCCAACTGGTAATAAGATGTTGGTCCTGCCCCCACACATAGAGTCTTCACATAACCCCTCTCACTAGCCACTGGTGTAAACGCCCTGCAAAAGCATTGCAGATGACCCATCCTACCGCAAGCCCGACATTCCACTGGGTCTCAGGGACACTGAGGTCGCTTGTGCCCCTCCTTACCACACTGGTAGCACATGACCTAACCACATGAAATATTCTTCTTGCTAGTACTGCCACCCTGAGACAAGTCCATCTATTTATTCCTCTTACCAGTAGAAATAGTACCAGAAACTAGTGCTGAACCGCCCTGGCCCACACAACTAGCTTCTCACAGGTTCCACTCTGTAATCAGTGCCTGGTTCACAATAGCATGTACTGAAGGAAACCTGAAAACATTCACCGGTGACCGAATGTCATATCAAAGACCATCCTCAATGTTTCTGGCTCTCAACTTCTCATCACCCACCAAAATGGGTGCAAAACGCTGAATCTCGGTGAAACGAGCAGAAATATCCATCACTAACATAGCTCCCTACTGTAGATTCATGAACTCTCGAGCTTGATCTGCCTTCAGCGTCTCTTTGAAGAATAAGTCATCAAAGGCTGTCTGGAAATCTTCCCATTCCATGTCTCTGTGATGCTCTGACTGGGTGGTAACATCCCACCACCTCTTGGCGGAATCACGCAGCATATAATTCTCAAGCTTGACCCTCCACCCTGGAGGCGTCTCTAGGTCCTCAAAAATAGTCTGCATAGACCCCATCCAAGACTCCACAGCCTATAGTCCTCCATCCCCTAAAAATGTAGGTGGATGCTGCTGGTGGAAGATATGATTCAACTCGACCATAGATGTGGAAGACGGCGGTGCTCCGTGAAAGGTCTGCACGAACTGCATAAAACCTTCACAGAACTATGCCTCTGTGCCTGTGTCCGGTATTACGGTTGGCGCTGCATCTGGCTCTGCTGGTGGATCTACTGGTAGCCCATGGCCCACCATCTCCAAAGTATACTTGTTTCTACTCTCCTGGAGAACAATGCAGGAACGTCTTGGTGGAATGACACTACAAGGTCGAACGCACACCTAGATCAAGATTATCACAGTATGAAAACGAAGGAACAAAAAGGGGAACAGGAGGAAGAAGGAATTTATGATTGCACAAAAAGACGACACGGCGTGTATTTCTGATTACATGGCGTGTACCTAACTTCTCTCCCCCTGCCCGGGACCTTCTACACGTCCTATCCACACAGCTCCCGTTAAACAAAACTACACATCATTTATATAATCTACACGGTGTGTATGGTGTAATTTTCCAACTGCCTGTTTCGTTTGTGACACAACCAACTACTCAGCTTGATACTACATGGTGTGTTACACCCACACACGGCGTGTACACTACCCCGTTTCCCAGTCACACGGCTAATTCCACACTGTCTGTCCTCGGACAAGACTACATGGCGTGTCCCACAGGTACACAGTGTGTTCTAGATGAGCTTCGCCAACCCGTGTTGTTAGTTACACGACAGGATACACAGCTCCATCTACACGACATGTTCAATATACACACGGTGTGTACACTAATGGATTACACCGACTCGGGTTATTAGTTACACGGACAGATCCCAATTCAGACCACACAGTGTGTTCCTCAGGGGACACGGCGTGTATATATTAAGGTCTCCCCCATCCATCATGTTAGTTACACAGGAAGACTCTGGGTCAACACTACACGGCGTGTACTTCTTGTACATGGTGTCTTTTCCCCCATGCATTTACCTTCCCCGTGTCCCCACCCACACGGTCTATGACACGGGAAGAGACTACACGGCGTGTACTTAGGGTACACGGCATGTACTCAAAATGATTTTCTTTTCTTCCCGAACAGAAGGACATACACGACGTGTTTAAGGTACTAAACGGTGTGTATACTGGGTTTCTGGACAATATGCATCAGAAACCTCTCAAGAACCTAGAAAATACTGAAAAACAACACCTAAGTGCCAAGTTCCAATCCTTGGGAGCCTATACTCCCCGTGAATCAAAGTTTGGCATCTTATATGTGTTATAACCGGATAAACCATCAATGATCCACCAAATTTGGGTCAATGAGGGCCCATACTCCCCAAAAACTAATGTTTGGTGTCCATTATATAAACATGGTCACATAAAAATACCCTATCAAACAATAGGTATCTATCAAATAAACTATCACAACAGCATTATTTTACTAGCACAACATCTATCACAACAACATGCAATGTCTAATGCACCTATTTGGCATGGAAACTATGCATGGTATGTGATTTCTAGCATGTGCCTAAATGATGCATGAGATGGCATACCCTCATCTCATTGGGTTGAAACTATACAGAACCTTTGTAAAAAAATATAAACAACACAATCACAGGTGCATCACCCAATAGTGAAAATCAATTCAACTGTAAAATTGAAAAATAAAAAAAATGCAACATGAGGTAAATTGTCTTCTCCCTATACACGGGTTAGCTACGCCTGGGCACAGCTTATTACCAACTACTCTTCTCGTCCTATCCCTGACTAAGGCTCCGAATAGTAAGTCAAAGAAAATAACTCCTTTGATACCACTTTGTAACGTCCCAGTTCTGGGTGCCACACAACAGGTGCCCCGAACCCAGTTCTCTACGTGACCTCAAGCGCATTTCTTCAAATTCCAGAGGCTTCCGACTAGTAGCGAGGGTCATGGTCTGATAGTGGGGAAACTATTCCCTAATTTGTCAATGTGTAGCGCAGTGGAATACCAAATAAAACATACAACAACAACAACAGAAGCAAATAAACATACACAATTTTAAATGAACTACAGTAGTAAAAACAACCAACAGTCATATATATATAATGCTGATGCAAAATGCCTCAAGTTCTAAGAAAATAGCCAGAACATGTTACAAAGAAGAACAATATGATACAGAGTACAGCAAAACAAAACAAAAAAGCCTGTAGCATCGCGAGCCTAGGCCCAGTCCCATGCTCCCCTACTCCTTAGCAGCAATCAAGTACCTATATAGGGACCCTTTCCCTTATTTAGACCTGCAAAAATGAAATCTTTTTAAGATGAAAATCATGACCCAAACAGGGTGTGATAAATAAATCCCAGTAGGCACCCACCAAAGTCATGTGCCCAACTGTGTGAAAATATGAAACGATAGTGTGCAGCAGTAAAATGCAATAAACAAAGTAGTACTCAAAAGGAACTAACTTTACCAGTTATATTGCCATTTTTTTATTCTTTTAATCATTCAATTTAAGATATCACCATAGTGAATATTCTAAGTAAAACAGCCAGTGTCCTCAGACAGGTAACCCTTACTCTCAGGTAAAGAGAATCCAAACACAGGAATCTGCCCACTTGCATATTGAATATTACCCACAGGTATACGAGGTGTCTCCCACAGACACAGAATCAATTGCCCACAGGCATGGAAGAAGTTTCCCACAAGCTAAGTAGTACACTGCCCACAGGATAATCTCAACACTACCCTCAGGCTAAAAAATTTACCGGCCATGCCAACATGTAACAAGAAATAAACATTAAATTTCTTTCAAGGCAATTTTATAATCAAGGTTATAAATTCATACCCTTGGTTATCCTAGACAAACGGCTAAACAGAGGAACACACCCCCGGGGTGGTCCTTGATCCAAGCAGCGATCAAGAACAACAATTTATTATCACATTTTAAATTACCTATACAATTCTAGGTATTTAATTCAACAAGGCCTCATCCATATGACACCCCATTCATGGGTGCATATCACAACGGTACCCAAAACGCACATCAGTTGGAAAATTAAACACCAAGCCACCTACCTCTATCACCCTTGATCGATATACACAAACGACGCTTTCTGAAACGTTCATGAACTTCATAGATATGAGGTGAAAGAAATATTTTTCAACCTCAAATAACTTCCCTTAGAGGAATAATTTGAATGAAACACTCAAGGATAAGGAATATCATACCCGTGGGGTTCCAGAAAGATTGACGGAGGCTGAATCGGATTCCCGGTTTGCGATCGGCGGATCTCCAAAGCTCTGGTCGTCTCCTCGAGCTTCCCTCTGTCGTTCTAAGCTTTCCCTGTGAACTGGGGAGTCTATTGACCGTTTGAAGTGAAAAAACAAACTACACGTCATTTACTTCCAAGTACACGGCCTGTAATTTTTTATTTAACTGTTCCTCTGGTTGTACCGCCAAACTGTTCATCCGTCGACATGAGTACACGGCCTGTATTCTTGACTACACGGTGTGTACTATTACCAAGCTAGTGGTGGCTTCCACTGCCTTACTGTTCCCCCCCTGCTGACTGACTACACAGCGTGTAAATACCACTACACATTGTGTAGTAGGTTTTTACACCCTTCATCATTGACATGGCTACACACCCTGTGTACTCATCCCACACAGCAATGTACATGGCATGTATTCACAAAATTTAGGATTTTTCCCCATTTTTCTTATTTTCTCAAAAACACTTAAGGAAAAGAGAAAAAATAAACCCCTACCTCAAAAATAAGAATCAGGTTCTTATATCTATATATCCTCTACCAGAATTCGGTAAAATCAATATTGGGGTTGAATTAAGTCTTATTTTCAGCTCACAAAAGGTCGTCAATCATTATTTAGACCACATAAAATTCACACCATTCTTAGTCACACAGGTAAGAGGTGTTTCAAGGAATGATAATTCCTATGTGTAATGCACATAGTATCCATTCATCCCCATGAAACTATGTTTGTAAAACATGTTCTTGGGATGATACCATGAAACAATATTACTCACCTTCTCCAGGTCAACATATAATCCTAATTCCCAAATAATATGACCCAAGAACAAAAACTTTTGGGTCCATAAGTTGTAGTTTGTGATCATAACATATAACAGATTCTCTCACAATGTCCTCAATATGATCTAAATATGTTTGGAATTATTATATCAAGTATGATAATACAAAAATATTTCATCCAAAAAACCATGATCAAGGAATCCAAATAGGTGTGGAAAAACTATTCCTCATAGCCATGAAAATATTGGTCACATTCCTATAACCTAGTGGCATAACCATATACTCATATAAATCGTGCCAACGATAGAATGTTGTGTGCGGTGTGTCTTAAGGTCTATAATTCATAAGGTGATATCCAAAACTCAAATAGATATTCATGAATACCCTCAATCCTTTTATCTAATAGAAGCTTCCATTTATATCAGGTAAGGGATATCGATTCTTCATAGTAAAATTAATCAACTTATGGTAATCTAAACAAAGACTGAGGGTTTCGTTCACCTTCTTGGAAAAAAGAACCGATGAACCGCCGGTAAAGGTATTGGGATATATAAACCCCTTAGCTTCCAAATACTATAGATACCTCTTGACATTCTATAACATAGTAGTAGTCATCCTATAAAGAGGAATGGATACCATTGTATCTCTAACCACTATATTTATAGGAAATTAAACCTCTCTCTTAAGCGGTAGTCCAGATAATTTATCAGGGTAGACGTCCCTAAACTGGTCTTTTATATGAGTGAAACTATCTTGATTTAACCCATGACCATCCATATAAATTATATCAATTTAGCTGTTCACTCCACCTATCCCAATATTATCTTGTCTAGATCTATATTCTTAGACATCTAATTTACCCATTCATAGATAACTACTTTCATATGGTAATGTAAATGATAACCTTTATTGATATAAGTACACATAGGCATAACTGAGTACTAACCCATCCATCCCATGAATGACATGAAAACCTATCATCTTAAAGATGAATATTTCCAATAAGAAATTATGGAAACCTACCCTAAGGGGAATATCATTTCACTAGTGTACACATTCTATTCGAATTCCAAAGGGAGTATCAAGTGTCATCACACCATATAATTTCTCAATATCAATCCCAAGGATTTCCACAATAGTAAAAAATATAAAAAATGTGAATAACCAATATCAAATAAAGTAGACATGATAGTATAGGATACTAGAATAGTACCTTGAATAGTAGATTTCTTGATGCCCTGCACCTCTAGAAAATGATGTGATGAATAAATCTAGCCTAATTCGTAGCCTTGTGGAACAATCAAATGACCCCAAGTATGAATTTTATACTAGAATTGTGTATCTGAAACCTGGATACCATAGTTATGACCTCCCCCTCTACCAGTATGGATTTTAGTACTCCAGCTACATGCCTTGTGTGGTGATCCTACTCCCACACCTAATGGTGGAGATGATAAGGATCCTCTACCACTACGAAATAAAGGGAATTCCCTAACAGAATCTTGCATATTGCACAAAATTCCATATCCTCATCACTCAGTGAGGTATCTAGAACACTGAGGATTCGTCTACCTTGGATTCCCACATTGGTGAAAAATCTCGTATTTTCACTGGGTTACATCTAGATGTCTCTAATCCCATGTGTAGACTCAATGAATCGCTTTCGACTACAAGTTGAACCACATCCCTATATTTGTTCTAAACAACCAAAGCCCACACCATCATCCCCTCTTAGGTTACACTCAGTGATGAGATCCTAATTTACTACATCATACATGGTAGTCAACTGTAAAATGTCCACCTATGATAGAATAGTATTCCAAATCCCTTCCTCAAATCATCTCAGTTTTACTAGCTCATCAGTAGTGTAAATAAGAAAACAAAATCACTAATGTTCCTTAAAAGATCTGATTAGTCCATAGCAGACATAAAACCCTATTACATGTTTATGAACACCCTAGCACATTAAGTCTTCTTGGTCTTGGGGAAGAAATAGTTAGGGAAGTAATATTTTAAATACCTCTAAATAACATCATGGTTTTGAACTACATGGTTCAAAATATCCCCCCAAAGGTTAGTGGATCCTTGAATCTTATACATTATGAGATTCACTCTCTACTTAAGAGGTGTCTCTAGGTGCTCGAATATGGATAAAACTATCCCAATACATAACTCTGCATCTTAGGGGTCACGATACTTGGAAAAAGAAAGTTTATATTTCTGTTAAAACTCCCATATAAACTCTTCCATCGATGGGGAAGGTCACAGAGTTCCACGTATAGTCTTCATATGCCGCAGTAACACCCCTTGAAACCTAAAATCATCTCCCACATCAATGATAACAGGAGGTATCACTAGTTTAACTTCATGGGGTATCCTTGGTGGATCAGTGCCCACCACCTCTGGAGCATGATCATCACCACCCTCATGGAACATGACTATATGAAATCATGGTGGAATAGCTCTAAAAATTCTAAATGTATTCCTAGGATATAATTTAACAATGATAACACCACATATACAATAATAGGATAAGTATAAGTGTTCCTTTATTATAACCACACCCATATTCTTACTCTTAAATATATTTCTTGGTGGTGGGTACAGTCAACAAGAACATGATACACACTTCCTACAACCCACTACTAAGATCAGTTCTGGGTCAAGCTTCGTGTTTCATTGTAAGGGATCTAGTATATGAACTGTAAATTACAGGTTATTGAAGAAAATACCCTTTAATTTTAAATTGGAATCCCCATTTAATGGTGATTGTATTTAAATTGTTTATTTAACATTTCTTTCATTTACATGATAGTCCAGTTATCTAAAGTATAATTCCCAATTTATACAAGTACATGGTTTATAAATTATAATTAGTAGTTCATTTTACTACATCCAACCCATTACATTCGATAGTAGAATACAATAGATAACATGAGATGATTGAATATATGGATCATCATTATCATCTTATTGAGGTACATTCACTCTCTATATGAAAAAATGACATTAATATATCGCGAATAAACTAATTCGTTGGTATATAAAACCATTGTTACATAATTCAAACATGTGATAATGGGTTAGTTAAGGTGTCATCATCCATCTATATGGGAAAACACTAATTAAGTGGATGTTTACAATTTAATAACCCATCTACTAATCCCCTTTTTTCTATATAAACATTATTCACATAAAAAATATCTTATTCAAGGAACAAACAACAAGTATCATACAATCATGCAATGAATCTGACAAGGTGTGTAATAATCCATGACATATTAGTCATATAATGTGTATAAAATGATGCATGATATACACTTAAATACCATATCAGACCAAGGATAAAATATAATACAACGTTATAATAATAATAAAAACAACACATATCATGTTCATCACCCATCAGTGGAATTATATCATATGTAATAAACAAAAAATAAAATAGTAATTCCTTTTTCCATGAAACATGGTAATTACCCAAAATGTGGGTTAGCTACTTGCAGGAATGACTTATAACCATGTTTTAGTATATTTATAATCTCTTATCTATTGTCTCCAAATTGTAATGTAACAAAATAAATCCCTCTGGTATATCTTTTTAATGTCCTGGTGCAGATACCACTAAACGTTACCCTGAGTTGGTTCGTCACAAGGCCTCAAGCACACCTGGCCATATTTCAAAGGATTCTTACTAGAATTAAGGGTCTATGGTGGTACAGTGGGGAAAATATAAACATGTAATAATAGTAGCACATCGGTGAAATAAATTAATAAATATCATAAGTGTGATAAATGGAAACTAAAATAGTGGAAGGTAATCACTAGTGTGATAATAATAAATAGGTCATCAAAAGTAACATTTTGTATCATATAATAAATGATATAAGTTCTTGTATCTATCAAAAGGAAATAGTAAGACATGGAAGAAGACATCTAATAAAATTCATGTATCAATATAATAAAAAAACCATAAATTATACCTCTAATAGCATTGTGATCCATAGCTCAATCCTAGGCGTCCCCGCTCCCAAACCATACTCACTAAAGCATTAAAAACTTGGCTCTTTTCCCTATACCTACCTATATCCACATAATATTCCTAGTTTCCATTGATGTCCAATATAATATATTAGATAAAAATTGTTAGGCCACCACCAACGATGTCTAAAAATACCCAGTTAGTGCATATAATATGATCAATGTGAAGATATAATAACAGTAAGTTTCCACAAAACTATAATGGGGTTGGCTTTGGATTCTAAAGGACACCAAGACGACTCTACCAAATATGGCCAATTCTGGGAAAATCTCTAAAAAAAATTATTATATACATGTACATATAATTTTGTATGAATGTTTTTATATATATGAACTATATCTGATGGGACATTTATAGCCAAATATACACATAAGTAGTGATAACCAGGACCTGAGGTGTAACTCGGGCATCCAAGACTAGTCACTAATGTCTCATATGGTAGTATGGGTTCCATTCTTGAATGTCATATCAATGGTGTCACTATGACTAAGTCTCATAATAATCAGTACATCATGCATGTGTAACATAAAAGAAGGGACGTCATTCCCAAGTATCAAATCAATTGGGTCACTATCCTTATTTATCATAATTTATTTGGGTCAACTTGCCTATTTGTCACAGATGAAGGGATTATCAGCCCATGTACCACGTTATGTGGACTCTATTATTCAGTATCATAGTATAGGGATTCCATTCCTACATCTCAAAAAATTTGGGATTACATACCTGTATATCAAATCAGTATAGGGACCCCATGCCCGTATCTCATAAAAGGTCATAGGCTTTAGGAAGATACAATAGTTAGTTCACAGGTCATTATAACTTCTCTTTAATAATGTAAAACCCTTTGTTCAAATTATGAAATTAATATTGTCATACCACTCACTGATAACTCAATTAATTATAATAATCTAACTTATGAGACATAATAAAACCATATAGTAGGTTATTTAGTCATTTAATCATTTTTATTAACGAAGTAAAACACATAGGCACACCTTAAGGGGTGAAAATAGACAATAGGGATTAATCTTAACATGATTTAAGAAATTTTAGTTGATTTCTATCAATGATATTGAATTAAACAATGTTTATATGTATTTTAAAGCAACGTATAGAGAATCCATCATGTGGAATCATGGTACTTAGTACAAAGAAACAATACTTGAGGGATAATTAATATACCACCTACCTTATAACTATAGGGAAGCAATCATCCATTATCAGCTTCTGGTTTGGTTGAGATCAGAAGAAAATGGAATAATAGATGAATGCCCTGGAAATGGGGATTATTAGCTCACAAGAAAATATAATCATTGATAAAAATTCAAACAATAAAAGGAGTCTGAAGAGTAGATCACATACCAAGAGTAATCTAATTAGATGATCATATCATGATTTCAAGGTCAGATGGAGATGTTATTAGTGAACCTACGTAGATTCCATGGGAGGGACTTCAAAGGTAGAAGATGAGATGTTTTTCCACTCAAAATAAGAAATGTGAAAGGAGTTTAATCCTATAATCCCTTAAGATCAAAATGTACATTTTACCCAACATATCGGGGGTGCATGATTTGGTTTCATGGTTATCCAAATTTTTCACCAATTGTGCATATCTTATTGTCTAAGGTGGGGAATCACACTGTTCATGCACACGGTTTGGAAAACTATGTGAAAATCATATCATTTTCCATTGTTAAAAACACTACATCAAACTTATGGTGTGCTACCAAGGTTTCATAGTTAGGGAAAACTGTGCATCCCACTTCTTCTCCCCGAAACACCCCATGTGGTTAGTAGAAACCATGCATATTGGGATACATGGGTTCAACTAAACGTGTGGATAGGTTGTTTCTTCAACCAATTGGGGTTATGAACTCCAAAGAAGCCTCAAACACCCTCCTAACCTTTATGACCTCATTAGGAATTCATATTATGTTAAATACAAAGTATTAAATTGAAAACAATGGGGTTTGTGCCTTAATGAAAAACCAAGTTATTATAATGATAAAGAATCATCATTTTATTAGATCATATGGTTGTTGAGTATGACATGATCATAACATTTGGAGTGGTAGGATTTTTTATTTTTTATTTAATTAAATATGTCTTAGTCTTTTTTTCTTTTAAAAAATGGGAGGGGCTAGTGCCACATGAAGTGTCACTTGGGTGAAATGGGGTGGGCACCCTATGAATTAGTGCTAACCCACCTTTAAATTTAAAAAATATAATATATATATATATATATATAGTTATATATTTGAAATTATAAACAAATATATATAAATTAAAAATATTAATATAATTATACGAAGTAGGGGTGTTGGATGAGTGGTAAATGCACCCCTATATGACTACATCAGGTCTGTGGTTTAATCACGGATGTCCTATATTTGAGGGATATTCAAAGGTTGTTTATACCATGTTGAACATGGGTTACATTGAATGAATTTTTTCTAGACCACTAGGGTCAATGACATGATTGACAGTTGCATGATTGATAGAGGGGAGAATACATCATTTGTGCTAGAGCACTGGTAGCTTATTGGAAGTGATGATGCAATCAACTGAGGGAGATATCATTCAAAGACAATGATAAGCATGTTAAGAATATAGGATATCACACTACCAAAAAACTGGGTTTCCGCAACACCACACTTTAACAACACTTTTTTAGTGTTGTTGAAAGGGCCCCATTATCATCACTTTTTTTAGTAGCAATAAAAATAGGGAGGCTTTATCATCACTTTTTCCTAAATCTGATAAAGTGTATATTTAAAAAATATATATATTTCATAAAAAAATATATATTTATATATATGTATATTTATATTGATATAAAAAATATATTTTTTTAAATATGTTTTAGATAAGTATAAATAAACATTTTCAGTTAATATGTATGATATGTAGTGAATATGGCTTATAAAATAACTTAAAATTTTATTAATTAATAATTTTCTATTTATCATAGACTAATAATCAATTAATGGAAATTTTAAGACAGAAAAAATCAAAAATATTAATAAAATATCTAAAATAAGTTGAAAACATAACTCAAACTTCAAAGGGCCATAACTTTTGATCTTAGTGTTTGTTTGCGCTCTACAGTATATCTAATCAAAGCATGCGATGAGCACTACACGTTATGACCAATGGAAGCCTTTAGTCATATATTTGAGGCAAAAAAGGATTAGAAGGACTCCAAAACTTATTTTTTTTGTTCGGATACCCAAATCTTTTGACATTCAATGGAATTTCAGTCTCATTTCAGGGGTCTTTTTGACCTTTTTTACTGGGGACTGAATTTATTCTTAAAAGTTACATTTATATTGATATCATGGCTTCAAAATTTAATTTTTTTACATTGTAATGTTACTTATTATCAATTATTTGACAATATACACATACTTTTTAAATATTCTCCCATAAAAATTTAATTTTATAAATAAATAATTAATCATATTTGCAAATAAAGTATACTTATCAATATAGAATGATTATCTAAATAAAAAACTAATATCATTTTTATTTAAAATAAAAAAATATTTGTATTTGTATACAAATATGATGTGTGTGTGTGTGTACATGTGTGTATATATATATTTCTATGCGTCTGTGTTGACAGACTGATATAAATTATCTAAATATTCTAAACATAAGTATATACAAATTAATATATAATATTTTAAAATATATAAAAATATGTATAGTTATACATACAAATACATATATAATGTGTGTGTGGTATATATGTATTTATTTATTTATAAACACACTCAAAAAAACATAATTTTTAAATGTATTTAAAACTGATCTTATAAATATATATTAATATATGAATAAATATATTAATATATAAATATAACTATATATATTATGGATATATATATATATATATTAAAATATAGATATATATATAATACTATAATTACATATATATATATTAATATAACTATATATATATTAATATAACTAAATATATATATGTATTAATCTAAATATATATATGTTAATATATATATATAGATATATATATTAATATACAAGTAAATATAAATATATATATATATATATAATGAAATAGAGATATTAAAAAATGAATAGAAAGCCAATATTGTGGACTGGTAAATGCTTAGGCGCACATGCAATAGGTCCCAAGATCAAATACTAGGGGAAGAAGGTCGCGCACGAGGGTGGGTAATATGACCTAGCACTGTTAAAAGTGGTTGGCTGTTGTTAAGGTCAAGGGGGTGGTCAGGGCGTGCAAGCTGCAGTTGGAGGTGTGGTGCTATTGAAGGCGGTTTCAAATACTGTTGAAGCCCCTACCAGAATTGCAGAACTATTTTTTTATTTTTCACAATGTTTTTAAAACTTTTATCAGTGAATTTTTCTGCACTGATAAAATGGGGCCTTTATTAGAACATTTATGAGAACTGATAAAATGGACACCCCCCCCCCCCCGTTGTCTTCTACTCTATTAACAGCACATTTTTGGCACTGTTAATACCCTTTTCTAGCTCTGATAAAAGCAATATTTGCAGTAGTGTCACCAAAGGTGCTAGTGCACGAGGACTGCAGGAGTATTGGAGGCATTGGTGTGGACTACAATGGTAATCATAGGGATCGAACGACATAGATGGTAGTTAGCGTAGGTAGGTCAAGCATAGGTGCTCTGACAGTTGGCACACCAGTGGGTGATGATGAGAATATGGGCCTTGTATGAGGTCTTTAATTCCCTAGTGCCTGCAAGCCCATATTATGGGTCCCCTCTTCCAAGGAAAAAAATTGTTCTTCTTTAGTGTAATAAAATGGGGGCTTCCACCTACCTGTTAAAAAAATTTAATTATATATATACATATATTTTTATGTTTAAAAATATATTTATATAACTATATATATATATATTAATTTAGAAATTTATATATTAAAAAATTAAATTTGAAATTATTACCTAATTATTAATCTGGGCGGGTTTGGGTAATATTTTTAAAACCCAAAACCTGTTTGAACTCAATTATGGGGTTTCCAAACCCAAATATTATTATATAAAGATATAAATAATTGTAGATATGTAATTATTAATATAATTATAAATATATAATTATAAATAAATATATTAATATATATACATATTAGGTGTTTGAGGGTACAATTACATTAAACACACAAACTACAAACACAGGTCAGAATGGCAGGTCATAGCCCACTAAGAGATAGCCCACCCATCAAGACTTATTGATTAAATACATGTCCTGATGGTCCAGTGGGATAAAGCCCATTACATGGTCCAAAGGCCCAAAAATTGGTCTGAAGCTCTAGTGCAACGTCATTCCTACATCACCATTTGGATGTGGCATGTCTGCCTCACTACCTGCCTGTGTCACATCTCTGCCACCTCCTGCCTGTGAAAATTCTCTCCCACCAAGATTTGAACATGGGTTTGATGTAGGATTATGGTGAGCCTCTACCACTCGGGTAAGCCCCCAACTGCAAATAAATATATTAATATAATAATATATATTTATATGATTATATGATTATAAATATACTTATAAATATATTTTTTATATAAATAAATTTATATAATTATAAATATATTTAAATCATTTTAAAAATATATTTATAAATATAATTATAAATATATATTCATATGTATAATTATATATAAATATATAAATTTTTATTCATAAAAATAATTATATATAAATATATTAGTAATTATAGATTTATATATACATATATATAAATATAGAAAATATACATTTATAAATATATTTATATATTTATTTATTTATTTATAAATAGATATGTATTTACAAATATATTTTTATAAATATATTCATAAATAAATACTTTTAAATATGTTTTAGATTTGGGAACCTCGTAATCTAGTCCAGACAAGGTTTGGGTTTTAAGAATATTACACTAAAGCACACAGATTAATAATCCAGTTATAATTTTAAATTTAATTTTTTTTATATAAATATATAATTTAAAATAAATATTTATAAATATAATTATATATATATTAGATTTTGGGGGTATAATTATAATGAATCACACTGACCTCACACCCACAAGTTGGACAAGTAGGTCATATCCCCCCCGAGGGGTACCCCACCCATCAATACCTTTATTTATTTATATATAATAGTCTTTTAAACATTATTTTAATCAATACGACCATTTTCAAAACATAATCTAGCCCAATGGCCCAAAATAACAAGCTCAGAGGCCCACCTATGCATGCACAAGGTTGTTCACCAACAATGACCTCCACCCCTCTTTTGCATTCATCATCATCTACTGTTATCATTACCCTATCTCTTGTTAGCTTGACCAATTTTGAAGTTTATAGCCACACCATTATCCAGTATCAGCCCCCTCATAGGTGCACCAAACTGATACAACCAACACTCCATCATCAGTCGAGAAACTCCACCTTCTGATCCACCGAATGTCACCCCTACTCTGGTTGTGCACACCCAGGTCGTTGCTATCATTATCAGTATATGGATCATCATCATGTTAGGAACTATTGGCCAACCATAATTGGTATAAGGCTTCCAAACCTGCACACTTTTCATCATCAAGCAGGGTGACCAAAACCACCTCTTCCAAATATTCATGCTCGAAATAAATGTTGGCATGATGTCATCTCATGAACAAGCCACCCTAGTTTAATTGGGGGAACATAAATTTGTTGCTGCTTGGATTTGAACCCTAGTTTCTCATTCACATGTTAGGGTGTGTCACATCAGTCGTCCAACACCACATGTGATACTTATTAATATAATTATAAATAAATACAATTATATAATTATTCAATTTTAAAAAAAATATTCTTTGGGGAATTTAGGGTGAAAGGAGTGTGCCCAAACTTCAGGGTCAATTTTTGAGTAGAGAAGGTTTGTCTGTCAGCAATCACATTGGATAGCGGTCCCTATCGACATCTTGAATGATTGTGAATGCCATCATTTATCCATGGAAAAACAATTCTTTGGAGGTGGACTCAAGTATGGGATAAACACCTTAGTGCATGAAAGGGCTCTGTTTCGTGTGTCAGACCAAACAAAATGGGATCCCCACACTGTCTGGTGGGGGCTATGACTAGACCTGTCAAAATATCCTCAAGACCGTGGGCAGATCTGTTATCCTGTGGATTTTTTTGGGTTAGGGTCTTGACAATTTAGGCCCACAATCATTTGGACTACATTTTATCCAACCAACAAAACCCACAGCCCACACAGACTAGCCCTCCGAGTGTTTTTGGGTCCCGTTTGACCTGCAATTATAAGTAGTATTACAAAAAATTATTCTTGAAAAATAAAAAAATAATCGAATATAATAAATTAACATGAGTGTGAAAAAATAGTTCATGTTTGAGAAAACCATGCATAGAGCAAGGAAAATATTGACTCATGTTAGGTTTTAAACCTGACTGTAAGGTTGATCGTGAGATAAATGGAACACATGTGGTTATTTGGAGAATAATAGGATTGATGTATTAAAAATTTGATGCAATAATTATGAAAATGGATATACAAGACTACAATTTTTTTCTAATACAACGCTCTACTAGTATTTTGATTTATGTATTTTAATTATATAAATATTATTTATTATATATTTATATTTATATATTTTTCATAGCATTTTAAAATATAAAATAATTCCTAGAATTTTATTTTAAATTATAATATATGTTAGCATATGTTATTTTTATTAATATAATTTTTTATAGCATCGTACAATTAAAAAAAATTAATGTCCATCATTTATTTTTAACAATATATATATATATTACTATGATTTTTTATAATTGACATAGAAAAAATTAATAAATAACAAAACAATAATATATATATTTAATAATTATATGTATTAATATAATTTAATTGTAAATCTAAACATTTTTTTATTTTAAAATTTTGATAATCATGTTTCCAATACAAAAATTTAGTGTAAATTTTCAGTGCAAAATTTGAGTTCTAATTTGCACTCATAAGAGTAAAATTTCAATGCATAGAGAATATAATTTGATGGTATAAATTAGACATTTAAATGGAAATTTTAACTGTAATTTTCTAATAGAAATTATCATTCATTGTTTTTCATGTAAATTTTTAATTTAAATTTATGATGAAATTTTATTGTTTTTATATAAATATCATTATATTTTTATTACAGTTTTAAGAGGATGTTTCTAGAGGATGTTTAATGTAATATTTTATGATGAAAAATTTAAATGTAATTTTCCAATGAAAATTTTACATTTTTCATTTATGTTTTAATGTTTCTATATTTTAATTTTATTGGAAAAATAGAACTCTGGATTCCAAGTGAAAATTTTCACAAAGAATTTTTAGTGGCAGTTTTCACTGGAAAATTCAATAATAAAATTTTCACATCAATTTATTTTAGAATTTTTTTAATAAACTTTTCTATATAATTATAATAAAAGTCAAATTTAAAATTTTATCATAGATTTAAGAGGATATTTTAACAAAACATATCTACTTAAAATCATTAAAAAAAGTTATTCATGCAAATTTTCATTGCAAATTTTTTATTTAAAATTTACATGTTTTATATATGTATTAATATATTTTTATTTTATTTTTAATTTGTTCAAAAACTTAATGTTTTATTTATTTTCTAATATATATGCATTGTAAATTTATGTGAAAAATTCAAATTCAAATTTCTAGTGAAAATTTGCACTGCAAATTTCTAACAGATGTTCGAATTGAAAATTTCCATATAAAATTTGCAGTTCAAATTTTTAGGGTAAAATTAAATTATTTATTTATTTGTTAATACATTTAAGATAAAAATTTAATCATTCATTTATTTTATATTTTTTTACTCATATTTTTCGTATAATTATAATAATAAACAAGTTGAGTTTAACACTATAAATTTAAGTGGAGATTCAAATTATTTTTTCAGTGGATATTCGTTGTAAAAACTTTTTGGTCAAAAATTAGCAATGAAAATTTCAAGGGAATATTTATTTTTTTTAAGTATTTATTAATATATTTTCATTTTAATTTTACATAAAAAATCTAGTGTATATTTTCTTTAGAAATTTACACCTGAAATCTTGAATATAAATTTGTACAAAAAATATTAAATGAAAATTTTCATTAAAAATTTCCCTTGTACATATAAAAAATAATATATATTACATGTATTTGTAATAAAAATATTTTATGTCTTAAATAAATTTATATAATAAATAATAGATATTATTATATGTATATGTAATAAATATTATATACATGAGTTTTAGTGTTAACGAGAGGCGCAAGAGTGTTGTTGTCCATAAATTTGTTTGGACGGTCAAGTTATATGACCCACCTAAGATGATATTAATCCTATAAATCATCAAAGATATAATCTTTTAATATTTGTTGTTATTATTAGTTATATAGTTATTTAAAAACTAAATATTTTCACACAATCCCAAAAATTTCTATTTTTCCGCTCCACATTATCATGTTTTATGAAGAAAAAAATGTTTTTATATACTATTTTTTTATGCCAATGGGCCAGCCTGTTAGTCTGTGGGTCCCACATGGTAGGTCTGGGATTTTATTTTTTAAGCCCACATTATTTTTGGATCAGTCCGGATAGCTCAATATAATCTGTAACCCACATGATCCGCCTCGTGGTCTGACTCACCCCACCCCATTAACACCTCTAGCTACACGGATGTTATGCAGTCAGTGACTGAGAAAAAATCCCTGACCTTTTATTGGAGGGCGTGGCATGAAAGGTGATAGGAGGGGGCAGTAAATATCTATGGGGTCGAAGGTCTGCATGGGGATTACAGACCCCCACCCGACGGCGGGGTGACTGTGGGGGTCGCTCTCATGTGGTTGATGACCAAAAAACAAACCCATTCATTTGTGATGGGGTGTGGTGACAATTGGATTGTTACAACATGAATGGGGTTCAGGTGGGGACTATAAATTATTATGTGGTCAAACTATGGTGTGTGTGGCGATGATGGACCCCATCTTCATAGCAGGGGAAATTGTGTTTGTCGATGTCAACTGATGTTGACATGAGAAGGGGCCTCACCCAACTGTGAGGACGATGATGATATGGGGGTGGGGGACTTTGAGGCCGGTGGGTAGAGTATAATGATGGGGTTGGAAAAATTTGGTCAGCTAAAATGATGGGCTCCAAAGGTGGTGATTCAGGCATAGTCGATGGCTGAAGGGAGCCCTCACTCGATAGCGGGGAGATATGGAGACGATGTGGAGGGATGAGCAGATTATGGTAGATAGGGGACAAATCGTGGATGGCTAGTGACGCATGAATGCTGTATGGTGTGGATTTAACATTGGGCCTATGGAAAAAATTTTGTTGGGGCATAAAGGGTCATGTAATGATGGTTTCTAGATTCTATATTATAGGGTATGTTGGCCTACATAATAAATAAAAATGGCTGGAAAGGGGAGTTATCCATGAGAGGGGTTATGACTTACTCGGGTGTGAAGTGTGTATGTGCATTATTGTAGTTATATCCCCAATATCTAATATATATATATATGTGTGTGTGTGTGTGTGTGTGTGTGTGTTTATATACTTATAAATATATTCATATAATTAAAAAATATTTTTATAATTATAAATATAAATTTATAAATGTATTTATTTACATATAAATATTTAAATATGTATTCATAAATATATTTATAATTATATATTTATATATCAATATATATTTTTATAAATATAAAAAATTAATATTTATATAAAAATACATATGTATAAATATTTATTTACTAATATATTTTTATAAATATGTTGATAAATAAATATTATTAAATATTTTTTGGTATCGGGAACCCTGTAATCGGTTTCGTATAGGGTTTGAGTTTTAAGAAGACTACATGAACCCATCCAGATTAATAATCTGGCAATAATTTTATGTTGGGTTTTTATTATATATATATATATAATTAAAAATATATATTTATAAATATAATTATAAAATTATAAATATAATTATAAATATAATTATAGAATTATAGAATTATATAAAAATATTTATTATTTATATGTATATTTGTACAAATAAATTTATATAATTTTAAATATATTTAGATAATTTCAAATATATATTTATTAATATATTTAAAAATATATATTTTTAAATGTATTTATTTATATATAAATATATAAATATCTTAAAACATATTATATATAAATATATTTGTAATAATATATATATATATATAATAAATTTAAATTTATAAATATATTTAAACTAAATATTAAAAAAATTATATATAAATATATTTATTTGTTCAACAAGTTGTGGTCGAAGCCCCTTTTATTATAAAAGAAATATCTCTTTTTAACTGGGTTGATTAGTAACCCTTATATGACCTTTGAAGGTCCAGCAACCCATAGGCCTATTACAACATGCACTAAAGTCCCTAGTGTCCCATAGGTATATACTTTACACTTAAAGTCCTAAGAGAGGAGTGTGTATCATGTCATGTCATCAGTCTAACGGTACTCCCCCCATTGTTAGCAATCATTTCATCTTGATCTGAGTCTGAAAGTTGCACCCCCACACCATGAACAGTTTCATCATGCTGACATATTATGAATAGAAACCCCAACTTCCACAGTGTGGGAGGAGGGCTGGATGATAGGTGTTAGACCACCTATCTCTCTTAGAAGTCTCCCACTCGGGGATATATGCATTGTCCTTGCATGCATCACTTGCATGTTTCTCTGATCTTCAGACCGATCTCAAATGTAGATAGTCACATGGAAAAGGACCACACCATCTCACATTAGTGTTCAATGGGTTCGAAAGGAAGTATGATAAGCATAATCATGCTTATACCTCTTGTCAAGGCCACCCATCCGGCAGTGCATGTCCGCACTACCTTCATGTCGCGTCGATTCATGTCACGACCCGACCCAATGGGGCTCGAGCTGTGACTCCCCAAGCCCACCTCCAAGAGGCCAGGGGCTGGAGTCTAGCGCCGAGTAGGCTATCAAACACATGGGAGGCATTACCCTAAGGTACCTATACACACACACCCACATACACCTCGATGCAATAGTACAGAGATATAGAAAACTGAAAAGTAAATGCATGCATACAACTATCCCACAACCATAGTACATCAGAAGTACAAAAGGGAAAAACAGGGCCCACTAAAAGAAAACTACAAAAGCGTAACCAATATTCTCTAAAGAAGGGGAACGCTGCTACAAACACCCGCCGAAAAGCTCCCTCGACACCACACCGGTAAACACCCCAGTCAGTCTTTCTCACTCATCTCCGCCTGCTCCGGTCCACCCGGGACTCCGTCGAATGGTCTACACAAGACACAAACATGTGCGGGAAAAGCCCGTGCAGGGATGAGTATAATCATACTCAGTAGGCACCCCAAAAACCCAAAACAAAAGAGAGAAACTGAAAGGCAACAGTCTGCTCATCCCAGCCAGAGGGAACCCAGATGAGAGAGGAACTCCATCTCGTGACCATCCTCGGTTAAACACAACTAGTCAGCTCAGCCTAAGTTTATGCCCGTACATACACCTTTAACAATCCAGATATACTCATCACATGCAAAAATCCACCTGAGGTACCGACCTCAACAACAGAAATGGTTCACAACCAAGAGAGTGCACCACACGATCTCTGTGATCCCATATGACACGCATCTGAGAGATACACTCCATCGAGTTTCTCACAAACCTCTCAGATGCTCACCCAAGAGATCATGCTCATCGGATAGCACCACTGAGGAAAACCCCACTAAAACAACATAACCACCAAACTCCTCGGATTGGGGATCGCTCCTAGGGTCTGCTAGGGGATACCATAACCCACTCCGGAATACAAATCTCACAGATAGAGGATCACTCCCAGGGTCCGCTGGAGGATACCACGACCCGATCTAGCATACGTAGTTCTCATAGATAGGGGATCACACCCAAGATCTGCTGGGGGATACCATAACCCGATCTGACGCTCGACTGAAGCACATCACTCAGATAGAGGATCATCTCCCATATAAAGGTGGTCACAATGATACCAGAACCCTATCGGGTATAACTCATGATGTAGGGGATCAAACTAACGATACTGCAACCCTACAATCAACCTGATGCTGAGCAGGGGATTGTATACCTGACAGTGCCACAACCATACTGAGCACGGCCCACTACGTAGGGGATCATATCCCCGATGATGCCACAAACCCTACGGAGTTGACCAGCTAGATGGGGGATCGTCGCCCGTGGATAAGTGGTCACAACAATACTGAGAGCCTGATCTAGAGAAACGATGCTAGTGGATCCCGCTCTAGGCCCACCAGAGGGATGCCACAACTCTAACAGAAAAAACATCCCATCGAGAGGATCACAAGCCTATACTAGAGTTGTGATGACATGCGAACCCCCGTAGGAACGAACCAAGGGATTACCCTCAACCACTGCCGGTCCAAACGTCGCTAACCCGAGCGACCTGCAGCAACGCCACCCTGCATAGCACCAAGGCCAATACCGAGGCCACCATCATGATCCATGTAGAAAAACATGAAGGATAGGCTATTTACTCAGCCAAAACGGACAACCGGTGAAAAAGGCACTATTCACTGTAGCTTGCATGTGCGGTGACCATGCATCAATCCCAAGACTCATCAGTCAGATCATACCACGATGATCCCCTTGAAAAAAAACATGGAATTGACTACTGTTTCGTCTAAAATGGACTCCCGGTGAAAAGACACTATTCACCGAAGGTTAGCTCAGGTGGGGCCCACGCCTCGATCCCGAAACACATCAAACGGATCACACTATAGCGATCCTCTCGGAAAAAGAAACAGGATCGACTATTCATCTACCAAAATTCAACTCCTGGTGTGAAAGTTGTGTTCCTCCGAAAACGCCAAAACCTGGCCTTGTGGGGCCCGCACCCCAAACTCAGTCACAACACCCGGAAACCATATCAAAAAGTCATCCGTACCACCACGGTCTCAACTCCAATGACGGCACGTCATTTAGACTCTCCGGGTAGAAGTTACAACGGCTCGAAGTCGTAAAATAATAAGATATTATTATTATTTCAACATTTCATAGCCCCGGGCCACAAACCCAACTCAAAAAATTCCCAAAGTGAGTTTAAAATGTCCACCTCAACGCAAGGAACGTGTCACCGCAAATGGCTTGCAAATCGGACATCCGTTTTGCGAGTTATAGGGGTTTAAAGAACCCCCAGAAAAACCCAACCGGACCACCGCCTGCCTCGCCGGAAAACACTGTGCCGCCTCCGGAAAACGCTGTTCCGTTGACGGATTCTGCAATGGTCACCTCCTCTCGCCGCCGGAAAACCGGGATTTCGCCGGAAAACTCCCAGGAGCCACCGGGAACACCCCAGTGCTCCAAATTCAGATCTGAAAAAGGTTTCAGAAACCTTAGGACCCAAACTACACAACCCTTATGAAAATTTGAAGAAACACAACACAAAAATGGGATCTGGGATTGTAAAAATCAAACCGGCTACCACGAGGGTGAAATGCCGAAGCTTCAGGTGAAGATCGACGCCGGCGACGCCCTGAAACTCGATCTGCTGACGATCGGTGTAGAAAAAGAATGTATTCGGCTCGAATTGACGAAGAAACGGACAGGGAAGGGGTGTTGTTTCTCTGTATAGGATATATGGGGGGGTATGAAATGATTTATGTTTTTTTTATAAAACAACTCATTTAACTCCCCGCCAACATTCCCCTGTTCCAGAACCTGATGCAGACAAAGTTAAGGCCACCCCTAGGGTAAACACGACGTTCGGAACGCAATGGCGGACTCAGATTTGAAATCCAAGACTCTGTTCAGAAGTTATTCTAGTCGACGCTCGTAAATGGAGTTTTCAATTTATTTACGAAAACACCCCTGATGGAGCTTTCCACTACAGGCCCGCACCCGTAATGTTTACACCTCTACAAGGGTAAACCGCACGTTCCGGACGCAACTGTGCCCTCAGATTTCTGTTCCGAGCTACCGTTTAGGAGATATCACACCCATTCCATGTGTATAGTAAAAAAATACTTAATATTTTTATAAAATTAATTCCGGGCACACCGGGCCTCGGAATCGCACGCCGTCTTCACACCTTGCTCTCGAATTATTTATAGAAATATTCAAAAGTCTAACAGGGCCAAAACCTGAGTCACTACATCCTCCCCCTTAGAACTTTTCACCCTTGAAAATCCATAAGCACAAGGAAAGCGACTGGACTCCCAATTGGGTCTCCCACACTAGAGAGTTCACGAACAAACACCCCTTCCCGATCACATAAGTCGGAGGGACTCATCCACCACACCTCTATACTATCCTCTTTGGGCAGCACTGACTCGCCCGCAAGGTTTTAATCGCGTCACAAAAACACGTCTCGGTTTGGGAAGGTTCCCTCTTCCACATGAATTCGACGCATTCTGAACACCACCCACATAGGGTCTTACCAAGTCCCTGATCAAAACTCGAGAAATCAACAAAAAGGAAAGAGTACCGCAAAATAGTTTCTATCAAACTACTGCAGAAAGTAGAAAGGAAACAAGGTGTACCTCTATCCATCCGCGGAGCCTCTGGGTCAACAGCCTCCAGGGCATGCAGATGTCCTTGCCCTCGGCCACCAGCTCCCTGAGCTTGGTGTTGACCACCTGGGTGTGGGGGTTGTGGAAACTTTTACCACCTACAACCTCCTCCTGCTGCACTCACTCTGCCGCCACGTCTGTCGCCCTGCGGACCTCCTTGCTCGAGAGGATTCCTATGACAAGGCGGTCCATCGACCGGCTCTCTATCAGTAGCACGTTGGGTCAAAAAATCTCTAGAAAGATGTCCCCGACCATCGCAAGCATAACACCGCCTCTCCAGCGGCTGACCAAAACTGGCCTGTCAGACCTGCGAGCCCTGAGCCTCTGATCCTCCATCCTGGGGTCACCTCCTGAAACGTCAGCCACGTCCAGACCCATGTTTCTATCGTCGGCTACCAGACGCCAGCATCTCAGCTCTCACATGCCCAACACTAAAAGGAGGAATCTGCACAGTTAGGAAGCTCTTCACCACCAATGCTCACTCCAGCACTCCAGCATAGGTGGGCAGGCACCTGGAAACCGCACATGCTCAGATGTCCCTGCGTAAGCCCTACTCGAAGGTCTGAGCCCTAAATAACGGGTCCCAAACCATATCCATGGAGTAGCATGGAAGGTCTGTAATCCTCGTTGAGTACTCCAACAAAGTCAGGACCTCCTGCCGAAGCTGCATGAGATCCTGAATCCGCACTGACCTCAGTGTCACTGGATAGAACTCCTCCCTATAGAGCCGCTCAAACTCTTCCCATGTGAGTGTCTCCTCGTCATGGGACTATGTCACTAGGATCCACCATCGCCCACCCGAACCATGCAGAAGGCTCTCCTCTAGTACCACCATCTGATATAGAGGATTCCTCACTAGGAGGAAAACACGGATGATTGCTTCAAGCCAGTCATCAGCTACCTGGGGGTCTGGATCGTCCCATAACCTCAGAGGTCACTGCCTCTGGAACTCATGCAGCGCACTCAGCCTATGCACAACCTCATCCAGCATTGCCGGAACAACAAGCTGCTCGACAGGTGGTGGATCAGCTGGAAGACCACCTGGAGGTCCAGCCTCAAACCCTGCACCCAGGTCCACAGCCTCTGGACAGGGCAAATCATCACCACAACCACGCTACGGAAACCCTATTGGTGGTCGTCAGGGAGGCATCCTAAAATACAATCCAGATGCTCCATATTCAAAGAGTATATCTGGAGAGATGACTCAAGAAGGACAAGGAAAACCCAAAAACCAAGTCCTATATGATGCATGTACCGTTATGTCCCTGCGTCTAGTGTTCGAATGTCCCGAGTCGAAAGGCAGGTCATCAGAGTCCTGGTGTATTGATACGTCGTCCGCCGCACCAACATTAGATTCTCGGGCCTGAAAGCCGAGCTCGAAACACCCTATCATTGCCTAGACCCAAACCAAACTCACAGATAGATCAGCTATGCTCTGAGATCCCAAAGGTGGATCCTCCTTTGGATACCACTCTCTCACGACCCAACCAAACGGGGCTCGAGCCGTGACTCCCCAAGCCCACTTCTAAGAGGCCAGGGGCTAGAGTCTAGCGCCGAGTAGGCTATCACACACATGGGAGGCATTATCCTAAGGTACCTGTACACACGCACCCACATAAACCTCCATGAAATAGTCCAGAGATATAGAAAACTGAAAAGTAAATGCATGCAAACAACTATCCCACAACCAGAGTACAACACAAGTACAAAAGGTAAAAATAGGGCCCACCAAAAGAAAACTAAAAAAGTGCGACCAAACTGCTATGAAGAAGGGGAAAGCTGTTAAAAATACCCACCAGAAATCTCACTTGGCACCGCACTAGTAAACACCCCGGTCAGTCTTTCTCACTCAACTCCGCCTGCTCCGGGTCCACCCGGGACTTCGTCGAAAAGCATGTGGTCTGCACAAGACACAAACATGTGCGGGCAAAGCCCATGAAATAGTGAGTATAAACATACTCAGTAGGCACCCCAGAAACCCAGAACAAAAGAGAGAAAATGAAAGTCAATAGTCTGCTCGTTCACCCCATCGTGTTTACCCTAGGGGCGGCCTTAACTTTGTCTGCATCGGGTGCCAGAATGGGGGTGAGTTGGCGAGGAGTTAAATGAGTTGTTTTATAAAAAAACCAAAATCATTTCATCTCCCCCCTTATCTCCTACGCAGCTGAAGGACACCCCATCCCCCGTCCTTTTCTTCGTCAATTTGAGCTGAAAACGTCCGTTTTCTACACCGATCATCTGCAGATTGAGCTTCAGGGCGTCACTGGGGTCGATCTGCACCCGAAGCTTCAGCCTTTCGCCCGCGACGTAGGAAGTTTGAATTTTACAATCCCAGATCTAGTTTTTGTGTTGTTTTTTTTTAAAATTTTATAAGGGTTGTGTAGTTTGGGTCCCGAGGTTTCCGAAACATTTTTTGGAATTTAATTTGGAGCACCGTGGTGCTCCCGGTGGCTCCTGGAAGTTTTCTGGCGAAATCCCGGTTTTCCGACGGCGAGAGGCGGCGGCCATAGCAGAATCCGGTGGTGGTGCGGCGGCAGTGCGGTGTTATCCAGCGGTGCCGGTAGAATCTTTTGGCGGTGTGGTGTTTTCCGGCAGCAGCGTAGTGTTTTCCGGCGAGGCAAGCAGTGGTCCGGCCTAGTTTTTCTGGGGGTTCTTTAGTCCCCAATAACTCGCAAACAGGAAGTCCAATTTGTGAGCCATTTGCGGGGACACGTTCCTTGCATCAAGGTGGACCTTTTGAACTCACTTTGGGAATTTTGTCGGTCGATTTTGTGGCCTGGGGATACGAAACATTGAAATAATAAAACGTTTCATAGCCTCAGGCCACAAACACGACTCACAAAATTCCTAATGTGAGTTCAAAAGGTCCGACTCGACGCAAGGAACGTGTCTCCACAAAAGGATTGCAAATTGGACTTCCGGTTTGCGAGTTATAGGGGATTAAAGAACCCCTAGAAAAACCTGGTCGGACCACCACCTGTCTCACCGGAAAACACTGTGTCACCACCGGAAAACATTGCGCCGCCGCCGCGCCACCGCCGGATTCTGCCATGGCCGCCGCCTCTCACTGCTGGAAAACCAGGATTTCGCTGGAAAACTTCCGGGACCAACCGAGAGCACCTCGTTGCCCAAAATTCAGATCCAAAAAAGATTTCGGAAACCTCAAGACCAAAACTACACAACCCTTAGGAAAATTTGAAGAAAAACAACACAAAAATGGGATTTGGGATTTTAAAACTCAAACTGCATACCTCACGGGCGAAACATCGAAGCTTCGGGTGCAGATCGACGCCGGCGACGCCCTGAAGCTCAATCCGCTGACGATCGACATAGAAAACGAACGTTTTCAGCTCAAATTGACGAAGAAACAGATGGGGGAGGGGGTGACGTTCCACTGCATAGGAGATAAGGGGGGAGGGGAGATGAAATGATTTATGTTTTTTTTATAAAACAACTCATTTAATTCCCCGCTAACTCACCCCCGTTCTGGCACCCGATGCAGACAAAGTTAAGTCCACCCCTAGGGTAAGCACGACGTTCTAAATGCAACGACGAACTTGGATTTGTGATCTGAGACTCCATTCAGAAGTTATTCGAGCCGACTCTCGTAAATGGACTTTTCCATTTATTTACGAAAACGCCCATAGTGGCGCTTTCCACCGTAGGCCTGCGCCCGCAATGTTTACTCCTCGCTTAGTGTAAACGGCACGTTCCGGACGCAGCTGTGCCCTCAGATTCCCTTTCCATGATACCGTTTAGGAGATATCACACCCCCTCCACATGTATTGTACAAAAATACTTAATATTTTTATAAAATTAATTTTGTGGATACCAAGCCTCAGAAACACACGCCTTCTTCGCACCTAGGTCTGGAATTATTCATAGAAATATTCCAAATTCTAAAATGGCCAAAACCCAAGTCACTACAATTCATATGTACTGTCACAATTACTCCACCATCTACTAATGGGTGCTGACCAAAAGTCCCTATATCTCAAATGTCATTGGTGTCCTGAAGGACTTATGGCCCATAGACCCAATTTAGTGACCCGAAATTCCAATTTGGGTGAATACTTCTATTACAATAGTACCGCTACAATACCTACTACATCACATGCTACAGTGATGCTACAATACTCAAGAATATTTATTGAGAAATATATTTTTATAAATATTTTGATAAATAAATATTTTTAAATATGTTTCGGGGTTCGGGAACCATGTAATTGGGTTTGGACAAGGTTTGGGTTTTAAAAAAAACAAACCCACCCGTATTAATAATCAAGTAATAATTTTAAATTTAATACTGTATATATAAATATTTATAAATATAAATATATTAATAAATATATAATTTTATATACATATTTAAATTGTATTTATTTATTTATAATCAAAAATATAAATTATATTTTTTTAAAGTAAAGGTGGGTGATCATGAATTCATCTTGAACCCGCCCCATTTCCCAAGTTCCACTTTATGTGGCACTAGATCTCACATCTTTTAAAACAAAAAAAATTATACATATTTAATTAAATACAAAATAAACAAATCAAACAGCTTCAAATTTACCGACCTGATGCACAGTCTGGGCAACAGTAGGGTCAAACTAATTTGGTTTGACATCTGCTAGGAGATTCATAGGGATGTATATATACATATATATATATAGATACAAAAACACATGATCACTAATATTTCTAAATTTTTATTTAAATTTGTATATATTTATATAAACCATTTTAGGTATTGATGGTTGCTTATCCATTTCCTACCACATCAAGGGGGGGACAAACCTCTAATCCTTTATTGCCTCTCCCTCAGGACTTCATAAATTTCACTAATCTAGCTTCCAACCCATAATTTCAGAGTATTTCCCTTTCCCCAAAAGTATTTTATGGAATATCACTCTCCCTCAAATTCTCACACTTAAGCCATAGAAACAAAAAACAAATAAGAGCACATGAATTTTTACATGGTTTGGTCTGGGTAAACTACAACAATGGGTAAGGTATTAGAAATTTCAAATTAAAATATAGAATACATATTGGGAACTTTCATACCAATACCACACATCATATCCCATATTTATAGGGAAGAAACTGGAGAATAAACAAAGGATTCACTTCAAAAAATCATCGAGATGGTCACTGAATCTTGCCAAACTTTCCTTGGGAAGAACCAATCTCCTACAATGGTTCTCTAGTTGATGTTTATCCCTGGAGGTCACCCCCACCAAGGTGGTTTTATTTTGCATTAGTTTTCAACAATATCTACCGAGAATAAAAATATCATCACGTTTCTTAAACAAAACATCATGTTGTTTTTTCCTTCTTGATTCCTGTAAGTATCTTATGTTTGGGAGATGTTGATCAAGTCCACAAAAATGTTTGAACATGATCCCCATAGGTTCCTTCTGTTCCATTAGAGGAGTAGCAAGATCCCATTTCTGATTCCAATGCATTGAATTCATTTCTCCTTCCCTAACTTACTTCCATCGATTCAATTCTTTCCTATCCAAAACATCATCATTATTATTTGGTGCATCCTTTTAAATTACTAAAATCATGCAGATAACCATATAATCATACCTAGAATGTATCCACATGTTTTTCCATGGTCTACTAGGGGTTATACTCTCATTATGATGAATATATTATTGTAGTGATACTTTTTCATATTCAAAATATAAATAAGATCAATGCACTTGATATCTTAAGTATGTTGTTTGGTTGGTGGTGAACCTTTCAAAACATTGACCATAATTGATTCATCAACCTTATTTCTAGAATCATTTGACATCACCATCTCTGACTCATAAAATGTTACATCATGGCTCAAAACGATCTTCTTCACTTTTGGATCCCGTGGTCAGAAAGCCTTCACACCATCAATGACTCATCAAATGTGACATCACAGCTCTAAACGATCTTCTTCAATTTTGGATACCATAGTTGTAAATCCTTCACACCATCACTGAAGGCAACAAATAAGGCTTTATTCACTCTCAAATACATCATTGAGTCTGTCATATGAAAATTGATAGTAAAACCAAAGATACAAAGTCTAACATAATCAGAAACATTTTAACCAGACCAAACCACTATAAAAAAATTTCCCAAAAATCACAAAAGTAGGTTATCAATCCACAATGTGTGTTGCATAAATCAATGCATATTCCCTAAAGTATTTACTAAAAAATTACTGAGACAACATATATTATACCTTTTCAATGAGCATAAAGTTCAAAAAAATTTCTATTACATTATTTCATAGCGTTGCAAGATTTGTAATGTGTCTCACAATAAATTCATCATAAAAACCTTCCTAGATGGATCTAACATGTATTCTCCACCTTTGTCAGATATTTGTCTCAATATTTTCAATCCCAACTAATTTTCAGTAATCTTCTTCCACTTATAGAAAAAATCCAACAAATAATTCTTATGATTCATGGAATATACCCTAACATATCATGAGTAATCCTCAATAAATGGGAAAAAATAATGAATTCCTCCCACTGAATCATTTTTAAATGGTCTACAAAAATCAGTATGGATGTCGTAAAGTGTCCCATTCACAATATGGGTTAAAATTCTGAATCTAACTCTAGTATGGTTACCCATTAAACAAAACTCATAGATGTATGATTTTCATGTCTTGGAACCTTTCAAAAATTCTTTTCTTTATAATACTCTATGATTCCTTTTCTCTAGTGTGTCCAAGTCTCATGTGTCATAATCTAGAAGTGCATGTCTCATTCTCCTTTGATATCTAGAGTCCACTTATAATAGTCTCAAAATTCAAATAATACCAAGTACATTTTTAATTACCTTTAATCATAAGGGATGTAACACAAATAACTTTCATGACTCCATCTTCATTGGTTATCTGGTATCCAAGTTTATCAAAGACTCCAAGAGATATGAGGTTCTTTTAAAATTATGGTATATATCTTACATCTCTAAGGTGTTGAGTTATATCATTATGCATCCACAATAGTATTTTAACAGTTATTGGAGTTGGTGTCCTAGGACCAACTATGTTTACATTGATTACACATATATTTGATATATTGAATATTAATAACACTTTTTATTAAACATTGATTTTTGTTCTTCACGACTCTCATGTAATAATTTCCAAGAGTATACATCACATTGATATGGTCATAATAGCTCCACTCTATGATGATAAACTTTATGTGGTGTGATGATATTATTAAATAATGTTTTTCAATTATATGACAAAATATAATGAGATACATTGTATAAAGAATTTAATGTTTGATTACTCATTAGCGGGTGACGATTATTCTCCTGAAGTTTGCACTTGGTAATCCAAAAGATAGGAGATTATGATAACTGATCCTCCAATATGAATTCATCATCTTTTTTTCATTTGATATTTCTATCTATGAGAATGTGTGATGGTCCTTAGAATTTACGATTTTTATTAGTGCATGTTACAACACACATACTTAGATATATTTCATAATCAATCAAGATAAAAATTCCTAGTGATGTTGGACATGTTGGGTGCATCCCTTATGACTTGTCATTAATGGATAAGTCAAGAACAGATTTGTGCCTTTCAACTTTATGAAAGCCTATATCTTGGGCCATCTATTGAAATGCAACCATTTACCTAAATTCCATTTCCATGGTGTAAGACATATTTATTTTATATAGTCAAAGAAAGATGTATCAAGCATGTGGGTTTGTGTCATAGATGTGAAACCTTATTGTTAAGATATTTAGACAGAGGGGTTATATTAAATAGTCATCGTTTTTATGTGGTTTTCATCATTGGGACATTAATTTATTTCTTTTGGGTTCCTTGACCCATTTCCTAATAGTACTCTTAGACATTAGGCAATCTCACCTAATACTAATGAAAAAAACCCAGAGGGTCACACACAAAATAATTTTTTATGATCATGATTAAATTATATTTGAATTTAACTATTTGAATAAATATTATTCTCAAGACTGAAAAATAATTTTATTCAAAATTTATTGATCACTAATATTCACAAGGTAATAAATAATGATTATTTTTATTAATAAATAATTTATTTGATTACCTGAATATATATATAATATTTACTCCTTGGCTTGTGAATAATATATTTATTTTATTTATTGAATATTTTATTAAATATATATTCACTAGATTGTGAATAAAATATTTAATTATGAGTAAGATATTTATTTCGTTATTCAATAAATTCTAGAGTAGTTTGAACAGACCAAGACTGAGTCTGGGGATAAATATTAATTAACAAGATCATTACATAATATTTTTTATTTCTCAAGTTTATGTGTTCCACAAAATAATATTATTATTGTTCTGTGGTATGAGTTTTATAAAAGGTTTTAAATGTTATTTAATTGTAATAATGAAATTAAATAACCTTTTAACCAAAAAACTTACTCTATAAATATACGATTAGGTATATTGTGTATTGAATCCAAAAAAAAATTATTACACATAATGAATTTTATGTCAACTCATTCTCTCTCCCTCTCAATAAATGAGAAGCACAAGAGATATTTCTTCAAGACCTAAGAACAAGTGATCAAGAATGAACAACGTAACACATTTGATTTACCATTCTAGCACTCGGTGATTAAGTGGTGTTTCTCTGAGATCATTGGAAAATGTGTGGATCACCACTAGAGGTATTTTTTCCTTAGATCCTCACAGCATAATGAAGGAAATATGAAAGGGGCTTTTCATATGATAAAAAATAATCAATAATGAAATTCCATAAGCTCATGTATATATTTGATTATATATTAAATAAATAAACTATAAATTTGAAATGAAATATCTTCTCTCATATATTCGGGTAATGATTATTAAATGAAATTTTAATATATAACCCATCAGAACATTCTTCCAATGTACACAAAATCATTATGTGGTATCAAAGAAATCTCATTTAATTTATAATTATTTATTTGATTGTTGATCCATATGAGATAGTAGTTTAATTTTCATTTCTTATTATTATTTATTTAATCTGATTTGAATTAACATGATTTGGCATATTAATTATTTTCATTCTATGTTTCATCTTCTTAATGGTTTAATAATAGATGAATAATAACCAAATATTAAATTGAAAAGTTCCAAATCATTGGAAAGTAAAGTTGGGATACACGACATGCAATAGAAGTACATACTATGCACCCATGAAGATTTTACCTAGATGTGTCGAGTAGTTAATTACACATGTTTATTTATTGGAAAATTCATGTTGAACAAGCCAACCTGGCACATAGAAGGAAGATACATGGAATCTAGCTGGCATGTACACAACATGTAGTCTGTCCAAGTTAACACACTGAAGCACCAAGTGTGTGATTTTGTATACAATAACTGTGGTACATAGCATGTATCTAGACTATACATTCCATGTAGTCTCCCAATAAAGGTCAAAATTATAAATTAAATTAAATTGAAAATTTCAAAATTAAAACCTTATTTTATTGATTGGCACAACAATTCATGTTTGAAAATTTAATAATGGATTTAAATAATATTAAAGGCTCAATTAATTTATTATAATTAACATGTCATCATTTATTCATCCGTTTCTTTTCCATAGATGTTGTAAATGATGGGTATCTCTAATTAAGATCTTATTATCATTAAGATGAAAGGAAATTAATTAATTAATGCAAGTACGACTATGTTAATAATAATTAATTAATTAATTAATTAATTCTAACAAGTTACTTTTGTGTATTTTATGTATATATGACAGATCATGATCTTGACCAAGACCATTCTATGTATTGTTATTCATTTAATTTACTTTATTTCATGGGTTTTCAATTATTTAATATCAAATTAAATTATGGTATGTGATTCATCCCTCCCTCCATTATTATGTATGAAATGAATGTCTAATAATATTTTTGTAATATCATTTAATAAATTTTTAATTTACCATCCCCTACGTGTGATTAATAAATACGTGTAACTAATGGTGCATCCCAAGGTCTGTTGAGATGATTCAAGACAGAACCAAGATGATGCGAACTCAGTGATACATAGATATATAGTTTGAATGTCATAACTCATTGCATGACTATAAAATGGAGTTACTCCCTTCGGACATAGTTTGATTTTCTGTCCACTCATTAAATCAACTATTTGATAAGCTTGTGATTAGGTCATTTATTTATTTATCTATTTCATTCTATGTATTATTTATTTTATGTTTTCAAGACCATAGAAAAATAAAAAATGAATTAATTTTTAAAGACCGAAATTAAATAAATGAGTTATGTGTAATTGTTTTCTCCAAGATGGTTAATTAATTAACATCCACTTAATATTAACATTAAATTTAAAGGATAAAAAATGTAAAATTTATACATAACATAATTAAAATTTATAAACCTAATATTAATTTAGACAAAGACTTTTGTTACTTCATTTGGAATGATACCATATAACTATGTGTAATACATGGAAAAAGTCTTTACACTTACTTTTTTGGGGTGTTATCATTAGAGTTATGGGTTGAATTATCTGAACTTTTATTGAGTTTAACTGAAATATTTTGTTCAATAAAAATTTAGAGGAAATTATTGAGGAAATCCACGTCCAGATTTCATGATAAGGGAATCCACTCAATGGATCATGGAGTTTCAAGTCTGGAGTTGGAATGTTTTTTTACCTAATTACATTATTATGGTTTTCATGTCCAAAGATTGTATTATTAATAAAATTAATGGGGATCCTTGGCACTGTAATGTTAAAACAACTAGATATTTTGTGTTTAATGGTGAGGTCTATTGAGACTTGATAAAATAACATGAGATTTAATAAAATCATTTAAATTTTTATATCATGCCTAATTTGTTATCTAGAAAAGTAATAATAATTTTTTCCTTTTAATTGTAGAATAAAAATGAAAAGTTTATCATCCACACTATCCCTATGATCATGATTAGAGAAAGGCAACCACTTAACTGGTTGCAACTTCTATAATTTTTTTAGACAGCTTCAGGTTATGATACACTATGAACAAAAATATTACATTTTATAATCCTAAATGCATGATATTCCAACTAAGGGGGAAATTGATGAAGAGATACTTATCAAAAAAACATTTGAGTGATTTTTTCTATATTCAATGTATGTTGATTTCTTATTTGTCTATTGAACTCATGAGTTATAATGAAAAAATTGATGCATATACCATGCATGGGAACATCTATGGTTTCTACCAAGAGAGGTCAAGATATGAATGGTTTGAGATATCCATGGTGCTCTTTCAGAGAAATCTTGGAGGGGGTATCCCATCTGGGCCTCATGTAGTCAAGATCATTGGTTAAATTGAGTGGAAAGAGGTTATAGGATTTAAACTCCACAAAGAAATAGGAACCAATTTCATTCTGGGATCAGTCCCTTAGAGGTTCCCAAACGTTGATGTTAATTTTATTATAAATAGCATTGAGAAGTCTCTGTAAGATATTATCACTATACTACACCATGTAGATATAGATACAAAGTGAGAAAATAATTTTTTCATTATGGTGAAAAGATATAAAGAGAAAGGGAATATCACGAATTCCAAAGATTCTTTACTACCATCCAATAAAAGTATGATCAAGGGGAAATAAATGGAACATGATGTTTTCTATTTCGAATGTGGAAAGAAGGGCCAATGGATGAAAAATTGTACCCAACCAAGAAGAAAGGGGAATTTTCCATTGGTTGTTATTATTATTACAATTTATGTTTTACTATAAATTGGTTATTAGAAACAACTTATGATATTTAAATGTGTATTCAAAAAAATTAACCAAGTAGAATAAAAAATATTGACTGAGGGGAGGTAGATCTATGAACAGCCAACAGAGCTAAACATGTTGTTGTGGCTATCAGGGACTACCGTATAACATTGGAAATAAAAATATATTGGTTTTAAAGGGTTTTTATTATGAGCCTTCAGTAACCAATAATATTATTTCTATATCCATACTAGATACTCTAGGTTCTAGGTGTAGTAGAAGTGTACAATGGATCATTCCAAAATTTACTTTTTTCCATGATTGATGATCAACCTAAGTTTTACAAAATGATTAATGATTTGATCTATGAAATTGATCAATGAACACAGAAAAGGTATATAACATCAAAAATAGAGAGAGGATCATCACATATTAATTATAATCAATTTAATTAATTAAATACTTTCCTTGTTTGAATTATTTCTTCTTAGATGGTTCAGACAATAGATATGTGTCATATCATCGTTACATTGTAGGAATCAAGGGTAGATTCCCTCAATATGTGATTCAAACATGTTCTACAAATATCTAAGCATTGTTGAAGGATTCTATAAGTTCTATCATGTTAGATCCTATCACGTGATACATCCACCTTTGATCACCCTGAGAACTGCTTCCAAAGAATTCTCCAGGATCCCTATTGACAGGAGAGGGAATGGTATAGAAATATATCTCTTCAATATTTAGAGCCTTCACGGAGAAGGGAGTTATCTAGGTATTGAGAGTATTTTCTAAATCATTTGTGCACAACCAAAACAAAAATAATTAGCTTAAAGATAAAATAATATAATTGGGTTTATATATTGTTAGGGTTAAAATAAAATAATTTCACAAGTTCCTTTATTATTTAATTAATCCTTGTATAACCCCGTGTAAAATATTATTGTTATTATTATTTCTCAACATGCACTTAACTTGAGAATTAAATTATATTATATTTAATAAAATAATACTTAATATTTACAATTTCTCACCAGACCATCAAACTCGGTTAGCCATTCCTCCATAATATTTATCGGTCATTGAATAATAGATATTTATTTATTAAATAAATATCACTGTATTATTATTTAATAAATATATAAATATTATTTTCAATAAATAAAAAATAAGTATTTATATAAAATAAATAATAAATGGATAATTATTAATCCATGTATGAGAATAAAATTTACTTAACTTTTTAAATAATAAATTATAATATATTATTTTATTGAGATTCTCGATACACTTAGTATATGACCCTATGATAATATTTCTAGGTGGAATTAGGCAAAGCATCCTAAAGTGCGAGGTTAGAATCTATAAACATGCCAAATAACCCATAGAGAAAGTTGATAATGTCACAATTACAAGATACCTTATACGAACACTTATTTTGTAGTATAATCTATTTATCATGATATCTCAAATCCAGGAGGTTGCATACTGGTGCCATCAACCTATGTGCTTGATGTATCTTTCTTTAACTTCTTAGAAATTGAACTTGCCTAATGTACCCCTTGTACATGGATTTATTTAGGATATATCATTTCTATAAAAGGTTATGAGATATCAATATCCATTAAATAATAGACGGGACAAATCCATTCTCGCATTATTCATTTATGAAATATTACTAGTGATGTACCCAAAGTATCCTATATTGCCGTGAACATCTCTCTTCCTGGTTTTCATCAATACATCAATGTATATGACTCATAATACTAATTAATAATAATATTAAAGTATAAGGACCAATATATACATCATCATACATGATTATCCAATGACACATATAAATGTGGATTTCCTTCTGGTGGGTCTCATTCGCAAAATATCCTACTAGATATTATCACGAAAATACTTTGTGAGAATGTTCATAAAAGTCTTATGAGTCTCCAACCCTGATATCCTACATAATTTTTTCCCATAAATGATATCAACCATCTATAAAACGTATATTTAATAAATTTTTTTTGCACTTCCAAGTCCTCATTGTAGCGGGGAACTACTATGATGTTTTAGTGAAACAGACACTATTAGGACATTATCACATATAATGTTACATAGAATAAAAATAATTATGTGATTAAAATTTTATTAATATTAAAAAATATGAATATAGGTTATCATAAAGTACCTAGAAGTTAGTTCTAGGGAATCAACTCAAAAAAACTCTCACTTGCACTAGATCCAACTACTAAAAACCTTGAATCTACTAGGTCTCACAAGATATTGATGCTTCTACTTTGATTGGACTTTAGTCGAGGGTTCTATAACATTATATTCCATAGGAACTTTTCTTACTAAAACATAACCCCAATAATGAAAATCCTTCAATATGTGATACTTTCAATGTATGTTCTTCATTCCATGGTGTGACCTTGGCTCTTTTACAAGGTCCATCGCTATAGTATTAACACAATACAATGTGATAGGGTCTTTACTTATAGATAGCACATCAAGATTATGGAAAAAGTTAAAAATGAAAATGGTTTCCTTGGATAAATAATAAGACTTTGTATACTAAAACACTATGGTATAATTAGAAAAAACTAGATACATTGAAATCTTCCAGCTCATAACTCCACTATTGAGATAGAAAACATATCCTGACTATGAATTCAGATCTTTTAGATCTATCTAAAAACTAGCATCAGTATAACCCTTGAGTACCAGCTCCTCATCTCCTATATATACTAGAAAAATATCCATCATTCTTCTTTGATACTTACGGTTAGCCTTAATAATAGACCAATTTTGTTCCCCAGGATATTCTTGATATCTTCCTACAATTCTCAATTCATAGGCAACATCAAATATAGTACATAAAATTGCATACATGATTTTTCCTATCACTGAAGTGTATATAATCTTGGTTATACTATATTTCTCTTATAGTGTATAAGGATACATTTTCAAAGAAATATGTAAACCATGTGACACTAGAACCAATCCCCTATTTAATTTTTCTATACTAAATCTCTTTAGTATTTGGTAAACATAATTACTTTGACTTAGTCCACGAATCCACTTGGATCTATCACAAATTATTTGCATCCCCAGAATATAAACCTCTTAACCTAAGTCCTACATGGAGAAACAATTGTTTAAGTAGTCTGTTACTGACTTTAATACTAGTATGTCATTTTAAATAATTAATATCTCATCAATATATACTACTAGGACAACAATTGCATTTCGATTAAAATTCTTGTAAACCCATGGCTCAAATTCCTTATTAATGAAACAAAATTATTTTTTGGATCCATCAAATAAAATGTTCCAAGACATAGATTATCGCTTCAATACATAAATGGATATCTGTAACTAGAAAATATTTTTATCATCACCTAGAGTCACAAACCATTTTGGTTGTGTCATATAGATATCTTTCTAAAGGATCCCATTATGGAATACAGTTTTGACATCCATTTTCAAATATCATAGTGATGGTAAGCTTCTATATAAAGTAAAATTATGATGGATTTAGACATATAAATTGGAGAAAATCTTCCATCATATCCAATTCCATGATTCTTTTTGAACCCTTTATCAACTATCCATTCTTTATAGGTATTTAATTTACCATCCATGTCCAGTTTCCTCTTGAATACACATTTTCATCCACGAGGATTTACATTAACTGGTGCATCATCTAGAACCCAACTGTGGTTCTAATATAGGAAATCCATTTTAGAATTCATGGATTCTTACCATCTTGTAGCTTCTAAGCCCTATACTACCTCCTTGTAGGAGATAGGTTCATCATTTTCATCTAATAATGAGTCACCATCTTTAGTAACTAGAAAACCATATCACTCTGGTTAACTTACATCACTTATGCTCCAATGTAGTACTTATGTTTCAAGAACTACATCCACAAGGACCTATGGAATCTTCCCCTTTACCAACTTTTATGTCTCTTGAGAATCAACTTCATCAAAGTCAATCTTTCTCCAACTATCCTTTTTGAGGATGTGATCCCTCTCAAAAAAACATCTTTTCTGGAGACAATCACTTTCTTGTCTAATGGGTTGTATATGTAGTATCCCTTTGTTTCCTATGGATATCCTATAATGATACACTTTGTGATTTCAAGTTCTAGTTTTTTTCCTAAGAAGGCATTAAAAATGAATCACAATCCCATACACGTTTCTATGATAAAATGGGTTCCTTTTCAATCCATATCTTGAAGGGAATTCCATTTTCTATTTAGTTGGTACTCGGTTTAATGTGTGTTTCATATTTTGTAATTCATATTCCTAAAAAGATAATAGAAGATCAACATGAATCATCAATGAACTTACCATTTATAACAAGGTGCAGTTTTTCCTTTCACTAACACCATTCCATTATGGTGTGTAAGGTGGTGTGATTTGAGATATAATCCAAAATTCCTGTATAAATTTAATAAACTCTTGGTTAATATATCCACCACCTCGATCCAATCGAAGATTCTTTATTTTCATTCTCATCTGATTCTCTACTTCATTATTGAATTCTGTGAATTTATCAATGGACTCGGACTTATAACTCATAAAGTAGATATATCCATATCTATTTAAGTCATCAATAAAAGTTATGAAGTAAGAATATCAACCTATAGCTTTTATTGTAAATGGTTCACGCATATCAGTGTGTACCAATCCTAGAAGCTATATGGCCCTTTCACCCTATCCATAAAATGGCGGTTTGTTCATTTTTCATTATGAACTAGAATGAAATATATCAAATGAGTATTCCTCATAGGAGTCTAGATAACCATCTTGATAGAGAATTTTCAAATTCTTCTCTTTTACATGACCAAGATGGTGATTCCAAAGCTAGGTGTTTTATGATTCGCGTGAACATGATTTGTTATCAATTTCCAATACCCAGTTTTCATATTTTGATACATAAAGGCCATTGTTAAAATGTTCCATACTATAACATATGTGGTATTTATAAAAAAAATTACTTTTATTTCTAATTTAGAAAATAAACCCATCTATACATAGGCATGATACATAAATTATATTTTTGGTAATTGTTGGTACATAATAACAATCTTTTGAAACAAATTTTTTTTGTGTTGTCAATGAAAATTGGTAGTCACCAATTGCTAGGGTAGCCATCCCCACTCTACTATCATCTTATAGATCTACCTATATTATAGAAAAATTCCAAAATATACGTGGTTCTTGCATTTGGATATATATTTGAGCCCCTAATGTTGTTTCTAATACCCATTGTGTTGATATTGAAAGATTACACTCGATAATTAATGATCCTTTAGATTAACCTTGCTTTTGGGTGTACTTCCTCTTCTAGTGGACTGAATTTCCACTTAAAAACAATACTTCCTCCTTTTCTTTTCCCTTTGGATCTTCTTATTCTAGGAAGGATGGTTCCCAAGATACTTAGACTTTTTATGAGTCTTGGTCCCCTTTTCCTTATTATTTATTTTCTTATTCACCATAAGGATCATGGGTTTATCACACCCCAGGTCCTTATCCACTTTGAGAATTAATGTAAGATGTTTTGAAATATTCTTATAATTATTAATCATATTATAATTAATATTAAAACTATATAAGGTATAAGATAGTGATGAATGTATGATATCTACACAAAAATAATCCGGTAATTTAATCCCTAAGATATATAAATATTCAATGTAGCCAATAAGCTTGAATAAATGAGGCCCAGCCGATGCAAAATCTCCGATATTATTTGTAAACAAGTATTATATGATATCATACATATCTTTTCTCACCTTATTTTGATAGAGATCCCAATGTTAACACATCGTGCAATACACATCCATGTCCTCGTGTTTCTTCAAAATCTCATTTGACATAGATGATAACATGAATCATCTAACATCTATGGAATCATTCAAATAGTTCTCATAGTGTTTTGACTCTTCATCACTATCCTCAATTCTATGTTCTTTAGGAAAAGTTTCATCCATAATATATAATTTTCTTTCATAGAGAAGGATGACATGTAGGATCCTTTTCCATTATTAGATATTTTTGTTGGTGATAAGGTTTTACTTATCATGTGTCGATAACAATGATATGTTTGATTTAATTTTAATGTTGTTTCTACAAAATAAAATAATTATAATATTAGTAATTTATTGGAAAAATTTTTACAAACAAATAAATATTATATTTATAATTACCCCACAATTTTATGAAAACTCAATATCCCACACCATTGGATCCAGAATATCTTTTTTCTTGGATATTCAAGTGGAAATGGTTAATATTACCCTTCTCATTTCCCCAACTTTTTTTGGTTAAGAAAAATTAATTATTTTAGTTAGGAATTACAAATTCAAAATGCATTATGTCATAGATCCTTGATCTATTGAGTGGACTCCAGAATCCTGAAAACCTAAAATTGTATTTCTTCAACCATTGCATCTAAGTTACACCATGTCCGGTATTAGCAATCAACCTTTGATGTGAATTATGTTAATTCATCCAAAAAAAATCATGTTTGAATTCCACTATAATCTAAATCAACCCAACTTTTTCTGGTCAAGCACATTGAACTATGGTTTGATTTGAAATGAGTTAGTGGATGACAATACTGACTTAATATATATTATTGAGGGATTTTATCCTTCTATGAATAAATTTCCAATTATTTTTTTATCATATACTTGTTAATATTAGGTGGATTTACTTATGTGATTAACCATGTATTAGATAATATTTATTCGTAATCCAATTTATTTTAGTTCTATCTTATATGATCATTAATTTCATTAATTTTTGATATTGGAATAAAATATCTATAAATAAATACTGATGAAACTTAACTGAAAAAAATAATAAAGTTGTATGATCTTTAGCTTTTACGAATGGTTGGTTTATCTAGTGGTTCATAAACTAACTATTAACCTATGGGAAAAACCCTTTAACCAATTAAGGTTCATGGTACAATTTTCCAATAGTCCACCTATGTATCTATCTTGGATTGGTTTCACCTTCTATCCAAACTTGAATTTCCTCAACTATATTGGGAGATCTATCCATTACATATGATTTTACTAACACACCAATGTGGGAGATAAGTGGATTATATAAAAGAAACCATGCACACACATGTCATTGTATTATAAGAGGAGATAATACACAAAAACCTACAATTTCATTTTATAATAAATTAAACAAAACCAATATCATAAAAGGTTTGGTCTATGATCTTGATCATCCACATGCATGCTACTAATTACACATTTAATAAAATTATCAATGAATTCTTATTGTTCTTATTTAAAATAAATTGTACATGAATTAATTTTTTATTATCATAAATTAATAATTTACTTTATCTTAATTCTCATCTAAATTTCCTTGATATTCACTTCCATCATAATTTTAAAAAAATTAATAAATTTAATTAAAATTAATTATGTACATTAAATGTACATTGGATGTAACACTGTGAATATTCATCTAAATCCACACAACTTGAATTATACTCTTATATAGTTATTCTTTTGTGACATATAGCATACACGACTTATCACATACTTTCATGAAGTGTACTATCAACTTAATGACGACACAAATTACATGATTTTTCAGTCACATGGTATGCTTCAATGCACATCGTTTAATAATTGTAATACAATTCATATATGATATGCAGATCCAAACACAAAGTATATATTATATACATATATATAATCAACCCATCAAATGGAGTGTCCTATCAACTTAATGATCACATGCAAGAACATGTCTCAAGGATTATATAGTATTATAAATAAATCTTAAATCTATGTAATTTGTTATATGTACAAAGTGGGTATGTGTGAGCAATATAGTGTGTACATATCTCACCATATATCTGAGGTACATTCCTTGGGACTTGGATTGTAAATCATACTATATAAAAAATGGAGTACACTTCATGAAAAAGGGACTACAAGACATGTGGACTCTGAGTTACATGGTTACCTGTCAGTTATGCCATGTATAAAACACATGACATATATGTGACTCAATGGGACAACATGTCATGTGCGTGGTCTACATGACATGTACTCTAAATTACCATGTTCCATGATGACTAGGTCAACACATGGTGTAATAATTAACTACATCGTGTTTCATCGATGCACATGAATTGAATTAATTTGTGTTTTAATTCATGATACAATGAACATAAGAACACGACTTGTAACTTCAGTTACATAGTCTGTACTCCTATGTTATCTAGCCAGAATCATTGGTACCTCTGTATGAGTTCATCAATTTTAAGACATTTTTAAAATTAATCATATTAATTTTATCTATGATAAAAAAAGGAGGAAAAATAATATCTCACAATTCAGATTAAAAGAATGATTAAACTTGAATTGAAAAACTAAATCACAAATACGTAAATAATCAATGATATTTAAATATTTGTATATAATTATGTGACCTCTCTAATACTAGTTTTAGGTTTTAGGTGCAACAGAAGTGTGTTATGGGTCATTCCCAACTATGTTTTTCCATGATAGATGATCAATATGAGATTTAAACAGTGATAAATGTCATGATTTATGAAATTGAATCAGATAATATAGATAAGCGATAAAAAATCGGAAATATAAAGAGGATCATTCTGTATTATTTATAATCAATTTAATTATTTAAATAATTACCCTATTTGAATTCTTTCTTTATTGATGGATCAAAAAACAAATATGCATTGTACCATCATTGTGTTGTAGAAATCAAGGGTATATTCTCTCTAGTGGTGATTCAAATGTGTTCCACAAATATATGAATGTCACCATATGAATATTTGGGTGCTATCATGACATGTAACAAACTAGTTAGGGTACCCTAGTAGCACAATAAATAAGTCAGTCCTGACATACCCCAAAGGGAATATTTGATCCCCATAGGTTGGCAAGTAGCACCTAGAATCATACAAACTGAGAGTAGGAATGATTTTTCCACAATCATTATAGAAGTAAAAGGAAAAAAGATAGTGTGCATAAAAATTAATCTCCATTGCTATTAGTGTACCAAAAGTCATATAGGAATAACCACCCAAATTACTACAACAATATACCATAAAAATATGGAAAATAGCCCAAGTTCTAACTCAAATGGAACTCACCTAGTCCACAAATCAATAACTAGAACGACATCTAATTTGTGTTTTACACCTTCTCAAACCTGGAATGATACAATATACAAACACCTGAAGTCACAGATAGGGTGTGCACTAAAAATTGCAATAGGGTCTCACAAAGGATTCTATAATAGATGCCAATAATAAATTAATCAATTAGAGATTTCCATTTAAAACTAACAAGTTCAGAATTTCAAAAATATAATTAAAACAATTTATTCATTACATTTCAAATAATAGAAATACATTTCAACAAAATATTCACATTTCAATTCATGGAATATTTATAAAACAATAGTTTTATCACAAATTGATAAAATAAACACATTTATATAAAACAGTTTATATCAATCAAAAGGAATGTAAAACAGTTTACAACAATGGCATATATTCCTTTGAAATACAAACTAGTGAAAAACATGGTCATATGCCCAAGAATTCATGATACTTCCAAGATAAGGTACTCCACATATTCTAGATGATAAGGAAATATGTACTTAAGTCCCATTGATATGAGGTCAAAGAGGACTCGTCACCATTGCATAAGGGGTGTGACATGTTTCATTTATGGTTTGGAATGTTGTAAATCACAGAGTGTTTTCAAATAACTCATTAACTACCTAAGGATTTCAGATGCACTAATTTAAAATTAAATAATGGGAAATTTTCTTTAAGAATCCTTAAAATAAAATTCATTCCATTCACCATTTTAAATATTACAATTTTCCATTAAAAAAATAAAATGAGTTTTTAATCAAAACATGTCTTTTTCCAAGATAAAACCCAAAGGATTATATCAAAAACCATTTTGATCATTTTTCACAATTAAGAATATAAAATCAATTGAAATTCAATTTCACAATTCAATTCACAATTTAATTTTCACAAAATTTAATCAATTTCAAAATAAACCACCAATTTAATGTAATATGGGTTTTTCAAAATTTTCCATCATTTCTATTTCCTCAATTAAATTGAACATTTTAATTGAAATAATTTCCATAAACACACCCCAATATAGTGGATTTTTTTTATTCAAATAATTGAATGAAATTTCACTAAAATCAAGAAAATTCATTTAATTCCAACAATTGAAATTAAATAATAAAATTTAGGGTTAACATAAATTTTTAATCATAATGGAACCACCTCCCTCAGTATTAATGGATCTAGAATCACCAAACCCTAGTTGAGATTTGTTAAAAAAGAACATGTGTCATGAATCCAGGTGTTATGGATAAATACTAGTTTTATAATACACAATAGAGGGTATTAGATCCAGAATTAGACATGAGGATCCATGGAACCCTTGGGATGACTATAGATATAGTGGGGGAACAATAACGTGAAGAGGAAACATATCGGGTGAAGATGGAATGGTGTTCCTCAATCTTCGATCTACATTCATGAGGGATCCAAGACACCAAAAACTCTTCTTTGTATATCCAAGGAAGGTAGAAATCAATTATGGGTCGTTCTGGTATGTCAGGTACCTAAAAGGGGTATGGGAATTTTTATTCAAAATTTATATTAATTAAAAACACGTATGCATGGTTAGCTAGGTAGACCCACACTATTAGCCAAACTATGTGGCCTGGTCATGAACCAGTTTTAAATGGGCCACACCATTTACCCAAAGAGGGATCATGTCCTAACAAATCATTCTACATCCATATAAAACCCCAATGCCTCAGTTTTCTTGGTTTAGGTTGGGAGGGAACGCAGTTTAGGAAAATTTTGCACCAACCATGAACTTTCCTATAATTTTCAAAACATTCAAAATTTAAACTCAAACACTCCAAAAAACCCATCCATATCTTGATTAAAAATATGGGTTTATGAATACTTGAAATAATTAACAGGATGATATAACCTCCCCCCATAGGAACTTTCAATCCCCAGATAGGCTCTGAGGAATTTTTCATGCCAAAAAGATGATGTCACTTATCTCTCATTATAACCCTTCCCTCTCCCTCAAATCATGGGAATTACAACCATGCTATCACAGAAATGGAAACAAAGGTGTTTTCTTCCAAAAAATTAACGTGGTTTTAGAATAAAATATCATAACTGGTCATTCAGTCACGAATAAATTTTTGTTCAACTTCAATATCACACTAGCTTATAACATGAGATGGATTGTAAGGATATATACGAATCTAAGATACGTGAAATACATTAGTTATTGATGTCAGCTATGGTGGAATTACTAAATAGTAATTAGCATTCCCCCTACTCAATAACCTAAAATGGTCCCACAAAATGTGGAGAAATTTTCCCTTTCCTCCCAAGCCATCGATGACCCAACCACGGTGAAACTATGAAGAACCCATGGTCACCAAATTAGAATCCTAACGGTCTATAGAGAAGAACAACATTAAATTTTTACCAGATTTTTCCCTCAACATTCTCTGATTAATCATCTAAAACATTGTTTTCATATCTTGAACTAGGCTTTGTCCAACCGAGGAACATTCACCAATCTCTTAACAACATAGTGGATATTTAGAGGATAGCCATACAAGGCCTCAAAAGGATCCATTCATATCATGGACATGTAATTGTTGTTATAAGAAAACCCAATCATCCCAAAGTGAACATCCCTAGACCCACCAAAGTATAAAACAAATGTATGGAGAATATATTCAAGATTTTGTATATCTCTTTCAGTCTGGCACCAGACTGTGGATGGTATGTCATGCTCAAATGGACCTGAAGTCCCTGTTCCTCCTAAAGGCCTCTACAAATTTGAGAAGTAAACCAAGGATCTCTATCATATACTATATTATGTGGAACACCATGAAAATGAACAACCTATTTCACATAGTAATTTCCCAACTCCTCAAATTTTATTGAATCACAAATGGGTAAAAAGTGATCTGGATTAGTCAAGAGATCGATCAATACCCATATCATACTCTTCTTTCACTAAGTACATGGAAACCTAACCAAAAATTCCATATAGATCTCATCCCACTCTAATGTTAGGATTGGAAGTGGTTAGAGAAAACCTAATGCTTTCTAGTGCTTGGCCTTAACCGAAATGCATGTACAAAAATGAGAAACAAACTCAACAATACACCATCTCACACATGTCCACCATAATATCTGCCACATGTCATAAAACATCTTCATGGTTCTAGGGGGAACATACCACTAGGAACTATGTATAGCCACCAACACATATTTTATTACCGAAAACGGTACCACAAAATGATTCCAAAAGGATAGAATTCCCTCAGTGGAGAATAACCAATGTGGCATGGTATTCCCACCATGAAGAGAATATCTAATGATGTGGAACTCATCATGAAGATATTTTTTCTAAAGAATCAATTTGATATGAGTAAATTTCAATTAAAAACTTTCCAAAGAAACCTCGTCCCCTGATTCTTAGACTCCAATATGAAACTGTTCAAAGAGATTCATCAAGTTCCACACTTCTAATGATTCTTTCACAACATGGATCATAATTTTCCTACTCAAAGAATCTACAATGAAATTCCCTTTCTCCAGGGTATATTCGAGGTCAAAATAGAAAAACTACAGGTATTCCACCCAATGCCTCTAGTAGATATTTAAATATTTTTTGGAGAAGATATAACTCAAGCTCTTATGGTCTGAAAACATGGTAAACCTTTCTACAAAAAGGCAATGCCGCCAACTCTTAATAATGTGTAACACAGATAAATTTTCAAGATTATGGGTTGGTTAATTCTTCTCATGTGTCAGGATCTAAAAATATCCATAGGAAATAACATGGTATCCTTTCATAAGAACATAATTCAAACCTAAACTTGATGCATCAAAAAAACCCAAATAGCATTTCCCTACCTCTGGAAGAGTCAACATCAAATAATTAGTAAAAATACCATTCATCTTGAAAAATGATTTCAGATATTTCTCATCCCAAGAAAACATTACTCCCTTCTGAGTTAGTGCAGTAATCTGAGATGCCAACTTAGAGTAGTCCTTAATGAACTGGTGACAATATCCAACCAAACCCAAGAAGCTATAAATTTTGAAGATATTTTGTGGTTTTTCTTATGTTATAACAACCTTCAAATTTTCATGATCAAAAAAATACCTTGTTCTGACAGTGCATGTCCCAAAAAATTCACTTCTCGGATCTAAAAAAAATTAAAAGCTTTTCATAAAGTTGGTAATTTCTCAATTAACTCATAACATTTTCCAGAAGATGCACATGTTATTCCATATAATTAGCATAAAAATGATTTCATCAACAAAGGAAACCATGAATGTATCAAGACACTCATGGAAAATCATGTTCATTAAATCCATGAGAACTGTAGGATCATTGGTTAGACCAAAGGGCATAGCAAGGTACTAATAGTGGTCATACCTGCTCTGAAAGGTAGTTTTTTGAATGTTGGATTATTTTATTCTCAACTGATGGTAACTAGATAGATGTTAAATCATTTATAACCAATTCCCAAATTAAATTGATTAAAAAAATTATCAATCTATGGTTATAAATACTTTTTCATTACTGTCACTCGATTGAACTTCTAGTAATCAACACATAGGTGAAGTGAACCATCGGCTTTCATAGCAAAGATAATTGATACCACCCAAGGTGACACACATTGGTGTATAAGGACATTATCGAGACGGTTTTCTAACTAGGAATTCATCTATTTTATTTTAGTTGGTTCCATATTTTAAGAGGGAATAAAAACCGGTTGAGTACCAAGCATTAATTCAATGGAAAAACTCTACCTACTTTATTGGTGGAAAACTAGAGAAGTCAAACATAAACACGTTGAGAAACATGATGATTACTAGATGGATATCACTAATTAAATATTCTCACTTTAGATCAAAGGTAAGAATATATATAACTTTCCCTAACTATATATAAGAAGGTCCAGCTCGGCTCGACCTTGGATCGCATTCTCCATAGAAGATTTGAAAAACACAATCAGGTGATGTAAAGGAGAACAATCAAAGATAAAAATCAATCCATGATTTATTAGTAATGATCCAATCCATCCTAAAAATGACATCATGTGGTTTCATGTCAAGAACCAGAAATCTCCAATGTAATCTTGACATTGGATAGAGAGAAAACAAAAGTGGGATTATGGATACCCTAATCTCTCTTCATACTAAGGGGTGTAGTAATATCCACTACACAAGATAAAAGCTCCATAAAAATATTAAAAACACTAAAAACATGAGTGGAAATAAATTAATGATATTCACCAATATAAAATAATGTAGTCACTATTGATGAAGCTATAGTGATGGTACCTCTCATTGTTTTTGGACATGTATCTACTTCCTGTAGAGACTCTTTCACTGCGTGAAGAAACATCTTTCAGGATTCCTATGGATGGACCCTTTTACCTATGAAGCATTTGATCATGATATAGTTTTAGAAGGTGTTTATGATCATGATCCACTATATCGAGTGGAAAAACCATTGAATAATCTCTTTAGGTGACTTGATCATCCACAAGAACCATAATCCTTGGGTGTCCTAGTGAAAACCCTCTTTGAATGCCTGATTTTTCCATACTGGTAACAAATTAAATGGTTGTTGGAGTTCTATAATAACCTTGTTGTCAAGAACCATGATGAGAATCATTGTGTTTCCTCTTTCCCGTAAAGGAATCCACACTACCACTGGGAGTCAAGGAAACTCCCATTATCCCTAACTTTTCATCCAGATTCATCTCGACTATCAGTTCTCTATCCAATACATCAATATAAGAGGGCAGATACATCAAGAATACCTGATAATGAATATCTTGTCGAATTCTCAACTCGAACCATTGATACTTCGTCATCTCATTTGATACTATCTTCAGTGAAAACAGAACAGGCTCAACAAAATAAGTTGTATACTCTACCACGGTCATGTCATCCTGATAATGTTTGAAAAAACACCATAGACTTGGACAAAAACATCAAATCTAGATAGAACTTGTCAATGAAAATAACCATGAAGTATTTCCACAATAATCTCTCATGTTTCTTTTCCATCATCATTTTGCCCCACCATCTCCTTCTTGGTCCTTCCAACATGAAGGTGGAACAAATTACCTTTGTTTTTCTTGGGTGTGTCCAAGAACCCAATCAAACACCCCATTTTTTCTCAACCCCTCATCAGCCTATTGAGGATAATTTAAGACTTTAAATAGTTTTGGATTCTGGGCAAGTAACTCTTGAGAAAAAATCTTTAGAATTTACCTTTGAGGTTCCATAGCTAGAGGCTGAATGGGATCTGGAGGTGGTGTCTATCCCTGAGCTTGGACAGTGTGCACTATCACCTCAACCAGACAAGGGTCCATGAGAGGATTGGCTCACTATGGTTTAGTATTAGATTCCTCCTAGGTCAGATTCACAGGTCTTATAGGAGTAATTTTTCTATATAACATTAGTAGACCATAAGGAAGACAGTATATTACACTCAAATAGAGCAATAAGGGAAATTAAACCCAACAGATATAAAAAATATATTTGGATTTTAATCTATCCAAATAAAAAGTAGGGAGAATTACTAGAACTAATCCTTAAGACGTATTTCCCTAACCACCCCTAGATACATAAGGTTCATTATAGTGAGAGCTTTTTATGCACATGATCACAACTCCCTCCTATGTCTTGATAAGATTACACAATACATACTAACTTCAGGACAAAAATCCCAACCTACCATTGATACCACTTTTTGAAGAACCATCTTGGGTATCCAGGTAACATAATAACTATCCTGGTCTGGACATACCCTAAATGGAAATCTAGATTCACATTGGTCAGAGACTAGCACCTAGAATCATACAAAATGAGAGTGGTAACAATTTTTCCATAAATATTGTGGAAGTAAAAGAAAAAAGGTAGTATGAATACAAAACAATCTCCACTAGGAGTAGTGTACCAGAAGTCCAAAAGGTATAAAAACCCAATGTACTACAAAAAAGTACCAGAAAAATAGGGAAAACAACCCATGTACCAACTAAAATTTAACTCACTAATTCCACATATCAAAATCTAGAACCACCCACAAGTGCTTCTTTACACATCCTCAAACCTAGTAGGAGATAATCTACAAACACCCGATGTCATAGGTATGGTGTGAGATAAAAATTATAGTAGGTTATCAATAAGGATTCCATAATAGATTACAATATTAAATTAACTAAATAGATAATTATATTTAAACCGAACAAGTTTGGAATTTCAAAAAAATAATTAAAACAATTCGTGCCTTACATTTCAAATTATGGAAATAATTTTTTAAAAAATATTCACATTTCAATTGATGGAATATTTATAAAACAATGGTTCTTTTCACAAATGGATTAAATAAAATTTTTTATATAAAATAGTTTATATATATCAGAAGGCATGTAAAACAATTTAAAACAATAAAATATATTCAATTGAAATAAAAACAAGAAATAAATACAGTCATGTGCCTACGAAGGTTTGATAATTACAAGATAATGGGCACCACACACTCAAGGTGACATAGAAATATGTACATATATCCAATTTATCTTAGGTAAAAGTTCACTCATCACCATTTCCTAAGGTATGTGACGTTATACATTTATGTTTTGGAAAATTCTAAATCATAGAGTGTTGTCTAATAACTAACTAACTACCTAAGGCATGCATGTGATCTAATTTACAAGTCAATGTTGGGATGTTTACTTTATGCTGGCTTAAAAAAATTCATCCCATTCACCATTTCGGATATTCTAATTTTCCATTTAAAAACCAAAATGGGTTTTTAATCAAAACATTCCTTTTTTAATATAAAACCCTAATGTTTGAATCATAATCCATTTTTATCCATTTTTTCACAATTATGAATTTGAAATGAATTCATAATTAAATTTCATATTTCACTTTCACAATTAAATTTAAAATTTTAATTTTCACAAAATTCCATCAATTTCACAATAAACCCCCAATTTGATGGAATTAGGTTTTTTCACAATTTTCTATCAAGTATTTTTTCACAATTCTATTCAAAATTTTAACTGATATAATTTCTTTAAACACACCCCAATTCAAAGGAATTGTTTTTTTTCACAAATTTTCTTCAAATTCATTTTCACAATTAAATTCCACAATTCAATTGAAAAAATTTCCATAAACACACCCCAATTAAATGGAATTTAGTGTTTCTCCATGTTCATGCCAAAACCAATTTCCAAAAACCCAAATTTAATAGAATTGGGATTTTAATCAAATAATTGAAATCAATTTAATTTAAATCAATAAATTTAATTTAATTCAATCAATTGGAATTAAATAATGAATTTTAGGGTTAACATAAATTGGGAATCATAATTGATCAACCTACCTCAGGATCAATGGATCTCGAATCACCAATCCCTAGTCGGGTTCGTCAATAAAGAATAATGATTCCAAAATATAGGTAGCAAGGATCAAACATAGGTTTATAATTAAAAATAGAGGGAATTTGATCCACAATTAAACTTGAGGATCCATGGAACCCTATATAGAAATAGAGAGATAGTTAGATAATGAAAACATAAAGAGGAAACCTATCATGTGAACATCAATCGAGATACCTCAAGATTCAATCTTCTTATGGGAAGAATCCAAGGGTACAAAAACTCTTTGGAGCTTTAAGGAAGGGATAAATTGATTATTGGGAATTCCAATCAATCAGGGTCCTAAAAGGGTGGTTTAGTAATTTTTAATCAAAATTTGGATTATTTAAAAACCCATATACAGGGTTATCTAGGAAGACATGCATGGTTAGACGAAACCATGTAGCTTGGTCATTTGAATATTTTAAATGGGCTTCATGGTTTCTCCTAAGAGGGTTTATGGTCTAACAAATTGTGCACCAACCATGAAAAACCCCACTTCCAGGGTTTTCATTGTTTGGATGGAGAGGGTGCATACTTTGGGAAAATCGTGCGCCAACCATGCACTAACCCATAATTTTCAAAACATTCAAAATTACAACCAAAACATTTCTAAATAAAATCCAAGTAAATAATGATTAAAATGTGTGACTTCAGAATACCTAAATATAGTAACAGGGTGTTACATGACAAATCATATCACTTTCATCATCCACCTTTGATTTCCTCAAGAACCACTTCCAAATCTTTCTCCTGAATCTATCTTATCATAAAACAGAATGGTGGAAGAAGATCACTTTATGTTCTTTGGAGCATTCCTGGATACGGGTTTCATCTAGGTCTTGAGAGTATTATCCAAATCCATTGTGCACAACCAAAACAAAATGAATTTTCTTATTGAGAAAAAAATAAAATTTAATATATATATTTCTGGGGTAAAAATAAAATAATTACACAAGTGATCATTATATTTTATTTAATCCCTACGGAACCCCATGTCAAACAATAATATTAATAAGTTTATTTCTCTAAATGCACTTAACAATAAAATTAAATGAAATATTATTTAATAAAATAATTTTCAATATTTTTTATTTCTCACTGGACTGTTAAACATAGTCCGACATTCCACCATAATATTTTTCAGGCTTTGAATAATTACTATTTATTTATTTAATAAATATCACTGCATTATTCACCAAAAAATATATAAATATTATATTCAATAAATAGTAAATAAACCTTTATATGTGATCAATCATACATGAATAATTATTAAACCACATTTGGGAATAATATTTATTCAACTTATTAAATAATAAATAATAATATATTATTTAACTAAGATTCTGGATACACTTAGATTGTGACCCTCTAAAACTCTTTCTCGTTGGAATTAGGAAAAGAAACCTAAAGTTAAAGGTTATCATTTTGCAACACACCAAGACACCCATAGTGAAAGAATTTAATGTCACAATGACATGATACCTCATATGAACTCTTACAATGTAATTCCCTTTATCACAATATCTCAAATCAAGGAGGTTACATGTGAGTGCCATCAACCTATGTGCTGGATGTAACTTTCTTTGACTTCTTGAAAATTGAACATGTATATTGTACACCATGGCCATGGAATTATTTTTGAAATATCATTTCCATCAAAGGGCCTAAGATATTAGCATCAGTTAAAGAACAGAAGAGAAAAATACTTCCTCTCCTTATTCATTAAAGAAATATTACTTGTGATACTCCAAATGTATCCTACCTCTTCATGAACATCTATAATCACGATTTTCATCAATAAATAAAAGTATGTAACTCATAATACTCAATAATAATAATCTTAAAGTCTAAATACCAATACACATGTTTGCAAATAAGAACATCCAATGACATATATAAATGTGGATTTCCCACCGGTGGGTCTCATTCTCATAATATCCTACTGGGTATTACCAAGGGTGTACACCATGAGAAGGTTCCTCAAAGTACTACAAGTCTCCACCCCTGATAGCTTGTATCAACTGTATCCCTCAAATGATATCATCTTTCTATATAATATATATTTATAAATATTATTATAGCACTTCCTGGTTGTCATCATTGTGAGGAACTGCTATGGCCTTTTAGTGATAAATCTACTATTATGTCATTATCACATAAAATGTTATACAGAAGAAAAATAATTATGTGATAATGAGTTTATTAATATTAAAAACTATGAATACATGTTATCATAAAGTACACAGAATTTTGTTCTGGGGAAGCAACTTCAACAAATTCTGATGGATTTATTTTCAAATATATAAATAAATTTACCTTCCTTTATAAAGTTATAATTTTTTAAGGAAGTAAAAACATAAATAACTATATTTATGTGTCAGATTACATGTACCAAGTAATGGAAAACGATAATGAAGTTACTTCACATGACTCATACTCCACCCAACTTTGGCATCACTTTCTATGTCATGTAAATGATAAATGAGTGACTAAAATACATCAAGAGGGATATATTGATTATTTTGAACTAAAACCACTTGTTGTATGTCATGCATGTTTACACGAAAAAATGGACAATGATCCATTTAGTGGGAAATGTGAAAGCGCTAAAGTGCTTCTTGAATTAGTTAATACTGATGTGTGTAAACAATTTCCTATTGAGGGAAGGTGTGGGTACTCATACTTCATAATTTTATAGATGATTTTATTATATATGGATATGTCTACTAAATGAGATATAAGCATAATTATTTGGATATATTAAATTCATACAAGAATAATTTTGAAAACTATCTTGGTAAAAAAGATTTATAAACTCCACTCAGACCATGGTGTAAAATATCTTAATCAAAACTTCACTGATTATTTACCAAAGTTCTGTATATTATCTCAAATCACTTCTCCTAATACGCTTTAGTGGAATGGGGTAAGAGAGAGGAGGTAACACACTTTACTAGACATGGTGAGATAAATAATGAGTCATGTGAGTCTTCTATTATCCTTTTTGGGATACGCATTGCAAACATTAGTATATGCACTAAATAGAGTGCCAACTAAAAAAACATATAGAATAAAACCAGTGTTTTCTTAATTACATGTTTTGGGTTGTGAAGTACTTGGTAAGGCCTCTTTAGGTAACATGCTTTTACCCTAAGGCACAAAATGTATCTTTAGATGATATCATAAAGAAACAATAGGATACTACCAATATAATAGTTCAAAAAAAGGTTTTGGTTGAAGGGAATCCCACATTTATTGAGGAGAATATTATCTCTAGAAGGGATAGTTGGTTTGAGATAGACTTAGATGAAGTATAGTATCAAGATACACAATAGTTGGCATAGAAAAAAATTCCAAAAATCCCCAAGGAAGAATAAATTGTTTTGAATACATAATTAATACATAGGAGTACTAGAGAGGATAGATAACCAGAACAAAATGATTTTATAGTCACCAAGAATAGTGACTCTTTATTAGTTGATAATAATAATACTTTAACCAACAAGGAAGCAGTATGTGGCACCGATGTTACCAAGTTATAAGTGGAAAAGAATTATAATATAGATTCTATGTACCAAAACCAGGTCGATATTTTGATAGAACCTCAAGTAGATGTAAAACCCATTGGTTTTAAATTGTTATTCATGAATAAACATGACATATAAGGAAAATTCAGTTCTTATAAATCATAACTGGTTGCAAAAAGGTTCAACCTGTGTGAAGGAATTGACTATGATGAAACCATTTCATCTGTTGTAATGTAGAAATTAGTTATAATTCTACATTCCATTACATCGTTTCATGATTATGATATTTGGAAAATGGAGGTTAAAATAGACTTTTTTAATGGGAAGCTTCATAAAGATGTTTATATGACACAACCTGAAGGTTATGTGACTCCAAAGGATGCCTATAAGGTATAGATGTTGTGAAGATCCATTTATAGATTAAATCAAGAATATGAGTCATGGAACATTCATTATTATTATTCCATAATGTAATTTGGTTTCATAAAGAATGAATGAATGTTTTTTTGTATAATAGTTTTAGTGGGAGTGGAGTCATTTTATGAATAGTATGTATTGATGAAATATTACTCATTTGAAATGAAATACATATATTATATTTTGTTAACGTTTCATTGAATAAATACATCTCCATGAAGGATTTGGTCAACGTAGCATATATTCTTAGTATCATGATTCATCATGATAGAACCAATAGGATTATCAGCCTAAGTTAAAGTAAATACATTGACAATATACTAAAAAGATTTAGTATGGAACAATCCATGAGATGATAGTTACTAGTGTCATATGGAATTCAACATTCTATAAAAATATGACCACATAAACATGATGAAAAAAACCAAATTGCATGGACACCATACACATCAGTGATTGGGTTGGTTTTGAATGTTATTATATGTACTATAATATATTTCTCATGTGCATTTAGTATGGCAGGAATATATAAAGATGATCTAAGTGACTGCCATTGGATGGAAATCCAGACAATCCTTAAGAATATAAGGTGTAAAAATGATATGTTCCATGTTTATATAGGAGATATAAAATATTCATCATAATATATGAGAATGGTAGCTTTAAAACCTGTCATGATGAAATGAAGTTGCAAATGGGACACAGCTTCACATTGAATGGAGGTATTGTGTGCTGGAAGAGTTCAAAGCATGTTGTCGTAACAGATTATACAATAGAGTCTGAGTATATTTCAGTTTCTGAGGCAGCTAAAGAAGTAGTATGAATTTAAACTTCATCCTTGAGATTGAAGTGGTACCTAGAATTAAATATCATATCAGACTATATTGTGATAATACTATAGTGATTGCTCTTGAAAAATATCCAAGGTCACATCAGTGAATGAAGAACATAAATTAGAAGTATCATCATTTGGAGATTTTTTCTCAAATAGGTGAACATTTAGTGAACAAAATTTCCATGGAAGAAAACATGAAAAACCCATTAATTAAAGCCTTGACTCATGAAAAACATGACCATCATATGAGGTAGAGTGGACTGAAGGTCATAGGAAGTTGGCTTGACTCTAAGGGGGAGTTTGTTGGAGTTGGTGTCCCAGGACCAACTATTTTTACATTGATTACATGTATATTTGATGTGTTTTATATTAATTAAAATTATTATTACATTGTTATCATTTTTATCCATAACTCTAATGTAAAAATGTCCAAGAGTATATGTAACATTAATAATTTCATAGCAATTATTTGCTATTTTGAGAACCTTGATGTGTTTTGATGATGTTCTTAAATATTTTTTTAGTTTTATAATGTTCTATGATGTGAAAATTAATTCAAATACTATCTGGTGTGACTACTCTTAGGTAGATTATGCTTATTCTCAGGATGTTCATACTTGTAAATCTTTAAGGTAGGAGATTATGAGAACAGACCCACTAGTAGGAATTCTACATGTTTTGGTGTCATTGGATATTCCTATCTCTGAGAAAGTGTGATGGGAAATAGACTTTATGATTATTATTAATTCATGTTACAACTCACATACTTAGATATGTTTCATAAACCATGATGATAATATTTCATGGTGAATTTGGATACATTGGGTGAGTCATGGATGACATGACCTAAATGGATTAGTTGAGGAAGTATTTATCACTTAAATATCTATAGAATCTGATATCTTGGACATTTGATTGGAATGGAACCATATCCCTAAATTCCATGGTCATGGTATAATGATGTTTTTGTTTCAGATAGTAAAAGAAATTCATATCAAGCATATAGGTTAGTGACACATATGTGCAACCTGCTGGTAGATATATTGAGATAAAGGGATTATATTACATGGTGGGTGTTTATAAGTGGTTTATATCATTATGACATTAATTTATTTCTCTTGGGTGTCTTGACCTGTTAATAGATAGTAATATAGGACTTTAGGCAAGCCTACCTAATTCTAATGAGGACGAATCATAGAGGGGCACACACTAATTATTTCTATTGATCTCGATTAAATTATATTTAAATTTAATTATTAGAATAAATTTTATTCTCATGATCAATGAATAATTTTATTCAAGTTTTATTAATCGCTGATATTAAAAATGTAATACATAATTATTTATTTGTTAATAAATAATGTATTTTATTACATGAATATATAAAAAATATTTATTCACTACATTTTGAATAAAATATTTATTTTATTTATTGAGTATTTTAATAAATAATTATTTTCAATATTGTGAATAAAAATAAAATATTTATTTGGTTGTCCAATAAATTGTAGAGGAGTTTTAATGGACCAAGATAGATTCCGATGACAAATATTAATTAAAAAGACTTCTACATAATATTTTTTTGTTGTGAAAGTTGGCATGTGACACAAAATAATAAAATTATTATTATGTGACATGGGGTTTATTATAGATCTAAAATATTATTTAATGTCTTACATGCAATTAAATAATATTTTAACATAATATCTAATGTTATAAATATATGGTTGCATCTATTGTATATTCCATACAAAAATTGATAATATATAATTGTTGCACACAAAGAATTCTCTCTCAACTACTCTTTCTCTCTCCCAATAAATAATGAGAATAGTGAGAGATATTTATTCAAGACTGAATAATTAGTGATCATGAATGAAAAATGCAAGGAATTTGATTCACTACGCTACCACTATATGATTGAGTGGTGTTTGTCAAAGATCAATGGAACACATATGGATCACTACTAGTTTGATTCAATCATTAGATCCTCACAGAATAATTAAGGCAGTCCAAGATGATCAACAATTATCAATATAAAAAAGTTCCTAATCTTAGGTATTTATTTCTTGAGATATTAAATAAATTAATTATAAACTTTATGTTCAAGATCCTCACACAAATTTAGGGAAAATATTATTAAAATAAATTTTAATATATCACACACCAATGCACAATTTTGTTGTTCTAGGAACAATCACTAATGACTCTCATGTGGCAAGGGTGGTTATTGCTGATAATAATGACACCTTCATCTAAATACATAAGGCTTGATAAAAAATCTCAATTCCGACACATATGGAATGAATAGTTAGAATCAAGAATCCAACCATCAAAGTGGTTGATTGTCGAGTAAATGAGGAAATTAAAATTATCAACATATTTGATTTTTAGTAAAACATTTATTCTTGGTTTGACAATTTTGGGACAACCCTTATTCCAGTGCCCTGTTTGATGATATTAAACACACTCATTTATTTTTTGTTAGTCATTTACGGACATGATCCTTGATTTCGACCCTCTTTTGAAATTATTCATTAAATTTTTTTCATAATTTCCAAAAAAAAAGGCCCTGATTAATTCTTAATAATCAAAAATTATAAAATTGATTATTTTAAAACATTAATGGGACCTTGAACGAATACTAAATTTTTATTTCAAACAATTTTTTTTTCTTTCGAAACATTCAAGAAATTAAGAATATATATATTCCTTTTTTGTATACCACCCCTAAACAAAAAATAGAAGAGATATATTTTTTTATCATAACCACAATGTGACAACCCCCCCACCCCCATTTGGTATATTTTTCCATGCACATCAAAAAAAATTAACAAATCCCCCCCTTTGTTTTCATTTTCTATGTGCACCATAACCCCCTCCCTAGCTTATCTTATTCAACACCAGGTTTCATACATCTGGTGATGTAAGATATTTAGAAAAAATAAAGTTTAATGGGTGAGGGTGGGAATGAACAAACTAGGTAGAATGGGATTTGTAAAAATTAAACGTTGTTTTGGTATGAGCGATGAACATTGGTGGTTGGGGAGTAGTTGTAGAAAGAGTCATTTTTGAAGGGTTGTAGAGGAGAAAACACTAATGGGTCGCATGGGATTTGTTCATAGAACACAGGTTCATAGAACAAGACTCTCATTATTTCCTAGGTAATAAAATCACACTATGATACCATTTTGTTGTGTGGAACGTCACTCTCCTTCAATTTGTTTCACTCAATGAGGAGAAAAAAAACAAATAGAACATGAAAATTTTTAAGTAGTAGAGTCGAGGTGACCTAAGTCCATACAGTATGAAGCATAAATTCGATATTAAAATTTATAATACAGATGAATAAATTTCACACCATTCCTACATATCACGTCCCATATCAATTGGGACAAACTAGTGGAGAAACAAAATATTCATGGCATAAAAAATCTTGAGGGTGGTCACTATCTCCTTCCAAACATTCCTTGCCCAACATCAACATCCTACTGCAGGTATCTCTGGCAGGTGGTCATCCCCAGTGGTCATCCATCATAAAGTTGATTTTATTTGGAATAAAATTTCAATGTAAGGTTCCCAAAAATGAAAATGAAATCTCCAACCTTTATCTCTCTCCATTGCAGTTGACAGATGATTCATCCCTTATTAAACACTCACCAGGGGATCGATTGGGCCAACATCATGTTAGGGAGGAAATGGATCAGTTATGAAATAAAAACACAGTTGTCATCAAATAAATTTTGATAATCTCCAATGAAATATAGGTACATAAATAAAAGACAAAAATAAATGGGGACATGAATTATAAATGTGAACAAATCCACCAATGTGGAATATTAGAAAACTATGGGGAAACATTAACAGAATCCACTAAAATCAGAGAGTCTAAAAAATTCAATTAAAGCATGGAACATGATTTGAAAATATAGCATAGAAAACTTGTGTGAAAATCCACACCCTGATAAACCTCCATCACCTCTCTAATAATCATCTCCTGACAAGACATCACCCTTCTAAAGAAAAAACCAAACACATGACATCATTAAAAACATTTTTTCCCAACCTAATTTTCTGCTAATAACTCTTGTCCAATCCCTCAAAGTGTTGGTGTCAAACATGGCCACTAGGTTACTAAAATCTTTTATGAAACTCTGATCGTGTATGTATTTTGGGTAGCTTCCTCTTACCCCTTTTATAAGTGCAGCGCAAGTATCTTCCCCCACATCTCATTCAAAAAACGATATATAGATATTTCTTAAATTCTCGGCATGTAGATATCAGATGAACTTTATCACATTGACCATTAGATAATGATTTTGGTATATTTTCCTTTGAATCGTGGGGATTTTTGGAGTGTGTAGTCATTGGTTTTCTTGACCATCAATGATTCTTAGTACGGTAAATCGTATAAGTTGGTCTTATTTTAGTATGTTCCGTTACCCCACATTTATTCAATGGATTTGAATTTTCTCTCTTATGGGGGACCTATGAATTTTACATGATATGTGATCCCATGGAAATGGACATTTGGGTTGGGATGATGTCATTTGGTCAATTGGTGTGGATCTACTGATAAAAGAGGGGACTCCCAATATGTGGTTGTCTTGGATGGAAACTCAATGCGTTCAAATGCAATTAGATTGTCATCTCATTCCTCCTTTCAGATAAAATTGACAAGACCAATTATTTAGACGAGGTCAATGATAGTAGAAATGGTGACATTTATATAGTTATTTTGTAAATAATGATGGTGGATTGAAGAGATGAATTTTTTTTAGAAGTAGCTAATCGAGTGGGGAAAGCCCCCTGACGATCAAAGACCATACCTATGTATCTGCAGTATGGCTGGATCCTCAGGCATATGGGATGTTTCATAAGGTAAAGTTGGTCAATTAGAACATGGTATCTGATAGGACCTGGAGGAGTTGATCATTGACAGGGTGGCCACATCAGTAGGGTCATGTTCAACCAAAGTGTTGATACCTCTAGAAAATCTATAATTAGTAAATTAAAGGATGTTCAATACATTGTGGCCTACCTATATTCATTCCACATAGAGGACATCAGCCAATAATTATCATAAAATTTTTATTTCTAAATAATTTTCAAGTATTTATGCTTGGTGAGAAATGAAAATAAAACCAAACAACAACAAAAAATACTAAAAGGACCAAATCTAGCACTATGGGGTTAAATAATGATAACCATAACCGAATACAAATTTCAAGAATGTAAAAAATTAGAAAATTAAAATGAGTTTTTAATGTGTCTTGGTCTCTTAGGGGACCTACTACATAGCAAGAACACCACACACACACAATTTTATTACTTCTCTAAAGGAAACCAAAAATGCTACAAGAGATGCAATCTAGTGAGAAAGAATGATAATGGAATTAAGTATACAATATTTACAAACTGCAAACGGAAATGAATCAACGAGTTTATACTTAAAGTGTCGAACAATAATATGTATGACAGTCTTGATCTCTTCAATCTATAGCTGGATGTGTGAACTCCTAGATCTCATGAATCATTCGAGAGGTCCTCCAACCAAGTTCCTCGAATCGTTGATACAACGGCCACACATATTCCAACCGGGAAGGATGTCACCTCCACCCTACACTTCTATGAGCTGAAGATGATAAAGCATGACAAGACAAGACAACACTCTAAACAACAGATAAATAAACCGAAAAGACGTTGGGGATTTCATTTGAGAAAACTGAGAGTGCAACACTATTGGGAGGAACCGAGGGAATAGAATGAACACCACCGAATAGATTCCATACTGGATAAATCAACCCCCTGTCACCACCCGACCCTTCGAACCGAACATCGAACTAGGAAGCACCACGAAGCAATCATGTAACAGCATAGGTGAACAAACCATCACACATGGATGTCCAGATACAGCAGGGCTGAACAGATAATCGACAGTGGAAAAAAACTACACCCCACAAAATGTGGATTGCTAGCATGTTATATCATGTGAGCTAGAAAAGAAAAAACATAGACAAGTGGCCTAAAACAGGAAGCCCAGTGAAACAACATATATCTAGTGGGAATGAAAAAAAAAGAAAATAAAATACTTGGGTTATACAAAATAAAAAATGGAATCACATATTAAAATAATGTTTAATATGAAAACACAATTAAGAAACCCTTAATTCACAAATCTCTACCATTTTCAATTAAATATGGTGATGTTCTTGCACTTAGGTTCATTGAACTGGAACCAAGTTTAGCATATCTAAAAAGAATCTAAACATAGACAGAACCACATAGTTTGTCATACTATCTATTGGGTTTATGTCAGTGTGTATCTTATTGATACACATGTTTTCTGATTCTATAACAACTCTAATAAAATGTAATATAATATCTATGCTTTTGGACTAACCATGAAAAACTAAATTTTTAAATAAATGGATTGTCTTCTGGATATTAGAATAAACATTTATAAAATAACTATAAATACAATGTTCAAAAGTCATACATTTGATCCACAAGGATTCTTTAACTACCTCAGTTAAAGCAATGCATTCCGATTCTGTAGTTGAAAGTGCTTCAACAAAATGTATATTGAGCTTCTAAGAAATGATACCTCCAAAAGCAGTAAACACATAACTAGTTAAATAGTTATGAGTGTCTAAGTTTCTAGTATATTTAGAATCAACAAAACCATAGATAAGTTCAGTAGTATCTACATTTATACCATATCAAAAATAAATATTAGAAGTATAGGAAATATATCTAAGGAAACAATTAAGGGCATGCCAATGTGGATTCCCTAGAGTGTAAATGACTTACTTTGAGTGTAAAAAAATGAAATTTCAGGTTGTGTACAAATAAAAGAATACATTATTCTACCAATAATGTAAGCATAAAAAATTTGAGACATGAAATCAATATCATTTTCAGGTATAAGATCTTGAGTCGTACAATTTAAATGTTGTGCAAGAGGGATATTAACAGGCTTGAGAAATTCAATCTTATACCTCTTTAAAAATTTTAAAACATAAGCATGATGAGATAGATAGAGTAATTTGTTTAGTATGTATTTTATAATTTCAAAACCTAGGATTTTCTTAGCTTCACCTAAGTCCTTCATTTCAAAAGTTCTTTTCCATTCGGATTTAACGGAAGAAATCAAATTTATATCTTTACATATAATGAGCATGTCATCAACATACAATAGCAGATAAATGTTACAAGTATTATTTCATTTAAAATAAATGCAAGAATCATATTGACTCCTAATGAATTTTCGTTACGAGTAAAATGGGTAATTGTGATGGATTATTTGAAATGGGGAATGGTCTCGTCGCAAAAAGTCCATCGAGAGGGACTATTTGCGACAGAACCCCGTTCCCATTGCAAATAAATAAATATTTGTGACGGAGTGAGGTATCCCTTTACTAATACCCTTCGGTGGTCTTTAGTATTTGTGATGGGTCCCATTGTAAATACCCTTCAGTGGGTTTTATTATTTATGATAGGTCTCGTTGAAAACACACTTCGGTGGTTTTTAGTATTTGCAACGGGATCCATTTCAAATACCTTTTTAACCACCACCCCTAATTAATTTAGCATTTGGGACGATACCCATCGCAACAAATATTATTTGCGATGGGATTTAGATCTCATCACAAATACTATAACTGTATATAGATATTTGTGATGGGTCTTGTCGTAAATACATTTTAAACCGCCACCCCTCATTAATGGGGGGCTAGTATTTGCGATTGGTCCTTTCCCAAATACTATAACATATATATACCCTCATCTATTTTTTTTAATTTCACACATCTCTCTACTCCTCTCTCCCTCTCTACACTCATATTTCTCTCTTAAATTTTTTAAGAGTTAAATTTTACATCGGAGCAATTTTCATGAATTGCATCATACAAAAGATTTTGTTTCAAGGTATTTATCTATTGATTTTATTTTTTTAGTTAATTGATTTAATTTTAAATTATTTATAATTATTGTCTATTAGCAAAAAATAAATTAAATTAGAATCAGATAGTTTTATTTTGCATTAATTATTTTTAAAAATATGTTGTTTCATTAGTAATAAATACTAATAAACTGTAATAATTTGTGGTAATTAGTAAAAATTAGCGATAATTGGTAATAAATACTAATAAATACTAATAATTTGTAATAATTTGTAATAATTACTCATAATTAGTAATAATTAGTGTTAATTATTAATAATTAGTGGTAATTAGTAATAAATAGTGGTAATTGGTAATAAATAATGGTAATTAGTAATAATTAGTGGTAATTAGGAATAAATAGCGGTAATTAGCAGTAATTTGTACTACTAAGTAGTAATTAGGATCAAATAGAAACAAAAAGTAATAAATAGGACCAAATATTAATAAATAGTAATAATTAGTAATAAAAAGGAATAATTAGTAATAATTATTAATTAATTGTAATAATTATTAATAAAGTTTAATAATTATTAATAAATATGAATAATTGGTAATAATTACTAATAAATAGTAATAATTACTAATAAATTGTAATAATTTTTAATAATTTTTAATAAATAGTAATAAATATTAATAAATATGAATAAATAGTAATAAATATGAATATATAGGAATACAAAGTTACAAATTGTAATAATTAGTAATAATTAGGAATAAATAGTAATAATTAGAAATAAATACTAATAATTTAGAATAATTAAAACAATTAGGAATAATTTGTAATAAATATTAATAATTAGTAATAATTAGTAATAATTAGTAATAATTACTGATAATTAGTAATAAATATAAATAATTATTAATAAATAGTAATAATAAATAATAATTAGTAATAATTAGTAATAAATAGTATAAAATGGTATCAAATAGTAATAATTAATAACAATTAGGAAAAATTATTAATAATTAAGAATACATAGTAATAAATATGAATAAATACGAATAAATAGTAAAAAATTGGAAAATTATGAATAATTAAGAACAAATAGGAAAAATGGAAAAATTAGAAAAAATACGGAATTGTAGGAATAATTAGAAATAATTAGGAATAATTAGTAATTATTAGGTATAATTAGTAATAACTAAGAATAATTAGTAATAATTAGAAATAAATAGTAATAATTATAAATAAATAATATGAAATAGGGAAATTATGAATAATTAAAGAAAATTAGGGAAAATCATGAAAAATTAGGATTAATTCAAAAAAATTATGGAAAATTAATAACAATTGGTAATAATTAGTAATAATTAGTAAAAAAATACTAAGAATTAGTAAGAATTAGTAATAATTAGAAATAAATTAGCAATAATTAGTAATAATTAGAAATATATAGTTATAATTAGTAAATTTTTTTAATAATTAGTAACAAATAGTAATAAATAGTAATAAATACTTAATAATACTAATAAATAAACATAAACAGTAATAAATATCAATAAATAGTAATAAATATTAATAAATAGTAATAAATATTAATAAATAGTAATAGATAGTAAAAAATAAAAATAAATAAAAATAATTTGTAATAACATGTAATTAATAGGAATAAATAGTAATAAATAGGAACAAATAGTAATAAACAGGAATAAATAGTAATAATTAGTAATAATTAGTAATAATTAATAATAAATGGAAATAAACAGTAATAAATTGGAACAATTAGGAATAAATAGAATTAATTATTAATAAATAGTAATAAATACTAACAAATAGGTATAATTATTAACAAATAGGAATAATTATTAATAAATAGTAATTATTTGTAATAAATAGTAATAATTAGTAATAAATAGTAATAATTATTAATAAATTGTAATAATTAGGAAAAAAATAACTAATAATTTAGAAAAATTTGTATTAATTCGGAAATATTAATAATAATTAGGAACAATTAGTAATGATTATGAAAAAATATTAATAATCAGGTAAAATTAGCAATAAATAGTAATAAATAGTAATAAATAAAAATAATTAGTAATAAATAGTAATAAGTAGTAACAACTACTAATAATTAGCAATAAATAGTAATAATTAGTAATAATTAAGAATAATTTGTAATAAATAATAATAATTAGTAATAATAAGTAATAAATAATAATAACAAGTAATTACTTGTAATTACTTGTTATAACTTGTAATAACTAGTAACAACTAGTAATAAATAAAAATAACTACTAATAACTAGTAATAATAAGCAGTAATTAGAGATTATTAGTAAAATTATTAGTAATTAAATATAATTAGCCGTAATTAGTAGTATTTAGTATAATTTATTATAAATTAGTGTAGAATAGTATAAATTTTGAAAAAATTACTATAAATCACTATGAAATAATAGAAATTATTATAAATTATTAGAAAAATGAAAATGAAATTGGTCATCAATTTTCAGGCCATGATTAACAACATATTTCTACATATACACTTGATACAAATTAGTCATTTTTCATGGCCTGAAGATTGTAAATTCTATGATTTACACATTTTTAGTTATTTATTATATATTTTCTTAATTTTTAATAATTTTTATTTTCATTATTAATTTATAAAAAAATCTGTTAATACTAGCAGTAATTATTAAAATAACAACAATTAATAGATAATATTTATAAAATTTATATGTTAATTTTAGTTTTTTAAGTTTATGATCTTTTTTGGATCACCTTTCTCTTATATTAAATTAATTAAAAATAATAATTAGTAGTTTTTTAAAAATTAAAGATAAATCATTTAAATTATTTAAAATTAGTGGTAATTAGAAAATTTTAATTAAAGTTAGTGGTAATTAATAATGATTAGTAGAAATGGATATTAAATCACCATAATTAGTAAAAAGTAACATTCAATAGTAAAATTCAGTGGAAAATAGATAAAATTGAAAAATTTTAAAAGTAAATTATGATTGTATGAATTTGTATTCATTTTTTGGATCATCTTTTACTTATACCAAATGAATCATAAACAATTTATTGATTTTATATTTTCTAGACTAACATGGACCATAGAAGTCAAAAAATGGTATTTATTACATGATCATGATTGGATAAATCGTCACAATAATCTAATAGGTTTTGGTATAAATCCTGTATATATTGAGGGTTTTGAATATTTTTTGTCATTTTCATCATCAAAACTAGAATTTGTTTTAGAAGGGTAAATTAAGTTTCCATGCAAGAAATGTTATATAAGAAAGTTTGACACATTTGAAGATGTTGGGTTTTTCTATTTCAATTTCATTTTTAAAATGATTATTATTTTTGGTATCAATATCATGAACATAGTTCCAGAGATGATACTAATAATTTGGTTCTAGATCCGTCATAGTTTCAATATTTAGTACATGATGTGGATAGTCCATATTCTAGACAAACTGAAACTCGGAATGATATTGATTCAACTCTAGAGTTGGAACTATCTCAATTTTATGAGTTTTTTAGGTCCGTTGAGGGTTCGTTACATCATGGGTGCACGATAAGATAAATTGAATCTATTTCAAAATTTATGGATATTAAATCAAATAATGGAATTTAAAATTGCAATTTTGATCAAATATTATTTTTAGTTAAAACACTAAAAACTAAAGGAAATGTGTTTCCTATAAGTTTCTATGAGAGAAATAGGCTGGTTCGTAATCTGGGTCTTAGTTATCAGAAGATTCATTCATGTTCAAATGATTTCATCTTATATTATGGTGAAAACGAGTCATTGGATAGTTATCATACTTGTGGAAAATCATGGTTTAAAGTTTCTCAACTAGTTAAATGTGGATTTATTCCTATAAAATTATTGAGGTATTTCATGCTTACACCCAGATTGTAGTATTTATTTATGTCTCAAAACCCAATGTCATTAATGTAATGACACAAAACCAATATTTCAACTAGTAAAATCTTAAATAAACCCTCTAATGGTTATTAATGAAACATTTTAACCAATTATATGTGTATTTTGCTTCAAAATCCCAAAATATATCTTTGGATTTTTCTATTGATGGTTTTTTCCATTTGGTTCTTATAATAGTCAATATTCTAGTTGGTATGCCTTTATAACTCCATACAATTTACCTCCTTGGATGTTGATAAAGGAGCCATATATCTTTTTGAACTTATTAATTACATGAAATATGAAAAATAATATTTTTTTTATTTAATTTCATTGATTGATGAGTTAAATTTTTTATGGAGTAATGGTATCAGTACAAACGATGTTGCTGTGAAAAAAAATTTCTTAATAAAAGTATCATTGATGTGGAAAATTAGTGACTTATTATCATATAGAATGTTATCTAGAAAGAGTACACATGGTCCAAAAGAATTTTTTTACTGTATGAGTGACTGAAAAGTGTTTATACTTTTCAGTGGAATAAAACATTGTTTTTTCGTCTATCATTGCAGATTCCATCCAACCGATCACCATTTCAGAGGAACAAATATAATTTTCAATAGGAACAATTGAATGAGATGGACCTCCAATAATGATCTTAGGTAAAGAGTTAAAATCATTTTTCTCTTCATTACCTACCATTACATTTGGACAAACTATAAACACATAGAAAGATGATGGCTTTGGGAAAGAACACAATTGGATAAAACTTATCATTTTTTGGGATTTGTCATATTGGTCTGATTTTTTGGTCTATCGTGTGTAGGATTTCATGCATATTGAAAATAGATAATTTTATTATATATTTTATACATATTTGGAAACACTAGTTAAGACTAAAGATAATTTAAATACATGATTAGATCTTGCCCAAATTTACAGGTGACCAGAACTTGAACTATTTCAAAATGTTAGATCACAGAAGTTAATAAAGACAATAAAATCTTATACACATTCAAATGAAAATCAATTAGTATTTTTTTAGTGGATTATAGATTTTATTCTTCTGGATGATTATGTTTTCAATTTGGGAAGATATGACAGAATTGGCCATACTAACATATTAAAAATCCATGGAATTCATGTTAAAATGGAAAGACATAAACTAATTGGATTAATAGGATTGTTGAATTATATGATTTAGGATGAACTAACAGACATATCACATTTTTTCTAAGACATGTTTATGGTGAAAATAGACTATAATGCACTAAGAAAACTGTAATAATATGTTGTTTTAATTTTATGTAAACTGGAAAAAATCTCCCCATCATCTTTCATTGACATAATGGAAAATTTGATATTACTTTTTCTACATGAAACAAAATGTGGAGGTCTAGTATTCTTCTCATGGATGTGACCTATTTGAGATTTGCATGTAGAAATTGAAGAAAAAATTACCTAATAAAGCATTAGTAGAAGGATAAATTGCAGAAGCATATTTGTCGGAGAAAGTTACTTTTTTATGCTCTCATTATTTTCAATCTGAATATCCCTCGAAACAAAACTATGTGCGATATAATGAGGGAAATGATGATGATGATATGAGCAATAAATTATCAATTTTTAATCATCCATAACTTAGGTTTGGTAGAGTTCATTAACGATGGATTTTAGATGATAAACATCATAGAGCTCATACATATGTTCTTCTCAATTGTGAAGAAATAACACCATTTGTACTATGAGTTCTCCTATAACATATTATATAATATTTGTTAGAATAAATTAATATTATTTTACTTGTAGGTTATATGATAATAATATCAAAAATAGCTTCCACAAATTACAACAACTTCTCTTGAAGAACGTCAATAAAATAATTTTTCCAACTAGTTTTAAAAATTTGTAATATAAATTAGTTTTTGGTTTAACATATAAAATAAATTTATTACTTTTTATATTGATAATTGTTTTAAAAATTTTAAATTATCTGAACATGCTAATAAAATTGATAATCTATTGTGTTTATTAAGTAACCCACCATCCAAAATGGTTAAATCATACAATACATATGTGGGGAATGGTTTTATATTTAATACACATACATATGAGGAATAAAAAATACAATTAATAGTGGTGTTTTCCTTATAGGATATAATCATAGAGATATTCAAGATGACTTTTACAGCATTCTGGAAGAAATTGTTGAACTATGTTATCTGGGACAGAATTACAAAATTATGTTTAAATGTCAGTCATTGGATAATGATAAAGGATTGTCTGTTCATCCGAGTAATCAATTTTTTTAAATTAAATGTAAAATCTTTCTTATAGTAAGTTAATCATTTTTATTGGATCCTTATGAACATAAAATTGATTATGAAAATTACTATGGTACTTCAATAGAGTTGGGTTATTGGTAGAACTTCATAAAAATGAAATCTTGGGGAAATCAATTTATTCAATTTGAATACAGTTTCGTTGAAGTGTAAGGAATTAATATTTTTCAAGAGACTACTCTAAATCCACCTATTCCCTAAAGAGACATGAATATTAATGATGACACTCCAATGTTAAGTGTTGAGGGTGAGGATGGTGTTATTGATGTAACAAATGAATCTAAAATGATAAGACATAATAAAACTGAAAGTCCTATGGAAATTGAAGATACTGAGGAGGAATATGAAGATATTGACACCGTCATATATGAATATGAGTATGTAGATGAAGATGGACATAGTTAAATGTTGGTTATAATCATATATAATATATATCTATATATAATCATTGTTTTTAATTATTTTCTAACAACAAAAATTTTATTTTTTAGATGGACTCAAAATTGTTTTGTGAGTAGGACGGTGATGATCTACCTAGTGATGAGATATATGATAGATCATCTGACCCTCAAACTATTGCCAGTGTAGCGAGGACTCAAAGGGGTTATAGTATAGCAAGATTGGTGATTCTTGACCCTATCCTCGAGTGACATCCATGTCCTGGCTTCGATCTACGCATGTAGAAGTATGTTTACTTGTGTATTTTATTTAGCTTTAATTAATTAAAATTAATTTATTTATATAATAATTGTTTTATTATTTGTTCATTTTTTCACTTCTTTTCTCATATATCTATTTTACATAGGAGTTCTATATTTCAAAATTATTTTTCTAGAGAATGGGTTAAATGGGATCAGATTCACATAGATTTTCAGCATTGCATGTTCGATCATTGGCTGGTATATAAATAAATAATATTTATTTTGAAATTTATTTAATTAGTAACCAGTTATTCTTAATTTTTTTTGTTTATTTTTCAGTATCTCAGAGATGAGAGAATGTGTGACTCTCTCTAGTGGGCAGGTTAGGATTGTATGTGCGATCATTATCATCAATTTTTACAAAATTAGATGAGGACAATAATTAGGAAAGCGGGAGTCATAGATTTTAACGAGTCTTGTTATTCCCACTGACATGATTACATTTCATCTCAGGTTTGTGATGGATTATGTTCACACTTGATGAGTGTTTATTTTCAGAGGGGATCAATAGTAGGTCGACAAAATAGGGGGAGATGAGGTAACACATCAAGATAGTATGTGTATATTTAGTACACATAGGGAACATATGTCAAGTACATTATTTATTTAATTTATATAACATTAAATTTGAAATATTTATTTTATATTTGTATATGAATTCAAACATCCGAATATTATGGAGTTCTAAATTTATAGGAGGATTTACAATGATTCTCTCACTAGAGAGATTAGAGGTGGTCACCAGTGTCAAATTTTGATCTGTATAATTTCTTTTTTAGTTTTAAAATTAAACATAAATAATATTTTAACTACTTTATTTTTAAATTGACATTGAAGGAGTTATATGAGGTGATGATATCTTAGAAACAAACTGAGATTCAAGACGAGACTAATGATCAAAACATTAAAAAAAGATTTTATGAGGTAGCATGGATGCATGTGACCCCATATTCCTTTGAGAAAGGCTGAGTTATTGGTATCACCTCTAGATTGATTCTTGGGAGTTATTATGGTACCACTGTGATGTCGGCATACATCTTGAGATAACTCATGTAGATTTATCATCTTATATTGCACAATATCAAGAGAAACTGTGAGATCATGGTGAGCCAATAGAGAGTATACGTAGGGAGAAGGAAGGGATCTGTCGACAGCAGTAGTAGGAGGAGGTGCATATGTTTCGATGGCAGCAGTAGCAGTAGGATCAAACGATGGGGTACATGTGATGTCTGACCCATAGTTTAGGGATGAAGTTCCCTCCACCGTCTCCTCCAACTCCTCTTGAAGACCCTCCCCTACAATGATGAATTTACTTTTTATGATAAAACATTAAAATGTAATTTTTTTGTAATATTATATATTTAAATTTTTATATATTGTGTTTTTTATATTTTTTTGAATATTTTGATTTTTGTTATTTTATTTTTTATTTAATTATTTATTATTTTATTACATTGATATTTTATTATTTATTAAATTTATTATCATTATTATTATTATTTTATTATTATTATTATTATCATTATTATATTTTTATGAATATTGAGGTTTTTAATATTTTATAATTTTGTAACATTTTTTTAATATTATTATTATTATTATTGTAATTATTATTTTATTAATAATAATAATATTATTATTATTATATTAATATTATATATATTATTATTATAATTATTAATAATATTATTATTATATTAATAGTTTTTAAATTATTACTATAATAATAATTATTATTATTATTTAATATTATTTTATTAATATTATTATTATTATTATTTAATATTATTTTATTAATATTATTAATATTATTTTATTAATAGTATTTTATTAATATTATTAATATTGTTAATATTATTTTATTAAATTTTATTAATATTAATAATTTTTTATTTTTTTAATGTTTTTTGGGATGGGCCAGTAAAAAAAGGATTTGTGACAGGCCCGTCACAATAGGGTTTTTTAAAAACACAGAGAAACTATTTGCTATGGGAATATTTCCCATTGTAAAAAATCATTTTTTTGCATTGGACTATTTCAAAAAAAAACTTTTTGCAACACCATTTTTTGCAATGGGGAATTTGCGATGGGACCCTGTTGCAAATGACCTTTTGTGATGGGGTCCCATCGCAAATGCCCTATTTTAAATAACTCAATTTCTAGTATTGTTGTTACTAAGAATGAATGAATCAAACATAAAGTACCACTTCCAAGATGGTTGTTTCAGGCCATAAAAGGATTTATTTAAAAGGCACGCATGATTTGGTTTGAATTTAGTAGGATAACCTTCAAGAGGTCTTATATGAATCTTTTCTTTCAAATCTCTATGTAGAAAATCATTTTTAACATCTAATTGCTCTGTATGAAAATCATTATATGGAGTAATAGCTAATAGAAGCTGAATGGAATAATTCTTGAAAATAGGGGAAAAGATCTCTGAATATTCAGTTACTTCTCTTTGAAGGATGCCTATGGTAACTATCCTTGCTTTAAATTGGATTTTACTTCCCTCAATGTTGTATTCCTTTATTATGAAGATCCATTTGGAACCAATTACTTTAGCATTAAATGTTCTGTTTACAAAATCCCAAGTGTGGTTCTTCCTTAAGGATTGTATTTCTTCCTTCATAGTAAAGACCCACTGTTTTGTGACTTTGTATTATAAATCTTTCCTATAAGATTGAGGATCATAAACAATAAGATCCTGAGATATATGAATGGCATTTAAATCCATATCATACTAGATGAAGAAGAAAGAAGGTCTTGGGACTATCTTATTCCTGTCATGGTTCAACTGATAATCTTGATGAGTTGTAAGAGGTTCTGAATCAAAATTTGAATTGGAACTATACTGGGAGTCAGTCGTAGCAATGGGATGAAGAGGAGGTGGAAGGGGATGAAAATTTGTCTCAAAATGAGCTGGTGGATCATATTTATTAGTCTAATTAAGGTCAGGATCATTATTTCCTATTGTGGAAATCTTAGTCTTAAGATAGGATGAATCATAGAAGACCACATCCGTACTAATAATGCACTTCTAGTATCCTGGTTTATCTACTGAGGGTTTTTATCCCTTAACTCCCTTCATATAACCAATGAATATACATTTGAGGGATCTTGGTTCGAATTTTTTATTCTTAACATGATCATATGATATGGAACCAAATACCCTTATATAGGAATAAAAATAGGGATTACTAGTCCAGAGTTCTTTTGGTGTTTGAACTAATTCATAGATGAAGGACACATATTGATAAGGTAGACAATAGTGATGGTGGCCTTGGACCAAAAATATTTGGGGAAACATGAGCATGAAATCATTATCCAGACACTTTCAAGTATAGTCATATTCTTCTTCTCTCTAAGGCCATTGTATTTGGGGTTTCCCTAACAGTCTTATTCCTCTTTATTACTTCAGACTCGCAATATTGGATGAACTCTATAGACAGATATTCAATCCCATTGTCTGTTCTCATGGTTTTAATTTTCTTTCCAATTTGAGTTTCAACTAAATATTTCTAGGTTTAGAAGGTTTTCAAAACATTAGATTTATTTTTAAGATGTATTTCCGAAAATTTCTTGGAAAATTCATCAATTATGGTTATAAAATACGTTCCTCCACCATGAGAGGTGGTCCTTGCTTACCCCCCCCCCCCAATTTAAATAGATGTAATAAATTAGGTTGTTATATTGGAATGAGGACCTATTGAAACTCACCCTTTTGGCTTTATCCATCACACAATATTAATATAATGGAAGATTAGCAGGTGTGATGTCACTCAATTGCCCCATCTTGTTGAGTTACTCTAGACCTTTAGAGCTTACATGCCCTAATTTTCTATGCCATAACATAATATGAAAAGTGTTTTATTGTAGACACTACCCATTTGTCTAGAATGGGTCTTACCATTCAAAACATATATCCCATTGGTAAGGGATCCCTTGATGATGGTTCTCGGTCCTTTAGAGATCTTGAAACATCTTGATTCAGGTTAAAAAGTGAATCCTTTCTGATCAAGGATCTCTAAGTAGATTAATTGTCTATGAAGGTTAGGTGCCCACCTTACATCAATTAAGGTGATGATGGATTAATAATATAACTCTATAAGAACAGAGCCTCTTCTCTCAACTTTTTACATCTTATTGTTCCCTCAGAGGACATCCCCCTCATCTTTTTCAACCAACTCTGAAAATAAATCTCTATAAGGACACATGTAAAAAAGAATATCCTAAGTCTATGACCCACTGTAGATTGATCATGTGGCTGGATACATTCAGGACTTTGGTAGTGTCATATCTTGAGTCAACTAGAAGAGACTAGTCCATAGTTTTTTTTGGATTCTAACTCACACTTGAGCTTCCTAGACATAGACATAATATGCCTGGTTTTACCACAGTGAAAGCACATGATTTTTCTATCCTTATAACTAGTCATTGAATTGTATTCTTTACTACTCTTAATTTTTTCTCAATTAAACTATTTCTTTTTACCTTTAATTTGATGTTTCCCCTTGTAAACACACTTCCAACCTCACCTTTTATCTTAGGTCTAGAAATCAGTTCCCTAAACAGAAGGGATGATTTAACTTCTTCTAAAGTTAAACAGTCTCAGCCATACAGCATTATATCGAGAAGTGTGTTATAGATATGGTAAAAATATATTAATAGGATCATCACCCAATCCTCATCATCTGTAAAAACATTGATATTAGATAATTCTAACATTACTTGATTAAATTCATCTAAATGGGTTTTTACAAAAGTACCAAATGGATGGAGTTATACTCTCATGCCGTCTCTCTTGTCCTCTAGGGTTTCCCTTTCCATTGTTCTCAAGATTTCTTCCCCCTTGCCTCAATGGATGTTTCTCGACTCGTGTTTCTCCCACCTGAACATAGATTCGTTGAAGTTCTTCCAAGTTCAGTCATCATGTTTCAGTTCCTAGTTTAGTGGAATGTTCTTTTAAGGCGATCATCACCCAAGTATTTTTTAAGAGTCAACCTTGTGTGTCCTACTAGATCTGGTTAGCGGTCCTCCTATCCCAAAGTGGCATTAGAATATCTATCAAGTATGGAAAGATCCAGATGTTTCATTGTGTTTTCTATCTGGAAATAGAATTAGGTTTTTTTTCTTCATGGTTTGATTTGTGTTAATGTATTTGGGGGTGATCTTTCCCTCACCACTCTCATAGTAATGTTGAAGGTACACAAATGTGGAGAGTGGTTTATAGAGAAATGCTGATGCATGGATTAATCTTTTCATTACTGATAGATGTGGGGTCGTGATTTGGGGTTTCTTCTTTTGTTTTTCCCTTATTTTAGTGAATTCTTGCAGGCAAAATGGTTTCTTACTGGATTCTATTCCTTTGGCAATCTGGTGTCTTTTCTGGGTGGTGTTTTTATCCAAGGGGATGGAGTTCCAATTAAAGATCATTGTAATTTGTCAATGACCTGGATGATATAACTCAACTATTTATTCCTGATCATCTCTCCCACACCATATCGATCTGGTGTAGTGACATTATCAAAGGTTTTGGGATGTGTAGTTAGATATGTTACTATTGTTTGAGGAGGTGTGAATGATGCATGATCTATTTATTGGGTTTCTGATGGGGTTATATATTTTTTATCTTGATGTGTGTGCAAGTCTAGAATGGTGGTTATAGAGTTTTAGAAGTCTTTACTTTTCGTTAGTGGAGCTTGTCTTAGTGTCGGTCTTGTTCTCAGTAATGTATTTCGAGTTTGTTAATGGTCGACGGTTTCATTTTGATGGTTTTTTTTCAAGGAAGATGAATGCGTGTGAGGATGATGATAACGGATTTTGGTAGTTGTTCCATTCCGGAGATCCAATATGATGAAGAGTTTGATTTGTATACGAGACATGAGGCGAGACATGCCTTGAGTAGGTGATGATGTTATAGTTTGAATTTTGAATCAGTTTTTTGTGGAGTATGTGTGGTAGTGAATGGTTGTTTAAGGTTCCAACTTTACCAAAAAGTGGTTTCTCAAAACAATAAAAAATGGACTGAGTTGAAAAAAGTACCAGACTTCATTTTAAATGTGAACATATGTTGATTCTCTTAATTTTTTCCTACCAATGTGGCAGACATATATAATTTCTCATGTTAAATTATATTCTAGCGGTGGAAGATTCATATGAGACTTATCTAAGGATCTTGTCAACTAAGGAAAGAAAAAGGGTGTTATGGGACATAATAATTATGTAGGAGGGAACTTGTTTGTATTCTAAAATGGTCTGACCATTTTCCTTAACAATTATAATGAGATTATTAGGCCCAGAGAGGGAATCAAATAATCCAAGTTGAACAATCAATGCCATAATTTTAATTCACCATAACTTGAAATATTTTTCTCTGTCAAACATCTAAATTTTGTATCGCATCGTAGACATGTCTATCCAGATGAGTGAATTTTGAGTAGTTGGGGATAATGTTAGGCATACACCCCCTAATAATTAAAAATCCTCATTAGATATACATGCACCGTGAGATACTAAATATGAATAGTTTTAATTAATACAATGGTTTTAATAAAATAATAAATTAAACATGTAGGAATTAAACCGAGATATGAATGCAAAAAATGGAAAGAAAACCCAAATTAATGAAATTGTATATGGAACACCAGAAACCATATTTTAAGGAACAATTAATGGAAATAGAAAACAAAGACCATAGTAAGCCAGATAGGATTTGATACCACTTGTTATGTTTGAAGGGTAGTGAAAATAAAACCAAACAACCATAGAAGAACAAAAGGATAGAATTTTGAACTGTGGGTTTTGATAATGCCAAACTAGAACCGAATAAAAGTTTCATGAAATTAGTGAATGAGGTAAATGTACTTGAGGATTTAACATTCTTCAGTCCCTTGGAGGACCTACTTCACCGCAAGAACACCACACACAAATTATTTTTTTATTACTCAAAAGGAAAATGAAAAACCTACAAGGGATGAAATCCAATGAGAAAGAAATATACAAGAATATACAAAACAATATTTACAAACAATAAATGGAAACGAAACTACATGTTAATACATGCAGTGTAGAATGATAATCTACCTATAATTTCTAGTCTCTTCAATATACTACTGGATGTGTGACCTCCTGGATTTGACGAAGAATTTCTTAGGTCCTCCTACCATGTTCCTGTATTCATTGATATAATGGCCTCAAATATTCCAACAGGGAAGGATGTCACTTCCACCATACATAGCTACGAGCTGATGTCAATGAAGTGCAAGAAGCCAGGACAACACTCTGAATTTCCATAGAACAAAGGGAAAAGTTGCTAGGGTTTTCATATGAGAAAACTAAGATCTCAACGATGTTGGGAGGAAACAAGGGAACAGAATAAAAATCATTGAAGGGATGTCATGAAAGGGAAATAAAACCCCATATCACTACCTAACCCTTCCAACCGAATGTTGAACTAGGAAGTACTATGAAGCAAGCTTATAACTGCAAAGCCAAAAAAACTGGCTCGCATGGATGTCATGATGTAGAGAGGAGACACAAATAATCAACAATAGAAAAAATAGCACCCAAAAAATTTGGATTACATACATATCATACCATGCTACCCAGCAAACAAAAAACACAGAAAATCAGCCCAAAACTGGCAACCTATTACAACAAAATATATCCAAAAGGAATGAAAAAGGATGATCAAAGAGAAGACATGGGTTATAAAAAATAAATAATATTAGCACATATTGTAAAAATAAATAATATGAAAACACAATCAAGAAAACCTTACTTCACACAAGTCAAACTTATTATTTAGGAAACCTAAATAATACTCATAATAGGATGGTAGGTTTGGAAAGTGAGGGTTTGGCTGATGGAAGTGGGAATGCCTTACAGCCTCTAGAAGGGAATTCCACGGTAAATAAGATAAATCGTCTATCTTTAAATTAGGTTTCCCAACCATGTTTAGGGAATTGAAAAAAAATTAGTGATTAAATTAGAACCTTCAGGATAAAGGGAATAAAGAGTGGAAAATTGTAGAGCATAGGGAAAAGAAATATTCATGAGTTGTGGGTCTATAGATAAGTCAAGAATAGAAGGATGGATGAATTTAAGATAACATAGGAGTTGAAACAACCACTCAATATTCATCTAACTATGAAAATGTATTTCAAGAAGAAGAGAACTTCTAATCAAGAATGAGGAAATAAACAAAGTGTAATTCATGTAAGAGATTTTTCATTGAATACTGGGGGAAAATAGGATCTTTAAAGATTATTCAAATTTATCAAAATTGGAAGAGACATAATTTATGGGTAAATCAGCCAACTCCAAGGATCCTTGTCACAAATTAAAAATTGATGACCTAGACCGTAAACTATTGGTAGAACCCTTAGAAGGCTGGTGAATATTCATATTTTCTACCCAATTCATTAAAAGGATGAAAATAGACAATAATATTTTTAGTAAGGATACAGTTTAAAAATGAAACAATTCTCAATACTTTGATATATATGTGACATTGTATGACCTTGAAAAAGTGATTAATTTGATAGATCCTCAGGTCCTGAATGAAAAACATTACTGATGGTGTCTCTCATAATTGGATGTTACTTTTCTAGAATTTTTTCCAACACATTTCTCTATTTATGACTTCATGTTGGTTTGTGATTTCACAGAGTATAAAATTTTTGAAAATCAGATGTGTCATATTGATGCTGAAATGAGGAATCTAGCATGGTAATATGGGTATGATTCTCCTGGTGTGCACTTTTTGGTTGTTTTTTCCTCTAGTAGTATCATTTTATCTGGTTGTGCTTTTTTATAGAGAATCCTATTTTATATGGTTTAGTTTCATAATTTCAATTTTTGGGGGTCCTCCTCGCATGGATACCCCATGTGACACTTAAAAAACAAAAGAAAAAGTAGATATATCTTTTAGGGGAGTTGAAAACATTTCTATGTGGATTTTTTAGGGCCTCGGTGTGTGACTATATTTATCTCACACATCTGGTTAAGGTTTTACCCAGTAGTTTTCAAATCTAAAAAAAATTAAATTCATTGGTTATGACCATATTTTATCTGTGGTAGTCTTTGATCCAATTCTGTTGTTTTTTATTTTCATCTTTTATTTTGAAATCAATCATCTACATTTCACATTAAAATCTATTTGGGTTTCTTTATAAGGTCACATTCTTCATTTGAGACTACTTTCAGACTGCATCAGTCTTCGGTCTTTGATCCACTATTTTATTGGAGTATTATTTTTGAGATCCCACTCATATTTGGGAGTCTCTACTTTGTAATCTTCATTGTTGGTGGATCCCACATTCTAGACCAGGTTCCATGGTTTTTCGTATTTGTGTTTTCCACATTAAAATTTTTTGGTGTCAAAAATTTATTTTTCTGCACATATTATTTGATCATTGTGCATATGCTTTAATTTTTTACAGGTCTGTTTGAAGGGAAATAAATTTATTCTCATTGTGTGTTCTTTTTTTGTTGTTTTCATGTTCATCGATTTCTATCTTTCCAAACATGTTTTTGGTGTTTCAGTTTGATTTGGTAAATCATTTTAAGGGTTACCACTAATCCCTTAAAGTGATTTATATTTAAAAAATAAACAATTTAATTTGGCATATATATATTGGTACATGTATATGAATAATTTTTTAAAAAAACATTGATTGGACAATTATTTGGGAAACATATTATCACGTATATTAATAATCATAATATAGATAATATTATTATTAATATAACTATTATATATAATCAAAGAAAAATATATGTTTTTCCCAAGTGTCCAAATTCGATAATTAAATCATCATTTTTACTTGATTTTCCTCAAATATAACAATGGTGATATTTTAGTGCTTCATAAAGATTTTTTAAGGTGAGTGTTGCAAAATTTAAAATATTAGACCTCATGATTGATAGAAACATAGACCATGAATATTTTGAATCTTCATATTTTATCTATTTTTAAAAAATATATCATAGTGACACCCTCCATTGAGTTATTAAAAAATCTATGATGATTAAATTTATAAAATATTATTTGGATGTTATGATGTCTGTGGATACACAGAAAATTATTTTAATTATCATGATACATAAGAAGATTTAGGTTTTACATTTGATAATGAGTATAATTACAATAACTCTTATTGGTTATTGAATCAGTATAAAATGAGGATTGGGTAATGTTATTCATGGTGGTAAGTGGTGATGAGCATTTAGAATGTATTATGGTCCTAGAGGTGGTTGCATAGAATTTAAGGTAGTTAATGTAATCTGAAATTAATGTTGATTTTGTGATACTCGTATTCAACTTACATTAACATATTATTCTTTCCACAGATATGGCATAAACATAATGTAGTGAAAAATTAGACTTTGAGATATTAATGACAATAAATTATGGTGTGATGTAGTGTAGCGTGGACTTTACGATCTGGAGTTTTTCTTTAATGTGATATAATAGATTATGGTATTCATTCTTTTTCATGTTGTATATTATTTTAGGGTGACATATATGGATTGTTGTAGTTTTATTGGAGTGAAATTATTCAATTACTTTCTATGAAACAATATTAGGATTGTTTCCTGAACAAAATGTGGCATGAATCTTTATTGTGGGAGGTTTATTATGGTAGGGAAATCATTTACATTTTGTTCACCATTTTTTAGCCTATGATGGGGTGGACCAACATTTGGGTCGGATCACCTGTCTCATACGGTTTCTAATGGGGTTTATCATGGAACCAGGAACACCAAACATAGACCATGAATATTAGGAATAATTAGTGAATAATTAGTAAGAAATATTAATAAATAGTAATAATTAGTAATAATTAGTAATAATTATGGATAATTAGTAATAAATATAAATAATTATTAATAAATAGTAATAATAATTAAAAATTAGTAATAATTTGTAATAAATAGTAATAAATGGTAATAAATAGTAATAATTAATAACAATTAGGAATAATTATTAATAATTAGGAATGAATAGTAATAAATACGAATAAATACGAATAAATAGTAATAAATTGGAAAATTATGAATAATTAAGAATAAATAAAAAATGGAAAAATAAGAAAAAATAGGGAATTGTAGGAATAATTTGAAATAATTAGGAATAATTAGTAATTATTAGGTATAATTAGTAATAATTGGGAATAATTAGTAATAATTAGAAATAAAGAGTAATAATTATAAATAAATAATATGAAATAGGGAAAATATGAATAACTAATGAAAATTAGGGAAAATCATGAAAAAATAGGATTTATTTGAAACAATTATGGAAAATTTGTTAGAATTGGTAATAATTAGTAATAATTAGTAAAACAATACTAAGAATTAGTAAGAATTAGAAATAATTAGAAATAAATTAGCAATAATTAGTAATAATTAGAAATATATAGTTATAATTAGTAATAAATATTAATAAATAGTAATAAGTAGTAATAAATAGTAATAATTAGTAATAAATACTTAATGATACTAATAAATAACAATAAATAGTAATAAATAGTAATAGATAGTAATAGATAGTAAAAAATATAAATAAATAATAATAATTAGTAATAATAAGTAATTAATAGGATTAAATAGTAATAAATAAGAATAAATTGGAATAAATAGGAATAAATAGTAATAATTAGTAATAATTAGTAATTATTAGAAATAATTAGTAATAAATGGTAATAAATAGTAATAAATTGGAACAATTAGGAATAAATAGAATTAATTATTAATAAATAGTAATAAATATAAACAAATAGGTATAATTATTAACAAATCGGAATAATTATTAATAAATTTGAATAATTATTAATAAATAGTAATTATTTGTAATAAATAGTAATAATTAGCAATAAATAGTAATAATTATAACTAAATTTTCATAATTAGGAAAAAATAACTGATAATTAAGAAAAATTAGTAATAATTAGGATAAATAATAATAATTTGGAACAACTAGTAATGATTATGAAAAAATATTAATAATCAGGTAATGTTAGCAATAAATAGTAATAAATAGTAATAAATAAAAATAATTAGTTATAAATAGTAATAAGTTGTAATAACTACTAATAATTAGGAATAAATTGTAATAATTAGTAATAATTAAGAATAATTTGTAATAAATAATAATTATTAGTAATAATAAGTAATAAATAATAATAACATGTAAAAACTAGTAATTACTTGTTATAACTTGTAATAACTAGTAATAAATAGTAATAACTAAAAATAACTACTAATAACTAGTATTAATAAGCAGTAATTAGAAATAATTAGTAAAATTATTAGTAATTAAATATAATTCACAGTAATTAGCTGTATTTAGTATAAATTATTATAAATTACTGTGGATTATTATAAATTTTGAAAAAATTACTATAAATCACTATTAAATAATAAAAATTATTATAAATTAATAGAAAAATGAAAATGAAATTGGTCATCAATTTTCAGGCCATGATTAACAACATATTTCTACAAATACAGTTGATACAAATTAGTCATTTTTCATGGCCTGAAGATTGTAAATTTGCATATTTACACATTTTTAGTTATTTATAATATATTTTATTAATTTATAATAATTTTTATTTTCTTTATTAATTTATAAAAAAATATGTTAATACTAGCAGTAATTATTAAAATAACAACAATAAATAGATAAAAAATATAATCTTTACATGTTAATTCTAATTTTTTAAGTTTATGATCTTTTTTGGATCGCCTTTTTCTTATATCAAATTAATTAAAAATAATAATTAGTAGTTTCCTTAAAATTATAGATAAATCATTTTAATTATTAAAAATTAGTGGTAATTAGAAAATTTTAATTAATATTAGTGGTAATTAATAATTATTAGTAGAAATGGACATTAAATCACTATAATTACTAAAAAGTAACATTTATTAGTAAAATTCAGTGGAAAATAGATAAAATTGAGAATATTTAAAAGTAAATTTGGATTGTATGAATTTGTATTCATTTTTTGGATCATCTTTTTCTTATACCAAATGAATCATAAAAAATTTATTGATTTTATATTTTCTTGACTAATATGGAACATAGAATTCAAAAAATGGTATTTATTACATGATCTTGAATGGATAAATCGTCACAATAATCTATTCGGTTTTGGTATAAATCATGTATATATTGAGGGTTTCTAATCTTTTGTATCATTTTCATCATAAAAACTAGAATTTGTTTTAGAAGGGTAAATTATGTGTCTATGCATGAAATGTGATATAAGGTTGTTTGACACATTTGAAGATGGTGGGTTTGTCTATATCAATTTTTTTAAATGATTATTCTTTTTTGTATTAATATCATGAACGTAGTCCCAGAGATGATACTAATAATTTGGTTCTAGATCCTTCATAGTCTTAATATTTAGTACATGATGTGGATTGTCCATATTCTCAACAAACTGAAACTCGGAATGAAATTGATTCAACTCCAGAGTTAAGACCATCTCAATTTTATGTGTTTCTGAGGTCCATTGAGGGTTTGTTACATACTGGATGCAAGTTAAGAAAAATTGAATCAGTTTCAAAATTTATTGATATTTAATCAAATAATGGAATTTAAAATTGCAGTTTTGATCATATATTTTCATTAGTTAAAACACTACAAACTGAAGGAAATGTGTTGCCTATAAGTTTATATGAGAGAAATAGGCTTTTTCATAATCTGGGTCTTAGTTATCAGAAGATTCATTCATGTTAAAATGATTTCATCTTATATTATGGTGAAAATGAGTCATTGGATAGTTATCATACTTGTGTGGAATCATGGTTTAAAGTGGCTCAACTAGGTAATTGTGGATTGATTACTATAAAATTGTTGAGGTATTTCATGCTTACACCCTGATTGTAGTATTTATTTATGTCTCAAAACCAAATCTCATTAATGTTATAACATAAAACAAATATTTTAACTAGTAAAACCATAAATAATCCCTCTAATGGTGATTTATGGAATCATTTTAACCAAGTATATTCATATTTTTCTTCATAATCCTGAAACATATGGTTGGCTGTTCCTACTGACGGTTTTTCAATTCGATTCTTATAATAGTCAGTATTCTTGTTGGTCTAACTTTATAACACCGTACAATTTACCTCCTAGGATATTGATAATGGAGCCATATATCTTTTTTAACTTATTAATTCCATGACATCTGAAAAATAATATTGATTTTTATTTAATGTCCTTGATTGATGAGTTAAATTTATTATGGAGTAAAGGTATCAGTACATACGATGTTGCAGTGAAACAAAATTTCTAAATAAAAGTAGCATTGATGAGGACATTAGTGACTTATTATCATATATAATGTTATCTAGAAAGAGTACACATGGTTTATAAGATTTTTTGTACTATATGAGTGAAAGAAAAGTGTTTATGCTTGTCAATGGAATGAAAAATTGTTTTTTTGACTATCCTTGCAGATTCCTTCCAACCGATCACCATTTTCAGAGGAACAAATATAATTTTTCAAAAGGAACAATTGAAAGAGATGGACCTCCAATAATGTTCTCAGGTATAGAGTTCAAATCATTTTTCTCTTCATTACCTCCCATTACATTTGGACCAACTATAAACCAATATAAAAATGATGGCTTTGGGAAAGAACACAATTGGATAAAACATATCTTTTTTGGGATCTGTCATATTGGTCTGATTTTTTGGTCTATCGTGTATAGGATTTCATTCAAATTGAGAAGGGAAAATTTGATAATATATTTTATAAAGATTTGGAAACACTAGTTAAGACTAAATTTAATGTAAAGGCATAATTCGATCTTACCCAAATTTACAGGTGACCAGAACATAAACTCTTTCAAAATGTTAGATCACTGAAGTTAATAAAGACAATATAATCTTATACACATTCAAAAGAAAATCAATTAGTATTTTTTTAGTGGATTATAGATTTGATTCTTCCGGATGATTATGTTTTCAATTTGAGAATATGTGATAGAATTGGCCATACTAACATATTAAAATCCATGGAATTCATGTTAAAATGAAAAGACATAAACTAATTGGATTAATAGTATTGTTGAATTATATGATTTATGATGAACTAACAGACATATCACATTTTTTCTAAGACATTTTTATGGTGAAAATAGACTACAATGCACTAAGAAAACTGTAAGAATATGTTTTTTTAATTTTTTGTAAACTGGAAAAAATCTCCCTACAATCATTCATTAACTTAATAGAACATTTGATATTACTTTTCCACATGAAACAAAATGTGGAGGTATAGAATTTTTCTCATGGATGTGCCCCATTTGAGATATTCATGTAAAAATTGAAGAAAAAAGTACATATTAAAGAATTAGTTGAATGATAAATTACAAAAGATTATTTGTAGGAGAAGATTACTTTTTTTGCTCTCATTATTTTCAATTTTAATATCCCTCGAAACAAAACTGTGTGGGATATAATGAGGGAAATTATGATGATGATATGAGAAATAAATTATTAGTTTTTAATCGTCCATAACTTAGGTTTGGTATAGTTCATTAAAGAAGGATTTCAAATGATAAACATCACAGAGCTCATACATATGTTCTTCTCAATTGTAAAGAAATAACACTATTTGTACTATGAGTCATCTTATAACATATTATATAATATTTGTTAGAATAAATTAATATTATTTTATTTGTAGGTTATATGATAATCATATCAATAAACAACTTCCACAAATTACAACAACTTCTCTTGAAGAACGTCACTAAAATAATTTTTCCAACTAGTTTTAAAAATTGGTAATATAAATTAGTTTTTGGTTTAACATATAAAATAAATTTATTACTTTTTATATTGATAATTATTTTACAAATTTTAAATTATCTGAACATACTAATAAAATTTATAATCTATTGTGTGTATTAAGTAACCCACCATCCAAAATGGTTAAATCTTACAATACATATGTGGTGAATGGTTTTCGATTTCATACACATACATATGGGGAATCAAAAATACAATTAATAGTGGTTTCTTATTGATAGGATCTAATCATAGAGATATTGAAGATGAATTTTACAACATGCTGGAAGAAATTATTGAACTATGTTTTCTAGGACAGAATTACATAATTATGTTTAAATGTCAGTCGTTGGATACTCATAGAGGATTTTCTGTTCATCCGAGCAATCAAATTTTTTAAATTAATTGTAAAATCATTCGTATAGTAAATTTATGATTTTTATTGGATCATTATGAACATAACATTTATTATGAAAATTACTATGGTACTTCAACAGAGTTGGGTGATTGGTAGAACTTCATAAAAATGATATCTTGGGGAAATCAGTTTATTCAATTTGAATGTGGTTTCGTTGAAGTGTAAGGAATTAAAATTTTTCAAAAGACTACTCTAAATCCACCTATTCCATAAAGAGACGTGAATATTAATGACAACACTCCATAGTTAGGGGTTATGGGTGAGGATGGTGTTATTGATGTAACAAATGAATCTGAAATGATAAGATATAATAAAACTAAAACTCCTTTGGAAATTGAAGATACTGAGGAGGAATATGAAGATGTTGACACCGTCATATATGAATATGAGTACATAGATGAATATGGACATAGTTAAATTCTAGTTATAATCATATATAATATATATCTATATATAATAGTTGTTTTCAATTATTTTCTAATAACATCAATTTTATGTTTTAGATGGACTCAAAACTCTTTCATGAGTGGGACGGTGATGATCTACTATGTGATGAGATGTATGATAGATCATCTGACCCTCAAACAATTGGCAGTGTAGCGAGGACGCGAAGGGTTTATGGTCTAGCAAGATTGATGATTCTTGACCCTATTCTCGAGCGACATCCATGTCCTGGCTTTGATCTACACATGCAGAATTATGTTTACTTGTGTATTTTATTTAGCTTTTATTAATTAAAATTAATTTATTTATATACTAATTGTTTAATTATTTGTTCATTTTTTCAGGTCTTTTCTCATATATCTATTGTACATAGGAGTGCTATATTTTAAAATTATTTTTCTAGAGCAGGAGTTAAATGGGATCAGATTCACATAAATGTTCAACATTGCATGTTCGATCATTGCATGGTAAATAAATAAATCATATTTATTTTGAAATTTATTTAATTAGTAACCAGTTATTATTAATTATTTGTTCATTTTTTAGTATCTCAGAGATGAGAGAATGTGTGACTCTATCTAGTGGGCAGGTTAGGATTGTATGTGCGATCGTTGTCATCAATTTTTACACAATTTGATGAGGATAGTAATGAGGAAAGCGGGAGTCATAGATTTTAACGAGTCTTGTTGTGCCCACTGACATGATTACAATTCATCACAGGTTTTTGATGGTTTAGGTTCACACTTGATGAGTGATCATTTTCAGAGGGGATCAATAGTAGGTCGACAAAATAGGGTGAGATCAGGTAACACATCAAGATAGTAGGTGTATATTTAGTACACATAGGGAACATATGTCAAGTACATTATTTAATTAATTTATATAACCTTGATTTTGAAATTTTTATTTTATATTAATATAGGAATTCAAACATCCCAATATTATGGAGTTCTACATTTATAGTAGGATATACAATGATTCTCTCACTAGAGAGATTAGAGGTGGTCACCAGTGTCAATTTGTGGTCTGTATAATTTCTTTTTGAGTTTTAAAATTAACCACAAATAATATTTTAACTATTTTAATTTTAAATTTAAATTAAAGGAGCTATATGAGGAGCTGATATCTTAGAAACAAACTGAGATTCAAGATGAGACTGAGGACCAGACCATTACAATAGAATTTTATGAGGTAGCATGGATGCATGTGACCCAATATGCCTTTGAGAAAGGCTGAGTTATTGGTATCACCTCTAGATTGATGCTTGGGAGTTATTATGGTACCACTGCGATGTTGGCATACAGCTTGAGAGAAATCATGGAGATTCATCATCATCTCTTGCACAATATCAGGAGAAACTGTGAGATCAGTGTGAGCCAATGGAGAGTATACATAGGGAGCAGGAAGGGTTCTGTCGACAGCAGCAGCAGTAAGAGGAGGATATGTTTCGATTGAAGCAGTAGCAGTAGGAGAAAACGATGGGGTACATGTGATGTCTAACTCATAATTTAGGGATGAAGTTCCCTCCACCATCTCCTCCAACTCCTCTTGAAGACCCTCCCCCACAATGATGAATTTACTTTTTATGATAAAACATTAAAATGTAATTTTTTGTAATATTATATATTTAAATTTTTATATAGTGTGTTTTTTATATTTTTTTAAATATTTTGTTTTTTGTTATTTTGTTTTTTATTTAATTATATATTATTTTTTTATTTTGTTATTTTATTATTTAATAAATTTATTATCTTTATTATTATTATTATTATTATTATTATTACTATTATATTTTTATGATTATTGAGTTTTTTATTATTTTATAATTTTTTAATATTTCTTTAATATTATTATGATTAATATTTTAATAATTATTTTATTAACAATAATAATAATATTATTATTATATTAATATTATATATATTATTATCATCATCATTAATAATATTGTTATTATATTAATATTATTTAAATTATTACTATAATAATAATTATCATTATTATTTAATATTATTTTATTAATATTAATAATATTATTTTATTAAATTTTATTAATATTAATATTTATTTATTTTTTTAATGTTTTTTGTGATGGGCTGGTAAAAAAAGGATTTACGCCAAGCCCATCACAATAGGGTTTTTAAAAACTTAGAGAAACTATTTTCTGTGGGAATATTTCCCATTGTAAAAATCATTTTTTTCATTGGACTATTTAAAAAAAACATTTTGCAACACCATTTTTTGCAATGGGGAATTTTCTATGGGACCCTATTGCAAATGACCTTTTGTGATGGGGTCCCATCGCAAATTCCCTATTGTAAATAACTCAATTTATAGTAGTGTTGTTACCATGCATGAATGAATCAAACATAAAGTACCACATCTAATATGGTTGTTTCAGGCCATAAAAGGATTTATTCAAAAGGCATGAATGATTTGGATTTAATTCGGTAGGATAACCTTTAAGAGGTCTCATATGAATCTTTTCTTTCAAATATCTATGTATAAAATCATTTTTAACAACTAATTGATCTGTATGAAAATCATTATATAGAGTAATAACTAATAGAAGTTGAATGGAATAATGCTTGAAAATAAGGGAATAGATTTCTGAATATTCAATTCCTTCTCTTTCAAGGATGCCTATGGTAACTATACATGCTTTAAATTGGATTTTTGTATCCCTCAATGTTGTATTCCTTTATTTTGAAGATCCATTTGGAACCAATTAATTTAGAATTAAATGGTTTGTTTACAAAATCCCAAATGTGGTTCTTTCTTAAGGATGGTATTTCTTCCTTCATAGTAAGGACCCACTATTTTGTGTCTTTGTATTTTAAATCTTTCCTATAAGATTGAGGATCATAATAAATAAGATCATGAGACAAATGAAAGGCATATAAATCCATATCATAATAGATGAAGCGGAAAGAAGGTCTTGGGACAATCCTCTTCCTGTCATGGATCAACTAATAATCTCGATGAGTTGTAAGAGGTTCTGAATCTAAATTTGAATTAGATCTAGACTGGGAGTCAATCGCATCAATGGGATGAGGAGGAGGTGGAATGGGATGAACATCTGTCTCAAAATGAGCTAGTGGCTCATCTTTATAATCTACTGAGAGTTTTTATCCCATAACTCCCTTGGTATAACCATTGAATATAAATTTTAGGGATCTTGGTCTAATTTGTTATTATTAAAATGATCATAGGATATGGAACCAAAGACACTTATGTAAGAATAAAAATAGGGATTACCAGTCCAAATGTAACGACCCAAAGTTTTTCAATGGAAAATTCACTTCTTATATCTATGTCATAAAAACACAAAATAATGAACTACTAAGTGATAAGTGACCTTTAAACATAATTTTGTCACCCCTATGTTTGGAATTTTAAAAATCCGACATACACGGTTGTGCTCAAGATAGTTTTTGGTGTCTAATGAAACAAAAAAAATTTTGGTGAATAGTAACCTACCCTTATGAATAGTAACCTACCCTTATGAATAGTAATATTACTCTTATAAATAGTAAATAAGAGTAACATTACCTATGAATAATAAAATAAAATTTAGACGTCATAGAAAGTGATAATTTTACCTTAGTAAACGTTTTTTTTGTATTTTATAAGTCATAAATAATTAATTATAATTAATTAATTAATTTAAAAGAATATGTATTCCCCTAGAATGTATTCATATAGTATTTAATCAATGTCTAATAGTTTTTAGATAATTTTATAATACCCTGCGTAATTTTTGAAAGAACTATAAAATCAGTTTTAATCTTAAAAACTATTTTTTTAAGTAAATTATGATTTTATTTAAATATTAAATTAATAGTACATAGAAAATTATTTTTGAAAAATGGACTTCATTTTTGGATTCTACACGTCGAAAAATTGTTGGGGTAATTTTTGGGATTTTTCTGAGGTACTTGAATTTTTGATGAATAGTGGAATTTGATAATTCACAATAAAAGCTAAATAATGTATTAATTGAGTCATTGTTGATGTTCTGTTGATGTAAGCCCACTTGGTTCGGGATTACATTATAACATTACTATTATTGGTCATCCAAGACTCACTATTACTTTTCTTTGGTGGAATTAATAAACTAATCAATTTTATATTAAGGAAACCCCTCTCCCCTCCACTATAAAAGCCACCCTTCACTCCCTCTTTTCCTCACACCTCTCAAGATACAATCCATCTCTAAATTCTGCCCAAACACCTTCCCTAGCTCATCCCCCACGTCCAAAATCTGTTGGTCTCATCAAAAGACCAAGCCTAGATTCCATAAATAGGATCTCAAGAGAAGGATTCTGAAGGTAATTTCTCTCTCTCTTCTCCTTTAATTTCCTTTCAAGTTCATGTTCATTTCTTGATCTCTCCCTACTTATCTTCATCCAAATTGTTTTTTAAATCCAGTATTATACATATAATTTAATCTTATGATTCTAATGGTATATTATATCACCCCACACCCTTTCCCTCTTCCTTTTATTTTATTAAAGAGAACATTGTTCATGTGGTGATAATTTATCACCTTCAAAAACAACATGCTCTCTTCTTCCATTTCTACCATCAATCTGGTCATGAAACCATTTTTATGGTTGAACCAGAATATTTTATATGTATTATGTTCTATTTTAAGTTCTGGAAATAACCTATGGCCTTATTACTAAGATAAATGTTAAAACAAGATCGTTGTGATTCAAAAACCACTCAAATTAACCCAAATAACCATCATTAAATTTTTATCTAATGATTCGTCCACTTGGATATAATATAACTCATTATAAAATCATTCAAGATTTTGTAATATCATTAATAACATGTAATATCAGTTCTGGATGTTTACCCATGATCTACCCAAGCATCAATTTAAGAATACAAGTGGACCGCTCAAGAAAACCATAAAAATGAACATCCTCGATCAATGTTTTTAAAATATATAAGTCATCCAAATGAACATAATATGAAAAAATGATACCATAATGAACCCTATTAATGTATAAAAGGTTCTGGAATTTCTAATTAATGAATATAATGTCATTATATAGGACATTAAATAGAAGGAGGCATTCGAGTACAAGGTAAGGGGAAATCTCGAACCCAATTTTCTTCCTTCAGGTTCTCCCTCTTTCACTCCATTTTTGATATGGTTACTCCTCAAAGATCATTTGTTCATAATTTCCTTTACTTTTCAGGGATATACATGTTTGTAACTAGTTTTTATGTCTATCAAAATGTTTTCCAAAATAACTCTTCATTCAAGATCTCACATTTTGCCTCTCATTCAAGGTTGATGGTTCTTGTATCAAGTATGTTGTTCCCTATTTCTTTTGGGAACCCAAAGCTTATGAATGTGTTATTATGAGATGAAACCCATTCCTTTACATGGGTTATTTATGTACATGTTTGACATGTGTTCTATGTGTCAAGCATGATAATGATAATGTTATGATGTGACGGGTGCGCCCGGAATTATATAGCGCAATATGAATGTTTAAATGTGACGGGTGCGCTCGGAATTATATAGCGCTCCAATGCATTGGGTAAAGTGATGAATCTCATGAGTAAATGTGAAATGATGCGTGAACATGATGCTATCTTTGTTCACAAGTATGTGTGGTAGTTAACCACTAAGACATGATTTTTCATTTTTATGCTTTGCCACATTTCAAGTTTATTGTTTATACTCCTCTCATGTTCAAGATCTTCTTCATGATTATGCTCACCCCATGCTATATTGTTCTTATCTATCCTCTTACTGGGATTTTAGCTCACCCCTTTTGATGTATATCCTCAGGTGGCTACATATACTAAGTGGAGGACAAGTGCTACTAAGAAGCTATAGAAGAAGAGATTAAAATAATTTTTATGCTTGATGTTGTATTTGTTATGTATTGTCCTAGTTTTCCCAAGACACTAAACCTCTGGATCCTCCATGTGTAATACTATTATGTTGTTTATCTTTGAAATGATGTAATAGTAATGTAAGAAAAGGTCGGGTCGCTATAGTTGGTATCAAAGGAAAGGTTTAGTTAATTTGGGAATTAGGATTAGTGAACCCTAAAGAAAACCTCCAGCATGAGACTAAGTACAAATATGCACACAAGGATATTTACCTAGGGATCCCATATGTTATTTTTTTGTTATAATTGTTTAAAAGGATAAGTTATTCATGTCTTTTTTTACTTATGTTTTGTTCTAACCTTTTCTATTTTAGAAAATGGTGGGAACCAGGAGAAATCAGGCCAACAACTCATACGAAGGCCAATGCAACGATTGCCCGAACGACATCCCCAATGATTTTGGAGGTGGAGTTCAAAACTTCATGGCGGTGCTTACCCAATTATCTCGGGTTATGAATAATAACCATAATAATGGGGAACGTTCTCCTTCACCAAAGAGGGAGCAACTATCTATCGAAAGTTTTATGCGGAAACGACCACCGACATTTTGTGGATCTTCTGATCCACTAGTTGCGGAACAGTGGGTCAACTCCATGGAGAAGATATTTTCTGTTCTTCACTGTTCCGAGATAGAGAAGGTGACTCTAGCCATTTATCATCTAGATGGAGAAGCTGATCAATGGTGGAATTTGATTAAGAACCCCAAGCCAAGGGATGAAATTGAAGAGATGGAATGGGAAGACTTTAAGATAATGTTTCTTAGTAAGTACTTCCCACAAACTCTTCGCACGAAGATGGAGAGAGAATTCATAGAGCTCAAGAAAAAAGAAGGAGAATCTGTCACAACCTATGAAGCAAATTTCACAAGGCTCGCAAGGTATGATTTGGGTTTTGTTATCAACAATGATAGAAAAATTTATAGATTCTTTAGTGGATTAAAACCACATCTTAGAAAAGCTCTTGCAATTAGAGACTTTGGGAGTTATGAAGAAGTTGTTCGGTGTGCTCTCAAAGTGGAGATGGAGTTTGGAGAATGGTCCCATGGCTATGGTGATATGAAAAGAAAGATGGAGTTTCAAGCTGGTGGATCTAGTGATAAAGATGGGATGAAAAAACAACGACCCACTTGCCAAAAATGTGGGAAGTTGCACAATGGGAACTTCCTCAAAGGGACGGGGAAATGCTTCAAGTGTGGGAAAGAAGGACACCTAGCTCACGAGTGTCGAAGAGACATGAAAAGGAAGGATAATGTAGCCGATGAAAGGAGAGAACCACTCGTGGTTCAATGATACAACTGTAAGGAGCTAGGGAACTATTAAAACCAGTGCACTAAACCTCGAGCTTTCGAGGGTAATCAGTGCCAACAACCACCAAAGCCAAAGGAACAAGGGAGGTCTTATGCCATCACTACTGAGGAGGTGGAACATGATAATGAAGTCATACAAGGTACACTTCCTATTCACTCAAGAATGGAAAAAGTCTTATTTGATTCTGGTTCTACGCATTCCTTTATATCTTGCAAGTTTCCTAGAACTATAGAATCGAAGCCCCAAAACCTTGAAGTAGAGATATCTGTAAAAACACCAAGTGGTGAAATCATTGCAACCCAAGTGTTTGATTCTTCTCCTGTTGACGTATGTGGGAAGATTCTTCCGGAAAATCTCGTAATACATCCCTTGGTGGAATTAGACGCTATAATGGGAATGGATTGGCTCTCGTTATATAGAGAACATATCAACTATCGGGAAAAGGAAATATATTTTCAAATTCCGAACCATCCCATGCTCCTCTACAAATGCAAGGAAGATCATGAATCTCCTTTGAGAAATCCTTCAATGGTGTGGGTGATGATTCCCTATGAAGAAGAATACCTCGTCCAAATGTTTGAGTCAAAGGAAAGTTCCAACCTTGAGGAAATTCCCATCGTAAGGGAATACGACGATGTATTTCCCGAAGAGTTACCCGGAATTCCCCCGGATCGTGAGGTAGAGTTCTCAATTGAACTCATACCCGGAGCTACTCCTATCTCGAAGTGCCCCTATAGGATGGCTCCTATCGAACTGGAGGAGTTAAAGAAGCAGCTGCAAGAGCATCTGGACAAAGGGTTCATACTCCCTAGTGCATCACCTTGGGGTGCGCCAGTGCTCTTTGTGAAGAAGAAGGATGGAACCATGCGGCTGTGTATCGATTATCGGGAACTCAACAAGATCACCATAAAGAACAAGTATCTTCTCCCAAGGATTGAAGACTTGTTCGATCAGTTAATAGGAGATCAATACTTCTCAAAGGTGGATCTTCGTTCTGGATATCATCAAGTAAAGATGAAGAAAGAAGATATCCAGAAGACTGCCTTCCGTACAAGGTATGGGCACTATGAGTTTTTGGTGATGCCCTTCAGACTTACTAATGCCCCTAAAATCTTCATGGATTTGATGAATAGAGTCTTTAGACATTACCTCCACAAATTTTTGGTATTTTTTATTGATGATATTCTCATTTACTCCAAGAGTAAGGACGAACATGAAGAACATCTAAGACTTGTGTTGGAGACATTGAGAAAGGAGAAGTTGTACGCCAAGTTCAGCAAGTGTGACTTTTGGATGAATCAAGTCACGTTCTTGGGACATGTGATCACAAGCGAGGGAATTTCTGTGGACCCTTCAAAGACAAAGGCGATTGAAGAATGGCCCAATCCCTCTAGTGTCACAGAAATCCGTAGTTTTCTTGGATTAGCTGGGTACTACCGATGTTTTGTGAGAAACTTCTCACGATTTTCAAGCCCGCTAACTAAGTAAACAAGGAAAGGGGTAAAGTATGTATGGACGGAAGAATGTGAGGGAAGCTTCAAGGAGCTAATGGGAAGGCTGATCACTGCACCTATACTCACACTACCGAAAAGTGAAGAATGTTTTGTGATATACAGTGATTCTTCAAAGAAAGGCTTGGGTTGTGTACTCATGCAAAATGATAATGTGATAGCCTACGCCTCACGACAGTTGAAGATCCATGAGCAGAACTACCCAACGCATGATCTAGAGCTGGCAGCTGTGATTTTTTCCTTGAAAATCTAGTGGAACTACCTTTATGGTGAGAAGTGTGACATATACACCGACCACAAGAGCCTAAAGTATATATTCACACAAAAGGAGCTCAACATGCTTCAAAGGAGATGGTTAGAGCTAATCATGGATTACGATTGCTCTATTCACTATCATCCTGGAAAGGCGAACAAGGTAGCTGATGCGTGAAGCAGGAAAGAACCTGCTACTCTATCCATGTTGAGGATTGAGAAAGACCCTATCTTCTTGGATATGCAAAGGATGGATTTGGGAATCGTAAGGGCAGGGGATACATCCTACCTTTCCCAAATTATTGTGAAACCATCCATCCAACAGAAGATTAAGGAAGCACAAAGGGCTGATGTGGAGATACAAAAGAGGGTGAATGTAGTAATGGAAGGGAAGCTGCAAGAGTTCCATATCGACGATGATGGTGTGATTCGGTTTGGAACACGTCTTTGTGTGCCTTCATCACCTGGAATAAAGAAGGATCTATTAGATAATGCACATAGCTCAACTTTCTCTATTCATCCTGGAAGTACCAAGATGTATCGTGATCTCCGAGAAAACTTCTGGTGGGATAACATGAAGAAGGAGATTGCGGAATATATATCAAGGTTCTTGGTGTGTCAGCAAGTTGAAGCTGAGCGGCAAAAGTCCAAAGGTATGATGCAGCCATTTCCTATACCCATGTGGAAATGGGAAAATTTCACTATGGACTTTGTCATGGGTCTCCCGAAAACGTGAAGAGGAAATAATGCGATATGGGTTGTGGTTGACCGACTCACCAAGACTGCCCATTTTATCGCTATTCGGGAAGACCTCTCACTTGAACAACTTGCAAGGATATATGTGAAGGAAGTAGTGAGATTTCATGGTGTTCCACTCTCGATTATCTTTGACCATGATCCAAGGTTCACTTCTAAATTCTGGAGGAGCCTTCAACATGCTTTGAGTACTGAATTAATTTTCTGCATGGCCTATCACCCCCAAACTGATGGCCAGTCTGAAAGGACTATTCAGGCACTTGAAGATATTCTAAGATCCTACTCTCTTGAATTCAAAGGTGGTTGGGATCAGCATCTCCCATTGGTTGAGTTCTCATACAACAATAGCTTCCACTCGAGTATTCAGATGGCTCCGTATGAAGCTCTTTATGGGAAGCGATGTAGAACTCAAACCTGTTGGGATGAAGTTGGAGAACGAAAACTACTTGGTCCTGATCTTGTTCAAGAGATGACAGAGAAGGTTCAAGTCATCCAGAAACATATCAAAGCTGCTCAAAGTCAGCAAAAGAGCTATGCTGACAATCGTCGAAGGGACTTGGAGTTCGACGTTGGAGATAAATTCTTCCTTTAAATATCTCCATGGAAGAGATCCATGCGATTTGGGAAGAAAGGGAAGCTAAGCCCAAGGTACATTGGCCCCTTTGAGATCCTTGATCGTATAGGAGCCGTGGCCTATCGTCTGGCACTTCCACAAAATATGTCTCAAGTTCATGACGTGTTTCACGTATCACTACTGAGGAAGTACATTCCAGACCCCTCACATGTACTAAACTCAGAGGTGGTACAGTTAGAAGATGATCTCTCATATGAGGAGCAGCCGGTAAAAATTCTGAACCAAAGTGATAAGGTTCTACGCAACAAGACAACCCGCCTTGTCAAAGTTTTGTGGAGGAAACAAAAGTTTGAGGAAGCAACTTGGGAACCGGAAGAGGCAATGAAGGAGAAGTACCCTCACCTATTTGTGTAAAGTGAAATTTCCGGGGCGAAATTTCTTAAGGGGGGAAGAATGTAACGACCCAAAGCTTTTCAATGGAAAATTCCCTTCTTATATCTATGTCATAAAAACAAAAATAATGAATTACTAAGTGATAAGTGACCTTTAAAAATAATTTGGTAACCCCTATGTTTGGAATTTTAAAAATCTGGCATACACGGTTGTGCTCAAGATAGTTTTTGGTGTCTAATGAAACAAAAATAATTTTTGGTGAATAGTAACCTACCCTTATGAATAGTCACCTACCCTTATGAATAGTAATATGACCCTTATGAATAGTAAATAAGAGTAACATTACCTATGAATAATAAAATAAAATTTAGACATCATAAGAAAGTGATAATTTGACCTTAGTAAACGTTTTTTTTGTATTTTATAAGTCATAAATAATTAATTATAATTAATTAATTAATTTAAAAGAATATTTATTCCCCTGGAATGTATTCATATAGTATTGAATCAATGTCTAATAGTTTTTGGATAATTTTAAAAGACCCTACGTAATTTTTGAAAGAACTATAAAATCAGTTTTAATCTTAAAAACTGTTTTTAAGTAAATTATGATTTTATTTAAATATTAAATTAATAATACTTAGAAAATTAATTTTGAAAAATTGACTTCATTTTTGGATTATACACGTCGAAAAATGGTTGGGGTAAATTTTTGGTATTTTTCTGAGGTACTTGAATTTTTGATGAATAGTGGAATCCGATAATTCACAATAAAAGCTAAATAATGTATTAATTGAGTCATTTCTGATGTTATGCTGATGTAAGACCACTTGGTTCGGGATTACATTATAAAATTACTATTATTGGTCATCCAAGACTCACTATTCCTTGTCTTTGGTGGAATTAATAAACTAATCAATTTTATATTAAGGAAACCCCTCTCCCCTCCACTATAAAAGCCACCCTCCACTCCCTCTTTTCCTCACACCTCTCAAGCTCCAAGCCATCTCTATATTCTGCCCAAAAACCTTCCCTAGCTCATCCCCCACTTCCAAAAGCTGTTGGTCTCATCAATAGACCAAGCCTAGCTTCCTTAAAGAAGATCTCAAGAGAAGGATTCTAAAGGTAATTTATCTCTCTCTTCTCCTTTAATTTCCTTTCAAATTCAAGTTCCTTTCTTGATCTCTCCCTACTTATCTTCATCCAAATTGTTTTGTAAATCCATTATTATAAATATACTGTAATCTTATGATTCTAATGGTATATTATATCACCCCACACCCTTTCCCTCTTCCTTTTATTTTATTAAAGAGAACGATGTTCATGTGGTGATAATTTATCACCTTCAAAAACAACATGCTCTCTTCTTCCATTTCTACCTTCAATCTGGTCATGAAACCATTTTTATGGTTGAACCAGAATATTTTCTATGTATTATTTTCTATTTTAAGTTCTGTAAATAACCTATGGCCTTATTACTAAGATAAATGTTAAAACAAGATTGTTGTGATCCAAAAACTGCTCAAATTAACCCAAATAACCATCATTAAATTTTTATTTAAAAATTCGTCCACTTGGATCTAATATAACTCATTATAAAATCATTAAAGCTTCTGTAATATCATTAATAACATGTAATATCAGTTCTGTATGTTTACCCATGATCTACCCAATCATCAATTTAATAATACAAGTGGACCGCTCAAGAAAACCATAAAAACGAACATCCCCGATCAATGTTTTCAAAATCTATAAGTCATCCAAAGGAACATAATATGAAATAATGAAACCATAATGAACCCTATTAATGTATAAAAGGTTCTGGAATTTCTAATTAATGAATATAATGTCATTATACAGGACATTAAAGAGAAGGATGCATTCGAGTACAAGGTAAGGGGAAATCTCGAACCCAATTTTCTTCCTTCGGGTTATCCCTCTTTCACTCCATTTTTGATATGGTTACTCCTCAAAGATAATTTTTTCATAATTTCCTTTACTTTTCTGTGATATAAATATTTGTAACTAGTTTTTATGTCCATCAAAATGTTTTCCAAAAGAACTCTTCTTTCAAGATCTCACATTTTACCTCTCATTCAAGGTTGATGGTTCTTGTATCAAGTATGTTGTTCCCTATTTCTTTTGGGAACCCAAATCTTATGAATGTGTTATTATGAGATGAAACTCATTCCTTTCCATGGGTTATTTATGTACATTTTTGACATGTGTTCTATGTGGCAAGCATGATAATTATAATGTTATGATATGACGGGTGTGCCCGGAATTATATAGCGCAATATGAATGTTTAAATGTGACGAGTGCGCTCGAAATTATATAGCGCTCCAATGCATTGGGTAAAGTGATGAATCTCATGAGTAAATGTGAAATGATGAGTGAAAATGAAGCTATCTTTTTTCACAAGTATGTGTGGTAGTTAACCACTAAGACATGATGTTTCATTATTATGCTTTGCCACATTTCAAGTTTATTGTTTATGCTCCTCTCATGTTCATGATCTTCTTCATGATTATGCTCACCCCATGCTATATTGTTCTTATATATCCTCTTACTGGGCTTTTAGCTCACCCCTTTTGATGTGTATCCTCAGGTGGCTACATGTACTAAGGGGAGGACAAGTGCTACTAAGAATCTATAGAAGAAGAGATTAAATGAATTTTTATGCTTGATGTTGTATTTGTTATGTATTGTCCTAGTTTTCCCAAGACAATAAACCTATGGATCCTCCATGTGTAAAACTATTATGTTTTTTATCTTTGAAATGATGTAATAGTAATGTAAGAAAAGGTCGGGTCACTATACCAGAGTTCATTTGGTGGTTGAACTGATTCATAGGTGAAGGATAAATATTGATAAGGTAGACAACAGTGATGGTGTCTTCAGACCAAAAATATTTGGGGAAACTTGAGGATGAAATCATTATCCAGACACTTTCAAGTATAGTCATATTCTTCCTCTCTGTAAGAACATTATATTTGGGTTTTCCCTAACAGTCTTATGCCTCTTTATTCCTTCAAACTCGCAATATTCGATGAACTCTATAGACAGTTATTCAATCCCATTGTCTCTTCTCATGGTTTTAATTTTCTTCCCAATTTGAGTTTCAACTAAATATTTCTAGGTTTAAAAGGTTTTCAAAACATTAGATTTATTTTTTAATATTTATATCCAAATTTTCTTGGAAAATTCATCAATTAAGGTTATAAAATAGGATCCTCCACCGTGAGAGGTGGTCCTTTCCTGCCCCCCAAAATTTAAATAGATGTATTAAAGTGGGTTGGTATATTGGAATGAGGACCTATTGAAACTCACCCTTTTGGATTTATCTATCACACAATATTCATATAATGGAAGATTAGCAGGTGTGATGTCACTCAATATCCCCTTCTTGTTGAGTTCCTCTAAACCTTTAGAGCTTACATGCCCAAATTTTCTACGCCATAACAAAATATTAACAGTTTTTTATTGTAGACACTACACAATTTTCAAGAATGGGTCTTACCATTAGAAACATATATCCCTTTGGTAAGGGATCCCTTGATGATGGTTCTTGATCCTTTATAGATCTTGAGACATCTTGATTCAGGTTTCAAAGTGAATCCTTTTTTTATCAAGGATCCCTAATGAGATTAATAATATATGAATGTTAGGGACCCACCTTATATAAATTAAGGTGATGATGGATTCATAATCTAACTCTATTAGAAAATAGCCTCTTACCTCAACTTTTTTCATCTTATTGTTCCCTCAGAGGATATCCCCCTCATCTTTTTCAACCAGCTCTGAAAATAAATCTCTATATGGACACATGTAAAAAGAATATCTTAAGTCTATGACCCACGGTAGATTGATAATGTGGCTGGATACATTCATGACTTTGGTAGTTTCATATCTTGAGTCAACAAAAAGTGACCAGTCCATAGTTTTTTTGGGTTCTATCTCACACTTGAGCTTCCTAGACATAGAAATAATGTGCCTGGTTTTACCACCGTGAAAGCACATGATTTTTCTATCTTTAGAACTAGTCATTGGATTGGATTCTTTACTACTCTTAATTTTTTCTCAATTGAACTATTTATTTTTACCTTTAATTTGATGTTTCCCCTTGTAAACACACTCCCAGCCTCACCTTTTATCTTAGGTCAAGAAATAAATTCCTTAGACAGAAGGGATGATTTAACTTCTTCTAAAGTTAAAAAGTCTCAACCATACATCATTGTATCGACAAGGGTTTTATAGATATGGTCAAAATATATTAAGAGTATCATCACCTAATCCTCATCATCTATAGAAACATTGATATTAGCTAAGTCTAACATGACTTGATTAAATTCATCTAAATGGGTTTTTACAAAAGTAAAAAATGGATGGAGTCATACTCTCATGGAGTCTCTCTTGAGCTCTAGGGTTTCCCCTTCCCTTGTTCTCAATATTTATTCCCCCTTCCCTCAATGGGTATTTCCCGACTCGTGTTTCTCTCACTCGAACACAGTTTCGTTGATGTTCTTCCAAGGTCAGTCATCCTGTTTCAGTTCCCAGTTTAGTGGAATGTTATTTTAAGGTGGTCATCACCCAAGTATGTTTTAGGAGTCAACCTTGTGTATCCTACCAGACCTGGTTAGTGGTCCTCCTATCCAAAATTGGCATTGGCATATCTATCATGTGTGGACGGATCCAGATGTTTCATTGTGTTTTCTCTCTGGAAATAGAATTAGGTTTTTTTCCTTTGTGGTTTGATTCATATTAATTTATTTGGGGGTGATCTTTCCCTCACCACTCTCATAGACATGTTGACGCTACAAAAATGTGGAGCAAGGGTTAGAGAGAAATAATGATGCGTGGATTCATCTTTTCATTGCTGATTGTTATGGGGTGGTGATTTGGGGTTTCTTATTTTGTTGTTTCTCTATTATAGTGAATGCTTATTGTCATAGTGGTTTCTTACTCACTTCTATTGCTTTAGAAATCTGGTGTCTTTTCTGGGTGGTGTTTCTGACCAAGGGGATGGAGTTCCTATTAAAGATCATTGTTATTTGTCGATGACCTAGATGATATAACTCTACTATTTCTTCCCGATAGTCTCTCCCACACCATATCGGTCTGGTGTATTGACGTTCTCAAAGGTTTTGGGATGTGTAGTTTGATCAGTTACTGGTGTTAGAGGAGGTGTGACTGATGCAGGATCTATTCATTGGGTTTCTGATGGTGTTATCTATTTTTTCTCTCAATCTGTCTGCTACTATGGAATGGCGGTTATGGAGTTTTATAAGTCTTTACTTATCGTTAGTGGAGCTTTTCTTGGTGTTGGTCTTGATCTCGGTAATGGTTTTGGAGTTTGTTAATGGTCGAAAGTTTCATTTTGAAGGTTTTGTGTTTTTTTGAAGAAGATGAAGGTGCGTGATGATGACGATAATGGATTTTGGTAGTTGTTCTATGTCGGAGATCTGGTATGATGAAGAGTTTGATTTGTATATGAGACATGAGGTGGTACATTCCTTGAGTAGGTGATGATGTTATAGTTTGAATATTGAATCTGTTTTTTGTGGTGTATGTGTGGTAGTGACTGGTTGTGTAAGGTTCCCACTTTACTAAAAAGTGGTTTCTCAAAATAATAAAAAAATGGATTGAGTTGAAAAAAGTACCAGACTTCATTTTAAATGTAAACATATGTTGATTCTCATAATTTCTTCCTACCAATGAGACAGACATGTATAATTTCTCCAGTTAATCTATATTCTAGTAGTGGAAGACTCATATCAGACTTCTCTATGGATCTTTTCAACTAAGGAAAGTAAAAGGGAGTTATGGGACATAATAAGTATATAAGAGGGAACCTGTTGGTATTCTAAAATGGTCTGACCAGTTTCCTTAATAATTATAACGAGATTCGTAGGCCCAAATAGGGAATCAATTAAACTATGTTGAACAGACAATGCCATAATTTTAATTCACCATAACATGAAATTTTTTTCTCCGTCAAACATCTAAATTTTGTATCGCATTGTAGACTTGTCTATCCAGATGAGTGAATTTTGAGTAGTTGGTGACAATGTTAGGCATACACACCCTAATAATTGACAAATATCATTAGATATACATGCACCATGAGATACTAAATATGAATAACTTTAATGAATACAATGGTTTCAATAAAAAAATCAATTAAACATATAGGAATTAAACCGAGATATGAATGCAAAAAATGGAAAGAAAACCCAAATTAATGAAATTGTATATGGAACACCAGAAACCTTATTTTAATAAACTATAAATGGAAATCGAAATCAAAGATCATAGTAATCCAAAGAGGCTTTGATACCACTTGTTGTGTTTTATGGGTAGTGACAATGAGACCAAACAACTATAGAAGAACAAAAGGACAAAATTTTGAACTGTGGGTTTTGATAATGCCAAACTAAAGTTGAATAAAAATTTCATGAAAATAATGAAAGAGGTAAATGTACATGAGGATTTAACATGCTTAGGTCCTTTAGGGGACCTACTTCACAGCAAGAATGCCACACAAAAAATATTTTGTTATTACTCAAAAGGAAAATGAAAATTAAACAAGGGATGAAATCCAATGTGAAAGAAATATACAAGAATAAACTAAACAATATTTACAAAAAATAAATGGAAATGAAACTACAAGTAAATACTTGTAGTGTAGAATGATAATATACCTGGAATTCCTAGTCTCTTCAATATACCACTGGACGTATGACCTCCTGGATTTGACAAAGAATTTGTTAGGTCCTCCTACCATGTTCCTGTATTCATTGATATAATGGCCTCAAATATTCCAACAGGGGAGGATTTCACCTCCACCATACACAGCTACGAGATGATGTCAATGAAGCGCAACAAGCCAGGACAACACTCTGAATTTCCATAGGACAAAGGGAAAATATTCTAGGGTTTCCATATGAGAAAACCAAGATCTCAACGATGTTGGGAGGAAACAAGGGAACTGAATAAAAAACATTGATGGGATTCCATGAAAGGGAAATAAAACCCCCTATCACCACCTAACCCTTCGAACAGAATGATGAATTAGGAAGCACCATGAAGCAAGCTCATAACCACAAAGCCAAAAAAACTAGCGCACATGGATTTTTAGATGTATAGGGGAGACACAGATAATAAAATATAGAAAAAATAGCACCCAAATTTTTTTTTATTACCTACATGCCATACCATGCTATCCATTAAACAAAAACATAGAAAAGCAGCCCAAAACTAGCACCCCGGTATAACAACATATATCCAACAGGAATAAAAAAGGCTAATCAAAGAGAAGACATGGGTTATAAAAAATAAATAACGGTAGAACATATTAAAAAATATATAATATGAAAACACAACTAAGAAAACATTACTTCACACAAGTAAAACTGGTTATTTAGGAAACCTAAATAATACTCAAAATAGGAAGGTAGGTTTGGAATGTGAGGCTTTGGTTGATGGAAGTGAGAATTCCTTGTAGCCTCTTGAAGGGCATTACAAGGTACATAAAATGAATCATCCATCATCAAATTAGGTTTCCCAACCATGTTTGGGGAATTGAAAAAAATTTGAGTGATTAAATTAGAACCTTCAGGATAAAGAGAATAAAGAGTGGAAATTTATAGAACATAGGGAAAGGAAATATTCATGGGTTGTAGGTCGAGAGATAAGTCAAGAATAGAAGGATGGATCAATTTAAGATAACATAGGAGTTGAAAAAAACACTCAAGATTCATCTAATTATGTAAATGTATTTCAGGCAGAAGATAATTTCTAATCAAGAATGAGGAAATAAACAAAGTGTAATTGATGCAAGAGATTTTTCATTTACTACAGGGGGAAAATAAGAGCTATAATGATTATTCAAATATATCAAAATTGGAAGAGACATAATTTATGGGTAAATCATCCAACTCCAAGGATACTTGTCACAAATTAAAAATTTATGACCAAGACGCTAAACTATTGGATGAACCCTTGGAAGGCTGGTGAATATTCTTATTTTCTACCCAATTCATTAAAAGGATGAAAATAGACTATATTATATTTGGTAAGGATACAGTTCAAGAATGAAACAATTCTCAATACATTTATATATATGTGACATTGTATGACCTTGAAAAAGTTATTAATTTGATATATCCTCAGGTCCTGAATAAATTAAATTACTGATGGTGTCTCTCATAATTGGATGTTCCTTTTCTATAATGTTTCCCAACATATTTCTCCGTTTATGAATTCATGGTGGTTTGTGATTTCATAGAATATAAAATTGATGAAAATAATATGTGTCATATTGATCTTGAAATGAGGAATCTAGCATTGTAATATGGGCATGATTCTCCAGGTGTTCCCTTTTTGGTTGTTTTTTCCTCTAGTAGTATCATTTTTTATGGTTGTGGTTTTTTATGGAGAATCCTTTTTTATATGGTTTAGTTTCCATAATTTCTATTTTTTGGAGGTCCTCCTCACATGTATACCCCATGTGACACTTAAAAACCCAAAGAAAATGTAGATATATTTTTTAGGGGAGTGGAAAATATTTTTAGGTGGATGTTTTTAGGGCCTCGGTGTGTGCCTATTTTCATCTCACACACCTCATTAAGGTTTCACCAAATAGTTTTCAAATCTAAAACAAATGAAATTCATTGGTTATGACCATATTTTATATGTGGTAGTATTTGATCCATTTTTGGGGGTTTTTTATTTTCATCTTTTATTTGGAAATAAATCATCTACATTTCACATTAATATCTATTTGGGTTTCTTTATCAGGTTACATTCTTCATTTGAGACTACTTTCAGACTGCATCAGTCTTCTATATTTGATCCATTATTTAATCAGAGTATTATTTTTGAGATCCCACTCATATTTGGGAGTCTCTACTTTATACTCTTGATTATTGGTGGATCCTACATTCTAGACTAGGTTCCATGGTTTTTCCTTTTTGTGTTTTCTACATTTAAATTTTTTGGTGTCAAAAATTTATTTTTCTGCACATATTATTTGATCATTGTAAATATGCTTTAATTTTTTGCAGGTCTGTTTGAATGGAAATTAATTTATTCTCATTGTGTGTTCTCTTTTTCTCATATTCATCAATTTCCGTCTTTCCCAACTTGTTCTTGGTGTTTCGGTTTGATTTGGTAAATGGTTTTAAGGGTTACCACTAATCCCTTAATGTGATTTATATTTAAAAATAAACAATTTAATTTGGCATATATATATTGGTACATGTATATGAATAATATTTTAAAAAAAATTGATTATCCAATTATTTACGAAACATATTATCACGTATATTAATAATCATAATGTAGATAATAATATTATTAATATAACTATTATATATAATCAAAGAAAACTATATTTTTTTCCCTAGTGTCCAAATTCGATAATTAAATCATCAATTTGACTTGATTGTCCTAAAATATAACAATGGTGATATTTTAGTGCTCCATGAATATTGTTTAAGGTGTGTGTTGGAAAATTTAAAATATTAGACCTCATGATTGATAGAAACATAGACCATGAATATTTTGAAATTTCCTATTTTACCTATTTTTAAAAATATATCATAGTGACACCCTCCATTGAGTGATGGAAAAATATATGATGATAAAATTTATAAAATATGATTTGGATGTTATGATGTGTGTGGATACTCAGAAAATTATTTTAATTATCATGATACATAAGAAGATTTAGGTTTTACCTATGATAATGTGTATAATTACAATGAATCTTATTGATTATTGAATCAGTATGAAATGAGGATTGGGTAATGTTATTCATGGTGGTAAGTGGTGATGAGCATTTAGAATGTATTATGGTCCAAGAGGTGGTTTCATAGAATTTAAGGTAGTTAATGTAATCTGAAATTAATCTTGATTTTGTGATACTCGTATTCAACTTAAATTAATATATTATTCTTTCCACAGATATGGAATAAACATAATGTAGTGAAAAATTAGACTTTGAGATATTAATGACACTAAACTATGGTGTGATGTAGTGTAGCATGAACTTTACGATATGGAGTTTTTCATTAATGTGATATCATAGATTATGGTATTCATTATTTTTCATGTTGTATATTATTTTTGGGTGACATATATGGATTTTTGTACATTTATTGGAGTGATATTATTCCATTGCATTCTATGAAACCATATTAGGATTGTTTCTTGAACAAAATGTGGCATGAATCTTTATTTTGGGAGGTTTATTATGGTAGCACAATCATTTACTTGTGGTTCACCATTTTTTTAGCCCAAGATGGGGTGGACCAATATTTGGGTCAGATCACCTATCTCATACTGTTTCTAATGGGGTTTTATCATGGAACCAGGAACACCCAACATTTCTCACATCTGTATCGAGCTATGAGGATTTTTTTCAAAGGTATGTGGTTATTATGGTTCATTTCCAATGTCTTTTAGGAACTCACATTGGTTAAGAGGATGTAACGTTATACTCATGAAAACCTATTGGAGGGAATTATTTCCTACTCTGGGACTCATAGATTTAAGATATGTTCATAAATATTTCTCTGATCCTAAAACCTAACTTTTTATCTTAATTTTTGATAATAAACTGATTGTGAGCGTCTATACACTTCAGAGTTAGTCCATTAATATGGAAGTCTATATTTATCATAGGTTCTCCATCTATGATAGCTATTATGTATACCAGAGGTTATAAAACATGTTACTCCTTATAAGTTAATGATATTAGCTTGGGGTTGCTATTTTTTTGAGCTATACATCCGGATTCACTAGATTTTATCGCCATTTGGGATAGTGGTAGGTGTTTATGGTGTCAGGATCAAACTCATAAAGTTTATTCCTATATATCCTTACAAAATTAATCAAAACCCACATAGTTTGATGCCACATAGTGAGACACGTCGTACCTTTTATGTTTATGTGGTGAGGACCATTCAAATTCATGTTAATTAATGTTGTGCAGAAGGGATGATTAAGAGAAAGGGGCCTAACAATGGTTAGTGAAGGGATTACACTTGAAAAACCAATTTCAATTGACCTCATAGAGAGTATGGCCTAATGAGGGTGGTTTGATATCACATGGATAATCTCCCAAAGAAGATCACCCCCATCTGGGATATATCCCAATGAGTTTGGATTGATATCACAAGGAGTATGACCCTATGAAAATAAACTCCTTCGGGAGTATAACGTAGTGAGGACGGTATGAATTCACAAGGTGTATGACCATATAAAGGAGACCCCCCAGAATATGACCTAGTGGGGATGATATGATGTATTAAGGAATATGGATCTATGCAGATGGGGTCAATTGTAGATATTTCCCAATGAGAATGGATTGCATGACCTGAAATGATTATGTTCCTCTGGGTTTGGGCATGAGATTATCAAGGATATATCCTAATAAAATGTGGTTGATATGGAATATGTCATGAATGGATGTGGCTTATAGACTCATGAGAGTAAGTCTAGAATATAAAGGGATATAAACAAACTTATGAGTAATATGAACTCAGGATGAAGAATGGTTAATGATATTGCATTAGAACCCCATGGAGGCATCCTACACATCCTATTGAGATAGGAATCAAAGCCAACATAGTTCGAGTGATATGGATTGAAGTCATATGAAAGAACCATACCATGAAATTTAATTTCATGTAGTAAGGACATATATGAGGAACTTTAAATAAAAGATACGGGGGATTGATCCTCAGAGAGGCATCCTATGTATCTTATGAATACATGACTCAAAGTCTACATAGTTATAAAGAAAATAATGTTTGGACTTCCACCTAAGGGGGAGGCCCATATTAGAGGAATTTGTATCATTCTAATGGCATGATCACTATAGGTCTCTTTTCCAATGTGATTTGTTCTTGGTATAAGAAAAAAATATAACAAAATATCATAAACAATTCATGATTGTGTAATAATATATCTATAAAATTCTTACAGATTGAGGATACCTTGAGATGCCTCATTAGGAGTATGACCCTTTGAAGGATAGAATATGTGGTCGAGGCTTACACCTAAGGAGTATTCCCATGATGGGGGTGTTTTTTATCTTAATGGAAGGATCTATAATGTCCTGGGTATTGAAATGGGTCATTTTTTCTGGATATGTTAAACTTTTTGAGATTGGCAGTCATTAAAAATTAAATTCCATGTTTCAAAACCTAATTCCAAAAGTTTGATAGCTCAATGATCTCATTTTTAGGTGGGTTTTATGTTTTATTGTAATTCTTGGAGTTTTTTGGAAACATAGAAAGAAGGATAGATGGCATGGGATGTTGATGATAGCTCCATCCAAAAATTCACTTCATGTATTATTTACACGATGTGACAATGATTTACATGGCATGAAGAATGGTATGAAATCTGGTGGTTCTTAACTCAAGGAATTCACAACATGTATCAAATACATGTTGTGAATATTTTTCACATCATATACTGAATACATGACTTGAAACCTATGGGATTTTTTTAAACCACAAGGGGATTGACCCCCCTCATTTATCCTTCTTTCACAGAGGTAGGAGCATCTAGGGGGTCTCTCAACACCACCCTCTTCTCCTGTTTTGGTTTTAATCATTCCTTTACATCTGATCTCTAATATGAGAATTTTCTATCTCATTATTAGTGTAGAGGTAATTCCTTCAATCGTCTTACTTCCTCTTCCAATTTCCCTCTATTAGAGTTGGTTCCCAAAAACCAACTTATTTTTACTTAATGTTAACTTGTATTAATTTTTTTAATATTAATAAACTCTTAATAACATCATGATTATTATTCTATGTGACATTGTATATGATAATGTCGTAAGAGTAGTTGCCTCACTAATAGGTTGTAACATTTCCCTGCTATAATTAGAATACAAAAGTTCCACAAAAGTATTCTTAAATATATTTTTTTATATTCACATAAAATAATTTTAAGGACAAAAATGATTTAAGATATCATGATTGAAGTCTCATAGGAATTTGAGGAACCTTCTCATGGTGTACACCCATGGTAATATCAAGTATAGGATATTATGAGAATGAGACCCGCCCATAGGAAATCCAAATTTATATGATTCATTATATATTTCTATATATGAACATTTTTATTGATCTTTATAATTTAATATTATTATTAATGATTTTTATAACACATGTACTTTGATGTATTGACAAAAACTGGGATGAAATATGTTCGTGGAAATATAGGATACATTGGGTACATAACGAGTAATATCTCATTAATGAATAATGTAAGAAAGGATTTTTCCCTTATATTTTTTTAAAGAAATATGATATCATAGTATCTTTTATGGAAATGATATATCCTAAATAAATCCAAGGTCGTGGTGTTTTATAGGAAATCCCAATTTCTAAAAATTCAAAGAATGAGACTTTGATCACATAGCTTAATGCCACCAGCATGCAACCTTCTTGATTAGAGATATCACGGTAAAAGTATTATATTACATAGTAAGAATATGTATGAGGTATTATATCATTGTGGAATTAAATTATTTCTCTATGTGTTCCTTGGGGTGTTTCTAGATTCTAACCTTGGACTTTAGGCTTCATTACCTAATGGCTCGGAGAAAAAGGTCTAGAGGTTCACACACTATGTTTACCAAAAATCACAGTTATATAATCTATTATTTAAAAAGTTAAATAAATGTTTTTTCCATGCATGGTTTAATAATTATTCATGTTCTCTTGATCACATATATTTTATTTCCAGTTCTTTAAGATAATATTTTGTGAGCAGAATACATAATAAATATTTGTTTAATATTTAGGGGAAATAATATTTATTTATTTATTATTGAATAATTTAGTGATATTTATTTTTTAAATAAATAGTCACTATTTTAGTATTAATAAATATTATAGGGGAAAGGGGCACCAAGTTTAATGATCCAGAAAGAAATAATTTATATTGAATATTATATTAATATATAATATTTAATTTTAATTCTCAAGTTTAACACATGTCAAGAAATAATAATAATAATATTATTATAGATTTGGGGTTCCATGAGGATTAAATAAATAGTAAGGTACACTTGTGCAATTATTTATTCTAACACTAGAAGTATATAAACCCAGTTATATTATTTTCTTAAGAGAGACAATTCATTTTTTTTTGGACAACTGAATTTGAAGAATCATTTTGAATCCCTAGGGAGATCCCTTCTCTAAGAACTCTCTCAATAATAGAGATAAATCATCCTCCACTTTCCACTTTAGAGACTAGAGAGATTAAGGAGAATCAATTGAAAGACATTCTCGGGGTGATAAAAGGCAAACGAAGAAAGTGATAGGGTCTAATGTGCCCGCACCTGAAAATTCCTACAACAAAATTTAGATATTTGTGGACCACATGTGGATCATCGATAGAGGGAATCTAAAATAGATTCTGACCAAAAAATTAGAGATTCCTGGACCACTTGTGGATCACCGATAGTGGGGATCTAATCTTGATTCTGATAATGTAATAATGGTATAAAATAGATCCATTATCATATATATCATAGAAGAAATAATTTCTCATAATTTAATTCATTATTTTCTTAAATTAATTATAAATAATATATGACGATCCTATGCTTTGGTTCTGACATTTATAAATTGTTTATATTGTTTAATTAAATTTTATTTATCACAACATTCATCATCATGTAAATCTTGGAATAATCATCAATCATGAAAATAAATTTGGTCATGAATCAATATAGGCTTTCTCTACACCCAAAACATAGGAGTGGTATCTAAGGGGTCACATAATTATTTATACTTATTTGAAGATAATTTATTGATTTAAGAATTTATTATTGGTTTTAAATTCCAGTTTAATTTTTCTTTAATAGAAATTATGAGATCTATTTTCTCCCACTTAAATTATCATAAATATAATCAAATTAATTAATTTTATGAATAAAATAAATTAAAATATATCATTTAGAGGCACCGAGGAATCTATATGGATTTCACAAGAATACACGCCATGTATCACTGACGTACATGTTCTGAACTAGTGCTTAATGAAATAATAATTAATTTTGAATTAATTCAAGTCATGTGAATTAATAACACGTGATGAATTTAATTGTACACCACATGTGGACTAGGCCAGCATGGTTTATAGACAGCTGGAGTACACACCATGTAACTATTATACAAGGTGTGTAGTCCTTTAGTCACATATGGGTCATGTATCTTCTTACATGGTTTACATGACTGGTGGTCATGTAAATCTGAGTTCACATGCTGTGTAGCCCAAGTACATACCATGCACTCCAAAATTTCCCATGGCATGGTTACACTCTGAGTCCCTAGGTGTGTTCCACCAATAGAAATTGATAATAATTCCCACTGTGTATCTTAAATGTACACATGGTGTAATTTTATAAAATTAAATATAGAATAAAATTAATTTATTATACTATGAAAACCTTATCAATATGTGATTTTTTGTGGTCATTAAGTTGAGAGGACATGCCATGTGATGGATTTTTATATATATAAATTTCAATTTATTTTTTTCATAATGTCCAAATATTTATATCATGTATATGTAATATTACAGTAACTACTCTATGCACATTGAATCATTACATGCTATATAAATACAATGTGTTATATGTGGTGATTAAGTTGATAATACATGTCATGAAATTATGTGATAAGTCAGGCATGCCACATGTCGCAAGAATAAAGAGTATATGAGTATAATATTTGTTTGTTTGTTCAGAAAGGTACTTCCCACGCTTCCTCCAAGGTATCGTTTTAAATGTCAATTTTAAATAAATTTATTTAATTTGTTTAAAATTATGATAAATGAGAATATAAAGAAAATTGGGTTGAGGATTAAGGTAAAATAATTTATTAATTAAATAATATAATTAATTCATTCGATCATGATGTATCTTAACTAATAATGATTAGAATTGAATGCTAATTTTATTAATACATAATGTTTTTCATGAATGTGGATGATCATGTGCCTAGACCAGACCTTTGTATGCAATTGGTTTCATTTAATTTATTATCAAATTAAATTTTTGGCATGAATTTCATCTCTCATCTCATTATATAAAGGCATATATACCAATGTTTTCTTTTATGTTAACCCCTTAACCAATCCTTTAGTTCCCCTCACATGTGTGTGAGTAAAAACATATGTAATGGTTGAAGCTCCTATGCTAGTGGAGGTGGTTAAAGTTTGGAGATGAAGTGAAACTAATCCAAGAGAGATACATAGTTGGACAGGTGGAAAGAAACAACACAAACCATAGATGGTTCAAGGTGTTTTTCCCTGAGGTCAATTGTTAGTTTATCATCTTCTATATATAATAACCATTAGTAAAATCTCATGATCATACCGATTTATATTTTTATTTTTTCCTAGTTTCATGGTTATTTCATTGTATATATTTTTTGGTGATCATATGAATTAATGAATTAACAAGAATGTAATATAGAACTAAAATAAATTTTCTTATGTGTAAATATTACCTAAGATATAGTTAATCACTGGTAATTAAACATAATATTATCAATCATGTAATAAAGGTAATAATTGGAAATTTATGCATAAAGATAAAATCCCTCAATTATACATATTAAGTCAGTGTATCCTTGCACTACATTAGTTATGCTCAAACCACAGTTCAAATTCCTTGACCATCAAAAGTGGGGGTGCTTTCAATTATCGAGTAATTCAAAGTTAATATTTTGAGTTGACATAATTTAGTTAAAAAAAGGTTTGACTTATAAAGTATAACATGGTTTAAATGAGATACAAAAGTTAAGGAAACCCAATTTAAGGATTTCATGATTGGGGAGTCCACTCAACAAATCAAGGAAATATGAGTTAATACAGTTGAAATTTGGAATGCCTACCTAAAACCCATAAAATTTCTTGACTAGACAAAGATTGGGAGATGATGAGGGAAATATGGATCCTTTCCACTAAAATTTCCAAGAAACATGATATTTTGAATCTAATGGATATGGTTCTTGAGTTTCAATAAAATAGTGGGATATTAATAAATATAATATTTATTTATTTGTCTAAATTTTATCAGATAAAGTACAAAAACTCTACACATATTATTTTTTGGAATCCAAAACAAAAATGAATTCAAAAATATCATTGTTATCCATAATTGACAAGGATTTCCTTATCACTAGAAAAAAATCCAATATTGTCAAAGGAACATACGTGTTATCCTACACCATTAAAGGAAATTGTATGTATTGGATGAAACTATTCCTGATGCACCTGATAATGAGGCTAGTGATGACATATATGTGTATAGAATGATGTCTCACCTATAATATACCCATCATGATAATCCAAGAAAATAGAGATATGATATCTTCAATTCACTTTTTAAAACTAATCTTGGAGATTCATCACCAATTGGGCCTCATGTACTCAAGATTATTATCTACATTGAAGACTTAGACATCTTAGGGATTAAATTTTTGATGAGTTGCACATAAATCCCATACTTTTCTCACTACCCAAAACACTCTCTAGTTTTATTATAAATTATAACATGATAAATAATGTGAAGAGTATTATGGAATGTATTTCTCTAATTCTCTTAGTGGATCAGGACATGGGGCATGAAAAACTCATAGTCCTTATCATGAATAAGAAAATGAAGAACAAGGTGAAGGGTCCCAAGACTCATAATAAGTCTAAATATCTTGATCGTCTTCCTTTAAAGAAGAGGAATATCCAGTGGGGGAGAATGGAAAAATATGCAGTATGTTTTAAATATAGAAATAAAGGCCACTGGAATAAGAACTACACACATAATTAAGGGAAATACAAAGGTGCATTCATTATCAAATATAATCTATCAATATCCATACATTGGGTATTAAATACAACTTTTGGTTCTCACATCTATATCCAAATATAGGAAATATGTAGATTCTAAAATATTTCGAGAAGATAGGTGGATTTGTATGTTCCAAATATTTTAAGGCTAGCTGATATATCCATTAGTGACTACCACCTTCCATTGACAACATGAATGATATTTTTTTTGGGATTGATATTATGTACCAATTTTTACCGAGAACCTAATATCTATGTCATTACTAAATGTAGATGGTTTTATTTTCATGTTTGGAAATAAAGGATTCTTCTTTTATAAATACAACATACATTAAGGTATGTAACATTTAAATAATGTTTTTTTATGGATTAGATTATGAAATTTATGTATTTGTAATAGATAACTAATCATGTTCACACAAATCAAATAACACTTGGTTATGGAATCACCATTTCAGTCATGTAAATGAGAGGATTTGGACAAAGAATTGTTAAGATAGTTATTTAGACTCTTTTGATCTAAAACAACATGAAATATTCTATTCTTGTTTACCAGGAAGAATGATCAAAACATTATTCCATAGTTAGGGTGAAAGGTCCATAGATATTTTAGGATTGGAACACACTGATGTGTTTGGTCCATTTATAGTAGAAGCTAGAGGTTGGTATTCATACTTCATAACTTTTTCTGATGAATTGAGTAGATATGTCCAAGTATACTTTATGGGGTATAATTTTTTTCATTTTATAAATTCAATGAATTCAAGAATTATGTAGAGAATAAACTTGGAAAGAAGATAAATAATCATTGATCGGATCAAGGTGGTGAATATCTTAACCAAGAGTTTATCAACTTTTTATGAGAGTTTGGGATTTTATCTCAACACACTTCACCTTACACACTAAAATGGAATGGTGTTAGTGAAAGGATCAACCATACTGTATTATACATGGTAAGGTCAATGACGAGTCATGAATATATTCTATTATTCATTTCGGGATATGACTTAAAAACTAAGGTATACACACTAAACTGAGTTCCAACTAAAGCGTAAAATATAATTTCCTCTGAGTTATGGAGTGTAAAGAAACCTCTTTTTTCACATACACATGTATGGGATATTGGGGATTTTTTAGGGAATTTTCTGGAAAAAAACATGCACCTTTAGGCATAAGGTGTGTCATTATTGGTCATCCTAAGGAAACAAAGGGATACTACCTATACAATCCCTCAGAAAAAAAAAATTTGTTACTAGAAAATCCATCTTTCTTGAGGGGGTGAACATAATAAAAATTATAGTAGGAGAAAGAATGACTTAAATGATGTTGATGGTCAAGATACCCAAGAGTTGGTATGGGAATAAATTCCATAGGTCCCTATGGAAGAATTAGTTCCCCAAACACAATTACTATTTATGAGTACTAAAGAGGAAATAGTACCAAAGAGATATAGTTATCTAGTCACTGAAGATGGTGACTCGTTTTTTTAATTATGAGCCTATCTCCTAAAAAGATGTAGTAGAGATCTCATAATATTTACAATAGAAAGAGTCCATAAATTCTAAAATGTATTCCATGTATCATAACCAAGTTTAGGTTCCGGTCAATGTGCGAGTTGATATAAATCTCATACGGTGAAATCGGTTATTCAATAGAAAAATAGAAATGGAAGGCAAGCTAAATACCTATAAATCAAGGCTAGTGGATAGAGGGTTCAAACTACATTAATTAATTAACTATGATTAATCCTTTTGACCAGTTTACATGTTTAAATCCTTCATAATTATACTTACTATAAAATATTACCATGTCTATGAAATTTGGAAGATGGATGTCAAAATCACTTTCCTTAATAAGAACCTTCAGGAAGATGTATATATGACACAATGAGAAGGTTTTATGACTCCAGGTGATTCCAATAAGATATAAAATTTTATAGATCCATTTCTGTCTTGAAGCAAGAATAAAGTTCATGGAACATTCGATTTGATGAAGCTATAAAAGAATTTTATTTCATTAAGAATGAATGCGAGACATGTATTTACAAGAGGTTTAGTGGTAATACTATCATTACAATAGTAGTTTATATTAGTGAAATATTACTTATTGGAAATGACATACCAATCATCCATTTTTTTAAGGACTGGTTAAACACGTGTTTCTCCATGAAGGACTTATGTGAAGCAACCTATATTATAGGTATCAGGATCATTAATGATAGATAATAGAGTCTATTTGGAGTAAGTATAAATATATACATTTAAAATAAACTAAATATATTTAGTATGGAACAATCCAAGAGGGAATTGGTTCCTATGTCACATGGTATATATCTCTCTAAGAAAATGTGTCCTCAGACACAATAGGAGAATGAGAGAATGAGTAAGATCTCTTATGATTTAGTGATATGACCTATCATGTATTCCATGTTATGTAATATAGTTGATGTTTCGTATGCATTGATCATGGTAGAAACATATCAAGCATCTCCAGGAGAAAAAATGGTATAATTTTAAGGCTATCCTTAAGTATTTCATAATAACTAAGGATATGTTCTTGGTTTATGGAGGACATGAGGAGTTGGTCAATAGTGGTTATAATAATTCTATTTTTAAAACAAAACAAAATGATCTAAAGTAATAGTTAGGATATTTTTTCTATCTCAATTGAGAATCTATGAGTTGGAAGAGTTAAAATCACCTATTTGTCGACGATTATACAGTAAAGACTGAGTATATAGAAGATTATAATGTAGCCAAGGAATCCATTTGGATATGAAACTTTTTCTATGAGCATGATGATATACTTAGAAATAAAGATATTATCACAGTGTATTATGATAATACTATAGTGGTGGATCTGGATAAAGAGTCATGGTCACACCAATGAAAAAACCACACACTCTAGAAGAATCACATCTTGATGGATTTTTATTAAAGTGGTGAAGTTGTAGTAAGTATAGTTTTCATAAAAGAAAACATGGTATACAAATTAAATAATTACTTGTCTCAGCTGAATCATATGTATCATCACTACTCGAATGTGATCCTATACAAATATTCTTATACCCAAAGTTTAGAAAAGCTATGGGTATAGAGTATCAAGATAATATTATAATATTGATTTTAAAAAATTGTTGGTATGGGATGGTCTATACCAATGATTTTTTAAAAATCATGGGTATAGACCTTTAGATAGGGAGGCCTACACAAGAACCTCCTCCCCTCCTCATTCAAACCCTAGTTACTACCACGCGTCCACATGTACCCCTCCCCTCATGTGATTTTGGCCACCACTCTCCCCTCATGAAGCAGATTTGGTATACCCCTTCCCATCCTTAGGAAATTTAGGCAATCCCGCTTCGCTCCTTAGGTGAATTTGGTATAACTTAGGTGATATTTAACCCCTTAGAAGGTGGTATTCCTCTATTTTTGTTGATTTTTTTGGTTATGATCTTCGAGGGGTAAGATTTATTTCCCTTATCTTATTTCTTCTCTATAGTTTTTTAATATTTTTCATGTGTTTTACTTTATAGAGGCATGATTTTATATTTCAATTTATGCGTTTTGATCTCTTTTGAATGATATCCCATTTTGGGGATTATAATCATTGAGTTTAGAGCAGTTCAAGCTTGAGGAAGTCTTTCCAAGTTATTTAATAGCGACCTCATTACGTTCCTAGTTTGAGTGATGGGTCCTTTAGAAATTGAATGTGATTCATTTTTTTGTTTTACCATATGTGGTGTTCTCTATAGACCATTTTTTAGTTGGTTTGGTCATGGAAAGAATGTAGGGGGAATATATGTGTCATTGGGGGCATATTTTGTTTCTGATAGTATCATGGAATTATCTAGGCCATGTATTATATTGTAATTGAAGTGAGATGTTATTCGATGTATTTAGATATAAACACCCTCATATACCTAATGTGACCCTTATGTTAGAGTCATTTTATTTATTAATATTTTGTATCACCCCTTATTGAACTCTTTATTTGGAAATGGTTTTTATTTTAAATTAATGACATATGTGTGATGTGTGAAAGGAAAATTTAATTTAATGGTGGTTTTAAACATTATAATTGGATGATATTCCATTTTAATTGTTTTTGAAAACTCCTAAATAGATTTTAATGAATATTTTGTGTTTAATGATTTAGTGGTGAGAACAGATTGTATTTTTGAAAAGTATTCTTATTTTAAATGGATTTTAAACCTAGTGATTGGGAGTTTTAAAAAGTGTTAAAAGTAATTAACAAGGATTTTTTTATTTTAAAAATGATTTGTTTAACCCATATTCTCTATATTAGAATTTTTTTCAGTATTTTTTTATTTCTAAATAAGAATTTTTGATGTTTAAAAAATTTTAAAAAATAAAAAATGGATTGTTTTATTTAAAAATGAAGAGTTATCTCTTGCGGATTATGTTTTAAAACACATTAGTGGATGTGAATGTTTTCCAATGTGGGGTAAAGGGAAGTGTGGGTATCCATTTAATTTCAAGAATTGTTTTAATAAAATTAGTATCAAAAGTAAGTTGATATTTCTTTTTAAAGGGTAAGTTAACATGGAATTACAAGAATGCAACATTAAATCCATGTATTGTTTGGTATTTTATGAAGAATGAGTTTTAATAAAATGTGTGAGACCCTCTTGTTCTTCTTTTCAATCATGTATTACCATTATTTCTTGTGATATCATGAGCAGATGTTTATTATTGGTACATTTGTATGTGCTACTTCTGTATTGAATTAAATGGGGATTCTCCTTGTGACAATATGGGAAGTGATGCATCTGTCATTTAAAATATTTTATAGTTGATATTTTAAATTTCTTGATTATACTCAAATACTTTTACTTTTAATGGTAGACATGGGGTAATGGGGTAAGTGGCTTAGGTGGTTTATTCTATGACTTAGTATTATGTTTTCAATGAACATTGACCAGGACCCCGAGATGTCGTATAGTGGAAATTTCCCCCAAAGACTGGGTGATATTCCAAATTATATAGTAATGTAGTGTGATTCAAGAACGTAGGGTTATTCTATGATGTACTAGAACCCATTTTTTAGAGCACATTTGTCAGATCCATGACACTAGGATCCATTTTATGATCACTTTTGGGGATTTATCTTGTATATTTATTGTATCCTTTTTCTCTTAGATTATTTTCTGTAACCTATGTTACTGTTATTTACCCTTTTTGTGTGGCTTGACATACTGGTTCCTAACATTGCGACTTGTTATTATTTGTGTGTGGTTTAAATCTCTATGGTTTTAATTGATAATTTAAAAAGTTTTAAAATAAATAAAGATAATGTGTAATCATTTAGTTCATTCAAACTATTTTGTAAATGATTTTTAAATGGTGGTTTTTAGTGTAAAATGATGTTCCCAAAATAATTTTATAATAACATTCCTATGAAAGCATGTTTTTTTGTTAGTGAAACTATAAGTGTCTCTTCGTTTTTTTAAAAAAAAATAGACCAATGTGCTAGGTTTTATAGAAATGATAGTTTTCAAAGATGTTTTGGAAAATTTTATGGATGTTAGAATCCTCTTTTGAGTTTGAAATTATTATTTTAGAAATTGGTTTTTGTAATGCGGTATTAAAGTGGAACTTTAAAATGGTGGTTTTTAATTGAGTTATTGGATGGGGGAAAACATTTTCCTGGTAATTTTTACTATTAAATGAAAATACTGGAAAAGTGTTTGAACACACTTTATATTTTTTTTAATTTTATTTCATAAAACCTTATGAAAAAATTTTATTTTTTCATTTCATTCCAGTTTTTTTGAACCTATTGATCTTCTTGGGGAGTTGTTTAGATAGTGGCCATGATAATAAATTCGTAATTGTCAGGGATACCCACCATGGTTTTTTATTTTTAGTCATTTCATATAACATATGTTATTTCTCTTATTATTCTTTATAACTACTAGTATTCTTTGATGAATTTCATATTAAAATTGGTTGTAATGAATTATTATAGTTATGGTTTACTTTTTTATTTGAACATAATTTTATTTCTTTTAATATAATGGATAGAACATGGATGTATCATACTAAATGTATTTAAACCATGTTTTAAAAGAATTTGGAATTATTTATGTTTTTTAATTTTATAATGCTTTAGATGGACGTTTTATATAGTTTCCATGCAATAATTTTGTTAGAAGACCATGGTGAAGCCGGGAAGAAGTTAGCTACCATATAACGAAATATAGATTTCAAAAAACAATTATTTTTGTTATCACTATGGAGATATGGGTAAATATTATACTATTCATGAACAAAAAGAAATAACTGGTATGGATAATTTGATATTGGATCAGTTTTCATTTGTGAATCATCATGGGAGAGACAGTATGCTAGTGAAAATAATAATTGATATCAATACACAGGAGTAAAAGACTAAATATGGTGATGTAGAGAGAGTGAAAAATTAATGGATGATGCCCAAACTCAAGTATACCAAGAATGTATTAAAATGAAAAAGTTATAATTTTTATTATTGTTACATCATCGAGAACCCATGTACGTAATTTCTAATACCACCATTTATTATATTCATACCTTTTAGAAAAATTTTCTTCCTAATTGTGTAAATGTTCACTCAAATCAGTATTAGGTATGAATGTTAGTTAAGAAGATTTGATTTTATACTAATAAATTTCACAATTTTCTATAAAATGTTAGTTTATTTAGGGAGGAATTAGATGACTATAATGACTATAAACAATGTGTTACATCTCGATGGAAGGAAAATACAGATAGAATACCATATTAGGTTACACAAAAAGACATGTGGAACTTTACATTTATTCCTAGGCTTCGAAATATCTTCATGTATACAGAAATATCAGCGAATATGTGATGGCGTGATTTTGAGAGAATTAAAGGCAATGATTAGTTTGTTCATCCTACAGATGGATTGGCATGGTGGGCATTTGATGCACAACATCATAATTTTTCAGCTAAGGTGTGTAATCTGAGTTTGGGTCTATCTAGTGAAAGTTTTAATCAGTTTGGTTAGATGATTACTGCTCATAACACATGGATAGTTTTTATTCATGATTATAATCTTCATTTATTGATATGTATGAAAAATCCATTCACTTTCTTAAGTATACTAACATCTAGACCTTCTAATCCCTATAATTATATAAACGTCTACTTGAATCCTTTAATAATATATTTAAATTTTCTTTCGGAAATGGGTGTGCACACATTATATGATTCTTTGAAAAAAATATTTCAGATGTGTGTTTCCTTTCTATAGATTATAAATTACTTCCTTTCTTATGAAATGATATTTTGTTATAGAAAAATGGAAAACTGTTATATTCTATTAGTATAAAGAATACATGATCAAGAAGGATTAAATATCATCATAGATTCTATTTCCTGAGGAATCAATGAATCTTGCCAATGGATCGTCAATATAGGAAGAATCATTGGAGGATTGATAATATTGTTGACCCTGAATAAACACCTCAATGTCTATTAGTAACTGATGTTCTTAATGAATTGAAATATTTCAGTTTTTTACTAGGTAAATGTTAGATGAAATCGAAAAAGATGAATAATGTTGACACTAAGGCCATATACAATTAGAAAAAGAGGAGTATCTTTTTTGAGTTACCATATTGGTCTACCAATTTATTAAATCATTGTTTAGACGTAATGAACATTGGGGAAAATAGATGTGAAATATTTCTTTCAATACTTCTAAATACCAAGGAGAAGACCAAATATGATTTTCAATATTTTTGGGACCTGATATATTGGGGTATTTGACCAGAACTATATCCTATGTGTATTGGTGAAAACAAATGGAAGGTGACTTATGCTTCTTATATGGTGAAACCATTAGAGAAAATAAATTTCTATATGTGTTGGGGAATATCAATGTTCTTGATGGTTATTCCAAAAAGATATCTAAAAAATTAAATAGATGGAATTTGAAACTAAAATCCCTAAAAACTTATGATTATCACATCCTTCTACATGAATTGATTCCAATAGAAATTAGGAATTTTCTATCCAATAATGAAAGGGTGATAGTGATTCTATTTTTACATGTTTTAGAGATTTTTTTTTCGAAAAGTTTATCCAATTCATTATTTATAATAATGCATCAAGAGTCGCCATTAATTTTGTGTTAGTTAGAAGAACAATTCCCCCCTCATTTTTCACCTACATGCTGCATTTAATAGTTTATCTTCCAATTGAAACACTTCTTGGGGGACCCATTACTTTTTGGTGGATTTATCCTACTAAAATAAATATCTACACAATGAAATATTATGTTCAAAACAATAATTATAATGAAGGTTCAATTTTTAGAGGTTATCTGGCTCAAGAATGTATGGATTTTTGTTCAATGTATTTTTCTGATGTGAGCATGATACATAACCGAACAATGAGAAATGAATATGAGAAATATGGGGAAATTGAACCATAATTTCTATTTCTTCCCTAAACATGAGGAATATGTAGGTCATATACATTGGAATCATTGATCCTAGAAGAGAGGGATATGGTACATCGCACAATATTTCTTAACGGTGGTTTTTTCGATGACTAGGTCAATTAATAATTTGGATATTTATATGTTATCTTATACTATGTCATTTCACATATACCTTGTACTTTTATAATAATTTTTAGGGAACATAAAAAATTATAAGAATATTTCATAGATATTTTCCTTTGAGAGGGAGAGAGTCTTTTCATAGCCAAGAGTTTCCTACATGGTTGAAATCAAAGGTATGACCATTACATTAATTATCATAAAATATAGATATCCATTTAATTATATTATTTATATATATTTCATGTATTTAGTTTACCTATTGACTCCATTTCTAAAGAATTAATATCATGGGATTTTGGTCCCAATTATATGGATTGTGGATGAAATTATTTAATAATCAATGGATAAAAAAATTACAACTGATCTAGAAGTGAAAATGAGAACACAGGATGATGGTGTTATGTTAACTAATATAAAGGATTGTTATAATAGTGTATCAAATAGTCAGTCCTGATATGAAGATGTGAATTATTATAAACTTTTTGAGAAAATATTTTTATTAAATTATTTCTCTCGACGTCATACCACTGGGATGAAATGTAAATTGTCTGACTCAATGATGTGACAAGGTACATTTATTGATGATTTTGGATTCACAGTTATTTACAAGAGTCGATTCCAAGCTATCGATGAACCATACATTTTGGAATCAATGGAAATAATAAGTGTTTTATATGAAAGATCAAATGATACCTGATTATGGTTTCATTAATGAAGTACTTGAAAGACATATTTTTTTGTGTTTATAGGGATTAAATTGAAACCATTGACGCCCCAATTGGTGTTGACAAAAATATTTCATTGATAGATCAAATTTTATCGTGGTGAAAATTGATTTTGAACCTAAATTTATGGTTGGTAATATATATAAGCCACCATATATGTCAATAGTTTATTTAGTTTTACTTGAAATCAGTTTCTTATTTTGGTATTACTATAAATACTTTAATTCAGTTTCAGTTTGGAATTATATATATGTTTTATTATTGTTTGGATTCGTTACATTTAATTAGATTTTTTTTAATTCAGAAAAACTTGTTTTAAAATGGGTTTTTTAAAAAAATATATAAATAGGTTTTAAATTGTTATTGCAAAAATATGTTGACAAATTATTTATTAATTCATTGAATTCTATGTTTTATGCCAAATTTTTAAAAACTATTTCTAGAAAGTGTGTATTTCCTTCTTATATAGATTATGAAAGAAGTTCAAAGGAAGCGATTATTTGATATTGATCAATAAAGGTGTTAATGTGGGTTAGCTCCTCTAGCACCCTTAGTGAGTATAATAATTTTAATATTTTTCTTCTACATATCATATAATGAATTTTTTATATTATTTATTAATTTTTTTGGGAAATTATGTTGCACCATATTTGACTTCTCCTCATCCTACCAGAAGGGGTCCGAGTGGGGATTCTCCTAAACCTAGATGGTCACCTATATTAAATGTTCCCACCCTGACCCACTAGTGAACACCCCATCTACCACACCTTTACATCCTTTACTTGATCCCCTAGGGATGTTCTTATACATTCCTGAAACATCATATCATTTCGTCTCTTCTTCCCATACCATGTCTACACCACCAATAGGGAAATTAACACCCAAGACTCTAGAATCATCTCAATTAGACTCTTCTTCATATACCATGTCGACATTTTCGACAGGGATTTTCTTACCCATGCCTCCTTCATCATCTCATTTTCCCTATTCTTCTCATACCATTTCAACATCGCCTATAGGGATGGTTCCACCTATTCCATTTTCATATCCAATTATATATCCCCAACCATACTACCCATGTATTTTCATGTATATGTTTCCTAAATTTCCTTTTATCCATCAAGGATATGATGATACGTTCCTTCATCCCCCACTCAAGTGCATGCATATCGCATAAAGCATGCATTGGAATAGACACATAATTCAGAGGCTATTGATCCAAGATAGGCAATGGATCTATCAGAGCCTGTTGAGCATCGTGAATCATGTTTTTTTATTATAAATATGTGAAATTATATCACTTCATTATTGTCCTATTATACCATGAATTAATTCTTCTTATTTTTTTCTCCATTTTATCTTATTTAGTGGGATCGGCTGGTAGGTGATGTGGGTGCACCAGTATATGGGAATCTTGGAATCATAAAACACAAATAATTATGGATTACGATAATGAAAATAAGACGGTAGGTAAAAATTCTATGTAATGTAGAATTTTCATGGACAATTTATCCAAGTACTATGATATCATTCCAGTGGAATCGATCTCATAGAGACATCTCAGTAATGACATGAAGGTCAAAGCATGGTTATAGATATGGGTAAGAAAATTTTAAAAATTTATATCTAGATTATTGTATTATTTTATATGAATTATCATGTTTATTTCATAGTCAATTTAATTATACCTATGGAAAATATTCTATGGGTGTAAGGTTTAAGGGTCATGAGGATTTATAGAGATCATATAACCATGTGTAATATTTTTGTTAGAGGAGTAGGTTTGGTTCTCATTTAGAGGATGTAACCATATTCCATGATTGTTCAAAAACTCAATATCAAAAAATGATCACATATTGGATGATTGATGAGTTTACGGTATTTCTAATATTTTGTTTTTTTCATATAGAATTTAATCCTTATTACATGTACTAAATTTTTGTTTTTAGGAAGCATCAGGAAAAAACAAAATGAACAAATATTCAATGACATATCTAAACACATTGGGGTGTACTATAAAACTCGAGCATGAGAATCATTGGGTAATTCCTCTTCTAAGAACTTTTCATACCTTATGTGATGTAGAAATACTCATTCTTGTTTTTATTTTGTGGTATTATTTATTTTTAATAAATGTTTTTAGTTTTAAATTGGATTTTATTTCCACTTTCAACACTAAATAATAGATGATATTTATGGAATGTTTATAATGAGTATCTAAAATTACACAGTGCTTATACTTAGATTTTATTTACTATTTTTTCATCATTGTTTATCACATATTTAAATTTATGAATTTGTCATTAATTTAAATGTTATTCATTTTTATTATTTTTAAAGATTATAAAAATTTATATATTATGAATATGTGTATACTAATCAATGTCATTTTCATCAAGTGTTATTGTTTATTGACATTTTTGTTCCACGAGAAACATTATTTTTCCCAAGTAGGAAGAAAAATGGTGGAAATGAAGTGGATTCACAAAAATAATAAAATATTGAAATTTTTATTTATATTTAAATTATTTATATGAACTTAATAATTCAATATATTTTTTATTTTTTCAACAATATTCGTTGGATTCCCTGGGTGCTAAAGAAAATAAAAACTTCAGGCCAAAAGAACATTTGAGTCAGGTAATATGTGAGGAACACCAGGGAAGATTCTGATCTCAACTAGGAAAAAACATTATAGACTATAGTTATTTGTCCTCATCGGGATCCTCTTAAACCTCCCAAACCCCTAAGTTGTAAAGTGCTCATGTAAAGGCAGTTAAGGGAAAAAATATCTTTATAGGAGTGTGAAATAAGTAACATGATCACTGAACACTTCTTGAAATCTATGTCAGTTATAATTCAATCCCATAAATTAGAGTGTATTAGTACTATTAATTCATATATAGAATTAGTGGTCCCTTTAAATGATTCCTCGGGTGATGTCAATGCGAGTGCTAGTGTTGGTGGAGTCGATAGTGGTGGTGATTATGATGTGGATGATATTGTTGATGTTGTTCCATATCCAGATGATATTGTTGGTGATGAGGATATTTTTGCTGGTTATGATGATGTTATTGATGGTGACAATGTTGGTGATGGTGGAGATATTGATCCCCTCCATTTTTGACTTAGTAGGAAGGAGACCTGTGGAATTTTTTTCATGACATGAATTAATTGATTTTATAGATGTATATATATGTTTTAGTTCTGTATATGGTTTGAAAATTATCACAATGAGTCAGTATATGGTTAAATAAAAAATATTTATACTGTATTGGATGTATACAGTGTGTTTTATTGGATTTATTGGTTCAAGTGATGGTGGATGTGGTGTATCTAATGTTGCTGCCAAATATAGGTAGGTACCTATACCCACAATTTTCAAAACCATGGGTATAGTATTTCTATTATGTTAAGTTGTACCCACGGTTTTGTAAACCATGGGTATAGATGTAACCTCGTGGTTTTTCATAAATTGTGTGTATAATAAAATCTACAGGATCAATACTCAGGGTTTGTCTAGAAACTATGGGTATAAGTCTATACCAACACCTCCATCATCCACATTTCCTAAAACTATGGTTATAGCATATACCCATGCTTTTATGGGCTTTACCCATAGTTTAAAACGGGGGTATAGGGTCACTTTCCAGCAGTGCATGTGAGAGCTAGCAGACTGAATGTTGTTAATAGTTAGCTCTAGTGGAAGTGGGATTATACTGGAGTTGATGCCCTAGAACCATCTGATGTGCACTTTATGATAACTTGTATTTATTATTTTGAATATTAATAAACTCGTTATCACATCCTGATTTTTCTTATGTGTGACATAGTATGTGATAAAGACCTATGAGTAGAAGTCTCACTAAAAGGTTGTAGAAATTCCCCTTTATTATGAGAACCCAGAAGTTCCATGAAAATATTCTTAAATATATATTCTATAGCTGGATGAAATAATTTGATGGACACAAATTATTTGGTCTATTGGGGGTGGAGCCTCATTGGACTTTCTGGCACCATCTCATGGTGTACACCCTTCATAATATCAAATGCATGGTATTATGAGAATGAACCCGCTTGAAGGAAATCCACATTTATATGTGTCATTGGATGTTCCTATTCGTGGATGTGTGTATCGATCCTTAGATTCAAACATTATTATTAATGACTGTTATATGTTTCATACTTTGATGTATTGATTAAAACAATGATGAGATATGTTCAAGATGAGGTAGTATATGTTGGGTGTGTCATGAGTAATATTTCATTAATTAATCATTTAATAAAGGATTTTTCTATCATTTTCTTTAAATAAAGTTGATTTCTTAGGCCCTTTTATGGAAATGATATAACCTAAATAAGTCAATTACCATGGTTTTCTATAGGCAAGTTTCATTTCTAGGAAGTCAAGGAAAGAGACATCCAACAAATAGGTTGATGGAACTAGCATGTAACCAGCTTGATTAGATATATCATGATAAAGAAATTATATTACACAGTAAGCATATGTGTGAGGAATTAATTAATTATAGGATTAACTTATTTTGTTATGGGTGTCTTGGCATGCTTTTAGACGCTAACCATGGACTTTAGGATTCTTCCCCTAATTTCACTGAGAATAATACATAGGGGGTCACACACTAAATTTATCCAGAATTATAGTAAAATAATATATTATTTATTATTTGAAAAGTTGAATAAAAATTATTTCATATGTTGTTTAATAATTTTTTATTTTTTATTTATTGCATATATTTTGTCCCCATTTTTTATAAATAATATTTTGTGAGAAGAATATTTAATAAATAATTATTTTCTATTTAATGGATATAATGTTTATTCATTTTACAATGAATAATGTAGTGATATTTATTTATTAATTAAATTTTCATTACTCAAGGATCAGTAAATATTGTGGAGTAATGGAGGAAAAATTTGAATGATTCAATGAGAAATAATATATATTGAATATTATTTGAATAAATAATATTTAATTCTAATTAACGTGTTTAGCTCATGACAAAAAAATATTATTATTATAGGCATGGGGGTTACATGTGGATTAAATAAATAATAAAAATACCATGTTCAATTATTTATTGTTACCCTTGCAGTATATATACCAAATTATATAATTTTTTAAGAGAAGCAATTCATTTTGTTGTAGACAATGAAACCTGTAGAATCCTCTCAAAGCCTTAGAGATTTACCTTATCTGAGAAATATTTCATGAATAGAGAGAAATATTCCTCCCCCTACCACTCTTGAGTATAGAGAGACCAAGTAGAATCCTTTGGATGTGATTCTCAGGGAGATTAAAGTAAAACAACACAAGTAATATGATCTACCATGCTAGAACTAAAATATTCCTACAATCATGTTCAAAGATTTTTGAAACATGTGTGGGTCACAACTTGAGAGAATATAATCTTGATTCCTACAATGCAATGATGGTATGATGTACATCCATTATCAGATCCATCAATAAAGAATGAATCTCATGTTAGGTAATTTTTAAATTGATTAAATTAATTTTAAATAGTATTGTAGGATCCTTAAATTTGGTTCTTATGTTTATACATTTCTATATTATTTGATTCAATTAAGTTGATCACAACATTTATCATAGTGTAAATATAAATTTAATCATTAATCATGGCAAGAAAGAATAGTTGGACACAACCTTTCACACACTTCCACTACACCCAGAACCTACACTTTTTCCATATGGAATGTTAAATTAATGTGAGATCGTTTACCCTATATTCACGTATTTTCTCTAAAACTCAAATTTATATTAGTATAAATTTTATTAGAGGTTGTTATTCAATGAGAGAGAACCTATGAGTCCAAGTTTGGTGGTCCATAAATTTATACATAATTTTATAGGTGTTATAGGGTGTGTTCTTCTATACGCACATTGGGTTGTCTGTGGGAAACCTTTAATAAATTAATGTTTCCTTTTAAATAGATTAACAACTATTATGGTTTGTCATTAGGTATTCCCTAGTTTATATAAATCAACCTATGTTTGGTACTGTGATTTTGACCAAATAGGAAAGTAAGTCTAGTTGTCTACTTTAATTAATTTAACTATGTTATATGTTGGAACTGGTAACTTGGGAATGTGATGGGCATGGCCTAAGGATTTGAGGTTATGATGATTATTGGGATTTAGGCAACATGGTTTATCAGGATGAGGGAGTGTCTTGAGATTCATGGGGTGATGTTGATCAGTAGGTTGAGGTGACATGGTCATCATGATTGAGGCGATGAGGTCTCCACATTAAGGGAATGGCCCATGCAACATGATATGGTGTGAAGCATTAGGAATTGGGTGATTTCATCTTACAGAAATTCGGTGTCATATGATGTGTCTTAGGTAATTTTGGTGATTACCACTCATCGATGTTTTCTAATGTTTCATTTGAGTTACGTGCACACCAATATGTCGCTGATAATGTAGTGTTGACCACTAATTGTGAGTGGATGCCTCCATAGATATTGTGGATTAGGGGATGGTGTTGACTATAATTTATAGATGAGGTTCTCACTATATAAATCAATATTTGATGGTGATGGACCATCAGGTGATGGACCATAGATGATGGTGTTGAGTCCATCAGTTAGGAGCTAAGGATCACTATTATACTTGAGGCCGATGAGCCAAGATTATTAGATGATAGATTTCATCATGCGTCAGGATGAAGGACTATAGATATGGAAATGAAATATTGTATATTATAGGATAGATATCATCATTCATTGGGATGTTGGGATGTTAATCCAATGATAACTTTATGAACAGAGGTCCAAGGGACCTGGGACTTATTGATGGGTGTGCCGATGGGATTAAAGTTACTTAATTTTTGGAATTAAAGGGGTTATATGGCATGATATTCCATTTATATATGTATGGGAGGGGAATTAGGGCTCTCCAGGTATGATATTTGAGACATCCCAACCTATATTCCACATACGGGTGCCCTATTTAATTTTTTCACATGACCTCAGGCATGCCTCCCCATATTCTAGATGCTATCAACTAGTAGTGAGGGTATAATATATATCATGGAGAGGTTATACCCTCTTTATAAAAGAATCACAATAGTAGAAATCAATAACCAATATCCAAATGATAATAAACAAAAATCAATGTAATACCATAATCAATAATCATCCAACATCACATGATGAGTCTAAAATAGAAAAATATGACTATAAACCAAATTAGTTGATATGTCATTCCATATGAGGGTCATGTGTCAAATGAAAACCCAAAATAATGACACTCTAACAACTCCTAAATGGGTCCAAACATCATGTTTCGTTCCCTCATCCATGCTCCTTCCCGAATCCCAAATTTTGAATCTAACATAGGGTGCTTTACCTTATCCAGTCTCGCAAGCATGAATTCTATTTAAGTATTGATCAGGTAGCCTAAGTAAGGTTTGAGTATAACTCATTGGGAAACCACTAAAAATTTCTAAAGTAATATCGAGTCTATAAAATTTTATTCTGATGTATAAAGAATAAATTAAAAATAATAAAGTAAATAGTTTTCACATTTAATGTTATTTAATTAACCACATAGGCCCCAGGGTTCATGGTGGCACCTAAACAAATCATTCCCACTTCAACCTATGTCATAATCTAAACCATAAACCATAGAAATTTCACAAATCATTCAATCATAGGATTTAATTATTCATTTAATTAAAATTTAACATTCATATACTGGAGACTAGAGAATTATTCTGGATCCCTATAGGCATTTGGAGTAGTAGTCCCTGACTCACAACTCTTTGATCACATGAATATATATATATATATATATATATATATTTATTTATTTATTTATCGGGGTCCTAGACCAGTATTATGACACACCCTGTTTCAATATACATAACACCTGATTCATCCCATGTTAGACTCTAAACCGTACACCATATAGTTTTCACAATTCATTCTTTCATGTTCTTTTGTTTTTAATTTAATTCCAATTTAACATTGAAACATTAGGGGCCTATAGAAGCAGTCTGGAACCTGGTAAGTCTTTAGAGTAGTAATCCATGAATCATTACTCATTGATAACATGAATATATTTATATATCTGTGTGTGTGTGTGTATGCATCTTAAGGGCCTAGAGTAGTAGTATAGAACCCCATGGGTATTTTGAGAAGTAGTCCCTAACCCACAACTTATGTTCACATCATTCATAAATACCACATACCATGGTTCCACATATATAACCCATTTATCAACCATATTTATAAGTTTTTATTTAACCAATTTCATAATCCCATTTTTTAATCATATTCATAATCCATTTTTCAACCAATTTCATAATCGCATTTATCAACCATATTTTTAATCCATTATTCAACTTGTTTTATAATCCTATTTTTCAACCATATTCATAATCTGTTGGAAATTAGTTAATTAATTCAATTTAAAAAAAAATTGAATTTTCAATTGAATTTCCATAATTAAATACAAATAATTTTAATCATGACTATGGGAAATATCAGTTAGACCACCTACCACATGATCATTGATGGACACTCGCCAAATTGTAACAATAAATTTGTTGTTGAATGGCCAAAATAAAAATGGTGGAGGAGATCTAGGATAAAATCCTTAGACCAAGATCCATAGAAACCAGATTCATCAGAACTATGATCTAAACCATATACAACAAGGGAAAATTTATTCCTTTCCAAAGGGAAAGAAATATTTGAGAGGGAGAAACCCAAATAATGTAGAGATCACATACATGAGAGGTGTAGATTCCTTCCACTGGATCTTAAATTTACAAAGAAAGGGGTTATAGGATAATTTTTTCCTTTGTTGAGACTACAAAATTATTAGAAACTAGGTCGGTTCGAGCGAGGGAGAATAGGAATAAAAACCAGTGGGTTTGGGATTTTTTATAAATTTTTTTGGGGGTTAAATTTCTACACACACAATTTCCTAGGAGGAGGCACATAGTTTTTCAAACTGTGTGCTCCTAGTCATGGGGTGCACAATTTATCCAATGTGGTCCATGTTTTTACAAACCATTTTCCAAATATATAAAACCCCACTATCTTGGGGTTCACAGTTTGGTGGGGGTGGCCACGCAGTTTGTTCAAGTCATGTGCTACCTCCTATAGATCTAAAAAGGGGCACACCATTTCCTAGGGAAAGCCAAAGTATTTTCCCTAACTATGTGCCAACCATGCACAACCCCAAGGGATTCCAAATTTATCCAAATTCACCTAAGGAAACACTAAATAAAAACACAACCATGGTATAAACAAAAAAAGGTAAAAGAATACCTAAAAATGAGGATGAGGATGCTCCATGAAAAGTCATGATCTTACAATATCCCCACCTTATAAGAGATTATCCTTGATCTGCACTCCCATGCATCACTAATCCTCTAAGTTGAAAAGTTTGTGACACTGAACCCCCATATCTACTTCCCTCTCCCATGTTTACATTAAAAGCGACCATGTTTACAAAACACTCATACTATCGGCATGGTCTTTACCCATAACATTTTCTCACTGTGATCTATAACACTAATCAGATGCTATGCAAAGGGAAGAATCATCACAAAGATCAAAATTATCAACATCAATCACATGGGAAGAGTCGGGGTAAAAATATCATAGTTTAGATACATGGAAAACATCATACACTTCACTAAACCTCCATGGAAGATCTAAACAGTATGCCACCAGTATAATTCTCTCCACAATCTCAAATGGTTTAATAAATCTAGGAACTAACTTGACCTGTTTCTAATACCTATGATGACCGAATCTCAGTGACACCCGAAGGAATACATGATCACCCACTATAGACTCAAGGGGTTATAAACATTGATCAACATATGAATTCTTCCAACTCTGAGGTGTAGTCATGCATCTCTGAATCAACAAAACCCACTCCAATGTCTCCAACATGACACTTAGTTCTAATAACTCTAACTCACCCACCACTATCCAACATAGATGTGATATGAATGTCCTACCATAAATATCCTCATATGGTGCAATTGGAATAGTCACATGATAACTATTTTTGTAGAAAGAATAAACTTATGATAAGTTCTTCTCTTAAGTTATACCAAAATCAAGAAGGAATTCAATCAGCATGTCCTTTAGAACCTAGATAGTATGATTTTATTTGACATCTATCTTCATGTGAAAATCCATACTAAAAAACAAAAGCATAAAAAGATCCCTCTACAATAATTTCCAGAAGTGAAATGTGAAACACAAGTCATGGTTAGAAACTATTCTATATGAAACCCTATGTAAAGGAATTATCCCTCGAACATACATATCACCCAAATGGTCCATAGGAAAAGCCTCCAAGATATGAAATAAATTGGATACAATTTTAAATCTATCCACAATCACATAAAATCACATCATTTGTCTGAGGGACCCTTAGAAGACCCACCGATAATTCTATGGTACCATCATATCACATCCATTATAGAATAATTAATGGATGTAGTAAACCACCAAGTCATTGATTATTAGTATTCACCTACTAACAAGTGTAGCATTGTGTCAGAAAACCTGAAAACTCCCTTTTCATGCTCAACCAAAAATATTATCATCATAATTCATAGTACATTTTCGTCAAACCAGGATGCACTTCCCACTTCTAGGAAAGAAACTCATGCATAATCTCCTCAAGAATACACATAGGCACAAAAACATTGTTTCATACTTAGATGATATCATTCTTATATATAGTCCAATAATAAGGTGACTCCCCACCTTCATGGATTTCACTCAATGAAAAACACTCTATAAATTATTACTACCACTCCTGGATCCAAATAAGATATGTGGAATCAACTGATAAGGATACAAGGGTCATGTTCCTCTATCCCTCCTAAACCTGAATATGCATCTCATCTAGAAAGGCAATCATCTTCCACCCAAAATTGGACTCCTGAGCTACTTGAGTCTTTGTTTTCCTACTCAAAACTTCAAAAACATTTTTTACCTTCCCGGGTGTATAAGATAACTCAAAATCAAATGACTGTAAATAATCAAATCATGTCTGCTACTGGAGTATCAAATATCACTGGGGGAATATGTACCTTAATTTTTCATAATTGGTATATATAGTAAAATTATCACCTAATAAGTAATTCTACCAACACATTAATTCATAACCACCATAGATAACATGAGTTCATGTATAGGTTAATTCGGTTCATTTGGACTCAACTACCATGAACCATACTCCATAACTGATCTCTATACATCAACACTACTTTATGTCTGATCTAAGATGCATCAAAAAACATGGTACAATCCTCACCTAGATTGAGTATGATCAAGATCAGTGAAATATTCCAAATCTTATTCAATTCCTCAAAATCAGTCTCATAAGATCTACACCATTGAAATTTGATCCCCTTGTTGGTTAATCCTAAAAGTGGTGTTTTGAAATGGTAAAAGTCTCGGATAAATATCTTGTAATAACCCACAATCCTCAGAAATCTTTAGATATAAAAAAAATTGGGTTTCTCCCAAGAAATCACTACCTAACCCAACTCTGGTTCCACTTATACACCTTCCTCTGAGATGATGTGACCTAATAAATTTTCCCTGTAGATATAGAATTGAAACTCATATTGATTATCATAAAGCCTGTGCTCTCTCAGTGTACTCAGGTCGATTTAAAGATGTTGGGAATGATCATCATGAGTCTTGGGGTACCCGATGATGTTATTCAATAAAACAACCACAAACCGATCCAATTATGAGTGAAATATTTAGTTCATTAAGGCCACAACATAGCCAAATCATTCATCATCCCAAATGATATCTCAATGAGCTTATATAGTCCATAAAAAATTACGAAAGTAGTTTGTGGTATATCCAAATGTCTAACTCTGAAATAATGTTACCTAAATTGTAATTCAATCTTTGATAATAAACAATCTCCTCTCAACCTATCAAATAGATCATTTATACATTGAAGAAGATACCATATCTTTACTATCATAGAGTTCAAATTTTAGTAATCCACACATAAACACAACTTCTCTATATCCTTCTTAGAAAACAAAGATGGAGAACCCCATGGAGATGTACTTGGATGGATAAATCACTTGTAAATCAATTCTTATAATCGATTATTACGTTCCTAAAGATATTTTGGTGGCATTTGATAAGGTGGATTGGAAACTAGTCCAGTTCAAGGAATGAGGTCAATTGTAAACTCATCATGTCTCTCAGGTGGAATCCATGAGAAGTCTTTATGGAAAAAAATCCTAATACTAGTTAACTATGAGTGTAAAGACATTGTTTTTTAAACCCCCCTACGTCTAGAAAAAAGGCTTGAAACCTAGAGGGTAATCTCTTGTAGTTTCTTATGAACTGGCCTTGCACGGCCTGCCTGGATATCATACTCTCCATGACAACTATAATTATTCCCCTTATGAGATGTAAAGGACACTCTCCTATGGTAACAATCTACGTGGGATCGGCATGATAAAAACCATCCTATACCCCAAAAAAAGTAAAATCCTGAAAATTAAAGTGTGTAAGGATCCCAATAGAAATGATACTCCACATCCTTAAGAGAACACCCATTACATAAATAGTTGTCCCTCGATCATACTCCCAAAGGTGTGTCGATCATCATAAAACCCCTCAAAAACTTCATTGTCTGGCACAAAACATTCATACATTGATTAGATATAAACATATTTGAGGATCATATATCAAACAAAGCACTAGAATGAATAAAAGCTACAAAAATAGTACCTCTGATTTTCAATGTTATAGCCTCAATATCGATAAGTGTAGGATAAACTACATGTAACTGTCATGTCCCTCTACCCCATGACACAGTCTGAATATCTTAAGATGCACTACACTAGTTATGTGGATGATCATACCTCAAATAAATATTCCTGCCAACTCAACCACCACATCCATAAGAACTCAAACTTCTCTACTAATATGGGGTATAAAATCTAATTCCAGTACTCTAATTAGGTATATCACCTCTGTCATTACCCATTAGTCGAGGGTTTTTTCAATACCTCTATAAGTGGCATATCCTTCCACAAGATCATCCCTCCACCAGTGTTCATGGACACTGTCTATGAATGTTACCCAACCTACCACATTGGTGGTAGTATACTTGGTTAATATTTTGGGTAACGTATCATTATCTTTGGCCACTTTTTTTTCATTTCCCTAGTTGTAATTCTCATAGTGATACTTCCTACACTTAGAAGATGTACCTACGAGTCATCCAGTATAAACCAATTGAATTTCACTAGAGGCTACTTTCAGGTTCCCCTTATAAATTAGATCTTTATTCACCACCTTAGAAAACTTCTTCATTTGAAAAATATTAACCTGGGATGTAATCTAACATTTAATCCCATTTTGAAAACATTTAAACATATTTGGCTCATATCTTTCTAAATATAGTACAAAGAACTATAAATAAATGATGTGACCAATATAGTTTATCATAGACATACTCCCCTGGGGAAAACACATAAATTATTCTACACTTTACTGCTTAAACATCTATGGGTAAAAGTGTTCCATGAAGTTCTCCTGAAATACTATCCACACCATGTTCTCTAGATATTCATCTCAGGTCTAAATATTCCACTAGTAATTTATTGATCCACACAACATATAGGCAACCAATTTTACTCTCCTCTCGGTATAAGTATCTAAATATTTAAGGATTTTCATGATAGACTCAATCCAAAACACAACTGCCACAGGTCCTCCCTCTCTGGTGAAAGTCAGAGGGTGCTGCAACTGGAACTCCCACGGTAGGTCAGATATATTATGTACATCCTACCCTATGTATTTATCCATGAACTGAATACAATGAGAAAATTTCTCATGGAACCACTCTCTAGATCCTTGATCGCACAGCGATTCGCTATTCAATTCCACCCTTACATCGCAGTTTTAAACTAGTATTGTAATGAATATTAAAAATATAATAATAAATTGAACATTATGTTTTTTTTCAATTAATTGATTTTTATCATTATTAAAAAGGTCAATTATAATTTTTTTGAAATTTTCATTGAAGTTCGAGGTGATTTGGAGGCCTGGAGATCATATAGAAGAAAAATGGACCAAACTACATAGCATCCCATGGACATATGTCCACTGTTTTGAATATTAAGAATATCATGTGCATCCAAATGGTCTGAAACATTATTTACATCTCCAAATAATCATGTGATAAAACCCTTATTAAGAAACTGAAGCCTAAGTTTTCCATTTGATGGCCCATCCTAACCATTCTGTCTAGGATACAAAATCTTCCCAACTTCAATGGTTTGTTTTGTTCTTTTGACGATATCTCCAAATAATGTGGTCTAATGGCCTCAAATTTCTACAGGGATACATCCAAGAGGTAGGCCAACAACTCTTCACTTTCGGTAAAGTCATGATATGCCATTATACTATTCCAAAATAGAGACACAAGTGGTATCTCAAAAACAGGGTGCCCAAAACCATGTCCCATTTTGGCTATAAAAAGGCACCATGGGAACCTCATTTGTATGTTCATCCAAGGATAGAAGTTCTACCAATTTGGAGTTACATAGGATTAATCTACTCATCATATAAATTTTTGAGGTCCCTATCTAAATAGGGGTATAAATAATGAATAAGGAGTTCCACCCGAGCTTCATCATCCTCCCGATGTCGAGCTAAACGGTGGATGATCATTTCGACGGATCTACACACACTTGGGTGGGAGTTCCTGAACTTGTTATTATACAGGTTTTGTGTAATTTGTGTGGTAAATATTTAAATTATTTCTTATCTTGACATTCTTCTCCTATTATTTCATTTCTATTGTTATATTAAGTGAAATGATTTTTATTTCTACATCAATTGGGTTGAGACTTCAAGTTGAAATCTTGGGTTGTTCTGATTGGACAAGACTAGAGTCCTATTTATCTCACACATAAATAATATTTCAGTATTATTTGGTAGCATTTATTTTCAATGATTGATAAACAAACCTTGACAACAGGTTTTTTGTGTAAAGGGGAGGTTCTTTGAGGATTGTTTAAAAGGCATGATATAAGTTGAGATTTTGACAACCCTCAACCAAAGGATTTAATTAAACCGTGTGTATTTTTCAGAATGATTAACACACCAAGATGTGTAGTGAACTCGAAATTATATCCTTATCTATAAATTCTTAAATCATCACCTTTATCTATCAACTATTAATCTCCTTAAATCATGTTATTTTCTTAAAATTGTTTTCAAAATCACCCCCATATTTACTACATTTTATTAAAAACATAATCTAAATCTATCAACTCTCCTTGAGATATGACATAGGGCCTTCCCTAGACTATAAATAAACCTTAAAATCATAATCAATTTTACATGTCATGACAAGACAGTCATGTTTTGGCTCTATTTCTGGGGAGCGCTTTGGTTTTTAGTGAGTGTTTTTTATAAGATATTTGTAAATTTTGCGAATATTTATTTACCTTTTCAATCCTTTTGTGTTCTAATTTACTTTTTGTGTAGGGTTGGATCATGTATCATTCTAATCCAAGAGATTTACCTCCATTAAAACCCTAACTAGAGAGGATCCTACATCAGTGACCCTGGGACACAGAAGAGAACCCTTTGAAAGAGGAAACACAAGACACCAACACTCTTCTCGATCCTTCAAATTCTTCTTCTAGAACCAACATCAAAACTAAAATAAACTTTCATAAAGTGGCTGAAAATAAACCGAAATTAAAAGATCTAACCTCACCAAATGTTGATATCCAACCCACATACATTCAAATTCAAGGTGAGGCACCCAATTTTGAACTAAAATCTAGTCTAATTCATTTATTACCCAAATTCCATGGACTTACTGGAGAATATCCCAAAAATCATTTAAAATAATTTAATATTGTTTGATTAACATTAAAACATGATAATGTGGATGAAGAAAAAGTAAATATTAGAGCATTTACCTTTTAATTATAATAAACAAAAAAATATTGGTCATATTATGTTAGTTCCCCAATAAGAGGATGGGAAGACATGAAACACATTTTTCTTGAAAAATATTTCCCAGCCTCTCGAACTACAACAATAAGGAATGAAATATCTGGTATAAGAAAATATCAAGGGGAAACACTTCATGAATATTGTTAATTATTTAAAAGGTTATGTTCAAGCTTTCCACACAACCAAATAAGTGATCAACATTTCATTCAGTATTTTTATGAAGGTTTAATTCCAATTGACTAAAATATGATTGATGCTGATGCAGGTGGTGCACTAGTTGATAAGACCCAATCATTGACAGGACCTTAATTGAGAACATGGCACAAAAAACTCAACATTTTGGTTCAAGGTCCAACATACCCATTCGAGGTGTCCATGAGGTGAAAATTACTGAATTCGAGAGGAAGGTGGACCCGAATTTTGAAGAGGTAAGTACCCTTCTTCGACAACTTTTTATTTCCTAAGGAAAACCCCAATATACTCCTGCCACCCATTGTGGTATATGTTCTTCTGACACCAACTACTTTGATCAATGCCCCCAACCAATAGAAACTTCTTAGAGTTGTGAGGAAATATTTCCAGGCCTCCCCTATAACTAACCCTTTAGGCAAGAACCATACTATCCATCCAATACTTGGAGGAAAGACAACAAATCCGATAGAAAAGGGGGGTATTCAATCCAACCTCAACAACTACGTAACCAACTAGGGCAGGTTCTATTACCACCACCACCCAGAAATCCTCAACCACAATAAAGGCCTTTCCAACCGCCCCCTTCAAAACCCGAGCCTAGCCTAGAATATATGATGAAACAAATGGATTCCAATAATCTCTAATTCCAACAAACCACCCAAGCTACCATACAAGACCTCAAAACCCAATTAGTTCAACTAGATAACTCTGTGGGGGAAATTCAAAGTCAGGGGTTGGGTAAACTACCCTCTCAACTAGTAGTTAACCTTAGAGATAAAGAAAATGTTTGTGCCATCACCCTTAGGAGTGGAAATCTTCTTCAAATCCAAATTACCCCTCCAATAGAGTCATCCCCTTTGAGGAAAAGACCATCCCAACCACTACTAAAAATGATCCAAGAGAAGAAAATCTTTGTCCTGAGAGAAGTCCTTCCAAAGGAAATATCAATTATTCTCCTATCCCAACCATTACTCTTCTATTTCCCCAAAGTACCACCCAACCTAGAAAACCAAATGAAAATTAACATGACAAGGAAATATTGGAAACCTTCAAAAAAATTCAGGCTAACATTACTTTGATTTATGACGTGAAGTAAATTCCAATATACACCATGTTTTTAAAGGACATGAGTACTCATAGAAGGAGACATCATGGTTATAGGAAGGTAACCTTGGTGAGGAACGTATCAGCATTGATAGATCCATCACTTACCACCATGTGTAACGATCCTGTGACATTCTTGATTCCATGCACTAAAGGGGAGTATTAATTTTCCAATGTCATGCTTGATTTGGGTTCTTCTATCAATGTGATACATCACTATATTTACTCTATATTGTAGGTCGGGGAACTGAATCCCATTGTAATTATTATTCCACTGGCCAACTAGAGTACAACACACCCTTATAGCATGTTAGAGGATGTTCTTGTGAGGGTGAAAATTATAGTTTTTCCTGTAGATTTTTATGTGCTAAAAATGGAAGATGATAGGATGAATAGACATGCCCCAATTATATTGGGGAGACCATTCTTGAAAACTACCAAATCCATAATTAGTGTCTATAATGGTAAATTATCTATAGAATTTGGGGGTTACATAGTCCATTTAAACATCCTTGATGCAATGAATCACCCCTCATAAGAACAATCATCTCTCTGTTAATTCAATTGATGTACTCCCTTCCCCTAAAAAACAACTTTTCTTTCCCTCAATACCTTTTCTGAGTTTTATTCATTGATTGAAATTCTATGTAATGAATCATACATTTATTATTGTATTAGTTTAGAAACTTTTCATGCATTTTTGTTAATTGATAATTTCTTGAACATTGAGGATCCATTGACCATCACTGATACCTGTAAGATTTTAAAATCTCATTCCTCATCTGAGGATGATACCATTGAGCAGTTAGATGATATCAATGACCTCTCACATTCACACACACTCCCATAAATCCAAAATCCACTTGAATTGTAACTAAAAAATTTCCTCAGGATTTAAAATATTCAAATCTTGATAATAGAAACATGTTGTTTGTCATAATTTCCTGTTCACTCCCTCCTGAGCATCAATTGCGACTACTTGGAATTTTAAAGTATTATAAACAAGGTTTGGGATGGAAAATAGCTGACATTAGTGGTATTATCCCATCAATTTGTACATTTCATATTTTATTAAATGATTAGGATAAAACGGTGATGCGGGAACTACATCGACTTAACCCAAACCTCATAGAAGTTGAGAAAAAGGAGGTAACAAAATTATTGGCTATTGGAATCATTTATCTCATCTCTGAAATCCAATGGGTTAGTCCCATTCAATTAGTTCCTAAAAAAATAAACATAAAGTAATCAAAAATGAAAACAATTAATTGGTTCCAACTCATGTAGAGAATAGTTTATGTGTCTGCATAGACTATCATCGACTAAACCAACACACTAGGAAGGATCATTTCCATTTTCCATTCATTGACCAAATGCTTGTGAGGATAGCAGGTATGTACCACTATTGTTTCATTGATTAGCATTCTGGATACTTTTAGATCCATATTTCCCCCGAGGATCAAGAAAAGACCACCTTCACTAGCCCTGTTGGCAAATTTTCATATAGAAGGATGTCCTTTGGTATGAGCAATGCTCCAGGTACTTTCCAGTGATGCATGGTTAGTATTTTTTTCAGATTACCTGGTGAATTGTATGGAAGTATTAATGGATGATTTCACTATTTATGGATCTTCTTTTGATGAATGATTGAGTAGTCTTTCTATAGTCCTAAATCGCTGTATTGAAAAGAATTTTGTATTAAATTATGATAAATTCCATTTCATGGTCTGACAAGGTATAGTTTTGGGACAAGTCATTTCTGTGGATGGTATCCACATAGATAAATCAAAAGTGGATTTCATTTCATCCCTACCATTCCCCAAAAATATACAGGATGTGTGGCCTTTCCTTGTTCATGATAGATTTTACCATCGTTTCATTCGTGACTTTATTAAAATTACACTCCCCCTCTCCTGATTACTCAAAAAAGAAAAATAATTTGTTTTTGATAATGATTGTGTGGAATATTTTAGTAAGTTAAAATGGTGTGTCACGTCACCCCCAGTAATCCAACCACCTTGGAGGGATTTTCCATTCAAACACATGTTGATGCCTCTACCAATGCAGTTGGGGCAGTCTTATCACAAAGGTTTGATCGAGCTCCACATGTCATTGCCTATGTATCATGTACATTGGACCCTTCCCAAGAAAACTACACTATAACTGAAAAATAATTTCTTTTCATTTTTTTCCTTGGATAAATTTAGTTTATATCTTTTAGGGTATAAATTCATTGTGTTCTTAGACCATGCAGCCCTCTGGTATCTCCTTAAGAAACTAGAAGCCAAACCACGCCTCATTCGCTAGATGCTCCTCCTTTAAGAATTCAATTTATAAATTTGAGATAAAAAGAAGTATAGAATGTGGTAGATGACCATATCCATAGGATTCAACCATCCTTAGGCATGGAAACATCCCCCTATATTAACATAAATTAAATGTTTCCTGGCAAGAAACTATAAGGAGTACAATAGGTTATTCCATAGTATGCTGAAATTGTAAATTATTTGGTAGAATCATTCATTCATACTGATTTCAATAAAAAGAAGGCTGAACATCTAAAACATGAGTCTTTTTGTTACATTTGGGATGACCCCTACCTCTAACACACATGTAGGGATCAAGTCCTTAGTCATTGTGTCCCTGATAGTGAGTTTCAGTCCATCCTTAGATTCTTCCACACTCTTGCCTATGGGGGCCACTTTGGTCCCCAATAGACTACTTGTAAAATCATTGTTTCTAGTCTCTTTTGGCCAACACTTTTTCAATATGCCCATGATTTCTGTAAATCTTTTCTGCATTTTTAAAGAATGGTTAATGTATCTAAAAGAAATGAAATGCCACAACAACCATTTCTCTTTCATGATACTTTGTATATTTGGGTTATTAACTTTATGAGGCCATATCCCAATTCCTTTGGGAACTTTTATATTCTTATTGATATTTATTATGTGTCAAAATAGGTAGAGGAACGAGGCACAGGGTATGATGATTCTAAGGTAGTTGTAAAATTTTTGAGAACCCAAATCTTTTATAGGTTTGGCTTAACTAGGTTCATCATCAGTTAACAGGGTTCTCATTTCCGCAACCGAATAGGGCAATCACTTTTTTTCTGTATGGGGTCGGTCATAGAGTGTCTACTGCATATCACCCATAGAGAAATGGTTAAGAAGAGATTTAAAATAGAGAGGTAAAACATATTCTTGAAAAATGTTTCACCCCAATAGAAATGATTATAGTCTTTAACATGATGATTCATTATGGGCATACCGTACTTCTTTCAAAAATCCCATTGGAATGTCACCCTATCGGCTTGTGTTTGGAAAGACTTGTCACCTACCTGTTGAGATTGAGCACCAAGCCTAATGGGAAATCATAAAATGCAACTCAAACCTTTCTGGTGTAGGTGCTTAAAAGAAGCTTCCAATTCAGATGATAGAGGAAATGAGAAAATATGAATATGAGAACTCCAGGATTTATAAGGTCCATACCAAGGCTACCCATGACCGTCTCATCCTTCATCGTTAGTTCCACATTGGGCAGAAGGTCATCCTTTATATTGCTAGGATGTTGTTTCATACCGGTAAGCTTTGTTCCAGCTGGTTTTCCCCATACACTGTTATTAATGTATCTCTATTTGGTGTTTTTCATGTTCAAAATAATGAAACCAAGAAAAACATCATTGTTTATGGGAAGCGGATGAAGCACATCCACGAAGCCCTTCTAGATTTCCCGATGGAGGAACTCCATGTTCATGAAGAAACATACCAATGAAACACACCAGGTTTTATCCTTCATTATCACATTCTCAATTATTATAGTGAGGACACTGCACATTCTAGTTGTGAGTGGATGGGTACATTCTTGGGTTAATTAGGATTTTCACCTTGTTTCTTCTTTCTTCTCTTTTTCACCTCATTTGTGGTATTTACACTTTTCCCAATCTTTCTGAGTTCTTTAGGATTTTCATTTTCTTTCTTCTTTCTTCTCTTTTTCCCTTCCTTATGGTATTTTTACTCCCCCCTTATGGTCACCAAATCATGGAACATACTGAAAATGCATGTTGAAATTTTTTATTCCATGTTGATTTGACATTTTATAAAAAAAACATTTCTTTGTTTTGGATTGAAGGATTTAATGAATTTAACATCAGTGAGTGATTTTTAGTGAATTAGTTTTTTGTAAATGATATAAATAGGTGTATCACTATGAAACATTTGAGATGACTGATTCCCCTTATGTGAGTAGCTTTTGGGAAAACTATGTCACTAATATATCCACACATTTTTTCACCAAACCACAATGTGTGAATATTTCTTACTTAATATAATGTAAATATATGTTACGTTAATATTTTTTATTATTAAATGAAATTTCCATATGTTCGTTCCTTATCTGATCTGTTTCATTACTATACCTGATTGACCAATGAATGTGTACCCAATGTCAGACTATTTTACGCCTTAAAATGGGTTGTGTCTTGGGATGGTCAAAAACCACTCCACCACAACCTTTGAACATATTATAGTATTGCAATTAATGTCATGAGGAGATCAAATAAGGGTTGAGAGATGAGTATGAGATTTATTCCAAATTTAACTTGTAAAAAAACAAAAAAAATAAATGTGGTGAGTGATAAATGTGCAACATATGGGGATATCTAGGCTGGGAGCTTATGGTTTGACTTATAGGAATGTTTAAGTGAGTGGTTCTTGAAATATGATTGTAAAGAATGTAGGGAAGGTTCGGTGAAAAAATCATTTAAAGCTGAATAATGTTAAAATAACCTATATTTGTTTCATAGAAAGTGGAAAGAATAACATGGAATGATTTTCACACACACACCTGGAGAGTTAGTGTAATGGTTTACTTTTGAATTCCTATCTCAATTTGGATTCATGAATCTCTTTTAATTTCATTGTGATATGATTTATGAAATGTCTTTTTCTATTTTCATTAGGAAGAACTCATTTGTGTGGTTCGAGCATTGATCACATTACTTTAATGAATTAAAATTTCAGAAAATGTTAAATCATTATGATGTTGGTAATATATACATGCATCATTTTTTTGATATGTGACTTTTCCAAGGAGTGAAAATGTTTAGATGTGGGGGTGTGATCGCATAGTGATTCACAATTCAATTCAACCCTTACACCACTGTTTTAAACTAGTTTTGTAATGAATATTAAAAATATAATAATAACTTTCACTTCATGTTTTTTCCAATGAATTAATTTTTATAACTATTTAGAAGGTCAATTATACTTGTTTGATATTTTAATTGAAGGTGTAGGTGATTTTGAGGCCCAGCGATCATCCAAAAGAAAAATGGACCAAACTGCATGGAATCTCATGGACATCTGTCCACTGTTGTAAACTGTATGAAAGTTATGTGCATCCAAATCAGCTGAAACGTTTTATACCTCTCAGAAACAGAATGGGATACAAACCTTATTAAGAAACCAATGCTGAATTTGTCCATCTGGCGGCCCATCTGAAACATTCTATCTAGGGTACAAAATCTTCATGAAATCAAAGGTTTTTTAGTAAATTGACCATATAATCCTATCAAATTGTCTTATGTCAACAAAATTTTCCAGGGAGACATTCAATATTCTGGCCAACAACTCTTTTCTTTTCTTCATGTCGTGATATGACTTTATACTATTCCAAAACCATGACACAATTGGTATCTCAAAAACATGGAGCCCAAAACTGTGTCCCATTTTTCCTTCAAAAAGGCACCATGGGAATATCATTTGCATGTTTGGCCAAGGAGTGAAATGATTCCAATTTGGAGTTAAATATGATAAAATTCCTCATCCTAGAAGTTCTGCAGGCCCCTATCCAATACGGGGATCAAGAATGAAGAAGTAGATCCACCAGAGATTCATCTTCCTCCTAATGTCGAGCTATACAGTGGACAATCATTTCGATGGAGCTACACAAACTTTGGAGGGAGTTCAAACACTTTTTATTCTACTTTCTTTGTGTAATTTTTTAGCTAAATATTTTAATTATTTATTATCTTGACATTATTCTCCTAGGATTTCATTTATATTGTTATCATTAAGTGAAACACTTTTTATTTCAACACTGATTGGGTTGAGATTTCAAGTTGGAATCTTGGGTAGTTCTGATTGGACAAGACAAGAGTCCTATTTATCTCACACATACAGAATATTTTAGTATGATTTGGTAGAATTTATTTTCTATTCTTGATACCCAAACCTTGACAACACGATTTTTTTCTCAAGGGGTGGTTCTTTGAGCATCGTTTCAAGAAGGAAGTGGAGATCTTGACAACACTCAACCAAAGGATTCCATTAAACCATGTGTATTTTTTAGAATGATAAACTCACCCAGAAGTGTAGTGAACTTGAAATAATATCCTTATCTCATAATTATTAAATTATCACATTTATCTATCAACTATTAAGCTCTTTAAATCAAGTTATTTTCATAAAATTGATTTCGAAATCACCCCTATGTTTTGTACTTTTAATTAAAAACGCATACTCTAAACCTATCAACGCTCCTTGAGATATGACCTAGGGTCTTCCCAAGACTATAAATAAACCTTAACATCAAAATAAATTTTGTGTTTCATGACATCACATTCAATCCTTCAACTAGAACTATCGTAGCCTCTCATTCCATTATTTGAGGCACATTTCCATCCGTGTCCTCCAATCATCATATTAACAAAAGTAATCTTGTAGGAATGTCTCTTCAATTCCAAACAAATGTCTTAGGATAAAAAACACACCATTATCACATTTACATAAAATGTATTCACATAATATTATAACAATTCATCCCCCATACCCCACCCCAAGTTCAAAACTATGGAACTGTCACTAACCTCAACAATCCCTCACCTGGGTCTTGGCTAACATAGGGTAAAATACATTCATATTTCAATGATCCCCATTATACACACATTTTATCCATTTCAAATTACCACATTTAGAATCATTTATAATTATTAATTCCTTATTAGTCATTATTTTATTTTAAAAAATACTCAAATAAACAAGAACATTTTCATTTTCCATAACCCAATCATAACTTTCTCTTCCATTCGTGCCTAAAATGATGCATGTCACATGAAATCATGAGTTACTAGAATGACTCATGTATACAAAAATTATATTCCATACTAATCTAAGTTTAAAATATCATAAAACAATATCACACAATAATTTCACCACCCAAGGTGAAATAACATTCAACTATAACGACAAACATCAAAGAACAACAATCCCCACCCTAGGCATTTGGGTTTTCTCCCACACATGGGTAAGCTACTCCCATGCAAAAGATCATGACCAAGGCCTGAATCATCATAGTATCTTTCTCTACCTTTACCAAATAGTAATATAACTGAAAATAAAATAAAACACCTTTGATACCAATTTGTGATGTCTTGTCCTGGGTGCCACATATTGGTGTCTCAAGTCAATTCATCACATGACCTCGGGTATACCTCCCCATATTCTAGAGGCTATCGATTAGTAATTAGGGTCTAATATTAAATATTTGGAGACTATAACATCTTTATCAGATCAACACAATAATATAAATCAATAAATAATATCCAAATGATAATTAACAACAAATAAGATAATACCATAATCAATAATCAAACAACATCATGCGATGAATCCAAAATATGAAAAATGACTGCAAACCAAAGTAGTGGACTTTTCATTACATATAACTGTCAATTTTAAAATGAAATCCCAAAATAAAGACACTCTGATAACTCCCAAATGGGTCCTAAAATCATGTTTGGTTCCTTCATCCATTCTCCATCCCGAACCCCAACTCATTTATCTAACATATGGCTCTTTACCTCATCCATTCGTGCAAACATGAATCATATTTGGGTACAGATCAGGTAGCCCAAGTAGGTTGTGAGTATAACTCAGTAGGCCACGACCAATGGTATTTGAATAAATATACATTCTATAAAAGTGTATGATGTTTTATAAATAATAAATTACAATTGATAAAGTAAATATTTTTCACATTTAATATTCTTTAATTAACCAAATAAGCCCCCAGGTTCACGGTAACACCCAAAGTAATCATACCTACTTCAGCCTATGATGGGGGATGAACCGTACACTATGGGAATTTTAAAAATCATTAATTTATTGGAATTAATTATTCATTTAATTCTAATTTCACATTAAATCATTGGGGACCTAAAGTGTCATTCTAGCACCCCATGGATATTTGTAGTAGTAGTACCTGACCCACAACTATATGATCATGTGAAAATAAATATATACGTCTCAGTGTCCTCGAGTAGCATCATAGAACCCCATGTATAATTTGAGTAAAAGTCCCTAACCCACAACTCATTTTCACATCATTCACAAATATCACATACCATGGTTCCACATACATAACCCATTTATTAACCATGTTTATAACCCCTTATTTAACAAATTTCATAATCCCATTTTTCAACCATATTCACAATCTATTATTCAACCAATGTCATAATCCCATTTATCAACCATATTCATATTTAATTACTCAAAAAATTTCATAATCCAATTTATTAACCATAATCATAATCCTTTATTCAACCAATTTCATAATCCTATTTATCAACCATATACATAATATGTGGAAAAATAATTTAACTAAATAAATTTAAAATTAAAATGACCAACACATAAATTTCAATTTTACAATTAAAGAAAAAAAATTTATTCAAAACAATGTAAAGTAACAATTATACCATATTACTCAATATTGTTGATGAACCTACCTCAAGATCATTGATGAATGCTCACCAAACTCGAACCCTCAATTTGTTGTGGAACGGTCAAAATCATAAAGGCATAGGAGATCTAGGATCAAATCCTAGGACCAAGATCAAAATAATCAATATTTATCAAAACCTATATCTAAAACATCTAAGGAATAGTAAAAATCATTACTTTCCAGAGGTAAATAAATAAGTGAGAGAGGGGAACCCAAACTAGGATGTGGATACATACCTGAGTGGTTCTGATTCCTTCTACCTGATCTTCAATTCCCCAAGGAAGGGGTTTTATGAGCCTTGGAATCCTCTCTAGATCCTAGAAATCATAGGAAATCATGTTAGTTTGAGTAGGAGTGAATGGGAATAAAAAAAATGGGGTTCATGAATTTTTTATAAAATATTAATGGGTTTAATTTCCATATGCATAGTTACCTGGGCAGAGGTGTATGGTTTACCCAACTGTTTGCATTAACTGTGTTCCCCTACTCATAGAGTGCATGGTTTCTCCTAAGAGGAAAGTAGTTTTGAAAACCATGAATTGACCATTCAAAATCCCACTTTCATTGAGTGCATAGTTTGGGGAGGTTAGCCACATAGGTTGGTCAAACAATGAGCCACCTCCCATGGCATCAAAAAATGGGCACCTAGGTTGCTTGGTTTTTTTCATGGTTTTCCCTAAATGTGTTCCATCCATACATAACACCTTTTTATTCTATATTTCTCTAAATTCACCAAGAACAACCACAAATAAAAACCAAACCATGGTATAAAAAGACAAGGGTAAATGAATACCTAAAAGTGTGCATGAGGTAACTATAGAAAGGAAATGATCTTATAATATTCATCAAGGGGAACCTAGGAAATAATCCATTGGCCCTAACCACTGTAAATATATATTTGAAGACATGTATCATATGAAAAATATATGTTTGGGGGAATGTGTTCAGATATATACCGTTGTTGGCAAAATCAGTTAAACACATTCTTGTGTATGTTTAGCATAAAAAAGTGTGTTAATTATTAGACATATGTGTGTGTGTGTTTCCTTTTTAATTTAAAATTTTTAATTCACTTGTATAATAATGGATGTAATAAAATCACATGATGGTGGTAGCCAAATGAGTATATACTCACACCCTACACGGGCCACTTAGGATGCATGTAGATTATATAGTTTTGAGATCAAGTAAGGATTCAGGCTCAGGAGATAGACCTTAGTGATCAAGGATGTATTTTTTTCATATGAAGAATGGTAGCAGACTTTGTGGTTCCTTTGCATCAAGATGGACTTCCTTCTATGTTTTAGATATATTTACTTATGTGGTAAGCCATGGGAGAACTTTATTACATTTTTTGTTTTCACTTCATTAACTTTTGTATTCATCTACATGTGGTATTATGCCTTTTGGCTTGTTGATATTAAAGATATAAATTGTACTTCCACTAATTTTTATTGTTTCTTATATTTTTATAGTCCTCTTTCCATTGTGGTATATATACATTGACCATTATTATCAATATCATCAAAGGTTACAGTATACCCGCTATCACTTAATCAGACCCTCACTACAAGTTTACAACCTTTGGGATATTGGGAGGCATGCCTAAGGCCTAGAAGACAACCATCAAAGAGCATAAATAAAGTCTAAAAACATGTTAGGATACTAAAAATGGTATCATAGGATTTTTATTTTCCTTTTTGTCTTTTTATTTAGGCTATAGTAGAGTGGAAACTAGGATTTAGTCGAAACATGGTAAAGAGGTCATTTTTTGGTTCCTGAAGCCCCATGAACAGGGGACCAACCAAGTTTCCAAGGGTGGGAAATTGATGTTATGTTTAGTGATTTAGTAGATTATTGATTTCCGCATTGATTGGAACACTAGGGTTTTATGTTTTTGGATTATGTGGGTTTAACTGTTGGGTGGGTATGTAAAGGGAGGAGTGTTTTTTTCATCATTATAGACAATTAGGATCACATGATGTGTATTTATACTTTTTATTGTCATTGGGAACTGGGAATATTCTAAAAGGGGTTGGGTTATTTAAAGTTTTAATAAAAATCTAATAATTTTTTCCTACATATCCTTTTATTTTGGAATTCTACTCATCCGACCCAGGTATTTGGTTCGTGATGAAATCAGATGTGATTCTATGTGTACGATATTTGGGCCTCACTCTATTATGGGTAGGTAGGAGTAATGAAAAGGGGTATAGCCTTTTAAAATTTCAAAATAAATCTATACAGTGTTTTCCTGCTTAACCTTTTCATTGAATTATACATAGATGCCTTAGGTTTGTGATATCTGATATGAAATATATTTGATTCTTGACATTGATATGGGTTGTAAAGGGGTACATGAGGCTAGATAATGCTTGATACTATACTTATTTATGGGTAGGTAAGGGGTCGTGAGGCTAGATTTCATGTGAAATGGGTGAGGTAGGGGATGTAAGGGTGGTGAGATGTGCTGCATGTTACAACTTTTCCTATCTACGACATATATATACATATATATGAATTTTTTTGTTATTTTACCATGGTGTTTTGTATTCAAAGTGATTCCACCAAGAAGGATTCTAGTGGAGCATCAAGATGGTGAAGATGTGGTGTCACATGAGCATGCATGGGATGAGACTCCTGAGGTTTGGGATGAGGACACTATGGGTTGGGATGATCATGAGCCCTAGGTAAAGGCTCTAGTACAGGAAGGGAAGCCACATAAGATGGAAGATTTTGGACCATGTATTGATGAGTTTGATAGGGAAATCATGGTATGAGTCTTATAGGTTATTAACAAGGGAGCTCAGGGAGCTATGCCATCCCTGACATATTTTACTTGTGAGTTATTGTATCAACACCACCCATTATTACAAGGTGAGGGTAGATCATAGGAAGTATAGAACTGGATCGTGTTGGAGTAGATGATTTTAAACTAGTTCAAGTCACCCCCCAAGTAGAAGGGTAAATCTGACTACTTATATGCTCAAGGGACTACTAAATCACTAGTTGGATGCATAGGTTCAGATAGGTAGAAATGAGGGATTATCTAGGAAGGATTTTGAGGCCGAGTTATTAAAGAATTTATTCCCGAAGACCTTGAGGGAGGATATATACCATGAGTTACTGATCCAATAGTAGGGAGATATATCCATTATAGATCATACGACTAACTTCATAGACCTGACCCGATTTTCAACTTCTATAGTGAGAAACAACATTACTCATGTGAGGAAATTTTATGATATATTGTGGCATGCCATTAGGGTGTAGGTAAAAATATTTTGGATTAAATCATTCTTAGATGAGACGAACCAGACTTTGATAACTGAGGTAAACTTGATGGATCAATCATACTCAAGTCAGGTGAAGGCATCTGGTGAGATAAGCAGTGATGCTTCATCTATCCAAAAGCAAGAACATGAGGAGTAATAGTAGGTCAATCAGGCAGGATAAATAGGTAGACAATCAAGGAGTGGTTATTTGATGGTGTAATTCTAGTGCAAGAAAATGGGGAATGTTCAGACCCAGTGTGATCGGGTTCTAAAGGAGTGTCGGGGGTATAGCCAGATGGACCATTTGATGAGGTTCTGTAGGAAGCCTTTTTAGATAGCTGGGAGTCGAGGATTAAGGAAGAATTAGGGGTATGAAGTTAGAATAGGAGTGGTAACCAAAGCTAGTTGATCGGATTTAGCTACACATAGAGGTAATGGAAGGGAGAGAGCTACCCAACATTGGGTATAGGGGATAGTGGATGGTAGAACTCCGTGAGTAGGACATATATTGGGAATTCTGGATTTATTCCAGGTGAATGCTATTGAACTGGTAGGGAAGGAGAAATATGACAAGATAAACAGGGTTGGAGGTACACTTTGATCATGGTGGTAACTTTTATTTTATTTTTGGCATGGTTTGTTTTGGTTCACATGGTTCACATGTGACAACTGAACTAACCAGGTGTTGGTTAGTATGTGCGCATCAGATATGATGTGTGTTATGTATGAGGTGTGTAAGAATCGGGACTATGATAGGCATAAATATATATATATATATGATTCATGATTATTTTTGAGCTACTTTTGAGATGTAATACTTATGTCCATATAATGATATGTAGGACTCGTGGGTGTGATGTGTGGCGTGGGTATGGAATGAGCATCTAGTGAGATACGAGACATGACAGGTGCTAGGTATGACGTGAGTATCATGGAATAGATAATGAGTGTATTAATGAAGATATTTTATATGAATACATTTACATATATAGATGTTTAGAGGAACCGTCAGAATATTAAATTTTGGGTCAGGAAGCAACCAAGTAGGTAACTCCTTAGGTGGGGAGTTCCTTGATGGGATTTGACATATTTTTTACTTATTGGGGTAGATTGGGGTAATATTATGAGATTCTTATGTTCATTGCCACCATAAAATGAGACCTCATAACTCAGGAATGAGATGTTGTATGGTGGGTAAATTGTAACATCCAGGGTTTTTATACATACTTTTTTGGGTAATTTTTGATCTTTTTGTGTTTTGTGGTCATACCAACATAAATTACAAGTCTAAAAACCTAATTATGAAAGTATTTCAGCTCTAATTCCTTAATTTTATATGGGTTATATGTTTTCATGGAAGTCTCAGTGGTTTAGGAAAACATTGGATGAAGGATGGATGACCTGGGCTATTGAAAAAAGATTCATCCAGAAATTCACACCATATAATATTTACATGATGTGAAAGTGGTTTTCATAGCATGCATTGGGGAATGATATATTTCGGGCGTTCTCTGATGAATTCACAATGTGTATCAAATAAACATCTTGAATATTTTTCACATCGTGTACTGAATACACGACATGAAACTTACTAGTAGTGTTTTTTTAAAGCCACATGGGGATCGACCACCTTCATTTATCATCCACGCATAGAGACAGGAGCTCCCATGGGATCTCTCAATGCCTCCCTCTTTTCCACTCTAGGTTATGATCATTCTTCTCCAACAATGTTTTAATCAGAATTTCATCTATCTCTTTGGATGTGTGGTTTTAAGTCCTTCAAACCTCTTACTTCCATTTCTTGTTTCTCTTGCCATGTGTAATGTTAAATCTATTTGAGCTCTTTTTCCCTATTTTGGGGAGTTTGTCTAATACTCTAATTTCTCTCAGTACAACTCATATTATGGGCTAGTATTCGATGAGGTAGTTCTTATGAGTCTAATTTAGGTGGTTCCTAGATTTTTCTTTAATTTTACAAGTGTTGTTGGGTGCATTATCAAACACACACATTGGGTTATCTGAGGAGAACCTTTAATAAATTAATTTTTTCTTATAAATTTACTAAATGATGTTATAGAATTTTGTTGGTTATATACTACATTATATAAATAATCCTAATCTAGGTAAGCGTATTTTTACCAACTGGTCAGGTTATTCTGGTTGTCTAATTTAATTAATTTAAATGTTTTATATGATTATATTGGTTCTTTAGGAACATGATCGGCATGGACTGAGTCTTTGAGGTGATTATGATCATAGGGATTGAGGAAAACCGGTTTTTCTGGTTGTATTCATCGTTTGAGATACTAGGGGTGATGTTGATCACCAGTTTTAGGTGACATTTTCATCAAGATTTAGGTAACAAGGTCATCAGGTCAAGGGAATAGCCATCAGGTCTTGAAATGGTGTTTTAGATGTTGTAGATAAGGGAATATTGGTCATTTCTTCTCACCATTTTCGTTTGATGTGTTGCTGGAGTCATGTGCACACAGATAAGACTCAATTGAGGTGGTGTTGAACACTCATTATGAGTAGAGGCCTCTGTAGATATTTCATCTTAGTGTATGGTGTTGACCATAAGTTATGTGGGAGGTTCTCACCATAGAAATCCACAATTGATGGTGATGGACCATAGGTTGATGGTGTTGAGACCATAATATGGGAGTTGCGGCTCTATGTTATAGTTGAGTCCAATGGGTCAGGATTATTAGAGGATGAATTTCATTTTTCCTCGGGACATTGGGATATAGAGATGATGTGACTTATTATATACTAGAGGATAGATATTGTTGTGCCTTGGGGTGTCAGGTTTGTTGAACTGATGGTGTCTTTCTGAATGGATTTCTGAGGGACATAAGACTTATATATGGATGTGGTGATGGGATTCCATTTACATGACTGATGACATGGAACGCGTCAAATGGCATGAGTTTTCAGTGATATATTTATGGGAGGTACCTAAGGGATCTCTAGGTATGATATTCTTTAGGGGATTCATGTGCATTAAGCCAAGAGTCCTCACTACTGTAAATATTTATTTGGAGACATGTGTTATATTCCAAATATATATTTGGGGGAACGTGTTTAGAGATACATCAGTTTTGGTTGAAGTAGGTAAAAAGTTCCTTGTGGTTGTTGAGAACAAGGTAATCTAGTTAATTATTAAATGTGTGTGTGTTGAATTTTTAAAATTCATTTTTCATACCCTTATATAATCATGGATGTAAAACAGGCACACGTTGGTGGTGACCTATTGATTTCATACTCACACCCTACATGGCCCCCTTGGGACACATGTAGGCTTTATGGTTTTGATATTTAGAAAGTATTCAAGCTTAGAATATAGTCCTTAGTAGTCAGGGGTTTACTATTTTTCCATGGGATGGATGGAAACAGACCTGGTGGTTCCTTTTCATCGATTTGGACTTCCTTATAGCCTCTAGATATATGTATTTACAAGTTCTACCATGGGAGACCATGCTAATCTATTTTTTATGACCTATCTTCTCTTTTTTATTCACCTACATTTGGTGTTATTCCATTGGTATTGTTTATATTACTACTATTTATTATGATTCTTCTTAGTTTCATTGTTTCTTCTACCATTATAGTTCTTCTTTTATTATGTTATATATATATATATATATCATTATTATTATCATCAATAGAGGGTATAGTCACCCCAATTTTACCTAATCATACTCTCGCAGCTATTTGACATCCTTTAGAGTATGCATAGGTGTGCCTAAGGCCGAATGGCCAACCGGCCTGGAGCACAGATAAAGTGGGAAACCGGGTTTGGAGACTACATGATCATTTCAAGTCTCTAAGTCCATGTGAGTCATGCTCAATGTGAGAATCAAGATATATTATAATATTAGACACATTGAATGAGGGTTCCCAATTTTTTTTGGGGGCTTAATAATGAGGCTACCCTAAAAAGAAATATTATTATGTGTTTCATGGAGGATATAACTTCATAAGGGAAGGCATGAGATTTCACAAGGAATATTATAAGGTGAAAAGATATATGTGGGTATTATAACCTTTATGGGGAATATGTATTAGTGAAAATACTAATGAGAATACATTGAATATGGAGATCAGACCTTAAGGAAATTAATCCTACATATACTGATTATAAAATAAAATGAAGTCCTTATAGCTCATATATTGTGTAATTTAACTTCATGAGACATGGATGTTAACAGTACCATTTGTCATGGTGGAGGGTCATGATCTATAATACTCGAATATTATAATTGAAAAATTCCCCTTCCCATGTTTTGATTACAAATACAGAAACAATAATGGGGGTGAAATTATTATTTTATTTGAGACTATATTTGGGAATCCCTTATCGAAAACAGGGTTTGGGACTAATGTTTTCAGGTGGCCCCATACATTATTTCCTAGCCCAAAACTGTTGGGATTCAAGGAGGTATCAAGTTAGAGTTGCAATGTTATTGGATTGGACACACGAACATGCTGCTCTCATTAGGGAATTTTGACAAGCACCTAGTGTACACCCTCCTACGGACTCATAGTCAGTGTATGGGGAGAAAACATGGCCTCTCTGTCTTCAGACCAACATAGGGGAAAAATCAATTGCCATCAAATAATTTAATAAACATGGATACCCTTGATCAATGATCTTCAATAAGACTCCATAGGTCCATACGATAAAATGTTGGCCTTGCAATTCCTAGAGTCATCTTGATCAAGCTAAACATGGATTTGGATCATATCATCACATCAAGGTGATATTTTGTTATCCCATTACATCACAACATTTTATTCTATTAAATTTTTGTGTATTTATAATTTTCTCATCATTATTTTTTTCTCTCAACATTTTTATTATATTTTTTCTTCTTTTTCTATGGTGTTGCGAGTGGGATTAGGGGATGGATCTCTGTCATTCTTCCATGGTGTCATGGGAGTTTCTTCTTTAGTTAGGGAATCTCATCACGATAGTTATCTCGAGGTGTAGATTCTTTTGGGTAGTGCCGATGATCTTGATGGTTTCCATAAATCAACAATGGTGAACGGTTCTGATTTGACAAAATGAGATTCGACTTCTATAGGTAAAGAAATTTCTTCAATAGTCTGAACTCGGTTATCATCATTCAGTTCCAACATGCACCTAGTCAGCATCATCCTTCACAGAGGTGAGCATTGATTCTTCATCAATTTTCCATAGGTGAACATTCCTTGTCAAGAACATGTTGGATGGAGATTCAATAGAGCTCGTGTGTATTAGATTATACTTATTCAATATCAAGATAGTCATTGATTATGTTGTTGGAACCAATTTGTGTATAAGGTTGTATTTGTTGTGAATAGTTGTCAATGAAGATCAAAATGAAGGAGATCAAGAAGAACTCCAATGAAATGGAGGAATGGAAATTCAGAAGATTGTTGTACTGATCATAAGTTCAAAGAACATGTGTCAAAGGTGATATATTTATTACAATAATGAAGAATGTGAGGTGTAATCCATCAGAGGATGATTAAAGACGAATGGGGTTTTTGGATGAAGACCATGTAATTCCACTTTATTTCATGAGAACCCTGGGTTTTGATGAAGACCATGAAATTCCTCATTAATGCATGAGAACCATTGGTTTTTTATGAATACCATGAAATTACTCATGATTGCATGATAACCATGAAAGATACTTCTTGATGAATTGAATCATATGGTTTGCATGAAGTAGATCATGATGGTTGATAAAGAAGACAATGTGCAAATGATTGGAATTCTAAGATGGTTGTGCGGGGATTGGAATTCTGAGATACCCATGCACATCAAATTGTCATAGAAGATGATGATGTTAAAGTTATGCCTTCAAAGAATACATATCACAATAGTGGAGTTTGTGATAAGAGCAGAAGAGTTGCTGAAGGATACAGATCACCAAGAAGAAGTTCTTTTGAGGTGATCGTGCTTGTTGACAAAGAAAAAAAACGACATACAAATTTGTTGACAAAAGAGATTCCATGGTGGCATGTCGAGTTCATGGACTGTGGATAATGATCCATGTTTTATTCAAGAAACATCAACAAAGGAACGGATGATCTGGGGGAAGACAAAAAGAGTAGATACAAGGTGGCATCGTTTCTCAGTATTTGCCAAATTTTTGGGCCTGAAAATCGACAAATAAATAAATTTGGTTTTGGAAAAGATACTTGCACGCCGTTTACTTGAAGGAGAGGAAACTTGCGCACCATACGTTTTTCAAGATCAGAACATTGAAAAATGGCAAAGGAAAGGGGGTCGTGCAAATGTTGGGTGTGTCGCGCATGTGACTTGCGCACCGTGAAGAGAATTGCGCGCTGGTGCCTAAAAGGATTGGAAACTTGAGCGCCTATCATTTTTCAAGAACACAAATTCAAAATATGGAAAAGGAAAGAAGGTCTTGCAAGTATTGGCTGGGTCACGCAAGTGATTTGCGCAACAGAGGCCATGGGTGATGAGCTGCGCACTGAGACTTGCGCGCCGATGCGCAGGTTGACCAGTTTTCCTATAAATAGAAGACCAACCATCCTCAATTCCAACGATCTCAAACCTTATAGAAAATCAGAGCTCTCGTCGTGCATGTGTAGGATTCGCACAAGTGGTGAGTGGTCGCGCAAGTGGTTTAGAGAGACTTTCACGCCAGCTCTTAGAAGTTGCGGGCTGGTTGATGGCTACGTGGCCAAATTGATTTGGGCGAGAAAGGAAGTGAGTCGTGCAGGTTGGAAGTTCAAGAGGGCAGTGTCGCGCATGTGCTTTGGTGACACTTGCGCACTGAAGACTTTTGCGCTGTATTGGGACTTGCGCGCCGTATTGAGACTTGTGGGCTGGGCTTGAAAAGGATCTCTAGGTGTTGTTAGAGCGTGCCCGCCTTTCTAGAGCTGCACGAGAGCTCAAAGATTTCCTAATACTTTCGGTGAAAAGTGCGATTAAAGAGGAAATCTAAATGATAAATTCATGATCTCATGCATACATGGAGAACTGATTCTGACAATGCCAAGTAAGTAGAGCTTCACTTATTGAGTAATCACATCAGTGGTTTTGATTCAGGCAAATGAAGACAAGAGGATCTAGTGTATTATTCATTTCACTAAAGAAGAAGGTTTGAATTAAAAAGAGAATCAACTCTGAACCCTGATGCATGAAAAGTCTCATGCTGAATAGGAGATAAAGACTTAAATGAAAATCTATTGAAGTGACCTTCACGTCTATAAACTAAGTGTGACTTCACCAAGGGTAGTGAACCAGGGGGAGTCAATAGGAGTGACCTGAGGGAAGCAGTGAGCTGTCCCTGAACCTTTGTAAAGGCAGTGATCCTGGGACAGAGTGACTGTGCCTGAACCATTTTAATCCACAACTAGTGAAGATTATTGTAATTTTGTATGACCGGAAACTTTTCGGTGTATGCTCCTTGGACGTAGCCCTTAGTGGTGAACCATGTAAAACTGTTGTGTTATCTCTTTTCATATGAATGTTTCATTACTGATCATATCCATCATAGAGGTTTAAGTAGTTCCTACCAATGTGGGAACAAGATCCACAACTATAAGAAGAAAAAGTTGACACCCAGATTCACCCCTCCCCTCTCAGGATGTCCCAGGGTCCTACAAATGGTATTAGAGGGAGGTTAATGTATGTTGGATATTCTCCAGTAATTATATTCAGAAGAGTATTTGAGTTTCTTTCCTAAAGTCAACAATGAAGAGCAGTCTTGATGAAGATTCAGTCATTTCTGAGCAGAAGTCTACATCTAGCAAGACCATGACAAATAGGGAAAAGAAATAGAAGAAGCAGCTAAAGAAGTCCCCCATATCCAAAAAAGATTCAGTGTCTTGTTATCCATTCCATTATAATAATTAGGAAATGTCAGTCTTGGAAAGTATTGAGCCGGTGGCTCCGAATTATTCTAGAGGAAAGGATGACATCCCTAATTCAAGCTTTCAGGAAAAACTCAAAACAAATCTGCATGATATTCCTGAAGAAAGGGTTGATATTATTTGTATCCTATTCCAATCTATGCAGGTTGAGATCACTTGATTAGAAATGGAAGATGAAAATATGGAAAATGGGTTGGAAAGAAAAGTTATGGAAAGTATGAAGCTCAGCAAACAAGTGAATGTATTTGAAGAAAAAGAGGAAGTCTATAAGACTCTAAAAGAAAATATCCATGCACTTGAAGCTGAGCTGAAGAAGAGCAATGAAGTCAATAGTTTTTTTTTTGGAATAAACTTCCATGAAATTCAGGGAACTTGACTCTTTGTTACAAAACAAAGTTAAGATGCATGAAGTTGAGGTTGAAAGATTTAAGAATACTTGTGAAAAGAAGATGATCGTGATAGAAGGTCTAAAGATCATCCTCAATATTGAGGGTCAAAAATTGGAAGCCCAGTTGACCAAGATTGAGAATACACATATTGAGACTTCACAAAAGAATGAAATGAGTGATTCTTGTACTCAATGTTTGGTGGAGGAATCTAAAGCTGAAATACCTCCAACATGTGACATGAAGATTATGACAACTCTTTCTTATCCACATCAAGAATCAGTTGTTTCTATTACTCAATGGTCACTGGAGGATTCTATTGTCAAAAGACCTCCAACATGTGATAAGAAGATCATGAATTCACGCATTGATCTATCACAAGAAACTGAGGAATTTAAGGTACCATCCAAACCATCTTGTACTTAGGTTTCTAAATGCATTCCCACAATTAGTGCAGGTAGGAAGAAAAATTCTAAACAAGTTTGGATGAGGAAAGGTGAGAAGAAGAAACCTACCACCATGGCTATGGTGGATGGGAATAGAAAGGAGGAAGTTGTTTCCTCAAATAGAGCACAAAAGATTAAGAAGATGGCCCAACAACCTCATACAGAAGATACAAAGAAGAAAATATTTGTGGGTCAATGTTGGTGCTACAACAGATTTGGGCATTGTGCACTAGATTGTTGGTACAATCCCTTTAATGGAAAAGCACAAAGAAAGCATGTGTCAAAAGGAAGAAATCCAGAGAAGAAGAAGCAACATCTACAGGTCTAGAAGCATCTGTTTACAGCAAACAGATTTAAAATGCTTGATAACATCTGTGTTGTATGCAGCAGCCGTGTTCACAAGAATGATGCATGCATATGTCAACAGATATCAAGAGCTGATAAGAACAAAAGACCACACAAGCCAGCTAAGAAGAAAGAATATTCCTTGGGAAGAAATCAGAATAATAGTGTGAACACACACTTCCCCAAGAAGATCTCAAGTAGGGAAGCTGAGAAGACCCAAAATTTTAGATCCATGAAATTGAAGGGTCATTCATCCAAAAGAAACACTAAGTGGAATGAAACTCATATAAACCCATGTGGAACACCCAAACCAGCTGCAACAGTTCCAAATGACATATTGGTCATCTATCCTAATGATTTGAAAAGAATGAAGAAACTTGAAGATGAAAACGCCAAGGCTAGTGACAAAGGAAAAGAAAAACTTTCACATGATGAAGACATATTGCATGATAGATTGCAAACCAAGAGAAACAAACGTGTCAAAGAAGTTCTGTGTGAGAGATGCAAGAAATCTGGTCACATTACAAAAGGTTGTCGTACCTTAATACCAGAGCAAGAAGAAGTCCTTAAGAGGAGTAAGAATTTATAATTCATGACGGCTGTTAAGCAGAACAATTCCTCACACAAAGTAGAAGAGAATGTGAAGAAATCCATGCCACATCAACAGATGTCAGAACATATGTTCCAATGTGTAGGCATGAAGACTGGAGTAAACAGAGGAACTTGGTTGAGAAAAGAACCTCAACCATAAAGATCATGTTGATGAAGCAAGGAGGAACCACCTTATTCCCTTATTCATTTTTTTATTGTATTTGTGCTAAAAATATAGGGAATTGAAGGTGAATCATTCTCTCAGGGGGATAACCTGATATGTAGTGAATGTTGTCAACTCTTGATAGCCAAGCTAAAGAAGTTTCCATAATTAGTAGATTCTTCAATTGATATTCAAATATTATGATGAATAAGGATCACTCTTGATGAAGATGATGAGGAGTGTTTCCCTTGAGGGGGAGAAAAATGAAGAATCTTCCAAAATCACTATTTCAATCAATATCAACTCCTACTGGACTCAAATGTAGTTACTCTGTGAATTTTTTGAAGAACATGTCAACAGAGAAGGTATGCCATTTCTCAATCTCTATCCCTTGGTTACTCAGATCAAAGATCATTCTATAAAGGGGTAGTAATTTAATTGATCAGTGACATAAGAAGAATGGATGTGCCCCAAAGTCACTTATCCCACCGATTGCACTTGAATGTTTTTGATCTGTTTGCTGATGTGAGTGCATAAGTTTCAGGTTGATTATTACCTACCACATTTTATTTTCATCTACCTGAAATAAAAGTAGTAAACCCTTGAAGAAAAAATACATGAGTTCTCATCTCATGTTGGTATCATGATCTGTGAATAATGGACAACCTTGTTGACTTAATCAAATCCTCTTGTTTTCTACATCAAGCATTTCTCAAGTAGACTTAGAGTGAAATGATTAATGAAACATTTATTAAGTATGTACTGATACCCTCCCTACCATGAGCTTTGTATTTCTTTTCAATAAGGGGGAGAGAACGTGAAATTAAAGTTTGAAAAGAAAAGTTGACTGAAGAGAAGATTCTCATTTTGACATTGATGAAATCATTTCAGATGATGTATAGGGTATTCACAAAAAAAATAAAAAGGGGGAGATTGTTGGAACCACTTTGTGTATAAGGTTGTATTTTTGTCAATATTTGTCAATGAAGATCAAAATTAAGGAGATCAAGAAGTACTCCAATGAAATAGAGGAATGGAAATTCAGACGATTCTTGTACTGATCAAAAGTTCAAAGAACATGTGTCAAAGGTGATACATTGTTTACAAAAATGAAGAATGTGAGGTGTAATCCATCATAGGATGATTAATGAAGAATGGGGTTTTTGGATGAATACCATGCAATTCCTCCTTATTGCATGAGAACCATGGGTTTTGATGAAGACCATGCAATTCCTCATTGTTGCATGAGAACCATGGGTTTTTTATGAATACCATGAAATTACTCATGATTGTATGATAACCATGCAAGAGACTTCTTGATGAATTGGATCATATGGTTTGCATGAAGTAGATCATGATGGTTGATGAAGAAGACAATGTGCAAATGATTGGAATTCTAATATGGTCGTGCGGGGATTGGAATTCTGAGATATCCATGTACATCACATTGTCATAGAAGATGATGATGCTAAAGCTATGCCTTCAAAGAATACATATCACAATAGTGGAGTTTATGATAAAAGCAGAAGAGTTGCTGAAGGATACAGATCACCAAGAAGAAGTTCTTTTGAGGTGATCGTGCCTGTTGACAAAGCAAACAAACGACATACAAATTTGTTGAAAAAGGATATTACATGGTGGAATGTAGAGTTAAAGGACTACAGATAATGATCCATGTTTTATTCAAGAAACATCAACAAAGTAATGGATAATCTGGGGGCGGACAGAAAGAGTAGATAAAAGGTGGCACTGTTTCTCAATGTTTGCCAAATTTTTGGGCCTGAAAATAGACAAATAAAGAAAAGTGGTTTTGGAAAAGAGACTTGAGCATCGTTTACTTGAAGGAGAGGAAACTTGCATGCCGTAAGTTTTTCAAGATCAGAATATGGAAAAATGGCAATGGAAAGAGGGTCGCGCAAGTGTTGGGTTGGTCACGCATGTGACTTGCGCGCTATGAAGAGACTTGTGCACCAGTGCCTAAAAGGATTGGAAACTTGCGTGCCTATCATTTTCCAAGAACACAACTTCAAAATATGTAAAAGGAAAGATGTTCGCAAGTATTGGCTGGGTCACGCAAGTAATTTGTGCAACAGAGGCCAGGGATGATGAGCTGTGCCCCGAGACTTGCACGCCGACGCGTAGGTTGACCAGTTTGCCTATAAATAGAGGACCGCCCCTCCTCATTTCCAATGAGCTCAACCCTTATAGAAAATCATAGCTCTCGTCGCGCGGGTGTAGGATTCGCGCAAGTGGTGAGTGGTCGCAGAAGTGGTTTGGAGAGACTTGCGCGCCAGCTCTTAGAAGTTGTGCGTCGATTGATGGCTACGCGCCCAAGGTGATTTGGGCGAGAAAGGAAGTGAGTCGCGCAGGTTTGATGTTCAAGAGGCCAGTGTCGCATAGGTGCTTCAGTGACACTTGTACACTGAAGACTTGCGCGCCGTATTGTGACTTGCGTGCCATATTGAGACTTGCATGTCGGGCTTGAAAAGGTGCTTCAGGTGTTGTCGGAACGTGCCGGCCTTTCTGGAGCTGCAAGAGAGCTAAAAGATTGCCTGATACGTTCGGTGCAAAGTGAGATTAAACAGGAAATATAAATGATAAATGCATGACCTCATGCATACATGGAGAACTGATTCTGACAATGCCAAGTAAGCTTAGCTTCACTTATTGAGTAATCACATCAATGGTTGTGATTCAGGAAAATGAAGACAAGAGGATCTATTGTATTAGTCATTTCACTAAAGAAGAAGTTTTGAACTAAAAAGGAGCATCAACTCTGAACCCAGATGCAAGAAAAGTCTCATGATGAACAGGAGACAAAGACTTCTATTGAAGATACCTTCACGTCTATAATTAGTGGAATTGGGTATGACTGGAAACTTGTTGGTGTATGCTCCTTGGGCATAACCCTTAGTGGTGAATCAAGTAAAAAATTTGTGTTATCTCTTTGCATGTGAAAGTTTCATTACTGATGATATCCATCACACAGGTTTATGTAGTTCCTAATAAAGTGGGAACAATATCCACAACTTTAAGAAGAAAAATTTGACACCCTGATTCACCCCTCCCCTCTCAGGGTGTCCCGGGGTCCTACAGATGTATTGTTTTTAGTGTGTTTAAGGTTGGTCGAATGTGGTGATGTGGGATCTCCTCTGGTTTGTGCGGCGGTGTGGATTCATCAGAATAGGATTCACCAATTTCAATTCCATATGGTGGCACACATCAATTGCATCTAGTTTCAATAGTGGTTTCTTCTCTAATTCATCATCAATGGACCGATGCTTGGGTTCATCTAATTCATCATTGGTAGGATAACATAAAACCTTTTACCTTGAAATGGCGTGGTTGCACATTTATTGGGTGGTGTGACATATGGTTTTCAATTTTTGTTTCATGTAGGTGACTCACAATCACATGGTTGAGGTAAGTGATTGTGATAAGGAGATGTAGTGCATACTTGAGGCTTTATGTTTTATGTTTTACTATGAGGTTTAATATGTGGTAAGCAGAAATCATGGTCACTTTATGGGAATATACACTTGGTAATTGACAAAGAGGGTGCATTACAACCATTTGGGGTTTTTATGGACAGTCACTTCCATACTTTTCCACATTTCAACAATTATTCTAAAACATTTTTGTAAAATTTATTTTTTCAATAATTATTTAAAATAATAAAACAATAAAAAACATAATTTAATACTTTGAAAAAAAATTATAATAATTTCAAGATCAATTTAAATCAATAAATTAAAATGTCAAATTTTTATTCATTTAAAAATAACTATTTTCCAAATTGTTATTTCTAAAATAAACAATTTCAATTTAAATTTCAAAATTAATTTTTTTGGCTACAATTAATTGAAAAATTAATGAAATAATTATTACTCAAAAATTTTAATCCATTTAAGAATTTAATTTTCAGAATCATACAACTATAATTTCAAATTTTTGAAAAATGTATGGATTCAGAATTTTTATCAAAAAAATATTAAATTATTAAAAAATTTAAGACATGTTATAATTTCAGTCTATATCTCATTAAGATCAAAAAATGAATAATTTCCTTGTATTTTTTTAATTAATGGGGGAAATTTCGAGGAATAACAGATAAAAAATATTGAAATTTTCAGCTCACATCACCCTACCCTTGAACATTTTCACTCCTAGGAAATTTTATCATTGAATTCAATTTAATCAAAAAAATAAAAAATTCAAAATCCCTAGATCTAAATTTACAAACCATATAAGAAATAAAACACAAATTATCCATTATTCAAATTATCACACTTCTTCTATGAATCAATGAAGGGTCTCATTTCAATAAAATCAACATTCCAAGTCCATTGGTGAATCAAATTATATTTAAGCGGAATTAAAATTTTAAAAAGAAATAACATCTATTTATCCCTTTTTCCTATGTTTCTCAAACTAAATATTGATTTTCAACTTTATTGATACAACTCAAGTGAATTTTTCATAATTCAATTGTCTCCATTATTGGTTCAGTATTCTACTCACCTAAATGAACTCATTTTTAAAATATTAGAGCTTTATTCATTTTTAAAAAAAATTAAAAACCATGTATGATAAAAGAACCATACAAAAGCACTTACATTAAATTTATACATATAACTACTCACACACCTAGTTCTATTGTCTCATAGAATCCTTGTAGGATCCCAATTCCAAATTTTAATCCACGTTCAAATATTTTATATCATTTTCTCTTGAGTTTTCTCCATGAGGTTTCCTTTTTTATAGAGGTCAAATTACATCAAATTAAGTTAAAAAATTATAATGACTTCTAGTTATTATTCTGATTCCCCAAAAATATTCCCTCCCACATTACCTTTCTAGGTTCTAAAATGAAATTTATATAAGTACAGTAGACACTTAACTTAGTAATCATTTATTCTTCACAAATCTAGAACAAGTGAATTCCTCAACTTGGTATGGTATTTTAAAAATAATAAGTGAAACATTTAAGATCAATAAAAGTTTGAAAAACAAAACAAAAACTATAAAAATGGTCTTTGTATACTATTTACAAACAAATTTTTTTGGTTTTTTTATTTATTTACATATATACTAAAAACATAATAAAAAATGACATTTAATAGATTTTAAAACATTAAATAACAAGAATTTAAAAAATATTCAAACGGGCATGAAGCATGCCCCCACACACGTGTTCATCATTGTATATTTTTGTTCCAAAAAGTAATCACAAAACTAATTACAATGATTAAATAATGGAAAATATAGGAATAACCTGATATTTATTATCTATTAGTTTTGAGGTAAGCTCTTCCCTAGTGCACTATAGATAACTTGAGCTAGAATATTGAGTTCTATCTATATAGGGAAAACCTATAGGATAGAAAATTAAAACATAATTTTTTTTCTTGAAATGAAAATGGAAAAGAAAGAGAAGTGGAAAAGAATCTAGTGTTTTACCTCCCAAGATGTGTTTCAATTACACTATCCATAGTTGGGTAGTCCTATGATCATCCCCAATCTATTGGCGAGTTTATATTCAAAGGTAAGACTGCCAGATATTATTCCTTTCATAGTTAGACAATTTTACTTCTTCTTCGAGTTCTATTTGAATACATTTATGCATGTTCAGACCTTTAACAATGTGATTTATTTCATAATAAAGTGTTGGTAGGATGATTTATATAGTCTCCTTGGATTCTAACACAACTATTGTGGCCTATTCCAAATCTAGTGGAATATATAATTGGTATTCTTAATAGGATCAAACAAGGGGGAATTAGTAGATAATTAAAATTGAAAAATTCATATCAAGTTGATTTTGAATCAAAATATCTCCCACCATATGTTGTAGCTTATACTTTTATTTATTCACGAGGGACCACTGGGAATTCTTATTTTACTGTTGTTCCTCCCTACAGTTTAAATTCAGTGTAATGTTGATGGATTATTTGGTTCACTAATGTCCCCTGAGAATATTCTTTAGCAATTTATGTTATGAAATATCCTTTAAATTCTTCCACAGTGAACTTTAGTAGTCTATAAAATAATCTTCATCTGACTCTTATTGTTCAACATTCTAGGCATCATCTTCTTCAACTTATCATAGCTCCATTGTATCCTCTAAGGTATCTACCTCATGTTCTACATATTCTGAAATGGTATGTTGAAATTATGTTTGTTCTAGAATTTGAAAATTAGGGAGATCACGTTTTAGAAAAAAATTTGAAAAATTAGATGATCTTATTTATTGATTCAATCCCTCATATAATCTAGGATAAAATTGTTATTTCTCATGAAACACCCATGGAATGCCATTTAAAATACATATAGATTATGGTTCATTAATTTTGACCTCAAAGTAGTAACCCTCAAATCCTTCTTCTTAATTATCCATGATATGTAATAATTTATTTGAGTCTATAAAATAAAAACTATATAGATTTAAAAATAATTCATCTTGAAAAAAATTAAAATGTAATGAATTCAGTTTGGTGGTAACTCCCTCATAAATTTCAACATACAGTTAATTATCGAGATGTGATGCCTCTTTGAATTTCTCTTGTGTGGATAGAGGAAATAATGGGTATTGCAGCTTCTATTCAAAATGGATCTCACTCACCTCATGTTCATCGTCTAGGGTTGAAAACCATTCTGATATTTTTAATTACATTTATAGTGGAAGTAAGAATAATAGATAATTGGTTTTTAATTAAATTAGTGAATGAAAAATCCAAAACAGGGTCCCTCACAAGGGTTTCAATTTTTTTTTTCATGGTAAAATAGTACTGGTAATATATGTTAAATGGTGTGTATTATAAGGTCTTCATATTCAAATCCTCCCTCCTCATCTGAAATATATTATTTGGAAAAGACCATAGGTTTTAACTCTTCATCTTTATATTGTTCTCCTATATTTTGGAGGGTGGATGTGAATTCATCAACCATGTTCTTCATCTATTTTGTAGTGGGTATTTCATCCTTATTTCCTTCCTCTATGAGGGGATATTTATTTATCAAGTCATGTTTATTCAATAATTTTCAAATCTCATGCCCAGTGATCTATTCTTCATGACTTTCTCCACAAAAGAAATGGTTATGAACTGATTTTTGTGGGTATTTCTCCTCCCAAGGAACCCATGGGAAAATGAACTAGGTATGTGTGTAGTGATCCATTAATGAATGGCCCCAATATAATTATAATCCCAAATTATAAGAAATAAAGAAAAAATAAAAAAAACAAAGAAAAACTGAAAAGCACTAATTACATTTGTGTGAAAGAAAATCTGAAAAACACTAAATATATCATATTTTCACTTATATGATACCTAAATTTTATTTACACTTTATTAGGAAAGGTTACTATTCTAATGAACAGATTACTATTCCAAATGGTCATGCGACTATTCCAATGGTCATGTTACAATTCCATCAGTATTGTTTTCTTAATTTATATAAATATCTCTTATTCCATTCTTTATTTATGATAATTATGTTTTTATTTGGTTCTCTATCTGATGTATGTTTTTTATACCATATAACATAATTATAAGAAGGGTAATTTCCTTGATAATATTTTGGGTGGTTACATTCTTCCCCCCTTTTAAATTTATCACTCAAAATATTGTTTTACATACTTCAGTGATAACATGAGAGGGTGTTTCTCCATCATTGGTTCCTCTGGTTCCCATATCACCTCTTCGTATTTATGGTTCCTCCACCACAATTTGATAAGGTGAGTTTTCTTATTGCGTATGAATTTTTCTCTGTATTCCAATATGTTAACCGACTGCTCTTCATACAAGAGATCATTCTCTAGTAATACTCCCTTTGGATTCAGTGCATGTGAGGGGTCATTTATATACTTTCATAGGATAGATACATGGAACACGTCATGAACTATATCCATATTTGATTGAAGTTAAATCTTGTAGGGAAATTATTATATGTGATCAAGGATATAAAAGGGACCAATGTATCTTGGGTTAATATTCCCTTTCTTTACAAACCACATGACTTTATTCCATAGTGATACTCAAAGAAAGACTTTTTCACCATCATCGAACTCCATGTACTTTCAACGATTTTCAGCATAGCTTGTGTGTCTACTCTTAGCATCTTCATATATATCTTGGAATGTTTTTTAGTGATTAATCTTCCCGAATTATGATAGTGTGGGTTGTCTTGGTGAGTCTATCCACCACAATCAATATCACATTGTTTCCTTTGGATGTTTTTTGGAGACCAGTGAAAAATTACATAGTGATATTATACCATTTCCATGTTGGTATAGTTAATGGTTTCATCATCCATTTGTACTTATTTCTCTCTTATTTAACTTGATGGCATAGAAAAAACCAATAGATATAATCCAAAATCTCCTTCATCAGGTTTTCATACCAGAAGTGATCTTGAAGATCCTGTTACATCTCGGTACTTATAGGATGGATATAAAAAATATGAGCTATGTGAATCATCCAGTAGATTTCTTCTTTATCTCAGGCGAAGAAGGCACAAAAATACTAAATACAAACTGAATCACACCATCATCCTCAATGTGGAACTCATGTAGATTCCATTAATTTATCACTTTCACCTACTTGTGTAGCTCCACATCATCCATTTGTGCCTCCTTGATCTTATCTTTGATATATGGTTGGAAAATAATTTGGGCAAGTTAGGATGTATTCCATGTCATTGTGATTTATAAATCCATCTTTTTTATATCTAAAAATATTGGGTCTTTCTCAATTTGCATCATGGATAATGTTGTAGGATCATTTCTGCTATGATCATCAGCTAAATTCTTCACCTTTCCCATATGGTAATGAATATAGAAATCATAGTCCTTGATTCACTTTTAGCATATTATTTGATTCATGTTGAGATCCTTGCATGGGAATATATACTTTAGAAATTTTGGATCAGTACATATGTCACATTTCTCTCTATAGAGGTAGTGCCTCCAGATTCTCAAGGAAAAAATCATAGGTTCTATCTCTAGATCATGCATCTGGTAGTTGTTCTCGTGGATATTCAACAATCATGTGGTTTAGGCTATCACATTATCATTTTTCATGAGTACACAACCGAATAATTTATTATAATCATAGTTGTGTATCACAAAACCTTCTCTACTAGTTATTAGTGTGAGTACATGTGTTGTGATTATCCTCTTCTTAAACTCCTTGAAGCTTTCCTCACATTCATTAATCTTGACATACTTTACCCTTTTCTGTGTTAACTTAGTATGTGGGATAGACAATCTTGAGAAATTTCTCACGAAACATAGGTGGTACCCGACTAATCTAAGAAAACTATGGATTTATATCACACTATTGTGTATAGGTCATTCATCAGTTACATATTTTTAAGGGTCCATAGAAATTTCATCAATTGTGATCATGTGCCCCAAGAATGTGACCTACCACATAAAAAAGTCACAATTAATAAACTTGGAATATAGTTAATCCTTCCTTAATGTCTGCAGCACAAACCTTAGATATTCTTCATGTTCCTCCTTTCTTTTGGAGTAGATGATAATATTGTCGATAAACACTACCACAACATTGTCATGTTAGTCTCTAAAGAAACTATTAATCAAATCTGTGAATATTTTAGGGTAATTAGTAAATATGAAGGGCATCAATAGGAACTAAAAATATCTATATATTGTATGGAAAGTATTATTATGAATATCTTCCTTCTTCACCTTCAGTTGATGATATTCAGAATGAAGATCCACCTTTGCAATATACCAATATCTTCATATTAGATCGAAAAAGTCTTCAATACTTAGAAGAGGATAATTATTCTTTATGGTGATATTATTGAGCTTCTAAAAATTTATACACCCCCACATTGATCCATCCATTTACTTTACAAAGAGTATTGGTGCACCCCAAGGCGATTCAGAAGGGCATATGAACCCTTTGTCCAAGTGCTCTTGCATATTCTTCTTTAACTCATCCAGTTCAATAAGCGCCATTGAATAGGGGAATTTTTATATTGAAGTGTCTATGAGTTTAAATTATATTGAGAACTCTACCTCATGATATGAGGGAATTATGGGTAACTCTTTGAGAAATACATCAGTGTATTCCCTAACAATGGGAATTTCTCCCAAGTTGATACCTTCCTTTGAATCAATCATTTGAGAAAGGTATATTTATTCATAGGGAATTAACACCCACATAATTGATAGATTTTCCAAAGGAGATTAATATTTTTTCCATTAATATTTAGAGGAGAATTGGATGATTTAGAATATAAAAATATATTTCCTTTTCTTGGTAGATTATTTGTGCTCTATATAACAAGATCGAATACATGAATAGTATATAATTGAATTCCACCATGGTAAGAATTATGAGATTCCCTAGAAGAATATAAACATATAAACCAATAAGATAATAGTATAACACTTGGATTTCAATGATCACACCACTAGGTGTTTTAATGAATATCTCTTTTTTAAGGTATCGATAATTCAATTCAATAGTTATACCAAACTTTTAGGATATAAAGTAATGTGTAGAATGAGAATCAAATAGAAAATTTTCAATCATTGACCGAATAGGATTTATACCTTATATGACATCATTTTTATTCTCCACTTCAGTAGTAGTGATGGAATAATATTTCCCTTGCTCCTTCGACTTTGGTGGATGTTAATTTTGATTACCCTAAAGGAATTGGGCTTTAGTTCACTAGATTGCATAGTTCCATTTCTCTCTATAGTTTAAGAATTAAACAATGGTTTTTTCTCTCCATTCCTCCATCACATTATCCATATTCTTCAAATCTCTACAACATTCAATATTTTCTTGGCCTTATCTCATACACTTATATCATTTACCTATCCCTTTGAGGTAGTTAAAATGATACTTCTTCCCATATTTTTGACATGTGAGTGGTTGAGATTTCATTATAACTTTTTCATTAGATCCTTCAGCTTGAAGTGCTATATTTTATTTCTAATCTTAGTATCAATGTTAAATTATATAAACTCCATCTCTATTTTGAGATCACATCAAACAACTTCTTCATAACTCTCAAAGTATCTTATATCTATAGACTTTGAAAGAGTGGTTTGAAACCACTAAATAGTAAATCTATTTTTCTATAATTATTGATAAGAAAACCTGATGAACACCTTGAAAGCCTTGTGAACTTTTATTCATAAGCCATAACGAATTCACCTTCCTTTTGTTTTTGCTCTATAAATTCTCTTTCTATCTTTTTCTGAAGAGATTGAGGGAAATACTTGTTATAAAATATTTTATTAAATTATTCCAACTTTATATCTTGTATTTAATCCTTTTTATTGGTGTTCATAATCAATATCCTCCGTTGATAGGTCTCTCCATCTAAATGGTATATGGTTAGAGTCACCTTCTCCTTCTCGAAATAGTAGAGCACAAAAAATACCTTCTCTATTTATTTAACCCATTGTTCCACAATATATTGATCAGAAGATCCACTAAATTTCGGTGGACATTTCTACATAAAATATTTAACAGCTCGTTTCTCCCTCTTTGCTGAAGGTGTATGTTCCACCTTGATTACTTTATTATTCGTATCTTGTGATAGTTAGGTAAGTATCTCCATGAATTTTTGAACTCCCCTCCCATGGCATTGAGAATGTCATTTGGGAAATCATTGCATTTTCCTTCACATGGGTTGTTGGCCTTATTTCTCCTAGTTCCCACCATTTTATAAAATATAAAAGGTTTTAACAAAACATAATTCAACAAGTAAAAAATAAATAATTTATTCTTTTCTGCAATTAACTCTAAAGGCATATCTTATGGGATCTCTATGGCTAACATTTTTCTAAAACAAACCATCATGAATTTTTACATATACCTAGTGTTATCTTAAGGATTTTCACTAACATTATTTAATCCTAATTCTCAAAATAACTAAATTGCGCTCTGATGCCTACTTAGAGACCATGTTTTTTCTTATATGAATAATACATCATTTATGGATAAACAACATAATATAGAAAAAATAAAGGATCAAAATATTTAGTTCCTTGGGAAAATTAGGCTCATATATAATTTGAACCTAATAAAACATAAAAATCCCTTAATATCCTTAATCTTTTCCTTAAAATATCATGTTCTCCTTAGTACAAGTAATCACCTGAGAATATACATCAATGAAAGGGGCCAACTAAAAGCCTAGTAAGAGGATGAATAAGGAACATGAATTGAAACAACATTATTGAGCATAATAATCATAACATAAAAATAGTATCATCATAATAATCATGAGAGGAAACTTTAGATAAATGCATGGAATATGGCAATGCAATAAATGAAACATCATGTCTTAGTGGTCAAATACCACACATAATTGTGAACAAAGATAGCATCATGATCACACATAACATATGTGAATAATCATAACATCATCATTGTGAATAAATATATCATCATGTTCCTGCATAATACAAATTATATCATGATATAAATCAAATTTTTCTAATGCATTTTAGGGATATATAATTCTACGCTCACCTGTCACATCATAACATTTACATAATCATGCATTCCACATATAACATATAACAATCATATTCATAAAATAACCAATGCAAAGAAATGTGTTTCATAATAATTTCATAAAGCATACATTAATGAATAAACTATGGGGTTCACAAATTAATTATATAAATCCATTCTTGGTATAATAATCATCGATCTTGAGTGGAGAAGAAACAATCTCAAGAGGATTCAATATGTGTTTTGGAAAGAAGGTTTATTTTGGAAAATCATTATTTTTATCATAAACAAAGTTGGAAACATGTATATATTTTAAAGTAAGCATAAATAAAAATGAAATTATATTTATGGAACATCAAAGGAATATCCACCCAAAAATTTGGCATGAAAGGTGTGTAATCCAATGAAAATTAGTTAGGTTCTTGAATCAACTTACCTTATATTTGAATTTGTTTTTCACTTGTATTTGATATCCTATATAATAAAATTAGATTCCTCAATTACTAAATTATTTACCTTATCCACATATATTTTATTTATTATAATATTATTAAGTTCATTTATGGCCATTTCGATGAGTTATAATGTTTAGTTTTGTTGTCATAGGAGCGTTTGTCACATAGTTTCATGGTCGGTTCCTTTGAGTATAAATATAAGAGTTCATGTCAAATGGAAGTGAAACTTTAGAATTGGAATTTAATGGTATTAATATACATAGAAAATTTAAATGGCCCCATATATCATTATTTTCATATATTAGAATGATTCATTATATAAAACATTAATAAAAATGTTTAATTTATCTTGGTCATTTTTACGACAATCACGAACCAGTATTGTTTTATAAAATATTATGTTTATATATTGGATCCATAATATGATAGAAGTTATAATATTAATATTATAATTTTAATTAACCAAAATAATAATTTTATTACTATCCTTGAATGCTGTAATGGAAAACGGAAACTCATAGTCCACAAAGGCAGTGAATCGACACATCACAGAAGATGTTTTTATTTTTAGAATAAAAGTATTAGAGAATAGATTTGATTATGGATATTACATTAAAAAAAAATATGATACTGGAGTTATCAGGTAACTTTGTATTGGGTATGTGATGAGAGAATAAGAAAATGAAATTTATTAAAAGAGAAATAAGGATTTTACTTCTTGAATATCTTCTCCGTGAGAACCTCATAAAGGCACTTGGGACTGGTCATTTATAGAGGATAGTAGCTCTCGGACATTATTAAGAGTCTTAGGAAGGTAATTGGGGAGACTTTAGACAATCTATAAGTCTTAGAAGGTGTTTGGAGAAGAGATAGCGAGGGGTGGAATTTATTGGGGGAGATGGGTGTTTTTGATTATTTTATTGATTAGATTATTATTTTTTCTCAAGATTATAAATAGTGATGATTTATATGACTAAATAAAGTAAATTATTCACAATATTTAGATCCACAGGGGCTTACATTATCCATATATCAGTCATGACTCAAAAATTCATTTATTTGTTAAATACTGTAAATTATCGAATTTCACTATTCACAAAAAATTCAACTACTTCAGAAAAATCCCAAAAATATACCCTAAGAATTTTTTCAGTGTGTATGGTTCAAAAATGGAATCCATTTTATGAAAATAATTTTCTAAATTTTAGAAATATATTTCTTTCAAAAAAATTCATCATTGATTCAAAAAATATGGATTTTAATAATATAATCGATTTATGATCCTTTTAAAAATTAATTAAGGTCTTATAAAATTATCTTATAATTATAATAAAACATAATATTAAATTAGGAATCTATTTTATAAAAAAAATTAAATCATTATATTAATTTTAAAATTGTAAATAAACATTTACAATTTTCACAAATACTAACAGTTAATTTATTATTTTTAAACTATTTATTTACATATACCATGATATAAATAAATCCTTTTTTCATTTATAAGATACATAAATTTTATTTATAATTTCATAGGTTGGTTTTCTATTCTAATGACTACATTACTATTATTATTTCTCTTATTACTAATCTAATGATCTTATTACTATTCCATCAGTATAGGTTTATTAATTTCAATAAATATCTCTTATTTCATTCATTATTAATGGGAAAGATGTTTTTATTAGGTTCTCTACGTGATTTTTGTGTTTTATACCATATAAAATAATTATATTAAGGTCAATTTCACTGATAAAATTCTGGTTTGTTACATGTAGTGTGTTTGGATTAGCTGGATGAGAATTATGCCTTCATTGGAAAATTTTGATGAACACTTGCTGAGCACTCTCATCTGGATGTGAAATCTGTGTATGGGAGAGAAACTGTAGCCTCACCGTCTTTAGGCCTGCCTATGGGGGAAATAAACAACCAACAAACTAACTTCATAAATTTGGTCTCCCATGATCAACAAGCATTGATTTCCCTCCACTTGGTCATACCATCAAATGTTGGGCTTGTAATGCATTGGATCTTCTTGATCAAGCCAAACTCAGATCGAGTTTTCATCATCTGTTCACGGTGATATTTAGTATTCCCTTAGCTACCCAACTTCATTATATTCTTTTAAATCATTGTGTTTATTTTAATTCTCTCATAATCATTATTTTTTCATTCATATTTTTATTATTATATTTTTTGTTTTCATTCCCAGGTGTAGAGAGTGGGATTCAATTGGTTTGGTTCTATTTGGTGCGATGAACTTTGAATTCTGCAGATCTAGAGATTTATTCGATAGTCTTTGCTGGGTCGGCCTCTTCTAATTATAGCATGCATTTGGTCAGAATCATCCTTCATGGAGGGTGAGCACTGGTACATCTTCAATCTTCCATAGGCATGAATTCCTCAACTAGAACATTGTGGTTGGAGATTCAAGGGAGGTCGGGGGTCTCAACTTATCCTTCTTCAAGATCAGTTTCCTCATCGGCGGCCCAGTATTTTTAGTGAATCAATGCTTGGTCAAACATGGGGGTGAGATACCTCCTCTGGTTTGTGTGGTGATGTGGCTTCATCAAAAAACGCAGCCCCAGTTTCTTCTCCATTTGGTGGTGCACATCAGCTAGATCTGGTTTCAATAGTAGGTTCTTCTCTAATTTATCATTGATGGCCTGATGCTTGGGTTTGTCTGATTCATCCCCAGCAAGAGATCATCTATCCTTCTCCCTTGCATTGACGAGCTCGGTCATTGGATGGGTGGTGCGATATCTGGTTTTCAATTGTGGTACATTGAAGGTGCATCACAGTCACTTGGTTGAGAGAATTGATCTTGATGTTGTGGTTCGCTAACCACTAATAGAGCTGAATTGAAGAGGAAGCCATACTATTATTACAACATGAACAAAGGTTACAATGTACCCCTCCCACACCTCCCTTTTTTCTCTCACATGGATCCCTCCCAGCCTTCTCACAATATATATCTCCTTTGGCTCAAATCTGATCTCTGTCTTGGATCTAATAATTCTGTAGGAAGGAAGCACCCCAAGGCCTCCTTAAATAACTATGGTGGGAGGTGTAAAATTTAACACAACTATCCCCCCAATCCCCCCACCAACATTATGAATCAAAAATTGATGCCACCTACCATGTTATTAGGTGGAGTTGGGGCACCATCCATGTTTTACACCAATAGTGGGCATCAGATGGATGTTTCCATCATGTGAATATGAGAAACAATGTGAACTTGAAGCTTAGTGTGGTAGATTTGAAGGAAAAGATCAGTGCTCAGGGTCAGTAGACTGGCCATAAAAACCTACTATGAATATGCAGTATCTTGAGGGGAAGGGGGATCATAGTCACTTAAGTTACCCTGAGGTGACACTTTATTGTTTCTCATGTGGTCAGTATGGGAATGGTCCCTTGGGAAGTGACATGATAGTGCAGTGTGGCCCCTTGGATTTTTTGTGCAGTCACATATAAACACTGTTGCATTTAAACTTTTATTGAAATTTTTTTTCAATGTACATTTTTTTCCAATCAATTTGAAAAAAAATTATAATCAGAATTTCGTCATTCGAAAAATATATTCCAGAAGAATTTCAAATTCAATTTAAATTTATCATTTAAAATGAAAATTTTCCTTCATTTTAAAATCACCCTTTTCCAAATTGTCCTTTCACAAATAAATATTTCAATATAAATAACAAAATTAATTTTTGGATTTAATTTAATTAAAAAATCAATGAAAGAATTAATAATAATAAAAATTAAACCCCTTTAAGAACATTTTATCCAGAATCATTCAATTATAATTTCGATTTTTAAAAAAATGTATGGATTCAAAATTTATATAAAAATGATTAAATCATTAAAAAACAATTTTAATCAATGTTACAATTTAAGTCTAGAATTCATAAAGATCACAAAAGTGAATAATTTCATGAGATTTATTTTATTAATGGGGGTGATTTCAAATAATACATAAAAAATGATGAAATTTTCTTCTCATTAAAAATATGGGGTTAAAACCCTGATAAGGTGTCCTGCATACCCAGATTATAATAAGAATCAGAGTTTTTGTAGTTATTTTGTTCCTTCCCCACTGATGGGTGAGGGAGGTTGACTGAACACATACGGATTAAGGCCCTATGAGATAGAGAATATTGGAGGATATTAAGGGATATGGCCTTATGGGAAAAAGGTAAACATAATATTAAGAGAGTTTAGATGGTGATCTTGAAGGCTTGGGTGACCTCTTGAATGCATTAGTGTCATGTGCTCTATGTGAAGAAGGAAAGGAAAGGCACTTTTTATAGAGGCTACAGGGTTGTAAAATTGTAAGACCAAAAGAGAGGATGACTCTGTTCTATCCCAGTTCCTCTCTTCTCTCTTCAGCTTCAGTGAGGGGTTTCTCCTAAAATCCATCACATCGGGGTTGGTAGCAGCACTGTCTCTCTTAATTTTATTCCATTACTCTCATCCTTTCACCCGTCAGCACGAATTCTCCATGTTTCTTCCCCTTTCGTCCGGTTTTTGGCTTTCTCTCTGGTAAAGGTGCTTCGGTCTCCCTCGAGTTGATGATATCTCCTTTGGTCTCCCTTAAATCAACAACGTATTCTCTGGTCTCCCTTGAATAGTTGACAAGTTAAGTCAATGGAGGATTTCCCATATAAGTTAGTGGTGTCTCATGTGCCTCACGTGACTAGGTTGTATGTCGTCAGTGACGTTATCTAGTGCATCACATGATGAAGATCGATCGCATGATAGGTCTATATTGTACAACCTTACCTTAGAGTTTATTGCATGATCCATTTTTCATGGGGTGATTTTATGGCTCTAGAGGGAATCAGGTAATGAATAGAGATTTTGATACCTTCCCACCATGGACAGATTCCGTCACATGAAGAATTTGATGGCATTAAATCACTTGTCTCTCAGGGTGTCATGTAATTAATAACATATATATAAAGTCCCCATCTCGTAAAATCTTTATCACTCGATCCATATGGGTTTGGACAATCACAATAGCCGCATGAGAGAATCATCATGGTCAACCTCACCAAGATGAGTCACGTGATCAGCCCTTGGTTTATATGATTTTGTTCCCCTTTGAGGGTTATGCAATCATGTGACATGATAGAATGAACACTAAATGGTCATTAAATCTATGCATAAAATAGGATTTTTTCTTAATGAATTTGTGTTTTGTGTATTTTACCATCTTCAATTTTCCAACATTCATATGGAGAGCATCAACAAATTTCTCCTTCAGAAATTAATTACAAAAGGAGACGTGGGGCTTAGTTATGAGGAAGAAAATTCCCATCAGATTCGCTTGGGCTTCCGAATGAATGATGGTCTTTTGGATGAATTTTTGTATTTTGTATCTATTTGTTTTTTGGTCTTCCAAGTGACCTTTTTTATTCCATAAAATATCCTACAAATAGTTTGGATAGGGGAAGTCCATTCCAATAGAAACTCAATGTTTTGGAGAGATTTTTTGTTGTCATATGAATGATCACCTAACCCCTTTCACGTGATCCCATCACACGAATGAATCACATGATTGTGTTGTGTTAGCTCTATCATGTAACCGAACTGCATAATCTAAAATGAACCACATAATCTCCAAAGGTGATAACTTTCTCGATTCCCCTATCCTAAGAAATTCTAGGTGATTGTGTGTCACTTATGAAATTTGTTGATTGATTGGTCTATAGACACTAAAAGGGCATGCATATTTTTTAACCCTTAAATGGTTTGGCCACTGCATGACCCCCACAACATATCTGTGATCATGTGGGTCAATTTAAGTCAGATGACCCCTTGAACCTTTAAATCCATATTTCCTATTGTGTATGATTATCTAAATTTTATCTAGATGGATTCAATCTTGCATAATTCTTCCATCTCATCCATAAAGAGAGATATTATTGTGGGGAATCACAAAACTTATACCTAATACTATTTTTTTCTAATTATGTGATTCTCAAGGATCTTCTTCCAGTTTATCCTTAAAGCTATCCTATGTTACAGGGACAATATTTATATATCTTTTGTCTTTTGTATGTTTATTCCATTCTTTCTCTTATCCATAATCTTCCATCATATTTGTTTTTATCCTCCTATGGATGCATTTAGATTATTAACTCTAAGATTGTCCAATTGGTCCTGACACTATTCCAGGGGCCATCCCATGTACTAAAAAACACCCCTCTAATCTTAGATGACCACAATCTCACTTATCAATCCACCACCTATAGTTATTTAACCATATTTTCCTCTTCATTGAGTTATATGAAGGGTGGTTGGAGTTTTAAGGGGGTCATATACCTCAGCAAAAATTTCTCCTGCGAATGGGCGTGGCCATTCAAGGTCAATCAGAGTTGTGAATTTTGTTTATCATAATCATGTCTTAACCTCTATGAGTCATCATGGAGCTCATAGTAAATTGTGTATTGATATTCATATCTTTTTCTAGAATTGATTTGTCACTAGTGTCCTCAAACAACCTCCTTCCACCCACCCCATGGCAAGATAGGGATCATCTTATGGGACATCTACCTGCACGAAGGGATAACTTATCTTGGGGAGACACATGTTGAGTTTCTAACAGTCTCACATGTTGGAGAGGACCTTTAATGGACTCCCTCCTTATCTTATGATATGCTTGTTATCATAAAGGAGATTCTAAAGAAGGATTTGAGCCTATGTTCTATTAATTTTTTCAAATATTGGATTATCATTTTTATCTACTAGAGTGGTTCATGGACAAATGTGGCATACCCTCATCACTATCCCTCTTGATAAATTTGAGATAGTGAGGGATATTATTGGGCCATTTTAGGGGTAGGGGAGTGAAACTCATGGGGATATAGGGTGGAATTAGACATGTCCCCAAGTCTTTGGTTAGCGATATTTCTATACATGTTCATGAATGGATGACTTTTCCCAGCTGGGGATGCACCTTTGGATGTACAGGTCGACACAATAGTGATGGTGGCCTTATTGGAAGAAGGGGGACCTCTCAATTTTTTTTGTAACAAACCTTACCCTCTTTATGAACTCCCTAGACACAATCAACATAGAAATACCCCTTACCAGGTTAGTGCTCCACTCCAATTTATATATGGTCCGAAAGGAGACAACATTCAGTGTTATAGGTACCAAAACACTATTGAAATTGCTCATTCCCTATTTATCATAAGACTACTAAATATCTATGTGGTTTATGATACGCCTCTAGATGTTGATATGGTTTCCAATGTGTTAAACAACTACTGCAATTTCAATTTTATGCCATATTCCACACCATCCATGTTGATTGTTGATAATGGAAGTGTCTCACATAGTGAGAGGTTATACAAAATCTCAATTCAAGATGGGATTCTTATAACTATATTTGATGAGTTGGTCATTTTTTATCCATATTCCCCATTCAGTTTTTCTCTACAGTTTCACTGTACCCAGTGGGTTTCCTTCTTACCCTTCACTGGCTTGATAGGAAAACAAATCCCTAGACTCATTTTTCAGTTTTGGCTAATGGTAACATTTGAGGATACTAATTCCAAAATAAAATTCAACCTAATGATGCTCCTATTTACCTATCTCAGTAAAATTTCTAAGCATGTTTTGAATCTTACCCAATTGGAATACTGATCTAACTAGTTCGACAAGTATATGAACATCATTCTTCTCTGAACTCATTTCATGTGGCTGTAGTGGAACTGATTCAAGATTCAATAATCCCTATAGTAAAGTTCCCCTATTATGAAAAATAGTCTTCTAACAATGAGGGAGTGTATGATGAGGAAACTAGCCCCTCCATAGCAATAACAAGTGATTTTGTTGGGCCTGTGTTGATCAAATAATTTTATTATTTTCTTATTGATTTTGATGCTAAAAAACACCCACATTTGTGTTACTGATAAAGTTACTCTAAGTGTATTTCAGGATAATTAGTATTGTAATAATTATTTTTATTCTAGAAACATTTAATATTTTAATCATGTGGAAATTTATTTTATTTCATAAGTATTCTGTTTATTTTAAAGGTGTCTAGAATCACTGTTTATAACCATACGTTTGAGGTAAAAGTATGGACCAGGAACCTTAATTTTGTAAGGGACACTACTTTTAGAACCATATGTTCGAAGTGAATATAATAATTGGGAACCATAATATTCTCATCAACCCAATATTTTATTACATAACATATGGTTCATTAAATCTACTTTTGAAAATAAACTATATTTTTTCAACTGTACTTTTAACATTTAACAATGCAAAGGAATCCCCTATGCTTGACATTTTCAAAATAAAAGTTTTAAATTATTAATTATTTTTGTGAATTAAGCTACAGTTATATTCAGATTAAGAAGATCGTAAAATATATTTAATGACTGGTTCGATGTCTCTTGTTCAATAGATTAAATAATTACTGTTTATAAGGGACGTTATAATTTTCTATGGGCATTAAAATTAAATGATCGCAATCTATTAGCCAAATTTTTAGGATCTGTTTGACCTAAATAGATCCAAGATCCTTGTAAAATACCATGAGTGGTATGTTCCAAATATATATATATATTAATTTATTTATTTATGTGTGGAAAAAATGACTCTACTTTTCTAAATAGATACACTTTTGAGACATACATTTTTTGATCTTTTCTGATTGATCATCATACTGCTACTGTTTTATTCATTGTCAATATTTTTCTATAGTTCATTGATTCAACTTTCATAGATTCACATTGGAGACATACATGTTATCACCCATGAGTTTTTTCTCTGCTGATGTCTTATAAAAGAAGAAGAATTCCTACACAACCTAGTTTATTCCGTTTCTGGTGTTCATATAAGAGGAATAAATCTATCGATAATTGAATATTTTCCTACTATGGTTCTTTATGGAAGATTTTTTACATTTTTCAGTTACTGATGAAACTATAAACTGAACATGTTACTCAAAAAATCTATATCAATCTATTTTCTATGATTTTTTAACTACTCTTACTGAGTCTTAGAGGAGTTTCCGATTCTCAAACTAAGTTGTGAATAGTTTTGGTTCCCTGTAAAATAACCATAAAGTATTTTAAAATCCTTTTTTTACATTTTCAACAACTTACACTACATTTTAAAGGTACCCCAAAAAGGACATGCTAGTGAAAATAACCAATCTCATAGAGAGAGCATTGGTGGAGTGGACTAGGTGATTTATATGCCCTAAACCACTATAAATCATGTGTGATATTATTTTCTTTATTTTTATTCCATTTATTACTTATATATAAGAGAAAAGAAAAATATCACCCCATTTTAAATAGAATATTTAAAATTTATCAAGATTTTTAAAAAGAAACAATTCATAGCTTCTTTTATTTTCATCTTAGTCATTCTGACACAATAATTGGTTTCAAAGATTGGGTCTAGTGTATACTTCTTTTGTATATAACAAGCCAAAGTTAAATATTCATATGAATATTAATCTCAATGGTTGATCATATAGAATGTATGTCAATGATTCTTGCAACTTATTTCATTGGTGATAACTATAGATGATGGAAATCATGTATGGTAATTTATTTAAAGAATCTTGGAATAAGAGTTTCTTTAAAAATTGTCAAGTATCATGAAATTCAAAAATATAATACCACTCAATTGAATACCACTCAAGAGACATATTGTGATATTAATTAAAAATCTATGAATTTTATTGTTTATGGATTATGATTTGATGAATTTAATTGAGTTTCTCAAGGTGTTACTGCATATGAGATGTGGAAGATCATTTATGTTCCCTATGAAGGAAGTGATAATGTATGAAATCTTATGAAAAACATTGTGAAATTAAAATTTGATAAATTTAAGAATAATGAAAATGATAGCATTACCCATATTAATAGGATATTGATAGAAGTTGTTAATGGTGTTACTACCTCAGGAGAACCTATACCAGAACCAAATTATAAATTAAATGTACTATGAGTATTAACTTCTATGAGGATTGAAATATCTTATTTTACTATTCAATCCACACTAGTTAAAGAGTTGAATTAAAAATAATTTCTTATAACATTAATGATGAACAAAGCCGAGATCAAGTAGAAGCTGAAAACTATATTCCTATCAAAAAGGGAGAAAACTACACACAAATCTTCAATGAGTGAATATTCTATTTCAATTCATTCTGTTCTAAGTGTTGATCTATAAAAACATGATAATATTTTTGGAAATATATAAAAAATGAGAATGGAGAATTTATAGAAGAATAAATAAAATTAATTCATATGATATAAATGAAAGAATAAAGGTCATATGAGACCTGAATATCTTTTTGTAAAGGTTAAAAAAAATATAATTATAAAAAAATGGTAATAAAGTGATAAATCCACTTGGATTGTTCCTAATGATTCAAGTGATGAATCCACTACATACTTTGAATTTGAGAATGAAAATAAAACAGTAAATCTATGTCTTATAGCTCATGATGATGAGGTATAGTCTTCCTCCCCTCAAAATCATAATTATTAAAATATTTCTTATGATAAAATTAATAAATATTATTTTATTTTTTATGATATATTTTAATCCTTAAATAAATATCATAAAAAACTAAAAATATCATATGATGTTGTTTCTATTGAAATAATAATGTTTAACTATTCAGATTTCAGATTTAATATCTAATCATTCAAAAATTTATTTTAATTTTCATGAAAATAAAATTAAAGAACTATTATATTATGTTAATAATATAAATTAATCCACTAGCATGATTATCAAGTAAGAAAAATATTTGATTCAAATTCTTGGTAAAACTAAGGCTAATAATAAAGGAAATCTTGGTATTTGTGGTAATGAAGAAAAATCCATATTATATAGGAAATATTTTGTTCTTGGTTAAAAAGGAAAGATCATATCTACTATAAAATATTTTCATTAACATATAAATGGACATTATAAAAAATGATATTATATTATAAATTTTCAATTTTATGGGGTTAAGTATTTTTCATTAATAAAAACCCTTTTCTAAATCTATTTATGAAAAATATTCTAAAAATAAACATATTTGGTTACCTAAATATTTAGTTTCTAACATTTCCATACCCAAAAACATGTGGGTACCAAAAGACACTTATACATGATATTTTACTACTATGTTCCTCCAGACTATAATCCTATATCAAAAAATGGATATTTGACAAATGAATATTTCTTATAATTATAATACTTTTATTTTTGATCAACACTGAAGTAGTTCATTATTTGAAAATAAATATATTTAAAATATAGAATAGTTAACATCTAGTAAGTATTTTTTCTATTTTTAAAAATATGAACTATTTTATATAGGTGGAGAAAAACTTTTAAAACATTCTTTTTCCCTGTATATTTGATTATTTATATGATTACATTGTTAAATATTTTCTAAATCTATTATTTTATTTGAAGAATTAATTCATTTAATTATTTTGATAAAATCATTCCTACTCCTTAAGATTTTATAATTTATTTTTTCTTGAAACCATATATTTTAACTACATCTGGAAAAATGATATTATAATACATGTGCTAAAATTGCTATAATATTTTAATATGTGAACTTATTTAAAAAAAATATTTGAAAATCCATTTTTATTTCATTGAATAACATTTTATATAGGACTAGATTTCTAGTACAGGATTTAATTAATAGGGAGTTTATAATATTTCATGTATTGAAACTCATAAAAGGAATGTTAGGTCTATTCAAGTTCAATGTAAAACTATTTCCTTTTCTTAATTGATCTTTTTTCTTCAAAATCATTATTTTTGAAAATTTGTTTTTCTTAAAAATTTTATTTTATTATTTAAAACTTATTCTTAGGTAATCCTTTATTATGAAGAAATATTTTTTCAATTGTAAAATCTGAAATGATTATATGACAATTTTATCTTCGGAAACTGATACATCACCTGAGATTCATCAGAATAAAACCCTTCCTTCTCCTTCTATCAAACTCTTATAATTTTTTTGCCCTTTGTCATTATCAAATATTCTAAAACCCCTTCTGTCTTCCTTCCTATCCATTTCAAATTCAAAGACCTTTGATATAGAAAGATTGAATGGCACAAAGAGACTAAATCTCTCTAACTCATAAATTTGTCTTCCTCAAATTCTAATCTTTCAAGGTTTGGATCGTTTTACTAATATGTTTGGAGAAAAGTCAGTTTCATTATTTTAGGATTCCATAGAAGGTAATTAGAAAAGGCACAAAAATACTTAGTTTTTAGGAACCAAAATTTCAATCTCTTCACATAACTAAAGGTGTAATTCCATCTATAAAGTCTCAGAAAACTCCATCTAATGATAATGAGCCATTATATAAAAATCATTATTTTTTAGGTGTTATATAATTGGTATCTAAATTTAATATTTTAAAATGAGAAGTAGTGAAGCTGCATGAATATCATAAAAGATCTAGGAAATCTTTTGAAGAGCTGGACAACTCTTCTATTTCAAAAATGGTTATTGAATATCATTAAGGAAAGTATCAAAGTTTATAGGAAAATTCAATTTAAATAAAAAATCATTACATGGTTAAAATGAGTATATTAATTCAAATGGATCATACTAAGAATGAATATATTTCTAAATCACATCTTAATGAGTTGAATGAGATTTTATTTAAACAATTTTATTCTTCTTCAAGAGACCAAAGATATAAAAATATTCAAAAAATAATAGAACTGATGTTAATTGTTATAAATATTGTGAGTAAATGAGATTAGTGTTTGGAGTGTAAAGATGACCCATTTAACCATCCTAAATGAATCAATCCTTTTCTCATCCTTTAACATAGACTATTCAGAATACGATCCAAAATATAATTGTAAATATTGGATGTTTAAAATAACAGAACGTTTTTTTGTTCTTATTTTTATATTTAATGCATCTCTTAGTTTAATATATTTTTTCTACATATATCATTATTTGTCTCTATATATACTTATTTATATATTAAATATGTATTATTCTATTTGAATAAATTCTTTTTGACATCAAAAAAGGGGAACAAATTTATACAATCACAAAGTTTTCTATGACAATTTCATTAAATTATATTTAGATGTTCTTACTACTTAATGTCCTTATATGTAATGGGGGAAAATAATTTTGGATAATTTTTTTTGAAATTTATTTCCTTAAATTGGGAATAATATTGTTTGAAATTATTTTATTCATTGCAATCATGTATTCTTGTGTTTATAAAAAAAATTTTTTATTTGGTAAACTTGGGATATACTATTTATTTATTTTAGGAGAAATCTGTTTATTTATTTTAAATAATTTATATCCCTTTGTTATTGATAATTTAATTTGAACCTATACTTTTGTTTTTATTTTTATATGAGTTTTATGATTATAAAAAAGGGGGAGATTTTTTTGTACGTTTTGATCCAAAAATTTCATTAATTTATTATTGATTTTGATTCTTACAAACACCAATATTTGTGTTACTGATGAAGTTAATTTAATTGGATTTCATGATAATTAATATTGGAATTTTTTTATTATAGGAGAATATTAGATTTTAATATTATGGAATTTATCTTGATTTCTTAAGTATTAGGATTGTTTCGACGGATTTGGGAATCATTGTTCATAGACTTATTTTGAAGTAAACGTATGGATCTGGAACACTACTTTTATAATTAACATTAATTTTGGAACCATTTTTTCAAAGTAAATTCAATGATTGGGAACCATAATTTTATCATCCACCCTATATTTTAGTACTTAACATATGGTTCAACAACCCTAATTTTTAAAATCAACATTACATTGAAAAATGTACATTCAAAGTTTATTACTATATAGAGGAACCCGATAATTAACTTGGTCAAACTATGAGTTACAAATTATGGATTGTTTCCAAGATTTATGAAATATTTTTCATTGGATTGAATATCTCCATAAGTTTTTTTAAAGACCCATTCAATGTATCTTGTTCAATGGATTAAATCACTCTTGTTTCTGAGGGAAGTTGTTATTTTCTCTGAGTATTTGAATTCAAATATTCACAATTTATTAGGAAGATTTTAAGTATTTGTTTAACCTAAATATATCCAATCTCATTGTTAAATACTAAGAGTTGTATCTTCTAAATATATATATCTTGATTTGTGTGGAAAAATTTATCCGCTATTCTGAAGAGCTACGCATTAGAGACATACGTGTTTTGATATTTTTTTATTAGTTATCATACTGTTGTTGCTACTATATTCATTATCAATATTTTTCTATAGTTCATTGATAAAAAATACCAGAGCTACATGTTGGAAACATATATGTTTATAATACAATGAGTTTTTTATCTAATGTGATCTTCTAAAATAAGAATAAGGACAGCTGAAACTAGTTTATTCCTTTACTGGTGTTTAGAGAAGATGAATAAATCTATAAATCATTGAATATTTTTCTACTGTAATGATTTAATAAATATATTTTTCATTTAAAATTTTTTGATACAACTATAACCTAAACCTGTTACTCAATAATATACATCAATATATTTTCTATGAAGTGTTGGATGCTCGTACTCACATTCATGGTGGAGTGTAAGATTCTCATACTAATCTTTGGATATTTCGGTTCTCTGTAAAAGAACTAGAAGGCCTTGTAAAATCTTTTTTGTAAGGTTTCAACTACCCAACCCCATTTATAGAGGCCCCCCAAAAAGGAACTGTTAGTGACAATCACCAAGATCATGGAGACAGCATTTGTGGAGTGGACTGGGGGATTTCTATTCCCCGAACCACTATACATCACTGTGTGTTGTTCTTTCCATTATTTATTTTACACTTCATACTTATCATTAAGAGAGAAGGAAATGATCACTTTATTTCAGAGGAAATTTTTAATTTTTTAATTATTTTTAAAAGGAATCAATTCACCCCATTTTTTATCTTTGACTTAACCATTTTTTCATAACAAATGTATCGATAATATGATGGAGGAAACATAATATTGGTAGATGGTATGTAACCCAATCCACCCCCTCTGCTTCCTTGTTAGTTGGTACAAAATTTCCCTCAGTAGGATTAAAACCTGAATATATCTCATCCACTATCTGAAATAACCATTGGAAGTAGGGTGACACAAAGTAGAGTCTAGCACTAGATTCATATTTTAATTATTGAGACTACATTAGAGTAAATATTAATTCCTCCACCAACTCTTGAATAATCTTGGATTAGGAATATTTGATTATCAAATATTATAAGAAATAATTCAATAAATCTTCTTGACCCAACAACAAGAATCTAGTCATGAGAGATATTTGAGTATCTTTTATGAAAACAGTGTTGTACTCCAATCCATGAGGTAGGCCTTAAATGCATTAGAATAAAAACATCATAAATCCTTTCAGTTTCATGATTGGATGAGCTAATTTTCTACAAAGGTAGAAGAATATAATTTGTATATAGATCATATAATGGATTATATTTCAGTGATAATGACTTTATTAGAGTCCACATAGAAAGTGTTTCATGAGTTATCATCCTTGATTGAGGCTCTTATCATACTAGAGATTATTAAAGAGACAAAGAAGGTGAAACTTCATTATCCTATTGATGCCTCCTATTGGGCTCTAACCTATTTGGAAAACTTAGCAGATCGAATTTTTCTTTGATATTGTTGTTTTTTCTTTCATGATTAAGTATTCAGTTTATGGATACCACTTCCCATTTTTTATGTTTATCATCAAATGTTGTTATTCACATTTCCTGATTTATATTAATGTTTTTATATTTTATCTTCTTTTATTGATTTAATATCATGAAAACCAAATCCCAAACAAAAAATACTCTACAAAATCCTCTCGGGAATTCTCATGGAAGAGTAGAGAAAAATTTACCATCACTATTTCACTAGAGTTAGTCCACACTAGGAGAAATTAAAAATTGTCTAATTTATATGGGTTACTTATGTTATTATGTCATTGAGATATGGTGCTCTAACTTTTACCCAGGAAGAAGTCCAAACAAACATGGATTGATTTTTTCTAGGTTCATATGGTGGGACCCACAAGCTTTGTGTATTTTAATTTTTTTCCATTACCTTTTCATATACTTCTTATAAATGAGGCCTTGTGGGAATATAATTTACTCTTTCTTAGGCTTCCATATATAATGGTTCAACCTAACATGTTTTATGTATTTTTTTTGAGTGCTCACTATTTCTTAAATCATACATGGTGCCTACTTAGTGACTAAGGACTTGAATTTTTTTCAGAACACCATTTATGGGTTTCTAATTTAATGAGAATTACATCTGTTTTCTTAGATAGTTAATGGTTATGCATTCTAGACCAATATAGATGATGTTTATGGAAAAGAAACTTAGTCCTAAGAATGATAAAGTGTAAGGTCGTATATATTGGACCATATATTGCTCTAGTTTAGGGTCATATAGCTTAGAACATCTATTTCTATAGTTTAGGTTCATATATATTAAACCTTATATTGTGTTATTTTGGGGTAATATACCTTGGAACATCAGTTGTTGTAGTTTAGGTTCATATAGCTTAGACTATATATTGTTTTATTTTAGGGTAATATAGCTTGGAGATTTTATTGTTGTAGTTTAGGGTCATATAGTCTGAACCACATGTTTCTATAGTTTAGGTTCATATAGCTTGGACCTTATAGTATAAAAAATATCACATATTTAATTCTAAACTCATAAAAGAGGAATCATATCTCAAGGATCTTGAGTCAGGGTGACGAAATGGGGCAGCCATACTAAGGATGATCGTGAATCACACTTGGTTGATGAGTTCCACCATAATTTTTTCAGGGCTCACAAGGACCAGAGGTCTTTTTTTAAGAGAAATATGAATATGGTGGATAGGTTAGGGGCTCATATATTGGGACCAGGGTCTTATATTCCAAGCCAAGAAGATAGTATCTTGAAATCAGACATGCTATTTTTCAAGTGTCATGCAATATTTTATGGGGAATTCATATGCTCAAGACATGAAATGGGTCATAGAGGATAGATATTCAGGAAGGGTTCTAGAACCCTAAATTATCTCTAAAAAGATGAGTATTCAAGAAGGTTTCTAGAAACCAAAATCACTGTTTCAATGATGAGTTTGGTAGAAGGTGACATGGTATCGAGGATTTCAAATCCACTTGTGTTTTTTGATTATGGGTTGAGTAAATCTAGTCCCAAGGATTTTGATTCAAAGATAAAAATACGGGGAATACATGCCAATGAAACTCATGGTTAACTCTGGGGTAACAAGTTCCACTGCAATTTTTTTGAGGATCACAAGCATCAAAGGCCCTTTTTAGAAAAGAAAAAATAGATCTAGTTGACAAGATAAGGGATCGTATGTAGGAGATAGGGGCTGACATGCATATTCAAACAAAGAGTTACTTGAATCCAGATACACTCTTTTACCGAGGTCTATAATGGTTTGTGAAGATTAAAACACCTGATCCATGAATTCGTTTATAGAGAAAATTCTATTCAAGTAGGGTTTTAACACCTTGGAGACAATTTGTATGATAGGGGCCAAGTGAAACTTGTGTGAATGAGTGGCTGATTTATAGTATAGTCTACCTCAAAAATGGGGGCACTCAGTTTATGGTCATAAATATTGGAACATATATCATTCAGTTTAAGGTCACATGGTAAGGAATAATAAAAGTCTTGATACTTATATAACACTTCCTTTCTTCAAAAATGAGTATAGTATATGGGTATGTAACATTGTGGATAAAAGACCTACTTGAAAAGTTGGCTTATGGGTTATGTAAATCACGTCTCAAAGAAAATTATTCTAGTATGATAACATGGGTTAAACATATTGGGGATACTCATGAATCACATTGATGTGATGATCTCTTCTACAATGCTACCAGGGCTTATAGGGATCAAAGGACCCTTTTTGCAAGGAAAAAATACATATGGTTGACAGCCTAGAGGCACATATTAAAGAGCTAGGGGAAAACCTACATAGTCAAATAGAGGATCCCATGAATAAAAATGCACTCCTTTATAAGGGCTGTTGAAGATTTTTAGAGATTCAAACACATGAGCAGTGAACTAGGTTATAGAGAAGTGGTCTATCCAAGGAGGGTTTTGGTACCTTAAAATTTTCTTTTCCATATACTGAACACATTATCAAGGAAAAAGGATATGTTAAATTGTTTTTGTAATTTTGACTTTATTATAAGGGTCCAATGAGAATGGATTATCTTTAACTAGGAACATAAGTTAGATCCCATAATATTTTCGCCTCTTTTAGTTTTCACTCTAATTTATTCCTAAGATGAAAATAAGAAGAGCTTAGCGAATAGAGACTTTACTTTTTCTTAGACTGACTTTTATGATTTTTTCTCCTAAAGTGTTTTATGTATATTTCACTAGTTACATAGGGTCTTATGATTTAGAACATAAATGGATAGAATTTAATTTCATACAACATTGAAAAAATAGCACATAGTTTACGGTCATGATTCACATACTAATTACAAGGGAGATTTAACACAAAAACATAATTAGGATTACAAGGGACAAGAATACCCCCAACACCATTTTTAATGGAAGATGGAGATACTAGAAAGTGGGGCTCATGGTTCTCAAATCATGAGTAATGGTATGAGATGAACAAGACTGGGATGAATTCTAATCACTAAGGGTGAAAAACTCCATTGTCATGTTGTTAGGGATCATGAGGGATAGAAGACCTTTATTGAAAGGTAAATAAACCTATGTCTGATAGGTTGGGGTCTCATATGTTAGATCTATGGGAAGACATGAATAGTTAAATATTGTATCCCTTGAAGCCAGATGCGCTCTATTCCAAGGATCATGGAAGGTTTGTAGCAGTATGAGGTACTCAAGACATAAAGTGTCATTTATGGAATGAGGTTCTTGAAAATATTATTGAAGAACCTTGAATATATGATCACCATGGTTAGACTATTTTAATCCTTTTATAATGAATGAAAATGGATAAGGGTCAGTGTATTTTATTGTTAGGCAGCAAGGATGCGATTATTGTTAAATTTATCATCATGAAACAAGGACATAGGTGTTCTATTGTTTAGGGTCATGCAATGAGGACCTTATACTAAATAGTTTAACATAATATAACTAAGAAGAGGGTTATATAGTTTATCTTTACGTGAATAGAACATAATTTTCATCCAATTTAACATCCTGAAATAAGCACTCAAGTATTCAATAGATTAGGGTCATAAAATAGAGACCTTACACTACATACTTTAACATCATACAACTAGAATGAAGGTTGTTTAGTTTAACATCATGTGACATGGATTTTTTGAACTGACATTAAAATTAAGTGAAGTATCTTAGAGTCACATTGAATTGGTTGGGGGTATTTTAATGCATGATACATTTTTATCACTTAATAACATTATGGGTAAATATCCATATATAGAGGGATCCTATATAGATCTATCTCATACTAAGTTAAGAGAGTATCAAAAATTATAAAATTCTCAATTAGTTTAATTTATTACAAGGTGGACCATTTTTTATCCCATATTTAGTCATGATGCTCCCAATGGGGTGATCAACTAAATCCTATGAGCTCATATGTGTCATGATTGGTGTGAGAAATAAGAGGTGGTCATAGAATAACCTATACTGTTCTATCAAGGGTGAAAGAAAAAAAGGATAGAAAATATAGGGGGAATCTTACTATAGTATGGGTCTACCGATGAGAGAACCCATTCCAAAGACTCCCACACAAATCTAGCTCATACATAGAAGGTGGCACTTTTTTGGTTTTTTATTTTACACTATTATAACTTGAACATAAGTTAAAATCAACTCATCTTATTATTGAGAGTGTAAAATTCCCATTATGGATGATGGGTGACTTGATCGTGCATCAAGATTAGTTGGGGAATTTATGATTAATATGGTTGATACCTTCTTGGTGTCATTATACATCTTATGAGGATAAGAATCCTACCACACATAACTTTTCAAATAAAATACACTATGTAGATCTGGATCATATGAAGAAAGAAAATGGTGTATTTTTAATTTGATTTTGTATTTGGACTGACTTTAGAGAATATCAGCATCACTATATATCTTGTGATAACATGAATTAAGTAACATGCAGTTCTTATATAGATCCCCACATTGATCGATCACATACACGGAGAAAGATTCATTTTAATCAAGTCATTCACAATATTTATGAAGATTCCTCTACATTGATTCAGATCATGTTTAAGGAAATAAAATTAAATCCTACTTTAGTGTAAGGCCATCAGGGATGTATAGTATCATTTTAATGGTTCAAACACTAATGTAGGAGTGGGTATTTTGGAAATTTGTGTTTGGGCCAGGGATAAGAAACTCGGGTTTCACTACTAATCATGTGTGAGTAGAAATTAATCCATACATAGTTATTTAATAATTTACTCTATACAGACCATGATCATATATAGGGAAAAGGAAAAGGGGTTTCTCTTTAATGCTTGAACATTCAATAAATAAATTTAGTATAAAATATAAAGGTGAAAGGGGGGATTCTCATTCCTTATTTTCTTTGAATATGATGTGCATGGTTTTTGGAATCATGTCATGCTTCCTTGAATTGATTTGACTCCAATTCAAGGAAGAAAAAGGAGGGTATTATTATTATTTCAAAGATTGTAGCTCATCCCAATATAGATAACATGGGAATCAATATGTATACTATATAGACAGGAATCACACGACCCATAGTTATTGAAATCAACCCCCTGTACATATATGGCTATCTTTTATGGGAAAGGGGAATATTTTTCCTCCTAAAGAGGAGTGACCAATAATCTTACAGGTTCCTAGGATCCAACTATTGTGAAGGTGGATTGCTCTCATGCTGTGAGAGGCATTCACTTATGGGGAAATATTCATAACTTTGTATCCAAACAAGGGTGACTACTTTTTATACAAACCAATCATTAGAAAGATTTATTATAAGTATACAGCTCTGGTTGGGCCTAGGATAATGTACCTAGGAATCACTTTGTATCCTAAAATATCTGAAATCAATCCACACATAGTTATTATAGAAAAGGGCCAATAAATTCCCATGAATAGTTCTGACTATCGTGTAGGGGGGATTTTTTTTCTTGGTATTATGGATAGGCCCATGATAGGGGATCTAGAATTCACTATGTATCCTATATTGAGTAGGAATCAAGCCACATGTTGTTCTTGAAATGAAATCCCCCCACATAGGTCGAGCTATTTTATAGGGAGAGGGGAATTTTTATCACATTATGCATTTTCCCAAGACATGGGATCTAGGTGTCACTACATATACTGTATAGATATGAATTAAGAAACATGATGTTATTTAAAATAAAAGGTGTAACATCCCAGGTAAATAAAGAATAAAGAATTTTCATATTTATTAATATTTACAAATTAAATATTAATTTTATTTTAAAGGGGTTGCTATGTTCGATAGCGTACCCGATACGCAACGATGAGTTTCATTGAAACTTACGTAGCACACTAGCAATAAAATAATATTATTTTAAATGTTAGTTAACAAGTAGCCGTTGTACTGGAGGGAATGGATAGAAATAACTAAAATATGATTAGATATGTTTTTAAATGTTTATACATTTACCCAATAAAAGATAAAAGCTTAAAATACAGAAAGAGTTCAATTTTACGGGCATATATACTCTAATTTTCACTAAAGGTTCACTTATCACCTTTTAATGGTGAACCATCATTAAATATAGTTTTGATCACTCTTATACTTTATTTTGGACCAAATATAACTCTTCTTTAGAATCGGGACATCAAAATTTACTCTGTGTAAATTTTTGGTACCTTTCTGATAAAGTTCATTTTTTTATGAATAGTGTAAAATGTTGTATTTTAATTCAAAACCTCTTTTTAATCTAAATTATTTATATGATTAGATTATTATTTTAATTGGTTTTAAAGTGAAATTAGAAAATATTTTTACCAGTTAATCCAATGGTGGTCATTGGAATCAATTTCACTTTGAAATTGGACTTAAACTGGTGTCAATCTTTTGATACCTATTGTTTCACAAAAACACGCTATTTGTCATGACAGAGGGAATTAATTATTAAATTAATTAATTTGACTTATATTTTTTGAATTTTGTAAAATGGACTTCATTTTTGAATTCGGAATATCAAATATAGCTTAGGGTGAATTTTTGGTAATTTTCTGAAAAAACTACAATTTTTGATGAATAGTGAAACCACTAAGTGGTAATCAAGCAAACTGATTTTTCAGTTAAATGAAAGTTTACCACTAATGTGTATTGAATTTTGAAAATCCGACATACATGGTTGTCATTAAGAAGTAAAATGTGGTTCAATGAGATTAAAATAATTTTTTGGTGAATAGTAACTTTTTTTCATTAATCGCGATTAGAGGTAATTAGTGTAGTTTAAGGTAAAAATGGTATTATAAGAATGTGAAAACACCATGAAACTTGTCCTACACCTATTGGGTGAGTCATGGCCGACCAAGACAAGCCATGGTCCAACCTGGGGACCCCATGGAGCCACTTTAGTTGGAAAATGACATTAATATATTTTTATTTAATGTTAAAGTGAAAATGACACTAACATAAATTGTTTTACTAAAATAATTTTTGAGTGGGGTTATACAAGTCAAAAATATTGATTATAAATAGTCACTGGAAAGCTAAAAAGATTTCCTACATCATAGTATTTTTTTTATAATTTTTAGACATTAAATAAATTAAATTATATATGACATAATAATGATGCAGTGATGACATCATTATTTGACGATTTAAATAAAATGGAAAGATAATGTAAAATCTATGAACTACACATGTCCAAAACCAATTGAATGAGTGGATTTCGTACCCTTTTCACCTTATCCACGAATTATATCATTGTGGGACCTTTTAAAACCGAAACACATTTTCAAATAAAGTAATATCTCTTTACTTTCCAAAAGTGCCCCTCCTCTCCTCTTATAAAAGGCCCCCACCTCTACCCCATTTCACACACTTCTCAAGCCTTTGGCTCGGCCAACCCCTGCCCAATTACTCTCTCCACATCCCTCTCCTAATCCTAGAGGATTCCCTTTGGGCAGAATCCTTTCAAAGGAATCCTTTAGGCTCAAATCAAAAGGGAGTTACACTTTTAAAGGTAATTCATTCTCTCTTGTTCATTTGTTTTATTTTGCTTCTCCAACCCTCTAAAATCTTTTTATTTACTTCTTTTGTAAAAACACCAGTATTTTCAATATTCTAGGATGTTGTTATAAGATTTATTTGAGCTACACTCTCACACAACTACATCAAATGGTTAAAGAACATACGGTTTCCGTGGATGGCGAAATTCTGCCTCCCGAAACGATGATTGTTCAATACTCATTTAACACCTTCAAGGGTGGCCATTATGATGTCACTATTTTTATATATGATATATAATATTTTTATTTTTTCTTTAAGCTTCTGTATTTTTCATTTTTGGAATACCTTTATGGTTTCCATTATGGGTAAACACGATATCTTCATTTAAGGAAGTGCGGACTACCGCCCCCTCAAAGTGATGTGATTCGTTAATGCCATATGTGGGACGTGTAAAGGATGGATTTAAAGTTATTATATATTATGTTATACTGGAATTATAATATACGTCTATATCATTATTATTTCTTTCCATTAAAGTATGATATAGAAATGAAAGTAGCGTCATGCGTACGTACGGCTTACCGTCTCCATGAACGGTGCATTTCATTTCTTATCCCCAAATGTAATGTACTATTAAAATTACATGTATATAATGTATATATATAATTAATGATATATCTAAATGATGAATATAATTCTGGAATTAAAATATACATACCTCTCATTTAGTTTTAATTCCACTAATATGACAAAGAAATGAAATTAGCGTTCATGCATACGTACGGCTTACCATCTCCATGAACGGTGCATTTCATTTCTTACCTCTAAATGATTATGTAATATTATAAATACATGTATATGCTGGATATATATGATACATATTATATCCAAATCGGGAATTTCATTCTGGATATAAAGAACTTTTGACCACATGAACAACATGTAATTGTAAGAAGTCAACTTTCGACTTAAGAACCAAATATTGACAAAACAAACATTATTAACTTAAATGGTTACATAATGTTTATAACATGGCAATAAGTGATATAAAAAGAATAATGAACTTTAAAAAGGTTCTTAATCAAGTATAAATTAACTCAAGTTTATTATTCAGGATGTTAAAGAACGATCGAGTCAAGTCGGACCCGAGGTAAGGGACTTCGTCTCAATCTCCTTTCATTGAGGCATATTTCGTTTTATACACAAATTTCTTTTATACGGTGTATAAACTCCTTTGACTTTTACTTTTATACAAAATAATCTTTTTCTATGAAGTGTTTTACTAAACGACAAAAAGGAATGTTTTTTTAACGTACGCGGTGACAACGACCTTTTCCGCCGCCGCGAGTATTATTTGATCTTTGGCTTTCTCAACAAGCCGTAATGTTTTTAGAATAAAATAAATACCATATACTCTTTTATGTATTTTGGTATTGTAAATGGTTTTGAAAAAGGATTCTATTATATCAATATATTTATGATATATTGTGATTGAAATGTGGAAATGTTATCATTCCTTTATATTGGTTTTATGTTTTATGATTTTATACTAGTACTTGGACATTTTAACGGGTGGTTACGTTATAAACCATATGACGGGTGGTGCCTTGAATACCAGGATGGGTGGTTACGTTATAACCTCCAATGCATTGGGTATGGAAGTCGGTCGTATGGCTATTCCATTAAGTATGTATGGAAATTGGTCGTATGGCTATTCCATTAAGTGATATGTGTGGAAGTCGACCGTATGGTTATTCCACTTAAGTATGTTTATGTCCCAAGTTACCTTTATATATGTTATGTGTTCTTTTTATGGGTTTTATGGTAATCCTTTGGTTACAAAAAGGTAAGTAATGATACTTTATTCAGTAAAAGAGTTTTTATTACTTCATAAAGGTGAAAAGTATTACTTTGATAAAGTATACATGGTTTACTTGTTGTTTTGATAAACTAACAATTTTCATTCTTTGTGCATCCCTTACTGAGCTTCTTATGCTCACCCCATGTTTTTTTTCGAAATGTTTTTCACAGGACTTAAAGTGGAATAAGGTCAAGGATGAGATCAAGGGAATTTCATGCTATCTAAAACATGGAATCTAGACATCTTTCTTTTTAAGAGTTTTTATTTTATGGAGACTTAGTAGAAGTGTCTACTTTGTAATCTTTTAAGATGTAATAGTTATGTTCTAATTCTCTAAAACTCTAAACCTGAAAAGATCCTCAATGTGAATTATTCATTTAATTCAATATTAAGTAAGGTTTAAGGCTGGGGCCTTATAGTTGGTATCAAAGGTCGGTTTAGACAACTTTAGGAATTAGAAAAGTGTTAAATTATAATATGATTGAAATGATATAGCATTTACGGATTACCATGTTGCTTCGCCTAAGATATTTCTGTGTTCAGAATGGTTTTCCGTAGAGGAAACAAAGCAGCTATGTTGGGATGACATCAGGAGGAAGACAACCTTCCAAATCAGCAAACTGAGATGGTCGAAATCGGAACTGAACAGTTTGTTGCAGTGATGGCACAGTTGACTCAGGCTATAAATGGTGGTGGTATCCATGCACGAGATCAGCCAGATCAACCGCAGAGGAACATGTCAGTGGTGGAACATTTCATGAGGCAACATCCCCCATCATTCAGAGGATCATCTGACCCTGTGCAAGCTGAAGGGTGGATTAAAGCACTGGAGAAGATTTTTGATGTCATGGGGTGTTCAGAACATCAAAAGGTTAGTCTTGCTGTTTAACGTTTTGAAGGTGAAGCTGATCAGTGGTGGTCGATGGTGAAAAATATAAGGGATAGTGATGAGATTGAGGATCTTCACTAGGACGAATTCAAAGGTATGTTACTTGAGAAATATTTTCCTAAGGTGGTTCATCTTAGGATGGAAAAACAGTTCCTAGATTTGAGGCAGGAGGATGATTCAGTGGCTGCTTATGAAGAAAAGTTCACTCGATTGGCAAGGTATGCTCCAAACTTCATACGAGATCTTGATAGTAAAATAAACCGTTTTTACTCAGGGTTAAAGCCAAAGTATCGAAGGGCTTTAGCTTCTCGTGCGTTCAAAAGTTATGAAAAACTTGTTCGATGTACGGAGAAGTGGAAATGGAGTTTTCCGATGATCAGGTGTTCTATGACAAACAATAGAATAAGAGATCTAGTTGGCAGGAAAAGGGGGAGAATTCATCAAAGAAGCAAGGAGGTAAGAAAACCAAATATCCATCCTGTGAGAAGTGTGGTAAAATGCATCCTGGAGAATGTTTATCCAAGTCTGGTAAGTGCTTTCAGTGTGGTAAGTCTGGTCATATTGCTCGTAACTGTAAGGAAGATGATCAAGCAGGAAATGATAAGCCAACGGTAAGATGTTTTAAGTGTAATGAAATGGGTCATTATGCAAACGAGTATCCAACGAATAACTCAACTGGGGGAATGCAACTAGACTACAAGCAGAAAAGGGGTGGTAAAATCCTTTGCAACAACTTCAGTAGATGTTGGTCCATCGAATGAAGTGGTATCAGCTCCAGGGAGCTCAGTATTTTTCGACGATTGACTTGAGGTCGGGGTACCATCAGTTGAAAGTAAAAGAAGCAGATGTTCCGAAGACTGCGTTCCGTACTAGATATGTCCATTATGAATTTGTAGTTATTCCTTTTGGGTTAACCAATGCACCTGCTGTATTCATGGACCTTATGAATAAAATTTTCCATGAGTTCTTGGATAAGTTTGTGTTTGTGTTTTGAGGTTTGTGAAGAGGTTATGTGTGCCTTGTGATTCACAGTTGAAGAATGAGTTGTTTTTTTCATCCTGGCAGTACTAATATGTACAGAGGTCTGCGGGAGTATTACTGGTGGGATGGAATGAAAAGAGACATTGCTGATTTTACTGTGAAGTGTTTAACATGTCAACAGGTTAAAGCAGAGAGGCAGTTACCGAAAGGGATGCTTCAGCCTTTACCAGTGCCAGAGTGGACATGGGAGAATATATCCATGGACTTTTTTGTTGGATTACCGAAGAAATATCGAGGTAATAATGCAATATGGGTTATTGTTGATCGCTTGACCAAATCTGTTCATTTCCTTGCTATACGAGATACTTTCTATCTAGATCAACTTTCCCGTTTGTATCTTAAAGAGATAGTCAAGTTACATGGAGTTCCTCTCTCCATTGTATCGGATCGTGATCCCAGGTTTACTTCTAACTTTTGGAAAGGCCTTCAGAAGTCGTTGGGTACTGAATTAAATTTTAGTACAACTTTTCATCCTCAATCAGATGGGCAGTCAGAACGAACAATTCAGACATTGGAGGATATGCTACGAGCTTGTTCTATGGATTATCAGTGAAGTTGGGACCAACATCTTTCTTTGGTTGAATTTTCTTATAATAACAGTTTTCATTCCAGTGTACAGATGGCACCATTTGAGGCATTATATGGGAAGTGGTGTCGAACTCCAACTTTCTGGGATAAAGTGGGTGGAAGGAAGTTGATGGGACCAGAATTGGTAGAAGAGATGACAGAAAAAGTTCAGTTGATTCAGAAGCACATGAGAACAGCTCAGAGCAGGCAGAAGAGTTATGCGGATAACCGGAGGAAAGATCTATCTTTCGAAGTAGGTGATCATGTTTTTCTCAAGGTTTCTCATTGAAAAAGTGTGATGAAATTTGGTAAGAAAGGAAAGTTGAGTCCAAGGTTCGTTGGACCATACAAAATTCTAGAAAGAGTTGGATCAGTTGCATACCGAGTGGCTTTACCTCCGAGTTTATCTCAGGTACACAATGTTTTTCATGTTTCGATGTTGAGAAAGTATATGCCAGATCCATCTCATGTTTTGAGTCCAGAGGTAGTTTAGCTGGAAGAGAACCTATCTTATGAGGAACAACCGGTCCAGATTCTTGACCACAGGGAGAAAGTGTTACGGAATAAGGTGATTCATCAGGTAATGGTTTTGTGGAAAAACCATGTGATTGAAGAGGCAACGTGGAAATCTGAAAATGCTATGAGGGATAAATACCCCCACTTATTTTGATAAGTGAATAAAATTGCGAGGAAGCAATTCCCAAAAGGGGGGAAGGATGTAACATCCCAGGTAAATAAAGAATAAATAATTTTCATATTTATTAATATTTACAAATTAAATATTAATTTTATTTTAAAGGGGTTTCTATGTTCGATAGCGTACCCGATACGCAACGATGAGTTTCTTTGAAACTTACGTAGCACACTAGCAATAAAATAATATTATTTTAAATGTTAGTTAACAAGTAGCCGTTGTACTGGCGGGAATGGATAGAAATAACTAAAATATGATTAGATATGTTTTTAAATGTTTATACATTTACCCAGTAAAAGATAAAAGCTTAAAATACGGAAAGAGTTCAATTTTACGGGCATATATACTCTAATTTTCACTAAAGGTTCACTTATCACCTTTTAATGGTGAACCGTCATTAAATATAGTTTTGATCACTCTTATACTTTATTTTGGACCAAATATAACTCTTCTTTAGAATCGGGACATCAAAATTTACTTTGTGTAAATTTTTGGTACCTTTCTGATAAAGTTCATTTTTTTATGAATAGTGTAAAATGTTGTATTTTAATTCAAAACCTCTTTTTAATATAAATTATTTATATGATTAGATTATTATTTTAATTGGTTTTAAAGTGAAATTAGAAAATATTTTTACCATTTAATCCAATGGTGGTCATTGGAATCAATTTCACTTTGAAATTGGACTTAAACTGGTGTCAATCTTTTGATACTTATTGTTTCACAAAAACACGCTATTTGTCATGATAGCGGGAATTAATTATTAAATTAATTAATTTGACTTATATGTTTTGAATTTTGTAAAATGGACTTCATTTTTGAATTCGGAATATCAAATATAGCTTAGGGTGAATTTTTGGTAATTTTCTGAAAAACTTCAATTTTTGATGAATAGTGAAACCACTAAGTGGTAATCAAGCAAACTGATTTTTCAGTTAAATGAAAGTTTACCACTAATGTGTATTTAATTTTGAAAATCCGACATACATGGTTTTCATTAATAAGTAAAATGTGGTTCAATGAGATTAAAATAATTTTTTGGTGAATAGTAACTTTTTTCATTAATCGCGATTAGAGGTAATTAGTGTAGTTTAAGGTAAAAATGGTATTATAAGAATGTGAAAACACCATGAAACTTGTCCTACACCTATTGGGTGAGTCATGGCCGACCCAGAAAATCCATGGGCCAACTTGGGGACCCCATGGAGCCACTTTAGTTGGAAAATGACATTAATATATTTTTATTTAATGTTAAAGTGAAAATGACACTAACATAAATTGTTTTACTAAAATAATTTTTGACTGGGGTTATAAAAGTCCATAATTTTGATTATAAATATTCATTGGAAAGCTAAAAATATTTCCTACATCATAGAATTTTTTTTATAATTTTTAGACATTAAATAAATTAAATTATATATGACATAATAATGATGCAGCGATGACATCATTATTTGACGATTTAAATAAAATGGAAAGATAATGTAAAATCTATGAACTACACATGTCCAAAACCAATTTTATGAGTGGATTTAGAACCCTTATCACCTTATCCACTAATTATATCATTGTGGGACCTTTTAAAACCGAAACACATTTTCAAATAAAGTAATATCTCTTTACTTTCCAAAAGTGCCCCTCCTCTCCTCTTATAAAAGGCCCCCACCTCTACCCCATTTCAAACACTTCTCAAGCCTTTGGCTCGGCCAACCCCTTCCCAATTACTCTCTCCACATCCCTATCCTCATCCTAGAGGATTCCCTTTGGGCAGAATCCTTTCAAAGGAAGCCTTTATGCTCAAATCAAAAGGGAGTTACACTTTTAAAGGTAATTCTTTCTCTCTTGTTCATTTGTTTTATTTTGCTTCTCCAACCCTCTAAACTCTTTTTATTTACTTATTTTGTAACAACACCAGTATCTTCAATATACTAGGATGTTGTTATAAGATTTATTTGAGCTACACTCTTACACAACTACATCAAATGGTTAAAGAACATACGGTTTCCGTGGATGGCGAAATTCTGCCTCCCGAAACGATGATTGTTCAATACTCATTTAACACCTTCAAGGGTGGCCATTATGATGTCAATATTTTTATATATGATATATAATATGTTTATGTTTTCTTTAAGCTTCTGTATTTTTTATTTTTGGCATACCTTTATGGTTTCCATTATGGGTAAACATGATATCTTCATTTAAGGAAGTGTGGACTACCGCCCCCTCAAAGTGATGTGATTCGTTAATGCCATATGTGGGACGTGTAAAGGATGGATTTAAAGTTATTATATATGATGTTATACTGGAATTATAATATACCTCTATATCATTATTATTTCTTTCCATTAAATTATGAGATAGAAATGAAAGTAGCGTTCATGCGTACGTACGGCTTACCGTCTCCATGAACAGTGCATTTCATTTCTTATCCCCAAATGTAATGTACTATTAAAATTACATGTATATAATGTATATATATAATTAATGATATATCTAAATGATGAATATAATTCTGGAATTAAAATATACATACCTCTCATTTAGTTTTAATTCCACTAATATGACAAAGAAATGAAAGTAGCGTCCATGCGTACGTACGACTTACCGTCTCCATGAACGATGCATTTCATTTCTTACCTCTAAATGATTATGTAATATTATAAATACATGTATATGCTGGATATATATGATACATATTATATCCACATCGGGAATTTCATTCTGGATATAAAGAACTTTTGACCACATGAACAACATGAAATTGTAAGAAGTCAACTTTCGACTTAAGAACCAAATATTGACAAAACAAACATTATTAACTTAAATGGTTACATAATGTTTATAACATGGCAATAAGTGATATAAAAAGAATAATGAACTTTAAAAAGGTTCTTAATCAAGTATAAATTAACTCAAGTTTATTATTCAGGACGTTAAAGAACGATCGAGTCAAGTCGGACCCGAGGTAAGGGACTTCGTCTCAATCTCCTTTCATTGAGGCATATTTCGTTTTATACACAACTTTCTTTTATACGGTGTATAAACTCCTTTGACTTTTACTTTTATACAAAAGAATCTTTTTCTACGAAGCGTTTTACTAAACGACAAAAAGGAATGTTTTTTTTAACGTACGTGGTGACAACGACATTTTCCGCCGCCGCGAGTATTATTTGATCTTTGGCATTCTCAACAAGCCGTAATGTTTTTAGAATAAAATAAATACCATATACTCTTTTATGAATTTTGGTATTGAAAATGGTTTTGAAAAAGGATTCTATTATGTCAATATATTTATGATATATTGTGATTGAAATGTGGAAATGTTATCATTCCTTTATATTGGTTTTATGTTTTATGATTTTATACTGGTACTTGGACATTTTAACGGGTGGTTATGTTATAAACCATATGACGGGTGGTGTCGTGAATACCAGGATGGGTGGTTACGTTATAACCTCCAATGCATTGGGTATGGAAGTCGGCCGTATGGCTATTCCATTAAGTATGTATGGAAATTGGCCGTATGGCTATTCCATTAAGTGATATGTGTGGAAGTCGACCGTATGGTTATTCCACTTAAGTATGTTTATGTCCCAAGTTACCTTTATATATGTTATGTGTTCTTTTTATGGGTTTTATGGTAATACTTTGGTTACAAAAAGGTAAGTAATGATACTTTATTCAGTGAAGAGTTTTTATTACTTCATAAAGGTGAAAAGTATTACTTTGATAAAGTATACATGGTTTACTTATTGTTTTGATAAACTAACAATTTTCATTCTTTGTGTATCCCTTACTGAGCTTCTTATTCTCACCCCAAGTTTTTTTTTTGAAATGTTTTTCACAGGACTTAAAGTGGAATAAGGTCAAGGATAAGATCAAGGGAATTTCATGCTATCTAAAACATGGAATCTAGACATCTTTCTTTTTAAGAGTTTTTATTTTATGGAGACTTAGTAGAAGTGTCTACTTTGTAATCTTTTAAGATGTAATAGTTATGTTCTAATTCTCTAAAACTCTAAACCTGAAAAGATCATCAATGTGAATTATTCATTTAATTCAATATTAAGTAAGGTTTAAGGCTGGGGCCTTATAAAAGAACCCCTTATATAGATCTAACTCATATATATGGGAAATAAAAAAGTGAATTATTATTTTTTACATTGAAGTTGGGCCTAGTATAAAAGGATTTGGGAATCACTACATACCATGTGATAACAAGAATCAAGCCACACATAGTTCTTAGAATGAAAATGGGGTCCCTAACCCAGATCTAACTCATATATAGGGGGAAAGGGATTTTATTTTGTGCACAGGTTCATAAATGATAAGACCCATCACTAAATATCCTATGAATATTTTTTCCATACATAGAAGTTAGGCGTATTTGAATTTTTATTATGAGAATGGTGACTAGGTCCATGGTAGTGTACCTAGACATTACTATGTATCCTAAAGTGGTGGGAATCAAGACTGTGTGAATTTCTTAAAAAGAATGATTCCTTTCATATTTATTTCTCATATATAAGGAATAATGGGAATTAATTCTCTAAGTTACATGATGCTTGTGTTCCAAATACCTATACATTGATTGAGCTCTTATGTAGGGGATAAATAGACCACAAATAATGGACCAATTTGAGCAGTTTAAATTAGAAAATGATGAAATTACATCTAACAATTTAGTGTCATGTGGTAGGGATTATAACCATGAAATTTAACATCAAACAATGAGGTTGTTAATCGTTCATTTTAAGATCATATGATGAGGACATGGGTGATATGTAAGTTAAAGTATTTCCTCTAGGACTTAAATACCATGCAGTTTAGAGTGATTCTTCTAGGAATCATGATTAGTTTCATATAGTTATGATCCACTTAAAAACATAAAAACCATGTCTCTATGTTTTGTGAATAGAAGACCCAACATAACTATGTTAAGGTTCTAGTACTAAGACTTTTTGAGGGGATTTTAAATTCTAGTTGTAAAAGTGGGAAAATTATCCTTTTCAAAAAAAAATTGATGGGGTTAGAGTAAAAGATCTAGATATAAGTATATATCTTGAAATAATGAGAATCATGCCACACATTATTCTTGTAAAATGATGTCATTTTTATATAAACAAGGTTCACATATAGGGGACATTATTTTTCAGTGAAATGTGTGGATGGGCCTAGGATATAGATTTAGGTGTCACTATTTATCCCATAACTATGGGGATCAATCTACATAAAGTTATTTGAAGGAATAGTCCTCAAACTTGATATGATTCATATGTAGGGAGAGAAAATTTAGCTTACATAGATTTGGCTCTCATGAAAGTCGCATGTCCCATAGGATGGCCAACTCTATGTGGTTTAAGGTTTTATTATAGGGTTTTTCATATGTTATGAGGTTTTATATCATGTGAAAAAGATGCAGATGTTGTGTAGTTTGAAGTCTTACAACCAAGAATTGTGTGTAGTAACATTTGAAGTCTTACTAACATGACATGGGAATCATTCAGTTTAATGGTTTTTTACCATTATTATAGTGTCACATAGTTTAACGTATTGCTTCTAGTACTATAGTTCCATGAATTTTAAATTAATTCTGATAGGACTATGGTGCTGTGCAGTTTAAATTCATTCCACAATGACTATTTCTCATGTGAGAATTTTTCAATAATTTCTTGAGAAACCGTACAATACTAGGGGGTGATGCATTACTCATCCATTGTGTATAAAGAGTAGGATCCATTATAAAATAGATTTTGTATAATGTAAGGTCTATCTAACTTTGGATTCAACTTTGGAATCTTCTTACCCACTATCATCATGTTCCTAAGAACAAATACCAACTATCCTTAAAAGAATGAGTAGATTCATATCATATTGTTGAAGGATCTCACAATCTGATTCTGATGGAATTTTAGGATGTTCAATTTATTCAACCTATTCTCATTGATTCATTTTATCTCCTAATGTGGCTTCTATGATTTTTAATATTCTGATATTTGACTGAAGATACCAATTTAGAGTGAGGGAAACTAAAATTCAATGGGTAGTTCTACCATTGTTCCATAGATAAGATAATATGGTGTAGCTTTTTTGGCAGTGTATATAGTGGTGAGATAGGACCATAGGGTATACAAGAGTTTTTCTGGCCAAGTATTCTTATCTTTTTACACCATTTTTGGAGTATATTTGAAACAGATTTATTAAAATCCTCTATATTCCCTTTTCCATTGCATGATAGAAGGAAAAAAAGGTTAGACACAATGTTATACCCCTGTTATAACATTTTCAACAAGGAATAATATAACTTGGTTCCATTTTCTATCAATATTTTATGAGGGGAACCAAGTAAATATATTCCACTTCATGAAGTTGATAATGTTATTCGTTTTGATTTCCTTGAGTGGTATTCCCTCAATCCATTTGGAGAAGAAGTTGGTAGAAGTAAAAATATACTTAAACTTCTTGTATGTAGTAGGGGGATATAAACCTATATCATACATTACCTATAAAACAAATATCTAGGAGTATTCGATAGTGTGCAATAGATCTAGGGGAATATGGATAATGTTTACATTTATTTGATAGGCAAGATACCTGTTGTTGAATTCCATGAAATCTTGTATCATCATCGTCTAGAAATAACCAAACCTCCCAATCTTATGGGAGAACCAAGTTACCAACTTATGGGGACCACAAGATCTTACATGGACTTCCTGATTTAGGATAGGGGTCTCTCTCTCTCTAAAATTCATCTAAGGAGGACTCTATTGAAGCCTCGTTTATAGAGGACTTTAAATTTATTTGTACCATTTTAATGGGTGATGTTTATTTATTGATGAAATATCTTTTCCTTTTTAGATTTTTCTGGGGGAGGGTCCAATTTTGGAGGTAGTTCATTATAGGGTCCATCCATCGGATAATGGATATCGGTTCATCATGTCTTGGGACAAGACAGATATGATTAATCTCTTCTATGTTGAAAGTGATGACTAGGGAAACAACCCTATAGTGTGAAATTTAGAATATTGTATCATCATGTTCAGGATCGTCTAGTGATATAGAAGAATTAGAAAATTCATAAAAAATGTTTTTATAATGAGTGACATCATGAAGCATTCATTTAAAAGGTAATTCTACCATCAAAACACTCACATAGCTAATGAGAGGAGTTAACTCTTCCTTCTGGATGGTGTATTCCTTGTTGATCTAACTAATCACTATACTGAAATTAACATTAACATTAATATGGGTTATCTATAACTACAAGGCTATATCTATACTTGTAAGGAGGTTCAGATATTCTCCCTCATTATTAGTGAAACCTTCAGATAGTAGGAATGAGTATGGTCTAATTTCATTGGCTAGGGAAACAATGAAAATCCATATACTAACCTGATTGAGTTTTAGGATTTCCATTATCTTCCTAATAATAATTAAATCGGTCCCATTAAAATATATCTTCCATGTTTGGGGAGTGTCATGGGTATAGAAAACCACTTAATCTAGGAGCTCAGTGTTTAATAGCATGATTTCTGGGGTAGGATTTGTTGTGAGGAAATTGGCTAGTGTCATCCCTTTGATTTCCTTTTGTGACATGAATTGAATGATGAATTGTTTTAGGATGACTGACCATTGGTCTAGACACACAATTAGCATTTGGTGACTAAGAATATACCTGAGCGGGTCTATATGAGAGCCCAGGTGGAATTCTTGATGCTTCATGTAGTGAAACAAATTTTTCATTACAAAAATGAGTGCAAGGTGATTCTTCTTGTTTTCAGAATATTGAGTCTTAGTATCTAACATCATTCAACAAATAGATTATTGATTTTTTTCATTCCATGAATCATTAATCTATATGAGAAGGGTGCCTCTCCATAGTAGTCACTTATAAGATGAGTTGATTCCATTCAAATGGTGGAATTAATACTGCTGGGTGTAGTATATATTTCTTGATGGTTTTGAAGTATTCATGTTCGTGTTCATCCCACCATTATGTTACACCATTATTCATTAACTTCATGAATGGGAGGAATTTTCTATATAGGTTGTCTATGAGATTCAGGATATGAGAGAAGAATCACTGATTCCATCTAAACTCTTTATGGATTTGAGGAAATGGTATTATAAGGATAACACTTGACTTCTTGGATCGAACATAATATTGTGGTAGTCTACTATGAAGAAAATGAAATTTCCTGATGTTACATGGAAATAAAACTCTATAGTGTTCATATTTAAAACTTTTCATAGTAACTTCATGAATATTGTTTAAAGGTTAATGAGATAGTAATAATTTTTCTAGGAATTAACTACCTTATTTTCAGCAAAACAAATAAGTGAATATTCCTAGAAAAGGAATGATGTTGTGATTCATAGTGCATTGGTATGCGACGTCAACATTCTTCAGGCCAAAGGGAATAACCTGGTAATAGAATATCCCTTGGGGTTCCTTGAAAGTAGTGGCCTCCTTATCTTTCGGGGAAATATTGATTTGGTTTTACTCAAAGTATCCATCTATAATGTAATGTTCTTGGAAACCCAAAATTTCATAGATAATGAGTTTTGTGATCGAAACTAGTAAATTTTTCTTTGGATATTGTCGATTAAAATCATTAAAATCAATATAGAGCCTAATATTCCCTTTCTTCGTATTAATGTGGATGAGGATATCTTGAAATTTTGGGTAGTATACCTCTCATATTAAGATATATTTGAAAATATTTTCATCTTTATATTCTACTTTGGTTTAATGGGAGGGTTGAAATCTCTAGGATGTCTATTTTAATCCTCAGTGGTCGTTTGGTAGGCCTAGATAATTGGTAGCCACATCGGGACCCAATACTGATATTTGTATATAATATTTAGATAACATATAGTAGTGATACTTCAAGAATTAAATGTGTACCTCATTCTCTTCTGGAGGAATAAATACATTGATTACTATAGGCTACAATCCTCTTATTTTCCCAGATTTACCCTCATGAGTACATTGATGGTCATGGAGATACCTTCCTCAAATGTTGGAGGGGAGTCTTCGAGGTCATCTTCTTTTTCTTCTATCTCCATGTATATGGAGTTTTACTTAGGACTAATGGGTAATATGGGAGTATCTTTGTCCTTGATGAGGGATAAGAGGCTACCACTGGGAGTACCAAAGTGTAAGTGTCATCACCAAGAGCCTTTTCAAGATGATTTCTTTTATTACTCCAATTATTCGGAGAATAAGGAGTATAAACATCCCAAACTGAAAGATATTTCATAGTGGAACTTAAAATTTATATTTGTGGAACATGTAAATTATCTTATCCTGAAGGGGAATTGATCTGATTATATTTTGATAGGCCCACTTACTAGATCATGTTTATAGTCAGCACATAGTAATTGATGAGAAAGATCATGAGTCCTATAGGGGTAGTACCCAGGAAATTGGGAGCACCCTAATGCATGCCTCTCTCTATTATTTTTCACTCCCTTATTTATTATATAAACCCACCTTAGAATACTAGGATTCATAATATTCAAAATGGGAACTATCACTATAAAAAATTCCATATTTTCCATTAATTGGGTAATTCAATCATTGATAGAATGTCAATGGAACTACTGAATGGCTATGAAGCCAAGGTATCCCAAGAAAAACATTTTATGTAGTGTCCAACTAGAGGATAATGAACTTGAAATTCGATGCCAGGTCCCAAAATTTGTCTTTGAGCTTGATCTTTCTGAGGGGATTCTATTCTCTCTTATCATACCCTTGAATGGATAGCTTCATTAATGATAAATCATACTTAATGTATCCTAAACATCATAGATCTAAAACTGAAATAATATTAATCCTTGAACCTTTATCAACAAGAGACCATAAAATTTTGGAATTGATGAGATTTCCCGAAACATATAGGGGTCTAATATTCTAATGAATGGGTTATTTTATATCATGGTCTATAAAGAAGATAGTGGAATGACATTATGTTGGAGCTTTTTCAGATTGATAAACCTCTACCATGGGAACTTCATTCTAAAACTACTAGGAACTCTAGAGGGTGTCAACAAGTTCCTCTTTGAGATCATTTGAGGGATGTAGAGAATATTGGATCAGGATCTTGACTGAGATAACTAATTTTTTTTTCAGGATTTCATTTTTCCATATCAGAGGTTTTTTTTCTAGTATGGGGTTGGTTTTTAGTATGTGCCTTAGGGGATGGTGTTCTTGAGTTCGATATATAAGGTGATTAATAAGAGGTTGATGTCATTCTACTCCCTAAAGGAGTTGGTTGAGCTAGTATACCCACTCATCCAAGTTGATCAGATAATTATACACTCACAAGATAGAAATCTAAAATAACTGGTTTTGGGAGACTCTTGGAGGAACCTAGGGTTCTCCAAACTCCCACTAGGCTTTCTGAATTTCCTACCCATGGGTCTCAACCAAATAAATAGATTCAGTAGGGATATGGATGGGATATTTTTCTTGGCCACAATGATGTCTTCCCCTATTCCTTCATATTTTCCATACTCTACCTCTAACTCCCCAGTCAGGTTTGTGGAACTCAGGATTATATATATATTAATCACCAAAGAATGGGTATTCTAAGAAAATAACATTAACAGGGCTGAATAGTACCTCTTCATCCAATGAGGGGTTCATCTTATGGGGTAGTTCCCATGCCTGATACAATAAGGAAAATAAATCGATGAGGTTTAGGGCTAGTTTAGGAGTTATATGATACTCTTCTTCTTATATCCTATTTACTTCTGATGATTACATCTACCTCCAGAGGGTGAGTTTGATGGTTCCCTCTTAGATGGTGCATGAGGTGTTGCGACCACGACTGGTTTTCAATGTTGTGTTCAGAGAACAATGTGGGACTGATAAACTATCTTTGAGGACATTAAGTTATTAAAATTTTGTCCATGAATGACTGGAAATTCTTACTAGTCACATTATTATTCTGATTTTGTGGTGGACATATATGCCACTTGCATTGGGTATTTTCCTAGTATTACTTTTCCATAGTCAATCATACACTAGAGGAAAACCTTGAAGACATATCAATATTATACGACATGTCCTAACCTATGAAGAAAGGGGAAATAATCAGGACTACCACTATGGCTGAACTTTCAAAGTTTATTAGTATTAGGAAGCTTGAGGAGATTTTTTTCCATGGTTATAAGGAAATAACTTAGAACTTGTTCTTTTTAAAAATAAAACACTTTTTTCCATTCCTCAAATCATGGGTGGACTTTAACTATATTTTCCTCTAGTCAATGGAGGGTTTTATTGTATTTCCACTTGACGGTAGATGTTGTCCAATATAGTGTTTTCCAGTAATCATTAGTAAGAACAAGAACTAGATTGGGTGTTATAGCTATAGTTTCTACCTTTTAAGATCTTTTCCCTTACGGCATAGGCATGGGACTTGATTTGGACTTGGTTCACTAAATAAAATCATCAGCAATTTGGTATTTATTTGAAACCTCTATAAACCTACCAAAAATTTCAATATCACTATTAGTGTCTATAGTTACTCAATAAAATTTTATGCACATGGTTCTAGAATCTACTCCTATTGAATCAAGATAAAAAGAGAGTATGTATAGATTTTCTATCTTCCAATAAAATCAATTCCCCTTTCATTTTTAATCCATTTTAAATTTTTGAGGTCAATGATCATTTTTTTCCTTACCATATATCTAATTTGATATAGGAATTGGTGAAGAATATTTTCCCAACCAGTGATAAACTCTAAAGGGATGGTACTATACTAGATAAAATATGGTCCCACTATATTCTATACAAAAAAAATTAGTTTTTCTACATATTCTTAGTCTCATGGGCCTATAATGTGGTTATATAAAGACATAATTTGTGATAGTTAAATCTATAGATCTCATATGTCCTCAAATGCTGAGAAAAATGGATTCTTGAAATTGAGTGGGAGCAGGGTCGTTTCCACCCATTCAGGGTATGGATTCCTCTCCAGTTGTATGAGGGATTCCATTCAATAAATAAGAGACTTGATGATGTTGAGGATTTTTTGGGGAACTATTGTCTAAATTAATTCATGGGAAATGGTTAAAGATTGAAGTGCTCACCCAATATTAATTGGCTACTAATTTTTTATTTTTACTAGGATGAGATTATTATCCTAATATGGGGGAGATTGTTTCTAAAATATAGGAAAATCTTGGTCTTACAAAATCTCCATATTCAAGTAGACTAGTTTTCTAGATTCAGTTATAGATAGATGTTCATGTTCTACTTTGGTGGGAAAATTATACACTTGAAGGTGATAACTGATTGGTATATTTCCCCCAAGTGATTCCTCATTGAGATGTATGAGATTGTATGTCTTGTCCTCATATAGTCTTGACATCTATATTGTGGAGGGGTCTTCATCCTTTCTTGGTGATGAGTGGGATATGACCACACCTTTCACTTTATCCCTAGGTTAATAGCATTGAGGGGGGTGGAAACTCATCATTTGTATGTTCCAAATTTTGGTTCTTCCTATGATTTCTGGTACATGTAATATTGGTCTGTGCATAGGTATGACCAGCCTCTTAGGGCATTACTTTTGCATTACATGCCTCAACGACTACGCCTTAGTCTATATCATCTGGCTAGATAGACATGATGTTCACCGAGGCACATCAGGTGGTGGAAAGCATCTGATTTTTCTTTGATTAATAGAGTGTCTTTATATTTCCCACATCCACTTTGAGAGTTATATTGAGGTCTTATCCATGACCCTTTCTCTCACTATGCAGTTTTAGATTAATACTTTTATGGGTTTAGATATTCTTTCTTGGGAATTCCCATAATTTGGGTTGTGAATAGTAATTTTGAGGGAATCTATGACCATCATTGTCGAGTGAGCCCCAAATGAGATAGGTATGTCATGTGGTGTCATAGATGACTAGGTTTCCAACTATTTGTAGCTAATACCTAATTAGGTAAAAACTAATTTTCTAAAAGGATATTGTAATAATTCCCCAATCCATAAGGATTGCGGCTAATGTGGGGATATCAATAATAATTCATGGACTCGTTAAGGATTTTATGACTCTTATGGTTTCATTTAAGGTAAACCCCCCATTCCTATTGGGTGTGGTTGATTTGGATCCACCAAAAATTTCTTCTAGACTAGATTGATATTTTATGTGTATGGATATGGTATTCCACCATTTTAATACATAACTTTTCATTACATTTTACATACATAAGATCTTTAAAGTCTAGTGTCTTGGAAATCCAGAACAATAAAACTTGAAAACAACATAAAACAAAATTCTAATCCACTTGTAAGGATTCATCATAAGTTCATCCTATGTACAATTATTTCATCTCATAACCTGGAGACATACATTCAAAGGAAAGGGTGATCATAAGGCCTAGTTAGGGTAAACAAGGGAATCAATTTACTTGTGATATCAATACGAACTAGAATAAAAAATAAAGACAAGAGCAATTAAAGAATAGTCATATCATAATGAAAAGAACATTAATTATTACTTGAATATGTGGATTCAACATTTCATTTAAACATTCATGAACATATCACCAAGGTCCATCCCCAATGTGTCATAAAAATTACCAATGTTATTCACCAAGGTATCATGAAACTTGTCATCTCTAGAGATTAATTCTTTACCCAATGCATTGGACCTCTATCAAGGCGCACCCTTAATATATCTTTACTTTCATGTGATCCACATAGATCATAATAAAACATTTTATAAATAACCAAAATAGAATCAATGAAATGGGTTTCATGTCAAAATCATGACGTTTAAAAAGTGATTGAAAATAAGATCATTATGTCATTTATAACCCATGAAAATAGAATGAGGGTTATATGTATGTCAATTACAGAATAAAATATATCATATTTATATATTAATGAACACCCATAGAAACGAAATAATTCTTTGTATTCACATAAATAAAACAAGATAATTTCTTGAGAGAAAGAGATAGAAATTTTGAGATGAAATTTCTGTAGCATAAAGGCTATATAACATGGTTTTAGAAAACATTGAGAAGAGGGTGGAAAAGGCTCACCCACTCATAAATAATTCATAATACAGTATAGGTACTGAATAAGATCATGGTATGAATATTTCAATGACATACCACATGAAAAGGAAACATGAACGAAAAGAGAAGATGTGATTTCTTTTACGAGAAATTCGGCAGCCTAACGGCATCACATAAAAATTCAAAAAAAAATTGATGAGAGAAGAAAGGTTCTATAAACAATTAGACATGAAATTTATAGAAATGAGAACATATAATAAGATACCATCAACATAAAGTGATGGAAATTAGGAGACACAACATAAAAGACGTCATGACTTAAAAGAGGAGGGTGAAAGGATCACTTACCTTGAAGAGTAACTTAGAAAGCTTGAAGGTCGGGACCTTGGGAGGCTTGAGGAAACCTTGGAAAGACTCCTAGGGAGGTAAAGAGACCCTAACTTTGTATAGGAGGTTTTTTTAATGAAATGGATGAGCGAAAGGCTTGGTATTTATAGGGGAAGTGAGGGAACAAATCATTAATTGCCAGGGGACACCTCATCGGTGGTATTGGCAAAACCATGGGCTTTCCTATGGTATTGGTCACTTGGGACACCTAATACCTTATCTTAATATTCATAATTCTACTAGAATTATAACATAATTATTACATCCTTAATGAAGTCATTAAATACTCGAAACTAAAAACTGTATTTTCACCATTCACCAAAAATTCATTTTTTTAGAAAAATCCCCCAAAATAAACTTAACCTAATATAGATGTTCTGAATTCAAAAATGAACTCCATTTTATAAAAATATTTTTCAAATTATTTTTAATTTAATTTTTAATTAAAAAACACTATTCACCCGAAAAAACTAATACTTGACTAATAATTTCTCAAATAGTTATTTACCTATTTTATTGAATCACATTACTTAATAAAGGTGCATAAATTATATCAATACTTTATTAAGTGAGGTTACTTAATCCATTTGGTCAAATTACTAATCATAAGCATAAAATCACTATTCATAATATACTATTCACCAAAAATTATGTAGATTTTATTAGGCTCAACATTTCTTACTGAACACAACTGTAGAAGACCATTTTTTGAAAATCATTACACATTATTAATTATTTAAGGTTTACATAAATATTTTAAAATATACTTTTTTTTCTAAACATCAATAATATACATCCTATATTTATCCAGACATTTGAAAATTCAAAAACTTCACCATAAGAAGAAATCTCAATTTTTTTTATATCAAAGGATTACATAAGTAATCTAAGGTCTCGTTACATATACCCTTATAACACCATAATATGACCTAAGTGTAAGGTGTGCTAAGGTGATAGAATCTTGGGGCGGCTCGATCAACATTTTCCAAGTGGTGATTTCTATCAGCTTGACCTTCTCCCGAAGGAGATTCCATTCCAACTTCACATGATGAAGTTTGGATTGGGCTTGGTCCATAGCAAAGCCCAGTGGTGCTACCTCTTTCCCAAGCCCCATCAGATCTTTTTTATGTGTTAATTAACCAAGATCACTTGTATTTATAGGCAACAAACTCAATATTTAGTTTCCAATAGTCATATTGACCAACAGTCAAAACCTTACAGTCTAATTTTAATTATACTAATTTCATTAAATGAAATAGTTTTTTGAGTATAAAATAAAATAACATAAAAAACATAGGAAACAAAAAATTAAAAAGTTCAGGGCATTACATTCTCCCCCCCCCCTCCTTAAAAAATTTTGTCGCTGAAATTTTATCTCATACCCTCTGATGGGAAAAGGTGTGGGTACTTCTGTCTCATGCACTCCTCTGGTTCCCATGTGGCTTCTTCTCAATTTTGGTTCCTCCACAACACCTTAACAAGGTGGGTAGACTTGTTGCATAGAACCTTGTCTCTACGATCCAAGATCTCTACCGGCTGCTACTCATAAGAGAGGTCATGTTCCAGTTATACCACCTATTTATTTAGTACATGTGAAGGGTTAGGTATGTACTTCCTCAAGTGGGAGACATGGAATACATCATGAACTTTTTTTATATTTGGGGGAAGTGCCAGCCGATAGTCCACTGCTCCCACATGATCAAGGATTTCATAGGGGTCGATGTACCTAGGGATGAGCTTACCTTTCATCTCAAACCTCATGACCCACTTCCATGGTGAAATACATATAAAGACTTTGTCACCAATATCAAACTCCATGTCCCTTCGACTATTTTCGGAAGAGCTCTTTTGCTGACTCTGAGAATTCTTAATGTGTTGTTGGATGTCATGGACCTTTTCTGTCATCTCTTGCACAAGATCAGGCCCAAGAAGCATTCTATCACCAGATTTGTCCCAAAAAGTAAGAGTTCTACATCGCTTCCCATATAGAGTGTCATAGGGTTCCATTTTAATGCGCGAGTGGAAGCTGTTGTTGTAAGAGAACTCAACTAAATAGAGATGTTGATCTCATCCACCCATAAATTCCATTGAGAATGTTATGAACATGTCCTCAAGTGTTTCAATAGTCCTTTCAGATTGGCCATCATTTTGGTGTGATGGACTGTAATGATATTCAATTCAGTGCTCAGATCATGTTGAAGACTTCTCAAGAATTTGGATGTGAACCTTGGATCATGATCATATAAAATAGAAAGTAGAACTCCATGTAGCCTTACCACTTCCTTCATGTAAATCATGGCAAGTTAATCAACAGAGAAATCATCCCTAATGGAGATAAAATGGGCAGTCTTAGTGAGACGGTCCAAAATAACCCATATCGCATTATTTCCTTTAGTAGTTCTTGGGGGAGCAGTGGCGAAGTCCATAGTTATATTGTCCCACTTCCATGCTGGTATGGGTAGTGGTTTCAATACCCCTTTAAAAATTTGTCTCCCTTCTTTCACTTTCTGACATACTGAGCACCTTGAAATGTAGTCAACAATCTCCTTTTCATATTATCCCACCAATAATGATCACAAAGGTCCCTATATATTTTTTTGCTTCCAGGATATATAGAGAAAGTAGATCTATGTGCTTCATCCATCAGCTGCTTCTTTATTTGAGGAATATATGGACCGCATAATCTTGTATGAAATTTCAGTACACCTTCTTGATCAATATTTAACTCAGGAAACATCCCATCCTTTATAGCCTCAAACTTCTTCTGTAAAAAAGGATCTTCTTTCTGTGCATTCTAGATATTCTCTAGTAATGATGGATGAGAAATCATTTGGGTTAGGGTTGATGATGTACCTTCCCTTATAATTCCCATGTCCAATACTAGGTCATTGATCAATGGATCTCTTTGAATCCACAACATAGAAAGAACAATTGGGTATTTCCTACTTAATGCATCAAGGACTTTTTTTCTCTTCCAAGATGATAATGAATTGATCAATCGCAGTCTTTAAGAAGTTCCAACCATATCCTTTGTCTCATTTTCAATTACTTTTGTGTGAAAATATACTTCAAACTTTGATGGTCAGTGTATATATCACATTTCTCCCCATAAAGATAGTGCCTCCATATCTTCAGAGAAAAAATGACTGCAGCAATCTCCAGATCATGCATAGGATAATTCTGCTCAGGAATCTTAAATTGTCGAGATACATAAGCAATGACCTAGTCATTTTTCATGAGGATACACCCAAGCCCTTTTAGAGATGCATCACTAAAAATAACGAACCCTTCTCCACTTGAGGGCAGAGTTAACATGGGTGTAGTAACCAGTCTCTTCTTCAGCTCTTGGAAACTTTCCTCGCACTCCATTGTCAAGATGAACTTGACCCCTTTTCCAGTTAACTTGGTTAATTGAATAGAAAGTCATGAAAATTTGTTCACAAACCTCCTATAATATCCCAATAATCCAAGAAAACTACAAATCTCAGTTATTCTTGTAGGTTGAGGCCACTCCTCTATAACTTTTGTCTTTGCAGAGTCAACTGTAATTTCTTCATTGGTTACAATGCGCCCCAAGAAAGCCACTTGTTATAACCAAAATTCCCATTTTTTGAACGTCCCAAAAATCCTCTCCTTCCATAGAGTTTTCAAAATATACCATAGTTGATCCTCATGATCATTGAGACTTTTGGAATATATTAGAATATCATCAATTAAAACTACCACAAAGTTATCTAGTTAGTCCTTAAAGACTATATTCATCAAATCCATAAAAATAGCAGGTGAATTAGTCAGTTTGAAGGGCATAAAAACAAAATCATAATTCCCATATCTTGTTCTGAAGGTAGTTTTAGGAATATCTTCTTTCTTCACCCTCAATTAATGATAACCAGATCAAATATCAATCGTAGATAAGAATTGAGCCCCACAGAGTTGGTAAAATAAGTCATCAATTCTTGGAAGAGGGTATTTTTTCTTTACTGTGATCCCATTATGTTTTCTATAATCAATGCATAGTTGCATCAATCCATCCTTATTATTCACAAAGAGAATAGGTTCTCCCCATGGAGACACAATTGGGAGGATAAACCCCCTCTCCAAAAGATATTGGAGTTGTTCCTTTAATTCCTCTAGCTCCACATTTTCCATCCTATATGGGGTCTTTGATATCAGATGTGATCCAGGTACGAGTTCAATGGAGAATTGTACCTATCTTTCTGGGGGAGATCAAGGAAACTCCTCAGGAAATATGTCAACATATTCCTGGATGATGGGGACATTTCATATCCTCAAACTCTCATATCCTTCTTCTTCTTCACCGATCAGTTCCATAAAGAAGGATAAAGGAGGTTCTTCTAGACAAAGATCAGGTTGATATATCTCTCCTTGGAAGATAATTGTAGCTTTTCAATTCAAGACTACTAAGATTTCCTTACTTCTGCATTTGATCTTAGCATTGTACATTGAGAGACAGTCCATCCCTAGTATAATATCGAATTCCATCATGGGAATGACTACAAAATTTGCGATAATATTGTGCTCACTAAAGTAAATACTAGAGTTTTTAAACACTGATTATTCTTGGATAATCCCACCATGAGTCTTGACTAATAACTCTACTTTTAGAAAATTGGGGATTGATTCTAAATTCTTTGAAAACATGGAGGAAATAAAGGAATTTCTAGAACCAAAATCAAACAGAGTACTTGCTAGCATTGATAGAACAATAGGAGAACCTACTACCACATCATTCGGAGCTTCAACATTAGTTGTATTGATATCAAAAGCACCGCCTTGATCCCTTGGCCTTTTCTGAGGCTGATGGTGGTTCCCCTACACTACCCTCAGATTTGGACAGTGATTGGAAAATTTCCCAAGTTGTCGACACATAAAGCACTGGAAATTAGGTAGGGCATGCCCCATCATACCCTTGTCGTTAGTGTTTGGAAGTTGAGGTTTCACCTCACTCTGAAAAGTCCTCGCTATATGGCCATCTCTTCCACACTTTGAGAATTTCCCGCTCCCGAGTAGGAAGTTCCCTGAATGCTTCTTCCCCCATTTATTACATGTGGGAAGTTTCACTTGCTTTCCTCTTCTTCCCTGATCAAAGTTCCTCCCCAATCTGGGCTCCATTGATCTATTCTTTTCATTGGATTTATGAGACCCCAAAATCTCTCCAAAAACTAGTTCGGCTTTCATCGCACTCCGCACGATCTCCTCATAGCTACCATAGTCTCAGTTGGCTATATTCTTCTGTAGAGGAGGTATCAGTCCACTGAAGAATCTATCAACCTTACCATTTGGATCCACGAAAAAAATAGAGGTATATCATGAATGTTAGGTGAAGTTCATCTCATAGCTTCTGGCATATTCGTTCTCCATCTACTTCGGTTCGAGAAACTCCATCTCCATCCTTGTTCTCATGAAATGAGGGAAATAATTACTAAAACATTTTCTTCTGAACTCTTCCCACTCCATAGATTTAACCTCCAATCTTGGACTTGTGTTTTTGATCAGTTACCACCACTAATCGACTCCTCCTTCTAAGTGATAGATAGCCAGGGTGACCTTCCCTTGCTCTGAACAGTGGAGCAAAGAAAATATCTTCTCGATGGAGCTAATCCACTACTCAGCAATCAATTGGTTGGTCAATACACTGAAGGTTGGTGGTTGTTGACGCATAAGGGACTCAATATAATGTTGTTACCTTCATGGTGAGATCAGTCTCTCCTCTTGATTCAAGTTATTTCCCATAACTTGAGTCAGTTGGCTCATCATTCACATGAATGTTTCCATTTCTGCTTCCATCGGAGGGTCGTCAGTGCATGGTCCATTAAGGTCACCATTTTCACAGTTCCTCCTATTGCCTACCATTTTCTAAATAATAAAATATTAATGAAAAACTAATTTCATTTACGAATCTTTTAACTATAAAGGATTTTATTTCTTAAAATATCATGTTTAAACAATTACATTTCTCTATAATTACTTCATAATGATTCATAAAAATCTTGAGATTAACCAAACATATCCCCCAGGAGGGTCATAACCAAGAGTGAAGAAAGGCCCATTTTTGTGTACCAGGATACCTTGGGTCTAGCCTGAAACTCCATGTCAGAGTTTTCACTCCTAGGTACCTATGTGCCAGAGCAGCCTCTACCAGCTTGTATCTAGACAGGGATGTATTTCCTTGTTAAACCACATACCCAATACTCACCAAAATACAATGACGTTTTCCTAAATTTAAACTTTTCTATAGGATTATTTCTAAATTTTTCATATCCTACCTTCCATAAATAACTAAACTATTCTTTGATACCAACTATGGAATCCCTCCTTTTTAATACATAACTTTTTATTACAATTTACATATAGAGGATCTGTAAAGACTAGTGTCTTGGAAATTAGGAACAATAAAACATGAAAAAAACATAAAACATTCTTCAAATCCACTTGTAAGGTTTCATAATAATTTCATCAAAAGTACAATTACTGTATCTCATAACCTAGAGACATACATTCAAATGAAAGGGTGAGCAGAAGGCCCAGTAAGGGTAAATAAGGGAATCGGTTTACTTGTGATATCAATATGAACTTGAATAAAACATAAAGACAAGAGAAATTAAAGAATAGTCATATAATAATGAAAATAACTTAAATCAAAACATGAATATGTGTTTTCAACATTTTATTTGGACATTCATGAATATATCACCAAGGTCTATCCCTAAGGTGTCATAAAAATTACCAAGGTTATTCACCAAGGTATCGTGAAACATGTCATCTCTAGATATCAATTATTTACCCAATGCATTGGAGCTCTATCGGGGTACACCATTAATATTTCTTTACATTCTTGTGATTAACATAGATCATAATGAAACATTTCCTAAATAACCCAAATAGAATCAAAGAAATGGGTTTTGTGTCAAAATCATGATGTTTAAAAAGAGCTTGAAAATTAGATCATTATGTCATTTATAACCCATGGAAAGGGAGTGAGGGTTTTATATATGTAAATTCCAGAATAAAATATATCATATTTATATATTTATGAACACCCATTAAAACAAAATAGGTTTGGGTATTCACATAAATAAAACAAGAGAATTTCTTGAAATAAATAGTTGGAAATTTTGAGGTGAAATTTCTACAGCATAACGACTATAAAACATGGTTTTAGAAAACATTGAAAAGAGAGGGGACAAGGGTACCCCACACATAAATAATTAATAATACACTATTTTTATTGAATAAGATAATGGTATGAAAATTTTAATGACATAGCACATGAAAATGAATCATGAAAAAAAAGAGAAGATGCGATTTCTTTTACGAGAAATTCGGCAGCCTAACGATGTCACTTAAAAATTCAGAAAAAAAATTGATGGGAGCAGAAAGGGTCTCTCAAAATTATACATGAAATGGATGTAAATGATAACATATAATAACATACCCTAAAAATAAAGAGATGTAAATTAAAAGACACAACATAAAGGAACGCATGACTTAAAAGAGGAGGGTGGAAGGATCCCTTACCATGAAGAGTAACTTCAAAAGCATGAAGGTCGGGACCTTGGGAGGATTGACGGAACCTTGGGAGGACTCCATTGGAGTTAAAGAGACCATAAATTAGTTTAGGAGTATTTCGGAATGAAATTGATGAGGGAAAGGCTTGGTATTTATAGGGGAAGTGAGGGAACAAATCATTAATTTCCAAGGGACACCTCATCGATGGTATTGGAAAAACCATGGGCTTTCCCATGTTATTTGCCCATGATACTGGCCTCTTGGGACACCTAATACCTTATATTACTATTCACAAGTCAACCAGAATTATTACATAATTATTACATCCTTAATGATGTCATTAAACACCCGAAACTAAAAACTGTATTTTCACTATTCACTGAAAATTCATTTTTTCAGAAAATTCCGCAAAAATCACCTTAACCTAATATAGATTTTATAAATTCAAAAATGAACTCCATTTTATAAAAATATTTTTATAAATATTTTTATAAATATTTTTAATTTAATTTTTATTTAAAAAACACTATTCACCCAAAAAAACTAATACTTGACTAATAATTTCTGAAACAGTTAGTTGCCTATTTTATTCAATCACATTACTTAATCAAGGTTCCTAAATTATATCAATACATTCTTAAGTGAGATTACTTAATCCATTTGGTCACATTACTAATCATAAGCGTAAAATCACTATTCATAATTTACTATTCACCAAAAATTATGTTCATCTTATTAGACTCTAAATTTCACACTGAACACATATATAGAAGACCATTTTTTTGAAAATCATTACACATTATTAATTATTTAAGTTTTACATAAATATTTTAAAATATCCTTTTTTCTAAACATCAATAATATAAATCCTATATTTATCTGGACATTTGAAAATTCACAAACATCACCATAAGACAAAATAACAATTTTCTTATATCAAAGGATTATATAAGGAAGTTAAGGTCTCGTTACATATCCTCTTATAACACCTGCATAGGACCTAAGTGTAAGGTGTGCTAAGGTGATAGAATCTTGGGGCGGCTCAACCAACATTTCCCAAGTGGTGATTTCTATCAGCTTGAACTTCTCCCGAAGGTGATTCCGTTTCAAATTCACATGATGAAGTTCGGCTTGGGTTTGGTCTAGAGAAAAGCCCAGTGGTGCTACCTCCTTCCCGAGTTCCATCAGATGGGCTTCGATGGGCCCGAGACTACTGGACGAGGGCATCAGATCTTCTTTATGTGTTAATTAACCAAGATCACTTTTATTTATAGACAAAAAATGAAACATTTAGTTTCCAACGATCATATTGACCAACAGTCATATAACAGTCGAAACCCAACTGTCTCATTTTAATTATACTCATTTCATTAAATGAATTATTTTTTTGGAGTATAAAATAAAATAACACACAAAAATTTAGGAAACAAAAAAGTATGATGTCTGGGTCGTTACAATGGAGGTTGGGGAGGTGGAAAAAATCCTCCCATGTCTATAAGATGGGTTTCCTCCCATATAGCTACCATGGATTTTACCAATTAAATTTTCTTAATTTGGTTCATTTTTACACACACATGGTCCGGGGGAAGCACTATCCTAGAATCTATGATATTTTTTATAAGGATCTATATTGAAACCTAAAATCATGATTTTCCAAATTGATTTGTGTTATTGGCCTATTGAGGGTCCTAGATCTAGAGCATAGAAATTCTATTCTCTCTCCTTTTTCAAAACCTTTGTGTTATATAGGTTGGAATATTTTTTCTCATTGCACAACTAGCGTGCATGTTTCTCCACCAGGTGACCCCTCCTATAGAATTGACATTATTGGATGTCATGTCGTTGGGGATCTACTAAACCAGGGCTGGAGAAAATTCTAATGATCCATATTAGTCCCATTCTATGATGTGTACATTTGAGGAGGCTTCAATGATTATTTTCCAAATGGCTACTAGGTTGTGGATTCAAGTATGATGTAGGATCTTACAATGCATTTCTGATCTTAGGTATCAGGAAAAAGAGAAAGTATTAAGGAATGTATGATAAAATATTGTTTTCATGGACTGAAGATGATTATCATATCCATGATAAGGGAGGTTCTTATCCTAAATCCATTGAAAGGATTCCCATAGGTTATGGGTGTTGTAAGGCATGCAATCCTCCTTTAAATCATCTGGGATATCCTGGTTGGAAGTGATGATGAGCCAGAACATATTTGATATTTTTTATTTGATAACTCATTCCACACATCCATTCCAGCATTTTACTCATCATATTTTTATTCCTCTACCTGGTCATACCACATTTTTCACTTTTCAAGGATACGGAATCACAACCTTTAGAAGGAAAGGATGGTGATCTTTTCATTGATTCTCCTACTAACCAAGGTGAGGTGATAATAAAAATTAATTGGGAACTATATATGATTAACCCTATTTTTTATCACCTCTATAAAAACATTTCCTGAACATGGGAGGATGTCCTTTACTAGGTGAGATGTCACCATGGGGTGGTTGTCCGTGGCAGATGTTAGGGGTAACATCCCTATAATCCGTATCTATTCTACTACAAAGAGGAATTTCATGGTAGGTGTGGACATATTCATTGGATGAATAGTTATTGGATCCTTAAAACACCTCATGTATTCTTTGTATGGACTCATGGATACTAGAATTGAGTAGGGGAGGAATATTAGCCTCATCCTGCATCATGGTAAAAATATGTTGACTCAGTATTTGTAGTTTAGTAGGAACAAGATAATTATACATGGTGGATGCTAGAATATATCGATGGGTGTATTTAGTTATCGAGGGGATGTGGGCCCACTTATTATAAGATGATGAAGTATACAAGTGATATTGTATATCATTTGGAGGATAATGATCCTGGCATTAGGTGGCTGCCGGAATATACCAGCCTGCTTTTTTTGAAGTAGGAAGATGTGTCTGATTAAGATGTGAATTACCTTCAATAATATTTCTACCAAACTATAAAATGGTATAATGGATGTGATCCTCCTCCTATATGGAATATAATGAATTATAATGCAGTTCTCCATTAATAGGAGAAAAAACATGGTTCTAAGTCCTGTAAGGTACCCTAATATGCTGAGAAGACCTTGAATTTATGGTAAGGATATGATCCTACCCTAAGGTGATTACTGGAATATTATGATGAATCTCATTTGGATTGGTAATATACTACCAAACTTCCTTGATAGAAATATGTTCTTGTACTAAGGTGATTTTTAAAATGGGTTGTTGAAACCAAGTCAGAATCAGGATTTGATCCCAACCCTGTGCCTCATCTTTTACCATAATATGTCCCTAATCCTCCCATATTAGGGAAATAATATATGCTTACTCTTGAGTGGATACCTGGTCATGTTAGAAATACTAATATGATACTATGGAATTCGGAATAAGAGTATGTTTCAATCCATGTATTATTTCTGAAATATACTGGTGAAGCTCTTTTATTAATTACAAAATATACTGGCACATCAAAAGGGTATGCACATGAATATAGGCTTACACATTCTTAGTCACCAGGATATGTTGGAAGACATATTCAGTTGAAGTTGGGATATATACCCACTCTTTTCTTCCATTTCCACCAAAATCTATTGATGGGTTTCCTTCAAGGGTTTGAGGATATGGACATTCCACTTACATGTTACTGGAATATGATGGAATACTTGTTATGTGTGAGTAGGAATATGAGACTTCTAGGTGGTTGTCATCATGGTATGTTGAAGGACTTGGTAAGGGAAAAAAGGGATATGATCTTTCATATTGGTTTCCACGAGGACAAGACAGTGAGAATCATCGGTGGAAGAGTGTGTAAGAGAACACTCACTATTTTATTCCACTAACCTAACCTAGTGAGATCTCCAAGGTGCATGTATCTAAAAATATCGTAGGATACTTTCTAGATATCACCCTCAGCAGGCCACTAAGGGGTGGTATTTGTGTGGCACTGTTGGTGGTGGTTGATAGGATCCATCTCAAGTGACTCCTAAAACACGACGGATTCATGGGAGACTCCTTGATTCACCTTCCCAAGGTATGTTGTTGATTGTTGTGCACTAATAATAGGCTCATAGAGTGTTTTGTGTTTTAGATATGTTCCATAAATTTTTTCACGACTCTCCTTGGTTGGGATAGGCTTGTATTTTTTAGCTCCTATAGAACCTTTTATGTAGCCTCTTGGATTGGTACTGTTCTATTATAGTAGTATTCCATAACCATTTTGTAAACCACCTAGTACCAGAGATGTTGAGTAGGTGATATCATCTTTTAGTTTATAGAGGTATCCACTCTTGTAGCAGCTGCAGTATCGAAGAGTTTTCTTCATGATGAAGCTACTTGATTTTAGTCATATGAAGATTGTGAGATAGGTACTTGGGGTCACAAAGACAAAAAAACAATGATACTAATCATTACAACAACAAAATTAAGAAACACACATAGCCCATTGTGAATGAGTGACTTAGTTTTTTTAGTTATGAAACGATTCACATTGGGTTCAACATTTTTTCATAGGATGTATAAAAGAAAATTGACTAATGTGTGATAAACCTTTTTTTGTTAATGGATTATTAAATTCTGGTTCACTAATTTTTTTTCATAGGATATGTAACATAAAAATATCATTATATGTGGGTGACACATTTTTTTTATTAATGAATTATTGATGTCGAGTTCACTATTTATTTATATTGTATACACAAAAAATGTCCTAATGTGTGACCATCCCATTATTTTAATGAAATATTCACCTTGAGATCACCATTTTTCCCTTTAAAAATTAGTCTAGATTCTTGATTGTGGAAGGTTTGGTATTGTTACACAATTATTAACATGAGGTTCACCATTTTTGATTTGACCCACTGTGGAGAAAACCGATGTCTAGGTAGATACTCCTATCTCATATGGTTTAAAACATGTTTTATTCAAGTATTCATAAATACACAATGATTAACACATCCATAACAAGCTACAAACCCACTTTCCAAAGGTAGGCATTCATTGAGGTTCCTTACCAATGACACTTAAGAAATAACATTATTCAAGATGATGGTTGGTTGGGCTCATTACATCCTATTGGGTTGAATTATTGCCTAATTTAGGGATCTATTGTAGATTTATGATATGTACATGAATATTTCACTGACTCCAATAGAGGACTGGTTACCCTAACATTCCATAATTGGTTGACTGTAATGGTTTGTACACATAAAAGGTATTCCATTAATGTGTACATCTACATGTATTAGAGGTTCTCTAACAATGATACCTAGTTTTCATATCATAGGTTTTACAACATGTTATCCATTATTACATAATGATTATGGGTTGTGGGTTTCTATGTTTTATATCAATATAGCGGTGCTCTTGATTTTATCACTATCTAGGAAGGTAGTGGGTGTTATATTGATAAGATTTAGCTTATAAAGGTTATTTGTACATATAATTATTAATGGAATCATAACCCATGTAGTTTAGTGCCACTTAGAGAGATACATCATACCTTTTGAGGTTATGTGGTAATGACCAATCCATGTAGTTTAACATTTTGTGGTAATAGTGGAAAAGTGAAAATTTTCTATCAACGGTTAGTGCGGGCCTTATGCATGAGTAGCCCATTCTAGTTGACCTCATTGTGAGTATGGCCTAATTAGTGAGTTTTTATGTCATATATATTTTAGACCCACATAGATGGACCCCGTCAAGGACATAAAAAATTAAGGGTAGATTGATATCTTAAAGAGTGTCATCCCATGAAGATAGACCGCATCGGGGTATAAACCAATGGGGTTGGTATGATTTCACAATGATTATGGCCCTATAAGGGCAGTCCCCACCAAGAGTGTGGCCTAGTGTGGTTTCCAAGATTTCATAAGGAATGTGGCCTCTTAAGATGGTTCTCGTCTGGGATATGGACCAATGAGGATGTTTAGAAGGACCCAAAAAGAATATATCCCTTCATGTAGGGGCATGATTTTATCAGGGATATGACCAAATAATAGGTAGTACATAGGGAATATGGATCATATGGATGGGACATCCAAACTGATGGGAGTATTTCCAAATGAGAAAGGGATGTAAATGATATCATGAGGAATATAGCTTCCCAAGGATTAAAGTTTAATGATGTTAGGTTTGAACCTCAAGGTGGAATCATATGTATCATGTCGAGATAGGAATAAAAAATCACATAGTTTGATTGAAATAATGTGAGGTTGTATGATCATACCATACCATAAAATTTAACATCATGTGTTTAGGATGCATATGGGGACATTTTAAAATGAGATATGGGGGGCTTGGGTCTTAGAGAGGGACCCTACACATCCTTTTAAGGTAGAAATCAGATTCCACATAGTTATGAAGAAAATAAAGTAAGGACTTATACATAAGGGGGATACCCATATTGGTGGCATTTGTACCATGAAAATGGAATGATAAAAATGGGTCTCTAATACCACATGAGTCATTCTCTTCTTGAGAAATAAGAGATAATGCAATATCATATGCATTGTGTGAGAGCATATGATTAGATCTATGTGGGGATTATACACTATGGATTCCCCAAGATGCTACATTGGGAGTATTTACCTTATAAGGAAAATACATTTGGTTGGGGATTAGAACTAAGGAGGTTTCCCATGATGGGGGTATATTTTTATACTAATGTCATGATCGTTGTAATACTATAAGCCCACAAGAGTCATGCTCGGTGTGAGAAATAGGAAATAGAAGAAGATCTAACTCATTTCATGAGGTTTTAATATTGTATTTGTAAGCTGATTACACACTAAGGTTTCTCTAAAAGAAATATTAATATGAGTACAATGGTGGATATAAACCCACTAGGGAATGAATGATAATTCACAAGGAATATTGAAATTTTAAAAGCTATATGGGGGTATAATGATCTATACAGGGAATATGGACATATAAAAATATCAATGAGGACATATTGAATGTGGATATCATGCCTTTAATAAGGGAATCCTATGTTTCTTGATTATAATAGGAATCAGAGTCTATGAAATTTATATATCATGCAGTTTGATGTCAATCAATAAGGTTGTTAACCATGAATTTTAACATTGCATGGTGAGGATGTTAATTTCCATAGGAGATATAGTAATTTTAGAATTGGATGATATGTGAAGGTATTATGGTATTTGATATGGGTTTTGATCCTTGAAAAGGTATCTTAATTATCCTGATTATAATTGGAATCAGAGTCCTCTTAGTTCATTTATTTCATACCCACTAATGGGAAAATGAGTTTGATTCAATTCATCAATATTATGGACCTATGAGTAAGAGAATATTGGTGGATATGTAGGGATATATACTTATCAGAGAAAAGGAAAACATGGGATTAAGATAATTTGGGTGTCACTCTTGTGATCTTGGGTGATCACATGAATTCCATGGTGTCATGTGCACCACATGAATAAGGCAAGGGCATGTGCTTCATGTGAAGGCTATGGGTTTATGTGATCACATGATCAAAAGGGGGTTATCATGATAATATGAAGGCAGTGGGGGTCAGGTGAGAGTGAAAATTCATGATCTATGTGTGACACAATCACCTAACTAGGGGGCCATATCATGATCGCATGACCTAGAAGTCATTATGCAGTCGCATGACGAAAAGTTCATTATATGATCACCAATCATGAAAGTATTTTACACATTCTTCTTAAATTATTTATAAGTTTCTCACAAAAATTATCAAGAGGGAGGCCTTGATATCATGTTATTTTACTTATCCTTTTTCAATCATCTTTCCATTAACTCTTGAAATTCTTTGTCACTATGAATGTCCAATTCCTTTTTTATTATTTTCATGGTTTTTTTATTGAAATAACCCATCTATATCTATGACACTTTTCATGGTGGGAAATACTTGTTTGTGGGTTAAGTAGATTGATGATTTTCTATATAAGTCAGAGGTGTATCGTGTGTCTCATGTTACTAGGTCATATGTCATCAGTGACATTATATATCACATCGCAAGTAGAGCATCGATTGTGAGATAGGCCAGTCTCAAACAACCTTTCCATGGAGTTGATCTCATGACCCATTTTTCATGGGGAAAGTGAGTGAATCTAGAGGAGTTGAATAAAGAAAAACAACCATAGGAGCCTCCCTCCTTGTACCACTTCTGTCACATAATGCTCTCAGTGCTATGAAATAACAAGTTTCTCAGGGAATCCTATAATAATAACACATACATGAAGGCCACATCATATAAAACCAATTTATTTTGATTATTCTAGGGTTAGATAATCTTGGTGGCCACATGAGATCCCTGTTGTGAACAACCTCACCTAGTCGAGTCATGTTATTGGCCCCTAGTTTATGTGATTGTGTGTCCCTTTAAGGTTTATTCGATCACTTAACCCAATTGTATGACCCTTAAATGGTCATGTGATCCAAGTATAAAATATGAATTCTTATTAATGCATTTTTATTTTTGGTATTTTCTCAACTTCAATTTTTCTAAAGTTCTTACGGTGTGTGTCAAAAATAATTTACCAATGAACAATACCAGATCGATGTGTCATTCATCAATTGGTTTGACTATAAAGGATGGATCTTGATATATTTTTTATAATACACTCATTATGGTGATGATATGGACTACCTATAATGATAAAATGAGGATGGTTCTCCCCAGAGGTGTATTCCCAGGTATGCGATAGTGCTATGAATGGATTCTGGGATAATAATACTAATAAGTAATCCTAGTAAAATCTTTGGGACCATTTAGACATGAGTAATGTGGCCTTATAAGAATAGAGAGATAATAGATGGTGTGGATTGTATATTGATGATAAATATTCCTTAGTTTTTACAGTGATAGATAATGTAATTGACTTGATTGTGGGAATGAGTTTTTTATGTCATTCATTATTGTATTTTGATGTTACGTTAGTGATGGTGTATTATTTATCTATGCAAACAAATTCATTAGTGTGGTTTACTTGGGTATATCCCAAAATATTTTTTTAAAATTCTGATTCTAGAAAGAATCATTTATAGTTCTCCGTACTTTACACCAACTATATAGATCTAAAAATGTTAGGGATGGTGTTAGATTGTTATACATTAGGAACAATGTCACGTGTTATTGGGATCTACCTTATAAAGTACATTCTATAATTTCCCATCATCCACCTACTATATGGAAACATGATCACAACTTAGTGGTTTATTAGACCTCACCTCTAGTACTTGGATATATAGAGGTTGGAGTTGGTTTCAAAGTGTTAATCCTTAGAGATCATGGTACAATCAAGTGGTATATATTCTATTTCAAAAATTAAATATTTTAATAGCATTTTTAAACACATATATACTATGTTATTTGGGGATTTTTATCTCTGGTAATATTGGAAAATGAATACTCTAATGAGTTAAACTGAAAAACAATGATTTATGAAATTCATTATTTATATAGTTTAATAACATGATATTTTTTTATATATTTCTCTTTAAATAAATCAATTTTTTTTTATATATTTCCTTATACACAACACTGAGCTTAAACGAACCATGATAAACTATTGAAATATTATTATAAAATGAGGCTATTAATACCTAGGCATTGGATTAGTGGGTATGAATATGAAAAACTAAATTATGAAAAGTAAGTATAAAGGTTTTCATGAATGAAATTGAATTGATTAATTCCTAGGAAATGAACACTCAACTTTAAATGTTAAATACAATATAATTTGATGTTAAAATGCCAATTTTAAACATATCAATTTTTTGATATAATATGTTTATTGATTACTAATGAAATATTATTTTTATGAAATGTATTTTTATTTACTTTTATCAAATGAAAAATCATTCATTAATTGATTATAATTTGGTTATAAATGAAGATAAAATAATTTAAATATATAAAGAGATAGATTTCTTTAAAACTATTTTTATTATGGGAAATGAATTTTATAATAATAAATTGAATTAAATTGTACTTAGAAACTATTTTAATAAAAAAAATTAGATAATATATTCAATAAAATATATTAACATTCAAAAAAAAGTTTTTGCTATACAAGGAATAATAACAAATTCAGTTTTCAACTTAAAAAAGGGTTTCATTATTTTTTGCGCACTTATTTTAAAAGTAATTTATTTTACTTTTATAAATTTAATCTAATAAAATGGTTTTCATTTATTTAAATTTGTTTTCCAAATTTATAAATCTTTTCACTTTCATTTTTAGTCCTTATAAATAGTAACTGAGGGAAAATTTCTCTACTATAGTAAATGTTAAAAAGAATAATGGGAGGTGAAACTAAAGAGATAAGGGTTAAAACTGTCTAAAACATGTATAAATATTATTTTAGGAATTTTTTTAAATAATATCTCATCTTATATTCAAAAATTATCCAATTTTGTGCTATATTTCCATTATAATGACTTTATTATATTTTAATATTCTTAATAATTAAATGTGTGATACTCCCCTCACTTATAAACGGGAGTCTCATATCATCTATTTTCAAAATGAATTTATCAATTTATCTTGACCATTATCTACCAAATTTGTTGGGCGGAGAACAGGAGAAGTGATGGCAAGAGGGGGGTGAATTGCCTTTTTAAAAAATAATAAACAATTTAAAATCAAAGTGAAAGTGCAGCGGAAATAAAAGAGGCAAAACACACAACTTGATAACGGAGTTCATCTTAAACCCAAGCCTACGTCTCCGCTCCCAACTCAACCATTGAGAGATTTACTACTGCTTGCTTTTCAATGGTTTTAGCAAGAAACCCACTAGACTTTAAGGTTAGTCTAGAACCTATTACAGCTTGCTTTTATTGGTTGAGCAAGAACCCACTTGCTTTCAATGGTTGAGCAAGAACCCACTAGCCTTCTTACAGGTGAAGGCTAGCTCACCTTTGATTCAAGCCTTTTAAAAGGGAAGGCTTGACTAACCTCTTCACACCTTGAAGGTGGTGTGAAAACCCAAAAGAGAGGATGAGAGAAAGAGTTGGGGGTTTGTAGGCACAAACCCAATTTGATGCTCAAAATAAATAAATAATGAAAAACCGTAATGGGAGAAGCCTTGGGCGCCAATGGATTGATGAAGTTGATGAAGAGCGCTCCCAAGCATATATGGTGGTGCTCCTTGGATGTGGAAATGTGTTGGAGCAATTGGGGGTTCTTTGAAGAAATCCGCCAGAGGTTAGCCAAATGATGTAAAATGTGTCCCGTGGGCTTCCGTATGTTTCGCTAGTGTTCCGGGGCTTCCTAGTCCTTTATTTATAGAGGGAGAACCGTCAAATGGCCTTTGGGAGGCTTCGGAGCCGTTGGAGAGGCCTTCGGAGCCGTTGGGAGGCAAGTGGACAGGTCTGGTCAAAGGCCCAACGGCTAGTTTGACTGGGTCCACCGGCTGATCGGTGATTGGCCACCGGTTGGTCGGTGCTTTGAAAATGAGAGAGGGCTCGGGCTCAGGCACCACCGGCTGGCCGGTGAGGAGGCCACTGGTTGGCCGGTGCTGAGGCAGTGGCTGACACTATTCTGGCTGGGTGCCACCGGCTGGCCGGTGCTGAGGCCACCGGTTGGCCGGTGCTGAGGCAGTGGCTCAACCTTCTGTCTGGGTTCCATCGGCTAGCCGGTGGTGAAGCCACCGGTTGGCCGATGGACTGAAAATCAGTCCACTTTGGCTTCTTGCTTTCTTGTCCCAATTCCTTGGCCACCTGAAATCATGCCTATCATCCAAAAACACTTAAAACAAGATTAGATAAATAAGAGAGTGATTGTGATCATGAAAATTAAACCACGAGGGGTACGAGAGGTACAACAGTCTCCCCCTATTTTGATGATCACAATCACCAAAACAAACAATGTAAAAAGACTGAAATGAGAGGCATGCTTTAAAAGATTTTCCCCCAATCAACCAAGAATTTCTCCCCCTTTGTGATTATCAAAATAGCACGGGGTATAAAACTTGATTGAGGGATACGGTTGAAAAACAAGATAGAGATTTTTAAACCAATTGAAATTTTTGAAAATTTGAATTGAAAATTTTGAATTGAAAATTTTGAATTGAAAATCTCAAAAAGGTTAAAACGATCCTAACTCCCCCTAAATAAAAACAACAAATCACCGGGGAGAGGATTTTGGAACCGAGACAAATTTTGGTCCGGTGAGACTCGCTAAAAGGGATTTTTCAATCCATACTTGTCTAGTGGTGGGTCTTCTCCTATAAAATTCATCATTAGAGAATATAGTTTTGGGCCTTCCATACCGGGCATTTTTGCAATCGCACTCATAAATTAAGTGCCCGGATTTTTTACAATAATTGCAAAATTTAAATTGGGAGCTCCCCCTTACAAAAATAGTAGGTGCATGGGAAGAGGAAGCTTTCTTGGAATAGCCAAGCCCTTCGGTGGTTCTAGATATGCGTTGGGAACCAAGAAATTTGGTCAAATTTTGTTCCCCTTGGGTGAACTTGGCAAGGGATTCCCTTAAATCTTTGATTGTTGATTCCATAGAATCAACATCGGGAAGGTTTTTGATTTTGAGGGACAACTCCTCCTTTTCTTTGAGAAGTTGTTCATTTTCGGAAGAAAGTTTTTTGAAATTCTTTTTTAAAGAAACAAATTTGGAAGAAAGTTCGTGAAAACCTTCCTCCAATTGATCTCTAGCATGTTGGAGATCCTCATAAGACATGTGATTGAAAGAATTTGAAGAACTAGAGGAAGAGGAGTCGGAAGATGTTACCTCATGAAATGCCATTAGGCATTTGTTACCGTTGTCACTTGAGGAGGAGGAGGAGGAGGATGAGGATCTATCACTCCATGTGGCCTTGAAAGCCTTCTTCTTTTCCTTTTGCGTGGCCCTTTTCTTGTTGAGTGGACAATCGGGCTTGTAATGGCCTTTCTCACCGCACTCGTAACATGTTACCTTGGGCTTGGATTTTTCGTCATGTTTTTCCTTTCGAGCCTTGCGGGATTTCTTCTTCTTGTGCTTCTTAATGAATTTGTGAATTTTGCAGGCAAGATTCTCCATTTCGGAATCGCCGCTTGAAGAGGAAGATGATGAGGAGGAGGAGCTTTCTTCTTGATGAACTTTGAAGGCGATGTTCTTTGGAACTTTGATCGGTTTGCCTTCCTTTTCAGCTTGCCTCCTCATGGTGATCTCATAGGTCATGAGGGATCCAATGAGCTCTTCGACCGGCATGTTCTTGAGGTCTTTAGCTTCTTGGATTGTCGTGACTTTCGGTGCCCATGTGCTTGGTAGGATCCAAAGGATCTTCTTGGCCATTGTTTCTGCAGACACATCATCACCAAGAGATTTTCTACCATTGCAAACATCAGTAAAACGTGTAAACATTTCAGTAATATTTTCAGATGGATGCATGGTAAAAGACTCAAAATCTTGACGGTACATGTCCAATCGAGTATCCTTAACTTTGTTGGTCCCCTCATGGGTAACCTCCAAAAGTTTCCAGATTTCATGTGATGAGGTGCATGTGGAAACTCGATTGAATTCATTACGATCAAGGCCGCAATGAAGAGAGTTCATGGCTTTGCCATCAAGCTCGAAATTTTTAATATCGGCTTGGGTCCATTTGGATTCATCGGGAGAGGAGAGAGAATAACCATGCATGAAAATTTTATAAATAGGGTATCCAATGCTTCTAAGAAATGTGGTCATGCGGGTTTTCCAATAAGTGTAGTCGGTTCCATCAAAAAATGGAGCACGACCCAAAGAATAGCCTTCGGGGGCGAAAGAGTTTGAAGCCATCACAATGGATCTTAAATTTGAAACCGGTTAAGGTATTACTCAAATTTTGGCTCTGATACCAATTTTTGGGCGGAGAACAGTAGAAGTCATGGCAAGATGGGGGGTGAATTGCATTTTTAAAAAATAATAAACAATTTAAAATCAAAGTGAAAGTGCAGCGGAAATAAAAGAGGCAAAACACACAACTTGATAACGGAGTTCGTCTTAAACCCAAGCCTACGTCTCCGCTCCCAACTCAACCGTTGAGAGATTTACTACCGCTTTCTTTTCAATGGTTTTAGCAAGAAACCCACTAGACTTTAAGGTTAGTCTAGAACCTATTACAGCTTGCTTTTATTGGTTGAGAAAGAACCCACTTGCTTTCAATGGTTGAGCAAGAACCCACTAGCCTTCTTACAGGTGAAGGCTAGCTCACCTTTGATTCAAGCCTTTTAAAAGGGAAGGCTTGACTAACCTCTTCACACCTTGAAGGTGGTGTGAAAACCGAAAAGAGAGGATGAGAGAAAGATTTGGGGGTTTGTAGGCACAAACCCAATTTGATGCTCAAAATAAATAAATAATGAAAAACTGTAATGGGAGAAGCCTTGGGCGCCAATGGATTGATGATGTTGATGAAGAGCGCTCCCAAGCTTCTATGGTGGTGCTCCTTGGATGTGGAAATGTGTTGGAGAAATTGGGGGTTCTTTGAAGCAATCCGCCAGAGGTTAGCCAAATGATGTAAAATGTGTCCCGTGGGCTTCCGTATGTTTCGCTAGTGATCTGGGGCTTCCTAGTCCTTTATTTATAGAGGGGGAACCGTCAAATGGCCTTTGGGAGGCTTCGGAGCCGTTGGAGAGGCCTTTGGAGCCGTTGGGAGGCAAGTGGACAGGTCTGGTCAAAGGCCCAACGGCTAGTTTGACTGGGTCCACCGGCTGACCGGTGCTTGGCCACCGGTTGGCCGGTGCTTTGAAAATGGGAGAGGGCTCGGGCTCAGGTACCACCGGCTGGCCGGTGAGGAGGCCACCGGTTGGTCGGTTCTGAGGCAGTGGTTGACACTGTTCTGGCTGGGTGCCACCGGCTGGTCGGTGCTGAGGCCACCGGTTGGCCGGTGCTGAGGCAGTGGCTCAGCCTTCTGTCTGGGTTCCATCGGCTGGCCGGTGGTGAAGCCACCAGTTGGCCGGTGGACTGAAAATCAGTCCACTTTGGCTTCTTGCTTTCTTGGCCCAATTCCTTGGCCACCTGAAATCATGCCTATCATCCAAAAACACTTAAAACAAGATTAGATAAATAAGAGAGTGATTGTGATCATGAAAATTAAACCACGAGGGGTACGAGAGGTACAACAAAATTAATCTCTCATAATTATACCAATTTTTCTATAGGTTTTTTTCTTCCCAAAAAGACTCATCCAAGAATCCTTAGGGTGCTTTATAAAGGAGGTTATCCAAAGTTGAAGTATAACTCTGAACCGCATGTCTTAACATTTATTTATTGTTAAAAATGTTAAATTTTATATAATAATAGTGATATATTAACATCAGTAGCTTCTATATAATTAAATTTTATTATGTTTATGAAATAACCCATTTTCACCTATTTTCCATCTAATGAGAAATGGAAACATCGCTCATGCATACATACAGACAACCATCACTATGAAGCGATGCATTTTATTTTTCATCATAATATCTATTGGATGGTCATATAGATAAATTTTATGGATATAAAATAATTATTATTTTGGAAATATAGTATATACTCTACCTTCTTACCCTTCCATCCATTGAAAATAATAACTTCAGTAGTACATACATGCATACTACCACCTTTATGAAGTGATGTGATTTATTTTTCATTTCTGTATTATATGGATTTTAAAAAGGATAAATTTAATGAATATATATATGATATATATGATATTATTATGATTCTAGGAAGGTAATTTATTATTTATCTTTTTGTATTTTCATACAATTAATTGTGAAAATATTAATCTTGTGTACATACAAACTATAATCTTCACAAAGGGATGAAAATCATTTTTCATTATCATGTTAAATAAATTTTTATAAAATTGTATATAATGGATAAATATGATACTCGTTACATGATTAATATTTTTGAGAGGATGAAACCCTAACCAAGGGGCAATGAACATAAACTTAAAACCAAAATATGAATGGAAACAGACTATTTTTCACCTGAATAATGATTTAAATGAAGACTTGTTAATAAATGGGTAATTAAAAATTATAAAATATTAACATATAGTAATATATATTTGAATATTTTTTTATTAAATTTTTAATAAACATATATTTATTCTACAAGATGTTTTTACATGTATGAAGAAAGGCAAGACCAAAAGTAAGGGTTGTTTATCTCAAAATTGTTTCATTAAGACATGATTCTTGTTATGCACCTATTTTTATTTATATAGTGAATATAATTCCCCCTTGATATTTTATATCATGAATATATTTATATTAATTGTATTTAATGTTTTATTTAATATTTTTTTCATTCATGTAGGCTATGATTCAAATGTTACAAACGTTGTAAGGGTTCATGTTACGATCTCATTTCTTTTTTAAGATTTTCTATATTAAATTTACATTGAGGAAAATTTGGTAATCCTTATCCTTTAAACCCATTATATAATCTCATCATATGGTTATTTATTGAATTTTCTAGTATTAGTTCCATTATCCTCTTATCTTCACAAATAATGATCAATAATTTTTTTTTATGAAAATACAACTTTTGTTCCCCTTTGGCCGACAAACTTTTTATTCCATGTTCATGTTATTAAAAAATTATATTGAAGTTTTTATCTATAAATAAATGTTTGAAAAACATTTTCTTACAACCTTTTACTTTCTTTATAAATGTTTAAAATGAATCTTTTAAAATGGTTTACTTTCAACTCACTTTTTACTTTTTAAAAAAGTGTGAAAATAATGTTCTCTTTAAATGTATAAAACATGAATAGATTTTCCCACTACCATGGCCATTATATATATTGAATATTACTTTAAAGTCACCCAATGTTATTTTTAATGATTTTTTTCTCAATATACTGAAACATTTTATTTTTTAAATATACTAAAGAAAAATAATATTTTCCCTTTTTTTCAAAGAAATGTTCAAATGATATTTTAAAGGTATTTTCTATCTATTTTAATATACTTAGATGATTCTTATGATTCATTGAGAATATGATCTTACGATAACACCAAATTTCTTTCTCTAAATGACTTATTTTGATGATGTTTTAATGACAATTCAATGAAACCTATTACTTTCCCATGGGAAAATTAAATTATGATAAAATCATCATCTAACCTATTTCTTTTCCTGAAGTTATGCTATGATAAATGTTTTTATGGTCTTATGGAACACTTATGTATGATTTTAATTATGTGATTGGTGGTAAATTAAAAATATTTTCTGGAAATGCATTGGGTAAATATTAATATATCCTGAGATAATATATAATAAAATGAGTAGTGAACCTTGTTTAGTAAGGGACTATGTCTATAATGATATCCTTGATTCTTGATGAAGAAAATGATGGAATTGGAATTAAACTTAATGCACCATGAGACTTTTCCAACTTTAGTAGTCTTAGAAGTGATTATTGACTAAGGAAATTATGGAATGAGGAGTGAAACTAATCGACTATGGGACTTTATCTATTATGATAGTTCTAGAAGTGATCCTTGATTAAGGAAAAGGGGTTTTATGATTTTATGTATTCTAAAAAAATATTTATTATTATTATAATATGTTCTCATGGATCATGATTGATTATTAATGATTTTTACTCTTATGAATTATGCATTTTGTTTTGAAAAATCCTTATTCCATGAATCATAATTAAAGATCCTTGAATGATTGGTTATGAATTTATTAAGTTATGATCATTTTATCACATTATTATAGTTATCTTATTCTCACCTATTATCATTGATTGATATCCACTATTTTTACACTTACTGAGCATCTAAGATCACCCTTTATTATGATTCATTTCTCAAAGTTTATGAAGAAGGTTTTTAATTTGGGTATGTATAAAAAGTGTATTATGTGAGAATAATATGTGGGATATATTGAATATCATTCATAATATAAGTTTCTATGTATATAGTCTCCAAATAAGAAAAACCTTTATGGTTCAAGGCATGTATTCATATGATATGTGTTTTATATTCATATAAAATAATGTGATATTTATGTATTCAATTCTTAGTTTGCATCTATTGGAATCAGAGGAGGGTTTAGTTATTTTTGGAGATTAGGATTATAAAATTTAGTGAAAAAATTGGGATAAGTATAAGTATAGGATAATATCTTGATGTTATAGTAAAGTAGATATTATTTAGTTTCCTAGTAATAACATCCCCATATAGATAAAAACTTGTTATTATAAGATTTGAAATGTTTTCACCTTTGTGTAAAAACATTGAAAAAGATTTTTGGGTATCAAATTGATTATCACATGGTGCACAAAAATGAGTCCTAGAACAACACTTGGTTTGAATATCCTTGGGGATATGCATTAGTTAATTAACATCATCTTTTTGAACCATTATATATAATTAGAGGATAGAATATAATATGACCTATGATAAGCCATATTGATTTGTGATGAAATTAAAGTGTATTGGGTTTAAATAAGGTTTCATAATTTGGGAAATTATAAGAATCATTTTCAGAATAATATGATTTATTACTTTGTTTATTGATGTTTGATACTCAAAAAAATATTTTTGGTTAAGTCAATGGTTGGAACTAAGAGGAATCATGTGAACAAAAAATATAACGACCAATGCAATGACCATCATCACGAGAAACCAAATAAAATATGAGGTGTAATTTGAAATCTTATTTTTATTACTAATTAGTTATCTCTAATTAAAATCAATAAGATGAACCTAGGTGAGTTTTGCAACATGAAAATAAGAGAAAAATGAAGTTTTTTGAATGTTCGAGTGATAAAGACTATGGAGGGAAAATGATTTGGCTTCATACCTGTCATGAATGTGGGAGGAAGCTCAATTAGAAATACCTTAATGGAATGGGAATATATTTTATGTGTGGAAAAGAAGGTCATAAAGAAACTATTTTTTGAGAAAAAATTAAGAGTTCGATAGAGGCAAATAAATATCATCTTATAGTGAAACTAATTATTACGTGTATTATTTGCGTGGAACTTTTGAATTATCTATGTTTATTGTAAAATCTAATGGATAAATCATATACCAATAGAACATGGAAGGGCCTCTATTATGTCACTCACCAAAGTGGATCATGATAATTAAGTCACACATAGACTCTATTTATAAGTTGTGGATATCTTGTTTATGTTTATACCATTCTCAATATTAACATATTATTATTTTTCCTTGAGTGTAATTTCAGGTGATTATAACTATCAATTAGATTTATCTAAATAGATCTCTTTTTTAATGGTTGGGGTCGAAGCATCATTTATTGTTTAAATCAAAGCAAAGACCTCTTTTAATTGGGTAGAGGGAGACCCATTATATAGCCCGAAGGCCCAGTGGGCATTTAGTCTATTACATGGCCTATGGGCCCAAATTTTTGGCCCAAGGCCCATTCTATTAATAGTATTGCTACAGTACTACACCAGCTACAATCTGCAAAGTATCTACCACTACTATAGTTCCCTACCGCCGCTATAGTGACCAGTCACAACTACAGTGACCAACGTTGCTATAGTACCGTTGCTGCTATAGTACGCTATAGTACTGCTCTAGTACCTGCGCCCAATGGGTTTTGGACCCCCATTTTTTGTAGGATTATGGGGTGGTTATCACTAATCCAAAACCCAATTACTCTCTAAATAGATCCCATTTAAATTTACAGAACAAGGGAATCATTTCAATATCATGAATCAACCTATGACCATATATTAGAATTAGGAAGAAATATAACTTCCAATTGAAATTACTTTCATTGTATGGGTCTTACAACCTAATAATGAGGGATATTTATTTAAAATGGTTGGGGAGAAGAACAAAATTGAGTATATTTATATCATATGAGAATATGATGATGTAATTTTTGAAAACACTCCCAGTATTCCCCTAAACTGTGAATGTAATTTTTAAATAGAACATATACCTGGTCCAACACCTATTTCCAAGACACCTTATAGAATGACCCACATTTTGTTGTAGTAATTGAAGAAGTAAATCTATAAGAATCATAGAAAAGGAATTTATACACCTAATTATGAAACCATGGGGCGAAAAAAATATTTTTTTAAGAATAATGATGGTTCAATGAATATTTCCATTGATTACTAGTAACTTGGAAAGATCTATATATAGAAAAATTATCATATACTCTATAGAATGATCTGTTTGGTCAATTATTTGGAATCAATACTTTTCAAAGATTGATATACAATAATGAAATCTGTAGTTAAGTGTAAAAAGGGAATATATACCAAAGAAAACCTTCCATATGATGTGCAGTTAAGAGGAATTTATATTGACTCCATTTGGACATACCAATTCCCCTTCAATCTTTATATATTTAATGAATAGAGTCCTTAGAGATTATATTGATCAATTTGTAGTAAAATTTTTGGATGATATTCTTATATATTGGAATAGAAAGGAAGATTATTAATATTATTTGAGGATTTGTTTAAAGAACTTTAGGAAGGATAATATGTAATCCAAATTTAAAATGTTTGATTTCATATTATATAAAATTTATTTCCTAGGTCATGTATTCTCATGCGAGGTTATATCAATGGATCACTTTATTGAGAAATAATTGATACCAACCATGATGACCGGTATCCATAGTTTTCTTAGTTTTTATGGATACCACTAACTCTTTGTGATATATTTATTATGGATATATAATCTAATATCCTAATTGAAATGTTAGGGAAAAAAGTAACTTTGGACACATGAATGTGAATAAAATTTCTAGGATATGTAAATAAGGTGGGTTGGTGAACTTTTTCACACATTAACCTATAGTGGAGAAGGTTTTGTGATATTTACTGATAAATCAAATAAGGGATTAGGATGTATGCTCGTCAAGAATGATGTGGTGATAACATAGGCAGCATGCCAATTTAAAATTCATGAGAAAAATTTACCAAATCATTATTTGAAGTTAGTAGTAGTATTTTTTTCATTGAAAATATTGGAGGCATTATCAATACAGTAAAAAATGTGATATATATACTAATAATAAATTAGTGAATTATATGTTCACAAAGAAAGTGTTGAATATGCACCAAAGGATATGGTTATAGATGATTAATGATTATGCACACAATATCTAACCTCCCTTAGAAGGTGAAAAAGGTGGTTGTTTCATTGAGTCTCAAGGACCTAGATAGTTTATTCATGATGATGATTATACAGGACCCATTAATTATGTATATATATAAAATGATTCTTGAAATCATGAGTAAATGGGACAAATATTATCTTTATTATAAAAATGTTTAACCATTCATCCACGTGTGTATAAAAGAGGCATAAAAAAAAGATGTGAAATTATATAAGAATGTAATGGATATTTCTAATTTCAACCATTATTATGGTGGAATGATCAGGTTTATGAATCGAGTACATGTCCCATCAATACTAGACATGAAAAAAGAGTTGTGGAATCAAGCTCATAGTTTAATATTCTCTATCCATATTAAAATTAAGAATAATTATAGAGATATTAAAGAGTATTTTTGGTAGGAAAACGTGAAAAGGGAGATTGTGAAGCATGTATATTAATGCATGGTATGAAATCAAGTTAAGGCTGAGAGTTATAATTCTAAGTGGATGTTATAACTATTACCCATACTAGAATTGAAATGAGAAAAAATCACCTTGAATTTTGTTTTTGGATCCCAAGAAACATAGAAATGCCTCAATGTTATTTGGGTTATAGTGGTGTTGGTGCCAAAATATTGCATGAACAAAAGGGACGAAAAAGACTACTCGGACGCTGCCTCGCGAAGCCCCGATGCAAAGCATCCCGAGCATCGCGGTCTCACGAAGCTCCGGAGGCGGTAACTCTCCGCGAACGCATTTGACGTTCACAAGCCCGCCGCGAAGCTCCAGAGGCGGTAACTCTCCGCGAACGCATTTGACGTTCGTGAGCCCGCCGCGAAGCTCCAGAGGCGGTAAATCTTCGCGGACGACGTTGACGTTCACGAGCGCGCCGCGAAGTACCTGAGGCGGCGCACGAGTTCTGCATCGCGGCGCCCCTTCCCTAAAAATACTGGAATCCCCCTGAGTCCCGAGGATGAACAATCCGACATTTCAGCTTCTCCTCTCCCGAATCGCAAAGCACTCTTTGCCTCGGGAATCATGAGCTCTGCGAGGTACTTCTACTTCGTGTGACGCATTTTCATTGTCTCGTTTTGAGCCCCTCTTCCGAGAGGGATTCCCTTCACGAAGCTCAAGGGCATTCGTGAAGGAGGGGGATTCCCAAGGGAACCCAGGAAGCCACAGAGTGTTTATGCTTTGTGAAACACCCAATATGTACTAGTGATCCTTATGCTAAGGCAGGATTGCTACACATCGTGAAGCACACTGCATCACAGCACCCTGCTTCGCGAGGCACCCCTTCTTCGCGAGGCAGTGCTCCGCGAATACTGTTCCACTTCGCGAAGCACCCTCCACTCACACCTATGCCCCATGCTAAGGCCAAGGCACTCTGGTTCGCGAAGCACACTCCTTTGCTTGGCAATTCCTCTTCCCGTGCGACCCTCCAGGTTTGCACGATGTGATTTCAAAGTCCCACGGACAATACCACTCGTAGAGTTGCTTCGCCTAATGCTTCATCTCATAGGCACGCTAACAGTTATTTCTTCTTCGCATAGCCACGCTAATGTGGACCCCTCGATGGTTCGCTCCACAACCCCCCTTGATCATGGCCTTGCCAGTGCCTTCCCTTCCCCAAGGACCAGAGGGTACCGGTTATGTAAGTCCTAGGGGTGCGGAGTGAACCCACCTCGTCCGAGCTACAGGACGTTAAACTGCCAAGCATCACATCCTCAACACATGACGTTAAACTGTGACCCGGCCTCGTGCCTCTCACGAAGGGTCCCCCCAGCTCGAACATTTTTTACGCCACTCGTCTCCATAGGAGTGGAATCACCCGTCCACAAGGGATGATATCCTCCTTATTGGAGTGGCGTATGTTCTCAGAAGAAGGGCGACCCTAATTCCCCAACGGAAGGTTTCACCCCTGCATCTTCGTATTTCCCCACTACCAAGGTTAGTGGAGGGCGTGATAGGGAACGAGGCACCTCCCATCATTGGTCCCGAATCCCTCTTTTGCTGCACTTTGTCGCACTCCAGGCCTCCATCCTGGAGTAATTCCCATCACCATGGACTGCCTAATGTGTAAGCCCCTCTTCGCTTCTCACAGACGCATCCTTCGCGATGTGATCGTCAGGTCCTTGCAACCTCTTGTTTCTCACACCGAGCATGACTCACGTGGGCTTAGAGTGAGCACCGACCCTGACCCCCACCCCCAGCGAACTACGAGGACTTTGATCCATGTCAAGGCATGGTATGTAGGAAGCCTCCATGAGGTTCAAGCCACATTACTCGGTCATTCATTCACGTCGAGTTTCGCCCTCGTCCAACATGACGTTAAACTACATGCCATCATCCAGCATGATGTTAAACTGTATTCCCTCGTCCAGTATAACATTAAACTGCATGCCCTCGTCCAGCATGACGTTAAACTGTATGCCCTTGTCCCACATGACATTAAACTACACACCCATTTGAACTACAAGGTCTTTGATCCATGTCAAGGCATGGTACGTAGGAAGCCTCCCCGAGGTTCAAGCCCACCCATCATCCGGTTCACGTCGAGTTCTACCTTCGTCCATCATGACTTTAAACTACATTCCAGTCCGACGGCAAGCCATTGTGACCAACCCGAACTACAAGGACTTTAATCCATGTCAAGGCATGGTACGTAGGAATCCTCCCAGAGGTTCAATCCCATCTCCCATCGGACCATGGTCCCTCATTTATGTCGGTTCGCCGACACCCACCGCCATTCCGAACTACGGGGACATTGATCCATGCCAAGGCATGGCACGTAGGAAGCCTCCACGAGGTTCAAGCCCACCGCCTGTCGTTTATTCATGTCAGGATTCACTACCGTCCCGCATGATGTTAAACTGTATTCCATCAATCCTTTGAACTATGAGGACTTTGATCGATGTCAAGGCATGTTATGTAGGAAACCTTCCAAAGGTTCAAGACCACCACTAGTGGACCCCCGAGTCTACTTTCACGTCGGTTCACCGATGACACCCTTTAAACTACGAGGTCTTTGATCCATGTCAAGGTATGGTACATAAGAAGCCTCCCCGAGGTTCAAGCCCGTCTCTCATCGGACCAAGATCCATCATTTACGTCAGTTCATTGATGAATTCCATCATCCGAACTATGGGGACTTTGATCCATGTCAAGGCATGGTACGTAGGAAGCCTCCCCGAGGTTCAAGCCCATCTCTCATCAGACCAAGGTCCATCATTTACATCGGTTCACTGAAGAATTCCATCATCTGAACTACGGGGACTTTGATCCATGCCAAGGCATGGTACATAGGAAGCCTTCCAGAGGTTCAAGCCCACCACCCGTCGGACCAAGGTCCACCTTCACGTCGGTTCTCCAATGAAGCCCCTCTGAACTACATGGTCTTTGATCCATGTCACGACATGGTATGTAGGAAGCCTCCACGAGGTCCAAGCCCACCACCACTAGGACCCTCCTGGTCCTCCCCATTCACGTCAGTTCGCTGATGATGCCCATCAGACCAAGGTCCACCCTCATGCCGGTTCATCGGCACCATCCTGAACTATGCGGACTTTGATTCCCTGCCATGGGGATACTTAGGAAGCCCCTTCAAGGCTCAATCCAAACTTCACCATTTCCCTTGCGATGGTTCCTTGCCATTCCCCCTTCCACTTCGTTCGTCTATTCATCATCCACCCTGATTCTCACCCGGACCGTCATATCCCGGTGAGACCATGTCGGCACGCTCCTCTTTACAGCCGCCCATGGGCTGGTCCCGGTATAGGCACCCCTTCATGGGAAATCCATCAATCCGATCCATTCTAGTTAATGCTCTAATCGGGCTGATCCGTCTCCACTGGACGTTAAACTCGCGGAATACCCTGTGTTAAACATGGGAAGGTGAGGAAAACCTCAGATATGTGTCTATGGCATATAATTCCCCGCGCTCGATGTGGGATGCCTCAGGCTTCCACGCCCTCGAGAAGCCCTGTGACCAGGGATAGTAGACAGACATGCCAGGTTCCCCAGCATCTAGATATGCTAATGATGCCTCAACGTGACTACTCCCCCGACTGAAGGTTGCTGCCCTAACCGGACCCTTTGGAATGTCCTCACAAAAGCAGTGTAATTAACTGGTGTCCATGGAAACATGGCACTGGGAAGAGTTTCACGAACAACATATTAAATCTATGAGGGAGACTCGGACTAGGTGACGAGTTCCGGTAAGGAATCCACAGAAGGAAGAACAGACATCCCATCATCCCATTTCGATCAATGATTAGACGTCCCTGAATAAGGACCGAATGATGCCTACCTTTGGAAAGCGGGAACACGGGGAAACAAGCGCAGTGCATCCTCCTCCGCGGACGGACGGATGCGCGCGCCCCGGAAAAAGCGTCGGAAACAGAAATGGTGAACTCGACGTGAAATTCTTCTCCTCAATATGGATATTAGTAGCGTTCGAGACACCAGTAGATTGATGTGTCACTGGATCCAGATATCTGGTGCCTGGTCCCGCCAAGCAAATAGCGGGCCTGTCGTGAAACTCACCGGAAGTCGGGGTAGTAGAACGTGGGGAACTCCGTTCTGCAGCGTGTTGGCGTGGATCCTTCTTACAGACGTGGAGAATGGAAGGACGATGGGGCACTGGTTGTCAACCCTTTTCCTCGCAGTGCTGATGAGTTGATCCCTTCATTTCTCAGGAACCAGGTTGCTGTTACAGAGACACGATCACCGCCCGCCCGCCTACGCAGGGGTAGGGGAAACACCGCCACAACCACCCCACATGGCACTGCTACCACCACGACGGCCGCCACATCTCGGAATACGGGGTTCCCACGTCCCCTTTCCCCGTGAGAGGTCATCCAGCGAAGGGTGATCAAAAACCTCATATGCAGGTACGAGGAGGAAGGGGTCATCCCAACTCGGGATATGGCCCGCCTGGACCTAGAGGCATCCAGGCCCTGCCATCAACGCCACCCTAATAGGCCGCGCAGGGAGCCCCTGCTCCCCACCCCAACATTCAACCGTTTCGGGAGCCTGTCCCCAGAACGCCTTGACGACTCCTCGCCTTACACTGATGAGGCGGGCGTCGTCCGGCTTTGCCAGCTCAGGGTCCCGACCCAAGGGCTCCAGGCAAGAGCTCCCGCCCGGCCGCATCAGCACTGTTGTCTGACTCCGCAGGAAGAGCAGGCAGGATATGCCCCTGCACCACCTGCACCAGCTCGTCTGACCCGACGTCAGCGCCGGGCCCAGACTGAGGATGCTCGCCCAGGTGCGTCAATGTTAATAGCTATAGTGGCATGAGCCACCACCGACGTGCATCACGGAGTCCCTACATACACTAAGTAGGGGCACTCCTTCACCCAACCAGGATCAAGACCCCAACCGCCCCATGGGCAGGCTGGGTTGACTCTCCGGGTTGCAGGCCCGAGTGGTGATCGTCGCGAACTAACCCGCGGTAATGTCACCCTATACGGAGGCCCTCCCCATACCACTACTCCATAGAGCGTGGTCCTTCCCCGCTTCGAAGCTCATCATGGAGGTATGCCTCGTGCTACCCCCATCCCGAAGGAAGACCTGCCCAGCGGTAGTGACGCTCAACACGGAAACCTTTCCCGCGCCCACTATGCAGGGTATGGAGTCCATCCTCCTACCCCCGACTGCCGATCTAAAGGCACTGTCCATCCAGTCCTTCTCCAATGTCGGGGCCCTCCCTACGTCCTCTCTGCAACTGGCGAAGGTCCTCCTCGCCCCATAAACTCGAGGAGTGAAGTTCATCCTCGCTCTGCCCGCATCAACCATGGAGGTCCTCCCCATGCTCCTTCCGATTTCAACAGAGGCTCCACCCACATGAGTGATGTCCATGGGGGTCCTCCCCATGTACCCTTCGACATTTGACCTGGTGCCCCTCGTAGCTTGGCTATCTCGAGTGGGGTCCCTCTCCGCCACGACACCAGTGCCGCCCCGAGACTACATGATAGGGATCAACCCTGTCCCGAAGAGCCACCCCGGGGCAGGAGAGCGGGTCGTCGCCGCCACAAGAAGAGTCTTGTGAAGGCCCGGGTGGAGATCAAACCTACCCGCTTCTCCGACTCTGAAGCGGAATGCGACTTAGTGATGGAACCTTCTCCCCGCTCCTCCGTATCAAGGAATGGGGCAGGAACCAGGCGCGTTAGCCTCATTCTCCCGGAATATGAGGTCCACCAGATTCCCATCTCTCTCCGCAGGTACATCCAAGAGGAAGAAATCTTGGGAAGTCTGTAGGTCTCGACCGTTCAATCGACGTCATTGTCCCCATAAGCGCCCTCTACCTCTACCAGACATCACGAAGAGCTATTTTGGGGGCCAACGGCGGTAGAGCGACGACATGACCTATCGCCGGTAGCTGCGACTCCTGTGCCGGAAGCTGTGGCTATCAGCCCATTGTATCGTGACATCGTGGCCAGGTCACCTTACTCTTCAGAGGATGGCCCGGAATTCCGCAGCCAGTCAGCTCGTTCTCCGTATTCTCCGCCACCGAGTTTACTATCCCAGAGGTCCTCCTTGGTACCACTATCGGTCCCTCAGCCTCCCCCAGTTGACGAGTGGGGCAATACAGGGCTAGACCATGAGTCCGAACCCAGGAGCTTCTGGAGCATTCTTGTAGCGGATTACTTCCCAGAGAAGTTCTGGCTGACGGCGGTGCTGAACTTTCATGCACCAGAGTCCCTTACCCCTGAAGAAGTGGGGTTATTTTGTCGAATCCTATGGGCGACACACTTCCACCTTCATTATGAATGGGTGGTGTACCGCAGAAGTCGAGAGCACTTCGAAGTAAACGGAGAGCAATGCCGCCTGATCGATTCGTCCGCACTCCTTGTGGCCCAGCACCCTGAGTCGCCAGGCCGACAGAGCGCCCTTCAATGGAAATGTGTTCAGAGTTTCAAAGTACTCCGTAGAATCCTCAGGGAAGCTACCCCCCCATGTGCATGTCCGTGGTTGGGGACACTATGCCGCTCTCCTCTTTGACCCTATCCGACGACAGCCCGATTCATTATGCGACATCGAGGACATGCCCTCGAGAGGGGTCGTGGTCCACATGGATGACGTAGTGGACAAGGAAGATGATCTTGAATTCCTTGATGGAGACTTACCCCCCGAGGGCGTACCGCCACTGCTGGACCCATCAGGGAGGGTTACCCATCAGCAGAGGAACCTGCTAGGCCTCCCCGTACCCATCGAGTCACTGGTACTTGGTCGAAATACCGGCAAGGGTAAGGAGCACGTCGGAACTGTCAAGAACTCCGACCCATCTGCCTCTGTGCAGAAAACTGACGAAGATCCCGAGAAGGCCATGTTACGCCAGCAGCTTGCTGAGCAGAAGAGACTGGTTGACGAACTCTTGGCTGAGCGTGCTGCAGAGCGGCGACCCGACTATGGTAATCCCAGGCCGGGGCAGCAGGGCCAGGAACAATTTCCCCCCGGTGAGATGCCTCTGGGAAACCCTGATCATGTTACTTCCACAGATAGGGTATAAGCTAGAACTTACAACAAGAGGGCGTGATACGTCTTGCCAAACCCCCCCGAACGATAGGGCAATCTGAAGAATCCAGTCCGGGTTCCCCCAGTCGCCCCGCAGGTCGTTCTGCCAGTTGTTCCACGAGCTGCCAAAGCCATCTACCGTGTTGAATGACCTGGAAACACACTTGTGGTTAGGGATCCCCGTCAAGACAGGGACCCCCACCCGGATGATCTTATAGCGGCACTCACAGCCCACCTCGAAGCGTTGGAAACGCGACAGGTGGCGGTCCCACCGGATGGCAAGCCGTATCCTGTGTGGGTGGATGATATTCCCGCACCCCCAGGTTTTGGGAACCCCACTTCCTTGCCCTTCAACGGGATATGGGACCCGTCGCAGCACTTGGCACATTTTTATTCTAGGTGTGGCCCCAAGCTCGGGACCCCGGCTCAGCAAGAAGCCGCCAAGCTCCGATGTTTCGTACAGACATTGGAAGTTCCAGCATTCATCTGGTACAGCTAGCTCCCTATTGGATTGGTGACCGATTGGGAGGATCTCCGCCAACAGTTCCTATACGAGTTCTGCTCCACCACGCGGAAGACCAGCATTGCAGACCTCTTCAAGTGCAAGCAAAGGCCTGATGAGCGAGTCGCAGATTTCATCGCCCGGTGGAAGGGACTTACATATTCCCTCGATATGCAACTGACTTAGGAGCAATTACTGACGATGTGTGTGGGGAACATCAAAATGGAGCTGGTACCCTCCCTGATTACCCAGAACTACCCTGGAGGGTTCAGAGATTTCTCAGATAAGGCTCAGCGGCTTGAAGAATCTCTACAACAGGCTAGTCAGGCACGTTCGTTGCCCCCTATGATCCCAGCCAGGAGGACCGCCAGAGTCGAACCCGCCATGGTGACCCAAATAGAAGCCCCTAGGCAGTTGGAATTACTGATAGAGGCACCATCCCCGCAACCCCCCAGAGGTCCCCCACCTCAAGAACAGGCTCCTTCCGAGCAGTGACCGCCTCAGAATCGACAGGTTCCCCCGCGCAACGCTCCACTGCCACCTAGGCGAGACAATCAGGCGCTGCCTCCTCGGCAGGCCCATCCGGCCCCTCGTTAGGGCCAGGCCCCCAGGTCCCCCTATCTGAAAAGAAGGAACCATACTTATTCTTTCAATGAAAATCAGGTCCCTGGCTACTTCTGAAGTGCTCTAGAGCAAGGGATTGTGCGTCTTCCTGAGTGCAGAAGACCGACAGAGGCGAATCTCACCGATTACCCCAACTACTCTCCTTATCATCGGATTCGTGGGAACACCCTCAAGCAATGCTATGTGTTTAAATACTAGATTCAAGACCAGGTCAACAACAACATAGTCAAGTTGGGCCTGGCACCAGCACAAGTGGCGGGTGTCTTTGCAGGGTCAGAGATCGGCAGCGACAGCGAAGGCGAGTCGAAGCAGGTCCCCAGCCGCGGATCTCGTAAATACGACGACTGGATGGCTCGAAAAACCGTCGTCCGTGCCCATGGTATCATCCAGGCACGCCTGAAGCAGCTGGAACCTTCAGAAGAAGTATCCAGTACCTCCGCATCGACTTCACAGTCGACCTCTTCCCAAAAGGGTAAGCAGCGACGACGCAAGAAGAAGCAACGCGCTCCGCCGGTGCCGTCGTCATCCCGCACTCTCGGTGGCTTCATGCCCCCTGAAATGGGGATTCCTCCCAGAATCCACCCGGTGGTGGATGACTCTTCGAGTGATAGTCAGGGGTACGCTTCGGTTAACACCCTGGAGCTGGTAAAGCCCTATATGAATCCCGACGAGGGAGAACGCCAGGCGAACCTCCCCAACGTTTCCAGCCGATGTCAACGTCAGCGGAATTGCAACCGCGCCGGTCATCGAGATACATCAGTAGGAACTTTCATCCAAGCTGTGCATGCTACTGAGACTAGGCAGCAGGATCAGTGCAGAGCTCAGCACGTGTAACCCCATCTAATGCCCTCGGCTCTACCTCCACCGCCGTTTGTGCTACAAGATCAGGGAGAGCTACCCCGTTCATATCATAGTCAGTCTTTCCCAGCTACAGGCCAGCCTCCGCTGTCCGATACTAGTCTGGAGACTACTCTCCAGGATTCAACCAGTAGGTAGTAGGATGCACCCAGTACTAGCTGATCGCCAGTTCAACCGGCAGGACCTGCTATGCCTCCAAATGCCGAACGACCTCCTGTAGGCAGAGGTTCGCGTTTGGCACGAAAGTATGATGTCCTGAAGCACCTGGCCGGCATTCCAGCAAGGCATTCTTACCTTGAGGCCCTTCGCCTGTCATCTAAAATGCGCGAGGCACTTGTCGAGGCCTTAAGGATCCCCCTCCAGTTTGAGACGGAGGTAGCACCTGAAAAAGCCTCCCATACCGAGACGATTGAAAACGCCGAATGTCAGGAAGTTATCTCGTTCTCCGGTGAAGATGAGGACCCTCCTCTACAGGGGCACATTCGCCCGCTGTACATCACTGGCCACTTCAATGGCGTGGAAGTCCGTCGTTGCCTCGTTGACACGGGTTCCGGAATAAATCTAATTCTGACTCGGACATTGCGAAAGCTGGGTCTGTCTGAAGGTGATTTAACTCCCTCTGACCTCAGAATCCAAGGGTACGACAGGACCGAGCAAAACCCAGTCGGCAAGATCCGCCTAAAGACTCAGTTCGGTGGCTTAATTTCTAGCACCGAGTTCATGGTTGTCTCTCAGGACACCACCTACAACGTGTTGATGGGTAGGCCATGGCTCCATCTCCAGGCAGCAGTCCCTTCATCGTATCACCAGTGCCTCAAATACTCACTCAATGGTCGAGTAGGCGTGCTCCAAGGAGATGTGCCCCCTTTCACTTCTTGTGAGGCCCGCTATCTGGATGCTAGTTATTACAAAAGTAAGGATAAGAAAATCATAGTAAGTGAGGATGAACCCGCCCCGGTCACAAGTGATCCTTGGGCAAGCATGGATGACGCCTACGTCCTCCCGATCCACCGATTGGAGGCCATGACCCCTGACATGGGGCAATGTTTTGTTGTTTCTGGTACACAAGGAAGGCATGTTCTCGTGTCCAAGCGACGGTGGAAAATCACCTCGAACTCCTAAATCAACCAGGCTTAGGTGATCCTGGAACCTCCTACCCATGTACGGTACTGGGACGTCAAGCTTATGACAACGGCGGTGCGCCATACGTGTCTCTTCCGCCGGGCTGGAATCCACCGACTCAGGCCGACACGTCACCATTGATTTGATATCATCAAATGTGGCCCCTTAGGCCGAAGGCCAGATGGAATAGGGTCGACTGCCTTCATTGATATGGTCTCAATGGCGATTGAGTCTCCTGATATGGTGAACACTTCTGCCCACACTGGCACCAGCTGCCCCTCAGGCTTTGATAGCCCAGAAGTATCTCCCGTCGCGGGAAATCCCCCCACAGGTGGGGAGGAAGACCTGGAGGATGCTCCCCCCACCTTTGAGGAAGGCGTCTCTACCACGGTTGATGAACTGGTACAGGTGAACCTCGGTAGCGAGGCAGACCCAAAACCCGCATTGATCAGTGCAGCCATGTCCCCCGAGGAGCGACAGCACTACGTAGACTTCCTCATACAACATCATGACGTGTTTGCCTGGAGTTACAATGAGATGCCAGGACAAGATCCCCAGGTATCCGTTCACCGTCTGGGCCTCCCGGCAAACCATCGTGGATTTAAGCAGCCTCCCAGGAAGATGCACCCTTCTCATGGTGCTATGGTTGAGGCCGAAGTTGACAAGATTATCAAAGCCAACTTCATTAAGAAAGTCCAGTACCCCATGTGTCTTGCCAACATTGTGCCAGTCAGAAAAAGAATGGGCATATCAGAGTCTGCATTGACTTTCGCGATCTTAATCGCCACTGCCCAAAGGATGACTTCCCACTCCCGGTGATGGAGTTATTGATTGATGCCACAGCCTGGTTCCAAGCTCTCTCTTTCATGGACAGGTATTCTGGGTACAACCAGATCTGGATGGCCCTCGAGGACGAGGATTCCACCGCCTTCAGGGCTCCCCAAGGTATCTTTTGCTACCAGGTTATGCCATTCGGCTTAAAAAATGCAGGTGCCACTTATCAGAGGGCCATGCATCGCATATTCAAGCCGATTCTCGGGACATTGGTGGAATGCTACGTAGATGACCTCGTAGTCAAATCATGTCTGTGCCAGGACCATCTCAAAGACCTTGAGAAGGTGTTTGATTTCCTCCGTTCTCGTCACCTGAAGATTAACCCTTTGAAGTGTGCCTTCGGGGTCACCTCTAGGAGGTTTTTGGGCTTTGTTGTCAGATACCGAGGTATCGAGATCGACCCGGAGAAGATCAAGGCCATCAACCAAATGCCTCCCCCGAGCAACATTCGGGAGCTTCGAGGCCTCCAAGGCTACATAGCCTATATATGCCGATTCATCGCGAATCTGGCTGGCAAGTGTAATCCCTTTTCCCAGCTCATGAAGAAGGGCGCCGCTTACAAATGGGATGAGGAGTGTCGGACCGCCTTCAAGGAAATCAAGCAGTATCTGCTCCAACCTCCGGTCTTGATGTCACCTGTCTCCAGAAATCCACTGGTCCTTTATGTGACCTCCTTGGAAAGATCACTTGGTGCGATGCTCACCCAGAAGAATAACGAGGGTACCGAGAACAGTCTCTACTATCTCAGCCACATTCTTCTCGATACGGAGGTCAGATACGCCCCTATCGAAAAGAGCTGCCTTGCGCTCGTCTTCGCCATGCAGAAGTTGCGGCATTACCTGCAGAACCATGAGGTTCAATTGGTCTCCCGGGTAGACCCACTGAAGTACATCCTGAACTGCCCCATGCTGACTGGCCGACTAGCACGGTGGGCGGTGATTCTCCAGCAGTTTGATATCAGGTTCGTACCTTAGAAGGCCATTAAGGGACAGGTGTTGGCATACTTTTTAGCTGCCCATCCAACCTCCGAGGATCAATCCCTAGACCTAGATTTTCCTGATGAGACGATCCTCTCAGTCGATCGTGTCGTCCCGTGTTGGCAAATGCATTTCGACGGCGCCTCCCGGAGCCCCACCGATAGGAGGCTCAACGATCCCAAGCTCAACAGAGTGGGCCTGGGTATTGTCTTCATTACCCCGGCGCAAGCCGTCCTGCCATACTCGTTCCTGTTTTCAGAAGGTTGTACGAACAATGAGGCAGAGTACTAGGCTCTCATCACCGGCCTCGAGTTGGCCCTTGAGATCCATGTGCCCCATCTACATGTGAAAGAAGATTCTGAGCTGGTGATCAAGCAGGTTAATGGCGACTACGTCGTCAGGAAGCCGGAGCTTGTACCATTGCTAGAGTACACCCTCCGCCTAATTGTCCAGTTCTCTAATCGACCAGAGGTTACCCATGTCCCTCGGTCACAGAATGGTCCAGCAGACGCCTTGGTTGGCTTAGCCGCGTCGCTCGCAGAACCCGAGAAAGATGATTTGATCATACATGTGGCACACCGGAGAGTAATTTCCCCCATCACCCAAGAGGATAATGATGGTATGCGGGTAAGTCATCTCATCGCCAGACCCTCCACGTCAGGGGTCCCGGGTTCGTCAGACACAGTCATTGAATCCACTCCCGACTGGAGGGAACCTTTTGTCGAGTATCTCCAAAATGGTCACCTCCCAGACGACCGGGCCAAGCGTTAGTGAATCCGATGCCGCGCGCTACAATTTACCCTCCAGAGAGGCCCCAGTCTTGAACAGATCCTTTATAAGCGGAGCTTCGATGGTGTCCTCCTCCGTTGCATCCATGGAGTAGAGATACCTCAAGTTACGCAAGAGGTTCACGCCAGTTCCTGTGGCGCCCATCAAGCTGGGCCGAAGCTGTCCCATCAGATCCGGAGGTTGGGGTACTTCTGGCCCTCTATGATCCACGATTATATTGGGTATTCCAAGAGATGCCATGCGTGCCAGGTTCACGCCAACTTCCTGCATCGGCTGCCGGAGCCCCTCCACCCCACCAAGTACTCTTGGCCATTTGCTGTATGGGGACTTGATGTAGTGGGACCGTATCCACCTGCAACAGCCCGCCAGTGTAGGTTCATCCTGACTGCTACAGATTTCTTCTCCAAGTGGGAAGAGTCAGTTCCTCTCAAGGAGGTCAAGGCCCGTTCCATCGTCGACTTTGTGAGCTCCAATATTATCCACCGGTTTGGGGTCCCTCACGCCGTCCTCACCGATAACGGCACCAACTTCCGAGTGGCCGAACTGAAGAAATTGTACGCCAAGTACGACATCCGTTCGAACCATACATCCCGCTACCACGCACAGGCAAATGGACAGATCGAGGCATTTAACAAAACCCTCTCTAACATTCTACAGAAGATGGTTGGTCGGAACAAGAAAAGTTGGCCAGACAAGCTCCCCAACGCCCTCTGGGCTTATCGGATGACGACTCGCAACTCTACCCAGGCGACCCCATATTCCCTAGTGTATGGAGCTGAGGTCGTCCTACCCATTGAGATCCAGCTTCCATCATTACGCACTGCAGTCTATGATCACCAGACATTAGATGAGGTCGCTGAAATCCATCTAGCTGAATTAGAAGCAGTGGACGAGAATCGGCTTCATGCCCTGCACAATCTGAAAAGGCATCAGGATAAGATAGCGAGAGCCTTCAACAAGAAGGTTCGTCTCTGTTATTTCCTACATGGCGACCTGGTACTAGCCCTTCGAGCACCAATGATTCCTGGTAGCAAACCACCCAAATTAAAACCAAAATGGGAAGGGCCTTATATCATCCATAAGGTTTACCCCAATAGAGCATACTCCTTGGTGACCACGGATGGAGAGCGCATAACCACTCCCACCAATGCCATGTTCCTCAAGAGATCCTTTGCCTAGGGAAAAAGGGTCATGCACGACCATAAACTGCGAAAGGGTCCCGCATGACCTTAAATTGCACGTTATGGTCCTACACGACCTTAAACTGCATCTTCATCCTGCAAGATGATAAACTGCAAGATGGTCCCACATGACCTTAAACTGCATGTTATGGTCCAACACGACCTTAAACTGTAAGTTCCTACATGACCTTAAACTGCATCTTCATCCTTGAAAACGATAAACTGCAAAATGTTCCGAGCTCTATGACTTTAAACTAAGATCCCCCCCCCCCCCCCCGTCCTTACTGCAAGACGTTAAACTGCAAGCCAGTCAGGCCTTCCTGACCGAGGCTCAGCCTCAGGCCCCTTGGCCTCCTCGGGCGCCCGGGCCTCGTCCTTACTGTAAGACGTTAAACTGCAATCCAGTCAGGCCTTCCTGACCGAGGCTTAGCCTTAGGCCCCTTGGCCTCCTCGGGCCCCCGGCCCCCATCCTTACTGTAAGACACTAAACTGCAAGCCAGTCAGGCCTTACTGACCGAGGCTCAGCCTCAGGCCCCTTGGCCTCCTTGGTCCCCTGGCCCCCCATCTTCACCGCGAGACATTAAACCACAAGCTGGTCAGGTCTCCCTGACCGCGGTCCGGCCTCAGGCCCCCTGGTTTTCCCCGACTTACCCTCTTGCGGGATTGTATTGTATGGTGTGGGACTACGTCCTCATTCACATCGGATTACTTGTCGTACCTTACATATCCCCAAATGAGATGCATCCTCGTCCTGCATGACGTTAAACTGCATCTCAAGAACTACATGTGGCTTGATTCTCATCTTGATGGGATACGTAGGAATGCTCATACGCCACGTCTTGAGCCCAGTCCCATGCTTTTCTCTTCCACTATCCCCCCTGGGAATAGTTTCCTTGGAGGATCTTTGTGTAGCAGGGAGTAGGCTTTCTTAGCCCCGCTCATACAACCCCGCTTACACAAGGATTGTAAGGGTTTCACCATGTGCCCACTCTCATTCTTCTATCCTCCCACGTCCTCGCCGCATGACGCTAAACTGCATGGCCATCAAGAACTATGTATGGATTGATTCCCATCCTAATGGGATACGTAGGAACGCCTGGGAATTTTGTTTGTTGCCCCATCCCTAAAGCCAAAATATTCCCCTCAGGTCAAGACATGACAGGGTGCACACTTTTTCCCCAACTCATGTCGAGAAAGCCTCGACTCGGCTGCACATCCCCCCTGGAGATGTTTGCCTCTTTCGTGGATGGATAAAGTTATGCTTCACCCACTCCTTGACCGGGATTCAGTCATTTTTCACACCCAGAGGGACCCCCAAGAATGGCCTGGATACTACGCCCAAGGGCTCTCCTACCGATACGGGCCAACACCCCCGAGGGTTTTCAAGCAACAAGACGATACAAGTCCCGCATTGCGAATTTGGTCAGCGGTCGACACTCATTTGTTTCTCCCATATCAGGTCACCATAGGAATGCTATGTTTTGAAAATGGTCAACAGTGTCCTGGATCTTCGGATCCACCCTGAGATGTCCCAAACATCGAGTGCAGTGATTCGTTCTACCCCATCCCGAAGTGACAAACTTCCCCCCGGGTGGTGCTAGTGGTCGGGCCCATGGCCTTGATTCCCATATAAGGGGTGTACGGTGTGGTGTGTGACTATGTCTTCATTCATGGCAGAATCATGTACCACGTCGTACACCTTCCCTTACGAGGCCCAGCCTCAGGCCCCGTGGCCTCCTCGGGTCCCCGACCCTCATCCTCATTGCAAGACGTTAAACTGCAAGCAGGTCAGGCCTTCCTGACCAATGCCTAACCATCAGTCCCCTTGACCTTTCCGGGTCCCAGCCCAGGTCCTCTCTTATAAGGGGTGTACGGTGTGGTGTGGGACTATGTCTTCATTCACATCGGAATCATGTACCACGTCGTACGCCTTCCCTTACGAGGCCCAGCCTCAGGCCCCTTGGCCTCCTCGGGTCCCCGACCCTCGTCCTCATTACAAGACGTTAAACTGCAATTAGGTCAGGCCTTCCTGACCAATGCCTAACCATCAGGCCCCTTGACCTTTCTGGGCCCCGGCCCAGGTCCTCTCTTATAAGGGGTGTACGGTGTGGTGTGGGACTATGTCTTCATTCACGTCGGAATCATGTACCACGTTGTACGCCTTCCCTTACGAGGCCCAGCCTCAGGCCCCTTGGCCTCCTCGAGTCCCCGACCCTCATCCTCATTTCAAGACGTTAAACTGCAAGCAGGTCAGGCCTTCCTGACCAATGCCTAACCATCATGCCCCTTGACCTTTCCGAGCCCCAGCCCAGGTCCTCTCTTATAAGGGGTGTATGGTGTGGTGTGGGACTATGTCTTCATTCACGTCGGAATCATGTACCATGTCGTATGCCTTCCCTTACAAGGTCCAGCCTCAGGCCCCTTGGCCTCCTTGGGTCCCCGACCCTCGTCCTCATTGCAAGACGTTAAACTGCAAGAAGGTCAGGCCTTCCTGACCAATGCCTAACCATCAGGCCCCTTGACCTTTCCGGGCCTCGGCCTAGGTCCTCTCTTATAGGAGTGTATGGTGTGTTGTGGGACTACGTCCTCATTCACGTCGGTTTATTCTCCGTACAGTACACCTCCTTTGTTTGGGGGTATATTACTCCCCCCCTCTTCCTGTATCACATTAAACTGAATCTAGAGAACTACGTTCGGCATGATTCCCATCCTCATGGGATACGTAGGACCACCCGAATGTCTAGGATTCGGGTCCAGCCCCATCTCTCGGGAATCTTTATCCCATCTTGGCCCCTTGGCCTACCCTTCCTCCATGAGAGGATTACATGGTGTGGTATGGGACTACGTCCTCATTCACGTTGGTATAATAATGACCACGCCATGTATCTCTCCTTCCTGAGTTGTTTCGTCGATCCCTTTTCGGCAGTTCACCAATGTGCCTAAGAGTACTCTGGTTTATTACCTGGAATGCCAAGCTTTACTCGGACACGTCCGCACCTGCTTTCCAGGATTTGTGTATCCCTGCATCAGGGCTTCCATCATCTTTCACACCCAGAGGGACCCCCAAGAACGGCCTAGATACTATGCCCAAGGGCTCTCCTACCGTTACGGGCCAACTCCCCTGAGGGTTTCAGACAACAAATCGACAAAATCCTGAATTGCGAATATGGTCAACGGTTGATGCTCATTTGTTGTTCCCACCTCAGGCTAATGCGATATAGACGCTGTGTTTCCACCATGGTTAACAGTTTTCCTCTATCACCACACCAACCCATTAAGCCCAAAATGTCGGGTACACAATTCACACCCTTCATCACTTCACCGTGTCCATGTAGAGTCTCAGAACTCTTGGTACTTTTCCTTTTTGCACTTCTGGACGTTGGGGAAACAAGCCGTGTCAAAGTTGTCCATCGGGGCTCTCTGCCGACTCCCTTCTGATGGATGCCCCAAGTATTGCGATAAGGAACTCCCCCCCCCCTTGTTTCCCACACCGAGTTTAACTCACATGGGCTTAGGGATCGGGTTGACGTCTGCGCTAACATGGGAGTTTGTTACCATTCATGGACCGAGATCTAAGACCATAAACTAAGATCCATCCGGAACTACGTTCAGCTTGATTCCCATCTTCATGGGATACATAGGACCGCTCGGACGCCCTGTCTTCAGGTACAACCCATTTAGGGAGCCAGTCTCTCCCTCATATTTCACCTCTTACCTCTATATAGGCCCCTCGGCCTAAGGTATCCCTCTCCGAATGGCGTACAATGTGATGTGGGATCATGTCTCCATCAATTGTGTTTTATAACACTACGCACGTTCCATGCCTAGCATCGTCTCTGCTACGTCTGCGCTGCATGATGATAAAATGCATGCTTGGTCCTATCATACGACCCTAAACTGTGACATTATCGTCCTAGCCGCACGACGAAAAACGGCACTACATTGTGGTGACCTCATTGGAGAGGACATCACGTTGGGTATTGGTCACGTACCATGCCATTTGTCAACGCCCATCACGACTTGATCCTTGTGGTGACACCACGACCTACTACTCTAGGCATGTTGCTTCACAAAAAAAACCATTCACCTTAATGAACAAACAAGATTTATCAAATTCCGCTTCTTATAGTGCAAGGGCCATGGCTGCACTCCCCTTTTTCCCTGGCACTGGTACCTTACCATGTCACATTTCAGAACTACGTATGGATTGATTCGCATCCTTATGAGATACGTAGGAGTGCCCGAGCACTTCCCTGCGGTCCCAGCCTAACCTTTGTGTTCGGTCCCTCGACTCGAGAATTTCCCCAAAGAACTCATGGTAAGTAGGGATTTGGTCCTCCTTCACGTTGGGTCTTGTTTCCATGCGTCCCCTGCTCCCTTTACCCATTTATGGTCTAAGATCCATCAAGAACTACGTGAGGCTTGATACTCATCCTTATGAGATACGTTGGAGCTCCCGAGCACTTCCCGCGGGCCCAGCCTAACTTTTAAGTTTGGTCCCTTGACCAAAAAACCTCTCCCAAGGGGGTCGTGTGGTGTGATGTGGGATTACGTCCTCATTCACGTCAGGTTGTTCACCGCACCGTACACACCCCCTATTCCCATTCACACCAGGTGTTTGAGTTACTCCACCATGTGCCTCTTATGTCTCCTCCCATCCATGGTCCGAATTCTACGACCCTAAACTAAGATCTCCCTATGGGAAAGGAATCTACTCCCTCTATCTAATACGTCTCATTGTCATATTCAGATGCATTTTGACAAAGAGCCCGAAGTGTGGGATTTTCACAGGGACATCCTCCTCATCCCATGACCATGCTTCGTGAGCTCGCTATTTAGATCCTCATCCTCTTCCACATCCAAAAGGACCCTCGGACGACATGGATACTAGGCTTAAGGGATCTCCATGAATGCTGGACCTAAGGGCCCTCCAATCGTTTTGGGCCAACGTCCCTACGGATATCTGACAACATTTGTGACATGGTCCCGTGTTTCGAACACGTTCAACGGTCAACCCTCATTTTTTTGTCCCCATTCTAGGCTAAGGTGATATGGATTCGGGTTTTCTGCCTCGATCAACAGTTATCCTCCATCGTCACGCCGCCATCATCCTGATCTGAATCTCGAGCGCCATGATTCACACATTTCCACTTCCTCATGTTCAAGTGGAATTCCATCATACTGGGCTCTTTCTCTTCTCGCATCTAGGTGCGCTAAATGATCGTGTTAGTGTCATTGGTCCGGTATTCACCGAGCATCCCTTTTCCCTAACCTTCCCCTTTCTGTGTCGGGAAATTCCCACCACTACTGCTTGTTTCACCCACCGAGCACGACTCACGTGGGCTTAGTAGTTTTGTCGGGATGTGTACCAACACGGCCAAGCTTCTCATCGTCCCACATGACGTTAAACTGCGCTTCCAAAACTATGTATGGCTTGATTCCCATCCTCATGGGGTACGTAGGAACGCCCGACCACTCTGCTTCGAGCCCAGCCTAATCCTCACTCTTGGTCCCTTGACCTGAAAAGTTTCCTCTGGGGGTATGTGGTGTGATTTGGACTCCAAGTCCTCATTCACGTCGGTTTCATATCTACCGCACCACACGCTCCCTGGGATCTTCCCTTTTATTCCACGTCCTATCGTATGATGTTAAACTATAGGAGTCCATATGTCCTCAACGCATGACACTAAACTGCGGTTCTACCCTAAGCAAGATCAGGATGCCCCATGTTAATCATGGGATGCACCAGGGCCTCTATCAGAGAGGATTTCACCTGCTTGTGTCAGTCTTTGACTACACTGTGCTTCCAGATCTACGTATGGCTTGATTCCCATCCTTATGGGATACGTAGGGACACCCAGGCATTTCACCTAGGGTCCAGCCCAAGGAATCGTAAAATCCTGTTCCTCCCCCTGGTCGGACCCCTCATAGGGGACCGTGTAATTATGACTCTGCCCTGAACAAGTTCTGAATGCCCCAATATTACATTGGGAAGCGGTAAATCCCCTCACTAGAGAGGCCCTGTCTGAAAGAAGGAATGATTCTTGATCAAACCAATGCACCCACATGGTGTACTCCCACCACGGTGGTGTAACTACCTAGGTGCTGGATTCTGTTCGGACAAACCATCACTCCATATTCCACGCTTTGCGTTCCCCTTATTCAGACCCTTGTCCCCTTTCATGTCTCACGGGACCCCCTAACGGCCTGGTCTCATGACGCATCGGCTCACCTATCGTCCAGGGCCAACGTTCTAGAAGACTGGTCATGTTTGGAAGGACCCCCTAACAGTATGGATGTTTGACCTATGGTCTGCCAACTGTCCTGGGCCAACGTCCCGAAGGATTGATCGACAACATTTGTGACATGGTCCCGTGTTTCGAACATGGTCAACGGTCGACCCTCATTTGTTGTCCCCATTTCAGGCTAACGCAGTAAGGATAACACTTCTCCACCATGGTTAACAGTTGTCCTTTATTGTCACGCCATCCCCACAGTGCTCCGAATCTTGGGCATTGTAATTCACGCTTCCCAATTCCATCTGTTCGGACCGATTTTAGCGCCCCTGGCGTTGCACCATTCATGCATAAGAGCACGCTGAAGAAACGGTAATTCGGCTGTTCTGAAAAGTTCCTTCTCCGGTCAAGCCTCTCCCATCTTTCGGAAATTCGGACTGGTAATCCGAATCTCGGATGCCCGGAGCATGGTCTCCACTCCTATGTTAAGTGGGATGAGAAGACAACTATCTCCTGTTTCTCACATCGGGCTCGACCCACGTGGCCTTGGCGAATTGTCGTCGAATGTCCCTCAAACATTGTAGGGATGTAACAAGGCGATTCAAACAGTGGAAATCGTGCGCGCTACGACATTCAAAACAAATAAAAAAAATTGAAGCACGAATGGGTTGACCCCGTCAAAAGAGCATTGTAGCTCCGCCACCCGTTGGCTTGTGGCGTCCAAGGCTTGATGCCGCTGACATAGCTCTCGCTCCTCCTTAGCAGTGGCGGGGCGCAGTTCGTCAGCCTTGGCTTTGGCCCTCTCTACGCCAGCTTGAACGGCAACCATCTTTCCAAACGCCTGCCTCATATGCTCTTCTGCCTCTGCCAGCTGGGCCTTCAACAATGAGACCAGCTCAGATTGTGCATTAAGAGAGGCTGAAAGCTCATCTTCCTGGGTCTGCATCTGTTGGACCTCGCCTTCAGCCTCCTGGAGCTTCTTGATGTTGGTCGCCTTCCTCCGCTGCCAGCCCACACTGAGCCCACGATCATGCTCCCGGATCTTCTCAACCGTAAGATCTCGGATGAGTGCGTGAGGAAGTTGGGCATCCACTCCCCCAGCGCATAGTTCACGCAACCGCGAGTGGAGTCTATCCATTTCGGCTAGCCATTGCGCTTGGGGGTGTCCTTAATGAAGCGCGTGATCAGCTTCCACGACTGGCGGCGGACTATGCTGCTGTCTTCCTCGTCGGAGGCCATTTCATCCCAGTCTGTGCGATTGGAAGGCTCGTATGCGGGATACGCCTGCAAGAAATCCTCGGCAGGATCTACATCTGGTGTTGAATCCAGTACGGCACCTGGCGCCGAAGCAGGCGTGACAGGACTGGGACCGACTGGTTGATTCTCTTCATCGGAGTCCACCTCGATGACCTCAGGCACGACCCTGCTGGTAGTCCCGCCAGTGATGATGTGTGTCGCAGCTTGAGGAGATGGGGGGACTATTTCCACCATCACCGGCATGCCCCTAGGAGGGACGCCACCAGACATCCCAACCAGTCTTACCGCAGCAGCCCATGCCAGTCGGAGAACTGTACGACAAAGAGGGACATAAACGTTAGTTGGCATAGTCTACATATGACGACGAGGGAACCGGTAGAAGAAACTTACAGAGATCGACCTCCTGGTGCTGCTCTTGAGCCGGTACTGACGGGACCCCAAGGTGAGGCCCTCCGTATACTGTTGGAAGATCTGGAGATTCCGGAGGATCCACCTCAGGTGCTCTGGTCCCACCAGACGCGGAACTGGACGCAGCCATAGGCGCGGGTTCTGAACGTCCCGCATCATCACCCGCCGAGGGGCGAGAACGAGGCCCGCGAACAAGTTCCTCCTACATGGATCAAACATCGGTGAGAAGTCCATAGTGACCCAAGAATGGATTGTAAGGAAAGAAGTTCTGAATGCTACCTCAAGAGCCTCTGCGAAATCATCGGAGTCTGACCCTTGATCTCCGACCTCGCCCTCCTCCAACGGGCTCCCTCCTCCAGCCTCATCCTCCCGAGAGGAGTCCTCTGATTCTTCTGGCAGGGGTAGCACTCCCTCAGATCAGTAGCTGATAACTGTGAGGGAACCATTTGATTCAATAGTACCCTCACCCGGTCTGTCATTGGGTGAGGGACACCACTAGAGTGGACGTAATCCTCCAGCTCATCCAGGTATTGCTCTGCCTCCACCGGCGACACCATGAATCCAGCCCGGACTGGGCCTATGCCCGGTAATTCCATCCCAAGGCGATTCAGGTGGGCCCATATCTCGGGTGGGCTAAGGAATTGCCGGTTGACATCCCAAATGTCTCAGGCTTCCAGGGAGACGACATCCTCTTCCATGTAGATATGACGCAGCTGCTTCCCCAGAGCCTGAGTGGATATCCTACGAAATCCCCTCGGTGGCTGCCCCTCCGGATGGCCCTACTCTTCCGGAATCACTGGATTCGCCGCTGCTGCCACACCCTCGGTCGATGCGGGTCTCGCCGCCATGGCATCCCCACTACCGCGAGCGGCCCTAGCTGCCCTCCGACCCGGACCTCGAGATAGAGGAGGCCCACCATCACCAACCCGAATTGTCGGTTGCTTCAGCATCTCCCCTGGGTAAGCAGCCTCCCAACTAATGGAATACTCCCTCACCAATCTGAAAGCGGCGGTGGATGGAGGCAATGCAATTCACATCTTCCCATCTTCCCATGTGAACATGAGCCACAGCTGCCTCATCACACACGGGTGCTCCTCGTGACGCACCTCCCAGTAGACCTGTGGGGTCAGCCGTTGGAGGCACCAAAACTGCCTTGCAAACCAATGTGGGGAGTACGGTTTGCAGAGTGGCTCACGATCTACTCGTGCCACCAAAACTCCACCTCAAAAGGCCAGGAGGTAAGCCCGATGTTCTTCTGTTCCCCACCCGTCATCAGTAAGTATCCCCGTCGGCAATGGGAAGGGGTGGAAATTAAACTCATTCGCCCTCCACACCTGATTCAGCACCATCGGCATGGCTAGTTTGAACTGGAAGCTCCCAACCGCGTTCAGGATGGAGGGGCGGATGTTCGATCCCGGCGGCGAAATGGGGTTTGGATACTCATAAATCCCCCTGATGTGTGCTGTGATCCACCCATACAGGAGGTGGAAGGGCTCGTATATCCTTGGCGGCTTCTTTCCCTCGCTAATGTGCCGCATCATTCTGTACAGTATGGTGAGCATTAGAATCCCCATATTGATCCGCTGCCCCATGGCCAACATGGACGCCATAATAAACGAGCTGGGCCGCACCCCCGTGCTTGTATCCCTCACCGGTAGAATCCAACCAAAGATGATAGTAGTGATGAATTCCACCAGCCTAACTATCGGCTGTTGTTCAGTGATGACACTAAAACCCCAAGTCTTCCATTGGTTGTCCTCCAAGACCCGCCAATACAAGTGCCCCTTACCCCGTTGGGCCGCCCTCGGACAAGTTCGAGGCCTCGGGGGAACTCTCGATTCTCTGGGAAATTCAGGAAGCATTTGAACCATCTCCTAAAGTGGACATCCCTCACTGCCTCCTTGTCCTCTCCAGGGACGAGTGCCATCAGCACTGACGCCAGTCACGACATTTGCTCTGTATCCTCCCACGCGTTGATGACGGGGAGGAACTCATCAAACATGGCCCACAAGATCGGAACCCCAAAAATCTGGTGGACATCCCACAGGCTGATGCCCACCTCCCCGTCATGCAGGTGAAAGGTATTAGTCCTAGACGACCATCTGCTCAGAAATTCCGGCATCAGTTGCTTCAGTTGGTAAATGTGGAATTGGGAGGCCCATGCCGCCTCATGCAACCCCACTCTCCTCAGATCGGCCCCAAACTCCTCGCATGAGGCACCTACCCAGTAGGCCCAGGCCCAGTCATCGGTGAAGTTTCCGCCCTGGCGCAGGTCCCACTCATCAGACCATCCCTTATTTGAATCCTACAAAGCCGCCTTCAGCATGGTACGGTAGAGAGGAGGGGACGTCTCTGGTTGTAGTGGCTTCCCGTCAATATAGTTTACATGGTTTTAGATACAATCAGCGGTGGCGGGTGTGATGTCCTCCTGTGCGTGACCATCGGCCGCCCTGAACCATTGGTGCTGGCATGGTGTACTACTGAACCAGCAAGCTGGTTCATCCCTACTCGCCTCAGGGATGAAGACATCATCTCTCAACCCGAAGCCGTACAATGGCAGCTTCTTACACTGCGGATAATTATTCTGACCCTCTGATAACAGATCTGTCAAAGAAGCATGGTCCGAATGGCTTCGGACCATCTCCCCAAGGCCTGGACAGTTGGCCATCTCATCCCGACGGGCGGCATCTGTAAGCACCCCCAATACAGCCTCTCGATGGGCCACTTCGATTCCGGCCCTCAGAAAAGAATTTTTTTTCAGAACGGATCGTGAAGCTGGATCACGAAGCCGGATTGCGAAGGTCAGTCGCGAGACCAAGCCGTGAAGTTTGGCCTATGCCGACAAGCAGAAGTTTTCTTAGCGCGGACGTGGATTCGGAGACCTGCTGTTCGCCGCGAAGCTCGATTCGCAGAGGGTTGTCGCAGAGTACGCGGAGCTTCGCGAAGTCGAGAGCACAAAAAGAAAAGGAATTCGCATGAAGACAAAAGAGGTCGACCCCCTATTTTTAGTCGGTGACCCCGGAGCATCACGGCGCGCCCCACCCGCACGGAGCATCACGGCGCGTCTGGATCCGGGGCCCCGGTCAGCACCGTGGGCCCCCTTCGCGAAGCCGCATCACGAACCGCCGACAATTTTGGCAATTTTCCCTCAGACTTCGACCCTTCGCCCTCCGCGGCTCCAAGTCTGAGGGGGGGGCATTTTTTGGCACCAAAATATTGCACGAACAAAAGGGACGAAAAAGACTGCCCGGACGCTGTCTCGCGAAGTCCCAACGTGAAGCACCCCGTGCATCGCGGTCTCGTGAAGCTCCAGAGGCAGTAACTCTCCGCGAACGCATTTGACGTTCGCGAGCCCGCCACAAAGCTCCAGAGGCGGTAACTCTTCACGGATGATGTTGACATTCGCGAGCGCGCCCAAAGCACCTGAGGCGGCGCACGAGTTCTGCTTCGCGGAGCCCCTTCCCTATAAACACTAGACTCCCCCTGAGTCCTGAGGACGAACAATCCGACCTTTCGGCTTCTCCTCTCCCGAATCACGAAGCACTCTTTTCCCCGGGAATCATGAGCTCTGTGAGGTACTTCTACTTTGCGTGACACCTTTTCTTTGTCTCGTTTTGAGACCCTTTTCCGAGAGGGATGCCCTTCGCGAAGCTCAAGGGAATTCGCGAAGGAGGGGTATTCCCAAGGTAACCCGGGAAGCCGTGGAGCATTTATGATTCGCAAAACACCCAAGCTGTACTAGTGACCCTTATGCTAAGGTAGGATCGCTACACATCGCGAAGCACACTACTTCGCAGCACCCTGCTTCGCGAGGCACCCCTTCTTCACGAGGCAGTGCTCCGTGAATACTGTTCCACTTCGCGAAGCACCCTCCACTCACACCTATGCCCCATGCTAAGGCCAAGACACTCTTCTTTGTGAATCACACTCCTTTGCTTGGAAATTCCTCTTCCCGTGCGACCCTCCAAGTTTGCACGATGTGATTTCAAAGTCCCACGGACAATACCACTCGTAGAATTTCTTCGCCTAATGCTTCTTCGCATAGGCACGCTAATGGATATTGCTTATTCGCATAGCCACGCTAACGTGGACCCCTCGATGGTTCGCTCCACAACCCCCCTTGATCATGGCCTTTCTAGTGCCTTCCCTTTTCTAAGGACAAGAGGGTACCGGTTATGTAAGTCCTAGGGGTGTGGAGCGAACCCACCTCGTCCGAGCTGCAGGACGTTAAACTGCCAAGCATCACGTCCTCAACACATGACGTTAAACTGTGACCCGACCTCGTGCTTCTCACGAAGGATCCCCCCAGCTCGAACATTTTTTACGCCACTCATCTCCACAGGAGTGGAATCACCCATCCACAAGGGATTATATCCTCCTTATTGGAGTGGCGTATGTTCTCAGGAGAAGGGACCCTAGTTCCCCAACGGATGGTTGCACCCCTGAATCTCCGTACTTCCCCACTACCAAGGTCAGTGGAGGGCGTGATAGGGAACGAGGCACCTCCCATCATTGGTCCCGAATCCCTCTTTCGCTGCGCTTTGTCACACTCCGGGCCTCCATCCTGGAGTAAGTCCCAGCACCATGGGTCGCCTAATGCGTAAGCCCCTCTTCGCTTCTCACGGATGCATCCTTCACGACGTGATCGTCAGGTCCTTGCAACCTCTTGTTTCTCACACCGAGCATGACTCACGTGGGCTTAGAGTGAGCACTGACCCTAAACCCCACCCCCATCGAACTACGAGGACATTGATCCATGTCAAGGCGTAGTATGTAGGAAGCCTCCATGAGGTTCAAGCCACATTACTCGGTCGTTCATTCACGTCGAGTTTCACCCTCATCCAGCATGACGTTAAACTGCATGCCTTCATCTAGAATGAAGTTAATCTGTATTCCCTCATCCAGTATGATGTCAAACTGCATGCCCTCGTCCATCATGACGTTAAACTGTATTCCCTTGTCCCACATGACATTAAACTGCACACCCATTTGAACTACGAGGTATTTGATCCATGTCAAGGCATGGTACGTAGGAAGCCTCCACGAGGTTCAAGCCCACCCATCATCCAGTCCACGTCGAGTTCTATCTTCATCCAGCATGACTTTAAACTGCATTCCAGTCCGATGGCAAGCCGTTGTGACCAACCCGAACTATGAGGACTTTGATCCGTGTCAAGGCATGGTACGTAGGAATCCTCCTAGAGGTTCAAGCCCATCTCCCATCAGACCAAGGTCCCTCATTTACGTCGGTTCACCGACACCCACCGCCATTCCGAACTACGGGGACTTTGATCCATGCCAAGGCATGGCACGTAGGAAGCCTCCACGAGGTTCAAGCCCACCGCCCGTCATTTATTCACGTCAGGATTCACTACCATCCCGCATGATGTTAAACTGTATTCCATCATTCCTTTAAACTACAAGGACATTGATCCATGTCAAGGCATGGTACCTAGGAAACCTTCCCAAGGTTCAAGCCCACCACTAGTGGACCCCCGGGTCTACTTTCACGTCGGTTCACCGATGACACCCTTTGAACTACGAGGTCTTTGATCCATGTCAAGGCATGGTACGTAGGAAGCCTCCCCGAGGTTCAAGCCCATATCTCATCAGACCAAGGTCTATCATTTACGTCAGTTCGTTGACGAATTCCATCATCCGAACTATGGGGACTTTGATCCATGTCAAGGAATGGTACGTATGAAGCCTCCACGAGGTTCAATCCCATCTCTCATCGGACCAAGGTCCATCATTTACGTCGGTTCGCTGATGAATTCCATCATCCGAACTACGGGGACTTTGATCCATGCCAAGGCATGGTACGTAGGAAGCCTTCCAGAGGTTCAAGCCCACCACCCGTCGGACCAAGGTCCACCTTCAAGTCGGTTCGCCGACAAAGCCCCTCTGAACTACGTGGTCTTTGATCCATGTCACGACATGGTACGTAGGAAGCCTCCACGAGGTCCAAGACCACCACCACTAGGACCCTCCTGGTCCTCCCCATTCACTTCAGTTCACTGATGATGCCCATCGGACCAAGGTCCACCCTCATGCCGGTTCACCGGCACCATCCCGAACTATGCGGACTTTGACTCCCTGCCACAGGGATACATAGGAAGCCCCTTCAAGGCTCAAGCCCAACTTCACTGTTTCCCTTGCGATGGTTCCTTTCCATTCCCCCTTCCACTTTGTTCGTCTATTCATCATCCACCCTGATTCTCGCCCGGACTGTCATATCCCGGTGAGACCATGTCGGCACACTCCTCTTTATAGCCGACCATGGGCTGGTCCCGGTATAGGCACCCCTTCAAGGGAAATCCCTCAATCTGATCCATTCTAGTTAATTCTCTGATCGGGTTGATCCGTCTCCGCTGGACGTTAAACTCGAGGCGTACCCTATGTTAAACACAGGAAGCTGAGGAAAACCTCAGATATGTGTCTATGGCATATGATTCCCCGCGCTCGATGTGGGATGCCTCGGGCTTCCACGCCCTCGAGAAGCCATGTGACCAGGGATAATAGACAGACATGCCAGGTTCCCCAGCATCCAGACACGCTACTGATGCCTCAACGTGACTACTCCCTCGACTGAAGGTTGCTACCCTGACCAGACCCTTTGGAATGTCCTGACAGAAGTAGTGTAATTAACCGGTGTGCATGGAAACATGGCACTCAGAAGAGTTTCACGAACAACGCATTAAATCTATGAGGGAGACCCGGACTAGGTGACGAGTTCTGACGAGGAATCCACAGAAGGAAGAACCGACATCCCATCATCCCGTTTCGATCAAGGAGCAGACGTCCCTGAATAAGGAGCGAATGCCGCCCGCCTTTGGAAAGCGGGAACGCGGGGCAACAAGCGCAGCGCGTCCTCCTCCACGGACGGACGGATGCGCGCGCCCCAGCGAAAGCGTCGGAAACAAGTGGGTAACATTATGAATCAATACATTTTACTTATATCAGATAAGATTTATCTTATGATCAAATTTCATGGATATACATTAAGTGGAAAATTTTCACGAAAGACCACATTCTATTTGTGTATAAATGGGACATGAGGTTTACCACAATATTCTAGAGAGTTTTTAACATGTTTTGAATATAGATTTTAACTTTTAATATAGTTATCATCCTCATACATATGGTTAATAAGAAATTATTATTAAAACCCTAAAATATATTTTGAGATAATTTTTAATGGGTTTTAATGGTTTTTGGGGTCAAAACATTCCACTAGACAAATTTTCAAACGAAAATTGCTAACACATGTTCTTTCCAATGCCTCTTTATGATGCACTCTATGGAAGTAAGTGCAGAACTCCAACTTGATGGGATAAAATGGAGAAAGAAGGATTTTTGTATCTGGGATTGCATACGAAATTAAAGATATGGTTAAATCCATTTAGTAGCACATTATGGTGGATCATAGTCAACAAAATAGTTATACCGACAATCATCGGTGAGGTATAGAGTTCAAAGTTTGTGAAAAGGTATTCAAAAAATACCTCTTTGGAAGAAGTTCATGAGATTCAGAAATGAGGAATAACTAAAATCTAGGTAAATAAACCACATTGAAATTCATTATTGTGTCAAAATGATTTCATAATTCTTGTAACTTCCACAAAATCTATCTCAAATTCAGGATGTGTTCTATTTACCACTTTTAAGTAAGTACATACCTGATCATCCACATGATTTGACCGTAGACGTTATACCGATACAGAATGTTTTTTTAATGTGGAACAATCAGTAAAAATCTTGGATCATAGAGATAACGTTCTATGGAACATGACTGCTCACATTCTTAATGTTCTCTAGAGGAATCATAAATTTGATAAAACAACATTGGAACCCATGGATGTGATGAGGAATATGTATCCTCAGTTGTTTGTATAATAGTTATTACATTTTGAGGGAAAAATTATTAGAAGGGGGTATAATGTAAAACCCTAAGATTCTATGATATATTTATCTCTAAATATATTCAAAGTGTTTGATATATTTCTTTACCTGAAATACTGAGCTTAAAAAAACAATGATATATTATTGAAATATTATTATGAAATGTGACTTCTACCACCTGGTCTTTGAATTAGAGTGGTTTAATAACACTAAATAAATTATTAAAATCATGTACATAAGTTTTCCTGATTGAAAAAGTATCTATTTATTCCTAGGAAGTAAGTACTCAGTATTAAATTTTAAAAATGATATTTTTTTATGTTAAATTATCCTTTTTTCAAAAAATAGTATTTTTTATAAATTGTATTTATTAATGAATAATGACTAGGATTTTTATGAAATAAATTTTTATTGATTTTTAAAAAATTAATAATCATTCATACATTGATTATTAATTGGTTTTAAATGAAGATAAACATATTATAATTTAATAGACATATTTTTTAAGAAATTATTTTATTGCGTGAAATGTAATTTATCATAATAAATTTAATTAATAATTATTGATGAATGATTTTAGTAAAAGTTATGTATAATATATTTAATAAAAAATATTAACATTCATCCAATGGTTTTAATAAGAATGTAATAATAATAAATTCATATTTATCATTAAAAATGATTTTTTTCTAAAAATGGTTTCTATTACCTTTTGCATACTTATTTTAAATTTAATTTCTACAACTTATAGAAATTTAATCTGATAATATTTTTTCCATCTTGGGAATCATCATTTAAAAATTTAATAATGTGGTTAATTACATTCATTTTCATTATAAATAGCGATCAAGGTAAAATTTCAAGTAAAGGTTAATAGGGTTAACGTGAGATAAACTAAAGAGACAAGTGTTTAAACAAACTATTTTTTTTATAAATCATGTTTGATGAATTTATTTTTATTATATATCATCCCATATTTTATCTTTATCCAATGTGAATCACTTTACCGTGGGAGTGATGTTTTTTATTTTAATATTCTTAGTAATTAAATGTTTGTCACTCCCCTCAATTATAAAAGGGATACTCCTCTCCTCTTTTCTCCAAAATTATTGAGACCTTTATATTGACTAATATTTCACCCAAATACTGTCACAACCTTCCTCTCCTCTTCCTTGAGATTTTTTTTCCAAAAATACCTATGTAAGAATCCTTAATGTTCTTCCTAAAGAAGGTTTTCTAATGAAGATGTAAAACTCTTAACAGAGTGCCTTTATGATTATTTATTCTTCAAAATACATAACATATCAGATAATCATGTTGTTATAGTAACATAATTATCTTACATATGCATAAATGTTATTATTTTTGTGTCACTACCCTTTTTCATCCCCTTTTCCATCTAATGAGAAATGAGAATATCACTCATCTGTACGTACAGACTACCATCTCTATGTAGAGATGTATTTTATTCTTCACAACTATCTATCTTGTATGGTTATATAGATGAATTTAATGGATATAAAATAATTATTATTCTATAAATATATTATATTATATATTTTCATACCCTTCCATCTGTTGGAAAATTATAACATCACTCATGCATACGTGTAGACTACCTTTTCCCTGAAGACATGTGATTCTTTTATCATTTACTATTTACATGGATAATAATAAGGATAGTTTTTATGAATATATATGATATTTATGATATAATTATTATTCAATAAATATTATTATTTATTTAACTATCAATCATTGCATCCATTGAAAATTGAAATCTTTACTCGTGCATACATACAAACTATTGTTTCGAAGAAGTGGTGTAATTCATTTTTCACCACTAATTTATATGAATGGTTATAAAAGTGTAATAAAGAATAAATATAATAAATATTAAACTATAAATATTCTATATATTATGAAACCATGAATAGGGTGTAAGTATAAGAACCATCAAACCAAAATTTGATTACAAAACAAACAAGTTTTCTTTCGAATAATAATTTTAATTAAATTTTTTTAATGAATAGTTAATGGGAAAATAAAAAGGAATACTATATAATAACATATTTATGAATTGTTTTCTTTAATATATGTATAATAAATATATATTTATTATATAGTAGGTTTGAATGCGTATAATGCAAGACAGGATCTAAGATAAGGATTCTTCATCTCAATGTCATTTCATTGATACCAATTTCATGTTATGAATAAATTTGTATTTATATGGAGTATATAATGACAATTTGATATGTTATATAATTAATATCTTTATATTAAGGGTATCTAAACTTTCATGAGATATTATTTCTTTTATAGGGGCTATGATTCCAATATTACCAAAGTGGTAAGGGATTATGTTACAATATCATTTCTTTTATGGATTGTCTATGTTAAATTTAAATAGAGTTAAATTAAATTATAATTATACTTTAAACATGTATATTTTATTCTTATATGGATATTTATATAATTTTAAAGCATGAGTACCATGTTACACTCTTTGGTAGTTGAAATAATCTAGGAAATGTTTTTAAGAAAAGCCAAACTAATTTTCCATTTGGTTGATGAACCTTTTCTTACATGTAAATGTTCTTTAAAAAAATTTATGGAAGTTTTTTATTTACATAAATGATTTAGAAATATTATTTTTACTAAATTTTAATTTATTTACAAATTATTAAAAAAAATATTTTTCAAATGTTTTATGTATGACTCGCTTTTGACTTTTTACAAAAGTATGAAAAGAATGTTTTATTCAAATATATAAGACATGAAATATTTCCTAGACATCATGATAATTATTTTATTTGAATATTACTTTACATTTCAATTGGTTATTTTCAAATAAAATATTTTTTCCTTTTTTTTTATTTTTTTGGTTTTCAATGATACTGAAGAAAAAATATATTTTCCCATATTTTCAAAGAAACGTTAAAATGATATTTTAAAATCATTTTATATATAAATAAAAAATATAATTTTTTATTATAATTCACTAGGGATATGATATTATGATACCATCCATTTTTTTTCTTTGTAATTATTATGATTTTGATGTTTCAAGGATGATTCTATGAAACATGTACTTTCCCATGGGTTAATTATTTTATGATGAAAATTTTATGAATACCATTTATTTTACACAAGTTATGTTATAATGAATGTTTTTATGATCTTTTAAAATACTTATGTATGGTTTTAATTATGTGATTGGTGGGCCCATAATTATATATCCATCTAATTCAATGAGAAAAATTTAATATTTCATGAGATAATATGCACCGGTATGGGTGTGGACCAAATTCAGCAAAGTGCTTTTTCCATTATGATAGTCATGGGAGTGAAATTTGACTAAAGAAATAATGGAATTAGGTGTGAACCCAATAAAATATGGGACTTATTCAACTATGATTATCTTATTAGTGACCCATTAAAAAAAGAAATGATGTAATAAGGAGTGAACCCAATCCATTATGCATTTTTACCACTATGATAGTCTTTTTAGTGATCCTTCACTAAGGAAATGATTTTTTATGCCTATATGTATGCCAAAAGTTTTTTTCTTTTGCTTATTATATGCTCTCATTTATCATGATTGATTTTTAATGATTTAAAAATATTAGGACTCATGTCTTTTTTTTGAAAAATTATATTCCATGAATCACGATTAATGATCTTTTACTGATAAGGTATAACTTTTGTTAGTTGTGATCATATTTTCATATGCTTATGGATATCTTATACGCACCTATGATAGTTGATTTATATCTCATTTTTTTACAATTACTAAACATATGAGATCACCCTTTCTTATGTTTCATTTTACCTATGTTATTAAGAAGGGTTTTAATTACAGTGTGTCTAGGAAGGGTACTATGTGAGAAGAACTTTGTGGGAAATGTTTAAGATATTCTATGAATTAATTTGTTCATATATATAGCTTCTAATTAAAATAAACCTTTATAGTTTTGGGTGCCTGTTATTATGATAGGTCTTTAATATTCATCTAAAATTATGTAATATTTATGTATGTATTTCTTGGGTCACCTGATCTATGCTCGAGTATAATATTTTCTAAGGATTTATAGATGAGATAGTTCACTATCCATTATTTTACCATGCCCACCCCTTAGTGATTTTGGTCAATGTGGGAATGACTTTATATGATGATTTTTCTATTTTAATTATTATGTATGTGTGACATTAAAATATTTAATCATCCTTAGGTGATAACTTACTTAGTATAAAGAAACAGTGTCCCTTAAATTTAAATATATTGATCTAATATTATATTGGATGAATATTCAGGTATTATCATCCCATTGATCAAGGATTATATAAGTTTCATCTTTTTTTGGGGTTTCTTCTTATTCCACTAAGGCATATAAGTTATTTTTGTTTTATTACATGCAATTTATTTGGGGTTTTTTCCTCATTTATAGTTCTCTTTAAATTTTTATATGTTTTATAACATTCATTAATTATATATTTTTTGTGATATCAATTGATTTTGGATTACTTGGCATTACTGATTCAATGGTTTACATTTCACTTTACGGTCTTCTACATTTATGAACCTATACACTAGTTCCCCTATTAGGATGGTAGTAAATTTGGGGATGACACTAGAATACTGACTATAATAGGCCATGGGTTGGTAACTAGAACCAAGTTATAAAATCCATTATAATTATGGACATTAACCTATTTATATAAATTTATTGATAAGACATAAGATGAAAAATCATATCCAAAACCCTCACATAAATAAATAAGGCATATAAATATATGAATATTGTAAGATACCATATTTTTATAGGTATATACCTCTTGTGTTTTGGTTGAACCTACTTTAGTTCGGTTTTCTTTTCTTCCTTAAACTGTGGTGGTCAAGGTTCTTTTGTAGATAGAGTTATTTTTATAGGGAAAATGACCTAAAGTTCATGGATGTGTGCCTTTATAAATTAATGGAGATCGAGTATAAATTTGTAAAAGGCATATGAGTTTTCTCCAAGGGTTTTAAAGATTCAGAGGTGGTTCAGGTTTTTTTTCTGAATATTCACTGTGATCAATTTGTAGGAAAATTTAAAGTCTTAAACAGGTTACATTACGTGAAAATGTTTCGAGGAAGATGTTGTAAACTAGTTTAAAGCATGAAATTATTACACACCATGAAACTTTCTAACATCATGAAATGGTCAATCAAGGTTATTTTAAACTGAGGTTACACATTTTTTAGCATATTTAAGAAATTCAAATCATTAAATTGGTTCAAATCCTGAATATCATGGATTTAGTAGTTTAAACCATGCTACACATATGAATTATTTTCATTTTCATCATGCAACATCTCCTCTTGAACCCTAGGGACACTCTAGGTGATATTGGGGAGATCCCTTCCATTCCAAATGTCTTGATATAGTGTCTATTATCTGGTGAGTTCCTTCATTTTGGTATTCAAATTTCTTCCACTATCCACCTTCATAATTTTGTAATCTCTTAACCATCATTGAATTGGGTTTTTGATCTTGTTTATTGTGTGATCTAGGTTTTTCTTGTGATCTCCTTCGCCTTCATTCTTCATTGGAATTATCCTGAGAGTGTTGATTTGTTCATAAAATGGAGGAGGGTGGTCCAAAACATATCCCATTTTCTAATTTAATTATACATAGTATGTGAAATATGTGTGATTACACCATCATTCCACACATGTAACCTAATTAATTGGATAAACCTTATTTAATAATAATCATCTTTTTACCATCCATTGGATCACATTAGGTCCATATGCATAGAGAATGAGACTTGTGGACACCAGATAGGTGTTCTAGACTTGGAAATTGTTAGTACTATATCAGAATGACATTAGAGACCTATGATAAATTAGAATGATTGATTGATTGTTGGATTATTCTTATGAATTTGAATAACCTATAAATCATGTGAATTATTAAGGTAGAATCACCTTATCTAAATTTGGTTAACTAATATGTTAATTGCGTTAGGGTTAAAAGAAAAATGAATTTTTTTTATATATTTATGAGGATAATTGGAAACCTATTTTTATGAAATATAACTATCAAGACAAATGATAATTTTATTTGTTGATCATTTTTCATTCTGGTGCTATATCTTGTTTTTTGGATTTTGGACTTGAAAATTGTTTTCAGAGATTTTTACCTTATGTGAAATCAATGTGATTGATTTTTGAAGGTGCGATGCTTATCGTAATGTTGAGTTGTCTGGATTGGACTTGTGATTTGTGTTTATTCCTGAGGGATTGGTGCATGATTTCATATTCCTTGAGGGCTTGGTGCATAATTTTGTATTATCTGAGTGCTAGGAACATAGGTACCTGATGCGTGAGGGAATAGTGTTTGATTATGCTAGATACCTAAGGTCTATATGCATAACCACATGATGCATAAGGGTGATATTTGTTTTTTACTGTGGCAAGAGACAATTTTTTTATTATATGTTATGAGTGATTCACCCTCAGTAGGAGAATCTCCCACTAACTCGAGTGATCCATCCTAATGAAATAGGATGCACCCTTAGTCTAAGATACCCATTAGGGCACTGAATTAGGTTTGGATAGTCTTAGGTATTGACCTATAACTAGAGGGGAAATATATTTATTTCACGTGTAGTATTAATTTATTAAATTAATACCATGTTATTCAATTTATTTCATGAACAACATTTATCAGACATGATTTGTTTAGAAACGATGGTGTTAACCTACTGAGCTATACTCACACTTTGGATGAGCCACCTTTTGGTACCTAGATATATTTCATGGATGTTGGTTGGATAAGTACAAGGGACTATGTTGTTGATTTGTAGCTTGCTGGATGGGTTGGAGCATAGATATGGGACCAAAATGGGTAAGGGAACATGGTATTTAGAGTCTCTATTTGAGTATGTCGTCTATTTTATCTATATGAATTTAAAATTTTCATTTATTTACCTTCATATTTTCAGGATATTTTTTTATTTTTATTTGGATTTATTTAGTTTAGTACTTCTTATCTTTGGGTTCCTGTTTAATTATTCATATTTTTTTTATATCCATTACTCTAAAATTATTTTTCTACTCTCATTGATATTATTTACCATAGGGTATAATTTCCATACTATATTCCTTAAACCCTAATTTCTAGTAGGTATAATCGGTTGTATGGGGAGGCATTCTTGATATTAGGTAACCAACCCCGTTTGGCCGCCCAAGAGTGTGCCAGATCAGGGGATGTTACAAGGTTGTATCATAACTCATGTTTCTTTTCTATTTATCTACTATTTGAGAAAGGTAGAAAGAACACTAGGATGTTTTGGGACATAGTAATGATCTTGTATATGGGAGTAACTAACCCATGTATAGATTAAAAATCTATGTCCCTAGGGATGGGATTGTTGGTCCTGATGTTCTCTTACTATGGTTGATATTATTTGAGATTGGGTGATTCAGATGTTATATGATGTTATTGTTTCTTGAGATTTATACTCATGGCTCGGTATGGCGTTAGATGAGTATGCATGAATCTTAATATGAAAATATGCATATATATTGAAATTCATTGTTCTTGATAAGGACATATTTATTACATGTGATATATTTTCCTGTATAAAATGTGAAAAGGGATACATACTATATCTGATGAAAAAGGGAATAAATGAATTTTTATGTCATGACAATTCACTTGTTAATCCCTGTTTAAATAGATCATGATCTGGTGTTTCAATTTTGTTTTCACCGGTTTAGGTTTACCTTGATGTTATCCAATGTTCTAAAGAGTTCATTTGTGTTGTAGATAAATTTCCTCTTCATCATATTCAAATTGAGCATAAGGAGAGTAGTAATTATAACATTCCTAAAGTAGCTGAAATAGAGATTACAGTGGCTCTTGGGAATCATATGAAAAATTATCTCTATGAAATATTCCCAAGGGTCATGAAATATATGGAGTAGGAGACTTTTCATATCATGTATTCGATGTTTGATATTAAAAGAGTGTTCCAACTATAGCATCTTCCTTTTTTCACTGGGGATGGATTCCCCCAGGAATCCGAGTTTTGGACTGATTTAGTTCTGAAAATATTCAAACAACTTAATTAACCTATAGATATGAGGTTGAATCTTTCTTCTTACATGATTTTTGGACAATCCAATCATTATTGGGAAACATTGGGGAAATCTAGGAAGAAATAGGGGTTATCCTGGAATGACATAGAGGAAACTTTCCCTATATATTTATATCCATAGACGTGGAGGGATAAAAAGGATCATGATTTAATGCATTTTATGTGGGAGGACATTTCAGTGATGGAATATGCTATACATTTCACTGAATTTCATTGCTTTTAACCATCTTTGGTAGTTAATGATATTATTGGGGTGGGGTGTTTTCTGGACGAGCTTCACTATGAGATCAGGTTATAGGTGAATGTATTTTTATTGAGAATCCTTTTGAATATGATGCATCAAACTCTCATTATGGAATGGAATCTGAGATTGGCCTTGAGTGGTGGCTAGACAGTTTTAACAGGGTGATATGGGAACTCTTCTTCTAGTGTAAAGTAGCGCTACTGTGATAGTTATAACTAGGGTAATAGTGGGAAGAGTAGTTAAGGGAGATAAACTCTACTATAGGACCATGGTTCAATACAATGATTTCAATGAGGATGTTTGGTCCACAAGAACTCATGGTTTCCTCACCAAATAGTGGTGTTCCTTGTCTTCGTCACATTGGGTCATATTTTGAAGTTTTGTAAGAATTTTTATTGTAGTAAAATGATAGAAAATCCAGACATGAATATATGTTTGGAAAATTCGTATCTACCACTCACCCACTTGTACATGGAGTTACAATATCCATTCAGGCCAAGGTGGGGGATGAGGAACCCAAGTATAGAAGTGGAAATACCATTCATAGGGAGAATTATAAAGGAGTTATACTAGAACATATGGAATAGGCAATAGTAAGATACATGTTATGCAGTCTACTCCAGCTATTTTGGATGCATGGACATCTACCAAAAGAGGAATGATTGGTATATCATATACCCTTTATTGTAGTACATTTGATAGAGGGGAATTTCATTCCTTTATATATGATCTTTTTGAAAATGGTTTAGGATTATTTTTGTAAATATTTGATTGTGTCTGGACCAAAGATACACCATTGGGAATGTGGTTAGATAAAATCAATTATTTTATGGAATGTTCCCTAGAAATTTGTGGTTACTATTTTTTTGGGAAATATTTGTGATGTAAATGAAAGGTTTTGATTGGATTCTAGGTATGGAATTGTAACTTTTCTACCAACATCAAATCGAATATTATCAGTGGATAGTTACCTTTATATCCCAAGAAGGATGTGTCTATTTTCACTAGAGTGAGTGGGATCTTTAGGATGGTCATGTAAGACCAATTCAATGAATATTGGTTTCTCTCATGGCTCATATAGTAGGGTTTTCTCTAAATAGTGATGGAATATTGTAGGATACTTTTCCTCTAGTGGTATATCATTTTAAAGATGTTTCCTTGGAGAGTTATATGGATTACCACCTGAGAAAAAGATCATGTTCATGATTGAGTTGGTTCTAAGATATGAGCAATTTTCTATCTCACCTTATAGGAGTCACTGGTAGAGATTCATGAGATAAATGTTTAGTTGGAAGATATAGAATCCAAGGGTTCCGTATGGACTATTAAATATACATGGGGTTCTTATGTACTTTTTTCTTAGAAACTTAATGGACTTTTCACTTTTTTGTGGATAATCAAAGATTAAACCAGATGAAGTTAAAGAACCATTATCCCCTTCCATGCATTGATAATCTCTTTGATCAACTAAGTGGTTCAAAAATTTTCTCTAAGATAGACTTGAGGTCAGGGTACAACTCATTGAGGGTGATACCATTAGACATACCTCAATTATATTTTATTAGTTGTTATGGATTTTATGAGTTCATAGTGATGGTATTTTGTATGGTGAATTCACTAAAAATATTCAAGGCCTTGGTGAATCAAAATTTTCATCCTTTCATAGATTGGTTTTTGGTAGTTTTCATCTAAAACATTTTAGTGTAATCTTATTCTATATAAGATCATGTCCAATATCTTTACATCATCATGAGTACAATGAGAGAGTGTAATATTTATTCCAAGCTATCTAAATGTACTTTTTGGATTGATGGAGTTCACTTCTTTAGCCATGTTATCTCAAAGGCTAGAGAGTCCATTGAAACAAAGAATGTTTCAGTTGTGGTATCCTATGAGTGACCCAAGAATGTCTTCAGGATTTGGAGTTTTCTTGGTCCAGTAGGTAATTACCAGTGATTCATCCAATACTTATCCTATCTAGAAGCACCTATGTCTGAGATGACCAAGAAATGACTGAATTTTGTTTCGTCAAAAGATTACGAACGGGTTTTTTAGGACCAAAAGAGTAGGCTAAAATCATACTTGATCATCACCTTATCAGTGTTAGGAATATCATATAATGTTTACTATGACCCATATATATTTAGACATAGAGTAGTTATAATGTAGGAGGCCTAAGTGGTTTCTTATGGATAAAAAATATCCAAGACCACATGAGAGGAATTATCCAATTGATGATTTAGAGTATGACATGGTTGTACACGAACTAATATGCTAGAGAAAATATCTTTTGGGTGAGAGTTTTTTTGTGTAAATAGACCAAAAAATACTCAAATACATATTTACTCAGTGATACCTAAACCTTTGTTAGAGAAGGTGATTTGAGTATCTATAGTTTTTTTCTTCAAGATGGAATATACACCAGGAAAGGTAAATTCCATTGCCAATTCCTTGATATGGAATATAAAAATAGAGTTAGTTTAAGAGTCTTGAGATGTGTGGAAGATGATGGTACTCTTTTCAGAAATGAGTCTAGATGTTCAGGAATCCCAAGGATGAGTAGATTTTACTTCAAAATTTACTATAACCATGCTTCTTAACCAGATCAAAACAAAGCAGTTATCTGATCTGAAGGGATAAGATATGAGGGGAAACATATGTGGTGGTGATACACCACCAGGATGGTCTCTTGGTGGTGACTATTCTATTTTTATCCTTGACCATGTATGGGTTCCTATGGGCTTTCAAGAGAAGATTATGAGAGAGTTTCATGATTCGATATGGGAGTTATACCGAGTTATGAAAAATTAGTATCCTGAACTCCAAATAAAATAATTATGGCTAGTAATGAAGAAGTTTTTAGTGGGATTCATGGAGATATTATTAATATATTATCAGATGAAGTCCGAACATCATAGGTATGTCGGGGGGTTGCAACCTCTGCTCATTCCAGAGTGAAAATTGGATGATGTCACTATAGACTTAGTAATGGGATTAAAAAATAATTCTCACAAGAATGATGCAGTACGGGTGATTGTAGATCAACTAATGAATATATACCACTTCATTCCCATAAAGTATACCTTCTCTATTGATGATCTAGTTAGTATTGATGTGAGGGATAGAGTTCAATTTCATGGTGTTTTGAGGAGCATGAATTTTGATCAAGATCCTTGTTTCACTTCTTGGTTTTGGAAGGGTATTCAAAAGGCCTTGGGGTTAAAAGTTCTAATAAGTATAGACTATCATCCATAAACTTATTTTCAAACTAAATAAACTATTCAAATTTGGGAGGATATGTTATGAGCCCATGTTTTGGATTTCAGTGGTTTATGGGAGAATCATTTGAAACTCATGGAGTTCTCCTATAATGACAACTTCCATCCATAGATCCAAATGGAACCTTTTGAGGATTTATATAAAAGGAGATGATGTTAACCTCCCTATAGGTTGGAGGTAGGTGAGTCAGTTCTTTTTGGGCCTAGTCTCATATAGGAGATGTCTGTGTAGATCCAGTTGAGCAGGATTTGATTAGTAATCATATGGAGCAAGAAGAAATCTTACATTGACTAGTGGAGATGACCTCTAGAGTTCGAATCTTCTCATTGAATTTTCATTCTGGTGTCTCTTAGGTTGGGGTAATGTTGTATCAAGAAATAGGGGAATCTATCGCCTTGGTTTTTTGGTCCATTTGATTTAGTGGGGAGGGTTGGTCCAGTGCCATACTGATTGGTCTTTCAACAACACAATAGTTCCATGCATGAGGTGTTTCAAATATCACAACTTCAAAGATATCATATATACCCATATAATAGGGTAGAAATTTATTACATAAATATTAGTGTATATGCATCCTATGAATATATTCTAATATATATTGTGAACCATAGTGAGAAGATTCTCCAAGGAAAGACTATAATTATAGTATGAGTGTAGTAGCAACATGGGATTATTCAAGAGGAGACCTTTGAGAGTGAATCTAATATGTGAACATAGTGGCTAGACATATTTTATGAGACACCACAATGATTCTTGGAGAACCTTGGGGATGAGATTTTATATGATGGGGAGCTTGTAATATCCAATATTTTTTTAAGTGTGTCCCTCTTGATTTTTGGTTGACCCTTTTTAGTCCTATTTTATTTTCATCTTTAAACCATGGTTGTCAAGTTTCATTTGAGGATAGAGATATTTTTCCAATAATAATGGACTAATGTTCATAGATGTATTTTTATTTTAATTAATGGAGTTTTTTTATAAATTCCTCAAAGGATTACAAGGGTTATTTGAGGGATTGGAAAGATGCAGAAGTGGTGTGATTTGTTTCTATAGAATCTTGGTTGTGATCTATTGGAAGGACACTTACACATCCTGAAAATGTTACAAAAGGTGAAGATTTTTCTAGGAAGATGTCATGAACTGGTTCAGAGCATGAAATGATTGCATGTCATGAAACTAGTTCACATCATGAAATGGTTTATTGGGTTTATTTTAACCCAAGGTGATTTTTTTTCAATGTATCTTATAAATCAATAAATTCACATCAATAAAATGTTTCACATCATGAATATTTCGGTTTAATCGTTTTAAAGAATTCTGGATGTATGAATTATTTTCATTTTCACCAAAAAAAACCCTCCATAAAACCCTAGGGATACTCTATGTGATTTTAGAGTGATTCATTCATTTTTGGATGTATCAATCTAGTGTTTGATCTTTGGTGAGTTCCTTTTTTTTGGTTTTCTATTTCTTCTATTATAATCCTTTATAGTGGTGTGATATCTTAAACATCACTGAATTGGGTTTTGATATTTTTTCTTATGTGATATAGGAATCCCTTTAACCTCCTTCATCTTCATTCTTCATCGGTGATCCATTAAGAGTTCTTCTTTGATCGCGAAATTAAGGTGTGTATTGTTCTGAATTTTTGAACAGGTTATTTTTTCTGGGTATTTTTTTAACTTTTGTGTTTGGTGGTTGGAACAACATAAATTATTATATTTGGAACCTAAATCCAAAATTTTTATAGCTAGAGACATTTTTTAGAAGGGGTTTATGTTTCTATGGGTGTTTTGGGAGTTCGGGCACGTACTAGAGGAAGGACGGATGGTCTGGACTATACAAAACTACTCCATCTAGAAATACATATCGTTTAAGTCCATGACATACAACAGGGCATGAAGGATGAGTGGGACTACTTGATGAATTCAGGACATGTATTTGGGTTACATATCATGAACCTAATACACAATGTGTACAATTTACAAACATTGTAATTTGAAGGAAATGTTTTTTAAGGGGAAGTAAGGGCTCAACCCCCTCCCTCATTTATCCTTAATGAACAGAGGAAGGAGTTCCCAGGGGGCCTAGTGTGCCACTCCTTTTCAATCAAAGGGTTCTCGGTATTTTCTCCTTCTGAGCTAAAATCCAAGATCCGACTATCTTGTTGTATCCCTTGTGGTAATCTCTCAACTCTTCCTACTTCTATTCTTCTATTACCTCTCCACACGATATGCTAAATCTGTATGACCTATTTTTTCATATTTTTAGGGTGTTCTACTAAAACATTTATTTATCTTGATATGTATTGTGTTACGGGATGATATCAAATGAGAGAGTTCCTACTAGTATGTGTTAGGTGGTACCTAGAATTTTCCTTGTTTTTATGGGTATTTTGGGGGTGTGTTCTATAAGCACAGTGTGGGTCAACTGAGTTAGACCTTGATATATTAACTACTTATCATTAAATTAATAAAGTGATGTTATGGGATGTTGTATGTCATGCCCTTGTCCTTTTATGGATTAAAATACAAGTGAGGGGATTGGGACCACATTATTGGATTATTTAAGGTGTCTAAAGTAAAGTAAATTAAATTGTTTATATTGAATTCATGAGTTTCATGGGAACATGACGGGCTCAGCCTAGGGATTGAGGTGTTTTCGATCACATAGAATTAGGCAACTTAGTTCATCATTTTTTTCTTGGACCAAGTAACTTGGAGTGATTTTGATCACTAGGTTATGGATACATGGTCATTGGATAGAGGTTGTGTGGTCATCAAGACAGGGGGAAAGACCCATGTGACTCAAGGTGGTGCTGACCATCAAGATTGAGTGACATGGTCATAGGGTAATGAGGTATTGGATGATGTGTCTTAGGTTTTTTGGAATACCCCTTCGTAGTCAATGATTTAAGATAAGAACATATTGGTGGTCACTTATTGAGATATATTCTCACACCCTACTCGATCCCCTCTGGATGCATGTAGAATTTATGTATTTGAGATTGGGTAAGGTACTGAGCTATGAAGATGAACCATAGTGATAAAGTTGGACATTTTTCATGGTATGTATTGCTTAAGTACCATGGTGGTTTCATTTTGTTATATAGAGTCTTATTTTTTAGTTTATACATTCTTATATATGTATGTACTGATGTACATCCATGGGAGACCCTTTTTCTAACTGTTATGTATGAGTTGTTATGGAATGTGTTGTCTACAAATGGTATACATTTCCTCTTGTTTATTTATTATTCTACTACCATGTAATTATTCTTGCACTATGATTTTGGATTTATTACTTCCACTACGTCATATACATATGGACCATTATAATTATTATCATGAACATATGGTATAGTAACTCTACAATCACCTCTCAGACTCTCACTACTAGTTAACATCCTTTGACATACCAAGAGGTGTGCTTAAAGTCTATTGATCAAGAAGCCTATAACACCATTTAAAGTGGAATCCAGTCCACAGAACTACAAATGTTATCAAAGTGGGTTCTTATAGGTGTTGTCTGGAAGTATCACAATACCAGGATATTAAATGGTAACCTTGTTCGATGGGTTACAAATGATATAAAAATCATACATTTAAATTGGTCTTACTATTTGGTCTATGGTAGATCAGAGACTAATATATAGTTAGGACTGGGTATAGAGATTGTGTTTTTGTTCATGTATCCCCATGCATGGGGGAAAACCCAAGTTTCTTGGGGTGGGAAATTGATTCTCTTCTTTTATCATTTACAATTGATTTGATTTCCACCATGGGCGGTGCAATTGGGTTTGATATTTATCTATTATGTGGATTTTGACCCCTACCCAGATATGACAAGGTAAGATTATATATGCACCATGATAGGAACATAGGATTATATGTTATAATATTTATTGTGATTTTCATTGGGAACCTGAATTGTGATAAGAGGGGTTGGGATATTTAAATTGTCAATAAAGAAGATAAATAGTGTTTTCTTCATTAGTCCCTTCTTGTGTAATTATACTCAGCCTGCCAAGACATGTGGTTACAATGAAATCTGTTTTTGATTTCATATTCATCTTATAAATAGACCTAATACTGATAAGGTTAGGCCAGGATGATGAGAGGGAGTGATCTATTTAAATTGTCAAAAAAGAAGCTAAATAGTGTTCTCCATTATAGCCTCTTTGGTGGAATTCTATTCAGAAAACTCATATTATATGGGACACCTAACCCTATTATGGGAAGGATAGGGGCCATGATACTGGATGATACTTGATTCATGACTCTGATGTGGGTAGGCAAGGGTCCATGAGGCTATGTTACATGTGATACTAGACATTGATATGGGTAGGTAAGGAGCCTTGAGGCCAAATTTCTTATAGAATGGTGAGATAGGGGAGTGTAAGGGTGGTGATATGTGAGTCTAGTTACATATTTCCATATCTATGATATATATATACACTATTATGGTTGTTTGACCATCATATTGTTACTCAGTGGGATACCACCAAGATGGGCTTTGGTGGAGCATCAAGAAAAAGGTGATATGATATTGCTTGAAAATGCAGGGTATGAGGCCCCAAAGGGTTGTGATGAGGCCCAAATAGTTGGGATGATCATCATATGCAAGTAAAGGTTCCAGTATAAGTGGGACAACCATAAAAGGAAGATGTCAGGCCATAGCTAGATGATAAGATCAATGTGAGCCTAGTTTCGCTTATACAGGGCATAAATAGGGGACCTCTGGGAGTTGATCCAAATATATAATATTTGAATTGTGAGTTCCAGTCATAACACCCACTACTATTTTAGGGTTAGTGAGGACTATAGGAGGTATATAACTGAATCGAGTGAGTCCATACCATATTCAACCAGCTTAAGACACCCCCAGGCTGAAGTGTGAATCTAGATACGTACATGCTCAGAGGGCCAAAAAAGAACTAGAGGGATATGAATGTATAGGTAGGTTGACATGAGGGAGAGTCTTGGAAGGATTTTGAGGTCAGGTTCTTCAAGAAATTAGTTCCAGAGATGTTGAGGGTGGACAGGGATCATGAGTTCATGAATCTTCAATAGGGGATACATAATTCAAGGACTATGCTTACAATTTCATAGAATTGTCATAGCACCCACTAGTTTAAGGTATGTAGCATTTTTTATGAATTTGTATTGGTTTAAAGTGCATGTAATGAGTTGTGAAGAGGTTGGGAGAGTTCAGAATGATTTTAAATAAGTTCGGAGGCTTTTCTTAGGGAGCACAGTTTGAGCACGATTAGGGGAAACCATGTAGTTTCTCTAGGAAACTGTGCATGGGGAGACAGTAGGCTTCGCACAGCTTGTGAATAGTTTTCCAAATAGTGTGAGGCAACTATGTGGACCCCTCCTCTTGAGATAGTGGCATGAACATGGTTAGCATATAGTTTTCCAGACCGTGCGGTCTAACTCTGCGGCCACTTAAAGGAAGGTTTTTTAAATCTGTTCTCCCTCAGGCATGACCTATTTCACTCCCAATATTCTTCCACTCCATAATCACTCAGGATTCTGGGTTCTTAGAGGCTGTAGGTGCTCTCCCACATGTTTTAGAAGCGTTTTTAAGAGGTTTCTTCGTGGATTTAAGGTGGTTTCTCCTATGTAAGTTTCTCCTCTGGGCTTCTTTTTGTTTCTATCTAGATCTACTCTTCCCTCTTTCTTGGTTTTATAGATCTACATCTGTTTCATGTAGATATAAGGTTGTGGTTTCCTTGGGTGTTAAATTTCAAGGTTCGTGGATGCTATGGAAGGGGATCCGGAGCGGTTTTGGAGGTGTGTTCGCCGTATTTGAGGTGCAGTTTCTTGTGGGTCAAATTCTCCGGAACCCTAAATACAGGTGGCTTCTCTCTCGAATACACTTTGTTAGAACTTGAATCTTGATTGAAATTAAATTTTTTCCTTAAAATTAATTGTATTTTTATGTACGAAATTGGTTGTTATTTATTTGGTGATGTTTTGGGGATTTTTGGGAAAAAGGGGTGTTGTGGTGAAATGCTCTTTTTGTGAATTGTAAAATGGGTTATTGGGATTGATTTGTGGAAATGGTTGATGATAATGGTTTTCAATAAATATTTTGTTTTATTGAAATATATTTTGGGATGAAAAAAGATTTAAGTGGTGATTTTCATAAATGAGTGATTTATTGAAGTGGATTGACATGTGATGGAAGTGATTATTTTCATGTTGTGTGGCCTTGGTGGGTTATATGACTGGTTATGTATTGTTGGAATGTTGTGTGGAAGTGGGAAGAAAGTAAAACTATAAAAAGGGGATGGATAGTGTACGGAAGGACAACCATCAAAAGATAAGTGGGTGTGAAGTACCACATGTATGAATGGGTGAATGGTTTGGATGGATGTTGTACCTTTTTTGTTACCTTGTTGTGCATTTCTTTGCCAGATGGAAATTTATGTGATAATGTGTAAATGATGAAATGTCTTGTGGCATGTTTGATTGGTTTTCCCTTGGTTTCTTGGTTTGGGTGAGGTGGCTTTGTAATGGTGCGTTTGGCTTATGGTAATGGTTTCACTTCTGATTATTTTATATAAACTACTTTATATAAATGTGCTAATGGTGTTATCCTAGTGGCATGTGTATGGAATTGATTTGGGGAAAACCTATTCAGTACTAGTACTCACCCCCTACTTTGGAACTTTGGTGATTTTGTAGATTTCGTATTCAGGGACACATGTAAAGGTAAATCATCTCATTACTAGTGGTTTGTGGTTATTTTTGGGAGATGTGGTGGTGCTTGGAGCATGGATCTTGCTGTGTATCCAATAAGTGTGTCTTGGTTTATTTTAGGTCTCATGTTTAGTCTTCCACAAATTACTCTAATTTTGTGTTGGTTGTATTGGTTTGTGGGTTGTATTGTAAAATAGTGTGGTTCCTTTTTTATAATGTAAGATTTGGTTGTTTTGTTGACATGCATCTTGTAGTTTGTTGATAGTAGATCATTTGGTTGGTTTGTTTTGTCTTAAGGGAAAATCGTTCCCCAATTATTTCTCAAATACCTCAACATTTATTGCCATCCTTTGGATCCTTGGAAACTTCAATTAAATCCAAGTAACATTCCCCCTCCCTCTCAATCCAATGGGATGGGGAAGTATGTAACAAGTGGTATTAGTTTTTCAGTCCTTGGATTTTAAGTGAGAGCAGTTGTTCGACCCTTGGTGTTAATCGTTGGTCTTGGTGTTGACATTCGTTCTAGGAATATTCCTTGAGTCGAGATGGTAGCAAGACATAGGATTGTTGGAACTTGAAAAGTATAGCATAAAAGGATGCAGCTAACCCTTTTATGATGAACTTCATGTTTCCAGGGATTTGGGCACATAAGTGTTCAGTTACACTTACAGGCATTGGATATCTCATTTTCATGGGTGTATCCAATGAGATGAGTGTGACATGCATGGTAGAAATCAATTCCTACTAGGATTAATCTTTCATTGAAGTATAATGATCTATGGTGTGATATGAATGTGTGGTTTTTGAAAATATGTATTGGGTTTCAAAACAAAAGGGTTTGAAAAATGGAAACTTGTGGTATTTTTAAAAAGCGTTGATTTTCAAAAGATCGTGGATTTTTTAAAATAGTGAAATATGGGAAATTTGATCTTATGGAAATCTTGGTTTTGATAATTGCAGTGTAATTTAACTAGAATTTTTGAATCACATGTTTCTGAAATAGAAGGACTTGTGATTGTTTTGTGTTGATAGAATTGGCACCAGGTAGACATTGTAGAGACCAACTAGAGGAGGCTACTGAAAATATGGTTGCACCTGAACCCCAGGTGAACCAACGACTAGTTTAGAGTATAGTGGAAGCTTTCCATGTAGTAGGAAGTGTGAATAAAGAGGATGAACCAAGGAATATAGATCATGAAGTTTAGTTTCAAAGGAAGAATCCACCCATCTTTAGGGGTGATTCAGAGCCTGATAGGTCAAAAGCATAGTTGAATAGAATGAACAATTTATTCAAATTATTGGGAACACCAGTACATTTGAAAGTTAATTTGGCCACATATATGTTGGAAGATCTTTCCCTTCGGTGGTGGGAGTTGGTGGTCCCAGATGGAATGAACCAAGGTATGACATGGGACAGATTTGAGGAATTGTTTAACAAAAAATTCTACCATCAAACATTCATAATTCAACACACAATAGATTTAATCTGTTTAAAATAGGAGAACCATTCTCTAATAGAGTATGTAGATATGTTTATGAACTTAATGAGGTTTTCACCTAGGGTGGTGGGTACAACATCATTGATAGCTTGTATCTTCAAAGCTAGATTGTGGAAGGACATTTGGTCTAAGAGAGTAGTGCTATGTATATGGGATTATATAGAGATGGTGAATAGAGCCTCGATGGCCAAAATGGATCTCTATGGGGATGGGAGTAGAGGAAGTTTATTAGTTCCCATGGGGAATATTGGGAACTCAAACAATGGGTTCAAGTGGAATAGGGACACTTTTTTCCAGGGTGGGATTATGAATCAGAATCCAACTACCGGATCAGTGAATATTCCTATGAATCCTTAGAGTAAGTCGGGATGTTTTTAGTGTGGTTCTACATTCCCCATCAAGTGGGATTATATGGAAAAACCTTGATCATGTCATAATTTTAAGCAGATGGGGTATATGTAGCATTATTGTCAGAATGCTCCAAGGTCAGGTGCCCATGACACTCCCCAGGGGTTTCATGGGTCTTATACCTCGATCGGATGGGGGTAGCAGCATACCCCTCTAAAGCAGAGTAAAGTGGGTCAGGGTGATTCTATGAATTCCACAATTCCTTAGAAGGGAAATAATGAATAGAGCATGGAAAGTAAGTAGTTGTTTGGAGCTAAGCAGGTTGTGATGGATGATCAATTAGGACCATCCACGGTGCGAGGTACAGTTCTTGAAATTCCACGTTGATGCAAGTGTTGTTTGATATAGGTTCTTCCCATTATTTTATTTCTTTTTTCATCATTTATTTGTTGGGTTTAAAATTAGAAATGATACATATGGTTCTCAAACATCAAACTCCACCTTGTGAAAAAGTGTTTCGAGCCTTCTTATGTAGATCATGTCGTGTACTTCTGGATGAGGTTGAGTTGATGTGGGGATTCTCAGTTCTTGAGATAGATGTGTACAATATAATCCTGGGAATGTATGGGTTGAAAATTTTTAAGTCCCACAATGGATTTTATGAATGAATGGATAGTTTTGTGATGGAGGATGGCGTGACACATCTCTTTATAGGGGAGAATAATGAGAAGTAGGGTGCAACAGGCTTGTTGGAACCATTGGTTGGTATGATATCATACCAGTTAGCATCTGTGTCATTTTCAATAGTGGAAGTTATTTAGCATAGTGTCCTTTTAGTAGTTGTGGATCAGTTTATGGATATATTTCCCAAAGAATTCTCAGGGTTGAAACTTGTGAGGGAAGTGGATTTTATTATTGATCTTCTTATGGGGACCAGTCATATCTCACTTCCATCATACTGAATAGCACCATAAGAATTTTTAGAATTTAAGGTGTCGTTGGAAGAGTTAGAAAACAAAGGGTTCATCCCGCCTAGCACGTCTCTGTGGGAAGCACCGGTTTTATTGTTAAAAATATGGATATAACCTTGCAGCTCTGTGTTGATTATCATAGACTTAATCAGGTTACGATAAGGAACCAATATCCACTTCCATGAATTGCTTAATTGTTTGACCAGTTTTGGGGAGCTTAGTTGTTCTCCAAGAATGACTTATGATCAGGATATCATTATCTTTATGTGCAGAAGGAGGATATTCCAAAGACAACTTTCTGAAGTAGATTTGACGATTACGAGTATGTGGTTATACCCTTTGGTATAATGAATACAATAATGGTGTTCATGGAATTTATGAATCGTATATTTTAGATATATCTGTATTCTTTTTTGGTGGTATGCGTTGATGATATACTAGTGTTTTCGAGGACAAGGGTAGAGCATGAGAAGCACTTAGTGATTGTATTGGGGAACTTGGGGGATCATCAGTTGTATGCCAAATTTTCAAAGTGTGACTTTTGGATACAAGAGGTTTGTTTCCATGTCCATGTTATTTCTGAGAGGGGTGTTTCTATTGATCCAAAAAAGATAAATTCAGTTATCTCTTGGCAACGTCCAAAGAATGTTTTCGAGATAGGGAACTTCCTTGGTCTAGCTAGGTATTATCGAATTTTTGTTCGTGATTTCTCAAGATTGGATTCACCGATGAAATCTTTGACAATGAAGAATGTTCTATTTTAATGGGATGAGTAGGTTCATAAATGTTTTGAAGAGCAAAAGGGTTTCCTTACATTAGCACCAATCATGGTTTTTCTAGAACTATCGGGCTCAGGGTTGGGGTGTGTTCTCATGAAAGGGGATAATGTGTTTACATATGGCTCATGACATTTGAGGTTGCATAAGAAGAACTTCCCAACACATTATTTGGAGTTGGCAAAAGTGGTTCATGATTTAGCATTTTGGGGTCATTATCTATTAGGTGAGACATTTACAGTGTTTACTGACCATAAGATCTTAAATCATATATTCTCATAGAGATATTTGAACATGAGGCAAAGGATATGGATGGAATATCTCCAGATGTTTGATTTCGACTTAATGTACACACTGGGTTAGGGAAATTCGGTGGTGGATGCATTAATTAGGAAAGCATATGCTCAAGTAGTGAAGAAGGTATCAGATCAGTAGTAGGTGTTGTCATTCATAGACAACATATTGTTACAATGGGAGGACCAGGGTGACATAGTAGTCTTATTTCCAATTTAATTGGTTCCTGACAAGGATGGTTTTGTTAAAGAGGAAAATGCATCCAATTCTGAGTGTATAGAGATGAGGTCAAAACTCAATGGTGGGGATACCATTGAGAACTGGGAACTGAATGGGGATTCATTCTTCTGTTTTCAGAATTGGATGGTGGTACCAGTGGATTGTGGGAGGAACTTCTTAGGGATTATCATCTATCAAGGTGGTTTTTCCATCTTGGAATTCAAAAAATATATAAGCCATTGAAGGCACAGTTTTTTTGGTTAGGTATGAAAAGGGATGTGGTCGAGTTTGTTTCGAGATGCTTGACTTGTTAGAAAGTCAAGATAGAGCATCAATATCCAGCAGGAATTTTGTAGTATTAACCTATCCCAATGTGGAAATGGGAGAATATAACAATAGATTTTTTGTGGAGTCTCCCAATAATGGTCAAGAACACCATCCCATATGGATAATAGTGGATCAACACACAAATTTGTCCCATTTCATCTTGATTATTGAATCTCATACTATGGAGGATATGTCCAAAATCTATATCTAGAAGGTAGTAAAGAGGCATGGTGTTCCATTTTCAATTGTATTAGATAGATATCTGAGGTTCGCATCTTGTTTTTGGAAATCCAGGTAGGGATCCCTTGGTACATAGTTGATTATGAGCATGACATATAATCCTCAGATAGATGACCAATCTGAGAGGATTATAAAAACCTTAGAGGATATGTTAAGGTCTTGTGTGATGGATTTTACTGGTTCATGGTAGGATAACATACTGTTGGTGGAGTTTTACTATAATAATAGTTATCAGGATTCAATATATATGGCTCTATTTGAGGCTTTATATTGTTTTCCTTGTCATTCTCCACTATGTTTGGTGGAAATGGGTGAGAATTCGATGATTTGACCTGGTCTTGTCCAAGAAACTATGAAAAATTTAAACTTGATCGGGAAGAGGATGTAGATAGCTCAAAGTTGTCAGAAATCATATGCAGACCATCTTCGACGACCATTTTAGTTTGAGGTGGGTGATCATGTGTTTTTGAGAATCTCTCCTAGGTTGGGACATCGTCAGTTTGGGAAGTAGGGTAAGTTATCTCCGAGGTATTTTGGGCCTTTTGAGATACTTGACAGGATTGGAGAGGTGTATTATTGTTTGGATTTTCCACTATGTTATAGTGTGCTACGCAATGTGTTTCATGTGTCAGAGTTGAAAAAGTGTCATTCGAATTAGGACGATTTGATTCATTAAGATCATGTTGAGCTAGAACTGGATGATTCCTTGGTGCATGTGCCATTGAGGATTGTGGATAGGCAAGATAAAGTCTTTCATGGTAAAATCATTAGTTTAGATTGTGTTTTGTGGTATCATGGTCGGGTTCAAAAGAATACTTGGGAGCAGGAGAAATATATGGGTGAGCAATGGCCCGAGCACTTTCATCAAAGCAATGGATCTCTACTTTTTAGGGACAAAAATTCTAATGGTGGGGAGAATGTAGCACCCCTGGTTTGAGGTATGTAGCCTCTTTTATGCCTTTTTATGTGTTTAATGTGCATAAAATGAGTTGGGAAGAGGCTTGGAGAGTTTGGAATGATTTTGAATAAGTTTGGAAGCTTTTATTAGGGAGAACGGTTTGAGCACATTTAGGGGAAACCATGTGGGTTCTCTAGGAAACCATGTAGGGGGAGATATTAGGATTCTCATAGCCTGTGCATGGTTTTCGAAACCATGCAAGGAAATCGTGTGGACCCTTCCTCTCGGGATAGTGGCATGCGCATATTTAGCACATAGTTTTCCAAATCGTGCAGACTAACTGTGTGTCAACTTAAATGAAGGGTTTTTAAATATGGGCTCCCTCAGTCTTGACCTATTTCACTCCCAATATTCTCCCACTCAATTATCACTTGTGATTTTGGGTTCTCAAAGGTTTCAGGTTCTCTCCCACACGTTTTGGAAGCTTTTTAAAGAGGTTTCTTGGGGGATTGAAGGTGGTTTTTCTTGGGTAATTCTCTCCTATTGACATATTTTAGTTTCTCTCTAGATCCACCCTTCCATATTTTATGGTTTTCTAGATCTAAATATGTTTCATATTGATATAGGGTTTTTGTTTCCTTGGGTGTTTATTTTTAAGGCTTGTGGATGTTAGAGAAGGGTATCTAGAGCTATTTCGGTGGTGCGATCTCCAGATTTGAGGTTTGGTTTCTTGTGGGTTGAATTCACTGGAACACTAAAGGTAGGTTTGTTCTCTATCAACTCCAATTTATTAGAACTTGAGGTTTAGTTGAAATTAATTTTCATACCTTAAAAATAATTGTGTTTTGATGTGTGAAATTGGTTGTAAATTCTTTGGTGATGTTTTGGGGATTTTTGGGGAAAAGGGATTTTTTGGTGAAATGATCTTGTTGTGGATTTTAAAATGGATTTTTGGGATTTATTTTTGGAAATGGATGATCAAAATGGTTTTCAATAAATATTTTATTTTATTAAAATATTTTTTGTCATAAAAAATAATGTAAATGGTGATTTCAATTAATGAGTGATTTATTGAAGTGGATTGACATGTGATGGAAGTGATTATTTTCATGTTGTGTGGGCTTGGTGGGTTATATGATTGGTTATGGATTGATAGAATTTTTTTGGAATTGGGAGGGAAGTACCACAATAAAAAGGGTTTGGATAATGGACGGAAGGATCACCATCAAAAGATAAGTGGTTGGGTAGTAGCACTAGTAGGAATGGGTGAACGGGTTGGACGGAAGCTCCACTATTTTGGTTTCCTTGTTGTGAATTTCTTTGTAAGAATGAAATATTGGTGCTAATGTGTAAATGATAAAATGTCTTATGGAATTTTTTTCTTGGTTTTCCCTTTGTTTCTTGGTTTGGCTGAGGAGGATTGGTAAGGGTGTGTTTGGCTTATTGTAATGGTTTCACTTGTGATTATTTTATATAAATTTTTTTATATAAATGCTCTAATGGTTTTATCCTTGGGCTTGGGTAGGGAAGTCATTTGGGGAAAAAATTGAGTATTAGTACTCACCCCCTACTTTGGCACTTGGGTGATTTTTCAGATGTCATATTCTGGGACACAGGTAAAGGTAAATCATCTCATTGCTAGTGGTTCATGGTGATGCTTGGGAGATGTGGTGGTTCTTGGATCATGGATCTTAGTGTGTAGCCATGGAGTGTGTTTTGTTTTATTTGGGGTCGCTTGTTTAGTCTTCCTTATAGTACTCTAATTTTGTGTTGATTGTATTGATTTGTGGGTTTTATTGTGTAATAGTGTTGTTACTTTTTGGTAAGTCATGAGTTGGTTGTTTTTTTGACATGCATCATGTAGTTTGTTGAAATTGGATCGTTTGGATGGTTGGTTTTTTCTCAAGGGAAAATCATTCCCCAATTTTTTCTCTAATCCCTTAGAATTTAATGCCAACATTTTGTGCCTTGGGAGAATCTCTTAAGGCCAAATAGCATTCCCCCACCCTCTCAAGAAAATGGGATGGGTGGCGTGTTACACATTTCATGATTTTCACCTACTATGGAGGGCGAAGACTTTGACAGGGTGAAACACTTTGAGGATGTCTTGCAACATGCCATTAAGGTGCAAGTAAATATCTTCAGGATGATGTCCTTTTCAGAGTCAGTCAACTAGGAATTGAAATATGAGGGGAACATAATGGACCAGTCAAATATAAGTTGTGTGATGGTGTCAGGTGATCCGAGTGATGATGATTTAGGTGGAAGGAAGTAGCCCTATGAGGAGTCTTAGTAGAGAAGTCAGGCCAGAGATTCTAGAAGACCACCACAAAGTGGATCTTCAGTTGAATGCTTCCAGTGCAGGAATCTAAGAAATTTTTTGGACCCTATGTGATTGAGTTATGAAGGAGTTTTGTTTGTCTGGATAGATGATCCATTTAGATAGGTTTTGATGGAATCCTTCTCAAACATCCGAAAGCTAGGGACTAGGGAAAACTCAATGATCTGAGGTCAGACTAGGACCGATATTGGGAGCTATTATCCGAAATTTAGCTACACATATAGGTCATAGTACATACAATGAGACCAAGAATTGGGGTCAGTTTCTAGTATTTGGGGAAGCTTTACAGGGAGTGTAGGCTTTGAGAAGTTGGTATTCAAGCCAGATTCGTACAGTTGAGCTTCCAAGTTTAGAGCATGAAAGGGAGCTGACTATAGTTAGAGGTACGCAGTGTTTTTTAGCATTTCCATGTTTTCTTTTTTGTTTTGGATTTGGCCAGTTTTGGTGTAAAAGGTGCATGAATATTGATTTTGGACTAACTAGGTGTTGGTTATTAGGTTGCAATCAATTATGATACATGATATGTATATATGAGGTGCATTGGCGCTGGGATCTATTATGGCAATCGATGTGATACAGGTGATACATGATGTGCATATGTATCTAGGAATCAATATTATGTGGGTTATATATTAGGTGTGTAGGAATATGGGCATAAATTTGATGTAGGTTATACATGAGTTTCATAGGCATCCGGATTTTTATGGGCATACATATTTATATATGATTTGATATTATTTTGTGCATACATTGAGATGTAGGACCTATGGGAATCTGATGAGATGCTAGAATGAATGGGTGTCAGATATGACATGGGAATCATTTGAGAACCTAATGAGTTGTAGGAGTGATCAAGCATCATGGGAGTAATTTTGAGTCCAGGTTTGGTTGATAGACCATTAGATTTTTTTTAGATGGGGAGTGACTGAGTAGGAAAATCCTATAGTTGGGAGTGACTTTAGGGGAGGCGACCTGTGACTAAATAACTAGTGTAGACTAGGTTTATTTTATAGAGATGGGTATGTTCAGTATAATATATGAGTAAATATTAATATCTTGGATATAATCATTGTTAAGGTGAGTATATTTTAACATCTTAGATTTTTAAAGGGGTCATTTTTCTTGGGTAATTTTGAAATTTTCAATTTGGTGGTCATAATAACATCCATTATAATATTTGGAACCTAAATCTGAAATTTTAATTCCTCCAAATCTTTTTTTTAGGTTGGTTTTATGTTTTTATGGGATTCTCATGCGTTCATGTGAGCACTGGAGAAAGGATGGATGACTTGTGTTGTTGAAAACATCACTAGCCAGAAATACATGTTGTGTAAGTCATCCACATGATGTGAAATAGGGAGTGAAGGATAAATGAGACTATCCATGTAATTCATGCCATGTAACTGGGTTTCATATCATTAACCTAATACATGAAGTGTATAATTTAAACACCTTGAAAATTACAGAATTTTTTTTAAACTGGAAGTAGTGGCTCAACCCCCTCCCACATTTCTCCTTTACTCACATAGGTAGAAGCACCCAAGGGGTCTCAAACACCTCTTCTTCCCTCTCCTACGGTTTATAGTATCTTATCTATCCAAGCTCAGATATGAGATCCATATGTCTCATTTGATCGGTTATGGTAATTTATTGACACAAATTTATTCTCTTCTTCTGTTATCTCTCCATATGATATGATAAATCTGTGCAATCTATTTTCCCTATTTTCAGTGTGTTAATCTAAAATAATAATTTCTATTGATTCAAATTGACTTGAAGGATAATATTAGATGAGCGAGTTCCTACTAGTACAAGGTATGTGGTACCTATATTTCTACTTGTTTTTGTTGGTGTTTTGGTGGTGAATTATATATGCTCCATGTTGGTCGACCAAGAGAGACTCTAATAAATAAATTAATTATATTTAAATTAATAAATTAATGTGATGGGATGTTGTTGGGAATGCCCTCATCTTTTAATAAATGAAAATCCATGTGAGGGTATTAGGACCACTTGGGGAGATTATGATGGGTGTGTAAATTAAATTGATTTTTTTATACTAAATGAATTAGTTTCATTGGAATATGATGGGATTGGCCCAAGGATTGAGGTGTTACCAATCAAATTTACTAAAGAGGTATTGTTCGTTAGGTTGGGCATGGACCGAGTTACTTGGGGTAAGGTTTATTACATGTTTGAGGTGAAATGATTATCATACTGAGGTGATGAGATCTTCAGGATGGGGGGAAAGGCTCGTGTGACTTGAGGTGGTGTTCAATATCAAGATTGAGTGACATGGTCACAGGGGCCTAAGGTTTCAGATGATATGGATTTGGCTGTTTAGTGATTTCCACTAACTGTTATTTGTCTAATGCACTGTTGGACTCATGTGCACACTGATAGGACTCAAATGAGGTGTTATTGATAACTCAATGTTGCTGGATGCCCCTATAGACCATTTGGATTAGGTTATAGTGTTAACCATTAGATACATTTTTGGGTTCTCACCATAGAAATTCATATGGATGGTGATGGACCATCGATTGATGGTATTGAGACCATCAGTTGGAGATTAGGTTCACTGTGATATTTGAGGTTGTTATGATAGGATATTTAGGGTATGGAAAATTCCAAGCCTCAAAATGATAACTGTTTAGATGATAGTGATGATTATTTAGAGGATATAAATCATTATGCCTTGGGACATCAGGAATCAAGTCAATGAAGACTCTTCAGCTAAGGTATAAGGGATTGGGTACTTATTCATTGGGAATTTTGTATGGATGTTGGTAATGAGATTATTGGAACAAGGTGAAAGGTTACAAGATTATAGGTGAACCTGAGGGTGCACCTAAGATTTTATTTTTCAGGGTATGACATGGGATTTCTTCCATCGATACGTTACATTATAGTTAAATACATTAGGATATATGTTGTATTCCATATATATATATATTACTAGAGGAACATATTTAGAGGTTATTAGTGTTATAAAAAGTAGGTGATCACTTCCTTGTGGCTAAAAATCACAATTGAAGTTATTTATTTATTAAATATGAACTTTCCTCACTTTTTATTAATTTTTGAATACACCTCTATAATCATGGATATGAGACATGGATGCATTGGCTATGGCCTACTGAGATTTATTCTCATACCCCACATGGTACCCTTGGGACATGTGTAGTATTTATATCTATGTGATCAGGTATTGGTCCGAACTATTTAATTGGACCTTAGTGATTGAGTTGGACCTTTTTCATGGGATAGGTGGCATATGGACCATGGTGGTTCGTATGAATTTGTAAGAGTTTCCGTTTTGAGTTTCAACATGCTTATATTTGTATGTACTGATGGTCGTCCATGGGTGACCCTATTTTCTTATTTCTTTGTATGACTTGTTATGGAATGTGTTTTTTAGAAATGGTATACCTATCAACTAGTTTAATTATTATTCTACTACTGTGTATTTATTATTCCACTATGAATTGGTTTTATAGATTCTTCTTTGTTTTATAAATATGGTCCATTATTATTATTGTTACCACCAAAGGGTATAGTCTCACCAATATCAGCACTTAGAACATCACTACTAGTTGGAATCCTTCGGTGTGTGGGGAGGTGTGATTAAGGCATAGTGGGAAACTAGCCGAGATCATGGTTTAAAGAGGTATATGGGTAAAGGTCCTAAAAGTTGGTTGTTCTAAAGATTTTACCTTTTTCCTAATTTAATTATCAATATTATGTGAAATATGTGTGATCACGAAAACACACTGCATGAAAGACCTATTTAATTTAATAATCCTTGTTAAATAATAATCCATTTTTAGACCATCCATTGGATAATGTTAGGCCGATAGGCATTGATATTGAGACCTGCATCCACCAGATAGGTGTGCTAGCCTTGGACCATGTTGAGACTAGGCTATCTTAACATCATATCCCTATGATAAATTTTAAAAATTGGTTGGCGGTTGAATTAGTCTTAAGAATTGGAATAATATGTAAATTGTGTGATTTATTATGGTAGAATAACAACCTATAAAATTGGTTAACTGATATTTTAAGGACCTTCGGGTTAAATGATAAATGAAATAGTTTTGATATATTTATGAGAATAATTGGAAAGTTTGTTTTATGAAACATAATTGGAAATAAAGATGATAATTTGATCAATTTATCATTATTCTAGGTGGGATATATCTTGTATGTTTTATTTTGGCCTTGGTAATTGTTTACTTAACTTTTGTGCTTATGTGACATCAAAGTGATTGATTCTTGGGGGTTGTATAATTATTGGAAACTTGATTTATCTAGATACAACTCATGATTTATTATGACACCTTAGGGATTGGTACATGATTTTTTACCACCTAAGGGCTGGGAGCACATGTACCTGATGCCAAAGGGAAGAGTGTATGATTATATCAGATACCCAAGGTCAAGATGCACATTCACGGGGTGTCTGAGGGTGATATTTTGGTTATATTGAGGGAAGAGTCCCTGTGTTTGTTATATGTTATGAGTGATTCATCCTTAGTAGGAAAATATAACATTGACTTAGGTTGGTCAATCCAGATGTAGGAGGATCCAACCTTAGTCATTGATGCCTAGCAAGGTACCAAAGTAGGTTTGGATTTCCTATGATATTAACCCATCAATTGATGGTCAATATGTTTATTTCATGTGAAATATTAATTAATTAAATTAATACCATGTTATTAGCTTTATTTCATGAACTACATTTCTCAAAATTTATTTATTTACATGTGGCGGTGTTGACCTATTGAGATATACTCACGCCCTGCATGAGACATCATTAGGTACCCAGATTGATTTCATGGATGTAGGTTTAGATAATGGAAAGGGACCCTGTTCATGATTTTTTGCTTGATGGATGGTTTGGAGATTAGATACAGGACCGATTTGGGGTTTTGGACTGGGGTCTTTGGAGTATTTATTGGGTTATGTTTTTTCTTTTATCTGTATGAATTTCATCATGTCATTTAGTTATATTCATATTTTCATTACATTTTTAAATTATTATTTGGATTTATTTAGTTTTTCACTTCTCATATCTGGTTTCATATTTAATTATTCATATTGTTTATGTTATTTTCTCTACACTAATATTATATTTATAATCTCATTTCAATTCTTTATTAGTGGGAATTGTGTCTTCATTATATTCATTACAACCTCACTATAAGTTTTTAATATCTAGTTTATGGGGAGGTGCACTGGAGATCAGCTATCCAACTCAATTTGGCAACATGATAGAGTACCTAATCGTGGGATGTTGCAAATATAATGTCATAGAAAATTAAAAATAACTAGAAATACAAATTGAAATACTTGTAAGTGACAACGAACTGCAATAACTCATGAATAACCACTCAAACCAAGTAACTCTAAGCTTGATCACTAACTAGATCCTAGATACTAAAAAAATTATATATATATATATATATATATATATATATTGAGAATAAAGGTATACTCAATATAACACTCCATTATATCATTCATGAAAATGTGTAAGAATCATACTATATCCAAGTGAATAAAAAAATGAAACCAAATATTCACCTAAATAGGGAAAATTATATCTTATCCTCACCAAGGATCACTCACCAAGGCATATAAGTGATTCATTATATACTAATCAATATATATATTAATGGTTCCCTAAATAAACTCTGCCACTAGTTTTATGCTCTCACACCATAATAACGAACTTCATCTATTACAATCCCCTCTAAATTTCAATCCACCTTTGATGTTAGTTGGGCCTCAACCCTACTTACCCAAGTCTTGTAGAGGGTACAACACCTCATATTTGAATAAATATATATATATATATATCAGATATTTACATTTATTGAATACATATTATGATATTAAATACATTTATTTTTGTTATTTAATTGACAAATATTTCTTGATTATTTAATGATTTTTTAATCTTTATTAGGATAAAATATTTGTTCTAGAATGAGAAAAAGGGAAAATTCATTGTTATGGGCATTGTGAAATGGATTTCCATAACCTAGGATGTCCATGTTATGATTTTGTGGATCATAACCTAAGAAGAAAGATAAATAATAGATGAAAATTAATGACATTTTCCATTCATGATGTGAATGTACTATTTAAAATTTGAAATTGAATGAAATTCATGAGGGGAACTCAAATCTAGAATAAAATGGAATCTTCGAGCATATGAGGAAAATTCATGGAAGGACACATATGTCATGCTATGAATCATATCAGATGGACCCAAATATGGCTACTTTAATGTAACTTTTGATAGAAATATGGGTCATTTGACCTATAACCACCATTTAACTTTGGTATTGACTCATGACTCATTTATGATCCCATTAATGGGAGAATTAAAGAAAAATAAAGAACCCTTGATGCCTATAAATTGAGAGTTTGGCTACTATTATAGGTGATTCATTTAGAGATCAAATCCTAGGGTGAGTTGTTGTGAGTCCTCCACTAATCATTTTTCTCCACTTTCTTTTCTATAATGTATCCTTTTATCATTCCATATTATTCCTTCATGGGTATTATGAGAGGGTAACTCCCACTTCATGTTGCGTGATGTAGATAAAGGGTGAATGTGACTTTGAACTATATTTATTTAATTTTCCATTGTATTAGGTTTTTTTAATCATATTCAATTCCAATATCTTTCTTTTTATTATCGCATGGTCATTGAATTATGAATATGGAAAGTAATATTTAAATTACATAGCTAATTAACCTATATTATTCATGGCCATTGAATTATTTGTGGTATTTATTCTTAAATATTATATTCTGGAAAACATAAATCATTAATTCCCTAAACTACTTTACTATAGGAATTTGAGGATTTTTTATCAAGGAGGGGTACTAGGACCATGGATCTACCTCATCCCATTTTTGACACCAATCACGATCAACTGATTGAATATAAAAATTCACCAGCACCCAAACCCTAAATCTAAAATCCCTAAAACATTTTATCAAATGATTAAAAAACCATATTAATCTTTCTTAATTCTATTTTATTAAAAAAGTAAAACATTTTTTAAATTTATTAAATAGCTACTTTCATCGTCTCATGGGTTCGACATCAAACTCTCCACTTACTATGTATAATTAGTTATTCTTACTATTTGATTTTAATATAAATAATTAAATTTGGTTATCCCCATAGGAAACTAATTATTGCCTATGGGCTTTCAAATTTATAAAATCAACTTTGGGGATGATTTCAAATTAGTTTTTGGGTTTTAATTTTTTTTATTTTATGACTCTATTTTAACATCAATTTTTTCAACTAGGTATTCCCATGAAGAAATTTCATATTTGAATCATTTATACAGGACTACCACATGAAATCTAAAGGTAAAGAGATCCTTGGATTTGATCCCGAGCCTGAACAAAGCTTGAGGTAGAATAAGGCTGCGACCATGGCTGGAATAGAGTAACATCTAACTACTATAAGAGTTCATCCATGAGATCCTGAGCTATGAACTGTATCAAATTATAGAAGACCATTGAACATAAAATCTCAATAACGTATACTCATACCGCCAGTGGATTCCACACACTTATAGATCAATCCCAAAATAATTTATATGATTTCAAACATAGTGAAATTTTATGGACTACCTCAAGAATATCCAAACACGCACCTAGGGATTTTTCTTAAGATCTATGACACATTTAAATTTTATAACATTTCATGATATGTAGTAAGCCTTTGATGAGTTTTTATTTTCTTTGTGAGAGTGATCTAGAGAATGGATATATGGATTCCTAGCATGATCTATCACAATATGGGATGAGCAGTCAAGACTTTTTGTCAACTGATTATTTCCTCCCACTAAATCTATGGACATAAATTTCAATATTCTAAATTTCAAAAAATTTGAGGATGAGTCTCGATATACACCATAGAATATATTTTATGATTAAATTATAAAATTACAACATCATTTCATAGATATTTGGTGTTAAATATAATTTCTATAATGGTCTTACACAGTGTAATGGTTAAATAGTGGATGCTACAATTAATGGGTCACTGGTGAAAAAATCACCAGAGGAGAGATATGGTCAACTAGATGAGATGGAGAGAAACATATTCCAATGATAGAATAAAGGTACCCAATTAAGAGGCTTCCACATGAAAAATAATGATGAATGGTGACAAAAATGGAATCTCTCATAAAGAAGAAGGATACCACGGTGTGTAAGAAACCACAACCCTTTGGTATGTAAATTGATAAATATAAATATTATGATTACCATCAGGGTAATAATTTTTAGGTTTTGAGGAAGAAACAACAAGTTAATGTTTATAAATATGGGGCACTAAGCTTTCAAGAAAAAAAAATACCATCAATGAAGATCTAAGTACACACACTAGAGGAGACATCGACCACTTTCTTGACCACCAATGGATCTTCCTTCAAGGAAATTTCTACAAACTCAAACAACCAAGGGTATGTGATCAAATAAATAAAGGAAGACTCAATGAAACAAAAGTATGCATTAAAAATATGGAGTTATAAGTTTTCCAAATCACTAACAAACTTCAAGAAAGGCTGAGAGGAGTACTACCGGGACATGTTAAACCACTCCCAAAGGATATTTGAAAGTTGTATCATTAATAAGTATAGGCTTTACCAATGAAAACCCCAAACCATGTGAGATACAACAAGAAAAATAAGATAAAAAGGAATTTGAGAGTCTATAAAAGAACAATAAGGATGATTCCAAAAAATAAACATTATAATAAAAGTTATGGATACATTTTCTAGAGAATCTTATGTAAGGAAAAATCAATGCACAAAAGGGTAAGTTTTTCAAAAAAATTAAAACATTTCACATTAATATCCCTTTTGTAGAGGCTCATACAAACTTTATGAGTTATTCAAAATTCATGAATGTAGCAAATACAAACAAGAATAATTTAGAGTATATTGGAACCATACCACTCACATAAGAGTGTTAAGTAGTGGTATAAAAAGACTTATCAATGAAAAAACATAAACCATGTAGATTTTCAATTCCTAAAAATATTTTTTATATCTAAATTAAGAATGAATTATTTAATCTAGGTTCTAACATAAACATCATTTCATAAAACAAATTCCAAATATTTTATTTAGAGATGGTGAAAAATAGAAGATTTAAGTTCCAATTGGTAGATTTGATGGTAAAATACCCCAAAGAATTCATTTAAGATATCATAGTTAAATTTGAATAAGTATACATCATAGTGGATATATTAATACTTGATATAAAGGAAGAAAAGAATACATTCATTTTGGGAAGACCATTTTTTGATACTAGAAGAGATTTAATTGAAGTAAAAAAGTAGAGAACTCTATCAAATATTAATTAGTTAATAAGTGAGTTTCAACATTCACAGGGTAATGAAGAATTATGATGTGAAATATAATGATGATATATATGTAAGAAACATAAAAAAATATTTATATGCTTCTATAATTAAAGTAATATGTGAGGTGGATGAAGTTATATATAGAAATTGTATTGAAAAGAAGAAATAATATATTTAATATTCTATATGATCAAGAGACATAACAATGTTTGGAATGTTCTAACATGTATGGATAGTAAATAACATTTAATTTAGTTTTATATGATTAAAAAACCATTAGTTCGATGGATTTTGAGTAGTTGTTTTTACCAATATGAATAATTAATATATTTTCAAAAGAATGAAATGGTATATCCTACATGGATAGGTCAGAACCGAGGTCATTTATTGATCTTGAACAAGTAAAAACTTTCAAATTACCTATCACTTGATATAAAAAGGTAAGGTCGAGCTAATGACATTAAAAAAAGAGATTTTAGGAGGAAACCCGAGTTTTTATGATTATTTATTTATTTTTTAGATGCACACACACCCTATGAAAAATATTTTTAAATTTAATTAAAAGGGTCTATAATTTAATTTTTTTTATTTCCATTTTCATGTCTATTAAGTAATCACATGGAAGAATGATAAGAGGTTGCATTACAAATTCACGGCATAAACATGGTATAGATAGAACCTATGAATCCCAGCTCAAAAATTTCATTGAAAGGGAATTAAGAATTTCAGTTCTATTTTTTTCAATTATATTCTCCACATTTAAAAAAAATTTAAATTATTTAACAATAAATTTCAGTCCATATATTGAAATGTTTCTTTAATCATAGATCTCTTTATATAAACTAATTATAGTAATCACAATGAAATGTTCTTAAATTTCATTATTAATAAATTTCAATGAGAAAAATGAGTGAAATAATACTTTGAGAAAATATGGGATTTATATTTAAAAAATAAAAATTTAGGGAGATTGGTTGATTCTTCTAAATGATTTTTTTATATTTTACAGGTCTTGAATTTATAATATTTGAACTAATTTATTTTATTATTCATATGTATTTCCATAATTAATTTTCCAGTCTATATTTTATCATTACCAAGAAAATTTCTAAACCATTATTTTATATTCTTTATATAGTACATTGATTGAGAGACCCAATCATGTTTTCTTCTATAAACTATATGTGATATTATCAAAGTTATGACTGAAGAGAATCACTTTTTATATGATTGAGGCATTTTATTATTCAACCCTATAAACATGGATCCACCTTAACGTTTCATCCTTCTTTTACCCATATAATCCATGAATTTCCTTGATAGGAAAATATCCAAGATTCAAGCCTATTATATCCTTTCTTATCCTACTCTTAGTGTTTTTCATGATATTTATAAATAATAAGTGTGGTAGAGGCTCTCCATAGTGGATAGGGATATACTTCAGTGAGGATGCTTTTTTGGGGGTTTTCTTGTGATTTGGAGAGATATGATGTTATCATTCATTTTAATTTATTATTCACCACTATTGAAACAAAAAAATGAAATTCATAACAATAATAACAAATTAAAAAAATGGTTTGTGTCATGGGGGGGATCAAAAATCATATTTTCTAGAATGATAATATTGTTATCATATGTGGTTTAGTGGTGGATTTGAAATTTTTATTAAGTGTAATGTTCATAAAAATAAAAAAGATACAAAAATAAATAAGAAATATAGGGTGATTAATTCATTATTCTTAGTTTTACCAGCTACCCACATTGAGCTTTTGGGGATGGTGAGATGACATATTCATCATTATGGGAGTTTTTCATTAGGATTATATTTTAATATCATGTAATATGCTTTAGATTAAAACCTCATTTTGAGCCTTATATTATTCATTACCCACCTACCTTAATCCTTATACATATTTGAACCATAATGAAAAGTCCTCATGAAAAATTTTGATCTCTGTATTTACACAGTAGAGATGGTAGATTCCCTACAAGACTTTGGTAAGTGACATGTACTTAAGGTATGAGAATAACCCTATTACATTTTATTCCTTTATGATTAGTGTAAAAATTCTAAGAGAGTTAAATTTAACGAGTTATGATTATTAATAATGAAGATAAAAATTAAAATTTAAAAATAAAGAGGCATGGTTAATTAAAAATGGAAAAATTAAAATACATGGTTGATTTTTTCTTTGAATAGTTCGGAGTTAATGAAAATTTTATAATGTGATGATTGAATATTTAATTACCTATGTAATCAATTGATTTTATTGAAATTGCATTAAAATTATGGTTTAATTAGCATCCTTTGTAGTATGTTGATACATCATCATTGGGGATTAGTATTAATTCAAGTGTGGGGGGATTTGATAATCAAATTTCAGGCATACGTATTATGATATTAAATACATTGATGTTTGTTAATTAATTGATATTTTGTTCTTGGTAGTTTAATGATTTTTTCATAATTGGCAGGATAAAATGATTTTTTGTGAATGATTAATAATATCCAAACTGATCAAAACATGTATCATGAGAAGGATTTACATGAAATAAGATGTCCATGAAATGGTTTTGATGGTAAATAGTGGAAGAAGAAGGATAAAACCTAGTAGAAAAAAAATAAAAAATGTACATTCATGATTCTAATTTCCTATTAAAGTTGTGAAACTAGAATAAATTCATAATGTGAACTCTAGACATGAAAAAAAATTGTGTCCAGGAGAAATAGGGGGAAATTAATGGTTGAAAACATATGTTACTTTGAAAATCGTATTGAACATACCCTAAGACGGTTTCTTGGATGTAATTTTTAATGGTGACTTATATCATTTGACCTAGAACCACCATTTAACAATAGTATTAAACTAGGAATCATTATGAACACATTAGTAGGAGAATTAAATCAAACCCAACCACCCTTTATGTCTCTAAATAAAGAGGTAGGTTGCTACTACCAAGGATTCATTTGAAGATCAATTCTTGAGGTGAGTTTCTGTGATGATACATAGTCCTCCACTTGTCCTTTTTCTAGACTTTCTTTTCAATGATGTTTTATTTTCACAGTAACTCTTACTCCCACATGGACATCATGAGGTGGTAATCTTCTATTCATGATTGGGGATGTAGATAAAGGGGTAATGTTATTTTGAATTGTATTTCTTTTATTTTTCATGTTTTGGGTTACCATAATAAAATTCATTTCCATTATATTTATATTTCTCATCTCATGGTCATTGATTAATGAAAATATAAAATAATATTTAAATTATGTAACTAATTACCGTAAATTGGGTATGAACATTGAATGGTTTAGGGTATTTATGATTAAAAATGGAAAGAGGGAAAACATAATTAATTAATGCTCTAAAGTACCTTACCATGGGAATGGGAGGATTTATATGTTAATGGGGGGATACCAGGACCAAGGATTCCACTTATCTTGACTCCAAAACTAATTGTGATCAACTGATTTAATTTTTAAATTCTCTAGCACCCAAACCCTAAATATTCAAACCCCTAACATGTTTTCTCAACTGATTATAAAAAATGTTCTTCTTTATTCATTCTCTTTTATTTTCTAAAAAAATCAATCAAAAACTTTTTAAATTCCTAAAATACCAATATGCATCGTTTCATGGTTTTGACATGGAACTCGATTGTTACTATTTGTAATTACTCAGTTGTAAAGCTTAAGTATAATATAAATACTTAAATTTGTTTATCCACATAGGAAACTAATGAATCCTTATGGAATATAAATATCTATGTCATAACCTCATACACAATCAAGTAGTAATCATGAGAGAACAATAGCTAGTGTATAATGCATTATAACTCAAGCCACCATAGCTCATATAAGTACACTTGTGGGAAACCGTAGTCACTACATCCAAAATACATTTACGTATTATGAACTCACATCATTAGATGCCACATATACATGTATGCTAAAATAGATATCCATCACATATTGTGTAGACACATACCTTATTCCGTAATCAATTACATCCTAGATACACCTACACATCATGATACACCAAAGGGGGAGTGGGGAACAAGGAGTAGTCAACCATTCATTCCATAACCAACCTAGATGTTGGGAAACACCAAGAACCAAAAAAAATATTTTTTTAATTTTCCATCCTATCTTGGGGTTGTGGGAGTATGAAATCAAAAAATATAAAAATATATAATACACAACCATAGTAAGGGAAACCACATAACCTTAGACTCAACAAATGTTATCATCTCTCAAAAAACCTAGCTACCATCGCTAAGGTTTAGAGAAATACATTTCATGTAATCATAAAAGTATAATGATTAAACATCATTAATCATGATAATTTCTAATTATAAATTATCATTAATTAATTATTAAACCCATTAAAAATTATTCTTTAATCAATTCACTTCACAACAAGAAAACATGATTTGTAATTAATGTTATATCTTCCAGATTCCATTACATTCTCTCAGAGAATTAATTCCAAACATCCCATGGTTTATATTATTTAATATTTCTAAATAAACACCCATACCATAAGTTTATTATTAATTCATTTACTATTCCATAAATTGGAAATTATAGTACTTGAACAAAACAACCCAAAGGAAAGATGAACTTTTAGTGAATAGGATAACTAAAATAGGTTGTTGAAATCATAAAAACTAAACATAAAATGGGCATCCATCTACTAACAATTAAATCATACTTGAACTACTCTCAATGAAAATCAATCAACCAAACTATAATCCTCACCCCAAAACCCAATAAATAGTTATGACTAACTCTTAACCTGTGAAATCTATTCCCATCAATTCCTCAAAAAATATTCCAACCATACTAGGTTAATAAAAAATAACATACAGGGATCCACTATCCTAGTGTATGAATACTTATTAACATAACATATTTTTAGCATAGAGATTCATGTTGAAACCAAGAACATATCTCCAAGGTATACAAGCCTTTGACAAATGAGGATTCTATCACACAACCCCCAACATTTATCTCCAACAAACAACATTTTCATTATCATCTTAAATTAACCAATTAATTATTCATAGGTTCTTGAAATAAGAAAGAAAATATCATTGACTAATAATAACTTAGAATCAACCATGAACATGCTTTATGAAATACTTCGATATATAGTTGTTTCCAATGAATAATAGAAACTAAATTTTCTTTCCTCTTTCATTATTCACTTCATATTTTCCATCTTTATGTTTTTTATCCAAATTCAACACATAAATCATTATAAGAGACAAAAATAATCATTAAAAAAACATTGAAAACAATATAGAAAGTTATAAGAGGTAACATGAACATAACATCATCACATGCGATAACAAAATTCCATTCCATATTTCATGATTCCGTGTATTTTTTTATTATTATCTTCGTTAGGATGATTCTACCACCACACAAAAAAAGATAAAGCATGATTATTTCACATTAACATATAAAAAATGATAATTATTGAATCCCCTATATTTATTAAATTATTTATGAAAACACCACTCACAAATGAAATATTTTAGGAATCAATCAATACCCAATTTGAAGGAATCCACCCCTAAACCTATACATAACAACAATAATCCTATTATGTATTGAATATTAATTTAAAATTATGTGATACTTATATATTTAATTCTTGTGTTTCCTCAGTTCTTATAATAATATGGTTTAGTTATTTTTAGAATTATGATTTGAAAACATTGTTGAAAAAATGAGGATAAGTTTATTCATTAGATAATATATTTATGTTTCACAAAATAAGAAATTGAGTGGTTTCCTAGTAATAAAATCCTTGTGTGGATAAAAAATATTGTTGTAGGCACTGGAATAGATTCACATATGGGTAATAACATTGAAAAGGCTAGTTCGGTATTAAATCAATCAACACTTGGTGCATGACAAAGAGGCTTAACTACACAACCGGTTTGAATATCTTGGGAGATATGTATTGGTTAATTCAAAATCTACTTATAAAGATTTAGAGGATAAAATATATGTGACCTATGATAAGATATTGTGATATGTGATGAACATAAAGTGTTATGGGTAAAAATAATGAGTAATAATTTGGAACATCATAAGATTGATTTTTAAAATCATATAATTTATTGATTTTCTTATTTATGTTTGACACTCACACAATTATTTTTGGTTTTTTCAATAGCAGTAACTAGGAGTAATAATGTGAACAATGAATGTGATGACCAATGAAATGACCATCCCTATGAGAAAAAAATGAAAAGGGAGATTTAATGTGAAATATTATTATTATTAATAATAAGATATCTCAAATTAAGATGCACAACCTAAACCTACATGTGTTTCCTAACACAAAAATAAGAGAAAAATGGTATTTCAAGAATATTCAGGTGATAAACAATATAGAGGGAAGATAATTAATCTTATTACATGTCAATAATATTTGAAGAGAACCTAGGGAAATGTATTAATGGAAATGGAAAATGTTTTATGTGTGGAAAATGATGGAATATAGTAAATATTATCTATGGAAAAATTAAGAGTTTGATGAAACAAAATAAATTTAAGCCTAAGGTGCCACTAATAATTAAATTTCATATATGTGAAAAAAAATTACATTATCTAAGTTGATGTACCAATATATGGACTATATACTAGACTACTGAAATATGTAAGGTCCTATTATATGTTAATCACTAGAGTGGATTGTGATAATTAAGGTACACTTAACCTCCATTTTAGAGTTATTGATGTCATGTTGATGTTTATACCAATGTTCCCAATAGAGATCTTATTAATTTTCTTTTAGTGTAATTTAATGTGATTTTAAACACTGATTATCTCCCTCTAAATAGGCCCTATATAAATTGTTTGAATAAGGGAATCATTTTTGACATCCCAAATCAACCTATGATCATATATAAATATGTGGATGAAATTGAAGTTCATGTGGAGATCAATTCCATCATATGGTTCTTACTACCTATTCATGAGTGATATTTTATATAAATGTTTTTGGGATAAACTCAAAATTGAAGATAAGACTATTGTTTGGAAATATGCTAATGTATCTCTTAAAGACTTTCCCAGTATTCCCTTAAATCAGATATGAGAGTTTTCAAAAGAGCTTAAACTTGGTACTACAACTATTTCAAAGAAACATTATAGAATGGACCCCATTGAGTTATAAGAATTGAAGAAGAAGCTCATAGAGAATCTGTAAAAGTTATTAATACACCTGAGTGTGTCACCATTCGTTGAAACTATTATTTTTATTAAGAATATTGATGTTTTAATGCATATTTTCATAGATTATCAGGAACATAACATGATAAGTTGTAAAAAAAGTATTCTATACCTCACATTGATGACCTATTTAATTAATTATGAGGAGATAAATACTTTTCCAATATTTATTTTCAATATGGATATCCAAAGTCAAGGGTAAAAGGTATAATATACCAAAGACAACCTTCCATATGAGTTTTTGACAATATGAATTTATATTGAATCCATTTGGAATTACCAATTCCCGTTAAATCTTCATGGAATTAATGAATAGTGTCCTTATAGATTGCCTTGATCTATTTGTTGTAGTATTTATATATGAAATTATTATATATTTTAATAGAACGAAATAGTATGAATATTATTTGGGTATGTTTTGAATAACTTTAGGAAGGATAAATTGATTCCAAATTTAGAAAGTGTGAATTATAGATATATAAAATATCATTCTTGGGTTATGTAACCTCACATGAGGATATATTAGTAGATCTCCCAAAGAATATAGTTATTGAGCAATAGAACAGACCAACCATAGTGAATAAGAACTATATTTTGGGTTGTTTGGATACTACTAATTCATTGTGAGATATTTATCATGTATATCTAATCCAATAAAAATGTTTAAATAAAATGGATAAAAGTTCCATTATTGAGATGAATGTGATGAAAATGTCTAGCAGCTGAAAAGAAGATTAGTCAGTGCCCTTGTGATAAAATTACCTTATAATGGAGAAAGTTTTATGATCTATAATTATTCATAAAATAAGGGATGGGAATAAATTATTATTTATAATTATGTTGGGATAATTTATGCTTCATTCCAATTGAAAATTCCTGGGAGAAATTGCCTAAGTCATTATTTAGTATTGGTAGCAGTTATTTTTTGATTCAAAATAAGGGGGAATTATCATTACAGTGAAGGATTATATATATATATATATATGGATTATAAACATGTGAAGAATAAATTCACATATAATTTATTGAATATTCCATAAAGGAGAAGGTTGGAGATGATTAACGATTATGACTACTCAATACATTACCACCATCGAAAGATGAACAAGGTTGTTGATGATTGGATTGAAATGAACATGCTAGTTTTCCCATGATGATTATAGAAAGAGATCCATTACATATGAATTTTCAGAAGATGAATCTTAAAATCATGAGGAAAGGGGACAAATCTTATCTTGTTTGGATGAATGTTCAACCATTCATCTCTATGGGGATTAAAGAGTTCCATAAAGAGGATATGGTTTGATAAAATAAAGTGATGTAATGATTCTATGTTCAACCATGATTATGATGGAATGATCAATTTCAATGAACAGAGTATGTGCCCCGTTGACACTAGACCTGAAAAATGTGTTTTGGGAAGAACCTCATGGTTCAAAATTCTTTATCCATACTAGAAGTAATAATATGTATAGAGATATGAAAGAGTATTTATGGTGAGATTAAATGAAAATGGAAATTATGGAGTATGTATCTCAGTGAATGGTATATCATCATGTTAAGGATAATAGGAGAAAATCAAAGGGGATTTTATAACCATTACCCATACCAGAATGGACATGGGAAAACATCACCTTGTCTTGTATCTTCGGGCTCCCCAAAACATATAAAGACCTTAATGTTATTTGGGTAATAGTTGATCACCATGAAATGTCAGAAAATTTTATTTATTTCATAGAATATTTATCTTATGATTATATTACTAAGATATAAATTATGGGGTATGTTTTATTAGGCTACCACATTCTATTATTTTTTATTGGGATCCAAGGTTTAAATTGTTGTTCTGAAAAAGTAATCAACGTGTTTTGAATTGATGGATTAATATTAGCATTGAATATCATCCTTATAAAAAATTTATTTCTAATAGGACCATTGAAACCCTAAAATTTATATTGAGAGCTTTTTCAATGGTTTTAAAAGGTTTTTGGAATCAAAACCTTCCTCTAGTCTAATTTTCATACAATAATATCTTTCACTCAAGAATTAAGATGACTTCATATAAAGATCATTTTGGTATAAAGTATATTACTCCATAAAACTGGGATGAAGATATATAATGAAGGAATTTGGGACCTGAAATAGTTGAGGAAATATAATATAATGTTAATTCCATCCAACAACACATCAAGGAATCTTAAATTATATAAAATATTTATACTAAAAATCATCAGAGAGATATAGAGTTCAACTTTTGTGACAAGGTATTCATATGAATGTCTCCTCGGAATAAGGTTATGAGATTTAGAAATTATGGTAAACTAAATTATAGATATATTAACCCCTTTATAATTATTCATAGTATCAAGATAGTTACTTATCACTAGGTACTTCCACCAAATCTCTCTCAAGTTCATGATGTGTTCCATGTAAAACTTTTGAGTAAGTACATACCCGGTCCATTAAATGTACTTAATATACAGTTTTTACCCCTGATGAATGATATTTATTAAGAGGAACAACAAAATGATATCATAGATAATATTGATAAAGTTCTATGGAGTAAGACTACTCATCTGGTCAATGTTCTATAGAGGAATCATAAATTCGAGGAAACTATGTGGGAACCGAGACATGTGATGAGGTATAAGTATCCTCTATTGTTTTTATATGTGTGAGGAAATTATGATGGTAAAACTATTATATTGGTGATAGAATGTAAAACCCTAATATTTTATGATAAATTTATCTCTAAACAAGTTCAATGTGATTGATATCATTCTTTACACATAAGAACATGTTTAAATGAACCAAAATATATTATATTGACATTATTGTGAAATTTGATTCCTATCACCTAAAAATTGGATAATATGGTATGAATAAGAATATATAAATTATGAAAAAAATTTATAATATTTTTACTTGTTGAAAACTTATTGATGTTTTCCTAGGAAACAAGTACTCAATTTTAAATATTAAAATTAATATCATTTTTTGTTAAATGAACAATTTTTTCAAGAACTTTATTTTCCTATGTATTATATTTCATTATGAAAAATGAAGTTGTATTTTTATGAGATATATTATTATTTAATTTGAAAAAAAATGAATAATCATTCATATATTTATTCTTAATTGGTTATAGGAGAAGATAAAATCAATTAAAGGTAAATAAACATATCTTTTCATATTTTTTCTATTGTGAGAAATGTAAATTTTCTTAATAAATTTAATTAATAAGTATTAATGAATGATTTTATTAAATTGTATAAATAATTTATTTAATTAAAAATATTAACATATATCTAATGATTTTTATTAGGCATGGTGTAAGAATAAATTCATTTTTATCCTTAAAAATGAAATTTTCTAAAAATGGGTTTCATTGCCTTTTGCATGTATATTATATTCTAAATTACTACCATTTATTGAAATTGAATAATATAAAAGGCTTTCCCTTTTTTTGAATCATCATTTTCAAATTTCATAACGTGTTAAATTTCATTTTTTGTCTTTATTGATAGTAATTGATGTATAAATTCATTACTATGGTAATTGATAATAGGGTTAATGAGGGGTTAAACTAAATATAAAAGTGTTAAAAAAACCTAAAAACTTTTATAAATCCTTTTTAATGAATTATTTTTGATCCTATATCTTCGCATATTTTAGCATGATCCACTTTAGAGTGCTTTCCCATGATATTGACTTTATTATGTTTTAATACTGTTAATAATCACATCTGTGCCACACCCCTCAATTATAAAAGAGTATGTCCTATCTGCTTTTATCCAAACCCATTTAGACTTTTAAATCGATCTGTATCTATAACAATACACTCTCACCCTTTTCATACTCTTCTTATAGGTTCTAGTTTTCCCAAAATACCCATCCAAGAATCCTTAAGGGTATTTCTAAAGGAGGTTTTCCAAAGAAGATGTAAAACTCATAACCGAGTGTATTCACGATTATTTATTCTTCCAAATCCTTATAATTTTATATAATCAAGATGATATAATAAAATAATTATCTTACACACAATAAAATTTTATTATAATGATTTCAAACCCCTTTTTCATCTCCTTTTCCAACTAATGAGAAACATAAACATCGCCCATCTGTACATACTGACTGCCATCTCAATGAAGTGATGTATATTATTTTTCATAACTATGTATAATGGATGGTTATATAGATGAATTTAATTGATATAAAATAATTATAATTCAATGAAAATATGATATTATCTACCTTATTACTCTTCCATCCATTTTAAAATTATAATGTTGTTTGTACATAAACATGGACTACTACCTCCACAAATCAATGTGATTTTTTTTCATTTTCTATTTACATGGAAAATAATAAGGATATATTTAATGAATATATATGATATTTTAGACATTATTATTATTCTAGAGTATCAAATTATTATTTATCATTCTTTCATTCCATCCATTGAAAAGTGAAAACATTACTCGTGTGTACCTAGAAACTAATGTTTCTAGGAAGCGATGAAACTAATTTTTCTTCATTAATTTCTATAAATTGTTATAAAATATATATATATATATAATGAACAAATATGATAAATATTTAATGATAAGTATTCTATATATGATGGAATCATGACCAATTTTTATTGAATGGAACCATTATACTGAAATATTCATGGAGAACATACTAGTTCCCACATGAATAATAATTTTAATTATGAATAATTAATGAAAGGTTAATTGGAAATTATAAATTTTATAGTAATACATATATACATATATGTTAATATGGTTCTATAATATATGTATAATAAATCTATGTTTATTATATAGGAGTTTTGAACATGTTTGATGCAATACGTGACATAAGAAAAGGTTTTTCGTCTCAATATTGTTTCACCGAGACATGTTTAATGTTATGAACCTATTTTTCATTATATATTTTATATACTTCAAATTTTTTATTTTTTATTTTTTATTTTTTATTTTTTATTTTTTATTTGTTATTTTTTATATATTTATATTCATTGTATTTAACATTTCATTTAATGTTATTTCTTTCAAGGGTGTTAAGATTAAAAAGTTTCCAAAGTGGTAGGGGTTTATGTTATAATCTCATTTCTTTTCAGGACTGTCAATGTTAAATTTCCATAAGGGAAATTATATGATCCTTATAAATTTAATAAAATATATTTTCTTATACTCTATATATTTCTATTATTTACATGTATAATTACCATTTTCCTCTCTATTTCATTTTAAATGATTTAGAAAATATTTTTATTAAAATTCGAACTTATTTCCTCTTTTTTGAAAAACTATTTATTCCATGTCCATGTTCTTTAAAATAATTTTTAAAAGTTTTTTATATACATAAATATTTGAGAAATATTATTTTCACTAAATTTTAAATTAATTACAAACAATTAAAGGTAGTAATTTCAAATGTTTATGTATAAATAACTTTTTACCATTACAAAAGTTTTAAATGAATGTTATATTTAAAAATACATTGAATTAATGGATTTTCCCAACATCATGAGCATTATTTTATTTGAAGAAAACTATAAATGATTACATGGTTATTTTAAAATAAAACATTTTTCTCATTATTATTAATTTTTTAATTTTTAATGATACAAATGGAAAATGGTATTTTCAAAAATTTTAAAGAAATGATCAAATGCTTTTTTAAATATATTTTTCAACTATGTCAGCATACATTTATTTTTATTACGATTCAATTATGAAATTATCTTATGATAAAATAAATTTTCTTCATCTAAATGTCTTATTATGATGATGTTTTAAGGATTACTATAGGAATCATGTTACTTTCCTGTGGGTTATTTATGTTTTGATAAAATATTTTAGAAACCCATTTATTTTCCATGCGTCATGAAATAATGAATTATTTTATGATTTTTTTAACACTTTTGTATGGTTTTAATTAAGTGATTGGTGGGACTATAATTACATATCTCTCTAATGAATTGGGTAAATATTGATATCTCATGAGATAATATATACTGGAAGGGAAGTGAACCTATTTCAGTATGAGACTGTGTATATTATAATAGTATTAGGAGTGATCCTTGGCTAAATAAATAATGGATTGTGGATTGAAGCCCATCCACTATGGTGTTTTTATACTATAATTTTCTTATAAGTGAGCATTGACTATGCAAATTGTGGAATATGGAGTGAACTTAATCCACTATAAGACTTTTTCCACTGTTATAGTCTTGGAAGGGATCCTTGAATAAATAAATGATTTTAAATGATTATGTGTATTTCACAAAGTTATGTTTTGTGATTATGATATGTTTCCATGGTAAATGTTTGATTATTGATGATTTTACACTTTTATGAGTTATGAATTTTATTTTAAAAAATTCTAATTCCATGAATTATGATTAAATATCTTTGACTGATAGGGTATGAATTTTATAAATTATGATCATGTTATCTTACCCTTATGGATATATTATACTCATATTTTATCATCGATTGATATATCATATGTGTACACTTACAGATCATTTGAGCATACCCTTAATTATGTTTCCATTTACCTAGGTTATAAATAAGGGTTTTAATTAGGGTACATTTAGTAAGGGAACTATGTGAGAAGAAAATTGTAATATATATTGGATATATTTCATGAAATAAGTTGTTTATGAATCAATTATCTAAATACACTAAAAATTATGGTTTTGGGTTTGTATTATTATGATATGTATTAAATATTAAACTAAAATTATAAAATATTTATGCATGTATTTCTTGGGTTACGTATGATATGATCTTGTATTGTATTCTATGAGGCTTTTTTCGATGAGATAGTTCACTATCTATTATTTTACCAGGACTAACCCAAGGTTGTTTTAGTCAGTGAGGTAATGACTACATATGAATATTTTTCTATTTTTATTATGATATATGTAAAAAAATTAACTTGTTTATTAATCCTTGGGGGATAACCTACCTAGAGTATGGAAACACTCTCCATTACATTTAAATATAGATTTATATTATTTTTGGGGGGGAAACTTGGGTAAAATAATCACATTGGATGATAATTATAGATGGTTCATGGGGTTTTGGGATTTTTCATGAACCACTAAGGTATATAGGTTATTTTTGTTTTTTACATGTTGTTTATTATTGGTTTTCCCCCACCTTAAAAATATATTTTATTTTTTATATATTTCATAATATTATTCAATTAAAATTTTTATCATATAAATTGATTTGGGATCCCTTATCATTCAATTTTTTTGTGGTTTAAATTTCAGTTTACCATCTTCTACAGTAAAAACCTCTTATATTAGTACCCCTCCTATGTTAATTGTAAATATGGGGATTACTTGTGAAGCCTGCCTACAATTGTCCATGGGTTGGGGACTAGAAACAAGGTATAAAATTAATTTAAATGTGAGTAATTACACTCTTTATATAAATTTAACAATAACAGATAAAATGAAAATTACCAGCCAACACCATCCCATAAATAAATAAGGAATACAAATACATGAATGTAATGTTAAAAAAATGAAAAACAACAAGAAATAGAAAATATAAATCCTTATTAGTGATCAAAAACTCCAAAATATCATGATAAACCACATAGTAATTTCTAACATGATCAATTAATGAATTCTACAAACCTGAAATATAGTTTAAATATATATAGTGATCATAAAGGTATAATCGGTATAATTGTCTTCGAAATATCTCATGAAAGTTTGGAAGAATCGTACTAAATCCTTGTGAATAAAAAATGTAACCTACTACTCACTTAAAAAGAATAAATTAAATATCATCCTCACTAAGGATTTTTGACCAAGTAAGGGATAAAGGTGAGTCATTATATATGAAATAATATACATAATAAGTGTACCCTAAATCAATTTCCCCACATTTTATCATACTCACACCCTAATTTTATACTTTTTGTACTAAAATCTCCTCCATATTTCAAGTCACATATGATGTAGGATGGACCTTCAACCTAACTATCCCAGTCCTACCTAGGGTACAACACCTCATGTTGGCATGAGACTATATATATCCATGTCATCTCCCCATCCATATCCAAGTAGTAAGCATGGAAGAAACCACAACTAGTGTATTATGAATTTTACCACAATCCATCATATCCCATATAAGTAAAATTGTAGGGAACCACACACACTATATCCCAAATACATTTATGTTCTATAATCTCAGGTTGTTAGATCCCACACATAGTAGAATAGTAAAATTGGGGGCCATCGCAACCTATTTAGATATGTACCATATATCTCTTCCATTATTTCCGAAACATGCCGACCCATCATGTTACACCAAAGGGAGACTAGGGAAGAAGGATTTTATGACCATTTATTCCATCACCAACCTAGATATTGGGGAAAATACCTATAACTCAAAATATTTTAGTGTTGAGTGTCTACTGACTCAGACTTTGGATCGTATGAAATATGAATATATAAGAATATATCACAAAAAACCATACTAAGAGAAAATATATATCCATAGACTCAACTAAAGTTGTCATATATCATGACACCCATCTACCGCCACTATAGTCTAGGGAACTAGATTTCATGTAAGCACAAAAGTAAAATGATTCAATATAATTAATCATCTTAATTTTTTAATTATCCGTCATCATTTATTGATTATTAAAACCATTAAAAATTATTCTATAATATATTAAATTCACCACAATAAAATATGATTTATAATTTATATTACAATTTCCACATTCCATTACATCCTGTTATAGCATTCATTCCAACCATACCTTGGTTCCCATTATATGTTTTACCAAAATCAACGTAACACCCCGAGATTTTATGAAAAATATTCTTTTTAATTTCATTAATGTCTTTTGTTGTACTGTATACCAAAAGGAGCTTGCTCAACACTCATCCTTGACTTGACTTTCATTACACGCAAGCACGACTTTCCGCGATAGCGTGTGTTGTACGCAATACCGAGTTTCGCTAAACAATGATATGCTATTAAAATATTATTAAAACTAGCCGTTATGAATAGTAATAACCGCTTTTTGAAATTTTTTAAATTTTATTTTTCAAAATGGACTTCATTTTTGGATTCAGAATATCAAAATTAGCTTAGGGTGAAATTTTGGTACTTTTCGGATAACTTTCATTTTCTGATGAATAGTGAAAATTACTAAATTTTAATTAAAAACAACCTTTTTAATCAAAATAATTAATAGTGATAAATTATTAATTTGATTGGTTTTAAAGTATATTTAGAATATATTTTTACAATTTAATACAATGTTGGTCATTGGATGTAATTCTACATTTAAACAAGACATAATCAAGTGTCAATCTTTTGATAGTTATTATCTCTTAAGAACACGCTATTTGTTTTGACGACGGGAATTAATTTTTAAATTAATCAATGCAACTGATATGCTTTGAATTTGGTAAAATAGACATCATTTTTGAGTTCATAATATCAAATATATCTTAGGCCTAATTTTTGGTATTTTTCTCGAAACTTTCATTTTTTGATGAATAGTGAAACCACTAAGTGGTAGTCAACAAAATGAATTTTTCAAAAAACATAATTTTACCGCTTCTGTGAGTGGAATTTCAAAAATCTGAGAGACACGGTTGATGTTAGTAAGTAAAATTTGGTTCAAGGAGATGAAAATAATTTTTGGTGAATAGTAACTTTTTACTTTTTTTTACCACGGTTAAAAGTAAATAGGGTAATTAAGGGTAAAAATGTTATTATTATTACCCTAAAACATGTCATAATTCTATTGGATAAGTGTAATTCGACCAAAAACAACCTTAGGAATAAAATATGATCATTTATTCCCACTTGGATTAGATTAGGACATTTATTATTAATTTATTTAAAGAAGGGTTAAAATAGTTAAAATCAAAGTTTAATAAGTAAATAATTTTTAATATGGGGTGAAACATAAGATAAATTCGACTATAAATACTCATTAGAAACCTAAAAATATTTCCTACATAATGATATTTTATTAATAATTTTTAGACATTAAATAAATTAATTTATTTATGACACAATGATGATGCAGTAATTACCATAATAGTGAAAAATTATAATAATTGATATTATAAATACCCAAATAAATATAATTTGAGGCTTTTTATGAATTACACTAATATTCTAGGTTAATATGACATGTTTGTATTGATTTAATTAACTTTTTTCGAACTAATCATTCTGTTATGATTTTCACAAAAATCAATTACTAAATAGTGTCAAAATTGACATAAAATAGTTTTTAAAACAAATATTATATTATTAATTCCTAAAAATCTAAGTATCAGAAAAAATGACTTAGATAAGGTTATATATATTAATAATAAACAACTTTGGGTTCGTTTGGCTTGTTATAGTAAGTTTATTAGCCTTATAGTGTAAGAACTCAAGAAGACATGGTAAAAGTAAAATTATTTAACTTAATGTTAAATCTAAATGATAAGGTTATATGAATTGTTTAAGATTACCATTTTTATTACATGGGTTATGAAATGATATATGATTTATGATTTTGTGTCACACATAATAATGGTATCATTATGAGATGGGTGGGATCTATATCTCCCTCCAATGCATTGGGTAAATATTTTATATCTCATGAGATAGACATGGCTGGAACGGTAGGTTATACCGGTTCAGCGAAACAGGACTGAAATGAGGAGTGAACTCGGTTCAGAAATGGACTTTGTCCACTAATATAATCTTGGAAATGAGTCTTGACTAACAAGAAATGATTCTCTATGATTATGTGTGTATTCCACAAAGTTTCATGTTGTAAGTTATGATTATTGGGATTTCATTTCACTACTATGATTTATCCCAAGTTATGTAATTATGCTCTCTTTTGCAGGTTAAGATTTCCAAAATGTTATGTTATTATGAATATGATGTGATTGATATTTATTTTGTTTACCCTTACTGAGCATTTGAGCTCACCCTTTTATGTTTTCTTTTCCCCAGGATATAAAGAATGGCTTTTGGTAAAAAAAAGGGAAGATCTTTATGGGAGATGTTGAAGATCTTTCACCACGATTAGAAGATTACGTTCCATGTTTCCAAAGACACTAAACTATTACGGTCCTTGTGTGTCTGTTTTTGTTAGGTACTAAGTATTCCGCAAAAGTAATGTAATGTCCATGTACGTTAAGCTTTGGTTCTCTACAGTTGGTATCATAGGAAAGGTTTAGTCAACCTTTGGAAACTAGGATGTGAAAACATTAGTGAGATCCCTAGAGATATTTCTAAGGTATGTCTAGGGATGTCCCTAAAGATAAGTATACGTATAGGATATAGTCCTAGAAATACGGTAACGATCTTAGAATTTAACCTAAGATGTTAGATATTGAAGGTAATCCCCATTTATTATATTGTTTTCCCTATCGTGATATTTACCTCTCACACTATTCTATTTGGGTTTTAGACGATGGATGGAACCCAAAGGAACCGTTTTGATCAATGTAATGTTCAATGCAATGATTGTCCTCCTGAACAAACAAATGTTATGGGAGATGGAGTGAAAAATCTTATTGCTATACTTACACAAGCTATGAATCATTCTGGACTTCCAAATGAGCAGAGAAGGGAACAATATTCTATTGAGTTCTTCATGAGGTAACGTCCACCTTCTTTCAGTGGGTCTTTTGATCCACTTGTTGCTGAAAAATGGATCAGTACTACAGAAAAGATATTTTCAGTTCTTCAATGTTCTGAGCATGATAAATCCATCTTAGAAGTGTATCATTTGGAAGGTGATGTTGATCAATGGTGGAATATTATTAAGAATACGAGGAAAAGGGATGAAATTGAGTCCATGGAATGGGATGAGTTCAAGAACTTATTTTTCAATAAGTACTTCCCTAGTATTCTTCGAACAAAGAAGGAGAAAGAGTTTCTTGAACTAAAGCAAAAGGATGATGAATCTGTTGGTATATACGAAGCGAATTTTACAAGGCTTGCAAGGTATGCATCTGGATTTATCATCCAACCTGAAAGTAAAGTTGATCGATTCTTCAGTGGCTTAAAACCAAATATTAGAAGGGCATTAGCTATAAGAGACTTCAGTAGCTATGAAGAAATTGTGCGTTGTGCTATCAAGGTAGAAATGGAAGTTGGTTTTACTTATCCATCTCATAGTTTTGACAAGAAACGAAAGATGGAGTTCAAGGAGAAATCTTAGAATAATGGTGAAAAGAATATGAATGTTTCCTTATGCTCAAAGTGCGGAAAGAAGCATGGTGGCGATTGTCTTAAAGGGAAAAGTAAATGTTTCAAATGTGGAAAGGAAGGTCATCGGGCGTTTGAATGCCGCAATGATGGGAAGAAGATTTCTAATGATGCAAATAAAGGAAGGGATACACAGAATGAACCTACTAGACTTAAATGCTTCAAGTGCAAGGAAATGGGGCATTATGCTAATAAATTCCCTAATCCAAGGGTTAGTGATGATCGACATGAGAAACCACTTAAGGCAAAGGACAAAGGGAAGTCACATGCGATCACTATTGGTGATGTTGAATATGACAACAATGTGGTGGAATGATTAATTGTTTATGTAATGGGATTCCAAAATAATGTTGTATATAGTATCGTGGATTATTGGAATATTTATGTATTGGTATATTGTGGTTTTCAATGGTACCGGTAACCATGGAATGTGATTGAGATATTTTTGGAAAAAAAAGATGATATGCGCATAATGAAAGGAAAACGAGAAAATGAAATGTTTGACTGTATTCATGAGCTCATGACTGATATAAGGAGAAGGTTATATCATGGTTTGAGTATATAGAATTTTTGGATTTTGGTATGTGGAAAGAGTTAACTTGTGACTGCATTCATGTTTTCACTAAGGTTCAATGGGTATTCATTATTCAAGAGAATACATGATTAAGGTATTCACATGTTTTTAATTTGACCAAGAAGACATATCTTATGATATATGGGGATCAACGATGGTATTAAATATTTGGTAATCATTTTCAATATATTATGAGAGTGGACTGCAGTATTATGGATAAGCCTAAAGATTGGAATGGATTATGTTGGACATAATTTAGTATTGTTTAAGGATAGAAGTTTTTTCGATATTATTGATGGGATGTTATAGTAATATAGTTTTAGAAAAAGGACAACATTCAGGACGGGCGACAGCCCGTCGCGTCGGACAAGGCCATGGGAATCAGACCCACAACTGAAGTGTGACTGGCCTTTATCTCCTACCACTGGCCTACAGGGAGTCCCTGTTTAGTAGAAACTAGTTTTATTATATTAATCAGTATGATATATGAAGTATAAGTTCATTTTAGGAACCATATATCATTAATCTCACTATAGATGGACTTATGTATTTTTTGATAACTTTTCTAACCTTTTGTTTGAGACAGATGGAAGGACCCATCAATCTATCACATGATCTTCTAACACGTCACGAATGACAAATTCAACTTCATTTCCTTAAGAGATGAAGTGGAAATTGTCCAAAGAACGACTAACGGTGAGACTATACCGAAATCACGAAAGTATTTCTTCAAATTCCAATTTCATCAACTTTAGGGAAATGATCTTGAAAACCAAAAATGTTGTCCTGGTGCTCTTATATCTGATGAATCATATGGTACCTTAGACCGTCACAAATTTATGGCTTTGTGATTTCTGGATTTTCCATATCCATGTTCTCTACCACTCTCCATCAGAACATGATGGTTAGATTTCTCTTTCATATCCATATTTTCACCTATGTGGAAACCCAGTGATTAGTTTATTTAGGTAACCGTTATGTTTCATACTTTTAAATATTGGTTTTGGTATTCCTTTTTACGATGTGGGTTTCTATCAAAGAAACTTTCGAATAGTAAACCATTTATAACCCCGACGAATTTCGAGGGCGAAATTCATTTTAAGGGGGGTAGAATGTAACACCCTGAGATTTTATGAAAAATATTCTTTTTAATTTCATTAATGTCTTGTGTTGTACGATATACCAAAAGGAGTTTGCTCAAAACGCATCCTTGACTTTCCTTTCATTACATGCAAGCACGACTTTCCGCGATAGCGTGTGTTGTATGCAATACCGAGTTTCGCTAAACAATGATATGCTATTAAAATATTATTAAAACTAGCTGTTATGAATAATAATAACAAATTTTTGAAATTTTTTAAATTTTATTTTTCCAAATGGACTTCATTTTTGGGTTAGGAATATCAAAATTAGCTTAGGGTGATATTTTGGTACGTTTCAGATAACTTTCATTTTCTGATGAATAGTGAAAATTACTAAATTTTAATTAAAAAAACCTTTTTAATCGAAATAATTAATAGTGATAAATTATTAATTTGAGTGGTTTTAAAGTTTATTTAGAATATATTTTTACAATTTAATACAATGTTGGTCATTGGATGTAATTCTACATTTAAACCAGACACAAACAAGTGTCTATCTTTTGATAGTTATTATCTCTTAAGAACACACTATTTGTTTTGAAGACAGGAATTAATTTTTAAATTAATTAATGAAACTGATATGTTTTTAAATTGATAAAATAGACATCATTTTTGAGTTCATAATATCAAATATATCTTAGGCTTAATTTTTGGTATTTTTCTGGAAACTTTTATTTTTTGATGAATAGTGAAACCACTAAGTGGTAGTTAAAAAAATGAATTTTTCATAAAACATAATTTTACCGCTTCTATGAGTGGAATTTCAAAACTCCTAGAGACACAGTTGATGTTATTAAGTAAAATGTGGTTCAATGAGATGAAAATAATTTTTGGTGAATAGTAACTTTTTACTTTTTTTTCCACGGTTAAAAGTAAATAGGGTAATTATGGGTAAAAATGCTATTATTATTACCCTAACACATGTCCTAATTCTATTGGATAAGTTTAATTCGACCAAAAACAACCTTATGAATAAAATATGATCATTTAGGCCCACTTGGATTAGATTAGGACATTTATTATTAATTTATTTAAAGAAGGGTTAAAATAGTTAAAATCAAAGTTTAATAAGTAAATAATTTTTAATATAGGGTTATACATAAGATAAACTCGACTATAAATACTCATTATAAAGATAAAGATATTTCCTACATAATGATATTTTATTTATAATTTTTAGACTTTATATAAATTAATTTATTTATGACACAATGATGATGCAGTAATTACCATAATAGTGAAAAATTATAATAATTGATATTATAAATACCCAAATAAATATAATTTTAGATGTTTTATGAATTAGACTAATTTTCTAGGTTAATATGACATGTTAGTATTGATTTAATTAACTTTTTTCGAACTAATCATTCTGTTATGATTTTCAAAAAAATCAATTACTAAATAGTGTCAAAATTGACATAAAATAGTTTTTAAAACAAATATTATATTATTAATTCCTAAAAATATAATGTTCGGCCAAATGACTTAGATAAGGTTATATATATTAATAATAAACAACTTGGGGTTCGTTTGGATTGTTATAGTAAGTTTATTAACCTTATAGTGTTAGAACACAAGAAGACACGGTAAAAGTAAAATTATTTAACTTAATGTTAAATCTAAATGATAAGGTTAAAATAGGAACCTAAACTTGTCTAAATTCTATTGGATGAGATTATTTCGATCCATCCCCACCTTAGCTTCGAAATAAATCAATTTGGAGCTATTTAAAACCGAATATGACTTTATAATAAAATAATATTTTTAGTTTTCCAAAGGAGTCCCTCTCCTTCCTTATAAAAGGGCACCTCCTCCCTCTCTTCCTCACACAACTTTGAGCCTTAAAGCTCGGCCAAACCCTGCCACATTCTCTTCTACACTTCCCTAGAATCATCCTAGAGGTTTTGGTCTTCCTCAAAGACCAATTTTAGTGCCCTAAAAGGAGATCTCAAAGAGGTGGTTCAAAGAAGAGGTAATGTTCGTTACTGATTTTTTCAACTTTATTTCTTCTTCAACTTCTTCTTCCTAGGTTTTTTTATTATGAAGTAATAACATCAGTATAATTCATATACTGATATGTTATTATAAGTATTAAACAACCCTATTTCACCATCTATCCATCCTACGGAAAACGAAATCACCGCGCGTGCGTACGTACGGAATACCGTCTCCACGCCGTGGTGAAATCTATTTTCCACCACCACCATACTTGGATGGGTATAATGGTGTAAATAATGACTATATATGACTATTATAAAGTGATATTGATTCTGAAATAGTATACATACACTCCAATACAATTCCACGATCATAGGAACGATATCATCACTCGTGCGTACGTACGGAATACCGTCTCCACGATGTGATGCGACTCGTTCTACATGATCTTCATTTCATAATGATTATATAAATGAATTGAATGAATTAATATGATATATATTTCACTAATAACATTCTGGGAATGGGGTATCTATAACCTAAAGTGAAGAATAAGAATTTATTCGACAAAACACGAATAAGAACAAAAAGTAATAAACACCTGAATAACATGTAGTAATGAAATATTACTAAGAAGCTAAGAATATGAACATATATGATATCATAACAATAAGTATGATTCTGGAATAATTCAATAACATTATTTAAATCATTATACAGGAGGTTCGGACACATACGAAGCAAATCGGACCTAAGGTAAGGGATAAATTTTCAATCTCATTTTTATCCGAGATTTCTTATACGTAAGTATTTACTGGGGTTTCGTTTATCATCCATGACCATGTTTTCTAAAAATGATTTCATAATATGTTTACCATTCTTACATGGATGTTTGAAGTCATTTTTACCCTTTATTTACTTTTTACCACATTGTATGAATGGAATCATTCCTTTGGTTACCATATAAGGTACTTTTTGACTTTTCCGACAAAAGTACGAGGAGAATGTTATTTTTAACTTATACGGCAAGAATGGATTTTTAAAACATTATTTCCAAGAAGCTTCCTTTACAAGTTTTCAATTTTATTTTTAATCAACTTCTTTTATTTTAAAATTGTATGACATGTTAAGAAAGGAAAATGTTTTTGAATTTGAAAGGATATTTTCCTCAAGAATGGAGTTCAAGTGTTTTATCAAAATTATTTTCCATCTAAGATAATATAGGGTTCTGTTTATATCCCTATTATTACATTGATTTGATTATGTTGTGATGGAATTATTTTAATGAATTCCTTTATCTTATATGAATTGTTTAAGATTCCCATTTTTATTACATGGGTTATGCAATGATGTATGATTTATGATTTTGTGGCACACATAAGAATGGTATCATTATGAGATGTGTGGGACCTATATCTCCCTCCAATGCATTGGGTAATGATTTTATATCTCATGATATAGACATGGCTAGAACGGTAGGTTATACCGGTTCAGTGAAACAGGATTGAAATGAGGAGTGAACTCGATTTAGAAATGGACTTTGTCCACTAACATAGTCTTGGCAATGATTCTTGACTAACAAGAAATGATTCTCTATAATTATGTGTGTATGCCACAAAGTTTCATGTTGTAAGTTATGATTATTGGGATTTCATTTCACTACTATGATGTATCCCATGTTATGAAATTATTCTCTCTTTTGCATGTTAAGATTTCCAAAATGTTATGTTCTTATGAATATGATCTGATTGATTTTTATTTTGTTTACCCTTACTGAGAATTTGAGCTCACCCTTTTATGTTTTCTTTTCTCTAGGATATAAAGAAAGGTTTTTGGTAAAAAAAAGGAAAGATCTTTATGGGAGATGTTGAAGATCTTTCACCACGATTAGAAGATTACGTTCCAAGTTTCCAAAGACACTAAACTATTACAGCCCCTGTGTGTCTGTTTTTGTTATGTACTAAGTATTCCGCAAAAGTAATGTAATGTCCATTTACGTTAAGCTTCGGGTCTCTACAGTTTGTATTAGAGGAAAGGTTTAGTCAACCTTTGGAAACTAGGATGCGAAAACATTAGTGAGATCCCTAGATATATTTCTAAGGTATGTCTAGGGTTTTCCCTAAGGACAAGTATACGTATAGGATATAGTCCTAGAACTATGGTAACAATCTTATAATTTAACCTAAGATGTTAGATATTGAAGGTAATCCCCCTTTATTATATTGTTTTCCCTAGCATGATTTTTACCTCTCACACTATTCTTTTTGGGTTTTAGATGATGGCTCGAACCCAAAGGAACCGTGTTGATCAATGTAATGGACAATGCAATGATTTTCCTCCTGAACAAACAAATGTTATGGGAGACGGAGTGAAAAATCTTATTGCTATACTTACACAAGCTATGAATCATTCTGGACTTCCAAATGAGCAGAGAAGGGAACAATATTCTATTGAGTCCTTCATGAGGCAACGTCCACCTTCTTTCAGTGGGTCTTTTGATCCACTTGTTGATGAACAATGGATCAGTACTACTGAAAAGATATTTTCAGTTCTTCAATGTTCTGATCATGATAAAGTTATCTTAGCAGTTTATCGTTTGGAAGTTGATGCTGATCAATGGTGGAATCTTATTAAGAATACGAGGAAAAGGGATGAAATTGAGTCCATGGAATGGGATGAGTTCAAGAACTTATTTTTCAATAAGTACTTCCCTCGTATTCTTCAAACAAAGATGGAGAAGGAGTTTCTTGAACTAAAGAAAAGGGATGATGAATCTGTTGGTATATACGAAGCGAATATTACAAGGATTTCAAGGTATGCATCTGGATTTATCATCCAACCTGAAAGTAAAGTTGATCGATTCTTCAGTGGCTTAAAACCAAATCTTCGAAGGGCATTAGCTATAATAGACTTCAGTAGCTATAAAGAAATTGTGCTTTGTGCTATCAAGGTAGAAATGGAAGTTGGTGTTACTTATCCATCTCATAGTTTTGACAAGAAATGAAAGATGGAGTTCAAGGAGAAATCTCAGAATAATGGTGAAAAGAATATGAATGATTCCTTATGCTCAAAGTGTGGAAAGAAGCATGGTGGAGATTGTCTTAAAGGGACAAGTAAATGTTTCAAATGTGGAAAGGAAGGTCATCGGGCATTTGAATGCCGCAATGATGGGAAGAAGATTTCTAATGATGCAAATAAAGGAAGGGATACACAGAATGAACCTACAAGACTTAAATGCTTCAAGTGCAAGGAAATGGGGCATTATGCTAATAAATTCCCTAATCCAAGGGTTAGTGATGATCGACATGAGAAACCACTTAAGGCAAAGGACAAAGGGAAGTCACATGCGATCACTATTGGCGATGTTGAATATGACAACAATGTGGTGGAATGATTAAGTGTTTATGTAATGGGATTCCAAAATAATGTTGTATATAGTATCGTGGAATATTGGAATATTTAGGTATTGGTATATTGTGGTTTTCAATGGTACCGGTAACCATGGAATGTGATTGAGATATTTTTGGAAAAAAAAGATGATATGCGCATAATGAAAGGAAAACGAGAAAATGAAATGTTTGATCGTATTCATGAGCTCATGACTGATATAAGGAGAAGGTTATATCATGGTTTGAGTATATAGAATTTTTGGATTTTGGTATGTGGAAAGAGTTAACTTGTGACTGCATTCATGTTTTCACTAAGGTTCAATGGGTATTCATTATTCAAGAGAATACATGATTAAGGTATTCACATGTTTTTAATTTGACCAACAAGACATATCTTATGATATATGGGGATCAACGATGGTATTAAATATTTGGTAATCATTTTCACTATATTATGAGACTGGACTTCAGTATTATGGATAAGCCTAAAGATTGGAATTGATTATGTTGGACATAAGTTAGTATTGTTTAAGGATAGAAGTTTTTTCGATATTATTGATGGGATGTTATAGTAATATAGTTTTAGAAAAAGGACAACCTAAAGGACGGGCGACAGCCCATCACGTCGGACAAGGCCGTGGGAATCAGACCCACAACTGAAGTGTGAATGGCCTTTATCTCCTACCACTGGCCTACAGGGAGACCATGTTTAGTAGAAACTAGTTTTATTATATTAAGCAGTATGATATATGAAGTATAAGTTCATTTTAGGAACCATATATCATTAATCTCACTATAGATGGACTTATGTATTTTTTGATAACTTTTCTAACCTTTTGTTTGAGACAGATGGAATGACCCATCAATCCATCACATGATCTGCTAACACGTCACGAATGACAAATTCAACTTCATTTCCTTAAGAGATGAAGTGGAAATTTTCCAAAGAACGACTAACGGTGAGACTATACCGAAATAACGAAAGTATTTCTTCAAATTCCAATTTCATCAACTTTAGGGAAACGATATTGAAAACCAAAAATGTTGTCCTAGTGCTCTTATATCTGATGAATCAGATGGTACCTTAGATCGTCACAAATTTATGGGTTTTTGATTTCTGGCTTTTCCATAGCCATGTTCTCTACCACTCTCCATCAGAACATGATGGTTAGATTTCTCTTTCATATCCATATTTTCACCTATGTGGAAACACAGTGATTAGTTTATTTGGGTAACCGTTATGTTTCATACTTTTAAATATTGGTTTTGGTATTCCTTTTTACGATGTGGTTTTCTATCAAAGAATCTTTCAAATAGTAAACCATTTATAACCGCGATGAATTTCGAGGGAGAAATTCATTTTAAGGGGGGTAGAATGTAACACCCCGAGATTTTATGAAAAATATTCTTTTTAATTTCATTAATGTCTTGTGTTGTACGCTATACCAAAAGGAGTTTGCTCAAAACACATCCTTGACTTGCCTTGCATTACATGCAATCACGACTTTCCGCTATAGCGTGTGTTGTACGCAATACCATGTTTCGCTAAACAATGATATGCTATTAAAATATTATTAAAACTAGCTGTTATGAATAATAATAACAAATTTTTGAAATTTTGTAAATTTTATTTTTCCAAATGGACTTCATTTTTTGGTTAGGAATATAAAAATTAGCTTAGGGTGATATTTTGGTACGTTTCGGATAACATTCATTTTCTGATGAATAGTGAAAATTACTAAATTTTAATTAAAAAAAACCTTTTTAATCAAAATAATTAATAGTGATAAATTATTAATTTGAGTGGTTTTAAAGTTTATTTAGAATATATTTTTACAATTTAATACAATGTTGGTCATTGGATTTAATTCTACATTTAAACCAGACACAAACAAGTGTCTATCTTTCGATAGTTATTATCTCTTAAGAACACACTATTTGTTTTGAAGACAGGAATTAATTTTTAAATTAATTAATGAAACTGATATGTTTCTAATTTGATAAAATAGACATCATTTTTGAGTTCATAATATCAAATATATCTTAGGCCTATTTTTTGGTATTTTTCTGGAAACTCTTATTTTTTGATGAATAGTGAAACCACTAAGTGGTAGTTAAAAAAATGAATTTTTCATAAAACATAATTTTACCGCTTCTATGAGTGGAATTTCAAAACTCCGAGAGCCACGGTTGATGTTATTAAGTAAAATGTGGTTCAATGAGATGAAAATAATTTTTGGTGAATAGTAACTTTTTACTTTTTTTTCCACGGTTAAAAGTTAATAGGGTAATTATGGGTAAAAATGTTATTATTATTAACCTAACACATGTCCTAATTCTATTGGATAAGTTTAATTAGACCAAAAACAACATTATGAATAAAATATGATCATTTAGGCCCACTTGGATTAGATTAGGACATTTATTATTAATTTATTTAAAGAGGGGTTAAAATAGTTAAAATCAATGTTTAATAAGTAAATAATTTTTAATATAGGGTTATACATAAGATAAACTCGACTATAAATACTCATTAGAAAGATAAAGATATTTTCTACATAATGATATTTTATTTATAATTTTTAGACATTAAATAAATTAATTTATTTATGACACAATGATGATGCAGTAATTACCATAATAGTGAAAAATTATAATAATTGATATTATTAATACCCAAATAAATATAATTTGAGACGTTTTATGAATTAGACTAATTTTCTAGGTTAATATGACATGTTAGTATTGATTTAATTAACTTTTTTCGAACTAATCATTCTGTTATGATTTTCAAAAAAATCAATTACTAAATAGTGTCAAAATTGACATAAAATAGTTTTTAAAACAAATATTATATTATTAATTCCTAAAAATCTAATGTTCGGCCAAATGACTTAGATAAGATTATATATATTAATAATAAACAACTTGGGGTTCGTTTGGATAGTTATAGTAAGTTTATTAACCTTATAGTGTTAGAACACAAGAAGACACGGTAAAAGTAAAATTATTTAACTTAATGTTAAATCTAAATGATAAGGTTAAAATAGGAACCTAAACTTGTCTAAATTCTATTGGATGAGATTACTTAGATCCATCCCCACCTTAGCTTCGAAATAAATCAATTTTGAGCTATTTAAAACCGAATATGACTTTATAATAAAATAATATTTTTAGTTTTCCAAAGGAGGCCCTCTCCTTCCTTATAAAAGGGCACCTCCTCCCTCTCTTCCTCACACAACTTTGAGCCTTCAAGCTCGGCCAAACCCTGACAAATTCTCTTATCCACTTCCCTAGCATGATCCTAGAGGTTCTGGTCTTCCTCAAAGACCAATTTTAGTGCCCTAAAAGGAGATCTCAAAGAGGTGGTTCAAAGAATAGGTAATGTCCGTTACGGATTTATTCAACTTTATTTCTTCTTCAACTTCTTCTTCCTAGGTTGTTTTATTATGAAGTAATAACATCAGTATCATTCATATACTGATATGTTATTATAAGTATGAAACAACCCTATTTCACCATCTATCCATCCTACGGAAAACGAAATCACCGCGCGTGCGTACGTACGGAATACCGTCTCCACGCCGTGGTGAAATCTATTTTCCACCACCACCATACTTGGATGGGTATAATGGTGTAAATAATGACTATATATGACTATTATAAAGTGATATTGATTCTGAAATAGTATACATACACTCCAATACAATTCCACGATCATAGGAACGATATCATCACTCGTGCGTACGTACGGAATACCGTCTCCATGATGTGATGCGACTCGTTCTACATGATCTTCATTTCATAATGATTATATAAATGAATTGAATGAATGAATATGATATATATTTCACTAATAAAATTCTGGAAATGAGGTATCTATAACCTAAAGAGAAGAATAAGAATTTATTCGACAAAACACGAATAAGAACAAAAAGTAATAAACACCCGAATAACATGTAGTAATGAAATATTACTAAGAAGCTAAGAATATGAACATATATGATATCATAACAATAAGTATGATTCTGTAATAATTCAATAACATTATTTAAATCATTATACAGGAGGTTCAGACACTTACGAAGCAAATCAGACCTAAGGTAAGGGATAAATTTTCAATCTCATTTTTATCCGAGATTTCTTATACGTAAGTATTTACTGGGGTTACGTTTATCTTCCATGACCATGTTTTCTAAAAATGATTTCATAATATGTTTACCATTCTTACATGGATGTTTCAAGTCATTTTTACCCTTTATTGACTTTTTACCACATTGTATGAATGGAATCATTCCTTTGGTTACCATATAAGGTACTTTTTGACTTTTCTGACAAAAGTACGAGGAGAATGTTATTTTTAACTTATACGGAAAGACTGGATTTTTAAAACATTATTTCCAAGAAGCTTCCTTTACAAGATTTCAAGTTTATTTTTAATCAACTTCTTTTAGTTTAAAATTGTATGACATATTAAAAAAGGAAAATGTTTTTGAATTTGAAAGGATATTTTCCTCAAGAATGGAGTTCAAGTGTTTTATCAAAATTATTTTCCATCTACGATAATATAGGGTTCTGTTTATATCCCTATTATTACATTGATTTCATTATGTTGTGATGGAATTATTTTAATGAATTCCTTTATCTTATATGAATTGTTTAAGATTCCCATTTTTATTACATGGGTTATGCAATGATGTATGATTTATGATTTTGTGGAACACATAAGAATGGTATCATTATGATATGTGTGGGACCTATATCTCCCTCCAATGCATTGGGTAAAGATTTTATATCTCATGATATAGACATGGATAGAACGGTATGTTATACCGGTTCAGTGAAACAGGACTGAAATGAGGAGTGAACTCGGTTCAGAAATGGACTTTGTCCACTAAGATAGTCTTGGCAATGAGTCTTGACTAACAAGAAATGATTCTCTATAATTATGTGTGTATGCCACAAAGTTTCATGTTCTAAGTTATGATTATTGGGATTTCATTTCACTACTATGATTTATCCCATGTTATGAAATTATTCTCTCTTTTTCATGTTAAGATTTCCAAAATGTTATGTTCTTATGAATATGATCTGATTGATTTTTATTTTGTTTACCCTTACTGAGAATTTGAGCTCACCCTTTTATGTTCTCTTTTCTCCAGGATATAAAGAAAGGTTTTTGGTAAAAAAAAGGGAATATCTTTATGGGAGATGTTGAAGATCTTTCACCACGATTAGAAGATTACGATCTAAGTTTCCAAAGACACTAATCTATTATAGTCCTTGTGTGTCTATTTTTGTTATGTACTAAGTATTCCGAAAAAGTAATGTAATGTCCATGTACGTTAAGCTTCGGGTCTCTACAGTTGGTATTAGAGGAAAGGTTTAGTCAACCTTTGGAAACTAGGATGCGAAAACATTAGTGAGATCCCTAGAGATATTTCTAAGGTATGTCTAGGGATGTCCCTAAGGATAAGTATACGTATAGGATATAGTCTTAGAACTACGGTAACGATCTTAGAATTTAACCTAAGATGTTAGATATTGAAGGTAATCCCCCTTTATTATATTGTTTTCCCTAGCATGATTTTTACCTCTCACACTATTCTTTTTGGGTTTTAGATGATGGCTCGAACCCAAAGGAACTGTGTTGATCAATGTAATGTACAATGCGATGATTTTCCTCCTGAACAAACAAATGTTATGGGAGACAGAGTGCAAAATCTTATTGCTATACTTACACAAGCTATGAATCATTCTGGACTTCCAAATGAGCAGAGAAGGGAAAAATATTATATTGAGTCCTTCATGAGGCAAAGTCCACCTTCTTTCAGTGGGTCTTCTGATCCACTTGTTGATGAACAATGGATCAGTACTACTGAAATGATATTTTCAGTTCTTCAATGTTCTAAGCATGATAAAGTCATCTTAGTAGTGTATCGTTTGGAAGTTGATGTTGATCAATGGTGGAATATTATTAAGAATACGAGGAAAAGGGATGAAATTGAGTCCATGGAATGGGACGAGTTCAAGAACTTATTTTTCAACAAGTACTTCCCTCGTATTCTTCAAACAAAGATGGAGAAGGAGTTTCTTGAACTAAAGAAAAGGGATGATGAATCTGTTGGTATATACGAAGCAAATTTTACAAGGATTTCAAGGTATGCATCTGGATTTATCATCCAACCTGAAAGTAAAGTTGATCGATTCTTCAGTGGCTTAAAACCAAATCCTCGAAGGGCATTAGATATAAGAGACATCAGTAGCTATGAAGAAATTGTGCTTTGTGCTATCAAGGTAGAAATGGAAGTTGGTGTTACTTATCCATCTCATAGTTTTGACAAGAAATGAAAGATGGAGTTCAAGGAGAAATCTCAGAATAATGGTGAAAAGAAGATGAATGTTTCCTTATGCTCAAAGTGTGGAAAGAAGCATGGTGGAGATTTTCTTAAAGGGACAAGTAAATGTTTCAAATGTGGAAAGGAAGGTCATCGGGCATTTGAATGCCGCAATGATGGGAAGAAGATTTCTAATGATGCAAATAAAGGAAGGGATACACAGAAAGAACCTACTACACTTCAATGCTTCAAGTGCAAGGAAATGGGGCATTATGCTAATAAATTCCCTAATACAAGGGTTAGTGATGATCGACATGAGAAACCACTTAAGTCAAAGGACAAAGGGAAGTCACATGCGATCACTATTGGCGATGTTGAATATGACAACAATGTGGTGGAATGATTAAGTGTTTATGTAATGGTATTCCAAAATAATGTTGTATATAGTATCGTGGAATATTGGAATATTTATGTATTGGTATATTGTGGTTTTCAAAGGTACCGGTAACCATGGAATGTGATTGAGATATTTTTGGAAAAAAAGATGATATGCGCATAATGAAAGGAAAACGAGAAAATGAAATGTTTGACTGTATTCATGAGCTCATGACTGATATAAGGAGAAGGTTATATCATGGTTTGAGTATATAGAATTTTTGGATTTTGGTATGTGGAAAGAGTTAACTTTTGACTGCATTCATGTTTTCACTAAGGTTCAATGAGAATTCATTCTTCAAAGAGAATACATGATTAAGGTATTCACATTTTTGTAATTTGACCAACAAGACATATCTTATGATATATGGGGATCGACGATGGTATTAAATACCTGGTAATCATTTTCACTATATTTTGAGAGTAGACTGCAGTATTATGGATAAGCCTAAAGATTGGAATGGATTATGTTGGACATAAGTTAGTATCATTTAAGGATAGAAGTTTTTTCGATATTATTGATGGGATGTTATATTAATATAGTTTTAGAAAAAGGAAAACCTGCAGGATAGGTGACAGCCCTTCGCGTCGGACAAGGCCGTGGGAATCAGACCCACAACCGAAGTGCGACTGGACTTTATCGCCTACCACTGGCCTACAGGGAGTTCCTGTTTAGTAGAAACTAGTTTTATTATATTAAGCAGTATGATATATGAAGTATAAGTTCATTTTAGGAACCATATATCATTAATCTCACTATATATGGACTTATGTATTTTTTGATAACTTTTCTAACCTTTTGTTTGAGACAGATGGAATGACCCATCATTCTATCACATGATCTGCTAACACATCACGAATGAAAAATTCAACTTCATTTCTTTAAGAGATGAAGTGGAAATTGTCCAAAGAATGACTAACGGTGAGACTATACCGAAATCACGAAAGTATTTCTTCAAATTCCAATTTCATCAACTTTAGGGAAACGATCTTGAAAACCAAAAATGTTGTCCTAGTGCTCTTATTTCTGATGAATCATATGGTACCTTAGATCATCACAAATTTATGGCTTTCTGATTGCTGGCCTTTCCATAGCCATGTTCTCTACCACTCTCCATCATAACATGATGGTTAGATTTCTCTTTCATATCCATATTTTCACCTATGTGGAAACCCAGTGATTAGTTTATTTGGGTAACCGTTATGTTTCATACTTTTAAATATTGGTTTTGGTATTCCTTTTTTGATGTGGGTTTCTATAAAAGAAACTTTCAAATAGTAAACCATTTATAACCCCGACGAATTTTGAGGGAGAAATTCATTTTAAGGGGGGTAGAATGTAACACCCCGAGATTTTATGAAAAATATTCTTTTTAATTTCATTAATGTCTTGTGTTGTACGCTATACCAAAAGGAGCTTGCTCAACACGCATCCTTGACTTGCCTTGCATTACACACAAGCACGACTTTCCGCGATAGCGTGTGTTGTACGCAATGCCGAGTTTCGCTAAACAATGATATGCTATTACAATATTATTAAAATTAACTGTTATGAATAGTAATAACCACTTCTTGAAATTTTTTCAATTTTATTTTTCAAAATGGACTTCATTTTTGGATTCAGAATATCGAAATTAGCTTAGGGTGAAATTTTGGTACTTTTCGGATAAATTTCATTTTCTGATGAATAGTGAAAATACTAAATTTTAATTAAAAACAACCTTTTTAATCGAAATAATTAATAGTGATAAATTATTAATTTGAGTGGTTTTAAAGTTTATTTAGAATATATTTTTACAATTTAATACAATGTTGGTCATTGGATGTAATTCTACATTTAAACCAGACATAAACAGGTGTCAATCTTTTGATAGTTATTATCTCTTAAGAACACGTTATTTGTTTTGACGACGGGAATTAATTTTTAAATTAATTAATGCAACTGATATGTTTTTAATTTGGTAAAATAGACATCATTTTTTAGTTCATAATATCAAATATATCTTAGGCCTAATTTTTGGTATTTTTCTGGAAACTTTCATTTTTTGATGAATAGTGAAACCACTAAGTGGTAGTTAAAAAAAATGAATTTTTCATAAAACATAATTTTACCGCTTCTGTGAGTGGAATTTCAAAAACCCAAGAGACACGGTTGATGTTATTAAGTAAAATGTTGTTCAATGAGATGAAAATAATTTTTGGTGAATAGTAAATTTTTTCTTTTTTTTTGCCACGGTTAAAAGTAAATAGGGTAATTAAGGGTAAAAATGTTATTATTATTACCCTAAGACATGTCCTAATTCTATTAGATAAGTGTAATTCGACCAAAAACAACCTTAGGAATAAAATATGATCATTATGCCCACTTGGATTAGATTAGGACATTTATTATTAATTTATTTAAGGAAGGGTTAAAATAGTTAAAATCAAAGTTTAATAAGTAAATAATTTTTAATATAGGCTTATACATAAGATAAATTACACTATAAATACTCATTATAAAGATAAATATATTTCCTACATAATGATATTTTATTTATAATTTTTAAAAATTAAATAAATTTATTTATTTATGACATAATAATGATGCAGTAATTACCATAATAGTGAAAAATTATAATAATTGATATTATAAATACCCAAATAAATATAATTTGAGACTTTTTATGAATTACACTAATTTTCTAGGTTAATATGACATGTTAGTATTGATTTAATTAACTTTTTTCGAACAAATAATTCTGTTATGATTTTCACAAAAATCAATTACTAAATAGTGTCAAAATTGACATAAAATAGTTTTTTAAAAAAATATTATATTATTAATTCCTAAAAATTTAAGGTTCATCCAAATGACTTAGATAAGGTTATATATATTAATAATAAACAACTTGGGGTTCGTTTGGCTTGTTATAGTAAGTTTATTAACCTTATAGTGTAAGAACACAAGAAGACACGATAAAAGTAAAATTATTTAACTTAATGTTAAATCTAAATGATAAGGATAAAATAGGAACCTAAACTTGTCTAAATTCTATTGGATGAGAGGATTTCTATCCATCCCCACATTATCTTAGAAATAAATCAATTTGGAGCTATTTAAAACCGAATATGACTTTATAATAAAATAATATTTTTAGTTTTCCAAAGGAGCCCTCACCTCCCTTATAAAAGGGCACCTCCTCCCTCTCTTCCTCACACAACTTTGAGCCTTCAAGCTCAGAAAAACCCTGCCAAATTCTCTTCTCCACTTCACTAGAATCATCCTAGAGGTTCTGGTATTACTCAAAGATCAATTTTAGTTCCCTAAAAGGAGATCTCAAAGAGGCGCTTCAAAGAAGAGGTAATGTCCGTTACCGATTCATTCAACTTTTTTTCTTCTTCCACTTCTTCTTCTTAGGTTGTTTCATTATGAAGTAATAACATCAGCATAAATCATATACTGATATGTTATTATATGTATGAAACAACCCTATTTCACCATCTATCCATCCTACGGAAAATGAAATCACCGCGCGTGCGTACGTACGGAATACCGTCTCCACGCCGTGGTGAAATCTATTTTCCACCACCACTATACTTGGATGGGTATAATGGTGTAAATAATGACTATATATGACTATTATAAAGTTATATTGATTCTGAAATAGTATACATACACTCCAATATAATTCCACGATCATAGGAATGATATCATCACATGTGCGTACGTACGGAATACTGTCTCCACGATGTGATGCGACTCGTTCTACATGATCTTAATTTCATAATGATTATATAAATGAATTGAATGAATGGATATGATATATATTACACTAATACCATTCTATAAATGAGGTATCTATAACCTAAAGAGAAGAATAAGAATTTATTCGACAAAACATGCATAAGAACAAAAAGTAATAAACACCCGAATAACATGTAGTAATGAAATATTACTAAGAAGCTAAGAATATGACCATATATGATATCATAACAATAAGTATGATTCTGTAATAATTAAATAACATTATTTAAATCATTATAGAGGAGGTTCGGACACTTTTTAAGCAAATCGGACCTAAGGTAAGGGATAAATTTTCAATCTCATTTTTATCCGAGATTTCTTATACGTAAGTATTTACTGGGGTTACGTTTATCATCCATGACCATGTTTTCTAAAAATTCTTTCATAAAATGTTTACCATTCTTACATGGATGTTTAAAGTCATTTTTACCCTTTATTGACTTTTTACCACATTGTATGAATGGAATCTTTCCTTTGGTTACCATATAAGGTACTTTTTGACTTTTCCGACAAAAGTACGAGGAGAATGTTATTTTTAACTTATACGGCATGAATGGCTTTTTAAAAACCTAATTTACAAGAAGATTCCTTTACAAGTTTTCAAGTTTATTTTTAATCAACTTATTTTAGTTTAAAATTGTATGACATGTTAAGAAATGAGAATGTTTTTGAATTTGAAAGGATATTTTCCTCAAGAATGGAGTTCAAGTGTTTTATCAAAATTATTTTCCATCTAAGATAATATAGGGTTCTGTTTATATCCCTATTATTACATTGATTTGATTATGTTGTGATGGAATTATTTTTATGAAGTCCTTTATCTTATATGAATTGTTTAAGATTCCCATTTTTATTACATGGGTTATGCAATGATGTATGATTTATGATTTTGTGGCACACATAAGAATGGTATCATTATGAGATGGGTGGGACCTATATCTCCCTCCAATGCATTGGGTAAAGATTTTATATCTCATGAGATAGACATGGCTGGAACGGTAGGTTATACCGGTTCAGTGAAACAGGACTGAAATGAGGAGTGAACTCGGTTCAGAAATGGACTTTGTCCACTAAGATAGTCTTGGCAATGAGTCTTGACTAACAAGAAATGATTCTCTATGATTATGCTTGTATGCCACAAAGTTTCATGTTGTATGTTATGATTATTGGGATTTCATTTCACTACTATGGTTTATCCCATGTTATGAAATTATGCTCTCTTTTGCAGGTAAAGATTTCCAAAATGTTATGTTCTTATGAATATGATGTGATTGATATTTCTTTTGTTTACCCTTACTGAGCATTTGAGCTCACCCTTTTATGTTTTCTTTTCCCTAGGATATAAAGAAATGTTTTAGGTAAAAAAAAGGGAAGATCTTTATGGGAGATGTTGAAGATCTTTCACCATGATTTGAATATTACGTTCCATGTTTCCAAAGACACTAAACTATTACGGTCCTTGTGTGTCTGTTTTTGTTATGTACTAAGTATTCCGCAAAAGTAATGTAATGTCTATGTACGTTAATATTTGGGTCTCTACAATCAACAACCATCCCATGAGTTAATTAATATGTTATTTAATATTCCATAAACTGAGCTTTATAGGACTTGACATGGAAAAAATAAAGAAATTTGAACTTATAGTGCACACTGTAGGTAGTAAAAAATAATATAAAAATAAAAATGAATGATCACCCATCAGGAAACAAGAAAATTGGACATCAGTAGCTCCTAACCCAAACCAATCAACCAAAAAACAATCCTATAAAAACAACTTATTTAAAAATAATGAACAACTATCAACCTATGGAAACTATTACCATCAATTCCTAAAGAAATATTCCAACCCTATCAAGTTCTCAAAAAATAAAATTTGGGGCTCTACTATCCTAGATGTAACACCCCATGCTTCCACAGTACTTTTCCCTTTGAATAATGTAATGGCTTGCATTGTACGCAACTTCAAGATTCTAACACACCAAAACCAATCAAACTTACCGTTATGAATTGTAATACCTACTTTATGAAATTTTATAAATTTTATCTTTCAAAATAGACTACATTTTTGGATTCGTAATATCGAAATTAGTTTAGGGTGAAATTTTGGTACTTTTTGGATCACTTTCATATTTTGATGAATAGTGAAAATTACTAAATTTTAATTAAAAACAACTTTTTTAATCGAAATAATTAATAGTGGTAAATTATGAATTTGATTGGTTTTAAATTATATTTAGAATATATTTTTACCATTTAATAAAATGTTGTTCAATGGACGTAATTTCGCATTTAAACCAGACATAAACAAGTGTCAATCTTTTGATAGTTATTATTTCATAAAAACACGCTATTTGTTTTGACAACGAGACTTAATTTTTAAATTAATTAATGCAACTTATATGTTTTGAATTTGGTAAAATAGACATCATTTTTGAATTCATAATATCAAATATAGCTTAGGCCTAATTTTTGGTATTTCTCTGAAAACTTTCAATTTTTGATGAATAATGAAAAATTCTGAGTTATAGTTTAAAACCAAATTTTTATTTAAATAATTATTTATTTTATTTAAATTTAATTAAGGTAAAAATAGATACATAATACCTATATAAGTTAAATTTAATTAATTGAAGTTAGTTTAGAATAATTTTAGATATATAAAAATTTTATTGAACTTTTCACCGTCTTTTACCCACCCCTTAGAAGAATTTGGAAATTTACATAAAATGTAATTTTACCGCTTCTATGAGTGGAATTTAAAAAAACAAAGAGAAATGGTTAATATCAAGGAGTAAAATTTGGTTCAATAAAATAAAAATAATTTTTGTTGAATAGTAACTTTTTACTTTTATTTACCACGGTTAAAAGTAAATAGGGTAATTAAGGGTAAAAATGATATTAATATTATCCTAGAAAATGTCCTAATTATATTGGAAAAGTTTATCTAGACCAAAAACAACCTTAGGAATAAAATATTATCATTTAGGTCCACTTGGATTAGATTAGAACATTTATTATTATTAAATTCAAAGAATAGTTAAAAGAGTTAAAATCAAAGTTTAATTACTAAAAAATTTTAATATAGGGTTATAAATAAGATATATTCGATTGTAAATATTAATTAGAAAGATAAAAAGATTTACTACGTAATGGTATTTTATTTAAAAAAATTTGACCTTAAATAATTTAACTTATTTATGACACAATGATGATGCAGTAATTACCTTGTTAGTGAAATATTAAAATAATTGATATTATAAATACCCAAATAAATATAATTTGACACTTTTAATGAATTACAAGAATTTTATAAGTTAATATGACATGTTAGTATTGATTTAATTAACTTTTTTCGAAGTAATAATGCGGTTATTATTTTCAAAAAAATCAAATACCAAATAGTGTCAAAATTGACATAAAAGTGTTCTTAAAAAATATTATATTATTAATTGATACTAAATTCATAAAAATCTAAGGTTCGGAAAAAGTACTTGTATCATAATAGTTTTGTAATTAATGGACCACATGAGGGTCTCTTGGAGGTATATAGTATGTTTATTAACTATATAATATAAAAATAAAATGTGATATGGTAAGTGTCAAACTAATTAACCAAGAGTTAAAACTAAAAGATAGGGTTAATATAATGACACAAACCAGTATAAATTCTATTGGTTGAGTGATTTTGGACCCATAACCACCTTAAAATTTAAATAATCCACTTTGGATCCATTAGAAACAGAATATGAATTTATTATAAAATAATATTTCTAGACTTTCCTAAGGTGCCCCTCCTCCCCCTTATAAAAGTACACCACTTCTAACCAATTATTCACACCTTCAAAGCCTTTTGGTTTGGACAAACCATTCCCAAATACTCTCTCAACTTCTCTCAATTCAACCTAGGGGCCTTAGCTTTGTCAAAAATCCAGACTAATGAGCCATTTTGATCAAATCAAAAGGAAGAACCCGAAGAAGACGTAATGTTTTCATCAACCTTTTTCAAGTTCCTTTCTTCTTCAACTTCTTCTTTATTTGTTATTTATATTCTAAAATAATAAAACCAGTATCATTTATATACTGTGATGTTATTATAAATATGGAACAAACAAATTCATTATTATATCCATCCCTTGAATGACATGTCACCATACGTGCGTACGTACAACCTACTGTCTCCACGTTGTGGTGTAATTGTTATTCAATATATTATTATTTAGATGGGTATAATAATGATGTATAATTCATGTAAATAATAAATATAACATGATAATTATTCTTTATATATGATATACCATCCAATTTTATATTATTTTAATATAAAAAGAATGATATTGTCGCTCGTGCGTACGTACGGACTACCGTCTCCACGAACGCGATGAGATTCATTCCCTGTCATATCTATTTGAGTATAATTCACATTTAATGATTAAAAAAAATGTTTAAGGAATTTATATAATTCTGTATATGAATAATATACAACCTATCCATAACAAACACAGCTTACGTAACAAATAATATAAGGAAAATGAGTAAGTTAACACCCGAAATGACGATAATAGTAAGATATTATTATCAAATCAATGCTAAAAGATCATATATGATATCATATTAATATAAATGATTCTTGTATAATTCAATAAAAATTATTTCACCATTATATAGGAGGTTAAACTACCGTCTTCCAAGGAAAAAGTACAAAGTAAGGGGTTTCTTATCTAACTCTTAATTTCGTGAGAATTCCATCGTTCACCACTTATTTATTACATGTGGTGTATGTGTACTGCCCATGATTGTATTAATTTTGTAATATAATTTAATTTATGTGTATTTAAATCATCATTGTATTATCCTTCTTTCATGTGTGTATGTTTTGTAAGTTACCTAATTGATAAGGGAATTAGAAATTTCAATTTGCACTCATTCGGCTTTAGGAATACATCATTGATTATTTTACTCCAAGATTATGTGTGGAATAACTATTCATTTGATTATGACATAATTTACACACCCCTTTCTGTGTATATAATTTTTATACTCATAATCACTCCATTGATAAATTCTCAAGCCATCAATTTGAACTTGATAAGAGTAATTTTAATTCAATCTCCATTTGCTGAGTTAAATATCCAATTTATTGGTGTTGTTTTTACAAGAATATTTGTGAATGTCATCTGATTGATTTACACAAAATATCCAATCATATTGAGTTTATTTATATTTGTCACACATAATTATGTCTTTGATTTATCCTTAACCTAAGGATATGGTCTTTATAAGAGAATTCATCTCAATTTACATTCTATTGAGACTTCTTTGTTGTTATACACCAAATCACTTTTCTATGATGTATATAATGTACTTTGACATAGTATATCATGAATACCTTTATTCTCATGATATTATAAAGTTTTTATTACCACAATTATTTATATTCAAGTGTCTTTATTTTGGTTAGGAACTCTAACTAAAATATCATTTTAAATGCTTTAAAGATTTATTATTCTAAATCTTTCTCATTAATGTCCAGGTTTTAAAAATGTTTTTAAGGATTTATATATAAGGACATTAATGTTTTAAAATTAAAATTCCTTTTAAAATATTCAAAGTGGTATGTGACACTTTGATTCAATAAAATCTATTTTAGATGGCTTTTTGACAAATAGTGTTAATTTTAATTTTTTTCAAGAAATCGGGGGATATTGCTTTCAATAGTTTGAGGATTATTTTAATCTATGTCAATATCTTTCATTATTCTAAATTGAGGTTAATCTGATGCAATAAAATCTTCTATATTGTATCTAATGAGTTATGTTTGACTGTGGATGTGCTATTTTTATACCATTCATTGTTTTTGGTTAAAAGTATTGACATTCTGTATGCTAGTTTTAATATGAATGTTTATATTATGTTTCAAACTTTTCATATGAGGAATTCATTGGACTTAGTAAGTGACGGGTGGAGCCCGCTATAGCTCCTCGATGCATCGGTAGGTCTCATGAGACAAACTAGTGTCTTGGCCCGGGGCCTTGACAAAATCTTATTTGTAGTCTTCGAACGAGGCCTTGGCTATGTGGTTATGATAGTCTCACATTATGCATTCCGTCATTATGAAAGTGGTTATTGATATTTTCATCTGATTATTCGACTAGTAGAATATAAATGTGAATAATTAAATGGAATTATTTCTCTTTACCCTTTCCATATTATGCTGAAGTTCATGTTTTAATGGCTTTTTCTTTAGTTATACATTGCCTTAAATTTTTATGTTTATTTATGAAAGTTTATGCTATATTGTAATCCTTACTGAGCATCTGAGCTCACCCCTTTCAATTTTTTATTTTTCACAGGATGTGAAGAAGTATTTTATAAATGACCTGTAGGGATAGTATGAGGGGATATGAAGACAATATGTTGTTGTAGTTTTTCACTTATTAATGTAATGTAAACTTTATGAATATATCTAGTGTTTCCAACGATACTAAACTAATAGGACTTTAGAGACTTGGTCTTTTGTGATCATGCCAATGTTATGTAATAATGCACCGACTTTGGGTAACTGGGGTCGGGGTGTTACAGTTGGTATCAGAGGAAGTGTAGTACAAACCTTGGGAGCTAGGTTTCGATAAACTCTGATTAGAGAACATATCCCTAAGATATACTTTGAGGATTAGTATAGAATAACTTCCTAAAATTTTGGTATTGTAGAGATTTTGTGAGTTTTCCGAGAAATACATCTCTATCTGTATACGAGATGGTAGAGGTAGCTCTGGCACAGATGTACCTAGGGGTAAAACCTGAAAACACCTCTTTGAGATAGACTTGAATGGGAACTGGTGCATGACAACGGGCCTTGCTGCACTCTTGGTTACGACACTCCTGGCGGATATTCTTATGATAATTTACATTTTCATTACAAAGAAATTTGAAGTATTATATATAAGATGAGGTTAAATGACCTTGGTTAATCCTAATGTGTTTAAAATTGAGAATATGGTGACATTTTAATCTCTAAATTATTTTATGACTACTGTTACTCAAACAATGCATTCTGGTTTTAGTCAATGGCTGGATTCCAAGGAAGTCATAGTGACTTAGAGAATGATGTACAAGGTGGGAATGGTGGTGTCAATGAGCAACAAAATGGAATGTTGATAGGCGTAAAATATATCGTCCTTATGCCAAATCAATTTTCCAAAAATATGATCAACAATATATATATTAACCAATTCTCGGACTCAAAAAAGAAGAGGAAGGTGATGAATGATTAGAGCTCCAGTAGTGGAGACCATGGAGAAAGGAATCCTCAGTTTCCATCATACAAGAAATGTATAAGGAGACACCCAGGAAAGTGTCTCAATGGGACAAATAATTTTTTTACGTGTGGGAAGGAAGGACATAAAGTGAAGAATTGCCGATGAAAAATGAAGAGTACTATGGAAGAAGATAAAAATGGCCCCAAGAATCCATTTACAGTCATTTTCCTTAAATGTAGGGGACCTGGCCATTACCCGAGTGAATGCCCTATTCTATAGGATATTTTCATTATCAAAGAAGAAGCTATGTGGAAATAAATGGTTGGAGAAGTGTTTAAAAAGTTTTAGTGCTCCTTGTTGATGGGTTTACTTTGGAACAATTTTTTCTTATATTTGTAACCCTGCAGTTTTCCATGTGAGAATGATATTTGAGGAAGAATTATATTTTCTCTTGTGGATATAGTTATAAATAACCATTTGGTTTTATATGATCATTGGTTTTTAGGAAATTACAAGTTATTATAATTTGGGGTGAAAATTCAAGGTATGAGATAAAATTTGTGGTTAAATTGTGTTATGGTTATTTTGAGTAATTTATCTCATTTCGGTAATGCTATAAAATATAGTTTTTTAAAGAGGACAGTACGCAGACATTGTGACAACCTGTCGCGTCGGACAAAGCTATGGGAATCGAACCCACAACCAAAGTGCGATTGGGATTTATCGCCTACCGCTGGACTACGTGAAGTCCCTAGTTAGTGTGACTATTATTTTAGTTAAATGATTTTATTGATCAATAATAAGTTGATTTGGGATCTTATGTCTTATCAAATGAATACCCTTAGTATAGGAAAATGATTTGGTGATTAAGTGATAAATTTTATTTTGGAAGTTGTTCACTTTTTTGGGAACACTATATGCCCAAGGAAAACACAATACTATGGGATTTCATTTTAGGAGTAATGGTGGATTTTTATCTATGTTTTTATTGTGGATTTATAGTGATTTGGGTTATTTATGGAAATTATTAACCTATAATAAAGAATATGTGATTAGGTTAATTAATTTTAGGTATGTGACTTTAAGAGTAGTTGATGTCATTTGCAGATACAATTTAATGTGGAAGACTACATTCTTATAAGTTTTGGGTTTCAATATTAGTTTGGATTATATTGAAGGATTTTAAGGACAATTGATTATTGAATGGTATTTATTTAACTTTGGGGTATTGTTAGTATAATTTTAGAAATTAAGATTAGTGTTTTTTTCTCTAATTGAATATCTATTTGGGGGATCATCAGATCTTATACTAACCGTTTTGGTTTTGATCAATCTCTAAATACAATGTAAATATAATGTTTATCCTATGTGGATCATGTTATTCTATAAAAGTTTATTCTATCTCTTCCAGTGTGACCAAGTCTTATTGAATACTCATCGTTCAAAAAAATGAGTTAGTGGTAGAAATTTATTAAAGAATGAAACTAAACTTAAGAAGTAAGTATATCTCTTTATGTTCTTAGTCAATATCATAAATGAATTCCTCGTCCTTATTTAATGTAACTTAAAACAAAAAATGTTGTCCGTTTACTTTTCCTACTGGGAGACTAATGACCATTTGTCCCAACACAAGTTTGTGGTTTTCTTATTTTTAACTTTCTCCTGATCATGTTTTCTAACCCTCTCCATCAGAACTTGACACTTAGTTTATCGTCCATATCCATATTTTTCTACAAGGAATCCTAGTATGGGTTATCTTGGGTGACCTTTATACCTCTCTTTCTTTATTTTAAAGTGATAGTTTTATTGAATATTTTTCCAATGTGGGGCTTTCCATTATATTATCAATCCCAATTTTAAACAAATTTCGAGGACGCAATTTATTGAAGGAGGGGAGAATGTAACACCCCAAACTTCCACGGTACGTTTCCCTTTGAATAATTCAATGGCTTGCATTGTACGCAACTTCGAGATTCTAACACACCAAAACTAATCAAACTAGCCGTTATGAATTGTAATACCTACTTTTTGAAATTTTATAAATTTATATTTCAAAATAGACTTCATTTTTGGATTCGTAATATCGAAATTCATTTAGGGTGAAATTTTGGTACTTTTCGGATAACTTTCATATTTTGATGAATAGTGAAAATTACTAAATTTTAATTAAAAACAACTTTTTTAATCGAAATAATTAATAGTGATAAATTATGAATTTTAGTGGTTTTAAATTATATTTATAATATATTTTTACCATTTAATACAATGTTGGTCATTGGACGTAATTTCACATTTAAACCAGACATAAACAAGTGTCAGTCTTTTGATAGTTATTATTTCTTAAAAACATGCTATTTGTTTTGACAACAGGGCTAAAATTTTAAATTAATTAATGAAACTTATATGTTTTGAATTTGGTAAAATAGACATCATTTTTGAATTCATAATATCAGTTATAGCTTAGGCCTAATTTTTGGTATTTTTCAGAATACTTTCAATTTTTGATGAATAGTGAAAAATACTGAGTTATAGTTTAAAATGAAATTTTTATTTAAATAATTATTTATTTTATTTAAATTTAATTAAGGTCAAAATATATACATAATACCTATATAAGTTAAATGTAATTCATTGAAGTTAGTTTATAATAATTTTAGATATATAAAAATTTTATTGAACTTTTCACCTTCTTTTACTCACCCCCTAGAAGAATTTGGAAATTTACATAAAACGTAATTTTATCGCTTCTGTGAGTGGAATTTCAAAAATCTGAGAGACATGGTTAATATCATGGAGTAAAATGTGGTTCAATAAGATAAAAATAATTTTTGGTGAACAGTAACTTTTTACTTTTATTTACCATGGTTAAAAGTAAATAGGTTAATTACGGGTACAACTTATATTAATATTACCCTAACACATGTCCTAATTCTATTTTAAAAGTATATATAGACCAGAACAAACCTTATGAATAAAATATTATCATTTAGGTCCACTTGTATTAGATTAGTACATTTATTATTATTTAATTCAAAGAAGAGTTAAAAGAGTTAAAAGCAAAGTTTAATTACTAAAACATTTTTAATATAGGGTTATACATAATATATATTCGATTGTAAATATTACATAGAAATATAAAAATATTTACTACATAATGGTATTTTATTTCTAATTTTTAGACATTAAATAATTTAATTTATTTATGACACAATGATGATGCAGTAATCACCTTATTAGTAAAATATTAAAATAATTGATATTATAAATACCCAAATACATATAATTTGAGACTTTTAATGAATTTCACGAATTTTATAGGTTAATATGACATGTTATGATTGATTTAATGAACTTTTTTCTAAGTAATCATGCAGTTATAATTTTCACAAAAATCAAATACGAAATAGTGTAAAAATTGACATAAAAGTGTTTTTAAAACAAATATCATATTATTAATTGATATTAAATTCTTAAAAATCTAAGGTTCGGGAAAATGACTTGTATCATGGTATTTGTATCATTAATGGACCACTTGGGGGTCTCCTGGAGGTATATATTAAGTTTATTAACTATATAATATAAAAATACAAAGTGACATGGTAAGTGTCAAACTAATTAACCAAGAGTTAAAACTAAAAGATAAGGTTAATATAATGACCCAAACCTATATAAATTATATTTCTTGAGTTTTTTTGGACCCATCCCCACCTTAAACTTTTAATAATCCACTTTGGATCCAAAACAAACGAATAGGAATTTATTATAAAATAATATTTCTAGATTTTCCTTAGGTGCCCCTCCTTCCCCTTATAAATGTACACCACTTCTAACCAATTCTTCACACTTTAAAATAATTTTGGCCCAGCAAAACCCTAACCAAATACTCTCTAAAATTCCCTCAATTCAACCTAGAGGCCTTAGTTTGGTCAGAAATCCAACCTAAGGAGCCCTTTGGATCAAATCAAATGGAAGAACCCGAAGAAGAGGTAATGTTTTCACCACCCTTTTTCAAGTTCCTTTCTTCTTCAACTTCTTCTTTCTTTTCTATTTCTATTCTAAATTAATAACTACAGTATCTTCTATAAACTATGATGTTATTATAAATATGGAAGAAACAACTTCATTATTCTGTCCTTCCCTTGAATGACATGTCACCATACGTGCGTACATACGGCCTACCGTCTCCATGTTGTGGTGTAATTGTTATTCAATATATTATTATTTATATGGGTATAATAATGATGTATAATTCATGTAAATAATAAATATAACATGATAATGATTCTGTATATATGATATACCATCCAATTATATATTATTTTAATATCAAAAGAATGATATTGTCGCTCGTGCGTACATACGGACTACCGTCTCCACGAACGCGATGAGATTCATTCCCCATCATATCCATTTGAATATAATTCTCATTTAATTATTAAAAATAATGTTCAAGGAATTGATATCATTCTATATATGAATAATATAAAACCTATCAATAACAAACATGGCTTACATAACAAAGAATATAAAGGAAAATGAGTAAGTTAACACCTGAAATGACGATAATACTAAGATATTATTAACAAATCAATGATAAAAGATCATATATGATATCATATTAATGTAAATGATTATTTTATAATTCAATAACAATAATTTCACCATTATATAGGAGGTTAACCTACCTTATACCTAGGAAAAAGTACAAAGTAAGGGGTTTCTTATCTCACACTTAATTTCGTGAGAATTCCATTGTTCACCACTTATTTATTGCATGTGGTGTATGTGCACTTCCCATGATTGTATTAATTGTGTAATATACTTTAATTTATGGGTATTTACATCATCATTTAATGATCCTTCTTTCATGGGTGTATGTTTCGTAAGTTACCTAATCGATAATGGAATTTGAAATTTCAATTTGTACTCATTCGGCTTTAGGCATACTTCATTGATTATTTTACTCCAATATTATGTATGGAATCACTATTCATTTTATTATGTCATAATTTCCACTCCCCTTTCTGTGGATATGGTTTTTATACACATAATCACTCCATTGATTAATTCTCAATCCATCAATTTGAACTTGATAATAGTAATTTTAACTCAATCTCCATTTGTTGAGTTAAATATCCAATTCATTGGTGTTGTTTGTACAAGAATATATGTGAATGTCATATGATTGATTTATAATAAATATCCAATCATATTGAGTGCATTTATATTTTTCACACATAATTATGTCATTGATTTATCCTTAACCTAAGGATATGGTCTTTATAAGATAATTCATCTCAATTTATATTTCATTGAGACTTCTTTGTTGTTATACACCAAATCACTTTTATATGGTGTATATAATATACTTTGACATAGTATATCATGAATACCTTTATTCTCATTATATTATAATGTTTTTATTACCTCAATTATTTATTTTAAAGTGTCTTTATTTTGGTTATGAACTCTAACTAAAATATCATTTTAAATGTTTTAAAGATTTATTATTCTAACTCTTTCTCATTAATTTCCATGTTTTAAAAATGTTTTAAAGGATTTATATATATATAGACATTAATGTTTTAAAATTAAAATTCCTTTTAAAAGTTTCAAAGTGGTATGGGACACTTTGATTCAAAAAAAACTATTTTAAATGGCTTCTTGACAAATAGTGTGAATTTTAAATGTTATCAAGAAAAAGGGGGATATTTCTCTCAATAGTATGATGATTATTTTAATCTATGTAAATATCCAACATTATTCTCAATTGAGGTTAATCTGATGCAATAAAATCTTCCATATTGTATTGAATGAGTTATTTTTGACTGTGGATTTGCTATTTTTATACCATTCATGGTTTGTGGTTAAAAGTATTGACATTATGTGTGGTAGTTTTAATACGAATGTTTATGTTATGTTTCAAACTTTTCATATGAGGAATTCATTGGACATAGTAAGTGACGGGTGGAGCCCTCTATAGCTCCTCGATTCATTGTTAGGTCTCATGATACAAACTAGTGTCTTGGCATGAGGCCTTGACAAAATCTTATTTGTAGTCTTGGCATGAGGCCTTGGCTACGTGGTTATGATAGTCTGGAATTATTCCTTCCATCATTATGAAAGTGGTTATTGATATTTTCATGTGATTATTCGACTAGTAGAATATCCATGTGAATAAGTAAATGAATTATTTCATTTTATGCTTGTCATATTATGCTGAATTTCAAGTTTAAAAGGCTTTTGTTTTAGTTATACATTGCCTTAAATTTTTGTGTTTATTTATGAAAGTTTCCACTATATTGTTATCCTTACTGAGCATCTGAGCTCACCCCTTTCAATGTTTTATTTTTCTCAGGCTTTGAAAAAGTATTTTATGAATGACCTGCAGGGATAGTATGAGGGTATATGAAGACAATATGTTGTTGATGTTTTTCACTTATTGATGTAATGTAAACTTTTTGAATATATCTAGTGTTTCCAAGGCTACTAAACTAATCTGTCTTTCGAGACTTGATCTTTTGTGATCATGCAAATGTTATGTAATAATGCACCGACTCTGGGTAACTGGGGTCAGGGCGTTACACTAGAGAATTCATACTTATTATGATAACATGTTTTTTGCACATGAATTCAAGGTGAAACCAAGAACATAACTCCAAGGAAAACATGTCTTTAACAAATAAGGATGTTTTTCCACAATCACAAACATTTATTTATAATATAAAATATTCTCTTTATAATATTGAATTAATTCATTCATTATTGATAGGTTCTACAAATAAGAAACCAAATATTAGTGGCTAAAAATAACCAAGAATCAAACATAAACATGATTCATATAATAATTCCATAATCAATTATTTCTAATAAATAATGGTAATTAAATTTATGTTCGTATTTTATTATTAACATTATATTTTATTTCCTTAAATTTTTTATCCAACTTTAAATCATCAATCATTATTAGGAAAAGAAATCATAGAAAATATATAGAACACTATCTAGAAAATTGCAAGAGGCACTGTCGACTTAACATCACCAAATGTGATAAAAACATCTCCTTCCATATTTCATTATTCCATAGATATTAATATTATTATCTTTATTAGGTTTATTATACCACTACATAGAGAAGTTTAATCATAATACTTTCACATTAATAAAAAATAAAAATACGTAATGCATCCTCTATCATAATTCAACTCTTTAAGAAAACACTACTGCCAAATGAAATATTAAAGGAATCAATAAGCACCCAATTTGAATGAAAACACCTTAGAACCTATTCACAATAATCATCATCATGTAATTATATATTATCATCCTAGAATCAGGAAATCCTCACCAAAATAACATTCATAATGAAAGTAGATAAGGAATAAGAAGAGAAAAGGAGAATTGATTACCTTAATTCATGAGATATTGATCTTAATGGAATAAGTGGTCTAAACACCAATTAGAAAATGGATGGAATGGTCTAGGAGGTTATGTGGGTCATCTAGGGATCAATGTATGAAAATAAAAACCCAAAAAAAATAATTCTAGAACCTTTATATAGTGAAGAATCCTGAACAACCTCTACTATGGTGTGTTAACCTACATTATGATCATGGTGCCTATGGTTGATGTAAAATATGATTTTTCATTCTTTTAAACACCAATATTAGTTTTCCATAAACCTCATATTAACTATTCTTTGACAAGAACCATGTCAGGAACCACAACATATAACATGGTGTTTCAAACACGCAGATGGCCATTATGACTACCTTTTGTGGCATAGTGGAAAATCCTTAGTCATTTTAGCTTGCCATGAATATTATTTTGTGAGAACAAACTCATAATTTATTTCCTCATCATGAAACTCGGAGTCTCCTCAAAAACAAGATGCCAAACCTAATAATATAGAATTTCATAAATCCCTATTTCCCATTAAGAAAATCATGAATATCCCGATGAAACCATACTATCCATTATGACATGTATCTATTCCCTATTTTCCATATGGAATAATTCCGATTAAAATTCCCAAAAATAGAAACTTTTTCTATTTAACACCCTGTAATGCACCAAGAACCACAAGAATAACTCAAGTTTCCAAATCTCCAAAATGACCAACACAAAGACAACCAAGATCCACGAACAAAAACCAAAATGGGATCCCCACTACTAGAACCACACATACCACCATGGTGTAGTGATCCTATAGATGTAAAAATATTAACTGTTACCTTTTAAATGATTCTAAACTCCCCCTTGACATGTCTAAGATTTGAGAAAATGCAAAGGGGTATCAGGAAAACAAAGTCCTTACTTAAGATACCTTTGTATCAATTAACATCTACAAGAATTTAAAAACCCTATAAGAAGTAAATAGAATTATAGACCAATAAACCACACTATGAGACACCTCTCAAACATATCACTATAATAAAAACACAACTAGTACATTATAGTAACAAATAATATTAACACATAACCTCAACAACAATTTCAGAAATCAACAAGGGTTGAACATAACATCTCAAAAAAATTAAAATGTTGAGAAACTCAAGATATTTAGTGCACATTTATGACTCTTGGTCCCATGTACTATACTCTATGAGACCATACTACCAACTAAAAAATAAAAGGAATAATATTCTTACACAAAACCTTCTCTTAATGGTCCTGACTCTCAATAGACTTTTCATAAAAGGTTTCATCATATTCCACTTGTAACTCACACCAAAAAATGGCATGGGAATGATCATGAAGATACTGATGAATCTGTGAAACATGAAGGAAATCATGTATCAAGATCATCTATGGGGGAAAGTCTAATCGATATGAAACAACTCCAACATACACTGACACCTTAAAAGGTATAACAAATTCAAGTGAAAATAATACTCCCACTATTGAACCTTTACCTCCCACAACAACCAAACACCTTCAAGAACACTTAGTCTTGAACATAAAACACTATAAGCCTCATCTTATGATCTTCATAGAACATATGATGATCCTATGCCACCTTTATTCACACATTTATCACTTGAGCCTTATCTATTATGTTTTATACAAATTATGGTGTGAGAGTAGCTTTCTATATGAACTTGGTCTAACATAATGGATTTCATTATGGTTATACATACAATAACATTGAATATGTCCATGCCAATGATAGAGTGATATTTTTTATTATAATAAAAATCCATCAATGTTAAGTTCCTAACTCAAAAATCTTAAAAATAATGAATGCATTCACACACCATGTATTATAAATTCTTTATAGTTCGTTCTCTTTGACTATCTATTTGTAGATGAAATGTGAATCTAAAAAATAAATGAGAGTTAAGATAACACTAGAGTCCTCTCTTAACAATGGAGGTAAAAATGGGATCATGATTACTGATTATTAACTTATGGACTTTGTGGATCCTCACCACCTCCTCCATATATGACCCTGATAAAATATCCACCAAGATCAACTCCATAATCACTATAAAATAAGATTAAATTTTCATGTAGTCCATGATCACACATAGTACATAAAAACCTCCTTGAGATAAAGTAAAATCGATGATGAGGTCCACTAAGATGTCCTATAACTTAAATTAGGTAACATTGAGTGGCTGAAGAAACCCAACTGAAACATGATTCTCAACATTCTACCAGTAAAAAATAACACATTGATCCTTGAACTTGAAAACTAACCAATTCTACCCAGCCACAAAAAATAAACTCCCAATGTGTGATACATATTATCCATAATATGATGTGATTACTAAGTTTAACTATGAAACTTATATAGAACCACATAATGCATTTATAATGAAAAAAATACTCTCTTGAAACAACACCCAAAATCCAACATCCTCATACCATCTCTCAAGAGAGTCGCTAAAAACAACATTATCTCACCAAACCACCACCTAAGAATACTGTATATGGGACTCCAACACATTTTTCACCAAAGATGACTACACCATTATTTTTTAAAGACACTATCTACTATCCCCTTATCCTATATCAAATTGCAACACTGAAAGCCCCATATCACTCTCCGCATATCATCAGACTCACACATGATATCTCCGTGTAAATTCTCTCTCAAATATTCATCCATAACATCACATTCCCTTGGGTTTATATAATATAGAAGTCATAATACTATATGAATTCTATCCTTCATCAATTTTTCAAATCCAAATAAAACTAGGAGAAGATATACATCACGCTCTTGTGATATGTGAAGACCATAAAGCACTCCGGAGTGAGGTAAGGTCACCAAGACATCATAGTAAACAAAAAGGAACCAAACTCAAGATCATGGGAATAGTAGTTACATTAATGATTATATAACTACTGATACCCATAATAGGTGACTTATCACTACTACATTATACCACAAACTATGAAATAATAAAAAGCTTCACAATAGAGCTCAAATGAAAAACCCTCCTCTAGTAAATGAGGAAAAGGATCGCTGAATATATTATATTTCAAGTTACTTGAAATTAACCTTGAACTATTCTTTCCAGGAGATAAATAAGTCCTTCCTCATTTGAAATATCATATGAGTTATAATATGAGATAAGGTGGGTGTGAACCTTTAGTAATAACTCAAGAAAACTTAACACTATATTAACATTCTTGGGGGATACCCAAGAAACAACTACATCAATATTCGAAGGATCCATGTTTTCTCCACACTGTGACACTAAATTCCATAGGAAACTGACCTATTGGGACTAGAAATAACAATTTTATGGCTTCCCAAAATAGAATATGGTACTAAAGATCTCCAAAAACAACATAAAAATTCTTAGTGCGCTCCTCATCAAAACTCAAATACACACAAATGTCATCAAAAACACGCCCAAAAACTGATATAATAATTAACATAACACGTGATTCATCAATCCCATAAATATGGAAGGATATTTCCTGACCCATAATGATATTACAATGAAATAATAATTCCCATAATGAAATTAGAAATATGCCTTTTGAATATCCTCATCCTTCATTTTTATATGATGATATCTTGATAAAAATTGATCTTTGAGAACCAACTATGTCCCTTTAGATGAATGAATAATTCATTAATTTAAGTGATAAGATAGATATTTTCACTATTAACATGTTCAATTATAAATAATCAATACACAAATCAATATTTTCATCTTCCTTCATCCCAAATATAACCAGACCACCACATGGAGACACACTAGACCAAATAACATCCACTATAAAAGGTCACCAATATAAATATGTAGTTCTCACAACTCAAAAGGTCCCATACTATATATATAAATCAATATTGGATTGACACCCAAATTTAACTTTATCCCAAAATTGATCTCATGTCTATGGGGTAGTTTTATAACCTCTTTTGGAAATAAATTCGGGTACTCTTTAACAACTATGGGAAACACCAGATGTTGATCCTCTATAGAACTCAATATCAGATCATCCTTTATGGAGGAAATTAACTCAACATTCCTTTGACCCATATAAGGATCTAAATCACCAACAAAAACAACCTCCTTTTCATTAGAATCATATAATATAATGCGTCTCCTAAATTAAAAAATAACAACATACACAGGATACTTCCAATATATGTCAAGGATGATGTCATATATCTAAATCCATAAACAAAATAAATCTCTCAAAGGGAGATGATACCCCATAAAAAACTCACAATATCTTCACACATTATATAATCTTTCTCAACCTCAAACTAGCATAGTCAATTCCAAGGTAATTGGTTTTCATTCAACAGCATTTCTTAAAGCATGAACTAGGGCATGTGTAATGAAGTAGTGCATAGCTCCCAAATCAAGCAATTTATACACCCAAATAGAATATATATTGTAATACCAAACATAATGTCTATCTCACCCAGTTCTAGCAACTCAAAAGAATTTTTTTGTCCACATATGGATCCATGACCATTCTTGACCTAATGGTAATGACATATATGGTCTCACTATGCTGGTTGTCATTGAGGATGAAGGGAATCATGTGGCTATCCTATTACCCACATATCCTCTCTATTGATAAAAAAATATGAGGCACCCCAATACTATTTCGTACTTAGAGGGTATTATTATAATGACTGAGCATGTTTGGTCTGCAATATCTACACTAAATATAAATTAATGTCAATAACTCTTTCTTTCAATGTCCACAACCTAAAAATACAAAACCATCCATGATTGATTTTATTGTAGGGGTCCAATAACTATTATAACTAGTGAAGTTTTGTGATGAAGTATGAAACAAAATCCTTACCATATGAAGCTTATGATGACCATCCAACTAAGAAATTCTTACCACAACTTTTCTTCACAGAGAGTCCTGAAGACTCCCCTCCCTTTAGGATATGGTTCAAACTAGAAACCTCTCAATAACCTCTATGATCTCCAGTATTTGGAGATATGTTGGAAACCTGAATGGGGTCACCTAGAGATTGATCCTTAGATAAAAAACCTCTTAAAAGTGCTTCACCATAGCCTCTGATTTATAATAAGGTCCAAATCATTATAATATAAGTTATTATTCCAAATACTAATCTCCCACATGATGGAATTTCCCTAGTGGAGAGTTAGGAACTAAAACCAAAAATCCTCCTTCATAGTAGAAGAAATCTTTTTTCCTGATAATCATTATGAAACACCTCCTATAAAATGGAAAAATACTTATGATACCTAGGGAAAGATAACTGCAATGGCCAGGCTACCCCATACAATATAGTCACATTGAATAAAACCCAATGCTCTCATTGAGAATAGACAAAACTAAAAGAAATGTCCACCTCCTCCAACCAAGACTCAGACTCATTATATGAAATAAATCCCTTATTATTCTATAAACTTTGGCATTGATACTCTAAGACTATCCTCCTCCAAGATTCATCATCATATATCTCAACTCTATGATGACTAGCTAGTACATCTTCCTAAACATATTCGACATGAACTTGATGTGGATGTTGACCCATATCCATTCCTATTAAATAAATAATTTCAAGGACTCATAAAAATTGAATATATAATATTTAAGGTTAATAAATTATTTCAATTTCAACATAATTATAATTTTCTACAGAATAAAAACAGAAGGGTAATCAATTATCATTATTGATCATTGCCTAAGTCTCTACCCCATATACATAATTAATTCACTTATCATTCCTAGTTAATTTATATTACTTGTGTCAGGTCATAGTGAGGCATATTATTCAGTGTCCTAGATGACATCCCTTCTTTACATCATAATTTTTTTGTTGACACTATTTCCTAACCAACCTATGTAATCCTCACTAATTCCTACCTCCAAAAATCATCCCATCTATCCAACAATATCTCAGATACCACTCATTCAAAACTCCCCCTCTACTTGTACCCCTCCTAGGCTAGTAGTGAATATGGGGATCACCCCCAAAGCCCCCCACCAAAAGGTTGTTGGTTGGGAACAAGCATTAAGGGTATAAAATTCATAGAAATGGGAGGCATTTCCCTCTTTATATAAATTTAAGGATAAGAGAAAAGATGAAAACAATATGATAATACCATAATAAAAATAAATAAGGTATCCCAATACATGATATATATATATTATAAAACTGGAAAATAATAGGGAATAAAAAAGATAAATCATAGCCAGTGACCATGAACTCCAAAATCTCATAAAACCCCACTCTGAGCTTATAATGTCCATATCGATCACCAACCAAGTCATGCATACCTATAAAACTGTTTATATATATATAAGGTGAGTTTATTGGTATTCTCATAGGATCCTCTCCAAAAACTCTCATGAAAATATAGAAAAGGTATACTAAATCCCAATGAATAATGAAATGAAACCAACTCATCACCTAAATAGGTAAAAAAAAATTCTTATACTCACTAAGTCTCACTTACCAAGTATTTCAAAAATGTGAGTCATTTTATATAAAATAATAAATATAATAATTTTACCCTACCTCTATACCCCTAATTTTTTTGCTCTCATTCCCCAACACGAAATGTCTTGTTCTACAAGACTATCTAAATATCATGTCACCTTAGAAGTGGGTCGAGCCTCGGAACTACCTGAACCAATATTGTGTAGGTTTTGACATCTAATGTTGGGTATTAGTATATATATATAAATATATCCATGTCATCAGATCATCCATAACTAAGTTTTAATTCTAAAAGGCACTCTATCCTTTGTATCATGAATTACATCTCAATCCCTCACAGAACATGCAAGCACACCTATAGGAAACCATAATCACTATATAAGAAATATATATACATAAAATAACCCAAATATTATAAAACCTATAAAAATATTTATGGTAAAATTTAGATCCATGAAAACCCTTTTAGACACATACATTACACCTTAACCCATTAAATTATACGTACACCTACAAATCATGATACACTATAGGGAGACTAGTTGTAACACCCGAGACTTTTATGAGAAATATTTTGTTTTTAAATCATCAAAGGAATCTTTCACTATACAAAACACTATATTGTCTTGCTTTACACGCAATCGCGACCTTCCTCGATAGCTTGCGTCGTACACAATACCGAGTTTCACTAAACAATGATATGCTATTAAAATATTATTAAAACTAGCCGTTATGAATAGTAATAACCAATTTTTAAAATTCAATAAATTTTATTTTTCAAAATGGACTTCATTTTTGGATTCGGAATATCGAAATTATCTTAGGGTGAAATTTTGGTACTTTTCGGATAACTTTCATATTCTGATGAATAGTGAAAATTATTAAATTTTAATTGAAAACAAATTTTTTAATCGAAATAATTAATAGTGATAAATTATTAATTTGAGTGGTTTTAAAGTATATTTAGAATATTTTTTTACAATTTAATACAATGTTGTTCATTGGATGTAATTTCACATTTAAACCAGAAATAAACAAGTGTCAATCTTTTGATAGTTATTATCTTTTAAAGACACGCTATTTGTTTTGACGACGGGAATTAATTTTTAAATTAGTTAATGTAATTGATATGTATTGAATTTTTTAAAATAAACATCATTTTAGAATTCATAATATCAAATATATCTTAGGCCTAATTTTTGGTATTTTTCTGGAAACATCCATTTTTTGATGAATAGTGAAACCACTAAGTGGTAGTTAAAAAAACCGAATTTTTCATAAAACTTAATTTTACCGCTTCTGTGAGTAGAATTTATAAAATCTGAGAGACACGGTTAATATAATGGACTAAAATTTGGTTCAATGAGATGAAAATAATTTTTGGTGAATAGTAACTTTTTACTTTTATTTACCACGGTTAAAAGTAAATAGGGTAATTAAGGGTAAAAATGATATTATTATTACACTAACACATGTCCTAATTCTATTGGATAAGTGTAATTAGACAAAAAACAACCTTAGGAATAACATATGACCATTAAGGCCCACTTGGATTAGATTAGGACATTTATTATTAATTTATTTAAAGAAGGGTTAAAATAGTTAAAATCAACATTTAATAAGTAAATCAACTTTAATATGGGGTTATACATAAGATAAATTCGACTATAAATATTTATTAGAAAGATAAAAAAATTTCCTACATAATTTTATTTTATTTGTAATTTTTAGAAATTAAATAATTTAATTTATTTATGACACAACGATGATGCAGTAACTATCTTATTAATGAAATATTGGCATAATTGTGTTATAATTACCCAAATAAATGTAATTTGAGACTTTTTATCAATTACAATAATTTTCTAGGTTAATATGACATGTTAGTATTGATGTAATTAACTTTTTTGGAACTAATCATTCTGATATGATTTTCACAAAAATCAATTACTAAATAGTCTCAAAAGTGACATAAAATAGTTTTTAAAAGAAATATTATATTATTAATTGTTATTTTATTCATTAAAATCTAAGGTTCTGAAAAATGACTTATATAAGGTTATATATATTAATGATAAACATATTGGGGTTCTTTTGGCTTGATATAGTAAGTTTATTAACCTTATAGTGTAAGAAAACAAGAAGACACGGTAAAAGTTAAATTATCTAACTTAATGTTAAATCTAAATGATAAGGTTAAAATTGATACCTACACTTGTCTAAATTCTATTGGATGAGAGGATTTCTATCCATACCCACCTTACCTTCAAAATATATCAATTTTGATCTATTAAAACCCGAATTTGACTTTATAATAAAATAATATTTTTAGTTTTTCCAAAGGAGCCCCTCTCCTCCCTTATAAAAGGGCACCTCCTCCCCCTCTTCCTCACACCACTTTGAGCCTTCAACCTCATCCAAACCCTACCAATTTCTTCTCTCAAATTCCCTAGGGACATCCTATAGGTTCTGGTCTTCTTCAAAGACCAATTTTAGTACCCTTAAAGGAGGTCTCAAAGAAGCGCTTCAAAGAAGAGGTAATGTCTGTTACAGATTCTTTCATCATTATTTCTTCTTCCACTTCTTATTCTTTAGTTGTTTCATTATGAAGTAATAACATAAGTATCACTAATATACTGATATGTTATTATAAGTATGAAACAACTCTATTTCACCATCTATCCATCCTACATAAAATGAAATCACCACGTGTGCATACGTACGGAATATCATCTCCATGTCGTGGTGTAATCGATTTTCCACCACCACCTTACTTGGATGGGTATAATGGTGTAAATAATGAATATATATGATTATTGTAAATTGATATTGATTCTGAAATAGTATAAATACACCCCAATACAATTCCACGATCATGGGAATGATATCATCGCTCGTGCGTACGTACGGAATACCATCTCCACGATGTGATGCGACTCATTCTACATGATATTCATTTAATAATGATTATATAAATGAATTGAATGAAATAATATGATATATATTACACTAATAAAATTCTGGAAATGAGGTATCTATAACCTAAAAAGAAAAAAAATAAGAATTTATTCGACAAAACACGCATAAGAACAAAAAGTAATAAACACCCGAATAACAAGTAGTAATGAAATATTACTAATAAAAAGCTAATAATATGACCATATATGATATCATAAAAACGTATGATTCTGGAATAAGTCAATAACATTATTTAAATCATTATACAGGAGGTTCGGACACTTACGAAGCAAATCGGACCTAAGGTAAGGGAAATATCACAATCTCATTTTTATCCGAGATTGTTTATACTTTGGAATTTACTGGGGTGTATTTTATCATCCACATCCATGTTTCCTCAGTATGTAATATTATTTCCATCCACCTAAAATTTTTTAAATCCAATTTTACCCTTTGTTGAGTTTTTAGTAAAAGATATGAAAGAAATCTTTTGTCATTTTTCGTACGAGGTACTTTTTAACTTTTCTGACAAAAGTATGAGAAGAATGTTTTTTTAACTTATACGGAATGAATGGATTTTTAAAACATTATTTCCAAGAATATTACTTTACAAGTTTTAAAGTTTATTTTTAATAAAATTCTTTTAGTTTAAAATTGTATGACATGTTAATAAAGGAAAATGTTTTTGAAGTAGAAAGGATATTTTCCTCAAGAATGGAGTTCAAGTGTTTTATCAAAAATTTTTTCCATCTAAGATAATATTGGGTTCTATTTCTATCCCTATTATTACTTTGATTTGATTACGTTGTGATGGAATTATTTTTATGAATTCCTTTATCTTATATGAATTGTTTTACGATGTCATGATGTTTAAGAATCCCATTTTTATAACATGGGTTATGAAATGATGTATGATTTATGTTTTTTGTGGCACACATAAGAATGGTATCATTATGATATAGTTGGGACCTATATCTCCCTCAAATTCATTGGGTAAAGATTTTATATCTCATCAGATAGACATGGCTGGAACGGCAGGTTAAACTGGTTCAGTGAAACAGGACTAGAACGAGGAGTGAACTCGGTTCAAAAATGGACTCTATCCACTAAGATAGTCTTGGAAATAAGTCTTGACTAATAAGAAATGATTCTATATGATTATGTGTGTATGCCACAAAGTTTCATGTTTTAAGTTATGAATATTGGGATTCCATTTCACTATTATGATTTATCCCATGTTATGAAATTATGATCTCTTTTGCAGGTTAAGATTTCCAAAAGTTATGTTCTTATGAATATGATGTGATTGATATTTCTTTTGTTTACCCTTACTGAGCATTTGAGCTCACCCTTTTGTATGTTTTATTTCCCCAGGCTTGGAAGGAGGTTATTAAGAAGGATATGCCAAAAGGGACACTAGATATGATGAAATAAATGGGAGGCAAATTAGATGCCTTATGAACCAGTTGTTTATGTTTCCCAGTTTCTAAAGACTCTATACCTATATGGTCCTTTCCTGGTTTTTTTATATGTTGTAATAAGTGTGCTTCAATTTTGAAGTAATAACAATTTATGTAAAGTATGGGTCGTTATAGTTGGTATCATAGGCAAAGGAGGTGGCAATGAATCTGATCCTTGGAAACTCTCACATGTGAGCCTTGGACGAAGCATGGATCTCTGCCCAAGGGATTTGTGGGGAAATGGATGCCACTGGGGATGGTGGTGTGTCCCACCCAGGGGGTGTAGCCACCCATGGAGTGCCCTGATAGGTATCAATTATAGTCCACTGGAAGTAATTCCAGAACGTTATAGTTGGAATCAGAGGAAAGGTATAGTCAACCTTTGGAAACTAGGATGTGAAAGCCTTAGTAAGAACCCTAAGGATAAGTCTAAGCATAGAACACAATCTTAGTGTTTTAGAAATGGAAATGAATAACCTTGGATAAGACCTTAAGTGTGAAATTTTATTCTTGATTATGTGGTTTTCCTATTATAATTAGTGTTTCTCACACTATTCTTCTTGGTTTTAGTCAATGGTTGTAACCCGAAGGAACCGTGTTAATGCGGAATGCGACGGGAAATGCAATGATTGTCCCCCTGAGCAACCAAACTTTATGGGAGCTGGAATGAAAAATCTTGTAGCCATGCTCACACAACTTTCTCAAGATATGAATCATGTAGTACTTACAAATGAGAAAAGGAAGGAGCAACATTCTGTTGAATCCTTCATGAGGCAGCGTCCACCTTCTTTCAGTGGGTCTACTGATCCATTAGTTGCTGAACAATGGATTAGTACTACTGACAAGATATTTTCAGTTCTTCAATGTTCTGAACATAATAAAGTCATCGTAGCAGTGTATCGTCTGGAAGGAGATGATGATCAATGGTGGAATCTTATTAATAATACGAGGCAAAGCGATGAAATTGAGTCCATGGAATGGGACGAGTTCAAGAACTTATTTTTCAATAAGTACTTCCCTCGTATTCTCTGAATAAAGATGGAGAAAGAGTTTCTTGAACTAAAGAAAAAGGTTGATGAATATGTTGGTACCTATGAAGAAAATTTTACAAGACTTGCAAGGTACGCTTCTGGTATTGTTATCCAACTTGAGAGTAATATCGATCGATTCTTTAGTGGCTTAAACCCAAGTCTTCGAAGGGCCTTAGCCAAAAGAGACTTCAATTGATATGAGGAAATCGTTCGATGTGCTCTCAAAGTTGAGATGGAGATCGGAGTAACCCATCAGTCATATGGGTTTCATAAGAAGCGGAAAATGGAATTCAAAGGAAAATCTAAAGAGCACACTGAAAAGAAGATGAGCTTTCCCTTATGCTTAAAGTGTGGAAAGAAACATGGAGGGAGTTATCTTAAAGGGACAAGTAAATGTTTCAAATGTGGAAAGGAAGGTCATCGGGCATTTGAATGCCGCAATGATGGGAAGAAGATGTCTAATGATGCAAACAAAGGAAGGGATACACAGAATGAACCTACTACACTTCAATGTTTCAATTGCAAGGAGATGGGGCATTATGCCAATCAATGCCCAAATCCAAGGGTTGATGATGATGGTCAACATCAATACACTCTTAAGGCTAAAGACAAAGGAAAGTCACCTGCAATTTCTATCAGCGATGTGGAGTATGATAACGATGTGGTGAATGGTACACTTACTATACACTCTAAAGTAGCAAATGTTTTATTTGATTCTGGATCCACCCACTCTTTTATTTTTGAAGAATTTTCTAAGGATATCACCATATTACCTCAACAATTAGATGTTGAGTTAGCTGTGACAACCCCTAATGGCACAACAGTCGCATCAAAAGTTTATAATTCTTCTCCGATTGAAGTTTGTGGGAAAGTGCTTCCTGCAAATCTTGTGATCCTTCCTATAGTGGAATTTTATGTGATTCTTAGCATGGATTGGATTTCTTTATATGGAGCTCATATAAATTTCCAAATAAGGGAAGTCACATTTCATTTTCCAGATCAATCTATGATCGTCTATCGATGAAAGGATGAATATAACCTTCCAGTGGAAATTTCTTCCATCTTATGGGTCTTGATTCCACTAAATGAAGGTTATTTATCTCAAATGGTTGGTGAGAAAATCATGACTAAGAATATTCCCATTGTACAGGAGTTTGATGATGTCTTTCTGGAGGAATTTTCGGGTATTCCACCAAATCGTGAAGTTGAGTTTTCAATAGAACTCGTACCGGGTGCTTTACCAATTTCAAATACACCTTATAGAATGGCCCCAATTGAGTTACGGGAATGGAAGAAGCAACTCCAAGAAAATCTTGATAAGGGGTTCATACACCCTAGTGTGTCACCTTGGGGAGCACCTGTTCTGTTTGTTAAGAATAAAGATGGATCAATGATACTCTGCATTGATTATCGAGAACTTAACAGGGTCACTATCAAGAACAAATATCCTCTCCCATGCATTGATGACTTATTTGACCAACTACGCGGAGCTCAATACGTTTCCAAGATTGATCTTCATTCAGGGTATCATAAATTAAGGGTCAAAAGGGAGGATATACTAACGACAGCTTTCCGTACAAGGTATGGACACTATGAATTTATAGTGATGCCATTTGGTCTTACTAATTCCCCTGTTATCTTCATGGATCTGATGAATAGAGTCTTTAGAGACTATCTTGATCAATTTGTGGTAGTCTTTATAGACGATATTCTTGTCTATTCAAATAGCAAGGAAGAACATGAAGATCACTTAAGAATTATATTGAAGACCCTGAGAAAGGAGAAGATTTATGCCAAATTTACCAATTGTGAATTTTGGCTTCAAAGAGTTTCATTTTTGGGTCACATAATCTCAAAAGAGGGGATATCTGTGGATCCAGCAAAAACAGAGGTTATCGAAAGATGGTCGAGACCAACAACAGTAACTGAGATCCGAAGTTTTCTTGGTTTGGCAGGATATTATCGACGTTTTGTGAAAGATTTTTCACGGTTATCTAATCCACTCACCAAGTTGACTCGGAAAGGAGTTAAGTTTGTTTGGACGGAAGAATGTGAAGAGAATTTCAAGGAGTTGAAAAGAAGGTTATCCAGTGCACCTGTGCTCACACTGCCTTGTAGTGGAGAATGGTTTTTGATCTATAGTGATGAATCCAAGAAGGGATTGGGGTGTGTTCTTATGCAAAATGATATGGTGATAGCTTATGCCTCGCGACAGTTGAAAATCGATGAGAAAAATTACCCAACACATGATTTGGAGTTAGCTTTAGTATTCTTTGCATTAAAGATTTGGAGGCATTACCTTTATGGTGAAAGGTGTGATATTTATACTGATCATAAAAGTTTAAAGTATATTTTCACACAAAAGGAGCTGAATATGCGCCAAAGAAGATGGTTGGAGCTGATTAAAGATTACGACTGCTCAATCCATTACCACCCTAGGAAAGCAAACAAGGTGGCAGATGCATTAAGTCGACAAGACCATGCCTGTTTATCCATGATGAGGATCACAAAAGATCCAATATTTATGGATTTAGAAAGGATGGATCTTGGAATTATAATGCAAAGGGAAAAATCTTATCTTTCTCAAATGAATGTTCAACCATCTATACATGTGAAGATTAAAGAGGCACAGAACGAAGATGTCGAGTTACAAAAGAAGGTGAGAAATGTTCCTGAATTCAACCTTGATTATGATGGGATAATAAAGTTTAGGAACCGGGTTTGTGTTCCTCCCATCCCCGAATTAAAGAAGGAGCTGCTGGATGAGGCTCATAGTTCTTCATTATATTCATCCTGGAAGCACGAAGATGTATAGGGACCTGAAAGAGTACTTCTGGTGGGATGGCATGAAAAGAGATGTTGCTGAATATGTCTCTCAATTCTTGGTTTGTTAGCAAGTTAAAGCTGAGAGACATAAGTCCAAGGGGATGTTACAACCATTACCCATACCCGAATGGAAATGGGAAAACATCACTATGGACTTTGTCACAGGACTTCCAAAAACATTCAAAGGCAATAATGTTATCTGGGTCATAGTTGATCATCTTACAAAGTCTGCACACTTCATTGTTATTAGAGAAGATTTCTCTCTGGATCAGCTTGCCAGGATATATGTGAAGAAAGTGGTAAGATTTCATGGAGTACCACTTTCTATTATATCTGATCAGGATCCGAGGTTTACCTCAAAGTTCTGGTGAATTCTTCAGCATACTCTGGATATAGAGTTGAGTTTCAACACTTCTTAGCATCCTCAGATAGACGGTCAGTCTGAGAGAAAAATTCAAACTCTATAAGATATGTTGAGAGCTTGCTCTATGGATTTCAAAGGTGGTTGGGATCAACACCTACCTTTGGTGGAATTTTCTTATAATAATAGCTTTCACCCCAGTATTCAGATGGATCCTTATCAAGCTCTCTATGGAAAGAAATGCAGGACTCCAACTTGCTAGGATGAAGTTGGGGAAAGAAAGCTATTAGGACATGATCTTGTTGATGAGATGGCAGAAAAGGTCTGATCTATTCAACAACACATAAGAGCATCTCAGAGTCGACAGAAAATTTATGCCGATAACCGATGAAAAGACCTAGAGTTTTAAGTGGGTGATAAAGTGTTCTTACGAATATCTCCCTAGAAGAGGGTCATGAGATTTGGAAAGAAGGGGAAGTTGAGCCCTAGATATATCAGTCCTTTCGAAATACTGGATCATGTTGGAACGGTAGATTACCGATTGGAGCTTCCACCGAATCTCTCTCAAGTTCACGATGTGTTCCATGTATCTCTCCTGAGAAAGTACATACTTGATCCTTCCCATGTACTCATCTCAGAAGTTGTACCGCTGGAACAAGATCTTTCTAATGAAGAACAACCGATAGAGATTCTGGATCGTAGTGAAAAAGTCCTACAGAACAAGACCACTCGCTTGGTGAAAGTTTTATGGAGGAACCACCAATTAGAAGAAGCTACATGGTAGCTTGAGGATATGATGAGGGGGAGGTATCCTCATCTGTTTGTTACAAAGTGACGAATTTCGAGGGCGAAATTCATTTTAAGGGGGGTAGAATGTAACACCCGAGACTTTTATGAGAAATATTTTGTTTTTAAATCATCAAAGGAATATTTCACTACACACAACACTAGATTGTCTTTCTTTACACGCAGTCGCGGTCTTCCTCGATAGCTTGTGTCGTTCGCAATACGGAGTTTCACTAAACAATGATATGCTATTAAAATAATATTAAAAATAGCTATTATGAATAGTAATAACCACTTTTTGAAATTTTATAAATTTTATTTTTCAAAATGGACTTCATTTTTGGATTCGGAATATCGAAATTATCTTAGGGTGAAATTTTGGTACTTTTCGGATCACTTTCATATTCTGATGAATAGTGAAAATTATTAAATTTTAATTAAAAACAACTTTTTCAATCGAAATAATTAATAGTGATAAATTATTAATTTGAGTGGTTTTAAAGTATATTTAGAATATATTTTTACAATTTAATACAATTTTGTTCATTGGATGTAATTTCACATTTAAACCAGACATAAACAAGTGTCAATCTTTTGATAGTTATTATCTTTTAAAAACATGCTATTTGTTTTGACGACGGGAATTAATTTTTAAATTAGTTAATGTAACTAATATGTATTGAATTTGGTAAAATAAACATCATTTTTGAATTCATAATATCAAATATAGCTTAGGCCTAATTTTTGGTATTTTTCTGAAAACTTTCATTTTTTGATGAATAGTGAAACCACTAAGTGGTAGTTAAAAAAACTAAATTTTTCATAAAACTTAATTTTACCGCTTCTGTGAGTAGAATTTCGAAAATCCGAGAGACAAGGTTAATATCAAGGACTAAAATTTGGTTCAATGAGATGAAAATATTTTTTGGTGAATAGTAACTTTTTACTTTTATTTACCACGGTTAAAAGTAAATAGGGTAATTAAGGGTAAAAATGATATTATTATTACCCTAAAACATGTCCTAATTCTATTGGATAAGTTTAATTCGACCAAAAACAAACTTAGGAATAAAATATGACCATTTAGGCCCACTTGGATTAGATTAGGACATTTATTATTAATTTATTTAAAGAAGGGTTAAAATAGTTAAAATCAAAGTTTAATAAGTAAATCATATTTAATATGGGGTTATACGTAAGATAAATTCTAATATAAATAATAATTAGAAAGCTAAAAAATTTCCTACATAATGGTATTTTATTTTTAATTTTTAGACATTAAATAATTTAATTTATTTATGACACAACGATGATGCAGTAATCATATTATTAATGAAATATTGACATAATTGATGTTATAAATACCCAAGTAAATTTAATTTGAGACTTTTTATGAATTACACTAATTTTCTAGGTTAATATGACATGTTAGTATTTATTTAATTAACTTTGTTCGAACTAATCATTCTGTTATGATTTTGACAAAAATCAATTACTAAATAGTATCAAAATTGACATAAAATAATTTTTAAAACAAATATTGTATTATTAATTGTTATTTTATTCCTAAAAATATAAGGTTTGGCCAAATGACTTAGATAAAGTTATATATATTAATAATAAACAACTTGGGATTAGTTTGGTTTGATATAGTAAGTTTATTAACCTTATAGTGTAAGAAAACAAGAAGACACGGTAAAAGTTAAATTATCTAACTTAAGGTTAAATCTAAATGATAATGTTAAAATTGATAACTAAACTTGTCTAAATTATATTGGATGAGATTATTTCTACCCATACCCACCTTTTCTTCTAAATATATCATTTTGGAGCTATTAAAAACTGAATTTGACTTTATAATAAAATAATATTTTTAGTTTTTCCAAAGGAGCCCCTCTCCTCCCTTATAAAAGGGAACCTCCTCCCCCTCTTCCTCACACCACTTTGAGCCTTCAAGATCGGCCAAACCCTGCCAATTTCTTCTCTCCACTTCCCTAGAGACATCTTAGAGGTCCTGGTCTTCTTCAAAGACCAATTTTAGTGCCCTAAAAGGAGGTCTCAAAGAAGCGCTTCAAAGAAGAGGTAATGTCCGTTACCGATTCTTTCATATTTATTTCTTCTTCCACTTATTATTCTTTAGTTGTCTCATTATGAAGTAATAACATCAGTATCACTCATATACTGATATGTTATTATACGTATTAAACAACCCTATTTCACCATCTATCCATCCTATGGAAAATGAAATCACCGCGCGTGCGTACGTACGGAATACCGTCTCCACGCCGTGGTGTAATCTATTTTCCACCACCACCTTACTTGGATTGGTATAATGGTGTAAAGAATGAATATATATGATTATTTTAAATTCATATTGATTCTGAAATAGTATACATACACTCCAATACAATTCCACGATTATGGGAACGATATCATCGCTCGTGCGTACGTACGAAATACCGACTCCCTGATGTGATGCGACTCATTCTACATGATCTTCATTGAATAATGATTATATAAATGAATTGAATGAATTAATATGATATATATTACACTAATACCATTATGGAAATGAGGTATCTATAACCTGAAAATAAAAAAATAAGAATTTATTCGACAAAACACGCATAAGAACAAAAAGTAATAAACACCCGAATAACAAGTAGTAATGAAATATTACTAATAAAAAGCTAAGAATATGAACATATATGATATCATAAAAATAATTATGATTCTGGAATAAGTAAATAACATTATTTAAATCATTATACAGGAGGTTCGGACACTTATGAAGAAAATCGGACCTAAGGTAATGGAAATATCACAATCTCATTTTTATCCGAGATTGTTTATACTTTGGAATTTACTGGGGTGTATTTTATCATCCACATCCATGTTCCATCAATATGTAATATTATTTCAATCCACCTAAAATTTTTTAAATCCAATTTTACCCTTCTCTGAGTTTTTAGTAAAAGATATGAAAGGAATATTTTGTCATTTTTCATACGAGGTGCTTTTTGACTTTTCCGACAAAAGTATGAGAAGAATGGTTTTTTTAACTTATACGGAATGAATGGATTTTTAAAACATTATTTCCAAGACGGTTCCTTTACAAGTTTTCAAGTTTATTTTTAATCAAATTCTTTTAGTTTAAAATTGTATGACATTTTAAGAAAAGAAAATGTTTTTGAAGTAGAAAGGATATTTTCCTCAAGAATGGAGTTCAAGTGTTTTATCAAAATTATTTTCCATATAAAATAATACAGGGTTCTATTTCTATCACTATTATTACTTTGATTTGATTACATTGTGATGTAGTTATTTTTATGAATTCCTTTATCTTATATGAATTGTTTTATGATGTCATGATGTTTAAGAATCCCATTTTTATGACATGGGTTATGCAATGATGTATGATTTATGATTTTTGTGTCACACACAAGAATGGTATCATTATGAGATGGGTGGGACCTATATCTCCCTCCAATGCATTGGGTAAAGATTTTATATCTCATGAGATAGACATGGCTGGAACGGCAGGATAAACCGGTTCAGTGTAACAGGACTGGAACGAGGAGTGAACTCGGTTCAGAAATGGACTCTGTCCACTAAGATTGTCTTTTCAATAAGTCTTGACTAATAATAAATGATTATCTAGTATTATGTGTGTATGCCACAAAGTTTAATGTTTTAAGTTATGAATATTGGGATTAAATTTCACTACTATGATTTATCCCATGTTATGAAATTATGATCGCTTTTGCAGGTTAATATTTCCAAAAGTTATGTTCTTATGAATATGATGTGATTGATATTTCTTTTGTTTACCCTTACTGAGCATTTGATCTCACCCTTTTATATGTTTTATTTCCCCATTTCAGGAAGGAGGTTATTAAGTAGGATATGCCAAAAGGGACTCTAGATATTATGAAATAAATGGGAGGCAAAGTAGATTCCTTATGAACCAGTTGTTATGTTTCCCAGTTTCTAAATACTCTATACCTATACGGTCCTTTCCTGGTTTTGTTATATGTTGTAATAAGTGTGCTTCAATTTTGAAGTAATAACAATGTATGTAAAGTATGGGTCGTTATACTAATAAAGGGGGGGCAGTTAAATTTTTTTTACCTACCAACCTAATTATTAGGGAAAACACTCAAAACCCAACGGATTGGTGTTTCAATTTCCCACCACACCCGAGTGGTGCATTATATGAAATCAAAAAATATAATAATATATCATGAATATATCATCTCTCATGATACCCAACTACCACTGCTAAGGTCTAGGAAACTATATTTTATAGAATCATAGAAGTAGCAATATTTAAAATCATAATCATCTTAATTTAATAATTAGTAATTAACATTCATTAATTTTTAAACCCATTACAAATTTTTGTATAATCAATTACATTTACCACAAGCCAACATGAATTATAATTCAAATTACAAATTTCAAAATACATTCCTTACTCATTGAGTATTCATTATGACCATCCCATGGTTTTCATTATCCAATATTATCAATAGCAACAACCATACCATGAGATCATTATTAATTTATTTATCATTCCATAAACTGGGAATTATAGAAATCAACCTAAACTAGCATAAATAAAGAGTCACATGTCATACATTGGCCAAATACAATTGGAAGTTAGAAATTATAGTAAGAAAACATCAAATGACTAACTGTTCAGAAATATGAACATTTGGAAAGCTTATCTCACAACATGACCCAATCTACCAATAAATAATCCTCACACAATAACATGAAAAAAAGGAAAAACCGCTCACAAACATTGGAATTCTTTTTTATTAAATCCTCAATAAATATTCCAACCACAAAATGTTCAAAAAATCACATCAAAAGACCTACCATCCTATAGCATGTATACATAGCAACATAACATATTTTTAGCAGACTAATTCAATGGGAACCCAAGGATATAAGTCACTAGAATATAAGACTTTAATAATCAAATACGATCTCACAAAACCAAAAAAAATTATATCTGGAAAAAAACATTTTAATTACCATATCGAATTAACTGATTCATTATAAACAAGTTCTAGTAATAAAAACCAAACTTCAATGGTTAATAATTTCTAAGAATCAACCATAAATATGATTCATGAAATAAATCTATATTCAATTATTTCAAAGAAAGAGGTGTAATTAAATTCAATTTCCCCTTCATTATTCACTTTATATTTAATGAAATTAGATTTTTTATCTAATTTTGAAAAATTAATCATGAAAGGAAATAAAAATAATCATATAAATCTGATAACAACTATCTAGAAAATATCATGAAGTATATTCAACATAGCATCACCACATGTGATCACGACACCCCATTCCACAATTAATTTTTTTTAGATTTTCGTATTATTTTATTTATTAGTTTTGTTACACTACTTCTGAAATAAGATAATGAAAAATACATTCAAATAAATAAATAAAACTAAGAATAACTCATTAATACCCTACCACAATTCAAATATTTAAGAAAAAAACTTCTAAATAGAAGAATAAAGGAATAAATCACCACCCAACTTGAAGAAAACCACCTTGTAACCAATCCAAGGAAAGTATCTTCAGGTCATGCTTGAATTTTAGCTGAAAAAATGGTGAATAATCACCATAAAATCCTCCAAAATTAAATTAGATAAGGAATATGATAGGAAGAGGATAAAATATTACCTTGATTCATGATCGTCTATTCTCAATGACCTAATATGTTTAAAATAATAGATGAAGATAGATGAAGAGGGTTAAGAGAGATCAAGGTTCATTTAGGATTCATCGGAAGATAATAAAAATAAAACCAAAGATATTTTGACCCTCAATTTATTTAGGAGGCCTGGACAGCCTCCACCATGGTGTGGTGACCTACACTATGAATGTGGTTCCACCAATCAATGCGAAAAATCATTTTCTTTTGTTTGAACCTCTAAGCATCATAAACCTTAGACAAAATATTAACTCTTCTTTGACCACCACCATAATTTGGACTATTATGGGTATGGATGTGTTTCAGACACCTAAGAGTCCACCACGACCAACCTCTATAGATAGGGGAAAATCCTCACTGATGTTAGCTTAAAACGCCCAAGACAATGGCGTGGTGAGACATAGTGTTCCATTTCCATACATTTAAAACTAGACATCACCCCAAATAAATTATTCCACACCAATTTCCATTTATTTGTTCTTATTAACCATAAATAAATTTTAAAAACATCTTTCAACACCATTCTCTTCACTACGTTGTTGATCCCTTCACAGTTTCCCACATGGAAACTTTCCAATCAAAATTCCATCTAAAATGGACACCCAATGTGTTTCACTTCACAAGGTTCCCTAATCACTCAAAAACTAACTTTAAACGCAAATTTTCAAAAAATAAACAACCTAAAAATGACCAATATCTATAAAAAGGCTACCAAATAAGATTCCCATGGCCAGCACCACACCTACCTCATCAGCGTGATAACCCTCTAGATGGATAAAATATAACTCTCACCAATTTAATGCTTCCAAACTATCCATCAAAACCACTAAGGTTTTAGTGAACATAAAGGGATAGATATAAAAACCTAATTCCTTGAATCTACTATATTTATCATAGATAAATGTGTTAAATATTTGATATTTACTCCCATGGAACAAGTCTCCAACTGATTCCCTTTAGGAGATGGGATTCAGAGGTCACACACACTCTTATAATTAAAACAATGTGTGATCTTGGTGAAATCAGTCAATAATTGAGTTTCATCATATTATTTGATTGAGATAAAGGTTTTCATTTTGATTTAGTAACATTTTTAGATTTATTTAGTTTAGAAAAAAAAACATTCAAAATAATTTTATAGGTAATATAGATCGGTCTGATAGGATAGAAAATTTAGTATAGAGATTCATCGTTGAAAAATTCGTACATATAAAACCTATTGTTATGCTAATGTACTTGTGTACTTTTAGAATAAACTGAAATTTACAAATAGGTTTGTTAATGAATCATATAGGGTTTAGGATGTGATCTTCGTGAATTATGTATTATGATTAGGAAACTATCTTAGGATGGTAAATTCATAAATTTGAAATAAATATTCTAAAATTATCTCATAATTACACAAGAAACTTAATCAAATCATTGCATTTCGTCAACTTTAGTGTTATACAATGTGTAAAACTTCTAGATGATGTCATGAGATGAGGATTAATGTGTCTATATGAGTAATCACATTATCAATTATAAGGGAAAAATTAATTTTTCATGGGAGATTTGTATTAAAGTAACATACCTCATACCATAACAATTATTTTTCTCACATTAGAGGCTAATTTTTTGGTCATGACGGGTCATATTTATAAATAATTATATGAATTCATTTTTTGGTGATACCTTTATGGGGTTAGCCTAAATATTGGTAGGGGATCCTTAGTTAGATATGATTTAATTAATTATTTTATTTATAATAACATTTTTTTCTCATGATTATACCCTTATTTTCAATCCTCATCCAATATAGAAGTAAGTCACTGAATAGTGATATATTGTTCTTGTGTTGTGTGTAGCTTAACCTAGAGATGATATCAATATTTGTTTTTGTTGGATTTGGTGGAAATTTTTAGAATAAATATATTGGTAGGGTAATGATAATTTTTATGTGTTCATAATTGTTTTATAGAATACCTTTTGGATTCGTATTTGTTCAATTTCATAAGGTGTTGAGTGAAACGTATCGAAGGGATCATCTGTGAATTCATTGATTGCAGGAGTAGATTAGTTGATGATATCACTTCATGATTTTCTTAAATGTTTCATGATATAAGCTATATTTTTAAATCTTTTCTATGGTCATGGATTTTTTTATCCCACTTGTATAATAGTGATGATTAACTGATTTCTTGGAAACAAATATTCTAGTTCCAGTAATGGATTAAGACACATGATTTGTAATTTTTAAAAAAGATATTTTTTAAGTGGTTATGATGGAAATTTAAACATAATATATGTTAACAGAAGTTTCTCATATTTTTAATAATCTTGGTTCAATACCTCATGATAATATTATGAGTTATTGAAATATTTTAAAATGTATAGATAATTTTCATTAGTAAATGGGAGTTGATGTTTTCTTGATGAAATTATAAATGTTGTTTTGATTTTAAGGGACTGAGATCATATATGACTTGATTTAAATTTTTATAGATTATATTTAGTGATATAGTGAACTAATTTGTTTTAATTAGGGTAATAATGACCTTGATCACTCTATATTATGGTTGTATGGGTCTCTAGTTGGTGGAATTCTTAAATAGATTAAAGACTTCTATATAATGTGATGGAGAAAATTCTACTTTTCAGTTATATTTTTTTAAATATCCAAATCCATATTAACAATGATTATGATTTTATAATGATTCCTCTATGTATTTTATATATATAAATATATAGTAGAAGTTAGTAGTTAAATATAATTAATCCATGGGAGCTTTTACTTAGAGAATTAGAAAATTATAATTGTTGGTGTACTTGAGATAGATTAATGATTGCTCTAGGGATTAATGGTATATTTTTGATACTGGTATGATGAATTTAAATAATGATTACTTTAAATGATTCCCAAAATTAATGTATGTTATATACACAGTTTGAGTAAAGATATCTCAATATTAGAAAAATTGAAATTATGATGATATGTGGTATTGGTAGAATCATGTGTTACAAGTTTGAACATTTATTTTTGGTATTGATATTGTTTATTAGACAAAGGAAAGTGGGTCGTTAATACTATCATTATAAGACATGATAATCATAATGTGAGTGATATTATATGTGTAACACCCTGGTATGGAAACCACATGACAGTGCCCCACGACGTGGAGATACGTGACCTCATTCACTCCTCCCTATACACTAGAGTTTTTTACTAATTGTGAGGGCTTAAAACATATATTGGGGGAGATTATTCCCTAGAATCTAAGTAAATAAAAACTATTAAAAAATAAGAAATAAAATTATGCATAGTCAAATAAAAACAATGCTATAATGAAATGATGTTGTCATACAAAATAAAGAACCAAAATGTCACTCATTTGGTAGAACATAAAAACAAAAAAATATATGAAATCAACAATAAAAAATAGGCTCTACATTCATAATTGATCCTTTCCTTATCCATATATCCAAATATTTATCAATATACATATGCTGATCAACAAAACATCATGTACTCAACCTGAATATAGATATAAGATCTATATGTCCACAAAAGTGACCTGCATGGAATGAAAAATACATCTCAGTAGGGCCTTGCCAAGTTACTATAGTATATGTAATCATATACAAATATACACAAGGAAGTTAAACATGTCACACAGCCTTATTGGATGTTGTTTGTTAAGAAGTACACTAATACTCCATTCACATCAGGTTATTGTGTGCTAACTAGACCCCCATGAAACATGTTCATGACTACTTGATAACCATTCTATTATATTTTTATCACTGCATTCCATAAGACCTGAAATCCGTTCCAATTTCTAGGACTTAGTAGGTCATTTCAATGATCCTTGAACCCTTCCCAAAGGTATCGGTGATAGTTATGCATCCAATCTTTTGACCAACCCCTCACTCTAGGGATGTTACGTTCCAAATTTTGGGATTATACCTCATTTCTTAAGGTGGGGTCTCTTAATCCAATCTAAGACAAAACTCAATCTAGACCCATTCTCACTCAAGTTTGTCCATGTCCTACACCTTTTCACTAATGTTGAGGTGCTATAACTACTCTTTCAACACATAATAATTTGTACCCCATCTCACTTAAGGAGGTATGATGAATACTCTCTCACCAAACTCTTAATTAATACACACCCAGATCCCATCTCAGTCATGGAGATCTATGCATCACTATCTGACTCATGGATAGGCCATGACATAGGATCCATATCACTCACATAGAAATATTACCCCAATCACAAGATCATGAAATCAATATAGTGAACACAACCCATCCCATATTATCACCAACTCATCATTAGGGCATTATTCACTCTAATCCTAGCCCCAAAACATGAAGAATATCTAATATCACTTATCAAAGAATCCCCATCCTAGTCTCTACACACTTCCACTAATCCACATCACATCCATGGTCCTACTATCCATGTAACTTCTTGAACTAACTCACAATAATCCCCATGGATACCCCATTCCATGTCACCTAAAATATTATCCCAACCCATACCAAGATCCTAACTCACATCACTATTAGAATAGCTACCAATTAATCACCCAAAGGAAACAACTATTTGGTTCATCCCATCTAGTCCTAGTGGACTCGTCACACTCACTATGCTCACCAAGTCTTGATTCCCCCTCATGAGGGTGTTATTCACCCGGCATGATATTTAAGAACATCTCAATCTCTATATATTGGCCTAATACTCTCACTCCTTCCCAATTATCCCTAGGGAAACTCTCATATTATACTCGTGTATCATATTTCATCTTGAATTCTACTTGAGGTCTATTGTCATCTTAACTGACATATTTGAAACTTTGAGACATGGTCTCCAGGCATTCTCTATTACCCATGTGCTAAAGAGAACGTATCTCATGAAAAGGAGATACGATTCCATCCTATCTCATTATCTTGAGTGATTTAAATCCCTATCCCTTCTACTTAGTCCCATGAAAACACTCAATCATGAAAACTCATTTACAAAGAATCATATGGTTTTGTATTCAAGATAATAACTACCTCAATAAAATAGTTAAACCCTCACCAAGATCTAATAAGTCTCGCCCAATACCATTCATACAAATGGAAACCTATCTTATGTGATAATACACAAATAATTAATTTGAAAATTTTATAATTAATTGTTTAAATATTATAAATATTTTATATTCACCAAAAAACTAACATGGAATAACTGATTCACTAAAACCAAATCTAATGACGTGTGTTCAACCTTTTGGGATCTCCTCTTTCGAAGACACATGAATTCCCCAAAATCTTCTCTCAATCCAACCATTCTTTGATGGAATCAGTGCCAAAACCTTGCCCACATTTGACCCAAAATCATGGTATAAAAAAGTGGAACCAAAAAATATTATGGATGATGAGAAAAATACATAAAATGTCAATGTAATAACTCTAAATACCATCCCCTATCATGGGTGATTGATTTAGGATGATTGAGGGGTGATTCGACTGATTTATCCCTCTCCCACATGAATCATAACCTAAGAATTAAAGGAGGTCAATCCCAAAATGTTGTATCAACCTATTTTTTTTCAAAAAAAACTGAGAACCAATAATTGTATGGCCATTTATTTGCATTATAACACACCCCGTTATCTGTAAAATTCATGACTCAGCCAAGGGGGTCATGGAATGACCAATATTCTAGGGGGAATGGACCTAAAAAACACAATCACAAAAAATTAATTTTTGGTTGGGCCATGATTCCACTTTTAACATTAACCCAACTAAGTCCCTTAGACTTTGCGACATGTTATCTATATCTATTGTGGTCTGGACCCTTGGTACAGGTCATCCTGACATGAAATATAGGTCAAAACATGACCTAATGTAAAATAAACATTTTAGAAAGTCATTTGGGCCTTGCTCTGATTCCCATTCGAGCAGCCAAAACATCACATATGCGTTAATCCATTTCAAAAAACACCTTCCTGAGATGTTACAATGATTAGATTCTTGATATTAATTCCAATTCATGTAATGACCCCTTGTTTTAACGAAAAATTCAAAACTCCCAAAAAATGTTATGTCCCAGAAGTCAATGGGTCATTACAAACTCCCCTCCATCATGATTCCCATACTTTAAAAGCTACGTTAGTGCTCCATCCATTAATCCTAAACTACCTTTGTCATTAATTCATCTATAAGTAGTAACGTTCCATATTAAAATTCCAAACATGCTTCCATTTTGTTAATCCATACACCATACATACTACTCCCAAAAACTAAGACACCTGCTCACCACCATCACCAACATCATGATGGTACCTGACCACACATGTCCACCCTAATACACCATAATGTTTTCAATAGATTCAACTGTTATCATATGGTTCTCCCTACCATATTAATCCTTTCATAAAGGATGATTCTAAGCCATCATTCTTCCCACCATTGGAATCACCCACAAAGAATTCACTTCCAATGTTTTGTTGATATATTCTATGTATTTTCTATCATTCTACATCCAATTCCATGTAAAAACACCAGTAATTAATCCTATGAATGACCTATACTAAAAACACTCAACATTAATTGTAGATGAATTACCACATCTCATGATCTTGATGCCTTTACAAATGGAAGAATTATAAGATATTCCAAATTCCCACACTAATGTGTGAACCTAAAACTAAGTGTAATCACATGGATGGATCATTATCCACCCATACCATCCATTATGATCTCATATCAAGAACTGATAGATCTCCGATATGACTCACATTCGGATCACACCTACTATAACTCGATCATGCTACTAACACCCAGTCTCCATCTTACTCCACATCCAAATTAATAATCTAGTGTTTAGCAAGGAACCATATATTAGTGGGTCTTATAGAACACACACACAAACACATCTCGATGCGTCCTTGACTACTCAATAACCAATCTCACTACATTCAAGGCCCTTCCAACATGAGTTCCATACACCCACAACTGATATGATGCTACCCATTATAGGAGTATAATTATCATCTCCCCAGAAAACCAAAACACATGGCCTCTATAACTTCTTTCCAATCCATTGGAAAACAAAATTATTCTATATATCTATAAAAATATATTACCCAAGCACCAACATGAAACACTTCTTGCAAACCATCCCCTAATCACCAATAACATCATTTGTGACACTTACTAAAATTAATCTACAATGATAGTCAAACATGGAACTAGATAATGGTGTGTATTCCTCTATATGTCATACCTTACACCAATAAATTAGTGAAATTATAAATAGACACCAAAATCACTCATGTGCTTCTCCTCCCATGCCATGAGAACCCATCATTCCAACACATGAAACTTCTTTCATGGAATACACTAATCAAACATACCACAATTCCCCAAACCATTTCTGATGTCCACTCTCACAACAATGGAATATCTACCATTCTCATAAAAACCCTTGGGTAACCAAGCTCACACATGTATCAATACAACACTATCAACATAAGATTGATTACTTTCCCCTATAACACCAAAAACTATCAATGAAACCTCACATGGAATGTTCCAATGATCCCTGAACCAAATGGGAATCACACAAAACCAACATGTACCTATCCTTAAACAATGGAAATTTTCCTAAAAAGGTATATCAACTATCACTCTCCTCCTCAAGGTAAAGAGATTCACCAAAAAAAACCCCATAGGTTCTCTTGTGTTATCTAACCCAAACCCATCAAATTTTAATAGGTGTATAGTCCCATACAACATGATTATACCACCCAAATCATTCTCCATTGAGTATAATTCTACTAAATATAGCCTCATGTGCCTAAAAAATTGACCATACTATCCTCTATGTCAATATAATCTAACCATATGATACATATAACTCATGAAAATGATAATTTCACAATCACCTACCGCTCAATAATACTTCTAAACCTCTGAGTTTTCATCCATGCTCCCACCACATCATTGATAGAACACACAGAACTAGTAGAGACAATAATCAAACCAATACTACCCCCAAAACACATAATCAATACAACAGGTGCTCCAAGTAATTTACATCCCAGAAACCTAAGTAATTTAACATGACTTTCCTCAACACTCATAGTGGTATCCACATCCTCAAGGAAATATATTCCCATCATTATATCATCTCTAACACACCCAATATCAATAATGACCCACCAGGGGACTCTACGCATCCACCACATAAGTGTACATTATATTATTCACAAAAAAATGTCTCAGCACAAGATCCACATGACATACTACAACAAGACTAATCATGAGTGAAAATCATGATCCAACTGAGTATAATGACACTAATAAGTTATATTGAAATAAACAATATAAGTTGTTGTTGACACTTTAAATAACTGATTAGTTCGTCAGTAAAACAATCACACATAATCACACCTAGGCCAAGTGAGTCCAACAAGATAAACATATGTTATACACATAGTCCTATTGATAATAGACCAAGAGAAGAAACCCTAAAAATAAATATATCCAACAAATACATCATATTTGTTTAATGAAAACCAATAACAACAATCGTATACCCCTGATAACTAGGAATTCTCATAGAAAGGATGTTCTGGAATCACCCTCTATGGTCCATCAAAACTATCATATAATTTCAAATTTTTATATACTATATACTAAATAATAAAAAATACTTTGATACTACTTTAGAACACCTTGGTTCAGTAGCCACTCGAAAGTACCCTAAGTTGAGGAGCCACATGGATTCATGTGCACCTCCCTAATATGCCAGTGGTTGTTGAATAGTATTGAGGGCCTAAATCATAAATTGGGGAAATTATTCCATCGAATCAGAGTAAGAAAAAAAATTAAAAAATAACTAAACAATCATCAATATAAAATAATTATATTATTTATAATTTAATGAACATAATTTAATAATGAAATGATGTTTATATATAAATAAAACATTAAACTAGTTTCCCCCTAGGATAAACATTAACAAAATGTAAACAAGAGAATAAAAGTATAAAATAATCTCTAATTTCATCCACAATACTTATCTAATCCCTGTCTATAAATACCCATTGAATTTTATATCCTGATCCACAACACATTCTGTGATCACTCTAAACGAAGATATAAGGTCCACAAATGCACCAGAAACGCCATGTAGGGAATGAGAAATGCATATTATAAGGATATAACTCAGTTCTCCTAGTATAATTTTTCATATATGTGTATGAAAGATGAAGGTAAACATGTTACACACATGTATTTGATTTTTTTTCTAGGAATACCACCATGACTCCATTCACATCTAGTTATCTTGTGAAAACCATGGCACTAAAACACTCCTTCATACCTGATTCACCACCATACGAAAATCTAGTCTTCAGCACATTCCATGCTACCTAAAACCCATTATGTACCATATAACCCTAGTTATTCCATCTCGGTGATCCTCTTCCATTACCCTAAGGTACATTTTAGGGTTATTAATCCAATCCATGGGCCAACGCATCACTCTAGGGAGGTCACCTTCCAAATTACCAACCTCAACCTTCTCCCTCAACATAAGATATCTAAATCTATTATGAATTATGTATCAATATATCACTCTTTGTACTCATTTTGGTCCCATGACTTTACCTTCTCACTCAAGTTGAGGTCATGTAACTAGTATTTCATCACATCACAACCCGAGCCCCTTTTCAACCAAGGTGGTATGCCACTAACTTCCCAGTATTTTTAGAGATCATACATCACACATAACTGGATACTATATCACTCATAGAAATCTATCTAGTGACATAACTCTCATGGATTGTCCAAGACTCGGGATCCAAATCATCTACACTAGAATTTATCTCCTATCACAAGCTCATGAAATCACAATAGGGAACACAGCCCAACTCAAAATATCACCAACTCATCTCTCAAATGATAGTCACTCAAGATATAGACACATACCTTTAATCATATCTTATAAAAACTTTTAGGGAATCTACTAGGGATCTTCCATATTTTCCTTGTCATTTCTAAAAAAGGATCATCCATAGATCAATCACACTAATACCCTTAGAAACCCCATGCCAAGACAGCCATATAATTATCTCAACCCATAACTGATTCTTGTCACACATTTCTCTATAAAGATATCCCAACCTATAACTCAGAGGATACACTTCTCCATGTCATAAAATCTAGTACTATTGGACTCATCCCACTCACAATGCTCACCAAATCATGATCCACCTTTAGGAGGGTGTCGTCCACTAGGTCTGAGATGTAAAATCATCCCACCAATCATCGCTAGGCTTAATCATCTCATGCTTTATCAACTAGACCTAGGAAAACTATCATAGGATACCTATTTCATATCTCAGATCCCAATACCTACTCATGGTAACTTTATAACTCAACCTATGACTTTCCAACTTGGGCACATAACCTAGTTACCAAAGTGATAAAGAGAACCTAACCCATGCATAAAATGCTTGACATAATCATATATATTTTTATAGGGAAATATCAATACCTATCCCTTCTACCTAGTCCAATAAAAACATGCAGGAAAACACACTCATGCATACATAATCATGTGGTTTTATATTAAAGGGTCCATCTACATCAATACAAAAGTTAACACCTCACCGAGCTCCACCGAGTCTCACCATAGCTTATCCAGTCTATTGAGTACCAATCACATGCCATGAATAAAAATTAATTTATTAAAAAAATTATAATTAATATTATAACTAAAACAAATGAGGAATATTTTCTTAAAATTTACTCGGAATTCATACATCATTGAAACAACACCCAACATATTGAATTAAACCTTTTCGGATCTCCTCTATCCACACAATATAGAATCATCATCATCCTCACCTAATTCTACCATGCTCAAAAAATTTTTTGTCAAATACATTCTCAAGATTGACGTAAAAAAGGGGTAGAAAAGTATAACCAAAATAGATGAATGAAGTGGGGAAACATACCCAGAATTGTTGCGGAATCACACCAAAACCAATCTCCTCTATGGGGATTAAAGGAGGATGTGGGAGTAGAGTGATTAATGATTCTTCACACTCATGTGTGCCTACATACCTATGAAAAAAGGGGGTTGAACCAAAAAAGTAAGGTTCTATCCATCTTTGAAAAAAATCACTTATTCACCCATTGTAGTGTGATACACCCCTTTCCTGAAAAAGTTATAGTTCATAGAAGGGGTTTCATAGAACATCCACTCAAGAAAAAGGACAAGACCACTGCCAACCACTATCCTTGTGAGGCACATATGGGTCATGGAATGGTGCCTCCAGTAAAATAACCATACCTAAGTCCCTTGACCATTGAAACATGTCATATTCCCCACTTATGGTGTGATTACATTCTACAATCAGCCACAATGTGATATACAGGTCACGACATGACTTGTAACAAAAGTAGTATTTCTACAACAACTTCATTCTATGCTCTGACAACATCCTGAGAAAACAAAACATCACCTAGGTATTGATCCATGCCTAAAAATATATTATTTATTTTTTATAATACTCATATTATCAATATTAATCCATATTCCTAAAATGACCCATGATTTAAACCAAAAATACATACTATATCCAAAAATTAATGACCTAAAAAATATTGGATATTTCTATTAGGAAACAACTAGTTATTTTTCATACAATAACATGGTAGCAATGAAACGATCGAGGTGATTTATTATTATTATTGTATAAATATTCCTCATATAAAATTGAGACATTTAAAAATATTTTCTTTCATAAATATAAGTGTGCAGCAGTGCACTAACACATTTCTCTTAGGACAAATTCATTGGTTTCATGTAAAGGATGGAGCTTTTAAGTGATACTTTAAATCCCTATAGATATGATGTTAACCAATTGTTTCATCCTTGTGAATTTTCAATTAGTGATCTTTTTAATTAAATTTATGGATGAGTAATCATATATTGTTATGTTGTACTTTTTTGGCTGGTTAGGTTTCTTATGAATAGGAAAATGAGGCTGTGTGGGGTTCTATTAGTGATTTTTTCAGATCAAAATGTATATTCTAACTCCAATATTGGATATTTAAGGCTTAGCAGGGAAAAGTTTCACTCAAATTGTAAACACCCCTTGTAGACTTGGATTATTTTTAACCAAGGATTTGAGTAGGAATGTATTCCCATGACCCACATATCAAGTGTGGGGAAATGGTAACCATTCTTAGCTATGATGGAGTCATTAAGGTGAAATGGTGAACACAGGGGATTAGAAATCATTTATGGTGGTGTAATGATTAGATTTATTTTTTCCTTTTCCTCTTAATAAAAATATAGGATTGAGTTGGTGTTAGGGATAATTTAAAAAAATTATAACTAGGAATTTTTCATGGAATTTAATTTTCATCTCCTTGAATTATATATTTCTCCTTTTAAAGGTGTATCATTTATTGATATTTTTGTGTTTAAATTTTACTTTAACTTTTTTGAAAGTGTATCTTTTGTGTCATTTTATGTATTAGAGGTTACATGAGGCTATTTTGCCTAAGGTTTTGAGGTTGTAAGGGATTTTTTTCTTTTTTAGGAAATAATGGTTTGATGGTGCACCTATTATAATGGAATGAATTTTTATTTCTTGGAGTTTTTGAATGTTTATTTTTTTTGGTAGTTTCACACCTATAGGGGAAATGGTATTTTTAATACATTAAATTATTATGGGGAAATATATATATCCTTAATCATATTAGAATGTTGTATTTAAAATGGGCTGTAAGTTTGAATTAATAAAAGGAGTTTGGATTTTAATATATATATGAAATTTAATTATTAAATTATTTAAATATTATGCACACATTTTTTAAAATTTTCAAGAAAAATTATAATAACTTGGGAACCAAACATTAAATTTAGAATATTTTAGTTTAGTATTCATACATGAATGGTGTTTCCATTAATTGAAATATAACTGGATATCAGGATTTAGAATCCAACTAGGGAAATTTTTTTAGTTTTCCGTAAAAAAATTTCTTGGAACATTTCCACTCATTTTTCATACATATATTAAGTGGAAATTTCCAAGAATAAACTAGGAAAGTAACTTCTATCCAAAGGATCGGGCTCGAAGCGGCGATGGCGGAAACCTAGTGGGGACGACGACGTTCCCCCCTCCAACGTGAGTCGGAGAGAGGGGGAGGATTGGCGGCTTCCTTGTAATGGCCAGAGATGCGACTTCTACCCTTTCACCGATCCTGAATCGATTCCTAGGTTTCCAGAAATTAACCTTGTCCTAAAGGTCCATGTTATTCACAATGGAGATCTCATGATTTCGCATTCTTTTTTGGAGTTTACGGAGGTGGAGAGCCTTTTGAATATATCTTTGGTGGCACAATTCAGGAAAAAATGTCCTTAGGTGGATGACTTTGACAGTTTCATCTTCAAAACATGGGGACTTCAAGAACGAGTTGTTGTCGGCCTGTAAGATAAAAGGCATTTGATGGTGCATTTTTCTTCTTCTGATGATTTTTTCTATGCTCTGTCATGCACTCCCAGGAAGTGTGGTGGCTGCAGCTTCTATCTTTTTAGCTAGATATGTGATCTATATTTTAATTGTGATTCCCCTTCAATTCTGGTCTGGGTAAGTCTTCCACAATTACCTCTACCTTTTCAAAATCCTAGGATTCTACGTATGCTCGGGAATTTAGTGGGTTGGTTTCTCTATGTTGATACGTGGACTGCTTCTATGTGTCATCCAATCAACCCATTCATGTGTGTAGAAGTTGATGTGTCGAGGCCACCGGTCGAGTCTATGTGGATTGAAGATAGTGAGGAGGTACGATGCAAGAAACCAGTGGTTTTTGACCATTGGGTGGATTTCTATTCATCTTTCCGTAGACTGGGTCACTTGGACGCCAACTTCCGATGATTTGTTCACTAGTGGAATGTTCCAATGCAAATGAAGAATGGAGAGAATGTTAATCAGGTGATCCATTTGGCAAGAAAAGTGGTGCAAATTAAACTAGTGGAAAAACAGTTCAAGGAACCCTCTGTGTCGGGGGTTTTTGATCAGCTAAAGGAGGATTTGAGGGTCTGGGATAATGGTAAATCAGTGGGATAGTGGACTGATGACCCATAATTGAGACTACACCAAACTGAAGTAGTGTGCTTTTTTGGGAAGGAGGTGGTGGCTCGGATAGAAGGGATGGAGATAGAACACCAAATCAATTCAATTCAGATTGCTGGCACTTTGGGGGTCATCAAACGTCCAGTAGGTAAGGGATCAGACCAGGGTGGGGTTCAGACCAACAATTCTTTTGAGTGTTTGAACAATGATGAAACTATATATGAAATTCACTATGAGCTAGATGAGGGTACAGAAGAGGGTGTGGAGTTTGAGGAAGATTTTGGAGTATCTAAGGTCCATGAGGAGGGGAAGATTTCTAAGAAGAAGAAGGGGAGAGGCCACAAGGATTACTCGAAATTACCAAAACCGATTGAAACACGTTCAAATAAAAAAAATGAACCCTGTGAGAAATAAATGTCATCTTCTTACATGGTTGATGTGCAGGAAAAGTCTCAAGTTTTTGTTTATGGAATTAGCAACAACATGCTTCTTGTGAGTGGTAAAACTACTACTAACTGTACTAAAACAGAAAAAGACTCTAATGAACCTATCCTCCACTTAGACGAGGAAATGGTGGAAGATTTCCTTTATGTCAACATCCCACAGGAAGAGGCTGAGATGATAGGAAGACATATTCATGTGTAGGTAAATAGCAAGCAAGCGAATCAGATTGATAAACAAGATATGATCCTGATGAGAGGCTTCAATGATGGGAAAATCAGCAAAGAAGGGTATATTCAAACTTGGGACAAAATGGCGTCTCGTTTCGAAGTTGTTATTGGTGAAGACCCTAATGCTAAGGTATGGATTATGAACTATAAACTTTATAGAGAGGAAAGTACTAATAGGTTGAGGTTGTGCTTTGATGGCTTTGCCTTCTCTTATGAGGCTTCACTATCGGATTGATTGGTACTGGTTTCTCACTTTTCCTTAAAAGTGACTTTAATTTATAGTCAGTATTAAAAACAATCTAGTCAAGTCAACATTTTTTTCCTTAATATATAAATTTTAATGATATTTGTTAATTTCCATATATGAATTACGAAAAATATGGTTTTACTGTCATATATATTTATGAATTTTTAATCTCAACCATTGATCAATATACATATGTTTACACTAAAATGGAAGCTATAACTATTTTTCAACTTTATTTATACTACTAAATCATTTTTATATAATTTAATTATATTTAATTTGATTTTATTATTCAACAAAAATATGTAAAATATATTATTTGGAGTTAAATTATTTGATTTATACGAGTTGAGCATTAGTGACCAACCATGGATAAAGGGTTGTGGTTATTTGGTGATGATGTATTCATGCCTTTTTATACTTATTTATTCACAATATCAGTTTGTTGATCCAATGTGAAATCCAATCTCATTTCATTATGGTAAAAAATAATGGTAAGTGGTTTTTGGATTTGGTTTGATAGTGGGGTATAGGGTGTTTCTATTTTGTATGTATGAAGGGTGGAATTCGGTGCTTCTAGTGGATAGTTGTGTGATGGTAGTGTGATGTAATTAAAAGGTGATTAGTTATGGTTTGATCATGAGGGAGTATGTGGATAAATTATTTTAATGATCATAAGAATCTAAAATTCAGTGTTGATGACACTGTGTTTTGTAGTCAGGACTCATGTTGTGTCTTGGAATGGAGAGGAGACATAGATATAACTATGCATCTTGAACATAGTATGATAAGGGATATGTGGGAATATAATGGTTTTTTTTAATTTTCAAATATATAACCTAGTGATTTTTTATTATACAACCTATGATTATTTTTAAAGAACTTATTTTTATCATCTTTATGAGTATATCACAACAACACCCTCTGTTAAATAATTTTAACTCCTTAGAAAATGAAAATACTAATATAAGATTTATAAGAAAGTGTACATATGGATAGTTGGATAATTATTATTTTCATTATGATACACCATGATATTCTAGTGAAAACTATGATAATGAGTATAATTATATCTCATATTGATCAGTGAATCATCATACCATGAGTATTGGGTAATTTTGTCCACAATGGAGAGCAATGATAGGCCATTTATGAGAGTTAGGGGATGATATATAATAGTGTATAATTTTATGTGGTTAATGTAATATATCTTGAAAACTAATGGGGTTATACTCTTATTATCTAAATATTGAAAAGGCAATTTCTTGGATATTATGTAAGCATAAAATAATAATCTATGAAAATTTGATATAACAGTGATACATAACCATGATATGATGTGATTTGGATTTTAATTTTTTCTAAGGAGTTGTAGACCATTTAGATAATTAACATTATGATATTAATTATTTTTATTATTCTATATTATAAGAGATGGAATACATTAAGTGTTATTATTTAAAATATGGGTAATTTTTCAATGGTTTTTTTGTGCAACCTTGATTGAATGATTGGCCAATGATTGATACTAGTTTAACATGTCATCACCTAAATTGTTCAACTGTAGATGATTGATATACAAATTTATATTCAATAAGACACTCAATATGGTGATTATTTGGACCACATATAATGATGATAAAAGGATGTTTCTCCCCAGAGGTCTCTTTCGACATAGAGGGTAGTATTTTGATGGTATTTTTGGAAATTCGTGTGGACTATTTATCTTGATATATTCTTTGATACCATATTAGCATGAGTGACATTTCTTGATGAGACTAGAAAGATAGTAGATGATGATCACCCATAAATAATAGTGATTTCATAGATTTTATAATAATATCCAATGATAGTTATTTTATTTTAGAGACAAAATTTCATCAGGTAATTTGAAATTGTATTTTTATGTTACTTTAGTGATGGGATTACCATTCACATTATGAACAACCACAAGAGTTTTGTTTACTTGTGTGAATCACAATTTCTAGTTATAACATATATAATAGATAAATAGCTTAGTTATTTTCCCTCCCTCACCCCTATTACTTGAATTTAAAAATATTAGTGATAGTTCTAGATTGTTAGTCATTAGCGATTATGGAACAGATAAACAGAATATGGTTTGCACTATTTTTTATACCTTCTCAATATCTAGTTAGCACATGGTACTTGATGACTAGCTTAGAAATTTACATTTCTCACCCCCATTACTTAGATATTCATTGTTTATGGATGGTTTCATATCATTATTCATTACCGGTCATGGTACTAGCTGGTTGGAGATATTTAAGAGGGGACCTTCTGTAGTTAAATAGTATGTGTCATCTCATACAACCTAAGATTTTTTGTTAGTATTCATTTTTAGATCTTAGAAATGAAATATATTGTGTAATTATAATTAAAATCTTTAATTTTTGGACTTATAAGATTAACTATCCTCACGTGTATTATTTTTTAATCTTTTTTGAATGATATATTTCACTAGTAGTTGTTAAGCCTAGTCTATCACTAGGTTATTTTGGTTTATGATGACATAACTATATATAAAGACCTTAAAACTTTGATTATGATATATACAAGATATTTAATTGGTTATACATTCTTAGGGGATATGGTATATAGATTTTTTTATTACATGTCATGGAATGTAAGTTATTTTTTCATAGTTTTAGTTTCATTGTATTTTGAATATATTAGGTTATGTTCATAAATTATGGATGGTTTATGATACAATTTGATCATAAATTTAATTTCATTTTTATTTTATAGAATTAATTTTTATTTAAAGTCTTACAATACGTTTTTCAGAGGGTAATGTCTCCCATTGATATGATTTATAACCTCTCTTCCAGTTGGCATACCATGACCCACCCCCACTATTACCCCTCCTGGAACAGAAGTGATGACATGAGTGACCACTAAAGATCACCTATTATGAAAATATAGGAAATTTTAATAATAAATACATTTAATTTCTTACTAATATTTATGAAAATATTTCAGGGATCCATATCCACTATGATAATTTTATGTAATTTTTCAATAAAAAAAGAAAAAAAATATTCTATATGAATAGTTTTCTATGAATTATATGTTATTATTTAAAACATAAAATTATAAATTTATGAAAATTAATATGATTAAATTAATTTAATTTTTTTATTATAATAAAAAATATTTTTTAGGATTATTTTTTATGTAAACCTAAAAATATTGATTTTTGGGTGAATATTGAAAAATACCATTTTTTATAAAAACTATCATTTATTGTTAAGTATTTACAAATTTCTATTATATTTTTTATTTTTTTAAAATTAAAATTAGTTAAATTTTATTAAAAAAATACATTTACTTCAAAATGAATCATAATTATACCTAATGCTGGTATAAATTCATTTTTATGCTTAAAAACACATTTTTCTAAAAAAAATGTTTCTCATTCCATATTGAGATTATATTAAAATTAATTTATAAAAATTTAAAAAAATCCAAAAATACATATCATATTTTTAATTATTTGGTTTTAATTTATTAATGATTTAAATTTCATATTTTTTCAAAATTTATATTTATTGTGTAACAATTAGTTAATATGATAACAGGTAAAATGACTTAATTAAGGTACAAACACAGTGATAAGGTCACAAAATGTTATATTAATTCATTTAAGATGATATTATTTAAACCCTTATCTTATTATAATAATAATTTAATTGCTTTAGTAACAAATTATCATGATAGAGGCTTCATATTGTTTTAAAATTTTGAATAATTACAATAGTGCCACTCTCTTAATTTATAAAAGGGAGCCTCCTCTCCTCACTTATTTAAAAACATTGTCCCATAAAGATCATATTAATATTAAATAAAACACTGTCTAAAATCATTCACCATGTCCTATCGGTTTTTGGTTAACCAAATGACTATCCTAATAAGGAATATGATGTAATTTGAAGGAGGTTTTCCAAAGAATAGGTATAACTATTAACTAAGTTCTTCCATGTTTATTTCTTGTTCTACCTCCTTCAAAGCTATCATAAAAAACTTATATAATAAAATTATTATCTATTTAAAAACCATTTTCATTTAAAAATATTATAATAAAAAATTATAAAAATGTTATTATGTTAATGGTAAAACCCTTTTTCATCTCTTTTTCAATATTATGGGAATTAAAACAACCCTCATGCGTATGTGTGGACTAACACATGCATGAAGTGATGCATTTCAATTTACTTCACCACCTCATGTGACTATTTATAAAGATGAAATTAATGAATGTATAATATGTTTATGAAATTATTATTATTTTATAATTATATGATAGTACTTACTATCTTACCATTTCTATTGTTTGGAAAATTTTAACCTCACTCGTGTATACATGTGGACTACAAACTCCAAAAAGCATTGTGAATATTTTTTTCATTTAAAAATTACATGTATAGTCATAAATATGAAACTAATGAATTAATATGTCATTTATAACATATTTATTATTTTATAAAAATTAAAATATGATCAATTTACTTCTTTTCCACCAAATATAAAATTGAATAACATTATTTATTTGTACATACATACTACTCTCTCCATGAAATCATGTGATTTAGTTTTTCAAAACTACCTTACATATATGGTTATAAAAGTTCGTTGAATGTATACAAATTATAAATATAATGTGTTTAATTTTTTTAATATTATGTAAAAATGGCCCTTTTACCAAGATCAATACACCAATTTTATTTAAAGGTTATAAACCGAGCGATCTGAAAATCATCCAACGTGAACTTAATAAATTAAGTAAATATATAAGATAATGTAATAAATGAAATACAAGGGATTATTACAAGGGAATAAAAATTTAAATGGTTATTTATAAATTATTAAATTAATACAATTTTATTATTTTGGAAAGTAAAGGTCTCATGTCCCAAGTCAGGAGATGAGGCAAGGGATTATTAATTAAAACTTATTTTTAAATATTTTAAATTATTTTTACTCTATGTACATGTTATTGGAAATTTTTTGCAGATGATTTATCTATAAATAAATATTTGATAAAGATATTTTATAATACCTTTGATTTTTTTTACAAATAGTTAAAAAAATATTTTCAAATGTTTTCTATACGGGTCACTTTCGACTCTTTTTAACAAAGTGGAAAAATTACTTTTACCATATATCGGCTTTTTCCCATCATCATAGACATTATTTGTTATCAATATTACTATATATGTTTAAATGGGTTTTTAATGAATATCTTATTCCCATTGTTCTATAAATTTTTAGTAAAAAAACCATTTCAAAAAGAAAAGGGTTTTCTTCTCATATTTATGATATAAATGAAAGAGGTTTTTCTTATGGCATATAATACAACTTTTTATTGGATTTTTTATGGAAATTAAAGATTTGATGAATTTTTATAAATATATGATTCTAATAAATTTTATATGATATCATGTGAGCCAAATATAACTCAGATAATGGGTGAGCCTAATATAAATCTCCAACACATTGGGTAATGTGAGGAAGTTAAAGGGGATTTAGTTACTCTTAAGTGATATGTTAGGATTAACCATGATAGTTTTTTCTTTTTAAGGTTTCTTATAAGGGTGAATGTATGGATAAATTTCCAAGATACCTATTCAGTCTATCAGAAATTACTATGGGTTTTAAAAAAATAAAATTCATAAGGTAAGATAATGAACTCGTGATTAATGTAAATTTTTATCATGTTTTAAAGGTGAAGTTTTTTTTTAATGAGTTATCATATTTTCCCAATTAAATTTTATGATTATAATTTTTATTTTATGTTTGATTACAAATTTTTTTATGAAAACATTGGGATTATAAATTTATTTCATGAGTAAATAATGATTATTTTTACCATAATGATTATTTTGTAAAAAGGAAAATTTCCTTGGTATTCATGAATTTTAAAAAAGGACTAAGGTTATCCTTTCTTTTTTATATCACTTAATGAGATTTTTTTCCATAGAACAATTTCATTGTTTTTAATTAGTATTAATTATGTGTAGGTATTATGTCATGGTTAATGGTGATACATCTTGAATGAAAAAAAATTGTCATTTATAAACCATTCAAGTAAAAATATATACCATTTTTTGGGGAGAAAGGTACACTTTGTGTTATTGTCCACTATGTTATGTAATGGTTTTAATTAATCTATAGAAAACTAAAACTAAAATAACCATGAAATTTTTGAAAGTTAAACACTTGTTATAAATAATTTAATCATGGGTCAATTATTTTATATGGTGTTATAATTATTATTAAAGGAAAGGTATAAATAATTTTAATGTTTATTATGTTGCTAAAATACCCTTTTAGGATATTCTAATTTATGGTTATATTATAATGTGATATATTTTAAGGATTTCCATGTTACTTTATGTAGTCCATGTTTATTCAGAATAGTTTTTTATAGAGGAAATAAATAAAATTATGTTGAATGGAAATAATAGAATGAAATACTTCTGAATCAGAAAATTTTAATGTTTGTATTTATAACTAAGAAGATTGGGAATGTGTTAACTCAAATAAACATTGGATTTAAATATTGTAACCCATGTAATAGAGATATTGAATTATCAATAGTAGATAATTCTTATAGTGGAGCATTTTATGATGTACAACCCTCTAGATTTTAGTGGATCTTGAGACCTAGTGGCAAAAAAATGATGGATTATTTTTTTGAAAAATAAAGTTAATGTTTTGGGATATTCATAGCATTAGAAGGTAACACCTACAATTTATCATTTTAAAGTTGAATTCAGTCAATTGTGATCTTTATTAAAAATACTAAGGAGATACATTATATTTATTCCATAGAGTGTACAATATTCAATGATATTTTCGTTGATAAATATTTCCCTCATATTTGTTTACATATAATGGAAAGTAAATTAATGGAATTAAAGTGTTAATAAGAGTATTATGTTTATACTTACAAAGAAAATTCTATTATATTTTCCATGTATTCACCAAATTTTATTCTAGGCCATAATAGTATAATTTATTAATTTTAATTAGGATCAAAACCATGTTTTTTAAGGTATTTGGTTACTCATGAGTTTCTAAGTTAAGAGGATATTATTCAACGTGTTGAAAAGGTTGAAATGAAGTTTTGTTGATTTAAGTAAAACATAGAGATGAAGTGATCCAGGTAGAAATAAATGTAGAAGAATTCATTAAATAAATACAAATGTAATAAAATTAATATTACCTCTTGTGATAAGTGTGGAAAAATCTATTCTAGTGATTTTATTTTGAGATCCCAAAAGTTTTACCAATGTCGTATGAAGAAAATTTAGCTCATGTCTGTAAATTGAACAACATTGATAATGGTTTGACTATTTATGATAACATAGTTGTAAAATTGTTTAATTTCAAATGTAGGTTCAATTATGCAAGAGTTTTTCTAGATAAAAATTTGAAGGATTAAGATCATCAAGATCATAAACATAAGGGTGTGACTAGATCATTGATGACTACCTTGAGAAATGAATAAATTCTAATTGAAGTGGTAAAAGGTACACACCATTTTTAGTAATATTATGCCACTATATTTTTTGATTTATGATCTATTAATTATTTAATTTATGCTAAGTATACTATTAAAATTAAATATCATCTCAAAAAATTAAGAAAAAAACTTTTGGTAAAAACTCAAGGTGGAGTACTAAAAAATGATTTATAGGAACCTTCATATCATCAAATATAGAGTTTTTTTTTTGAAAAAAAATATTGTTTTTTTCCTTTGTTGGAGTTTGATTTCATTCTAGGAATGTATTGGATTTATGTTTTTTATGAATAGATAGATTATAGAGAAAAATAAATCATATTAAATCCTAAGAGTGTATTTTAATTGGCATATAAAAATGAGTTCATACCTGTGATAAAATATCAAGAAGCTGTGAAATTGATTTAAGATGAGGGTGAAATTTACCATTAAATTTTTATTAAAATAGAAGGAATTATTCCACTTAATGATGTACCTATGGTAAATGAATTTTTTCATGTATATCCTAATGATCTTCCTAGTTTTATTCCAAAGCAGAAGGTTAAATTTACTATTGAATTAGTTCTTGATGATAAGATAATATCAATACCTCTTTATTAGATGGATCCAATGGATTTAAGTGAATCAAAAAAATATGTTAAAAGAATTACATGAAAATGGATTCATCTTCTATAACACTTCACCTTGGGGTGATCCGGTTTTTGTTAAAAAAAATATTGTTAGATGTTACCTTTAATTGATTATAGATCACTCAATGACATTAATTTTAAGAAAAATAATTTATTTCCTCATACCGATAAATTATCTACTCAACTTTAGGGTACTCTGTATTTTTTCAATATTGGTCACATATCTCATTCCCATTAGTTGGAAGTGATGGTAGAAAATGTTTTAAGTGAAATTATTCATACTAGTTATGGTCATTATTATTTATTGTCTTATCCTTTTAGGTTAGAAAAGGAACCCACTATATTTATGGATTTTATGAATAGAGTCATCCATTAGTATTTTAATAAATTTATGTATATTTTTATTGATGAAATTTTTGTACATTCTAAAAGGTATTAATATTGGGAAATATATCAAAGTATTTCTTTCAAAACCTTAAATGAAAATTGGTTGTATGAAAAATTCAGTAAATATGAATTTTGGATGCAGTAGATTTCTTTTTGTGGGAAAATTGTTTCTAAATATAGGATACATATTTAACATTATAAATACAAAAGTGGTGGAAGAGTAGATAATAACTAAAAAATTTACTAATATTTGAGGTTTTCTTGGACAAGTGGGTTACTATAAATGTTTTGGTGAAATCATTACTTGGTTATCAAACCCATTGACCAAGTTAAATTAAAAAGATTTAAATTCATTTGGATAAAAGAATGTGATGAAGGTTTTCCAAAATTGAGAATAATATTTGATAATTATCTAGTGTATTACTTGTTATCTTGAAATGGGGATTTTATTTTTTATAGTTATTCTTCTTTGAAGGGAATTGGTTGTGTCTTGATATAATATATTTGGTAATTGCATAAATATCTAGAAAGGTGAAACTCCTTGAGTATAATTACCTAATACATGATCTTGATCATGAAATGATGGTTTTTTCTTTAAAATTTTAATTTATATTTTATATGGGGTAAAATGTGAAATATATACTAACCATAAATGTTTGAAGTATATATTCACTCAAAAGTATTGAACCTTTGGAAGTGAAGATAATGGGAACTGATAAAGTATAGTGATTACATAATTCTATGTCACGTAGGTAAATAAAACAAGGTATATTATCCCATGATTCAAAATAATATCACATAGTTAAAAAAATTATATTTGTAACATGATCCTTTATTTAATGATTTAATGAATCTAGGTATAGAAGTTGGGAATCCGAAAAACATTTCTCCTTTGGATTTGGTATCATTAAAATCATCACTAGAAGAAATAATTAATAAATCTTAGATGAAAGATCATTAATTTTAGATGATGGTATAATTGGTTAAGGAAGGTAAATTTTCCAATATTAATGTTAACAAAGAAGTAATTATTAGGCTTAAAAATAGGTTATATGTTCCAAGTTATTTTTAGTTGAATAATTAATAGCTGATTATGGGTCATAACTCTTTTTTTTCATTCATCCTAACAACACTAATGTGTATAGATATATTCATGAATTTTATTGGTGGTAAGGAATGAAAAAAGATACTATGGATTTTACCAGAACATGTTTGACCTCTCAGAATGTTAAAGATTAGAAAAAATTGTTGAAGGGGATTCTTCAACATTATTTAGTTTTTTAATAGAGATGGGATAATATATATATTGATTATATAGGGGATTTTCAAATACTTCTCTAGTTAATAATTTTATTTGGGTTATTGTGGATCATTTAACTAAATTTTCACATTTTTTACCTATTTTAGATACTATTTTTTGGATCATCTTTCAAGAAATTATATTAATGAAATATTTAGGATACATGGAGTACATAACTCTATTATATCTAATCATGATCCTATATTTTCATCATTTTTTTGGAAATGAAATCAAAATTTGTTGGGTACTTAGTGAAATTCCAAGTAAATATATATCCTTAATTTGATGGAAATTTAGGATGAATATTTTAGACTTTGGAAGATATTCTTTGGGATTTCTCTTTATATTTATAGGGATGTTGGGATCAACATCATTCTTTGGTGTAATTTACTTATAACATTTGTTATCATTCAAGTATACATATGGAAACTTTTGAGGCAGTATATGGTAAGTGGTGTTGAACATCATCATGTTGGGATTAAATCTATGAGAGAAAGTTTCTATGAATAGAATTAATAGAATAGACGGTCAAGAAGGTTAAAATGATTCAAAAATATAACACCCAAGAATGGTCCACCAAAATAAAATCTAAGTGAGGTGTTCCACATGACATCAAGAACTCATCCCTATATTCCAGAGGCTATTAACTAGCGATAAAGGCTTATCATAGTTTTGGGGAGGATATGACCTAGAAAATACTATGGGGTCATTCTCAAATCCTATAAAAAATTCATCATGACACATCCACATAACGAATGTCCAACCAACCTATAGACAAAACTAGGATCCTCACAGACCCTACATTCTAGAATAGAAAATAGTGAACTATCTATATGATAAGACAATAAAAAATTGTGTAATAAAAGAAAAAATTAAATATAAATCTTATATAATAAATTAAATATTGTCCAATATATGACGAATAACAATTGAAAATAAATATAATGGCCTCCAACCCAAATTGTGTGTCCTCATTACTTGTCAAAAACCTCTACAACCTAATGTGTACCATAATTCTATCTCCATACGGTACCTATTTTCTAAGAGAAAATATGAGAGTCTATCCATGTACACCTGAACCCACATTGAGTATGCAGATTGGGGAGTAGTCCAAGGACCCAGTATGTATCCTCAGCACCTCAACCAAACTATATACTACTATGATCAAAAGGATGTTCATGAAATACATAAATAGAGTTTGGTTGTTACCACAAAACATTCCCAGCCAAAAACAAAACACATATACAGAAACAATCATGCATGAATACCTATTTAAGAACCAATCTGGTATCCACCTCATACCACAACTCATGCAATAACTATTTTTGATACATACCATAATCCATGTAATACCATGACCCTTAAACTACATGTCTTAGTTCCATGTAGAAGAGGAATTCTATCAAGAACTCAGTAACACATGTATCCCACATCTTTCACCTGTCACTCAAGTCATTTCCTCATTATGTAACTTGACCCATCATTGTGTACTCTAGGAGGTTGATCAAGTTACCCTAACCCATCCCCACAAACTCAAGGTAGTTCCAACATTCACACTAGGCCCTCAATGTAGGTTCTAGGGAGGCCACGATCAAGTAACTTGTCCCATCCCTACATACTTAGGTAAGTCCATCAAGTTACCCTAACCCATCCCTTCAGGTCTTATAAAGGTGAAATAATTACACCGGACCACCTCGTAGGTTCTTGGGAGGCCCAATCATCATGTATAATTACCTATAACTACATAATCAGGTATATCACATCAATTAATAGGTTATGAGATAAAGAAAAATCAAATTACATTAACAACTTGTATCATAACTCTCCATCTCGTAATTAGGGAATTAGTCCCTTAGGACCTAGTCCCACATGCAAGCATCCACTTGGGTCCCTTGGACACATCCCAACCCTATAAGGATCCATCACTTCCATTTACATCAACCCATATTCTTGATACCATGAACAAACGTCATTATTTAAAACACAAAACACATAAACATAGTTGAATATAGTCACACATAAACAAAATCACCAATTAACCAAGATACACATCAAGGTCAAGGCACCCTACCTTAAACCAAATTCATTTACTATAATTCTATAACCTGTCCATCACTACCTAGGCCCATACAAGAATCAACCCATATTCTAAGGCCCATCCAATCACTACCTCAACTAAAAAGGCCCTATCTTAGATCATGAATTAATAAAAATTAATTATAAAAACTTATAATCAATTTTAAAAAATTAAAAATAAAAGAGGTCTAAAGAATTAATTCCCACCTGGTGACCCAATAAATCCATCTAAGGAATGTGCCAACCTCCAACAAGTCAATGATCACAAGTCTAACCCATGCATCAAAAATAATTAATTATAAACATTTATTATTAATTATTTGTTCTTTTTTTTAAAAGTTATAATCACTTAAGACCCCACTAGGAATTTTAATCTCATCAAAAATGTAACCGACCACCCGTGGAAGGTCCGTTGCACACCCACGACCCCATATTGGGTGAAATCCTTATCACCCAAAACCTATTCTAGTATCAATTTAATTTAATGAAATTGAATTACTCAGTTAAATTCATTTTATAAACATAACTTGACTAGAACCACTCTCTAATGCATGAAAACAACAACTTGAGATATCCACTTCGTAAGTAGAGTGAAATCCCTAAAACCTAAAAAATTTCACCATGCCCTGGTAAAATCCTCACCCAAACCCTAACCAAATCTACAAAAAATTAAAACACAGAGAATGGGGAAACCAAAACTGAAGAAAATAAAAAATATGACCTTGATTCTTCATCAAAAAACACATGGAACCATCCATGTTTGAATGGGATTGAAGGAGAGGCATGTTAGATATAATTAATCCAAGAAATAGACATTATTTACCTCCATTCTTAGTTAAATCCTAATCCCCCAAAAGTGAAAAAATATAGGGGTTTCCCCTATTATAATAGACCTCCAACAACCCAGTAGGGGTGTTGGACTCCATCCTACCCAATTGGTTAGATGGGGCTGTTGCAGTAGCCTCAATCACCCCCAGGACATCCTCCACTAATCTCTTGATCTCCTGAATACTACCCAAGCACCAAACATCATAAAAAAATTAGGTTAATATTCTAAAAAGTTTATATTTTCATTATGAACACCTATTTACAAAAAAAGAACTAGCATCTAATGAGAATAATGAAATTCCATCAGTAATTACCAACCTGAAACAACATGGGTCATTATAAAAACCATATGAGGTAATTATAGAGATGGTTTAAGATTTATATAGATAAAAAAAAGTAATGATCTAACATTTAATGTTGTAGATCGTATTAAAGTATCTCCTTGGATAAGTGTAATGTATTTTGGAATAAAGTGAATTTTAATCCCACAGTATATTGGACATTAGTAAATTCTAGAAAAAGTGGGATTAGTGGTATACAGTGTTTCCATACCCCTATTTCCATCTCAAGTACAAGATATATTTCATGTTTCTTCACTTAGGAAATAAGAACCTGATAAATCTCATTATTTTTTACCAAAATTATTTTAGTTAGAAGAGTAATTTTCTTATGAGAAAAATATTGTTCAGATTTTAGATCATAGAGAAAATATTATTTAGAATAAGGTTACTCACCTTGTTATTGTTTTATTGAAAAATTATATAATTGAAGATGCAACATGAGAATTGGAAAAGGTGGTGAGGGAAAAATATCTTCACTTGTTTATGTAATGAATAAAATTGTGAGGATGAAATTTTATTAAGAGGGAAAAAATGTAACAACCCAATTAATATTAAATATAAATTAATTTCATGTATAATTAATATTCCTGACTAGATTTTATAGATTCATATTCTTTGTTATAATTTTATGTAATTTATTAATAAAAAAAGAAAAAGTTTTATTCTAAATAAATTTTATTCATCAATTACAAGGTTTTATTTAAAAGTAAAAATTATAAATAAAATAAATTTAATTTAATGAAATGAACTCTAATTTTTATATCAATGTTTCAAATATTTTCTTGGTTTTTTCTTTTTATTTTTCTGAAAAGATTGATATTTGGGTGAATATTTAAAAATACTGATTTTTATAAAAACTATAATTTAATTTCACGTATTGAAAAATTATCATTTTTGTTTAAATTGTTTTTAATGTAATATAATATAATTTTATTAAATATAATCCAATAAATTTAATAGTAATTAGGTTTTTACATTATTTGGGATTATATTCATTTTTCTCTCCAAAAATCATTTTAAAAAAACTATTTTTTAATTTAATTTTCCATGATTCTATTAAAATTAATTCACAAAAATACTATAAATCGAATCTTGAAAAATGGAAATCATATTTTTAATTATTATTTTAAAATATATTAATTTTATAAATTTAATTTTTGTTCATAATGAATAGTTACCCTCGAAAAAATTAATTACTATGATAAAAGGTAAAACAAGATAATTAAGGTAAAAACTAAGTGATATGGTAAAAAAATTAAATTAATTCTTATTGTATGGTTTTATTTAGAACCTTATCACATTATCTTTAAACATGAATAATTTTACTTCCACTTTAGCTTGATATTGAATTAAAATCATTTTAAAACATTGAATAATTATAAGAGGGACACTCCGCTCACTTATAAAATGGATCCTCATATCCTCACAAATTCCTAAACTTTGAGAACTCTATATTAGAAAATAAATAACAAAAAACTCTACTAAATTACTTCCAAACGACTTATAGGTCCAGATATCACTAAATTACCCACCATGGAAGCTTATGTTTTTTAAAAATGAGGTTTTCTAAAGAAGACGTATAACTCTTAACTGAGTTATTTTGTGTTTTATTATTATTTTACATCCTTAAAACCTATCATTACTAGTATTATATAATAAAAAATAATCTCCTATATAATAAAATGTTATTATTTTTATTTTAAAACCCTTTTTTATCTTGATTCTATCCTATGGTAAATGAAAACACTGCACGTGCACACGTGTGGACTACTACCTCCAAGAAATGATGTATTTCATTTTCTATAATTATCTCACATGGATGGTTATAATTATGGAATTAATAAATATATAATATTTTCAAAAAATTATAATTGTTCTATATGAATAATATATCACTTAACATCTGATCATTTCCATTCATTGGATGATGATGATGTCCCTCATTCATACGTGTAGACTACTATTCCACACAACAACATGATTCCTTTTTAATTTCCACCATACATGACTTGTCATAAAGATGGAAGTAATTAAGAAATAAAAAATTTATAAAAAAATTATTATTATATAAATTCAAAATATTATATACATTATATATTTTCTACTCATTTAAAAAATAAAAACATCCTTCAAGAATGCGTTCATATTACTCTCTCCATGAAATAATGTTCTTCATTTTTCATAACCAATTTACATGGATGGTTATAAATTTTTATTGAATATATAAAAATGATAATTATAAAAATTTTAATATTCTGGATACTATGTAATAATTAACCCATTGACCATGATCAACACACTGATGTTATTTTGATATTATAAATCGAACAACCCTAAAACGTCCATTGCAAACATAACCGATTTAGTAACTATATAACGCATGGTAATAATTTTCATAAAAGGGATTATGAAAAGGGAATAAACCCAAAAAAATGATCTCCTATTAGTATTAAATTAATATAATTTCATTTTTTAGTAAATTAAAGGATGTAGGTAGTGAGTCAATATATGAGGTAAGTAGTTTTTCTTTAAAACACGGTTTTAAAGTTATAAAATATTTTCCCTAAATGTCCATTTTCTTCAAATTTTTTTCTAAAATTTTTATCTATAAATAATTTTTTGATAAATTTATTCTATACTACCCTTTAATTTTTTGAAATTTATTGCAAGGAAAATTTTCAAAAAATTTCTCTAAGGGTCACTTTTTAATATTTTTACCAATGTGTAAAAGAATATTTTTTAATGTTTATTAAATGACCGAATTTTCCCACCATTATAATTGTTATTTATTATCAAGATTATCAAAATACCATCCCCAAATATATTTCCTCTCTTGGACCATAAATGAGAGAAGGTATATGGTGACTACCTAAGTCCCGCCTCTAGTAGGCCACAGGTTGGCAACAAGCACCAATGGTATAATAAGCATACAAATGGGAGGAATTTCCCTCTAAGAGAACATATAGAAAAGGGAGATAATATATATACACAAAAAATAACTAATTAGATATATAAAGAAACCAAGTACATACATGTAATGTCCTATAGTACAAAACAAACTAAAAGGAAAACTATAAGTACCAAAAACGTAAACTCAGCAACAACCATGAAGCATAAAGTACTCCTTCAAAACAATAAGCTAGTATTATCCAGCCTAATCAAAAAAATTATCTTGCTAATATGAACTATGAGCATAACAATATACTCATTAGTATCCTCCCAATATCCTCTCATTCAAAAGATAAAGAAATATTGCTCTATCACAGTGAACAACAGTGAAACTAACTCATCACTTAAACAAGTATACTATTTTCCTAGCCTCAACATCTCTAAAACTCATTAAGTATCACATAAAATTGAGAATATAATATAGTAACAATACAAAATGTTTAACCATCTCTCACTTCCCCTACTTATTTTTTTTATCTTCCCCAATGTTTCACATCTTGATCTTTCTCCCTCCAAAATAAGACAGTCCACAAACACTTGGGTTATTATCAAAACAAGCACCTAGTACATCACATCATCACAAAATCCCATATAAAATCATCATATAGTAACCAGGTAGTTTTCATGATCCACCATAACCCATATGATATGTATCATACATCAAGTATTATAACTCAATCCATCACAACCCATATACTAAATAAGGTATCTCAAGCCATCACAACCAATACACATCATGCCAATAATAATATTTTGGATACAATATCCATTGATACATGCATGTGAAATAACCATAATGAATCAAAACACTCTATACACATATATGGTAAAACTAACTAACATACATACCAGCACATATAACTACCAATATAATAGATTGAGGCTAGAGGTGGTAGTCATCTATCAATCCTCACACCAAGATGTTAGAGAAAACGCCCTCTTAGAGTCCACTGGGTTTCAGTCACCCTAACTAAAATGGTTGGGATAATGTAAGAAATCATATAATATACAGGATATAATGAAACTCATACCCACACTACAGGAATAAACCAATATTAGACTCAACTGTAGCTAATTTCATTCAAACTTATGATTTCAATTTCTAAAAATAGATATCCAATAAGTACACATTAATTATAAAGAGCCACATTAAATTAATTATTTTATTTTTAAAATATATCCTTTAATTAATTAATTCCATTTCCATTAATTAACCATTCAAATTATTCCATATTACATTACATTAATCATCATATTCAAGTCCATTCCCTCCAAGCATAATCCAAATTGAGTCTATGGTTTCTCAAGTGTAACATATTTATATCATTTGCATTCCAGCAACACAAAACATGTGGGTTAAGTAATTTATTAAATTTTATCAAATTTATTTAATTATAAGTAATCTATAACCCAGGGGTGTAGACTGATGGTTATTCCCTTAAGGGTTCTCATTTTCGAGTCTCCTCAGGTACTTATAGGTGTAGTTAGATTTCTTCTTTATTTGTTCCTCTTTCCCCTGGATTGATGTTAGATTAATTCCAAGTACTATAATAAAATCATCTGAAGCTACCATAAAGAGAAAACATGAAACCAAGAATTTATATATGCCTAAAAAAATGGGGAAATGAATAAATATAAATCAATTAAACTATCCATAGACCTTTAAATAGATTTATATCATACAATCATCCATCTTTATCATATAAATGGGTAATCACAGATTCATCCTATTCCAACCATCTATGGTTCTATCCCTGACACCCACGTCCATATCATAATGCATCTCACCATTGTTGGAATCAACTGATTCCATATCATCTAAGTCTCCCCACCCCATATCAAGTCATCCATCCTAGGATTATCCATCCTAGGCTCATATCACATCACATGGGAAGGCTCACATCCAAATCACATCACAAGGATATAAGCAAACAATAATAGTCAATAGGTAAATTTGGACATAAAATATGGCATTCATCCTTCAAATATAAATGATCTCTCACATCTAAAAACTGAAGGCACTCATTCATCACAAGAAAATGGGAATATCAATCCCCAATGATTATATTTATTAAAAAACTAGTATTTATCCCATATTGAATTATCTGATTCCTTATTTACATGTTCCAACTACAAGAAACCTAAGGAATCAACTATAATAATCTATCAAAACATTCTTCCTAGTACAAATCTATTTTCATAAAACTATGATAATAACCATTCTCAATTAACATGCCTTTTTATTATTATCATCCATAAGAATTATCATTCTTCAGTATCTCTGACCAACTCCATTAACACATGAAAGATCATAATCAATTAAACATGAACATTGCATCAATTTGATTATTAACAAATTATAAGGAACACCAGATTTATTTAAACATTTTTCTTCTTTAAGCCTTACTCCAACCAATTAAATTTTACCAACATTATTTTATTTACCATTTTATAACAAAAAAAACATGTTAATTAATAGCATAACCAAACATAAAAACAGGAATATCATAGATATCACACTATATATAAAAAAAAGAGACAAATCTTTATCATTGTATAAAACATCAACATGTGATAACTAAATAATTTATTATTAATTTGGTTCAATCATTATTAGGTTAATATCATTGCCATACAAGGGGATAAACCATGATAACCTTTTGATTTCACATAAATAAATATAACATTCAACAAATCCATTACGAACAATGCATCAATTATCTTTATATAAGAATTGAGTAACATTTCATATCCTAATCACCCCTCACACAAGAGGATTCATCCCTCCATGTATGTCGATCCACAATCGCACCAAAAAATAACCAATAAAAATCCATTAAAAAAATAAAAAATTCATTGCATGGTGAGAAGAGGTAGGAAGATATAGATAGAATAACCATGATAGAAAAGGGTATAATATACCTGATATATCCATAGGTCAACACCATAATATAAAAATAGATTCTTGTCAAATGGATTCTAAAAAATAGTAAGATAGATCCACTAGCCACCTAATGATTGTGAGAAAGGATTTAGGTTTTGAGAAAACCTTAGGCATCGAAACTTATATCGGTGAACAACATAGTGGATATTCCTGACCTAAAAACTATTCATGTTGTAAAAGAATTGTATTTTTAGTTACTCCAAAAATTACATCAGCTCAATCCATTTGGCCTCAAGTTAATTCATATCACAAGGCACCCCATGAACCAACCTCACACAAGTCTTGAACTGCTTTTGGATCATAAATCAGTCTCTCACCCATGTTGTAAACACCACATTCTTGACGTGAACCCCCTACACAACATGAGTTCTCCCTTATTCCTATATTTTAATAATCAAACACCTTCATACCCTCTCTAGGCCACCTCCAATCACCACTAACATTGGAAACATGCAAAGGGTTATACTAGATTGATCTAGGTGCTTACATAAGATACATATCTAAACATTCTAATCCTTGAAAATCTAAAACCAATCCTAGAGATAAAACAAAAGGGGCCATCCAAATAGCCACATCACAAGATACCTCTCACGGATCTCACTATCATAGGTGATCAACTACTTCATCCAAGGGATAATGAAAAATTTATTCTTAAATAGTATCTACGGATGATACCACTCAAATGAGAGTAAGGTCACATTTGGCAACAAGAGAACACCATCTCATAACTTAGAAAGTTCCACAACCAAAAACAAGAAATGTTGCAAGAGGAAAGATAAATATGAAAAAAAACATAGGTTACCGAGACCATATTCAGGAATCATATTACTAGGTACTATTATCTACACCACTATGTCACCATAAGGCAAGAACCAAAGGGATAACATGCATACACAACACATTATCTTATGGATCTTAGAACTCCATAGGCTACTCCTCGAAGGTCTCATCATCATCAGCATCGATCTCACCCTAATAAATGATGTGAGAGTTATCATAAAGATAATAAAAAAGTTAAAACACATTAAATTCATCATGTATATGGATCACATGTGGGGGGAGTTCTACCTAATAGGACATCGCTCTAACATGAGACAACACCTTGAAATTTTTGACAATCTAGGAAGAAATATTACTCCCAAGACCAAACCTTCACTAACCATGATAAGGATTCACCTTAAAAAATACATTATATTCAATTTATAACTCTATAGGTCTCCTCATATGATCATCGTAGTATTGTTGACTATCATTCAATGATTTCATCCCTTTTAATATCACTTGAACCATCTTTATTGTATTTTGTACTAGATATAGACCGATAATTACTAATTCTCTAACCCCGATCTAGGAAAACATAGAATGGAATGGTCGATAAAAAAAGATTCAAATGGTTCCATACCATTTATAGAGTGAAAAATTTTGTTGTAAGAAAATATGACCAAATTCAAGTTCCCTATCCATGAACCTACAAACTCTAGGACACAATAACATAAAAAGTATTCAAGAGTCTGGATGGTCTACTATGTCTGTCCATTTGTATGCGAATAAAAAAATTATTTAAGGAATAAATGAGGTCCTAAATAATCTTGGATACCTCCCCACAACCTATAGGTAAAACTAGGATCTCGATCAAGAATGGTCATTCTTTGTGCTCTATAGAGTCTCACAACCACCTCTAGATACAGCCTCAAGAAAACCTCCACTAATCTCAACCACCTAATTTCTATGAAGTGGGATTATTTTGATAAACTATATTTTATCACCCATATAGTATAATACCCTCCCTATTCTCGAGGTAAACTGGTAATAAAGACTATCGAGATATCTTCCCACTTCCACTGGGGGACTTCTAACTACTGGAGAAAAATACTGGGAACACAGTGTTAATCCTTCACCTTCTGTCAGAACAAACATCAAGAAACAAATTATGACATTGTAGGTTTCAAACTAGGACACCAAAAATGACCTCTCAAAGCTCATTATATCTTCATCACACCAGTATTTACTGCTCAGGGTGATCTATAGAACTCATGTAGAACCATCTCATACATTTCAAAAGGAATGAAAAACCATTACTAGAATAACACTCAATGTAGTTCATCCTCATACCAACAATTAGGTGAATCACCAAAACTAACTCAGTAACTCTAGACCTCCACCTTAGAATATCCCAACTGGGACACCTCCACCTACTAGATTAAATATGACTATACTTTCATCTGCAAAATATAACCTCTTCCACCAACTTCTTCCATATCTCGATACATCACTGATAGATCTTCTATCACTCTCTCATAATTCCCAGATTTATGCATGATATCACTATGTGAATTCTTTCTTAGTTGATCCACTAAAACATTTACCTTTAATGTGTGTATGAAATCGTGAAGTCTTAATATAAGAATAATTCTATCCACTAGCTCTATAATAATTTCAATTCAGACTAGGAGAATCCATACTTCATGCTTTTATGATTGATGAAAATCACAAAATGCTCACTAATGAGGTAATGTCTCTGAAAATTCATGGAAAACAAAACTAATTCAAACTCAAGATCATGAGTGGAATAGTTATTCTCATGGGGAAGTAACTTCTAAGATCCATAAGAATCAACTCATATATACTGCATTAGAACCTAGCCCAAAAAGTATGTGAAGAATTGTATAAATCCATAAAATTTACTCACTCTTCTAAAAAAGGAATGGAGCACTGAAAAACTTCTCCACAAGGAACTAAAAATATGTATGGGAGTGGTCATTCCTCAAGAATGCATGATCCTTATGGTGTAAGATTTCTTTGTATTCACAATCTGATAGAAATCAGTTATGAATCGCTTGTAATAGCTTGCAAGACAAAGGAAACTCCAAACCTTTACCACTATCCTAGGGGTTGTCCAAGAAAAAACATCCTCTATTTTCAAAGGATCCACATCTATCCCTTTCTAGGACATGGAATTCCCCAAGAAAAAAAATTCAAGATCACAGAACTCATACATTGATAACATCCCAAACAGCTATTGATAATGAAGAACTCTTAAAATGGAATGAAGATGCTGGGAATTCCCCTCCTCAAATGTAGAGTATACAAGGATTCTATTGATGAAAACCACCATAAAATTGTCTAGGAACTCTCTAAACACTATGTTAATTAAACCCATGAACATAGAAATAGAATTCATTATACCGAATGAACTCATAATTCCCATCATCACAAAGGAAAGAGGCCTTCTAAATATCCTCATAATTCACCCACATCTGATGATATCTTGACTGAAAATCAATATTCGAGAACCAAAATTCTCCTTTCAATTGAAAAAATAAATCATCAATCTATGGGAGAGGGTAGCTAATCTTCACTTTCACCTGATTCATGTTATGATAATCAAGAAAAATTCACAAACTTCCATCTGAATTATTTTCGAACAAAACTGGTTCACCCCATGGTGACACACTTTTCTAAATAAAACCTCACTAAAATGGATCATAATTCTTTACATAAATCTCTTGAAACTCATAAGTAACCATCCTATATAGATACATTGAGATTGGATACATGCATGGTTGTATCGATATCCTAAACTCAGTCTCTCATTGAGGGGGTAACGCTATAACCTCATCTGGAAATACATCAAGGTACTCTTCCACACTCCTGGGAAACACTGAATTTTGAACCTTCCATGAGATTAGTATAAGTTCATTCATCAATTATGATAATGAAGAAACATCCCTAAAACCCATCTAAGAGTCTTGATCACCAACAAACACTGTTGAATATCCATTAGAAACATATAACACTACCTACCTCCAGAAGCAATCCCCGATATCCTACACTAAATATAAAAATACATACCATGGATGATTCCATAAGGTTATATCCTCTAACATAATAAGTATCCACAAAATTAGTACTTCCATATCTATATATCTTAGTCACTAAATAATTCATACAAGTCAGTTTGATGTCCAACTGTAATAGTCAACGCTAAGAGAACTGGAAGCCTCTCTACCTCAATTCCCAATGAATGGATAAGGGTAGGTGATATGAATGAGTGTGTAACTCTTGAATAAAAAAAATCATGCACCCATATAGAAAATAAGTAAAAGGTACCTTCAATGATGTCTATATCATTCATTTTTGGAAATATTAGAGCATAATGTTGACCATGACCTACTCCATTACCTCTTCCATCCTACTGATGACAACCTCCATGGTCGCACTCTACACTCTAAGGATGAGGAACATCCCTGGTATGTCCTCTACCTACTATATCTCCTATATGCTGATCCCAAATTGGAACACCTTGTTGCTTCTACCTCAGATGAAACTACTTCAATAGAGGAACCTGAAGTAGAAAACATATTGTACATTGAATGACCATAAAGTCTCAGTACTCTCATGGTTGATAACCTCAACCTCCATATGAAAAACATTCATATGATCCCATGGAATATATCTGAGAACCACTCCAGGGGAAATGAGATGTTGAGGGTTGGGACCTACACCCAGCTAATTGAAAACTCTTATGTCTAGGAAATTGGGGACCCCATACCATAGATTCACTTTATGAGGAATAATGAGGACTCGCCTCTATTGACGATCCAGTTCTGGATAATTTCCTCTAAAAAGACTTTTCTCTTTCCAAATCCTTGATATATGTTTACAAAATGAATAGGGTGACCTAGTACTAGATATTTAGATGAAAATAATCCTATAAATTCCTCAAATGGGACTCCTCATCTGGAAAAAGGCCTAAATGATGTCATAAAGGGTCCTAAAATAGATCATGAACTCTAACAAACTAGAACTCCCCTATAAAATGGAAAAATGATCATAGTGACTAGACACCTTCATGATTTAAGAAAGAAAATCTACACAAAATTGGTATAAGAACCTATCTCGTGATATTTTTTACTCCTTTAAATACCCATGGAATAAGAACCATCATTACTTCTCTTCCACATGTAGTATCATCACATCCAATAAAACCCATTGCTTTCTCTGAGAATGAATTGAATTGAAATCTATCTCAGCATCATCCAACCAGTATTATATGACTAAATTTTTAATAGAACCCTCATATTTATATTGAATCTAGAAATGAAACTCTTAGAGTCTCCTACTCTAAGTTTCATCATCGTTAACCTTTACTCTGTGATTATTTATTGGTATATCCCGCTAAACACCTTCAGTGAAAACCTAAGAATGACATCAATATTGGGCCATAACATCAAAATTAATAAATAGTTAGATCTCCTAAACATATAATATAAAATAATTTACATTAATAAATTATTTATTTACATTATTTCATTGAAGGGTTAACCTATCCCAAGGTCTACCCATTTCAAACACAAGATCAAAGAAGAATGGTGCATGATCCTTTCCTAGGTCTCTACCTCCCAACCAGTATAAATTTATTTAGTTATCCTAGTAAAATTAAAGGTACATGAATTATATCATAGGGGGACTTAAAACGCATGTCTCAGTTATTATCGCATGTTTTCTTTTCTTACTAAACTTAGCTAACATCATTATGCTATCAACTCTTGTAATCTCACCTCTAACTAACTCAAAACTCCATCTCATCCCTCTACATAATACTTTGATACCACTTTTTCATAACACCCACCCCCCAAAGAGTAACCCTCCTAAGTTATAAATGAAATAAGAGAGTTGGTGAATACTTAACTAATGCCTCTAGTAGACTCCGGGTTGGAGACTAGCACTAAGGAAATAATAACCATAAAAATGGGTTGCATTACACTCTACAAGAACATGCCGAAGATAGGGATAAAATAGAAATACCAATCAATAAATTTTTAGATATATAAATAACCCACGTGCATACATATAATTTTATATAGTACTAAAAATTTTAAAGGAAAACTATAAGTACCAAAAATATAAATTCAGCAATGACTAGAAAGCCCAAATAACTCCCACAAAATCATGAAATAATAATATCTATACCAATATCTAATATTCTCCTATTGAACTAAACTAAATTTTTATATATGTGGGGTTATAATAGTACTATACTTAGCAGGATCCTCTCCAAATTTCCTTATTCCAAAGATAAATAAATCATGCTAAAGCCTAGTGAACAATAGTGAAATTAACTTGTCACCAAAAAAGGTATATTAAGTTCCCAACTATCACTACTAAGACTAGATATCCTATAAGAACACAAAAATTTTAAAGTGTTTCATTAAATTGGTTCTTACCTTTTTAAAAATTACCATTACATTAATTAATTAATTTTCCATTAATTAAACATTCAATTTTTTCTAGATTACATTACATTAATCATCAAAGTTGAGTCCATTCCCTCCAGGAAAAATCCAAACCAAGTCCACAGTTTCTCAAGAGTAACATATTTTCATAATTTATATTCAAAAACTAAACCCATGGGTTAAGTCAATTATTAAATGTTATAAATTTTCCATAATAATTTTTACTCTAGGAAACCCATCATAAGCTACCACCAAGAGGAAACATACAACTAAAATATCCAATTGCCTCAAGTAGTGGGGAAAGGAATACAAATAAAACAAGAATCTCAGCTATCAACCATTAAATCAATTCATATCATGAAAGAATACCTATTTATCAAATCAACAAGAAATACCATATTCAACCCATTATAACCATTTCTAGTTCCATCTACGACACCCACATGCATATCTAGATGCATCTCCCCGTCACTAGCATCAAGTGTTGCCACATCATCTGGGCCTCCCTACTCCATATTACATCTTCCATCCTAACATCAGCTATCTTAGGATAATATTTCATCACATAGAATAGATCACAACCAAATAACATCACTAGGAAGCAATAAAAAAATAATAGTAGGGAAACATGTACCTAAAACACGGAATTCAAACTTCGAACACAAACAATCTCTCATAGATCCAAAATCAAGGCTCTCATATTTCACAAGAAAATAAGAAAATCATGACCCAATAACTATCATAGTCAAATGAAATGTTTTAATACCAATGTAATTAACCAACTCATTGTTCATAGGTTCCAACTGTGATAAACCTAAGTCATTATCAATAAAAAGAAATCACAACATGCTCCCAAAAAAACTAGTTTCATCAAACTATGAAAAGAACCATGCTCAATTAACTTGAATTTTTATTATTATAATAAAAAATAATTATCATGTTTTGGGTTTCTTAACCAACCCCATTAACACATAGAATATAATATTCAATTAGACATGCACATTGTATCAATCAAATTATCAACATATTACAAGGAACACTATATTCATTTAAACATTCATCATCTTTAATTGTTAATACAACCATTTAATAATTACCATATTTATGTTTTTTCCATAGTATATCAATAAAAACATGTTAATCCCTATCATAAATAAACATTCTAGTAATAATAACATAGATATCACAATATCTATAAAAACAAGAGGAAAACTATTATCACGGTCTAATACATCGACTTTTAACTGTTATCTAATTACTTATTAATATGGTGCAATCATTATTTTGTTAATTACATTAACATAGAAGGGGATAAACCATGATAACCTTAAAATTTCATGTAAATAAATATTTAAAAGAAATTAATTCCCTACCTTAAAGGTGTCAATGTTATTCACAAAACAGAGGACCAACATTGCAGATCTTGATCACCCCTCCTATAAGAAGATGTATCTCACCAAGGATGCTACACCACAACCACACAAACAAATAACCAAAAAACTCTATTAAAATAATGGATAGAAACATCCATCACATTGAAAAAATAATATGGAGGGTCTATATTGAAGAACCATAAGATAAAACAATATGACATACATTTACTCACTACAAATCGAACATGGGAATCTGATAATCAATCCCTACCAAAGGGATTCCAAAAATCCTGAAGTGAGAGACACTAACCATATGGATTTTAGGAGAAAGATAGTAGGATTTTGGAAAACTTGAGGCACTTCAACTTATATCTATGAACTATATAGCAGATATTCACAATGTGAAATGATTTTACATTATAAAAGTATTGGGTTTTAAGTACCATGGGAAAAAAATTGCCTCAAACTATTTGGCCGTAAATTAATTCACATCATGAGGAACCCCATGGAATGACCTCACACAAGATGTAAATGGATTTAATATCTTAAATAAGGATCCCAACCCAGATGTGAACCACACATTCATGTCTTGAACCTCTTACACATCATGAATTCTCCCTGGTTCTATATTTTTAGCATCAAAACACCTCTAAACCTACTCTAGGCCTCCTCTAAGAACCATGGGCTTTGGAAACACACAAAGGGTTAGACTAGATGGATATAAGACCATATAAATCTTACTAAAAATATTTATATGGGTTTTTATTAAACATATTATTACTACTATTCTAGGAATTTTTAATTATTATTTTAAAAAAATACATTTCTTTGCATTTTATGAGATAACTTAAAGTGGTTTTTCTTGTGGGATATAATGTTGTTTTTAACTAATTTTTGATGGAAAAAATATTTTATTTGTTTTAATTATGATATGGTTGTTGTAAATTTTATTTTATAATGGGTGAAACTAATGTAGCTATAATAAAAAGTGGGCATGATATAGCTCACTGATATATTGGGTAAAGTGATGGAGTTAATGATAATTATGTTAATCCTAATGGAGGTATGGGTTCCACTTCATGGGAATTTTCTCCCCCTCCTCTATTTCCTTAATTCATCCCCATCCCTCTCTCCCTCTCTTCTTTATCCTCCCTATCTCATGTTTTCTTTTGTTCTTTTCTTCCACCAATATCTCAAAATTCTATATACTTTCTTCATTCCATATTGAATCCCTGTCAGTTTTTTATCTAATCTTCCCTTCCGATAACCAAATTTCCTACCCCACTCTGGTCTGGTGTGATGGTTTTATTTGGGAGGTTTGGGATCATTAGGTTGAATTGTGTCAGTCCCCCTAGAGATTGATTGTTTTCATAGTAGATTCGACAGTATGTCTTGGTGGTTATGGGTTAGAAAGAGATTCTCTATGGAGACACTACTACTTAAAACTTTTTTCAAGCTTATTTATCCCTCATCACTCTCCTTGTCAGTCTATTTTAGTGACTTCAAGAGGCTTTGACATGTGATTTTTGTTTGGTCAATGATTTTCTAGGAGGTGCGCACTTTGTATTCTTCAATCTATTTTGTATCCATTTCATAAATTTATTTTTGTTCATTTCGAATGAATGGGTTTGTTCAATGCTGGAATGCTTTCTGTTCAAATTTTCTAGGGATTTTGGGTCTACGATGATCATGGTGTTGTCGGGTTCTCATCACTATCTAGGGTTTGTTTCATTTCTTTTCATGATGTTCATCTCTTATGGCTTGATCACGAAGGAGGTTCTGGTTTTTTGATTTCATTTCAATTCGAAGGTGAATTCATGATTTGATGACGGTGAGGTTGAAGGTGTTTTTGGTGATTATGGTTTGAATCTCTGATAAGAAATTTTCCTGTGGGTTCCCACTAGTAGTGGTGATTACAATGGTGTAGTTGGATCGAGGTTCCTCATCACTCAACATCTAGTGACTCTAGGTAGTATGGTGGATATTGGTTCAATGCATGGTTTTTTATTTTCCAATGTGACTTTGGTTTTATTTTTTTGAATTTCAAATTTTGGATTTTCGGGTTCTTGGGTCTACTAGTTGAAATGTGAGGTTCCCACTTTTCTATAAATTCCCTTTAAAAAAATATAAAAAATAGATTTAGAATGCATGGATAATGTCCCAAGAAACATGCATGGTATTTCAATGATTTTAATAAATCAACTTTTGGGGGATACACCCATAAGGGGATCCTTTTTAGGGTTTACACCACCTACAACCACCTTCCTCCCCCATTGTGGATCAGATTCTTCTCGATTCTTTAGCCTGGCGATCTTGTGTCTTGTGACGTCTCTTCTGTGGAAGCATCGTGTGACTCCATGGGCTTTAATTCGTGGAAACACTTCTACTTGTTGGCCTTTTTCATTCCCTCCCCATCTATTTGGACATGGCTTCTCGTGGCAGTGTAGTGAGGGTCCGGTGAGGGTACATTGGTCAAGTTTCCAGCTGCTGCGAAAAAGGTTGTTGTCACATTGTTGTGTTGGCTACAGGTGTGTTGGGTAGATCCTGTCTTCTTATACGGTTGAATGTGGTGATGGGCCTTGCAATCTTCTTCCAGTTTGGTCTGGCATCAGTGTGATGACTTTTGGTGATGTTTTTTGATGTTTTCCACATTTTTTATCATGATTTTTGTTAAGTTCTAGTTCATTTTTTGGATTTTTTTTCTTGTTTTCGGTTGATCTTTCTGGATTTGCAGTGATGGATTGTTCTAGTCACGGAGGTGATTTCAGACTCAGGAGGTCCTCATTTTGGTGTTGGAGAATAATTTTCTGGTCTGGTGAAGTGTCTCTTCTGTGATGTTGGTTTCTGAATTTTCTGAATTTGTGGTGTTGGCCTCTTTGTCAATGAAGGCGGAGGTATGAATGGTTCAATGAAGTATCTAATTGAGGTGTTGTCAATGGTCTTTGGGGCTATGGAAATTAATTTATCGTAGGTCTGATTTGGAATTTTTGATAATTGGGTGGAATTATTTGGAATGGTGGAGTCGGTGGTTGAATTAATTGAGTTGGTGGGATGTTCTTTGTGGCCATCTGGTTCGAGGTTTGAGGGTCTCTATATCTATCTTACATGGTTTTTCTACAGATTTGGTTTAGAGAACTTGGTTTTCATCTAGTCTTCGCTTCGGAATTAGTTGTTTGAGAGGGTATGGCTTTGACATTAGTTCCAGGTCCGTGTGCTCATGCAAGAGATAGTTAGCCAATAGTGAGGAGCAGAAAGAGGATGATGTTATTGTTTATGATGCTGGGTAGGGGATCATCTATGTAATCATGGTGTTTTTTGGCCTTAAATTTTGTACCAAGGTGCTTTGAGTGTCTTAAGTCGTGAATCCTTGTACAGTTTCTCACTTTTTCTTCAAAAGTGTTTGAATAATAAAAAATTTAATTTTCAATAAATTTTATGTCATAAGGTAAGACAATGAACTCGTGATTAAATAAATTTTTATAATATTATAAATATGATATGTTGGTTTTCATGAGTTGTCATGTTTTCCCAATTAACTTTCATGACAATGATTTTCACTTGATGATATTTAAGAAAATTTTTCTTTAAAACATTACATTTTGAAGTTGTTTTCATGAGTAAGTAATCATTATTTTGATCTCAAAGTATATTTTTCAAAAAGTTAAATTTCCACATGGGTTCTAATAAATTTTCAGATGGACTAGTGGGTCTACATTCTTTTTATATCCCCTATTGAGAATTATTTTTTTCGTACCACTTTTTCAAAAAAATCACAGGGCTTAACGATATGTAGGGATTATAGAAATTTCAATGGTGACACATCCTAAATTAAGAAAAAGTGTCATGAATGAATTAGGAGTGTAAATATAAGGACCTATTATTGTGGAAAAAATGTACAATGTCTGTAAATGTACATCATATTATCCAATGGATTTCACAATTTTATAAAACACTTATCTTAAAAGATATTGTAAAAACAATAAAGTGAAACTATTATTATAAATCATGTAATAATTGGTTGATTCTATTTTCAGGTGTTATACCTCCAATAGGCTATAGGTTGGAGACTATCACAGAGGGTATATATCACATTGAACTAAGAGGCATTTCCTGCAACATCCCATAAAATGATAAATAAACTATCAATAAAATCAATAAAAATATTAAATGAATCAATCATAATACTTCCATATAAATAAATGAATTAAATGAAATATAAGATATGTCATACAATACAAGACCTAAATAGGATATATATCATTTAATTCCCTATGATAATGACCATAAACACTAGAAACTCAAGAAAAAACTTCATGAGATAGTAATACTAAATTTTATCACCAACAAACTCCTATGAATATAAAAAATAGTTAAATATATAAGGTTGATAATACATGTATACTCAATATGATCCTACCAAAAACCTCTCATGAAAATGTGAAGAAGGTATACTTAATCCATTTGAATAAATAGATAAATCAACTCCTCATATAAATTAGTTAAAATATACTACCATCATCACCAAATATCTCTCACCTAGTAACAAATAAAAATAGGAATCAAAATATTGAATGTAAATATATATATATATATATATATATATATATATATATTAAGAAGGTAATCCCCCTACCACATTCCCAAAGAACCAGTCACCCTAAACATTAATGTCTTATGTCCTGGTGCTCCCATCCCCCCTAAGTAATACTACATGTATTTTAAAACTCATCATAAACACATCCACATAATTATTAACACATCACCATCACACCCCCCATAATAACACTGTAAAACTGAGATCCATAACATATTGGGTATTAATGCACTATAACATAAGCCACTATAGCTCATGCATAAATACAAAAGTAATAATTGTAACACAATACACAATAAATGCATGTATATGTTATAAACATAATCTTCCAAAACCTTCATATACATTTATTTTATAATTGAAATCTATTATAGCCTATATTAACACATATCCTATAAATGTAAACTGATGTATCATAAATTACTACACACACTCCGCAACTAGAGGAGAGAGTGGGGTAATGGGAGTAGTAAACCATCAGTAACCTTATCAATTTTTATGTTGGGAAAAACCCAAAACCAAAGAAAAATATAGGTGTTACCTATCCTAATAGGATCAGGTGGTTAAAAATAATAAATATTGTATTATAATGAATATTAAAGCACAAAAACATTTTAAGGGAAACATCACATCTAATAATCAATCTGTAACTAATGTCACACACAAAAACCTAGATGAAATCACTATACACTATGTATCTAATAATATATAAGGACATAATATTAAAGGTTTTTATTAACATTAATAAATTATATTATTCAATTACTGATCATTTAATAATGAACCATTATTAATTCAAAATAAATAGTCTCTTTAACAATCTAAATTCAAGTTTCCTTTAGTCAATATCATAATTCTGGAGTTTATATCAATGGGTTTTTAATTATTTATTCAATACATATCTTCCATTTATTATATATCAAAATATTTCAAGAATCATCCCCAATTAATTAGTCCATTAATTATTACATTCTATAATTACGGCCACTAAGATAAAACTATGCTAATTCAAGTAAAATTAAACTAAAATTAAATTTTTTATAAAAGGAAGTCAATAAATTATTGGTAATTTTGAAAGTCTCCTTACATATTAAAACCATTCAACATCATATCAAACAATTCCAAACCATCCATATTTTCCCACCATTAACTACATCAATCCTCCATATCAAAACATATCAATACAACACAACCCTTTCAATATGACCGACCATACCATGTATTAATTTTTTTAAGGGTTTTAATATTCCAAATATATATAAATAAAAGAAAATCATATCTAGAAATGAAAGATATAAACAAGAAACAAGGTTCAAGGAACAAAAAATATAGATTTTGAAAACCATGTGAGATTATAAAAAAAAATATGAATGCATTCAATCACTAATATTTATTATCAAAAGTCCTTCCATATGATATTTAATATTTTATTTTACTATGAGTATTTTTTATATTGAAAATAGAAACCAAATAAAAATATAAATTAGAAACATTTATAGTATGAATAAAATAATTTCAAATTTTTTATTTAATATAAGTAATAATTTTTAAATAATTATTCACCTAACAATGATCATCCTTTATATAAAAATTTCAATGACTAATGGAAATTTAAATGATGATCAACTTTATATTTTCCAGGATTTTTTTTCTTTAACTGATTATAAAATTAAATATAACTATAAATAATTTAATCTCAAAAGTAAAATACCAAAAAACTCTAAAATAGCATCCCCCGAAACATAAATATTCCATATTATTGAATGTGGAAATAATAATTCCATCCCTCTAAATTTATCAATTTTAGGTTATTATCTTATTATGTTCAATAATAAACATTTATTATTTATAAATCTAAATCATGGAAATTCCAAAATTAGATAAATATAAACCCTAAAGGTTTTTATTCACATACCTCGATAGTTTGTTTCACATGAATCAGGAGGCAGATAGATGCTATCATTATGTTGAGAATTCATGTGAGGTATCACCTAATAGCCAATAACCAGGGGAGGGAGGGATTTTTAAGGAAAATATCCATTCAAATAGTATTCACCAATATCCTACCCTCTTTAGATATCTTAGGTATTAGGAAACATAAAATGAAATAGAGAAATGGAATAAAACAAAATATTATATATAATGAAAGGACATGAAATATTTCTATGAATCACCTAGGAATTTCCATTCTCTAAAACCCATTTACTTCACAGTAATTAATTTATCAAAAAATGGAGAGTCTTAGTGTATTGATTATCCATTTCATGACATGTGAATCCTCCAATAGTAATAGAACTAGTTTAAGGTAATTTATTTTTCAAATGGCTCTCCCAATTCGCTAATATTTAATAATTAACAGCCACTATTCATTTATAAAATACAATTTTGGCCTAACAAGGAATTGTTTTAAAAAGTTAATAATATTAAGGAAACATAATATCATAGGTTTTATAAATAGATGTTTAATTCTGCAAGAATTTTCTTCCAGAACCGGATGTTGACATCTGAATGTTACTGGATCTTTTAGTTATTAGAAGTATAGTCGTTCTGGAATTTACCTCTCAGTATGATCGAGTAAGTGAAGTTGGATGAGTCCATATTTTAAGGAATTCTAAGGTAAAAAATTCAGAAATTAAATAATCCTAAAGATAAGTATTGGTTCTTAAAATTAATAAATTGGATGACTATTATGCACAAATGAAATACTCTTACATAGGACTGGAATTACACTTATGTAAGAATTTAGGAACCATATAGACTGGGGATTTAATATTATATATAAATGAATATCCTTATACTTGGAGAAAATGATTCTTATATATGAAACTTACAAATGTTCTTAAGAATAGATTTTATAATTTATATTAGTTATGTATTATTAATTTTAGGAGTTATGTTCTATGTAAGAATATATAAAAAGTTATGTATGAGATAACCCAAGACCCGTACACTAGGATATGGTGATAAAAACATATTAATTACATATTAGTTTGGATAAAACCTAAAGATACATACATTTAACCATCCATATTTTCAAAAATATATAAAGAAAATTGAATCACTTACATACCAAAGACCATATATTCTTAAAGTTTTATAGAATTAGGGAAAAAATTGTGTAAAAACACCCATGTATTTCAAATCAAATGGGTAGTTTTTTACTTTGTATATATATTTTCATGTTCTGTAGGAATAATTAAAATCCTCCTATGAAATTATACATATATGATATCTCTCTAGAAATATCTTATATAATATCATTCTTTATAACATGGTAAAATATAAACATAAGAAAAGATATGATCGGATACTCAGTAAGGGTAAACATGTCACATATCTATCAGTTATCATAATTTAGAATAAGATAACAATAAGGGTATGTGAATATGATCATAACATACAAATGTCATACCCAATCATTTAATGATCATTATCCATGATTCATGTAATAATTCTATTTCATAACAAAAGTCATGATTCATAAGATTTTAGTATTATTAATAATGCATCCTAAGACATTATAACATATCATAAACATACTCATAAGCATAGAAAATTATTACCTTATTAAAGTATCACTTATATAACTATCATAGTATAATGGTCTCACTCTCCATTTCATCATTTTATTATTAAATCTTCACATATTGTATTATCCTAGTATATTAGGATCACTCACTATTCCATAATTACCTTAGTTACAATTTAATTTCAAGACTATCGTAGTGGAAAATTTCCCTTTATGAATTTGGTTCAATCCCCATTCTAATGAACATTGTCTCATGAGATATAATTATTTAACCAAATCATTAGAGAGATATATAATTCTAGTCCCACCCATCACAAAATTAAAACCATATATAAGTATTCCACAAGATCATAAAACCATTCAATATATCATTATAGCACAATTTGTTAAAAAGAAACAAGTTTCATAAAGATTTCATCATCACATAATCATAATCCATCCAGATAAAGGATATGGATGTTATCATAACAACATTCATTATCTCATCATGGCTTAATTCACCTATAAGAAATTAACGAGTTCCGTATAATCATTACTAAAACATCACCATCATTAAGAAAAGATGGAATGTAAGTAGATGGGATCGTAAGTTCATATCCCAAGATAAGTATAAAAATCTATAAAGTATGTTGACATAGATATAAAATTTTTTATATAAAAGATTTGAAATATTTATTGAAAAACAATAGAAAACTTCCCCTGTGTTTTGATAAATTTTAAAGAAAAATTTCATATAACCAATAGGATAAGTATTTTTTTCATAAAAAATTTGAAACATGTAAATTAATCATAATGAATAAGTAAATACATGATAATGGAAAAATCCTATCATGCTATATAAGTTAAGGGAAAACATTCCTTTCACACTTTTGTTAAAATTTAAATGTGATTTGTATGTAAAAAATTTTAAAATATTACTTTTATCCATTTTTAATGAATTTAAATGGTTTTAAAAATAATATTTTAAAAAAAATTAATTGTATAAAAAAATTGATAAAACATTTTGAAAAACATAGACATTAAGGCAAAATATTCCCAAACAAAAGAGGATTAATAAGGCATACTTTTCATTAAAAAATTCTTAATCGTTTTAAGTAAAACTAGGAGAAAATGGTAATATTACTATATATATATATATATTAGAATAAAATATATGGGTTTTAAAGGATAAATGTCATATAATTTCTCTCAATGGAAATTTAACATAGAAAACCCTAAAAAGAAATAATATTATAAGATAATACCTAAATGTTGTTTTAACTTTTGAATCATAAACCCCTTGGATAAAATAAATTAAAATAGGAATTTGAATATAATTAATATTAAAATATTCATGATATAATATATTAAATTTTTATAATATACACTTTATAAACACTTATAGGTGCATAAAACGAAACATGTCTCAACGAAACAATATCGAGATAAAGAACCCATACAGTTTTGGTAATCTCTAAATAAAAACCTCATAAAAGTGATAACCATAAAATTATTTCAAAATCATTATAATTTTTTTGAATAAAAAAATAAAATTAATTCATGTGTCTTATATACACCTAAAAACATAAAAAAAAGTGGTGAATAGGATTATTTATTAATAAAATAAAAGTGATACAAGAAAACCCTTACCATAAGTCTTGAAATGCATTAAATGTTCTCTTAAAAGCATATATAATTAATATAAATTTTTTATAAATATATAATAAAACCTTATTCGTATAAATAATACCATATATTATCCACTTATAATATATATCACCCATTAATTAGTAGTTCTTAATTAAAATCATTATTTTCGGTGTTAAATGTTCTTTTTTTACATATGATTTGGTTTGGTGGTTCTGATCCTTTCACCATGATAATATTTTCACCATCTATAGAATCAAACAAAAAATAATAATATCATATTTATTCATTATATGAATTTTTATAACCATATATTTTGTGGTGGTGATAAAAAAATTAATTACATTACTTAATGGAGACTGTAGTCTATACGTACGCACGAGTGATGTTTACTCTATTAAATGGATTTAAAGAAATAAATTTAAATAATAATTAAACCTTATTAAATTGTTATTATATAATAAATTTCATATATATTCATTAAATGTATCATTATTTCTATCCATGTAATTAATAAATGAAAAATATATCCCATGACCTCGTAGAGATGGTAGTTAGTATCTAAACTTGTGAGAAGTTATCATTTTCCTACAAATGGAAGGGTAAAAAGGTATATAATATATTATCTTTAGAAAATGATAATTTTTTTCAATATATTATATATATATTAAATATATCTTTACAACCATTCATTAAAGTATGTGGTGTAAAAAAATGCATCACTTCGTGGAGGTACAGTCCAAACCTACAAGTGAATGATATTTTCAATTCCCATAGGATGAAAAAAGAGAAAAATAAGGGGTGAGTATTAGAAATAATAACATTTAAGTATATGTGATATACGTATTTTATTATATGTGGATATTTATAGAATATTTTAAGGAGGTTTAAGAAGAAATAAACAGGAAAACACTCAGTTAAGAGTTATACCACTTCTTATAGAAACCTCCTTTAGAGTACATCTTAAGATTTATAGGTCAGTACTTTGGTGAGAAATAACCTATTCTAAATGGGTCCGAATGTTGGTAATATATTTGGGTAGACCTTGTTTTATAAAAATATCACATGATCTGTGTGGATGAAATTGTAAGAGGTGATATTTATAATTTGGGTGGGTGGAAATCTTGTAAATATATAAAATATTAATTAATAATAAGCGTCTAACTTATGTAAAATGGATCCATAATTCCATATATTATATTATAAGGAGTATTAGTTTAAAATTAACTCACCCAATAAAATTTATACAATTTTAATTCATATTTTAGATCTTATATTTTGGTTTAAACCCATAGTTAACCATATTGAACCACAACTATGTTAACATGTTTTTCGATCTTTAAGGGTCATAACAGTAATTTTAAAAAATACAAGTGGAATATACATGATCCTTTCATGGTATTATTTATAATTTACCATGCACTTGATTCATGATAGTATTTTTAATATTTTAAATGTTTTTATAATATTTTTTGAAAATTAAATACCTTATAAGTTCATTTTTTGACAATTCACAAGATTTGACTTTAAACGTATCAATAAAACAATGAAATTTGAATATAAACGCTTTAAAAATCAATAATAATTTATAATAATCCCTTAATTTTTTTAATACCATAATTCATAAAAAAACATTACTTTTAATGTTTCTAAAATCATTTAGTTGATTTTTTATTGTTTTTACTAGTATTGCATCAGTGTTACAGAAAGGTTCAACGTAAATATACCAAACCTAAAAATTAAAAATAAATTACTATGATATATTTAGTATATTAATAATAACTTTATTATATATATTAATTCATATATAATTTTTATCTATATCCATATCATGATAAAATAATAAGTGGAGGAGTAATTTTTTTAATTTCCCTTAACTTAAAGTAATATATAAGTCATAATCACAAAAAAGTGGGAAAAATGTTATATGTTAGAATTTGTGTTGAAAATTAAAGAAAGAAACACATTCAATGAGATTAATAAAAGTTTTTGAGATATTTTTAAGCCTTATACAATACTTTTAACCCCAATTAATTTATCTAACACATTATTATAGTGAAACGTTTTTACCATGGTTACTTTTCATTATGACTAAAAAAATGGACAATATTATATAATTTTAATATAATTATTAGAAATATAGAATCATATTTATATGATTTAATTCAAAAAATTGGTGAAAAATAATTTTAATATAAGTGTTCATTACGCAATGCAAAATCATTTTAAGAAAAATGCATATTTCAAGATTAAAAATGATTTTACAACAAAATCATGTATAATATTGATAACCAATGAATTAATTATATTATGATTAATGAAATAAATATTATTTTAAGTAAAAACAAAGAAATAATATAATGATAATTTAAAATAACATGATTTATATTAAGTAAATTAATATTATGTGAAAATCGATATTTTTCAATATTCACTAAAAAATCAATCTTTTCAGAAAAATACAAAAAATCTATCTTATTATTATTTTTACATGATGATTTGAAAAATTATATAAATATTATTATAAATTTTTTTTTATAATTTTGAAAATTTTCTTGTAAATGAAAATAAAAAATATTTAGAAAAATATATTTTATATAAAAAAAGAAACTTTAATTATTCTTAAGCTTATTTAATTTCATTATTATCATTAAAAAATTTACTTATTTCCTAATAACTAATCATTAAAATTTAATAATGAAAATTTTTTAACATATATTTCAAAATGTGGTTACTCATATATATACCCATAAAACCAATGAATAGGTTATAATAATCATATTTAAATAATAATATTTTCATATTATATTGCGGTTTATTTAATATTTTCATTTCATGTGGTACAATCTATTGAAGATAATATTTTTTTTAAAATAAAATACATACTAAAATCATGGGGTGTTAAATTCAACCCCCTTAAAGAAATTTCATCCTTGAAATTTTATCTCTTATCTGATGAAAAGGGATTAAAACATTTTCAAACTAAATCCTAATTAGTGGAGAATAAATATACGTAAGTGGAAAGAATTACCTTTTTAATCCACTTTGATACAAAATCCCCTTGAAATGAACATTAATGTCTTTGTGAATATTTGGAAACTTATCATTTATTAAATATTTCATAAATCAAACTTTTTACATTTTGATATTTTTACTTATGAATGAGACTTATAAAGAGTACCTTCATTGTTGAGAAATATTTTCCACAAAGGATTCAATATATTAATATTTATCTTACTTGAGTTTAAATAATTCTTTTACCCCAAGATAAACAATATGAGAAAACATACTTACATTTTTATTAAAAAAATTCATCATTTGGTTGTTTTTTGAACAGATTTACTATTTTTCATCATTTAAAAAGATAAATAACCATTATTAATGTTTTATTCCTAAACAACTAAAACTATATTTTAATGGATAAAAAGATCCAAAAAGTGATCAAAAATTATTCCTCTTATTTCTACTCATTTACTGAAACCAAAATGTTTAGCGCATTCCAATATAATATCATATATGAATAAAACTTTATACATAAATCTCCAAAACCACAACAATAATACCCAATGTTCAACACAAATCATTCAATAAATAACCAACCATAAGATTTCTAAATTGATAAATCAAATTCAAAACCCAAAATAAAAAAGATTGGATTACATATTCCTATATGATAAACCTAATAGTTATCCTTAAGTAACATTAATCATTCATAAATTCAAATACCAAAAATAAATATTACCTCATAATATATTCTCCAAAATACACTTTTCATTTCCCAAAATAACCTAAATCACCATAAATCCACAATAAAACCATATAAACATCCAAAATATTACTCAATATTTATTATTAAATTAAATTCACACACTTTCCTTAGTTTTCCATTGAACTTAATCGTATAATGTTCCCAATATAATGAATTCCTTTAAAAATAACATTAATCATTTAGTCAAAAAATCAGTTTTAAATTCCATATATTCTCAAAAATATGATAATCCCTTTATTCACATTAACCATAATCACCTCATCATCAATGAATTTATTAACTTTAAATGTTATGTGTTTCTTTTAACTTATGTCCCTAATAACATTCTTTATGAATAACTTAAAACTAACCCACAATTTAAGCCTAATAGTTATATATACCTTATTCATCTATTACGTCTCCTAAAATTTAATTAATCACCATAAAATCCCAACACTTAGACCCAAAAAATTTTATTTATGCCTAAAACATATGATCAACCATAAAATTATCAACCCATAATGGTATCCTTAACTATTAAATTATCTTCATTGTTAACTTCCTATTCTATAATGTCTTATCAATCCTTATATGGTAGAAATTAAGAAAAACTGAGACCCGTACACCTGGATATGACGCTAAAAACATATTCTTCTCATATTGTCTTTGATACCAACTAATGTGACCCAATTTTAACCATAAATAATTAAAAAATAAATAGTGAACATTGATTCACTTACATACAAAATACGTTTTAGGTTTTGAGTTTTATATAATTAAGAAATGAACCATTACAAAATTAAAACTTTGTATTTCTCATCAAATGATAATTCTTCTCATTATACATAGACTTTTTTATTCCATAAAAAGACTTCAACACCTCCCATAAAATTCTCCATACACAACACCCTACTAAAAAATATTCTATAATATCATTATTCGTAATCCAGTGATATAGAAATATAATAAATGGTGGGATAATTTTTTTTTGTAAGGGTAAAAATTGAATATATCAGTCAATGATCACAAGTTACCATAAAAAAGTATAGTTTTGTCAGAACATGGTCATGAAATTCAAATTCCATGCTCTATCAATAAAAGGTCATTAACCATGGGTAACAATATAAGTGTTTTTTATAACAAAATACATTAATCATAAGAGTGTATAATCATTAATAATCAACCATGATCCATGAGAAAATATTATAATCATACATATAATCCTATATAATCATTTTTATAGTTTAGGATAACATTCAATACTATAACAATTGATTGGTTTCACTCTCCATTCAATCATTTCTATTTCCATGTTTCACTTACAAGTCTATAATAGTGTAATGAGTTCACTCTCCATTACTTTATTTACTTATTCAAGGTTCACTTCAAAGACTATAATAGTGGATAAAGTCTCTTATAGAACTATTTTCACTCCCCTTACAAGTATATATTATCTCGTAAGATATCCCTCTTACTCGATTCATTGGAGGGCCATATAATTCTATAGCCACCCATCACATAATGAAAATCAAAAATAAATGTTCCATAAGATTATAAAATCATTCATCATATCATCACAACACAGCCTTTATAATGTAAATGAGTCTCATAAATATCTCATCATCACATAATAATTATCCATCCTTATAGGGGAAGTGGATAGTATCATAATAACATTCATTATCACATCATAGATTAATTAACCTATTGTAAAGTAACCGGTTTCAAAGAATAATCCTTAAAAGATAATATTCCTAAAATATCTATATAAATTAAGTTGATGGTATCATAATATCATTTCCCCATTTAAGAAAAACAATCCATTAAGGAGGTTGATATAGATAAAAAATATCTTTTATAAAAGCATTTAAAATATTCTTTGAAAATAAAGAGAAAATAACACTTTTAATTTTATATCCTTTAAAACTAAAATTCAAAAAAAAGGTGAAGATTATTTTATTTTTAAAGCATTTGAAACTTGTAAATGGATATTTTTGAAGAATTAAACACATGTGGGTAATAAAATCTTATCATATTGTATATGTTAAAATAAAATATTCATTCAAACTTTTATTAAAAGATAAAAGTGATTCATATGTAAAATACTTGAAAGGATTACTATTAATTTTTTGTAAAGAAATTAAAATTAAATAAAAATTATCTTCCTAAAAAATTTAAGTATATATAAAAACATCTATAAAAATATTCAAAAACATGTACCTGTATGAAAAAAAAATCTGGGCCAAAAGAGGATAAATATGGTATACTTTACTTAGAAATATTTTCTCAATCATTTTAAGTACCAAAGTGGGAAAAATGGGACTATTAAATAAAAATTATGTAGATAATTAGAGAAGAAGAATATAGTTTATTTTAATGGATAAATATTATATATTTTTCCCCGAATTTTTTTTTACATCGATAATTCTTAAAAGAAATGAGATTGTAACATAAACCCTTATAGCTTTGGAAGTTTTTGAATCATTAGACCCTTGAGATAAATAATATAAAATATAAATTAAAATACTATGATTATTAATATATTCATGATATAATATATAAAAGGGTCATAATATAAACCATATAAACACAAATAGGTGTATAATATGAAACATGTCTCAATGAAACAATATTGAGATGAATAACACTTACAATTTTGGTAATCTATATATAAAAACCTCATAAAAGAGAGAAAATTATATTTATCAATAAATACAAAAACATTTAATTAATATAATAATAATATTTATTCATGGGTAGTATATATATAAGAAAACATAAAACAAGTGGTGAATATTGCATAGGTCTTAAAGAAATAAAACTGAGATAAGAAAACTCGTACCTCACGTCCTAAATTCCATATTATGTGATTTTAATTTTCTATATAATAAATATAATATTATATTCAATATATTCCAAAAAATTATTACTACATATCATTCCAGATATTATTCACTTATAATATCTTTTCACCTATTCAATAATAGTTCTTTATTAAAATCATTATTTTGGGTGTTAACTGTTCTATTTTTCATGTCTATTTTGGGTCAATGTTTCTGATCCTTACACTATGTTCATGTTTTAACAATATAAATAATTTTAACGAGGATATAAATATTATATTTATTCATCATATAATTTTTTTGAAATATACATGTAAGGAGGTGATAAAAAATTAATTACATCGTGTCGTGGTGATGATAGTTTGTACGCATGCTCACATGATGTTTCCACTTCTCAATAGATGAAAAAATGGAAGATAAATAAAAATAAATCTTTATAGAATAATTATTATATAATAAATACCATTTATATTCCATAAATATATCCTAATAACTAGAATTGTGAATAAGAAATGAAAAAAATTTCACATCACTTCATAGAGGTTGTATTCCACACATTCAAATGAACGATATTATTTTTCTCCAATGGATGGAATTGTTATCTTTAAAAAACTATAATTATATTGAATATATCATATATATATATATACCTTAAATAATTCATTATAATAATCCATTAAATTCAGTGACTGAAAAAAAAACACATCACTTCATATAGGTGGTAGTCCATATGTATGAACGAACGATGTTTTCATTTCCCATCAGATGAAAAATGAGACGAATAAGGGTTGTTTCATAAACATAACAAAGTTTTAGTATATAAAAATACTAATGTAATTATATTTAAATTTTTATAGGATATTTTTCAGAGTTTTAATAAAAAAATAAACAATATAACACTCATCTAAGAGTTATACCTCTTCTTTGAGAAACCTCATTTGGATTACAAATTAAATCATCACGGTTTTTATTTTGGAAAGACTAGAACCTCAAGGAAAGGAGGAAGAATTTTGGGACGGTATTTGGGTATAAAGTTATTAAGATAAATCGATCATGATGCATGTTTAAGAGAGGATAATGGGTTCCCTTTATAAGTGAGGTTGGTTACAATCTTATAAATATATTAAATATTAATATATAATATCGTAATTGGGCCCCACAGACACCATAGTTGCCTCTAAAAAACATGGTGTACCCTAGTTGGGGCCCAACCACATGAACAAATGGATCATCAGACTAATTTATACCCCCGTAGGGCAATACATGTTTTTCAGTGTGTTTTGTTCTCACTCACACACACCTTGGGAAATATCTTAGGAGGTCACCCATCTTGATAACTGGTATAGGACAAACCTCTTTAACCATGAAGTTATAATCATGTAGTATATTTAAAAGAAATTTTAACTTTGTTGACATGTGTAGTAACATCTATCCTGTTAACCCTTAAATAGTCTCTGGTGTTAAATTCTCCCTTCATTAAAGCATGCATTCCTCATTGTGGACCCTATATCCTAACCCAAGTAGTTCCACCACACTTCAGAATAGGTTCCTTATCTAACACTAGTGTAAAAACTAGGAATATTAAGCAGTAAAATTTACACATGGACATTTTTTACCCCTCCCTAGGGCCCACCCATGTTCCTAAATGGGTTATCAAACTAATGATTATCCCTATAAAATAACGCATATTCTTCTAATGTGTTTTTCCTCACTCGCACATGCCCTAGGAAACTTCCCAAGAGGTCACCCATCCTAATAACTAATCCATACCAAACCAATTTAAATATGTATTTCCAATAATTTAGGCTCATGAAAATAAATTCTCACCTTGCTCACATGGGTTGCAACATTTATACATTTATCCCTTTAACATTTTAGGGTGTTACATTTAATATGTGGATAACTCATTTAAAATGGATCCAATGTTATATATATTTGAATATAAGGAGGATAAGGTGAAAATAAATTCATAAAATCAAATTTATACAAGATTATGTGGATTTTTAAACCTTATCTTTTAGTTTAACCCCTTATTTGGCCTTATTTTACATTAATTGTGTTAAAAAAATATTTCAATAATTCGGTCTCTTAAAAGTAAATTTTAAAAATTATAATTGGAACATACTTTAAACATGAATGATTGGATAAAAAAATTAACATCCACTTATGTCTATATATGGTTTTTATGATTTTTTAATTATTTAATAATAATTTTAAACATTAAATTCAATTTAATTTCATTTTCAGAAATATTGGAAAAATTAAAATTTAAACATATAAAGACAACAATCTAATTAAAATATAAACACTTTCACTATAAATAATAATTTAAAATTATCCATAAAATTCATGGAACGTCATAAAAAATGTTTTTAAATCATTTACTTGATTTTTTTACTACTTCCAAAAGAATTCTATTAGTGTTGTGTAAAAGTTCCAGGTAATTATACCACCGCTAAAAAAATTAATTAATAAAGTAAATATAGTTTATTAGTAATAAATTTTATCTTATATATTCTTTAATATATATGTTTTATCTATATCCATATCATGAATACACAATAAGCTAGAGAGGATGACATTTTATAACTTCTCTTAACATAAAATAATATAAAGGTCAAAATCAAAAGAAAGTGTTAAAATATTGACATTTGTTTAAAGTTATTATTATGATGATGATGATGATGATTACAAATGAAATAAAAACATACAATTAGATTAAGGTAATTGTTTGAGATATTTTTATTCATTATCCCATAATTTTAACCTGGATTAAACCATTTTACCCTTTACTATGGTGATAAACAATTAACTTGGTTACTATTCATTAGGACTAAAGTAGAAATAGAACACAATACATAATTAAAATATTTGGATTCCAAATATGTAATCCATTTTCTATGTTTTAATTTTAAAAATTAGTAAAAATTTCTTTTAACATAATTTCTCACAATACAATAAAAAAATATTTTGAGAAAAAAACACATTTTAAGAATAAAAATGATATTATAAAAAAATAATTATAATATTATTTAATATGGAATTAATTTTATTATTTTTAGTTAAATTAACTTTTTTTACTTTAAAAAATAATCTAATTATCTTCTTAATTCACACAATTTAACGAAAATAATAAATTATTTTGTAAAAAACTATATTTTTTAGTATTCACTCAAAAATCAATCTTTTTAGAAAAATCTCAAAAATTTATCATAAAATATATTTTAATGTTGATTTAAAAAATTACTTCCATTTTAGAAAATAAAATTTCTAGAATTTATAAATTTTTATTTCAAATGAAAATAAAAAATATACTTCAAATCTATTTTATCAGAAAATAGCCCTTTAATTATCCTTAACATTATTTGATTTAATTCTAATCATTCAAAATTTAGTAAATATTTCCTAAGAACTAATCAATAAAATTGGATAATGAAAAAATTTCAACATATATTTCATAATGAGATTAATCTTCTTCATACATTCAAAACTAAAGGTGGGGTTATAATAGTCTTATTTTAATAATAAAGTTTCTTTTGTTTATCATGGCCCGTTTAAGTTTATTGTTGCCTGTGGTACATGCTATTTAACATAGTATTTATTTAGAATAAAATAATTTCTAATATATAGAGGAGTTATAATGTATAAATCATTCCATTTTCACATAAAGTGAATTTTTTTCATATATTAATAAGGCATAAATGATAATCTCTATGTAAGGATAGATCTGTTTCAAGTGATCTCACATTAGAATTATCATAACATTACGTAAAAAGAGAACTACCTATTGTATCAGTACTGGAAAACTAACATATACCAACGGTTTGGAACCGTTGGGATAGGCCTCCAAACCGTTGGTATAGCCTATACCAACGGTTTGGAGAACCTTTGCCAAGTAAGCCGTTGGGATAGGTCTATACCAACGGTTTTGAAAAAACCATTTGTAAAGACCTATACCAACAGTTTTGGAAACCGTTGGTATAAGTAATATGAAAATCTATACCAACGGTTATGGAACCGTTGGTATATGATTTTCAAAAAAAAACATGCGCTGGGATTTGATCCCAGGACCCCTAGTGTATCATTGAATGACCTAACCACTAACCTAACATAACTTTTTTGAACATAATTACATAAATATATATATTTATTTTCATAATTATTTTAAATTTTGATTTATATAATGTTCTCAGTAAGAAGATATGATAAAAATTCTCAGGACCTATACCAACGGTTGTCAAAACCATTGGTATAGACCTATACCAACGGTAGGGGGCCTTTCCCAACGGTTTGGACAAACCGTTGGGAAATGTGTCCAAAAAGTGGACTTTTCCCAATGGTTTTCCAAAACCCTTGGGAAAGGGTATACCTATCCCAATGGTTTTCCAAGTACACTCTTGTATGAATTTATACCACAATAAGACCCAAACCAATGAATATAACATCTTTCCAACATCTTCTCCTAATGGTGCTTAATCTTAAATTTTCTCTCCTTGAAGGTATCATAATCAGCAATGTCAAACTCACCCCATTAAATGACATAGTATTAATCATGATGATACTAATAAAGAAACAACAAGTTAAAAAACATCAAGGGTATAATCTATTTGTAGAGTAAGTAACAATTGATACATAACTGCACCAATAGGCTCTAACACCTCAAAAGGCCAAAAAAATCTAGTGAAAATATTACTCCCTTGAATTAACCACGACTACCCATGATGTAAAGATACATTCAATAATACATGATATTTAATATTTAACTCCACATTTCTCATACCATGATCAATATAGGACTTATGATGATCTCTAGTTTCCTTCCTCTTCTCTCGAATCACCAACACCTTTTCTATCTTTCTCTATACTAATTACAATATAAGAATCAATGGATCTCTAACTTCAGTATGAAAAAATGAAGATCTACATGTTTGACCATACATCACTTTGAATAGGGACATATTAATGGTACAGTGATAGATATTATTAAATATAAGCTGACACAAGGGTATCCCTTTCACCCCTAAACCTTCAAAATCCATAACACATGCGTGTAGCATATCATCCCAAGTTAAGATATTCATCTCTATATATCCATCCATCTATGGATGAAAATAAATAATGAGGTATAACCAAGATCTAAAACCACACTTGTGACCCCTCTAAACTCAATGGGTAAAATGGGGATCACGGTCAGAGATGATCATCCTTGGAACCCCATAGACCCTTACAATATCCCCTAAATAATACCTCAATAAAATATCCACCATAATAGACTCCTTATATTCCAAGAAGTGATTTGACCTCATAAAATGGTCCATGATCACCTAGATAACATCATATCCACCATGATATTGAGTTAAAATTATCTCAAAATACAACAATATATCCTCCCACTTATATTAAGTCACATCTAGTAGCCAAACCATCCCACTATAATGCCCCAACATAAACCATAGGGTTCAATCTGAAGGATCACATAACCTCATGCCCTCCTCCTCGTATACCATAATATTTCGACTATATAATGACCCCAAATCTAGTAACCAAGAGCTGATTTCATATTTAGTCTTGGAAAACTATATACATACATAATTACCATATTAGATTGAAAACACAAACAAAAACATTTATTTCTAGAATATCATAATTCTCTATATAATTTCCTTGAATATAATTCTAAATTCACTTCTCTAATTCTAGGAAAATGAAAAAATAATGGTGAGCTCAAATGCTCGGTAAAGGTTAAGTATAGAGGAAACTATCATTAATCAATAATCATAATCATGGAAAGGTAAATACCTAAACACACATTCCATTTAAATAATCTGACTAGCATAATCAATAAGGAAAGGTAAATAATTCAAAATACCTATCATTTAATCAATAACATGAATATCATAAATGGATAAGGTATAATCAATATGGAATGGTGAATAACTAAAAACACCTATCATTTAATCAATAAAACAAGAATGAGGTGAAGCTACGATAATATCATTGAAAAAAATCTTGGATAATAATAACTGAATTCTTGATGAAGGAAATTATTATTTATTGGGCATCATGATCTCAGGAATCATGAAAACCTTTACTATCAAGACCTTTCACAAGACATTTTAAAATCAATTGGTAGGTATACACAAGAAACCCATTTAACTAAGGCTAGCCAACTGATTTTCCTCATGAGACTACTAATGCATAGAGTGGATATATATAACTAAGACTACCTATATATTCATGTCCAAATCATTATTTATATATTTAATAATTTATTTAATTCATGAACAATATGATTTATCATTAAATATCTATATTGAGTAAATAATATGGATTTATAAATATTTCTACAGTCAATCAAATAACTTTCAATATAAGGAACTATATGTATAAATGATATATTGTTTAAGAAATATGTATATACATGATAAATAATATAGGTATTTAAGGGAAATTTAATGTCCAATTATCATAAGAAAGTGTATATTTCAAGGGAATGATGATGACTATAAAAAAGAATAATGAAATTGAATGTCAATACTTTCCTTAGTCAAAATTATCATAAACCATCCATAGAATTAATAAGTATGGTATAAATATATAATATCACCAATATATTGTAATTGAAAAAAAATGGTTTTTGTCATTCATGAATATAAATACTATAAAAATATCATTACTAACAATTTGGAGAAAAATACCCTTTTAATTTTAAAAATATGTTTTTTAGAAAAAAATTGAAAAATATTAGTAAACACATATTTAAAAAAATTATTTTTTAAACCAGTAATGTAAGCTTAAAATAAATGATATTTCATAACGGCACTAAATTCCATACATGTCGTAAAAGTTAAAAAATCATTCTTTTTACACTTGTAAAAAAGGGTAAAAACATCCTTGTTCAGAAATTGAAAAGAATATTCCTTTAAAATAGTTTTTAAAAATTAAAAAATGTGTAAAAATTTATTTAATAAATAATTTGTATATTTTTAAACCATTTTTTAAAACATTTTCTAAAATCATGGATTTAGAAGAAAAATGATTTTTGACTAAAGAGAGAAATGAAGTCAGATTTTATTAAAAATATTTTCTCAATCATTTTAAGATCTAATAAGTGGAAAAGAGTTCTATTACTTGAAAACATTATTAATAAAAATAGGATAATAAAATTAAATGGTTTTATTATCCAATAATCAAATAATTTCCTTTAATTTAAATTTAAGCATAAACATTCCTGATTAAATTGAGATTTTGAAATAAACCCTTACAAAGATTATAACGCTGAAGTGAAAATTAAACAATGGATAGATTATATGTATAAAATATCAATACACATAAAAAATTGGATATAATAAAATTAATATTCTAAATTCATTACACACATAATCTTAAAATGTTAAATACAATGAAAGATGTAATATAAGCCAATGAAAAGAATTTGAGTTGTGAAATTCTTTACCAATAGGTAAATTTTAAGTTAAAATACATTATAGAAGAAATAATTAAAATTTAAACATAAATTACAATTAAATTTTAAGTAATCATGATATTACATGTCAAATTTTCATTATATAGACCATATAAAATAAATTAAGTTCATAACATAACAATTGGCCTCTATGAAGGGAAGTTGAGATAAAGTCCCTTACCCCAAGATTAATTCTGGTTAAACATGATTTAATATAATATAAAAAGATTTTAAGCATGTAATTAATTTATAAAAGAACCATATTTATATTTATAATATTTTACCCCCAATTTGTTAATAATATTTCATTATTTTCGTTATTTCAAGTGTTAATTACCTTATTTTCTCATGCATGTTTTGTAATGAAAGTTATAGTTATTTGGTATAGGATATAGATATATAATTTTAATAATGATATAAATGTTATAAATATAATATTGATTCATTATATACATTTTTATAATCATTCTTTAATGTTGTACATGGAAAATGAATCGCATCACTTCGTAGAGATGGTGAGCGTTACGTATGCACGACTGATGATATCATTCCATTAATGTGTGAAAGGGTAAGGAAGTGGATGATAAATTAATATTAAATATTCAATATAGTGCACATATATCACATTTATTCATTAAATTAATCCTTATTAGTTTCCATGTAAATCGTAAGTGAAAAAAAATCACATCGCTTTGCGAGGTTGTAGTCCACCGTACACGCGAGCATCTTTATCAAATTTTAAACAGCATAGAAATTAAGAATTAATATGTGATATTATACTTTAATATGTATAATAATATCATTAATATCATATTAATTTGTTAAATCCATCGTTACATCAATCCTTTAAATGTGGTGATGGAAAACAAATTACATTTGTTTGCGAGGCGGTAGTCTAGTGTACACTAGATCAACGGTTTTGTTTCCCGTTTTTTTGAATATGAGATCCATATAGGTAATGAAATTAACATCATAAAATATCAGTATATGAAATATAATTAGGTTATTATATAATAATTTTTTAATAATATTTTTATTATTTGGAAGATGAAACAAGATAATAACACTCATTTAGGAATGAAACCTCTTCTTTGGAGAACTCTATTAGGTTTGTATGGAAATCCATATTATGATTGATTAATGATAAAACAAAGGGATATATGATGTTATTAGGGAAGTTATAAAGTTATTTTAGAAGGTATTGTTCGAACCAAATGAATTTTTAAGTGTGGATAGTGGACGATAGAGGTGACCTTTTATAAGTGGGGGAGAGACCACACATGGAATTTTTTAAAAGATTCAATTATACCCACATTTTCATCATGCCAAAAGCCTCAAAAATGTGTAATTATTGACCCTTATATATGATAATGTTTAAATATATCCATTAAATTGTTATTTTACAAGTTTTAAGGTAATTTGTACCCTTATATATTATGTTTAACTCTCTGGTAAATCATTTTTTACCTTAACCGCAGTAATTAATTTTTACTGCTTTTACTATTCATATTGGTAAAAAATTAAGTTGAAATTATTATAAAATATATTTTATTTTGATTCCAAATATTTAATACATTTTTTCAAAATCAATTCATATAATTTGAAGAATCCAATTTAAAATTATACCTGCAGACGTGATGGAAAGGTGGGAATTCAAAGAGAAAATTCTCATAAGTATATGAGGTTTTAATGTCAAAGTTCAATAAAAAAAATTGATTATAATGAAATAAAGTAGTTAAATTATAATATAATTGAACAAATTTTACTATAAACCCAATTTAAAATATAATTTAACATATTTAATTATTTAAACGAAAAGGAATTTTTCAACAAAAAACAATATTTTTCACTATTCATAAAAAAATGAAACATTTCTGAAAAATCCAAAAAACATACCTACATATAATTTTGATATGTTGATTTCAAAAATTATGTTAATTTAATAAAATAAATTTTGTCAAATTTTATATTTTATATTTTAAATTATGTGCCCTAATTGCGACTAAACCATCTTTTAGAAAAAAATATTTTTTTTAGAAAACATTTATTTTTCTTTTAAATGATTATTATTTTTTTAATAAGTATATAACAATAATTTTAATAATTTATTTATTACTATTCATACCCAAAAATTTAATGTCTGGTTTATAATGGTATACTATATTAAGGTTCAATTAGGCTCTGAGTTGTGTGTTCTAAAAGCTATCAAAGATATTAAATTTTAAGAAATATATTTTGAGGGTTATTTTAGATCAGTGCTAAACGTCACATATTCTATAAAATAAAATGTTATCATACTATAATTTAGGGGTGTTAAAAATTATAAGTTAGGGTCTAAGTCCATCATTGGGGATACTATACCCATGATATCATGTCATGGCACAAATAATAAATAATAAACATTATATTAAATAAGCAAAGAAACCTGTAGAAACTAAAAGAAGGCATATATATCATAAAAAGAATAAATAAATAGGAACCCAAGTGGATATAAAATCCATAGTATATGTATAATATAAATAAATAAATAAAATATGTGTAATTCCCCCTGGAGTTTGTCTCAGTAGGCCACGAACTCCCCGCTCCTCTTCTCAGCCACCACCCATAGGCCCCATTCCCTTACTCAGATATCAAAACATTGAGTATATATGTGCATCAAAATTACCTTATAGGGATTGGGTAATAAAACCTATTGTAACACCACCAATTAATCCTTAGTAATTGTTCTCATGTTTAATAGGTGTATGGCATGATATTAATAAATGTGCAAAAATAATAAACAACATACCACACATACTGACCCTTCATGCATTAACAAAGCCTCCAATGAATTCTAGTCATACCTACATCAGATCAATTCTGATAAGATAATCATATTATGTCAATAATGATCATTAATAAGGCATTATTCATGAAAACACATCTTCTAGCAGTCTCTAGAAATTGAGTCAAATCAGGGCCCCATACTATTATATCCTACCTTCATTACAGGTCAGGCCTCCAGGATGTTGTACAATATCAATACCTTGATTTAGGTCTATAGTCCATCATTCCCCTAACACACTACCTAGTTTCAAGACTTCAGGCCTTAATTCCCCTACCCTATACTCAAATCCATCTTCTTCATCATCTCAAGCCTTGGGCACACCCCCTATAAGGGAAAAACATTACATGATGGTCCACCTGTTTGAAGTACCAATAATAGCCTCCAAGGCATGGTAACTCACATAAAAGGGAACAACATACAAGGAAATCATAACATATCAGTGTGATAATATAGTAGCAACACATAAAAATATGTTATCATAATGAAACATGTAAACAAGCTACTCTAACAATATTTATGGAATCAAATATCATAATAGGTGTCACAGGTAACATACTCACCCACATGTGTTCGCAATCAAGAGTGGTAATTAAGGTGTTCCAATACAATAATTATAATAAATAATCATGTGTAAAAGAGATCCCCAAAAGGTAATAGACTTCCTACCTCATGGTTTTCAACATCAACATCAAATTCCATCAAGGGTGACATCACCAAAATCATATTTCACACCAAATGAAATTCCTCACACCCCGATGACACCCAAATTACATCACTATAAATGATAGTATTAAATATTGGTTGGATGAAGAAAATAATGTTTATCCTAAAATGGTTATCATGGAAAAAGTCTCCCAAAATGGACATGAAGACACCATGATGCTACTGGGGAACTGATGCATGGATGAGTACATAAACAAACACCACTACATTGAGATAAATTGTTATGTTATAGAAGTGAGATGGAAAAATACCACCCCAACTCATGATGAGCCAACACAGTTTGGAGAGAACTAAAAGTTGACCTCCATGGAGTAAATGGATCACTACGGCATAAAAACGTGATGAGTTGTTAACTACTATGTCATAAAGTGAATAATTGTAGTGTAGAGTCACTTCTTCATCCCTTTGATATTCTCTAAAAATGATTCATTAATAAAAATGAATGATTGGTATAAATAAAGGATCATCATAGATCCAATCCATGAGAATAACCCATTATTAATACACCATCATAAAAATTAAAATTGATTCTCAATTAAATATCATAATATATATTAAAATGCCTAACTTATGAAGTCTAATAGCTGGTCCCCCTATCTATAACTGACATGGAAAACTTTTAACGGCATGATCTAAGTCACCATGACACAACCTCCCCGAACATCCCATTATAGCGAAGGATACAGTGTAACCTCAATTGATCGACATCACTATGGTGAAACCCCTTTCTATATGTCATGAACTCAATTCTTCAACACCAATATAGTAAAACCACATCCACTATAGCATGGTGTAGCCTATTTTATTCAAAAATGCCCACCAAACACAATTTTATGCTTTTCAAATCCAAAATCCTTTACCTAAAAAATTTAAACTCAAAAAAAGTTTATGGTGAAGAAGGAAAAAATAATTTCTATATTTTAACAAATTATATTAGACTTTAAACCCACCAAGAAAATTATGTTTTACATTTACCTTATGCCCAACTAAAAATCGAGATAAAAACTCTGTGATTGAACACTTCACCCTAATCCGCCAAAACTAACCCCTCAAGGAATGATATAACTTACCCACACGTGGATTTAATCCCAAGTATGATCGATGAAACTCAGGAAGAACCACCTCATTCATCATTAAGGAAATGAAAATCCTTCTCTATAATAAAATATAATTACAATCATCCTCATACCATACCTTAGGGGAATCACAAAAAAATAACACAATCCATCCAAACATCCCCTAAAAATTCCCCAACAAAGATTCCACAACCTAATATAATAAGGATGACTACACAGTCATAAATTATAGGAACCATATACCATCAACATTATCTATATCAAGGTATATCACTATAATCTTCTTCATCCCTCTTCAAGCATCTCCAAACTCATGAATAACATCGCCAAACAAATTCTTACTTGGTGTATCAGCAATAATATTCCCTTTTTGTAATACCCCTAGTTTGAGATATTGTTCTATTTTAAGGGTTATTTTAAAATTTGAAATGTTTGGGTTGTGTTCGGGGATGTTTTTAGAAGTTTTTGGAATCCTTTTTTGGAGCTTAATGGTTTGTGAACGGCTAGTAGAAACCATGAGACTATCTTTAATAAAACTTATTATTGTTTTGGTGAGCTATTGGGAAGGCACCCGGTTGGAACACAGTTTAGAAAACCCATGTTTCTAATCATGAAATTTTAAAAATTTATGGATATATCTAATTATCATGGTCATATTATGGTTATCCAAACCATGTCTCATAACCATGCGATAAGAATTAAGTTCTACAAAAACTCAATTTTTAACTTGAAAATTGTATGAAACATTTCATTATTTATCTAAAGGACTATTATCTCTATTTATAGGGTTCCTTTAGGTTATTTTTAGTAATAATTGACATATAAACTCATATTTTAAGGATTCCTCTAGTGTTTGATAGTGGAAATAAAATTTTATCCACCATTATTACTTCTTATCTTAGGTATCCTTGGTTTATATTGAATATAACTATTGATTATTATTTTTATACCAAAATATATGGAATAAAATGAGGTTTGATCAGTTTTTCAAGAGTTTTTTATAGGAATGGATGTAAGGGTTTAGATCTGTGAAATCATCTAAGAATCATTGCATCGAACAAATCTAAGCCAGGTAGTTTCTCTATCATTCCACATTTATTACAACATGAAGGATCTTAAGGTCTAATAAAATATTTATCTTCTAATTTTAAATTATTATACTCTATTGAAACTCTACATATTATTCTCTTACTAGATTTTTTTTAATTGGAGATGTGGGAGTCACTCACCACATGTTTTATGAAATTATTAAAAGGTTTTTTCTAAAAGAAAGATGGTTTTCACACATTTTCTTTTCATAACTAGGTTATGGGTGCTAAATAGAAAAGAACATAGGTGGTGATATATCATGATTTTTATTTTATGAGGCCTTTTTGGAATAAAATTGGGGATCAGTGTCGACTAAAAAGGAATAAGGATGACTTTCCACTAAGAGAGTGCTTGGTGGAATATATATCACCAATCATGATCATAGACATATAATTCAGCATGGATGGGTGTGTATGAGTAATAACAAGGATGATTATAGAAAATTTTAATTTATAAACAAATTCTACAACTTAAAAGGGTAGCTTTGGATAAACTATTTTTGGAACAACCTATTCATCTATTATATTTTATATTTTGTAAAATATTTACTACTTTAAAAGATTTCTAGCTTTTTTTATATTCTTGTGAGATAAAAAGACTTTTCTCTTTGTGTAATTTTGGAAAATACACTTGGGGGATTTCAACATAGTATTTTACTCACCCCTAAATATTCAATATGGTGTGTATACATGTGTTTTTTTCTATGATATAGGTAAGGGTATGGTTTCTTACTTCTCTAGAAGCACTCCTTAATGTCATTTTCATAGTTGATGGTGATGGAGATTAGGCTAGTTTCTGTCTTAGTCTAGATTGGTACCACCTTATTTCCAAAGTCTTTTTCATATTTTTTGTTTTTATATTTATATTTATATTATTCTATTGTTACTCTATTATTAGTCGTTATTTCATCATTTATTATTGTCGGTTTTTAGTGCATGCATCATTTAAATAGATATATATGGTTTTATTTTTTATTGTTTTGTTATGTGTGTGTTGAGTGTGTGTGTGTGTGTGTTTAAAAAGTTTAAAACATTATCCCTAAGTATTATGGGTTTAAACCCTTGTAATTTATTGTTATCCTTTTGTGTTTTAGGAATGTCACCTAAGGTTAGTAGCATCTCCCACCTCCTATCCAACAATTGAGCTAGGGTTGGATGTAATAAATTGCATTAGTTTGTTTTTTCCTTTAGATAGGATGGTAGTGGGGAGGTATGATGAATAAAGACATCAAATGTATAGAATAAAAACATGAAGCTAACCTTTTTTAGGTTGAACTTCAATTTACCAGGGTGGTCCGGGTACAACAAGTGTTGTTAAGTACTTCTAGGTGTGTTGTAAACTAATTTTCATGGGTTTAACTAATGATTGATTGGTATCATTCATTCGTAAAGTGACTTCCTACTAGGACATAATTATCACAAGTTTATTTCATTTTACAAATTTTTATATTTTTTTTGTGTTGATATATAAAATATAACCATGAAAATATGACTAGTAAAAGTGAAAATCGTTGACTTTTGATATGGTTTGTAGAATGAAAAGTCCACCAATAAGGAGAACAAAAACCATCAAGAGGGTGAAGTTGAGAACATTATTTCACCAAAACCATAGGTGAACTAGGACATGGTTTAAAGTATTTTTCAATCCTTTCAAGTTTTTTATAAGGGACCTAGGAATGAGGAACCTCATTAGGTGAATCACTTGGCAGAATTTCTAAAGTAGAACCCACTAATTTTTCATGTTGATTATAGACCTGATCATGAAGAGGTATGGATAAAAACAATGACAAGGAGTTTTGAATTCTTGAAAACACTAAATAAAATAATGAAGAATCTAATAACCTACATGTTTGAGGACCTGGTTCTAGCATAGTCGAACTTATTCATTTAAGATAATTTGGATCCAGATCTTACTTGGTAAGGTTTTATAGAACTGTTCAACAAAAAAATATTCCCAAAAACCTTTAAAAATTTGAAGATAGTTAACTTATCTCAACTATAATAAGGAAGATTGTAAGTGTCTACATATGTTTCTAAATTAACTAACCTTGTTCGATTTTCACAGAAGCTATCTACTAGAAAGATACTAAAATAAAAAATCTTTGAGGTAGGTTTTTGACCTAATTTCCACTCAAAGGTGGTAATGTTCTATATTAATGAATTTAAATAGTGGTAAATAATAAACTAGTTATACATAGATACCTAGATATAAATTTTAGTGTAGGGGATTACTTTGTCCATTCATGTCATGGTGGGAATTTTAGTTCATGTAATAAGAATAAGATGATATAAAGGAAACCATAATTCAATACATAAGATCAATCTATTATCAATTGTGTCACAGAAATAGACATGATTATTTAATTTATGTTTTCCTTATACATGAGAAGAAGGAATTCATGTCACCACCAAGTAATTTCCACCACTGTGACAAGAAAGGGAATCTTATGAAGTATTTTCATAAAATTTTAAAATCAATAGGTGTAAATGGCTTGACATAGACTCAGGCTTCATATGCATGGATGAAAAAATAATTAGACTAGTTCTCATCCATATAGCCAGGTGGACCCAAATACCTCAAGGAACACTTTAGTTGTACATTCAACATCTTAACATTGAATCAAGAGATATATTGTGGTAGCTAATTGATAGATATACAGTGTAGAGAAGGATATCTCAATCAATAAATTAGATCCCTCCACAATGAAAGGCACCATCCTCCTGAACTTGAATTTTATTCATATCTTGTTTAATACAAGTTCATCAAATTCTTTACTTTCTTATTTTCTGTTTTAAAAATTGGGATTACACATGGAAATGATGCCTCATTCCATGAGTATCAATACACCCCTTAGCAGATGGGATTGTATAGGATTCTAGTTCCCATCTATTAATATGGTGCAATTTTTTTGGGAGTTTATAATCCTAGAGATGGATTTTTTTATCTAATTTTTGGAATGGGTTGGCTGGTGGAATTTATAGCCTATATTGACTATTATGCTCCATGAGTGTTATTCACATCCCTAGATAAAAATATTCATATACTCAATGAGTATTAGAATATAAATTCATGTAGAGTGGGACCTCTTGTTTTAGTGGATAGAACAGTGTCAGGTTAGTTAGTAGCAGTGACTGTGGGTACTAATGATAAAACTGAAAATATGACTCTTTCTACCATAGTGTATCAATACCCAAATTTCATTTTGAAGGAATCCTATATATTACCAAATGAGTGTAAAATCAAAATTTCTATTGATATACTCTTGAGAAAAACATTATTTTTCTCTCGTCATATATAAGGGCTTTAATAGATCTAGGGAATTAAAGATCCAACTAGAAGAATAAAAGAGTAAATTCTTAATCGGACATGGTACATCTCCTTGGGATTTACTGGTTATATTTATAAAGAAGGGGGTATTTCTATCCGACTAAGTGTTGATTACCATGAACTAAATCAATTTATGATAAAAAAAATGGCGTCATTATCCTCGAATCAATGATATATTTGATCAATTAAAGGGAGACAAGTGGTTCTCAAAGACTGATCTCTGATCAGGATATCATTAGTACATAGTCAAAAAAGAGGTTATTCCGAAGATAGTATTCTGTATTCACTATGGACATTATTAATATTTCATCATGAACTGTTTTTAGGAATGAACTTACATTCTTCATGGCCTTGAAGAATAGTTTCTTCCACATGTACCATGAATATTTTTTGGGGTAGTTTTTTATGATATTTTGGTCAATTGTTGATGCAGGATTGACCAAAAGGAACATTTGAAAATTTTACTTAGTATATTGTAGGATCATAAATGTATTCCTAATATTCTAGTTGTGACTTCTGGATGTAATAAGTTTGTTTCCTCGAGCACTTCATTTCTAAATAGGTCTTATTAGTTAACCCTAGGAATTTTGAAGTACTTATCACTTGGTATTCCCCAAATATTTATTTTTTGTGAAATTTAGTTGTTTTGAGATTATTGGTATATTATCATTCTTTTCTATGATTTCACGAGTCTTTATTCTCCCATAACTGTTTTGACAAGAATGTGTGTTACATTCTTACAAGATGATGACATTAAGAAATTTTTCCGACAGATAAATGATCATCTCACCTTGACACCTATATTAATCTTTCTAGAACCAAGTAATAGATATGTGGTATACTGTGATGTGTTTGGATTTAGTCTTTGTCCAGTTCTTAGGCATGTAGACAATGTTGTGGCCTATGGTTTAAGGAAGTTCTGAATGCATGAGAAAACATTTTCTATGTAATAACTGAAATTAGCTATAGTTTTCTATGAATTAAATACACGGAGTAATTATATATTTATACAAAGGTTCATTGTCTCCACTAATCATAAAAGTTTGAAATACATGTTTTCTCAATGAGACTTGTACTTGAGACAACAATGATGGATGGAGTACCTCCTGATGTTTGATATCAAGTTGGTTTAAACACTTGATACTGGGAAATCAATGAAATATTTTTTGATTTGAAAAACATATATCAATGTGTCTTGGGAAGCTTACGACCAATGGAAGCTAGTGAACTTTATTGTTGACATACATCTAGATTTTTCTGCAAATAATGAGAAAGCAATTTAATTTCTAGTTAATCTTACTCCAGGACTAATGAATTTTTTAAAAGATGATCAGATTTTAGATCTTTATTACTCACCAGTAAGACAAACCTAAGTGGTGGGGAGAATTTTGACTGCTGGATTGAGGATGTAAACTCTTTTTTATGCTTTCAAAACCAAATTATAGTCCCTCAATCTTACTAGGAACATCATATTTTAGAATTTCCCACTCAAAATAGGCTATTCATCTGGGTATTCCAAAAATTTACAAGATAATGAAATCAAATTTAAGGCGGTCAAGTATGAGATGAAATATTGTTGGTTACATTATAAAATTTCTATCTTGTTAGTATGTAAAGGATCAGTATCAATGACCAACTTGTATTCTATAATTGATGCATATTCCTATATAAAAGTGGGAACAGATTACCAAGGACTTTTTTATAGTTCTATTTATAATTCTTCAAAAGCATGATGCTATTTGGGTGATAGTGGATTGACTCACCAAGCTCAGACACATTTTCCAAACAAGAGATTCCAATACATTAGAGGATTCGAAAAATTATTATATTCTAGAAGTGGTTAAGTTTCCTGGGGTCCTAGTTTTAATCATCTCTGACAAGGATCGTTGATTCAACTCTTGGTTATAGCAATCATTTCAATGGGATTACAAAATATAGTTAACTATGAGCACTGGATATCATCCAAAAAAGGAAAGAAAATTAGATTAAATGATTATGATGTTGGAAGATATTCTCAGAGCTTATTTCATGGACTTTATAAGATCATGGATGATTATATTCCTTTTGTTTAGTTATACTATAATAAAAGATACCAGGTGATGAAATATATGTCCCCATTAGAGAAATTATATGGTCTACCATGTTGTTCTACACTATATTTGGTGGAAATAGGAAAAACGTAACTGATTATACCCAGATTTATCCATGAGACTATGGGGAAGATCCAAATGATCTAGATGTGGATAGATATGGCACAAATACAATATAAATATTATGTAGATCACCATCATTGGACATTATATTTTGATATGAGTGACTACATCTTCTTGAATGTCTCATCATGACTTAGCCATCGATTCGTATGAAATAAAGTGAAGTCGGATCCATAGTATGTTGGACCATTTTATATTGTTTAAAGAATTGTAAATGTTGTATATTAGCTATCCTTTCTATATAGATTCACTTCTTTCCATAATATCTTTCACGTCTCTAAACTAAATAAGTATCACCCTGATTCCAATATAGTGATAAGTTGGGAGAATGTTACTTTTGATTCAGATTCAAGTTTTATACATAAAATAGTTTATATTTTGGATAGCTAATATAATATCTTATGGGGGAAAACTATACCTTTAGTACAAATACTATGGAAACACGGTAACATTCAAGGGGAAACATGAGAATGAGATAAGTTCATGCATGATCGGTGGATGAACCTATTCCATGTTTCCAGTGATGAAAATAAAAATTGTAGGAGAATGTAACACCCCCAATTTGGGTTATTTCTATATTTTTGTTCTTATTTTAAAGTAGGGAACGTTCAGTTTGTGCCTTGGGAAGTTTTTGGGGGTCATTAAATGTTTTTTGAAATCTTTTTGGAGGCACGTGATTTACACATGATTAGTAGAAACCATGTAGTTGTATCTGGGATATTTTGTTAGTGGTTTGGGGAGTGACAAGGTAGGTGAACAATTAGTTCAAAATTTGGAAACACCATACAGCTAACCGTGTGATTTGATTTTTTTTGGATATAGTTGATTTTCATGGTTGGTGAGAGGTGTTTCAAAATGTTCAGGCTAATAGTGCAACAAGAATTAAGTTATACATAAATTCATTTTTAAACCTAAAACAAATCATTATTCCTTTGTAGAACTACTCTATTGATTTCTAGGGTACCCTTAGGTGATTTATTGGTGATATTTTGTGTAATAAATTCAATTTCAATGATTCTTTGAAAATTTGGTCATGGAAATCAAAGGTTATCCACTAATATTTCTTTCTATCTTGGATATACTCTTTTTTTCTTGAATAGAACCATATATTAGTGTTATTATACCTATATCTATGGAATAAGATGACTTTTGATCAGTTTTTCATGTGTTTAATTAGAGAAACAGAATTAAGGGGTTGGATTGTTATGACCATCAAAGAATAATTATTTCAAAAAACTTGAGATATGTAGTTTTTTCCTATTTCAACTTTTATAGGAATGTGAATTATACTGGGGTTTCATAAAAAATTTCTATTTTTATTATCAAATGTTTATAACCTACTAAAACTATTCTGAGAATTCTCTCACTATATGGATTTGGAAATGGGGTTGTGGGTGTCACTAATAACATGTTTTATGAATTTATTACAAGGGTTTTCTTAAAATAAATATTATTTTGGAAAATGTTCTTATCATAACTTGTTTTTGGTTTTCGAATAGAAAGGTACATGGTTTATGTGTCTTCATGATTTTTATTATACAAGTCCTTAATGGAATATACTTAGATCCCAGTACTAACTGGAAATGCAAAAGATGGATTTCCACTAATCAATGACATAGTAGAGGATGTATCACTTCTTGTGAGAATAGGAATTTCATTCGAAATTCATGGGTGTTTGTGAGAGAGAATGTGGATTATTATGAAAAAAATAGAATTGATTAACTACTTATACTTCTTTAAAGGGGAACATATCTTTCGTTAAACTACTTTTGGAAAGATGTGTTCATCAATTATATTTTATACTATGAAATTTGTTTACTGATTTGATATTCTTCCTACCTATTTTATATTCATGTGAGATAACCTGATTATGGTTATAGTGGAATGTGGGAAAAGTTTATTGGGAGTTTCCTACTAGGCATGTTTACTCACACCTACATATGCACTCTAGTGCATAAGTAGTTATTCTTTTCCATGATACCAGTATGGGACCTTTTGGTTACTTTTCTATCATTGATCCTTGATGTCACTATCATATTTTTTGGATATGGATATTGGATTGTTTCATATCCTAGTCTAGAGTAGTTTTGTATTGGTGCTTGAAACTTTTTCTACATTGTATATTTAGTATTTCTATTTATTCTGTTCCATTGTTACTTTTGTGTTAGTCTTTGTTTTTTAATTGATTATTGTTGGTTTTTCGTGCATGAATTGTTTATAAAAATGTATCTAGACTTATTTATTATTGTCTGTTATGTGAGTATTGAGTGTATGTGTTTAAAAAGTTTAAACTATTCTACTACGTATTATTTTCTAAAACCCTTTGAATTTATTGTCATCTTTTTTCATTTGGGGAATGTCACCTAAAGTTAGTAGCACCTATGATTATTCACAAGAAAATGAGTTGGGTAATGATATTACACATTCTCTAATGTATAAAAAATTTATAATTCATCATTTTGGAAGATATCCATCCATATTCATTATGGTAAATTTAAATCATATTGGAAAAAATTTTATCTCAAACTATTATGATTCAAAAAGACAAAAAATTGATCACTAATGAGTTAGGGTCACCTTAATATCAGGAAAATCATAACTGTAGAATCCTAGAAATCATGGGTCACATAGTTACATTCATGGGAACATAGATATCAAGACCCATAATTGATTAATTCTCACCTCTTACAAGTAAAATAACCCAATACATGTCACAAAGCATCAAATAAAACATATAACATAACCCCTTCCACTAGAAAATGGAGAACATGAGAACTAACCCATTTTTCCTTTAAAAACTCAAAAATATCTAGCCACATTTCAGCCCATATTAAAGCCCAGTACATCCATTCATAGCTATTATAGGTATCTCAATATAAGGGAATTTAGGTATAAACCTCCTATAGTAACATGATCTACAAAGAGAACTTTAAATCTCCACAATATTCTTGGGGGAAACGAAGAAACAACTAACTCAATCATTAAAGGATCCATAACTACTCCCCACCAAGAAAGAACATGTCCCTTGAAATGAAACTCATGGTCTTAGAACTTACACATAAATTTTTTCCTAAAAAATGAAACCAGATAACAACAAACATGTATTTCATATATTTTTCATGCTCTTACATATCATTATAATACACAAGGATTCCATAGATGTAAATCACCCCAAGCAGGTTAAAGAAATCATGAACCCCAAATTTCATTAATCCCATGAGCATGACTAATGTGTTCATGATACCAAATGGAATTACCATGAATTTATGTTTTCCATGAATAAACCTAAAGTATTCATAATATCCTTATTTTTCTCATGTATCTTTACATATCCTTCCTGAAAATCAATCCTTGAATATAACTAGCTCCCTTTAGCTGATCAAATAAATTATCAATCTTTAAAAGGTGATAATAGTTCTTCACTATAACTTGATTCAAGTGATGAATATCGATATATATTCATTTATTACAATGTTCCTTCTTTATGAACAACTGTAAATAGACCTAAGAGGACACATTAGGTCAACCAAACTATCTATATAAAAGATCATCAATCTAAATCTATAACTTTTACATCATAGACGGATTAATATTATGTTGTGATATATATATATATAGATATATATATATGAGGCACACATTTGAAAAACTATCCCAAACTAGATTTTGATAATAAGAGGGAAGTGTAACAACCTCTTTAGGGATGACATCATCGTACTCTTCTACAAACCTAGGAAAATCACAAACCAAACCTCCACTGAACTCAACATTGGTTCTATCTGTATAGAATAAGAGGAATCAGAACCAATTAGACCCATCTGATGGTATGAATCATCAATGAAAACAACATGCTCTTTTCCAACTTCAATGAATATAAATAACCTTTTAAAGTGATCAACAATATATTATACCAAATACAGCTAGTATATACTGAGGATAACATCATATGATGATATCCAAAAAAAAGATCTATCCCTATGACTAATGATTCCCTAATATATTCTCAAAATCTTTATACACATCATGTAATAAAAATAAACCTTAAACTAGAGTAATCAATGATAAGGTTATTGGAAACCTTTCTAATCAAAATCCTAGTTTGTAAACTAGGTTGTATGTAATAAATTATTAAATATATTTTGAATAAAATAAATTATACACGTATATTGAATAAATTAATATGGTACCTTGAACGATGTATAGCTCGCCTAGTGCTAACAACTCATGGTTGTGCATCTTACCATGTCTTTCTATAGGAACTCTCTAGAACTGATGTCACCCACCTCTATGACCATGCTCTGATCTATAAACCTAATTGAGATAGGAATCATGGGGTAGTCTTATACCTTCTCTATATCATAATTTATTCCCTATGCATATAGTACATTAATGTTGTTACCTTAAAGGATATTATTTTAATAGATGAACTTTTTTAGGAGGATTGTTCAACATGAATTGACAAGGAAGGTCTGAAACTCGATATTCTGATACACATCAAATATTTATGGAAAAAATGTTTGATCCTCTGACAGGGATTCATGATCATCAAGATATGGTGAAATGGGATGAAATAAGTTGAATATGACTATCAATTGTATAAAAAATTGCATGAAAATGAAACTATAAATATCTTATCATAGATATTCTCCTCATGGATTATTTATTACTTCTCTTTAATGAAAATTCATTCTGAGGTATCATATTTTGAATTATAAGTGGAGGATGAGTGGTTCGTGACTCCAGAGGCCCGATCATCCTAGCTTTCTCTACCCACCTTGGTTGTGAGTCTTCTCTCCAGGAAGAAGCTCTTGCATTACTCACTGGCATTACCCTATGCTGTCAGGGGGATGTTATTCTCTCATAAGATGAAACCAAATCTATGATCCTTATCAACTCCCTTCATGACACCATTATCACTCCCTATTCGATTACCAACAACAATAGAAGATGTAGAGTTATTCTCTCCAACAACATTCAAATGGTTCACGCATGGCGTGAGGGGAATAAGGTGGTGGATCATCTTGATTATCTATTATTTCAAGACTCTAATGATTCTTGCATATATAATTTAAACTTTTTGAATCCTTAGGGGGTTAATATTTTTTGAGTTTATACCCTTAGTTACACTATTTTAGACCCCTATAGGTTATTATTTTCCTTCTTTATTCCATGAAAATTGCATTCCCATTTTCAAAAAATATATTATGATGATTTCATACTCTTAATAACATCTAATTTCTCTAGAATCTCAATTAAATTTCACATGAGGAATAGGGTAACCTAACACTAAATTTTTAGATTAAATCCCTCTTATAAATTCTTAAATCTAGACTCATAATATAAAATGTGGTATGAAGAACACCGTAAGAGGTTTGTGAACCAAATACCAAATTATTGTATATTGGAACTCCCCTAGTTGAAAGAGGGAAAAATCATCTAATGAGCCATCTTCACAGTCTATGAGAGAAACATAGTCTAGAATATGTAATTGAACTTCTCCAATGAAACATATAACTTCTCATGATAACCTAGATGTAAAATCCACCATTGGCGAGTAGATATTCTCAACATACTGACAACCAAAAAAAATTCAATTCCCCATCATTCAACTAATAAATCTAAAAAAATATCCATCACCTCCAAATTTGCCTTAGTATCTTTCTAAAAAATCCATCCTTGAGGCATTTATAGGCCCTGAAACTAAAACTAATGAAGCATATTCCTCCAAGTATCATATTTATTAACTTTTACTCTATTATGATCTATTTTTGAATCCCACTAAACTTCATCAACCTGAACCTGGTGAGGATGCCACAATAGAGATATGCCTACAAAATAAAAAACATTAAGTAATTCCTACCATATATTAAATGATATATTAGATTAACTAAATAAGATTTATCAAACTATGCATCATAAACCCAATTCAGACATAGGTGAAAGAAAACTATGACGCATGATCCTTACCTAGGTCTCTACACTATAAGAACTATCACTTCACCTAGTACATTAAGAAAAATATAAGGTCTTTGTATTGTATCTTAAGGGGGGGCCTAAGATCTCATATATTTTTTGGTTTTCCTTATTTTCGTCATGTATTAAGTTCAACTAATATTTCTTACCAACCAACCCATGCAATCCTCATTGGTTCCTATCATTGAGCCTCATCCTATCCCATAACCAAAATCATTAATACCACTTTTTCATGACCCACCCTTAATCATATCCCTCTTAGGATAGGAGAGACCATCAGACATCATCTATAACATGATAGAAGTAGGAGATTAGCATTTAAAGTATTAATCACACACAAATGGGAGAAATTACCCTAAACATAATAGGGAGTGATAATGAAACCACCCATAATATCTATAATAATATATTAATCCTTCATAATACATCCATAATAATAAACAAATCAATCCCAATATATGATTTTTTATAATATCCAAAGCTAGAAAAGGGAAATATACCATGAAAACTCATATGATAATGACCACGAACACCAGAAAAAAATAAATAACCTCCATGAATAAGTAAAACCCAACTTGATCACCAAAAGTATCTCATGAACATGAAAATAGTAATATATATAGGGGTGAATATATATATATACTCACTGGGATACTTCCTTAAACCTCTTGTGAAATTATTGAAGAAGTATATTGAACCCCTAGAGAATAAATAAAGAAATCAACTCAGCACCTAAATCAAGTGAACTATTTTATTATCCTCACTATGGATCTCCTTCCATGAAACAAAAATAAATTGGAAACAAATTATCAAAAAACATATATAAAAATAAGGGATCTCTACTAACACTTTACCAATGAACATTTCACCCTAAACTCTAATGTCGTATATCCTGGTGCTATGATCCCATATTAAAATCTTACTGCATATTCATGAAAACTCAACAAAACCATATCCACATAATGTCAACAACATCACCATCATATCTCCATTGTCACATGGTAAGACCAAGATCTATCAAAACCTGGGTATTTATGAATTATACCATAACTAATTATAAACATGGAATAACTACACAAGTAATAAGTGTACGCAATTAAAACCTTGATATAGGTGTAAACTATAATATTAATCTGGCACAATATGTATATGTTTGTGTCTGTGTGTGTCATAACTAAAGAGAAATTATTGCATGTAAGATCTCAGATCCTACAAATGTAAGCCACTATAGTATGAATACACATACATATATAGTAATCCTATAAGTAAGAGTGGTTTAGGGGGATTTGTTTGCCATCCATAACCTTGACAACCTAGATTTTGGGAAACACCCAGAACGGAAAGCTAAAAATGGGAATCACCTACCCCTACCAACTTGAGTGGTGGAGAATAAGAAAAAATAGAACGAATAATATTAAATAAAAAAATCATTCTATAGGAAACTACACTATCAAAGACTCAATCCATAACTAACATTACACAAAAAAATCCAACTTCCATCGCAAGAGATAAAATTAATACTTCCTAAGGACACAAGATTAAAGGCTTATATTAACATTACTCACTTATATTAATCAATTTATAATCATATATTAATTAATAATCATAAATTCCAATTTAATATCTATTATAAATATATAATTACATGTTTCTTTTACTCAAAATTATAATTTTTTCAACATTATATGAGCTCTTTTAATTATTTAATCAATCCATAGCTTAGATTTAGTATATATATATTAAAATTACTAAAACCATGCCAATTTAAATAAAACATTAATTATTACCTTACATAATTTTAGAAACTAAGGAATAACTATTCATAATTCATGGAAAATATACTTCAAATAAATTATGACATCAACATTAATGAATAAGAAATCACTAATCAAGAAAGCATCTCATACCAAGAAAATCACACAACATCAACTCCAAAACTTCCACACCATCCATATTATCTTTCCATTAAAAATATTAATCTTCTATATCAAAATAAATTAATATACCTCAACCCACTCCAAATCACCCATCATCGTATATTTCAATATAAAACACAACAAGATTTTTCATATTATATATATATATATATATATATCGATAAAATTCAAATTTTGAAGTTCCAAATAATGAATTAGAACAAGGGCTAATGTGTAATCAATACAACTTCAAACAACCATGAAATCTTATGAAAAATGGAGACTAAATGAATTTGATCACTAATATTTATTCTATAAAACATTTTCATTATCTTCCATCATGATTATATAATTTTATTATGAATAAGCTTCATAAAGAACATATAATCCTACTGAAAACATTAAATGAAAACAATAAGAATCACTACCATAGATATGCACTTTAACAATGCAAAAAAACTAATTTAACAGCACCAAAAATATTATTTTAATCAGTTCCATTAAAAAGGGGACCCCATTATAAGTTCTAAAAAATGTTGATAAAGGGGGATCTTTATCATTTCTAAAAAAAGGATTGATAAAGGGGGGATTTATCAGTTCTAGTTACACACTGTTAAAAGACATCATTTATTAGTCATTTTGTATCACTAATAAAGGACCCCCCCTATTAGTGATTTTATTAGAGATGATAAAGGGGGGGCCTTTATCAATGATAGAAATAGCACTGATAGATGCCTACTACTGCAGTGTTCTGTTTGAATAAATGAACACTACAAAAAATACATCTATATGAAAATTAAAATATTTATTTCAAATAATATGTAAAACACAAATACAAAAAAAAATATTATATACATTTCAAACAATGATTTCTGTAACTAAACTTTAAATTAATACCACAAAAATTTAAAAACATAACTTTTTAATTGTATTTGTCACCCCGACCCCCTCTTAAAATAGATCGATCATCGTATCAATTGTTAAACAAACAACCCCAACTTGAGAAAAATAATCCACCTATATAAGAAAATAATATTATGTTAGTAATAGTATAAATAAATAAATTAAACATAAATATGACATAACACAATAGTAAAATATATGTTTTAAATAAAAGGAAACACTTGGAGTCATACCAATCACACCATGCGTCGAATTCAGGTGGGGATAATCCCTACATGTCACAAATAACTTATGAATCATTTTACTAAATTGTCAAAACATTCTGAATACATTTTCTGGTTTTGAGTATGTCACATTTCTTTTTACTAAAATTTCATTTAAAACTGCAAACATGAACTTTGAGTCATATCGGTCACATCATGTGTGAGTTTAATGTGAGGCTAATTTATACACATCAAAAATGACTTATGAATCAATTTAATAAATAATCAATAAAATTGAAGAACATTTTCTTATTTTTTAGTGATTGACACACACTTTGATCTAACATGTCAATTTTTGAATGATAAAAAACAATTTGATCAAACTAGGCACACTATGTATCAGATTGAAGTGAGGCTGATTCCTACACATCAAAAATGACTTATGGATTTTTTTTGTAAAGTATAAAAAAATCTGAATGAGTTTATTCATTTTTATATATGTTGCTTTTATTTTTAACTAAAATGTCAATTTTAAATAAAAAATACACAATTGGAGTCTTACCAGTGATGCAATGTGTCGGATTAAGCTACAATTGATTATTACACATCAAAAATGACTTATGGATCATTTTCATAAAATTTAAAAAAATTAAAATGTGTTTTCTATGTTTTGAGTATTTTACTTGTGTTTTTCTAAAATGACATTTTAAACAGAAAGAACACACTTTAGGTTATAACGGTCATATAATGTGTTGTTTTGAAGTGATAGGAATTCCTACACATCAAAAATGACTTATGAATTTTTTTCAAATATTATCAAGAAAATCAAATTGTGTTTTTTTGTTTTTAGTGAGTGACACATTTTTTGAACTAAAATGTCAATTTCAAACTAATAATTGACACTTTGAGTCATACTGGGCACACGATGTATCATAATTTGGTCCGGATAATTCATAGATGTCAAAAATTACTTATGGATCATTATACAAAATTATCAAAATAATCTGAATGTGATTTTTCAGTCTTGAGTATGTCACTAGTCTATATTACTAAAATTAATGTCAATTTTAAATAAAAGACACACTTGGAGTCATACCAGTCACACAGTTTGTTGAATTGAGGTGATGTTGATTACTAAATATCTCTAATGACTTATGGATCATTTTCCTAAATTATAAAAATAGTATGAATGTTTTTTTGGGTTTTGAGTAAGCCGCGTGTACTTTTTACTAAAATTAATGTCAATTTTAAATAAAAATACACACTTAGAGTCATACCAGTCACACCATGCATCTTATTTAGGTGTAGTTTATAACTTCGCATCAAAAAATAATAATGTATCATTTTATTAAAGTATAAAAACAATCCAAATGTGTTTTCTTAGTTATGTGTATGTCACTTGTGTTTTTTACTAAAACATCATTTCAAAATGGAAATAATCACTTTGAGTCATATCAGTCCCATCATGTGTTGGTTTGATATGATAATTATTCCTATATTCCATAAATGAATTATGAATTTTTTCCCTAAATTATCAACACAATCACTGTGAATTTTCTCAGTTTTTAGCAAGTGACACACATTTTGAACTAAAATTTAAATTTAAATCCAATAATGGACACTTTGAGTTATACTGGTCACACCATGCATTGAATTGAGGTGTGGTTGTTTATTACATGTCCAAAATTAATTATGCATCATTTTTATAATGTATCAAAACAATATAAATTAATTTTCTTGGTTTTGAGTATGAAAGTTTTCCTTTTTACTAAAATTAATGTCAATTATAAATAAAAAGACACACTTCAAGTCATATCGGTCACACCATTAATCAGAGTGAGGATAGATTGATTCCTGTACATAAAAAATGAATTATTGTGACTTCTTGACTTGGGTTACACTTGATGGTTCTGAGATCAAGTAGGACACATGACTTCAATAGCACCTCCCCATATGCTAGACACTTTCAACTAACAGCGAAGATCAATGGTGTGTTTGTGGGGAGACCATTACCTCATTTCATCTTGTATCATGCTGGATATAATAATAATAGATGAATACCAATATTTTAATAATGATAATGAATAAAAAACTAGAATAAAATTAAGAATAATCATCCATCAATAATATTCAAATCAATATGAATCATATATAAAATGATGATGATATATGTTATGTCTATAAAAAATAGGAAAATAGATATACATGGTAGAATGATAATAGTAAATCATATATTATACAAAATATTCAAAAATAATCCAAAAAACATTCCAAGCATCCCAAGCACTATCCCGTTTATTTTCCACCAAGCTCTATATTAAAGAAATAAAAAAGTTAGTTGTCCAAATCAGGATGCTTCCCCTTATGAAAACTTGCATACATATAAACTTCCTAGGTACCAATGGTGTTTTAGATAGGGTGTGAGATAAATATTTGTAGGTCACAACCAACGGTGTTTATATAAACCATTCTATGATTATAAATTGATAGTGTGCATGTATATATTAATTTAAAGAAATGAAAAAATAACAACTCATACCTGCTTCAGCCTTAGCTAGTAATGTATCTAAGCATGAGATCATTTAATTAATTCATTTAAGTTTAGATTAAATATATAAGTCACGTGATGTGTAAACAACACTGAAAATATATCATAATAATAATTAAAGTGGATATAAGGTATAACCTAGTCATCCTTGACCTTAGGGGTTATCCAACTAATAGTAATAATTCAGGCAGTCTGGAAATAAAGGGGTTTGAGTGTAATCTAAAGGGAATCAGCCATGTAATTCAACTATAAATGACTCAAAATGAGTCTAAGGATCTCTTCTAAGGTAAACATATGATATAAATGATTGGGACCAATGGGGTGATTCCATGGCACCATGTATCCAAATACATAAAACTGGATCTAAGGAGTGTATCCTAGGAATCTTAATATTAGAAGAGATATTGAATAAATCCTACAAAATCATGTCAGGAATTCACTAGGATATAAGGACCATTTTCCAAGGTGGGTATCTCCTTAGGAAATTGAAACCTTGATTCATAATTTCTTCCTCTGAGTGCTCAAGTAATTTCCTTGGAAATCCATAGCTAGATCAATTATGAACACTCCTATAAAGATAAAAAAAATGTCCATATGCAATTGGAACCTTATACATATATCATTATTAAATTTAGGTTATGTAATACTTATTCTATTTAATAATTCAATTGGTTCATTCTGTTACATTTATTCAATGTGACAATACTAATCGAGGACATGAAACAATTTACTAATTTAATTACAAATTCATTTATTAGGTATATTCCTTTAACTTTAATTAAACATGACAAGGTGAGATAAGGAAATGCAACCAGTTACCATTTCAATTATAATCAAAAAAATTAGGTTCATAAAATTTCCTTTCATTCAACATGATAAAAAAAATTTGGGATATGAACCCAATGTCAAATTCAACTTATAAGTCAAAGATAGGTGATTTATATAAATATACTTTCCATTTAACAATTTAATATTCATTTATTTAATTAAAATAATTACCATTATTAAGGCCAAGTATCACTCACCAAATAAAATGGTACAGGTAAACCCAAATTGGGTTTAAAAGGAATAAAAGAGTTTATACCCTACTTATGGTGGACATCATTGAGGTTCCTTCCCCCAAAAACATGATTAATGTGTATAGAATGAGCTTTATCACATGAGTTAAATTATTATAATCCTAGAATATGAATTTAATAATCAACTCCCAATGGTAATGACATGCACACAATGATTAAATTTTATAAAATGGATATACTTTAAGGGATCAGTCACATACCACCTTCCACGAGCCTATAACACTCTTCTTGACTAGTAACATCCCTTAGTTTATCCTAGATCAATGGAAAATAGATGAACAGATGACCACCCTAAAAATAGGGCATATGAGCCTACATTAAAACAATATTGTAAAGAAGAATAAAAATTATGAACTGATCCTAAGCACTAATGAGGTTAAATGGAGGAATCAAATGAGACTAACTTATCTCTAATATGATTTTCGATGATGAAATGGTATTAAAACCTATGAATAGGGGATTGGGGTCTCATCCTTGTGAAAAGAGGGCGTCTAATCCATTAGAATGAAGAAAGAATATTAAAGGGTAATTTGATTAGATTTTTAAGGGAAAATAGTGAATTTACCAAAACCTAGGTGTTGTGTAGTTTGGTTTCAAGGTTGTCCAAAATCTCCACCAATTGTTCTTCAGTCTCTTCCTCAAGGGAGAACATACACAGTTTAGCTGCACAGTTTGAGAAATTGAATGCCATCAATGCTATATAGATCTGCTAAAAATTGAAAACAAACAAAATGGGTGTACAATCCTATTCACATGGGTAGGGAAAACCAATCATTTTTATTTTTTCTAGGAAATTACCCCCACATAGTTAAGAGAATCCATATGTGTTGTGATACATGGTTTCTACTAACGGTGTGTCTGATTTCTTCATTTCATAGAATGAGTTTCCAAGATTCGAACAAGCTCCAGAAACCCATGAAACTTTTTTAACCTCATTAGGAATCCATAATAGTTCCAACATAAATAATTAGAACAAAATTTAATGTATTTGTACATATTATAAAAAATGGGCTCTTATAGTCTTCCCCCCTTGAAGTAACTTGTCCCTGAGTTCACCTTCCAAGGGTGTTAGAATGATGTCTAAGAATAAATCCATCCATTGGGCATATACATTGGCCTCCTACTCCCAAGTCTCATTCTATATATGGTCATGCTTACATAACACCCATGGTAAAGGGATAGGATAGAATCATAGATCCTTTTTACTCTGGTCAACAATGCTTATGAGATACTCCTCAAACGAATCATCAACATCCAACTCAACATCTTTAGGGTCAAATGTATGATATTGGTAGTCAAGATAAAAGAGAAGATATGAAACATGGAATACTTCATGCATGGAACGATACCTATGAGGTAATTGAAACTGATTTGATACCAACTAGACCATATCTAAGATCTGAAAAGACCCAATTAAGTGAGGTGACAACTTCCCTTTCCTTTGTATCCATATATTCCCAATCTTGGGTGATAACCGAAAGAAAACATAACACCTGAACTCAAAAATCCATAGGTCATCAATGACGACTGACATATAATTTCTTTTTTGACAGAGCAGTATACATATTCTTTTTTATTAGCTAAACCTTCTCTGAAGTCTCCTACACAAGACAGGGACCTATTATCACTACCTCTCCAACATCCATCCATCATGGGTGTGAACAACATGACCTACCATAAAAGGCCTTGTATGAAGTTGTCTTAATCATTGCCTAATTATTGTTAATGTAGGATAACTCTATGAGAGGGATCTATTTCTACCAAGAAATGTCAAAATAAAGAGCGCATGATTAGATAATTTCCTCTAAAACTAGTATTATATGTTCTAACTGGACATAGGTATGAGGATAAAAAGTCATGCTTAGAAGCACCTATGTACCCAAACCTCTCTGTAACACCTTCCAAAATATTGATGTTAAATGATCATCTCTATCTGAAATTATAGTATACGGTACCCCTTGTAGTCGTATAATACAATGTACATAATTTCTTCCCAGCTAATCAACTAAGAAAGTCTCTCAGATAGAAAATAAGTGGGATGCCTATTCAATTCAATCCATGAATACACAAAATGTGTCCCTACCTCGAGGTGAAATCAGTAATCCAACAACAAAATCCATCACATAATCTTCCCATTTCCATTCTAGTATCGGTGATGGTTGTAACAATCTATAAGGATAATGTTTCTCTTCCTTCACCTACTAATAGGTGGAACACCAAGTTATAAAATCTATTATCTAATGTTTCATCCTAGACCACCAATATTGCTAACGCATATCAAAATACATCTTGGAGATTCATGGATGATCTACCCACTAAGAATCATGCGACTCTAGCATCTTTTCCTCTCTCTAGTTTTTTGGAACCCAGATACCCCCATGTATACGTATGATGTCTTCTCCATCAACAAATCAATCTGTAGGTGGGTGTTCACCAGAAATACCCTCCCATAGAACCAATACTTCGGGGTCAGAGAACTTCTTTCACTTCATACTATCCAAGATTGAAGAGGTAACTACAACATGATAGGACTTCTTGTAAATCTCATGAAACTCTAAATACAACTTAGAAAATAGTGCCATCAATTTCCATTCATCACTGGATTTCTATACAGCATGTGATTGAGTTTTCTAGCCCAGGGCATCAGTTACCACATTACCATTTCTAGGCATATATGATATCTCTAAGTCAAAATACTAATGGTATTTGACCTATATTCTTTGTTTTAAATTCAATTCATACTAGGTAAAGAGATATTTTAGGCTCTTTTGGTCCATATACACCAAAAAGTGCTTACCGAAAAGATACTATCTCTAGAAATTTAAGGTATGGACCTATACTACTAGATCAAGGTAATGCATCAGGTAATTATGCTCATGACGTCTCAACTGGAGATACCCATTCATAATTAATCTATCCTCTAGCATCATTACAACACCTAGACTAATTTATCATGCATCCTAAAACATGGTATTGACTCTACCAAGCACAAATAGAAACAGAATTGGTGTTGTGGTAAGCCATTTTTTATCTCCTAAAAGGATTTCTCTCATTATTCGGACCACAATAACTTCACACTGTAATTAGAAAGGCTAGTAATAGGTGAATAAATCCATGAGAGGTATTTTTTAAAACACTTATAGCATCCATCCATCCCCAAGAAACTATATATATCAAACATGATCTTAGGTTACTCTTAAGAAACCACAATACTCACCTTCTCTAGGTCAACAGATATGTTTGAATCTAAAATAATATTTCCCAAGGAAAGAACATTTCCAATCTAGATGTGTAACTTAGCAATATTTTAATATAGTTGATTATATCTTAGTGTATTCAAAATGATCTCAAGACATTTATCATGGTCACTCTGAGTATGATAATATGCCATGATTTCAACCACAAAAACCATAAAAAGGGAATCTAGATAGGGGTGGAAAACCTTATTCATCAAGACCATAAAAATAGTGAGCATTTTTGTAAGACCGCATGTCATAAAGAGATGCTTATATATAAAATACCAACTATAGAAAGTAATATATGGTATATCTGAAGGGATGACTCACACACGATGATAGATCAATCTTAGGTCGATCTTCTAGAAAACTCTAGCTCCTCAGATTTGGTATAAGAGACCATCTATTCGAGTAAATGGATACTTGTTATTAACTATAATCTGGTTCAACATTTAGTAATCCATGCATAGATTAAGGGTCTCATCCACCTTCTTAGAGAAAAGTGTGGGTGAACTCTAAGATTATGTGTTGGGTTAGATAAAACCATTAGACTCTAATTAATTCAAATGTATCCTGAGATCATGTATCACAATAGGTCATATCCTATATAGATGAATATATACATGAGAAACTCCTAGAACAAGACCAATAATAAACACTACCTCTATCTCTGGAGTTAATCAAAAAAATCATCAGGAAAAACATCCCTAAAATGATCTACTACTGAAGGGAATTTATCTTTATAAAAACCATATTCCTCCATGAAAAGACTAGAAACATGAGCAGTCACTCCACCTATCCCATGATTATCTAGTATAGGACTACTGTCCTAGACATTACAATCACCCTTTTGGAGATAACTATCACCCTATGGTAATGTAAATGATAACCTATGGTAATAGCAGTCCACATAGGCATGATATGGAACTAACCAATCCATTCTGAAAATGACATCAAAACCTTTCATCTCAAGTATAAAAGTGGTTCTATAATAAGGAATAACTTCCTAATATAAGGGGATAGTCCATTCATTGGAATATTCCATTAGACCGTACACCAAACGGTGTGTCCAAGGTCATCACACCATTGAAGCACTAAATTTTCAGATTGAGACTTTCCATCATCAATAAAGAAATAAAGAGGTGAGAAGAACCTATATTAAATAGTGTAGATACAATAGTAGAGGATACTATGATATTTCCATGTACATGATGGTCCTTCACACTAATCCTTGCGTATAAGCTACAAGTAATGAAACTAGCTTAATCTGCAGCCTTGAGCTACATCTTGACTACTCTGAGTTAGTTTTCTCAACATGTGTTTACAAACAGAAGTATGGATACTTTGGCCACAACCTCATCCTCATTATGTCCTTAAAGTGCTACACCAACTACCTTCCTGACACGATGCAATATATCCCTATCAGGAAGTTGGATCTACCATGAACCAACTTCCACTAGAATCAGGTAGAAAGTTCTAATAGAATCTCTAATGATGTCCCATAAGGTTTAAATCAGGACACTCAAGAGGGTATCTATCACTCTAAGGATTCATATTCCCATTAAATCCACACTGATGGAATATAATAAAGCTTCCATTATGGATACTCTGAATTCCACTTCTCTGATGATAGGCCTCAAGGCCATGCTTCATGCTACAAGAAGAATTACTACCCTATCTTGGTAGTTCAAAGATCCCATATTCTTTCAGGTACATCTCTCTATGAGTTTTTTGTTAAAATTATTTTTTGTGAGTTTTCCCTCATCTTTAAACCTTATTGGTCTTTTTTTCATGGATACCATTAATTTGAGTAATCATAGTCTTTCTTTGTGAGGAAACTTGATAAAATTTGAGAGGATCCACATGTAGAGCCTTTATTGGGGAAAATAAATTAATGTTAAGGGATGTATGTTTGTTTGAATTAATGGAGTTAGAATATAAATGGTATAGTTTTTACCATGATTTCTTGGTAATTTGAGATAATTTAAAGGGTTATTGGGTTTTTTAATAAGGAATTGGTCTAAAAACCCATCTGCAAAACACTTACACACCATGTGAATAGATTAAACGTCCTATAATTTTTTTGTGTTTCTAATAAATTAATATGAGGCAATGGGTTTTTCAATGTATCCCTAAAAGAATAATTATATAATTTGAAATTAGATAACATTCCATTTAATTCCCTGACCTACTATTTTAAAGTATGTCATTTGGATGATTTTTCCTTTCATATCACTCCAGTCATTTTCTCTCGACCCTAGGGTATCTTCTTGGCGATCTTGGAGTTCCAATTTCCTTTATGGACATCCCGTTTGTGTGAGAAATCACTAGTAAGTCTTCTTGGTTAGGTTATTCCCTTCTCTCCCTTGGTTATCCAAACATTTCGGGGAAATCCCTTGACCATGTTCATTGTTCGTTTTGATATTGATTTGTTTTGATCTAAGATCTTCTGGGAAATCATATACACTTTCTTCCTCATGGGTATTTGTCATTAGAAGCATTGTTTCCATCATCAATTAAAGGTAGGGGGTCTAATATTAACCCTATTTTTTGATAATTTCCAAGTATATAATATATTGTGACAGCACTAATGTAACATGCATCATAATAAATTAAATAATGAATGGAATTATTCCTTGGATTCCATTATATTTAATTGGTTATTGACATGGATTATAGCAACCAGTTGGGTGAGCGAACCTTCAATATAATTGAATTATATAATTTATTAAAGTGTGTTTAGAATAACATGATAACTTAGGTGATTACTTGATATATAATCCCTAAGTTATGGATTACTACTTATTGATTTTACTATTGATTAATTATGATATAAATAAAAAAGTTAAATGAGATAAAAAAAAGTAATTCGCATAATTAACCATTATATCTTATGAGGTGATAGTGTGATATCCATACTATTATGATAGGTCTTGAGATCCATGATGAAATGCATATATATTCGGTATGTAACTGAAACATGCACACTTATATGTTTTAATCATGAAATTGAGAGGGTTCAGCTCAGTCCCATGTTAGAATACTTATAGTGAGTGGGATCGATCCAATCACATGTTGTAATTCTTATAGGGATTTAAACAATATGTTGTGATGCTTATAGGTATTTGACCATAATTTTTATATTATACCATGTTTAAGTTTGTGGTTATCATGGTCTTGATACATGCTCAAGATATTCCCTTATAGATCTGAAGCAGGTTGTTTTACCAAGGTTGTATGATTGTGGTTGGAATGGTCGTGAAACATGCTCAGAGATATTATATAATGGAGTCGAAGAAAGTTGTTTTACCATGGTTTTATGGTTATTTTTTCCATTGTTTTGATACATTCTCAGATACATTCTAGAATTATATTGAATGAGGTTGTTATTGTACTTTATTAATTGTTAAATTAATTAATCCACATGTTTATTACTTCATTTTATACACTCCTTATCAGACTGTTTTATTAAGAAATGGTGGTGTTGACCTACTAAGTTATACCCACACCCTTTTCACACATCCATTTGGTTCCAAAGAAGATTATATGGATACAGGTTTGGATAAGGGAAAATGAACTTGTTATTGATTGTCTTTTCTAGACAGAATAGAGTTTAGAGATGGGACCAGTTTGGGGATTGGGAATAGGGATTGTTGAGTCTTTATTTGAGTCTTTTAGTATTTTAAATTTATTTTTTCTACCATGACATTTAGTTACATTCTGATATGTCATTATATTTTTCCTTTATTATTTATCAAATTTTTCAGTTGTATTTTATTGTTGGTTTCTGATGTATTATATTGTTTCCATTATTTACAAACTCTGATATTTGTTTATTGTTGTTGAATATTTTACGTTGTTTTGATCACTTTTAATCCAGGGGATATAGTCTCCACAATAAACTTATCACACCCTCTATGTAAATCGATAGCCTCTGGAATATGGGGAGGTGCACTTGAGGTCTTTTAACCAACCCTTTATGAACACGTTAGTGGGTGCAGGATTATGGGATGTTACAAAGTTATATCAAATCACACAAGGATTATTTTCTATTTATTGCTATTTAGGAAAGGTATAAAGGATACAAGGATGTTTTTGGGACTTGGATATGAGCTTATGCATGGGAGTAACTAACTCATCTATGGGAGTAAATCTGAGTTCCTAGGGATGAGATTTTTTTATATTGTTTTCTTGTTACAGTTGATTTTATTTCACCCTGAGTAATTCACATGTTGTGTGAGATTATTGTTCTATGATTTTATTGGTTCTTAAGATTTATACTCATGACCTAGCATGTCATAAGATGGTTATACATGAATCATAATAGGCACAAAGGGATATATTGACATGAATTTTTCATGATAGGTAAATTTTTATTCGTATGTGATATATAGTTTCCTATTTGAAATGTGATAGGAGAAATATGTTATATTTGAGAAATTAAATTAAGGATTTATTATTTCATGATAAAATTCTTATAATACATGTTTATAGAGACTAATATTAAGTGCTTATATATTGTACTCACAGGTTGAGGTTGACCTTGTTGTTAGACAGTGTTATAAGGTGTGTGTTTTTCTGGTAGTGAAAATGAATCCTCTTCATATTCGAATTGAGTTTCAGGAGAGTGTTAATCAGCACACTACTAACATAGATGAATCAAAGATTTATATAGTCCCTGAAGATCATATGGGTGTTCATCTTCACGACAGCTTCATGAGGGTCATGAGATTCATGGAAAGGGAGACTATTCATATTGTTCCTTTGATGTCTAACATGAGAAGATAGTTTCAGATGTAGAATCTATCTATGTTTATTGGGGAAGGAGGACCCCGGGAATATGAGTTCTTGACTAATTTATTTCATAAAATATTCTAGAATCTTGAGACACCCATGGATATGAGATTGAATCTTGCTTTATATATTCTTTATGGACCTTCCAAGTGTTGGTGGGAAATTTTGGAGGAATTTGGGAGGTAGGATGAACCATCTTTGAAGGAATTTGATATGAAGTTCTTGAGAAATTTCTATTCGAAGTTGTTTAGGGATAAAAAATCTTGAGACTTCATACATATAAGGCAGGAGGGCATGTCAGTTCTAGACTATGTTGGACATTTCACTAAACTATATAACTTTGTGCCATATTTGGTAACTGATGATATATCTAGGGGGATATGTTTTCAGGATCATCTTAATTATGATATTAGGTCATAATTTCATTTTTTATCATTTTTGAGGACATGATGAACCAAGGACTCATCATTGGAGGGGATCTGAGAGAGGCCCCTTGTAGTAGCTAGGCTATTCCAGTAAGGAAAACTGGGATCTCTACTTTAGGTAGTATGAAGAACAACTATGATAGATTCCACCAAGGAAGTGGTGGGTATAACAATCAAGGTAGTTTAAAATTGTCTTTGGATTATGTTACATTACAGTGCTATCAGTGTGGAAAGTTTGAACACAAGGACCCATAGTGTCCTTTCCCAGAAGTTGAGTGTCATATCTATGGAAGTCTGGGTCATCTTTTGTAGTTATGTTTGAAATTTTCATTGCATACTAGTAGTTGGGGATTATGATAGGAACCTGAGTCAGGAAGGGTCTCAGCTACCCCTTAGCAGGCTGGTAGCTAGAGTTCCACTGGTCATTCAGGCTAGGGTAGGGGATGTGGTACCCCAGTGTAGGAGCAGTAGTACCACATAAGAGAAATTGATCAAGGTAGTTAATATGGGGCCTAGGGAAGTGGGACAATTCATCTGAACATTATGTTGACTATTGTAGCTATTGTGGGTGTCTGGCCATATACCGTCAGAGGTATGGTTGTTGTATCATCTACCTTAGCTTGTGTTTTGTTTGATACCGGAGAATAACTTTCTTTTCTATATGAACTTTTTGTAAATGGGTTGTGATTGGATGTGGAAATATTGTATGATGATTTGACCATCAACACACCATTTGGAGTGCTATCAAAAAACATGAAACCTTGCATGGTGTGTTCTCTAGATATTGGTGGTTACTGTTTATTTTGGGAACTGTTTGTGCTAGAAATGACAGGCATTGATTTGATTCTTATTATGGATTTTCTAGTTCTATAACAGCCTCATATTTACTATTATAGGAGGAGATTTACATTTCTATTTCTATTAGGAGGAATCTATTCTCACCATGGTTTGTGGGATCTTCAGGTTGGATGTGCAGGACCAATTCATTGTAGATTGGACTATCTCATACCTCAAATAGACAATATTTCTCAAGATAATGGTGTAATATAGTAGGATTATTTTATTCCTATAGTATACCATTTTTAGGATTTATTTCTGAAAGAGTTCTATTGCTTACCTCCCAAGCAAGAGATCAAGTTCATGATTGAGTTAGTGTCAAGAGCATAGCTAGTTTCTATCCCTCTGTACATAATGGAACCAGCTGGTCATTGGGAGAGTAAAGTTATGTTGGAATATTAAGAATATAAAGGACTCATATAGCCTAGTAAATATCCTTGGGGTTCACTAGCTCTCTTCACCAAGAATGTTGATGTTTTGATGTGCTTATGTGTGGATTATCAGAGGTTGAACTAGATTATAGTCCAGAACTGGTATCCTCTTCCACACATTGATGGTCATTTTGATAAGTTTAGAGGTGCTAAGATCTTCTCCAAGATGTATCTGAGATCAGGTAACCATAATTTAAGGGTTATACTAATAGACATACCTCAGAATACTTTTTGAAGTAGGTATGTATTGTATCAGATCATAGTGATGTCATTTTGGTTAACTAATGCACTAATGGTGGATCCTTAATCACTTTCTTGATTGGTTTGTGGTGGTTTTTGTTGATGATATCTTAGTGTGATCCCATAAAACATATGATCTTTTCCAATATCTTAACATCATCTTGAATACATTGAGAGAGCATCAGCTTTACATCAATCTAACCAAATGTAGTTTTTTGGATTAATAAAGTGCACTTCTTGGGCCATGTCATCTCAAAAGTAAGAGTGACAGTGGACCCAGAGAAAGTTACATCCATGGTATCTTGGAAGCAACCCAATAAAATCTTCTAGATTCATATATTTCTAGGTTTGGTATGTTATTAGCGACACTTTATCCAATATTTCTCCTATTTGGAAGTAATGTGTCTAGGTTGAACAAGAAAGGGGTGAAGTTTTTTTGTTAGATGGTTTTGAAAGATCTTTTTAGGATTTGAAAGGAAGACTAACCATTACACATATCCTCACATTACCTACAATGGTTAAATCATATACTGTGTACTATAACACATACAAAGTTGGTCTCAGAGCAATTATAATGTAGGAGGATCGAGTGGTTTAATACGGCTCCAGGAAGATGAAACCACACGAGAGGAATTACCATACTCATGATATGGAGTTAGGATTAGTGGTAAATTCCATGATGTGTTGGATTTATTATCTCATGGGTGAGGTTTTTTGTTATACATGGACCAAAAGACCCTCAAGTACATATTTTCTCAGTGAGACATGAACCTTCGGGGGAGGAGGTGGGTCGAATATCTATATTATTTCAACATCAAGTTCGCTTATACAACAAGAAAGGGAAATGTAATTGTTGATTAATTGAGATTAAATATGAATAGAGAGGTAGTGAAGGAGTCTTTTGGTGAGTGGTGGATAATGGATCTCTTTTTAGACACACATCTATATGTTCAGGAGTCCCTGGGATGAGTAGCTCTGAATTTAAAATTTGTTATACCCATGATTTTGTACTAGATTAAGACCAATAATTTATCTGATCTATAGGTATTAGTTCTGAGATAAAACATATAGAGTGGGATACACCATCCTTATGGTCTCTTGGTAGTGACAGTTCTCTTCTTTTCCATGGTAGAGTATGGGTTCCTATGAGCTAATGCGAGGAGCTAATGAGGGAGATTCATGCTTCTAGATGGGTGGTGCATCATATTTTGATAATGATGTATCATGATCTCCTTATATAGTACTGGTAGTTAGAAATGAAGAAGAATGTGGAAGTATTCATATCTAGATGCTTCACATGTGAGCTGGTCAAAGCCAAGTATTAGTGGCTGGTTGGGATTTTGTATCCTTTTTCCATTCCTGAGTGGATATGGGATGATTTAACTAAGGATTTTGGGATATAATTACCTTGGGAAATCCATAAAATAATGATTTATGGGTTATTTTGTATCAACTGATGAATGGATCCCACTTCTTACCTATCAGGGAAATCTTCATAGTTGATGATCTGGGCAGTCTTTACGTGCATGATGTGGTTCGGTTGCACAATGTTCTGACTGGAATTTTTTCTGATAGAGATCCTCATTTCACATCGTGTTTCTAGTAGGGTCTTTAGAATCCTTTGGGATCATAGGTTCTTTTGATCACAACCAATCATCCACAAACCGATGGTCAATCTAATCATTCTATTCAAATTATGGAGGATATTTTATGAGCCTATTTTTTGGATTTTGCTGGTTTATGGGAGAAACATATGGCACTCATAGTGATTTTTTATAATAATAGCTTCCATGAATTGATCCAAATAAAACATTTTGAGGATTTTTATGGAATTACATGCCATTACCCTATTTATTGGTCAGAGGCAGGTGAGTCAACACTTTTTGGGCCTAGTCTCATGCAAGAGACATCTGAGCAAGTTGAGTTGATCAAAAAGATTTTAGTGACCACACAAATCAAGAAAAAATCATATACTGATCTCCTGAGATAACATTTTTAATTTGATTCCAGTCATCATGTTTTCCTTTGGGAATCTCCAATATTGTGTCAATTTCTTTTTAAGAAACTAAGAGTAATATCACTCAGGTTGGTCGGGTTTTTTTAGATAGTAGAAAGAGTTGGTCTAGTGGCGTACCATTTATCCCTTCCATGACACTACAGTGTCATGCATGATGTGTTATAAATTTCATAGATTTTTATTTATTATCCAAAACCTTCCCATGTGATAGACGTAGTAGTTTTTGAGATTTCTTCTTATGCGCCCTTTTAGGAGCATCTAATATGTGTTGTGGATCATAGTTTGAAATATCTTCAGGGTAAGACTATACCATTGGTTTGGGTACAGTGGAAGAAAGGGTGTGTTTAGGAAGATACCTAGGAGATGGAGTATAATCTAAAAATTCAGTGTCCACACTAGTTTTCTAAGACTTAATTGTTACATTTAGAGAAACTCATAGACGATTTATTATATAGTGGGGGGGGTTTAAGATCCCATATTTTTCAGATATGTATCACTCTAAGTTTTTCATTAAACATCTATCATGTGAGTTTTTCTTTGAATTTAGAACTTGGTGGTAATTTTTTTGATGGATACCTATCATTTGAATAAATTTTGTCTAGGTTTGTGAGGAAACATGAGACGAATGGAGAGGATCCACATGAAGATCCTTAGTTGGGGAAAATGTATTTTAATGTTCTGGAATGTATGTTTGTTTTAATTAATGGAGTCTAGGTATAAATGGGTCTAGTGTTACCATGGTTTTTTAGTAATTTGAGAATATTTAAAGGGTTTTTGGGTTGTTTAATAATAAAATGGACTATAAACCCATTTGTAGAACACTTACATGTCATGTAAATGGATTACATGTTGTGTATTTTTTGGTTTTTTTTAATAAAATAAGCTGATGCGATGATTTTTTTAGTATATCCCTTTAAAAATAATTACATGAAATGAAATTGAATTATACACCATGTAATTCCATGACATTTTATTTTAAAGTATTACATGTGGATGATTTTACCTTTCATCTTAATGTAGTATTCTCCTCTCAACCCTAGGGAATCTTCTAGGTGACTTTTGAGTTCCAACATCCCTTTCGAATGTCCCATTTGTGTGAGTAATCCCTGGTAAGTCTTCTTGGTTAGGGTTTTTCCCTTCTCTCCCTTAGTTTTTTAACTATTATAGTGAAATACCTTGACCATGGGCATTGGTGGTTTTGATCATGAACAGTTTTTATCTAGGATCCTTTGTGTGATCATCTACCCCTTCTTCCTTGTGTGTGTTAATCATTGGAAGCGTTGTTTTCATCACTAGTTAAAGGTATGTGATCTAATCCTAACCCTATGTTTTTGTAATTTACAATTATATTAAATATTATGATTTCACCAGTGTAGCATGGTTTAGAACAATTTAAGTAATTAATGGAATTATTCCATGGTTTATATTGGATTCAATTTTTTATTCACCTAGATTATGATAACCCATTGGGTGAATAAACATTGAATATAATTGAATTGGATAATGGATTAATGTTTTATTATCATGACATGAGACCTTAGGTGATTACTTTATTATAATCCCAATGTTATGGATTACTGATTATTGATTTGATTATTGATCAATTGTGATGTAAATAAAAGTGCTAAATGAACAAAAATTTATAATTAGCATAATTAATCATTGTGGATTATGATGTTATGTTATGATATCCATACTATTATGACTGGTCTTGAGATCTATTTTAAAATTTTTATATATCATTCATGTCCCTAGAACATGAAAACTTATATATTGTAATGTCGATATTGAGAGGGATCAGCCTAGTTCCATGCTATAATGCTTATAGTGACCGAGGTAAACCTAGTACCATGTCATAATGCTTATAGGTATCTAACCCATATTGTTATGTTATACCTTGTTTATGGTTGTGGCTGTAATGGTCATGAGACATGCTCAGATATATTTTTTATATGGAGCCAAAGAAGATTGTTTTACCATGGTTGTATGGTTGTGGTTTAATGGTCAAGACACATGCTCAAAGATCTTCTGGCTTGGAGCCAAAGAAGGTTGTTTTTTCATGTTTATATGGTTTTGGTTGGCAAGGTTATGATACATTCTCGGAGATATTATAACATGACACTGAAGCAGGATGTTGTTTTATTTTACTAATTATTGAATTAATTAATGCACCTATTTATCACTTTATTTCATACACTCCTTATCATACTGGTTTGTTTATACATGGTGGTTTTAACCTACTAATTTATATTCACACCATATTTGGGATTCCATTTGGTACCCATGAATATTATGTGGATATAAGTTTGGATAAGATAAAATGACCTTGTTGTTGATTGTCTTTTCCATATGGGATGGGAGTATGGATATGGGATCAACATGTGGTTCAGGGTCTAAGACTATTGAGTCTTTATTTGAGTCTACTACTATTTTACTTTTGTTTTTTTATCATGGAATTTAGTTACGTTCCAGTACATCATTACATTTTTTTCCTTTATTATTTATTAGATTTGTCAATTGACCTTTATTATTGGTTTCTACTATATTATATTGTATCCATTATTTCCGTAATATGATATTTGTTTATTGTTATTCAATATCACTGTACTTATCACAACCCATTGCTATTTGATAGTCAATATCATATAGAGGTGGTAACTTGAGGTCCAATAACCAACCTTTTCTGGCCTCATGAGAGAGTAATGTATTATGGGATGTTACAACACAAAACCTATGTACCCCATATTATCTTATTCTATCAGGATTCACTTTGTCACGACCCGTCCTCGGGGCCCGTGCTGTGACTACCCCAAGCCCTCCTTCCATAGGCCAGGGGCTGGCGACTAGCACCAAGGCATAAATCCCGGAAAAGGTAAGGTGTTGCCTTTGTAAAGTAAACAACAAACACCACAGGGTAAGTAGCGGAAGAAGTAAACACTAAGTAAAAACTGAGTACAACAATAAGTGCGGAAAAGTAAAGGGGGCCGGAAATACAAGCCCAACTGTAAAGTACAACTGAAAGGGGAAAAACAGCAACTGAAAAAAAAAGCCGCAGCATCGAGCCGTCCTCTGGAAGTCCCACCTGAAGGGTGGGTACAGATAGCCTCCACTGCTCCTCGGGTCCAGCCGACCGCTCCGAGTACGTCCCACCCAGTGGTCCACCTCCAGGTACCATCCTGCTCCGTAAGCCTCCACCACGATCAGCGTTGTCCGTCGTCTGCAACCAACACAACGTAGTGCGGGCATAGCTCGTGCAGGGGTGAGTATAAGCTACTCAGTAGGGACCCTGAGACCCCCTAAGGACTCCCAGAATCCAAAAAGTATAATCCACAAAGGAAAGATACAATCACGAAGTAACATCCGACATTGCTTAGGTATATGACCATACATATACCTAAGTCATCAATTCCCGTTCGGCTCCAACATCCGAGCCCAAGTACAACCCAGTCCACACAGGAAAGCAAAATGTAAATCCACATAGGATAGAACAACACAATCCACAAAGGAAAGCAAAACGTAAATCCACACAGGATAGCACAACACAGTCCACAAAGGAAAGAAAAACGTAAATCCACACAGGATATCACAACACAATCCACAAAGGAAAGAAAAACAGGGTTTCAGCTCACACAGGTATACTTCTTCAAATGACGATAGAGATGATCACTGATCCATCTAAGTCGTCGGACCCACAAAGGATCGATAGGTACTAACCCCCGCAATGACCCACAAAGGATCTGACCCACACAGGATCGATAGGTAACTAACCCCCGCAAAGACCCACACAGGATCGGACCCACACAGGATCTGTAGGCGCTGGCCCACACAGGACCACTGAGCGCTGACCCACACAGGATCGGACCCACACAAGATCAGTAGCACTAACCCACAAAGGATTGATGAGTGATGTAGTCGTCACCGTCGAATCCACTGAGGATCTCTGCACAGTCGCCGTCGTCACAGTAGCAGTCACAGCCAGCTCTAGGGTTCCCACACACAGCAAGCTCGTTTCAGAGGGTCTTCTCTACGAGCCGAGAGGCTGATACATCAACTGACACATAGTCCAGAGTTGATGTATCCAAAATTTCTATATCGCCAACAGGAACTCAACGTCGCAGACGGCGCGTCAATCGGACGCCCGGTCTGAGAGTTATTGGCTTTTTCGTCCCAGGGGCCTGGTTGGTTTGTAAGGCAAAACCAACCCGACCATACTCCACCTGCGTCCAAACCTCGGGTGGAGTATGCCAAAAGATCCGTCTCACTTAGAGGAAAACAACGAAGTCGATGGCACGTCAATCGGACGTCTGAAGCTCAAGATATGAGTGTTTCCTCTCCGAGGGCCCGGTTGGTTTCGTGTACGAACCAACCCGGCCGAACCCAAAGTATTCCAAAACCTTGAGTGTGATATACCAAAACGACCGTCTCGATCCAAGGATCACAGCGCCGCTAACAGAACGTCGTTTGGAGGCCAGTAGCTCAAGTTATGAGCAAGAGACCAAAAAGGTCCGGAAACGGGGGTCTGGGCCCGGACCGACCCGGCCCGACCCCCCCCCCCCCCCCCGGGTCGGCCCGACCCGGATCGACCCGACCCGAGTCCGGGTCTGACCCGGTTGGGCGCGACCCGGCCCGGACAGGGCGGCCCAGCCGGCGGGTCGGCTCGGCTCGGCTCGGCCGAGCGGCCGAGCAAGGGAAGCCGCGGGGCGTGCTCTCCCCGCGGGAAGAGGAGCCGCGGCCCCACATGGGGCCGCGCTTGGTCATCGGACTTGGCAAAGTCGCGTCCCATGTCTCGCCAGACCCGCACGGTCACGGGTCTGGTCGGCTGCCGCCGGTGGAGTCTGCGGGCCATCGGAGTTGCTCCGGTGGTCCGATTCCATTTCTGTCTGCGCCGTAGCTCCTCTCGGGTCCCGTTCTTCACTGCGAAATGAACAAATCGTCTCTGCGGCTCGTTTTGTCATCGCCCGCCAATCCGTGCATCAACGGAAAACTGCGGAGGGTTTTCGGGCCGTGTTTGTTTGGCCCGCACCCTCCGCGTTAGGTGATAACAATCGGGAATAAAATATTCAACACATGAAGAACAAACAAGGCACAATTTTAATAAAATGAAAATTGAACTTTGATCCAGGTTCTTTGTTTTAGATGAAACAATCATGGGGATAAATATTGTTCTCAAATAAAACCCCTACCTCGTAGCTGTCATCGGACGAGTGCGAGTACGTCATGGAATTGATCGTCGCGGAAGGAGGTGATCATCGCATCGCGTCGTCACGGAAGGGCGTCGCGTCGACGATCTCCGAGGGTTAAAGAAACGCATGGATTTAATTATAACAATTAAATCCATGTTGAGGATAAAAACCACAAAGTAATTAAAAGGACCACAATCTCTTACCTCAACGGACGATCGAAGATTTGCCGCAGAAGAAGCGTCGCGGAGGGAGATTCGTCGGCGTCACGTCGTCGATCTCTGGGGGGCCTGGCGTTCTTTGTCGCCCTTCGTCGGAGGCCTGCGTTCTTCACGTTCTTCGTGTTCTTCGCGTTCTTCGTGAAGGAGGAGGAAGATCTTTAGAGATTCTCCAAAGGTTTAACACAACATTGAAGAAGAAGGTGTGTTGGCCTTATTTTATTAACATGCCAACAAAATGAAAACATGTTAAGAAACGAAAAAAATTAATTCATAAAATTAATTTCAACGAATAAACTGCCCAATTAATAGGAGCATTTAAGAGTTTAGAAAATGCGTCAGTTGACTTTCATTTAATAGGGGTTTTCGCGGGTGCGTTACTTAGCGAAAAAGAAACGGTGGGGATCGTGCGGGCCCCACCTCACAAATATCCTACCAAGAGGGTAGGATATTTTGAATTTCACCCTATCCGCTTCAACTCATCTTAAGCAGCTTTAAGTGTCTTTAAGCGGCTTTAAGTGAAATAAAATAAAGTTTTTTGTACCACATTATTTTATTTCTTAACTTAAAGCCCAAAAATTAAAAACCACACCCGAGTAAACGCAACTCCGGAAGAGGCGTTTCTAAGAAAATATCGGCGCTGCGATTCCATCGGTGCCCTCAGAATTCAATTCTGAGCACCGGTTCAAAATTTAGAAAAACCCTCTCGTCCGTTCACTGAATGTACCCGAGACAAACTTCGGAAAATGATTCCGGGCACAACGGGCCTCGGAATCAGGTGACGTCTGAAATTGAGTTCTTGTAAAATTCCAAAGAAAATTAATAAAAAAAATCCTTGAAATTTATGGGTCTTTACATCACTCCCACCTCAGGGATTTACGTCCCCGTAAAGATACATCAAAAGCTAGGGAAACAAAAGTGGGTACTGAGCACGCATCTGAGCTTCCCGCTCCCAAGTGCTCTCCTGGAGGTTCCTGTGCTGCCATCTGATGCACACTAGAGGAATCGACTGTCCACGTAGGACCCTCTCTTGTCGATCCTCGATCTCCACTGGGATCTCCGTAAAAGTCTCCCCATGATCAACGTCCAGCTCTCCATGGTCAATGATGTGTGTCGGGGCGTGGATGTATCTCCTCAGCTGAGAAACGTGGAAGACGTCATGCACCCGGTGCAACTGAGGTGGTAGACCCAGGCGATAAGACACCTCGCCAATCCTGTCGAGGACCTAGAATGGTCCGATGAAGCATGGAGACAACTTTCCGCCTCGGCCAAATCTCCGTAATCCATGTCGAGGTGAGACACGCAAGAAGATGTGGTCACCATCCTCGAACTCTAGTGGCCTCTGCCTCCTATCAGCATAAGACTTTTGTTGGCTCTAAGTTGTCCTCATCCACTCCTGGATGACCTGGACCATCTCTTTCGTGACTCGGACCATCTCTGGTCCCACAAGTGCTGACTCCCTAGGGTCTGTCCAGCACAATGGAGATCTGCAAGGTCTGGCGTACAACGCCTCGTATGGTGTCATCCCGATGGTGGAGTGGTAGTTGTTGTTGTACTCAAACTCCACCAAGGGTAGGTGGTCCTCCCAGCTGCGACCAAAGTCGAGGACACATGCGCGGAGCATGTTCTCAAGAGTTTGAATGGTCCTCTCCGTCTGACCATCCATCTGAGGGTGAAAGGCGGTGCCCAGACGTAGCTGCGTCCCGAACGCCTCCTACAACCCCTTCCAAAGCCGGGAAGTAAAGAGAGCATCTCGATAGGAGATGATAGATGATGGCACACCGTGAAGCCGCACAATCTCCTAAACGTAGAGATGCCCCAAGCTCTCTACTGAGCCCTGCTCTCTGATGGGTAAGAAGTGAGCCGACTTGGTGAGTCGGTCGACAATCACCCAAATGGAGTCATGACCTCTGGAAGTGTGTGGAAGTCCAGTAACGAAGTCCATAGATAAGCCATCCCACTTCCACTCCATAAACTCCAAGGGTTGTACCAAGCCTGCTGGTACCTGGTACTCTGCCTTCACCTGCTGGCAGGTGAGGCATCGAGAAACGAACTCTGCAACATCCTTCTTCATGCCCGGCCACTAGTGATGTCATCTGAGATCCTGGTACATCTTCGCCACTCCAAGATGTACCGCAAAAGTAGAAGTGTGAAACTCTCTCAGCACCTCCTCTCGTAAAGCAACTGGTACCAAGGTACGTCCTCTGAAAAGGATGTCGTGCTCTGCTCCAAAGGTGAAGCCATCAGGTGTGTGTCCTGAGGATATCTGTGCACGCCGCGTCTCACAGTCAGCGTCCCCACGCTGTGCCTCTCTGACCCGCTGTAGTAGTGGAGGGGTGACTGTGAGAGACTGAAGGAAGGTTGCTCCATCTCTATCCACGAAGGATATCTGCAAAGCGGCTAGCTGCTCTGTTGCCTCCTCAAGTAGCTGAATGTCCGTCCTCCTGCTGAGATCATCGGCTACCACGTTCCCCTTCCCAGGGGTATAGACTATCTCAAAGTCATAGTCTTGGAGGAACTCGAGCCATCACCACTGTCTCAGGTTCAGGTTCTTCTGCGAGAAGATGTACCTGAGACTCTGATGGTCAGAAAATATTGTAAAGCGCTCACCCATCAGATAGTGTCGCCATGTCTTCAGAGCGAAGACCACTGCTGCTAACTCCAATTCATGGGTAGAGTAGTTCTGCTCATGCGGCCTCAACTGACATGATCCATAGGTGACCACTGCCCTCTCCTTCATCAGGACACATCCGAGTCCGGTCCCTGATGCATCGCAGTAGACTACGTACCCTACTCCCTCCTCAGGAAACCTCAAGATAGGTGCGCTGGTCAATCTCTGTCTCAGCTCCTGGAAGCTCTTCTGACATCTTTCTGACCACACAAAGGGTTCCCCCTTCTTCATCAAAGCTGGGAGTGGTGCCGCAACTCTATAGAAGTCTGGCACAAATCTCCGATAGTATCCAGCTAGTCCCAAGAAACTCTGCACCTCTGTCACGCTCTTGGGTGGCTCCCAAGCTAGCACTGCCTCGATCTTCACAGGATCCACTACAATTCCCGCCTCAGAGATGACGTGCCCCAAGAAGTGGACCTCACGTATCCAGAACTGACACTTCGAGAGCTTTCCATAAAGCTGGTGCTCTCGGATTGTGTCTAGTATAACCCGTAAGTGGTAGGCATGCTCCTCCTCAGTCGTCGAGTATATCAAAATGTCGTCGATGAAGACTATGACAAATCGATCGAGTTATGGCTGAAATATCCTGTTCATGAGGCCCATGAACACTGTTGGAGCATTGGTTACACCGAATGGCATAACCAAGAACTCATAGTGGCCATACCGACATCTGAAGGTCATCTTCTGCACATCCTCGTCCCGAACTCTGAGCTGATGATAGCCTGACCTGAGGTCTATCTTTGAGAACCACCATGCTCCCTTGAGCTGATCGAAGAGGTCATAAATCCTAGGTAGCGGATACTTGTTCCTCACTGTCACCTGGTTCAGGCGACGATAGTCGACACACAGTCGCAAGCTCCTATCCTCCTTCTTTGAAAACAATATCGGGGAAGCCCAGGGTGAAACACTAGGACGGATGAAACCCTTTCCCTGCAAGTCCTCCAACTGTACCCGTAGCTCTCGAAGCTCAGCGGGGGACATCCGATATGCTGGAGTCGATATCGGGGTGGTCCTGGGGTACTGGTCAATATAAAAGTCTACCTCTCTACGAGGAGGTATCCCTGGAACGTCGTCGGGAAAGACGCCCGCATACTTATCCACCACTGCAGGAAAACTAGGACTCTGCACGTCAACTACTCCTAGGATGAGGCTAGCCAACTGATGAGTTATGGGTTTTCCTCTCCTCTGCGGAAGTCCATCCTGTGCTGTGAACGCTCCCTTCTCGCTGGTGAAGGTGAACTTGCTCCCGTCGATGCGTACACATCGCACCTTGCGCCTAATATAGTCAATCTGTGCATGGACAGTAGATAACCAATCCATGCCCAAGATGACGTCGTAAGGCCTCGACGCCGCTACAAGAAGATCCCAGCCGAAGCTCTTGCCTCTTAGAGTAATCTCACACTGCAGGCACTAGTGTGTAATCGTCGAGTCTGCTCCCGTAGGAGTCTCTAGCCGTAAGGATCGAGCCAACGACTCTGTCGGAATCTCCGAGCTCCGAACAAGGGAAGTGGCTATGAAAGAGTGACTTTCTCCTGTGTCTATAAGAACTGCAGCAAGGGTGTAATAGACATAGATCGTACCTAGAATCATCTCAGGCGCACCATGGTCGTAGGCCTCCACTGCCTGGAGTTGTGCCTGTCTCTGCCCGCCAGCTCCCTGTGGTCGGGGTGGACCTCCTGGTGGTGGTGGTGGTAGAGCCTCAAAGCGTCGCCCACCACCTGCTGCTCGGCCATCTCCTCTGCCTCATCTGCCTCCTCCCTGCGGACCGCCACGGTCGACCCTCTACCTCTACCTAGGTGTCCCCTCAACCATCTGCTGCTCCTCGGCACGGTGGGTCGGGCAGTCACGAGCCTTGTGACCCTACCCGCCGCATGTGTAGCACTGTCTACCTCTCGAAAGACTGGATCCACGCTGTGTGCCCCGCACTGTTGAGCCAGTGTCTTGAGGTCGTCAGCGTGAGGGTATGGTCTGCCTGGACCCCCGAGTCATCCGTCGACTGCCTGCCGCAGAAGACTCTGCTATGTGCCGCCCCGCGGTAGGTCTCGCTGCTGATGAAGGCTCAGCAAGGAAGCTCTCGATCAAAAGGGATCACTCTAGTACTCCTGCCTGAGTCAGAATGCTAAGGGAGATCAGCGATGCCCAGATCTTATGTCTGAATCCCTGCTCAAAGGTCCGAGCCCGGATGAACGGGTCCCGTACCATGTCTGTCGAGTAGCGTGAGAGATTGGTAAATCTCACCGAGTACTGGGCTACCGTCAAGCTGCCCTGCCGCAGCTGAAAAAGCTCGTGGATGCACACCGCACGGAGGGTAGCTGGGAAGAACTCCGAGTGGAAGAGGCTCTCAAAGTCCATCCAGAGAAGAGACGCCTCATCGTGAACCTAGAGCATCAAGATCCACCATCGGCCCGCTGCTGGGTGCAGTAGGCTCGCTGCGAGGATCACCATGAGGTCTGCTGGTGTCCTCACTAGCCTAAAAACTCATACAACTGCCTCCAGCTAGTCCTCGGCTTCCTGGGGGTCCCTCTCCCCACAGAACCTGGGTGGTCCCTAGTGCTGGAACTCATGTAGTGCACTAAGGCGACGTGCATCGTCAGCGGTTGGGGCTGGAAGCATCGGTGGCTCGGCGGGTAAAGGTATCGTCGGTGCCTCAGCTGTCAAAGGGCCCTACACCGAGGCCTCGTCGCTCGGTGGGCAATCGTCACGCTCAACTCTCAGAACCCTAGCTGGCTGCCATTGTGGGGACATCCTAAAAAGAAACAGGTGTGCCACGGTCAGAACAGTATACCTGGTGAGCTGACATAAAGTAATCACAAAGAAAACTTGTAACACACATGGAATCAATGTTTTCGTGCATTAAGTCGGAAATCAGAAGTTAGGGTCCTGGTGTACGGATACGTCGGCCGCCGCACCAACACTAGGCTCCCTGGACTGATAAACACACTCAATACGCTTAACACTATTGCTTCACATAGAAGAAATATCAGAGTATGCGGTAGAACCGAACTCCTCTGATACCAATTTGTCATGACCCGTCCTCGGGGCCCGTGCCGGGACTACCCCAAGCCCGCCTTCCATAGACCAGGGGCTGGCGACTAGCACCAAGGCATAAATCCCAGAAAAGGGAAGGCATTGCCTTTGTAAAGTAAACAACAAACACCACAGGGTAAGCAACGGAAGAAGTAAACACTAAGTAAAAACTGAGTACAACAGTAAGTGCGGAAAAGTAAAGGGGGTCGGAAATAGAAGCCCAACTGTAAAGTACAACTGAAAGGGGAAAAACAACAACTGAAAGAAAAAGCCGAAGCGTCGAGCCGTCCTTTGGAAGTCCCACCTGAAGGGTGGGTACATATAGCCTCCACTGCTCCTCGGTTCCAGCCAACTGCTCCGAGTACGTCCCACCCAGTGGTCCACCTCCAGGTACCGTCCTGCTCCGCAAGCCTCCACCACGATCAGCGCTGTCCGTCGTCTGCAACCAACACAACATAGTGCAGGCATAGCTCGTGTAGGGGTGAGTATAAGCTACTCAGTAAGGACCCTGAGACCCCCGAAGGTCTCCCAGAATCCACAAAGGATAATCCACAAAGGAAAGATACAATCACAAAGTAACATCCGACATTGCTTAGGTATATGCCCATACATATACCTAAGTCATCAATTCCCATTCGGCTCCAACATCCTAGCCCAAGTACAACCCAGTCCACAGAGGAAATCAAAATGTAAATCCACATAGGATAGCACAACATAATCCACAAAGGAAAGCAAAACGTAATTCCCCACAGGATAGCGCAACATAGTCCACAAAGGAAAGCAAAATGTAAATCCACACAAGATAGCACAACACAATCCACAAAGGAAAGCAAAACAGGGTTTCCTCTCACACAGGTATACTTATTCGAATGACGATAGAGATGATCACTGATCCATCTAAGTCATCGGACTCACAAATTATCGATAGGTACTAACCCCCGCAATGACCCACAAAGGATCTGACCCACACAGGATCGATAGGTAACTAACCCCCGCAAAGACCCACACAGGATCGGACCCACACAGGATCTGTAGGCGATGGCCCACACAGGACCGCTGAGCGCTGACCCACACAGGATCGGACCCACACAGGATTGGTAGCACTGACCCACAAAGGATTGTTGAGTGATGTAGTCGTCGCCGTCGAATCCACTGTGGATCTCTGCACAGCCGTCGTCGTCACAGTAGCAGTCGCAGCCAGCTCTAGGGTTCCCGCACACAGCAAGCTCGTTTCAGAGGGTCTGTTCCACGAGCTGAGAGGCTGATACATCAACTGACACATAGTCCATAGTTGATGTATCCAAAAGTTCCGTATCGCCAACAGGAACTCAACGTCACAGACGGCACGTCAATCGGACGCCCGGTCTGAGAGTTATTGGCTTTTTTGTCCCAGGGGCCCGGTTGGTTTTTAAGGAAAAACCAACCCGACCATACTCCACCTGCGTCCAAACCTCGGGCGGAGTATTCCAAAAGATCCGTCTCACTTAGAGGAAAACAACGAAGTCGACGGCACGTCAATCGGATGTTCGAAGCTCAAGATATGAGTGTTTCCTCTCCGAGGGCCCGGTTGGTTTCGTGTACGAACCAACCCGGCCGAACCCAAAGTATTCCGAAACCTTGACTATGATATACGGAAACGACCGTCTCGATCCAAGTATCGCATCGCCGCTGACGGCACGTCGTTCGGAGGCCAGTAGCTCAAGTTATGAGCAAGAGACCGAAAAGGTCTGGAAACAGGGGGTCTGGGCCCGGACCGACCCGGCCCGACCCCCCCCCCCCCCCCCTGGGTTGGCCCGACCCGGCCCGACCCCCCCCCCCCCCCCCGGGTCGGCCTGACCCGGGTCGACCCGACCCGCATCCGGGTCCGACCCAGTTGGGCGTGACCCGGCCCGGCCAGGGCGGCCCGGCCTGGCCTGGGCGCGACCCGGCCGGTGGGTCGGCACGGCTCGGCTCGGCCGAGCGGCCGAGCAAGGGAAGCCGCGGGGCGTGCTGTCCCCGCGAGAAGAGGAGTCGCGGCCCCATGTGGGGCTGCACTTGGTCAGCGGATGCGGCAAAGCCGCGTCCCGTGTCTCTCCTGACCCGCGCGGTCGCGGTTCTGGTCGGCCGCCGCCGGTGGAGTCTGCGGGCCATCAGAGTTGCTCCGGTGGTCCGATTCCATTTCCGTCTGCGCCGTAGATCCTCCCAGGTCCCGTTCTTCACTGCGAAATCAACAAATCGTCTCTTCGGCTTGTTTTGTCATCACCCGCCAATCCGCGCATCAACGGAAAACTGCGGAGGTTTTTCGGGTCGTGTTTGTTTGGCCCGCACCCTCCGCGTTAGGTGATAACAATCGGGAATAAAATATTCAACACATGAAGAACAGACAAGGCACAATTTTAATAAAATTAAAATTGAACTTTGATCCAGGTTCTTTGTTTTAGATGAAACAATCATGGGGATAAATATTGTTCTCAAATAAAACCCCTACCTCGTAGCTGTCATCGGACGAGTGCGAGTACGTCGTGGAATTAACCGTCGCGGAAGGAGGTGATCGTCGCATCACGGAAGGGCGTTGCGTCGTCGCAGAAGGGTGTCGCGTCGACGATCTCCGAGGGTTAAAGAAACACACGGATTTATTTTATAACAATTAAATCCATGTTGAGGATAAAAACCACAAAGGAATTAAAAGGACCGCAATCTCTTACCTCAACGGACGATCGAAAATTTGCCGCAGAAGAAGCGTCGCGGAGGGAGAATCGTCGGCGTCACGTCGTCGATCTCTGGGGGGCCTGGAGTTCTTCGTTGCCCTTCGTCGGAGGCCGGCGTTCTTCGCGTTCTTCGCATTCTTCACGTTTTTCGCGAAGGAGGAGGAAGATCTTCAGAGATTCTCTAAAGGTTTAACACAACATTCAAGAAGAAGGTGTGTTGGCCTTATTTTATTAACATTCCAACAAAATGAAAACGTGTTAAGAAACGAACAAAATTAATTCATAGAATTAATTTCAACGAATAAACCTCCCAATTAATAGGAGTGTTTAAGAGTTTAGAAAATGTTTCAGTTGACTTTCATTTAATAGGGGTTTTCGCGGGTGTGTTACTTAGAGGAAAAGAAACGGTGGGGATCGTGCAGGCCCCACCTCACAAATATCCTACCAAGAGGGTAGGATATTTTGAATTTCACCCTATCCTCTTTAACTTAGCTTAAGCAGCTTTAAGTGGCTTTAAGAGGGTTTAAGTGAAATAAAATAAAGTTTGTCGTACCACATTATTTTATTTCTTATCTTAAAGACCAAAAATTAAAAACCACACCCGCGTAAACGCAACTCCGGAAGAGGCGTTTCTAAGAAAATACTGGCACTGCGATTCCATAGGTGCCCTCAGAATTCAATTCCAAGCACTGGTTCAAAATTTAGAAAATCCCGATCATCCGTTCACTGAACGTACCCGAGCCAAACTTCGGAAAATGATTCCGGGCACACCGGGCCTCGGAATCAGGTGCCGTCTGAAACTGCGTTCTTGTAAAATTCCAAAGAAAATTAAGAAAAAAAATTTACTTGAAATTTACGGGTCTTTACACACTTAGTGATAAAATATTGATTAATGATCTCAATAAAGGTATGAAGGTGAAGTAAATTCACCTACGAGTGGATGAACTACTTGATCCCATCCTCGCAAAGTCTCCCTCGTGATATCTCATCACCAACTAGAAGTAGTGAAAAGTGTTACAATTCAGTAAAACATGTTGAATATTCTATGAAAGACATAACAACCTACTCCAAGTGCATGAAACCTCTATCATGATTAGATCTCAGTATCTAAGTGAATAAGTAATCATATAAGGTAGTCTGAAAGTCCACACAGACCATGCCCTGATGAGGATCATCCTATGTAATCACATCCCTCCAGCACTTAATAGAATCACACATACTGAAGGTGGAAATAATGAACCTCCACTCTAGAGGCATCTCTATATACTCAAAGATATAAATAGTGGACTTCATCTAAGCCTCAGTATCCTAGGGACTTATATCCCCATAGAAGATGGGAAGTTGTTGTTACTGGAACTCGTGAGTCAGATTAGCCATAGTAGTTGTAGGTCATGGAGCACCCTACATGATATGAATCATATGTATAAAACCCTATTGAAATTGATAATAAGTGCTTAGTTTTGGGATAGAAGGTGGTTGTTCACGTGGAACTATTTTAGGCATCATAGGTGTTTTAGGGACCACCACCTTCAGATCATGTTCTTTGACACCCTACTAGAGCATGACTTGAGGTCTTCATGGTGGAATAACTCTAAAAATACAAAACACATGGCTCGTAGTAATAGGTTGTAATACATAGAATCATTATAGAAAGAAAATATTAATAATAAGGGATCACTACCCAAGGTATGACCCCAACTAACCTCTTAGAAGGATAGGGTATTAGTAAATGTTCAAATTTGATTTATAGAGGTTCTAGTAGGTGAAGGTTCAATTTCATTTTGCCTCTTCGTTTACTGGAAACTGTTTAATTTTATAAGTCAATTTTTTCATTTATAATTTGTTTTTTCATATATACATATAAATTTTTTTGATTAAATGGATCCTTATTCCCAACTAATAAAGTCACATAAACTTTATAATTGAAAAATACGCTCATTTTATTTAATTCAAACCCCTCTACATTCGATCTCATAATGTAAAGGGTAATATATGATGTCTCAACTCAGTTAATTACCCAGTCTAATTTATAAGATCCATTAAACTAAATTGAAACTATTATTCACTCAATCACAGCCAAATATCATCTCATATAACCAAAGGTACATAGATGACATTGGTAGAAACTTTCTAATTAGGATTCCACCATCAACATATATATATAAACACTATTTAGATTGATGGTGATACTTTAAATAACAAATTTACTCACCTTATAGAATATTTTAGTAGCACAAGAATATAAAAAACCATGGATCACTCAATAATCATAGGAAACATAAGCAATGTAGTTAGTGAAATTCACCTATATTAAATGGACTATGAATGGAATTTTAATTATAATTTCCTATAAAGATGCATGTAACCACACTTCTTACCATACTAGGCCAAGTTAAAATATAAATAAATCACATCAAATACCAAAAATCATGTACATCACCCAATAGTGATAATATATCAACTGTAATAAGAGAAACACATAAAAACAATTTCACATTCCCATAAAACATGGTATTTACCCCAAATGTGGGTTAACTACTATCTGAAATGGTCGAGTTCTGAAATGTTCTTAAAATTCTGTATATATTCCCAAAAAATAATAAAAAAGAAAATAATAATTTCTCTAATACAACTTTGTGACATCCCATCTTGGGTTCCACTCAAAGGTGCCCCGAGCCGGTGGGCCACATAGCCTCAAGTTTAGCTCCCTATATACCAGAGGATTCTGGATAACAATGAGGACCTAGAGTGTGTCTTTGGGGAAACTATTATCTCATGTCATAGTGTAAAAAAACTAATATAATAATAAATGATAGATACCAATAATGTAATCATGATAATGATTTAACAAAACTGGTAGTGGAATTAAGCATAATCATCCATCAATAATAATCAACTCAATTTGAATCATATAAAAAATAATGACGATATATTTCATGTCTCTATAAAATATGATAACAGGTATACAAGGAATTAGGAAGATCATACATCTTATGCTATACAAAAGAATCTAAAATAAGACAAAAACTATCAAAGCATCTCGAGTGATGGCCCAGTCATCTACTATAAATCTCTATCCTAAAGCAAGTAGACAATAAATTTAGGTGTCCACATATGGATTCTTCCCCTTATCAAAACCTAAAAACATATAATCTACTCGGGTACCAATTATGACCCGGGTAGGATGTGAGAAAAATCTCAGTAGGACACCAGCAATGTAATTTATTAAATCCAAAATATTAATTTAAACTGACAATGTGCGGGTAAATATAAATGTAAAGAAATGCCAAAATAACAACTCATACCTAATTTATCTTTATGGGGTAATGTCTTTGAATGTGAGATCATTTAATTAAATCATTAAAGTACATTTTGTATAGATAAGTCATGTGAGGTGTAAATAGAACTGAAAAGATATCATAATAATTATTAAAGAGGATCCAAATTATAACCAAGGCATCCTTGGCCTCAGGGGTCAGCCAAATCATAGTAGTAACTCATGCAGTTTGGTGAAAAAGGGGTCTGAGTGTAATGCATGAGACATTTCCCAAATAATTCCACTGTAAATGATTTTAACCAAGTCCTTGGATCTCATCCAAAGTAAACACAATTTAAGAATGAATAGGCCCAATGGGGTGAATCAATGGTGCGACATGTTCGAATACCTCAAGCAAGATCCAAGGAGGTTAGCCAAGGAATCCAAATATCTTGAGAGATAGTGAAGGTATCCAATAGTGTCATGTCAGGAATCCATTAAAAGATAATAACTATGTTATATGGTGGGTATCACCCTTGTAAAATGACTCTTTAAATCAAAATGGTGTCCTCTGAGTGCTCAAGGTATTTCCTTAGGAACCAAGGTTGGCTCAAGTCAGACCACTCCTATAAAAATAAAAATAAAAAAAATACATATATAATAGGAACCATGTACATATATGATTGTTAAATTTAGGCCATTTAATACTCATTCGATTTAATAAGTCATTTGGTGTATTCTTTTACCTTTCTTCAATGTAACAAATATAATCAAGGAAATTCAAACATTTACTACTTTAATTACAAAATAATTTATTAAATTTATTCATTTATATTTCATTAAACATGAATAGGTGGGATAAAGACATGAAAATGGTTTCCATTTCAATTATAATTGCATTTTTTTAGTCTGTACCATTTCCTTTCATTTATCATGATAATGAAATTTAGGTATATGAATCTAATGTCAAATTCAACATAAAATCCAAAGAGAAGTTATGTTTATAAATATACTTTCCATTTAACAATTAAAGATTAATTTATTTATTTAAAACACATATCTTTATTAAGTACAAGCCTATCTCATCCAAATGGTGGCACAGGTCAACCCAATATTGGTTACAAGGGCATAAAATAGGTTACACCCTACATGGGGTTGATGGTGTTGAGTTTACTTCTTCCAATGACTTGATTAACATGTATAGAATAGGATATATCACACGATTTCAATGATTATAATCATAGAATTTGAATTTAATAAGTAACTCTTGGTGATACCTATGTGTTCTCAATGATAAAAATTTATACAATGATGAGGCTTTTAGGGATGAGCCATAAACCACCTACCTCAATCCTATAACACTCTACTTATCCAGTTTTGGCCCTTAGTTTTTCCTGGATCAAAATAAAATGGAAGAACGAATGAATTCCGAGAAAATTAGACATATGATCCTATATCAAAGTGGAATAATATATTGGAATACAAATGATGAACTAATACTTAGGACTGAAGAGATTACCTGGAGGAATTCAATGAGACCAAAAGATCTCAAATCCAATCTCGGATGACAAAAATGGGATCAAATCCTATGAAGAGGGTCTTGAGATCTCATCTTAGATAAAATAAGGCCTTGTGTCTGTTGGAATGAATAATATAGAAGGAAGGTTGAGTTAAATATATTTTTAAGGTAAAAATAGTAAATTCACCCAAAAATTATGGATCGCATGGTTTGGAAGTACTATTGGACAAACCATGTTCCAACAGTGAGCTAGGATCTACCTTAAGAGGGAACTCACATAGTTTGACTGCATGATTTGAGAAATAGTTCACCGACCATGATATATGGTTATTTTAAAAATTACAGACATCCAGCATGGGTATGTGGCCCTGGGAACATGGTTAAGAAAAACCATGCACCCTTATTTTCCCTCGGAAACACCCATCATGGTTAGGAGAAAACATGTTTTCTGGTCTACATGGTTTATACTAACCATGTGACCGGGTTCTTTCTTCCACTGATGTGGGTCCAAGCTTAGAATGATCTCTAAACACCCCCTGGAACTTTCATGAACTCATTAGGCATCCATAATAGGTCCAAGTTAAATAATTAGACAAAAAATTTAAGGATCTTGACATCATATAAAAACTAGGTTCTTACACTTTTGGATTATTTTTCAAAAGTATGAAAAAACCCCGAATGCTTTTTCTAGGTCTAGAGTATGTCACTTATCCTTTTTACTAAAATTAATATAAATTTTAAATAAAAAGATACATTTTGAGCCATACAGGTCACACCATGTGTCATATTGAGGTGTGTTTGATTCCAACACATCCAAAATGACTTATGGATCATTTTCCTAATGTATTAAAACAATAAAAATGTGTTTTCTCATTTATGAGTCTTTCAATTTTCCTTTTTACTAAAATTAATGTTAATTTTAAATAAAAAGAAACAATTGTAATCATAACGGTCACACCATGCATCAGATTGAGGTTTCGTTGATTCATTCACATTAAAAATTACTTATGGATTGTTTTTCTAAAGTATCAAAACAATATGAATTTTTTTACTTAGTTTTGAGTATGTCACTTGTGTTTTTACTAAAATGTCATTTTAAACTCAAAACATGCACTTTGAGCCATACCAGTCACATCATGTGTTAGTTTAATATGATACTAATTATTATACATCAAAAGTGGATTAAGAATCATTTTCTAAAATTATCAAGACAATTGGAGTGTGTTTTCTTGGTTTTCATTGAGTCACACACTTTTTGAACTAAAATGTCAATTTAAAACTAATAATAGACACTTTGAGTTATAATGGTCACATTAGGCATCTTATTAGGGTTTTTATGATTTCTACACATCAAAAATAACTTATGGATCATTTTTCTAAAGTATCGAAACAATCTAAATGTTTTTCTTGGTTTTTAGTATGTCACTTGTCTTTTTCAAAAATATTAATGTATTTTTTAAATAAAAAGATAAATTTAGAGTCATACTGGTCAAACTGTGAATTAGATTCAAGTTGGAATGTTTTTTAAACATCAAAAATGACTTATAGAACATTTTCCTAATGAATCAAAATAATTTAAACGTGTTTTCTTGGTTTTGAGTATGCCACTTGCCTTTTTTACTACAATTAATGTCAATTTTAAATAAAAAAAGAGACACATGGAGTTGTACTGTTCAAACCATATGTCATATTAAGTTGATTCTGATTATTACATACCAACAATGACAAATGGATCGTTTTCCTAAAGTATTAAAACAATCCAAATGTTTTTTCTCAGTTTTGAGTAGGTCACTTGTGTTTTCTACTAAAATTAATATCAATTTTAAATAAAAAGATGCACTTGTATTCATACCAGTCACACATTGTGTCTTATTGAGGTGTATCTAATTATTACACATTGAAAATTAATTATGGATTATTATATTAAATTATCCAAATAATATGTTTGGGTTTTCTCAGTTTTGAGTTTGTGATGTTTGTTTTGAACTAGAATGTAAATTATAATATAAAAACATACAATTCGAGTCATACTAAGCACACTATGTATCAGATTGAGTTGTGGATGATTGAGTATTTGATGTGTGTTTGGATTTAAAATGTCTTCATTGATCCATAAAAGAAATAATTGTTCCATTTGGATGGAAGAGGAAATTCCATGCTACCTAAAATGCCCCATCCAAAAGCAAAAAAGTTAAGTTTATCTAGCATGCTATAAATAGTTGTAATCCAAATAGACTCCCCAAAAAGAATATAAATTTAAAAGAAAACAATTATTACATTTTTTATACTATAATGAATTAAATTAAAGATAAATATGAAATAATACATTAATAAATTTTCAGTTTTAAACAGAAACCACACAATTTGGGTCATATCGGGTACACCATGTATCAAATTGAGGTATGGTTGATTCCACCATGTATTTTTATCTTACAGTGTATGATCATAGTAAAATAATTAATCATCCACATTGAAAAATACATTTCTTCATGATATTAGTGAAAACTAAAAAAATAAATATCAAATAAAAAATATGAAGAAATTAACTAAAAAATAGAGAAAATGATCAGAAAATCAACTAAATATGTAGTAAGAAGCCAAATCTTCATGGTATATATGTACCTTCTGACACTAGGTATACTGCCTAGTCATTTATAAATAAATATATTTAATCTTTTGAATACATGGACTTTCAAAAGTCATAGTATTACTATTAAAATATTATTACTCAAATGATAAATAAAATGTTTAAATTAAATAGTAATTATCTTTGAAAATTCATGTTCGGGGATGCTAGTTCTTTATGGTATATGATATCTATCATAAAATTACAAGCATAATAACCAAAATCTTTTCTATTGGTTTTTTTCAAAAACTGAAGAAAATTTGAGAAAAATAATTAATTTTATTTGTATGTTCTTTTATAGTTAAATTATATTATATATACCCCAATACTTATCCATGTATATAATTCAATAGGCTCCTTTTACGCATGAACTGTTCTCATTCCTTTATTTTTATAATATTTTAACATATCCTTATCATAACATAATTCTCATTAAAACATAATAAAAAAATATGTAACTTGATTTTTAGTTCTGAAATTTTGTATGTAGTGTATTGAAAATTGACAAACATCATACTATGTGGTTGGTTTATTGTTTATACATGTAGTTAATCTAGAAAATAAATCATTGGAGTATCCAAATTGACTGAAATGTGTATCCAATGTTTCCAAAAAAACAAAATAGAACATGTAATGAAAGGAATAGAAATATATTTGGTATGATTAAATTATAGATTTTACCCCTATATCATTGGTAATAATAAGAGTTTGTTGTCCAGAAGTTTTCTTTCAAATGATGTGGCTAGTTTTTCCACTATTGCATCATTTTGATCTGAATCTAATTAGGTTAGTTTTCTAGAAGTATTGTGAGGACTAATGATCCCATATTTATGTTAATAGGGGTTTCCCATTAAATATTATTGGTATAGTCTCCTGAAAAAATATGAATTGTATTTAGTCATAATTAACATATTAGATCATCTATTGGAAAAAACAATTCTTGAAAACACACCTCATGTATACATTTACAAATAATACTCCTAGCCAGTCATACTTGAGGATTTCATTTAAATTCTCAAGAAAAATTTATTTTATAATGGCATCTCTATACATTAATTATTCAAAATAAACTATGACATTAGTACCATTTTCTAACCCTCTTTCCACATGAATATTCAATGTTGGTAGATGAATATATTGAATGTGTGGGGTAAAGGTGCTTTGTAAAGATATTTTCAATTGGATGGTTGATCCTTTATATTGTTTTGATTCTAACTTTCACTTCACCCCTTAATTTTTTCTATCTGTAATAACATTTATCAGTTTATAACACTTATCAATAATTTTTAAATGTTTAGTATTAAAAATTAATTGGAAATGAATACCTCTTTATCTACATGTTTTTCTATAAGATCTGGTGGCTATTCTGCAAATGTTCTAATATATTTCTCGACCATATGAATATCTTTTTCATTAAGTTGAATAATTCAATCATCACTCGACTCATGAGCTATGATAATACCCACTATAATATGACCTATTGGAAGTTTTATATTGTTTAGAGTATATTCTTGGATAGTTAACATGATATCCATAAACACATGGTGATGGGTGCGTGTTGTTAGATATAAATCACAATCATTTTTACCCTATTGAGTATCAGTACAGGAATTTTTTTAGTGTATGACCGATTCACATTTCATCAAAATAATTTTTGATAATATTTATTAAATTATCTAACACATTCCTTTAAGGTGAATGGCTTACCTAAAATCTGGTGGGGTGGGGGTATCTTCACTTAGTGGTTTTTCTTGAGTTTTTTCCTCTATTTTATCCCCCCTATAAAATTTTCTATCAACTCAGGCATCCAATAAAATTTTTCTTTAGAGAATCTAATCATGCTTTCATAGTTACATTTTCTTGTCTTTATCCCCTTTTTCTTTTCTTTTCTCGAAACATGTTTGAGTTATCACCCCAAAACCCACACCTTCAGTGTGGTTATACTGTTCTAGCTGCTGTAAGGACACTAATAGTAATTTTTCATCTAGTATTGATGATGATGATTCCTATGCCTATGTCAGATAAAAATTATAGAAAAATAAGTAATCATTGTTATGTAATAACTATTTAAAGAAAAAAAGTTATTATGTCATACTTACACATGATTCCCACATTTTGTGAGTTTTCATCTATTATAATCCCATATTTATTTACACATTACTCTTTCCATAACATATTACATGGGATGGAAGTGGATTTGTATTTGGATTCATTAATATACATATAAATAGAGGAATATAATTATGTTTTTGTTTTGTGTCACATAAAAGTATTATGGTAGATTTAAAATGTATACCAATTTTATTTCAAGTAAGGAATACCCCATCCTTAATTTTTGATAGGGGTACATTGTTTTTATGCCTATTTCTTATATCCATCGCTCACTTTAAGTCTCATAAATTAAAAAAATATTCAAAGTGATTAATAAATGTATTTTCAAACAATTTATTACCAAACATGTTGTACATAAAAATATGTCTCCTCACAGTGGCTAGAAAATTCATCCCACACTTCTTGGACTATCATGTGTGCATATATATGCGGTGGGTGTGGGTTTATTTTCTATTCAGAATATTTGAGATGAAAATTCATTAGAATTTTATAAAATACTTTATGATCCTTTCCAACAAGCATTAATACAAATTTATTTCAGGATTCATCTACTTTAAATACACTCTACATGGGATAATGAAGAGTAACTTATTGTTTTATTTTTTTATTTTTTATTTAATTTAATAAAGGATATCATAATGTTACCCTAATATCTTCCCAAATTAGTGTCTTAAGTGTGGGAAAAACATAGTTCCATAAATCTAAATAAATCGGAATGCACTTCTGAGTGGTGTTCCTAATGAAACTACTTAATAAGTCCTTGTTGGGGTTAATAGCCTATCCACACACATTCCATCCAACCTCAAATTTTATGTCTTTATATTTAGCCATAATAATTTTTTCTAACACTTTCATGCTACCACGCTCTTATTTTTTTGGTACATCGGTTCTTCATCATATACCATTTTCTCAGGTTTAACATTTTCAATATGTTATTCCAATATATTGGTAACATCGACATGTGCATAAGGTTTTTGTTCCTCTACACTATGAGCACTAGTAGGTTGAGAAACCCATTGTTCATTAGGATAGCGAGAATAAACACATATAAAAGTCATTATTTTCAAAAGTGGTTAAATATTTAATTTAGATTATGTAAATGTTGCAATGAGTGAATAATAATATGAGGTAACTCAATGTATATTATAAAAAATATAACCTGATTATTGAAATCACATTTTCTTAATAGTTAAAGAGATTTAACCCCTCTATCAATTGTTTAAATACCATAATTATGGTCTCTTATGATATAAAAGACCCCATCTATATTGGGACCACTATGAAATGATTGTGACATCAAAATTAAAAGTCAATCCTCATCTAAATTTTCATATAACGCTTCAGTGGTTTTGGATGATAACAGAACAATTAGACACTTTCTGTTCCCGGGATCTAGAACATAAAATGCTTATACTTCTTGTGATTTCATTATAAATAGTTCGTCTTCGTACCCTTTCTTTCTAAAATCCACTTTCTTGAATAACAATTCATCTATTTTGATAGCACTCCTGTTATCAATCCACTTAAATTAATAAATTGGAAATTGTAATGTTTTATAATCTAACTCACATTTTTTTATGATTCCAAGGTATGAAATATTCACTTAAATTGAATTTATTTTCTTTATACTAGGTACATGCATCGCTTCATCCATAAGTGTAACTCCACTATTTTTCATGTTACTGCCTTCATCATTTTCATTTTTATAGAATGTATAAACATTAATTAAAAAATCATTATAATATAATACATGAAAACTTAGTCCTTTAGCTATCCATTGAAGTCATTCTAAAATTGAATTCGTATTTTCATCTTAATTATTAAAAATGTGGTCTTGAAACCCTCCTATAAACTATTAAGTATGTGTATTTGATATACAGCTTTCATCCCATGATGGTTTCAAATGACTAATAATTCTTTTATATGTATCAACCTATAAGAAAAACACTAAACTATTATAAAAAATGTAAATGTGGTCATACTCCCGCTCTGCAATAATTATTGTGAAAACATCTATTCTAGAAATGACTTCCCCCAAAATCCATCCAGTGTGATGGTATTTTGGTATACCAATTATTTCCACATGATATAGGTAGTGATTATAGAATTAGATGGATTCCTTAACAATATGTTGCTTCATAATACAACCTTCTATCCAAATTTTATTTTTGACATGCCCTTTCACAATCCTCATAAACCCCTCAATTGAGTACATCCATATATAGGATTGCATAGTTGAATATCTTTTACCAGGTGAACCAAAATGTGAACCATCATAATATAGAATTACTGAGGAAAGAAAATTTCCAATTCAAATAATATGGTGGAAATTTATTGTTCCATTTTTGGAAATTTTTTGGGTCTATAACTATTATGCATATATATTTGAAAAATCAACATATATTGGTTAATGTATGATGGAAAATCTTGGAAAAAATATCTTGGAAAAAATGTAGCGTAAATCTACAGGCATTAGATCATGCATCAAAACATGACAGTTATCTGATTTCAAACCCTTTAACTTTAAATTATTCATTGACATGATATTATTAATATTCAATGAATAACACTCTTGAACAATTACATCATTAAATAATTTTCAAAAATTATATCTTCTTCCTAGAAAGAGTGTAAGAAACTAGAGAAAGAAAAGTCTATTTTCCACACTTCATCGGCACTAACTATTCTCATATTCTCATGTCAATATTTTCTAACCTATACTTAATTGCACCCTTCATTTTTCCATGTATATTTGATAATGTTCCAATGACACTTTCACATACATTTTTTTCAACATGCATAACAATAATAAAATTCTTGTTGTAAAAACAATTCTAGTGTGTTAATTCAAAAATAATAATCGATTTTCCTACAGGTTTTCATATGGTTTTTTTGAAAAAGGTTTACCAAAAAAAATTCCCATATTTTTTAATTTCTAAAATATTTGATCACATATCAGTGTATTCGGTGTTGTATATTCTTCTAAACTCCCATATAATGATGTTTTCCATGTTCAGAACTAAATTTACCAGGGTAAAAAAATTCAATGTTCAGAAAACGGAGTTTTTGGTGAATGTTTCAACCTAATTGACTGTGTACCTTATTAAAAAATGTGACACCCATGAGTTCCTTTAATGAAATATCATGAAAATTTTCCATAAGCAAGAAGGTCATTTATCATCCCATACAACATTACTTTCAATTTGAAATATTTATTTTTTAATCATCATACAATGTAACACCTAAATCCCAAAATATTTTCAAATCTTTGATCAATAGAGCCAAATAAACATCAATATCATTAACTGGTTGTTTTGGTTCTAATATAGGCATAGATAACATACTGTATTTCCATTTTATGCATAACCACAGTAGTAAGTTATAATTTACCAACATAATTATCCATGTACTATGAGTGCTAATTTTATAACCAAAATGATTCACTCCATCTGTCGATAGAACAAGTTAAAGGTTTCTCAGATCATTTAAAAATTCAGGATACTCATGATCAATTATCTTTCTCTCCGGAGATTCTTTTGGGTGATGATGTTTCCCATTTTAATTTCTTGTATCTACATGCCATGTTAATTGGCTTGCATTATCCTTACTTCTATATGGGCACCTAACCTTCGAATTGTTGGAAATTACCATAAAAATTTTATAGGACCCATTTCATCATTTTTGTATCAAGAAGCACCACAATTTTGGTATTATTTAAGTGATTTGTGGTCCTTCAGAAATATTATATAGTGTTTTGGATATGCATGTAATCTTTCAATGATTATTCCCATTTAAAGTAGCATTCATTTAGCATTATATGTTTGGATAGGAAGCTCATTATCTTCTAGGAGTATATCATTCAAGAGATAAAGTAGTTCCGTAAAACTAGAAATGATCTATTTATTTTTCTATTTTAAATTATAAAACTTTAGTACAGATAAAAATGTTGTATATTTAGTTATACCAATATACAACAATGTCATAGTACAATTTTTTAACTTCTCAAACAATTTTGGAAGATCATGAATTTCATCCTCAATTGTAATTTTCATTTCCTTAATATGATCTTCATCATTATTAATGGCTATAATTACATCCTCAATATGGTCTTCTTCATTTTACACACTTGTAATCATATCAAGTGATCTATAAAATGTGGTGTTATACTAGTCACTAGCTACATTTACTTTTTCCCCATGTCTAGTCCCACATTTATAACATCAATTTATTCAGTGAGATATCAAGTGTTCTTCCAACTACTTTGAACTAATTAATCTTGAATAATAATTTCCTAAATGTGGAAATAGGATTTGAAAAGGTTCATATTCATGATCTTTCTCAAACTTTATAAACTCTTTCACACCATCTTTATACTCTTTTTTCATACAATTACCATCCATCCATTTTTGATTCATATCCATTCTATTTGATTTAGTAATATTAATATTTAATAAAATAAATAAATTCACAAAAGGGGCCTTTCAAATAAGGGGAACCCAACTTTTGAATGTTTCAAATAATTTCAGCATGCTTTGATAGAAATGGTTAATTGGATTTTAGAAAATAATTACTCCACTGGTGGTAGCTATTATCCTTTGAATTCATCAACAATGATCACTAGTGTCAGTTATAGGATGACTACTACTTAGGGAAACTCAAGAAACATAGGTTCATGTCCAAAAGGTATGTGAAATGAGTCTCAAAAAACAAAATGAAATATTAACAATTTGGGAGATGAATCTGATGAGGGTGATAGTTGTCTCCTTAAATCTAAATGTTCCCAGGATGAGGAGTTAGTGAATCAGCAAACAACATTTCTTAGTTTGTTGTCTAAAGTTAAAAAAAGAAGTAGTAGTAGTCTGATCTCTACAAGGGGATAATTGATTAGTGTGACTGTTAGAAGTCCTGGGTGGATAGTCTTACATGAACTCATGTTGAGACAGTCATTTCGGTTTCAACATTCAATTAAATTGTTTAATTACTCTATGATATTAAAAGGGATTTTGGTCTGAAGACTGAATTTCAGTGATGTTTAGATTCTTATGAGGCCAAGGTTACTAGAGTGGGGTCATGATAGATATAATATGGGTTGGATGGATTTATTTATTTTCCCTTATAATGGTTTTATTATCAGTCAGTGATAAATTACCACTGCCCTAGAATCTTCAATGTTCCTTAGGTTTGGTTGGAGTGGATCGTTTTATTAGATGATATCAGGGAAATACAATGGTTCCTTCTTATAGTTTCATACTTATTTTAAAAAACAAAACAATACCTTATTTTATTAATGTATTTTGATTAGAGGTTAGTGAAAAAAGTGAGAATCTAATTGAAGTGGGTGATATAGGTATTTCATTCAACTTACATATTAATTTAGGAAGCTAATTATGTAATATACAACTTAATCATCTTAAAAAATGAGTTGGATCACTTAAGGATAAAATGTTTTTGACCTCCTAATACTGAAAATATAAGGGAATATTATTTTCTCAACATTCATAAATGGAAAAAAAATTAACTCTTCACAGAATAATTTAGAGATACAATCTACCCAATAACACTAGGAATTGTTGGATTCATCATTTATAGTATATGGTTTTACAACCCTCCTTTGGGTTCCATAACTATGAATAATTATATTAATTTAATTCTTTTTTCAAAGATATTAAATTATTTATTGTTGATAATGAAGTGGTGATAGGAATATCAGGATTTTACTTTGGTTAAAATGTTATAAATTGATTTTTTTCCTTAAAATTCACTAACCCAATTTTTAAAATAATAGTGCAGAGAAGAAACTTTATGAAATGAAATTTTCCTATGAAATCATAGATGATGTTAATATAAATGGTATATGGTTGTTCTATAAATAATGGGATTTTGTTTTCTTCTAAATGGGAAATCATCTACATAGAAATGACCAGAGGGTTATGATCACCTATTAGTAGTTAACAATTTATTATTACTTAGTAAATATTCTATTATTTATAAACAATAATTATAGACTTTTCAAATTCAATAAAGAATAATACCTAGACATGATTCATTACAAAAGGTATTTATATGATGTTTAAATTTTTGAAATTTTTACTCTTAAATAAAATATAACAATTTCCTATAAACATAACACATAGAACGAATTTTAGATTTATTGTAAAATGATTCAAGTTCAAATATATGTTAAACATTTAATTGAATTTCATGTATACATAAACCTAGTTTATTTCTTTTAATATAAAAATTCCATTTTAATTTGACTACTTTGAATAATAACTACATAACATAAAAATTTTCAATACATTTGAAATCTGTGTATTCACTCCAAAAACAATTAAAAAATAAACATATATGTATACAAATTTGTCTCAATGGTTTTATTAGTAAAGTATTATTATATAAATTAAAATGATAGTTTTTGAGTAGAAATTTTTCTTCATGCAAATTAAAATTTAATAAATATATAATATATATAAAGGTTGTGGAATGAAATTCCCAAAACATGAAAGTTATAGGGTTGTATAATAACATGCTTGAAAATTCTATTAGATCTTGAACAAGAAAATGAAATGAGTTGGTGATTTTTATTTCTCAATATTTATGAATAAAACTTATTTTTAAATGGTATAATAAACAAAAACCTATAAATTTTAATTTTTAATTATTTATCATCATTCAAAAATTATTGGAAATATAGGAATGAAATATTGTATATGAAAAAATATTATATTTGGGGAAAATATAAAAATTATTTTGGACACATAAATTTTTTATAAAATATAGTGTTTTAAATTTATGTTCACTTATTTATTTAATTTATTTTTATCAACAAGGAAACTTTAAATTCAATAAAACCCATCCAATTATATAAATTCTGAACCTACAACCATAGGCCAAGTCACTTTTAAAACCCATTCCTCATTTCATAAAAATCACGTCTGTTTACCAAAACATTTATCCATATTGAGTTCCCATTCATTTACAAATTTATGTTTGTAAAAATCCCTTTCACAACCATTGAATTATTCAAAAAAATTCTTTTAACCATTTCAACATAATTATCCCTTTAACATATTTAAATTATCTATCCATATAAAAACATAACATTTAACTAGCTAACTCCAATGTTAAAATCTTTACCTAAGAGATTTAATATGGTATCTTTTTTTAAGGATGAATTAATGTAAAAAGGGTCATTGAAAATTAGTAGATGATATCATAAAATATTTCATTTTAATTATTTAAATGAATAGCATGTTGACATGACTATAAAACTCAATCACTTGAACAAATAAGAGGGACCAAGGATTAATTCAAAAGGACCACCTACGTCATGCCTAACATATCCCACTCATCTGATATCAACACTCAGTTTCACCATAAATGGGAGAAATCACAAAAAAATAATTACACCTAGAAAATATGGAATATTAGTGTGGGGAACCAGTTAGGAAACTAATCAAGATACTAATTAGGGAATTTTGTATCATATTTCATCCTCTAAATTGGGCTTTGAGTTTGATATCACATCCCCTATGTCATCTAAAAATCACATAGTTTCATATTCCTCCGATAGTGGTATTAATTGTAGTGTCTCATAAAATGATTTTACTATCCCTAATATAGTCATTTCCCATTTTCTGGTATACTTCAGTGAAATAGAGGGTATTTCAAGTACTACTATTTGACTCATTTTTAAGGACAACACATCTATTCATGTATCAGAGCACACTCAAGACCCTATAGAATGGACTAATCATTATAGATGTATTATCATAGACAAAAGGTGTGGGATTACAGGAAACTTAGGTATTCATCAACATCGATGATGTATTACTTTTCCATTTTAATGTCATCAAAATTATAATTATGTATCATATTACATATCATTCAATATTCATTTGTACCACTTATTATATATAAAGGTATATTGATTATTTTTCTCAACAATCACTCATATAAAATACAGTAACATATATAATAATATTAAAAATTATAATTATAATTTTGAAAATATAAATAATAGTACACTATTTAAAATTTTATTTAAATAAAAAATTAAATAAGATAAATACTCAAATATCATATCATTGAAAAAATTTATTTCTAAATTTAAAAATTTTAAAACAAAATTGAACCAAATTTATTAATTAATAAACTAACTAAAAAATCATTCAATATTATTTTTGTCATTAAAACATTTAAATTTAATTAAAAATATAAAATAATATTAATGTTATTAATAACATAAATTTTTTAAAAAAACATAAAATTTTAAATAACCTATATTTATTATTATTATTTTAATACACTCAAGTGTGATTTTCTACAAAGTTAATTCTTTAAAATATTTTACTAGAAGGATCTTTGTAGTAAAGTTTCTTCCTTAAAAAGAATTCGAAGAAGACTATTTTCTATAAATTGCCTTCTTTAATTTCTTTAATATGAAAGGGTTGTTTTAGGAAACATATTGTTTTAAATATATATGAATAAGAAGAGATTGTATTAAACAATGAATACCCTTGAAAAAATTCCTAAAAATAGTTGGAACAAAACATTATATTAAAAAATATGTTATTTATTTTCATTATTTACTTAAATTAATCTCGCCAATCAATTAGGATTTATGCTTAAATTCCATTTCCTTTAATTTTTTCCTCATCTCAGAAGACAACAAGAAGAAAATTTCATGATTTGTATTAGTTATGAGGGTGAAGTGTGGTGGATGATTGATGGGGGTGAGTATGGTTAGAGAGAGAGAGAGACTTTTGGGGTTTTTAGAATCCCATCAACAAAGCGACATGAAGGGATGATGTTTGATCCAAACCACAAGAATTTAGCGGAGCATAGGTGTTTTGAATTTGGAATATGAGAATGGATCTAGAAAGTAAAAGAGGGTGTGTGTTTCCTATATCCATCCCATGGTGGCCTATTAATATGGTTGTAGCTAAATAAAAAAGTTCAAGATTAAATAAGATGTGAAATGTGCAAGATGCAAAAACTAAAGAATTGAGTGAGGTGGGAGGTGAAAAAAAATAAATTGTAAAGTATCTTATATTTTGAGATAATTGGTTTGATAAGAAAGTTGAATGGCATAAGTGGTAAGCTTCTGTGAGAGCAGAGGTAGAGGTCTGGTTCTATGAGAGTTTGAAGGCGTGGAGAGGATATGACTCTATTAGGGTTCTTTCATAAAAACACACAAGGATTATATTAGTGCTTTCAAAAAAGAGATGATAAAGAGTAGTTTTATAATCTTAGAAATATAAAGAGTTAAAAAACTAGTCTTTATCAATTCTTTTTTATCACTGATAATGTTACCCCGTTATCAGTGTTAAAAAAGCACTGATAAAATGGTTCTTTATCAGTGCTAAAATTATATCACTGATGCAGAGTAGTTTTATCAGCATTTTTTGAGTGCTAATAAAGATGTATCATTGTCATCACTAAAAAATGTTGATAAAGATATAATTTTAATAATATATATATGCATTTATTTATAATTAAAATTATAAATAAATATATTTTAAAATATTTTTATATATTTATATATATTTATATATATTTTTAAATATATTTTTATAATTATATATATTTAAAAAACTATAAATATAATAAATATATTTATTATTTAAAAATATTTACTATAATTTTATAATTATTTAAATATATATAAATATATGTATTTATATAATTATTTATATAATTATTTATATTTATTAATACATAAATATATATTTATTATTTAAATATATTGATTGTAGTTTTATAATTATTTAAAAATATTTTTATTTATTTCTAATTATACTAAAAAATGGCGTATACCAGAAGTTTTAGCTCATCATCCCCAAATTTATTAAAAAAATTAAAGTAAGATGAAACAATAATTGGTTACAATAAATACCCTGAAACACAGAAAATGGCCAATTAAGGACCCAATAACAATATGACCTGAGGACAACCAAAATGCACAACCCATTAAGACCACAAAAAACATGCTTGATTCCCAATGTAAAACTTGGGTCGAAGCCCCACTCAAATATCCCATGTTGCCACTGTGATCCACCTCCGATGAAGACCCTTGCACACCTGAAGCCCAAATTTCATCATTCTTCCATCCATCACACTCCACACCAAGTGTGTCATTATGCCCTCATCATTACCACCCATGCATCTTCTGTTCTGAAACACTAAGGTATCAGACTTGTCCATAATAAACCATCGGTGTCCCATACCACCAATAGATGAAATGAGCATGGGACATCACACCCGTCAGCATCCCATACTGCTGATGGTCTCCATGATAAACTCACCAAAATTTCAAGACATTGGTGGCCACATGAGAAACCCATCCATAATAAAAGGCATATAGGCCCATAACATTGAAACCTATCTAAAACCAACCCATCACAAGCCACTCTTCAGCCTATAAATTTCAAACATATTTTATATGTTATAACTTAATAAATAAAAATGAATAAATACTAGCCATATAAATTAAAAACATATTAAAAAAATTATATTTATAGTAAATAAATATTACAAAGGATTAAATATATTTTTAACATTATTAATGAATATATAAAAATAAATGAATAAAATAAATTAAATAAATTAAAAAACGTTAAAAATTGAATTCGTAACATTTTTGTGAATTACAAACATACATATATACACATACACATATACATACACACATATACATACACACATATATATACACACATAAACACACATATATACAGTTATACATGTACATATATTTTAAATTATTTAATATCAATATAAATATATATCTAAATAAAAATATGTTATATAATTTTTTAAATAAAATTTTAATATATTTTATTTATTTTAATTATATGCACATTTTTTTAATTAATGTATATAAATGAACCACTAAACATTTTTACTAATATAAATTTGATAATTTTTAATAAATAAAATTACGAAAAAAAATTATTTTTTTATTAAAAGTTATATAAATCATAAAGAGAGATGGATGATGTGAGTTAAGGGGATCTCCAAGAAGGCGGTGGAATCTATGGTTCTTCTATGATTATGTTTCTCCCACATTTCTTTGGTTACTCTCTTTTATCTAAGAAGTCTTCTCAATGAGCACCCTTGGATTCAATGATTGAACTGAGGATTGTCAAAGCTTCGTCCTTTCCAAATTGAAGGTTCGGTGTGCCTACGGATCTGAAATCAGATGATACCAGACCATCTTTGGCACCAATCAAGTATTACTTAACTATAAGAATCCTTCTAAAGGGATCTCCATCTCATTTTTAAGTGGATCCTGAAGCTTTTGTTGAGAGACTAGTAATGGGGAAAAACTCCTTGATTGTGTGGATCATTTTACCTAAAGGTGAGATTCCTTAAAATCTCAAAGAATTAGATCTTCATATTTTGATTTTATGGGGATTATTAGACTAAAGGCTTGCCTCCCTCAATTGAGGCTTTTTTCAATGTCTTTTCTCTTCTTATGAATCCATGCTTCGGGTGTGATGCATTGGCTCTTTGTTCTTGAAGACCAGATGGCTGCATATTCATGAATGGTATTTGGATTTTAATATCTCGCTAGCTAGGAATACTTTCTCTTAGGTATGGGTTTATCTTCATAGACTCAACTAGGTTATTTGGCACCAGAATATTTTTCATGATATCAGAATGGCAATTTGAACTCCAATCCATCTTGACATAGAAAATGAGCATGTGTGGTTTGGTAATTTTTCCAGGATGTTAGTGGAGGTTGATCTTATATACATCATTATTGATAAGGAGGCTATATCCACTCCCACTAATGACATCCACATTAATTTTTATTATAATAAAAATCCACTATTTTATGATGCTTGTATAATTTTTGTCCACACACTGGATTCATGTAAGATGAATGTCTCCTCTGAGAGGTGTAGGCTGAAGGGATTCCCAACTAATCACTATCATAGGAAGGAATGGTTTAAAGTTACTACTATGAAAAAAAACCCCATCTATTGATGGATATTTTCCCGGTATGACCAAGGCATATACTAGGTTATATGTGTAGATCCATGAGAAATGAAATTCTTATATTACTAGTTTTAAGGGCAAGGGGTTGTTGCTGAATGACCACACCTTGACTGGGAAAAATAGTGGGGCCTATAATTATTGAGAATATCTTATATAGGTGGATACACTGATGGGGAAAGATAATACTTATAGTTTGGTACCTCCTCTATAGATGGATCCTCAGACTAAATCAGTAGTGGAATCACATAATTCCCTCTCTTTTAGTGATGCTCTAATCATTAATGTGGAGGATAAAAAAAGGCTGAATATTTAAGTGATCAGGATGAATGTGAGGTGCAGGACATAGCTGATAAAAATCTGTGGATTGATCACATAATGGTTAACTATAAGAGTCACAAGGGTAAGAAAAATAGTTATCTTTGCTTCAGGTAAGGGATCCAACTATAAGAATTCCACTAGATCAAAAGGGATGGGTATCCCAGCATGTCCTGAAATTACTATAGATAACTCCAAAAAAATAAACATCTTTAGCTCTCTAAATTTTGTTAGGGAACATGGATCCATTATTGATGTCCTCGTAAAATCCTTAGAATCACATGGTAACATTGATGAGGATGAGATACATAGGTTAGGTGGATATGGTATGGTTCTGATTAGTAAAAAGGGTGATACTCCTTCAAAGGACACTCATGGAGTAATGGTTATTCATGAGTCTATGAATGAAGGAAATAAAATTTTAGTGGGTGAAGAGGGATTCTAAATGGTCATCCCTTATAATTCCAAAGCACATGAGTCCCAATATCATGTTCATATTTCATCTAATCTGACCCAAATGTAGAATGATTCAATAGCTCACTCGATCATGAGCATTGATTGTTCTATTAATGTGGAGTGGTCATATCCTATATACATTACAGACCAAATGAAGAATGTATATTCTTCTTTTGGAAAGGACTCAGAGGAGCAATGTGATACTGCACACGAAAAAACATGAGTATCATACCTCTATATGATCAGAAATGTGAAAGTCCTACTAACAGCCTTAGTAAGGAATCGACAGATTAGATTTTTTGGCAACATGAAGTTATTTTTAATATGATAGAGCTAGAAGTATTTGGGTTCAACGACTATATAATGGTTCAGAAATTGTTATCAGTTAACATTGAGGATGGATTCTGATCTGACCCTGAGATGGAATTTCAGGATTTGTCATAGAAATTCAGGGTCTTCTCTAACCCAAAGGGACTCTTTGAGTCATAATCATATAAAGAACATGATCCCCCAAAAATAACCAAGACATGGTGGAGAGGACGACACCCAAAGGGAAGAGGAAACCATCTGAGGAATTTGGGTTCTAAAGGGGCTCTAAGGGATTGGCATATTTTATGTGGACATTCTATGTCCTGTTTGACTCGTTTCCTTTTCTTGTACATCTTTATTATATTAATAAATTTAGATTCATGGGTTTGGTTTTCAAATCCATGACTCAGTAATAATGAGTAAATTATATAAATCATATTTATATATTACCTTAAATATATATATAATTATTATAATATAAATATTATTTACAATCAAATATATATTTATTTGTATAATTACAAAATTTTAATAAATATATTTAAAAAATAAATATAGTTATGAAATTTATAATTATATATATTGATATATTGATATAAATATATATATATATAATTATATAAATATATTTCACTCAAATAGCTTAGCCATGGATTTGGAATGACCAAATCCATGACCCAAAAAATTTATTATGAAAATAAAAATGTACAAGGTAGGAAGTAAGCAAGTAAAAAATACATACAATCCCAATTTAGCACCCCAATAATTTACCATATTTTCCTTTTAGAATAAATTTAATTTTTGTGATAGCTTACAATGCAAGCAACACCATGTTTAAACAAAACACTATTTAGTCACATTTTGCACAGTCAATTAAATTCTAAGACTTATAGAGAATTTATAGTTTATTTGTCCATTAAAATATTTTTACATTGGTCTAATTTATTTTATTGGTATAAGATATAAACAAACTCAATATTACACATAAAAATATATATTTTTATAAAAGTGTTTTTTCACCTTTTAATATAGAATCTCTTTTAAATACAATTTTGAAACTTTTATATATTATATTTTAAAAAATAAATTTCTTATTTTAAATAAGAATATAAAAAATTTCTTTTTTTTTAATTTTTGGTATTTTTTGGATAAGTATCATGTTTTGATGAACAGTGAAAAATAATAAATTTTTATTGAAAACAAATTTTTCATTGAAATAATTAATATTGTTTAATTATATTATTGAATGGTTTTAAAGTACAACTAGATTATTATTATTTTCATTTAATCAAATTTAGTACATTATTATCAATTTTACATTGAATTTAGATATAAAAATTCTACAATATTTTGCATGATTTAAACTTTAATAACAGGTTTTCTCACCCCGTCAATGGTATTCATTTTAAATTAATTTCCACAACTTATGTGTTTTGAATTTTGAAAAATGGATTCCATATTTAGAATTTTTGATTCAAAATTATTTAAATAGTTTTTATTTATTTCTAGCTATTATAAATAGTAACTTTAGTAAATGTTTATTAGCACGGTAAAAGGTAAATAGGGTAATTAAGGGTAAATAATAATATTATAAATATTATAAAATTAAACTAAATTTTTTAAAATTTATTCGATGAGTGGGTTGCGACCAAAATTATCCTTGGGCCATGATTATAACACTTTTTAAGCCACTTGTGTGGGAGTATGACATTTATTATATTTTATTTAAAAAATAGTTAAAGATGTCATACTCATATTTTAATAACTATTCCATTTTAATATAGGGTTATAGAGAAGATAAATTTGACTATACATAGTCATTTGAAATATAAAATTCTTTTATTTATCATAGTAATTTATCTCTAATTTTTAGGAAGACTTCAACATGTTAAAGAAGTCATACTCATTTTTAATAACTATTCCATTTTAATATAGGGTTATATTGAAGATAAATTTGACTATAAATAGTCATTTGAAATATAAAATGCTTTTATTTATTAAGGTAATTTATCTCTAATTTGATATAATTAATGTCATAAATGAATTTTTTAGAAGACTTTAACATGTTATAGATGAGTTAATAAAGTTTGTTTGAATATATCATATTATTATGATATTTTTAAAAGGACAAATAATGAATAGTGTCAAAATTGACACTAATGATATTTTATCAAATTAATATTTTATTAAGTTATTTAAAAATCATAAAATATATTTAAAAATAAAAAATATTATTTTTTTTATAAAATTTTATAAAATGATACAAATTTTTCCTTTATGACATAATTGATATAAAATAATTAAAAATGACAACCTTTTAATATTGAAAAAAAAAATTACCTTAGTTAAAATTAGAATAGGTTAACAAAGGGTTAATTAAAATTATAGGGTTTAAAACAATACCAAAAATTGTCTAAAATATCTTAGATTATTATATTACAACATTATCCCATATTATATTCAAATACAGGACCACTACTAGAAAACTAACCTATACCAACGGTTTGGATAACTGTTTCCAAGTAAGCCGTTAGGATAGGTCTATACCAATGGTTTTCCAAAATCCGTTGGTATAGACCTATACCAACGGTTTTGGAAACCATCAGTATAATTAATATGAAAATCTATACCAACGGTTATGGAACTGTTGGTATATGTATTTCAAAAAAAAACATTCGCTGGGATTTGATCCCAGGACCCCTAGATTATTATTAAACGACTGAACCACTAACCTAACATGACCTTTGTGAATATAATTACATAAATATATATATGTATTCTCATAATGATTTTAAATTTTGATTTATATAATGTTCTGGGTAAGAAGAAATGATAAAAAAATCAAAGGATCTATACCAACGGTTGTCAAAACCGTCGGTATAGGCCTATACCAACGGTTTTGACAACCGTTGGTATATATTTTGATTCTGGATTTTGATTTAGGGGTAAGGTTGATTTGTGGGGGACCTATCCCAATGGTTTTGGAAAACCGTTGGGATAGGTATACCCTTTCCCAACAGTTTTGAACAAACCGTTGGGAAAGATGTCCACAAAGTGGACGTTTCCCAACGGTTTGGCCAAACGGTTGGGAAAGGGTATACCTATCCCAACGGTTTTCCAAAACCATTGGGAAAGGTGGAAAAAATTTGGGCTTTCCCAATGGTTTGGCTAAACTGTTGGGAAAGCCACACCCTTTCCCAATGGTTTGTCCAAACCATTGGGAAAGGTGGCCTCAAAGTGGGATTTCCCAATGGTTAGGCCAAACCGTTGGGAAATGGAAACTATACCAACGGTTTTTACGAACCATTGGTATAGAAGTGTTGGGAATGGTCAGATTTCCAGTAGTGGACATTTTTGTTATATTTGGATAGAAATTTAATTTATTATAAATTAATATGTTTTGAGATTCCAAAAGAGCACATCACCTCAATTATAAAAAAGAACCTCCTCCCTCATCTCATTTCATCACATTGAGCCTTATATATCAACCAAACCATTCATATTTCCCTTATAAACTTATCTACACACATCTTATAGGTTATTTTCTTCTCAAAATACCAACCCTAGTTTCCCTAAGAAGAGATCCAAAAGTCATTCTCTAAATAAGAGGTAATCATCTTTACCGATTCCTTCAAGATTATTTTTTCTTCTACTTCCCCTTCATGCGTTATTTACAACATAAAGTAATAAATACATTATCAAATATATTATGAGATATTATTCTAATAATGTAACAACCATATTCTACCTTTTATCCATCCTAATAAAAATCAAATCACCATGTGTGCATACGTACGTCCTACCATCTCCACGTCGTGGTGTAATCTATTTTCATCACTACTTTATTTTAATGGGAATAATTATGGATATAATGTATATAAATAATGAATATGACATGATATTTATTCTATATAATTAATATACCATTAAATTTCTTACCGTTTCACCATTAAGGTAATGATATCATCGCTCGTGTGTACGTACAGTCTACCGTCTCCACGATATGATGTGATTCATTTTCCTCGCTAAACATTCAATAATTATTATAAATATATATATATTGAATAAATATAATATATATTAAATTAATATCATTCTATATATGAATTAAATATGTCCAATTCATAATAAACATGACTTAATGGAAAAACATGCATAGGAAAATGAAACAGTTAACACCAGAAAAAAGGTAATAATGAAATATTATATAATAGGATCATATATGATATAATAAAAATGTATATGGTTCTGGTTCTGGTTTTGGTATAAATTAATAATGTATTTTAGACCATTATACAAGAGGTTAAATCACATCCTGCTAAAGGAAAGTACAAGTTAAGGGTTATTTCACAATCTCATTATTATTTGGGATTGTTTATAAATAAGTATATATTGGAAAATATTTATCATCTATGTCCATGTTTCTTATAAATATTTTAAAAAAACTATTATCCTATGAATATTTAAATCCCTTTTTACCAATTTTTGAATTTTTGTAAAAATGTTATAAAAGAATTTTTTTCATTTTATAAATGAGGTACTTTTTGAATTTTTCAATAGAATGAATGTTTTTTAAATTTTGTAACATGAAGGGATTTTTACATTTCTATGACTCCTTAACAATTTTAATATTCTTTTACTAGTTTATCATTTTATTTTCAAATAAAATCATTTCCTTTATAACGATGTGACTTTTATAATAAATGATATTAATGTAAAAAACGAGGTATTTCCCTCAAGAAATTTTTATGATTTTATTAGATTATTTTCATCTATGTCTACATCCTTTGTTGTATTTTATGAATAATTGAGTTTCATATTATATGATTCCATATACCATATTTTATTTAAGGGTTTATGATTAGATTGACTGTGGATATGATATTTTCTTACCATTCATGGTTTATGGTTAAAGTATTCACATTTTGTGTGCTAGTTTTCCAATATGAATGTGTATGTTGTTTATGTTTCACCCTTTTCATATAAGAAAATAATTGGACATAGTAAGTGATAGGTGAGGCCTACTATAGACCCTCGAGGCATTGGTAGGTCTCATGAGACAAACTTGTTTGGTTATTGGCTGGTGTCTTAACCATTTATGTATAGTGTCTTTGTAAAAGCCTTGATGGTATGTTTATAATGTCTGACATGATGCATTCCCTAATTATGAGATTGGTTATTGATATTCCATGTGATTATTAGCTTATTAGAATATCTATGGTTATATTTTATATCTCATGTGATTATTTTATATGGTATTATTTATTCTTGTTATATTATTCTCAAGAATATGTTTAAATGGATTGTGTTTCATAAATTCACCTTACTTTAATGTTTATGTTTATTTATGATAGCTTTCACTGTACGATTACCCTTTCTGAGAATCTACTATCACCCCTTTCTTATGTTTTATTATTCCAAAGATTCCAAGATGGGTATTTTATTTGATGTATGGGGATAAACTAAGAGAATAATGGTGTTGTTAAAGGAGTCATTATGTTGTATTTTATATTTTAAATTATAATGTAAGGTTCATGTATGTAATATGGTTTCTGAAACTGCTAAACTAATCTATCCTTTGGGATTTGAATCTCATATTTATGCCAATTTAATAAAGTGAGGCACTGGATTCAGGATAATGGGGTTGGAGTCATTAAACACACAAAAAACAATAAAATAGTTCATTCAAGACATTCTAGATCCTAGATTCCTTGAATATCATTCTCTATCTTTTGGGTGCCAACCACATTTCCATGTCTTTACCCTTTGAGGGGCCACATATTCTCCATCTGATTATGATTTAGATGAGTCATCTGGAGTGGATAATATCCTAAATTTCTATGATAGATCTCAAATTTTCATTTTTGGGATTGGAATGAAGTGCATCTACAAAGTTAATAGATAATAACCTATACAATACCATGTAGTCATTGAATCAAAATACCTATGGCTCCATTAATGAGAAATTAATTTCATGTTGTGAGAATTTCTATTGTGCTTCTTTCTTACTGATTTCTGTGGTGTTCATTTCACCTTCCTGATCATCTAGGGTTAGGATAATTGAATTTTTTACCCATTTAGAAGCAAAATCTTCTTCAGAGGCCCTATCAAAGGATACATATACATTTTTCATTAAATTAGTAAAATTTGATTGATATGTCAACCCCATTTTCTCAAAACAATCATCACTCCTTCATAAGGGAGTAATAATTGGATGCTCAACTTGCAAGGGACCAGCCTAATCCTTAACCCTTTTTCTATGTGTCGACATAAGCGGGGTCCCATCCAGCTCCATCTGACTATTAGTGGAATCCACATTGATCACATGCTCGATTTTAGGGTCATCGATCCAAACAGACAAATGTAATGTTATAGGGGCCCTAGGATTTTCTGGTTTAATGAGCTTAAAACCTTAATTATCAAGCAACTTTTCATTCCCATTTATTTTAGTAGAAACAAGTAGATCATTCCTCTTATCAAAGTTGACCTTTTCTTAAGTAAAATCCTCATGATTAAATCAATTCTCCTTTTTATCAGTAACCACATCAACCCATTCTTCCTTGTAACCACCTTCACCCTCAATTAATTTAGCAGTAGCCCCATTAAGAGCCATATTTTTAACAACTTAGGTACTTATAGAATAATTTTTTATTATATTTATTTGTATTCTTTAATTAAATAGTTATATTCATTTTGTTATGTAACACTTAAAATAAATAATTTTTTATATGGTTATTTATTTAAAACGTTTATTTTAAAATTATTTAATTTCAATTTTAAAAAAAATTAATATCATTCTTGAAATTATCATGTTTAAATTATCTTAGTATGAATTTTTCTAATTTTCTAAAAAAGTTAAATTTTTGGTGAATTTTAAAAAATAAATTTTTTTAAATATGGTATCTTTTTTGATATCACAAAGAGATAAATATGAATTAAAATATATTAAACTTATTGAATTAATAATTTATGATTTTATAATAAAAATATTTTACAAAAATAATTCAAAACACGTAAGATATAATTTATTTCATGACTAAGTATAAATATCTTTGTCAATGTTGATGCATTTCCTACGTAGTGGTGAAGAAGTAAAATTTGGATCTTTTATATAATAATTGAGTGCTAAAAAGTATTTTATCAACTTATATATTAATTAATATGAATTTTTTGGCTATTAATTAATAATTATGGAGTTATATAATATAACTATTATCCAAATATATATGCAATGCTTATGCAAGGAAAGAAAAACAAAATTAACAAATAAATAAGTTATATTGATATGGATATGAGTAAATATACATAATTAATGAATATAGAATATTATTTTGAACCATAATTATTTATTTTTATGTTAGTAATTTTTTAAAATTTTTATAAATGAAATAATTATCTTTAATGCTTATGCAACATTGATGAAATGCTTATGTAAGCAGAAGAAAAATAAATAAAATGTTTTTAATTAAAATTATAGGTACCATTAAATGAATTAAAACATGAATACACATTTATATATAAGAATTTTTTTGTCTTTTTCGTAATTTTTTTCAAATTTGGGACATTTTGGACCCACATATATCACTTTAATCCCTTTATAATATTTTATTTAAAAGGAAGTCTAGTTGTTCTTACTATAGTTTTTAATTTGTACAATATTTTAATATATGGTTTTACAAAAGTTTTTTTAACACAAATATTATTTTGAAATATATTAAAATTATATTTTTCTATGAATTTTACTTTTAACTTTTATAGATTAAATATTTACCTTAATGTCTTGTATGAATATGATGTAGTAATTATTTAATTAATGAATAAATCAAATTAATGATATTAAAAATAATAAAATAAATGTAACTTGAGATTTTTAAGTTAATTAAATATTTATCTAGATTAATCTGATATATATAGGATATAATAAAATAATTATTCTAATTTGAAGCTTCTTTTTTATGTTTTAAAGTCAGAGTTATGAATAATGTTTAATTTGAAAAAATAAATATTTTTCATGAATAAAATATTTTATTAAATTATTTAAAAATAAAAATAAAATTCATAATAATTTCCAAAAATGAAAACATTACTTATATAATGTGATATCATGTGATTTTGTGGCCTTTTTTAAGCCTTTAACCCTATATTAGACAAATTATATTTTAATATTTTAAGTAATTCCTAAATAACCCCTCACCTCAATTATAAATGGGGACTCATCCCTTAAAATAAATTCATCACCTTGAGCCATTTTTCTCAACTATATTCAGAAAAAATCCCTTTTCCTCGTCCCTTTACACACTTTAGCACTTCTGGACTCACTAAAATATCACTTCCAAGATCCTAAGGAGTTTCTCAAGGATAACTTTTCAAGAGGAAAATTCCTTCTTTTAATCTTTTAAATTATTTCTCACTTCAACATTATCCTCACCTCATATCCAATGTTTCATGATAACTCCAATGTCATATATATAATATATTTTTTATGGTATATTCATCTTAATATTTTTCATTTTATCCTTTTTTAAAATAAGGAAATCTTTTTCCATGGTGTGTCAAGTCACCGCCATCATGGATGATGCATTTTTGTTTCCTTTTATCAAAATCATGGAAAGGTTAAATTCACTTATAATTGTTAAAAATGAATTAAATATGTATGTTTTATCACTTTTAGAGTATTAAATATAATTTAAAAGAAATTCCATAATAAACCAACCTTGGAAACCATGAAAATAACACACCCAATACAATGGAAATAACAAAAATATTATTAATGAATAGGTGGAAAATGTTATAATAAGATCATGTAAGGTATTAAAAACATGATTATTATTCTGTAATAAATTATAAAAACACTTAAAACCATTATTCATGATATTTTAACACTTTTGAAGGAAGTCAAACTTGAGGTAAGGGACTTTCCTTTTAAAATCCTTTTAAATGTCTCTTATCAAATTCAAAAATATTGTTCTTTTTTTATATATACGGAATGAATAGTTTCATCCACTTTCATATTGCTTTATTACTATAATGTTTCCTTTATAATTTTTCATAGTTATTTTTGAATAATATGATTTCATTATTATGTGCATGGTTTTTATATTTTAAAAATTACTTTTATGAGAAAAGGGTATTTTGGTATCTAAATGTGTTTTTCTCATTAGTTTAAATGATTTATCCAGGGTTTTTTATGGTATATTCCTTCTAAATTGTTAATTGTGGTTTGATCCCTTATATCTAAATATATGATAACTTGATCCCCATTATAGCTCAAGATATGATAGGTGAGCCCCATTATAGCTCTCCAACGCATTGGTACTCTAGAGATGGAAGTTAACAGAAAGGTTATTCCATTTTAAAGGGTGAATGTACAAGTGATATGATAAATATTTCTCGAGGAAATTGAATGATTTTTCTATACATGCTAATGAGTTTTCATGAAAATGGTTTTTTTACGGGTTTTCATGTTTTCATCGCACTAATGATTCTCTTCCTTTATATTCCTTAATAATATTTTTATGATCATCCCATGTTTTTAAAATATTTTTCATAGGGTATAAGGATGGTTAAGATAAATAAGTAAAGATTAATTTTATGAGTATTTTCTAAAGAAATAATGTTTTATTTTTTTAAGTTTCATGTTTAAAAAATGGATATTGTTTCAATAGTATCCTCTTTGTAGGAATGTGGTAAGTTATTTATGTATTATGTCCAAATTATCTAAAACTAAAAACATAAAATTATCCTAAATGTGAAATAAAGTTTGTTCTTGAATAAAACTCATGATTATGTAATTTTTTAATGTTGGGTCCTTATACTTGGTATTAAAGGATAGTTTATAAAAAATTAGGGTTTATGGTGATGTTTATAGAATACCATAAATTATTTTTAATTTATGGTTAATTTGAACTGATATAGAATTTAAAGATTACCATGTTTTTTTCTTAAAGATATTTATATCTATAATGGTTTTCCATAGAATCAATAGGAAATCTAAATTAAAAAATAACTGATAGAATGATATCCATCTTAATCTACAATATGGAATGGTGGGAATTGGAACCAAGAATATTATGATAGTAATGGATCAGTTGAATCAGTCAGTAAATGGTGGTTTCACCCATGTTATATAAGAACCTGATATACCCCAAATGAACATGAATTTTGTGGATAATTTCTTAAGGAAACATCCCCTATCATTCATTGGATCATCTAACCCAGTTGTAGCCAAAGGATGGATCAGTGCTCTAGAAAGGATATTTGATGTCATGGGATGTTTGGAACATCAAAAGGTAACCCTTTTTGTTTATAATTTTAAAGTTGAAACAGATTGATGGTGGTTATTGGTTAAGATTACTAGAGAGAAATAAAATCTTGATTCCATGGAAAAGGAAATATTCAAGGAAATTATCATTGATAAATATTTCACTATGTTTGTTTGAATCCAAATATAAAAATAGTTTTTATAATTGACGAAAAAAAGATGAGGCTTATATAGTTTAATATGAAGAAAATTTACAAGGATGTTCAGGTATGTTCTAAATTTGGTTCGGGGCACTAATAGAAAATTTTATTAGTTTTACATAGGATTGAAATCAGGTTTACGAAGATATTTTTCGGCACGAGAATTGAAAATCTATGATAAATTTTTTCATTGTATTAAAGAGGTTGAAATGAATTTTTCTAACACATTTGTGCCTCTTGATAATAATATTAATTGGTGTTTAGGTTGACATGCTTTGGGAATGAATCCGTCAAATAAATTTTGAGGTAATAAAATAAAATTCACTTCTTATGAAAAGTGTGGTAAAAAGAATCATGGAGAATGTATTATTAATTTTGGGAAGTGATAATAATGTGGAATGTTATGAAACATGGCTTGTGAGTGCAAGGAAAATTATCCAAAGAATAAAAAGAAGTCAATGGTAAGATGCTTTAACTAAAAGGAGTTGGTTCATTTTTATAATGTGTGTCCAAAGCTATTCACTTAGGTGGGAAATCAGCATTATTAGAAATGGAAGGGTATGGAAAAATCCTTTGCATATAATTCAGTGGATTATGAGCCTTCAAATGAAGTTTTATTAAGTACATTTATTGTTTTTATAGAATATTTTATATAATTATTTAATTAAGGGTCTACAAATTCATTTATTTCTGAGAAATATTCGGGTAAATTTGAAATTTTTCCTTAATAAATGAATCCATAACATATGGTGAAAACCCCTATAAAAATATAAAGAAGAAAAGAAATTATAAGAATATTATAGTCATTTTATATTTAATGAAATTACCTAAAAACCTTATTTTTTATCTTTAGTAGAGTTTGATGTTATCCTGGGTATGGATTGACTTTATATTCAGCATGATAAGATTTATTATAGAGATAAAGAGGTTTTTTCAGAAAGAGTTTCATCTTTTATACAGGAATGAACCCATACCATTTATAACATATCAGGATGCTCAAAAACTATTAAAATATTGAAATGAAGTTTTTCTTACACATATTATTGAAAACAAAGGAACTGTTCATATTAATGATGTCTAGTTGTAAATAAGTTTCTTTATTTTTTTCCTTATTATTTTCCCGATGTTATTCTGAATGATAGGTTGAGTTTAATATTGACTTAGTTCTTGATGCTAAGATAATTTCAAAACCCCCTTATCAAATAGCTAAAGTAGAACATGTATAATTGAAAATGAATTTGTGGGAATTATTAGATAAATGTTTCATCTAAACTAGTACTTCAATATGAGGTGATTCTATCTTTTTTGTTAAAAATAATGATGGTTTAACGAGACATTGCATTGGTTATAGATCCTTGAATAAAATATCCATTAAGTACAAGTATCATTTTCATCATATCGATGATTTTTTTTATTGGCTCCAAGGATCACAATACTTTTCAATGGTTTTCCTAGGGTAGTGGTACTATAAGTTGAAGGTAAAGGAAGAAAACATTCAGAAGACTATGTTTTGTACATGATATGATCATTATGAATTTGTAGTTATTCTACTCGTATTTTCTAATGCACATTTTATATTCATGGATCTTATGAATATAATATTTCATGAGTTCTTGGATAAGTTTGCGGTGGGTTTTTTTGATGACATTTTGGTATATTATAAAAGTAGAGAGAAGCATTAAAGACATCTAAGTTTTATTTCAAACTTTAAAATAAAAGAAACCATGTGGGAAATTTTTCAAGTGTCAATTTTGGTTTAAAAAAATAATTCATTAGTCACATTGTTTCTAATGATGGAATAACCATTGATCCACCTAAATGAAAGTTGGTGAAGAATGTGAAAGACCCAAAAATATAACCAAGATTCATAGTTTCCTTAGTTTAGTAGGCTATTAATGGAGGTTTGTTGAAAAATTTCCATGGTTATCTGGACCACTGACTAAGTTAACTTGAAAAGGAGTTAAGTTTATTTGGATGAAGTAATGTGATGTTTGTTTTCAGGAATTGAAAATAAGATTGTTGAATGCTCCAGTTTTGGATTTGGATTCTATAAATGGTTAATTTTTCATATATAGTGATTCTTCATTGAATGGAATTGGTTTTTCCCTAATGATAAATTATCAAGTAATTTTTTATGCTTCATGTCAATTAAAACCTCATGAGTTAAATTAACTTAAAAATGATTTGGAATTTGATGATATTGTTTTTTCATTAAAAATTTAGAGGCATTATTTGTATGGGGTAAAGTGTGAAATATATATTAATTAAAAAAATTAAGTATATATTTACTCATAAATTATTGAATATGAGACATATAAGATGGATAGAACTAATCAAGTATTGTGATTTCATGGTTATTTACCATCCTGGAAAAGAAAATATTGTGGAAGATACTTTGAGTCAGAAAAATAATGTTTCATTAAACATGTTGTGATTAAAAAATAACCCATTGGTAAATGATTTGATAAATTTTGGATTAGAAGTTATTGGTTCATGAAATTACTCTATTTTGTTTCAGGTTTCAGTGTATTCATATCTATTATAAATACTGAAGAAAGTGCAGAAGGAAGACTGTGAGTTATAGAAAAATGTAGAATTGGTTAAAAGGGGTAGTTGCATGAATATAACATTGATATATATTGTGTTTTGATATTTGGGAAGAGGTTATATATGCCTTGTGATTCACAATTGAATAAATAGTTGTAATTTGAAGCTCATAGTTCTCTATTTTTAGTTCATCCTGGTTGTACTACGATTTATAGAGACTTTCAGAAGTATTACTTGTGGGATGGAATGAAAAGAGACATTGTAGATTTTACTATGAAATTTTTGACAAGTCAATAGGTAGAAGAAGAATGATTATTACCAAAGGTGATGCCTCATCCTTTTCTAGATCCTGAGTGAAAAGGATAAAATATATCCATGGATTTTGTGGTGGGACTACCAAATACATCTCTAGGTAACAATGAAATATGGGTTATTATTAATCATTTGAATAAATCTGCTCATTTTCTTCCTATTCGAGACACCCTATATCTTGGAAAATGTTCTCAATTATATCTAAAGGAGGTATTGTAGTTACATTGAGTTCCTCTCTCTATTTTATCTGACTATGGTCCCTTGTTCACTTCTAACTTTTGTAAAGAATTTCAGAATTCATTGAGTACTGAATTAAATTTCATCATAGTCATTCATTCTCAATCTAATAGACCGTAAAAGTGAATAATTCAGACACTGGAGGATATTCTTATATTCTATTTAATGGATTACTAGGGAATTTGGTATAATCATATTTTGTGGGTTGAGTTTTCTTATAATAATAGTTTTCATTCTAGTATACAAATGGCACCTTTTGAGGCATTATATCGAAAGCGGTGTTTAACTCTAGTATTTTAGGATTAATTCGGGGAAAATAAGATGATGGGACCAAAATTAGTAGATTAAGTGGCAGATAAAGTGAAGATTATCCAACAACATATAAGGATAACTCAGAGTTGGCAGAAAATTTATGTAAATAACAGGAGGAAATACCTTTCTTTCAAGGAATGTGATCATGTTTTACTTAAAATATCTCCATGTAAAAGTTTTATGAATTTTGGTAAGAAAGTAAAGATAATTCCATGGTTATTTGGACCCTATTAAATCATGGATAAAGTTGTACAAATTTACTAATGAGTAGCCTTGCCTCTGAGTTTATCTCTGGTACATACTATGTTTCATGATTTGATAATAAAAAACTATGTGCCAGGTCCATCTCATGTTTTGAGCTAAGAAGTATTTTAGTTAGAAGAAAACCTCTTTTATAAGGAGAAACCTGTTCATATTGTTGATCATAGAGAACAAGTTTTTCAGAACAAGGTAATTTACCAAGTTATGTTTTTGTAGAGAAACCACATGGTTGAAGAAGCAACATGTGAATTGGACAATACAAAGAGAAAAAAGTATACTCATTTTTTTAATAAGTGAATGTAATTTTTAGGATGAAATTTAAAATGGGTGGGAGATAATCTAACAACCAAGGTATTTATATAATAATTTCTTATCATATTTATTATTATTGTTTAATTAAATAGTTATATTCATTATATTAAGTAATTATTAAAATAAAAAATTTATTATATGGTTATTTATTTAAAACAAAAAAAAATTTAATTATAGAATTTTAATTTCAAAAAACAAATTTCATTTTAGAATTTAGCATGTTTAGATTATCTTAGTATAAATTTGCTATAATTTCATAAAAAAGATACATTTTTGGTGAAAAATAACCAATAATTTTTTTTAAAACAGTATTTTTTGTGGTATCTCAAAGAGATAAATATGAAATAAAATATATTAAATGTATTCAATAAATAAATTATGATTTTATAATATAAATATTTAAAAATAATAAATTAGAATATTTTAGTGATATTTTATTTCATGATAAGTATAAAAATCTTTTTCAATGTTGACGTTGTGCATGTGTTGTAGTGAAAAAGTCAAATTCAAGTCCTTATATATAATAATTGAGTACTAAAAAGTCTTTTTCCAACTTATATACAAATTATTATGTAAAATTAATGTTTTTTAATGTTAATTTATAATTATATAGTTATAAAAGATAGGTCTTATCCAAATGCATGTGCAATGCTTGTGCAAGGTAAAAAAGCAAAAAAATAACAAATTAAAGAAGTTGTTTGAACATGTATATGAGTAAATATACATAATAAATTAATATATAATATTATTTTTAACCCAATAGATTAATTTTTCAGATATTAATTTAATTTTAATTTTTATAAATGCAATAATTATTTTTAATTCTTATGTAATGCTAATGCAATGCTTGTGAAAGCAGAAGAAAAATAAATAAAATGTTTTTAATTAAAATTATAAGTACCATTAATTGACCCAAAACATGAATAAATATTTTTATATAATCAATTTTCTACCATTATATAAATTTAATTTGAATTTAGGAAATTTTGGACCCACATGAATCCCTTTATAATATGTTATTTAAATGGAAGTCAAGTTGTTCATACTTTAGTTTTTAATTTGTATAATATTTTTATACAGGGTTTTCTAGAAGTGTTTTCCGAAAATAAATATTCTTTTGAAATATAATAAAATTATATTTTTATGGAATTTTATTTTTACATTTTAGGGAATAAATATTTACCTTAATAGCTTGTAAAAAGATAATGAAGTAATTATTCAACTAATGAATAAATCAAATTAATGATATTAAAAATAATAAAATAAATTTAATTTAATATTTTTAAGTTAATTCCTGATTTTTATAAAGTAATATTATTGTTTAGGATATCATAGATAAATCGAATTTGAAATTTTTTTTTATGTTTTAAATTCATAGTTATGAATATTGTTTAATTTAAAAAAACTATTTTTCATGAATAAAATATTTTATTAAATTATTTAGAAATGAAAAAAATTGTGGAAATTGAAAAAAATTATAGTATTACTTCTAAAATTTTATATCCTATGGTTTTTAGGCCTTTTTAATTCTTTAACTCTATATTAGACAATTTATATTTTAATATTTTATGTAATTCCAAAATAACCCTTCACCACAATTATAAAACGAGACTCATCCCTTCACAAAATTTCATCCCCATAAGTCATTATTCTCAAATATATTCTTCAAAATTCTATTTTAATCATACCTTTTCACATTTTATTTTTTTCCATGAATATACCACTTCCAAGAGTCTTAGGAGGTTCTCAAGGAGAAATTTTCATGAGGTAACCTTCCTTTTCCCTTTGAAATTCATTCTCACTTCTAAATTTTCCTAACCACCTATCCAATGTTTCATGATAACTCAATTATCATATATATACTATAATTGTGTTGTGTTTATGGTATATTCATCATAAAATATTACATTTTATCATTTTATTTTTAAATAACAAAGTTGTCGTTCATGGTGTGTCAATTCACTGCCTTCATGGATGAGGAGTTTTTGTTTTCCTTTACCACAATCATAGAAAGTTTAAATTCAATTTTAATTGTTAAAAGTGACCTATATATATATATTCTCACTTATTTAGTATTATTTATATTTTACAAGGAAGTCGATAATAACCAGACCTTAGAAAGCATGAAAAGAACGCACCTGAAATAATGGAAATAACAAAATATTGTTAATAAATGTGTAGAAAATGTTATAAGAAGACCATGTAAGGTATTATAAACATTATTATAGTTATTTAATAAATTAATAAAAATATTTAAACTATTATACATGAAGTTTTTATAACTTTTTAAGGATGTTGAACCAAAGGTAAGGGACATTCCTTTTAAAATATTTTTAAATGTCTCTTTTACAAGATTCAAAAAGATTGTTGTCTTTTTATATAAGGAATGAAGAGTTTATCCCAATTTCATGAAACATTATTACTATAATTTTTCCTTTATAATTTTTCATAGTTATATTTTAAGAATATGATTTCATTATTATGTGTGCAGTTTTTATATTTTAAAAGTGAATTTTATGAGAAATTGTATTTTGATATCTGAATGTGTTTTTCTCATGAGTTTAAATGATTTATCAAAGATTTATTAAGGGTATGTTCCTTGTAAAATTTTTATTATAGTTTTATCCTATTATATATCAAGATATTACAGTTTGGTCCCCATTATATCTCAAGATGTGACGGTTTGAGCCCCATTATATCTCAGGATATAACGGGTGAGCCCCATTATATAACTTCAATGCATTGGGTACTCTGGAGATGGAATTCGAATGGAATTTTATTAAATTTTTAAGGATGTATGTAAGTTTCATATGTTAAATATTTACTAATTCAACTTCATGATATTTCTATGCATTCAATTGAGTTTTTAAGAAAAACAATTAATGGGTATTCTTGTTTTCACTTGACTAGTGATTTTCTTTCTTTATGTTCCCTACTTAGATTGTTTTACTCAACAATAGTTTTTAAAATATTTTTAATATGAAATATGGATGGGTTAGATAAATAGGGAATTAAATATGAATTTTATGAATATTTTTCAATGAAATCATGCTTTAGTTTAAAAAAATATTCATGTTGAAAAAAATGGTTATTGTTTTAGTAGTTTCCTCTTTGTATAAATGTTGTATGTTGTGTATTTATTATGATCTAATTCTATAAAACTATAAAACTTAAAAGATCCCCAATGTGAATGAAAGTAACTTCTTGACTAAAAATCAAGATCTTTTAATGTTTTAAGGGTGGATTTATATAATATTATCACTATAAGTGTCAGACATAACCTACTCCTTGGTGGTCTGGGCTAAAGAACATTATACCAATGATGTAAGTTGAGACATGTCCCAATAATCTTGCATAGTAATCTGGTCATGAGGGTAGTTCCCATTCTAGTAGGACACACTACACCCTACTTTAAAAGATAATCAAAGGAGGATTTCTCTACAGCAAAGACAGGGGAAACACGCTTCTGCCTAAAGACATGACTAATCCTTGTCAGATCATCAACTGGATGCTTCTTACGTTGATCATAAACATGTCTTGAATTATTAAAATGATAACACTGTCAGTTTTTATGGAATTTCTCATCAGAATTCCCAATACATAAACTGGTTCCACAAAAAATGGGCAAACACTCAAATTGAATAGACAACTCCAACTTGAAATCACCCAAAATGAGAAATATTTTTTCAATAAATGCATAATATCGATCAATATAAACCAGAACTCAAAAAAAGTATCCATACCTATATTTCCTCGTCTCCATGTCAATATGTATTGGATTCCCCACTACAGATGTAACTTCCCACTGGATTGATGGATGCCAAAAAAAACTCAAACCTCTAATTCTAATCTAGGTTTGTAAAGAACTCTTGGCTAGGAAAAAATTAAAAGAGGAACCCATTGTTGGAGTGTGAGATACCTGGGTTTTAGAGGAATATACCCAAATCTCGATGGAAAAATTTCATAGTCCTTCTAAGGGAAAATAATAATAAACACACCCTTACTGATTGAAATCAATTGCCAATCACTAAATCCCCATCATTGTAGAATTTGAATCCTTAGGTCATCTAGCTCCCATGGGGTCTGAGAAGCCAAGATTTGGGTGAGGGGGGAGAATTTATACTCTTCAAGATAGTCTTAATAAATCTAAGGGTTCTCTTCCATGAATTTGATATATCTATTTCTTATAATTAGTTTATGCAACGAAGCCAAATCATTTTGGAAATTCGGGAAAAACCTATTTTTTTTAAAAAAATATTCTTCAAGCCTTCAATATTCTTCCACTTATTAAATATGTATTTAATTATATAAATATATTTATAATTACATAAAATATTTATTTATAATTATAATTATAAATATATATATATATATATGTAAAAATTATAAAATTATAATAATCTAGTACATCACTCGTGCATCCACACTACGCTATAAATCAATATTTATCTTTAATAAAAGAATTATGTTTTGAAAGTTTTATAATCTATATTAATATTGGACATTTTTAAATCATAAATAAGTGGTAAAAAATAATGGAATATAAGTTGAGAAAATGTTGGGACGTAATAAATATAGTAGAAAACATTTAGTAGAATTATTAAGGAAGGAAAATTTATATTGGACATTCATAATGGAGAATTCAATTACATTGATAAAAATATGATTCAAATGGATGATTCAAATTTTTATCATTATAATATTTAAGGTTGTAAGTATAGTAGAAATTTTATTATATAATACTTGAGTAAAAGTAAAATTGAAAATAAAAATGTAATGAAACAAAATATATCTAATATGAATAATGTAAATAGTAGCGTGAAAAAGTAAATTTTGTAAAAGAAGACATGAATTTTACAGATACTTGTGTATTGAAACATGAATAGGTGGTGAGTCAGATAAAAATTGAAATTTATTCCCTTTTACTTCATGAAAATTCATAAGCAAGTTGTTTAATAGTATATATGGTTTTTTTAGAACATCATTAATGTGGAAAACATCAAATATATCCATGAATGAGCTTTAGGAGTAAAAAAATGTAAATATAAAACATTAGAAAATTCTAGTTAAAATATACAAAAATATGGTGAATATAAAAAAAACTAATGCATGATTATTCGATCACAAACCTTAAATATTTGAAAACATGATTTAACTAATTATATGAGATCATAAGTGTCAATTTTAAAAAAATTACAACTAAAAAAACAAAACAATTATACATAAAAATTAATTAGAATCAACACTTTTAGATAATGTTCAATCAGGGAGATACATATGGAATAGTGACTAGTCGTCGATGATTTCATGAATATAGATAAGGGTTGAGGCACGATTAAACCCAATACAAAATAAGGGAGAGTGGTTTGGATGAGTGCCCACCTCCATGAAAGTTATATTTAATCAGAATGGTGAAAATCAGAGTTAATCAGAACCCTCACTAAATGGAAGGAGACAATACTAGAAATCAAAACCCTCACCAGAGGAGGCAGATAGGATTCTTCAGAGATATTTTGTGTGGGTTTTTGGGAAGATAGGGAGGCATGGGTGGGTAGCTGTGAATACGGGGAGCTAGAGGAAGGGAAGAGGGGACGGTCGAGGAGGGAGTCAGAAAGGGAGGTAGATAGGGAGGGAGGCATAGGTGGGGAACAGAGTCAATAAGGTGGGGAGTGGAATTGTTGGAGCTATAGGCTATAGAGGAAGGAGGAGTGAGTGCAAGGAAAGAGGGAAGAGGTGAGGCTTATGTGGGGGCGGAGGCATGGTTAGAGAGAACAATCGAGGAGGGGAGCAAGAGATGGTAGTCAGGGAGGGTAGTGGGAGAGGGTAGCCAGGGAGATAGCAGAGAAGGGAGGGAGGTGAGGAGTGGGGGTGGAGGTAGGGAATGGGGTTGGATGAGGAGGTGCAACGGGAACCCAACATGGTGGCGACAAAAGTCATGCACTGGAGTTGTAGCGAATGGAAGAAATTTTGGGGGAGGAATGCATGCAGTAACGTGGAAGAAGGTGGAGGTGACACATGTACCGAAGGGAATCCATATTTATTATATATGTATTTATTTAAATAATAAATATATATAATAATATAAATATATGATTATATAAATATATTGAAATATTTTTAAATATATTTATTTATAATTATAATTTTAAATACATTAATATATTATTAAGATTATACATTTATGAGCCCTGATAAAGATAATTCTTTATGAACACTAAAAAGAGTTATTAAAGCTACTCTTTTTCATAGCTAGAATTTTAGCAGTGATAATGAGTAGTTTTTTCTATGCTTGCTATTTCAGCACTAAAAAATTACTCTTTATGAGTGCTTTTTTGAAAGTTATGATAAAAGTATTAACTGATCTTATAAAATGAACCCTGACATAGTCCAATAACTTATGTCATCAAGCTCTCTAGAAACTTAACTACTACTTCCACTATTTATAAACCCTACTACAGCCACTGAATCGACCCTATACAATTCTAAGGTATGTTTCAGCTCATATTCATGTATTATTCAAGCTCTAAGTCTTTATTTGGTCATCCTTTTTTTGGTAAGAGACTTCACAATTCACATTTCCTTGTCTGATCAAGTGAATCATGATTTTTTTGAGTGTATGAATGTAATAGAACCTACTTGGGGACACCACTGAATTCATTAGACTTGGAGTCAAGTGTACTTCAGTGGTGGTTGATGCTGATAAACTCTATTCCACAATAATGTTTCTTACTCCTCCTCCTTCCCTTTCTTTATTTTCATGATTTCTATGCTTCTTTTATATAATCCTTATCTTCCAACCATTCACCCATCCTAGGAGAACATTATAAATAATGATAATAGATGATGATTGTCTTCTTTTAATAGCTATGAATTTCAAATTTGATGGTTCCCTCTCTCACCCCACTCAATAACTTCCATCACAGTTTCTTTTATTTTTTCAAATGTTGGGGTCGAATCCTCATTTTATTATTAAAGAAAATACCTAGTTTGGCTGGGTAGAGGGAGACCCATTATATAGCTCGAAGGCCTAAGGCCACTGCCATCGCTGTTTCTTGTATATTTGTACTTTATCATTAATTGATATATCCTTTAAAAGTATTTGACAAATATTAAGTAAAACCTAAACCATAAAATTATTTCCCTCATGTTAAGGTATAATTTTCAATATTTTATCTTAAATAATTTCATAGATTGAATAATTTTTATGAAATAGTGTTTTGTATCTAATTCAAAAGTCATATATTTATGGTAGATAATTTGTGGAAATAAACTTTAGGGTGAAATCTGGAAATAAAACATTTTTATCATTAAAAATTTATAAATAATTACTTCTTTGTATGTATTTATAATTTTTCATAGTAGTGAAAAAAAATATTCAATGCATCTTCTTTGGGTGATAATGTTTTTATGATGTACATGATATATATTGAATGAATATATTTGTTTTCTTCCGTTGTATAAATGTTTCGTGTATAAATTGACTAGATGTTATATACACCAAATTATTTTACTACTATTAATTCCATCCCCCCCCCACAACATCCACCACATAAAGAATAGAATTTCAACATCATCATCAAGTTCTTTTCGACCATGAGCACTCAAACCATAGGTGTTTTCGATGTTGTTTCATGAATCATCATCATCCAGCCTTCTATGTGGCTGAATCAAACTCCCTCAAGATTCCTATTTTGATACTCAATATATTTTAAACTGATTTATAGTATTTAATAACTTATATATAAATTTAGTTTGAATGATTCTATCAAATTAAAAATGAAAATTTATTAAATTTTAATATATAATTTAGTTTTTTTAGAAGAATCATTTTTATTATTATGTTTTCTAGTATTTAATAATGTAAAATCACTTTTCAAGGAGGCATTTCAACTTATTTTTGTGATTCATTCATGGTTATAATTTTATTGTTCATGTTCATTAGACCCATTAAGCAAATTTTTTTCATTATATTTTTTTCATTTTTGAAAAAAATTTAAAAAATATAATAATTTCATTATTTATTTGTTAAACCATTATTATACTCAATAACTGTATTTTCTATTTTGAAAATGGTTTTAAAATAATATATCTTTTATTTTTTATATTTCCATGTATATATATATATATAAATTTTTATATATATTATCCTATATAATAGGTGAGATAATCTTCCCAAAGGGGATTTCTTGCTGTTAAATGTTTGAGATCTTGGTTCAAAATGGAAAGGGATTGGTTTTGAAAATAGTTAGAGGGTTTTCTATTGGATTTTTAGAATAAATTCAATGTTTTATTTTCCAACAAATGTTTCTTTTAATGAGTATAATTTTTTAAGAAATTGATTTTAAATAAATGGTAAAATGTTTTTTAGCGGAAAAAATAATTTTTAAAAACTAATAAAAAGTGTCCTAATGATTTATTAAAGTGAGATTCATTAGTTTTTTATAATGTTAATGTGATTTAAAGGGTAAATGATAGGTTTTAAAGTTAATAAATTAAATATTTATGATGTTTCAGAATGAGGATGATATTTTGGATTTCAAAAATGATCTAAATAAAGGATATTTTAAATTTCACATAGACTTTAAAATGGAGTTTAATGATTTGAAATTAGAGTGAATAGATTCATCGGGGTTTTTTATAATGTAGTATGCTCTATCAACAATGTTTGATCTATCTCAACTAAAATTTTATTCTTACATTAAAAAATAATATTTTATTATGCAATATACGATAAGTGAAGTTCATGGTGAATAACATACTTCTCAAAATAATCATTAATTGTTCCCCTTATGAATTCCATACCATTATCTGTCTGGATCATCTATATGGAGAAATTACAATCCTTCTCTACTTGACTTCTAAAACATTTAAACAAATTTAGATCCCACAATTTATGACACACACAGAAAATAGATTTAGTTTAGGTAAATTAATCCCTAATGGAAATAGTATACTTATCTATATTTATTTAATACTTACTCATTGTCCCACAATTATATAAATAAATGATCTTATATTTTTGGGTGGATTGTATCTATAAATTATTATTTGAACCATTAACAATTTTTCCCTTTAGTCTTGTTGAGAACATCAAATTTCATTCTGGTTCTTTTTTCAACTTTAGACAATAAAATAAGAAATGTTGTCCAGTGCTTCTCCACCTCCCTATCCTGGGAAAATATAAATTTATAGAGACAAATGTCATCATCATCACCTTCATATCTTGAATAATTATTATTGCATTTTTTCTAGAGACTCATCCCCCACCTCTTCCGGACATGCACCTATGTTTCTTGAACTACCTTGATAAGATTCATTCATATTGTTTCAACACTTTAATAAAATTATCCATAAGTCATTTTTATGTTTATTAATCAACCTCACCTCAATATGATGTATAGTGTGACCGATATGAGTCTAAGTGTGCCTTTTTATTTAAAATTGACATTAAATTTAGTAAAAAAGACAATTGACAATCTCAAAACTGATAAAAACTTTTCGATTATTTTTCCACTTTAGGAAAATGATATATAAGTCATTTTCAATGTGAAGGAATCATCCATACCTCAATCAAATACATTGTGTTCCCAATAGGATTCCAAGTGTGTCTTTTTATTTAAAATTGTCATTAATTTTAGTAAAAAAGTCAAATGACACACTAAAAACTAATAAAAATTATTAATATTGTTTTGATACTATAATAAAATAATCCATAAGTCATTTTAAGATTTTTATTAATTAATAAACCTCAATTTGATACATGGTGTGCTCAGTATAACTCAATAACCCTGTTATTAGTTTAAAATTGGCATTTTAGTTCAAAAAGTGTGTCTCTCATTGAAAACTATGAAAATGTGTTTTTATTGTCTTGATAATTGAATAAAATTATTAATAAGTTATTTTTTACATGTAAGAATTGGTCTCATATCAAACCAGCACATGATATGACCAGTATGACTCAAAAGTAAATACTTCCAGTTTTAAATGGAATTTTAGTAAAAAAGACAAGTGACATACTCAAAACTAAGAAAATACATTTTTATTGATTTGATACTTTAGTAAAATAATATATAAGTCATTTTTATGTGTAAGAATCATTTTCACATCAATATGATGCACGGTGTTACTAGTATGTCTGTAAATGTGTCTTTTTATTTAAACTTGTCATGAATTTTACTAAAAAGGACAAGTGACATACACAAGACCAATACAACATATTAGTATTATTTAGATACTTTAGTAAAACGATCCATAGGTTATTTTTGACATATATGAATCATCTGCACCTTAATCTGATACATATTGTTCCGATTATGATTCAAAGTGGTTATTATCAGTTTAAAATTAACATTTTAGTTCAAAATGTGTTTCACTCATTGAAAACTAGAAAAACATGATCTAATTGTCTTGATAATTTATAAAAATTATTCATAAGCCAATTTTTTACATGTAGGAATAAATTTCACATAAAACCAATGCACAATGTGACTGGTATAACTAAAAGTGCATGTTTTCAATTTAAAATGACATTTTTTTTAAAAACCCAATTGACAAAATCATAACTAAGAAAATGAATTTGTATTGATTTTATACCTTAGTAAAATGATCCATTGGTCACTTTTTTGTGTAGGAATCAACTGCACCTCAATTTGATGCTTTGGTGACCAGTATGAATCCTAGTGTGTCATTTTATTTAAAATTGATATTTTAGTAAAAAACACAAATATCATACTCAAAACCAAGAAAATGAATTCATATTGTTTTGGTACTTTATGAAAATGATCCATAATTTATTTTTGATAAGTAGGAATCAGGCTCACCTCAATCTGATATACGGTGAGCCTAGTATGACTCAAAGTGTCTATTATCAATCTAAAATTAGCATTTTAGTTCAAAAGTTGTGTCAGTCACTGAAAAATGAGAAAATTCACTTATATTTTCTTTATATATTAGTAAAACTATCCATATATCATTTTAGATGTATAAGAATCAGTCTCATAGTAAACCTACACATAATGTGACTTTTATTACTCTGGGGATGTGTTTTCAGTTTAAAATTATATTTTCATAAAAAGACCAATGACATACCTAAAAAAGTAAATAGATTTTCATTATTTTGATACTTTAGGAAAATGATTCATAAGTCATTTTTTATGTTTAGGAATCATCTCCACATCAATATGACACACAGTGAGACCATTATTACTCAAAGTGTGTCCTTTTTTAAAAATTGACATTTTATTAATGCATTATTTCATATTTATGTTTAATTTATTTCTTTATAGTATTACTAACATAATAATTATTTTATAATATAGGTGTATTTTTTTCTTGGGATGGGGTGGTTTGTTTGGAAACTAATACCAGGATCATTATTTTTTTATAGGGTGTTGCGGGTGCTAAATACAATAATATATTAATGTTTTTAAATGTTTGTGGATAGTAATTACAAATGTAATTATACAAAACATTGTATGAAAAGTTCATAATATAGTGTTTTTTTGTATTTTTGATGTAAATTTTATTTCAATTATATTATCAATTTTCATATAGGTGTTTTTTCATAAAGGTGTATTTTTTTGTAGTGTTCTATAATTTCAACAACACACTACAGGAGTAGAGTCTTTATCAACTTTATTTCTATCACTAATAAAGGCCCCCCTTTATCAGTTCTAAAGAAAGAACTGATTAAGGTTTCCCTTTATAACCCCTATAAATAATGTTGATAAAGGGGGACCCTTTTAACAGTGTTTAAGATAAAAGTTCCATCTTAAAACTGTTAAATCCCATTTTTCATGTTGTTAAAGAGCCTATCTATGTTAGTGATTAGACTAAAGCCTTTCTATGTTAGTGCTTAGACTAAAACAGTGATACCTTAGTTGAATCGAGTGGAATGAATAAGTGGTGGGATATTCTCATCAACTGATGAATGTAATATTGGGCCTAATGGATTCAATTTGGGTGATAAAATTTAGTCTGACATTTTTTAGGAGGATAGAGAGATTGTACCTTTATCATTTTTTCAAGAGACTCCAAAAGTTCAGGCATTCCATCCTAAAAAAAATAGAGGGGAGATGGGATAGGTCTTCACCCTCTACATTTTTCAAGGAAGTAGGAGCTTCTCCCATAATGATTCTTGATATGATATAGGTTTTTCCATCCATCCTTGACCTTAGGAACCATTTTGTGGGACTGGGGCATGATTTTTTAGAAAATGATAATGGATAATAGAAGATTTTTGAATATAGGAAGTTGAAGAATAATTGTTAAACTTATTCCTTGATCAATATTAGGTATGGATCCTATAGATGGAAGTGAATACCTCTACTAAGTATGACACTGGTGGTGAAAACACCTACTTATGAGGAATAAATGCATATATAAGAACTATATAATCTAGGGAGGATAAGGGGATGAATATTGGGGAAAAGATCAGAAGGCATAAAGATTATTCCTATTATCCAAAGCCAATGGTGACAAGATCTATAGGGAAATTGGGGGGATTTAATGGGATGGATCTATTGGTTATACACTAAAAATATATGTATATGATACATATGATAGAATACATTTCACCTAATGTTTTAGGTTATGTGCATGAATCTTCCACCTCCCTAGCTAAGTGAATGTATATGCCACATATTCATTACTTTAAGTGCATGAATCATCCCACATAATTTCATCAGTTCTTATCCATTATGAATGGTTTAAATGGATTATATTCATTGAATTAATTCAATGAATAAGACTAGTGTGAAATAACATATGTTGATATGCTATATATAGATGATATGTTTCATTAAATGAAACATGTTGAGGATACTTATATAAAGGGATGTGATCCCTCATGATGGATACAATTGATTGTATGCAAGTCTCTTGTTATTGTCTTACTCTTGAGATGCAATTTATAACTAGGTGTAGGTTCTAGCATCCATTCTATATTTAGGGATCCTCAAGAAACGTTTTGGGATCCTTTGGGTGGTGCAATCCACTTAGTCATAAGTTTTCACTTGTTTCTATGGTGGTCTTTATCAAGCATTCAATTAAGAGTCAAAATTGATAACACATCACTTGAGGTGTGAATTTTTTATTATTTTTACTTCCATTACATGTTGATTATATTTTGGATAGATAAATCACATATATGGGTTTTCTTCATCTATGTTTCTTCCTAGTAAAAACTCCAAAACCCCGTTAGTGGTATTAGAGACATCATCTTTATCCAATCAACATATTTATTACACTAATAAATGAAGAACACATTTTACGAAATCATAACTACACTCTCCCCTCTCCACATTAAGTTCTATGATAATGTAATATTGGGAGAACCATGTGATATTAAATTAAATTGTTAACGTAATATAGTGTGGAATGCGTCACTTACATTAATTAGTTAAGATAATATTTTTCACTACTATGATAAAATAGAGCGTCGATGATTTATGATATTTATAAATTGCTTCTAAATAATGGAATCATATATTTTGGAATATTTCTAAAATTTATAAAAGTGTTTTATAAATTAAATAACTATAAAATGTTTGTGGTTATTATTTTTAATTTTTTGAAACCATTATTATAAAAAAAATACATTAATATTAAAGATTTAATATCAAGAATAGATTTTACAAATTTATATAGTTTTTAAAAAATTTATAATTCATAATAAAAGGTATTTGGGAATATTTTATTTTATAAATTTTTTATACGTTAATTATAAATAGTTTATAATTAATAATGTAAATATTTATAAAAAAATATTAAAAAATATTCTAAATATTAAATTATAAGGGTAATTTAATATGAATTAAGAAATTCAAAATAAGGCCAAAATGTAAAGGTTTCTATATTTAAAATTATGATTTTTTTATAAATAATTAATTTTAATTGTTTGAATTAAAAGTCAATTAATTTAAGATATTTATTCGACCACGTAGAATGTGTACTGATAATAGATTTTATCAGGGTCTAAACAATGTTTAAATAAGTGATATTTAGATTATGTAAATATTTTTTATAATGAAATTGGATTATAAATTTTTTTTAATTCATAATAATTTCATATGTGAAAAGTGAAATGTAATATAATCATTAATATGAAAAAATTCATATTGAAAGTGGATATAATGTCTTTATATCCAATATAATAAATTTTACATAACATATATTGGGTTTAATATGCATATGATTCTTGATATACTATTAAGAATTTTAAATTAAAAAACGTGTAGTTTATATATATGTTATAAATGATATGTTTTGTGATTCAAAAAAATGTGTTATTATAAGCCATTATAAAATATAAATTTTAAATATATTTAACTTATAGTTTATAATTTAATTATAAATTATAAGTGTGGGGTTAATTAAAAATGTGTTTAATAGGCCTAAAATTAAATATTAAAGGTAATATTTACAATTAATGATTAAATAAAATCATTATTTAATTATTTATTCTTTATTTTATTCATGTTTGTAAAAGTTTTATTTAATATCCTAATTTTTTTAGGAAAATAAATCCCTTTTGTTAATAATTTATTGGGTTTTATGTGGAAAATATAAATTTTCAATAAAAATAACTTAATAATTGATTTAAAGGATTTAGGGAAGGGTAAAAATTATATTAAAATTATGTTATATTTTTTGGAATATTTTTAGACTTAGGTGTTGAGTTGGTTCCAGATTCTAAGGCTCGTAGAGCCTCAACGCAGCTGGAATAAAAATATAAATATATTATATTACACATATGTAATTTTTCGAAAAAAATGAAATATCTTCCAAATAGTGTCTCAAATGAGAAATGTGAGATCATTATTAGGTCTAGGATGTAGGTTTTACCATATGAATGACATAACTTTGTGTGCATCAATATTTTGGTCAAATCACACATGAGGGAAATTTATTTAATATTCTAATTATAAATTTTTCAAAAAATAATGGAACATCTCCTAAATGGTGTATCATATGATAAATATGAGACCTCCATTTGGTCTGAAATGCAGGTTTTATCCTAGGTGTGATATAACATATGTTTGTTTCGGGTTTAGTTACATCTCACAAGATGGTAATTTATTTACCCTAATATCTTATTATTAAAATTATTTTAATAATTAATTCTTTTTTTATTTTATCTTTATACTCCTACCACTCAAGCCACAACCCACCATTTTTTACACTAGATTAATCCAAAATCTTAGATTTCAGCCCATTTTTACTGTTTAAATTCACCAATTCCTTAATGAAATGATCTTAATAACTCCACTATCAAGATTCAAATAAAGAAAAAAAAATATAATGGGTTTTCATTTTGGATTGTAAGATTTGTGTATGCATATCTAAATAGTATAGCCATCTCATCCTTGGTATGGGTTGTTTCTATTAAGTTTGAGTGATCCTGATATTCCCTTGAACATGTTTGATAAACCCATCATTGATCAATATAGGTGTGTGAGGTCCTTCTTCTTCCATAGGGAGACTTTTGAACACTATGAGAAGTAGATGTGTTTTTATTTTATTTTATTTTATTTTATTTTATTTTATTTTATTTTATTTTATTTTATTTTATTTTATTTTACATTTTATTCCATATATTATCACTTCCTAATTTTGGGAAACAAAAAATATGTGATTTAAAACTCAAGAAATAACATGAAAAATTATCATGGATAAATTATAAAAATTATTAAAGGATTTTCTATTAGGAATTATCAATATATAATTGGGAAATATTATCAAAGATAATTGCAATGTTTTATAAAAAATATTTTTGTGAAATTATCATCGATAATTTTAAAGGTTTGACACATGATAATTACATTTAATTATTAATGATAATTTATAAATGTTATCAAAATACAATTTTTTCAAATTACCAAATGTTAATTGTCAAAAATTATCAAAGGATAATTACATAGAATTATCAATTTATAAGAAATTATCAAAATATAATTATAATAAGAAATTTATAAAGAATTATTAAAAGATAATTATAAAAGGATAATTCATAAATTATCATTAGATAATTATAAAAAGGATAATTTATGGAAAATTATCAAAGAATATTTTATGAGAAATTATAAAAGGATAATTAATGAAAAATTATCAAAAGATAATTATTTAAAAAATATCAAATACAATTGTTTGTGGTTATCATAGGATAATTACAAGGTTTAAAAAAAGATAATGATATGTATTTAACTTAGGATAATTTATGGAAAATTATCAAAAGATAATTTATGAGAAATTTTCAAATGGTAATCTATGAAAAATTATCAAAATATAATTATTTAATTATGAAGGATAATTTGTAAGGGAAATTATTATAATATAATTATACAATTTATCCAACTATAATTATAATAAAATTATCAGGTGACAAAGATATCAAATTATCTTAGGATAATGGTGAAAATTATTAAAGATAATTATATGGTTTATTTAAAGAATAATTATAAGGAATACAACTTATGATCTCAAATTAATTTTGAGATATAAATTATCAAATATGGTTTTATAATTATTCTTGAGAAGAATATGTATAGTTCATGTGTTGACCTAAATGATAATTTGAAAATTATCTAAGAGAGAGAATGTATCATTGTTTATGATATTTTATTTATTTTTGAACTAAAATTGTTGGTTTTGGTAGTATGAACTGTTGGAAAACCTCAAGTATTGATGTGTCAATAAATATGACAATAGGGAATGTAATGTGTTGTTCCTAAATGTTTAGGTTTCCAATCTGGTTTTCGAACCACACATAGTTGTTTATTATTACTATTAATGTTGATGACATTGAGGTAGGAAGTTCCTTACTATTTGGGTCCTTGTATGTGATGTTAATATGATATGTGACTTATGTTGGACTAACCCATGATTTTTATGTGATTCATGTAGGTACATGTGTAGTTATAAGTATTTATTTATTGAAATATTATGATTATGTATTTTGATGTGTTTTAGACCATATTGAGATGCTAACATGTGTGTGTGTGGATTTTCTCACACTCATGATATGTTATGTCTGATGAAACTATTTCCTTGTGATATTCTTGTTATATTCTATGTTGATGTGTGATGCATGGTACACAATTGAAAGGTGAACCTATCATGGCTCGGTAGCCCTAGGGGGCGTGTTCATATACTCCATGTGACTTCATAATATCCTAGTGTGGTGTGACCTGGTGGCATGAAGATCGTGAGTGATCAAACCCGTATGTGATGACCAAGGTGTATGATGATCATGAGTGATCATACCTACATGGAAATATATGGGAATGATGTTCTATGTAACCTAACCTAGAGATAACATTGGTCCATGATGACCTAGTGCAGTTTGACCTAGAGGCCTAGAGAATGTATGACTATTGAGCAGTTTGAGGATGGCTCTAATGTTGAGATATTTCAATGTTTTTTCTGTTGTTTTCTGGCATGGCGTCGAAGTAGGGATAACCAGGGTCTGTGGTGGTATAAGAAACCAACCTTATTACATTACATAATCTTTAATTTATTTAATATATCACATCCTTTCACATTGAGGATATTTTCAAGTTTAGAGCTTTAGATATTTGGGACATAATACATTCTTAACATTTCATACTAATACCGAGTGGACACCTTAAAAACAGTATTCATTTTTTCCAAAATATATAACTTTTCAAAAAAAACATGATTTCTTTGATGGTTATTCAAAAATTTAACATGGATTACTTATTTTTCTTACACATCCTTATAACCAGTGAAAATTATTTAAAAAACTTGGGATGAGCACAAAAACCTTAGTAAGGGATATAAAAAGAAGGAAAGAACACATTAGTCCATGAATACTTGCAACAAATGAAATCATTTTCAAGAGACACACTTATTAACCATATATACATAATTTTTGAAACATGATATTTCCAAAAGATTCAAACATTACATAAGAACATAAATATAACAATAAATTTTTCTTGGGGAATTACTTACAAAATCATGTAACCCTCTCGGCTACCTTATAATTTGTAAACCTCAGAGATACCTTAAAATTTGTGTAACCATTGTAGTTACACCAGGAGTAACCATATGTAAGACCTAAAAATTACACATAACCAATGATCTTTAGGTAGATATAGGTCCCACCCTTCATCAAAATCAATTCTAAAGAACCAAAACACAATAAAAACATTGCTTTTGGATTTTGTAAAATAGAATTTTAAAAGAGGGTTTTAAGAGAAAAGTCCCTTATAAATATCATATAATTTAGGTGAGACTTAATAGAGTGGATTTATTATGTATATACACTTTAAATATTCATAATTAAATATAATATTAATGAAATTAATCTCATAATAATTTTCAATACCACATAAATAATGAAATATAATGTTTACCCAAAGAATGGAAATCGAGTTATGAAGTCCCTTACCTCGGGTTTTCCTTACTTAAAACTTGTTTAAAAATCATGTATAATGGTTAAAATAATTTTATTAATATATTAATGAAAACAATTCATCTTTATAATATATTATAAGATCATTTCATTACATCATTTCACCCTTTAATTGTTAGTATTTTGTTCCTTGCATTGTTTTGGGTGTGTTCTTTACATGATTTCCATGATCGGTTTATAATGAATATTCTTGTTGATTGGAAGTGAAAATTTAGAATTGGAATAGAGTGGTGTTTAAATATTTAAAAAACCATAAATTATACCATTTATCATTTTTAATTCTTTCAAGGGGATGATTCATGAGTTAAAACATTATTGATATTTGTTTTGGTTATTTTGGCGATTATTCGATAGTAAAGAACTTATTTTGTTTCATTAATTAATAATTTGTGTAAAAAATGATTCCATAAACTTAATTAAGATATAATACATAAATTATAATATATTTCAACAATAAAAATGGTTTCATGACCAGTCTTGAAGAAATTAAATGAAATTGAAATCACATCATCCACGATGTCGGTAAATCGACACATCATGAATAGTGTTTTAATTTCTTGAATAAGTGGGAGAGGAGAAGAAGTAGAATTGTAATCTTCCATAAACATGACAAAATCAAGAATATCAACTATACTCGATCATTCAAGCCACTTGTATATGTATATGTTAGGAGATACGAATAATATAAAAGAAAATGTAATGAAAAGAAAGAAAACAAAAGAGGATGTTTGCCTCTTGATCTCTTCTCCTTGAGATCCTTCTTAAGGCCTTTGGTTTTGGCCTTTTGGTGAGACCATCCACTCTAGTACGTGGGGAAGATCCTTGGGAGTATTATTTTGCAGAAATTAGGTATGTCTCAAGGCTTGAGAGGTGTGGAAGGAAGAGGGGAATGAGGGGGGTATCTTTAGTGGAGGAGATAAGGTATTTTACATTATTTTAATCATTATTATAATATTTTTGCTCAAGACTATGAAAAATATTAATTAATATGAAAAAAATATTAAAAATGGAATATGATTTATAACCAAGTGTTATTACATCACTTATGATGTCATAGATAGTGTATTTAACTGATGATTTGAGTATATGGTATTTTACTATATTTCACTATTCATCGAAAATTTAAGAATTTCAGAAAAATACCAAAAATTCACCCTAAACATTTTTAAATGTGTATAATTCAAAAATAAACTCCATTTTTTGAAAATAATTTTCTAAATATTATTAATTTAGTTTTTAAATAAAATCACAATTTATTTAATAATTAACAATTTAATTCTATAACTACTCTTATATCACATTGAAGAATTAACCAAGATGTCATTAACATAAATCCTTAAGAAAATGAAATAATAATACAATTTACTATTCATTGGGTTCATATTAATATACATAATGGTATGTTACTATTCAATAAAAAACAATTTGGTACCATTTGACTTTAAATAACTTAGTAAACACAATTGTAGAAGGATGTTTTTTGAAATTCCAAACATAGAAGCAGAAAAATTATGTTTAAAGAATAGTTATAAATATCTAATTAAAAAAGTTTCATGTATTTAAATTTATTTATTTTTTAAAACCTTGAGATATTACGATATCCCCCACCTTCTGAAATTTACATCCTCACAATTTTATTTACTCATTAAACAAGTGTGGTTATCTTTCCTCATAGCATTTTCAGACTCCCATGTTATTTCTTTAACCATGAGGCATCTCCACAAGACCTTTACCTAGTGGATTACCTTATTATGCAATACTTGTTCTCTTCAATCAAAAATTTGAACTGTTTTCTCTTCATAAGAAAGGTTCTCTTCAAGCTGAACTATTTCTGGGCTCAAGACATGAGATCAATTTGGAACTTACTTCCACAACATCAAAACATGGAAAACATTGTGTACCTGAGATAAATTCAGTGGAAATTCTACTTGGTATGCAACTGGTCTAACTTTCTCTACGATTTCAAAAGGACTAATGAACCACAAACTTAGCTTTCCTTTCCTACTAAAATGCATCACACTTTTCCAAGGAGAGATTTTAAGGAAAACATGGTCACCTACCTCAAAAGAGAAGTCTTTCCTTCTATTATCTGCATAACTTTTTTGCTTTCTCTGAGATGTCCTCAGGTGCTACTGGATCATCTTCACTTTTTCAACCAATTCCTCTACTAATTCTGGTCCCATCATCTTTCTTTCCCCGACTTCATCCCATAAATCTATAGTTCAACACCACTTCCCATACAATGCCTCAAAAGGTGTCATCTGTATTCTAGAATGAAAACTGTTATTATAAGAGAACTCAAATAAATAAATATATTGATCCAAACTTCCCTATTATTCCATCAAACAATCTCGAATCATATCCTCCAAATTCTAAATCGTTTTTTCTGACTACTTATCTTATTGAGGATGAAAATCTATACTGAAATTTTATTATGTTCCCAACGAATTCTGAAGCCCCTTCCAAAATTTAGAAGTGAACCTAGGATCCCAATTAGATATAATTGAATGTGGAACTCCATGTAACCTAATAATTTATTTAGAGTGCAGTCGAGAAAGCTTATTCAAAGACATTGTATCTCGAATATAAATAAAATGTGTAGATTTAGTTAGTTGATCAAGAACAACCCAAATTGCATTGTTACCTAGAGAATTCTTAGGTAGTCCCACCATGAAGTCCATGGATATATTCTCCCATTTCTACTCTGGAACTGGAAAAGGATGAATCATCCCCTTTAATAACTGCTTCTCTACTTTAACCTATTGACATGTCCAACATTTCATGGTAAACTTAAAAATATCCCTTTTCATTCCATCCCACCAGAAATACTCTTGAAGGTCTCTTTACATCTTAGTACTTCCAAGATGAACTGAAAATAGAGAACTATGGGCTTCACACAATAATTCTATCTTCAACTGGGAATAACAAGGCACACACTACCTTTTACCAAATCTTAAAACACAATCTTTATCAAGGTTGAATTCTATAAACATACCCATTTTTACCAATTATACCTTTTTATTTAGCACATGGTCTTCCTTCTACGCTTTTTTAATTCTATTTGATAATAATGACTGCACTAAAACCTGAAAAAAAAACAGATATATTTCCTACACCAACAACTTCTAAGACTAAATTCATCAAATCAATAATCAATGGTTCATGTTCCAAACATAACATGGTTAATGGTGCATGATTTTTTCAACTCAAGGCATCCACCACTTTGTTTGTTTTTCATGGATGGTAATTCATTGTACAATAATAATCCTTTATCAGTTCAAGCCATCTTCTCTACCTCATGTTTAATTCCTTCTGAGTAAATATATACTTCAGACTTTTATAGTCAATATATATTTTACATGTGGCTCTGTATAAATGATGCCTCTAAATTTTCAACTAAAAAACCATATCTTCCAATTACAAATCAAGTGTGGGATAATTTAACTCATGAGGTTTTAGTTTTCCTGAAGAAAAAGAAATTGCTTAATCATTTTTCTCCAGATCACAACCAAGTCCCTTCAATGAAGCGTCACTGTAGATAAAAAATCACCATTTTGAGAAGGCAAGGACAAAAGTGGGGCATTCACCAATCTCTTCTTCAGTTCCTAAAAAAAACATCACATTATTCAGTCCAAATAAATTTAACCCCTTCTCACATTAACATAGTTAGTGGGCTATATAACTGTGAAATTGTTTTTACCAAATGTTGGTAATAACCTGCTAATACAATAAAACTATGAATCTCTATAACATTTGTGGTTCTTGTCCTTTCATCAACCACTTTTGTTTTGGAAGGATCAACAGTTATTCCATCCTTATTTATAATGTGCCCCAGAAAAGAAATATTTTTCAACCAAAAATCACACTTTCTGAATTTTCAATACAGTTTCATTTCCATTAAGGTTTGTAAAACAACCCTTAGAAGTTTCTCATGCTCCTCTTTACTATTAGAAAAAAATATAATTTCATCAATAAAAACAATCATAAACATATCCAAGAACTCAAGAAATATTCTATTCATAAGATCCATGAATACATTAAGTGCATTAGTTAACCCAAATGGCATACCAAAAAATTCATAATTCCCATATCTAGTACAAAAAGTTGTTTTTGGGATGTCATCCTTCTTCACCTACAGCTAATGGTATCCAGATATCAAGTCAATATTGGAAAATTATTGATCTTCCTGGAGCTAATAAAACAAGTCATCGATATGAGGAAAATGATACTTGTTTTTATTAGTGGGGTTTTTAAAGGCTCTATAATTAATATAAAGTCTCATGGAACTATATTTCTTTCTAACAAACAAAATAGGAGCACCCATGGTGAAGTTCTAGGATGAATGAATCCTTTATCAAGAAAATCATGAAACTGATTTTTAAATTCAATATGTTTCATTTCAGACATTCGATATGGGGGTTTTGAAATTGGCTTGTATTTGGGAACTAAGTCAATTGTGAATTAGACTTCCTGATTAGGTATGACATTAGGTAACTTATCAGGAAAAACATCATGGTATTCATTTACCTCTGTCACATCATTAATCTGAACAGTTCCCTTGTTTTCAACAATACGATAAAGATAACTTTAATTTACATATTTCAATAGTTTCTCAGCTTCCTGATATGTTATCAATTGTATGGGTTCATTCTTTTATACAAACTGAAAATCTTTCTAAAAAACAACTTCTTTAGCTCTATAGTCAATATTAGAAGGATAAACATAAATCCAATCCATTCCCAGAATGACATCAAACTCTACTAAGGGAAAATCAAAAAGTTTTTCTAGTATATACTTTCCATGAACCATAATTTAAAGATTCTTATAATTCCTCTTTGTTATAATATTTTCCCCAAGTGTTTTAACAATATGTTCTGGTCTCATTTGTTGAGGTGATATTTCCAATTTAGCATAAAATTTATCAGAAATAAAGAAATGTGTAGACCCCATATCAAACAAAACTTTAGAAAATTATAAGTAAACAAACAAAGTACAGGATATAACTTCATTGGGTGGGCCGACATCTGCTAACGTAGTTGTAAAGGATCTTACTACACTTTTCTACTTATATTTTGGATTCTTTGCATCCTTTGTATATCTCTTTGGGCAGGAATTTTCATATGAGCCCATCTCTCCACATTTAAAACAGTTAATATTTTTCTTATTAGGATTATTCTTAGGATCATTTTTATTACAATATCGAGCCATATGTCAAAATATACAACATCAAAAACACTTCCCGATTTTGGTAAGGAATTCCCCAATGTGATTATTTCCACACTTTTCACAAATAGGAAGTTGATTTTTCTTACAATCATATTTATTTATTTGATTCTTACCCATCATTTACTATATGGAATTATTCTTCTCCTTGTTTTCAAAATGAATGTGATCATCCGCAAACTCTATCTCTACCCTCTCATTGCATCGGAAAAGTTTCTCATAAATTTTTAATTCATGGGAGGCCTACACCCTTAAATATATTTTCTTCAATCTAGAGTAAAAGTGGATGATCTTTTTATCAAGAACTAGAATAATATTTAGATCATACCTTGATAGTTGGGTTAAGTTTTCTTCATACATATCCACTAAATCTTCCTCCTTTTACTTCAAATCATGGAATTTCTTCTCCATCTTAATTCGCACCATCTTCAAAAAATATTTCTCAAGGATAATAATTTTAAATTCATCTCATTATAAGACATCAATATCCTCTCTATCCCTGATATTATTTAACATTGACCACCACTAATCAGCTTCACCTTAAAAATGATAAATGGACAGGCTTATCTTTTTTTTATCTAAACATCCCTTAACATATAATATATTTTCAAGGGCTTTAATTCATCCTTAAACAGCTATTGGGTCAGAAGATCCATTAAAAGAAGGAGGGGGTTAGCTCAAAAAAATTTCCATTATTGTCATGTTCTATTGTGGTACCTCTGGTTTTTATCTTTCATGGATTCCACCACCATTTATTTCTTTCATTATATAATCCATTACTATCACAAACTACTCGGTTCAAATCCCTACCATTTCGTGCTGTAGATTCAGAAGGATGTCATTTTGTTGGTGCCTCTCCTCTTCAGCTTCTCTATTTATTCTACGGGAAACCATTCTAAACAAACATATCTTAGTCGAAAAAACATGGTAATATTTAAATGCAATAACATTTAAAATTAATCATAGAGTAAAAAATCATTTATGGTATTATATTGACATCATCCTAGCCCCTAAAGTTATCTAAACCATCCCCTGATACTAATTATAAGGACTTAGCCATATTACGTTAAAAAATATTGAATTTAGTCAAGAAATTAATTCCTTTCACATTGAGGATATTTTGAATTTTAGATATTTAGAGATTTGGTAAATAATACATTTATAACATCCTATATCAATACAATGTGGAAACTATATAAATAGTATTCATTTATTCCAAAATATAAAACATTGGAAATAAAACATGATTAATTTGATAGTTCTTCAAACATTTAACTTGGATTTATTATTTGTCTTAAACATCCTTATAACCTATGAAAATCATTTTAAAAACATGGTATGGGCCCAAAAAGTTCAATAAGGGATATAAAAATTAGTAAAGAACACGTTAGTCCATGAAAACTTGTAACAAATGAAATCATTTTCAAGAGACAAACTTATTACCCATATATACTTACTTTGTGAAAAATAATATTTAAACAAGATTCCCACATTCCATAAGAACATAAATATAACAATAAATGTATATTGGGTAATTACTTATATAATCCTATAACCCTCTCAACTACCTTATAATTTTTAACCCTTATAGCTACCTTAGAATTTGTGTAACCATTGTTGTTAGACTTGGAGTAACCATATGGCCGACCTCCAACATACACATACCCAATGCATTGGAGGGGGATATAGGTCCCACATTTCATCATAATCAATTACCAATAACCAAAATACAATATAAACATTTCTTTTGAATTTTGTAAAACAGAATTTTAAAATGGGTTTTTAAGAGAAAAGTCCCTTATAAATATCATATAATTGAAGTGAGACTTAATAGATTGGATGTATTCTGTATATACACTGTAAATATGCATAACTAAATAGAATATTAACGAAATTAATCTCAAAAGAAATTTCAATACCACATAAATACTAAAGTAGAATGTTAACCCAAAGAATGGAAATCGAGTTTTGAATTCCCTTACCTCAGGTTTTCCTTACATAAAACGTGTTTAAACCTCTAGTATAATTGTTAAAATAATGTTATTAATATCTTAAAGAAAAAAAATTATATTTATAATACCATATATTATCATTTAATTGCATCATTTCACCCTTTAATGGTTAGTATTTTGTTCCTTGCATTGTTTTGGGTGGGTTTTTTACCTAATTTCCTTGATCTGTTTATGATGAATATTCTTGTCGATTGGAAGTAAAATTTTAGAATTTTAATGGAGTGGTATTTAAATATTTCTAGATTTATAAATTATACAATTTATCATTTTTAATTCTATCATGAGGATGATTTATGAGCTAAAACATTATTCATATTTGTTTAGGTTATTTTGGCGATTCTTCGATCGTAAAGAACTCATTTTGTTTCATAAATTAATAATATGTGTAAAAAATGATTCCAGAACCTGAATTAATATATAATACATAAATTATTATCTATTTCAACCATAAAAATGGTTTCATGACTAGTAATGAATAAAGTAAATGAAATTGAAATCACATCGCCCACGATGTTGGTAAATCGACACATCACGGATGGTGGTTTAATTTTTTAAATAAGTTGGTGAAGAGAAGAATTATAATGGTGAATCTTACATAAAAATGATAATATCTAGAATATGTAAGATACTGTATCATTCATTCCTCTTGGATAATGGGAGGTGAGGATATAAGAAGAATAGAAAAGAAAATGAAAAGAAAAGAAAGAAAACAAAAGAGGATGTTTACCTCTTGATCTCTTCTCCATGAGATCCTTCTTAAGGCCTTTGGTTTTGGCCTTTTGGTGAGACCAGTAGATCCATGACGTGGGTAAGATTCTTGGGAGGTGTATTGGGAAGAACTTAGGTAAGTCTCAATGCTTTAGAGGTGTGGGAGGAAGAGGGGAATGAGGGGGTATTTATAGTGGAGGAGAGGAGGTATTTTACATTATTTTAATCATTATTATAATATTTTTGCTCAATACTAAATAATATTAATTTATGTGACCCAAAAATAGTAAATATGGAATGTTATTTCAAAACAAGTGGTATTAAATCACTTATGATGTCATAAATAGTGTATTTAAATGATAATTTGAGTATATGGTATTTTACCATATTTCACTACTCATCAAAAATTCAATAATTTCAGAAAAATACCATAAATTCACCCTTACCATTTTTCAACATGTATAATTATAAAATGACCTCCATTTTTTAAAATATTTTTCTAAATTTTATTAATTTAATTTTTAAATAAAATCATACTTTATTCAAAAATTAACAATTTAATTCTATAACTGCTCTTATATCACATTGAAAAAATAACCAAGATGTCGTTATATTAAATAATTAATAAGATAAAATAATAATAAAATTTACTATTCATTAGGGTCATATTACTATTCATATTACTATTCATAAGGGTATGTTACTATTCATCAAAAAAAATTTGGTTCTATCAGACTTTATAAAACTTACTGAACACAAGTGTAGATGAACGTGTTTGGAAATTCAAAACATAGAAGTAGAAAAATTATGTTTAAAGGTTACTTATAAATATCTTATTAAAAAAAAGTTTCATTTATTTCATTTTTTTTTAAACCTTGGGGTTTTATAATTGGCTTTTTTTGCGCATGAATTCTTGGAAAGATTTTTTCTTATGTGTGAATTAATTTAACATTATATTATACACTCTTATGCATGTGCACACTTGTTAAGGACACATTGGTGGTGTCCTTCTAACTCTTTGTATTTACACCTTAATCGATCATTTCAATGCGCTTATAGATTTCATGACTCGTGATCGAGTAAAGTAGAAGGGCCATATGGTGGATGGTTGATTAGTAGAGAATGGAGCTAGAGTAGGCTGGAACAGAATTCGGAGGACCCATAGATGTTTATTTATTTGTTTATATTCTTATGTATATTTTACAAACTTTCTAGATAGGAATTCCATATTGGGATCTATTTATTTATATGGAATGTTTATTTCACTATTAGTCATGATTACTTTCATTATTTATTGTTATTATTGTTTATTTATTAATGTGTTATGACTCGATACATAGGGTATAGTCTCCCCACCATCGGAATTAGACCCTCACATCTAGTCGGCAGCCTCTTGCATACATAGAGGCATGAATGAGGTCACATAGAATCCTGATAGACTCAGTAGTTTGAGTCAATATGTTACATTTTATATAATATAAATAACTTTAATGGTGTTAAGTATTGGGAAACAAATTATTTTTATAATAATATTTTTATTATGATAAATCACATTTATTTCTCATGAAAAATAAAATATTTATTCATAAATCATGAGTGAAATTTATAAGGAATTTATAAATTACTTTTATAAGGCTAAATTATAATGTGTTATATACTTAAATTTATGAATTATTGGCAATAAATTGAGTTTTATTTGGTTAAATTAAAATATGAGTTATTAAAGATATTATTTAGATAAAAAAAAGTGTTTTTATGATGTTTTTAAATATGGCTTAAATGATGTTTAATATTATGATAATTAGATTATGAAAATAATATAAATAATAGAAATTTGGTTATAAAATGTTTACAATTCATAATAATATCATATAATATGAAGTATTTCATATATGAAGAGGGATTTAATATTTTTATATAAAAAATTATTTAACATCTATAATGTTTATTTGAATTAAAATATGCTTATAATATTATTTTATTTATGAATTATTGATAATTTTTTATCTCAGATTAAAATTTACAAAATTTTAATTTATTTAAATGTTATTCCTTACTTAATTCATGTTTATATGTTTTTTATTGAATATGAATAATTTTTATGATTTATTTATGTAAAAAATTACTTCTAGGAGATAGATCCTTTCATTACATTCTAGGTATGAATCTATAAAATTTAGTTTCCCATCTACATAGTCCTGAATTTGTTTTAAAGTTATGATCTTTAGAATAGTTGTTTAATATAGTTTGTTATCATTAGTTATTAGAGATATAATTAACAAAATTATATCTTGATTAAAGTATCATAGGGGAGAGGGGATTGGGATCAAAGTAACCAATAGTATGGAGACTCTTGTTCAAGAAAGGTGAGTGGTTGAAAATCTATCACTCAAGGCTTAATCATGTTGAGATTAACAATATCATATAAATATATTCCTTTAAATGAAAATTTCATGCACCTTATATATAATTATTCATTTGGATATGTATGAATATACTTGGATTATGATTTTGGGTAAGTGATACAAATATTTGGGTTGTGCAAAGAGATACACATTAATGTGGTCAAACACATTAATTTGGTGTATGGAAAAAAGATTAAAAAAATTGATGTATAAGAATAATTCATACAAAATTGAATAAAACATGAGAAGAAAAAATATTTAATTATATGTGAATAGATATAAATTTCATATGATTATGATTTATATTAAGTTGGTGATACTTTTAAGAAAATCCATTAAATACTAATTCTGATATTCCTTTCATTACAACACTTGTTAAGACTTCAATAATTCAACTCGGTAGTTTCACACCAATGTGGGGTTCTCTTAGATTATATTATATAAGTAAAGTAAGCAATGAAAAACTATATATTATACAATCTAGTAGTTTAATCCAAAAGTTTGATTCCCTTTGATTATATTTTTTTATCATTTCTAACATTTTCTTTAGGTTTTATTTAGCAGGGAAACATTGGTGATTAGGGTACTCATGGAATATAGTTGAGTTTATCCATATAATGGATTTGGATGAAGAGTTATCCACTCAACTATCCTAGAATCAAAACTTTTATGAGTGTGATTATTTTCTATCTAAATAATCATATTTTATTTAAGCGATACTCGATGAATGTCGGGATAAAATATGGGTCTTGGATCACTAAATAGATATGGTATATGAGGTAATAAATTTTTGAGGGTGAACTATCATTAAAAATCCCTGATGAAAATATATAAAACATGATACTCATATGATAAAATCTTCTATCATATATAAATAACATCATCATCAAAGATAACATTAACTCGATAAAGGATAAGAATAATTTAAGAAACTCCAAAGGTTGTTAACATAAGAAAATCACTTAAGAAAAAGAGATTCTATGTTTTAAAGTAATTCCTTACAAATAATCCAAACTATTGATGATTTTATATGGATGAATCTAATATGATTATGTGAAGAGTATAATGATTCTCATAAGGTTTTTTGCATTCTTTTTCTAGTTATGGAATTTATCCTATTTTATTTGATGAAAATGTTTTGACAAATTGGATAAATCCAAGAAAATATTTCCCAATGTTGTCAAGTTTCCGAAATAGATGATCTAGGCATGTGTTTTTAAGGTTATAATGTTGTATAGATAGTAAATGTGGGTGAATTTTAAAACTATAAGAGGAAAATTTATGTTGTAGAGTAAAATAATGATTCTTTAAATAGCCATTTGAGGTCATTTGAAACATGTGGGTATTATCATGAAGGATTGATGAATCCATAAGATGGAATTTTCAAGATACATGGAGAATATTTAGGTAAATCCATTGAATTCCAATTTAAGGTATCAATGTTATAGAAATTAATTCATTGTATTTGAAGTATATTGTTATTAAATATATATTTTATTGTTGTTGTAAATACATGGGATTTAAAAATCAAGGTAATAATTGAGATATATTATCGTTTTCATTCAATTGATAAAGAAAATAGTTTCTACTTCAATGATTTCAATCTAATAGAGTTTAACAAGATTGTATGACTCTTTGTAAAATGCTTTTATCTTTATCGTCTTTATCTTATCTTATACAATAATTTTTTTTAGAAATATTTAATTTAAATTATTTTAAATATTTAATTGCATACACATGATTTTTGAGGCACCGGATTCTATAATATTTTTTAAGAATGTAAGGATAAGAAAAATTTATCCATGATAAAAGTGATTTATCCATACATTAGTTATAATATGAGAAAAAAAATTCATCCACACTCTAATGGTATATTTTAAATAATTATCTCATTTTCTAAAAACACATATATTTTATGAAAATAATATTTTATTTGTTAAATATTACATCTATAAGAAAATAAGAGTTATTTACTATAAAAATTGGGTTGTAAATCATATAAATATATTCTAAATATAATATATTATTATGAGGATAGTGGGAGTATATTTGAACCTATAGAAGTTAAAAATTAACAACTAAAAAGTTCTAGTTGTTTAACATGATAGTTAGAATCAAAATTTCCTAATAGATTATTCCAGTTAAATTGAATGTCATATTATATTAAAGATGATAAGGATGTGATGGTAAATAATAATGATAGTAGTTGCAGTGATTTCAATAAACATTTTGGATGGAATAGGGTTACAAAGATAATGATGTCAATCTTATAAAGTGTTATACATTGAAAATAGAGTTTAACATCATAACATTTAAAGTTACATAGATTAAGAGGTTGAATATTTTCAGATATTTAAATGTTAGTAATATGATTCAGAAGTCTAGCTATTATTTAAACAAGATTCATTCATAAATCATTCCTTTTCTCATTTTTAGTGGTAGAATTCTATTATATGTTCATGAAGAGGTATTTTAGGAAATACATATAGATGTAATGGGTTAATAAAACTATTATTATAAGAGAAATGTGAGGGTCATATAATTTTTATTGGTATTGGATACTTAATATATTTTTATAATAGTTGTATAATATATCATGGTTTTATAATAAAATAAACATCCTTTTATCATTCATTTATGAGTTCTACGATTTACTTTACACAGATGATTAAATAATAATATCCCCTCGAAGTACAACATTCATTTGTCCCAAATCTATTACCATCATAGAGTATAATGGGTTGTTATGATATGTTATGGTTAGAGTTAATATATTATTTACTCATTATATCTAGTTTTATATGACATATGAAAAATTATATTCCTGAGGTAATAAGTAGAGACTTATTACATGGATTTACTAGATAATTTATATCTCATGTAATGTTATATGGTTATTGATGTACTTTGGTATGTGTGCTTATTATCAATTCTTCTTACCTAAGGTTGTAGATATACCTAAAAAGTGAATTGTTATAATTTGATACCTTACATATGAAATTAAAAATAAACTAGTCTAATTAGGGTTAGTTGGGTATGATGTTGATCATATCATCGGTTGGATTGAAACCAATATGGTATTTTTCACCTGTTTGAGGAATAAAAAAATTTATCCCTTGATTACATAAGACTGAGGAATGCTTAGCCATGCTAAGTTTGGTCACTGATGATATTATTAGATTCTTGGATGAGTGAAATGATACATCCATGACATATTTTAAAGGTATTTTTAATTTAATTTCCTTTATTGATTTGTTTTGGGAGTTTCCCATACATTTTTTGAGGAATGGGTGAGTTTTCCTCATTTGGGCCAACACGTGAGCCCAATTCAAGATTTAAAAATAATTTTTTTTCCACTATAACTCCTTCATTTTTCAAAATGTTTCATCCATTCCAATTCCTACTTGGTCTCCCCTAACCTATTAACACAACCATATTAATTTTAACCATTTATGAATCTATAATCATGGTGGATTTGGGTTTTTATTTAAGGGATTGGGCATCCCTAGAAGCCCATTTCCTATTCTAAAAATGAATATTGTTTATTTAATAACTTTTTAATTTTTTAGTATTTTTTGGTGATTACACCTCCCACTTGAAACTAACATCATTAGGCGTGACCCCATTACCTTTCACCCATTTTTTGAGCTTATTTTCATTGCTAATTAGGGGATACATTCGTAGGTGTTCATAAATCGTCCAAATTTGAAGAGGTAACTTCTTTCTTTCATAACTCCTTCATTTTTCATGATTTTCCCCCATTACAGTTCTTACATGATCTCATAATCATTTTTTGAAACTCCATTGAATTTTTTGGTGTTTTAAATTTTAGATACTAGTGTATTTGTGGAGATTTCTTCAAGATCCCTCAAGTAATTGGGTCTCCTTCACTCTTCTTTCATTTTACTTAGGGTTTCATTCGATTACAGTAGGGTTTCCTCCATTATCCTTGAGGTTACTAATGTAAAAAAACTTTTGTTTCTAACCTAGGGTTTATCTTTGGGTTTTCTTAGTCCAATATTCTGATTTTAGGTTCAATCTACCTTCCATGAGTTGTGGCGGTGGTGCGATTGAATTTTCACACAAACGATTCAAGGGTTTTCATTAATTTGGTAGGTGATTCCATGTGTATGCAATTTATCTTAATTGTAATTTTGTGTTTATGATATTTTCATGTTCATTTAATTGTATTATTACAACAAAAAATGGTTTTAGTGGAGTTTATAATGTAAATGAATTTTTAGTTCCAATTTTATGTGAAATTGGGGGGGTTCCTAGAAATCTTTTAAGGGTTAAATTTGGTCTTCCCTATAAATACATAGTTTATTTTATTGAAATGTAATAGGGATCCACATAATGTTTGTAATGTTTAACCCTTTTGTTTGTTTATATGAAATTTGTTTTTAATGGTGTTCATTGAACTTGTGAACTGTAAGTGCCATGTTTGTTTAAAAATGGAAGTTTTACAAAGATAACATCTATTCATTCACATGGGGCTGCCCTAAAATTAATTTTTTGGTTTCTTTGAAATTTATTAGGGCTTTTATTTCTTTTTTTGAGACTTTTTAGTATGCACATGGTATTTAAAGTGGGGATTTCAAAGTGTTTTGGGTGCAAAACAATGCGGGATTTTTGAGGAATCGTTTTATTAAAAATAAAAGTGTTTTATTATGTGTTTTAAGTGTTTTAAAATGTGTGTATATACTATACTGATTTTATGTGACCATTAGTTGTTTAGTATATGAAAATTTATTTGTTTATCATGTTGAAATAGTTTGATCACAAAGGGAGAAGCCCGGGTACCTAGGTGGGGCGGATATGTACCAGTACGGCTAGTGGACCGAATGGGTTTTGTCCCTATTTCACTTATAATTTCGATAATGGATATTCAAAATAAACAATATGGATGATTATTTGGGACCACTAGGTTATGGGTATGTTCCCAACTAGTGTCTTGTGCACGAGAACAGATTTTACTATGGTTACTTTACACCGAGGTATGAGGTACATGGGGCCCGAGACTATCTACTGCCTAGGGGTGTTCCCAATTTCATTTCTCATTGGATTTGTGGTATTTAACATTGTATTAGGGTGTGTTTGGAATTATAGTATATTATCTAACATGACTATTTAAATGTGTTAAAATTCTGAAATTTTTAGCTTGAAAACTGTTTTCAATTGAAAATTTCATTTCTTGGAATTTGTCACCGCTTTTCTTTGCATATTAAAACTGCTTGCTTTTTCACCTTGTATTGCATGCACTTTTTTATCATTTGGTGGTATACTATTGTTCTTAGTCTCACACCATACTCACACCCCTTGGGTGTATGTAGACTTTACTATGCTTGACTCAGGTAAAGGAAAGGCTTTGGGTGATGGGGGTTCGGGGTGTTAGTTCCCATCCTTGGGGCAGAGTTGTGGAGACGATTTGTGGGTGAAGAACCCTTATCGTGTGGAGTCCATGTGGATGTATTGATTCTTTTTCTATTTGTATTTGGACCCTTTTACTATATTCAAAGACATTTATTCAATCCTTGTTTTTTCTTAAGACTTTTTTGGGTGAAAATTTCAGATTTATATTATGGATTGTTTTTAAGGTTTTTTGTTTTCATACATAGGTAAATAGTTCCCAAACCTAATTTTTTGATACCTGAGAACTTGTTCATGCTATTTGGGATATAGAACATCATTCGGGACTTTCCATAGGCTATGTTTGGTGTCGGTATTGGTGGCGACCAGATTTGGTTCGCGACAAAATGGTATCAAAGGAGATTAATGTTTTTGGGTTATATTAATATTTTGGAATAAGTCGGGATAGAAAGGAGCTAGTACAATTGGGGATTGGGGTTTCCATTTTGATTAGAGTGTATGGCCCTCACCACTTATGGCAGGCCTTGATTCACTAGGTTATATTGGAATTGTCTGATTGACTTCACATCCAGGTGAGACGTGTGGGCTGCAAACCACACGTGGACACTGGGTGGGGGTGGAGTAGTTGTTTCTTTTATTATAGAAATGTGTTTAGTTTATGTATATTTGATGTATTGGATTAAAATTTTCATAATTGTGGTAGTGATTATTGTTTTGTGACTATTGCATTTTGTAGCAACTTGCCTCCACAGAAAGCTCCCACACGCCCACAGGAGGAAGCCGAAGAGAGTTATCCCACACCGATTGATTAGAGGCAAGTCAAGGCTATGGTCCAGGCAGTCCAATATTTGGGATAGGGGTCAGCTCCTACTCTAATTCCTATTAGGGAAGAAGATATGGGTCTCAGAAAAGATAAATCATAGGAGTTTCTGAAAAACAAGCCTCCTATCTTCTGAGGTAGCTCAGAACCCCAGGATGTAGACGAATATCTAAAGAACATCCATTGTATGTTTTAGTTCCTAGAAACACCAGAGGAGTTCAAGTTGAAGTGTGCCTCATTTCTATTGGAGGGTCCAAGCCATAAGTGGTTGGAGTCAGTGCTTCCGATTGGGAAGAATGAGCAGATGTGCTGGGGATATTTCAAGGTCATCTTAAATTAACAGTACTGCCCTGTGGTCTTGGAATATGCTAGGTCCCAAGAGTTTATGGACCTTGTTTAGGGGAACATTTCCATGATGAAGTACGCCATCCATTTCACTGATTTGGTTCATTATGCCCAAAAAACTGTCTCGAATGAACAATTGAAGGCCCAAAGGTATAAGAAAGGCTTGCGACTAGAGATATACTCCCAGGTCTTCTTGTTAAAGATGAGGACCTATGCTGAGGTTATTGATCGGGAGTGTATGGTGGAGATTGATCATAAAGTCAGGGATGGTTTTTCTGGAACTGCGTCAGCAGTGGGCAATGGAATCTCTTCAGATAAGAAGAGAATGCGAGAGGATTAGGAAAAGAAGGGAGGTGGAAATTCCGGACACTCCTTAAGGCAGTTTTCATCTGGGTATTTTGATGCGAGATTAGTCCTGTTCCACCAGTGTGGGAAACTGGGGCACATCTGACCAGAATGACCACTTCCTATGAAGCCTTGTTACCAGTGTGGAGGTATGGGTCATATTTAGTGATTTTATGGGGTGGCACGTCCACTTCTGAGTGGGGTAGGTTTTGTGGATTCAAGAAGAGTTCCAGCACATTCAGATCCATTGAGGATGGGAATATCTTGTTTTGGTGGTTGTGGTAGTAGGGATGGGACATCTTCTAGGTAGATCCAGTTCAAGACACATCCATAGTCTAGCGGTCATCCACAGGTAGAGACTAAACATCTCCATGCAGTGGAACAGGCACCAGCAATATCAGAGGCGAGACCGTTGATAGTTTGAGGTACCATTTTGATCGCATATCCTATAGTCTCTGCTATTTTTGATACTGGTGAATCTATTTCAATCATTTATTCCCATTTTGTGGACATGCTGAATTTTCCAACCGAGTTTTTGTCTTTTGTGATGGAGTTGGTGACGCCGCTTGGAAAGGAGTAGGGTCTCAGGTGCCCATCGTGTGCACTTTCCATGTCTGGTGCTGAGATGGAGTGGGACCTCTTGGTCATAGATATGGAACTATTTGATGTAATACTCAGAATGGATTGGCAAGTACACTTCTAGGAACACATCTATTACTACATGTGGCGTGTTTCTTTCACGGCACTTGATGGGAGTCGTCAGGTTTTTTGTGAAGAATGGGATCCTTGGTTAGGTTTCATAGGACCTCCACTCCCAGATTTGGGAAGTATTATCTTAAAATTGTTGTTTCTCTCACTATAGGACATTGTTTTTTCCCCTAAGTGTTCACTAACTCATGTAGTGAATGAGTTTATGAAGGTATTACCAAATGATTTTTCAGGTTTTCCCTCGAAACGGTATGTTGAGTTTTCGATTGATCTGGCACTAGAAACACAGCCAATATCTCTTCCCTCTTATTTCATGGTTCCCACCGAGATGATGGAATTAAATATATAGTTGGAAAATTTAGAATCCAAAGTATTTATTTGCCCAAGTGTCTCTCCTTGGGTCGCTCCTGTGTTGTTTGTGAAAAAGGCTGATGGATCTCTCTGGTTGCGCATTGACTACCGGAATCTGAATAAGGTTAAAATTAAGAAAAAATACCCTTTTCCAAGAATAGATTATTTTTTTGATTATTTAAAGGGGTAAAAGTGGTTCTCAACTATAGAATTGTGTTCAGGATATCATCAACTCAGGGAGAAGGAGCCAGATATCCCAAAAATAGCCTTTTGAAGCAGGTATGGACACTTTGAGTACTTGTTCATGCCCTTGATATTGACCAATGCTCAAATGGTATTTATGGAACTCATGAATAGGGTGTTCCACCAGTATCTCTATTCCTTTTTTGTGGTGTTCGTGGATGACAATCTAGTATACTATGGCTCTGAGTAGGAACATGAACATCACTTGCAGATTGTTTTGGGAACCTTGTGGGATTACTGCCTCTATGAAAAGTTGTAAAAGTGAACTTTCTTGATTAGGGAGGTGAAATTTTTTGGGTAATGTGATCTTAGAGTAGAGGATTTCAGTGGACCCTGAGAATATTAGAGCGGTCATGCCATAGGATCAACTGAAGAATGTGTTTGATATTTGGAGTTTCCTTATCCTAATTGGTTATTACAGGCAATTCGTTCGAGATTTATCTCATCTTGCTTCACTTATAACTACATTCACCTAGAAAGGGGTTAAGTTTGTATGGGCCCCAAAATTTTAGGCATCATTTGAGGAGCTAAATCGGCGGTTTACTACCTCTCCATTGTTGATTTTTCTTGAGGTCGGGATGGGGTATGTGGTCTATTGTGATACTTCAGGTATGGGTCTTGGGTGCGTGCTTATGTAGGATGATCATGTGGTGGCATATGGATCTCGCAAACTCTGAACACACAAAAAGAATTACCCAATCCATGACTTGGAATTGGAAGTGATGATGCATACTTTTAAGACCTGGCATCACAACCTCTTAGGCAAGAATTTTTTGGTCTACTCCGATCACAAAATCTTGTCATATATCTTCTTGTAGAAGGACCTAAACTTGAGGTAGCGTTGTTGGATTGAGTACCTGTAGGGGTTCGACTTTAACATTTTCTATACCCCTGGAAAGGGTAATATGGTGGCTGACACCTTGATCAGAATAGTTCATGTGCAGGCTTTGACGAAGTCCAGTGATGAGTGGGTTTTGATGGGACTCATTTCTTAGATGCATGTGGAGACCAGGGAGCATAGTGGAGGTGCGTTCTTGGTGAGCCTCTAGTTGACTCCTTCTCTGTTGGATTTGATTTAGAGGGAACATCCTAGTGATGAGCTTTGTCAGTGGTCGAGCTAGTTTCTTCATGGTGAGGAGATGTCCTCTGATTGGTCGTCATCCCCAAAGGGCATCTAATGCTTTAAGGTCTGCTCAATAGTTCCATCATTTCTTTGGAAGGTGGTGATATAGGATAGCCACCAATCTCATTGGTTTGTCCATCCGACTACCACCAAGATGTATTATAATGTGTGACGATATTTCTGGTGTCCAAGTATGCGACGAGACATAGCGGACATTGTGTCGAGATATTACACGTGCCAACATGTGAAAAAAGAGCACCAGAGGCCCTCCGGTTTTCTCCTGTCATTACTCATTCCTACCTGGAAGTGGGACGATGTTACCATGGACTTCATTGTTAGATTGACTCATATGCCTCAGTGTAAGAATTCCATTTGGGTGGTAATTGATTATTTAACCAATTCATCCCACTTCATTCTGATAAAAAATATTGCTAAAGTTGATAAGTTGGGTTTTCTGTATCTTTCGGAGGTGATGAGACTCCATGGAGTTCAATCAGCATTTATATTATATAGAGACCCACCCTTCACTTCTCAATTTTCTAAATTCCTTTATAAGTCCTTGGGGTCTCATATTAATATTAGCATGACATACCACCCTCAGAAGGAGGGTCAAACAAAGTGGGCGAATCAGATTTTGGAGGACATGCTTCATGCATGTGTCCTGGACTTTGGAGGGTCCTAGGATATCCATTTAGGATTGTTTGAGTTTTCTTATAATAATAGTTACCAATATTTTATTCTAATGGATCCTTTTGAGGTGATCTATGGTCGGCCTTATCCGTCCCATCTATGTTGGGATGAGGTAGATAAGACCTCACTCCTAAGGCCGAGTCTGGTGTATGAGATGTCTAGGAAGGTCAAGTTGATCAGGCAGTGTTTATTGAGAGCTCAGAGTCACCATAAATCATATGTTTATTGGAGGCATCCAGACATAAAGTTCTCTATGGGTGATAGGTTATTCTTGAAAGTGGCCCCTCGTTTGGGCCATCATCGAATGGGGAAGCAAGGGAAGATGATGTCGCGATATGTCGGAGCTTTTGAAATCACCGAGAATATTGGAAATGTGCCTTATATGTTGGGATTACCTTCTTATTTGACATCCATCCATGACTTCTTCCATGTCTCCCAGTTGAATAAATACAACCCGGATCCATCCCATGTGCTGAGTTGGGAAGAACTAGAGATAAATCTTGACATGTAAGTTTTTGAGTGGTTAGTGAAAATAATGGACTCCCAGGAGAAGGTGCTTTGAGGTAAGTATACTCTGTTGGTCCAGGTTCATTGTCATCATGGTAGTGATACACATGAGGCATGGGAGTGAAATTCTTGGGTTGAGGAAGAGTACCCATTCTGGTTTTCCGATCAAGCTTCATGTTGACTTTCCAGAGAAAAAATTCTTTCATGGTATGGAGAATTGTCACATCCATGAAATATTTTAAAGGTATTTTTAATTTAATTTCCATTATTGCATTGTTTTTGGGGTTTATCATGCATTTTTTGAGGAATGGATGAGTTTTCATAATTTGGTCCAAACCGTGAGCCCAATTCAATATTTAAAAATAAATTTTGTTTACTTTTTAACTCCTTCATTTTCAATATTTTTCATCCATTCCAATTCTCAATTAGCATAACCTGACCTATTAACACCCCCATATTAATTTGTCCCATTGATGAATCCATAATAATGGTGGAATTGGGTTTTTATTTAAGGGATTGGGCCTACCCGAAAGCTCATTTCCAGTTTTAAAAATGAATTTTTTTTATATTTAATAACATATTCATTTTTTACTCTTTTTCAGTTTTTCCACCTCCCACTCAAATCTAACATCCTTAGGCGCATCCCCATTACATTTCCCCCCTCTTTGAAGATTTTTTGAATTGTGAATAAGGGAATACCTTCATAGGGGTTCTTAAATCATCCTGATTTGAATAGGTAACTTATTTCCTTCATAACGCCTTCATTTTTTACTATTTTTCCCCCATTCTAGTTCCTACATGATCTAATCATAATTTTTCTAATCTAAATTGAATATTTGGACGTTTTAAAATTTAGATACTGGTGTATTTGGGGAGATTTATTCAAGATCCCTCAAGTAAGTGGGTCTCCTTCATTCTTCATTCATTTTTCTTAGGGTTTCATTCAATTTTATTATGGTTTATTCCCTTATCCTTGAGGTTCCTAATGTCAATAAACAAGGTTTTTGAAAATACAGTTTATATTTGGGTTTTATTGAACCAATATTCTGATTTTATGTTCAATCTTCTTTCCTTGAAGTGCGGCGGTGGTGCGATTGAATTTTCGCACGAAGGATTCAAGGGTTTTTGTTAATTTGGTTGGTGATTCCATGTGTATGAAATTTATGTGAATTGGTATGTTGTGTTTATGATATTTTCATGTTCATTGAATTTTATTATTTCTGCGAAAACTATTTTTCGTGGAATTTATAATGCAAATGAATTTTTAGTGCCAATTTTATGTGAAATTGGGGGGGTCTAGAAATTGTTAAATGGTTCAATTGGGGTTTCCCTATAAATACTTAGTTGATTTTATTGAAATGTAATATGGCATCACATAATGTTTTTAATGTTTAACCCTTTTTTCTGCAAAAGTGGGTTTTAATGGTGTTTGTTGAACTTATGAACTTTAAGTTCCATGTTTGTTTAAAAATGGAAGTTTTACAAAGATAACATTTCTTGGTTCACATAGGGCTGCCCTAAAATTGATTTGTTGGTTTCTTTGAAATTTATTTGGGCTTAAATTTCTTTTTTGGTGACTTTTGAGTATGCACATGGTATGAAATGTGGGGATATAAAAGAGTGTTGGGTGCAAAACAATGCGGGATTTTTTAGGTCACATAAAATCAGTACAGTAGCTATACACATTTTAAACCACTTAAAATCAAAGTGTTTTATTGTGTGTTTTAAGTGGTTTAAATGTGTATAGCTACTATACTGATTTTATGTGACCATTAGTGGTGTTTTATATGAAAATTGATTTTTTATCATGCTTAAATTGTTTGAGCACAAAGGGGGAAGCCTGGGTACCTAGGTGGGGCAGATATGTACTAGTACGGCTAGTGGACCATATGGGTTTTGTCCCTATTTCATTTAGAATTTGGATAAATACAACTCTAACTAAACTATATGGATGATGATTTGGGAAAACTAGATTATGTTTATGTTCCATACTAGTGGCTACTGCACAAGAATGGATTTTACTACAGTTACATTACATCGAGGTGTGAGGTATATGGGGCCCGAGACTATCTAGTGCCTAGGGGTGTTCCCCATTTAGTTGCTCATTGGATTTGTGGTATTTACCCCTGTATTAGGGTGTGTTTGGAAGTATATTACATTATCTAACATGAATATTTAAATGTGTTAACATTTTTAATGTTTTATCTTGAAAACCTTTTTCAATTGAAAGATTCATTTCTTGGAATTTGTCACCGCTTTTCTTTGCATATTAAAATTTCTTGCTTTTTCACCGTGTATTGCATGCACATTTGAATCATTAGGTGGTATCATATTGGGCTTAGGATCACACCCTACTTGCACCCCTTTGGTGTAAGTATACTTTATTATGATTGACTCGGGTAAATGAAAGGCTTTGGGTGATGGTGGGTTGGGGTGTTAGTTCTCATCCTTGGGGCGGAGTTGTGGAGACGACTTGTGGGTGATGACCCCTTATCGTGTGGAGTCCTTGTGGATATCTTGATGCTTTTTTTATTTTTATTTGGTCCTGTTGTACTATATTCAAAGACATTTATTCAATTTGGGATTTTTATTGAGACTTGTTTGGCTGAAAATTTTAGATTTATATTATGGATTGTTTTTAAGGTTTTATGCTTTCATACTAAGGTAAATCATTCCCAAACCTAATTGTTCGATACCCGGGCACTTATGCCAGCCCGTGGGGATAGGTAACTCCCTTTGGGCCTTTCCACGGGTCGGGTTTGGTGTCGGTATTAGTAGAGACCCGATTTGGTTCATGATAGGACAAGTGATATACGCATATTTATATGGATGACATGTGATGTATTCATCAACTTGGTTTATCATTTTCATAGAATCATAAAAATATAGGATATCCTATACTATATTGGCGTTTTTTCAAGTTTAGTGGTAAATTTATGTCATGGAAAAAAATAATTATATAGGTATAAATGTAATGTGTATGATATATATTTTTTTGGATATGTTCTTCTACTGATATGATTATTTTTTATAGTGATCACATAGACACCTTAGTAGTGTGAGTATCACTAATGCTTTTCTATAGGCTTCTTGTAACACCCAAAGATTTTTGTAACTATTCTCCACTAAAAAATGTATTATATATGATATCTTATGATATATGAAACACCATAATTATGTGAATAACATACTATTTCAATATAAAATGAAATAAATTACTAGTTTTCAAATAAAATTGATAAAATAAAAGACTTTTGAAAACAAAATAGGGATATTTCACTTAAGAAAAATCCATTAATTCTATAGAAACTATTTTGAACTATTTTTTTGAATTTTTATTTTTTTAAGATTTAATACTTTTTAGGAATGATATCGATAAAATATATTCCTTTAATAATTAGAAAAATTAATAAATAACATTAATTAAATAATATGAATCTATTAATTCTTCACTAAAAAGAAATGTTTTGTTGTATATTACATGTTCTTATTTAAAAGATAAATTTACCTTATTTATAGTAATAAATTTATTTAAAAAATTTATATATATGTAAATAGGTGACTCATAAATTGATTATTAATGGGTTAAAAAGGAATATAAAATCATTTTATTTTAAAAATATTTATTTTTAGAAAACTTTTTTTAAGTGCGCAATCTATGTTTACCATAATAAATTAAATTAATCTGCCTTGATAAGTGATTTTGAAGAAATTAATTGATAATAAATTCAATAAAATAAACTTAAAAAAATTAATTTTTTTACTTTGAATATAATGAGAATAAATTGATTGTATTCTTTGAAAAAATCATTTTTTCTAAAAATGGGTTATATGTATTTTGTGCACAGATATTAGAATTAATTTCTACCACCTTTATAAATTATATTTGGTAAAATTATTTCCATATTTTTAATAATCATATTTAAATTATTTAATAAGTAACATTTTCATATTAGTCATAAAAATTATGTTATCATGGTTAAAGTTAGTCATAATGATAATGGCTAAAATATGTAAAACTGTTTTATCAAAGGAAATGTTATTAAATGTCACAAAAAAATATTTTAAAATGGATTAAGGTGGTTATTATCTACCTCCAAATTTTTTATATTCTCTAGATGTAAATTTTCATTCCATGTTCCATTGATAATGATATTTATTTTATTTTAAGTAAATTGTATTTATAAAAATATCACTATGTCCGACTTAATATTTTAAACATGTTAATATAAGAATTATAAAGATAAAAATTCATTATAAACGAATATAGATGAATAAAATTATGGTTATGAAATTATATTTATGATAATAATTTATTTTCAATTTAAAATAATAATATAATTATATAAAATGCTTACATGACGTTAAAACAATGTGTGTTCAGGCATTAGATAATTCAAAGTAAATGTTATTGAAAATATTAAAAGCAAAAATATTTGGATGAACATGATCATTTAATGAATTTTATGGATACAAATGATAGGTAATATGTAATTTGAATGATTATATTCAAATTCCATGGTTATCTAGATACCACTAAAAATAAATAATGCTTATATTCTTAAAAATATATTAAAAGATATTTATTGTTAAAAAATATTTTAACAATTGATCTAAAAGTAAAAAAAATATTCCTGTGTCAAGTTGATGATAAATGGTCCATAATTCCATCCATGTCCCAGTTATGTGCTAATTCTCATTTTTAAAATTACATTATTGGTCATTAAAGGCAGAATATTTGTGAAAATACCATTTTTCCTATAAAATTACACTCAATATAACCATTACAAGAAAAGAATATGGTCTTGGTATTATCTCAATATTGTACCCAAACACCTCTCCAAACATCCCATACCACATTCATAATCCATTGTTGTGATTATAAACTTCTCCTCCAATGGGATTAATTTAAATTGAAAAAAGGATATTAAAAGAAAATGTAATTGTCTTAGCAAAGCTCTTATATGTTTCTTTCATCTTAAACCTCATTAAAATATTTTATAAACTTATTAAAATAATATCATCAGTGTCATTAGTTTTATATAAATTTTATAATGTTGATGTAACAACCATTATCTACCTCATTTCCATCCATTAGATATGAAAACATCACTCTTGTGTATGTATATACTACCACCTTTATGAATTTCATATTTAATTTTTCATAAATTTAATACATTGGTTCTAAAAATTTATTTAAAAAATAATATGATATTTATAAAAAAATTAAAATTTTGGAAATATAATTTTCCATTATATTAAAAATATTAACAATAAATTAAAATCGAAAAATTTAACATCATAAGATGATCATACTGATATAATTTTAATAATTGGAATTTATTTTTTCCAACCTATTAAACTAAACATATTTTGTACTACTATAATGATAATGAAAAATACCTCTAAAATATTGTAGATTTTGAAACTTCTATGACACCATTAACCATGGTCAACATACCAAAAAAGTTTTGGAAACATTGATCGAACATCATAAATTGATCATTGTAAGAAAAACTATATAATAAATTAATTTCACATGCTAACAAGTATGAATAAAGAAATCACAAATAGATTAAAATGGTTCCTAATCAACTATTTAATAAATTTAAATTGACTATTTGAGAAGTTAGTATATTTTTGAACAATAGTTAATATAGGGTAAGGGGGTATTGATTCATTTTATTTCCATTGGTTCATATCAAATCATCATTGGAAATGTTATTCCAAAGATTATATGTAACACCTGAGATTCAATTTTTATAAGTAAGCTTTTCTTTTTAAATAATCTATAGTATAATGTACATAGATTTTTCAAAAAATGTTATTAAAATATAATTTTTAAAATTTTATAAATGTAATGTAATGATATTAATTATATTTTTAAATCAATCATATCAAAATTATTTTAGTATTAATTTTTTATATTTTTTGGAAATACTTTATTTCCAGGTGAATAGTTAAAAATACCAATTTTAGAAAACAGTTACTTTTATGAAATTATAATTATGTTAGAATAACATGAAATTTTATGAAACATTTTTTCTTGAAAAAATATATATTTAAAAATTAGTATAATTCATATAAAAATATAATTTTTAACATATAAATATGTTCTCATTATTTTGGAAATCTAAGTAATTTTTTTGTTTAAATAATTTTTTTTAGTTTTTTATCATAATTGGGTATTTAAAAGGTTTTTTTGGTTGTTATTTGTTTTAAAATAAAAATTAAGTCTCATTTTAGTTAAAATAATCCAATTAATCCCATTGTAATCAACATTATAATTTATTTTTTTGTAAATTCATTTTTATGCTTAAAACAAACATTTTTTAAAAAAAAAATTGGTTGCGTTTTTTGAACTTATATTAAAAGTAATTCATACCAATTCTAGGAGTAGATTCATTTAAAATGGATTCCATATTTTAAATCATAATAGTTAATATTATTTAATTACAACTAAACTTTAGGTAATAATGAATAGTAATCATGGTAAATATTTATCACCTCAGTTAGGGGTAAAATGGGTTAAAAGGAGTAAAAATAAAGGGATGTGGTTTAAAGATAACTCAAAAAACAAGATTAAACCTCATTTGTGGGTTTATATCAACATTAACCTTATAATATTTGAATATATGACACTTTTATTCCAATTTCACAATTAATGGGCTTTATATTATTAAAATATTTTAAGTAATTCCATGTTTGTCCCTCTCCTCGCTTATAAAAGGGAATATATTCTCCTCCTTTATTAAAAACTTCTATCAATATAGATCCTCCAATAACTACCCAGAAACATTCTTAATTTCCTTCCCTTAATTATTAATCTCCTGGTATTAACCAAAAACTATCCTAAGAAGGCTTGAATTTTAATCTAAAGGAGGTCTCTCAAAAAAGAGGTAATCATCTTACCAGAATCTTTCAAAGTTAATTTCTTCGTATAATTACTCTAATTATATTTTATTCATTATATAATAATGACTAAATTATCACAAATATACTAAGATTTTATTATGATTATGTTATGACCATTTTACACCTCCTTTACATCCTATGGAAAATGAAAACATCGCTCGTGTGTACCTATGACCTACCATCTTCACATAATGGTGTAATTAATTTTTCAATATAGTTAAATTTTATGGTTATAAAAAAGTAATTAATTAAATATATATTATATTTATTTAATAGTTATAATTTTTAAAATATATTATAATATCTACCCCCTTACCCTTCTATCCATTGGAAAATGATAATGTTGATCAAGCATACGTCTGGACTACAACCTCCACAAAGAGATGTGATTTATTTTAATATTACCACCATGCCTAGGTGATTATAAAATTCTATATAATATATAAAAATTATATTCATGAAATTATTAAAAAAAATTGAGTATGTAACTATTTCATTACCCCTTCAACCATATACAATATACAGAGGTAATTTTGGAGAAATTAACCGAACAACCTTAAGTGATTAAAGTAAGAAATAACTATTGAATGAATGTATTTAAAATGATTATAAATTAATATAAATGAATTTAATACAGAGAAAAATTTCTTAAGAATATATATAATAAATTTAAATTCATTATATATAAGTATCAAACATGTACGACTAATTAGAGACCCAATTTAATGGTAATTTTGTCTCATTTTCACTTCAATGAGGCATGTTTATATTATGCACCTAATTTAATTTATATGGTGTATATGCTACCCCTTTGAAATATTATTTCATTAATTTCTATTTATTTATGGTATTTAATGTTTCAATTCATGTTTACCCTTTTAACAGATTTTGATCCAAATTTTATTAAATTTGTATAGGATTTTTGTTATAATATCAATTTATTTCGGGATTGTTTGTGTTCATATTTCCTTAAGAAAAATTATATAATAATAATATTTTAAACACTATGTATTTTATTTTCCTCTATTTATGTTTTTTACATGTTTATTTTCCAATTATTCTCTTTTTTAACCAAAAATCAACAAGTAAGTTACATGTAAGGGACTTTCTTTTAAAAATCATGTTTTGAATTTTTCCTTTCTAATCTTTTTCTTCTATTCCCATATTATATTAAAAATATTTTCAGGAAAATTTTTAATATTCACAAAATATTAATTAAATTAATTTCTATAAATGTATTACTTTATGTAAAATGTCTTAATAGGAATAATGTTTTCATTTTTTTCATTGAGGTAATTTTTACCAAAGGTTTGAATAGAATCATTGTTCTAACATACATCGCATGAAGAAATTTTCCCCACATCATGAATACTATTTACTTTGATGATTAATTTATAATTTTCCATGGTTATTTTCAAAGAAAATTATTTTCTAAATATTTTTGTAATTGTATTTAAAATGATATAAAAGGGGTATTAATTTCTTTAAAGGAATTAAAAGAAGTTTAAAATGTGATTTTTAACTCCAATCATACGTTAAGTTACAAGAAGGTTGTTTTTAGTGCATAAATTCAATTTTCTTTTCTAAAAGTTTGAGTTTATAACAAAACCTTTATTTTTTATGAATAAATTGTATTCCTTTACTAGTAATAGATTATACCATTTTTTGAGACCATTCAATTTCTTGTAATCATGTTATCTACCACTCTTAATTATTTATTAGAGATTATTTTTCAACTTCATAATCATATTTTTAATATTTTGGATTAATTCAAAATCATTTCTATTTCTTTAATAATGTTTCAATTGTATACCATTTCTATATATTATATCAGTTGAATGAATCTTATTAAGTAAGTTATCTCATTTATTATATAATACTTCTATTTCATATTCTTGATTCTATATGGATAATTGTTGACTTATAAAGGATTTTGATAATGAGATATATTGATCACTCAAAATATAAAAAATGTATTGGAAGTGCAAGTGACAGGTGGGGTTCAATTATAAGTACCCCCTTGATGAATCAGTTGAACTCATAATACCAAAAAACTGACATGACACGTTATATAGGTATTTGGTTTACACCTACTATAACACCCCAAGCTTCCATGGTACGCTTCCCTTTGAATAGTACAGTAGCGTGTGTTGTACGCAACTTCGAGTTCTAACACACACCACAACCAATAAAACTAGCCATTATGAATAGTAATACCCACTTTTTTAAATTTTATAAATCTTATCTTTCAAAATGGACTTCATTTTTGGATTCGGAATATCGAAATTAGACTAGGGTGAAATTTTGGTATTTTTCTGAAAACTTTCAATTTTTGATGAATAGAGAAAAAACACTAGGTTATAGTTTAAAACCAAATTTTTATTTAAATAATTATTTATTTTATTTAAATTTAATTAAAGTCAAAATAGATACATAATACCTATATAAGTTCAATGTAATTCTTTGTAGTTAGTTTAGAATAATTTTAGATATATAAAAAGTTTATTGAACTTTTCACCGTCTTTTACCCACCTCCTAGGAGAATTTGGAAATTCACATAAAACTTAATTTTACTACTTTTGTTAGTGGAATTTCAAAAATCTTAGAGACACAGTTAATATCAAGGAGTAAAATTTGGTTCAATGAGAAGAAAATAATTTTTGGTGAATAGTAACTTTTTACTTTTATTTACCACGGTTAAAAGTAAATAGGGTAATTAAGGGAAAAATGATATTAATATTACCCTAACACATGTCCTAATTCTATTGTACAAGTTTATCTTGACCAAAAAAAACCTTAGGAATAAAATATTATCATTTAGGTCCACTTGGATTAGATTAGGACATTTATTATTATTTAATTCAAAGAAGAGTTAAAAGAGTTAAAATCAAAGTTTATTTACTAAAACATTTTTAATATAGGGTTATACATAGGATAAATTAGATTGTAAATATTCATTAGAAAGGAAAAAATATTTCATAAATAATGGTATTTTATTTATAATTTTTAGACATTAAATAATTTAATTTATTTATGACACAATGGTGATGCAGTAATTACCTAATTAATGAAATATTAAAATAATTGAGAATATAAATATCAAAATAAATTTAATTTTAGATTTTTTATGAATTCCACTAATTTTATAGGTTAATATTACATATTAGGATTTATTATATAAATTTTGTTCGAAGTAATAATGTTTTTATGAATTTATCAAAAACAAAATACCCAATAGTGTCAAAATTGATATAAAAGAGTTTTTAAAACAAATATTATATTATTAATTTATATTGAATTCCTAAAAATCTAATTTTCGGACAAGAGACTTATATAATGATAGGTGTATCATTAATGGACCACTTGGGGGGTCTCTTGGAGGTATATTGTATGTTTAATAACTATATAATATAAAAATACAAAGTGACATTGTAAGTGTCAAACTAATTAACTAAGAGTTAGAACTAAACGATAAGGTTAATATAACGACCCAAACCTGTATAAATTATATTGGTTGAGTTTTTTTCGACCCATACCCACCTTAACCTTTAAATAATCCACTTTTGAGCCATTAGAAACCGAATATGAATTTATTATAAAATAATATTTCAAGATTTTCCAAAGGTGGCCCTCACCCCTCTTATAAAATGGTACTCCCCCTTCTCACTAATTCACACATTAAAATCCCTTTGGATCGGCCAAAACCTACCCAAATACTCTCTCAACTTCCCTCAATACAACCTAGAGTCCTTAGTTTGATCAGAAATCCAACCTAAGGAGCCCTTTTGATCAAATCAAAAGGAAGAACCCGAAGAAGAGGTAATATTTTTACCACTCTCTTTCAAGTTCCTTTCTTCTTCAACTTATTCTTTATTTGTTATTCCCATTATAAAATAATAACTCCAGTATCTTATATATACTTTTATGTTAATATAAATATGGTACAACCATATTCAGTGTTTAATCCATCCTTTGAATGACATGTCACCATACGTGCGTACGTACGGCTCGCCGTCTCCACGTCGTGGTGTAATTGTTATTCAATAAATTATTATTTGGATGGGTATAATAATGATGTGTAATTCAAGTAAATAATATATATAAAATGATAATTATTATTTATATATGATATACCATCCAATTATATATTATTTTAATATTAAAAGAATGATATTGTCGCTCATGCTTACGTACGGACTACCGTCTCCACGAACGTGATGAGATTAATTCTCCATCGTATCCATTCAAGTATAATTATCATTTGATGATTAAAAATAATATTTAAGGACTTTATATCATACAAACTATCCATAACAAACACTGCTTATGTAACAAAACATATACGAGTAAGTTAACACCTGAAACAATGATAATACTAATATATTATTAACAAAGCAATGTTAAAGGATTATATATGATATCATAATTATGTATATGGTTATTGTATAATTTAATAACAATTATTTAACCATTATATAGGAGGTTAACCTACCCCCAACCAAGGAAAAGTAATATGTAAGGGTTTATTTCACGACCTCTTCATTATCCGAGGTTGTTTATACGTGATTATCTACTGGGACCTTTTTATCATCCACATCCATGTTTCTTAAAAATTTATTCCAAAACATTTCTACTATTTACTAGACAATGGGTTAAATTCATTTATACCATTTTTTGACTTTTATAAAAAAAATTTAAAGGAATCTTTCCGTCATTTTCCAAACTAGGTCCTTTTTAACCTTTTCGAGAAAATTAAGGTAAGAATGTTTTTTTTAACTTCTACGGCGAGTGTGGCTATTTTCCACCGTTATAAAATCGTTGAAGCTTCCCTTACAATATTATAAGAATATTTTAAAATAAAATGTTTTATTTTATAAATATATGACTCTTAAATGATTTCAAAATAGAAAGAGATATTTCTCTAAAAAGAGTTTTGATTTCATCTATGTCAACATCCTTTGATGGATTTTAAGTTTATTTGGAGTTGATTTATTATGATAAAAAACTTCCATATTGTATTGATGGTTTTGTGATATTTTTTACTATGTATGTGTTATTTTTATACTATTCATGGTTTATGAAGAAAGTATTGACATTTCGTATGCTAGTTTTAATATGAATTTTTATGTTATGTTTGACCATGTTCATATGAGGAATGCATTGGACTTAATAAGCAACGGGTGGAGCCCGATATAGCTCCTCCATGCATCAGTAGGTCTCATGAGACAAACTAGTATATTAGCATAAGGCCTTGAAAAAATATTATTTTTAGTCTTGGCACGTGGCCTTGGCTATGTGGTTATGATAGTCTGGAATTATGCATTCCATCATTATGAAAGTGGTTATTGATATTTCATTTGATTATTAGACTAGTAGAATATCAATGTGAATAATTAAATGGCATTATTTCATTTGATCATTTCCATATTATGATGAAGTTCAAGTTTAAAAGGCTTTTGTTTTAGTTATACATTGTCTTAAATGTTTATGCTTATTTATAAAAGTTTCCTCTATATTGTTATGCTTACTGGGCATTTGAGCTCACCCCTTTCTATGTTTTATTTTTCCCAGGATGTGAAGAAGTATTTTATGAATGACCTAAAGGGATAGTATAAGGGGTTATGAGTGTGGAGTCAAGATGTTGTTGTAGTTTTCAATTTATGATGTAATGTAAACTTTATAAATGTATCTAGTGTTTCCAAGACTACTAAACTAATCGGTCTTTCAAGACTTGATCTTTCTTGTGATAATTCCAATGTTATGTAATAATGAAGCGACTCTGGGTAACTGGGTTCGGGGCGTTACACCTATCCATTTAATATAAATGATGTATTATTTGATAGGACTTGATGGTAATATTCTTGATAACTTTAAAATACCATGATGAAAAGTTCATGAATGTCCGAATTTATATATTTTCTTTATTAAGAATTTAGTTTCCATTATCCATGCGATTTATATGTGGATATTATCCATGTATGTTCATTGAAATCAGGTTTTTAATTTAATGGAAATTGTTTTGATCATATACTCTATCAAATTGATTATTAGTTATTTACTCATAATATCTACCATTGTAGGTAATTCTTACAGAGTATTTGAGCTCACCATTTATTTTTTTCCTTTCCCTATGATATGAAAAAGGATATTATGAATGATTTAAAAGATACAATAATGTTTATTATGCTATGTTTTATATTTCTAACATAATATGGGAATCATTTGTGTATCTTTCCATCTAAGATTGCTTAACTAATCGATCATGTATAGTGAGATCTCTTATATCTTGAACTAATGTAATAAGGTAATAACTCTCTTGGTTTACTAGAGTTAGATCATTACTATTGGTATCAAAAAAAATAGTGGTAACCTTAGGAAATATATTTTAAATGAACATTGGTAACATGAGAATTATAATAATCTCTTATGGAATTTGATAACTTTTACCATTATAGATATTTTTATTCTATAGACTAATATTCATGATGATCATAGAATAAATTAGTTTTCTATATTTTTTGGATATGGTGCCTAATTGAAGAAATGGAATAAAAACCCATAGTCAATGTATGGATTTACCTATTAAGAAATCCAACACAATGGGTGTTGGAGATGAGTAGATCATGGTCATATTAGGGTAGCTCACTCAAGTTATGATGAATAACTTTTCCCATGTGGAGAAACATATTTTTCAAGAACAAAATCCACCTATATTGTATCATTTCATGTTACATAATCCTACATATTTTAATGGAACTAATAATACCTTGCTATCTGAACAATGGATTAAGTCCCTTGAAAAGTTATTTATGGACATAAGAACTAATAAATGGTAAAAAGGTTATTCTAACAGTGTATTTTCTGAAAGTAAATTATGTTCAATGGTATTAATTTATTCATATAACTAAATAGTTTTATGAAGTCAAAATTATGGAATATATAACTTTTAAATTAATATTATTTGATAAATACATTCCCCGATAACTATAAGCTGCAATGGAGAGATAGTTTCTCACTTTAAAGAAGAAGGAAAAGAAAGTATTGTAGTTTATGATCTCTATTTTATGACATTATCTTGGAATAATAAAGACTATATATGTAATGTAGAAAAAATATTGACCATTTATTTGATTTTCTTAAGTCAAGTCTCTTGGGGTCACTGGTTTATAAAATGTTTTAAACATATGATAATATAGTATCAATTTGTATCAAGATAAAAAAATAATTCTCTAGATTTTATATCTTTATGGTAAACAAAGAAAATAAGATGTTGGATATGCACCAAGAAAAATGAAAAGTTTCAAATAATAATAAAGGGAGTATTATATTTCAATCATTTGATAATTTTGGAAAGAAACACCCAAATAATTTTTTAATGGGAACGTGAGTTTTTTTCAATTGTGGATAAAGGGGTCATAAGGATCATGAATGAAAGGGAAATAAAGAAACCACTACTATACAATTATTAAGATATAAAGAGATAGGGGTTATTAATAACAATTTCTCAAGTTTCAAGGGAATCTCTAGTTCTTCCATTTTATCCAAGAAAATTAGATACTCCCCTAGCATCCTAAGAAGTGAGTTTCTAATCAAGAATCCATGTTGAATTATTTTTACAAAAAGGATGTGAAAGTCAGTTACCATTAGGGTAAATATACATAAAATTTTGAAAACTTAATTATTATACCAACGGAGCAGTTTTATATAATCCTTGGTAGGTATTTGATTTAAAATTATAATGAAAAATTGTATTTCAAAGATGAGATTACGATTCTTGATGGACATTTGAAATCCATTCTCTTATGAGGGGAGACTATATCATCTAAATCAAGATAAGATCCACTTATAATATCTTTTATTAATGAAATTATTAGAGAATGAGATCATAAAAAACCTATTAATAGTTTAGTAATACTTATAATAGAGGATATAAAAATTGGAAAAGATTACATTGATGTGTTTCCTGAATAACTACATGGACATCCACCTGAGCATGAAGTTGAATTTTCTATTGATCTCATACCTTGTGCAAAACCCATATATAATAATCCATATAGGATGAAAATTGTACAATTAGTTGAACTTAAGAAAATATATAATGGTTTTTAGGTTAATTTATTTATACGCTTTAGTGTTTCACCCTGGGGTCCCCTTTCTTTTTTGTTAATAAGAAAGTTGAATCTTTGAGGTTGTCCATTGATTATAGGGAAATAAAATCCATTAATATAAAGAAAAAGTATCCTATATCCCATAATAATGACTTGTTTGATCAAATTCAACGATATTAATGTTTTTCAAAGATTGATATTCATTCTGGGTATCAATAGTTATGAGTAAAGAAGGAAGATATTCTAATGATACAATTTTAAATGAGGTATAGACATTATAAATTTACAAAAATTCCCTTTGGATTAACAAATGAACCATATATTTTTACAGATGTGATGAAAAAATTATTCAAGTATAATCTCAATAATATTATTTTTCTATTTATTGATGGAATCTTGATATAGTATAAAAGGTTTGATAATTGTAAGAGTCATTTTTTAATCATTATTTAGACTCTTCGAGAGAAAGGTGTTATATGAAAATTTTGGGAAATGAGAAATATATATTTAGTGAGTTTCTTTTTTTATCTATTTATTTCTAAGGGTGGAATATTGTTTGATCCATCACAGAAAAATAAAGTGATGGAATATCCAATGCTAATGAATATAATTGAGGGAAGTAGTTTCCTTGAATTAGTAGGTTGCTTTTGAGGATTTTATTGAAAAATATCTAGATTAGCTTACTCGTTAACTAACTTTATATGTAAAGGGGTTAAGTTTATATGGTCATAATAATGTAAATAATTTTTAGAATAATTAAATTGGATATTGGTTAGTTCAAAAATATTGAATTTACCATCAGGAAGGGATGGATTAATGATATACATTGATTCATCAAAGAATGGACTTGGATGTACCCTTAGGTAGAATGATAGAGTAGTTTCTTATGAATCAGGTAATTTAATGGTTCATTAAAAGAATTGTTTAACTGATGATCTAGAGTTGGTAGCTATAATTTTTTAATTGAATATATGGAGGCATTACCTTTATGGAAAGAAATATGAAATATATACAGATCCCAAAATTTTGAAATACATCTTCTCATAGAAAGAGTTGATCATATAGAAAAGGAAATGGATAGAATTACTCAAGTATTATGATTTCTCAGTACAGTACCACCATGGAAAGAAAGGTAATGTGGATGATGCATTTACCAGGAAATATCATGGTATTTTGATTAAATTGAGGATTGAAAACAATATTATATTCATAGATTTTTTAAAATTGGTTATGGAAATAATTAAAGAAGGAGAAACAAAAAATATATTACAAATGATTTCCAATCATCCTTATTAGAGAAAATAAAATTTCCAAAATTGATGATAATAATTTTCAAAATAAAACCAAATTTTTTAATGATGGGATGTTTGGTGACTTAAAATATGAATATGGTATATTAAAATTTGGAAAGAGGATATATATTTTATCCATTCCTAAGATAGGAAGAGAATTATTATATGAATATTATAGATAAAATTTCTCTATACTCTATGGTAGATCAAAAAATTTATCAATAATTAAAGGAAATATTTTGGTGGGATAATATGAAATAAGAAATTATGGACTTTATTTCAAGATGATTGGTTTTCCAACAAGTAAAGACTAGGAGAAAACATTATAAAGGATTCATTTAAACTATACCTATTCTTTTTTTGAAATTTTATGATATAATTATAGAATTTTATGTTGGATTTACAAAGTCTCTGAGAAAGAATGATTATATATGGGTTATTATTGATCTCCTTATTATGTCTTCACATTTCCTCTCCATAAGGGAAGAACTACCTCTTGAGAACCTCATGAATCTCTATATTAATGAAGTTGTGAGACATCATGGTGCCCCTCTTTCAATTTTATATAATCATAAAAAATGGTTTATATAAAAACTCTAGAAAATTATTTAGAAGGATATTGACATCGAGCTACATTTGAGCTCTACTAATCATCTTCAGATAGATGGACAGTCTGAAAGGACTATTCAAATATTAGAATACATGTAGAGGTCACGATCACTTGACTTTCAAGATACATAGGTCCATTATTTACCTTTGGTTGAAATTTATAATAATAATATCTTCTATTGAAGCATTTAAATGGAATATTATGAAGAATTGTATGGTAAAAGATTTCATACAACAAATTTTTGGGATGAAGTTAGTGAAATAAAGATTTTAGGCCTAGAACTTGTTGAGGGGACAATGATGAAAGTGATAATTATTTAGAGTCAAATCAAAGTAGATTAAAGTAATAAAAAGAGTTGTGTAGATAACTGAAGAAGGATTTAGAATTTAAATTGGGTGGTTGTGTTTTTCTAAAGGTATCTAAAAGGAAAATTGTTATATGGTTTGTTAAGATATGTAAACTAAGTACTAGGAACATAAATATTTTTAAAATTTTATAAATAATTAGAGATATTTTCTTGCCATTTTTTAATTCCACCAAGCCTCTCTAAATTTAATGATGTTTTCCATATCTCTTTATTGAGTAAGTACATGCTATAACCATCACATGTTCTCGCCTATAAGGAAATGTAATTGTAACTGATTTATCTTACTATGAAGAGCCTATCTAGATTATTGACACTATAGAATAAGTGTTTCAGAATCAAATAACTCTATTGGTGAAGGTACTTTAGATAACTCATAAAATAGAAGATCCAATGTAGGAGCATGAAGGATTTATGATAAAGAACTACCCACATCTGTTTATGAGGTGGCATTATAGAAATCTTGTAGTTGAAATATTTTTATGGTTGGAAGAATGAAACACCTGAGATTAAATTATAGTAAGTAATATTTTCATTCTAAAGAAACTATAGAATAATATACATATACACACATCAAATAATGTGAATAAAAACAAAATTAAAAAAATTATAATTTTAATTTAAATAAATTAATTCCATTTTTTAATTTATTATATTAAAATTATCTTAGGATGAATTTTTGAGATTTTTCATAAATTGTTTAATTTTAGGTGAATAATGAAAATAATAATTTTACAAGAGACAATTGTTTTACATTATAATGATGTAAGAATAACTTGAATATTTATGAAACCTTTTTTAGAAAAAATATATATTAAATAGGTAATCTTTTTTTCTAAAGAAACTATAGAATAATAGACATAGATATATCCAATAATGTGATTAAATACAAAATTAAATAATTTGATAAATTGAATTTTAAGAAAATAATTTCATTTTTCAATTTATCATATTAAAATTATCTTATGATGAATTTTTGAGATTTTTTAGAAATAGTTGAATTTTAGGTGAATAGTGAAAAATACCAATTTTACAAAACTATAACTTTTATGATATTATAATGATCTAAGAATAAATTGAATATTTATAAAAAAAAATTTGAAAAATAATATATTAAATAAGTAATATAAAAAATATAAAAATATAATTTTGAACATTTAAATATATTCTTAACATTTTTGGAAATCTAAGTATTAATTTTGTTCAAATAAAAAAATATTTTTTGTTTTTTCTATTAATCAGGTATTCATAAGGTTCCTTTAAGTTTTGGTTTGTTTTTAAATAAACATATCTCCCATTTCATTTAAAATAATCCAATTAACCAAATTGGTATCAAAATTATAATTTATTTTTCTGTAAAATAATTTTTATGCTTAAAACAAACATTTTTTAAAATGGTTTTAATTTCTTTTTATAAACTTATATTAAAATTTATTTCAGCCATGTCTATGAGTTGAATAATGAAAAATTTATTCTATATTTAGAATCAAAATAATTAATATTAGGTAATAATTTCAACTTAATTTTTTTCATAATCAATAATAACCATGGTAAATATTTATCACCTTGGTTGAGGGTAAAATGGGTTAAAAAGGGTAAAAATTAAGGGATATGGCTTCAAGATACCCCAAAAAACAATATTATACCCCATTTTTTGGTTGGATATATACCCTTATAATATTTTATTTTATGACTATTTGGGGCCACTTTCACATAAAAATGACTTTAGGTTATTAAAATCATTTAAGTGATTCCATGTGTGTCATGCCCCTCACTTATAAAAGAGAACCTATTCTCCTCTATTATTCATAACTTTGATCCCACTAGATCATGAAATAACCACCCAAAAACATTCCTATATTATTTACCTTAATCCTTGATATCCTATTATTATACTAATACTATTCTAAGAAGGATTAAGGTGTGATCCAAAGGAGGTTTCTCAAAGATGATATAATCATATTAACCAATTCTTCCAAAGTTTATTTATTATTATAATTCCCATAAATATATTTTATCCAGTATAACATAATGAATATAGTATCACCAATAAACTTATATGTTATTATTATTAATTTATAACCATTTTCTACCTCCTTTCCATCCAATGGAAAATAAAAATATCGCTCATACATATGAATGGCACATCATCTCCACAGAGTGGTGTAATTATTTTTCCCTCATTGTTTTACTTTAATGGTTATAAATATTGAATTAATGAATTATTTATGGTATTTATGAAATAATTAAGATTATATAAATATAATATATCATATACCCACTTACCCTTCTATCCATTCAAAAATGTTAACATCGCTTGTATGTATATGTAGACTACCACCTCCACGAAGTTATGTGATTCATTCTTTTATTAGAACCATGTATGGATGATTATAAAATTTTATATAATGAATAAAATTATATTTATGAAATTATTAAAATTTTGAATATTATGTAACCATTTCAGGGAACATTTAAACACAAATAATATATAGAAGTAATTTTGGAGAAATTGGTCGAACACCTTTAACTGGTCAACATCAGTAAGAACTATTCAATGATTGGATTAAAAATGATTATAAAAGTACATTTAAAATTTAATATAGATTACATAGGTTCTTAATTAATTATTTAATAAAATTTAATTTAATATATTGGAGAATGAAACATGTATAACTAAGAGAAGACCCAAGGTAAGGGTAATTTTCTCTCATTTCCACTTCAATGAGGAATGTTTATATTATGCACATATTTTATTTATATGGTCTATATAATTCACATTTTACATATTATATCATGAACTAATATTTATTCATGATATTTAAATTTTAATTTCATGTTTACTCTTAAGAGGTTTTGATTCAAATATTATTAAAATCTTAAGGGATTTCTGTTAAAATCTCACTACATTTTGGGATTATTTATATTCAGATTTCCTTTGAAAAAATTATATGATCATAATATTTTAAACACAATATATTTTATTATTCTATGATTATTTTTGGGTTTACATGTATATTTTCCATTTATTATATTTTTTAATCAATAATAAAAAAATTAATTTTCATGTAAGTTGCTTTATTTTAAAATCATATTTTAAATTTTTTCTTCCTATTTTTTTCTTACATGTCTATAATTTCATTAAAATGTTTTCAATAATGATTTTAATAATATCCAAATATTCATTAAATTTATTTTTACCTATTTTTTAATTTCTAAAAAATGTTTTTAAATGAATATTCTTGACATTTTCCAAATGAGGTATATTTGACCAAATGTGTGGAAAAATATATGTTTTAACATACACCGCATGAATAGATTTTCCATTTTTCATGACTCATATTTTCTTTGAAGAATAATTTATAAGTTTAATCTATTATTTTTAAATACAAAAATTTTATAAAAATTTTGGGAATATTTATTTAAAATTATATCAAAATAAATGGTATTATTTTCAGAGAGGAATGAAAATAATTTTGAAAATTGATTTATAACTCCATTATTACACAAAGATACAAGGAAGTTATTTTTAATGTATTGATTGTATTTTATTTTATAAAGGTTTTATTTTACTACAAAACATTCATTTCTAATGAATCGATGGTGTTCCATTATATATAATTTATTATACCATTTTTGAGATCATTCACTATTTTTTATCATTTTTTTATCACTATCCATTATTCTTTGGAAATTATTTTTAGACTTTGTGACCATATTTTTAATATCATTAATGAATTCATAATCATTTATATTTCTTTTATTATGTTCCAATATTATATTATTTCTATATATGGTTTTAGTTTAAGGAATCTTATTAAGTATTTTATTTCATTTACTAGGTAAATATTGATGTTCCATATTATTGATTCAATATGGATTATTTTGTATTATAATGAATTTTTAGAATGAATTTTATTTATCATTAAAAATATAAGGATTTCATAGGATGTGTAAGTGAAAAGTGGGGAACAGTTATAAATATCCCCTCGATGCATTAGTAAGTCTCATGAGACAAAACAATAGTCCTTCTATATTATATGGGTGTTTGGTTTATAGCCACCCATTTATTATAAATTATGTATTGGTTGAGAATCCTTGATAGTAAGATTCATGATAACTTATCTAAGGCCTTGATGAATAGCTCATGAATATCTAGATTTATGTATTTACTTTGTTATGAATTTTGGCTCCATTGTCAATTTAATTTCTATATTCATATTATCCATGTATTTTCATTGAACTCAAGTTATTAATTAGATGGTGTGTGTTTTGATTATCCACTCTATCATATTAATTATGAATTATAAACTCATGATAGATTTCATTGTATGTAACCCATAATGAGGATATGAGATAACCCTTTATTTTTTACTTTCTATATGATATTAAAATGGATATTTTTAGTGATATCAAGGATTCACAAATGTTTCTTATGCTATATTTTTATATTTCCAATGTAATATGGGAATCATGTATGTATCCAGTTTTTTAGGACTGCTAAGCTGAGCAATCTTGTGCGGTGGGATCCCTTGTATCTTTTACCAATGTAATAAAGTAAACAATGGATTGGGTTACTAGATCTAGGGTGTTACATTATGTGTGTTGTGAACTCTAAATTTTTAGGTCATATTCCCACTTTTCGTATGTAGATTTACAAATGTTTTTCATAATCCTTTTTTTGATTGATTCTTACTTCAAATGTTACAATATTTGTAAGGGTTTCTTTTCTAAAACATCATACTTTGAGACATGTTTTGAATTATACACCTAATTCCATTATATGATGTGTATTTTTCCTATTTAAAATATTAAATTCTGATAAAATATTTAATAATTATAATTAATGTTCTCTTTCAATTTTCTTTTCATGAGGTTTTAATTTAAGTGTTATAAAATCAAGTAGGGTTCTTGGTTACAATTTTAATTCATTAAGATAGTTTCTATATTCCACACCATTATTTATTTTATATGGAGTACTTATGACCCCATGAATATATTTTTACATAATCAATTATTTAATTCATGGTATTAATAAAACCATATCATGTTATAACTTTCAATGGATTTTGATTTGAATGTTACTAAATCCGTAATAGTTTTTTTTTAATCTCACTTTTTTAGTTGGTTTTTATGTCTCAATTTCTATTGAGGGAAATTTTATTTTATTTATATCTCAAACCCCATATATTATTTTCTCATATAGTTATTTTTTGGGTTATCAAGTATTATTTCCATTTTCCCTATATTTGGTACCAAAAACCACCGTAATGTTATTTATAAGATAATCATAACTTATTTCTCTTTTTTGGATGGGATTTTTTCTTTTAAATATCCATATTAATTATTTTGTTTCAAAAATTCCATTTTATAAAATTAAATGATTACATAAAGTAAATTTTTTTAAACTTTGATATTCTATTCAAAATTTTAAACAAAATATTTTTATTGTTTTCTGAAGATGTAATTTTTACCTTTCATTACAAATGATTGAAAAGTAACTATTTTAAAAATTATTCAAATGAATAAGATGTTCACTATCATGACCATTCATCATATTTACCTTAATTTATATGTTTTAATGGTTTTACAAAGTATTATCTGTTAACATTATTCTAAATTTGTTTAAAATAAAATGATATTATTTTCATAAAAGTTTTCAAATTAGATTTCACCCATATATATATTTTTATCTTAAACTTCACATATTATTACTTAAGTATGATTTATTTTAAAAAATATATTATTGTAAAATATTTAAAAAATAATGTTTTAAAATTCTTCATTATAACTAAAGAAAATATTTTTTGATGTTACTTTTAACTTCATTTTTTAAATTATGTTATAGAAGTTTTAAGAAGGTTAATTTAAAAAAAACATTCATTTTTCTCTATATATTCTAAAATACATATAATTACCTAATACCATTCATTTCAAATGAATTTATGGTCTCATATCATCCCATGTTTATTTATGGTTTATACCTTATTTTGTGTGTAAGGTTTATTCTTAATTCATTCACATCTTGAATCTGTGTTCTCTATCACTCTCAATAATTCTTTTAACTTTTTTATCCATCACGTCCATGTTATCTATTATTGTGTACATATTTAATATCAAATATGTAATATAATATCCATATACCCTTTTATATACAATATTTGTTGAAATAACCTTGTAAAGAGAGTTATTCTATAGACTGGAGAATATTAACATTATGTACACTTGATTCAATATGTATATTTATTTATTAATAAGTTATATTGATTATGTATTATATTTTTCATTCGATTTAGGATGAATGTATTGGGAATGTTCTATGATGGGTGGTGCCTAAAGTTATATATCCCATTAATGCATCAATAGGTATCAGGAGACAAGCTGGTATAAGTATTTTGTGTATGCTTTCCTAATTATTTATGATGTCTTAGATGAAGCCTTGATGGTATGTATAGAGTCTTGGTTAATTACTTAATGGTAAGATAATTATGTATAACATTATGCATTCCATTAGCATGAAATAAATACTTAATATCTATGTGATTATTTATATTGTTATCTATGGATAATTTCAAGCATAAGTGATTAGTTATAAGTCATTATTTTGTTATCATTTATTCTTTCCATATTAATCTTGAATATTTTGTTATTTGATAAAATTCTAATGAATTATACCATTTACTAAGAATTTAATCTCACTTATTTATTATATTTCCATATCTCTAGGTTGTGAATAAGATTATTATATAAGATCTGTTTAGAAGAGTTTCTTGGGTGGATAATTTTGTGGGAGATTTTGGAGATTTATTTTTTGTTTCTGATGCTTTCTACTAGGGTCACATGTCATGTGAGTGTTTTCCTCGCATTTCTTCTTCCCAATGGTGGGTAGATTCTATCACCATAATAGGAGACATTGGATCCTTGATATAAATTGGATGATGGGATTTAATTTACTCATTTAATGGATTCATATTTGATGTTTATTTCCTATTCTAGGTATCCCCCATAGATCTGAGTCATGTTTATGAAACTCAATCATAGTTCCATATCAAGGTGGACGTTAGTTAATTACATAGCTTCTATCTTTATAGGGAAAAAACCTTTAGTTATTGTGGATGGTAATGTTTGGAATGTCTAGGAATCTATGGACATTGGTAATGTTAGGAATCATAAATGTATTCTATTTTTGAATTTAGAGGAATCTCTCATTTGAGGAATCTCAAGTATGAAACCTATGGAATCCCATGTCAATAACATGGTAATTGATACAAGGGTTCTAAGTCATTTGAGGATTTTTTTTCCTAGGTGTCCCATGTTTATTATAAGTGGTATATATGTTGAATTGGGTCATAGGTTTAATTTCTTGTGGGGATAGGTTGGTCACGGGTTTAGTGTCATGTGGGGATAGTTTTTCAGTATGTTTTTGTGGGGAATATGATCACACTTTGGGATTTGATGGTAATGATAGAGTGTTCTCCAATGGGGGTACAATAATCACACTTTGGATTTCAAGATGTTCCCATGGGGATGACGGTCGTACTTTAGGGTTTTATGGTAATGAGAGAGTGTGACCCCGTGGGGGGGAAATAATCACACTCTGGTTTTTAGTGTGTTTCCATGGGGAAGATGATCACACATTGGTATTTGATGGTATGAGAGAGTATTCCCCCATGGGGTGATTATCACACCTTGTATTTATCATCCCCTGGAGAGGGTACATGCATATTTGATGGTAATGTAGGGGTGTTCAGATTAAACTGATTAGAGGTAGGATTGATGATCAAAACTTGTTGGAATATTAGTATTGAACCTCATGGAGGAATCCAATGTACCCTATAGGGAAACATGGATCAAAACCCATGTATTTCAATGTCGTAGTTTAAGGTCGTGTGATAGGAACCGTCTGTGATATTTAATGTCATGCGGTAAAGATTATCGTGTCGTGGAAGGAGCATTAAGGAGGGGTGGTTTGGGGATTATTCATATAAGCTTCCCTGGTGTTTTATAGGTTCAACCTAGGTGTGGTGTTTCATTCCAAATAGTGTGGGGCTTTCACATACAAGATAACATAATATTGGGGATTTTCCCTCAGTGTTGGGGTTTCATCCCATGGAGGTAGAGAATGGTGTGCGGCTTACACATGTGAGCTGACCAAATGTTTGGGGGTCTCATCCCATGTTTGGAGTTTCATGATAGTTGTGGAGTTTTATTACATGTTGGTGGAATATAGTGTCATATAATGAGGATAATACATGGGTAATCCTATGTTCATCACATAGGGTAATACTATAGTTTAGCATCATGTTTTGAGGATGTTTTCATGTAGTTTAACATCATAAGAATAGGACATTGGGCTAGGAATTTTTACATCATGTAATTTAAAAGTTGTTAGGGTCTACACCTAGGGAGACCATTTCAAAAGAAGAGATGAAGATCCAGAAAAACGCATCTCTACCAAGAAAGTTTGTTGTTTCCCCTTGATGATTCCACCTTTAGGGATTAACTGCCTACTACTCATGCACCTCTGGGTGGGGCATGGCATAAACACTTCCATAGAGGAGTGGAAATCATGGGTCCCGATGTTAGGGTGCCTATGATTAGTATAAATAAGAATTAGGGTGCCTATTATTAAGAGAAAATAAAATAAAACTATTCAGTCCATGGAAATGGGTCATATGTGATGGTTAGTGATATCTATCACATAATATATTGAGGTGTTAATAGACCTAGTTGGAGTAGGTGCGGGTCGTGTAAGAACTCAACTTGCATGCAACTGTATTTTGTGGAAGAAGGAATTGAGGAATTGACTTGAAGGTTGTTGCATGAAAATCTACAATAGAACACATAAGTAGGGTTTTTCAAATTTTAGGATCTATCATAAGGTTGTATAAACCTTATTGAATATTATTTTTTATAAATATAAACAAATCATTCATACATTGATTATCAATTGGTTATAAATGAAGATAGAATCATTTGATTGTAAAAATTGATATTTTTTCTAAAACAATTTTTTTAACTTGGTAATGTGTTTTTTATATTAATAAATTAAATTAATAACTACTAATAAATTCTATTCATTAAATGTGTTAATAATATATTAAATAAAATAAATTAATTACCATCTAATGATTGTTACTAGGTAAGGAATGAGAATAAATTTCTTGTAAGATTTGAAAATACATTTTATTCTAAAAATAGTTTTTATGTTTTTTAGGAAAGGATAACAGAATAAATTTATTAAAAATTTATAAATTATATTTGGTAATGTTTTTTCAATATTTTTATTCATTTTATTCTAATTACATAATAATGACTATTTCATTTTTTCCTGAAAATTATGTTACCAAGGTAAAATTTAGTCACTGTGGTAGAGGGTAAAATAAGTAAAACTTATTTATAAAATGGAAATGTTATTAAATATTAAAAAAAACATATCTCGAAATGGGTGCATGAGATTATTATTCACCTACCAAATTTTTATCTTCTCTTTATTTCAATTTTTATACCACTTTATTTACATGTTCACTTTCATTTTATTTTAATATATAGAGTATTTACAAAAAAATGTTACTTTCTCTCACTTAATATAATAAATATATTATTATGGTAATGATAAGGATAAAAATACATTATGAAGAAATATATGATACTATAAATATATTTAAGAACTTATATTTTTGTTGGAAATTTATTTTTAATTTTAATTAAAAGTATTATTATCTAAAATTCTTACACAGCATCCACACAATGCTTGTTGAAGTAGTAAAAAAGTCAAAATAAATGGTTTTAAAAATATTAAAAGTAACAATATAATGATTAAATATATAATTTTATGAAATATATGTGTCATAATTATTTTTAATATGTATTTTTAATGATTTAATTATAATTCCATGGTTATCTAGATTCTATTGAAGAAAACTTACATGAATAAATTTGAAAATGACTTTAAAGGATATTTAATCATAAAAAATATTTTACTATTTGATTTAAAAATTAAAAAATTCATATCATGAGTAAATTCGATGAGATATGGTTTATAATACCATACATTATCCATTTATAATTCACATATCATTTTTAAAATTACATTCTAAACCATTAAAGACTGAATATTTCTAGAAATGATAGTAATTTTTTCCTATAAAATGGGACTCGATCTAACATTTCCAAAGACACATATGTGATTCTTTTTATCTCAAAAGTCTTCCAAAATACTCTCCAAACTTACCATAAAACATTACCAAGCCCCTTGTGTGACCATAAAATTCTCTTCCAAATGCCTTATGTTCAAACAAAAGTAGGATATCAAAATAATATGTGGTTCTCTTAACTGAATTTTTCAAGTTTCATAATTATTAAACCTCCTCAAAATATTATATACCCATCATAAAATAATAAAATCAGTATTATTAGTTTCAAAAATATTATTTTTTTGTAAGAACCATAATATATCTCATTTTTATCCATTGTAAATTGAAAACATTTCTTGTACATATGTGCATACTGCCTCCTCCATAAACAATGTATTTAATTTTTCATCGTCGCCTTACATGGGGGGTTTAAAAGGGAATTAATGAATAAATATGAAATTTAAAATATAATTAAGATTTTGGGAAGAAAATTTATCCATTATATTAATAATATTAACAATAAATGTTCATCATAAAATTTAACTTTTTAAAACAAGCATACCAAGAAAATTTTATTAATTTGAATTTATTTTTTAAAACCTATTAAACTAAACATATTTTTTGATACTATAATCGTAAAAAAATAAATATCTCTATAATTATATATATGGTGAAACTATTTAATAAAAACTCTAAAAATGGTCACCTTACTAAATCAGTTTTAGAAAAATTGACCAAATAACCTCAAGTGGTCAACAAAAGAAAAAAAAATACAATAAATAAATGAAATATGATAATAAATGAACCTTAAAAATAAAATTTAGATAAGAATGGTTATTAATAAATTATTTGATAAATTTATTTCCATTATTCTAGAGGTTAAAATGAATATAACCAAGTGGTAATCCTTGGCTAGGAAAATATTAACTTGATTTATGTTCATTTGGTTACATCACTTCTTCATATAATATGTTATTGAAAGATTAGGAGTGTTTGGAAAAAAATTCACTTATCATAGGTGTATTTTTATTTATTTCAAATAACCACTATATTTATTTATTCTTACTGCAAATTTTATGATCTTTGTAAGGGTTTCTCATCTCAAACTTCCTACTTTGAGTTATGTTTTGAATTATGAACCTGTTTTAATTATATGCTTCTTATGCTAAATATTTTAAATATTATATCATAAACCAATCTTTAATAATTTTAATTAATGTTCCATTTCATGTAATCTATTTCAATATGTTTTGATTCAAGTGTTATAAAATATGTATGGGTTCTAGGTCTCAATTTTGATTCCTAAAGGCGTGTTTCATATTTCACGTCATATTTAATTTTATATGGTTTAATTACCACCCCATGAATATATTTCTTCATAATATTTAATTTAATTCGTTTTACTTATATAAATATTTCATGTTCTATCTTTAAAAGGTTTTTTATTCAAAATATACCAAACTCATAAGGGTTTATTTTACTATCTTAATTTTTATCATCATTGTTAATGATTAAATTTACATTGAGGGAGATTATATATTATTTATCTCCTAAAACCCATATATTTTTCCCTTATATTGTTTTTTATTTTTTTCCCATGTATTTATTCCATTTTTTCATCTATTTGGTACTAAAACCCACCATAAGAATTTGTATAAGAAAATCTGACCTTAATTCTCATTTTGTTCGAAAATCATTCTCTTCCATATCTGTATTTATTAATCTGATTCAAGAAAGTTGTTTTTTATACTTAAATGATTTCTTAAGGTAAATTTATATTATCTTTTACTTTATATTAAAATTTCTAAATATGTTTTTTAATTTTATTGGAACATGTCATTTCTTGATTTCTTTACAAAAGTTTGAAAATAATCTCTTTTAAAAATTTCATCATGAACAAATTTTACATTACCATCACCATTATTAAATTTTATATTCCTTTATAAAATTTTATATTTTTCAAAATAATTATCTATTCCGATTATTCTATTAATTTTTTAAAATAACAATATATTGTTTTCTTAAAAGTTTTTAAAATGGATTTCCTTCGATTATGTATATTTTTATCTTCAAATCTAAATTATATTTATTAAGTGTATTTTATTTTCAATACTAAATTATTGTTAATGATTTTTAAAAAAAAAATATTTTAAAATTATTCTCAACATATGTAACACCCCCATTATGTTTTTCAGGTACTCCCTTGTTCATGATTTTTTTATCACCCTTGTTTGGGTGCATTTGTGGGATTCTTGGGGATGGATAGCCTTTGTTTAGGAAAATGACCTAAATTTTAGAGATATATGTTTTTTTAATTAATTAAATTCTTATATAAGTGTGTTAATGTATTTGAGGGTTTATTCCAAAGTTCAGATAACTTCTTGGGTGCTGTTGTGTTTTTATGATGATAATTCATCTGATTTCTATATTCCCGGTGATTACACACCGTGTAAAGGGATTACATGTCATGTAATGTTCATTGGGTAAATGCCATGAAATAGGTTTAGGTAATTAATTTTTTACACAATGTGTATTTGTTTCACATCATTTAATGGAAAAATAAAGTTTTTAATAAAAGTTGATGTGTTTTTTGGTGATTTCAGCCTTCGTGGAATATAGGATATGTAATGGGATTACATGTTGTCTAATCCATGAGGTTTGTAGGTATTAAGCAATGGTTGCATAATTTATTTATTTTTTCATTCTTCTTATATCCTTCTATATCTTGACTTAGATCTCACCCAAGGTGATTTTGAAGATCTCCTCCCCTTTAGGATTTTTCATTCGGTGATCGTTCATCAGGGTTATTGCGGTGCGCCTCTTCGGGTAAGATTTACTTCTATTTATTCTTTAGATTTGGTTGTATCTATGGTTTTGGAAATGGTTGGGTTTGGTTTTAGAATCTGATAGTGTTTTCTATCGATCATTTGTATTCTCTTATTGTTCCTTTTCTTTTGAAGGTCGGTCTATTGGTTTCCAATCACCATTGTTGAAGGTGGCTATTTTTATACCATTTTGAGGTGGGTACTTCTATATAATGGGTTAATTATTTTAATTTCTTATCATTAATGTAAATTTACTTTGGGTTTTTCATTGATTTGAAGTGATATGTGGTTTCAATGTATTTCTTGGTAAGTAAAATTTTTTCTTTGGGGTTTTTCTTTGAAAATAGTTTTTCTTGATTTGGAAATGGGGTTTCAAACACTGAAGCATATTAGATTGTCTTTGAAAATGTTTTATAAAATTTTAAGCATGGTTTTAAAATTTATTTTTTGTTAATTAGAACATTAGAAACCTTGATTTCATTGGGAAATAGACATGGGTAGACTTAGTGAGTTTAGTACCCCTTGGAGGTAAACTTTATGATATTGAAGGACTATAATAGGAATAAATATTAGTTGGATCCAAAATTATGCCTATTTGGGCTCCTTAATGTATAGTACATAATCCTATAGTCTTGGTCCCAATATGACACACCTTTTCATTTATGGTCATTTATCACATGATTTTTTATCATGGATTATTTCTCATATTTTTTTACATAAGGATTGTATCACATAGCTTCATATGATGGTGTTTCATGGATATGTGTTTACTTTACCTTATTATTCATGGGTATTATATCATATTATATCACTTATAATTTTCATATTTATATTTTGAGAATATGAAAGGATTTTATGAAAACGAAAGGGAAAATTATTTATAAATGTATTTGGTATTTATAAAAATGATTTGTAAAACTTTTTTTTTTAATCTAGTACTCTTGAATTCTTGATATTAGCCCTTGTATAGACTTTGTGGTGGTATCCTAATAGGAATTGTGATCGTACACTAGTTTTTTCCTTTAGGTGGTTGTAGATGTTATATTTATGTATATAGTTAAAGGGAAGGGTATCTAATAGCATATCATATTCTCTCTTGGTATTTTTCATTATTTAAGGGTGGTTTAAAGGTGATTGTTGGTCACATGGAGTATTTTCATACTTTTGGGTTTAACCTATTTTGGATTGTATTGTATGGATTTTTTTTATATATTTTTTATTTTTCTTTGTACTATGGTTATATGTATTATTTTGGATATATTCAAGACTTGTTTCAGTTTTTACTAGTATACCTTACCATGTGACGGGTGACTTAAGTGTAAGGTTTGGTTGACTCGGGTTGGTGTGTTACAATTTTCTATCAGGGGGATGATCATCCTAAAGTGTATTAGCACTATATGAGTTTAGTTTGATGAATTTGGTATATGGGAGTTAGGACCATCAGAATTTAGATAGTAAGTATAGAAAGGGTCTTACCCATCTCACTTTGTTGACTGAACCTGAGTTAACATAAGAGGATAGAAATTTTTTACAAGGTTTTAGACTGGTATTTTGGGTCCATTTGAATGAAATCTATGGGACGTTTATTTAAATATACCTTTTCATTTTTTAGTGATTTATTTTGTTGGTATAATTCATCATTGATTTAAATTTTGGTTGTTTTAAAGAATTGGTTTGAATTTTTAAAGTGGTCCTTAGATTATAGAATATGCACATGATCTAATTTGTTATTATATTTTGTTTATTATAAAATTACTATGAGAATAGATCTTCCAAATCCAAAAGAATAATTTTCTAGATAAGATTCATAAGATAATCTTCTAGTGGACCCTAACTTTATATAATTTTTAATCCAACCTGTTTAGACTCTAGGTCACATGGGTGTTAGAAACACAGGATATGTGGGGGACCATAGATCTAAGTTCACTAAGTAGCATCCTCCCATATTCCATGTTAATAAGGGACCACAAGAATCTGAAGAGTTGATTGATTAGATTGAGAGGATCTTCAACTTCTTGAACACTCCTGAAGACTCGAAGGTGGATGTTTACATGTATATACTTGAGGGACCATGAAAAATATGGTGGGACTCTATTGTGAAATATAAGTTTCATGAGAACTATACTTGGTATTACTTTAAGAAAATAATTAATCATCATTTTTACCCTAATATGTTGTGTGAATCAATGGACTATGAGTTTCTAACCTTGGATCAGGGGGATCATATCATTCTGGAGTATTCTTCCCATTTTTCTAAGTTAGTGCATATTGAACTGAAGCTTTTCATTAATGAGTACCTAAAGACTTGGAGTTCTGAGTTGGGATTGAGTTCGGATATTTATTCAGTGTTGATTCTTATGTGCCTTATGACCTTTTTGGAGGTAGTTGACAAACAATATTTAGCTAAGTCATACATAGCTATAAATACTATTTTGGGTGGGTCTTCAGTTGGTTTATTTATTTACCAGGGTGTATATTTTAACTATAAAAGGAAGTGAAAGGGTGGTCAATTTTATTTAGTACCATGTTTAGAGGATTCACTGGGACAGTAGTAGGTTATCTACTACAAATATGGAAGGCAAGTTCATACCAATCCTAACTATGTGGTAGCTCCCAAGTCTTGTCATCTTTGTGTGTGGTATATCTATCTAAAATGGTTTTGTGATAGGATATCCAAGGGTAATAAGGTAGGATCCACATTCAACAAGGGTTATCAGGTTTATGTAGATGCTTCCAATTATTATGGTTCCTATATTCAAGCTAATAGGGTTGTTTATGAGGCTAATAAATCTTAGAGAGGAGCTGAGATCAGATGTATTTATGTAGTGGAGTATGCATTATATTAATTTGAAGCAAGTTCAACTACAAATAGAGATACATTGTTTATTTTTTATTTTATGGTCCTATATTTTTTTTATACTAGTTCTACTCACTGTTTTATATCATCAAAGTTATTTGATGTGTTTTTCATTCATTTAGAATTTATTTCTTACTTGTTGGATCATTCCTCAACTTTGGGGAAGAGTTCTGAACAAGTTTTCAGTATTCCATGTGTTGGGTGATGATAGATGACTTTGAGGTGGTATGGGACTTTTTAGTTCTTGATATTTACATCTTCGACTTGATTATCACCATGGATTGAATGATCAATGTTAAGGCCCATATGAACTATTGTCACCATCAGGTACAATTCTTATCTATCGATGGGGTAACTCATGTCTTTCATGGTGAGTGGGAATCTAGATCATGAAGGGAATGGTCTATTTTTCCTTATGCATGGGTAATCTCTCCAATTATCAAAGACGTTTCTTGATGTGGGGTACCCTTATTTTGGTGTTCGACTTCCTACAATAGTGTGTGCATACCCTGATATCTTTTCAGATGATTTTTTATGGTTTAAATCCATATAGAGAGGTTGATTTTACTATTGAACATGTAACACCCCAAGCTTCCACGGTACGCTTCTCTTTGAATAATACAGTAGCATGTGTTGTGCGCAACTTCGAGTTCTAACACACACCACAACCAATCAAACTAGCCGTTATGAATAGTAATACCCACTTTTTGAAATTATATAAATTTTATCTTTCAAAATGGACTTCATTTTTGGATTTTTAATATCTAAATTATCCTAGGGTGAAATTTTGGTATTTTTTTGAAAACATTCACATTTTGATGAATAGTAAAAATTACTAAATTTTAATTAAAAATAGCTTTTTTAATAAAAATAATTAATAGTGATAAATTATGAATTTGAGTGGTTTTAAAGTATATATTTAGAATATATTTCTACCACTTAATACAATTTTTTTCATTGGAAAAAAATTTCACATTTAAACTGGACATAAACAAGTGTCAATCTTTTGATTGTTATTATTTCTTAAAAACACGCTTTTTTGTTTTGATAATGGGAATTAATTTTAAATTAATTTCTTCCACTTCTGTGTTCTGAATTTAGAAAAATGAATTCCATATTTATAATCAAGAGGTCCAAATTGTGTAAATAGGTAACTTTTATTTTTAGACATTTTGAATAATTACTTCGGTAAATTTTTTATTTACCATGTTTAAAGGGTAAATTCGGTAAATAAGGTTAAATATAATATTATAATAATACTAAATTACCTTAAAATGTGTCATAACCCTATTGTTTGATACATTTTCGACCATGGTCATATTTAGGTCGATTTTGGGACCCCATGGAGCCACTTGTAAGTGATAATGACACTTTATATTAATTAAGTTAAAGTAAACACAAAAATGACATAAGCATATATCTTTTAGAAAAACAATTTTTTACATAGAGTTATATATGTTATCTTTTTGACTATAAATATTAATTAGAAATCTAAAAAAATTTCCTACATCATGGTATTTTTTATAATTTTTAGACATCTAATAAACTAAATTATTTATGACACAATATTAATGTAGTGTTTACCTCATTAACAAATGATTTAAATAAATAAGATTATAAAGACTAAAATATTACCCAAAACCTGTCCAATTATTATTGGATGATTTCATTTCGATCATTAGTAATATTATCTTCATCTTTAATGAGTTTTGGACCTTTATAAACTGAATATCATTATATAATAAAATAATATTTTCAATCCTTCCTAAAGAGCCCCTCCTCCCCCTTATAAAATGACACCACTTCTAACCAATTACTCACGTCTCTCAAGCCTATTGTCTCGTCCAAACTCAAACCAATTAAGCTCCCTACATCCATCTCCTCCTCCTAGAAGCCTTACCTTAGGTAGAAGGAACTTCAAGAGTCTTTTTTGGTTCAAACCAAAGGGAGTTACCCAAATTAAAGGTAACGATTTCTCTTAGCTTCTTTTATTTTATTTTACTTCTCCAACCCCTAAAATCTTCTTATTATTTTCTTTTGTAACAACACCAGTATACTCTATATACTAGGATATTGTTATGATAATTATTCGAACTAAACTTATACACACCTCCATCTAATGGGTGAAGAACATAATGTTTCTGTGGATGGAAACCAAACGCCTCACGAAACGATGATTGTTCAATTATCTCCTACCACCTCTCATGGTGGACATTATGATTGAAATGTTATTAAATATGATATTTATGATATTTATTTTATATATAAGCTTATATAATTCCATTTTATATCATACCATTATTCATTTCATGTTTTATATATATACGATAATTTCATTTGAGGAAGTGTGGACTATCGCCCCCTCAAAGTGATATGACTCGTTCATACCATACATAGAATGTATTAAGGATGGTGTTAATGAACTTAAGTAACATATATAAGATATTATATTATACTTAAATAATAATATACCTATGTTTCATTTCGTTTTGATTCCTTTTAAAATGAAAAATGAAATAGAAGTAGCGTTCGTGCGTACGTACAGATTACCGTCTCCACGAACGCGGTGAGATTCATTTCCCCATCATATCCATTCAAGACTAATTATCATTTGATGATTAAAATTAATGTTTAATGACTTGATCGCATTCTGGATATGAATAAGATACAACCTATCCATAACGATCATGGCTTATGTAAGAAAGTATATAAATGAAAACGAATCAGTTAACACCCGAAACGACAATAATACTAAAATATTATTAACAAAGAAATATTAAAAAACATATATGATATCATATTTATATATATGATTGTTTTATAATTTAATAACAATGATTTAACTATTATACAGGAGGTTAACCTACCCTCGACCAAGGAAAAGTACAAGGTAAGGGTTTATTTCACAATCTCTTCATTATCCGAGGTTGTTTATACGTAATTATCTAATGGGACCTCTTTATCATCCACATACATGTTTCTTAAAAATTTATTTCAAATCATTCTTACTATTTTATAGACTATGGGTTAAATTCATTTATACCCTTGTTGACTTTTTATAAGATGTTTATAAAGTAATCTTTCTGTCATTTTCCAAACAAGGTCCTTTTTAACTTTTTCGACAGAGTTAAGGTAAGAATGTCTTTTTTTTAACTTATACAGTGGGTGCGGATATTTTCCACCATTATAAAATCATTGAATATTCCCTTAAAATATTATAAGAATATTTTCAAAGTAAGTGTTTTATTTTATAATTATGTGATTTTTAAATGATTTCAAAAAAAATAGATATTTCTCTAAAATAGTTTTGATTTCATCCATTTAAACATCCTTTGATGGATTTTAAGATTATTTGAAGTTGATTTATTATGATAAAAAAATTCCATATTATATTGAAGGTTTTTTGATATGTTTGACTGTCGATGTGTTATTTTTATACCATTCATGGGTTATGGAGAAAGTATTTACATTTCGTATGCAAGTTTTGATATGAATTTTTATGTTATGTCTAAACCTGTTCATATGAAAAATGCATTAGACTTAATAAGTGATGGGTTGAGCCCACTATAGCTCCTCAATGCATCAGTAGGTCTCATGAGACAAACTAGTGTCTTGGAACAAGGCCTTGACAAAATCTTATTTGTAGTATTGGCACAAGGCCTTGACTATGTGGTTGTGATAGTCTGGCATTATGCATTCCATCATTATGAAAGTGGTTATTGATATTGAATGTGATTATTCGACTATTAGAATATCCATGTGAATAATTAAATAGCGTTAGTTCATTTTATTTCTGCCATATTATGTTGAAGTTAAAGTTTAAAAGGCTTTTGTTTTAGTTATACATTTCCTTAAATGTTTATGCTTATTTATGAAAGTTTCCGCTATATTGTTATCCTTACTGGGAATTTGATCTCACCCCTTTCTATGTTTTATTTTTCCCAGGATGTGAAGAAGTATTTTATTACTGAACTGTAGGGATAGTATAAGGGGATTTGAGTGTGGAGACAAGATGTTGCTATAGTTTTCACTTTATTATGTAATGTAAACATCATGAATATATCTAGTTCTTCCAAGGCTACTGAACTAATCGGTCTTTTGAGACTTGAACTTTTGTGATCATACCAATGTTATTAAATAATGCACCGACTCTGGGTAACTGGGGTCAGGGCGTTACAGTTGGTATCAAAGGAAGTTTAGTACAAACCTTGGAATCGAGATTTAGATAAACTCTGATTAAAGCACATAGCCCTAAGATATAATTTGAGGATGAGTATAGAATAACTTCCTAGAATTTTGGTATTGTAGAGATTTTGTGAGTTTTCCAAGCAATACATCCCTGTCTGGATATGAGCTGGTAGAGGTAGCTCTGGCATAGATGTACCTAGGGGTAAAACCCGAAAACACCGCTTTGAGCAAGACTCAAACGGGAACTGGTGCACGACAACGAGCCTTGCTGCACTCTTGGTTACGATACTCCCAGGTGATATGCTTAGGATAATCCTCATTTTCTTTACAAACCATTATGAAGGTTTTACGAGTATATACTTCCTAAAAGAAAAAAATTTTATGGTTATGGATTATATCCATAAACTGTTCAATTTATGTTAAGTGTTTTACAAGTTTGGATTTATGTACTGCAATTCAGAAACTAATCTAGTGTATGCCATTGTTTAGAAATGGAGCCTAGTGGAAGAAATGGAAATTGTATCAATGCATGAACTCTGTGTAGAGATTTCCCTCCTGTTAAAGATAATTATAGTGGAGCTGGTGATGCAACTGGTGTTGATCATCTTATCACCATATTGGGACAACACACTCAGGTTATGAATAATAACCTTACTCATATGGAGCACCCTGATCCACAGAGTGGAGGATCAATGTTAGATCGCTTCATGAGGCAAAAACCACCGACATTCAATGGGAGTACAAATCCCTTAGTAACTGAGCAGTGGATAAATTCCTTAGAGAAAATATGATATGCCTTAGGGAGTAGTGAAAGGGAAAAAGTTATCATGGCAGTTTACCGCCTCACTGGAGGTGTTGATCAATGGTGGTCATTGAATCAAAACACAAAGGAATGTTATGAAGTATCAAATATGGAATGGAGGGAGTTCAAAGGGATTTTCTTAGAAAAATACATTCCTTGTGACCATCGAGCAGATATGGAAAGGCAATTTTTGAGTCTAAGACAAAAGGAGGATGAGAATGTCGCAAAGTATGAGGCTAACTATACAAGGTTAGCAAGGTATGATAGAGATTATATACATAACCCAAGAAGTAATATTGATCATTTCTTTGATGGGTTAAAACCATTTCTTCATCGAGTATTAGTCTTACAATCCTTCGCGTCGTACGAAGACATTGTCTCATGTGCTATCAATACATAAAAGGAATTCTCTAAGTCGTACAACTTTAAATCAAAGCAAGAGAAGAAGAGATCTGCTGATCACTCTAGAAATGAAAATAAAGAGAATAAGGGAAAATTAGATTATCCATCCTGTAGTAAATGTTGGAAGAAACACCTCGGCACTTGCTTGAAAGGAATGGGTGTCTGTTACAAGTGTGGTGAAAAAGGCCACCAAGATCGTGATTGCAAGGGGAAGAAAGAAGCTACTGATGTTCAATGCTACAACTACAGGTAGATCGGACATTATGAAAATGAATTTCCTAAGCGTCAGGGGAACTTACCTCAGAAAAGACCAAGGGATCAAGGCCAAGCTTATGCTATCACTATTTCTGAGGTAGAAGCTCTGAAAGACTTAATGGTAGGTAATTTAATGGTTTCCTCAAGTTTAGAAAATACATTATTTGATTCTGGATCATCGCATTGTTTCATATCTTCCCAGTTTGCTAAGAATATTATATATTTTCAATTTGATTTAACAAGGGAGTTTTAAGTTAAAACTCCTAAGGGAAGTATCATTGTAACAATGTTTTGTGAATTAGTCCCCATTAAAGCACATAAATGTGTTTTATCTTCTGATCTCATCATCATACCAATTATTGAGTTTGATATAATCCTCATTATGGATTGTCTTTCAGACCATGATGAGAATATTTATTGTAAGAAGAAGTAGTTTACAATTTTTGATGATGATGATAAAGAATACCTCATCTTTATAGCAGAATCATCACCACCTAATTCTTATTTAGATCCACCCTCAATAGCTCAACTAAATTCAATTATTGGGGAGGAAGATAATGAAATAACTATGGGTAAGGAAAGGAATGTTCAAATAGAGGATGTGCCTATTGTGAAAGAATATGTAGATGTTTTTTTGGAAGATTTACCTAGACATCCTCCAGAACGAGAAATTGAGTTTTCCATTGATTTAATTCCTGGATCAAGGCCCATATCGAATACCCCTTATAGAATGGCCACTATAGAATTAGTTGAAATAAATAAACAAGTAGAGGAATTGAGTAATAATGGATTTATTCGACCTAGTGTTTCTCCATGGGGAGTCCCTATCCTTTTTGTTAAAAAGAAAGATGGATCTATGAGGTTATGTATCGACTATAGGGAAATCAATGTTATAACAATAAAGAACAAGTATCCCCTACCTCTCATTGATGATTTATTTGACCAACTGCATGGAGCTCAATAATTTTCAAAGATTGAACTTTGATCTAGATACCATCAGTTGTGTGTGAAGAAGGAAGACATTCCGAAGACAGCATTTCAAACCAGGTACGGGCATTACGAGTTTACAGTAATGCCTTTTGGGCTGACTAATGCACCCTCTGTTTTCATGGATCTAATGAACAGAGCTTTCAAGGAATATCTTGATGAATTTTTAGTGGTATTTATTGATGATATCTTGGTATACTCCAAAAGCTACGAAGACCATGAAAATCACTTGTGCATTATATTGAATACTTTGAGAAAACATGAATTATATGGGAAGTTTAGCAAGTGTGAATTCTGGATTTATGATATTTCTTTTCTTGGACATATTGTCTCTAAGGGTGGAATCTCTGTTGATCCTTCTAAGACCAAGGAAATCCAAGAATGGCTAACACCAATGATTATAACCAAGGTACGCAGTTTTATTGGTTTAGCAGGTTATTATCAACGTTTCGTCCAGAATTTTGCCCGATTGGCTAACCCATTAACGAAGCTCACACGTAAATGGGTTAAATTTGTTTGGAAAAAAGAGTGTGAAGAAAGTTTTGAAGAACTTAAGAGAAGATTATTCAATGCTTCTATATTGACTCTACCATCAGGGAATTATGGGTTCATTATTTATAGTGATGAATCAATGGAAGGACTTGGTTTTGTCCTTATGTAGAATGATAGATTTATTTTCTATCCATCACGACAGCTAAAAGTTCATGAGAAAAACTATCCTACTCATGATCTTGAGTTAGCTACTGTAATTTTTTATTTGAATATATGGATACATTATCTCTATGGTGAAAATGTGATATTTATACTAATCATGAGAGTTTGAAGTACATTTTCTCACAGAAAGAACTCAACATGAGGTAAAGGTGGTGGTTTGAACTACTCAAGGATTATGATTGCACGATACACTACCTCCCAGGGAAGGAAAATAAGTTGGTAGATTCTTTGAGTAGAAAAGATCATGGATTTTTTAACATGATGATAATTGAAAGGGGTCATATTTTTATGGATCTAGTAAATTTGGATATGGGAATCACTATGGATAGTGAAACATCAATACTTTTTCAAATGGTTTCCAAACCATCTTTACTAGAAAGGATAAAGAGTTCTCAGACTGATTATGAAGAATTTCAAAAGAATATTAAAGTTATGAATGATGGGAGATTGAGTGACTTTGTGTATGAAGAAGGAATTTTGAAATTTGGGAGGATACTTTGTGTTCCCGATATACCTGATCTAAAAAGGGAATTTTTGGATGATGATCATAGTTCCAATTTCACTATACACCTTGGGAGCACCCAAATGTATAGGGATTTGAAGGAACATTTTTGGTGGGACAACATGAAGAGAGAGATTGTTGATTTTGTGTCATGATGTATGGTTTGTCAACAAGTGAAAGCTGGAAGGCAATAGCCTGGTGGAGTATTGCAACCTCTTCCCATACCTAAGTGGAAATGGGATAATATCATGATGGACTTTGTCATGGGACTACCAAAGACTCCTAGAAGGAACGATGCAATATGGGTCATTGTTGATCATCTTTCTAAGTCAGCACATTTTCTTGTTATAAGGGAAGATTTACCACTTGAATTTCTAGCAAGGCTATATATTATTGAAGTTGTGAGACATCATGGAGTACCCCTATCGATTGTTTCTGGTCATAATCCCTGTTTTACTTCAAGATTCTGGAAGAGTCTTCAGAAGGCCTTGGATATTGATCTTCATTTGAGCACTTCCTACCACCCTCAAACATATAGACAATCAGAATATACTATTCAAACCTTAGAAGACATGTTGATATCATTCTCACATGACTTTCAGGGTATGTGGGATCAATATTTACCTCTGGTGGAATTTTCCTATAACAATATCTTCCATTCAAGTATTCGGATGGCACCATATGAAGCATTATACGGAAAGAGATGTCGCACACCAACCTGTTGGGATGACGTTGGTGAAAGAAAACTTGTAGGCCCAGAACTAGTGGAGTAAATGATGGAAAAGGTAAAGGTAATCCAAAACCACATCAAAGCAGCTCAAAGTAGGCAGAAGAGCTATGCCGATAACCAAAGGAAGGATTTGGAATTTTATGTAGGAGATCATGTTTTTTTTAAGGTATCTCCATGGAAGGGAGTTATACGTTTCGGTAAGAAAGGTAAATTGAGTCCCAGGTACATCAGACCTTTCGAAATTCTAGAAACAATTGGGGTTATGGATTATCGTTTGGCAATGCCGCTAAATCTCTCCAAAGTGCACGATGTGTTCCACATATCACTGTTGAGAAAATACATGCCTGACCCGACGCATGTACTCACCAATGAGGAAGTAGAATTGGAACCTGATCTGTCTTATTGCGAAGAACCTGTCAGTATTCTTTATACAAGAGAACAAGTGCTGAGAAACTGGATGACTCGTCTGGTAAAAGTTCTATGGAGAAACCATAAAATGGAAGAGGCAACGTGGGAACCCGATGAACTTATAATAAAGAATCACCCGAGTCTTTTCATACAGTATTATTCTAGAAATTTTGAGTATGAAATTATTTGAAGGAGGGGAGAATGTAACACCCCAAGTTTCCAAGGTACGCTTCTCTTTGATTAATACAGTAGCTTGTGTTGTACGCAACTTCGAGTTCTATCACACACCACAACCAATCAAACTAGCTGTTATGAATAGTAATACCCAATTTTTGAAATTCTATAAATTTTATCTTTCAAAATGGACTTCATTTTTGGATTTGGAATATTGAAATTAGCCTAGGGTGAAATTTTGGTATTTTTCTGAAAACTTTCATATTTTGATGAATAGTGAAAATTACTAAATTTTAATTACAAACAACTATTTTAATGGAAATAATTAATAGTGATAAAGTATGAATTTTAGTGGTTTTAAAGTATATTTTGAATATATTTTTACCACTTAATAAAATTTTGGTCATTGGACAAAATTTCACATTTAAACAGAACATAAACAAGTGTCAATCTTTTGATTTTATTATTTCTTAAAAACACGCTTTTTGTTTTGACAACGGGAATTAATTTTAAATTAATTTCTGCCACTTCTATGTTTTGAATTTAGAAAATTGGATTCCATATTTAGAATCAGGAGGTCCAAATTGTTTAAATAGGTAACTTTTATTTTTAGACATTTTGAATAATTACTTCGGTAAATATTTTATTTACCATGGTTAAAGGGTAAATTCGGTAAATAAGGGTTACAAAATAATATTACAATAATACTAAATTACCCTAAAATGTGTCCCAACCCTATTGGTTGATAAATATCAGACCATGGGAATATTTGGGTCAATTTTGGGACCCCATGGAGCCACTTTTAAGTGATAATGACACTTTATATTAATTAAGTTAAAGTAAACACAAAAATGACATAAGCATATATCTTTTAGAAAAACAATTTTTTACATAGGGTTATATATGTTATCTTTTCTACTATAAATATTCATTATAAATATAAAAATATTTCCTACATCATGGTATTTTTTTATAATTTTTATACATCTAATAAACTAAATTATTTATGACACAATAATAATGTAGTGTTTACCTCATTAATAAATGATTTAAATAAATAAGATTATGAAGACTAAAATAATACCCAAAACCTGTCAAATTCTTTTTGGATGATTTCATTTCGATCATGAGTCATCTTATCTTCATCTTTAATGAGTTTTTGACCTTTAGAAACCGAATATAATTATATAATAAAATAATATTTTCAATCCTTCCTAAGAGCCCCTCCTCCCCCTTATAAAAGGACACCACTTCTAACCAATTCCTCACACCTCTTAAGCATTTTGTCTCTTCCAACCTCTACCCAATTAAGCTCTCTAAATCCCTCTCCTCCTCCTAGAATCCTTACCTTAGGTATAAGGCACTTCAAGAGTCTTTTTTGGTTCAAACCAAAGGGAGTTACCCAAATTAATGGTAACGATTTCTCTTAGCTTCTTTTCTTTTATTTTACTTCTCCAACACCAAAACTCTTCTTATTATTTTCTTTTGTAAATACACCAGTATACTAAATATAATAGGATATTTTTATTAGAATTATTCTAACTACACTTACACACACCTCCATCTAATTGGTGAATAACATAATGTTTCTGTGGATGGAAACCAAACGCCTCACGAAACGATGATTGTTCGATTATCTCCTACCACCTATCATGGTGGCCATTATGATGGAACTATAGTTAAATATGATATTTATGATATTTATTTTATATATAATCTTTTTTAATTACATTTTATATCATATCATTTTTCATTTCATGTTGTATATATATACGATAATTTCATTTGAGGAAGTGCGGACTACCGCCCCCTCAAAGTGATATGAATCATTCATACCATACATGGAATGTATAATGGATGGTCTTAATGAACTTAAGTAAAATATATAAGATATTATATAATACTGTAATAACAATATACCTATGTATAATTTGTTTTTTATTCCTTTTAAAATGAAAAATGAAATGGAAGTAGTGTTCGTGCGTACATATGGATTACCGTCTCCACAAACACGATGAGATTTATTTCCCCATCATATACATTCAAGAATAATTCTAATTTGATGATTAAAAGTAACGTTTAAAAACTTTATGTCATTATAGATATGAATAATATACAACCTATCCATAACAAACATGGCTTACGTAACAAAGCATATAAAGGAAAACGAATCAGTTAACACCCTAAATGACGATAATACTAAAATATTATAAAAAAGAAATATTAAAAGATCATATATGATATCATATTTATATATATTATTATTTTATAATTTAATAACAATTATTTAACTACTATACAAGAGGTTAACCTACCCTCGACCAAGGAAAAGTACAAGGTAAGGGTTTATTTCACAATCTCTTCATTATCCAAGATTGTTTATATGTAATTATCTACTAGGACCTCTTTATCATCCACATCCATGTTTCTTAAAAATGTATTTCAAATCATTATTAATATTTTATAGATCATGTGTTAAATTCATTTATACCCTTTTTGACTTTTTTTAATATGTTTATAAAGTAATCTTTATGTCGTTTTCCAAATAATGTCCTTTTTAACTTTTTCGATAGAGTTAAGGTAAGAATGTCTTTTTTTTAACATATACGGAAGGTGCGGATATTTTTCTCCATTATAAAATCGTAAAAGCTTACCTTACAAGATTATAAGAATATTTTCAAAGTAAATGTTTTATTTTATAATTATGTGACTTTTAAATGATTTCAAAAAAAAGAGATATTTCTCTCAAATAGTTTTGATTTCATCTATGTCAACATCCTTTGATGGATTTTAAGGTTATTTGAAGTTGATTCATTATGATAAAAAATTTACATATTGTATTGAAGGTTTTGTGATTTGTTTGACTATGGATTTGTTATTTTTATACCATTCATGGTTTATGGAGAAAGTATTGACATTTCGTATTCTAGTTTTAATATGAATGTTTATGTTATGTTTATACCTGTTCATATGAGGAATACATTGGACTTAATAAGTGATGGGTGGAGCCCGCTATAGCTCCTCGATGCATCGGTAGGTCTCATGAGACAAACTAGTGTCTTGGAACAAGGCCTTGAAAAAATATTATTTGTAGTCTTGGCACAAGGCCTTGACTATGTGGTTATGATAGTCTGGCATTATGCATTCCATCATTATGAAAGTGGTTAGTGATATTGCATTTGATGATTTGACTAGTAGAATATCCATGTGAATAAGTAAATGGTATTATTTCATTTTATTTCTTCCATATTATGTTTAATTTCAATTTTAAAAGGCTTTTGTTTTAGTTATAAATTTCCTTAAATGTTTATGATTATTTATGAAAGTTTCTGCTATATTGTTATCCTTACTGGGCATTTGAGCTCACCCATTTCTATGTTTTATTTTTCCCAGAATGTGAAGAAGTATTTTATGACTGACCTGCAGGGATAGTATAAGGGGATTTGAGTGTGGAGAGAATATTTTTTTGTAGTTTTCACTTTATTATGTAATGTAAACATCATGAATGTATCAAGTTCTTCCAAGGCTACTAAACTAATCGGTCTTTCGAGACTTGGTCTTTTGTGATCATTCCAATGTTATGTAATAATGCACCAACTATGGGTAATTAGGGTTAGGGAATTATAGAACACCTCCCTAGTATGATTCCCATTTATATGTCATCTTATCGAATTGAAGTTACTGAGTTACTAGAACATAATATCCAACTTAAGGACTTGGAGGCTAAGGGATTTATTCATCCAAATATTTCACCATGGTATTTTCTATCCTCTTTTATAAAAAGGTAGATTGGAGTCTCAAACTTTTTTTGGATTATCAAAAGTTAAATTGGGTGGTTGTTAGGAATAAATATCATTTTCCAGGGATTGATGACTTTTTTTACTAGATTTGAGGGGCGTGTTAGTTTTCGAAAAAATTTCTTCGGTCTAGGTACCACCATTTGAGAGTTAGAGAATATGATATATCAAAGAGAGTTTTTAGGAGTAGATATGGGAATCATGAGTTTTTATTTATTCAATTAGGTTTGACTAATTCTCTTGTGGTGTTTACAGCTTTGATGAACCGAATCTTTCATCGGTTCTTGGAAACTTTTATTGTTGTTTTTATGTATGATATATTAGTGTACCTAAAGTTAGAATAAAGGTATACAGACTATTTGGATATCATTCTTCAAACCTTTAAGGAGCATCATCTATATGGAAATCTTTCCAAATGTGAGTTTTGGATATGGGAAATGAAATTTATGGGGCCTACGATATCTAATAGGGGTGTATCGCTGGAACCTTAAAAGGTATAGGCTATTATTTATTGGTAGTATCCCAAAAATGTGTTTGAGATCCAGATATTCTTGGGTTTTTCTAGTTACTATTCTTGGTTTGTTCTATATTTTTACAAGATTCCATATTTGAAGACAAATTTAACCCATAAGGGTGTAAAGTTTGAATGGAATGAAAATTTTCAAATATCATTTTAGGAGATAAAAGTGAGTTTATATTCAACACTATTTTTTATTCTTCTAGAACTAGTTTTGGGTTATGATGTTTTATGAAATGCTTCTCGTATAGATTTGGGATGTGTCTTAATGAAATTAAAATAGGTGTTTGCCTATGGATCGCGCCAGTTTCACCCTCATGAGAAGAACTATCCTACCCACAATCTTGATTTTCTAGAAGTTATTCATGCACTCAAATCCTAGAGACACTATATCATTAGGGAGGGATTTATAGTATATATTAATTATAAGATCCTGAAATATATTTCTACTCAAAGGTATATAAACTTGTGACAAAGACACTGGGTAGAGTATCTAAAAACATTTGATTTTGATATTTCATACACTCATGGGAAAAATAATGTGGTCTCCGATGAATTGTGTAGAAAATTACTGACAAAAGTCATGAAGGAGTCAATGGAAGAGTGTTTTATAGTGAGTTTTTTTTCTAAGATGAGCTTACGGGGGTAATAGTTTGGTGTACAAGTGTTTTTTGATTTTATGAAATCTTATTCATCTTTTTAGGAGCGTTTTTGGCATGATTATGTGACAAAAACCAAGTTTCAATGCTTGGGTAGAAGTATTTTTTGTGGGGAGACCTCAAGTGAGTGGTCTCAGTCTCCTAGTGGAACCTTGTGCTTTCATGGTTGGTTGGTTGTTTTGTTTCCCCTAAAGAAATATTTGATTGCTAGTGCAAACCAGTATTGTTGGTATATGCACCCTAGGGCAACCATGATGTATCATGACTTAAGACATTAGTATTGGGGGTAGGGGATGAGGTAGTGTATTGCATATTTTTTATTTTGATGTCTTATTTTTCATATAATTAATGAGGGGATTAGATTTACATTTATTTCTTCATTGGTTTTACATAGAATCCTAGTGGTAAGAATGTGATTTGGGTGATCATTGATTGAATCATGAAATTGGAACATTTCCTCACAATCTAGGAGATGATGAAGATGAAACAGCTTGGGGAATTATATATCTGAGAGATTGTTATACATTATGGGGTTCTCTCTATGGTTGTTTCTAATAGGGACCTGTGTTTCACATCCAAGTTTTGGAATGGTTTACAGGAGGTGATGGGTTCCCAAATTAGATTGGGCATGGTTTATCATCCACAAATGGATAAAAAACATAGAGGATATCCAGGTTCTTGAAGATATGATTTGAGCTTGTGTTTTTTATTTTGGAGGATCTAAAAAAAAATAAAGAGAATCGGGTTGAATTTTTCGATAACAATAGTTATCAGGCATCAATAAATAAGTCTACCTTGGGGATTTGTATCGGAATCCCAGTAGATATCCTCTATGTTGGGAAAAGTTTGGATATTGATCCTTCATGGGGTAGAGTCTTTTTTAGGAGGTAGTGGAGATAGCGTAGTTGATTCGAAGTAAATTGATCACAGAATAGAGTCATTGAAAATATTAGGTGGGTCATCGTCATTAAAAATTGTAGCTTAAGATTGGTTATTGGATATTTATAAAAGTTTCACCTCACATAGGACATCATCACCTGGGCAAATGGGGTATGTTGGAACCAAGGTTTGTGGTACCCTTTGAGATCATTGAGAAACTAGGAAAGGTGTCCTATCAGTTGTAATTACCATCACATTTTATTACAATCCACAAAATTTTTCATGATTCCCAATTGAGGAAGTATATACCAGATCCTTACCATGTGATTGGATATTAGTATGTTGATCTTGAGACCAACACCAATATGGTTGAGCAACCATTTAAGATTACGGATTGTCGAGAGAAGGTAATATATAGTAAAATGATTCCTATGGTTTAGCTACTATGGTAGTGTGGATGTGACAGCCATGATATGTAGAGAGGTAATTTTTTATTAGGCAGTAGTGGCCTTCACTATTTGTGTTTCCATGAATATAAGGAATTTCTGGGGGTAGAAAGCGTTTATTATGAGGAGATTGTAACACCCCATTATTCTTTTCAAGTACTCCCATGTTCATGATTTGTTCATCATCCTTTTTTTGATTCATTTGAAGGATTATCAGGAATGGAGATACTTTACTAGGGAAATTTTCCTAATGTTTAGGGATGTGTTTTTTTTAATTGATGGAATATGGGTATAAAAGTGTAAATGTTTTTGAGGGGTTCTTCTTAAGTTTAGAGAATGTCCCAGGTGATTTTGTATTTTTATGATAAGAAATGGTTTTTTTGTATGTTGGGAAATTTCATGCCAAGTAAAGATATTACCCAATATTTAATGGTCGGTAGGAAGATTCCATAAAATGGGTTCAGGGTGTTAATGTTTTACATGTCATGTATTTGGTTCATGTCATGTAATGAAAAAATTTATGTTTTATAGGAAAAATGATGTGTTTTTTGGTGATTAAATCCTTCGTTGAATACACAATGTGTAATGGTATTAAACTCCATGTAATTCTCATGGCCTTTAGGTTTTAGGCACTAGTTGGATGATTTATTTATCAATCCACTTATATCCTTTCCTATCTCAACCCAGATCTCACCCTAAGAGATTATGAAGATCTATTCCCCTTCCAGATCATTTGTTTAGTGATCAGTCATCAGGGTTGTTGTGGTGTTCCTCTCTAGGTAAATGTACCTTTTTCTTCTTTGAATTTTTTTATGGTTTAATTTTTGGTAGTAGTTGTGTTTGGATTGATGATTAGATAGTGTTTTCTATCGATCCTTTGTAGTCTCTCATCATTACTTGTCTTTTGAAGTATGATCTCTTGGTTTCTAATCACTATTGTCAAAAGTGGCTTGGTTTATACCTTTTTGAGGTATGTGTTTCTATACAATGGGTTAATTATTTTATTTTATTATCATTCTTGTTAAATTAATTTTGTTTCTTCATTTATTTGAAGTGATATATGGTTTCAAAGGATTTATTGGAAATGAAAATTTTTTATTTGGGTTTTTTCTTTTATAACATATTTGCTTTATTTAGAAATGGGTTTTGAAACTGCATAGTATATTTTCTTAGATTTGAAAATGTTTTCTAAAATTTTGATCATGTTTTAGAAATGAATTTTTTGAAAATTGGTGCATTAGGAACCTTAGGTGAATTGGGAAATAGACATGGGTGGCCTTAGTGTGTGTGGCGCCACTAGGATGTAACCTTTAGGATATTTATGGACTATGGAAGGACTTGATATTGGTTCGATCCAACATTATGCATGTTTATTCTCTCTAATGTTTATCATGTAGTCTCATAGGCTTGGGCCAAGTAAGAGGTGATTTCTCTTTTATGGTTATTTATCACATGGTTGTTTTTATCATGGATTGTAGCTCATAAATTTTTATATAAGGATTGTATCACAGAACTTCACATGATGGTATTTCATGGACATGTGTTTAATTTCTTACTTTTTGATACATGGATATGATTTCCTATTATATCACTTCTCATATCATATTTCTAGTTTGATAATTGGAAATAATTTTACGAAAACCAAAGGGAAAATGATTTATAAATGGATTCTGGATTTATGAAAATACATTATAAAATTGTTTTATATTAAAATAAATAATTGTTGCATTCTTGGTATTAGACCTTTTATAGACTCTATGGTGGTATCCTAATGGGATTTGGGCTCACACCCCACTTTTTCCTTTGTTCAGTTATAGGTTTTGTATTGTAGGATACAGATAAAGGGAAGGACATCTTGTAGAATTTTGGTTTCTCCATTAGTATTTTCCTTCATAGCATGGTAGTTTGAAGGTGATTGTTGGTCACATGGAGTTTTTTTCATACTTTTGGGTTTAGCATATTTTGGCTTGGATTGAATGGTTTTTTGTATATCTCTTTTCTTATTCTTTTTACTCTAGTTGTATGTCTTGTTTTGGATATATTCATGTAAATACCAAAACCCCAGTAGCCTTGAGTTTGTGCCTTATTTTATTACATTGTTATAATATATAAGGAAGTCGCATCTATAAAGACCAAATAGTTTAGTAGATTAGGAAAATCATATACAAACATAATTATTACATTAAAACTTGAAATGATATACAACATAATAACTTTATTGTAAATATCCATAAACTTATAGATTATCCCTACAAGTCATTCAAAATATACATATTCTCATCATGGGGAAAATAAAACATAATAAATGGGTGATATTAGATTCTATGTAAGGGTAAAAAAATATAGCGGAAGTTATCATAAACATAAGAAAAAAAGAAAGGTTAATATATAAAAACACATTTCATTAAAACATAAACTTAAACATAATATGTCAGGAATAAATGCTGATCAAAATAATTATATATAAATAATCACATGAGAATAAAACCTAACCATGGATACTCTACTAGTCAAATGAACACATGGATTATCAATTAATAATATTGTAATGATGGAATTCATAATTTTTGAAATTTGAAACATACCGTAGAGGCCTCATCCAAGACATGAAAATAAATGGTTAAGGCCTCGGCCAAATCTATATTTTTTTTTGTCTTATGAGACCTACTTATGCATCGAGGGGCTATAAAGGGCTTCTCCCACCACTTAATAAGTCTAATTAATTCCTCATGTCAATGGGGTGAAACATAGAAAACATATACATACAGAATTTAAATAACTTTCCCTAATCCATATATATAATCACTAACCATTCAAAGTAATATGATGAATGGTATCAAGATAGTACATCCATAGTCAAACTAATCATAAACAATTTAACCAAAATATAGTATATGATATCATAAGATATCAATTTCAATAAATCATAATATTCAATAGAGGGTGTTGAAATATATGTAAACACTCTAATAAAATCATTAAGGAATTATTGAGATAAAATACCCTTTTACTTTTAGAAAGAATAGTTCTTTTGGAAAATCATTTTCTATTTGTCATAAAATCATATTGTAAATATTCATGTCCTTTAAAATAAAATTGAAGGATAATGAAATTATGTTTTAGAAACAAATGATTTCCAACTAATGTGAAAACATGTAAAAAATAGTTTTTAAGAAAAATTGAAAATGAGGTACTTCAGTGTGGTTTAAGAGAAAATATAAGAGTATTTAAAATGAACAAATGCACAATTGTTTACATAAAATCCTAAGTAAACTAATATTTTTTTTAATGATAAAAATAGTTATTTTATAAAAATATTTTTGGATAAAAATAGATTATGTAATGTACTTGAAAATAGATAAGAAATTAGGAAGTACCCTTTACCGGGCTTGCTTAACGGGAGGAATTGAAAAGGGAACCATATAAAACATGTATTATCCCATAAAAGAAATATGAACAAATATAGATACATTATTTAGGGAAATATACACAGAATTTATAAGAATTATATAAAAATAAATAATAATTTCATTGTGGTAAAGAGAGATAAAGCGTAACCCGAATGAAAAATATAGGTTCGAGAAGAAACTCTTTCCACATTGTAATCAATCAAACCATATGCCCCATAAAATTAATCATAATCAAATGAATCATTGAATACCATGAAGATAAATAGATTCATGATATTATACATCCAAGGGCAGTGTACATACACCACACCTGAGAAATAGTTGTTAATATGGAATATCTCATCGAAATAAAGGTCATATCGAAAAACTCTTACCATATGTCTGAAAGTGTTCTACACTTGAAATTAATGTCCTATATAATGAAATTATAATCATTTATAATTTATTTCATAATTTATTAAACATTTTTTAAATTATTATAATTTTATTAAGTTCATTTATGGTAATTTTCATTCAATTTCATCGTTTGGAAGTGTTTGTTTCCTTGGTTTTCATGATTTCTTCACTTGTATGCATCTAAAAAAGATCATTAGAAATGGGAATAGTTATCCAAAATTGAAATTATATGTTATTAATTAACTTTAATAATATTTAATGGTCTTATATATCATTTATTTTCCATATATGATGCTGATTCATTATTTAAAACATTAATGGTAGTCGTTTAGACTATTTTGGCGTTTCTTCGATCATTTTGAACTACTTTTGTCTTATGAATTTATCTTATATATATATATATATATATATATATACTGGTTAAATAATAATAAAAAATATTTAAAAAATATATTAAATTCCATTTTAACCTTAAAATGGTTTTATGACCATCCTTGAAGGCGAAATTTAAAAATCAAAACTCATCATCCATGAAGGTGATAAATCATCATCTCACGGATGATGTTTTCATTTTTAGAATAAAAAGGGGTAGATAATAGAATTTATAGTTTATATACCATTATAATAATAAAAACATAGTATATAAATGACACTCTAGTTATATTAACACTTTTTTATATAGGAGTTAAGGAAAGGTTAATAAAATAAAAGAAAATTAAAGAAAATTAAAAGAATGAAAGAGGGTTTTGTGTCTTGAATTCCTCTACTTGAGAACCTCCTTAAGGAACATTGAAATTGTATTTTTAGTAATACAATCAATACCATAACATGGTTTATAGTTTTGGGAGATTTTTTTTATAGAAATTGGAAAATCATTAAGGCTTTGGAGGTTTTAGGAGTAGGGGTGGTGATAGGTGGTATTTATAGTGGAGGAGAGGGGTGTTTTTTGATTATTTTATCAATTAGTTTATTATTTGGGCTCAATACTATCAATAATTTGAATATTATCACTAAATATTTTAAAATAACTAATTAGAGTTCTATATTATGGGCTTACATAATCCATATATCATCTATGACTCAATAATTAATGTATTTGTTAAATACTATAAACTATCGTATTTCATTATTCGCTAAAAATTCAACTATTTAAGAAAAAAACCAAAAATTCACCCTAACCATTTGTCAACATCTATAATTAAAAAATGAACACCATTTTATGAAAATAATTTTCAAAATATGAGGAATCTAATTTTTAAATAAAGTCATTATTTACTCAAAAAATATTGATTTTGCTATTATAACATATTTTATGACACTTTCAAAAATTAATTAAGGCCTCATGAAATAATATTATAATTATAAGACAAAAAATATTAATTTATGAATTTAATGTAAATAAATTTTTTTTCCATCATTATATTAATTTTATAATTGTAAATAAACATTTATATTTCACAAAAATACCAACACTTAATTTATAATTTTTAAAACATTTATTTATTTATTCCTAATATAAATATATTATATTTTCATTCATAAGATACCTAAATTTTATGTATACTTTAATAGGTAATGTTACTATTATATTGGTCATATACTATCCTTAATGGTCACATTACTATTACAATAGTCAAATTTAATAGTATATTAAGGTTTTAAACTCGGTGTTGCATGAAGCATAAACTATCAAAGATATTAAATTTTAAAAGAGACATACCATAAAATCTTGGGGTGTTACAATTCAAAATTTGTTTTAGTTTTTAATATTATAACATACCATATTATGGATGGATTGGGTGTATGGTTTGGTTGTCTTGAGTTGGCCAGTTACAACATATCATGGACAAAAATTTGGAAGTTAATTTTAGCTTTGTTTTTACAACTGGGTTACAAAAGTTTTAATAATGTTATTTTTAACAGTTCATTAATATTTTACTATATAAAAACCATTAGACTTTACATTACTTAAAAATTTTATTTTCTCATGAATTTATGGTTTATTAACATCCATTATTGATTTTTAGTTTATGCTTTATGTTTTACTCAAAATTTATTCTCAGTTTATTCACACATTGAAGTTGTGTTCTCCATTATTATCTATCATTATTTTGAAATTATATTTCAAATTTTTGTCCACATTCTCTATTAAAATTTATATATCCAAAATCAAATATATATTTTCTTAATATTATATGATTTTCTATATATAATGTTGGTTTAAGGAAGCTTACTATGAGAGTTATTCTATTGATTGGGGTATGTTGACATTTTCTATAGCTGATTCAATTCAGATCTCTATTTTATTACTAATTCATTTTGATTAAGTATTATAATGTTCATTAAATATATAAATAATTCATTAGACATGTTTATTTATGGGTGTATCTTAAATTTTTACATCCCTATGATGTATTGGAAGTTCGTATGAGACAATCTAGCCTAGATATTTAGTGTATGACTACCTATTTAATTATAAAGCCTTGGAAGAGGCATTCATGGTATGTATGGTGTCTTGGATAATACCTTTTTGGTAAGATTATTATGTCCAAAATTATTCATTTAATCACTATGAAATAATTAATTGATGTCTATGTGATTGTTTATATTTTTATTCATGAATATATTTCAATTGTATATGATTAGTTATATGACATTATTTGAATATCATTTATTATTTTCTAATTATTGATACCTTGTTTATTCATTGATAATATTATGTTTAATTCTACACCTTATTGGTTCTTTTAGAACTCCTTTTTCATATATTTTCATTTTCCCATGTTATAAATAAGATTATAACATATGATATGTTTAGACGAGTATCATGTGTAAAGAATTTTAAGGGAGATATTGTAAATTGATTGGAATAAGAAAATTTTTTATAGTGAGAAAAATAACCAATGGGAGAGAATGATATGTGTTTTTTGTTAAATGTTTTTCCAATTTCTCTAAACTTTTAAAGTGTAACATCCATTTAACTTATTTAAGGAATTAATATACCCCTATTTTGATCTCCTTTAAATAAATCTTTGTTTCGGGTTCGTTCTAAGAGAATTTGGAGAATTTTGGAATCCCAAGGGGTTGTGCATGGATGGTTCATGGTTAGGGGAAACCATACAGTTTGGACCAGCAAATCATGAACCCTGTTTTGAACCACTGGAAGGGGGTTCATGGTTTATTCAAACCATGCGACTAGCCCTCCCCTCCCAACCATGAAACCTATAGTGAGAGTTTAGATAGTTGGAGAACAATTTGAAATAATGTTTCCCTCCTAAGAGAAAATATACACCCTTCCATTAGGGGAACATTGTTGGGGTGCATAGTTTATCTAACCATGTGCCGCTACCCAAAAAAATGTGTGTGAGGGTTTTATTCATCCAAAATTTTATTTAAAAATCTTGAACCCCCTATTTAAGATGCCTCATCACCCTATTCGACCCTGACATGAGTCATTGGTATTGGAAGTCTCTCAAGAGGTGATTTTGTGTAACACCCCAAGCTTCCACGGTACTTTTCCCTTTGAATAATGCAATGGCTTGCATTGTACACAACTTTGAGATTCTAACACACCAAAACCAATCAAACTAGCCGTTATGAATTGTAATACCTAATTTTTCAAATTTTATAAATTTTATCTTTCAAAATAGACTTAATTTTTGGATTCATAATATCGAAATTATATTAGGGTGAAATTTTGGTACTTTTCAGATAACTTTCATATTTTGATGAATAGTGAAAATTACTAAATTTTAATGAAAAACAACTTTTTTAATCGAAATAATTAATAGTGATAAATTATTAATTAGAGTGGTTTTAAAGTATATTTAGAATATATTTTTATCATTTCATACAATTTTGGTCATTGGACGTAATTTCACATTTAAACCAGACATAAACAAGTGTCAATCTTTTGATAGTTCTTATTTCTTAAAAACGGTCAATTTTTTTGACAACGGGACATAATTTTTAAATTAATTAATGCAAATTTTATTTTTTTAATTTGTTAAAATAGACATAATTTTTGAATTCATAATATCAAATATAGATTAGGCCTCATTTTTGGTATTTTTCTGAAAACTTTCAATTTTTGATGAATAGTGAAAAATATTGAGTTATAGTTTAAAACCAAATTTTTATTTAAATAATTATTTATTTTATTTAAATTTAATTAAGGTCAAAATAGATACATAATATAAGTTAAATTTAATTCATTGAAGTTAGTTTAGAATAATTTTAGATATATAAAAAATTTATTGAACTTTTCACCGTCTTTTACCCACCCCCTAGAAGAATTTGGAAATTTACATAAAACTTAATTTTACCGCTTTTGTGAGTGGAATTTCAAAAATCCAGGATACACGGTTAATATCAAGGAGTAAAATGTGGTTCAATAAGATAAAAATAATTTTTGGTGAATAGTAACTTGTTACTTTTATTTACCACGGTTAAAAGTAAATAGGGTAATTAAGGGTAAAAATGATATTAATATTACCCTAAAACATGTCCTAATTCTATTGTAAAAGTGTATCTCGACCAAAAACAACCTTAGGAATAAAATATTATAATTTAGGTCCACTTTTATTAGATTAGGACATTTATTATTATTTAATTCAAAGAAGAGTTAAAATAGTTAAAATCAAAGTTTAATTACTAAAACATTTTTAATATAGGGTTATGCATAAGATATATTCAATTGTAAATATTAATTAGAAAGATAAAAATATTTTCTACATAATGGTATTTTATTTATAATTTTTATACATTAAATAATTTAATTTATTTATGACACAATGATGATGTAGTAATTACCTTATTAGTGAAATATTAAAATAATTGATATTATAAATACCCAAATAAATATAATTTGAGACTTTTAATGAATTAAACTAATTTTATAGGTTAATATGACATGTTATTATTGATTTAATTAACTTTTTTTGAATTAATAATGTGGTTATGATTTTCACAAAAATTAAATACCAAATAGTGTCAAAATTGACATAAAAGTGTTTTTAAAAAAAATATCATATTATTAATTGATATTAAATTCCTAAAAATCTAAGGTTTGGCCAAAGTACTTGTTTAATGATATTTTTATCATTAATGGACCACTTGGGGGGTATCTTGGAGGTATATAGTAAGTTTATTAACTATATAATATAAAAATACAAAGTGACATGGTAAGTGTCAAACTAATTAACCAAGAGTTAAAACTAACAAATAAGGTTAATATAATGACCCAAACCTGTCTAAATTCTATTGGTTGAGTGGTTTTTGACCCATACAACCTTAACCTTTAAATAATCCACTTTGGAGACATTATAAACCGAATATGAATTTATTATAAAATAATATTTCTAGATTTTCCTAAGGTGCCCTTCCTCCCCCTTATAAAAGTACACCACTTATAACCAATTATTTACACCTTAAAAGCCTTTTGGTTCGGCCAAACCCTTCCCAAATACTCTCTAAACTTCCCTCAATTCAACCTAGAGGCCTTATTTTGGTCAGAAAGCCAACCTACGGAGTCATTTTGATCAAATCAAAAGGAAGAACCCGAAGAAGAGGTAATGTTTTCACCACCCTTTTTCAAGTTCCTTTCTTCTTCAACTTCTTCTTTCTTTGTTATTTATATTCTAAAATAATAAATCCAGTATCCTATATATACTGTGATGTTATTATAAATATATAATAAACAAATTCATTATTCTATCCATCCCTTGAATGACATGTCACCATACATGCTTACGTATGGCCTACCGTCTCCACGTTGTGGTGTAATTGTTATTCAATATATTATTATTTAGATGGGTATAATAATGATGTATAATTAATTTAAATAATAAATATAACATGATAATGATTCATTCTATATAATATACCATCCAATTATATATTATTTTAATATCAAAATAATGATATTGTCACTCGTGCGTACGTACGGACTACCGTCTCCACGAACGCGATGAGATTCATTCCTCATCATATCCATTTGAGTATAATTCTAATTTAATGATTAAAAATAATGTTTAAGGAATTTATATCTTTCTTTATATGAATAAGATACAACCTATCCATAACAAACATGGCTTATCTAACAAATAATATAAAGGAAAATGAGTAAGTTAACACCCGAAATGACAATAATACTAAGATATTATTAACAAATCAATGATAAAAGATCATATATTATATCATATTAATATAAATTATTCTTTTATAATTAAATAAAAATTATTTAACCATTATGAATGAGGTTAACCTACCATCAACCAAGTTTAAAGTACAAAGTAAGGGGTTTCTTATCTCACTCTTAATTTCGTGAGAATTCCATTTTCACCACTTATTTATTGCATGTGGTGTATGTGTACTGCCCATGATTGTATTAATTGTGTAATATACTTTAATTTATGGGTATTTACATCATCATTTTATGATCCTTCTTTCATGGGTGTATGTTTCTTAAGTTACCTAATCGATAAGGGAATTTGAAATTTCAATTTTCACTCATTCGGCTTTAGGCATACTTCATTGATTATTTTACTCCATGATTATGTGTGGAATCACTATTCATTTGATTATTTCATAATTTCCACTCCCCTTTCTGTGGATATAATTTTTATACACATAATCACTCCATTTATAAATTCCCAATCCATCGATTTGAACTTGATAAGAGTAATTTTAACTCAATCTCCATTTGTTAAGTTAAATATCCAATTCATTGGTGTTGTTTTTACAAGAATATGTGTGAATGTCATCTGATTTATTTACACTAAATATCCAATCATTTTGAGTGTATTTATATTTGTCACACATAATTATTTCATTGATTTATCCTTAACCTAAGGATATGTTCTTTATAAGAGAATTCATCTCAATTTACATTCTATTGAGACTTCTTTGTTGTTATACACCAAATCACTTTTATATGGTGTATATAATGTACTTTGACATAGTATATCATGAATCCCTTTATTCTCATGATATTATAAAGTTTTTATTACCTCAATTATTTATATTCAAGTGTCTTTATTTTGGTTAGGAACTCTAACTAAAATATCATTTTAAATGTTTTAAAGATTTATTATTCTAAATCTTTCTCATTAATGTCCATGTTTTAAAAATGTTTTTAAGGATTTATATATATGGACATTAATGTTTTAAAATTAAAATTCCTTTTAAAAGTTTCACTGTGGTATGGGACACTTTGATTCAAAAAATTCTATTTTAAATGGATTCTTGAAAAATAGTGTGAATTTTAAATGTTTTCAAGAAAAAGGGGGATATTTCTCTCAATAGTTTGATGATTATTTTAATCTATGTCAATATCCTTCATTATTCTCAATTGAGGTTAATCTGATGCAATATAATCTTCTATATTGTATCAAATGAGTTATTTTTGACTGTGGATGTACTATTTTTATACCATTCATGGTTTGTGGTTAAAACTATTGACATTCCGTATGCTAATTTTAATACGAATGTTTATGTTATGTTTCAAACTTTTCATATGAGTAATGCATTGGACTTAGTAAGTGACGGGTGGAGCCTGCTATTGTTGCTTGATGCATCGGTAGGTCTCATGAGACAAACTAGTGTCTTGGCACGAGGCCTTGAAAAAATCTTATTTGTAGTCTTGGCACGAGTCCTTGGCTACGTGGTTATGATAGTCTGGCATTATGCATTCCGTCATTATGAAAGTGGTTATTGATATTTTCATGTGATTATTCGACTAGTAGAATATCCATGTGTATAATTAAATGGCATTATTTCATTTTATCCTTGCCATATTATGCTGAAGTTCAAGTTTAAAAGGCTTTTGTTTTAGTTATACATTGCCTTAAATTTTTATATTTATTTATGAAAGTTTCCGCTATATTGTTATCCTTACTGAGCATCTGAGCTCACACCTTTCAATGTGTTATTTTTTCAAGGATGTGAATAAGTATTTTATGAATGACTTGTACATATAGTATGAGGGGATATGAAGAAAATATGTTGTTTTAGTTTTTCACTTATTGATGTAATGTAAACTTTATTAATATATCTAGTGTTTCCAAGGCTACTAAACTAATCGGACTTTCGAGACTTGATCTTTTGTGATCATTCCAATGTTATGTAATAATGCACCGACTATAGGTAATTGGGGTCAGGGCGTTACATTTTATATCATCACGCCACTTTTCTTAATGGATAAATGTTTCATGTATCTTGTCTAATCTCATATAGGTGAAATTTCTTGATCTCTTTCACCTCGTTCTTCATTGGCGATCCATTTGAATTTGTTGTCTTTGACCATGTGATAAAAGGTAGGTGGTTCCAAATTACTTTTCCCTGGGATTGAAACCTAAATTTTCTTGATTTAATGTAAATGAGTTTTTAATTTATTTAAAAATCTTTATTTTATAGGATTTGATGTGTGATTTTAAATGGAATGGAATTTATGAAATACACCAATTTTAATGGAATTGAAATGTGGGGTGGATTTTGGAAAATGATGGCTTTATTTTGAAATTGGTTTTATCAATTGATTTTTTGTTGAACCTTGAGATAAGTAGAATAAAGTAAAACATGATTTTAAATGTAATTAATTGATGAACACCTTGGTTTTGGTTTTGAAATGAAAAAGGCATATTGAAAACTAAAAAACTGGGCAATTGTAATTTGAATTGAGTTGAAATGTTTGATTTCTCCATGTTTCATTGAATGATAGTTTGAAACACGTGTTATCCTAGGAAGTTAGTGGTAACTGGGACAAACATGTTTGAACCTTAACTACCTAGAAATGGATTGATAATGACAAATATTACTAAACAATTGCGGTATAGAATTCATGTAATGTGTTCTTCTATTAGGTAGTAGACTTCCCATTTTGGGTTCCCCTATTTGGGGTGGATATTGATTGTGTGTACACACCTATCTTAAGTCAATATCATTATTGAGATTTGTGGGGATCATATTACCTGAACTAACATACCGTAGGTATTTTGTATATGTTTCTCTAATTTTTTGACTTTATTATACATTCCATTGATTATTGAACTGTTTTATTCCTAAAAAATATTTTATATAAGTGATTTATATACTATGTTTATTTAATCTAATTTTGATAAACCTACAATTTCTTTTAATGTGAAATCATGTTTTGGTTTTAAAATATGTCAATTAAATTCCATGACTTTTTTAGTTCCTTTTAAATAAAATAATAACTTGTTTAAATTGTTATGGAATTGATTATGGAACACTTGGTGAGAGAATACTAGGATTTATGACACACACTCTACATTTTCCTTTAATAATTTTTAGACTTTTATTATGCCAGGTCTGAGTAAATGGAAAGCACCACTTGGAGGTGGTGGATGTTCTTCATCCCTAGGACGAGTGATGATGGTGATTGGTGGAGTAGTTTTCCACTTGTTACATTTGAGATTTTGAGACTTTTGCCACATTGATGTTATTATTTTATATGATATGTTTATATATTTATTCAAGTTATAACAATCCAATATTTATGGTATGTATCTCCTTAAATAAATTCAATTCACTAATTACCTTATGTTTTACATAACATGAAGCTTAAAATAGTGATATACTATTAAATATTAACAAGAAAATAGAAATAGTAATGTGTACATAAGGAATAGTAATGTGTCCAATATTATAGTAACCTCTCATATGAAAGTATAAATAAAATTTAGGTATCTTATAAATAAAAATATGATATATTTATATCAGGAAATAAGTAAATAAATGTTTTAAAAATGATAAATTAAGTGTTGGTATTTTTGTAAAACGTAAAAGTTTATTTACACTTTTATAATTAATATATTGATTTAAAGAAATTTATTTTCATGAAATATATTCATAAATTAATATTTTCTTTTTATTATTATTAAAAAATAATTTTATGAGACCCTAATTAATTTTTCAAAGTGTCATAAAATCAATTATAATTTCAAAATCAATATTTTTTTAATAAATGATTATTTTAATTAAATATTAAATTTATGATATTTAGAAAAATATTTTCATAAAATGGAGTTAATTTTTGAATTCTACAAATCAAAAAAAATTTGGGATCATTTTTGGTATTTTTCTAAAATAGTTGAATTTTTGGTGAATAGAAAAATATGGTAATTTAAGGTATATAACATTATAAGTTAAATACATGATTTATTAAGTCATTTATGATGTAAGTACCATAATATCAAAATATCCTACATTATTTAATTTAATTATTGATAAGGTTCATTACTATTGATAGTCTTGGTCCAAAATAATAAACAAATGAATAAAATAATCAAAAAACACCCTTCTCCTCCACTATAAATACCACCCCTCACCACCTCTTCTCCTCACACCTCCCAAGCCTTGAATATTTCCAAATTTATGAAAAATACTATTACCAATACTCTCCCCTAGGTCTAGTATAATTTTTTTCCCAATAAAATACCAAATCCAATTTCCCTAAGGAAGTTCTCAAGGAGAATGAATTCAAGAGGTAAAATCCTCTTTTGTTTTCCTTTATTTTCTTTTCAATTTATTTTATTTTCTTATCCTATCCTATCCTCACCTAATCCAAGTGGAATTATAACTCAATTATATTATATATATTATAATTTTATTATTTTAATGGAATATCCATCATCAAACCCCTTCTCCACTCCCTTTTATTCTAAATATGAAAACATCATCTGAGAGTTGTCGATTCACCCCCTTAATGGATGTTGATTTTTAGTTTTCTAATACTACCTTAAATGCTTGAAATAAAACCATTATAATGGATAGAATATATTTTAAAATATATATTACAACTTATTTAGTGTTCTGGAACTAGTATATTTTATATTAATTAATAAAACAAAACTAGTCTATGGAGATGGAAAAAATGATAAAATAATATAAACGGTTATCATTAACATTTTATCTAATGAATCAACCTAATATCAGGAATATATATATATATATATCTAAGACCATTTAATCTTATATAAGTTCATTGATAACATATAATTTCAATTCTATACAATTATTCCCATTTTACATTATCTTTTACACATGTATACAAGTGAACCAATCATGGAAACCAAGGAAATGAACACTTCTGAATAACAAAATTGAATCTTATAACACATAAAAAAGACATAAATGAACTTAATAAAATTATAGTAAATAAAATATATGATTAATAGGTTCTGAATTTAATTATTAATTAATCTAATTTCATTATCTAGTACATTAAGTGTGAGTGCAGGACACTTTTGAACATAAGGTAAGGGATTCTTTATAAACCCCCATTTTACCTTCGGGTTATGGTTTCTCTCTATTTACACCAATGTAATAATTATTTATTCTTATATAATCCTCCAATATTCTATATTTATGTTCTGAAAATATGTACCTGGCTCAATTATTCTTTCTTTGAGGGGGAAAATGTGTTTTTAAGGTTTCATTTTCAATTACTTCTGATAAGAAAGTATGATTTAAGGTAACTTCCCAATTTCATACCAATGTTCATGTACACTCTATAATATATTTCAAGACACCAATATTTTTCTAAAATAAATATTTTATCATGAAAACTATCCCTTTTCATTTCTATTTTTATGAAAAAAATTATGCCTTATCCTGTTTTAAATACTCTAATATTTTCTATTAAACCACACTAAAAGTCTCTTTTTTAAAGTTTTTTAGACACTATTTTTACATATTTTGACTTAATTTGGAAATAATTTATCATTATATACGACTATATTACCATATTAATGTACAATAATTATTTAAATTCATTATTTTATAGACACCTTTATGATATTCCCTTTAGTTACTCCTTATTCACCACTTATTCCTTCTGTGTGGTGTATATCTACTTACCTTTTATTTTTGATCATCATTAATTGAAGATTTAATTAAATATACATACTTATTTTATCATGGATATGATAATTTTCTTATCCCTATACCATTTTTACATATATTTTCTCTTTGAATATTGTTATAACTGGGGAAATATTGATAAATCTGTATTTTCTACTCAATACAGATATTTTGAAAAGTCCAATTGTTCATGAATTAAATATATATATTAATAATGCTTTGGACTTATATTTATGGGTGGGGTAGGTATTATATATCCTCTTGATGCATCGATATGTCTTATGAGACAAAATAGTTGGTGAAAAACCCTTCATGTTTTTTTCTGAACATAATCTGACAGGTTTCTACACACAAAATTAAACCATCTTGATGGTATAAGAGTTTATGTTCTAGATACATGATGTACAATTATTAAGAATTTTCTTCATTATTTATTTAGTTATTACATTCCATGGTATTTTCACTTTGAAAAAATCAATGGATTAATTTTAATTCTCAGTTTATTCATGGAATGTGTTTTCATTTATTTAACATACCATAATGAATATGCCTTATTTACTTGACTTTAATTATTATTAATTAATTTAAACACTAATAAGAATTTGAGATCACCCATTTATTTGTTTTCATTCCCTAGGATATGAAGATGAAATATTATAATAAGTTTCAAGGAAGCAGTTTATTTTATGTTTTTATGTTCTATGTTTAATTACAAATTTAATAATGGAACCATGTATGTATCTAGTTCTTCAAGAATGCTAAACAGATCGATCCTTGGTGATTTTATCTCTTGTATATATTCCATTTTAGTAAAATAACCACTAACTCTAGGATACTGGGGTTGGGTTTGTTACAGTTGGTATCAAATCAAGTTTAGTAGAAACCTTGGGAACTTGATATGAGAATTATAATAATTCCTTGTGGTGAATTTTTATCTCAATGATCATCATGATTATGAGAAAACATAGTGTGTGGAGACATTTAGTAATGGAACCTAATGGAAGGAAAGTAATCAATACCTTCGGACAATGTAGGGATTCCCCCATCGTGTAAGTTAACATAGTCAGAATTGGAGCTGAGCAGATCATGACCATATTACAAAATCTTACTCAAGTTATGATGAATGACCATACTACAACTATGTTATATCATTTCATACAGTAGAAACCCCCATATTTTATTGGTACTACTAATCCAATGGATGAAGTCCCTTGAAAAGATATTTTTATCATTGGGACGCAATGAAAATTAAAAAGTAGTACCAAAAGTTTATTGTCTCAAGGGAGATGTTGATCAATGGTGGTCATTGATCCATGATATTAAAGAGGAAGATGAAATAGAATACATAGAATAAATAACATTTAAATAAACATTATTCTATAAATATTTCCCTCATGACCAGAGAACTGGAATGGATATAAAATTACTTATCCTAAGGAAAAGGGAAGAAGAGAGTATTATGAAGTATGATGATACCTCAACAAGAGTATCTAGGTTTGTTATATATTACATGCATGATTCCGAAGACAATATTGATCATTTATTTTAAGGTCTTAATCCAACTCTCTGAAGGGGACTATCTTCTCAAACATTTTCCTCATATGATGAAATAGTATTTAGTGCTATCAAAATGGTGATGAAATTATCTAGATCCTATATGTTTAAGGGAAATCAAGAGAATAATATTTCTTCTAATAACCATGGAAAAGGAGATGTATCAAAGAATAAGAGGGGAATGAAAAAATTACCATTATAAAAAAAATGTGGAAGGAATCATCCTGGGACATGCTTGAAAATCATAGGAGTTTGTTATAAGTGTGTAAAAAAGGGTCATCAAGTTAATTAATGAAATGGGAAGAAACAAATCAACGATATTCAATGCATAAACTACAATGAAATGGGACATTATTCCAATCAATGTCCCATGTTCCAGGGTAATATACCACATAAGAGGCCAAGGGGATACGAAAAAGATTATATGATCACTACAACTAAAGTATAAGTACCCAATGATGTGGTGGTAAGTACAATAATCCTAAATTCAAATTTATCCAATGCTTTATTTGATTCAATATCATCACACTATTTTATATATTCTCAATTTTCCAAGAAAATTAGATATTTCACTTTTGATTTAATAAGGGATTTTTTAGTCAAAACCCCTAAGGGGTGTATCATTACAAAAAAAAATTGATGGATAGTTCCCATTATGGAATATAAACATGCTTTATTTTCTTAACTTATCATCATAACTATGTTCAACTTTGATATAATCATCATTATGGACTGGATTTAAAAATATGATTCAAGAATTTATTACAAGAAGAAGGAAATTATGATTTGTGAGGAAGATATAGAATCCCTTATCTTTATAGTAGAAACTTTATCATCTCATACTTATCAAGATCCACCCCCAGTATCTCTACTGAATTAAATTCTTGGGAAGGAAGAAAAAACAACATCTAGTTATGAGGAAAGTCATCTTCAAATTGAGGATATACCAATTGTATCGGAATACACTGATATATTTCTTTAGGAATTACCTAGACACCCCCCAAAGGATAAACTTGAGTTTTGAATTTATTTAATCCTTGCTATAATATCGATATCAAAGACTCCTTATAGAATTCACACTATGGAATTAATGGATTGGAAGAAACAACTAGAGGATTTGATTAATAAGGGATTTATTTACCCTAGTGTTTCCTCATAGGGAGCCCCTTCTCTCTTTGTTAAGAAGAAAGATGGATCCTTAAAATAAATGAATTGACTGTATAGAGATAAATGCTAATATAATAAAGAACACGTATCTTCTATCTCACATTAATGATTTATTTGATTAACTTCATTGAGATTAATATTTTTTGAATATTGAACTTTTTTCTGGGAATCGTCAATTTAAAGTAAACAAGGAAGTTATTCTAAAGATATCTTTTTGGATGGATATGGACATTGTTGTACCTCTCGTATCCCCTCGTGGTTTAATTTTCATGATCACAATCACTTTCATATGTGTTTAACATTGTTTTAAGTGTTTTTGTTTTATAGGAAAAAGATTGCCAAGGAAATAGGCCATGAAGCAAATCAAGTGGACTGAAATTCAGTCCACCGGCCAACCGGTGTGATAGCACCGGCCAGCCGGTGGACCTGGCAGAGGCATTGCCCACTGCCAGGCTCCACCGGTCAGCCGGTGGCTCTGTCACCGACCAGCCGGTGACATCCTGGTTCAATAGTGAGACCTACTGTCTCACCACCGGCCAGCCGGTGGCCTTCTCACCGGCCAGCCGGTGGCTCCTGGGCAGAAGCACTCTCAAACTTCCAAGGCACCGGCCAGCCGGTGGAGCTGTACCGGCCAGCCGGTAGCCCAGTCAAACTAGCCGTTGGCTTTGACCAGTCAACCCTCTTTTGGCCTCCAACGGCTCCTAAGACCTATCCAACGGCTACGAAGGCCCCCAATGGGTTCCATGCCTATAAATAAAGGCTGAGGAAGCCCCGGACACTTCCCAGAACTATTGTGAAGCCAACGGACACTTTTTCCATCATTCGGAAATCCTCCGGCGAGCCACTTCAAAGGAACCCCAAGTGCTCCAACCAACTTCCAATCCAAGGAGCACCTCAAGAATCTTGGGAGAGCATGCTACATCAACTCCATCTATCCAATTGGCGCCCAAGGCTTCTCCTTAATTACGGTTTTTATTGCATTATTTATTTTGAGCTTAAAATTGGGTTTGTGCCTACAAACCCCAACTCCTTTTCTATTCCTCTTTCTTTTGGGTTTCACATCACCTTAAGGTGTGAAAAGGTTTCCGAGCTTTCCTTTAAATAGCTTGAGACATAGGTGAGCTATCCTTCACCTGTAAGAAGGATAGTGGGTTCTTGCTAAACCATTAAAAGCAAGTGGGTTCTTGCTTAACCACCAAAAGCAAGCTGTAATAGGTCCTAGTGCTACCTCAAATCCTAGTGGGTTTCTTGCTAAAACCATTGAAAAGCAAGCGGTAGGAATCTCTCAACGGTTGAGTTGGGAGCGGAGACGTAGGCCGGGTTTTGGCCGAACTCCGTTATCAATTTCTTGTGTCTTGCCTCTTTACTTTCCGCTGTACTTTCAACTTTGATTTTAATTTGTTTATCTTTTTTTTTAAAAGGCAATTCACCCCCCCTCTTGCCATCCTTCCCGTATTTCTCCGACCCAACAATTGGTATCAGAGGCACATTTTGAGTAATACCCTAACCGGTTTCAAATTCAAAGATCCATTGTGATGGCTTCAACTTCTTTCGCCCCCGAAGGCTTTTCATTGGGTCGTGCTCCATTTTTTGATGGGACCGACTACACTTATTGGAAAACCCGCATGACTACCTTTCTTAGAAGCATAGGATATCCTATTTACAAAATTGTCATGCAAGGTTATACTTTGTCTACCCCCGACGAATCCAAATGGACCCCCGCCGATATTAGAAACTTTGAGCTTGATGGCAAAGCCATGAACGCTCTACATTGCGGCCTTGACCGAAATGAGTTCAACCGAGTTTCCACTTGCACCTCATCTCATGAAATTTGGAAACTATTGGAAGTGACCCATGAGGGTACTAACAAAGTTAAGGATACTCGGTTAGACATGTATAGACAAGATTTTGAAAGCTTTTCCATGCATCCGAATGAATCTATTTCTGAAATGTTTACACGCTTCACTGACGTTTGCAATGGTAGAAAATCTCTTGTTGATGATGGTTCAGCTTAAGCAATGGTGAAAAAGATCCTATGGGTCCTTCGGAGCTCATGGGCACCAAAGGTGACGGCAATCCAAGAAGCTAAGGACGTCAAAAATATGCCGGTAGAGGAGCTCATCGGATCTCTCATGACTTATGAGATCACGATGAGGAGGCAAGCACAAAAGGAGGGCACACCAGTCAAGAAACCAAAGAACATTGCCCTCAAGGTACAAAAGGAAGTAAGCTCCTCCTCATCTTCTTCCTCATCTCCTTCCTCATCGTCCTCATCATCAAGCGGCGACTCGGAAATGGAGAATCTCGCCCGCCAAATGCACAAATTTATGAAGAAGCACAAGAAGAAGAATAAATCTCGCAAGGCGCGAAAGCAAGAACCCACCGCAAGATCCGAGCCCAAGGTAAAATGATACGGGTGCGGCGAAAAGGGCCATTACAAGCCCGATTGCCCACTCAACAAAAAACGGGCCACGCAAAATGAAAAAGGAAAGAAAAAGGTCCTCAAGGAGACATGGAGTGACACCTCATCATCCTCCTCCTCCTCCTCCTCAAGAGACCAAGGTACAAAATGCCTAATGGCAAAACATGAGGTAACATCTTCCGACTCCTCCTCCTCTTGTTCTTCAAATTCAAATTCTTTCAATCATATGTCTTATGAAGAACTCCAACATGCTAGAGACCAACTTGAAAATGGTTTTCATGCTTTATCGTCAAAATTTGTTGCTTTAAAAAAGTCTTTCAAAAAACTCTCCTCCGAAAAAGAACAACTTCTCAAAGAGAAGGAGGAGATGTCCCTCAAAATCCAAAATTTCCCAAATGTTGATTCTTTGGAATCAACCATCAAGGACCTTAGAGAATCCTTAGCTAAGTTCACCCAAGGGGAACAAAATTTAAACAATTTGCTAGGTTCCCAACGCATATCTAGGACCACCCAAGGGCTTGGCTATTCCAAGCAAGCTTCCTCCTCCCATGCACCCACTGTTTTTGTAAGGGGATCTCTTGTTATAAATTTTTCAATTATTGTAAAAAACCCGGGCACCTCATTTATGAGTGTAATTGTAAAAATGCCCGGTACGGCCAACCCAAGTCTATTTTCTATTCCGACGAATTTTATAGGAGAAGACCCGCCATGAGACAAGTTTGGATTGAAAAATCCCTTCTTGCGAGTCTCTCCGGGCCAAAATTTATTTCCTTTCCCCGGTGATTCATTGTTTTTATTTAGGGGGAGAACTTTCTAAATTGTTTTCAAACTTTGTTTCAAAACTCTCAATTTCAAAATTTCAATTGGTTTTTTGATTCAAAACTTTCAATTCAAACTGTTATTCAAATTTTCATTTCAATTTCAAAAATCTCAATTGATCTTTCAATTCTCATTTCTAGTTTTTCAAACCCTTTCCCTCAATAAAGTTTTATGCCCCATTCTATTTTGATAATCACAAAGGGGGAGAAATTTCTTGATTGATTGGGGGAGAATCCTTTTCATCATGCTTAGCATTTCCTTTCAATTTCAGTTTTTTACATAAATTGTTTTGGTGATTGTGATCATCAAAATAGGGGGAGATTGTTGTACCTCTCGTATCCCCTCGTGGTTTAATTTTCATGATCACAATCACTTTCATATGTGTTTAACATTGTTTTAAGTGTTTTTGTTTTATAGTCAAAAGATTGCCAAGGAAATGGGCCATGAAGCAAATCAAGTGGACTGAAATTCAGTCCACCGGCCAACCGGTGTGATAGCACCGGCCAGCCGGTGGACCTGGCAGAGGCATTGCCCACTGCCAGGCTCCACCGGTCAGCAGGTGGCTCTGTCACCGGCCAGCCGGTGACATCCTGATTCAATAGTGAGACCTACTGTCTCACCACCGGCCAGCCGGTGGCCTTCTCACCGGCCAGCCGGTGGCTCCTGGGCAGAAGCACTCTCAAACTTCCAAGGCACCGGCCAGCCGGTGGAGCTGTACCGGCCAGCCGGTAGCCCAGTCAAACTAGCCGTTGGCTTTGACCAGTCAACCCTCTTTTGGCCTCCAACGGCTCCGAAGACCTATCCAACGGCTCCGAAGGCCCCCAATGGGTTCCATGCCTATAAATAAAGGCTGAGGAAGCCCCGGACACTTCCCGGAACTATTGTGAAGCCAACGGACACTTTTTCCATCATTCGGAAATCCTCCGGCGAGCCACTTCAAAGGAACCCCAAGTGCTCCAACCAACTTCCAATCCAAGGAGCACCTCAAGAAGCTTGGTAGAGCACGCTACATCAACTCCATCTATCCAATTGGCGCCCAAGGCTTCTCCTCAATTACGGTTTTTATTGCATTATTTATTTTGAGCTTAAAATTGGGTTTGTGCCTACAAACCCCAACTCCTTTTCTATTCCTCTTTCTTTTGGGTTTCACATCACCTTAAGGTGTGAAAAGGTTTCCAAGCTTTCCTTTAAATAGCTTGATACATAGGTGAGCTATCCTTCACCTGTAAGAAGGATAGTGGGTTCTTGCTAAACCATTAAAAGCAAGTGGGTTCTTGCTTAACCACCAAAAGCAAGCTGTAATAGGTCCTAGTGCTACCTCAAATCCTAGTGGGTTTCTTGCTAAAACCATTGAAAAGCAAGCGGTAGGAATCTCTCAACGGTTGAGTTGGGAGCGGAGACGTAGGCCGGGTTTTGGCCGAACTCCGTTATCAATTTCTTGTGTCTTGCCTCTTTACTTTCCGCTGCACTTTCAACTTTGATTTTAATTTGTTTATCTTTTTTTTTAAAGGCAATTCACCCCCCCTCTTGCCATCCTTCCCGTATTTCTCCGACCCAACAGACATTACAAGTTTACAGTAATGCCATTTGGTTTGAATAATGTGCCCACTTATCACATGGATCTAATGAACAGAGTATTCAAGTAATATCTAAAATATTTTGTTGTATTATTCATTAATGATGTACTAGTGTATTATAAAAACTATAAAGATCATGAGAATCACTTTTGGATCATTCCTAATACTTTCATAAGGAAAGATGTATTTGGTAAATTTAGAAAGTGTGAATTTTGGCCTTAGGAAATTTATTTTCTTGGCCATGTTTCCTCTAAGGATGGAATTATAGTTGATCCATTGAAGACAAAGGCAATCCAAGGATTTCCTATGCTAACAATCATAATCTATGTACATAGTTTCATTGGTGTAGCAGGTTACTATTGGTGTTTCTTTCAAAACTTTTCTCAATTGGATAACCCAATAACCAATATGACACATAATGGGGTTAAGTTCATATGGAAAAAAGAATGTTCATAATTTTTTTATGAATTGAAGAAAAGATTCGTCAATGTTATGATTTTGACTCTACCATCAGGAAATGATGGGTTTGTAATATACAGTAATGCATCAAATAAAGGATTGGGTTATTTCCTTATGAACAAATGATAATTTTATTTCATACTCATCAAGGAATTTGAATATTCAAGAACCAAATTATCCCACTCATGATCTTGAGTTAGCATCTGTAATCATTTCCTTGAAGATATGTAGGCACAATCTCTATAGTGAAAGATGTGATATATATATAGATCAAAAGAGTTTTAAATACATATTTACATAGAAATAACTCAACACGAGATAAATAAGATGTCTTGAGTTACTTAAATTTTATGATTTCTCAGTACACCACCACTGAGGAAAAGAAAATAAGGTTTTAGGTGCATTAAGAAAGAAAAATCATGGAAATATGACCCAAATGAGGATTGATAAAGATCCTATATTCATGGATTTAGTAAATATGGATATGGTAATTGTTAAGTAATGGGAAACATCACACCTTTTTCAAATTATTTCTAAACCATATTTACTAGAGAAAGAAAAAATTTATCAATCTGATTATGATAATTTTCAAAAGAAAATAAAAGCTGTTAAGGATGGATGATTGTCATACTTCATGTGTGAGGATGGAATTATGAAATTTTGGAAGAGGTTATGTGTTCCATGAATACCTTAGCTAAAAAGAGAACTATTAAATGATTCTAATATCTCAGATTTATCTATACAACCTAGTAGTACTAAGATGTATAGAGATCTGAAGGAACTTTTTTGTGGGAAGAAATTACTAACTATGTGTCAAGATGTATTTATTGTCAATAAGTGAAGGCTGAGAGACAGTATCCTAGAGAAGTTATGCAAACACTAGTTATTCCTATATGGAAGTGGGATGACATTACTATGGAATTTTTCATTGCATTACCAATGACCCCCAGAAATAATGATATGATATCATTTATTGTTGATCACCTTACAAAATCCGCACATTTTATTGTTATAATAGAAGATTGGCCTCTTGATCACCTAGAAAGAGTCTATATTAATGATGTTTTAAGACTTCATGATACACATCTATCGGTTCTGTCTGATTTAGAACCCCATTTTACATCAAAATTATGTAAGAATCTTCATAAGTATTTGGATAATGAGATTCATTTCAGTAATATTTATCACCCTCAAACTGAAGGATTTCCTAAAAGGAATATTCAAATATTAGAATACATGTTGAGATCATGCTAACTTTACTTTCAAGGTATGTGAGATCATTATTTACCTTTAGTGGAATTTTCCTACAATTATAGTTTCCATTCTAGTATTGAAATAGATCCATATGAATTATTATATGGAAAGATATTTCATACTCTAACTTGTTGGGATAAAGTTGGTGAGAGGAAAATTACAGGCTTGAAACTTATTGATGAGAAAATGACAAAGGTAAAGACTATTCAGGCTCATCTTAAATCAGCTCAAAGTAGGAAAATGAGTTATGCTGACAACTGGAGAAAGGATTTGGAATTTCAAGTGGGAGATCATGTCTTTCTGAAATTATCTCCATGAAAGGGTGACTTAAGGTTCAGAAAGAAAGGGAAACTAAGTCCCAAGTATATCAGACTATTTGAAATTATAGAAATAATTGGAGTTGTATCTTACTTATTATAAATTCCACCAAGTCTCTCCAAATTTCATTATGTCTTCCATATATCATTGTTAAATAAGTACATTCTAGTCCCAACACATGTACTCACCTATAAAGAAATAGAATTGGAACCCAATTTTTCATATTATGAAGAGATTATCAATATTATTGACTTAAGATAGAAAGTATTGAGATATTTGATGACTTTACTGGTAAAGGTTCTTTGGAGAAAATATAAAATGGAATAATCAACATGGTAACTTATGGATATTATAAAAAATAAACACCTTCATCTATTTAAAAGGAAATAGTCATGAAATTTTTTGAGAATGAAATTTTTGAAGGAGGTAAGAATATAAAAACCTAATATTTATGGGATTTATCTAATTAAATAAATTCAATTCGGTCTATATCTTATATTTCACACAATTCCATGCTTAAAACAGTGATATACTATTAAATATTAACATGACTTTTGAAATAGTGATGTGACCATTAGGAATAGTAATGTAACCATTAGGAATAGTAATGTGGACAATAGAAAAGTAACCTCACATATGAATGTATAAATAAAATTTAGGTCTCTTATAAATGAAAATATGATATATTTATATAATAGAATAATTAAATAAATTTTTTAAAAATGATAAATTAAGTGTTGGAATTTTTGTGAAACATAAATGTTTATTTAAAATTTATAATAAATATATTGATTTAGAAAATATATTTTCATAAAATAGATTCAAATTTTCATATTTTGTTTCTTTTTGATTATAATATAATTTTATGAGACCTTAATTAATTTGTCAATGTGCCATAAAATCAATTATAATTTCAAAAATGGTATTTTTTGAATAAATGATGATTTAAATTAAAAAATAAATTTCTCATATTTATAAAATTATTTTCCTAAAATGGGTTTTTTTTTAATTCTACACATTAAAAAATGTTTAGGGTTAATTTTTTTTGGGATTTTTCTAAAATAGTTGAATTGTTGGGGAATAGTGAAATATGGTAATTCACGGTATATAACATTATAAGTTAAATACACTATTTCTTGATTCATTACAGATTTAAGCACCATAATATAAAATTATCCATAATTATTTAATATATTTATTTATAAGGTTCAATACTATTGATATTCTTGAGACATAATAATAAAAAAATGAATAAAATAATCCAAAAACACCCCTCTTCTCCACTATATGTACCACCCGTCACCACCTCTTCTCCTCACACCATACGAGACTTGAAGATTTTCCAATTTCTACCTAATACTCATTCCAAGAATCTACCCCATGTCAAGGATCCTTTGGTCATAATTTAAGATAAAATCCAATTTCCCTAAATATATTCTCAAGTAGAAGAAATTCAAAAGGTAAAATCCTATTTCACTTTCCTTTATTTTCTTTTTAATTTATTTTATTTTCTTATCATATCCTCACATACCCTAATACAAGTGTAATTATATCCCCGGTATATTATATATACTTTAGTTTTATTATGTTAATGTATGATCCATCATCAAAACCCTTATCCACACCCTTTTATTCTAAAAATTAAAACATCATCCGAGAGGTGTCGATTCACCACCTTTGTGGATGATGATTTATCATTTTCTAATACCACCATCATGGCTGGTCATAAAAACATTATAATGGTTAAACCAGATTATAAAATGAATATTAAAACTTATTTTTTGTTTTGGAACTAGTATATATAAATAATATTAATTCATAAAACAAAATTAGTTCGTGATGATCGAAAAAATTCCAAAATAATCTAAATGGTTGTCATTAATGTTTTATCTAATGAATCATAATAATAACTTGGAAAAAGATATATAAGAGAATTTTAAATTCTATAAGTTAATTAATAAAATATAATTTTAATTCTGTACAACTATTCTAATTTTACATGATCTTTCATACATGTATACAAGTGAACCAATCATGAAAACCATGGAAACGAACGCTCCCGAAGGATGAAATTGAATCTTGTAACTCATAAAAATGGCCATAAATGAACTTAATAAAATTATAATAAATCAAATATTTATTTAATAGGTTATTAATTAAATTATTAATGAATCTAATTTCATTATCCAGGACATCCAGTGTAAGTGCAGAACACTTTCGTACATAAGGTAAGGGATTCTCACTAAACCCCCATTTTACCTTCAAGTTACAGTTTCTCTATATTTACCACAATTTAATTGTTAATTATTCATGTTTACTCCTCCTATATTGTATTTTTATGTTTCTAAAATATTTACCTAGCTCAATTATGTATTCTTTTATGGGTAAAAACATGTTTTTAAGGTTTTCATTTCGATTCCTCTCGATAAGCAAGTCTTAATTAAGGGAACTTCCCAATTTCTTACTCATTTACATGTAAACTCCATAATATATTTTAGTACACTAATATTTTTCTAAAATTACTCTTTTTATCATTAAAAACTATATTTTTCATTTTTAGTTTTATTCAAGCAATTATTCATTTTCTCTCTTTAAAGACTTTAATATTTTTCCTTAAACCACACTAAAGAGGCTCTTCTCTAAAGATTCTTAAACACTATTTTTTACATGTTTTCACTTCAATTGGACATCACATATCATGATCTATGAACATATTCAATTATTAATATCCAAGAATGATTTAAATGTATTCTTTTATGGACACCATTATGATATTCTCTTTGGTTATTCCTTATTCGCTACTTATTCCTTATATATGGTGTTTATATACTTACCTTTTATTTATGATCATCATTAAAGGAAGATTTAATTAAATATAAATATTTATTATATCACGGATATGATTATTGTCTTGTTTATATACCATTTTTACATATGATATTTTCTTTGAATGTTCTTTTAAATAAGGAAATATTAATAAATCTGTATTTTCATCTCAATGTAGATATTTTGATAAGTCCTATTGTTCATGAATTAAATATATGTATTAAAAATGATTTGGAATTGTATTTATGGGTGGGGAATGATATTATATATCCCATAAATGCATCAATAGGACTTAATAGAAAAAATAGTGTGCGGAAACCCTTCGGGTATGTTTCCAAAACAGATTTGGATAGGTTTCTTCCCACATAGTTAAACCTTCTTGACGGTATAATGGTTCTTATTACAGATACATGATGTCCAATGATTAAGAATTTTCTTTATTTGGTATTTATTTATTACTTTCCCTGATATTTTCACTATGAAAAAAATCTATAGATGAATTTTTATTCTCATTTTATTGATGGCATGTGTTTTTCAGTTATTTACCTTACCATAATGATTGTGCCTTATTGACATTGATTCACTTATTATTAATTCATTTAACCCTTATAGAGTGCTTGGTCTCACCCTTTTATTTATTTTTCTTCCCCATATTATGAAGATGAAATCTTATAATAAGTTTCAAGGAATCAGTTAATTTTTCATTGTTATGTTCTATGTTTAATTACCAACGTAATAATGGAACCATGTTTTTATCTAGTTCTTCAAGACTGTTAAATCGGTCGATATTTGGTGATGTGATCTCTTGTATCTATTCCATTATGATAAAATAACCACCAAATCAAGTCTAATGGGTTTGGGTTTGTTATAGTTTATATCGAATCATGGTTAATAGAAACCTTGGGAACTAGACATGATAATTTTAATAATTCTTCATAGTGAATTTTTGGCTTAATAATCATCATGATTATGATCTAACTTAGTGGGTGAAATTATTTAGTGATGATGCCTAATAGAATGAATGGAATAAATACTCACAAAAAATGTAGGGATTTCCCCACAAATAAAGTCAACATATCTAGTGTTAGAGCTGAGTATATCGTGACCATATTATGAAATCTTACTCAGGTTATGACGAATAACCATACTACACCTATGTTGGATCATTTTATGTGGATAATACCCTATATTTTATTGGGACTACTAATCAAGTGGTAGCTGATGAGTGGATCATGTTCCTTGAAAAGATATTTCTAGCATTGGTAAGCAATGAAAATGAAAATTTATTACTGACAATATATTTTCTCAAAGTAGATACTGATAAATTATGGTTGTTGAACCATAATATTAAGGAAGAAGATTAAATATAAGACATGGGATGGAAAAATTTTAAATAAAAATTTTTAATAAATATTTACCTCATGATCAAAGAACAGAAATGAAGTAAAATTTAATAAGTGAGTGTTGAAATGTATGAGGCTACCTTCACAAGACTATAAAGGTATGATAAAGATTATATAAGTGATTCAGAATACAATATTAATCATTTATTTGAAGGTATTAATCCAAGTATTTTAAGGTCACTAGCTTCTCAAACATTTTCATCATATGATAAAATAGTATTAAGTGCCGTAAAAATGAAGAAGGAATTTTCTAGAACCTATATTTCAAGGGAAATCAAGAGAAAAAGAGGTCTTATAGTAACCATGGAAAAGGTGAAGCATCAAATAATAAGAGGGGAATGAAGAAACGACCTTCACTTTCGGGATGAGTGCTTGCGGTCTGACTGCAATTGTCGCAAATTTTTGTTCTTGACTAATCCCAGAAACGACCTTAACATCTGAGCTCAATTGCTGCTTCTTCCCTACTGAACTGCTAGGCTCCGCTTTCATCTTATATATCTTCTGAATGGCCTGTTTTTCAGATATCACATTGGGGGTCAAGAGTTTATCTTGATCCTTAAGTTTCTGTCGCAGACTGACCACTTCTTCTTCAAGCTCTTTGATACATCTAACCTGCTTCTTTCCTGTGTTAGTCAAACAATAAATTTCCTTCTTTTGTTCCTCAATTTTAATCTTATACTCAACAATATTTTATGATCTCTCTGGTGTTGAGGATTTTAGTCTTTCAATTTCTTCTAACAGCTCATAATTTTCTTCATCCTTTTGTTGCATATAGAGTTTGGCATCATGAACCACTTTATTGGCTTTCTTCATTTTGGCTCTCCAAACATCTATCTCCTCAAGAGCTGCTTCCAATTCGGCTTCCATATCAATTCTCCCTTCAATTTCTTCTTCTTCTTTAGCATCAGCTTCTTCTCCCTTTTGAGAACTACCAACAATTTCCACCAAGGCATTTACCCCACGATCTCTGCAATTTTCTATTTCCTCAACTTCTTCATCCTCAGACTCATCTGAACTTTCAAATTCTTGTGAAAGAAGATTCTTTTTCTTGAAGAAATTTCTCTTGAATTGTTTCTTACCTTTCACAAAAGCTGAAGTCTTCTTTTTGGGAATTTCAACGTCATTATCATCATCATCATCTTGAAACTTCTTGGGGCATCTTGCCGCAAGATGACCAACCTTTCCACATCTAAAACATGCTAGTGGAAGTTTACCTTTAAACTTTCCTCTTCCTCTTTGTAGATTTGAAGAAAGGAATGACATCACCTCATCCGTCTCTTCTTCTTCATTAGAATCTTCAATGGTGAGCTTCTTCATGGCCTTAAATGCCACCTCTTTAGACTTCCCCTTTTCCACAGCCTCATTATCATCGTTCCTCATTTCATATGCAACCAAGGTACTGTGAAAATTGTCCAATTTCATCTCTTTTGGATCTTTATCTTCTAGTACTGAAACTTTCGGATTGAACCGAGGTGGAAGTTTCCTCAAGATGCGCTTTACAATCTTTATGTCTTCAATGACTTCTCCAAGACCGCGCATATCTTCCACAACAATGTTTACCCTGTCAAAGAATGCGTCAACAGACTCATTCGGGTTCATTTTCAGATCTTCATATTTTTTCCACAACACCTGCAGCTTTGCCTCTCTGACTTTTGTGTCCCCTTCATATATATTAAAAATCTTTTCCCACATGGCATGTGACGTTTTTCATGACATCACCTTCGTGTAGATGGGATTAGAAAGGGCTCCCCCTAAGGCATTGATTGCTTTGGAATCAGAATCCAACTCTCTATGCTCAGCTTCTGATAAAGAACCACTATTAATATCAGCTGTGATACCATGCATAGCTGCTGAAAACACATCCATTCCCAAGGATCAGAAATAGTGTTGCATCCGATTCTTCCATATTTGAAAATTATATCCTTCGAAGATCGGAATCCCTTTATGATTGGTTACCTCCATTGAGAGAAGAACAACTTCCAACCTTTCCCTTTGATACCACTTGTTAGGTCCACTAGGCTGAATACCCTGAGAGGGGGGGTGAATCAGGGTATGACTAATTAAAAATTAATGCCCGTTCTGATCTTGTTTCGCTGTTAAGAAAAACACTCTTCTCTCTCTTTCCTGTTACACAATATAAACAGAAAGTAAAGCAAGCGCAGGACACAAAAATTTTACTTGGTTCACCGCTAAGGGCTACGTCCAAGGAGCATACGCCGACAGGTTTCCGGTCGTACCAGATTCCACTAATCTTCACTAGTTGTGGATTACAAGGTTCGGGCTAGATCACTTCTATGACCAGGCTCACTGCCTTTACAAATTTAGGGTCAAGTCACTGATTTCCCAAGGGTCACTCCCTGTCTCTCTCTCTCTGGCTCACTACCGGTGGAGAGGATCACCTTCTTCCTCTTCCTAAGCTCACTACTCTTGGAAGAAATTCACTCACAGTTTATAGACCTATAGGTCTCTTCATTTGCATGAAAGAATGCATCTTCTCTTGTATGTAGATGCTCTGTTAAAGTACAACTTTCACCCGTAGATGAATATCTCTTTACACCGAAGGTATCGGGCAACGTACCAACTTCCATACAGTCCGAGAAGCACTGATGGAACAAAACCTTACTTGGTGCGCAATTCAATCTTGGTGCGCAAGTATCGGCGTGCAAGTCACAATGGGCGCGCAAGTCCTCCTCAAACACTTGCGCGACTCAAGCTTCCTCAACTCCAAACTTGCGCGACTCTCTTCCTTTTACGCCCAAACCAAATATTGGCGCGCAACTACCAACCGGTGCGCAACTTCTAACACCGGCGCACAACTTCAACTACTGGCGCGCAAATTCACCTGCGCGACCCACACTCACCACTTGCGCGACCACCACACCTACGCGACGGGAGCTCTGATTTCTCAAAGTGTTGAACTCCGTTAAAAATGAGGAGGGGTGGTCCAGTATTTATAGGAAATCTGACCACCCTACGTGACGGCGCGCAAGTCACCTGCGCGACCTAGTTTCGGCGCGCAAGTCCCCTGTCATTTTATACACTTGCGCGACCAACTCTCAAACTTGTGCGAACCTCTTTACTTTGCCATATTTTGATCTTCTGATCTTGAAAAACATATGGCGCGCAAGTTTCCTATACTCCAATTCCTCGGCGCGCAAGTCCTTTTTCCAAAAACACTTTTCTTCATTTGCCGATTTTCAGGCCCTAAAATTTGGCTAACACTGGAAAACGGCGCCACCTTGTATCTGTTCTTTTGTACCACCTCCAGATCATCCATTCCTTTTATCGACGTTCTTGAATCAAACATGGATCATTTACCTCAGCTCTTGAACTCGACATTCCACCATGAAATCCTCTTTGTCAACAAATTTGTATGTCATTGTTTTGCTTTGTCAACAATCACTACTTAGATGTCCACTTTGTCAACAAACACAGTCACCTCAAAAATGCTTCAATGATACCTTGAGGGATTTTTTCCCAACAATCTCCCCCTTTGGGTTTGTTGACAACTCTTCCAAAACAAAGATACGTCGTTGATTCTTCATTCTCCATTCGCCTCATTGCGATTCTAATAGCGATCAAGGATTTACTCAACACATACTCTAAGCCCACATGAGCAATGCTCGGCGTGAGAAAAAAGAGTAAATGAAAAGTTCATCAATGAATCACTTTATCTCTGACATCCACTGTTGACACCAAACTGATACCAATTTGTACTAAACTGATACCAATTGTTGATGGATTTGTTGGAAGACCAATGTTTGGTTTGGAAATAGTCTTACCACTTTCCAACACCACTCTTCTGCTTTTATCACGATCCTTAGCTGTTGTGATATCTATTCTTTGATCGATCACTTCTAGCATCGTCAGATTTAATACACTCCCCCTTTCTCATTGCTCCCCCTTTCTGGCTGCTCCACCTGTCAGCTTCTCCCCGTATCAATTATGATTTATCAAATCTCCGCACTATCTCCCCCTTGAACAATCACTATTTTCTCCTCCTTTAACAAGCACTTTTCTCCCCCTTTGTCAATGAACACAAAGGACAGTCCTTTGTAGTCTGTAACATAGTATAGAACACATATCAGCATATTAGGTAAAAACACATCATACCTCAGGGAGAGGGGGGATCCCACATCCACACTATTTCAAGTGCGGGGAATCGAATGAACTCCCAGAGCCAGTCGATGCCTCTCAAAAGCTTCCTTGGGTAAGGCCTTTGTCATAATGTCTGCAACTTGTAGCTCTGTAGGCACATACTCCAACTTCACGATGCCCTGCTCAACTTTCTCCTTGATGAAATGATACTTGATCTCAATGTGCTTTGTCCTGGAATGATGGACAGGATTTTTGCTAAGATTTATAGCACTTGAGTTGTCACACTGGATTCTGATCGGAGACTTCACTTCAACTCCCATATCTTCAAGCTGCTGCTTCATCCACAATAACTGTGTGCATGCTTGAGTGGCCGCAATATACTCAGCTTCTACGGTGCTCAATGAAATGCAATCGTGTTTCTTGCTTAGCCAAGAAATACACAATCCACCAAGATAGAATGCACCACCTGACGTTGATTTTCTATCATCTGCTGAACCGGCCCAGTCTGCATCAGTTTATCCCAATAACTCTGTCTGAGATTTGTCATTGTATGTCAAGTCGAAGTCCATCGTTCCCTTGATATACCGAAGTATTCTTTTCACTGCAAGCATGTGACTTTCCTTGTGATTACTCTGATATCTCGCTGCTTGGCATGTGGCAAAAACAATATTAGGCCTTGTTGCGGTTAAGTACAACAGACTTCTAATGATTTTCCTGTATTCTGTGATATTAACTGCCTTGCCATCCTCATCTTTTGATAATTTTATCCAGGTAGAAACCGGAGTCTTCATTTCCTTGGATTTATCCATTCCAAACCTTCTTAGAACCTCCTTGGCATATTTGGATTGAGAAATGAAAGTTCCATTCCTTCCTTGTGTCACCTGTAGACCAAGGAAAAACGTTAGCTCTTCAATCATTGACATTTCAAACTCATTTTTCATGAATTCGGAAAACTGTCTGCACTAAGCTTCATCTGATCCGCTAAAAATTATGTCATCGACATACACTAGAACCATCATCCTTTGATTACTGTCATTGCTGAAATAGAGATTGTAGTCAACTCCTCCATGCTGGAAACCAAGCTTCTTCAAGTACTGATCAAGCCTTGAGTACCATTCCCTTGGTGCTTGTTTCAGCCCATACAACGCCTTCTTCAGCCTGCAAACTTTGTTCTCATCCTCATGAATGAGAAAACCATCTGGCTGATCAATATAAACCTCTTCTTCCAGAACCCCATTCAAGAATGCGGATTTGACATCCATCTGGAACACTTTGAACTTTCTTTGCACTGTTATGGCCAAAAATAATCTAATTGTCTCCAGCCTTGAAACCGGTGCAAATGTCTCATCAACATCTATTCCCTCTATCTGGGAGTATCCCTTGCACACTAGTCGTGCTTTGTTCCGAATCACTGTTCCATATTCATTCATATTGTTGCGATAGACCCATTTAGTCCCGATGACATTCTTGTCTGCTGGCCTCGAAACAATCTCCCATGTCTTGTTCTTCTCAATCTGATCAAGCTCTTCGTTCATGGACTGAACCCAGTTTTCATCTTCAGCTGCATCAGAAAAACATTTCGGCTCCACATGAGACAAAAACGATGCTTACTGTGATGATTTCATTCTTCGAGTCTGAACTGGAGCTGTTTGATCACCAATGATATTCTGCCTATCAATTTCAGCTAGACTCTTTGGCTTCCTCGCAGACACCGACTTGACATTTTCCTCTTCATCATCAGTATCTTCTTCTGAGTCAGCTTCTGCCACTTCTTCTCCCCCTGGGTTGCTTACCTCATCATCACTTTCATCCAGGAACTGTTCACTGGATCTTTGAGTATTCTGCTCATTTTCAACTATAGTGACATCATTGCTTTCAATGATTTTTCCCAGCCTTTTGTTGAAACATTTATATGCTTTTCTTTTCCCGGAATAGCCAAGGAATATCCCTTCATCTCCTCGTGCCTCAAACTTCCTATGATGTTCTTTGTTGAGAATGAAACACTTAATTACAAAGATTCGAAAGTACTTCAACGTTGGCTTCTTTCTGTACCACAGTTCATACGGAGTCTTCCCTTGCTTCGGACATAACAGGGACCTGTTTGAAACATAGACCGATGTCAAAACTGCTTCCTTCCAAAATTTCTCTAGCATGTCCTTATCAATAAGCATTGTTCTGGCCATTTTTTTGATGATCTTATTTCTCCTTTCAACTACTCCATTCTGTTGGGGAGTTCTTACTGATGAAACTTTATGCCTTATCCCATGTTTCTCGAGATAGTTTTCAACCTGACTGTTTGTAAATTCTGTACTGTTATCAGTACGAAACTTCAGAATTTTCTGCCCAAGCATCTTTTCCGATTCCCTCCTGTACTGCTTTATGCAACTGAACACCTCTGTCTTATGGGTTATGATGAATACCCAGGCCATTCTTCTACAGTCATCAATGAAAAGAACATAGTACCTTTGCCCATTTATAGTTCGTGGTGAGATAGGTCCACATACATCAGCATGCACCAATTCGAGCACTCTAGTTGATTTTTGTTCCTTTGTCTTGTATGTCTTTCTGATGATTTTCCCTTGTTGACAAGCATCACACGTATGAGTGCGATCACGTGATAGTTTGGGAAGGTCTCTAGCAGCATCACATTTAACGAGATCCTCCATAGATGGTTGGCATAGATGACCAAGTCGCTTATGCCACAGCTGGTTTTCTTCCTCTCTGGATAAAAGACAAGTATCTTCCTCCCCACCTACAAGATAGAGATTTCCCTTTGACCTTTTTCCCTGCAGAACAGCTACTCCATCTTTTCCTTTCACAACACACATCTTCTTGGTAAATTGGATAGAGTGCCCAGAGTCACATAGTTGACTGACACTGAGTAGGTTATGACTGAGACCCTCTACTACCAAGACATCAGCACGTCTCATCTCTTTGCCCCCAAACATGGATTTCCCTGAGCCAACAATCTTCAGGCCTTCATCATTTCCAAATTTGACAACTCCTTCTTTGTCATATTTGATGCCTGTAACAAGATCCTTATTACCCGTCATGTGGGATGTGTAACCACTATCAAGGATCCAAACACCAGATCGATCTGATGCTTTAAGGGCAATCTCTTCCACCACAGACTTCTCATTTTTCAGCTTCTTGGTCCATACTTTTTCTTTCACACTCGGCATGGATTGAGACTTCTGTTCTTTCTTAGAGTATGATGGACCACCCTCATCTTGCAAAGCTGCAAATCTGTTCTGAACTTTTAAATCACTTGTTTGTTTATTGATCTGATGCTTGCGAACATTTTGATTCTGCTTTGACACATTTCTCTGAATGTTTGAAGTGCAATACTTAGCCATGTGTCCAAATCCTCCACACCAAAAACAGTGTCCTTCAAAATGTGTTCTGGAAAACCATTCTCTATTTGGCTACCATCTCTGTTCATGTTCCCTTCTGTATCTCTTGGCTATGGAACACACATACTGTGAATGTCCCATTTTCCCATAGCAATAACACCTGATATAGGATGCATTCCCTCATGATATTTAAGCACTATGATTTTCCCTTTGAGATCTCTGAATATTCTGATTCTGTTTTGTGCCCAAATCAACCTTCACTTTCGGGATGAGTGCTTGCGGTCTGACTGCAATTGTCGCAAATTTTTGTTCTTGACTAAGCCCAGAAACGACCTTAACATCTGAGCTCAATTGCTGCTTCTTCCCTACTGAACTGCTAGGCTCCGCTTTCATCTTATATATCTTCTGAATGGCCTGTTTTTCAGATATCACATTGGGGGTCAAGAGTTTATCTTGATCCTTAAGTTTCTGTCGCAGACTGACCACTTCTTCTTCAAGCTCTTTGATACATCTAACCTGCTTCTTTCCTGTGTTAGTCAAACAATAAATTTCCTTCTTTTGTTCCTCAATTTTAATCTTATACTCAACAATATTTTATGATCTCTCTGGTGTTGAGGATTTTAGTCTTTCAATTTCTTCTAACAGCTCATAATTTTCTTCATCCTTTTGTTGCATATAGAGTTTGGCATCATGAACCACTTTATTGGCTTTCTTCATTTTGGCTCTCCAAACATCTATCTCCTCAAGAGCTGCTTCCAATTCGGCTTCCATATCAATTCTCCCTTCAATTTCTTCTTCTTCTTTAGCATCAGCTTCTTCTCCCTTTTGAGAACTACCAACAATTTCCACCAAGGCATTTACCCCACGATCTCTGCAATTTTCTATTTCCTCAACTTCTTCATCCTCAGACTCATCTGAACTTTCAAATTCTTGTGAAAGAAGATTCTTTTTCTTGAAGAAATTTCTCTTGAATTGTTTCTTACCTTTCACAAAAGCTGAAGTCTTCTTTTTGGGAATTTCAACGTCATTATCATCATCATCATCTTGAAACTTCTTGGGGCATCTTGCCGCAAGATGACCAACCTTTCCACATCTAAAACATGCTAGTGGAAGTTTACCTTTAAACTTTCCTCTTCCTCTTTGTAGATTTGAAGAAAGGAATGACATCACCTCATCCGTCTCTTCTTCTTCATTAGAATCTTCAATGGTGAGCTTCTTCATGGCCTTAAATGCCACCTCTTTAGACTTCCCCTTTTCCACAGCCTCATTATCATCGTTCCTCATTTCATATGCAACCAAGGTACTGTGAAAATTGTCCAATTTCATCTCTTTTGGATCTTTATCTTCTAGTACTGAAACTTTCGGATTGAACCGAGGTGGAAGTTTCCTCAAGATGCGCTTTACAATCTTTATGTCTTCAATGACTTCTCCAAGACCGCGCATATCTTCCACAACAATGTTTACCCTGTCAAAGAATGCGTCAACAGACTCATTCGGGTTCATTTTCAGATCTTCATATTTTTTCCACAACACCTGCAGCTTTGCCTCTCTGACTTTTGTGTCCCCTTCATATATATTAAAAATCTTTTCCCACATGGCATGTGACGTTTTTCATGACATCACCTTCGTGTAGATGGGATTAGAAAGGGCTCCCCCTAAGGCATTGATTGCTTTGGAATCAGAATCCAACTCTCTATGCTCAGCTTCTGATAAAGAACCACTATTAATATCAGCTGTGATACCATGCATAGCTGCTGAAAACACATCCATTCCCAAGGATCGGAAATAGTGTTGCATCCGATTCTTCCATATTTGAAAATTATATCCTTCGAAGATCGGAATCCCTTTATGATTGGTTACCTCCATTGAGAGAAGAAAAACTTCCAACCTTTCCCTTTGATACCACTTGTTAGGTCCACTAGGCTGAATACCCTGAGAGGGGGGGTGAATCAGGGTATGACTAATTAAAAATTAATGCCCGTTCTGATCTTGTTTCGCTGTTAAGAAAAACACTCTTCTCTCTCTTTCCTGTTACACAATATAAACAGAAAGTAAAGCAAGCGCAGGACACAAAAATTTTACTTGGTTCACCGCTAAGGGCTACGTCCAAGGAGCATACGCCGACAGGTTTCCGGTCGTACCAGATTCCACTAATCTTCACTAGTTGTGGATTACAAGGTTCGGGCTAGATCACTTCTATGACCAGGCTCACTGCCTTTACAAATTTAGGGTCAAGTCACTGATTTCCCAAGGGTCACTCCCTGTCTCTCTCTCTCTGGCTCACTACCGGTGGAGAGGATCACCTTCTTCCTCTTCCTAAGCTCACTACTCTTGGAAGAAATTCACTCACAGTTTATAGACCTATAGGTCTCTTCATTTGCATGAAAGAATGCATCTTCTCTTGTATGTAGATGCTCTGTTAAAGTACAACTTTCACCCGTAGATGAATATCTCTTTACACCGAAGGTATCGGGCAACGTACCAACTTCCATACAGTCCGAGAAGCACTGATGGAACAAAACCTTACTTGTTGCGCAATTCAATCTTGGTGCGCAAGTATCGGCGTGCAAGTCACAATGGGCGCGCAAGTCCTCCTCAAACACTTGCGCGACTCAAGCTTCCTCAACTCCAAACTTGCGCGACTCTCTTCCTTTTACGCCCAAACCAATATTGGCGCGCAACTGCCAACCGGTGTGCAACTTCTAACACCGGCGCACAACTTCAACTACTGGCGCACAAATTCACCTGCGCGACCCACACTCACCACTTGCGCGACCACCACACCTACGCGACGGGAGCTCTGATTTCTCAAAGTGTTGAACTCCGTTAAAAATGAGGAGGGGTGGTCCAGTATTTATAGGAAATCTGACCACCCTACGTGACGGCGCGCAAGTCACCTGCGCGACCTAGTTTCGGCGCGCAAGTCCCCTGTCATTTTATACACTTGCGCGACCAACTCTCAAACTTGTGCGAACCTCTTTACTTTGCCATATTTTGATCTTCTGATCTTGAAAAACATATGGCGCGCAAGTTTCCTATACTCCAATTCCTCGGCGCGCAAGTCCTTTTTCCAAAAACACTTTTCTTCATTTGCCGATTTTCAGGCCCTAAAATTTGGCTAACACTGGAAAATGGCGCCACCTTGTATCTGTTCTTTTGTACCGCCTCCAGATCATCCATTACTTTTATCGACATTCTTGAATCAAACATGGATCATTGACCTCAGCTCTTGAACTCGACATTCCACCATGAAATCCTCTTTGTCAACAAATTTGTATGTCATTTTTTTTCTTTGTCAAGAATCACTACTTAGATTTCCACTTTGTCAACAAACACAGTCACCTCAAAAATGCTTCAATGATACCTTGAGGGATTTTTTCCCAACATACTTCTTCTTTATTTATAATAAATGGTTAGAATCTTTTCTTCTGGATTGAATTGTTTGGTAAGAAAGATATATCCTTGACTCTATGAATTGAATATAGATATATCAATTCTACTAAAATAAATAACAAGTATCTTCTACCTTATAGTGATGGTTTATTTGATCAACTTTGTGGAGATTAATATTTTTTGAATATTGACCTTCAATCTAGGTATTATCAATTGCAAGTAAAGATGGAAGAAATTTTGAATACAACTTTTTATATAAGATATGGACATTATGTGTTCATAATAATTCCATTTGTATTGACTAATTAATCCTTTGTTTTCAAGGATCTAATGAACAAAGTATTCAAGGAATATCTTGAGGATTTTTTTGTAGTATTCATTAATTATATTCTAGTGTTTTTTTAAAACTATGAATACCATGATAATCACATGCATATGATTCTCGAGACTCTCACAAGGAAAGAGTTATATGATAAATTTATCAAGTATGGATTTTGGCTTCATGAAATTTCTTTTCTTGGACATGTTATCTCTAAGGATGGAATATCATTTGATCCTATGAAGACAAATCTAATCCAAGAATGGTCTATACCAATAAACATAATTTAGGTATATAGTTTAATCAATTTAATAGGTTAGTATCATTGTTTATTTCATAACTTTTCTGGATTAGCTACCCCATTAACCAATCTCACACATAAAGGGGTTAAGTTTTTATGGAGAAAAGAATGTGAAGAATGTTTAGAAGAATTGAAGAGAATATTATTCTATGATATAATCTTGAATCTACCATTAGGAAATGATGGGTTTGTAATATATAGTTATTCATCAAAAAAGGGATTTATTGTGTCCATATAAAAAATGATAAAGTTATTCCATATGAATCAAGGAAGTTTAAGATTCACGAACAAAATCATCCAACTCATGATCTTGAGTTAGTAGCCATAATCTTTGCTCTAAAGATATGAAGTAACTATCTCTATGGTGAAAGATGTGAGATATATATAGATCACAGGATTTTGAAATACATATTTACATAAGAATAACTCAATAGGAGAAAAATACGATGGCTCGAGTTACTTAAAGATTATTATTTCTCAATACACTACAACCCCGGAAAAGAAAATAAGGTATTAGATGCATTAAGAAGAAAATATTGTAGACTTCTAACCCAAATGAGTATTGAGAAACATACTATATTCATGGATTAAGTAACTATGGAGATGGTAATTGTTAAGGAATGGGAAACATCACTCCTTTTTCAAATTATTTCTAAACCATCTTTACTATAGAATATAAAAAGTTCTTAATCTGATCGTGAGAATTTTCAAAAGAAAATTAAAGTTGTTAAGGATGGAGAATCGGAAGACTTTGTGTGTGAGGATATAATTATAGAATTTTTTAAATAGATTATGTTTTCCATAAATACTTGATCTAAATATGGAACTATTAAATGATTTTCATATCTCAAATCCCTCTATACACCCTAGTAGTACCAAGATGTATAGAGATCTGAAGGAACATTTTTTGTGGGAAAATATAAAGCAAGAAATTGTTGACTGTGTGTCAAGATTTCCAGTTTTTCAAATAGTGAAGGCTGAGAGATAGTATCCTAGAGGATTCATGAAATCTAGAATTGTTCCTATGTGGATTTTATATGAAATTATTATGGACTTCATCTTTGTATTACCAAAGACCCCCCAAAACGAAGGATATAATATGGGTTATTTTTTATCACCTTATAAAATCATAACATTTTCTTGATATAAGTGAATATTTACCTCTTGGGCACTTATAAAGACTCTATATTAATGAATTTTTAAGAATTCATGTTGAACCTCTATCGATTGTGTCTGGTCAAGATTCTCGTTTTACACCAAAATTTTGAAAGTGTCTTTAGAAGGCTTTGGATACTTAGCTTCATTTGAGTACTTCTTATCAGCCTCAAATTTATGGATAGTCTGAAAGGACTATTAAAATATTATAAGTCATGTTTAGATCATGATCAGTTAAATTTAAAGGTATATGGGATCATTATTTTCATTTAGTGTAATTTTCTTACAATAATAGTTTCCATTCTAGTATTCAAATGGTGTCATATAAAGTATTATATAGAAAGAGATATCATACTCAAAATTTTTTAGATAAAGTTGGTAAGAGGAAACTTATAGGTCCATAACTTATTGATGAGATAAAAATAAAGGTAAAACTATTTAGGATCATATTAAAGTAGCTCAAAGTAGGAAAAATAGATATAATGACAACTGGAGAAAGGATTTTGAATTTTAAGTGGGATATCATGTCTTTCTAAAATCTTCTCCATGGAAGTTTTTCATACGGTTTGGAAATAAATGGAAATTGAATCCTAGGTAAATCATACCATTTGAAATTTTGGAAATAATTGGAGTTATATCTTATATATTATCAATTCCACCAAGTCTCTCCAAAGTTCAGGATGTTTTCTATATATCATTGTTAAATAAGTACATACAAGACCCAATGCATGTGCTCACCTATGAAGAAATAGAACTAGAACTTTATTTTTCTTACTGTAAAGATACTATCAAGATTATTGACACAAGAGATCAAGTATTTATAAATCTTATGACTCGATCGGTAAAGTTTATTTGTAGAAACCATAAAATGGAAGAAGCAATATGGGAACCTGAAGATGTTATGAATAAGAACCACCCTCATATGTTTATAAGGAAATACTCATGAAAAAATTCAAGGATGAAATTTTTTTAAAGAGGGAAGAATATAACAACCCATGATTTATTGTATTTATCTCCTTAAAAAAATTAAATTCATTCAATATCTTATGTTTCACACAACACTGTTCTTAAAACAGTGATATAATATTAAATATTAACATGAATGTTGATATAGTAATGTGACCATTTGGAATAGTAATGTAACCATTAGGAAAAATTATGTAGCCAATAGAATTGAACCTTTCCTATAAAATTATAAATAAAATTTAGTTATCTTATAAATGAAAATATTATATATTTATATCATGTAATAATTAAATAAATGTTTTGAAAATGATAAATTAAGTGTTGGTATTTTTCTTGAAATGTAATATTTATTTAAAATTTTAGAATTAATATATTTATTTAAAAGAAATTTATTTTCATAAAATATTTTCATAAATTAATATTTTTTTTAATTACAATTATAAGATAATTTTATGAGACCATAATTAATTTTTCAAAATATCATAAAATCAGTTATAATTTCAAAATCGGTATTTTTCAAATTAATGATTATTTTAATTAAAAATTAAATATCACATATTTAGAAAACTTTTTTCTTTAATTTATGATCATTTTATAATTCTAAATTTTGAAAAAAAAATTAGATTTAATTTTTGGAATTTTTCTAATTTAGTTAAATTTTTGGTGAATTGTGAAATACGGTTATATACAGTATATAATATTATAAGTTAAATACACTATTTCTTGGGTAATTTTTGATTTAAGAACCATAATCTTGAACTATACTTCATTATTTAAAATATTTATTGATAGTATTCAATAATATTGATATTCTTGATCCAAAATAATAAAGAAATGAATAAAATAATCAAAAGATACCCCTCTCATCAACTATAAATACCACCCCTCACCACCTCTTCTCATCACACCTTCCAAGATTTTAATCTTGTACAATTTCTAAAAATTTATCCTAAAAAGACTCTTACCCATGTCCAAGATATTTTTTTCTCACCACCTCTTCTCATCACACCTTCTACACTCCTTTTTATTCTAAAAATGAAAACATCGTCCGAGAGGTGTCGATTAACCACCTTCATGGAAGATGGTCTTTTTATTTTCTAATAAAACATTCAAGTCTTCTCATAAAACCATTATAATTGTTAAAAAAATTAAAATATATATCACAACTTAATTAGTGTTATATAACCATTATATATATATAATATTAATTAATAAAACAAAACTAGTCTGTGATGATCGAAAAAACACAAAAATAATATTAATGTTTATCATTAACGTTTTGTATAATTAATCATGATAATATATAAAAAAGGATATATAATACCATTTAATATTATATAAGTTCATTAATAACCTATAATTTCAATTATGGACAACTATTCCCATTTTACATTATCTTTCATACATGTATACAAGTGAACCAATCATGAAAACCAAGGAAACAAACACTCCTAAATGACAAAATTGAATCTTATAAATCATTTAAAAGGCCATAAATTAACTTAATAAAATTATAATAAATAAAATATATTTTTAATAGGTTATTAATTAAATTATTAATGAATCTAATTTCATTATCTTGGACATTAAGTGTAAGTGAAGAACACTTTCAGACATATGGTAAGGGATTCTCTATGAACCCCCATTTTACTTTTGGGTTATGGTTTCTCTCTATTTAACCCAATATAATTCTTAATTATTCTTATTTTCTCATCCAAAATTCTATTTTTATCTTCCAAAAAAATTTACCTAGCTCATTTATTCTTTCTTTGATGGGGAAAAACATGCTTTTAAGGATTCCATTTCAATTCCTTCTCATAAGCAATCCCAATTTAAGGGAACTTCACAATTTCTTACCCAATGTCTTGTATACTCTATAATATGTTTTAAGCCACCAATATTTTTCTAAAATCACTCTTTTTATCATGAAAAACTATCTTTGTTAATTTCTATTTTTATGAAGAAAAAAATTCTTTTTACCGCTTTAAAGACTCTTTAATATTTTCCCTTAAACATCACTAATGAGGATCTTTTATAAAGTTTCTTAAACACTATTTTTACATTTTTTCACTTAATTTTGACATCATTTATCAGGATATATTCTTATATTACATTATGAATGTCCAATAATGATTTAAATCCATTCTTTCATGGTCACCATTATGATATTCCTTTTGGTTATGCCTTATTCACCATGTATTCCTTGTGTGTGGTGTATGTATACTTACCTTTTATTTATGATAATAATCCATGGAAGATTTATTTAAATATATATATTTCTTGTATCATGGATATGACTATTATATTATTTGTATACCATTTTTACATACAGTTTTCTCCTTGAATGTAGTTTTAACTGTGGAAGTATTGATAAATCTATATTTTCTACTCAATATGGATATTTTTGATAAGTCATATTGTTTGTGAATTAAATATATGTATAAATAATGATTTGTACTTATAGTGATGGGTGGGGCCTGGTATTATATATCCCCTTGATGCATCGATAGGTCTCATGAGACAAAATAGTTGGTGAAAATCCCTTTGTGTTTATTTCCAAATAGAATCAGATGGGTTACTACCCATAGACATTAACTATCTTGATGGTATAATGGCTCATGTACTAGATAAATGATGTCCAATGATTAATCATTTTCTCCATTTAGTATTTATTTATTACTTTCCATGAGATTTTCAATATGTCAAAATCTATGGATGCATTTTTATTCTCTTTTTATTGATGGCATGTGTTTTTTAGTTATTTACCTTTCCATAATGATTGTACCTTATTGAATTTGATTCACTTATTATTGATTCATGTAACCCTTACTAAAAGTTTGAGCACACCCTTTTATTTTTTCCTTCCTCAATTTATGAAGATGAAATCTCAAAATAAGTGTCAAGGAAGTAGTTTATTTTCCATTTTTATATGGGATATTTAATTACCAATGTAATACAGGAACCATGTATATATCTAGTTCTTAAAGACTACAAAACTGATCAATCCTTGGTGATGTGATCTATTTTATCTATTCCATTATAATAAAATAACCACTAAATATGGGATAATAGGGTTGGATTATTGATCATGCTGACTTGTATCTTTTAACTTCCACTATTTTGAGGAAAAACCATTCCCTATTTGATCTTGTAAGATTATAGGTGCTATTATTAAGCTCGTGGGGATTGGTAATTCCCTTTGGACCATGTCAATATTGGTTCATATATCAGGGTACTATGGTATCTATGATGGTTTGTGACAAAGTGGTATCAAAGGTACATATTAAGCATCTTTTCTTGATGTCATTATGTTGTTTGGAATTTCTTTATGGGACTTATGAGGTAGGTGTGATCAAGTGCCTGGATAGATCTCCCTATAATGAGCTATTAGTCACTATGGTAATTTGGTAAAAAATTCCTTGAGGAATTTTTTTATATAATTCTAGTCTTTTCCCTACCTTTGATCTGAGTATGACGAAATACCAATCTTAAATTTCTGCTTGAATGAATTGATATTCCTGTATCTCTTGTTTAAGTTTTTGATATGTGTATCCTATATGATATCTTAATTGTTTTTATTGGTGTTGTATAGAACCATTCCTTTGAGAATATATTTGAATAGCTCCCAGGAGGAATCTTTTGGTGAACAACAATGAGAAAATACTCTAGTGGATCGGAACCTTGTAGACATAGTTGTGAGGGTTATCAAAGCTCTAGGAAAAGTACCTTCACTTGTTCTCGTTCAATATCTAGTAGTAGAACCTCGAAGGGATGAATATATTGAATATGCTCAAAAATTTATAGAATACACCTTGTTTACAATGATTTAATGATTTTATAAAGGTTAAGGATTAGTTGAGAAAGATAGATTTTATTTTTGATTTTTTAGAAATTTCCAACTATATTAATGTAAAATGTGCTACCATTAAGCTAGAAGGTCCTATGAGGAAATGGAGGGATTTGATAGTGATTGAGAAAAATCATTAGGTATTGTAATTAAAATACTTTCTAGTTATTTTCATCGATAAGTTATATCTAGAATCTATGGTCTTGGAAAAATTCATAAAGTTTCTCAAACTTTGGTAGGATGACATGATTGTGATTCAGTACATAAACCATTTTTCTGTGATTTTTCAGTATTATCCTATGGTGGTGACTAATGAGAAATTTATGGAATGAATAATTGGTATGGGACTTTGATATGACATATAATCTCAAGTTTTACTACTAAATATGGCTTTGTATGCTAAATTGTTAGATAGGGTATTGATGGTCGGGCTTGACCTAGAGGGTAGGACAAGGTTGATCGGAGCACTTTTTCTTCTAGTGGAAGTTTTGTGAGTTATTTTAAAGTAAATAGGAAGTGTGATGAGTCTCGTGGTGGTTCTATATATAAAGCATCTTCCAGACCTCCTCCAATACCTAGAAAAGGCCCATTGACTTGATTTTAGTGCGTTAAGTTTTTTAATTTGAGAAGTGTTTGTACTGAAGCACCAAAGATCTGTATTTCTTATGGTTGCTCAGGACATATATAGAATTTATACCATTTCTTTTCTACTCTGTGCAGTGGCACAGTCTCATTAACTCCAAAAAGTACTATGGTTCAATCAAATGCTTCAAGATTTAAGGTATTACAGTTATATGCATCTGGAATGAAGCTTCATCATACAATGGAAGAGTCTGTATAGGAAGCTAATATAAGTCCAGCGATGGTGATAGGTTCCATCATTATAGCTTCATCTTTAGTGATTTATTTTTTATACTGACTCATCTCACTCATTTATATTGACTCGTATTGTGAACCTTCTAAATATTCTACAGTGATTTTTTTCTTATGTGATGGAAATTACTACACCCCTCAGAATGAAGAGAGAAAAGGGTCTCCATTACCTATATTGTGTTTTATCTTTATCAGGAATTTAGCCTTGTTATAATTTTCTAGTTCTTGAAATTAAACCACTTGAAATCATCCTTAGGATGGATTGGATAATTGATAATGAGGCTGAATTGACGGTTATCTTTGATGGGTAATCTTTACCATACTCTATGGGGTGTGTTTTTTATTTTAGGGAGAATGGTACCTAAGGTCAAGTAGATTTGGATAGTCTTTTCCAGAGTTGTTCAGAGTAATATTGGTGTTTTTTTGACTCATAGAACTAATATTTTAGTGATGATCTCCCTCTAATCATTTTCGAGTTTCCTGATGTGTTCCCTTTTAATTTCTCTAGTCTTCCACTGATAAGAGAGGTAGGTTCCCTATTTATTTAGTAAATGGTACTTAGCCAGTATCTATTCCTTCTTACAACATAGCATCAGGAAATTTGAATGATTTAAAGACTCATCTGGATGATCTGTTAGAGAAAGGATTTATATGACCAAGTGTGTCACCTTGGGAATAACTTATTCTATTTGTAAAGAAAGCTGACAGAACACATCATATATGTGTCAATTACCAAAAACTCAATTGATTAATGGTAAATAAAAAGTATTTGTTTCCACATATTGATGATTTTTTTGACCAGTTGAAAGGGAAAAAGTTTTTATTGAATATTGAACTTCAATCTGGTTATCACCAGTTGATAATAAAAGAATATAACATTCATAATACTAACATTAGTAAAAGTTATTGTCACTCTGGGTATCTTGTTATGCACTTTGGACTGACCAATACTCCTACAGTCTTTATGGATTTAATGAATAGTATTTTCCATGAGTACATCAACTTGTTCATAGTAGTTTATGTGGATGATATTTTGGTTTACTCTAAGGATGAGGAGGATCATTTGCATCATTTGAGAGAAGTCTTGAAAATATTGATAGATCACAAACTTTAAATAAAGCATTCAAAATGTAATTTATGGTTATGGGAAGTGAATTTCTTGGGGTACATGGTGTTAGAATATAGTATCTTAGTCAATCCTGAGAAGGTGAAAGATATTATAACATGGGATAAAATTCATAATGTCTTCTAGATAAAAGGTTTCTTGGTCCTAGAAGAGTATTACCATAGGTTTTTCAAATATTTCTCAAAGTTGGCTTCTCTAATGACTTACCTCACTTGAGAGGGAGTGAAGTTCTTATGGAATTAAAAATAACAGAGTTTTTTTATTGATTTGAAATGTCATTTGACTTTTTTGTTAATGTTGACTCTTCTAGAGGCTAGACGGGGATATCTAGTCTTTTGTGGCACATCATCTTCTAGTTTGGGATGTGTTTTTATGCATGATAATCACATGGTAACCTATGTATTTAGATAGCATTGTCCATATGAGGAGAATTATGTGACCCACAATCTCGAACTTGTGGCTATGACACATGCACATAAGGGTTTACAGAATTAAATTTTTCGAGAATGGTTTATTATTTATTCAAACCACAAAATTTTCTATTATATCATCTCTCAAAATGATTTGAACCTTCATCATAGGTGATGGGTATAATTCCTATAGTATTTTGACCTTAAAATTGCATACACCCTAAGAAAGGGAAATTTTGATGCTGATTACTTGAGCAGGAAACTTCTGACCTAGACTGTGAAGGAATCATCATAAGAGTGGAACTTGATGGATCTTTTTACACAGTTGCATTTAGGATTCTGTGAAGATGGGACTGAGGTTGTATTGACAAGTGCTTAGTTGACATCCACTCTTATTAAAATTATTGTTCTGGAATAGCATATTGATGATGAATTATATAGCACTAAGGACTCTCTTTATGGTGGGCATACCCTTAGAAAATGGATATTCTCTTATAATGGAATCCTATTTTTTCAGAATTATTTTTTGTACCTTTTCTTTTAAGAAAGGATGTAATGGGGGATTTCTATAATTCTCAGTAGAAGTGTACCCCAGAACCAAAAATATTTTCCATGATATTTGGTGTTGATTTTGTTGTCTAGGTATGAGATGATACATCACTGACTTTTTTTCCCATTGTTATATTTGTCATCCGATCAAATCTAAGAACCAAAGACCTTTGAGTTTGCTTAATATAACTCCAATAAAAACTTAGAAATGGGAAAAAATATCTATGGAATTTTTTTGGGTTTCCACATACCCCTTAAAAGAATAATGTGATATGGGTTTTGATCCATTGGATGAAAGAATCTGCTAACTTATTACCCATTCACGATACAAAAAAAATGAGGACTTGGTGCATTTCTAGGTTTAAGTGATTGTCATATTTTACAGGGTCCCTTCTACTATAGTCTCTGATAGGGATCCCCCTTTTACTTATTTATTTTTGGAGAGATATTCAAGATAAATTAGGATCTTTGGAATGATTAATCATGGCATATCATCCATAGATGGATGGCTAGATAGAATAAGCTATACAGATTCTTGAGTAAATTCTTCATTCCTATGATCTTAACTTTAGTGGAGCTTGGGATTCCCATTTGTTAATAGTTATGTTTTCTTAAAATAATAGTTTCCAATATAAAATTTTTATGGCTCCTTTGAGGCCTTGTATGGTCATCCTCATAAATATTTTTTGTATTGGTCAGAGATTGGTGAAATTTCTTTGGTTTGGTCAATTTTGGTCCAAGAAAGGGTGGTGAAGATTTAGTTGATTCATCAAGAATTTTGATGGAACATATCAGATAAAAAATATTTTCTAACCTCCATAGTCAACATTTGGTGTTTTTAGTTGGTGACCCGGTGTTATTTATATTTTCACCTCATTTGAGTCATCAATAGCTTTGGAAGTAAGGGAATCCTACATCGTGGTTTGGGGGGACATTTCATATTGTTGAGAATAAGGGGAAAGTGTCTTACTTTTTATAACTTCCACCATAGTTGATGTTAATACATAATGTGTTCCATGTATCGTGGCTTAGGAAGTATCATTCTGATGCATCTCATGTCTTGAGTTGGGAGGATCTTGATGTTGAGCCTGATTTATCCATGACTGGGCATCCAATCAATATTATTGACTCTAAGACAAAGGTACTTCATGGGAGGATGATACCATTGGTATGTCTGATATGGTATCATGATTATGAGTCACATGAGACATGGGAGTGTGAGGCACTGATGAGAGAGCAATATAAACACCTCTTTGATAGGGATCTTTCTTGATAGTCTTTATGGGGACAAAAAAAATTTATGTGGGGAGGATGTAACATATCGTTGCCTTATTTCAGGTATTCATTGACCCTTGTTTTGATCTCCTTTAATTAGGGACTTGTTTTAGTGTATTTCTAGGTGAATTTGGAGAATATTGGAAGCTTAAGGGGTTTTTCATGGTTAGTGAATGGTAAGGTAAGACCACACGGTTTGTCCCACCAACCCATGTTCCCTATTGTGAGCTACTAGAAGGGGGACATGGTTGTTCCAAATCATGTGGTCGGCCCCTCCAAACCATGAAACCTCAAACAATGAGGGTTTTCATAGTTGTCACACGGTTTGAAAAACCATGCACCTTACTAGGAGAAACCATTCACCCTACTAGTATGGGATCATGGTTAGGGCTCATGGTTTTTCTGACCATGCAATCCTACCCAAAAAAACCATGTGTGCATGTTTTAATTCCACTAAAATTTTATTTAAGATCCCTAACACCTCATATAAGATGAATAATCACCCCATTCAACCCAGACATGAATATTTGGTCTTTAAAATCTCCCAATAGTAAATTTTGTCTCCTAAAACCCCTTTTATTAGAAGATCAAAGTGTCACTAATCTCATTTAATCTCCTCTGGGTTGGGTTTCTTAATCTATTTCACCTTGTTCTTCATTTAAAATCTTGTTGTGGTTGTTTTATTTGACTATGTGACAAAAGTTATGCGGTTCTATATTGATTTTCCCTATTATTTAAACCTAAATTTTCTTAATTGAATAAAAATGGGTTTTTAATTGATTTAAAACCCATGATTTGAAAGGTTTTGATGTGTGATTTTAAATGTCATGGAATTTGTGAAAATCCCCAATTTTAATGTAATAGAAATGTGGGAAGAGTTGGGAAAATGATGGATTTATTTTAAAATTGATTCTATCAATTGATTTATTTTTAAATATTGAGATAAATGGATTAAAGTAAAAGATGATTTGAAATGACATGAATTGTTGAAAACCATGTTTTTGGTTTTGAAATGAGAGAGGCATGTTAAAAACTGAAAAAAACTAGGAAATTGTAAATTGAATTGATTTGAAATGTTTGATTTAATTATTTTTTGAATAAAATTTCAGTCTGGGTAGTTAGTGGTAAATGGGATAATCATTCTTAGAACTTGGCACCCTAACAATGGATTGACGATGACAATTGTTACAAAAAAATTGTGGTATATACTACCTATATAGTGTTCCCCTATTGTTTTTAGACTACCCATAATGGGTTCCCATATTTAGGGAAGATATTGATTGTGTGTACACACCTATCTTGAGCTGAGATCATTATTGGGATGTGTGAGGATCCTATTACCTGAACTAAAAAACCATGTGGCTTTTTTATATATTTTTTGACGTGATTATACATGCCATTTATTACTGAGTTTCTTTATTCATTCCAAATATTTTATATAAGTGTTTTAAATAAAAATTTTATTTAATATTAATTTGATACATCTTCCATTTTTTGAATGTGAAAGCATGTTTTGGTTTAAAAATATGTGAATTAAATGTCATGACTTTTTAGTTCCTTTTAAATGAAAACATAATTAGTTTAAATCATTATGGAATTTATTATGGAATGCTTGATGAGACCCTACTGGGATTTATATCTCACACCCTACCTTTTACTTTGGGTGTTTTTAGACTGTATTATACTAGGTCCAAGTAAAGGGAAATCACCACTTAGAGGTCATGGATGTTCTTGATCCCTGCAACTATGGTGTGATGATGGTGACCAGTGGAGTTGTTGTCCATGTTTCATAGAGGATCTTTTGATACATTTGTCTCATTGATGTTGTTGTTTCCTTTGGGATGTTATCTGTAATGATGAATGTTTTATCAATGGAAATTTCTTTCTTATAATTATGTCATCTAATCACATGAAATCACAACACAATGAACTACTAAGTACTATGTGACCTTTAACATAATATTGTTACTTTTGTGATTTGAATTTTGAAAATCTGGCATACCTGGTTGCGATCAGTAAGATTTTTGGAGTATAATTGAACAAACTTAATTTTTGGTGAATAGCAACCTACCCTTATGAATAATAAACTACCCTTATGAATAGTAATATAATCCTTATGAATATTAAATCATCCAAAATAATATTAACCTCTCCCATGAATGTATAAATAAAATGTAGGCATCTTATAAGTTATAATATAACCATAGTAAAAGTATTGGTATTTTTGTAAGTCATAAATAATTAATTAAAATTAATTATTTAATTTAAGATAAATTTTATCTTCAAAAAATTTGTTCATAAATTATCAATTTTATGTCTTCTCATTTTAAGATAATTTTATAAGACCTTATGTAATTTTTAAAAGCATTATAAAATCAGTTGTAGTTTTTAAATCTCTATTTTTCAAGTAAATTATGATTTTAATTAAAAATTAAATTAATAAAATTATTTTTGAAAAATTGAGTTCATTTTTGGATTCAAAATGTCAAAATTGGTTGGGGTTAATTTTTTTTATTTTTCTAAAATACTTGATTTTTTTATGAATAGTAAAATATGATAATTCGCAATAAATGCAAAAACCTGAATTTATGCATCATTCTTGAGTCATGGATGATTTAAATGGGAATTTTTTAGAACTCACATGCACATATAACTTTTTTTGGTCACAATAATCATTACTATTTCTTGTATTATGGAAAAATAATAAACTAATGATTAAATTATTAATAAAACTCTCTTCCTCTCCACTATGAAAACCATCCACACTCCCCTCTTATCTTCAATCCTCTAAAGACTTATTAATTCCCTAAATTCTACCCAAATATCTCCCCAACCTCATCCCCCATGTACAAAATCATTTTTTCTCCTCAAAATACCAAATCCTCTCCCCTTAAGAGGCTCTCAAAGGAGATAAACTCAAGAGGTAAATTCCTCTTTTTGATTCTTTTATTTTCTTTCAAGTTATTTTTTTTCTTTCCTCGACTCCCTTCACCCAAATGGTATGATAACTGTAGTAACATACATTTAATTTAATTATATTATTATAATAGTATATTTTTTCATAATCTTTCATCCCCCTCATTTTATACTATAAATGAAAACACCGTCTGAGATGTGTTGATTAATCATATTCCAAGGACAACAGGTTTTCATTTTAGATTAACATCTTCTATATTGGCCATGAAAACATTTTAATAGTTGAACCAGATAATAATATATTTATTTTATCTTATTTAATGTTATGTAACCCTTATAAATTCATAATGTAAAATAATAATACAAAACAAGTTAATTGTGATCAAAATCGCCAAGTTATTCCAAGCGTTTATCATTAATGTTTTACATAATGATTCACCTTCACTCCAAATAACCAAATTAATTTTAAAAACGTGTAACCTTATTTATTTTCAATAATAAAATATAAATTAAATTCTATAAAACCATCCTCATCATACATGTGTATCCGAACATGAATATAAGTGAACTGATCATTAAAACCAAGGAAACAAACAGACCTAAACAATGAAATTGAACCTCATAACCAATCGAAAATGTTATGAGCAAACTCAAAAAAGTTATAATAAATAATTTACAGGTAAAATATGTTTTTTAATTATTAATTAATTAATGTAATTTTATTATTCAGGTCATTAATATCAAGTGTATAACACCTTCGAACTTAAGGTAAGGGATCCTCTCTTTCTCACATTTATTCAAGAATATCCACTATGTTATTACCTTTTAAATATAATTCCTAATGATGGGGTATGATTTTTCACCTTCCCCATACTTCCCTCATAATTTATAAAAGATTAAAAATCCCTTTATCACTTATTAATCCCTCTTAAGTACACCCAATAGCATGCTGATATTCCATAAGAGATTCTACCTGAAACACCTTTATTCCTCGGGTTGCTTTATCTTTATTTTTACACAAATGAAGTTGTATTTTATTTTTATGTAAAAAATATAAATAATGTGTATATACTCCAAACTAATGTTTTAAGATCCATCCATAATTCTCTTTTGGGTATATACATTCTTATAAGTGATTCCCTCCTCAATACTTCCCAACAAGCAAATCCATTTTAAGGTAACTTCCCAAATTTTTACCAAATTTCAAGTGCACTCTACCATTTGTTTTAAGACTCCATTTTTTTTATAAAATTGTTATTTTTATTATTAAAACATTCCTTTTTAAAATCTGGTTTTATATAAAATATTGTTCCCTTTAAAATTTTAAATTTTCTTTGGTGTTTTCCTTAAAATCTCACTAAAATGTTTTAATGCTAAGAATTTCCTAAATACTCTTCTTAAATGTTGTCACTTATGTTTTAAATCACTTACCATTTTGTATGATTATTTTACCTTATTAATTTCCATGTATGTTTTAATTCCTTTCTCTCATTGACACTTTTATTATACGCCCATTCATTATGCTTTATGACATGAATGTGATACCCATTTCTCTCCATGGGTTCCCTTATGTTTATGTATGATTGATTATGTATGATTATTTATGTGGAAATAATATTAATAAACATGTTAATATGGGTTCTCCTTGATATCTCTCCAATTCATTTGGTAATGTTTAGTATCATGAGATGTTATGTGCAATGGTCTTAGCAGTTGTCCTAGACCCATGATACCATGTGGAATGGTCATGGTGGTTAACCTTGACTTGTGCTCCTCTATGTGAAACAATATTTGAATCATGATAAAGTCATGATTTATTTTACTACCACATTACCATGAATTCATGTTTTTATGATCTCATGTTTATATATTATGATTCTATATTCCATTTTATATCATTATGTCATGATCTCTAACCCTTGTGTTAAGCCTTATTCTTATGTTTATTTCCATGTAGGGATTTTTAGCTTGTCCCTTTGTTCATGAAATCCCAAGGGAACCCTATACAGATTTAAGGGATCAAAATAATTTAGGATCTCTTTATGAAGATTAAATAAAAAAGTTTTTTTTGTTCCATGTTTTTAGTTTTGTGTACCTAGTCTTCCAAGACACTAGAATTTACGATCATTGGCTTGTTCTCTGATGTATAATTATTCTTAAAATCATGTAATGTTATATGTAAAAGGATAGGGTCCCTATAGTTGGTATCATAGGATGGTCTAGTTATTTTTGGAGATTAGTAATAGAGAACTTTAGTAAGAACCTTAAGGATGAGACTAAGTATAAGAAAACACACCTCAATTTTGGTAAGTATAGAGTAAGTGGTTTATCAAGAAAATACATCCATGTCTATATAAAAACATGTATAGGTGGCTCTGGCTCTGATGTATCTAGGGGTAAAACCTGAAAACACCACTTTGATCTAGACTCAAACAAGAACTGGTGCACGACAGGCCTTGTTTCTCTCTTGGTTTGACACTCCTGAGGGATATTCATTGGTAAATTCATGAGTTTGGTACAAACCATTACTTAGGTAATGAAAAAAAACCTATAATAATATAAGTTAAGAAATCGATCAAGGATAACCTAGATTGAAACATAGGGAATCACAAGTTAGAATATACTTCTCCTTTACAAGTTTATCCTATTATGTTTAAAGTTTCCTTTTTATGCTTAATAGCAAAGTATTCATGCCTTATAATTGTAAATTATTTTTCTTAGCTAATAGTGGGAAATAGAAGAAGACATGACAAAAATCAATGTTATTGGGAATGTGAAGATTTCCCTAATTATATGCCTGATATAATGGGAACGGGTGCTCAAAACTTCATGACAGTACTTGCTTAACTGGATCAAGTTATGAATAATAACTTTAATCATGTGGAACACCCTCCTCCTCTAAGGAAAGAGAAATATGTTGTTGAATCTTTCATGTATCAAAGGCCTCCCATGTTTAGTGGATCTTCTAATCCACTCCTCGTGAAATAGTAGATTAAATCCATTGAAAATATATTCTATGTCCTCCAGTGCTCATAAGAAGATAAAATTGTACTAGTGGTCTATTTTTTTGATGGGGAAGCTGATCAATGGTGGGCACTGACAAAGAATACGAATCCATAGGAGGAAATTTATTCCATGGATTGGGAGTAATTCAAGAGAATGTTTTTCAATAAATATTTGTCCTGAAACCTCCATATCAATATGGAAAGAGAGTTCCTCAGACTCAAGCAGAAGGAAGATGAGTTCATCAAGGCATATTAAGAAAACTTTACAAGGCTTTCAAGGTACACCTCTGGCTTTATCATGAACTCCAAAAGAAAGGTGAATCGCTTCTTTAGTTGACTAAATCTGAGTCTATGAAAAGTGATGGTTATTCGAGACTTTGACATCTGTGAGGATATTGTCCATTGTTCCCTTAATGTTGAAATGGAGATCAGATACACTCAGTGGTATCATGGTCCTTGTGAAAAAAAGAGGAAAATTAAATATAATTTTTGAGGTCCCACAAATAAATTCCATGATGTAAATAAGTTTGATCATCCCATGTGTAAAAATTGTGGGAAGAAACATCCTGGGAACTATCTAAAGGGAACTATGAATTGCTTAAAATGTTTAAAGTTGGGAAATCTAGCTAAAAACTGCCGATGGGATATGGAGAATCCTACTAATGTGGAAGAATAAAGGAAGGTTCTAATCAAAACTCAATATGTAGTGCAGTGTTACAACTGCAAGTAGCATGGGCATTATGCAAAACATTCCCCTAAGCCGAGGGTTGTTGCAGGCAATCAAAAACAACCTCCAAGGAAATAATGAATGGATTGTGCTATCACTACTGCTAAGGTGGAGCTGGAAAACGATGTGGTTAAAGGTATTCTAGTTATTCATTCAAGAATAGTGAATTTACTATTTTATTTTGGTTCTACACATTCTTTCAGATCTTATATGTTTAGTAGAACTATCCAAACACCACCTCAAAATTTTGAGGATAAGCGATTTGTGAGAACAAAGAATTTGGAAATCATTATATCCATGGTTTGTAACTCCTCCCCAGTTAAAATTTGTGGACTAAACCTCCCATAAAATCTCATCATAATTCCATTAGTGGAGTTCGAAGTTATCTTGGGCATGGATTAGCACTCTTTATATAAATCCAATATCATTTGTCAGGAAAGGAAGATCACTCTTCACATCCCGAAGCATCATTTAATTCATTACAAGTGTAAGGAGGAAGTTGAATCTCCATTAGAATCATTGTCTAATTTGTGTATATTTCTTCCTTATGAGAAAGAATATCTATCCCAAATGATTGATACAAAGGAGAGAATCATTCTTCAAGACATGTCTATCGTGAGGGATTACACTGGTGTATTTTATGAAGAGTTTCCCAGTCATCCTCCTAATCGAGAGGTTGAGTTCTCAATTGAACTTATTTATGTATATCTACCTTTATCAAATAAACCTTATAGAAAGGACACCATAGAGCTGGAAGAGTTGAAGAAGAAGTTATAGGAGAATCTGGAGAAGGGTTTTATATTCTCGAGTGATTCGTCATCGGGTGTGCCAGTCCTCTTCATCATGAAGAAGGATAGATCAATGCACCTCTACATTGATTATCGTGAGATTAATAAAATCACAATAAAGAACAATTATCCCATTCCAAGGATAGATAACTTGTTCAATTAGCTTTTTGGGGCCAGTTATTTCTCTAAGGTGGACCTTCATTTGGGATATCATAAATTAAAGATGAGAAAGGAAGATATTCCCAAGACTACATTTTGAATGAGGTATGAACACTATGAGTTCATAGTGATTCCCTTCACACTCAATAATTCTCCAGCAATTTTCATGGATTTAATGAGTAGAGTCTTTATATATTACCTCGAAAAAATTTTGGTAGTGTTTATTGATGATATTTTGATATACTTCAAGGGAAATGAGAAACATTAGGAGAATTTAAATATTATGTTAAAGACTTTGCGAAGGGATAAGTTGTGTAAAAAATATAGTAAATGTGAGTTCTGGATGGAGGAAGTATCATTCTTGGGGCATGTTATCACCAGAAAAGATATATATGTGGACCCTTCTAAGATAAAGGAAATTGAAGAGTGGCCTAGGACAACATCTGTAACGAAGATCCGCAGCTTTTTGGGTCTATCTGGGTATTATCTATGATTTTTGAATAAATTTTCATGATTTTCAAACCCAATGACCAAACTAACATAGAAGGGAGTAAATTTTTTCTGGAATCAGGAATGTGAAGATTGTTTAAAGGATTTTAAAAGGAGGCTTATCACTGCACCAGTACTCACACTCCCAACAAGTGGATAACTCTTTGTGGTGTACATAGATGCTTCAAATAAGGGCTTAGGTTTTTTACTAATGAAAAATGATAAAGTGATATCCTACACCACAAGGCAGCTGAAAATCCATGAGCAAAACTATCCTATGCATAATCTAGAGTTGACATCGGTGATCTTTGCATTAAAAATATGGTGGCATTATCTCTATGGAGAAAAGTGTGAGATATATACTAATCACAAGAGTCCCAAATATATATTCAAAAAAAAGAGCTCAATATGTGCCAATGAAGATAGAAAGAACTTGTCAAGGATTATGACTGCTCAATCAACTACCATCCTGGTAAGGCAAACAGGATGGTGGATGCTCTAAGTAGAAAGGATCTTGCATCCTTATCAATAATGAGAATTGAAAAGGATATAATATTCTTAGATTTGTAGAGGATGGACATGGGAATAATTAAGGGAGGAATATCATCAATCATTTCTCAAATAATTTCTCAACCATCCCTCATGAAGAAAATAGAGGATGCTCAAAGAAAAGATGTGGAAATTCAAAAAAGGGTGAAAGCTATTAGAAATGATAAATCCTATGAGTTCAAGATTGATGAGGTAGGAGTTTCAAGATTTGGGTCATGATTATGTGTACCATATGATCTAGATATAAAGAATTATCTTTTGAATGACGCACATAGATCAACCTTCTCTATTCACCCAAGGAGAAAAAATATGTATCGAGATCTTCGAGAGAACTTTTCGTGGGACAATATGAAGAAAAAGATTGTTAAATATACATTTAAGTTCCTGGTATGTCAACAAGTGAAGTCTAAAAGATTGAAGTCTAAGGGGATGATAAACCACTACCCATACCAACATGTAAGTGGGAGAACATCACCATGGGCTTCTTCACTGTTCTTCCAAGGACATCCAGAGAAAACACTGTTATATGGGTCATTGTGGATCGTCTTACAAAGATAGCTCACTTTATCACAATTCAAGAGGACTTATCATTGGATCAACTTTCATAGATATATATCAAATAGGTGGTAAGTCTTCATTGATTACCCCTATATATTGTATCCGATCGAGATTTGACATTCACCTCTATGTTTTGGAAAAGTCTCAAACATGCTCTAAGCACTGAACTGAACTTTTGTACGGCCTATCATCCTCAAACTGGTGGCCAATCTAAGAGAACTATTCATAAAATAGAATATATATTGAGAGCATGTTCTATGGACTTCAAAAGAGGATGGGACCATCATCTTCCACTGGTTGAATTCTCTTACAACAACAGTTTCCACTCAACAATATGAATGGAACCATACAAAGCCCTTTATGGGAAAAGGTGAAGAACATCAGTGTGTTGGGATGAAGTCGGTGAGCGTAAGCTGCTAGGACCTAAAATGGTGGGGAATGTGAAAACCATTTAGCATCACATACAGGTATCCCAAAGTCTAAAAAAGAGTTATACAGACAATCGTCGATGAGACCTTGAGTTCAAATTTTGAGACATGTTATTTCTACGCATATATCCATGGAATAAGGTCATGATATTTGGGAAGAAAGGAAAGATAATTCCCAGGTACATCGGCCCCTTCAAGATTCTTGATCGTGTCGAGGTTGTGGCCTATCGAATGTAACTTCCACCTACCATGTCCAAAGTACATTATGTCTTTCATGTATCCCTCTTAAGGAAGTATATACCAGACCCTTCACATTTACTCTCTTTAGAGGTGGTACAGTTGGAGAATGATATTTCTTATGATGATCACCCAGTGAAGATCTTGGATCGTAGAGATAAATTTATACATAAAAAGACTACTCATCTGGTCAAAGTACTGTGATGGAACCATAAGTATGAAGAGGAAACATGGGAACTAGAGTAGGAAATGAAGGAAAGGTACTCGCACCTGTTTATGGCTTAGAATGTAAAAAAAGAAATTTTGAGGATGAAATTTCAAAAGGGGGGAATAATGTAATGACCCGATGTTTTATCACTGGAAATTCCATTCTTATAATTATGTCATATAATCACATGAAATCACAACACAATGAACTAATAAGTACTATGTGACCTTTAAACATAATGTTGTCATTTCTGTGATTTGAATTTCGAAAATCTGGCATACACGATTGCGATCAGTAATATGTTTAGAGTCTAATGGAACAAACATAATTTTTTGGTGAATAGAAACCTACCCTTAGGAATAGTAACCTACCTTTATGAATAGTAATATGACCCTTATGAATAGTAAATCTTCCAAAAGAATTGTAACCTTGCCCATGAATTTATAAATAAAATTTAGGCATCGTATAAGTGATAATATGACCATAGTAAAAGTATTGGTATTTTTGTAAGTCATAAATAATTAATTAAATTTTATTAATTAATTTAAAATAAAATGTATTTTCCTAAATGGTTATCCTAAATTATCAATTTTATGTCATCTGGTTTTAAGATAATGTTATAAGACCTTTTGTAATTTTTGAAAGCATTATAAAATCGGTTATAGTTTTAAATTCTGTATTTTTCAAGTAAATTGTGATTTTGATTAAAATAAAATTAATCATATTTAGAAAATTATTTTTGAAAACTGGAGTTTATTTTTGGATTATACAAATTAAAAATGGTTAGGGTGAATTTTTTGGATTTTTCTAAAACACTTGAATTTTTTATGAATAGTAAAATGTGATAATTCATAATAAATGCTAAAACCTGAATTTATGCATCATGATTAAGGAATGGATGATGTGAATGGGAATTGGTTCAAACTCACATGAACATATATTTTTTTTCATAAGAATCATTACTATTTATTGTCTTATGGAAAAATAATAAACTAATGATTAAAATATTAAGAAAACTCTTCTCCCCTCCACTATAAAAACCACCCACACTCCCATCTTCTTTTCACTCCTCTCAATCCTTGTGCCTTCCCTAAATTCTACACAATCTCTCCCCAAGATCCTCCCCCACATACAACATCCCTTTTTATATTAAAAATACCAAATCTTCTCCTCTTAAGAGGCTCTCAAATGAGATAATCTCAAGAGGTAAATTCCTCTTTCCTATTCTTTTATTTTATTTCTAGTTTTTTTCTTTTATTTTTTCTTTCCTCAAATCCCTTCACCCAAATAGTATGATTACTCCAATAACATAAATTTGTTGGAATTATATTATTCTAATGGTATAGTTTATCATAATATCTCCTTCCTCCTCCTTTTATACTATAAATGAAACACCATTCGAGATGTGTTGATTTATCACATTCCAAGGATGACTGGTTTTCAATTTTCATTACCATATTCTATACTAGTCGTAAAACCATTTTAATGGTTCAAATAGACCATAATATATATTTTTTATCTTATTTAATGTTCTATAATCCTTATAAATGAATGATGACAAATAATAACACAAAACAATTTAATTGTGATCAAAATTGCCAAGTTAATTCAAGTGTTTATTATTAATGTTTTATATAATGATTCACCTTCACTCCAAATAACCAAATGAATTTTAAAAAAAAATTAAACTTATTTATTTTCAATAATAAAATATAAATTAAATTGTGGACAACCACTCTCATCATACATGTGTATCCGAATATGAATATAAGTGAACGGATCATTAAAACCAAGGAAACAATCGGACCCAAACAATAAAATTGAACCTCATAACAAATCTAAAAGGTTATGAATGAACTCAAAAAGGATATACTAAATCATTTACATGTAAAATAGGTTCTTTAATTACTAATTAATGAACCTACTTTTATTATTCAGGTCATTAATATCTTGTGGATAACACCATCAGAATTTTGGTAAGGGGTCCTCTCATTCTCACATTTATTCAAGAATCTCCTATATGTTATACCCTTTTAAATATAATTCCTAATAATTGGGTATGATTTATCAACATCCCCATACTTCCCTCATGATGTATAAAATATGATAAATCCATTTATCTCTCATCAATCCCTCTTAAGTGCACCTGATACCGTGCCGATATTCTATAAGGGATTCTACCTGAACTACCTTTATTCCTTCAGCTTGCTCTATCTTTCTTTTTACCTAAATGAATTTTCCTTTTATTTTTATTTAAAACTTATAAATACTTTTTATATGATCCAAACTCATGTTTTTATATCCATAACTCGTTCTCTTTTGGGGATATACATGCTTTTAAGTGATTCCCTCCTTGATGTTTCCCAATAAGAAAACTCGTTTTAAGGGAACTTCCAAAAAAAATACCCAATTACAAGTAAACTCTACCATTAGTTTTAATCCACTATTGTTTTTATAAAATAGGTATTTTTATTATGAAATCCTTCTTGTTTCACTTCTTTTTTTATATAAATTATTATTCCCTTTTTGATTTTAAATGATCTTTAGTATTTTCCTTAAAACCGCACTAAAATGTTTTAATGCTAAGAATTTCCTAAATACTCATCTTACTTGTTTCCACTTCTGTTTGACATCATTTACCATGTTATAAGCATTTTTTACTTTATTAATGTCCATGTATGTTTTATTTCCTTTCTCTCATGGACACTTTTTTGATATGCCCATTCATTATGCTTTATGACATGAATGTGATACCCATTTATCTCCATGGGTTCCCTTTTGTTTATGTATGATTAATTATTTAGGATTATTTATGTGGAAATAATATTCATGAACATGTTAATATTTGTTCACCTAGATATCACTCCAATTCATTAGGTAAATTTTAGTCACATGAGACGTTATGTGCAACGGTCTTGGCAGTTAGCCTTGACTCATGCTACCATGTGCAACGGTCATGGTGGTTAACCTTAACTTGTGATCCTAAATGTGCAAAGAGACTTGACTTGTGCTAAATTTATGATTTATTTTTCTTCCACATTACTCTGAATTCATGTTTATATGATCCCATGTTTGTATGTTATGATTCTATATGCCATTTTATATCATTATGTCATGATCTCAAACCTTTGTGCTAAATCCTTATTCTTATGTTTATTTCCTTGCTGGGATTTTTATTTCATCCCTATGTTCATGTGATCCCCAGGGTACCCTATAATAATGTAAGGGCTCAAAGAAAGTTAGGATCTCTTTATGAAGATTAAATAAAGAATCGTTTTTTTTTAGTTCCATGTTTTCAGTTTTATGTACCTAGTCTTATATGACACTAGACTTTATGATCCTTGGCTTGTACTATGATGTATAATTATTTTTAAAATCATGTAATGTTATATATAAAAGGATAAGGTTGTTATATTATCTATTTATTCGGGTATTGTTATACCTTTTTGTTTCCACTACTAGAAATATGGGCTTTTGATCCCCTTTACCTATAGCGACCGCCACTGGCGGTCGCTATAAGTAACCAATAGCGACTGCCAATGGCGGTCGATGGGTTTCCCTAAACAGAAACCCGGCTTCCCCCCCCCCTGAACCCTCTCCTCCCTCCTCTCGCAAAGCGCCCCCCCCCCCCCCCCTGAACCCTTCCACCCTCCCTGTCACCGCGCACCGTCCCCGTCGTCGCACGCCCTCCCTGTCGCCCTTCTACCCTCCGCCGGCCACCCTCCGTCGGCCCGCCCTCCACCCTGCCCTCCGGCTTCCCTCTGCCCTCCGTAGGCCGCCCTCCGCCGCCCCACCCTCCGTCGGCCGCCCTCCTCCCTCCGGCCGCCCTTCGGCCTCCCTCTGCCCTCGGGCCTCCCGCCACCCTCCTCCGGCAGCCCTCCGGTAGCCCTCGGGCCGCCCTCTGGCCACCCTCTAGCCTTCGGCCTCCAGCCCCTCCGGCCTCCGACCTCCACCCTCGGCCCTCCACCACCTCGTCCCTCCCCCCCAGCACCCCGAACACCCCCCACCCCCCCACCCCGCACCCCTCCAACCCCCATCCCCTCCATCTTCATCCCCTCCCTCGTCACACCACCGCCACTCGTCCCCTCCTTCACCGTCCTCTCCCTTGCCGCACCGCCGCCGCCCGGTCCCCTCCCTCCCCGCATGACCGCTACTCATCCCCTCGCAGATTCCGCTCGTCCACTCCAGCTCCCCCTGTCCTTGGTCCCCTCCCTCGTCGTCCCACCCTCGTTGCACCGTCGCCACCTCACCGCCTCCTCTCCTCTGGCTCCCCGTTGTCGCCGCCACCCATCCCCTCCCTCGCCGCACCAGCTCCAGCTCTATCTCCCTACCACTGCCTCTCCTCTCCCTCGCATCACCGCCTTCGGATCCCCTCCCTTCTAGGTTTTTAGTGCAATCAGGGATGACATGGGATTTCACTTACATTATTATTTTATAAATGGTTCACAAAAAATTAATTAGTATTTATTTTAAATATATTTGATATGAAAAATTAATATGTAATAAATTTTGTGTAAATGTTTGTTATAGGGATCTTATTATGGATAAGAGTTGGATTGATCTTCCAAATAGAACGTCTAGATAGTATTTCAATGGAATTATGCAGTTTATTGACTTCACCAGAGGATTTGAAAGTGACTATATTAGTTGTCCATGTAGAAAATGTGCTAACAGATATAAATTCACACGAGATACTGTGAGGGAGCACCTACTCTTTAATGTATTTCTGAAAAATTATAAGATTTGGACTCATCATGGAGAATAATATGTTCGTTGTCAAAATATGGATGTAGTTCAGATGGATGTTGATGCAAGGATGAATGACCCAATGCATGAAATTCTTACTGAAATGGTACGTGGGTTGGATCCTGAAGGAATTGACATCCAGAATCCTGAGACCGGTAAGATAAATCTTCCCTCTGGTGCATATCGTGATTCGAGGAGGTTTTATGAAGCAATTGATGGTGAAAAAACAGAATTATATCCTATATGTACTTATTACAATAAATTTTCATTTATCGTGGAGTTGTTGCATTTGAAGACTTTGAATCATTGGTCAGACACATCATTCGACATGCTGTTGGTGTTATTAAAAAAGGTTCTTCCTATCGACACTAAGATTCCCGAGTCATATTACCATGCTCGTAAGCTGACAGAGAACTTAGGTTTTACATATGAGACCATAGATGCATGTGCAAACAACTGTATGTTGTTTAGAAAGGAAACTACCCATTTGGATATTTGTACGGTTTGTGGTACTTCCAGGTGGAAAGAGAACAGGGGAAATCAGACTCATCAAAGTCAGCTTATGATACAGGGGAAACTGATTGTCGTAAAGCAAATGCGTTACTTTCCCCTTAAACCAAGGTTGAAAAGATTTTTTATGTCATCTAAAGTTTCTAATTTAATGAGATGGAATGTAGAAAGAGTTCATGAAAGTGATATGTTAACCCACCCAGAAGACTCTCATGCATGGAAGGATTTTGATAAGAGACATCCCAACTTTTCCAAAGATGTTCGTAATGTCCGATTGGTATTGGCAGCAGATGGTTTCAATCCATTCAAGACTATGGTTGGTGAAACTCATAGCACATGGCCCGTGGTGTTGGTTCCGTATAAACTTCCTCTGTGGCTTTGTATGAACCAACAATTTATATTACTTTCCACTCTTATTGATGTACCTAAAAGTCCGGGGGATAAGATTGATGTTTACCTTCAGCAATTTATTGATGAGTTGAATGAATTTTGGGGCGATGGTGTGATGACTTATGATTGTGAAATGAATGAAATGTTCAAACTGCAGGCTGCTTTATTGTGGACAATCAATGACTTCCCAACTTATGCAAATTTATCAGGCTGGAGTATGAAAGGGGAATTTTCTTTCCCTTGTTTCAACAAAAGTAAAAAATATATATGGATTAAGCATTCCAAAAAATGGTAATATATGGGTCATAGACGTTTTCTCCCCCCTCAGCACAGGTTCAGAAATGACAGAGTGGCATTTGATGGATCTAGAGAGTTCATCCCAGCACCAAAGATCATGACAGGAGTTGAAATTTTATCGTAGATTGAGGAAGAAAACATCCACACGGTATATGAAATTCAGGATTTGGTGTCTCCTCCGGTACGTAATATTCGAGCTGCGGGTAGGCAGCGCAGTCACAATTGGAAAAAGAAAAGTATTTTTTATAGTCTTCCGTATTGGAAAACTAACATGCTGAGGCATAATTTGGATTTCATGCACATTGAAAAAAATATTTGTGATAACATATTGTGGACCATTTTAGGTGTTAGTGGGAAATCAAAGGACCATGTTAATGCACGTCGTGATTTGGAAGAAATTGGTTTAAGGAAACAGTTGCATTTACAATTAGCTGAGGGAAACAAGGCATATATGCCTACTACACAGTATACGATGACTACAAAGGAGAAAGAGATGTTTCTTTCCATTTTTAATATGCTCAAGGTTCCTGATGGTTACTCTTCTAATATTTCAAAGTGTTTGAATCTGACGAGCAAGACATTTCAAGGGTTGAAAAGTCATGACAATCACATACTACTTTAGCAGTTGATTCCAATCACAATTTGTGATTGTTTATCCCCCAATTTTGTTCAGCCGTTGATTGAGATGAGTAATTTTTTTAGACATATTTGTTTAAGAAATCAAAGAATGGGTGATTTAAAAAGTTTATAAGACCGAATTGTACTTACGCTTTTTCACTTTGAGAAACTATTTCCTACCTCATTTTTCGATGTTATGGTCCACTTGACAGTGCACCTAACTGATGAAGTAATGGCTGTTGGTCTAGTGAAATTCAGGTGGATGTATCCTATTGAGCAGTATTTGAGTACATTGAAATGATTTGTACGCAACAGAGCTCGTCCGGAGGCATCAATATCCAATGGTTATTTGATGGATGAGTGTACTACTTTTTGTGCATAATATCTTACGGATGTTGAAACAAAATTAGATAAGCCCTCTCAGATTCAGGATGGTCCAGTTGGAGAAGGAACCACATATGATATGGACAACATCGAGTGGATACAAGCGCATCGATATATCTTGTTCAATACTCCATTAGTTGCACCATTAATACAATAAGTATCTTATCACTTTTATTTTTTAACTTTTACATGTTTTGTTTGCATAAGTTGATCATTTAAACATCGCGTTATCATTTTCAGAAAACACATTAATGAGATAAAAGAAGATATGTATCGTGTGACTGAGTTGCAAATTCAACAGTCTCATTATGCGTCATTTCATGATTGGTTCAAGGATTATGTACGTATAAATTTATTTTCATTATGAGTGAAGTATTATACTAATTTCTTTATTCATATATCATTATTTAATTCTATGAATTATGTAGGTTCATAAGCTAATGGAGTTAGGGGACCCCATGCTAACTGAAGAATTTATCCAACTGTCTGAGGGTCCATCTATAACAGCTCGTCATTATAAATCTATAGATGCTAATGGTTTTTGATTTTGCATTAAAGATGTTGACGACAAACGAGCAACACAAAACAGTGGCATCGGTTGTCCATTTGTCGATTCTAGTTATTACTATGGTCAATTGATAGACATCATTGAAGTTGTATACACACACTGGTTGAAGTACATATTGTTAAAGTGTAATTGGGTTGATCCAGTGTGTGGATGTAAATTCGATCAATATCAGTTTTCATTGGTGAATTTTAACTATATGTTATACAGAAATGAACGAGTTGATAATGAACCTTTCATTTTGACATCACAAGAAGAACAAGTATTCTTTGTTACTTTTCCTTCGAATCCAAGTTGGCTAGTTATTGTCAAAATGTCTCGGTGAGGAGTGTTTGTATTTGAACAAGATGAACCCGATACTGTTCCTTTTTTTTCAACAGCTTGATCAACATACCATAGTTCAATGTGAAGAAGATATTTATTGGGTCAGAGCGGCTGTTGAAGAAGAAACAGTCGATTTTCATTCTTAATGAAAGGTATAATTGTTTTCCCGCTATTCATCCTAAGATATCATAAATTATCTAAACATTTTATAAATCCTTGTAATTTTTAATCCTCACTTTTGGAATTTTATTGAGTTATAAATATTTAGGGTTATTTAACTCATTTTATATTGATGTTATTGTTAGTGTATCTTCCCATTGAGGTATTATTCATTTTTTTCATGTGCTGCTTGAATTTTTATTAATTCAATTTGAAATTTGGCTATGCATTGATTGGTTTTGTACATAATTTGTATATCTGTTTTGTGAACTTTATGATTTTTTAAAATCCATTCCCAAATAATTATTCAATACCTTTTCATTTGATTAACAATTGTACAAGTTTGATTTTTTTTAAAACAATCCAATTTATCATTTGGACACTTTGGATAGTCCCCTTACTAATGTTTTCCATGACTGTAGGCATGTCAGGGGAAGAGGCAGAAGATCCACATCATCCATCTGAGGCATCTACGTCTCAGGGTCGAGGTATGTTGGAATGTCATTGTCTCTTTTTTTATGTAATTAATAAACATATATGTATATATATATATATTTATAACATATGTCAATTTTTATATAAAATTGTTTTAAACATGATCAGACTCAACTGCTTCTTCCTCTCGCATGAGAGGCCGTGGTCGTGGCATATTATCATGGAATTCTGACACGAATTTTGATGTTTCATTTGATGAGGTATTTCATCCTATGGGACGGAATTCCCTTTCATTTATTCATCAGTTGGGTCATATCATACGTGATCCACATCAATTTCCATTGACCACGCATGACTGGCCTTCTATCCCTCAGGACACATTAGATCGTCTTTGGAGGGAGGTTTAGGTAAGAATACCATTTTACTTTATTCCCTATGTATAAACAACAATAATATATGTGACATTTTTCTTTAATAGAAAAATTTGAAAGTATGTCCCGATGAGTTTCAGCCAGTGTGTATGAGAAAATTTCATAAGATGTGGAAAGACTATAAAGGCAAAGTCAAGAGGGACCACTGGGTACCAAATGTGGGTGCCCCAGACATTCTGGAAAAAGTCCCAAGAGGTGTCCTCTCGGCTCAGTGGCGTGATTTAGTTTCATATTGGTCTACTGAGGGTGTTGTGGTTTGTATATTTATTTTGGTATATATATTTTCAAGAATGTGTGATTTATTTGAAATTTGAATGAATTTAATGTAGGAGGTGTCAACACGCCATTCTGAGAATCGAGCGTTGCAGGGACCACCTCACAGGCTTGGGACTCGTCACGTGTCTCAGATCCGACATGAGGTATTTATTATTCATTTTTTTATTTTTTTAATTAATACGATTTTGTGTTTATATTGTATTCATATATAGTTGCGGGAGAAAGGTGCACCAACTGATAAAATATCGGTGTGGATGAGGACTCGTGATCGCAATGATCCAGAGGCTGCAGCATTGATAGTAAGTGTTTGTACTCATTACCAATACTTACATAAAATCTGTATATTAATATATGTATATATATTTAAATATTTCACAGGCTCAATTTGAAGCTGAATTAGAACATCTGCCAGAGGACCAGCGACAGCTACCCATGCGAAGGGATGAGATCTTTCATCGCATCATTGGTCAGGACGGGCATGGATATAGTTTGACCTATGGAACAGGGATTCCTCATTCTATAGTGTCACGCGCTGCGGTTTTCGGTCCTGCTGTTGCTCATATGACACAGCAGTTGTCAGATTTTGAGGCATGGTTGCGGGCTTCCGAGGAGGCAAATGCGCAATTGGCTGCTGAGGTTAGAGCACTGCAGGAATATGTGTGTCCAGGTGATGGTGCAGGGGATCATATGACGCGGGTTTATACTGTATTTATTTATTTAATTTAAATTATTTTTGTTATGAAAATATTCATAATGTTTATTTGTTGTAGGCCTCTGGCCCACTGGATGGAGGTCAGTGATGAACACGCATGACGCATCATATTCACGAGGTGTGTTTCTGCTTTTAATGGTGGGGTTGTTATTGATATTTATGTTGGGTTTCTAGTGAGTTTTTTTGTGATTTGGGGGTATCATCTCTGTTTTGGCCTCATGCAATGTTTGTGTGCACGAACTGAGAAATAACCATGAAACTGATTATTGATTTGGATATTTTTTGTTCATTTAATTTTCAATGTTTAGAATTGCATGTTCTGTAATATTTTTGAAAAAAACATGTGATTCCTAATATAAACCATTAAACTTGTTTTTGATGAATGAGATGAGTTCACTATTTGTAGTCCCCGACCTACCCCGGACATCCCTCCCCGCACTCCGGATATCCCTCCCCGCACCCCGGACATGCCCCCCCCCACCCTGGACAGCCCCCCCGCACCCCGGACAGCTCTCCCCGCACTCCGGACAGCCCTCCCCGCACCGAACAGCCCTCCTGCACCCCGGACAGCCTTCCTCGCACTCCGAACAGCCCTCCCCGCACCCCGGAAAGCCCTCCCGTACCCCGAACAGTCGTCCCCGCACTCCGGACAGCCCTCCCCGCACCCCGGACAGCCCTCCTGCACCCCAGACAGGACCCCGCACTCCGGACAGTCCTCCCCGCACCCCGGACAGGCCACCTACACTCCGGACAGCCCTCCCCGCACCCCGGACAGCCCGCCCGCACCCCGGACAGGCCCCCCGCACCCGTGACAGCCCCCCCCGCACCCCGTACAGCCCTCCCCGCACCCCGGACAGCCCTGCCGCACCCCGGACAACCCTCCCCACACCCCGAACATCCCCCTCGCACCCCGGACAGCCTCCCCGCACCTCGGACAGCCCTTCCCACACCTCGGACAGGCTCCCCACACCCCGGACAGCCTCCCCGCACCCCGGAGATCCCTCCCCGCACCCCGGACAAGCTCCCCGCACCCCGGACAACCTTTCCCCGCACCCCGGACAGCCCCCCCCCCCCCCCCCACACCCCGGACAGCCCTCCCCGCACCCCGTACACCCCTCCTCGTACCCCGTACAGCCCTCCCCGCACCCCGGACAGGCCCCCCGCACCCCGTACATCCCTCCCCTGCCCGATTGTGTCATTTTTAGCAGCTCGACGCACGATAAAATGGAACGTTGGGGGGTCAAAACCAGCCAAACGACCTCGGAATGCCATGAAACTGTACAACAACAGCTGTTGTGTGATTTTTGAAATGGTCGTGCCGACGGCACGTCAATCGGAGGTGTCGTTTGACGGCGGAGACCGGAAACAGGTTTCTGGTGTCATAAAACACCAAAAACGGCGTGAGACAGTCGAATTCGGAGAAAACGTGCTCTAAATGACCTGAAACCACACAAAAACATTATTAATATTATTCTTGACATGTAAGAGGAGACAGTGCGCCCATCGGACGTGAGGTGCGCGCGGTACAGCCGATTGTGTCGTTTTCAGCAGCTCGGCGCGCGCTAAAATGGCACGTTGGGGGGTCAAAACCACCCGAACAATCTCAGAATGCCATGAAACCATACAACAACAACCGTTGTGTGATTTTTGAAATTTTCATGCCAACAGCACGTCGATCGAAGGTGTCATTTGACGGCGGTGACCGAAAATGTGTTTCTGGTGTCATAAAACACCAAAAACGGCGTGAGACGATCGAATTCGGAGAAAACGTGCTCCGAATGACCTGAAACCACACGAAAACATTATGAATATTATCCGTGGCATGGAGGAGGAGACAGTGTGCCCATAGGATGTGCGGTATGCTCGGTACGGTCGATTGTGTCGTTTTCAGCAGCTCGGCGCGCGCTAAAATGGCGCGTTGGGGGGTCAAAACCACCCGAACGACTTTGTAATGCCATGAAACCGTACGACAACAGCCGTTGTGTGATTTTTGAAATTTTTGTGCCGACGGCACGTCAATCGGAGGTGTCGTTTGACGGCGGTGACCGGAAACGCATTTCTGGTGTCATAAAACACCAAAAACGGCGTGAGATGGTCAAATTCGGAGAAAACATGCTCCGAATGACCTGAAACCACACTAAAACATTAGGAATATTATTCGTGATGTGAAGGAGGAGACGGAGCACCCATCGGACGTGAGGTGTGCACGGTACGGCCAATTGTGTCGTTTTAAGCAGTTTGACGCGCGCTAAAATGGCGCGTTGGGGGGTCAAAACCACCCGAATGACCTAAGAATGCCATGAAACCGTACGAAAATAGTCGTTGTGTGATTTTTGAAATTTTCGTGCTGACGGAATGTCAATCGGAGGGGTCATTTGACGGTGGTGACCAGAAAGGTGTTTTTGGTGTCATAACACACCAAAAATGGCGTGAGACGGTCGAATTCGGAGCAAACGTGATCCGAATGACCTGAAACCACACAAAAACATTAGGAATATTATTCTTGATGTGTAGGAAGAGACTGCACGCCCATCGGACGTGCGGTGCGCGCGGTACGGCCGATTGTGTCGTTTTAAGCAGTTCGTCACGCGCTAAAATGGCGCGTTGGGGGATCAAAACCACTCGAATGACCTCATAATGCCATGAAACCGTACTAAAACAGCTGTTGTGTGATTTGTGAAATGTTCGTGCTGACAGCACGTCAATCGGAGGTGTCGTTTTATGGCGGTGACCGGAAATGCGTTTCTGGTGTCAAAAAACACCAAAAACGGCGTGAAACAGTTGAATTCCGAGAAAACGTACTATGAATGATATGAAACCACACGAAAACATTAGGAATATTATTCTTGACGTGTAAGAGGAGATGGTGTTCCCATCGGACGTGCAGTGCGCGCGGTACGGCCGATTGTGTCGTTTTCAGCAGCTCGGCGCGCGCTAAAATGGCGCGTTGGGGGGTCAAAACCACCCGAACGACCTCAGAATGCCATGAAACCGTAAAAAAACTGTCGTTGTGTGATTTTTGAAATGGTCATGCCAACGGCACGTCAATTGGAGGTGTTTTTTGACGGCGGTGACCGAAAACGCGTTTTCGGTGTCATAAAACACCGAAAACGGCGTGAGACGGTCGAATTCGGAGCAAACGTGCTCTGAATGACCTGAAACCACACGAAAACATTTGGAATATTATTTTTGATGTGTAGGAGGAGACGGAGCACACATCGGACGTACTTTGCGCATGGTACAGCCGATTGTGTTGTTTTAAGCAGCTCGGCGCGAGCTAAAATGGCACGTTGGGGGGTCAAAACCACCCGAACGACCTCGGAATGCCATGAAACCGTACGACAACAGCCGTTGTGTAATTTTTGAAATGTTCGTGCTGACAGAACGTGAATCGGAGGTGTCGTTTGACGGCGGTGACCGGAAATGTGTTCCTGGTGTCATAAAACACCAAAAACGGCGTGAGACGGTCGAATTCGGAGAAAACGTGCTCCGAATGACCTAAAACCACATGAAAACATTAGGAATATTATTTTTGACGTGTAGGATGAGACGGAGTTCCCATCAGACCTGAGATGCGCGCGGTACGGACGATTGTGTCGTTTTCAGCAGCTCGTCGCGCGCTAAAATGGCGCGTTAGGGGGTCAAAACCACCCGAACGACCTTAGAATGCTATGAAACCGTACGGCAACAGCCTTTGTGTGATTTTTGAAATGTTCGTGCCAATGACATGTCGATCAGAGGTGTTGTTTGACAGCGGTGACCGGTAACGCGTTTCCGGTGTCAAAAAACACCAAAAACGGCGTGAGACGGTCGAATTCGGAGAAAACATGCTCAGAATGACCTGAAACCACACGAAAACATTAGGAATATTATTCTTGACATGTAGGAGGAGGCAGCTCACCCATCGGTCGTGAGGTGTGTGCGGTACGGCCGATTGTGTCGTTTTCAACAGCTCGGCGCGCGCTAAAATTGGCGCGTTGGGGCATCAAAACCACCCGAACGACCTCGTAATGCCATGAAACTGTACGACAACAGCCATTGTGTGATTTGTGAAATGGTCGTGCCGACAGAACCTCAATCGGAGGTGTCGTTTGACGGCGGTGACCGGAAACACGTTTTCGGTGTCATAAAACACCAAAAATGGCGCCAGACGGTCGAATATCGTAGAAAACGTGCTCTGAATGGCCTGAAACCACAAAAAAACTTTAGGAATATTATTCGTGATGTGTAGGAGGAGACGGCGTGCCCATCGGACGTGCGGTGCACGTGGTACGGCCGATTGTGTCGTTTTTAGCAGCTCGGCGCGCGCTAAAATGGCGCGTTGGGGGGTCAAAACCACCCGAACGACCTCGGAATTCCATGAAACCGTACGAAAACAGCTGTTGTGTGATTTTTGAAATGGTTGTGCTGAAAATACATCAATCGGAAGTGTCATTTGACGGTGGTGACCAGAAACGCATTTCCGGTGTCATAAAACACCAAAAACGGCATGAGATGGTCGAATTCGGAGCAAACATTCTCCAAATGACCTGAAACCACACAAAAACATGAGGAATATTTTTTGTGACGTGTAGGAGGAGACAGTGCGCCCATCGGACATGCGGTGCGCGCGGTATGGCTGATTGTGTCGTTTTCAGCAGCTCTACTTGCGCGAAAATGGCGCGTTGGGGGGTCAAAACCACCCGAACGACTTCTTAATGCCATGAAACCACACGAAAACAATAGGAATATTATTCTTGATGTGTAGGAGGATACGGTGCACCCATTGGACGTGCGGTGCGTGCGGTACGGCCAATTGTGTCATTTTCAGCAGCTCGGCGCGCGCTAAAATGGCGCGTTGGCGGTCAAAACCACCCGAAAGACCTTGTAATGCCATGAAACTGTACGAAAACATCCGTTGTGTGATTTTTGAAATGTTCGTGCCGACAGCATGTCAATCGGAGGTGTCGGTTGACGACGGTGACTGGAAACGCGTTTCTGGTGTCATAAAACACCAAAAACAGTGTGAGACGGTCGAATTCGGAGAAAACATGTTCCAAATGACCTGAAACCACACGAAAACATTAGGAATATTATTCGTGACATGTAGTAGGAGACGACGCGTCCATCGGACATGAGGTGCGCGCGGTACGGGAGATTGTGTCGTTTTTAGCAGCTTGGTGCGTGCTAAAATGGCGCGTTGGGGGGTCAAAACCACCCGAACGACCTCGGAATGCCATGAAACCATACGAAAACAGTCGTTGTGTGATTTTTGAAATGTTCGTGCTGACAGCACATCAATCGGAGATGTCGTTTGACAGAAGTGACCGGAAACGCGTTTCTGATGTCATAAAACCCCAAAAACGACGTGAGACGATTGAATTCGGAGCAAGCGTGCTCCGAATGACATGAAACCACACGAAAACATTAGGAATATTATTCGTGACATGTAGGAGGAGAAGTCGCATTTATCGGACGTGAGGTGCGCGCGGTACGGCCGATTGTGTCGTTTTCAGCAGCTCGGCGCGCGCTAAAATTGGCGTGTTGGGGGGTCAGAACCACCCGAACGACCTCAGAATTCAATGAAACCATACGACAACAGCCGTTGTGTTATTTCTGAAATGTTCGTGCCGACGGAATGTCAATTGGTGGTGTCGTTTGATGGTGGTGACCGGAAACGCGTTTCTGGTGTCATAAAACACCAAAAACGGCATGAGATGGTTGAATTCATAGCAAATGTGCTCCGAATGACCTGAAACCACACGAAAACATTAGGAATATTATTTTTGACATGTAGGAGGAGATGGTGTGCCCATCGGACGTGCGTTGTGTGCGGTACGGCCGATTATGTCGTTTTCAGCAGCTCGGTGTGCGCTAAAATGGCGCGTTGGGGGGGTCAAAACCACCCGAACGACCTTGGAATGCCATGAAACCGTACGAAAACATCCGTTGTGTGATTTTTGAAATGTTCATGCCAACGGCACGTCAATCGGACGTGTCGTTTGATGGCGGTGACTGGAAATGCGTTTCTGGTGTCATAAAACACCAAAAACGGCGTGAGACGGTCGAATTCAGAGAAAACATGCTCCGAATGACCTGAAACCACCCGAAAACATTATTAATATTATTCTGGATGTGTAGGAGGAGACGGAGCACCCATCGGATGTGTGGTGCACGCGGTACGGCCGATTGTGTCGTTTTCAGCAGCTCGGCGCGCGCTAAAATGGCGCGTTGGGGGGTCAAAACCACCCGAACGACCTCAGAATTCCATGAAACCATACGAAAACAGCCGTTGTGTGATTTTTGAAATGTTCATGCAACATCACGTCAATCGGAGGTGTTGTTTGACGGCGGTGACCGAAAACGCGTTTCCGGTGTCATAAAACACCAAAAACGGTGTGAGACGGTCGAATTCAGAGTAAACGTGCTCCGAATGACCTAGAACCACACGAAAACATTAGGAATATTATTCGTGACGTGTAGGAGGAGACGGTGTGCCCATCGGACGTGCGGTGCACGCGGTACGGCCGATTGTGTCGTTTTCAGCAGCTCGGTGCGCGCTAAAATGGCACGTTGGGGGGTCAAAACCACCTGAAAGACCTTGTAATGCCATGAAACCATAAGACAACAGCTGTTGTGTGATTTTTGAAATGGTCGTGCCAACGGCACGTCAATCGGAGGTGTTGTTTGACGGCGGTGACGGAAACGCGTTTCCGGTGTAACAAAACACCAAAAACGGCGTGAGACGGTCGAATTAGGAGAAAACGTGCTCTGAATGACCTAAAACCACACGAAAACATTAGGAATATTATTCGTGATGTTTAGGAGGATATGGTGTGCCCATCGGATGTGCGGTGCGCGCGGTACGGCCGATTGTGTCGTTTTCAGCAGCTCGGTGCGCGCTAAAATTGGCGCGTTGGGGGGTCAAAACCACCCGAATGACATCGGAATGCCATTAAATTGTAGGAAAATAGCCGTTGTGTGATTTTTGAAATGGCCTTGCCAACGACACGTCAATCGGAGGTGTCGTTTGACGACGGTGACTGTAAATGCGTTTCTGGTGTCATAAAACATCAAAAACGGTGTGAGACGGTCAAATTCGGAGCAAATGTGCTCCAAATGACCTGAAACCACACGGAAACATTACGAATATTATTCTTGACATGTATTAGGAGACGGCGTGCCCATCGAACGTGAGGTACGCACGGTACGGGCGATTGTGTCATTTTCACCAGCTCGGCGCGCACTAAAATGGCGCGTTGGGGGGTCAAAACCACCCGAACGACCTCGAAATGCAATGAAACCGTACGAAAACATCCGTTGTGCGATTTGTGAAATGGTCGTGCTGACAGCACATCAATCGGAGGTTTCGTTTGACGGCGGTGACTGGAAACGCGTTTCTGGTGTCATAAAACACCAAAAACGGCGTGAGACTGTCGAATTCGGAGCAAATGTGCTCCGAATGACCTGAAACCACACGAAAACATTAGGAATATTATTCCTGACATGTAGGAGGAGACAACCCGCCCATCGGACGTGACGTGTGTGCGGTACAGCCGATTGTGTCATTTTCAGCAGCTCGGCGCACGCTAAAATTGGCGCGTTGGGGGGTCAAAACCACCCGAACGACCTCGGAATGCAATGAAACCATACGAAAATAGCCGTCGTGTGATTTTTGAAATTTTCGTGCCGACGGCACGTCAATCGGAGGTGTTGTTTGATGGTGGTGACCAGAAACGCGTTTACGGTGTCATAAAACACAAAAAACAGCGTGAGACGGTCAAATTCAGAGAAAATGTGCTCTGAATGACTTGAAACCACACGAAAACATTAAGAATATTATTCGTGACATGTATGAGGAGACGGCGCACCCATAGGACCTGTGGTGCGCACGGTACAGCCGATTGTGTCGTTTTCAGCAGTTGGGCGCGCACTAAAATGGCGCGTTGGGGGGTCAAAACCACCCGAACGATCTCAGAATGCCATGAAACCGTACGACAACAGCCATTGTGTGATTTTTGAAATGGTCATGCCGACGTCACATCAATCGGAGGTGTCGTTTGACGGTGGTGACTGGAAATGCATTTCTGGTGTCATAAAACACAAAAAACGGCGTGTGACGGTCGAATTTAGAGAAAATATGCTCTGAATGACCTTAAACCACACGAAAACATTAGGAATATTATTCGTGACGTGTAAGAGGAGACGGCACGCCCATCGGACTTGCGGTCCGCGCGGTACGGCCGATAGTATCGTTTTCAGCAGCTCGGCATGCGCTAAAATGGCGTGTTGGGGGGTCAAAACCACCTGAACGACCTTGGAATTCCATGAAACCGTACGACAATAGTTGTTGTGTGATTTTTGAAATGGTCATGCTGATAGCATGTCAATCGGAGGTGTCGTTTGACGGCGGTGACTGGAAACGCGTTTCCGGTGTCATAAAACACCAAACACAACGTGAGACGGTCGAATTCAGAGCAAACATGCTCCGAATGACCTGAAACCACACGAAAACATTATGAATATTATTTTTGTCATGTAGGAGGAGACGGCGCGCCCATCGGACGTGTGGTGTGCGCGGTACGGCCAATTATGTTGTTTTCAGCAGCTCGGTGCGCGCTAAAATGGCACGCTGGGGGATCAAAACCACCCTAAATACCTCGGAATACCATGAAACCATACTACAACATCCTTTGTGTGATTTTTGAAATGGTCGTGCCGACGAAACGTCAATCGGAGGTGTCGTTTGACGGTGGTGACCGAAAACGTGTTTCAGGTGTCATAAAACACCAAAAACGGCGTGAGATGGTAGAATTCAGAGCAAACGTGCTCCGAATGACCTGAAACCACACAAAAACATTAGGAATATTATTCTTGATGTGTAGGAGGAGACATCGTTCCCATCGGACATGCGGTGCGCGTGGTACGGCCGATTGTGTCGTTTTCAGCAGCTCGGTGCGCGCTAAAATTGGCGCGTTGGGGGGTCAAAACCACCCGAACGACCTCGTAATGCCATGAAACTGTACGACAACAGCCTTTGTGTGATTTTTGAAATGGTCGCATCGACGTCACGTCAATAAGAGGTGTCTTTTGATGGCGGTGACCGGAAACGCGTTTCCGGTGTCATAAAACACCAAAAACGGCGTGAGACGGTCGAATTTGGAGCAAACGTGCTCAGAATGACCTGAAACCACACGAAAACATTAGGAATATTATTTTTCATGTGTAGTAGGAGATGGAGCGCCCATCGAACTTTCGGTGCACATGGTACGGCCGATTGTGTCTTTTTCAGCAGCTCGACGCGCGCTAAAATGCCACGTTGGTGGGTCAAAACCACACGAACGACCTCGGAATTCCATGAAACCGTACGACAACAGCCGTTGTGTGATTTGTGAAATGTTCATGCCGACGGCACGTCAATCGGAGGTGTCGTTTGACCGCGGTGACTGGAAACGCATTTCTGGTGTCATAAAACACCAAAAACGGCGTGAGACAGTCGAATTCGGAGCAAACGAGCTCCGAATGACCTGAAATGATAGCATTTCTTAAATTGGGGGTTTAAAATTTTTATAGCACCATGATTTGATGTCAGATTTAATTTTATTATATGTATATAATAACTGAATAATTATGTCCAATTTACATTTGTTTTTTTTTTGTTGTTTTTTTTTGTCTTATTATAGGTTTATTGAAGTAGAAGATTGAAATGGATGGACCTGCTCGGATCATTGAAGAACTTTTATCATTTATTGTTTATGATGATCTTGATTTTTATGCTGTTTGAAATTGTTTTCCATTTTTTATCATTTTTACCTTGTTTTATCTCTGATTTTGCATCGTGAAGAATAAAAAAACCCAATTCGTCCATTTCATTAAAAAAATGAAAAATATTTTATTTAATATTATATATATATATATTTCCTTAATATATATATATATATATATTAAAATATTTAAAACATATTATATATATATATATTTAAAATATTTTATTTAATAATATATATATAAATATTTTCTTTAATATATATATATATATATATTTTTTATTTAATAAATATATATATATATATATATATATATTTCTTTCAGTAGAAATTTTTTTTTAAAAAAAATTCCCAGGGTAGCGACCGCCAAGCGGTCGCTTAAGGCCGGAATTTCAGCCACCTATAGCGACCACCATTGGCAGTCACTATTGGCCTACAGCGATGAAGCTAAAGTGACCACCAATGGCGGTCGTTGGGCGGTCTCTATAGTCCTATAGCGACCGCCAATGGCGGTCTCTAATGCCCGATTTTTTAGTAGTGTTTTGGTACTTCTCCTTTTGGAGTGTTGAGCATGCTGACTTGTATATTTTAACTTTCACTGTTTTGAGGAAAAATTGTTCCTTCTTTAATCTTGTATAATATTAGGTGCTAGTAGCCAACCCTTGGAGATTATGAATGCCCTTTAGGCCATGTTAGGACTGGATTGGGTTTTAGGTTACCAGGTTATTCATGGTAGTTCATGAAATAAAACTAAAAAGTATTAGGTATTTAAGTGTCTTGGTATTTTTTATCAAAACTTTAATTATGGAAGTTTCTATTTGGGTCACTTCAGTTAGAATAAAATCCACTATGTAAAGAGTATGTTTTTAGACCTAGATTTGGGTTTATGAGTTTTGGACATCATATTTGGTATCAGAACATGGTTTAGATAAAGTTATAGGTTATTCTATTATCATATGAGGATATATTAATAGTTTTGGATACCAACCTAGGTTAATAAGTCTAAAGTTGATCATAAGTTTAAAGTCATATATTCCATTTTAATGTTTTATGTGATGGGAGTTTTAAGTGATTGATGATAATTTGGGATATATTTATTGGGTTTTATTTGATGATTGAGTTATATGTTACCTTTAGATTTAACATGATTTAGTGTGAAGTTTAATTTAAAGGAATGTTATTATATTTACAGGGACATAAGATCCAATTTATAAATAACATTTTGGGTTAATGAATTCTTTGATATTGAGGTATTTATGGATAAAGGGTTTTCATATTTTTGGGAACATTATAGGATTAAGGTGAATGTAAAGTTATAGGCTAGTATTAGTTTTTATATAAAAATTGTTTATATTATTTGAGGAATAAAGACCGGGTTTAACTTTTGGAATCATATAATATTTTTTTACAAATTTATTTCATGGTGATTCAGGTTATTTTTTTAAATTATTAGTATATTTTTAATAATATATGACTATGGTATATACATTTTTGTTATGAAACTTTATGAGTGAGTAATTTTGTATGGAGGTAAATGTTATGTTGATTTTAGAAGAATATATAATTAAATCTTTCTGAAGTTTTTCTTTCATAATTGGTCAAAATGTTTTGTAGGGTTGTATAGTTTAGTAATTTGTGAAATGATTTAAGGTGAAATTTTTGTATTATTATTGATGTTTTGGAGATTAATATATTATTTCCTCATTTGATGGTTTATTCATATTGAGTATTATCTTAAATTTTTATAACTTTTTCAGTTTTAATAAATAGATAGAGATGGGAGAAATATCTTTTCTTCCTTTTATAGATCTGGTAATCCATTAAAATATTATCTTCATTATTCATTCATGAAAAATTAATCATGTTTTTTTATCATTTAGAATATATAATAAAGTAGAGGTGGAAAACTAATCAAATCACAACTGAAGGATGAAATTATGGTTATAGGATGGAAAGAAATCATGTAAGTATATCTTATCATATTTCTTACCTCAATGTTTAAAGAATTCCTCAAACTCAAGAAAGAGGAAGATAAATCTATGAAGTCTTATGTGGAAAATAGCGCTTAGCTATCAATGTATTCATTCAAAAACTCATTCACAAATATGAGTCTTATAATGGTATTATAATGTTTTAAAAAAATTAATTACAAAATAGTTAGTTTATTATTAGAAACATATAAATTATATATCATGATTTTAGTGTACACATATCTCAAGATACATTTATTTTGGTAAGAGGAAATTAAAATTGTGAGGACACACTTTATTTAAGGGTGGGGGAGAATTTAACACCATAAGATTTTAGTATGGATTCTCCTTTAAATAAAAATAGTTTATATTATGATATATTAAACACCAAAACTAAGTTAATAACTCTCTATTAAATTTTAAAATGAAATACAATACTATATTGTTGATTAAAATGGATAAAATAAATGACTTTGTAAAATTAAAGTGGTCTAATTCTCTAAAGAAAGTACCATTTGTTCTATAGAAACTATATTGATCTATTTTTATTAATTATGGATTTATTTTAGATTTAATAATTTTTAGGAATTATATAAATAAAATATATTTAATTAATAATTAGTATAACTAATTAATAACTTCCTTAAAATAATATAAATCAAATAATTATTTCATAAATAGAATTTTTTTTAATTAAAAACATTATTTTATTATATATTACATGTTTATTTGGAATAATGAGAACTTTCCCAAAAAGACAATATAAAATAAAAATTAAAAAAGTCTATAATAAAGTTTTTTATAATAATTCCTTTATAAAAAGGAAGAAATCTCATCAGGTTCGTCAATAAGATATGTCAACTCAGTAGCAGTTAACCCTTTATATACAATCCCATCATCCAAAAATTTTTCTTCGTGATATGAATGTGTGATGATGTAATTAATGGATGAGAGAGATTCCATGTAGTTTCTCCACCTTGCATTTAGCCTCCATGAGATATGAATAGTGTCATTTCAAATAGCCTGCACAATAATGGTGGAATCACATTCAAGCCACAAATTGAACCAACCTCATTGCTTTTCCATTTCAACCACGTTGATTATGCCAATAATTTAAGAATAAAGAGATTTGTTAATTCCAAAAGGACCATAAAGGCATCCCATTTCATCCTTATAGTGATTTAGGAAGATTTCACCATATCTTGAAGGACCTAGATTTACTCTTAAAGATCCTCCTATGTTACATTTGATCTAGCCCGAAAATGTATATATCCACATGACTTTCAAGGATCCAATTGGAGGTTGATAATTTTCTATAATGATAAAATTATTAATCATGGTAAGATCATGTTTATAATTATCAAAAAAACCTTTTTGAATATAATTTTCATTTTTCACAACTACTATAATTTGGGCCAACACCAACTATAGACAGAAAGGTGTGTTCTCATGGAATGGTTTATTTCATCTGGTCTATATCACATGGATGAATTTATAGAAATCCACACAAAATTGATTTAGAATCTTTTGGGAGAGTTTTGGATTAATACATGCATATATTTGGTCATAGATGTAGGTTTTGTATGGAATTCTGACCGCTAAAACAGCAATTGTTGTCCATAAAGAAGTAGTAGTAACAAAGATAAGAAACAGATGATCGATGTCATCCCTATTATTATTATATGGGAAACATATCAATCATAGGTTAATGCCAATAATCTATCTAAAATAATTAGTATGAATCTTGGAATACATAACCCTCCATGTAAGGTAAAATCTAGATGGAAGAATCTAGAATCTTCTCAAGATCTTGGCCTAATTGTTTGTATACCCTTGAACAACCGCTTGGTAGAATAATTTTGAGGAGAGCCTCCCATTGGTGGTAGGTTCTCAAACTAAATAATCATCACCATTAATAATGTTTTAATTCATAACCAATTCCTTGATTTCAATAGTAAGAATGTCCAATGATATCTCTATTTTCTCCTTGACTGACACATTTGTGACAATTGATAGGTCAGGAGAGTTTAAAGTGATAAGAAGAGGTGTACCTATCAAAATTTCTAACCAGAAATTGAGGGATGACTTGATGTTATTGAGCTAGTGAGAATTCATTGAAATAATAGATAAATAATCTTTAAGGGCATTCAATATGGAAGATTTTATATAGATTAAATTCTCAATTTTGATTCATCTTAAAAATCTATATCTCAGAAAAGAAAGTGCCTTAGACTTATCATTTATTAACATCCATATGAAGTTATCCTGTAAAGATTGATTGAATTTTTAGATATTTTTAATACCAATCCCTCCATAGTCAATTGGTTGATAGTGTTGCTTCTAAGGTATAGTCACAAGTCTTGTCTGAAGAATACTTACACTCTTAAAAAAACTTTGATAGAATTGATGATATTCTTAAATAGGGAATCCATCCATTTATAAACCATAAACGAGTAAAAAAATTAATACAGTCACAACTTTCACAAGACTAAATCAATCTTCCATTGATAGTGTCTTTCCTTTCCAAGAATCCAATTGATTTCAAATTTTGCTCACAATGTGAAAAATATAACTAACATGTGGTTTTCCCCAAAACATAGGGACAACAGGATTAGTGAATGGAAGCACGCCTTCTCTGATTCCTATATCATTGGTTATGTATACTTTTCTATCCATAGGAATATTTTTTCCATAGTATATGAATGACTTTTTCCAACTAATATCCTTCCTTGAGACTTTTTTATTAATAAAGGATAACATTCTTGATGATCTTAATATTTCTTTTATTACCTTGAGTGAATAGGATAATTTCATTAGTATATAATAAATGATTGGGGGCTTCCATGCCTATGGAATCTTTGATGGTTTTGATTTTATTGGAATTAACCATGTTGAGAAGTATCCTACTTAATTAATCTTCAGCAATAGAGAAAATAATTACTGAGAGAGGATCTCCTTGTCTGAAACCTCTAGATCATGTGAATTGGTCCTCAAGATATCCATTGATAAGCATTGAGATATGAGATGAGCCTAGAAGAATTATAACCCATTTTATAAATGACTCATCAAATCCAAATCAGGTTAAAACCTTGAAAATGAATCCCCAATCTAACATGTTAAAGGTTTTTTTAACATCAATATTGAATGCCATATTACCCCCTCTGGTGGATTTCTTTAGAATTTTAACACATTTAGAAGTAGTGATGAGGAAATCTTGGATATTTATACCTTTAATGAAACCAAAGCAATTTGAAGACACCATTCTGTTGGAAATTCTAGCTATTCTATTTGGAAGAATTTTCCCAACAATGTTGTAAATAGTGTTATCAAGAGACACAGGTCTAAAGAGATGAATCTCATTCTCATTATCCACTTTAATAATGAGTGTAAGAAATTGGGAATTATTTCCTTGCATCAGCTGAACCCCTTTGAAAAAATTATTGATCATCCTGCAAACATCACCCTGGATAATATCCTAAAAGGTCTTGAAGAAAGAGTATGTGAACCCATCCGAGCCAGGGTACCTGCCATAATTTAGACCAAAGATATCCTATTTCATCTCAAAGTCAAGGGGAATAATAGTGATAATTAATTTATCATCATGATTTATAATATTGGGAATAATATCTTCCATTAGGTCATTTCTAAGATAGGACCACCAAAGAGATTATTATAACAATAGGCAACATTTACATCCATGTAGAGACCCCATTTTTCCCTTATAATACTTTTAAATATTTCCACATATATTTTTGAAGGAGATGAGACAACGTACAATTTTGAGGCCTGTTGTGCTCAGAATTAATTTTATAAAAATATTAAAGATATATTATATTATTCAGTTTCAGTTTCATAAAAAAAATGGGATAACTCTTAAATTAAATCTCATAAAAAATTTGAGACCACGGTTGAGTCCATAATGTGATCTTTACCCTAGGTGCAACCAAAAGTAGATCGGCATGGGGTGTTCAGATAAGTCATCCATTGGTGGTATGTTTAGTGGATTGATTAAATTATTAATTTATTTAATTTATTTAAATAACTCAATGGATTACATCTATAAGTAAACTGCTATGGTTATTTTCTCAGGGTTAGCCGCATAAACCTAGGGAGGACTCTCGAGCATTCTACCTCCTTCTGTTCGGTAATCATATCTAACAATGATGGATCTATGGATTGGAGCAGATTTGGATTCATTGAATTCAATGACTTCTTCCATTCATTGGTGGGTTCATTCTTCCATGATGAATGATCCAATATCTAGGTAGGACTCATCAAATTTTGGATTATGCCCTTTTTTATTAAATTGATTGATCAGAATCATCCCTTCTATAATTTTCTCCAATTTTTGAACCTTATCATGTACATATGTACCAATTTCATTATTTATTCAATTGTTTACAAACACTAGATATCCCCCATTCTTGATCATTTTCCAAGAACTCTTAGCAAAAATCGTTTAAACCCTTATTATTGTTTCTTCCTCTGACAATTTATTCACGTTCTTCCCCGGTTGGACCCTACGATCCCAGTTTGACATTTTCGAGCAGTACCAAGCCCGATGGGACCCCTAGAATCATGATTAATTCATATTTAAGGGATGGATCGACAAACCAAGGATGATTTCAGAAATATTATGGGTTGTGGGTGATCATTTTGATGACCGAAATCCAAATCATGAATGGTGGAAGATCTAGAAACATGTTAGGTGTGCGAGTTACTTGCAGTATAAATCAAGAAACGGTTTCTAGCCATCAGATGGCTGGAATCCACTGAGCGGATATAGATCTATCATATTTAGGAAGAAACGAGGTTGGAATCAAAGGTATAAAGGCCATATTTGGAATGCAGAGAATGGATCGGGAATTTTGGAAAAATACTAACTACACACCATGTAGTTATAAGAATATATGGCATGTCAGACCCTATCCATAGTGGATAGGGTTTTAACAAATTATAAGTATCACATGCAGTGTGGGACCCCCACATGCCATGTGATCTTGTTTTGGCAGACTCGGTGTGTACTCTAGGAGGATACGAGCATGGGTATGGCTAGGAATTCCACGTACCAAAGTACATGGACATGGAATTAGTACATGAACATGACCAAGCACATGGGCAGGACCCGGAGTGGGATGGGCTTGCCATGTAGATCCCTGAAATGTCATGTGTCCCTACACGGTTGGTGATCCATGTACCTCCAAGGACATGACCAGATGATGTAGTGGGACCACATATCGTGTGGATCCCCTCACACACTATGTACCCCATGATTCCTTTTTAGAAAACTTTAAAGTCACATATCTCCTTCATTAGGACTCATATTTTGGCTCGTGAGTAGCCTATCCTGAGTGTTTTTTCCATTTGGAACATGTTGGTGCCCTCCATTGTGGATTTTGAGATATGATGTGAGATATTCCAAGCTTGGTGCTTATTTAAGTGATGCTTGATGATGTAAGCGATCACACATGATCATCAGAGGCTTTTAGAGTGGAACCCTCAAGCTGGGCAGGGCATGAGTCCTCGACCTATCAAAGTGAAAACCTCCTACTAGGACAGGGCATGGGTCATCCATGTTCTAGAGTGGAACCCTCTTATAGAAACAAGTCATGGAGCCTCTAGAATCATAGAGTGGAACCATCATATTGGCACATGGAATGGTTCATCTACCTACCTATTGGAGTGGAACCCTCCTGCTGGGATAGGGTATGGGTCCTCCATATTTCATAGTGGAACCCTCTACCTGAGCTGGGAATGGGTCCTCTATCTTCCATTATAGTGAAACCCACCTACTGGTTAGGGAATGGGTCCTCTATCGACTATTAGATTGGAAACCTCCTATTGGAATACGGTATGGTTCCTTTATCTATCCCTTGAGTGGAACCCTCCTGTTGTAAAAGGGCATGGGTCCTCTACCTATGGATTGTAGCCCCTTGACTGTGTGTCATAGTAACGAGGCATGGATTTACTTGGATGTTTTCTTCTAGGTAGATGCGTGAGATGTTTGGAATTGTTGATGTTCTTCTAGAACTGTTGAAGACACTTTTTATAAGGTTGGGTTGTTAGATAGAGATCCCCTTTCTCTCTCATTTGTGAATATTTTTACTAAGCATATATATGTGTTTGTGTGTGTGTGTGTGTCCATGTTGTTGGATTCAGTTACTCTCCTTTCATGGATTATGAAGATGTGTAGGGTAGTCCAACTACTTTCCATATATATCTTCTCATGGTTGGATGAGGTTTATCTCCTACTATGGGTAGAAAAGACTTGATGTGTAGTCCATCTACACACCAAGTTGATCCCCTTGTGATTGGAATAGGTTACTATTTATATTTTTTGGGTTGATCTACATCATGTTTACTATCTACGATCTTTCTATTACAATTGTATCTCTTACTTCTCCCATTAAGATTTTGGGTCATCCTACTGGGTATGTATATACTCTCCCCTACATGGGCTTTTACAACATGTGTCATGTCTTATAAATATGATGGATATGTTGGTAGTGACTTCAAAGGATCTTAGGGATATTGGGTTCTTGGGACCACGTATGGTGGTCATATCTTAGAGATTAGGAGTTGGGATCTCTTATCACTTTACTTTCAAGTTTGTTCATCTCAGGACATATTTATGGTTAGGCATGTATTTCCCCCCTTTACTTTTTAGTTTTCAATGTCGTACTCTTGCAAACCCTAGAGTTTTTTCATGTTTGTTTTACTTTATAACTATTGCATATTTTTATTATTATTCATCTACACTTATAAATTGAGATAGTTGATTATTTACATACATGTACTTAGGAAAAGTCCTCCCATTTAGGTTATGTCTTTCACCACATGTCGCCACCCCTAGCATATGGAGGCAAGCTTGGGATAGTTATAGCTAGAGCCATGGTTAGGGTCGGGTTATGATAGATTGGCATCAGAGTTGTTCATTACTTGGGACATTGTTTGTAGAAGTACCCTTATGAGGATTTGTTTGGGACTTTGGGAAAAAATTTTAAAGTGTCCCCAGTGCGTATCTTGGTTCAGAAATCTAGTGATGGTACGGGAGGCCGATGTATCCATTCATGAGGACCTTGAATACCTTCTTGTCGACTCTACATACAAAGACATTGGTTGAAGGGATCAAATGGTACGTGAATCATATATTATTGATTCTTTGAATGTTCTTATTGAGTTGGATCCCTGTTATATATATATATATATATATATATATATTCACATTTGACCATGGTACATCTTGCTTAAAATTTTTAGGATGCCTCTGTGACGACAGCCAACTAGGATACCAGTTCCAAATCATGATGACGATCCAATGAGTGATGAGGCCTTAGTTTAGGTTTTATCCCTCTAGATTCTTTCTCTAGGTGGTTAGGTAGTACTTCCACCACCTTTAGATCATCATATCATTCCATTTGGGTAGGCTGAGGATGTGTGCAAGCTGAGTTCACACTATGAGTTCCAAAACCAGAGGCCGCTAAGGTTCCGTGGTGAGATAGATCCCCAAGAAGTATAGGATTTTCTAGAGTTAGTGGTCTATATCTTTAGTCTTATCGAGACATCAATGGATAATGTGGTTGTACTAATAGCTAGCATTTTCCATGGATCATTTGGGTGCTAGTGGAGTCTTGTTACCTATATACACAATGAGTCTATAATCTCATGGCCCGACTTCTAACCATTGTTCCATGAGGAGTACTACCCATCGTGTTTTCACTCAATCTAGATTCAGGAGCTTATGGAGTTTTAGTAGGTAGGGATGATAGTATCTGAGTACACAGTGAGGTTCGCATACCTTACAAGGTACTCCCTTAACATGATCTATGATGGGTCCTTCCGAGCATTGAAGTTTGAGTATGGAATCTACAGAGAGATTTGTTCCAGTGAAGTGCCCTTGTACATTCCCACCTATGTCAGAGTGTTAGAGTGATCACTGGTGATAGAGATATTCTTGTGTGAGGGACACTAGGATACTAGAGATGAAAGTGGGTGTCATAGATCTGAGGCATCTATAGAATCTAGAAGGCACTGGTTAGTAAGATCTTGGTGTAGAAGATCCTATCTTGATCAGACTCAGATGCATGGTCTTTCAACGCTAGGACAATGAAAAGTACTGAGGTCTCCCAGAGAGGGGAGGTTCTTTTCTTGTGATGGGAGATTTTACATAGCGCATGACTGCCTGACCAAACATGTTGACAAGCACAGGTAAGTAGAAAATGGACCTCCATGGCAGAGACACCGTCGTGATCAAGAATCTCCCAGGAGATGGTAGGGAGGCCCCAAGGGAGTTGGGTCAAGAAGAGGATGAGGTGGATCTATGTGAGTTAGAATATGGTATAAGATCCTTCCACCACCACCACCCCCACCACCTAGAATCCCACTTCAGGCTTAGGGAGATGATGGTCAGGGTCGTAGATAGTTGCAGGCTCTGAAGGATTATGACCCTGCAGTGCATGAGATGATCATAGGTAAGATCTATGTATATTATATTCTTGATTTAGTATTAATATACATATGTTCCAATAATTTCTTCATCTATAAACTCATGGTTTGAGAGATGGAGCTCCCAGTTGAGGCGCTATCCCAACAACTTTGTCTTGAGGTTCTTATAGGGAATGCTTCTTCTATATCTTTTATCTGTCAGCAGTGAGAGTTATCACTTAGGGGAGAGAGGTTCACATGGGACATTTTTGTGATCACGATGGAACCCTATTACATCATCTTGGGTATGGATTTTTTATCCATCGTCTGAGCCTAGATTTAATGTCACCGTAGATGATTCATATTCCTTTGCACTGATGGGATGAGATTCTCCTTTACGGGTGAGAGATATCTCATGGAGGGATGAGTGGGTTCTCTGAGAAAGAGGATGCAACCCATCACCCATTAGTTGGTGAGTATATGCCTTAGTAAATTAGGCTCTTCAGGCATCTATATTCCTTCAGTTGTGAAGGATTATATAAAAATATTCCCTTAGGACATTTTGGGACTACCTTGAAGGTCAAAGATGAATTTTTTCATCAACTTGCATCCCAGGACCACTCTAATATCTTTTGTGGCATATCATATGGTCCCTACTGAGCTTCGGGAGCTATAGTTTCATTTGGAGGACCTTTGACATAAGGTATTTATTAGACCTGGTGTGTACCCTTAAGTATCCCCAATGTTGTTCATGAAAAAGGGGGATGGGATCTTATGTATTTGAATTGATTATTGTCACTTGAACTAGGACACAATAAAGAACAAGTGCCCCTTGCATAGGATTAACAACCTATTTGACCAGTTGTGAAGCATGAGATGGTTCTTGAAGATTGATCTCTGGTCTTACTACCACCAGTTGAGGTTTCTCAAGGCTGATATTCCAAATCTGGTATTCTGATTTCTCTATGGATACTATGATTTCTTGGGGATCCCATTTGGTTTGACTAATTCCCCTACCATGTTTATGGATTTAATGAATCATATATTCTAGTCGTACTTGGACCAGTTTGTTGTTTTCTTCATCGATGACATACTCATATAATCTAAATTAGAGGAGGAGAAAGTAGATAACTTGAGGATGTTATAGATTTTCTTTGGGACCACCAGCTTTATAGTAAGCTATTGAAGTGCCAGTTCTAGATTCATGAGCTTCACTTTCTGGGGAATTTCATTTATGATCATTTTTTGGAAGTGGACCTTGAAAAAATATATGTAGTGATTTATTGGGTTCCACCCAAGAGAATGTCAGATGAATGAATATTTATTGGTTTGGAAAGGTACTATAGGAGGTTTATGGTATACTTCTCCAAAATTGAAGCATCTGTGACTACCCTGAAGCGGAAAGGTTATCCTTTTACTTGGACTGGGCATTCCTAGAGGGACATCAAGGATTTGAGGCTGAGGATAAAATTTCTCCTCTGTTGACACTGCTAGAGGAGGGAGTGGAGTACATAGTGTATTGTTATGCCTCCAGATATGGTATCGGCTACGTGTTGATGTAGCAGTGGGGAATTATCACATACAGGTCAAAGAATTTGAGACCCCACAAGTATAACTATGTGAATCATGACCTGGATTTAGCAACGATGGTATTTTCCCTGAGGATTTATAGGCACTACCTTCTGGGGGAGCACTTTATGGTTTACTCATACCATAAGATTCTAAGGTACATCTTCATTTAGAAAGACTTGAACCTGAGATAGTCACACTGGTTAGAGTTCCTATTGGAATATGACATCAGGATAGTCAATACTCTAGGGAAGGAAAACATAGTGGAAGATTCCCTTAGCAATAAGTCTCAAGCTCGCTTGGTTCATTAGGATTTTGAGTAGTTGGCTTCCTTGTAGTTGGCCCTAGTGGATCAGGAGGGTGCAGTTTTTCATCAGTCAATGGTGTTTTCTCGTACACTTCTTGAGCATGTGAGAGAGTCCCCATTGGGAGATATCGACTAAGAGGCCTTTCATGACTATATATCCATAGTAGATACTCTATATGGATATTATGGAGGATGGAATCACGTCATCCTTTTCCAGGGACGAACGGCGGTCCCAGTAAAAATACGGGAAGGGGTGATTCAAGAGTTCCACACATCTCCCCTAACTGTAAATCCTGGTGTGGGGAAGATGTATAGATACCATAAATGGTAGTTTTGATGGTCCAAAATGAGATTTAGCATGGATGAGTTCATCTCATAGTGCCTCACCGATCAGAAAATGAAGGTTGACCACTGCGTTCCTGCTTGTTTGTTGCAGCCCCTTGAGATATCAGAGTGGAAGTGGGATGACTTGTCTATAGAATTTGTGATTGGGATTTTGTAGATAGTGAAGGGCCATGATTCTATCTAGGTTATAGTTTAATGAATCACAAATTCCACACACTTCTTTGCTATCAAGGAGCAGATTTCGGTGAAGATTTTTTGGCAGTTGTATGTACAGGGGATTATTCTCCTTCATGGGGTTCCCTCATTGATTATATCCAATTGTAAGGTTTGGTTCATATCATGGTTTTAGAGAGTCATACAGGATGAATTTGGTACCTATATGAGGATTAGTACAACCTTTCATCCCCATACAGATGGGAAAACTGGCAACATTGTTCAGGTTTTGGAGAGAGCTTGCATGTTAGACTTTGATTGGAGTTGGGAGGATCACTTTCCCTTGGTATATTTTGTGTACAACAATAGCTGCAACTCTACTATCAACATGACACCTTTCGAGGCCCAGTACGAGAGACCCTATAGGTCACCCTTATGCTAAACATAGATCGTAGAGACATCTCTTGTGGGTCCAGATTTGGTATAAGTGATGACGGAGAAGGTCCGTGTCATCTGTGAGTAGATGAGGATGACCCAAAGTAAACAAAAATATTATGGAGATTGACATCGTAGGCCTTTGGAGTTTGAACAGGGATACCAAGTTTTCCTGAGAGTTTACCCATAGTGAGGATTATGGAGGTTTGGATGGGGTGGAAAGCTATACCCAAGGTTTATCAGAATGTTTAAGATCTCAAATAGGGTTGTTGAGGATTCTTACCACCTCTCCCTAACCCTATAGTTGGAGCTAGTGCATGTCGTCTTCTATGTGTTGCAGTTGAGGTGATATGTGCATGACCCCACGAATTTCATCAAATGGGGAGAGCTAGACATCAAGGATGGCTCAAAATTGTTGGATCACCCAGTGGCAATTGAGGATTGATATGAGAGGAACCTATATGGATGGACCATCCCCTTGGTTCACATGTTGTGGTAGCATAGGAACGTACATGAGAGATCTAGATACGGGCTCATTATCCTGCATTTTTTTGTAGTTTTACTTTTTGGGGATGAAAATATTGAGGGAGGGAATGATTGAGAGACCCAATTTTTTCCTTTTAATACTTTTAAATATTTCTACATATATATTTAGAGCTAGGAATTGAGACGGTGTGTGATTACCAGACCCGGTGTTCCAGTAATTAATTTTATAAAAATATTAAAAATATTTTAAATATTATGAGCATAGTTTCTCAAAAAAATGAGATAACTCTTAAACAAATGCTTGAATAAGAAATATAAGACCATGGTTGAGTCTTGAACACAATGTTTACTATAAGTACAATCTAAAGTAGGTCGGTGCAAGGAATTCTAATAATCCATCCATGAGGAGTATGTTTAGTGGATTAATTAAATTATTAATTTAATTAATTTATTAAAATAATGAAAAGTATTAAATATATAAGTATTTTTTTACGGATATTTTCTTAAGTTTATTCACATAAACCATGGGGGGATTCCAGATCATTCTTCCTCCTTCCATTGGAGAATCACATTTGACACGACAAATCTCATGATCGAAGTAAATCGAGATGCAACGAATGCAAAAAATTCTTCCATTCATTGTTGGTCATGTTATTCATCAATGAATGATCCAATATCTAGGTAGGACTCATCAAATTTTATATTATTCACTTTTTGATTAAATTGATTGAGCAGAATCATCCCATCCATGATCTATAGCAATTGTTGAACCTTGGTATGCACATATGTATAGGCTTCATTGTTTATTCAATTTTTTTCTAACCCTGTATATCCTTATTCTTGGTTTTTATCCAATAACACTTGTAAAATATTGATTAAACATTTTTTCTTGTGCCTTCCTCCCATAATTCATTTTTTTTCTTCACCGATTGGACCCCACAGTCCCGGTTCTACATTATCAGGCGGTATTGAGCCCGATCAGACCCCCAGAATCATGAGGAATTCATGAAAAAGGGTTGGATCAAACAACCATGGATGATTTCAAATATATTATGGGTTTTGGGTGATTTTTTTATGATATAAATCCAAATCATGAATGAATGAAGAGTCGAATACATGTGAGGTTCACAGATTACACACATGACGAATCAAGAACGAATTTTCAGCCACCGAATGGCCAGAATCCACCAGCCAAAGATAGATTTATCATTTTTGGAAAGAAAAAAATACATATTCAAAGATAGTAAGTTTATATCTAGTGAATAGATAATGGATTTGGAATTCTAGAAAAACCTCTACTACACGCCATGTAGTTCGAAGAACACACGACGTGTCGGGCCCTGGCTGCGGCAGATAGGTTTTCAGTGAATTATAAGTATCACACACTGTGTGGGACCCCCACACACCCTGTGAACTTGTGATGGAAAAATCAATGTGTACTCTTGGAGTACACAGGAATGGGAATGGCTAGGCATGCCGTGTACTGAAGGACACAAACATGACTTGAGTACACGGACATGGTCCAACACATAGGCAGGACCCCGAGTGGTATGGGCATGTCATGTAGATCCCCTACACATCATGTGTCTCTAAAAATATTTTGGTCCTTGTACCTATAGGGACACATCCAGGTGATGGATTGGAATTACATGCCATGTGGGTCCCCTCCCATGTCATATACCCCTTGATTCCTTTTTAGGAAACTTCAAACTCCCATATCTCCTTCATTTAGACTCGTATTTTGGTCATCAAGTAGGCCATCCAGAGTTTTTTTTCATGTGAAACATGATGTTTCCCTCCATTGTGGATTTTGATATGTGATGTGAGATGTTCCAGTCTTGGCGCTTATTTAGACAATGATCGACTATGGTAGTGATCATGCAGGATCACCAGAGTCTTTCAATGTGGAAACCTCTAGTTGGTATGGGCATGGATCCTCAACCTATCAGAGTGGAATCCTTATGCTAGGATAGGGCATGGTTCCGCCCTATTCCAGAGTGGAACCCTCCTATGGAGACAGAGCATGGATCCTCTAGCATTAAATAGTGGAACCCTCTTACTTGCATAGGGCATGGTTTCTATACCTACATATCAAAGTGAAACCCTTCCACTGGGATAGGGCATGGTTCCTTCATATTTTAGAGTGGAACTATCTAGTCGGTATGGTCATGGGTCCTCTATCTACCATTAGAGTGGAACCATCATTTTGGGTAGGTCATGATTCCTTTATCAACTATTAGAGTGAAACCCTCCTATTGTAATAGGGTATGGGTCCTCTATCTATCCACTGAGTGGAGCACTCCTATTATGCCAGGTCATGGGTCCTCTTCCAAGAGATTTTGGCCTCTCATTTGTGATTCATAGTGATGAGATGTGGCTTGACTTGAATGTTTTCTACTGGGCAGACGTGCAAGATATTGGGAATTTTTGAAGGACTTTTGAAACTATTTGTGACTCATTTTCTTGGGCTAGGTTAAGAGATGGAGATCCCATTTATCTCTAATTTGGGATTATTATTACTAATTGTGTGTGTGTGTGTGTGTGTTTCCATGTTGTTGGATTCAGTTACTCTCCTGCCATGGGTTGTAACGATGTGCATGGTAGTCCAGCTTTTTTTGTTTAACTTCTCATGGTTGGATGGGGTTACTCTCCTACTATTGGTGGAAAAGACTCAATGTGTTGTCCATATACACATCATATTGATCCCCTTTTTCTTGTATTAGGTTACTCTTTATCTTGTTTTGGTTTGAGCTACATATTGTTTATTATCTACTATCTTTCTTTTCCCATTGTATCTCTTACTACTCCCCCTTCAGCTTCCGGGGAATCCTACTGGATATGTATATACTCACCCTTACTTGGTAATTTCCCACACATGTCATGTATTATGCAGATGATGGATATGTCGATGGTGAATTTAGGGGAGCTTAGGGATACTGGTTTCTTAGGACTGCGTATGGTGGTTGTATCTTGGAGATTAGGAGCTGATATCTCTCCACACATTACTTTGCAGTATTTTCTAGTTGGGACATATTTCTGGTTGGGCGTGTATTTTTTCCATTTATTTTTTAGCTTGCATTATTTTACTCTTTTACACCCTATAAGTTTTTCATGTTTGGTTTACTTTCTATCTATTATATCTTTTCATTATTATTCATCTACACTTATTCATTGAGATGGTCAGGTGTGTGTGTATAGGTACATAGTCAAAGGTATCCCATTTAGGAAATGATTTTGTTACTTTTCACCACCCCTGGCCTATGGAGGTGGGATAGGGGTAGTTGCATCTTGATCCCCAGTTAGGGTCAGGTCATGATAAGCCAAATCCACCCATTTATCAAAAAAATTCCCATTACCATAGAGAATAGTTAAAGGTCTGTTGAGTTTCCATACTCATTGAAGATAATTGAAAATTTTGGTATTCATGTCACCATCCTTAAGTCATTTAACTTTGAAGGATTCTCTTTTCATGAATTATTTAAAATTAAAGAGGGTATTGGGATCCTGAGTGATCACATTTTCCTACTCAAGACATGTAGAAAAATCACCAGCAATTTCATTTTCCTGAATGATCTAATGCAAGGATTCACACTGATCAATATTTTCATCCATGTAACTAAATCACTCTTGACACCAAACTTTAAAATTTCTCGTGAACATTTTGAACTTTAAAATAGAATCCAATGCATAATCCTTATAATTTAAAGAGTTCCAAGTGTCTTGCACCAATTTCTTACAATCAGGATGCAAGGACCATGCATTGTTGAATATGAATGGGAAGTTTGGTTTAACCTCTCTAGTGACAATGTTTTTAAATATATAGTGGTGGTATGAATTGAGTTTTGGAAGAGTTTCGTAGGAAATGGAGGCCCAAACATTAAGATCCACATCATTTATAGAAACCCTATCCAATCTGTTGGCCATCATTTTGTAGAGATTCTTTCTATACCAAGAATATTTGGCACAAACCAAGTTAACTTCATACTAGTTGTTATTCTCAAGGGATTCCATGAAATATACGATTGATGTAGAAGAGTTAACCATCACAAACCTCTTTTTTAGATTTAGAATGGTATTGAAATCTCCAAGTAGAGCCCATGGACTATTTATTGAGCTGCTCAAAACCTGGATGTTCGGCCATAATTATCTTATCTCCTGATATCCATTATAGTCATAGATCAAAGAGAAAAAATGTTTCATTCCCATATAGTTATAACTGAGAGTGATCATTTGTTATATGGAATTGATAGAAGAGATTCCATCCATTCTCGAATGAGATAAGATCCAAAGTATTTTGATGTTAATGATGGACTAATTAGTGATTATAAGTCGAAAGCCCATATTATCAAAAGAATAAATCCTATAAGAAAGAATTATATTGGATTCAGAAAGGCATAGGATATCTGTCTTATGATTCACAATAAAAATATTAAGAGAGATAATTATATCAAGTTTGGATAGGCCCTAACAATTCCAGAATAGAATCCTCAGTTAAACTTGTGTTTGGATAAATTTTTTTCCACCAGAATTTTTGTTTCTGGTTGATTTTTTGTTAATCACTGATTTTTCCCATCATTGTATGGACTGTCATCTCTCTCTTTTCATAATATTTATGGACTAGAGTAGGTCATTTCCTTATTTTGGTATGAAAAATAATGAATAGTTGGGAATTTGTTTTCCACTACGATGGCCTTAGGACCACCCTCGGATTTCAAAATTCCTTGTTCATTAGTAAGCTCCAATAAGATTTCATCATGTTTTCCACTACTAGGTTTTTTTGCTTTCTCCAAAAGAGGTACAATATTGTCTTTGTTAGGTTATTCATTGGAATTCATAGATGATCTGAGTGTAATGTCATTTGGAGCCTTGACTTCATGTGCATATGAAGACTTGTATGGTCTGTTAGGATGAGGAATAGTTTCATTGATTTTTTCATCATTCATTGTAACCACCTAATGAAGTGTTTTATCTAGTAAATTGGAAGCTTGAGGTTCTACATAATTCCTACTTATACCTTCACCAGATTCCATATATTTTTTGATAATAGAGTTTTATAATCCCTACCTTCATGAGTTGGTATAAGTGTATGCTTTATTTCTGAAGGAGTCTTGTTCATTTCAAGATCATTCATTGATTCCATCTGATGATGAATTTGACCTGATGTATGAACCCTATCATTCAGATGAGGTTAAAACACATTATACTTATTAGATATTTCATAAATTGGATCTTTTTTTAATGACTCTACAAGGTTTATGATGTCATGATAAATTTCAAGATAGATGGAATCGTCCTCATTGACCATTATTTCATTCTTACTTACCCCATCGATAGAGGAAAAAACAAGAGTGTTAGGATTCATGGATGGCACATCCAGCTCATTCTCCATTTCTTCTTCATCAACCAAAGCAACCCAAGGCTTTCCTTTTGTTTTCTTAAAGTCGAAGGCATTGTACTTCTTTTTTACCCATTTTGTTGGATCATTTTTCCTTGAAGGCTCACCCTTATCAATAACAACAAGTCTACATTTTTTGTTGAAATCTTTCCAAGAATTAGGATCATTGGGTGTCTTCACCTACTTCGGGTCACTCTATAAGTTGTAATGGAGTGTCTTACAATTCTATACACATCATATAATGGTGGAGTATATTCATAATCAAATTTAACTTCCATGCTCTGATCATTGGAAATGAATTTGATCACATCCAGAAATTTTGAATCAAAATTAGCATCAACCAGAATCCTAGAATAGAGATCAAGTTCTCAATTTATAGTATTCTAGTCCAACTTCAAGGTAATTTCAATGCATGTTGCAAGATAACTGATAATTTTTTGATACCAAAATAATCGATTCAATCCGTGTAACTGAACCCAGATTTGGGTTGTGGAGTTTCTTTGATTGAATGGATTGAAATTCATGCCCCATTCATAAATCCTAAGATGCCATGTTTTAAATGATCATTTCCAATTCTCCACATTGAATCAAGATTATCTTTACTCCCCCATAAGAATTTTAAAGAACCCTCTTCCAATCGGGATCATTTTTCAATCACTGCCACCCCAACAATGCACATTTCTGGCATTGAGATTTGGGATGGACCATGGTTTATCTCCCTTAGAGTATGCAATACACCCAAGAATGGGTAATTTACATAAATCGAGTCATTGTTAGAGGGATTCTGGATCATCGATGACCGAGAAAACACAGTCTTCATTTTTTTTTTTAAATAGAAAGTTGATGAAAATCATCCTTTTAGGGATCTGCACCACGAAGAGCCTCCACAAAAGAAATTTTGTCACTTTTTGATGCTCATGAACCCTTAGTGGGATTTAGGTTTTCCATGACTGACTTCTTATTCGCAGGAGATTCGTGAACCACATCCTTGAAGGAATTCTCCTAGTTAGGGTGGAACAAATCTGTGAGAATACAATGAAACAATCAGATTGAAGAAGATTCATAGTTGAACTTCAATAGAGAACACAAAGGTTCTTATAAGAGAATCACCTTCACAGCATAGATGAGAGCCCCCATTGCAACATAGATATCACTCCAATATTATTACATGTTCTTATTGTTGGTTTTGGGAGCAGCGGAAGTGTTGTGGTGGAGGGTGATATATTAAAATTTCTTTTAATAATCATTGCCTAAAACCAAGAGTGAGGATCTTACACATCAAATTTATAATTAATTAATTTAATATCTGAAGAAATAAATGTTTGGTCTTATGAAACTTCTTTGTTGATGATTGTTGATCGTCTGAAAAGGCCCTTCTGGATTGCCTTCGTTGCGCTTGTGAGGATCCAAGGGTAGAATCCCTCTAGCGGTGATCCACATGTACTCCAACGGTCTCTGAGCAATGACACTTGTTCTTCAGGTGTTAGCACGTCGAATCGAATGTCTTTCGTTCTTCATTCTTGATCACTCATTCTTCGGTCTTGAAGAAATTATCTCTTGGGTTTCTCTTTCTTAAGATGGAGGGAGAAGGATGAGTTGAGAGAGAATTTGTTGTCCGCAATAATTCTCTATTCTCAAACATTGAATTGGTTTCGAATGCTTTACACAATAGACATAGCTGTCTTTTAATACAGTTGGGATTTCAGTTACAAAATTTAATTGCATAAAAACCATTAAATATAATTATAACCATTAGTGAAATTTCATGCCACAAAATAATAATAATAATAATAATACTATTTTGTGGTGCGTCAGCTTATGCAAAATGGATAAATAATATTTACCATCTTGTAAATAATTATTTTATCACCGGACATGGTCTTGGTCCGTTCGAACTCCCTTGTATTTATTAAACACCCAAATAAATATTTTATTCTCATAAATAAATATATTATTCACAAACTAGTAAATAAATATTTATTAAATATTCAATAAAATAAATAGATATATTTTATTCACAATCCAGTGAATAAATATTTATTTAATTTATACAGTCAATATAACTTTAATAAAATTATTCCTCAGTCTGGAGAATAATATTTATTCCGTTAATTAAATTTAAATAGAATTTAATTGAGACCAATAGAAACACTTAGTATGTGACTCTCTAGGGTTCTTTTTGATTGGCATTAGGTGGACTTGCCTAAAATCCAGGATTATTGTTTAGCAACATGTCGAGGCATCCAAGAGAAGGAACTTAAAGTGCAATGACGATAATCATATATGAATGCTCACTGTGTAATATAATTCTTTGGTCACAATATCTCATCAATAAAGTTGCATGATAGTGTCATCAACCTATATGCTCGATACATTATTCTTTGACAATTTGAAATAAACTTGTTGTTACACTGTGGTCATGGAATTTAGGGCGACAGTTCTATTTCAATCAAAGGACAGAGATACCAACTTCTATAATGATGGAAGGGACAAATTCTTTCTTGACTTGTTCATTAATAACATGTCATTCATGAAGCACCCAACATACCTTACTTCCCGCCAACATATGGCGTAACGGTTTTCATTAGAAAATCTAAGTGCGCGAGTCGTGACATGCATTAATGAAAATCTTAAATTCTAAGGACCATTACACATACTTGTAGATAGGAATATCTGATGACACCAAAACATGCAGAATTTCTACTGGCAGATCTGTTCCAATAATCTTTCTTCTTGAAGATTGTCAAGTGCGAACTTCATGAGAAGAAGTCTCATCAAGTTACAAGTACTAGCACCTGACGGTTTATATATTATGTGTCTCATCATAAAATGTTATTCAACCGTAGAACTATATTAAGAATATTGTCATATCCCTTTAAGGTTCATATCGTAGCGGGGAACTATTATGACCATATCAATGTGACTAATACTCCAGGAAATTATTACATTAAAGTCTTGCAGAATAATAAACAACATGTAATAAGATGTTTAGTTTAATATTTAATTCATCAAATATTTATGTAATCAAAGAATAAACAGTTGGTTCTAGGACACTAACTCTAACACTTATTTAAATGATAAATTTCCGTTTTTAGAGTATTAAATTTATTGACAAGTATTATTTATATCTGTAAAAAAAACATATTCACAAATTGATTATCAATTGGTTAGAAATGAAAAAAAAATATTCGATGGTAAAAGAGATATTTTTTAGAAAACTGTTATTTAAGTATGCAAAACATTTGTATGTTAATAAATTAAATTAATCGATACTGAAAAATGATTTTGATGAAATTTATTGATAATATATTTGATAAAATAAGTTAATAATCATTTAAAGGTTGCTACTAGTCATGAGAATAAATTCATCATATACTTTCAAAAAAAATTCAATATATGATTTTTTACGCATTTTGTGCACAAATATTGGAACTAATTTATGTTACCTTTATAAATTGTATTTGGTAAAATGATTTTCATATTTTTAATAATCATATTTAAATTAGGTAATAAGTACTATTTTATATTTAGTCATAAAAAATAGGTTAACAGTTAGTAATTGGGGTAAATATTAAAATAAGTTTGTATTTACAAAAATATCACTATTTCAACCCCGAAAACGATAGAGGGGTTTCAGATTTCCCTATCGGCGCATGTTAGCGCCACAAGAGATGTTCCTCTTCCTTGATGCTGAGTCCTGAAGTGGATGGTTTCTTGGAGACAGTGAGGCTGTCAAACCCACTTGCATCTGACTCTTAGGCTTCTTCTTCTTCATTTTTATGGACGTTTGTGGATTTGTTCTGGCCGCTGCTAGGGTTGACTGACAACATAAATTTGATCTCAGAGTTTCTGCGTCGTTCTGGGATGTCGTCTGTGACGTTGCTTTGCTCTGGTATGGGAATACTACTGGATTCCATATATTTTGGAAATGATGTGGTTTCAGAGGCCCATGGGCGTCTGTTCTTAATGATGCTGGATTGACTGGTGCATCTAAGAATTTTATCTTAGGTAATTTGTTCGATATTACTTCGGATAAATCAGTTGCGGTGGGTATGCTGTTTTAGAGACGGAGCGGCCGTCAACCCCCTTGGGTCTGAATTGGGCGAGAGAAGCCATCTGCTGTGTTATCATGATTCTGATCCCACCGACCGTTTTGTAAAGCCAAATTTCAGTCGTATCTTGGTTTTGTGGTTTTCTTTGGTTTGGTTTGTTGTGCTCTTGTTCATTCTTGTTTCGTTCGTCATTTGATATTATGGGTCGACGGTTCTCCGACATTGACGTGGCTTCCTCACTTCTCTTCTTCGTTGGAGCAGGTAATTTGCAGTTTGTTTCGGCCCGAATTCGGGATTCTCCCCCAACAAGTGGTATCAAAGGAGGTTGGTTTGTGCTTGCAGTTTAACGTGAGGATTTTGGAAGTTTCGAAGAGGATCGCAGATGCGTGTGTGGAGCAGAATAAGGTTTGGAAATTAAAGCAGGTTGAGAAAGGTGATACACATGTCCGCTCATAGGATGTTGAGCATAGGGGGAGCAAGTTTTTCCTGCAGGTGCTCCAGATTTTGTGGCGATCACGATTATGGGGGAGCCATATGTTTCTGGTTCTTATCTTGTTCAGCAGGATGGTGCAGATACAAATGTGACGAAGATTTCGATGTTTGATTTTCTTTTTGCAGGGGGAGCTGATATTTTTTTTTTATCAGAAGTGCAAAAGTACGTCGTCATATTTTCTACAGTTGATGATGGTTGGTGTGATACCGACATATTTTATTTCCAACTGGATTTGTTGGATGGTTCCATTCATTAATGTGATGAAGGGGGAGATTGTTGAGATTCATCACATTTATTGATGAGAGAGGAAAGTTATTAATTGGGAGATTTATATCACCGTTAATTGAGGATTTTCTCACAACATTAATGGATATTTTATTCTCTCTATTAATGGATGGAATAATGGATGTTGACTGCATTAATTGATTATTATGGACTTGGTGTCTATATAAGGAGGATGCAGAAACATATTTTAAAGAGAGAAGGGCGTGCCAGCAAGATGTAGCCGACAAGGGAGACCTGAGAAGGGGTTGTCGCGTTTGCAGTGGCCCGTGTGGCACGACGACGATGGCGCGTCAGCGTTTGATAGGTGCGGAGCAGCGGTGACACAATTGATGATCGAGGCCACGTATTGAAAGTCTGCCTGATAGCGGTGATCAGGTGGCGTGTCCCGATTGGAGATCAGTGGTACATCATAATGGGACACGCCACCTGATCACCGCTATCAGGCAGACTTTCAATACGTGACCTCGATCATCAATTGTGTCACCGCTGCTCCGCACCTATCAAACGCTGACGCGCCATCGTCGCCGTGCCACACGGGACACCGCAAACGCGACAACCCCTTCTCGGGTCTCCCTTGTCGGCTACATCTTGCTGGCACTCCCTTCTCTCTTTAAAATATGTTTCTGCATCCTTCTTATATAGGCACCAAGTCCATAATAATCAATTAATGCAGTCAACATCCATTATTCCATCCATTAATATAGAGAATAAAATATCCATTAATGTTGTGAGAAAATCATCAATTAATGGTGATATAAATCTCCTCATTAATAACTTTACTCTCTCGTCAATAAATGTGATGAATATCAACAACATGTGGGGCCAAGGCTAGCCAGGCTCAATGGGAGCATACCTCCTTAAATAGAGGGTGAAGACCATGTTGTTGTCTCAATAAAGCAGAGCCCATGTCCTAGATTATATATTAGAGGGAGGCAGGGAAAACATTTCGATTTGGGATGGGATATTTTCGCGGTAATCAAATCTGGACAGCCCGATCACGCCTCCCGACGATCTCAACTGTCCGCTTCGATCTCGCCTATCACAAACCCAAAAAAATCCTCATGTTCCTCAAAAATTTGAATTCATCCAATCCCACGCAGCATCATACCTCCATCTTCAACGACCCGCTCACCTACCACCCTCCGACGGCTGCTGGTTCGACATGGAAAGAGGCCGCTCGCATGATCGCTGACACCTCCATCGTTCGGTGATACCTGAGTGAACTCGAGACAGATAGTGCTATCCACGGCGAGATTCCATTCACGAACTCCAGTTTCCTTACACGAGATCCCCCACCAGCGCTCGAAACCATCGCATGATCATCCTTTGATGATGCCACCAAAGTGAAGAAAAACGAGAGGGTCAACGCGAGTAGTTGATGACCGTGAACCCTTCCGTCTACTCAATGATTTTCATCTGATTTAAATATGCTTTTTCAGATCATGAGATGTCACCAAGGGGATGAGGATCACACGAAGTTGCTCGTGGCCACATGATGTCGATCAGGAAAAACCTTCACCGCCTCAACTGGCGCACGTGGCATCCTCCCTATGCAAAGTGGCATCAAACTCGGCCTCATGTGTCCTATATAAACCCTTCTCCCATCATGAAAAAGGATACGAAAGGAGAGGATAGGGAGATCCTAAAAATAAGGAAGGTGGTGGAGCAGAGCGCACCAGCGATCATCCCCGGAGAATTCCCCCTCAGGTGATTGCGAGAACCTACCGCATGGTCTTTTGAAGATCAGGGCATCGAATGAAAAACTGAGCATCATACAACACCTGATTCATATGAAGTGTTCACATGATCATGTGATGACCCTTTAGGTTCCCGACATCACCAGACATGGAATTCGTCTATGCTAACAATCCCGGTGTTCACTCTCCTGCACTTGTTCCTAAAACTTTCTGTAGGACCTTCATTCGGGTAACGTGAATACCCCTATATCCCTGGCACACGTCACTTTCATACAGCCTTGTACATGGCTTCCTCTCTATATAATACCCCCTTAAGATGTTGACGGGGTTGTAGAGTTCATTGCAAGACCCCATTGAGGTCATGTGATTGCCGAGAGGCGATTCCCAGATCAGTGTTCCAAGACATACACCCTGGACATGCGCCTTGCAGGGTCGCGAACCCTCGGCCTCACAGTGCTCTTTCACTTGTCCTCATGATATAGAATCAAGGACTTTCACCCCCATATTCCATGCACCCTTCCTTACGAACCAACACACATCCCCTATACATGTTTTCAAAGCCTCATGCAAGATCCTTTAAAGATCGTGCGGTCGCATGAGGAACATGCAACCTCTGTTATGCGGTGTGCGTGCAAAGATCAGATGAGTGTATCTCGGCCATGCATAGTTGATAGATAGGATCACATGATCTGTCGATATCTCTACTCATCCACCCAGTGAAGGACCTCGGACATGAGGGACACCTATTATGGAGTCCAGACTTGCACCATATATGCCATGAATCCCTCTTATCCATACAAACCCTATTAGTATGCATACTTTGGTTTGCCATTCAGACCCGGCGCATAAACATTAGACCCACCATGAGACCTTATATAGGTCATGCGAACCGCATGAGTGTGGGCATCATGAAGGCACCTGTTGACATGCAAAATAGGAAAGGAGAAATACCCCTAACATTGTGCACTATAGACCCTTACCCATTCTTGAGTTATTATTAGGAAGTCTCTATACATGTTCATAGAGTCCCTCATAATCCTCTTTTGAGTTCATGCGAATCACATGAACAAAGGAGCATCTACTACTACAAAAACGGGCAAGGGAAGCGCCACCTTATATCAGCGCTAAGCAAAAACCGTTGATAAAGAATCTTTATATCAGCACTAAAATTTTATCGCTGATAAAGAAAGCATGTATCAGCGCTAAAATGTTAGCGCTGATACAGAAAGGATTTATCAATGTTTTTTTAGCGCTGATAAAGGGCATCTTTATCAGCACTAAAAAAGCGCTGATAAAGGCTACCTTTATCAGCACTAAATTTTAGCACTGATAAAACCGTAGTCCCATATTTTATAAAATCGGTCGCACGGTGTCCTCGGTTTATCGCGGTCTAAAGCTCTCGCAGTACTGTAACCCTACGACTCCCCTCCGCCGCCCCCCGATCTTCACGTTGTTGGACTTCCGCCGCCTCCAATCTTCACGTTGTCGGACCTTCGCCGCTAGCCCTTCTCCTAATCCTCCCCCTCGAACCCCTTCGGCGGATCCTCCTCCCCACAAACCCTACTTCTCCTCCTCTTCGCTCAACCATACTCCCCGTGAACCCTACTCCTCCATTTCTCAATGGTTGGTGGCTCCTCCCGTGCACCTCCACCTCTGGTCATCCCGCCTTCCCCTCCCGACGTAGCACAGAAGGTTCCCTACTTCTCCTCCTCTAAGGTGAATTTCTTTTATATTGTTCTTGATTCTCTTCTTGAACTTTCTTCTTTGGAAGGATGTGACAACAATGCTGATTCTGTTTTTGTGTTTTTCTGTTATGGTTTTAATGGTTAATAGTCATACATAGGACTTTTAGTGTGAATTTCTTATATGTTTTCCCTTTCATGCTACTATGTATGGGGTATTTATCACTATGATTATAAGGGTGATGGTTGATTGATGTGGTTGGGAGCATGTGGCGTGGTAACTAATACAGTAGTGATGGATGGATTATTGTGTGGTTATGATAGCAATGATATGGCTATTTGGGTAGAAAATAAGTGGTTTTATGGATTTTAGAATGTGTTTAGTTGTATATTATGTCATGAAAATTTAGTTGTTATTGGGTGGTGTTATAGTTTCCTTTTGGCATGGAATATGGTTGGAATAAATGAAAATAGTAATAGGTGATGGGTTGGAAATGATAAATGATGGTTTGTTAAATGATTAATGGTAATGATTGGAATAATTATGTTTAATAAATGGTTAAAGATAGAATAAATGTTATTAATGATTAATGAATGGATTATAGTGGGTAGTTATTTAATGATTGGTTTTACATTAAAATGGTTAACAATTGAAATGCATATGGTGATAAAAATCCAAGAAATTATAATGTTAAATGAAATGAGAAGTTGGTAATGTTGATATGGATGCTTATGTGATTTGTTGGGGATTATTTGTGGCATTATAATGGATGTGGTTATAAGAGGGTGGTAGTAACAAGGAAATGGTTGATGAGGGTGTTTGCAGTGTTAGTTTGGTGTAAACCCTTAGGAAAGATTTATGTGCGACTATATACTTATTATATTTTCTTATTATTTCTTACACACCGCCACTTGAGTCGAGTAACCTTATTGAAATCCATATGGGTACTTTGGTTCTGAGTGTTTTTCTCAATATCTAGGTTATAGAGGGAACACATATAGAACCACTCCCTCTTCCCTTCTCCCCCTTCACACTTAGTATGAGTTGTAATGGCTCACAGTGGGTGTATATATACGACCTATAACGATTTTAGGTTTTGATGTATATATATTCTTTTTGACATGATTGTGTGTATTTGGTGTGGATACATAGTGGGGGTTGTGCATTGTAGGAGGAGAGTATGATGTTTATGTCCTTGATGTTCACGATATCATACTGTGATGAGGATGTGATGTGTGGTTGTGATGTGGATATGGTTTTTTATGTGTTTGTGACATGTGTATGTGTGGATATATGGTTGTGAGATTATATGGAAGGGGTTGAAGCATAAGAAATATTCCATTAGAGTGTGAGAATGACCAGATTAGTGGGGAAGTGGATGTGGGGTAATTTATTAATATATATTCTTTTGATATTACACTTAAGATGGAGTTTGGAATTAGACACTCATGAAGATTGAATGGGATGATAGGTCAATAATATTTGTTAAAATTTTCATATGGAATAACATGGGAGACCATCTATGACACAAGTGATTATCCCCCCTGTGATTTAAATTGAGTAACTTGAGCTTACCAAAAATATTAGGCATGATGATATTGAATGTAAGGCAAAGACCTAGGAGTGGTAGATGTATCATTCTTGATTATTCTTGTGTTTGGACTGGGGTGATTTGAGGAAACTATAATGAATCTAAAGTAATTATATTTAACAAATTCCATATTGTAGAGATTATGAGAATCCTTTCTTTACTTATAGAGTTGGCTACTGGTTTTCATCCATATGTATTTTAGGTTGGTGAGGTATAAAAGGATGGACTAGTTGACCATAGAAGGGTTGACCCGATAGAGGAGGATGAGCCATAGAGGATGATGTCGTGCGAGTTTTACCATCTATGACACAAGTGATTATCCCCATGAACCCCTTTGTGTTTGGAAACTATGTTGATTTTGATGGAGGGGTATATCCTGGTTCTGTTGATTTCCAAATCTTTATTGGAAATGGTTAGGCTCTATTAATCTCTATTTTTATAAGGAAGTGGTTCTCTTATACTGTATTTGGAAGTCTTGTTTTGTGTAATTGAACCATAAATACTAATATTTGATATTCAAATAGTATGGAGATGAATAAAGATTTGATGGATTCTAATCGTTTGACAATAGAGTATGAGAACGGAGTGAAAGAGTTCATCAAGTTTACAAAGGATCACGCAAAGGATCCTTCTCAAATCCTTTCTCCATGTTTACGTTATTGTTATTCTATACTACTTAATCCAAAGGAGTTGGAAGAACATTTGATACGTCATGGAATAGATCGGAGTTATAAATGTTGGAATAAACACGGAGAAAAAGCGAATGTAGCTACTGGCTGGGATAAAACTGTGTTTTATGGATCATCAGATATGAATACAAACATGGATAATGAAGAAGACCATATGGATGATGTGATTACATATGTCAATGATGATGATGATCGTATTGAGTAAATGACAAAGACAATTGAATATGAACTCCGTGATTGCCCAAAAATTGTTTGAGAAGTTAAAGAGTTGTGCAAAGACGTCATTGTATGCTGGTTGCACTAAATATATAGCATTGTCAGCTGTACTGAAGTTGTATAAATTGAAAGATGGCAACGGATGGAGTGATGTCAGTTTTACGGAACTACTTGCTCTCTTGAATGACATGCTCCTGGAAGATAATGAGCTCCCAAGCCGGACATATGAATTTAAACGAATGCTATGCTCGATGGGTATGATTTATGAAAGAATACATGTCTGTCCGAAAGACTGTATATTGTTTCACAAGGAGAACAAATCACTTACAGAATTCCCAAAGTGTGGTGCTTCTCGATATAAGAAAGATGAATCCAATCCTACAAAAGTTGTATGGTACTTTCCAATCATTCCAAGGTTTAGGCATCTATATGGAAGTGAAGAAACTGCAAGACAATTGTCGTGGCATGCAGATAAAAGAAATAAAGATGGGAAATTATGTCATCTGTCCGACTCTCCTCAATGTAAGAAAACTAATCATGAGTATCCTGAATTTGGAAAAGATCTGAGGAACCTTAATCTTGTGTTATCTACAGATGGAGTGAATCCTTTTGGTTTTCAAACCAGCACTCATAGTATATGGCCTGTTATGTTGGTAAATTATAACTTTCCACCTTGGTTATGCATGAAGTGGAAATTCATCATGTTATCTATGCTTCTATCAGGACCAAAACAACCAGGTAACGATATTGATGTTTATATGGCTCCTTTGGTCAAGGATTTGAATTTATTGTGAGATTCAGTTGTTATGTTGTATGATGCTTATAAAAGTAAATACTTCATGTTGAGAGAAATGTTGTATGGGACAATAAATGATTTCCCTACTTATGTAAATTTGTCAGGATATAGCATTAAAGGAACTCAAGGGTGTCCTGTGTGCGAAGAAGATATAGAATCAATTAGGTTGAAACATTCATCGAAATCTATGTTTCTAGGACATTGCAGATTTCTACCTCATCGGCATAAGTACCGATCTTGGACAACATCATTCAATGGAAGTTCAGAACAATGCACAGCACCATCTCCACTAACAGGTGATCAACTGTTTGAGAAAGTAAAAGATGTGAACACTATTTTTGGCAAACCATTTTCGAAAAACCTTACAAAAATTGGTTGGAAAAAGAGATCAGTTTTTTTTTGAATTACTATACTGGAATTGTTTGTACGTCAGACATTTTCTTGATGTGATGCATGTGGAAAAAAATGTATGTGACAGTGTTATCGGAACATTTCTAAATGCCTCTAGAAAAACAAAGGATGGAATTAAGGAAAGGTTGGACGTGTTTGACATGGGAATACGAGAAGAGTTGGCTCCCATGAAGGGTGAAAATCTAATATTTCTTCCTCCAGCTGCTTATACTCTTTCTAGGGAGAGATATCAGTTTTGTAACTTCTTCAATGATGTAAAGGTTCCATAGGGGTATTCATCAAATATCAATAATATTGTGTCAATGAATGATTTGATGTTAAAAGGTTTGAAATCACATGACTGCCATGTTTTGATGAAAGATCTAATTCCTATATCTTTACATTGCATTTTGCCTAAGAATGTTCATCATACATTAACCAAACTTTGTTCCTTGTTCAAAGCTATATGTAGCAAAGTTTTAGACCCGGCGAAATTTCCAGCTATGGAAAAAGAAATTGTCATCATATTATGTGAATTAGAAATGTTCTTCCTGCTAACATTCTTTGATATGATGGTTCATTTGATGATTCACTTGGTGAGAGAGATTTGACTTTGTGGTCCTGTGCACTATATATGGATTTACCCCATTGAGCGGCATATGAAGATTTTGAAAGGGTATGTCAAAAATTGAAGTCAGCCAGAGGTTTGTATAGTAGAGCGATATATTGTTGAGGAAGCCATTGAATTTTTTACCAAATACTTATCTGATGTGGAAAGCATCGGTCTCCCGAAATCTCATTACACTGGATGCATTGAGGGTGAGGGAATTTCTAGAAGAGATGTTGTGACAATCAGTATTACTGATCGGGAGCAGGCCCACCTTTATGTTTTGCATAACAGTTGGGAGGTTTCTCCATATATTGAAACTCACAAAGAAATTCTTAGGCAGTTAAATCCATAAAGGGCTGAAAAATGTTTATCAAATACACATAATCACCAGTTTATAGGATGTTTTTGGGACCATATTTTTAAGGAGTTGGATGAAAATCCGAATTCAATTTCAGAACGACTTCGATGGCTAGCCACCAGACCAAGTGTGTATGTATTATCTTATAATAGATATGTAATTAATGGTTATACATTCTATACAGATGAACATGATGAATATATTATCATGAAAAATAGTGGAGTTACACTAGTGGCTGAAGTGATGCATGTTTCTGGTAGTAAGGAAAGAAATCCAATTTATGCAAATATGTCATACTTTGGAATTATCAAACAAATATGGGAGTTGGATTATATGACATTCTAATTGCTTATTTTTCAATTCAAATGTGTTGATAACAACAGTGGTGTTAAAATAGATGAATGGGGATTTGTGAAAGTTGATTTTAGTAAAGAAGGGTATAAAGATGAACAGTTTATAATGGCATCACAAGCGGTAAAAGTTTTTTATGTTCCAGATCCTGCAAACCAAAAGTGGTCGATTGTTCTGTTATCGTCCAAAACTACTGAAGGGTCTGATGAAAATTCAGTTGAGGACGATCCTTTCAGTGGTACATCACAATAATTTCGCAGAGGTCCCAATGTAGATGATGTTTTTTATGTTAGATGAGACAACAATTAAGGGATTTGGATAATCGATAGAGGTGTCAAATCCCTTCAGCCTTTGAAAAAAAGAAAGAGAGTTCAACAAACAGGTTATATTTTTTTGTAATATAGATCTTATTATCTCATGTTATTATCTTATCATTGTAGAATTTATGTAATCTAAATTAACTATTCAACCACTTTTGCAGATAATGACTTCTGCACGTTCTGGTGCTCCTAACCTTGAGGCTGAACAAGTCTCTCAAGCTGCTGCTGTTGCGGCTGCTACTGCTCCTGCTGCGGCTGCTCACAATGCAGAGCAACAACAAGTTTCTGAACCTGTTGTTGCTCCTAGTGTTGAGGTCCAATAACCATCAGAACATGTCATTGCTACCATTTCAAATGAACATATAGATGATGTTGGTATCGATGAAATGGTCGGGAATGAAGGACCGACGTCGTAGAAAACACATCTGCGTCGTAGTTTGACGGTGTTAGCCAAAGTTCTTAAGGCGAAAAGCAAAGCAATCAAATTTGATGTCGGATGGAATGTGTGGGGCCAACATGTAAATCCCAACAAGGCTATGTTTAGTAGTTACATTGGAGTTATCACTCAGCAACGCGTGCTGATTAACATAGATTCATGGCACCATGTTGTGTCTGGGCTGAAGGATGTGATCTGGGAAGAAATTACGGTAACATTATGATATTATTTCTTTAATTTACTAGAAAATAAAATAATGAAACAATATCTTACTCTTCTCAATATCTTGAAGAGTACATTTATAGTAGAAGATTCACACAAGGATTATGTACTAAGGATTTTAGGAAGGATTCATTGAGGTTTTCGCACTATTTTAACAAGATGTCACCTGAAAGATTACAAAGGTAAAATAAACTCGCACCCACCCATTGTCTACACTCACCTGATATCCCATGAAGCATGGGATGAATTTATTGGCCACCGTGGGGATGAGAAGTTTCAGGTACATTGTGGGTGATAATACGTTGTTTTAGGATATGTGTATTCATCACTTTGATTGTCAATATTTCATTTATGAAATAGAAACTCTGTATTGAAAATAAGTAATGTGCATCAAAACCAACATACCCCTATCGTAAAGAAAATATGGGGTACGCTTCACTAGAAAAGAAAATGGTACGTATTTTAAATTTACAGTAATATTTTTAGGTTCCAATAAACAACATCATAATTATCTTTCTATATTTATATGTAGATTGATGAGTCTAAAACCAAATACACTTCCATCCCATGTCATGTGCTATGGAAGGAGGCATGTGTGAATAAGGAAGGTAAGCTAGTAGATGAGAACACACAAAAATTGTAGGAAATATGTGTAATTATGACACGATGATAAAAAAATTTGTTTTAAATTTCTATTACATAAAAATAATTAGTTATTTTCCTATATCCAATAGTCACAGGAATCAGCTACTCCTGTAGCAGATGCAGACCTATTATTGATGTCTTTGAAGCAGCCAGAACAACATGATCGTGTCAGAGGTGCGGGGTTTGGGGGGACACCCCGAGTATATTTTGAGAAGAAAAAAATAGATGATAGAGATGAAAAATTGAAACAAATGAGCAAAAGACTAGCAACTCTTGAAGAACGATTGCAATGGCAGGGAGAGTTGCTAGCAACTTTTATGGGTGGGAAGCAATGAGAAGACACAACTTAGGAACAACTAGCGCGTGAAGAACCTGCCCCACCCCAACCAGCTTTGAGGAAAGTCATTCCCCTCAAAGAGTTGTCTTAGTCGTGGTAATAAATATTCTAATAATTGTTCCAATGAAATGTGAATCAGACAAACACTGATACTTTTCTGGTACTAATCTTCTACAGGGTGATAATGATTGTGATTTATATCTTTCAATACCCACCTATCACCTTGTAGCGAGGGCTATGGTGTTCAACATCCCAGATGACACACTGCATGATATACCACTTCTGAAAGATCATCTAAAAGTGATGATTATTGTAGCTCATGAGCCAAATGCAGAGCTACCTATTCCACTTGATGAAGATGATATTCATACGGTCGAAAAGGCTATTGGGGCATTCATTGCATGGATGTCACAACTTGTAAGAGTATATGCAGACAAAGAGGTATTTATTTCCTTTTTTTCATGCTAAACCTTTAACAATTAATGAAAAAATGGTCTAAACCAATGAATGTTATTATAGATGGAGAAAGGGAAGGGGGTGACAAACATCAGTTCAAAACCATCTAAAGGATCGACCAAACGATCCCAAGGAGCTACTAAAAGAACAATAACACCACCTTTTCTATATCCACAATTACTAGCATTGAAGACTCATGTGGATACGAAGCTAAGAGGTGGTAGTAGTCATATAGTGGTTTTCGAAAAGAATATATATGGAGAGGAAAGTCAAGATTTTGTTGCTGCTGAAAATGTAAATGAGATCCTTGAAAACGGTTGTCTAGGAATCACGGTTGTAAATATATATATATGAGGTATGTTTTCATGAATTGATTTTCTAAAATCTGATCTAATGTGAAAATTATGACTAATTGAATTTTATATTATAGACATACTTATATATAAAAAACAGTTGAAGGAATTTTCCAATGAGCCAAAATTCGGACTCATTAGTCCTCATACCACATCAACACATCTAACAAAATTAGAGCCATCAAAAAAGAATGAAATAGTGAACAGCTTGCTGAAAACATTTGAAAGCAAGATTACAGATGACAAACTCTTCTTAATACCAACCATGCAGGGGTAAAACTCTACGATTAAAGCATATCATTTATATTTTCACTTTTTTTATTACTTATTCCTTTTTTTGTTTTTAAGAAACATTGGATGCTAATTTCAATGAACTTGGATACTCCAAAGATTTATTTTCTGGATTCAAAGCAAGGATATCCATCAAACCGACCACATATGATAGAGTTTGTGAATCTGTAAGACACTACATCCTAAATTTTAGGTCTAAACATCAAGTAATATAATTTATATTATCTTTTACTGAGGATTCTTTTATAATAGGGTGGTGTATCATTATCGTCTAAAAAAGGAATGAGGATAGGGGCTAAGCATAAGGAGGCGAGCAAGTACTACATCTGGACAAATATCAGGGTATATATAATAAAATTTCACTATCCAAACACATATCAACACAAGTTACTTATTCTCCTAATGATTAATTTTTTTCAGTGTCCAAAACAAACAAACGATAATGATTTCAGTTATTATGTTTGTAAATTTATGAAATAGATTGTTTTTCATCAACAAACTATCATCCCTAAAGAGGTATTTTCAAAAACAACTACTATTTCATTTAATTTATTTATTAATTCTTTTTCATATATTTTGCAGTACTACTCTGACTGCTGAAAAACCTCATACTCAAAAGACGATATATATTTGTTCAGAAACAAGTGGGTTGCATACTTGATGGAAGATTGTAAACAAATAGCATGAAGATCTAACTTGGGGATGTGTATAATTGGTGGTCATTTTTGAGAGGGGTTAAGGGGATCAAAAGATGAAACATTGTTGTATGTAAATGTTCATAGGAAAATTATAATTTTTATTAAATAAAAAATCCTTTCTACAAAGATTAATTTTCCCATTTTAACAGATGATATGCACCAGCAACATGCAACAATGACGAACCACTCAAAGTGTTTCTCTTTTGTTTAAAATGGGCAGATTTTTAAGTGAAAACAACAACTGACGTATGGGAATCTGACCAAATTCATTCATATTGTGTTTATCCTTTAGGATAAAGATCCATGGGAGTGTTCGGGATGTGTATGATTCAACCTCGCCTCAATCTGAGGCACGGTGTGGCCGGTATCACTCCAATTGTCTCTCTTTTTTTTTTAAATGGACAGAATTTTAAGTGAAAACAACAAATGACGTACGAAAATCCGACCAAACGCATTCATATTGTGTGGATACTTTATGATAATGATCCATGGGTGAATTTGTGACGTGTAAGAGTCAACCCTGACTCAATATGAGCCACGATGTGGCCGGTATCACTCAAAGTGTCTGTCTTTTGTTTAAAATGGACAGAATTTTAAGTGAAAACAACAACTGACGTACGCAAATCTGACCAAACACATTTGTATTGTGTTGATCCTTTAGGAGAACAATCTATGGGTCCTTTTTGACATGTATGAGTCAACCACACCTCAATATGAGGCATGTTGTGGCCGGTATCACTCAAAGTGTTTCTCTTTTGTTTAAAATGGACAGATTTTTAAGTGAAAACAACAACTGGCGTATGGAAATCCAACAAAATGCATTAATATTATGTTGATATTTTATGAGAAAAATACATGGGTGAATTGGGGATGTGTAAGAGTCAACCCCGCCTCAATCAGAGGCACGGTGTGGCTGGTATCACTCAAAGTGTCTGTCTTTTGTTTAAAATGGACACAATTTTAAGTGAAAACAACAACTGACCTATGAAAATCTGACCAAACACATTCAGATTGTGTTGATAATTTAAGATAACGATACATGGGTAATTTTTGATGTGTAAGAGTCAACCCCTCCTCAATCTGAGGCACGGTGTGGCCGGTATTAGTCAAAGTGTCTCTCTTTTGTTTAAAATGGACACAATTTTAAGTGAAAACAACAACTGACTTATGAAAATCTAACCAAACGCATTCAGATTGTGTTTATCCTTTAATAGAATGATCAATGGGTCCTTTTTATTTTTATGAGTCAAACCTACCTCAATCAGAGGCAAGGTGTGGCCGGTATCACTCAAAGGGTCTCTCTTTTGTTTAAAATGGACAAAATTTTAAGTGAAAACAACAACTGATGTACGAAAATCCAACCAAATGCATTCATATTGGGTTAATCCTTTAGGATAACGATCCATGAGTCCTTTATAATGTGTAATAGTCAATCCTGCCTCAATCTGATGCATGGTGTGGCCGGTATCACTCAAAGTGTCTCTCTTTTGTTTAAAATGGATAGAATTTTAAGTGAAAACAACAATTGACGTACGTAAATCCATCCAAACACATTCGTATTGTATTGATACTTTAGAATAACGATACATGGGTTCATTGGTGATGTGTAAGAGTCAATACCAACTCAATATAAGGCATGGTATGGCCAGTATCACTCAAAGTGTCTGTCTTTTGTTTAAAATGGACAGAATTTTAAGTGAAAACAACAACTGACATGCACAAATATGACTAAACACATTCGGATTGTGTTTATCCTTTAGTATAACGATCCATGGGTCCTTTGTGATGTTTAAAAGTCAACCCCACCTCAATAATAGGCACGGTGTGGCTGGTATCACTCAAAGTGGCTGTCTTTTGTTTAAAATGGACACAATTTTAAGTGAAAACAACAACTGACCTATGAAAATCCAACCAAGCGCATTCGGATTGTGTTGATACTTCAAGAAAACAATACATGGGTCCTTTTTGACATTTAAAATTCCACCCCACCTCAATATGAGGTATGGTGTGTCCGGTATCACTCAAAGTGTCTCTCTTTTGTTTAAAATGGACACAATTTTAAGTGAAAACAACAACTGACCTAGAAAAATATGAACAAATTCATTTGTATTGTGTTGATACTTTAAGAGAACTATCCATGGGTCCTTTTCACATTTAAGAGTCAACCCCGCCTTAATCTGAGGCACGGTGTGGCCGGTATCACTCAAAAGGTCTCTATTTTGTTTAAAATGGACATAATTTAAAGTGAAAACAACAAATGACGTATGCAAATCTGACCAAACGCATTAAGATTGTGTTTATATTTTAGTAGAACAATCCATGGGTCCTCTTTGATATGTACGAGTCAACCCCACCTTAATCTGAGGCACAGTGTTGCCGGTATCACTGAAAGTGTCTCTCTTTTGTTTAAAATGGATAGAATTTTAAGTAAAAACAACAACTGACGTACGCAAATCTAACCAAACACATTCGGATTGTATTGATCCTTTAGTATAAAGATCCATGGGTGTTTTGGTGATGTGTAAGAGTCAACCCTGACTCAATATGAGGCACGGTGTGGCCGGTATCACTCAAAGTGTCTGTCTTTTGTTTAAAATGGACAGAATTTTAAGTGAAAACAACAACTGGCGTATGAAAATCCGACCAAATGTATTTTTATTGTTTTGATACTTTATTATAATTATCCATGGGTACTTTTTGGCATGTATGATTCAACCCCTCCTCAATCTGATGCACAGCGTGGCCTATATCACTCAAAGTGTCTTTCATTTGTTTAAAATGGACACAATTTTAAGTGAAAACAACAACTGACCTACGAAAATCTGACTAAATGCATTCAGATTGTATTGATACTTTAATAGAACGATCCATTGGTCCTTTTTGACATGTAAAAGTCAACCTTGCCTCAATTTGAGGCACAGTGTGGCTGGTATCACTAAAAGTGTTTCTCTTTTGTTTCAAATAGACAGATTTTTAAGTGAAAACAACAACTGACGTACAGAAATCAGACCAAATGCATTTGGATTGTGTTGATCCAATAGTATAATGATCCATGGGTGCGTTGGGGATGTGTATGATTCAACCCTGCCTCAATCTGAGGCACGGTGTGGCCGGTATCACTCAAAGTGTCTGTCTTTTGTTTAAAATGGACATAATTTTAAGTGAAAACAACAATTGACCTATGAAAATCTGACCAAACGCATTTTTATTGTGTTTATACTTTAATAGAACGATCCATGGGTCCTTTTTGAAATTTAAGATTCAACCCCGCCTCAATCTGAGGCACGTTGTGGCTGGTATCACTCAAAGTGTCTCTCTTTTGTTTAAAATGGACACAATTTTAAGTGAAAACAACAACTGGCCTATGAAAATCTGACCAAATGCATTAGGATTGTGTTTATACTTTAAGAGAACGATCCATGGGTCCTTTTTGAGTTGTAAGAGTCAACCCCGCCTCAATCCAAGGCACGATGTGGCCGGTATCACTCAAAGGGCCTCTCTTTTGTTTAAAATGTATAGAATTTTAAGTGAAAACAACAACTGACGTACGAAAATCTGACCAAACACATTTGGATTGTGTTTATTATTTAGGAGAACAATCTATGGGTCAATTTTGATGTGTATGAGTCAACACAGCCTCAATCTAAGGCACGGTGTGGCCGATATCACTCAACGTGTCTCTCTTTTGTTTAAAATGGGCAGAATTTTAAGTGAAAACAACAACTGACATATGGAAATCTGACCAAACGCATTTTTATTGTATTGATACTTTATGTGAACAATCCATGGGTGCATTGGTGACATGTACGAGTCAACCCCGATTCAATCTGAGGCACGGTGTGGCTGGTATCACTCAAAGTGTCTGTCTTTTGTTTAAAATGGACCGAATTTTAAGTGAAAACAACAACTGACGTACGCAAATCTGACCAAACGAATTTGGATTATGTTGATCCTTTAGGATAACTATACATGGGTCATTTTTGATGTGTATGAGTCAACTCCACCTCAATCTTGGGCACAGTGTGGCTGGTATCACTCAAAGTGTTTGTCTTTTGTTTAAAATGGACATAATTTTAAGTGAAAACAACAATTGACCTATGAAAATCTAACCAAATGCATTTTTATTGTGTCGATCCTTTAATATAACTATCCATGGGTCCTTTTTGACGTGTAATAGTTAACCTCGCCTCAATTCGAGGCACGGTGTGGCCGGTATCACTCAAAGTGTCTGTGTTTTGTTTAAAATGGACACAATTTTAAGTGAAAACAACAACTGACCTACGAAAATACAACCAAACACATTTGGATTGTGTTTATAATTTAATATAACTATCCATGGGTCATTTTTGATTTTTAAAAGTCAAACCCGCCTCAATATGAGTCACGGTGTGGCCAGTATCACTCAAAGGGTCTCCCTTTTGTTTAAAATGCACAAAATTTTTCAGTGAAAACAACAACTGACGTATGTAAATATGACAAAAAACATTTGTATTGTGTTGATCCTTTAAAATAACTATCCATGGGTCCTTTTTGACATGTAAGAGTCAATCATTCCTCAATCGGAGGCACGGTGTGGCCGGTATCACTCAAAGTGTCTCTCTTTTGTTTAAAATGGACAGAATTTTAAGTTAAAACAACAACTAACGTACGTAAATCTGAAACAATTAATTCGTATTGTGTAGATCCTTTAGGATAACGATCCATGGGTTCATTTGGGATGTGTATGAGTCAACCCTGCCTCAATCTGAGTCACGGTGTGGTCGGTATCACTCAAAGTGTCTGTCTTTTGTTTAAAATGGACACAATTTTAAGTGAGAACAACAACTGACCTACAAAAATCCAACCAAATGCATTTGGATTGTGTTGATACTTTAAGATAAGGATCCATGGTTCCTTTGTGACGTTTATGAGTCAACCCCACCTCAATACGAGGCACAGTGTGGCCGGTATTACTCAAAGTGTCTCTCTTTTGTTTAAAATGGACACAATTTTAAGTAAAAACAACAACTGACCTATGAAAATCTGACCAAACGCATTCATATTGTGTTGATCCTTTAAGAGAAATATCCATGGGTCATTTTTGACGTGTATGAGTCAAACTTGCCTCAATCCAAGGCATGTTGTGGCCAGTATCACTCAAAGGGTCTCTCTTTTGTTTAAAATGGACAGAATTTTAAGTGAAAACAACAACTGACGTATGAAAATCCAACCAAACGCATTCGGATTGTGTTGATCCTTTATTAGAACAACCCATGGGTCCTTTGAGACATGTACGAGTCAACCCAGTCTCAATCTGAGGCACGGTGTGCCCCCCCCCACCACCTGGACACCTCCCCCACCCCCCTGGACACCCCCACCCCCACCCCCTTGGACACCACCCCACCCCCCTTGGACAGCCCCACCAACCCCCTGGATCGCCCCCCACTCCCCCTGGACACCAACCCACCCCCTGGAAACCCTCCACCCCTATGGAAACCCCCCACCCCTCTGGACACCCCCCACCCCCTAGAAAGCCCCCTCAACCCCCTGGACACCCCCACCCCCTGGACACGCCCATGGACAGTCCCCCCCCCACCTCAGATAGCCCCCCAACCCCCCCAACCCCCCCCCCCCCACCCCCTGGACAACCACCACCCCCTGGACGGCACCCCCACCCCTCCTAGACACCACCCCACCACCTGGACACCCCCCCCCACCCATGGACGGCCATCCCCCACCCTCCCAGACACCACCCCACCCCCCTTGGACAGCCCCACCAACCCCCTGGACCGTCCCCCACCCCCCAAACACCCCCACCCCTTTGAAAGCCCCCCCCCCCGACACCTTGGACACCAGCCCCCCCCCCCCCTGGACACCCCATAGACACCCCCCCACCTGGACACCCCCCTCCTTGGACACCACCCCACCCCCCTTAGACAGCCCCCCCCCCATAGACACCCCTATCCCCCCGGACACCCCCATCTCACCCTCCTGAACACCACCCCACCCCCCTTGGACATCCCCACCAACCCCCTGGACCAGCGCCCACCCCCCAGACACCCCCCCCCCCACCCCCTAGAAAGCCCCCCCCCCCCCCCCCCGACACCCTGGACACCAGTGCACCCCCCTGGACACCCCATAGACACCCCACCCCCCTCCTTGGACACCACCCCACCCCCCTTGGACAGCCCCTGAACCTCCAGAACTGCCCCCCCACCCCCACCCCCACCCCCTTGGACACCCCCACCCCCCTGGACACCCCCATCCCCTAGGACAAACCCATCCCACCCTCCTGGACACCACCCCACCCCCCTTGGATAGCCCCACCAACCTCCTGGACCGCCCCCACCCCCCGGACACCCCACACCCCCCCCCCCCCCCCCGACACCCTGGACACTATCCCACCCCCCTGGACACCCCCATGGACACCCCCCCCCCCTCACCTGAACACCCCCCCTCCTAGACACCACCCCACCACCTACACACCCCCACCCCCCCCCCTGGACACCCCCACCCTCCTTGTACAGCCCCCCAACCTCCTGGACCCCCCCCCCCCACCCCCTGGACACCCCTATCCCCCCGGACACCCCCATCGCCCCGGACACCCCCTACCCCCCCTTGGACAGCCACCCCAAACCCCTGAACAGCCCCCCCAACCCCCTGAATTTTGAATTGAATTCTTTATGTATTTAATTAACTTATGAATTATGTGTTAATGGTGTATGGGTATACTTGGTGGACCTAACATCTCTAGTATTTCTCCCTCAACCCATATTACTTACATAAATCATCCATGAACCTTGAAAAAGAGTGTATATAATATTTCCATGGCCATGTTATCAATTCATAAGGTATTCAACCCACCAACTAAAGGAATCTCTTTATTTCAAGAAAGGAGCTCCAATCCCTGTGATCCCTAGAAACACCATATTAGAGCCTAGCACCTCGGTGTGTTTTAAGTCATTCCTTGCATGTCTTCACCATATACCATGGTTTTTGATTTCAAGTCGAAGCTTAAATATCGTAAATTACATCACACTAAAGGTCCAAGATTAAAGACCCTAAATTACAGCTCACTAAAGGTCTAAGCTCAAAGAACCTAAATTATAGCACACCAAAGGTCTAAGATCAATGACCCTAAATTATAACACACCAAAGGTCCGATCTCAAAGACCCCAAATTATAACACACCAAAGTTCCAAGCTCAAAGACCCTAAATTACAGCACACCAAAGGTCCAAGATCAAAGACACAGCACGCCAAAGGTCAAAGATCAAACACCGTAAACTGTAGGACAACAATACTCTAGCTTGCAAGTCCTTCAAATAGTAAGAGACATGATACTATCCAAGATGAAAGCCCGATAAGGGAATACTTGGAAAAATATGAGTCTCCACTCATTAGACATGAACTTTGTGTGATCCAGGCGATATTGAGAATTTATAAAATGTAATAGGTATAGAAACTTGTCAGGTCAAAAACCTGTAAGAAGGAAAAATGATCAAAATCCAAGTCCTTTCCTGCTAAGTCTTACTCCATGTGAAGATTAGTAACAATTTAGGGTAAGTAAAATAAAAATATACAAAAAATGTGGGACCCATCATATGACCTTAGAAAAAATCAATCCATGCCCACTAAGTCCCCTGACTTAGGGAAAAGTTAGAGCATTTGGGAAGGATACCATGCCCAAATTGTCTTTATAAATAAAATGATATCAGGTCTACTAGAGTAGGTGAATAAATGAAGAATTTCATGTCAATGGTCATTCATGAAAATTTCTAAAGGAGTATCATGTTGAAGGTCAAGCACTCAAATATAGGTGATTGGATCTTTTTGGTATTACACGCAAAGGACGGATATCATGGATGATCCAAGAAATATCTCCTCATGAACATAGATCTCTACCCGGTATTTCATCACCAAATAGTGATATCCCCCCTTCTACGTATGATCTAGATCTATGTAAGGACATTAATCATAGAGTTTTCTATCTGTGAACCTATGTTCCCTATGCATGAGTTTGATTTGCATGGAGGTATATTTCATAACTATGTATGGCTTGATTCTCATCCTTATGGGATAAGTTGTGACATCCAAGTACCTTAATTTGGATCAATCCACAACTTCCATCTCACCTAATCCCAATTTCATTCTAGAATTCATACCCATTCCAATTTCAGGGTATCCATGACCCAAGTCAATGACACTTCCAATATAGGATTCATCCAAACATTTTTGTCCATAAGTAACATCTTCAATACACATGATAGTTCCTCAGTCAACACTCTTGAAAAATCCTCCCATGAGGCTCAAACATCATAGCCCATAATATATTCAGTTATTCAACAAAGTGATCTACATTTATCTTAGAATCATATTCTTTTCATTCTGAATGAATCTCGTTCTAAGGGGGCATTTTTTTGGAACCCATAATTGTGCATTTTAAACTTTGTTGTCAAATATTTGAGGAGTGAGGAGACCATGAAAAACATTGAAGTAATTTTCATGGATAACTTAGAAATGAAATACAATAAGTATTGGGATTTGTTTTAAGGGGATATACCTTAGGCTCTTTTCACCCATATTATAATTTTATTCTAAGATTTGAACACTTTCCTTTTCCAAAAAAAATATGGCTATAACACTATCTAGCCAATCTAGGCTCAACCAGAGGCACATGTGGGGCCATGGAAAGATACACCCAATGGGAGCTAGCTCTTTCTAACTAGTGGAACATGAGGGGGAGCATAGCTCCTATAAGAGGTAGGAGGGCCCATGTATAGGGCCTGATGTACGCGATCCTGAAGGTGCTCATAGTCCAATCCAGAAGCTTGGTGGGTTGAAGTCTAGGTGTAAGTGATGTGTGTAGTATGGGTGTCAACCCCATTTCTGATTTTATTAAGTAGAGGTCGCATCCCAGATTATATAATGGAGGAAAGAAAGGAAAACATTTCGATGTGTGATGGGATATTTTCATGGTAATCAAATTTGGATTGTCCAATCATGCCTCTCAATGATCTAAATTTTATTCTTTAATCTCATCCATAACAAACCTAAAAAATCATCTTACACCTCAAAATGTTCAACTAAGTCAATATCATTTAGCATATGACCTCCATCATTAACCTCCCACTCACCTATCACCCTCCGACAGCCACTGGTTCGACATGGAATGATGTCGCTCATGTGATCACTTGATGATCACCATGGTCATCACCTCCATACTTTGTTGATAGTAGAGTGAACTATAGAAATCTAGAACTAGAAACCATTAGACTCCATTAATGAACTCTAGTGTCCTTATTCAAGATCCCCTATCAGCAATCGAAACCATTGTAAGATCATCCTTTGATCATGATACTGAAGTGAAAAAAATGATAGGGTCTTCATGATTAGTTTATGAACACAAGCCCTTCCACCTCCTCAATTATTTTCATCCAATTTAAATTATATTTTTGATATAATGTTACATCACTAAGTGGTTGAGGATCACACAAAGATGCTCACAACTGCATGATATCGATCTGGAAAAATCTCTATAGCCTCATCTGGCACACGCGGCATCCTCCCTGTGAAAATTGGCATCAAACTTAGCCTACTGAGGCCTATATAAAACCTACTCCCACCAAGGAAAAGTATAAAAAATTATAGTAGAGGGATCTCTAAAAAATAATGAAGTCAGTGGAGCAAAGCACACCAGTCGCCACCCTAGAGAATCCCCCCTCAGGTGATTGTGAGAACATGTCTCATGGTCTTTTGAATATCAGTAGATCGCATGAAGAACTGATCATGATACAATTCCTGACTCATATGAAGTGTTTACGTAATCTTTTTATTCCCCATTGGGTTCGTAACTTCACCATTCAGGGAATTCAGTTGTGCTAACAATCCTAGTGTGCACTCTACTTCACTCGTTCACAAGAATTTCTATAGGACCATCATTCGGGTCACATGAATACCATGATACCCCTAGCTCTAATCACTTTAATATAGCCTTGGACATGTCTTCCTCTATATATAGCACCCCCAAAAAATATTGGCAGGGTCTTATAGTTCATCGTATGACCCAATTGAGGTTATGCGATTGTAGACTTGTGATGCCAAATCCGGTGTCCAAATACATACACAAATAGACATACTCCTTAAGGTGTTGTGAACCCTCATCTTGGTAGTGCTCCTCCACTTGGCCTCATGGTGTATACTGAAGGACTTTCATGAAGTTTCCCAGTCAAGATCCAAGTATCACTGAGAGGGATAGGGGGAGAATCAGTGATATATTTTTATTTTATGTTTCCTTCTCCTCCTATTAAAGAGTTCTTTACTTACTGAACATAATCAAAACTCACATCCATACAAGGTTCACCACTCAAGAAGAGTAGCTACATCCTTGGTATGGTATGGAAATAATCCAGTACCACACAATCTAGTAGAAAAAAATCATTTGATGTGGAATAAAATGAGTAGGATATACCCTTTCACTCAAGTAGCACTTGGAAAAAATCATCAAGTACCTGTGCACCCTCTTAGCACAAGTAGGGCAATAAAAATTTTATGTGCTTCTTAATGAACATTAAAAAATATGATCTCTCAAAATAGTTCTTCTCTTTCCTACCCAGAAGCTGGTAAGAACTACCTTGCACACAACTTACTGCTTATTCTGAACTCAAATATTTTATCCACCCTTCTAGTTGTCTTGTGTGAAACTTTTATGCCTCATGTGAAATATTTGACTTTTTTCATGAAAAACCTCTTTCACACAACTTCAATCATGCACACAGCTCTCTTCTTACATGCAAATTATCCTTCTTATGTGAAACTCTATTTATTTCACGCAAATCCCTTTAAATAAAATTTTTTCCTTATATCGGAGATTGAGATTTCTCTAAGTGTTGAGATTATCAAATGATAGGGGGTCACATATTATTTATAATAATATCTGACCCCACGTGAAAAAACCCAGACACATTGTGCAAGTTACTGATGCGTCGCACAAAAACCCATTTGAAATCTCATTGGTTGCATAAGTATCTTTCATTCCAACCTCATCTTTTGCGCACTTCTTGAATATTTCACGCACATTATGCCTTTTCCATTTTTTGATGTTCTGACCGTGAATCATTCCTTGCACGCAACATTCCAAACTCCCTTCAAACATGCGTGCAACATCCTTTTCCAAAATCACATTTCTCCATATCTTGATTTTTAGCCCCAAAAATTTTGGAAACACTAGAAAACATCACCACCTTAAAATATGATTTGGAAAGACCAAACATGCAGATTGATAGTATCTTTTCTCCCCCTTTCCTTCATAAATATACCTCACAAGTTATCCAAACTACTTATGATATTTTTGAAATATAGACCAGTAAAGCATCATCAGATTTACCATGGAAAGTATTGTAACTTCCCTATCTTCCCTTATCCACTTATTAAAAGTGAATTGATTTCCTTTCTTCTCAAACTTCCTTGAAAACAAAAGAAAATACATGAAAAATATAATCTTCATTATCATCTCAATACTAACAGTCTCCCCCTTTGGATTTTTTTTCAACCAAGATTCATAAATCACTAAACTTTGAAACCTCAAGAAATAGATTTTTTATCAATAATTCTAAGCCTGCATGAGCTAACTCATTGTAGGAAACAATAATTATTGAAATAAAGACCATGTTTTCCAAAAACAGTTACTATGAAACCACATCAACTTTCCTCCTCATCCTTCTTCAAAATTCTTCCTCAGCTTTCTCCACTTTTTAAACATTCCTGGAACACAAAAAATTTATTTCATACAACCACTCAAACAAATGGCTAGAATAGTTCACACACTTACATGCTGGATTCACAGCTTACCCATAACTCCCCCTTTATTCATGCCCATTAGGATAGATTTATGAAATAATTATCCCCCTTAACAACAATATCCAAAGTTAAGATGAGAGAGGGGACAGAAACACATACCTCAACCATGATGAGAAGGAGGTTGGACTCCCATGTTCAACCTCAATTTAGAAAATGGCTTCTTTGGTAAGTGTTTTGTGAAAATTTCAACAACTTGTTCATATGTAGGAACATACTCCAACTTCAACTCATTCTTCTCCATGTGATCTTTGATGAAGTGGTACTTGATGTCAATATTATTCGAATGATAATGTTGTATCGGATTCTATGTAATATTGATTTCACTTTGATTGTACCAACCCAATATTAAGGGTAACTTTACATCAAAAAATAGATCTTACAACTGAGTCTTATTACACATAAGTTAGGTAGAATCTTGAGTGGCAGAAACATACTCAGCTTCAGTTGTTCCAAGAGTCACCGAATTTTGTTTCATTGTATACCAACTAACACAAATTTTCCCCAAAAAGAGAACTCCACCAGATATAGATCTTATATCATTAACATTTCCTGCCAAATCAGTATTTGAATACCTAAACAGATAAATATTTTCTGAGACATCACACCTGATTCCAAAAAATTTTGTTCCTTTGATATGTCTAAAATTCTTTTCTATAAATTAAATGTGATTCTTTAGGAGCACTCTAAAATCTTTCACATAAGGTAACATCATAGATGATGTTGGGTCTTGACGCAGTCAAATATAAAAAACTTCCAATTAGCTTTAAAAACTCTTTCTAATCAACTTCCTTACCTTCTATATCTTTAAACAACTTAGTTCCCACTGAAATCAGTGTGGAAACTGGTTTTGAATTTCCCATTACAAAATTCATCAGAAGTTCCTTAGCATAATTTTCTTGAGAAAGAATAATGTGGTTCCTCTTTTGAAAAATTTTCAACCCAATAAAGTATTTCATTTCTCCTAGGATGGACATATCAAATGACTTCTTTATCTCCTCATAAAAACTTTCACATGATCTTTCATCATTTCTAGAAAAGATAATTTCATTGACATAAACCATTTTCATGAGAGGAAACTCCTGACATTCCTTGATGTAAAGGATTTTGTCAACTCTACCTTTCTTGAAATTCATATTCTTAAAGAAAGAATCCAATTTAGAATACCATTCCCCCATAGCCTATTTTGTCCCATAAAAAGACTTCTTCAAATTGTACACATAACTTTTATCCTTCCTAATAACAAATACACCAGGTTGATCAATGTAAACTTCCTCGTCAAGATCACCATTCAGGAATGAGGATTTTACATCCATTTGAAAGATTTTTTAACATCATTGTGCAATAATAACAAGAAAGATTCTGATTATTTCTAACCTTTCCATTGGAGAAAAGGTTTCATAAAAGTCAATGCCTTCAATTTTTGAATTCCCTATGTAAACCAATGTTTCTTTGTTTCTTATCACTTAACCTTCTTCATTCAACTTGTTTCGAAAAGCCCACTTTGTACCAATAATGTTCTTGTTGTCTGACTTGGGTAAAACATCCCAAGTATTGTTCTTATATATTTGGTCAAGATATTTATTCATAGTCTGAACCCATTCTGGATGCTCAAACGCTTCATTCACATCATTTGTATATACTTTTAAATACAAAGAAGTGTGTATCACAACTTTTGACGTTATTCTTGTTTGAACCTTCTGATGTTGATCACTAATAATGTTCTAAGATTCCACTTGCTTCATCATCCTAGGATGAGCTAATGGAACTTATTCCTCATAACTTGAAATTATTGAGTCTGATTCTTCTTATTGAGTAGGATTACCACTGTCAACATCATTGTCAGAATTGTTAACAAAAAATTCCTTATCCTTCTCATCTGCCACATCATCATAAGACTTATTTTCTTTCTCAATATTTTCAACAACTTTCACATCAGTAGAATCAATAATTACCCTTGTTTCATTGTTGAAACATCTATATCCTCCTCCTTCTGGTTTATAGATAAGAAAAATTCCATCATCTCCTCTTTGATCAAACTTACCAAGGTTTCCACCTTTCTTCTTTATAATGCATGAACTCCCAAAACCTCTTAAGTGTTTTAGACTTGGAGTTTTTCCATAGAAAATTTCATATGGAGTCGTATCTGAATTTTTCCTATAGAAACATCAGTTCTGAATATAATCAGTAGTGCTCATGGCTTGCCTCTAATAATAATGAGAAATACTATGTTTAGGTAACATAGTTCTCCCCATTTCTACCAGACTTCTATTATTTCTTTCAAAAACCCCATTTTGTTGAGGTGTATATGGTGAACTAAACTCATTCTGAATTCCATGATTCTCAAGATAACTTTCAAAATATTCATTCTTATACTCTCCACCATTATCAGTTTTTAACTTCTTTGCTGAATACTCACATTCCTTCTCTGCTTTTCTCCTGAAACTCTTAAACATTTTTAGAGCATCTGACTTATGTTTCATATACATATCACAAGTAATGTTATTAAAGTCATCAATTAAATTAATGAAGTATTTATCTCCATTTAATAATTTATTTATCATTGGTCCACAGATATCAAAATATATAAGTTCTAAGGTTCATTTTGAATGAATGTCAACTCTTTTATGCATAGAGTTTTTAATCTTCCCTTTTTCTCAAATAGTGCATCACCAATATATTCTCATTGATAAATCAGGCATATCTCAGACACTGTCTCACATTGATAACTTGCACATGTTTCTATAACACATATGTATCATTATTTTATGCCATAACTGATTTTCATCCACCATACCCATGTAACAAGAGTTCTGTACTTCACCAACTTGGAACAAGTTCTATTTTTTACATTGGCTTCTTGTAACTACCTTTCCATCATTTTCACTTTTCATAAAAAACCCATATTTTATGAAGATAAATTTTTTTACCTCATCACAGAGTTATGAAACACTCAGCAGATTGTGTTTCAACCCATCTATATATAATGTTTTCCTAGATTTCATTTTTTTCTTTCTTGATGATGGTCGATCCAACACCTTTGATCCTCAGAGATTAATCATTTAAAAATTTCATTGTTCCTTCTTTTAATTATTTCACATTCTTCAGAAACTTTAATTCTCCTATCATATGAGAAGAACACCCACTATCAATAATTCATGGATGTTCTCCTTTTGTATCTTTCAAATTGTTTTCAACAACAAGAGCTTTATGTTCTTCATTTTAATTCTACACCTTCAACTTCTAAGATTTGTTAAGAACCTTTTGTTTTGATGGAAACAAAACAATACATAACTTAGCAAGATGTCCAGGTTGTTCACATATTTCAAAAATAGTTTCTAATGGTTGGAACCTATTTTCAACTTTCACACCATCCTTATCAGATTTATTTTAAACTTACTTCTCATACTTCTTATTTTGATATGATTGACTCCCTCTCAAACATTCTATTCCATAACTTGTGTAATAGTAGTAATGTTGTTGTTTTAATCAATACATATTTTCCATGTGTCTGAATCCAAAAAAATACCAACAGTAGACATAGAATGAATATTTTCCTCTGAAACTTTCATACTGATTAGAATTGTGAACATGCTTCTCAACAGTCTTCTTAACAAAAATCCGCTGACTATCAGCCTTCCTGTTTTAAATCATAACTTTATTCTTCAACTTAGATTTCTGTTTAGACTTATTAGAACCAGAAGTAGTAGAAATATTTCTGGACTCAAGATTTTTTGGAGCTTCTAATTTTTTGACATTGATAACTTTGGCCACATACAGAGCCTTTCAATCTTTGTTCTTATCAAAACCAGATTCATCTTTATTCTCAACCTTTGAAGGTAAATTTTTTTGATACATATTTGTTTCATTCTTACTAGAACTTTCACGAGCCTCAGAGATAGAGTTTTTGAAATTTATATTCCCTTCTTTGGCTTTAAATAGATTTAGTTGGACAAGATCCAACTCTTCTTCTTTTGCCTTTAGCTTTACTTACAAATGTTCATTACGAATCTCTTCAATCTCAAGAGAATTATTCATATCATCAATCTCATTTTCCAACTTGATGTTCACATTAGAAAAACCTTCTTGATTGTTTAATGAGGAATATTCATTTATCAACTTCATGTTTTCCTTATCAAGCCTTCTAATCTTTCTCAAACACTCTTTAAACTCTACTTTCAAATGATATTCAAGTTTATTTTCTTCTTCTTTAGAACTGTTTCTCATGTAATCTTCATTATTCACAACTAAAATAAAGTTATTCTCTCTAGAATTCTCGGAAAAAGTTTTTCCGGATTCAGATTCACTATCCCCTTCTTCCCCTTATATTTCCCTATACCTATTTTCACATTCTTATAAAACAAGGATAAAATTTCATCAAAAATTTTATATACCACATATTTAGAATCAGAATCACCAACTTCATCGTTAGTGAGAGTCTCCTTTGACTTCTCTTTTATTCATCCTTAAAAGACATTTCTCTACTAGATCTTGTTTTTCTATTCATAGTATTATCCTTTATCATTTCATAAGTGATGAGAGTGATATAGAAATCATCCAAATATAGTGTTTTAGGGTCTCTATCTTACAATGATGAAACGTTAGCATCAAACTTGTCGGGCAGAATTCTCAAGATTTTTTCAAATACTGTAGAATCCTCCAACTTTTCACTAAGAAATTTGATTGTACTGACAATGTCATTTACCCTAGTAAATAAGTCCACAATATATTTAGACTCACCCATTTTCAATTCTTCGTACTTAAATATCTAGATTTTTAGTTTTTCCTTCTTCACTTTTGTATTTCCTTCATAGATGTTATTCATATTATCCCAGATTCCTTTAGTTGTAGTGAAACCTTTAACTCTTAAAAACTCACTCTTATAAAGTGATTAGAGTAATTCATTTGTATCCCTTCCATTATTCTCAATATTCTTCTTATCAATATGTTTAATAAGAAGCTTGTCATCAATAGTAAATCCATATATTTTACCTTCAATAACTTCATACCCAAGAGACATAAGATAAGCCATTATTGTATCTTTCCTAAAATGATAATTATTCCCATAAAATATAAAAAACCCCTTACTATTCACATGATTCAGATTTTCCATCACAACTTATCTTCAAAACATTAGAAAAGAACAAACGAAGGGTACATGTCCCTCTAATACCAATTGAAGTTTCCCTATCAGGATCTAAGTATGACTGAGAGAAGGAGGGGTGACTCAGTGATATCTTTTTCTTTTATGTTTCCTTCTTTTTGAAATAGTCTTCTCCTCTTATTAAAGATTTCTTTCCCTAGTGAACACAATCAAAATACACATCCACAGGAACACATGATTTACAAGGTTCACTACTCAATAAGAGTAGCTACATCCTTGGTATCATACAAAAACAATACAGTACTACAAAATCCACTAGAAAATAATCCTTTTATGTGGAATACAATGAGTAGGATATACCTTTTAACTCATGTAGCACTTGGAAAACAATCCAAAAGTGTGTGTGCACCCTCTTAGTGTAAATAGGGTAGTATAATTTTTTTGTTCTTCTTAATGAACTTTCAAAAATCTGATCTCTCAAAATTTTTCTTCTCTTTACAACCTAGAAACTAGTAAGAACGACCTTGCACACAACTTACTGATTGTGCTGAACTCAAAATTTTTGTCACCCTCTTATGTGTCTTGCATGCAACTTTTATGCCTCGCGCGCAAGATTTGACTTTTGTCATGAAACACCTCTTGTGCACATCTTCAATCTTTCACATAGCTCTCTTCTTGCATGAAACTTTTCCTTATTACACACAACTCTATTTCTTTTGTACAACTCCCTTTACTTAAAATTATTCTTCACAGTAGAGCTTAGGATTTCTCTAAGTGTCAAGCTTATCAAATGAGAGGGGGTCACCTCTTATTTATAGGCATCACTGACCCCACGCACAAAAACCCATATGCATCGTGCAAGATCCTAATGCATCATGTAAAACCCCATTTGACATCTCATTAGGTGTGTCAGTCTCTTTTACACCAACCTCATATTTCGTGCACTTCTTGAATATTTCACGCACTTCATGCCTTTTCCATTTTTTGATGTTCTTATTTTGAATCATGCCTTGCATGCAACATTCCAAACTCCCTTTAAACTTTCACACAACATCCTTTTCCAAAATCACATTTCTCAATATCCCGTTTTTTAGCCCAAAAAAATGGTGAACACTAGAAAACGCTGCCACCTTAAAATCTTCTTTAGTAAGACCAATAATGATGATTGATAGCATCTTTTCTCCCCCTTTTATTTATAAATATTTCATCAAAAGTTCTCCAAACAACTTATGATCTTTTTGAAATACATATCAGCAAAGTATCATTAGATTTACCCTCAAAAGTAATTTAAATTTCTTGTCTTCCCTCATCCACTTATTCGAAGTGAAGTGATTTCCTTCTCAAACTTCCTTGAAAAAAAAAAGAAAATACCTAAAAAAGATACTCTTCATTATCATCTTGTTACTAACAATATCCCCCTTTAGATTTTGTGGTCAACAAAGATTCATAAATCACTAAACTTTAAAACCTCAAGAAATAGATTTATTATCAACAATTCTAAACCTATATGATCTAACTCATTATAGGAAACAATAATTATTGACAGAATTACCATGTTATCCAAAACCATTGACTATGAAACCACATTAACTTTTCTCCTCAGTCTTCTTCAACTTTATCCACTTTTTTAACATTCCTGGAATACAAAAATTTTGTTTCATACAACCACTCCAACAAATGGTTAGAATAGTCCACACACTTACATGCTGGATTCACATCTTACCAACAACTCTACCTTTATCCATTCCCATTAGGGTAGATTTATGAAATAATTCTCCCCATTGACAACACTATCCAAAGGTAAGATGAGAGAGAGGATAGAAACACATACCTCGACCTAATGATAAGGATGTTGGAATCTCATGTTCAACCTCAATTTAGAAAATGGTTCCTTTGGTAAAAGTTTCGTAAAAATGTCAGCTAATTGTTCTGATGTAGGAACATACTCCAGCTTCAACTCATTCTTCTACACATGCACTTTAATGAAGTGGTAATTTATGGAAATATGATTTGAACGAGAATGTTGTACCAGATTCTATGTAAGATTGATTTCACTTTGATTGTCACAACCCAAGATAAAGGGTAACTTTACTTAAATAAGTATATCTTCCAAGTGAGTCTTCATTCATATAAGTTGGGTAGTAGCTTGAGTGGAAGAAACATACTCAGATTCAGTTGTTCTAAGAGTCACTAAATTTTGTTTCTTTGTATTCTAACTAACACAACTTTTCCCAATGAAGAAAACTCCACTAGATGTGGATCTTCTATCATCAATGTTTCCTGCCCAATCATCATTTAAATACCCGAAAAAATCAATATTTTTTAAGCCATCATACCTTATTCCAAAAAAATTGTGTGCCTTTGATATATCTGAGAATTATTTTCCAAAAAATAAATGTGATTCTTTAGGATCACTCTGAAATATTTCACATAAGGTAACAGCATAGACGATATCGGGTCATGAAGTAGTCAAATATAACATACCTACAATTAGCTTTCGAAACTTTTTCTAATCAACTTTTATACCTTCTACGTCTTTATAAAACTTGGTTCCCACTAAAATCGTTGTGGAAACTAGTTTCTAATTTTCTATGCCAAACTTCTTCATAAGGTCCTTGGCATAATTTTCCTAAGAAAGAAAAATGTGGTTCCGCTTCTGTAAAATTTTCAACCCAAGGAAGTATTTCATTTCCCCCAACATAGACATATCAAATGACTTCTTCATCTCCTCGGAAAATCTTTCACATGATCATTCATCATTTCTGGAAAATATAATGTCATCGACATAAAAAATTACAATGAGAGAAAAATTATGACATTCCTTGATGTAAAGGTTAATGTCAACTCCACCTTTCTTGAAATTCATCTTCCTCAAGAAAGTATCCAATTTAGAATAACTTTCCCTCAGAGCATGTTTTATCCCATACAAAGCCTTCTTCAACCTACACTCATAAATTTCTTCCTTACCAATAACAAATCCTCAAGGTTGGTCAATGTAAACTTCCTCATCAAGTTCACCATTCAAGAATGCGGATTTTACATCCATTTGAAAGATTTTGTAACCTTGTTGGGAAGAAATAGAAAGAAAGATTCTAATTGTTTCTAACCTTGCCACCAAAGAAAAGGTTTCATAAAAATCAATGCCTTCAATTTTTTAATACCCTTTTCAAACCAATATTTCTTTGTTTCTTATCACTTCACTTTATTTATTCATCTTGTTCCATAAAACCCACTTTGTTCCAATAATGTTTTTGTTGTCCGGATTGGGTAAAAGTTCCCAAGTATCATTATTTTCTATCTGTTAAAGATATTCATTCATAACATAAACCCATTCTAGATTCTCAAAAGCATCATTCATATCATTTGGATCAACTTTTGAATATAAAGAAGTGTGTGTCACAGCTTTTGGCATTCTTCTTGTTCGAACCTTCTGATGTTGATCACTAATAATGTTCTGAGATTCCACTTGCTTCCTTATCCTAGGATGAGTTGTTGGAACTTCTTCCTCGTCACTTAAAATTGTTGATTCTGATTCTTCTTCTTGAGTAGGATTACCACTATCTGTAGCATTGTCAGAATTGTTAACAAAACTTTCCTTCCTTCTCATCTTCCACATCATCATAAGAATGCTTTTCTTTATCAATATTTTCAACAACTTTCACATCATTATAATCGATAATTATACATATTTAATTTTTGAAACATCTATATCCTATTCCTTCTGGTTCATAGCTAAGAAAAATTCCATGATCTCCTATTTTCTCAGACTTACTAAGGTTTAAACTTTTCTTCTTTATAATGAACAGAATCCCAAAAACTATTAAGTGTTTTAGACTTGGAGTTTTTCCATATAACATTTCGTATGAATTCATATATGAATTAGGTATTTAGAAAAATTGGTTCTAAATATACACAATAGTGCTCATAGCTTGCCTCCAATAATAATGATAAAGACTATGTTTAAGTAACATAGTTCTCCCTATTTCCACCAGACTTCTATTCTTTCTTTCAACAACCCCATTTTTTTGAGGTGTGTATGGTGTAATAAACTCATGCATAATTCCATGATTATCAAGATAACATTAAAAATCTTCATTCTTATACTCTCCGCCATTATCAGTTCTCAACTTCTTTATTAAATACCCACATTCATTCTCTATTTTCCTCTTCAAACTCTTAAACATTTTCAGAGCATCTAAGTTATGTCTCATGTACATATTAAAAGTAATCTCATTAAAGTAATAAATGAAAGTAATTAAGTACATATCTCCATTTTTTTATTTCTTGATCATTGGTCCACAGATATCAGAATTTATAAGCTCCAAGGTCCATTTTGAATGAATGTAAACTCTCTTATTCACAAACTTTGTAATCATCTCTTTCTCACAAATGGTGCAACATCAGTCTCTTCTTCTTGATAAATCTTCAATATCTCAGACACTATCTCACGTTGATAACATGCACATGTTTCTCTAACACATATGTCCCAGCCTTTTATTCCATAACTGATTTTCATCCACCATACCCATGTAACAAGAGTTATGTACTTCACCAACTTGGAACAAGTTCCCTTTTGTATATTGGACTCTTGTAACTACCTTTCCATCATTTTCACTTTTCACAACAAACCCATCTTTTCTAAAGATAATTTTGTTTCCCTCATCACAGAGTTTTGAAACACTCAGTAGATTTTTTTTCATCCCATCAACATATAATGTTTTCCTGGATTTAATTTTTTCTTTCCCAATAATGGCTAATCCAACACATTTGATCCTCAGAGATTCATCATTTCCAAATGTTAATGTTCCTTATTTGAATTATTTCACATTATTCAACAAATTTAATTATTCTTTCATACGAGAAGAACACCCACTATCAAGAATAAATGGATTTTTTCCTTTTGTAGGTTTCAAAGTGGTTTTAACAGTAAGAGATTTTTTTTCTTTCTTTTCATTCTTCACCTCCAGCTTCTGATATTTATTAATAACCTTTTTCTATACTAGAAACAAAACAAGACATCTCTTAGAAAGATTCCTAGGATATTTTCATATTTTACAAATAGTTTCCAATGGTTGGAACCTATTTTCAACTTTCACACCATCCTTCTCATATTTCTTCTGAACTTCCTTCTCATACTTATTCTTTTAAGAGGATTGACTCCCTCTCAAAAATTGTCTTCCATAACTTTTGGAATATTAGTAATGTTGCTGGTTGAACCAACACATATTTTCCATGTGTCCAAATCCACAAAAAAAACCAGTAGTATCCATAGAATGAATATTTCTCTTTGAAACTTCCATACTGACTGAAGTTGTGAACATGCTTCTCAACACTCTTCTTAACAGAACTCTGCTGACCATTAGCCTTCCTGTTTTCAAACGTAACTTTATTCTTCAACTTAGATTTTTTTTCAGACTTATTAGAACCATAAATAGTATAAATCCTTTTGAAATCAGTATTTTTTAGAGATTTTGATTTTTTTCATTGATAACTTTGGCCACATACATATCCTTTATAGCTTTGTTCTTATTATAACCAGATCCATATTTCTTCTCAACCTTTGAAGGTAAATTTTGTTAATCCTTATTTGGTTAATTATTACTAGAACTTTCACCAGCATTGGAGATATATTTTTTTAAACTTATATTTCTTTCTTCAGATTTATAGAGCTTCAATTGGACAAGTTCAAACTCTTCTTCTTTTGCCTTTATCTTTACTTTGAGATGTTCATTATGATTATTTTCACTCTCAAGAAAATTCTTCATATCATCAATCTCATTTTCCAACCTGACTTTCTAATCAGGAAAACATTATTCATTGTTTAATGAGGAATCTTTATTTATCAAATTCATTTTTTCCTTCTCAAGCCTTCTGATATTTCTCAAACACTCTTTCAACTCTACTTTCAGATGATATTCAAGTTGAGTTTCTTCTTCTTCAGAACTGTTTCTCCTATAATCTTCATTATTCACAACTGAAATAAAGGTATTCTCTCTAGATTTCTTAAAAAAGATTCCAGATTCAGCTTCACTATCCTTTTCTTCTTAATCTTTGGACAAAATGCTTCTTATTTTGGATTTAAAGAACTTTTTATCTTTACCTAAGGAAAAATATTTATCTTTATCACCATGTTTCTTCCATTAACTTCTTGGACTTCTATCTTCTTCATCATTGTATTCATATTTCACCTTTTGAGGACAATTAGCCACAAAGTGACCAACAGATCCACATTCAAAACATTTCAAGGGGAGTTTCCCCTTTTATTTCCCTGTATCACTTTTCACGTTCTTAGAAAACAAGGATAAAATTTCATCAAAATTTTTACATACCCCATCTTCAAAATCGAATTCACCAGCTTCATATTCAATGAGAGTCTTCTTTGAATTCTCTTTCTTTGCATCCTTGAAATATATTTCTCTATCAGATCTTATTTTTCTCTTCATAGTATTCTCCCTTCTCATTTCATAAGTGATTAGAGTGCTATGAAAATCATCTAGAGATAGTGTTCTAGGGTCTCTATCTTCCAATGATGAAACTTTAGCATCAAACTTTTCAGGAATAATTCTCATGATTTTTTCAGCTATTGTATAATCTTACAAATTTTTACCAAGACATATGATTATACTGACAATGTCATTTACCTTGGTAAAGAATCCCCCAACAGATTTAGACTCACCCATTTTCAAGTCTTCATACTTCAATCTCTAGATTTTTAGTTTTTCCTTCTTCACTTTTTTATTTATTTTATAAATGTTCTTCACCTTATCCCAGATGCATTTAGCTGTAGCATTGCCTTTCACTATTAAAAACTCACTCTCATAAATAGATGAGAGTAATTCATTTTTATCCCTTCCATCATTCTCAAGATTCTTCTTATCAACAGGTGTAAGAGTAACCTTGTCATCAATAGAAGGAAATCCATCTTTTGTATCTTCAAGAACTTCATACCCAATAAACATAAGATAATCCATAATTTTATATTTCTAGATATGATAATTCTTTACATAAAATATCATAATCCCCTTACTATTCATGCAATTCATATTTCCCATCCCAACTTCTCTTCAAAACTTCAAAAAAGAACAAACAAAGAGAATTTTTCCCTTTGATACCAATTGAAGTTTCCCAGTCAAGATCCAAGTATCATTGAGAGGGGGAGGGTTTGAATAAATGATTTTTTTTCTTTTATGTTTCCTTCTTTTTGAAATAACTTTCACCTCCTATTAAATAGTTCTTTACCTTCTGAACATAATCAAAAAACACATCCATAGGAACACAAGATTTATAAGGTTCACTACTCAACAAGAGTAGGTACGTCCTTGGTATCATTCAAAAACAACCAGTACCACACAATCCACTAGAAAACAATCCTTTGATGTGGAATACAATGAGTAGGATATAACATTACACTCGTGTTCAACTTGGAAAAAAATACTCAATCACATGTTTACCCTATTATTAGAAATAGGTTAGTAAAAAGTTTATATGATTCTTAATGAACTTTCAAAAATCTAATCTCTCAAAATAGTTCTTCTCTTTCCTACCCAGAAGATGGTAAGAACTACCTTGCACACAAATTACTCCTTGTGCTTAACTCAAATATTTTTTGCACCCTTTTAGGTGTCTTGCATGAAACTTTTATACCTCATGTGAAAGATTTTAATTTTGTCATGAAACACCTCTTGCACGCAACTTCAATCTTGTGCATAGCTCTCTTTTTGAACACAACTTATCCTTCTTACACGCAACTCTATTTATTTCAAGTAAATCCCTTTACTTAAAATTCTTCCTCACATCAAAGCTTGGGATTTTTTTAATTGTCAGTCTTATCAAATGAGAGGGGTTCACCTCTTATTTATAGGCATCACTAACCCCACACGCAAAAACCCAAACACGTCGCACAAGATCTGGACATGTCATGCAAAACCCCATTTGACATCTCATTGGGTGCATAAGTCTCTTTCGCACCAACCTCATCTTTCGCGCACTTCTTGAATATTTCATGCACTTCATGAATTTTCCATTTTTAGATGTTTTAACCTTGAATAATTCCTTTCATACAACATTCCAAACTCCCTTCAAACTTATGTGCATCATCCTTTTCCAAAAGCACATTTCTCCATCTCCCGGTTTTTAGCCCCAAAAATTTGGAAAACACTGATAAAAGGTGCCACCTTAAAATCTACTTCAGCAAGACCAACCATTCCAATTGACAACATCTTTTCTCCCCCTTTCCTTCATAATGATTGCATCAAAAGTTCTCTAAACGACTTATGATCTTTTTGAAATACAGATTAGCAAAGCATCGTCAGATTTACCATGGAAGGTATTGTAACTTCCCTATCTTCCCTCATCCACTTATTCAAAGTGAATTGATTTCCTTTATTCTCAAACTTCCTTAATAACAAAAGACAATACTTGAAAATGATAATCTTCATTATTATCTTGGTCCTAACAGTGTGCACCTCATATTCCATGCACCCTTCCTTGAGAACCAACACACCTCCCATGTACATGTTTTCAGAGCCTTGTACATGATTCTTTAAAGATCATGTGGTTGCATAATTAACATGTGACCTCTATTATGTGGTTTATGTGAAAATATTAGATGATATTCTATCATCCATGAAAAGTTTATAGATAGGATCCTTCGATCTGGTGATGTCACTACTTTTCCACCTAGTGAAGGCCCTTGGTCATGAGGGACACCCATGCTGGAGTCTATGGACATACACCAGTTGACGTTCGCTTTGCGGTGTTGTGATCCCTTGATATCACAGTGCTCCTCTCAGAAACCTCATGATGTAGACTTTAGGAATTATTCTATATATTCCATTAACCCCTCTTATCCATGAAAATTATATCACCATGCACACTGTAGTTTTATATTCATTCCCAAAACATAAACATAAGACCCACCATGGGACCTTATAAACACCATGCGAACTGCATGAGTGTGGGAATCATGCAGTGTCATAAAGGCACTCATCATCATATAGGATAGGTAAGGAAGATAATCCATGGCAGTGTTCATCATGGACCCTTACCCATGTGTGTGGTATTGTTATGAAGACTCTTCACATGTTCAAAAACTCCTTCTCAATTCCCTTTTGAGTTCATATGAATCACATGAACACTAGATCATCATGAAAACATCCTCTTAGTGTGCATGTGAGCTTATGGACAGGACCCCCTTTTCCATGCAATCCTAGTGGTGTATTCCTTCAACATGTACACTCAAACATATATTTTTTCCCATGAAACTTAATACATGAACCCTTTGGACATGAACTTGTGGAATTTTAATAAGTGAAAGATCCTAAATACATCTGTAAGATCCTACCATGTGAATAATTTAAGGGTGTGTGATCAAAATATTCCTCATAGGACTTGTGATGTCATTGGAAAGCTTTGGGTGTATCAATTTAATTGTGATACAATCCTTAGACAAGTCATATTAATCTTGTTACATCCCCTTTACATGTCTCCAGCATCATGCGACAACCCAAGGACAAGCCAAGTTGATTAGGAAACAGCCCCTTGACATGTTTACATTGTCACAAGATAAGCTATGGACAAGATAGGATGACATCACAAAACATCATTGACATGTCAGCATGAAAATGAAATTTCCCATTAACATGTCATCATTTTGATGTGACATTCTAAATATGATTCAAGTTGATCATGCACCAGTACATGGTCATGTTTACTTTGATCATGCGCAAGACCCCAAACATGGCCCCTTTGGTTACGCGAAGATCCTTGGACATTTCCACTTTTCTCATGCAAAGGATTCTAATAAAATTAATTTGGTTATGATAAAGGTCCTATATATGTTCACTTTAACCATGTGAAATATCTTAGACATGTCATCCTAGATCATGTGAAGCATCCAGAACATATCAGGAAGATACCCTTGTACATGTCTTCTCTAATAGATTTACACCCCAATATATCCAGTATATAATCAAGACATGTCCAGCAAGTATCCAAGACATGTTGGGAAAATTCCTTATAACATTCACACTTTTTTCAGCATACCCATTTGGACTCATTCCATATGGACCATGGCTAATAACTGTTTCCACATCCCCTTTTACAAGGGAAGTGTCCTTGATAAGATAGGGTTACACACTCATGAGACACTGCCAATGTCATTCTCTTGGATAACCCATTTATGGTTACTACCTCTTGTTAATCCATCAGGGGATAAATAATGAGTATGTCAACAGGAAGCCTCAAAGTATAAGTCTCGACCAATCAGACAGCCTTGGAGTGTAAGGCCTGACTAATTGGGTAGTCTCAGAGTGTATACCTCCCACCAATCGGGTAGCCTTAGAGTGTAATCCATGAACTGTCGAGTAGTCTTAGGGTATAATCCTTGACTAAAGGAACTATGATGACTATGATTCCTGCCATATTCATTATTCATATGCCACCTCTTTAAGGTTTGAGATCCATAGTTTTGTCCCAATATTTCATTCCCTCACTCTCCAAGAGATTACATTGATCACTTTTCATCCCTTGTTTCTCACACCAATCATAGCTCATGTGAGCTTAGGGAGTTTCAGCAATCATATCATTTTCATCATGAGTCTCCACTAACCAGGGAAACATATGTATTTAAATCCCTAATGAGTGGCATGATAGGTTAGCCTCAACACAAGGTCATGACTGAACTATGAGAACATTGATACCTACAATAAACAAGGATAAGTATGACTCCTTTTTATGGTTCGAGATCAAGTAAACATTAATTTTTATGTAAGCCTTAGGAAGATGATGTTTCAACCATTGGGACCCAATCATTCTTGTGGGCTGATTACTCTACCTCATCCATTAGTGGACTGATAAATAAACTAAACTATGTTTTCTCTACTTCTTACCATAACCAGGATACATAGGAAATATCTCTAAGGCCTAAGATTTATAATAAGTCTTCTCACGGTGGTCCCAGCACAAAAGTCCCATACCATGAGCAGTGAAAAAATGATCATTTTCCATCCCTTGTTTCTCGCACTCGGCATAGATCACTTGGGATTAGGGAACTATAATAATCATTTCATTGTCATCATAAATCTCTAAAATGAAAATGGAAACATTATAATGTAATCCCCAACAAAATGAACTATGAAAACTCTTATTCTATCTATAATAAAGATATATAGTATGTCCCTCTAGGACTCGATCTTCAACACTTGGTGTCCCAGAGCACCTATATAAGTCCTCTCTGAAGGACATTAAACTACATGGGTCCAATGAACTACGTGGGTTTTTATTCTTAAAATAATTAGGATATGTAGGATGCCTTATAAGGGATCAATCCCCTCCTAAAAATATTATCCACTTCCTTACGTGGCAGTACATTCTGAAGAATTTGGTTTTACGACTTCAATACAAAATTGACTGCCCATTACTGGAAAACAATGGAGAACCTTGGATACATATAGATTTAATTACTAAAGATCCCCCAATCCTTTTCACTTAAAATATAATTAACCCATTATCATTTTGTTAGGATAACTAGTCCCATATCAAAATTATGAAGAGATTCGTGAACATATCTTAAAAATATAAGAGTATCCTAGAGTAGGAAATAATTCCCCCCCCCCCCAAAAGGGTGTGGTCATCCTGACCTCCCATCCTCTCAACCAATGTGAGTCCCCAAGATTCATTCGGCCTTAAAACCCAAGTGATCACCTACCTTTGGAAAGTAGGTTTGTACCAAGTTACGGATGAGGGAACCATTGGGAGTTTCTGGTAAGAGCTACAATTCTAATCTGATGTTCATTATTATGCACAACACAAATTCCCCATAATCAAACCATCGGTTGGATCCCATTAACACCTCTTCTCCTGATGAAACAATATGAGTGGGAAAATATCATCTTGGTTGTGCTCTAACCAATGACATAATCAGCAACATACAAAACAACCCCCGATTAGCTAAGACTTATGTATTTCATAAAAAGGAATCAAAGTAATAAGGTTCTCATGTTAGGTATCTAGACAACCTCAATTAATGGGGACTCATAATAATCATACACCCCTATTTATATTAATTTCCATATGAAATTCCATGTGATATACTTTGGGGGTTCATTACAAACAATATGCATCCACTTGTTATCTCATTATTCCTCTACACACATTAATCATAGTATATTATAACAACTCATAATACTTTATGATAATCATAATCAATTTGGGAAATTAAAATTCATGATTTAATGTGATACTATCATCCCACGGTTTATATAACATTAATTTCAGTACAAATGAATAAATTATAAACATAGATTTCCTTTATTATAAAATCATGATAACTTATATTATCATTACATCCATTATATCATGTATCTTATACTAAGAGATTCAGTATAACCCTCGAGATTTTGTTACATAAGTGGTTTTTTCAATGGATCTTCTACGTTCTCTTATGTATCCACAAAAATGATATTTAAATCTCCCTTCTCAATAACCTCTTTAATGATATGGTATTTTTGAAGGATTTTCTTAGTCCTTTGGTGATATTGAGGTTCTTTGTCTTGAGAAATATCTTCTTTATTGTCATGGTAAATCACAATTTCTCCCTCATTGATTAGAACAACCATGTGTCCAATGATTCACTTCTTGATCTAAATAAAATTATTTACAACATCTGATCTAATAATGTGCTCTAGAGTTATTGAAAATTCTATTGTTTTGGGTTATTAAGAACTCTTACAAATTATAACTACACCATCATAGAAAAAAATCAAGCCATATTGAGATCTCGTGTCATCTCTTTTATATTGGAAACTACAATTAGTGTAACCAATTTCAATGAGATCATCCTCTCCTCTAGACACCAATAATATATATTTAATTCTTTTTAAATACTTAATGATGTTCTTAATAGTAATATAATCACTCCTATTAGGATTTAATAGGTATATACTTTTCATTATTGAATTATAAGAGACATCGAGTATAGTGTACAACATGGAATACATGAAGGATCATATGGCGGACACATAGAGAATTCTATATATGCTTTCTAACTATTTAGAATGATATTGAATCATCCTTAGATTCATGTAATGAAACACTAGTAAAGGGAACTTTTTGAGTTCTCTGTGCTAAACTAATTTATCACTTTTTAATATATGTTTTCTGACTTATTCCAACAAGGATTTTAGATCTATATCTATATATATGCACACCTAGTATATATGCTACTTATCACTTGTCATTCATTAGGAATTTGTTTCTTTTATAGAATGTAAATACAGGATATCATTTCCAGTAATTCATATTTCATCTATATGAAATATCAAAAATACTAGAAAACTACTAGTAGTCCACTTATATACACAATAATAATCTATATTTTTTATTGAATTTTTTTTTACTACATAATCAAAATATACATTTCAACTATGAGAAGATTTTTTTAATTCATAAATTGAGTGTTGAAACTTTCAAACATTATAAGACTTATTTGGAACTTATAAACCTTCAAGTTATATCACATATATGTTATCCACTAAATTTAAATTAAGGAAAATAGATTTGAAATCCATTTAATATATCACATAATCAAAATGATATTATATGGAAGGAATATCATAGTGTAATTTTTCATTGAAAATAGTGAAAAGTTATCTTTATAGTTGATACCATTAATTTATTTATAACCCTTTAAAATTAGGCATGATTTATAGGTAGAAATACTACCATACATGTTAGTTTTCTTATGGAAATCCAACTTTCACCCCATGGGTATCACCCCTTTAGGTGCATCTACCATGTTTCAAAAATGGTTAGTGTACATGGAATCCATTTTAGATTACATTTCCTTTATCCATCTCTCATGATAAAAACACTCAATGTACTCATGGTAGGTAGTAGAATCATCACCCCCGAACATTACTTCATCGCCTATGAACATTAATTCATCATAATTTTCCATATGCGACCCATATCAATCAAGATCTTGGTGAAACATACCAGGACTTTTAGGTTCATGTGTAACCTGAGTTATTTCTTATTCCATAACTATTTATAGAACTAGCTCATCTCCTATTATATGAACACTTTTTGTGTCTCAGTCTTGAACTTCACCAATTACAACTTTCCTTCACATAAACCTTGACTTGTATTTTTTTCTAAAATAATATAGATGTTTGAGCCATAAATTCTTTATGCTAGGTAGGAGATAATAACCCTTAGTTTCTTTTGGATAACTAATAAATAAGAACATGTTAAAATTAGGCTCAATGTTATCAGAATCCAACCATATACAAACTCTTAACAACCCCAAGTCTTCATAAAATATATATTGGTGCATTTCCCAATCCATTTCTCATATGTAGTATTTATTAATAATTTAAATAGAACCTAAATATGTAGAAATGCATATGTTTTTGGAACATACCTCAATAATGGAATAGTAAGGTCACACTAACTCATCATAAATTGAAATATTTCAAATGATGTATGATTCATCCTCTCAATCATACCATTCCATAGTGGTAGTCTAGGAGGATTGAGTTGTGTAACAATTACTCAATCTCTTTGATGATTAGTGAATTCTAAGATCAATTATTCACTACCCCAATATGACTAGAGATTCTTAATACATTTTTTCATTTAATTATATACTTAATTCTGAAACTATTTGAAATTTTAAAAAAAAATTATGGTCGTATATTATTAGAAACACATAACCAAACCAACTAAATTTACCAGATAATGTAATGAATTACCTAAACACATAACTTTATTCAGAACTCATTTTTCAACATACATCACTATGTATAAGATCTAATAGTCCACTGACCCTTTCACATTTTTCCACTAAATGGTTCTTTGGTTATTTTTTAAAATAAACAAGATTCAAAATTAAAAAATGATTTATATTCAAATGATTCCAAAAATACATGTAAATGAAATATTTTTTATGTGTTTCTCATTTATATATCTACAGAAACAATTCCAATGGTAGGTAGTATTATAATCAACCTATAGCTTCTTATTTTGAATATTATAGATACAATTATCCGTAAAAAGAATATATAATCCATTCACAATATTCCTAATTACATAAAACATTACATTAATATAAATAAAAACTATTTTTTAAAATAATGAATAATGGATTACCCATACACTACATTGGTGACCCTTAGGCAAGAGAAATTTCACCCTTTAATGATGTTTCTTTATAGTGTTCCATTGGTCTACTAGGATTCTTATTAATTCATGGATTCCATTAATCTATATAGGGAGTGATCCTTTGATGATATGGTGGATGATTCATCAGAAATCATGAAATAGATTGTGGATACCCTAGATAATACAAGGGATTCAAGAAAAGTTTCTCAATTAATAATAAAATTAATTTCATTTTTGGAAGTTCTTCATAGATAAAATATCTTAAGGATGACTTTACTAAGCCTCCCAATATTATTAAAATGGAAGATGGTGGGTTATTGATGGTGGATAACTCAAAATCTCTCTAACAAAGGTATGATATTTTCATGTTATATATCCTTGGATGTATAACTTATTCAATGATTGATAATCCTCAGAATAATGTAGATCATAAATCAAGGATAACGCATTGTTCATGTAACAGTAATTCGAAAATGATTTTGATTGTAAAAATTTTCTTCCACATTATCCTAGGAAGAAAATAGGATCTAAATTTAGTATTTAATATTGGGAATCTTCACATGAAACCTTGAGTTCATCGAATCTATAAATGGGATCATAATTTTAACCATTTTATTCAGAGGTAATATATATCTCAAATATGGGTTAGGATTTATAGTTTGAGTTGGGTATTTTGGAATCTAAAATTATCATTGATCTTACTTATTTCATAGTAATTACTTTGAAACTAGACTAGAACACCTTGAATAGAGAGCTATAATTCTATGAGGGGATCCTTATATATGCCAATATGGAATCAAATCTTATGAATGTGACCAATCTCATTGATCATAATCACAAAACTAAATTCAATGTGGAGTATGTATACATCCTTCCTTTCTATGATTTTTGTAAAATTGTTGGATACTAAATTGTTAATTTCATTTTGGTTCAAAAACATGTGAAACTTGTATTAGATTCTACCTCTTGAAGGAATTCAATAGGAATAAAAAATAAAATGAATTTTCTTAGATAAAGAAGAACCCTTGAGGGAAAATTCTTCTGGGAAATGGGTGAAAGTAAAGTAAGCTACAACTCCTAACTTAGAAAGAGCATCCAAGGATTCTTGGGATGGCCCTGTTAATGAATTAAAAAAAGAGAAAAACCCATCTAATCTTCCCATAAATATAAAAAGTGACATTGTTCCAAATATAAATGATTTGGGAGACAATTCCCTAGATATAAATGATGGTATTCACATATCCATCAAAATTTTCTAAGACAATAAGAATCAAGTTGAGACTTTACAAAATTAGGTTTATATTGTGACCAATGATAATAATAATGCATTTATAGTTACTCAACCTAATATGATTAAAATTAATCACACTTATATTGACACCGGTATGAGAAATGGTGCTTCTATATTAGAAGATATTCAAAATTCTAAAATTACTTGTGATAATGTCCCAATTAAGATTACTAAGAACACAAAAGTGTCTATGAATTATAATCATCCTATTACTACCCTGAATTTTATAAATGTGCATAAAAAAGTGGATGTTTATAATAGTTCCAAGGATAGGTCTTGTTATCCAGATGAGTAAAACATTACTGTTTATACAAATCCATATTTACAGGAATCTGGGAATGGAAACAACGGCCCTATTTCAGATACTAACCATATGTAAATTGGTGTCATCCTTTTCCCTAATGCGGAAAATTCAAGGGGAATCGAGAAACCGGTTAGGAAGAATAAATAAGGAGGTGAGAAAAAAGGGGGATCTAACACCAAACACAAATCTATATAAATTTTTTCTTCTATAACTATTATGGACTGGCCAACCCTGAAATAGTCAGCTCACTTATGCTTTTTATTCAAAATCATAATCTTGATCTTCTTTTGTGTTATGAACCTAAAATTATCTTCTCATTCAGGATTGATTCACCTGAAATTATGGGTTAACAATTTATTGAAACAATTATTTCCTCCACAAATATTAAAAGTATCTATGTGTTATCTCAATCAATTATATAAAATCTTTATACAATTAATTTAGTGACCAAATGGTCACATATAGTTTTAAATTTGTAGGAACTCATAATTTTTTTTCATTCATCTATAATTATAATAGATATCAAGATCAAAGGGACCTATGATGGGAAATTATATCTTTGATTGGTTCAATCATTGGTTTGTGGACTTTACATGGAGACTTTAATGCAGTTCTAAATATTAATGAAAGTCTTAGTATGGTTAATAGTTTTTCATCATCTAGGGAATTAAAATCTGGTATTAAGGATTACAGCCTTTTTTAAGTAAATCTTGTGGGTTCCAATTACACTTGTTAGAGAAAAAACCTTACCAAAATGGTTTCCAATAATGATGATGAGAAATTTATCAATGAATATTTCTTTAATGTTTGTTTCTCTATGTCTTGTTCCTCTCTTAAAAGAACCAATTCTAATCATCATCTAATTTTTCCACTCATTCTACAAGAGATTTGAAAAAACATTTTTCTATTTATATTTAACAATTATTGTGTTCTGCACCCTGAATGTAGTAAGTTGGTTTAGAATACTTGAGTCTCTCTTGATTACAAGGATAATGCCTTTGATGTTGTCCTCATGATTAAGTTTCTTAAGAGTATATAGAAAGAATAGAGGATAGATAAATTCATCTTTATTTCTATGGATATTTATCATCTGTAATCCTAACTTCAAATTATTATAGAGGATATAACTTTAAATATTTTTTCTAGTGGTATTAAGCATGAAACTATGGTCACCCATAAACTTAACATCATTCTAAATATTAAGGAAAATATTCAAATATAAACCTTCAAAGCTAAATGTATTATGTATGGTGACAAAAACTATATGTTTTTTCAACTCTTCTAAATGATAGAGGAAAATTAGTAGAACCTTGTCCATTATCAATGATGATGGGAAGTTTTTAAAAAATATTAAAGCTCTTATTGATTAGGTTGTCTATTTCTACATGAAAATATTTAGCATACCCACTACCATATCTAGTTTTTTGTATGGTATAATAACCATGCTAGCTATCTGTGATGATAATACTAATAATACTTCAATTACATTGGATTTTGAGATCAAATAAGCATTCTATGGACTTAATTCTAGAATCTCTCCAAGCCTAGATGGTTTCACTAACTTCTTCTTCCAAACCATTTGGGAGATCATTCAACATGATGTCTATAGGCTTATCACTCATTTATTTAAATGTGGTTGTCTTACTCAGGGAATCAATGCACAATTTATTTCCCTCATTCCAAAAGTATATAATTAAAATGAAATTCATCTCTTTTGGCCTTTGGATATTTACAACATGATCCAAAAAAAATTTGGTAAAATTATTGCTAATAGGATTTCCACTATTTATAATAATATTGTATCCTCAAATACGATAGGAATAATTAAAGGAATGACCATACAAGATTTCCTCATCACTTGTTTAGAATGTGTCGAACTTCATAGAAAAACTACCATGGGAGGTAATATTACTTTGAAATTAGATATTAAAAAATCTATTGATATAATAAACTAGGGATTTATTTATAAGGACTTAGCTAGATTTTGTTTTGATGAAACTTTCATTAAGTGGCTCAAAATCTTTCAAAACTTAGCCCATATTTCAGTTCTCATCAATGTATATATTGAGGTATATATAAGATGTTCAAGAGGAGTTAGATAAGGTGATCCTATATCATAATTTTTTTCTCTATTTCAGAGAATTACCTAAGAATGACTCTACATAACATGGTGAATAATGACAATATGAGGCCTATCTGAGTTTCTAGGGGTTTATATGATCCTAATCACTTATTGTATGCTAATGATATCATTATATTCACTAAAGGATATAAGAAAAACATAAAGAATATCAAATATTAACTTCATCATTATGAAAGGGTTTCTGGTCTAGAAATCAGTTGAAAAAAATAATTTTTATATTTTGGAAAGAATAATTCTGTCGAAAAAAAGTGTCAATCATCAGTGAGTTGAGTATCATATAAGGGTATATTTATTTTAATTTTCTTAGAATCTCTATTTTTGTGTAAGGAATTATCCTTTTCATGTCACTCACATTTTAGGCTAGATCAAAAAAACAATTGGATTCTTGGAAAGGAAAATCATTATCGATTGATGGTTGGGTTTATCTCATGAAACCAATCATTGTTACTATGTTTTATTATTCTTTAATATTTTTTAGATAGTATACTTCCCTTATTAAGAGTAATAATATTTCTATCAAAAAAATAATTTAGAGTAGGACAATTCATCAAATATTGCTTAATATTATCCCTTGGAAGCAATGTATTCAACCCTTTTCTCTTGGAGGTCTTGGAATAAAAAATATTTTTAATTTTAATCAATACCTTTAGACACATTTTATGTGGATTCTTATTAATGATAAATAAAATATGATTGTATTTCATAGATGAATATTCCAAAGAATGATCAAATCTAGAAATATGAATTATGTGGACTCGTCTATAAGGCCTTCTCTTGGGGCCTCCTTCACTAGTATTTCAGTACAATTGCATTGGTTGGTTAATAAAAACTCTTCACTCAAATTTTGGTTAGACAACTGGATAAGTACACCCATATTGAACCTCTTAAACTTTGATGATCCATTGTTTGATATTAATTGTATAATTAAAGATAAAATAGAAGTCTCTCTAGATTCCCCCTAATGAGATCAAACCTGTGGTGGGAAATTATAACTTCATTGATAGAGATGATATGATGGTCTACGTACCAGAAGAAAATTAGATTCTAACCTCCATAATTTACTACCAGAATTATTTATATGGGAATTCACATAAATAAACTGGAATGATGAAAAAATTATAGATTTATCCATCTATATTTAACCTTATATGAAGGTTATAATATTTTTTGCTTCTTATTAAATCATCGCTTCAATTATTGGGAATTAATCATTACATAAATGAAACCAATATAGGGTAGAATTCAATCATATTTTCTTGAGTTGTGACATTGCCTCAGCACTAGGGTGTTCTTTATTTAATATTTTTAAAACATTTTATCCTTATAATTCCTCTATATAGAAGCATATTAAATCATAAAATAGGATTAATCTCTATAAAAAAAATACTCAATCTAATTCAAGTGGTTAGTGAATAATTAATTCATGTTATACAGAATAGTGAAAATAAGATGATTCATGATCATGTTTCCTTTAATCTTCAATCGTCCCTCATACATATTATTGTTGTAGGAAAAAATGTGAACTCCCTTCAAAATGTTCATTAAAATAACTCTATTCATGACTTTTTAGTTCTTTAGTGTCTTCCTATTGTAAGCACTTTTCATATTCCTTCTAGAACATCTAATTTTATGTGAATTATCACCTTCTCTAGACAGATCAAATGAAACTCATATGGGGCATGAATAGGGAATCACGTACCTTCAGGATTTACATCAGTCTTTAGGAATCATAATGGCGATGTCATGGGATGTCTATGTGGACCATGTAGAGTTACCTCATCTCTTGATTCCAAAATTAATGGCATGGTAAACATGGTTTAAATGGAAATGATATGATTTTGGAGAAATCTATGACTAAATGAAACTTTACCACCATTGTGCAGACTATTAGAAATGGCCTTTTTTTATTTTTTCATGGAAACTAGCTAATGGGTGGATCATATTCTTGGAAATTATTTCATCCATGAACTATATCACCACACATGCATACCATGAGGAAAAATTCCAGGATTATAGTCCTGTAAATAATGTTGTGAATGGTAATGACCTCATTTGGTCCAATGACTTAACAGATGGGTTTTTTCTTTTCTTGGAAAGTGATTTTTATAAATAGCCTTATTTGAAACATTTGTGACCTTCTTTTTGTTAAATAAAAGATAATTTTCCACCTATACATAATCTCATACTTAATTTATAATAATTAATGAAAAAAACTTATTGACTAAAAAAGATACAAAAAATAAAATTTATGTGTATGGATGGAATATAATAATTGTTCTCAAATTCCATAATTAATATACTATGTATACTTAGATCATTAGTGTCAACTTATAATGCAGAAAATCCTTATACATTTTAAATATATAGATCTACTTCCCCTTTTTAGAATTCAATATTATATTTGATTCTTTGTTTATGAGAAAAAATTCATGATTCACACCCAGAATCTAATACCCATGAGTTAGATTTAGTGAAATTGATCTCTATAACATTCAATTTCAGATGCTTAAAATTATTCTCTTTAAGAACACTTCTCATGATAATATACCAATCTAGTATAGTCTTATAGTTCATACCAATACGATATATTAAAATAATAAACATGATAAATTACATAATCTATAACAAAAACATATCTATGGGTGAGTATTATGTTTTATATATTTTCATTAAGGAATTTTAATGAATGTACTGCTATTAAAATGATGACCCATACATCATATCTATTTAGTGAGACAATATCCATTTTTCACTAAGAAATGAATCTAATTTGTAATTTATATAAACATTTATTTGTTTGTGTAGGGTGTTATTGAAATCAAATCATATATTTCTCTTGGATATTTGAGTGGATAACTCTTTATCAAAATCCATATTATGAAAAAAAATAAACTTTATTCCTTCGGTAACCTAATTTTATTAGGGTATCCTGGTTAAGTGTAACCCAAGGAAAATATTGATAATGAGTTCCATAAAATATCAGGGTCCCCCATTACATTATTCCCTTACAAGAGATAATCCAAGGTCACATGGCATTGGCATGACCCAGCTGGTTGGATGATCGAGGTCTTGAAAAGTGTATCCTTGGAAAGAAACTCACAGTTAGTATTTGAGGGTTTTCGTTTTAATATATCACAAAATTTTATATACCTCACATTAATATTAAATTATTAACCATTTTATCACATTCAATATGTACTATATCATGTTATTTCCCTTTGTGTACACATTAATCAAACAATTTAGTTTTGGAATCCATGTTCTAACAACCAAATTAATATATTTACACCATATTAATGTCTAACTATTTAAACAGCCCAAAGTTTACGTTAATCATAAAAAAATAGAATCAAAGCATATTTAAACATTTCAAAATCCATCCTATTAAAATGGTATATAAATATTTCATATAAAGGATTAAAATTATTTGAAATTAATAAAATCCACATGAGTAAGCTTAGAGCCACAGATAACCAACTTTTACCTTTATGGAAAAGGATATAAGCCTCCAAGCCAGTGGTAAGTCCAACCCAAATCCCCTCTACCCAAAGATACATTACTAAATAGATTATCAAATTCATATAACTCTAACACCTAATATATATATACCAAATTCAACTGTTGAATTCAAGATAATAACTTAAAATTACAAACTGAAGCTAAGGTAGATGAAAATAAAATATTATGTTATCCTACTGACAATATAATATGTGGAATTACTATTCATATGAAAAAATTTATTTCATGAATTAAATCATACTTAATATCAAAATTTCATATGAATTTTATAATCAGGAATATATAAAAGTAATAAATAAAAAAACAAACTTTTTATTTATTTCCCAAACCTGAGATATAAATATGAACATTTCATATTTTATTTACACTTGTAAATATTATATTTACAATACCAAGATGTTATGTATTATAAATAATTTTTAAAATCTAATAATTTCTTCAAAATTTATAAAATATTCGTCATTTAACTATGTCTTAATTTATGATTGATAATAGAGAATTATCAATCATAAGTTATGATTCATATTTAAATGTAACCATGTAGAGGAATTTTAATTTAAGAATAATGGAAATGAACCATATATATGGGAATGAGAATTATGTATGGGATGGTGTCCATTATATATCAAGTCATATTTGATGATATATATTATATCATCTTTACACCAAGATACTCTTTTTTTTAACCTAGAATTCAATCGTAGCCTACAATATCTCTTATATCATAGCCTATGACTCATAAAAAACCTTAGGTCTTCACTGTATCATAGTTTATGATATAATATAGTCATAATCAACATCAAAAAAATAGCATTATGATACCATATATAAAATAATCTAAGTGATCCATTGGATGAAATTAAACTATATCATATCATATGCTATGATACATCCTTATATAGTTTATGAAACACATGATCTCCCTAAAAAATGAAAGAACATATTGATTCTTTAATAAACATAGCTCTGATACCACTAATGGGTTTTGAAGGATAATATAATGATCAAATTAGTGGATGAAAATCCATAATAATGACCAATATATCATCAATAGAATCATCATGTGATAACAAAGAACATAAATACAAGTGTACTCTGATCACACTGTGATCCATTAATGTCCACAAAATGGACTATGTTTGATTAATATCATCGAGTAATATCCAAATGTTTTATACTTTCATGGGTGGTACAGTAGCTTCTTGGATCCTTGTTCATAATAAAAATTCCCATAAAAAATAAATTAGAACCATAACCTTCTTCATATATAAAAATTTTTATTATATAGGAAGATATATTTGGTTATAGATTGTAATATTGTGATCCAAACAACACTTATATATTCTCTCAATGTTAAATAAAAAGAGGCAAGCATTAGTTTTCATTTCATGGAAGAACATTAATTATAATAACGAACAAATTTTTTTTGTTTCATTAAAATTTGAACATTTCATATGATTGAGTATAGACATAATGTATCAATCCATTAATACATAAATGAAGATAAACTATGTGGAAGATGTGGCACATTCCCTGAACTCACATCCCATATTATAAGACCATCATAGATCATCATAGAGGATAATAATGAAATATTCATACCTGTTATGATATTAAATTATCATGGCCTTATATATGAATCACATGTATATCACTAGTTATGACTCTTTGTATATCATACAATCTTATTTCCATTTTTTTAGTTTATTTACAAAAGAAAGAGGAAAATTTATTAAAATTATGGTATATATTTAAGAAATTAATAATTAATATTACATAATTTATTATTTTTATATAATTCAAACATATGATATATTTTTTAAAGAAATTTTCTCAAAACATAATATCTTAAATAATTAGGGGAAAACCCCTTAAAATAATATTTCTCAGTAATATTTCAAAAGAAACTATCATCCATGCTAAATGAACCTGGTGGTTTTAAAATACCTTACAAGATTTGACTATTCTAATTTAAAAAATAACTTAGTGATCTTAGTGAATTAATGAATTTGATTCCATTCAAAGTGTTTGAATATTTAAGAGTGAAAGAGTTAGATATGGCAAGGATGGTCCTATATCTTGTCAACTGTATAGTCAAGTATCCATGAGGTATTTTAAAATGTGTTATAATTAATTTTTATCTTCCTATTAACTTTTCTTTCTCAAATAAAAATCAATATGTTATATTATTACTTATTATTAGGATAAACTTTTAAGAAATTTGAAAATAACTCAATGATGTTAATAATGAAAAACATGTATCCCAAATAGGTGAAGAAGAAATATCTTTTGGAATTAACTGTGAAGTGGAAGAAAAATTGGATCATTAAAATTTTACAAATGTTTTGGTTAAGAAATTAAATTAAATTAAGGAGGAATAATTGGTTTTATAGAACAAATCAATAGAATGTTTGATAAATTTTCTCTTGTAAAGTAAATTTAAAAGTTTTAGGCACAAAGAGTAAATAATTTTAGAATATTAGAAATAAACATAAAATATAAAGAAGGAAAATGCCCAAATACCACCATATAGGAGAAGGTAATTTAAGAAGTTAAAGAAGAAATATATTTGAAATATTATAAGAATGTTTTAGTGGATATTGAACCTTCACATGATCTGAACAAAGGGAAAAATAATAATAATAAGATATCAAGGGTGCTAGAAAAGTTGAAGTGGAAGATGGGGGAATCGCTATAGAAAAATTTAGGTCCAAAATAAATCTTGGGGAATAATTCAAGATAATGACTCTACATATGAACTTACTTGGAGGAAACCTAGCATTATAGGTTATTTTTTATTTATTTTTAGTTTTATGGAATAAAAAACTATGGTTTATAGAAATTTTCTCGGGGTTCGATCCAAATTCACAAGATGTCGTGCTACTCTTAAGAAAATACTTCTCATGAATCTTAAAATCATACCATTATAACATATATGGTGTATTAAAATCAGGTGGAGTATGAACCATACATATTATTACATAAAATCCAAGAAACGTTCATAGGTTTGTTCCATTATTTCACATTTTAATGTTAAATCCATAATAATCAGTGTAGTTAGATTAGTTCCTACAAAATAAAATTGGTGATCCATGCAATAATGTTATATGGTACCAAGACATATTAGTATGATTTCATTACAATAATAAATATATATAATATGGTTCCCACTCTCAATTTTTACACACAACACCTCTAATTATACTTCTACTCACTCTTTCATTCATTCAATGTTCTAATTGAGTTTTCCAATATGAGGTACAAAGTAAAGTTCTCCTTTTAATTTACTATTTTTTAGTTTATTTTAATCAATTTTTTATTTTTATTTTCTTTAATTTTTTCATTTCCTATTATTTTTCATTTCTTACCATTATAATTTTGTTACTTCTATTTGTTTTTATTTTAAATCTAATTTTTTTAATTTATTATTTTCTTTTAATTTTAATTTTTTATTCTACTTTAAATGATCCTGATGTATGTGAACACTACAAATCATAATTATAAGTTGATGATGATTTATTGAGATCATAAAGAGTGTTACTATATATTTTGGATACGGACACTAGGACCACTTGATTATATTGATCTCATGATCGATGTTTTATTTCAATTACATGTGATGGTAAATCCACTTCTAGCTTCCATAGGATAGACACAGTTTATATAATTTAGGGATTTGGTGTATAAAACACTAGAATTGGAATTTTTTAGTTCCCTACATGCATATTCTCCAAGATAAGTGATGAGGATGGGGAGAAGATGGTGGTGGGAAACATACTATATTTGACCAATTCATTTTAAATTTTTAACAATGACCATTCCATTATAGCGAATGTTTTTACATACATGCTTCATCTCCCATAATGAGGGATGATTGGAAGTATATCAAATATCATTCTTTATGCCACTTAGGGGAGACTAATAGACTAGGTTATGAACATGTCCTAAAAGTTGAAGGCCCAAATTCTATGATCACAAAGGCACTGATACCTCTATTAACTCATGAAAATGTTATTGTTCTCAAAATTGGAAAAAATTATAGTTTACGGATGCTACAATCTCACATTTATTCAGTACATGTAGGAAGGTACCTTGTTTAACACTTTCTATTTAATTTTATATGATATGCTTGGAATGGAAGCACAATACTAAGGATACATATTGATTGGATGGTTCAATGCCCAAATAACCAAGGAACTAAAATATAAATATGTAATGGAGAATTTCAATACTATTTGTATAATAGAGGGAATTGATGTGGAGTTGATGTGTAACTTTGGTATTTAGGCACTGGTAAACCCCAACCAACTTTATTATTATGAGGATTAGGATTAGGAATTTTATAGGCATGAGATACCACTATAAGAGGTATAGTACCTATATCATGAAGATTCACTATAACAATCTTGGTTAACACTATTATTATTTGATCACTCACTAAATATTTTTTGGATGGTTAGTATGATCTAGTTTTTCCCCCTATACTTTTAAAGGCACTAATAGATGTTTCAGATTTATTTTTTAGGGATAATATTCTCAATGAGTTATAAGGACTAAGAGGATGTTATCAATACATGAATTAGAGTCTGAAATGATTAATTATAGTCATCATGACTTTTCATCATAATACAACCTATTTTTTATGGACATTCATGAATTTATAGAGGCATGTCATTGAGTACTACCACCACATATACTATGGGAGTGAGTAGTTATATATGTGAAATAAAATTACAATTATGTAAGGTCTTAATGTAGTTTATTTTCAATAAATTATTATTTATTTAAATATTTATTTTTTATAATTTTAATATTTCTTTGTCTTAGAGTCAATTTTTTAAAAAAAATATTTTTAAAATCAAAATAACCCAAATCCAAGCTTGAAAGTTTTTGTAGTGAAATACTTATGAACATAAACTCATATATGTGGAAAAATATTTCACTTGAATAATTTTCTAAGATTATATGATCGAAATTACCCATGAATCAATGATTCCTAATAAATTTAAATACCTTTGAGAATTTATTTCTATTTTTTTTATTACAAATTCTACTAACTTTCATGCTCATTCGTGCTATCTAAAAATATAAAATTCAAAACCTGAGAAGTATCTGACCCCTTTTCATCTATTTCTCCTCATCCCCTTTATGAGATAATCTTGGAACATGGTATGTCTATTATAATTTACATATATTTTTCTATCAAATTATTAAAACAATTTAAGAAGTGTATTTTAAGGATTAAGGAAATAGTTAGAACCCATTGTGAACCATACCTTATATTCATTAAATTTCCATCATATCTTAGTTTTTCATCTAACCACATTATATAGTTTATGTTTATGGGTTGAAATTTTTTTATTACAAAATTCTATTTTAGGGAAATTTGTTTGATTGATACCATGAAATCCTTTATAAAAAAATACCAGTTTTAATTCTAAAATTTCTTTTTAAGAGTATATCTCATTTATTTCAATATTATTTATAAATTTTGGTTAATTATTTGGTAACCCTTGTCTTTAGTAAGACTTATAAATGTAATAAACCATTACTTAATGATCTAACAAAATTATAAAATTCATATTAAATTATTTTTATCTTTTTGTTTCTTATATTGAGATATTTTTAGAAGGGTTAATTATTTTTTTGAGTAAAATTAAATATTTATTTGTGAGGGAGTGTGACATGGGTAAATTAAATGAGTTTTCATGATTTTTTTTAAAAAAAATCCCTTAATTTTAGAAATAAAAGTGAAAAAATACACCACCCTACAACCTCAGGAAATTTAAGATATTTTTTACTAATACTAAATATTTAATTTAATATTTTAATTTGCAGTAGTTAATATTTTCAATTCACTTAAATACTAAAATAAGTGATTGTGTTTCTATGAATTGATTATAAGATCAAAAAAATCTCTTGAGAGATGAGTGTCAGTGTGAGGTTGGTTAAAATTAAACATGAATGAAGGATGTTATTTTCAACGAAAGAAAATAAAAAGGATTTTTTATTTTTGAGGATTTGAATTTAGAGGATGAATGATATTTATGGGTAATCGGATCACTAATTTTCTAACATAGACTCGTGTTTTTTTATCTAACCAATTTTTTTAGTATATTATTATAGCAGTGAAATGGTTTAATTGTGGGGAAATTTTATGTGCATAGATTTCTCACTAATTTTATAAAAAAAAATTGAGTCATAATTTATACTTCTTACTTTTCTATTCCTTTTTTTTGGAAGTCAAAAACACATTCTTAAAAACATGTTTTACAAAAAAATTATGTCCAAAATTTTTTAGAATTTTTTTGTAGAAAACTTGATGTTTTACCATACTTAGAATAAGTTATAAAGTATTCAGATATAAACTTATATATTCTCTATTACGATTAGTATAATGAGACTCTTTTTGATAAACATCGGACTCACCTTTATCATGATAGATGTTATATTTTTTTCCTTGTCTTTAGTATTGACAAAATATTAAACATCTTACTGATACTAATTCCGATAAATATTACACAAACATTCATGAAGATTATTGTAATGAAAATATTAAGGAATACCATTAGAATAAATTTTTTATATTCAGAATATGGAAAACTTATTTCTAATGTAAGGAATTATTTTTACACTATAATGGTGTAAACCAATATGATGTCGTACATTCAGTTATGCCAGATTTTTATGAGATATTAAGTGCCAAGTGTCTATGTCGCTGTGAAAAACATAGAAAATTGTTACCATTAAGAGATCAAGATGACCATTGAGAGGATTCCTATAAATACCTAGTCATTCATAGAGTTTAAACCTTCCAATTATTAATTATAGATGCTTCATTTCATTTTCAATTTCTCATTATACAAGAGCTTTGAAAATTGTGTAGCATGAGCATCTTGTTCTTAGACATTGTAATTTATTAGAGTTTTTTTGTTCTAAGGAAACCTTGTCAGGTTGTATCCTTGGGAACTTTTTCATTGTAATATGTGTCTGATCATGGTATTGATCAAGGGATTCTGAGGATAGTAAGAAAGATAATCTGATCCATCATATCGAGGGCTACTGGGGCTAGGTAGATAGGGAATCTGATCATCATATTGAGGGATTTTGTGAATAGGAAGACAGATCTATTCCAATAATTTTATCGAGGGATTTCCTTTATAAGGAAATGAAAACTTTATTCTAAGTATAAAACAAGGGATACCTTTAGTATGGGTTATAGACTAAATTTCCCTTAAGGTTAAAAGAGTTCTATTTTTAATCGCCAAAAATTCATTCTTCATTTTATATTTTATTATATTATTTGTTTCTTACAAGTTTTTATTTTACTTCACATCTTAATAGTAAGTGAAAAATCATATTCATATTTCTATTTTGTTTTTTGATTTATCTTTTATATTTTGATTATGATAATAAAACCATTTTGATTTATTGCATCCTTAGTAACTAAAATACTCATACTCTGATTAATCTAATCTATAGTGATTCTAATATTTTTAGTTTGTTTGATCAGGCCATATATAGATTAGTATTTTTTTAATTAATATCATCATACTAAGGTCCAAGTCTGATAACATACTTTAAGGGTTTTATTATAGTGTTTAGTTTAATTCTTCTAAACAATGTTTTTTAAAACTATAATTCACACCCCCACCCTCTTGTATGTATATCCATATGAACATATTATTACAATCCTAATTAGTATTTTTCTATAATACTGATCCAAAAATTAGTATCAAATTAGGGTTCCACTACTCATATACTTGATGAATTTTTTACTTTCTTTACTATTTCAAGTTGTTGAGGTTTTATTATAAATTTTTTTTATAAAACTTTTGTTTCACTAATGTGTTTTGTGGAAAAGAAAATATATTTTCATTTAAAGATGGAAGGAATGAATATATAATCCACTAAAAATCTAAATCCTAACAAATCTATTATTTTGTATGATTCTGATTATGAGTACTAAAGGGATAGAATGAAAATTTTTGTTATCAACATAGGAGTTGATAATTTTTTAATTTTTACTAGAGATTAAAAAATTCATAATAAGGATGTAACTGATTTTTTTGTTAGGAGAAATAGGAATATTAGCTAAACTATAGAGTAGGGAATTATTTGTTATGTTATTTGACAAGAAGTATTTACAATCAGATTTCTTCTTGGGAAGCTACCAACAGTATTTGGAAAATTATTGAGATTACACATTTTGTAACATCTAAGGTTGTTGAAACTCAGAGATCTATCTTAAGAGATGAATATAAAGAATTTTATTTCGTTCTAGGTGAATCTATTTCCGAGAATCATCATAGGTTCATGATTATTATAGATAGATTACAATCTATTGGTGTGAAAGGCCTTGATGATTAAATTCTTTTGGAAAAGTTAACTGAATTCGTTCCTAATGAATGGGAATCAAAGATAACCATTGTTGTTGAGACAAGGAAGTTAATTAATCTTACCTTGGATGATCTCATTATAACTTTAATTCAATATGAAGGAAGACTCAAGAGATATTTTGAAAAAAAATGAAAAAAAATGGTGGTGTTTATTTTTCTTCAACATCAAATTTACCTCATAAAGTACAATTTTACTAAAAATGTTGTTAAATATATTATAAATAAGAAAGTCATTGTTCATGTATGATAACATAAATTAAGAGGATTATTTAATTATTTAGTTTAATTATTTTAAACTTATTTTTTAAAAACTATAATTCACCCCCCTATAAGTATATCCATCTGAGAATATTCTTATGATCCTAACCAATATTTTTCTATAATACTAACCCAAAAATTGGATTAGTTTTTTAAAAAATACTATTTAGGAAAATAAGAATATGATAATATGGATATACTTACAAAATGGGGTGAATTATAGTTAAAAAACTTAGTTTAAAAGAATTAAAATAAACAATAAACTAATCCTCTTAAAGTATGTTATCGAACTTGGTCCTTAATCTGATGATCATAACCACAGAATCAGAATCTTGATGTGGTCTAATTAAAAAAAGTAAAAATATCATAATCAATATAGATCTAATTAATCAGAGTATGAGTATCATAATTACAATGGATATGATAAATCAAAATGTTTTTATTAGCGTAATCAGAATATACAAGATAAAAAACAAACAAAATAGAAATATTAATACCATGTTTCATTTTCTATTGAAATGTTTAGTGGAATAAAAACTTTTAGGAAACAAGTAATATAGTATCATATAAAAGAAATAAATACTTTTTACTGATTAAAAATATAACTCTTTTAACCTTAAGATAAAGGTAGTCTATAACCCAGACTAAAGGTATCCCTTGTTTTATACTTATAAGAAAGTATGCCTTTCCTTATCATGGAAATCCCTTGATATAATGATAATAATAGCTCTATATCACTATCCATAGAATCCCTTGATATGATGATTATATTCTCTATCTACCTATCCTCGGTAGACCTTGATCTAATTGATCATATTCTCTGTCTTCCTATCCCGATATTCCCTTGATCGCTACGATGATCAGATGCATATTATAATGTAAATTTTCATAAGGAGGCAACCTGATAATCTTTCCTTAGAACTAAAAAACTCTAAAAAATTAAAATTACTAAGAAAAACATGTTCATTCAATCCAATATTTATAGATATTTCACAAAATAAAATTTAAAATGAAATTAAGCAGCTCTCAAAAATCATCAGTATCTTCAAAATCTTCGAATTACGAGGTATTTATAGGCATCTCTTTAATGGTCATCTTGATATCCCAACAATAATATTTATCCAAGTTTTTCACAATGAATTTGACACTTGGAACTTGATATCTCATAAAGATCTAACATAACTGAATTTTTAATTTCATATTGGTTTAAACTGTTACAATGTAAAAAGTATTCCTTACATTATAAAAACTTTTCCATATTATGAATATTAACAAAACTCAGTCTGATGTACTTCCTTTCCATTTTAATTATGATAATATTCATTAAGTTTTGTCTAATATTTATCAAAACCAGTATCAGTATGATGTTTAAGAATTCATCAGTACTAATGAAAAAGATAAAAAATATATAACATTTATCATGATAATGGTGATTCTAATATTTATCAGATACAGTCTCATTTCAATAACTGTAATGGAGAATATATAATTTTATATTCAAATACTTTATAAACTAATCTATGTTTGGTAAAACATCATGTTTTCTATAAAAACATTCTAAAACACTTTGGATATAAAAATTTAGAAAAAAAATTAAGAAAGTGTTTGTGATTTCAAAAATAAAAGGAATGGAAAATTAAGAAGTATAACTTCAAAATCAATAATCTCCCACTTTCTTGAAATAAAAAACCATAAGACTTAAAATAAAAATAAATTTTAAAAACATACATTCTATTTCATTTAAGTACTTCATATTTAGATTTAAATATTTAATATTAAATCCCCTAAGTTTATAAGACAACTGAATACAATACATAATATGATTTTGAATAAAATCAACTCTTCCTTAGGATAACATCTTCCCCTATGGATTGTATTCTCCCCCTTAATATAATATTCTCTTCCTTTATAAAATTTTCTCTCCCTTTATTATGAATTCTACCTCTGATAAGAATTTATCCCATTTTTATAAAAAAAAATATTTTATATAATCTTCATTTCATTTAAGGATTTCTCCCCCTTTATATAAAATTTTCCCACTTTGTGATTTTTAAAAAGGAATGGGGAATGATCGTATGTTTCCTAAAAATGTTAAAGAAATAAATATACAAAAATATATAATTAACTAAATCACCATACAATACTTCTAAGGATTATAGATTTTTTAATAAAAATTATTATACTATTAAAGAAACAACACATGTTAATTTTATGAAACTTTCCCTTTTGTTTTCAAAAAACCCCAACCAACATCCTTAGATGTTATTTCAAAAACTGATTTTCAACCTTTGTTATAAAATTCTTCTCATAAGGATATATCTTAAGAAAAAATTTCTGATGTTATACCTCTAGAATATTTTTTACCATATATTGAATAAAATACTTTTCAAATCCCAATAAGTCAGTTTTTTCATAGGAATCATCCTAGTGATAGTATCATTGGTTATGTCGATCAACCAATTAGGACTAAAAGTTCATTAAGGAATGAAATTGAATATCTAGAATTCTTATCCCAATTTTAACCTATGAATCCTGATGAAGCTCTAGGTGATGGGGATTGGATTAAGGAAATTCAAGATGATCTCAATGAATTTGAGAGGAAAAAATTATCGACCATAGTTGAAAAACATAAAGAAACATTTATAATTGGATAAAAATGGGTTTTTAGAAACAAATGTAATAAAAATGTAATAATTATTAGAAATAATTATAGAATAATTTCAAAGGGTTATAATCAACAAGAAGGAATATAATATGAATAAACTTATGCAATGGTAGATAGACTTGAAGCTATTCATATTATACTTTCCTTTGTAGCATTATTTAATTTCAAACTTTTCTAAATAGATGTGAAGTGTGATTTTATTAATGGATATGTTTAGGAGGAAGTTTATGTTGAACAACCTCTTAGTTTTGAAAATAAAAAACATCCTAAATATGTTTATAAACATACCAAATCTTTATATGGACTTAAACAAACCCCTAGATCTTGGTGTAGTAAATTAGAAGGATTTTTGTTACAAAAAAAATTTAAGGGAGTTGTGGATTCAACACTTTTTATAAAATAAGTTAATAAAAATATTGTAATTTTTCAAATATATGTTGATGAAATTATATTCAAATCTTATGAAATTTGAGTTTGAGATGAGTATGATGGGTGAGTTAACATATTTTCTAGGTTTTCAAATTTTATAAAAACCAAAAGCAACTTTTATATATCAACATAATTATATAAAATATATTATTAATAAATTTGGATATGACAATAATAAAAGTATATGTACTTATATTGGTACCTCCAACACCCTTGATCTTGATGATGTTGGGAAACCGGTTGATCAAAATACTTTTAGAGGTATGATAGTAAGTTTACTTTAATTAATCTTTAGTCATCCAGATTTAATTTTTTTGGTATTATTATGTTAAAGATATCAATAAATTCTAAAGGAATCCCATTTAAAAGATAGAAAAAAAATTAATCTTAAGGGAACTATGGATTTAGAACTTTTTTATTCTTTAGGAAAATTTTTTGAAATAAAATGTCTTCTGGATGCTAACTTTGGTGGATGTAGAATGGATAAGAAAAGAACATTTGAAAATTTTCATTTATTGGGTAATTAATTAGTTTCTTGGTCCCTTATGAAACAACACTCAGTAAAAATTTCCAAGGCTAAAGATGAATATGTAGTGGTTGGAAGTTATTGTGCTCAATTGTTGTGGATGCAACACACACTCACAGACTATTGCTTGAGTTTTACTAGAACTTGGATATTTTGTGATAACATAAGTTCCATTCTATTAAGTAAAAACCCAGTACATCACTCACATTCTAAGAACATAGATATAAGACACCATTTCCATTGGGATTACACACTTAAAGAAGATATAATTTCACAATTCATCAGAATGAAAGATCAACTTGCTTACATTTTTAAAAAACTACTTCCTTTTAATAGATTTTAATATATAAAATAGAATTTAGGAATGATCAACATAAATTAATCATTCCTATCTACTTCTTGTTGAACTATCTCCTTACATTAAGATACTCCTTTTCCTAGGGGTAGTACATATGATTATGTTTTTCAAAAACTTTTATTTTTCTAATTTTTTAGTTTTCTTAAAAATTCTATCATAATAAGTTTTACAAACTCATATTTCTTTATAAAAGTTTTGGACTTAAAATTTCTAAAAATATTTTTGGACTCATAATTCTTAAAATGATTCTTGGACTCTAAATATTTTATAAAATTTTCCAGACTCAGGTTTTGTTAAAAAAATGGATTCATAAAATATAATAATTATTTTTTATCATAAAACTATTACAACTAGTTTTCTTAAATGAAATCATTTTAATTATTTTTACATAAAAAATATTATATTTATTTTTCTATCAAAAAAAAATTTTCATTCTCAAAATTATCATAATCAGTTCTCATTTGAAACTATTATAATAAGTTTTATTACTAAAAATATTTTATTTAGTTTTTGTACTGAAACTATCGTATTTATTCTCTCAAAACTATCGTATTCTATTAGTATAAAAAACCAATAATAATAGGTAATCATACCGATAAAACTTTATACTCAAAAATTTATTCTTATATATTTAAATTTTTTTGCACTATGTCATTAGGATAATTCTTTTAATTATTTTTTTATTATTATTTTTGTTTTATAAAACTTTTTTTAAGTTTTTCAAAATAAATTATTCATTCTCAATATGAAAAAAAAATTTTTAAATACTCAAGAGTTCAAAAACCTTTAAAACTTTCATCAGATCAATAACAACCATTATATCAGAAGGATTCCAATCTCAATTGTTGGATTTATTTAAGAAGTTGAACCTTCTTTTCAACAGCCTATATAAATGTGGGTGTCCCCCTTATCCCACATCTATTTTCTCCAGATTTTTCCTCGACTTGATGCTACATTAGAGTAACTTAGTCTGATAATTTTTTCTTTCCATTTGGTCATCTAGCATCAGTTTGAGTCTGATAGAATCTACCCAAGATTATAAGAAATGGTTTTTTTAGGTAAATATTAGTAGAAATAAATTTTTATGAAAAGTATGATTCTAATTTGAAAAATATTATATAATATAAATTTTGGTAGTATATTTCTATTGAAAAGGATGGTGTGGATATTAATATGTTTTATCTTGATCTTGTTCAATATTTCTATTCCTCTATTAAGTTATTCAAAGAATACAAAAAAGAAAATTTTTCATTTAATATGTATGGAAAATAGTATAAGTTGTCCTATAAAAAACTGTGAGTATGGTAAGAGTACCATCAGAAGGAGAGGAATTTTTGTCTTTCACAAAAATTTCCTGATGAACTTGGTTCATTTAATAAGAAGAAAGAATAATATTTATTATTTGATAATTATGGTAAAGTTAGAAAAGTTTCTCATCTGACACTAGAAAATCGAGTAGTCACCCTGTGGATACAAGGGTTTCTTATACCAAGGAAAGGAGATTGTGATTCCTTAAAATTTTATGATTTTTTTTACTTTACTTTTTATTAAACATGAGAAAGATAAACTTAATGGGTTTTATTTTCTTAATCATGGAAAATATCAATATAGGAACAATAAAGTTAAATATCACTATGTTTCTAGCTATCTTATGTAAGTTAGTTGTTGAATGTTTAAAGATTTTCAAAATATAAAACAACTATGTTTTGATGAGTTAAAAGATATATTTAATTTATGAGGATGTGATTAAATTAATGAGATCTATCTTCGATGGAAAGACAAAACATTTATTGAGAAATATGGTGTTGCTACATAGAATGTAAAACCATCAAGTAAAGATGAGAAAGTTAGAGAGAAAAAGAAAAGGAACTCAGATACTTCCCCCACCGAAGAAAGAAAAAAAAGTTCCCAATGAAGTTGGAGATGAATGGATGAAAAAGAAGGCTAAAAAGAACCCATAGATCTGGTAATCAGAATTGACCCTATTAAGGCCAAGGACTTAAGAATACATACTATAGATACATTACAGTAAAAATAAAATAAGAAAAGGCATAATAAAAAGTTTTTAGGTGCTCATATTTGTGATAATATTTTATAGGGAGTTGAAAGAGTATCTAGTAATTTTGTTCCTCAAACCTCCCACACTGATCAATTTATCCTATATGTATATTTTTTTCAAGAAACATCTCTTATTCATGCTGATCATCCATCAGTGTTTGATAAAGGGAAAGGTGTGCTTGTTAAATAAGAACCAACACCATCAATTTAGTAAAAGGAATTGGCACTGAAACCGGCTAGGAAAGGAGATTTGAGAATATCCAGTCAGTTAGAAAAGGATCTTGATGAGAAACTTAGTGAATAATTTCAAGGATAAAATGTTTATTTGGATGATAAGAATTAAGAAGAAGGACAAAATTGAGGAGTATAAAAGGAATATGAATAAGATGAAAAAGATGAGAATGAATATGGAGATGAAAATGAAGGAACTCAATCCAAAAAATCATCATAAGCATCACCATTGGATCTACCATCCAAATATAATAAATAAGAAAATTCAGTAAGTATTAAAGAAGAATATTCAAAAGAAGAATCACAATCATCATATAAGAAAGTTGAAGCTTATTAGAATTCAAAGAATAAGGTCAATGATAAACCTAACATAGAAGATAATGATATCATGGAAATTTATGATGTTAAGGAAGTTGAGGGAAAATTTCTAAGAAATTTGAGAAAATAATTTCAATGAATGAAAAGAAGAAAAGTAAAGAAGTTTAAGTCAGAACAATCCGAATAAAACCTCCTGAAGTGAAACTAGAATAATTTAAATTAGCAAAAAAAAATTATTTTGAAGGAGATGATTATATTGTTAGTGCTTTCAAAAGGATTAAAGGAACAATTCCATACTTCCTGAACCTTGAATCTCGATGTTAGTTGATCCAAGATAGTATGATTGATAAATAAAAATCAATAAAAGATTTAATATAGAAAGTTATTCAGATTTAGTCTTAGTTAAAAACTTTTCAAGAAAGTTCTCAAACTCACAAAAAGGAATGTAGTCAAATAGTGAAATGGTCTCAGCAAGTAGATGACTATATCAAGTTGCATGATGAAAATTTTGATGATTTAAAGAATCTAATGGATGAATACACTCAATCTTTTAACCAGTTTACTAATGATATGGAAGAATGGGTAAAGTTTATAGAAGAGTTCAGAAATTAAAATATTTATTATACTAAGGAAGTAAATGCTCTAAAAGGAAAAATTTGATATATACAGTTTTAGTTTACTAGACTCAAATATTATGAAGAGGAAATAACCATTTATAGGAATGAGAACAAATAATTTTCTAAGAATGTTTGGACTAAGGAAGAAAGACTAGTGAAGTTGGAATAGGGCCAAAATGAGTTCAAAAAAAAGATATCCTTTATGAAAAAACTTTGTGAATAAATATTGAACATTTTTTTCTTTTGAACTCTTATTGTATATTATAAAAACATTTGAATAGTTTTGTATGAATGAATTACTTCTTCATCCAATTATGATTTCTATGAATGTTTTCTAATTTTTATTGGTTTAATGTTCTTTCATATTTCTTTTATTAATGATGAGTTAGTTCATTATATTGTTTCATATATTTTTTTCTCTAAAATTTTTTAGGAAACATCAGATCATTCCACATTCATTTTTGAAAATCACAAAGAGGGAGAATTTTATATAAATGGGTAGAAATCCTTAAATAAAAAGAAGATTTTATAAAAGATATTTTTTACACAAAGGGGATAAATTCTTATCAAAGGAAGAATTCATAAAAAGGGGTAAAGTTTGATAAAGTAAGAGAATATTATATTAAGGGGTGAATACGATCCTTAGGGGAAGATTTTATCCTAAGTGGGAGTTAATATTATTCAACATCATATTCTATATCATATTCAAATGTTATATAAACTTAGGGGGAGTTAAGATTAAATATTTAAATCTGAATGTGAAGTAATTAAAAGAAATGGATTGTAAGTTTTTCAAAGTTATCTTTCATTTAAGTATTATGGTTTGTGCTTTCCAAAAGTAGGGAGATTGTTGAGTCAGAAGTTATACTTCCTAATTTTCCATTCATTTTGTTTTGTAAATCACAAACACTTAAAAACTTTTTTACTAATTTTTTATTTCCAAAGTTTTTTAGAATGTTTTTTTAGAAGGAATTATTTTTTTACCATAATTAGATTAAGTTTTAAAGTATTCAGATATAAAATTATATATTCTCCATTACGATTATCTAAATAAGACTATGTCTGATAAACATCAAACTCACCTTTATCATGATAGATGTTATATTTTTTATCTTGTATTTAGTACTGACAAAGTCTTAAATAAAAGATTGATAGTAGTTCCAATAAATATTAGAAAAAATATCAGGAAGATTATTGTAATGAAAATAGTAAGGAAGTCCATCGGGATGACTTTTGTTTATATTCATAATATAGAAAACTTATTTCTAATTTAAGGAATATTTTTTACACTGTAATGGTGTAAACCAATACGATATCAAACATTTGGTTATGCTAGATCATTATGATCTATCAAGTTCCAGGTGTCCAATTCATTACGAAAAACTCTAAGAAATATGATTGTTGGGAGATCAGGATGATTGTTGGGAAGATGACTATAAATACCCAATCATTTGAATTGTTTGAATCTTCGTATGATTGATGAGTGATGCTTAATTTTATATGAAATTTATCATCATGTGGGGGCTTTAAATATTTCATAGCATGAACATATTGTTCTTAGTATTTTTAATTGTTTAGAGTTTTTTATTTTTTATGGGATCCTTTTTATTTTGTCTCCTTATAAACTTTTTCATTGTAATCTATTTGTGATAACCATATTAATCAAGAGATTATGAGGATAGGAAGAAAGATGTAATGTCTTGGATTTTATGTGTATAATTTTTTAATATTAAATGGATTATTTTCAAAACTAGGCATTGAGAAAGTGTGAAATTTCGAGTCCTAATGTGCCCAGAATAAATTTTTAAAATATATTCAATATATTCAATAACACGCACATGCAGTTTTCTTGAAAAAGTGGAATAACATATAAATGGGTGTTTAGATTATAAATATTAGGGAACCATTGAGTTCATAATGCAATTTTTACCCTAGGAATGACTTAACCTTAGTCGTTGTGGGTCATTTGTGGAAAATTCATTGCATTAATAAAATGAATAAAATAATTTAATTAAAGTATTTTAATTGTTTCTTCGACACAGCAATGCAACAGCCTAATTCCTCTTTGTTTAAATGCATAGTTATGGAGAATTTTTAGCATTATCCACATAACCCTATAAATCATTGGAAACTCTCTAGATAGAATGGAATGATATCCCATTAGATAATGATAACTGGATTTACTGATCGACAATTGACACACAATGAAATATAATTATATCACCAACGACAATGATGTTGCATTGTTATTCCTCATCAATTGATCCAAATTGAGGTAGGGCATGTGTTTTATTTGTATTTATTCCCCGTTCTTTATTTCTATGATGATTGTGAATCAATCGACGAATGGATTGATCCATGGATTGCACGTATCACAGGATGAGTTTATTTTATGGGATTTATTCAAGAGAATTTCATATTGATTTTTGATACTTCATTTATCATTCTAATGGAAATTAATAGAGATCAAAATGAACATAAATATAGGTTTTTTCCTCATATATATTCTTGTTATTTTCTCCCCTTGTTCTTTGTTCACCGAAGGTGTTCTTCATTTGGCATGGAGTTCAAAAAATCTTGATAAATCAATCATTGTGCCCCCATTTCTTAGCGTAATGATCCAAAATCATAGATCTGGGATTAGCACAACATGAAGGTGGTGAGAAAGTGGAAGAGGTGATGAATCGAATGATGGTGGATACCTGATTTTGTGTTCTTTGGGTTCTTTGGAATATATAGAATAATGATGCTTAGATCCGTTTTCCAAGAAGATTTTATAACGGGACGCATTGTTTAATGAAGACAAGGCTCAGATGAGATAGGATATCTGATTTCTCGATAAGGTAGTTAATAGATTATGTGGGGTCCACTCCCATTTGTGAGAGAAATCAAAATAAAGGAAACAAAATTTTTCTACAACTTCCTATCAACAACAACTCTACAGCTTCTTCCTTTGGTGGGAATCCGAAGAGATTGGCACGTAGCCAACATGGAACGTAGCTGGCAGCAGGTCATTTTTTAAGGGTTTATGAACCAACCATTTCCAACATTTGACACCGATGAACATGAAATCACTTATAAAATGGGATTAAGATCCCATGGATTTTGAATTATAAAAACTCATTGTAACACTATATATCCTCCAATGAATTCATTTGAAGAGGAAGTAATAGAAAGGACCCCCTCTTCTCCTGTGGATTTAGGCGACACCATTTTCGAACCGTGTAAATTCTCTATGTTCTCTATTTTTCCTCATTTTGTGTTTGTTTTTATTGCCACAATGCTCTGCTGCCCCAACAAAGTGGTATTAAAGGGTTCAGGAGTGAAACGATGAAGCGATAGCAAAATTTTCCGGCGACCAAAAAATTGAAGTTGCTCAAAAAAATTGGAGGCCAAATTTGTAAAGAGCAGGGCGATATGATTCCAATGGCAAAAGCAGTGTCAAAAACAGAGCTGAAATAAAGGAAATAGGATCGGTCAAAGTTTGGTCAAACCTCATGTGCTACAGTACCCCAGTGCCTGAGAAGATTGTGTTGTTCATGCCAGCGGTGAGATTCTAGTGAGTTTTCCCATGACGGTTCTAGCGAGCCACGTCAGCACCACATAGTGGTCAATCCAGACTGTTGAAACTATTTTGGTCATAACTCGGACAATCAAAACTCGTTTTCAGCAATCCAGGAGTTGATTACAAGTATTTTGACCATTTCGGACACATCTGTATGTTAGTTTTTCAAAATTATCACTCCAGAAATGGAATAAAATACTGGTAACATAATTAAACTCACTCCATTTAATTATACCATCTAGAAACTGAAAATGGAGGACCTTTTTTATATTAAATATTTGTGGAAGCCTATAGTGGAAACCACTAAGACCATTACAGTGAAAGCGGAGGAATAATCAACAAGCGGTAAACCTGATGAGAAGACACCAGCCAGTACCCCGTCAGTAGATGCTGAGTGGGTCATACTCAATAGTAAGTGCACTGCCTAAATCAGATAGTGGATCGACAGTAGCATCTTCCAAAAAAATCCAATAAAAACAATGCCTCCATTCTTTGGTGAAAATTGGAAAATATGTATGTGAGTATAACCATGCAAAACAAATAAAACCTGATACGCCATATCATCAACTTGAAATAGAAATATGATACCAACGTATCAGAGCACATGAGCGAGTTTTGAGGTACAATTGATCAATTAAATTCCATGAAAATTATGATTGATGATGAGTTGTAGGCACTGTTAATGTTGATTTCTTTACCAAAGACATGGGACACATTAGTTGTGTCGGTTAGAAATTAAACTCCATATGGAACTCTCATTGTGGATATGGTGAAAGAAATAATGTTGAATGGAGAGTCTTGAAGGAATGATGAGGGACATACACCAGAATCAGAGGCTCTTGTCACTGAAAGACAAGGGAAGCAGAAATGGTAGAGAAGAAGTAGAGGAAGAGAAACTCATGACCAAAGTCTTCAAAGGAGTAAGGGATCAAAATCTCGATCAAGATATGACATGAATTGCCACCATTGTGGCAAGCCCAGACATTTCATCTGAGAGTGCAGAAAGATAAAGGAATAGCAGAGGAATCAGGATGGTAAGACCCAAAATAATGATGTTTTAGTTGTTAATGAAGATATTTTTATTGTTTGGGAAGACAATTAGGTCAGTCTTGCAAGCCAAGACTCAACATGGTTGATCGATTCTAGAGCCTCCTACCATCTCACCGCTAGAAGATATTTCTTCTCATCTTACTATTTAGGGAGTTTTGGACATGTGAAGATGGAAAATGATAGAACATCCAAAATTACTAGTATTGGTAATATTTTTCTGGAAACTAATGTTGGATACAGGTTATTATTGAAGGATTTTAGGCATGTTCCTAATATTTTCCTCAATCTGATATCCATTGGAATGCTCAACGATGAGGGATATATCAGTTCCTTCGGTGATGGGAAATGGAAACTTACCAAAGGTAACCTGATAATTGATAAAGGAAAGAAAGATACTTCTCTTTATCTCACAAATTAAAGACTGTGTGGAGGAGAAGTAAATGCATCCAGAAAAGATATTCCTATAGAAGTTTGGCACAGACAGTTGGGTCACATGAGTGAGAGAGGAATCAGAATTCTCTCTAATAAAGATCTCTTGCTAGGAATAAAATGTACACACCTAGATACTTGTGTTGATTTCATTATGGGAAAACAACACCGAGTATCATTTTGTGGTTATATACCATTCAGAAAAGAAAAAAATTTAGATTTCATTCACACTAATATTTTCATGATGAGCACCAGGATAATGATAGGTGTTATTTATTTTGTTACCTTTATAGATGATCATTCTAGAAAAGTGTGGGCCTTTTATTTGAAAACTAAAGATCAAGTGCATGATATTTTTAATCAATTTCATGTGAAGGTGGAAAGAGAAATAGGCAGGTGATTAAAGTGTGTGCAGGCAGACAATGGGGGAGATTACCATGGTCCGTTTGAGGAGTATTGTAGGATTTTTGAAATCAATCTAGAAAAATTAGTACCAAAGACACCTCAGAATAATGGTCTTGCTAAGAGGATGGATATAACAATTTGCAAGAGAATCAAATGTATGCTCTCAAATTCAAAGTTTTCAAACACCTTTTGGGTGGAGCCAATGATGACCTTATTTGATCTTATCAACCTTTATCCATCAATTCCACTGAACTACGATGTTCCAAAAAAATTCTGGATAGGTAAAGATGTTTCTTACAAACACTTGAGAGTTTGGTTGTAGGGTATTTGTTCACATCCCAAAAGATGAGTGGGAAAAGCTAGATGGAAAAAAGGAAAGTAGTGTATCTTTTTGGGATATGATCATGAGGAGTTTGGATACTGAATTTGGGATCCTATCAGTAGGAGGATCATCAGAATAATATATATGGTGTTTCTTGAGGATCAGACAATTAAAGATTTTGAGAAGCCAGAAAGTGTTGAGAAGTTTCATTCTAAAGAAATTACAGTCAGTCTGGAACCAGTCTCACCACTATTAGCACCAGCTAGCATGAGAGAGATACGTGACACTAATGATACATCACTAGCAGGTAACATGTCTCCATATGTTGATATGTATCCATCATATGATATTCTAGAGTATATTCCCCCCAAAGCACAGTTGAGGAGATCCACCAGAGAATGAAAACTGAGTCTTAGATACTCACCACATGAGTATGTGATTCTCATTAATAGGGGAGAGCCAGATAGTTATGATGATGTGATCGAGAGTGAGAAGAAGATGGAACTAAAGAATTCCATGCAAGTGGATATGATATCCCTTCACAAGAACCATACATTTGATCTGGTAGAGTTACCACATGGAAAGAATGCACTAAAGAACAAGTGGGTGTACAGAATTAAAGGAGAAGATGGAATCTCACAACTATGCTACAGAGCTAGAATGGTTTTGATGGGATTCGGTCAAAAGAAAGGTATTTACTTTGATGAAATTTTTTATCCTTTGGTTAAAATTTCTTCTATCAGAGTTGTTCTTAGATTGGGAGCTAGTTTGAACCTAGAGATTCAACAATTGGATGTAAAGACAGCATTCTTACATGGTGATCTTGATGAGGAGATTTACATGGAGCAGCTAGAAGTATTTCATGTGAAAGGAAAATAAAACCTAGTATGCAAGATTAATAAAATTTTATATGGTCTGAAATAGGAACTGAGGCAATGGTACAAAAAAATTGACTCATTCATGGATAAAAATGAGTACAGGAGGACAAATGTTGATCACTGTGTTTTCATCAAGTAGTTTTATGATGGTGATTTCATTATCTTATTGATTTATGTTGATGATATGATGATTATTGGCAGAGATGTCACCAAGATTGAAAATTTGAAAAAGGAGTTGAACAAGTCTTTTGAAATGAATGACTTAGGAGACGCTACTCAGATTCTTAGTATGAAGATTACTCGTGATAGGAGGAATCGCAAGATTTGGCTATCTCATGAGCAATACATTGAGAAGTTTCTTGAAATATTAAACATGGGAAAGGAGAAACCAATTATCACTCCACTTTAAAGTCATTCCAGGATCACGAGAAGTCAGAGTCCATCAACTGAGAAGGAGAAAGATGAAATGGAAAACGTTCCTTATCAGTTAGGAGTTGGAAGTCATATGTATGTCATGGTGTGAACTAGACCAGATATTTCTCACATTATTATCATTGTGAGAAGATTCTTATTAGATCTAAGAAAGGATCATTAGACATTATTCAAATGGATATTGAGGTATCTCTAAGGTACATCCATTCATTTTTTCTGTTTTGGAACTGATAAACCTATTTTAGAAGGATACACAGATTCAGATATAGATGGAAATGTAGACACGAGGAAATCCATATTTAGTTACCTAATATCATTTACAGGGGGATCAGTCTCATGGAAATCACAACTTCATAAGTGTGTTGCCTTATCCACCACATAATTAGAATATATTGTGGTCATTGAAGGCTACAAGGAGATGGTGTGGATAAAGAAATTTTTACAGGAGTTGGGACAGATTCAGGAGAATTATATTCTCTATTGTGATAGTCAAAGTGTTATTCATCTTAGAAAGAACTCAACATTTCATTCTAGGTACAAACACATCGATCTGAGATATCACTATATCCATAATGTGTTGGAATAAATATTGTTGAAAGTTGAGAAAATCCACACCAATGATAATGGGGTAGACATGATGACGAAGATCCTACTGAAAGAGAAGTTGGACACCTACAAGGGGACTGCGGGTCTAGCTTCTACCCCAAATTGGTCATGAGGGGGAGATTTGTGGTGCCCACTCCCATTTGTGGGAGAAATCAACGGAAAGGAAACAAAATTTGTCTGCAAATTCCTGTCGGCAACAACTCCATAGCTTCTTCCTTTGGTGGGCAGCCGAAAGGATTGGCACGCAGCCAACATGGAACATAGCTGGCGGCAAGGCATTTTTCAAGGGTTGATGAACCAAACTTTTCCAACCTTTGACACTGATGAACATGAAAGAACTTTAAAATGGGATTAAGATCCCATGGATTTTGAATTAGAAAAACTCATTGTAACACTGTGTATCCTCCGGTGAATTCATCCGGAGAGGAAGTAATAGAAAGGTCCTCCTCTCTCCTGTGGATGTAGGCAACACCATTTCTAAACCACATAAATTCTCCATATTCTCCATTTTTTCTCATTTTTTTGTTTTCATCACCATGATGCTTCGCTGCCCCAACAGATTAGATGTAGGAGAATCAGTCGAGACACACAGAGGAAAATTTGGAATTCTAGAGAATCTTGCACTACATGGTGTGTATGTTGGACCTACATGCCATGTTGGGGCCCCTTTTAGGTAGCTAGGGTTTCGGGAGAAATTTAATTATCATATGGAGTGTGACCTCTTTCACACGGTGCGTTCTCCCTTCAAGGTGACTCAACATGTACTTTGGGGAATTATACATACCATGGGGTGGACTACATGGGTTGGGGCATATCGTGTACTCCCCCACACAAACACATCCTGGAATAGTTACATGCGCTAAGTTGTGTATTAGTACACTAGCACATATATATAGGTTGAAGCCATGTATTGGCACATGGTTAGAATACATGAATAGCCTACACACAGTTTACTTCTACATGGACATGGTTTGATGACATGATCAGTTTACATGGGCAGTAACCGAGGTCAAGGGATATGGTGTGTGACCCGCCCTACACACTGTGTAGTTTTTCATATTTGGATTAGAGACCTTAACCTCTGTATATTGGATAATTTTCATTATGTTACATTCCCCATGTCCTTTAACTAAGGGTTAGTATGGCTAGAATCCTTTTTTTGTATTTTCAAATGACACTTTTAAGGGGTAAGTGTGAACCCTAGTGAGGGTTATTATGGAATCATCTCCTACTTCTAGGACTATGATCCCTTTAGTAGGACTTCTTATATATAGTAATTGGAATCCCTATGATATTCCTAGAGTGAGATCATCTATTCATCTATGTTCCCTAGGTGGAGTTCTTGGTATCATCATGAAAAAAACTATGTGGGTGTCGATCCTCTACTTAATGGGTTGATCTAGATTGAGTTGTTGGTATTACCCCATGGACCTAGTAGTGATCCTCGTATTTGAATCTTATTCTCTTCGAACTATCAGTGTGTTCTTTCTCATGAAGAGACACAATGAATAGTACCTATTGGATGGACATCATCAGTGTTATCAGACTTAGGAGTGTGTTCACCCAGATGAGTGCTTTGTGGAATCTTCGAGCTCGAATCCTATGAAAGCATAATATGGTTGCGACATACATCTAGACTATGTGTCTTTGTTGATTATATCTAGATATTCTTATTATATGTGCTTTAGAAATATACCTATGTAGAACTGAATGTATTTCCTTTGTTGTGTGATTTTTAGTTTTGGGGTGTCCTACTGAGTATTATAATACTCACCCCTATACAAACTTTTCCTGCACATGTCATATCTTGTGTAGATGAACGACCTTTTGATAGAGTCCTTAGAGGTACAAGGCTAGATGGTGCTTAGTGAGACTAGACAGACCAAGTTGTGTTCCTAAGGCTTTCTAACAGAATTCCCAGTACTTACTTTTAGGTTGGAATTTTATTTTCATACTCTTAGTGTTGGGATTGTATTTGGACATTTTTAATTTTATTTACTTCCTTTCAACTCTAGTTTTGGTATTTATATGTATACATGCATTGTTGTTCAGTTGTTTTTACATTTCAGTGTCTTATAGGCTTGGAGATGTGTGCATGTGTACAGGTTCATAGGCTAAGTCCTCCAATTTTAGTGATATTCCTACTCGGTGCTAGTCACCAGCCCTTGTCCTATTTGATACTGGTTTGGGGAGTCACGGAATGGGCCCCGCTAGGATGGTTCATGATAAAGTGGTATCAGAGTATTCATTTCAACTTTAGGACTGAGAGTCTATGAGATTGTTTTGGGGAAATTATGTTAAGTGATTCAAGTTTTGATTTTAGGACAGGGACTTCGGTGTTGGTGTGGTAACCAATGTATCCATACACTATGACTCTGATAACCTTCTTTTCAACTCAGTACATGAAAACACTATTTTTAGGGGAAATAATGGTTCATGCATCATATAGGAATGGGTTGTGGTTTCCATGTACTTCTTGAGTCATATCGAAAGATATACTCATTGGCCATGGTATATCTTATTTGTTTTAGGATTCCTCCATGATATATGTTATCTAGGATTCATCATGATCATGATAATGATCCCTTTAGGGATGAGGCGTCGATATAGGGACCAGTTCCCAAGAAGTTTCCTCTATATGGTGCACTAGTTATTCCACCACCTGTAGAGAAGAACGTGGTACCCGAAGTACCAGTGGATGAGGTGCATAGGATGAGCGTGGTTCATGAGTTTCAACAATAGAGACCCCTCAGGTTCCATGGTCAGCCTAACCCATAGGTGGTTGAGGACTAGCTTGAGGTGGTGACTTGATTTTTTCATCTTGTTAGGACACCAACAGATCGGATGGTGACATTGGTAGTGAGCCTTCTTTATGGATCAATAGGGCGATGGTGGGGTTTAGTGACACAGTATTACGATGATGTGAATCTTCTATGGTCATAGTTAGAGAATCTTTTTATATAGGAGTTCTCTCCATCCATGATGAGGGTTTTTTGTATCTATAAGATTCTATAGCTTCAGTAGGGAAGCACAATAGTATATGAGTTTTCATTGAGGTTTAACAACCTCTTTAGGTACTCGATGGATATTATTTGTGATCAGTTCTTTAGGGATTAAACCTTCAAGAGAGATCTTCACAGTGACATATGGGCCAGTGTTGTCCCTCTATGCATTCCTACCTATTCTGGTTTGTTAGATTGAGATTTAGTGGTTGAGAGTTTCTTTTCTGAGTAGATACAGCTAGTGGTTGCCAATGGTGGGTATACAGGAGAAAAGACCTTGAAAACATGGATCTGACATTAGTATCAGGGACTTGGACGTGTGATAAATTTTTTGAGGAGGTCCCAAGATGGTGGAGATGTGGTTTAGGGCTCACGGGGTGGGTCCAGTCATCCCAAACAGAGGTGGTTCTACTCATGTGATGGAAGGGGACATCTTTCATGAGACTGTCAGACCCATTGTATAGCTTACCGAGAGACCATGGTTGGGATTTCGAGGCCGAGGAAATGGTAAGAGTAGGTAGTTTCACAGAGCAGTAGATGTGGCAGAGGAGCTGGAAGAGCATCAAGATGACATATATAATTTGACTTGTTACCACCACCACCCCCAAGTGGTCCACACCAGGCTCAAGGATCTAGAGGACCGGGGAGGGGATAGCTACACACAGTCAATTCTTATAATCCAAAGGCTCCAGTAATGATTTGAGGTATGATCTTTGTCTTTTCAAACTTAGTTTTAGTACTGATAGATATAGTTTCTATTCATTCCTTTCTTTCCACATGCCTTGTATGAGACATATAGATTATGGTTAAAAAATTAGCTCGGCCCTTATACTTTGAGACTCCTACTAGAGAAGACTCAATGATCACACACTTGTGATGATAGTGTGACCTAGCTCTTGGAGGTGATAGTTTCTATTGGAATATATTAGTAGTAGTGTTCAGTCTTTACAATGTATTTCTTGGCATGGATTTTTTAACTACATTTCATGCACATATTTACTATTTTAGGGGAAGGATGCAGTGTGTCAGTAGTGATAGAACCAGGTTTTTCTTTTTCATTGAAAAAGAAACCCAGGAAGCACAGGATAGAATCATGTATAGGAGGGTACAGTTGATTAATCATTATTTAGATAGCCTAACCCTTAGTGCAATGGATGTTATGAGTTCCCTACTTCATGTAGTGGTGGCAGAGTATGAATATTTCTTCCATAAAGATGTTCTAGGTTTACCTCTCTACTAATAGATAAACTTCTTATTTGATCTACACGCCTATACAAAAATGATATTTATGCTAGCATATCATATGGCTCTCACATATATTCACAAGATGAAGGTTCAATTGGAGGACTTTTGGAGGAATGGATTTTTTATACCCAATGTTTCACCCTGGGTATCCCCAGTTTTGTTTTCCAAGAAGGAATATTGTAGATTGAGGTGGTGTGTGGACTACCAACACTTTAAATTGGTGAAAGTGAAGAAAAATTATCCACTATTGAGGATTGATGAACTCTTTGAGTAGTTAAGATGGGAATGATGGTTCTCGATGTTTTTCCTCAAGTTAGGATATCACCAGTTGTGAGTACGGGACAAGGATATACCAAATACATCATTCAGATGTCGCTATGGTCACTATGAGTACTTAGTGAATCCCTTTGGCATGATGAATTCCCCAGTAGTGTTCATGGGACTCAAGAACTGGATATTTTAGCCTTATATAGACCAATTCGTGGTAGTATTCAATAATGATAACCTTGTGTACTCGGTGTTCAAGGAGGACCATGTGAGAAACTTTAGGATAGTTATAGACATACTCTGAGAGAACCATCTTTACAAAAATCTCTAAAATTTCTAGTTCTAGATTTATGAGGTCCAATTCTTAGGACACATTATCTCAATGGATGGAGTGTAGTGGACCCATCCAAGGTAAAGGTAGTGTTAACTTGGGATCCACCTAAGAGTGCAACAGAGGTGTGGAGATTCCTTGGGTTGGCAGGGTATTACCAGAGATTGATATCTGATTTATAAATGATATCAACACCCACAACATCTTTAACTCAAAAGGTGAAACCTTTCATGTGGATAGAGATGTGCCAGCATTCTTTTCAGCAATTGAGGTAGAGTTTTATGAGTGCTCCCATCATGAGATTATCAAAGGAGGGTTTTGAGCACATAGTGTTCTTTGATTCATCAGGTACTAGGATTGGTTGTATCCTGATAAATAGGAAAGTGGTGATTTTCTATGGTTCATATCATTTGATACCACATGAGTAGAACTGCATTACCCATGATCTTGAGCTAGTAGTTGTTGAATGAGGCATCAGAGCAGTTGGCCTCATTGCAATTATCCTTTGTGGATGGAGATGGATTAGATTACCTCCCATCTATGGTTGTTACCCCTCCACTCTTGTATAAATTTAGGGATCATAGATTGGGGATGAAAACTATGAATCCATATATACTCAGATATCTGCTATACATTCTCATAATGGATTTTCTAAATGTGGGGATCATGTCAGTATTTTTGAAGGATGCATGATGGTACCAGTGAAGTTGAGGGAGGAGGTTATGAGAGAGTTTCATACATCTCCTTTAGTGGTATATCTAGCTATGGAAAATATATACCAAGACATCTGATGTCAGTTTTGGTGGCTAGGGATGAAGAAAGGAGTTGTAGAGTTTCTCTCATGATTCCTTACTTATCAGCAAGTGAAGGATGAGAACTAAGTTCCAATGGGTATAACTTAACACCTTGAGGTTCTAGAATGGAAGTGGGATGGGATGTATATGTAATTCATGACAGTCTTACCATGTACATCTTGGGGACATAATTCTATCTGGGTGATCATAGACTGACTAACAAATTCATCCCACTTCTTAGCTATATGAGATCAGAGTTCAGTCGAGAGCTTGGGACGCCTCTATGTGAAGGAGATAGTCCAAATACATGGATTTCCATTGATGATTGTTTCTAATCATGATGATCACTTTAATTCTTAAATTTGGATGGGATTAAAGGATTCATTTAGGACCCAGTTACACTTGAGCATAGTGTTTTACCCCCAAAATGATGGCCAAAGTGATCTGTCCATTTAGGTTCTGAAGGACATGCCACATGCTTGCATGTTAGACTTTGGCCATAATTGGTAGGATCACCAACCACTGATGTATTTTTTATACAAAAAAACTATCATTCCACCATCAATATGGAACCATTCAAGTATTTTTACAGATGACCTTCTAAGTCACCACTTTGTTGGACTGACCTAGGAGAGTCAGCACTCATGGGCCTAGAGTTGGTGCGAGCTACAACAGTGATGGTGTAGATTATCCAGGATCATATGAAGACTGCAGAGATATATCAGAAGTCTTATGTTGATAGGCAATGGAGGCCTTTGGAGTTCATGGAAGGAGACCATATGTTCCTATGGGTTTAACCTTGATGTGGATTATGGAGATTTGGATGGGGTGGAAAGTTATCTCTAAGTTTCATCGACCCTTTACAGATACTAAATAGAGTTAGTGAGGTGGTGTACCACTTATCTCTACCTCTACAGCTAGACCGATTACATGACATCTTCTATGTGTTGAAGATGAGGAGGTACATTCATGACCCATCACATGTTATCGATTGGGAAGATCTAGACATCTAGGATGAGTGACTTTTGCTGAGTACCTAGTAAATATTGAGGATTGGTAAGCGTATATCCTTCATGGGTGATTGATTCCTTTGGTGTGTGTCTGGTGTAATTATGAGAATCTATAAGACAAAACATGGGAGTGGGAGTCTCAAATTCATACTCAGTGCCCACGTCTTTTTTAGTAACCCTTGTTTTTTATTTTCAGGGATTTAAAACCCCAAGGTGGGGAGAATGTAATGTCTCATATTTTCTGTAATTTTTTTTAGATATAATATGGATTATTTTTTAGAACAATCATTGAGATGGTGTGTGATTCTGAGGCCCGATGTGCCCAGAATAAATGTTTGAATTATATTAAATTTATTAAATAACATGCACAGTAAGTTTTCTTGAAAAAGTGGAATAACTTATAAATGGGTTCCTAGATCAGAAATCTGATGGCATCATTGAGTTAAGAAGGTGAGGTTTACCCTATGTGTGACTTAACCTTGATCATCATGGTATATTTTTGGAAAAAAATTAGGTGTAAAATGAATGAAATTATTTTTTAAAAAAAATTGTTAATTTAGTGACACAACAACCTAATTCCTCTTTTTTTAAATACATTCTTATGGAAATTTTATAGGGTTATCTACATAACCGTATAAATAATTGGAAAGCCTCTGGAGAGAATAGAATGAGATCCTATTGGGGAACGACATCTAGATTCATGGATCGATGGCCGATCCACAATGGAATCGAAGGATCTCACTAAAGACAATGATGTTGCATTGTTCTTTATCAGCAATCAATCCAAATCAAGGTAGGGCGTGTTTTTTATTTTTATTTATTCCCCATTATTTATTTCTACAAAAAATGTGAATCAATTGATCAACGGATTGATTCGTGGATCATGCATATCATGGGATGGGTTTATTTGTGTGGATTTATGCAAAAGAATTACTTTGTGATTGTTCATTCTTCATTTTTTGTTCGAATTACAATGAATTGAGATAAAAAAAAACATAGATTTAGGTTCATTCCACCTATCAGTTATTGTGATTTTTTTCCCCTTCTCTTTATTCACCATGGGTGTTCTTCTTTTGGCTAGTGGTTCAACAAATCTTGATCAATCAATTTTTTCACACTAGTTTCTTGGTGAAATGATCAGAAATCATAGATCTGGGATCGACACAACATTATGGTAGTGTGAAAGATAAGGTGGTGACAAATCAGACAATGGTGGATACCTAATTTCACGTTCTTTGGTGTTCTTCAGCTCACAATGAAGAATGAAACATAGATTAATTTTCTGGCCAGTTTTGATGACAAGACACGTTTCTCGATGATGGAAAGGCTCGAATGAGATGGGATATTCAATTCCCTAAAAATAGAGTTGATGGATCAGTGACTGGAGAATCAGTCGAGATGTGTGGAAGAAAAATTTGGATTATTGAAAAATATCATGCTACATGGTATGTAAATCAGACCTACACGTCTTATGGGTCCCCCTTTATGGGGGATAAGGATTCAGGAGAATGTTAAGTATCACACAAAGTGTTGATTCTCCTAGGAAACATGATGTGTACTTTGGGGTAGTACACAGACATGGGGTCGACTACATAGGTTGGAACACGCTGTGTACTCCACCACATAGACATGTCCTGGACTAGGTACACGAGCTAAGTTATGTATTGGTACACAGGCACATGTACATGGGATGGAGCCATGTACTAGAACATGGTCACCCTACACACCATTTACATCTACACAGACACGGTTTGATGACATGAACCGTTTACATGGGCAGGACCCGGGGTTAAGGGACACAGTGTGTGACCTCTCTTACATATCGTGTACTTTTTCATACTTGTATTAGAGACCTTTTCCTCCATATATTGGACAAGTTTATCTAGGGTGTGTTCCTCTTCTCCTTTTCCTAAGGGTGTGTATGGAATCAACTCTTACTTCTAGAAATATGATCCCTTCAGATGGACTTCTTGGATAGAGTCGTTGGAATCCCTCTGAGAGGCCCACAGTGAGATCCTCTATTAATATTCATTCCCTGAGTGTATTTCTTGGTATCTTCATGACCAAAACTATGTGGTATTTTATCCTATACTTATAGGGTTAATCCATATTGAGTTTTTAGTATCACTTCATGGCCTTGGCAGTGATCCTCATCCATGTATCATATTCTTTTCAGACTATGAGAATGTTTTTTCTCATGATGAGACTTGGCAAGTATTACATATTAAATAGAAATTGGAATTGGTGTCAAACTCAAGAGTGTTTTCTCTTGGATGAGTGATTCATGGAATATTCGAGCTGGAATCCTAGGCCAGTATACTATGGTTGTGACTTACCACTAGATTGTGTGCCTTTGTTGATTATATATGGATATTATTTTTATATGGGTTATAGAAATATACCTATATAGACCTGATTTTATTTCCTTTTTTGTATCCATTGTGGTTTAGGGGTGTCCTACTAATTATTGTTGTACTCACCCCTATACAGGCTTTACTCACACATGTCGTGTCTTGTGTAGATGAATGGCCTTTTTTAGAGTCCTAGGTGGACCACAACTATATGGTGCTTAGTGAGACCAAAAAAACTAAGGTGTGTTCCTATAGATTTATAACAGTAGCCCCAGTACTTACTTTCAGGTTGGACTTTTGTTTTCAAACTCTTTGTGTTAGGATTGTATTTGGCCCTGTTCACTTTCCTTTACTTCTTGTCATACTTTGGTTACAGGATTTACATGTATTCGTGCATGGTTGTTCATTTTTTACATTTAAGAATTTTATAAGATTGTAGATGTGTGTATGTGTGAAGGTACTTAGGATAAGGCCTCCCATGTTATTGATATTTCTATCAGTGATAGTCGCTAGCCCCTAGCCTATTGGAGGTGGGCTAAGGGAGTCATGGAACGGGACCCACTAGGATGAGTCCTGATAATAGAGAATATCATCCATTGGATCGAGGGATACCAAGGATAGATAGGTAGAGAATATGATCATCATATCAATGGATTCTATGGATAGGAAGACAGAGTTATTATGATCATTGTATATGATCATTGTATCGAGGGATTTCCTTGATAACTAAAGACATAATTTCTTATAAGTATAAAACAAGGGATACCCTTAGTTTGGGTTATATACTACCTTTCTCTTAAGGTTAAAAGAGTTATGTTTTTAGAATCCAAAATGTATTTCTTTATTTTATATGCTATTTTATTACTTGTTTCTTATAAGTTTTTAATCTACTACACATTTTAATAGAAATTTAAATATCATATTCATCTTTCTATTTTGTTTTTTGTTTTATCTTGTATATTCTAATTACTATAATAAAGACATTTTGATTTATCATATCCATTATAATTAGGATACTCATACTCTAGTTAATTGAATCCATAATGATTCTAATATTTTTACTTTATTTAATTAGACTATATCTAGATTTTGATTTTGTGATTATGATCATTAGACTAAGGTCCAAGTCTGATAATATACATTAAGAGACTTAGTGTATTGTTTAGTTTAATTCCTTTAAACTATGTTTTTTAAAATGTAAAATCACTCTCGTACCTCTTGTAATTATATCCATCTATGTATATTAGTATGATCCTAATGATTATTGTTCTATAATAATGATCCAACAGTTTTTAGTTAAATTTACACTTTTTTAGAAACTAAAATGTTTGTTTTTGTTTTTTTAGATAGGTTTCACCAAAAGTGACTTTAGAGGCCATAAATTGTATAAAATTATCATTGCGAGAGTAAGTTTTAGGTCCATGGTGTCATTTTATCACCTGATCCTATAAAATGTGTAGAATAATTAAAGGAGAAAAAATTCACATGAGGGTTGTTCCATTATTTCATGGCATATTCCAAGATAAATCAATAAGATATTTATTTTGGAATTAATAGGAGACACGTTTTTTACTTATGAAGTGAAATTTTTCACAAGGTTGTGCTATATTGGCATGCTTGTTGAATCCTGCAATGCAAAAAACACCAATGAAGTGAAGACATAATCAATATTAGGGAATATATCAAAGATGGTTGTAACATTTGTTGGAAGAAAAAAAATGGAGTTATGATTAACCATGAAGTTTATCCCATAGTATGAGGAACTATGATGTCCTGAAACCCACAAGATTGAACCCCTGAAGTCTCTATGAGGTTTCTTGCCTCACCATGTGGTCTCACCATGCGGTGTTAGGGAATATTGTTGCGGTATTTCATGAGGTTACATTCCCCACCATATGGTCCCCCATGTGGTGCTAGAGCATTCTTTTAAGACACTCCATGAGGTCACTCACACCACCATGTGGTTTGACCACATGGTTTCATAGTGATTTTTTAAAAATATTTTTTATCTCGCTCTCCCCATCATGTATTCTAACTATGTGGAATTAGGATATAATTTTTTGATACTCTTCAAGGTCCTTCCATGGATTTTGTTTTTCATTCCAGACTCACCAGTGGAACCTCTATGTTCTTGAATACTTCTGGAAACCATATACTCAATGATTCCCATAAATACCAAGATCTACTACTAAAAAATATATATGGAGACACAAAGAGAGATGGAGAGATATGTAAGAGATCATGAACTTGGGGAACCAAGAGATTTTATATTTGTAAAACCATTCTACCGCAAATACATCAACTCGTAATCAAAGGGGAGCACTCCCAATAAATAAAAAAGGGAACAAGCTGAGAATGAGGAGGCTAGGCCAATAGAAAAAACCCTATAGGTCCTATCCCATAGATCTCTAAAACTTTTAGGGTAACCATGTGGAGGCATACCATACAAATTTCATTCCCATTGAGGAATCCCTATTAGGCCTAGATCATGGAGATAGAGCCCGTGAAGGTAACCCTACGAGGCATAGCATATGGAGGGAATCTTTTAAGGTGGAGGATAGAGAGGAAACCCCATGGGGTAACCACATGAGTCCATGAAAACCTCATGTGAGTGAGGTCACCTCATAGAGGGTGAGATAACTACATGAAATATAGTCTGTGAGGTCAACCTTGTGACACCCACTATGTGAGATCCCTTCTTTTTGAAATGGTGCCTTCCATTCCAGAAACATTCCTTCCTCAAGTTCTCCATCATTAGGTAAACATAATTAAATGTATATTTATAACTTTCTCTATCCAAGGTCAAAACCTAAAAATTTATAACTTGAATTATCCTCCATAACCTCTAAAAACATGCAATTAGGTAATTTAAACCATGATCACCCCTTTTATCATGCATTTTCTTCATAAAAGGTGTCACTCATTAATTATACCTAACTACTAGGGACCCCATAGGGGTTTTCAATCAATAATTATATTGATAATGGAAAACCAAATCATGGGGGAGGCAATGTGAAATCTCTCAAATCCATGATAGATTCCTCCTTCATTCAACGAGTCGTGCTAGAAAGGGAATCCCTTCTTAAGTAATCCTCAATTATTTCTTCGAGAATTTCATATTCTTCCTCTTCCAATATTCTAATATCCTCTATATTTCATCCATTCCTACTATATGTAAGGAATATATGAGGATGGTCTTCCCTCTCAAGTATAATAACCAAGATATTTCCCATTGGTAATGTCACTAACTAGTCAGGGACACTTATGACTGACATCATTAGTGTGTAAAACCAATTCTAATCCAATTATACACTCTCCTTAAATGTACCTTATCCTACATTATCTATTATTCATCACACCGAGAATGACTCGAATGGGATTAGATATCTATTTTTATCATGCTATTGATATAATTAAAATTTCTCTAATATGGGCCTCCTACTAGGTGAAGTCCCCAACCCATATTACCATGGAATCCCTTTATGCATAAGCCCCAATTAATCCTCTTTTGTGTCACATTTCATGGAATATGAATCCATGCAACATGATGTTAAATTATGTGCCCAACATCCTAGGAACATAATGTAAAACTGCATGACAAAATCCTTATCACAAGATGTTAAACTACATGGTATGGTCCTGTAACACAACCTTAAATTGTGCTTCTCAAACTACATGGGATTTCTTTCATGTCAAGTATGATAAATAGGATTACTCTCTCTAGTTTAGAACCCAACATCACCTACCTTCCAAATCCATACTCATGGGGTCATATTCCTCATGAATCCATTTACATCACTTGTCATTATACCACATCCACCATAGGTTCAATCATCCCCTCATCATATAATAATCCTCATGATATTATTCCCCTCCCCTTCCTAGAGATCCATATTCTCTCCAGGAATTATCATTTCATTATTATTAGGCTATATGATATCATCCTTCATATGATGGGACAAATTCCCTTCAATTAATCCTTGAATATAACATCATTGGTCCATATTCCCTTCAAGTTCATGCCATGTTTCTTTAAAGTTCACTTAGAAAGGGTTGATTCTGCGTGAGTTCCAAACCAGTCATCGCTAGGTACTATTCACCTAGTATTCCTTACAACATGACATTAAACTTCATTGATCAATCCTTGTTGTATGAATTTAAAAGGTATGATGTGTCCCATTAAGTTTCATTGAACTAGGTGGGATCTATTTCCTTTTACAAGGATACATAGAAATCCCTCCTCATAGATGTGATCCTAACTCCACAATAACCACTACCCCCCCCCATTGGATGATAGTAAATGATTAAGCATCCATCTTTGTGGCTCTAAAATACATCATCTTAAGTTACGAATCACTAAATAGTAAATTGAATATGTGAATCCTCTAATATACTAAATTTTCCATGTCTCTGCATGATTTTTATCTTTCATTAGCATCAGGAACCAGTCTCATCCACAGAATTTGGGAAGGATTCATGAATATGGATTAAATATATAATATAATCCTAGAATAGTTAATATCACCCCCCCCCCCCACATAAAGGGTGTGATAATCTAGACCTCCTGATCTTTTAACTAATGTAAATTCTTAAGCATCATTGGATATAACCAACAGGACCAGTTGGATTTGAAAAGCAGGTCCATAATGAAAACCCTTTTCATAGATACAGGAGAAATTGTATATTTCCAATTCCATGAACAAATCTTGCCAAGAACCAATGTAAACAAAAATGGTGAACCCTATGTGAATCTTTCAATAACTAAAATAAATCATTCATTATTCTCCCATAAAAATGATTGGTTGAACATGCACTTACTTGAAATATTGTACAAATTGGTATTCTTTTTTTTGTACTCTAAAATATACAGATGCCATTTCTAGAGATCCATTCAATCAAATGTGATGAAATCATAATCATTTGGGAATTCTCATGCTCTATCTACCATAAATTTTTTGAACCCAATGACTAAAAATTCGACATCACCCATCCCACACCTCTAACACCAAGTAGTTAATACAATGGTGAGGGATTACTACTGCCATGGTACTATTCCTACCTTGGAGGGTGCACATGAGTACGTCCAAGTACAGAAGCCTCATATCCCATATTTTTCAAGGAATTCTATGGAAAATATTTTGGTACCTATATATACTTTTAACCTCTTTGGGACTCTATTCCCATACCATGATAATCAATACATCCATTATATGAGGGAGTTGGGTCAAGAGAACATCTTAAACCTCACCTAATATCAGGAGGAATCTAGGAGGACTCCTAAAAATTTATATTATCACCAGCATCATGAGGCCACCACCCCTTAGAAACCTACTGAGGATTCCACCCAGCAGTTCCCTCCCCAAGTTACTCAGAAACAGAAATCTAAGAGATCACTCTAGGTGTAGCAAGATTCCTGTTATAAGGAGTAGGTTTATATACCCACTCCCACTAATGAATCCCTCCATCACACCACTATAGTAACCAAATGGTATATTCATATCCCTATTTATGCCTAGCATACCTTCCAACATACTCTGGTATGACTAACAAAAGTGTTCTGGTATATCCTGACTGCAACCAAGGGGAAGACATATATTCCTACACTCGTACATAAATCCCTTTAGAATATCATAATAGAAAATGGAGGATATTAATATAAATATATTCCTAATCTCACTAAGTAATAGAAATATATTGCTTTACCCATCGCAGAATATCATCAACATATTTTGGTATAAATGGATGGGAATGTTTATATCTCTACTCACATCTTGCAGATATATTAGTAGATCTAGACACCACCTATAAAAATTGGTAAGTATCATATCCTATAGATCATCTAGGAGAATTAAAATATCCATTCTTGTTCCATTAATAAATAATCTCACTGAAATATCATGTTGGATACTTGAGAGTAGGCTCATATCCCTGATCCCCTTCAAGAAGAAAGTTGGTATATTCTGATAGAAACAAATGAGTGATCTCATATTCCCAAATTAATCCAAGAATTCTATCAGTATATCTTATAAGGGGATAAAAATTAGCCACACATCCAACTCTACTTCATCCTCAATAATAATGATGACATAGATCAATGAATACTAAAGTGGGAATATATTATCACACAATCTAAAGGGTCCCATCGGCAGATTCTAGTGGAAAATAATGGATTAGACCATGCATACTCCTTCCCACCTATAAGGAGTCCATTGAGACACTTTTTCAATGGGGTGGGAGTCATACAAGATAACTCCCACCCATAGTTGTCACTAGTCTACCCCTAGAAGTGAATCTAAATGAAGATCTCACCAAAGGAAGACAATGACACAAGAGTAGGCCCATACTCCAGCATTGATCATTGTTAATGTTCTAGAGGACCTAACATACCTTTATATGTTGGATTGAGTGTCTTCTTACTCTACTTAATAATGTGAGAGTATCTTTAGTCATATATGTCCTCTCCATGATGATATGATATCTATTTATGGATATCATCCCAAGAGAACATGATTAGAAGATCCTCCCCTTGTCAAACACTCTTTGATGGTAACCTCGTATCAAGTGGTGCTCAAAGGATTAGTGTTAATTAAGGATAAGGATTAAAATTATATTAGTGGTACTTCTCTTTCATCAAAGAAATAAACCACTCCCATTTTATATAAAGAACATTGGTTAGATCTGGTGGAAGAATTTTTCCCCAAAAATGATGAAGATGGAATGGACAAGTTGAAATAACTAACAAAATATACTACCCGACTACATTTTGGCCCATTTAAACACCCAATAAAATATCCCATAGGTGTTAAATGAGGATTTCATGAATTATTTATACGTAAACTTGTATGTGACCCTTCATAAGGTAAAGGATAACTACCACCCTTATTAATGGTATGAATACCATCTCTAGGAGGTGAACAAGATCTGATATCATATTGACTTTGATAATTTCTCCATAGATAAAAATATGAGGTCATATAATCATTGTCAGAACTTATGAAATGCTTGTGTCCATGTATTAAGGTCACTTTAATAGATATATCTAACACTTAATATGATGTATGTATCCAGGGATGGGTAGAATATGAATCATTACACATTAGCCAACTCCTAGGATAGCAGAGTCCCCCAAGGATAGAATCATGTAATGTTATTTTCATGGGAGAGGTTTTGGGATCAAACTCTATAAATTCTATTTAGTATATTAAATAAAATCCCATTGATTCTAAGATGTAAAAATGGAATAACAAAAGGGAACATGCCAATGAAAGGATTATATGACAAGTCTCAACAAAAGTATCACAGTTGATCTAGGAGAAGTCCACAAGCATAATGTAGCCTACTTTTTATAGTGTTTCACATTTTTTACAAGAATTAAACCCAAGTGAATGCATTTAAAATCATGAAAACTATATTGGTGGCCACTATGGAATCCATGTGGTAGTAACCCTAGCTCGCATATCTGGGGACATTTTTACCACCACCACCACCCCAATAATTATAAAAACCTAAATGCTTTTAGTATGTCGTTATGGAGGAAAAAAATCATCCCTAGAAATCATGTTTGATAGAATTTTTACCATTTACTCCAAGGAACCTAATCTTCTCTGGGCTAGGTGGTGACATTCTACATTAGAAAACATCATTGTTCCTACCAAAACATAATTTTTCCCTATTAATAAGGGAATGGTCAGTATGGGTGTTTGTGGATTCCCTCAGGATCACCCAACATATATCGATGTAAGGGGAGAATTCAAAAAATATATTAAACCTTGTAGGAGTTGTAAGATGAAATGGACCACTGATAAAGGGAACCCAAAGCAGGACCTCGATGTGCCCTTTGAAGAGTGTACTGGGAATGGAGATTATTCCCATTATTTATATGAGTATGAAATGATTCTCACTACCAAGTATGTATCAGTGAAAATTATCACTATTGATCTAGTAGAGTATGTAGACCAAGACTCATATGTTTAATCGTGCAATGAATAAATATTCACTCGATATAAAGTTTGAACCAAACAACATATAGAAGGTGCACATGTGTGTACCAAAAAATAGAGGTAACAAAAAAAATATGGAATCTCCAAATGATTAGTTAACACCCCATTAATTTACTTCTAATAATGATAAAGTTAATGGTGTGTATATATCCCACTCACCACCTATAAAGATAAAAATTTTCTCTACTGAAGAAAATTGGCCTAGTGTGAGGCTGAGATCGACCACCAGAAATGACTCAATAGTGAATTACCCAAAGGTAATATTCATATTGAGTATAATATTCAAGTTAATGTGAATGTTTTTCCTTCCAATCACTTGGAAGGTGTTACCCAACTCATGATGGTAGAATCTAAGTTCTATGATGGATATAGGTCTTGGAAATCATTTTAATTGAACCTAGTGAATGAGAGAGACCTAGATTTTCCTCCACTATGATAGCAGCTTCCCTCCTTCAAGAAAATTCACCCAATACTAGATCGAACTGGTAGTTGAAAATCGATGTGTATGGGGAAACCACATCAATATTCACCTTCCAACCATGTTTAGGGCTTGTCTCAAATATTATTTCCACTAGATCTTCTCGAATCTATCGAGTATCTTACTACTCAAATGGAGGCCACAGAAGGACTATGCACCCTATTGCATCCCGAATAGAAAAAAATACCCTAAGTTTGTGGATGATTCTCCTCCATCATAAAACTTCAAGAATAATATCCTTATAAAATTCAATGTAATATGATATCCAAAGCAGCGTATTTCACATTTTTCATCCTAGTGTGGCCATGTGATGGGTACACACAATTGGATGGAGGCATAAAAACTCAGATGATTTGTGTAGACTTTGAAGGGACCAGACTTCATCCGGTATACTAGTTTTTCAGCTAGATCCATCTTGGTTTGGTAAGACCTTAGTCATAAATTCCATCAACGATTCATCTTTATTTTTGAAATATGATAGTTGATGACATTTCAAACTAAAAGCAACATGAAAATGGGAGGTTCAATGTATTATTTTCTAGATATAATGTTTATACATACTCTCTCAATATAAAACTCCTTTAGGAGAATATTCTAGAGATATGTATATAGAATCTCCATGATGATCTATAGAAACTATTAATCCCATTATAGTACCCAGGTGTATTTTGGGAATTTTCATATATGATACACTTTATAAAGGAAGATATTCAGTGAACCAAGTCCAAATCATGGCCTATGAATACTACTTAAGGAAAAAGTCTTGGAAAATCATATGCTACCACTATGAAACTAAATATAGTATTGTAGACTACCACATCACCAAGGAAAGATTCATATCACTTAGTTCCTCCCATAGAGTGACATCAATAGCAAAACCACCCTTATTCAGAGGCAGGGAAAAACCATGGTCTCTTGTGATATGAAGACTAAAGAAAAAACCTAATCTTTTCAGAAATAAAATTTTCTATGATGTTTCATTATATCCATGGAAAACAAATGCCCTGTGTTTCTTGAGGAAAGGAAACTAGATGGTTTTATCTTGAGTGATTTCCCTAACTATTTCCCTTTTTTCTTGATATTGGGCCGCACCATCCATGAATTCTTCATCTTTAATGATATAATCTATAAAATGGTCAATTATAGATAAGTTATTTTATTAAAACCTCAATCACAATTTAATTACTTGACCACTATCAAACCAGATAAAGAAAAAAAACTAGCATGATGCCACAACTAGATGAGAATGAATAATTGAAAAATGGATGACATTGAAGATAATTGATTGGGTTCATGTTATCCTCAAGGAAAAACCAAATTGACCAATTATTACCCCAATTTACTCTATAATTTCCAAATCCATGCCCTAAAATCTATATTTTTTTGGAAGAAACAACTAGTGCAATAAGGATACAATGTGGATTGAGGGTTTACAACTAACTCCCAAACTAGTCCAAATTCTCATTGACTTCTTGCCACCATAATAAATAATATTGGAACATCCCTACTAAATGGAACCATAAATAGAATATGATTCACAATAAATATCATTCAATTTCATCCACTTAGTAGAAAAATTCTTCGATGATGAACCTTCCTGTGAGAATCATAACCTCAACTAGAATTGGGAGTTGAAAAAAAATGTTCATAGGGTCTAATTAAGTTGAGGGAGATGCAATCATGGCCAAGCTCGGTATTTTTTCCATGCCCCTGCTGAATTGATATATGTTTATGAAACCAAATGTAAAGATAATAATTGATCCCAAAAAGGACCATGGTGACATTCCCTAATCCTCCAGGAGTCATACAAATAAATGTTTTTTGAAATACTAGTTGGTACGAACACAACTATCTAACTAGCCCAGATAAGTTGTAAACCCATCTTGGCTTAACCCATTAGTGATGATAATGACCTTAAGTTCTAGAAAGGTGCATGGATATTCAAAACCAAATTCCTTGACCATAAATCCACATGATAAATTGAAATACCATATTGTGAAGATCCAAACCCTCATAAATAAGTATAGAATCTTGGAGAAGTTGGTAGTAGTCCCATCAAACATTGAATCTTAGATGCTCTTTAACCCTCAAAAGAGATCAGGGAAGAACTTTTCAAGGCTCTTAAAAGTACCTATGTATTCAATACTAAAGTCAATGTGTTATAGGTGTGTTGTGTGGTGACTTACATAGTAGAGTTTCATACTTCTATCACATTCATAGAGTAGGATCATGTGGTCATATTACAGGTATATATTAGAACCTAGTACATCTTACACAAGATTGAAAATATTAACATTCATCTTGTTCTTACCAAAATAACTCTAGTATCAATATTATCCCAATCAAGACACTCCAATTATTAGGTTATAGTGATAATGACTTGTCTCCCTCAAAGTTGACCATTCAGGTTACAAAAAAAGTGAGAAAATTCCCATTAAAAGGATAAAAATCAAAGACCAGTTAGGATATTTTGTATCTAACTATGAGTTCATGGTAATCCAGCATGACACTACATTTAATGTTTTTTTTTTGAAGATATAGTCTTCACATCCATGCAATAGTACGATCATCATACCATCATTCCCTAAAGTACCCTATCAATGGAAAGGTCAATGTATTATATAGAGATTTCCCCCCTTTTAATATTGTGAATCATAGTATATTGTGGTAGGTCTTTAAAAGAGAGGAATAAAGAAGATAATAATATAAGGTGACATATCGGTTTCTTCTCACAACTATTTTGTCACTTCCCCCAGTGATCCCTTAAAATAAAATATCCAATGATTATATATTTCCCATCAATATAATGGATTTGAAAACCCTAGATCTATGGATCCATTATATTTTAAATGATTCACATTCTACTATTTACATAGTAATAGTTATATCCTCTAGGATGATCCTATTGTAAGGAAAGTGGGTTGTACTAGGGGACAATGAAACCATATGAGATAATTCCCTAGTTAAACATACTCCACCATTTTCTTAAAATCCTACAATGATTTATACATCATTTTTAGGATCCAAGGATTCCCCTTAATTTCCATTTCTATGATCAAAGATATATCATTGTCATCAAAAAGAGTTAAAAATACCCTTCTGTTTTCTTATAGACCCCAATATGCCATCATTTCTCATTTATGGTGGTATTGATCTAGATGAAGAGGAGGATGAGATCAGGTATTACCCCTCTATAATTTGAGTAATGGGTCTCTACTAATATCAATTAACTCAAAAAATAATTCTAGGTACATAAGAGTACCTATTGCCAACATTGATCAGCAACGCCTTGCCTCCTAAAGTGTAGGAAGAATATATATCTTTCTTGAAATATAACCATTATGTTTTCACTTGGAATTATAAAATTATTACTAAATGGATTATGATATTTAAACCCGTCATCTGGTCTTTCCATATGACCATTATAGTCTCAATCATGTAACCAGGAGGATGCATATATCCCATGTCACTAAACTCGGGTGAAGTTGATAATATTATTAAATACAACTTCATTTAGGAATTAATATACCCTAAATGGATCTCCAACATCATCTATGTTAATAAAAATAATGTTTATGTCAGGTTGTGTATCGATTTTAGGGAAGTCAGCCAACAATTCCCAACTGATTATTTCCCAATCCTGATTATAGAAGTTCTAAATGATGAAACTGCAATATTTTGAGCCTTTTCCTTCATAGAGAGGTGAATAAGGTATAATCAGATCAAAATAGACCCTATAATTATGTCATACATTTCATCTTTAGTCCCGTTCTGGGAAGGATCAAGGAATGCTATATTGATGATCTCATAGTCAAATCCATGCAGCTCTATGATAATATTACTAACCTTTAGATAGTTTTTAATAAACTAAAAAATCAAATCTTAAAGATAACCCCTATAAAGTCTGCATCTCGGGTGACTCTAAGAAAATTCCTCATCTTCTTGGTATGCCAATGTGGCATCATGGTTGACCTTGATAATACTAGCATGATCCTTGAAGATTCACATGATCGAAATATAAAAATTTTTACAAGAATCTATGGAACCCTTTCCTATATTATAAATTTCATAGAGAATATTTCTAAAAAAAATCCCTACCTTCAAAAAGTTGATAGAGAAGGTATTCACATATAGATGGCACGAAGACAATCAAGGAAACTTCAAAAATATCATGTGATATCTTCTACAACCACTAGTCTCGATGATACCAGTAGAAGTAAATCCATTTATCCTATATGTGGCCACTATAAAGAGACTTTTCAATTCCCTTCTCACATAAAAATGATGTGGGTAAGGAAAAAAGTATTATTATCTTAATCAAGAAATGCTAGATCTGAAGAATCATTATTCTGACATCAATAATAATTTCCTCACAATGATTTTCATGGTATAAAAGATAAGGATTCACATACATCACCATTAGGTTTGTTGGGTCTATATCATTAATCTAATTAAGTATATCCTCAACTATCTGATTTTGAATAATAATTTATATTATTGAGAAATTACCCTATAATAGTTTGACATTCAATTTTTATCACATAAGGAAATAAAAGGGAAGGATATTATAGATTTCTAAATAGAACACCCTATCTTGGAAAGAACACTGGTGAATACCAAACTCCTTGGTAAATAGGTTTTTATTATCCATGACACTCCTCATACGGGGGAGTGTACTTTGAAGGAGCCTCCTGAATTTTGACAGGGAAAATATTTGAAAACCAAAAGCTTAATAATGTTGGTCTATGAAATTTCTTCATCTCCCCAACAATGGTGGTTATACAAAATTATTTCTTATTATCTAAAGGATTGAGTAAAAATGAGGTAAAGAGCTAGTCTCTCATTACAACATTGGAGTTATACATATAGTTGTAGGTATCCCATTTGAATGTTAAAGGTGGATCATAGCAAGTAATTAAGCATATTAGTGGAGGATGTTCCATTAATAATGAAGAGTTAGACCCCCTCCTTGGTTAAATAAATGGATTGATGGTATAATTCCCCTTTAATACAATGTTGAATCATATTCATCACTCATAGAATTCCTCTACTGATGCACTGGATAATTTAGTCTTGGACCTCTCTGATCCGAACAAAGATGATATAGTTATCTTCATCGTACACCATAGAGTGGCCACCCTAGTCATCATCATTATCATGGATGAGGAAAATGAAATGAACCCTACCATATAGAATGATAAGAAAATATCATTTCTAATTGATATCATTACTGGATGAATTATCCCCTTAATAGACTGTCTCAAAAGCAAGATCATTCTGATGGAATGAGAAAAGAAGAAATTGATATAATGTCTTGTAGAAAACTTTTTTCCTATATAAAAAACCTAATGAATAGAAAATTATCTAAAAGTGAGTTCCTGATGGAGTTCTCCTTGGATTCATTAAAATGGGATAAACCTTATTTGTTATATAGGAATTTCATGAATGATTCTACCATGCTCATTAGTCATGGACCAAGATCTCCCATAAAATCATGAGACATGGATATTTATGGCCAATGATGATGCATGGTCATGTGGAATTCACCAGAAACCTCCATACTTTCCAAACACATTCCATAATCATCCATCATCCCACAAAGTCGTTGCATACGACCATATACTCTTGTCTATTATCTGTATAGTGAATACATTTCATGGGGATTATACCCCATCTATATAGTTCAAGTGCATCCTTACTGTCACTGAATTATTCTCAAAATGGGACAAGGCTATACCCCTCAAGGAATTCAAGACAAATAATATCATCCACTTTGTAATGTCTATCATTGTCTCTAAATTTTGTGTCCCTAACATAATACTAATGGCCAACAACACTAATTTATACTCCTCTAAATTGAAAACATTATGTCATGATTATAGCATTGATTCCAACCACCCATCACGCTATTATACAAAGGAAAATGGATTTATAGAGTCCTTAAATAAGTGTCTTTCAAATATATTTTAGAAGATGGTGGATAAAGATAATAAATCTAAGATAAATAATCTTTCTCATGCCTTATGGTCTTATCACCCCATAACTCATAATTCCATGAAAGTGACCCCATATTATCTTTTTTATGGAATAGCAGTTGTGCTACCCATTAAATTATAATTTCCATCACTTCAAATTTTTATCTTTGGATAGTACTTAGAGGATGAAAAGTCCTATATGTGACTTTATGAGTTGGTATAGATCATTTAGAAGAGATTATGCATGCTAAAAACCCTTTAAATCACTCAAAAGAAAATATCCCATTCCTTCAACGATAAGGTCTTCCTCCATTAATTTTTTAAAATATAATTATTTTTTTCCTTGAGAACCCCAATGATACAATGGAAGAATCCTCCAAATACAAAACCAAAATGGGAATGACCTTATATCATACACATGGTATATTCCATTGGATCTTTCTCCTTAGCTACAATGGATGGGGAGTATATCACCCCCCCCCCCCACACCAATGAAATATTTCTTAAGAAATAATTTTCATGATTTCACATCAGTCCTCAATGTCTTAATTTCTTAATGTTAAACTGCATAGTCATAGTCCATGTAACATGACCTTAAACTGTATGACCCTTGGGTCCTCATTGAATTACCTTAAAATACATGACATAACATCCAAACTGCACGATGTTAAATTTCATATTATTTTCCCATGCCACATGACTATAAACTACATGACCCATGAGTCCTCATTGTATTACAATAAATTTTATGGAATTCCATCCCTTCTTCATGACATTAAACTATGTTGTTGAGGTCCTCATCACATGAACTAAATCTATATAACACATTGTTCCAAGAATTATGTCCCAAAACTGTATGATTCTAAAATGATAAGGGTGGCCCAATTTTTATTGCCTCATTCCCCTATGCGAGAGTCTGGTCTATGTTGGAGTTCATGGTGTATGGTATGTTCCTTTTATCAGTGCAATCCAAAACAAATTTCCATTTCCCCTACATATGAGCTAGATCTATGAATGGAATTTAACATCAATAAATATGTGTGACTTTAATCCTATAGCATCCCCAAACCCTCGCACATAGATCTAGTGCTAAAAATACAAAACATACAACACTAACATTGAAACACATTTAATATTACAATATCTTTCTCACATTTAAAATCTAATGACATTTTCCTTTATAGTTTTGGAGAATTAATAACAATCGCTAACTAAAAAAATCTAAAGTCTTCTTATAAAATGGACACTTTTTTACTATATAATAAGCTAATAAATCCATGATGAGTATTTAATGTCTCCCATAAACTCTCCACAAAAAATAATCTTCTGGCTAAGAATACTTAATTCTTTCTTTCTTAACCTAGGGAAATTGAAACATAAGAAAGGGGTGGGATCAATTTCTCACCAAGGATAAACATAATAATAAATAATAGCATGAGAGACATGAGGCATAACATTATAATATAATGAGAATGATCATAATCTTGAGAGCATGGGATAAAGATATGATATCATAAAAAATGGATTAAACAATGGTTATAAAAAATGATATTTGCATCATAGGAATGTGGTGAAAGAATAAACATGAAATCATAAGCATAATTCAAGGTTCCCTACCCCATTAACATAACATAGTTGGCTAAGCTAACTTTCCACTCACTATAGTTGGCTAGGATCACTACCCACACACCATGATATCCCGTAATATATAAACATTACTTAATGCATTAGAGGGCGATATAATTATGGTCTCACCTATCACATAACATGTACATACATATGTGTGTCATGTGAAAATCAATCAGCATATCATAAATAACCCAAAGAAAGAAAATGGGTTATAGATCTTTCAAATGGAATCACATAAATAAATAATTCATAATTCTATAAATAATCATAGAATGATAACCAATGGAAAATAAATTGGTATCCAATGACTTTAGGAATCATTCTAGGTAAATGAAACTCATTAAAGATGATTAAGAATATGGTATTTACACCATATGGAAAAAAGGATATATGGTTTAGACAGAAATTTCCTTAATAAATTGAAGTATTAGACATCTTGGTGAACATCCTTCAATAATTGTAATAGAATATATTCCATTAATAGAGGAATTAATTAGATGAAAATCATGCCTATACAAGTGGATGATTATGAAAGAAAAAAGTAGTAATGGGTCATCTCATAAATATAAAAGACAATTTCATAAGCCATCTAGATAAAGAAGGTGTATGGAATCCATTGAGGAATACACTTAATCAAGAATATGTCCTAGATGAAGAATACTATTAGAAGTATTGAGAAATTTTATTTGAAAATAAAAATTTCCATTTTCCTTTGAAAACATTTAAAAATAAATATTCTATTATACCATGATAACAAGAATTCCCTTTCTTGAAAACATGAAATCATAGAGAGGAAGTCTCTTAGAAAACAAAAAAGGTGGTGGAATTATACGTTCACATATAAACATGTAAAATAGATTCCTTCCGTCAAAAATGAACCATGTGGAAAATGTTAAAATATTTTATTTTAAAAAAAATAGAGAAACTCAATTTAGTTGAAGAAAAACATAAAGAAATTTGTAAAGAAGGCATTTTGGATCATTTTAAAAGATTACTTTAGAGGAAATAAATTTTGAAACCTAATCATGTAGAAAAAAATTAAATTCCATTAAAAACTTGTATTGAAACCCATATTTCTGTGTAGAATTATTAATGATAGTTTCAAAATTATAAAAAAAACTTTTGTTAGGTAAAACATTGATATGGAATAAAGAGTTGTGCACCTAGGCTGGGGATCATTCCTTTCAGTGACACAATTTTAAATAGAAAGTGACCCCAAAAAGAGAAAAAAATTAATGAAATGGATTAATTTCACCAAATATAATTTAAATAAATCATACTTAAAAATAAATGGTAGGAGAAAAGAGATGTGTAAGATCAATTTCTAGAAGAGAATTCATGATTCATGGAAAATGAGCTTGAGTCTAGACCTGAGTAACTTTTTAACCAAAACCTTTAATGGTGAAAGAACATGAAAATGAACCTCAAATACCATGAACCAAATATATTTCAATATAACATAACAATTTAGAAGCATATATAACATGTAAACTTAAATCGGTGTATGAAGTAAAATGTGTCTCAACAAAGGGAGTTTGAGACAAAAATATCTTACCTTTATGTCTGAAATCATTCTAAACATATACTTAACGTACTGTATAATTAAATAAAGTTCATTAAAAACATTTTTAATAACCTTATTCATCTATGATTATTTTTCTATAGCCTGTTTATTTTCATAAGATGTTCGTTTATTAAATCGTTTCTGCTCTTATCAGTTACCTGAGGTGGTTTGGTCGATTTTTATGTGATTCTCTTAACATGTTGACCATGGATAAGTTTATCTTAAAAATAAATTAAAATCTTTCAAAACATTAATTGATTTATAAATATAATTTTTATACATCAAAAACATTTTTGTATCCATCCATGTTAAGCGATAATGGAATACAAATGTATAATTGATGCAGAGGTGATAGTCTGCACGTACGCACGATTAGCGGCCACATTTCCCAATGTATGGAAGAAGTGACAGTATATGAAAATTTTTAATTTTAGAATCATAATAATGTTTAAAACATAATATTAATTCATTAATTACACAGTTAGGTCCATCCATGTTAGGTGGTTAAGAAAAATAACACATGTCGTTCATAGAAGCGGTAGTCCATACATACGCATGATTAATGATATCATTCATTAAAGAATGGAAAAAATGATGGTAATTGAAAATTTTAATCATATATGAATTAAATAAGTTAAATAAAAAACATAATTATTCCTCAAAACCAACCTTAATACCAATAATAATAGGTGGTGATGAAAAATGGATGAAATGTAATTAATGAATAATTAATGATACATTAATATAATTACATTTAAAAATATATATGATACTAGACTCATTATATTTATAAAGTTAGGGAATACTAGGAAGAGGAAAATTAAAAGAAAGACTGAGTGGAAAATAATTCTCACGTCAGGGACTTTAATTTTCCTTTAAATTATCCTTGGAAAAAAGGGCTTGAGATAATTATAGAAGTCCAAGGTCTTAGGTTCGTGGGAGAGGGTTCTAGGATGATCAAATGGGTAGAGTTTCATTAGGTCATTCGATGTAATGGGTGTGTAAAGAAGGGGTGTAATTGGTCCCTTTTATAAGTGATGGGAAGGGTAGTTTTGGAATTACCTTAACTTATTAAATAATTTAATTACACTATTTAAATGTATAAGACTCCCATATTTTAAAAATATAGAGTTTGGGAAATTTTATGTTCTAAAATCCTCCCATCCACTCATTATGGAGACAACCATAAGTGATTTAGGGGCTTTTCCTTTTACTTTTCACTTTGCCCAAGTATTCTTTTTCCTAGGAAACATTTCTTTTCACCCATGTTAATTAATTAAAATGTTATCAAGTAATATTGATCTTAACACCCAATTTGATTATTATAATACTATATATGATACTGATTTTATCAATTAAAATTATTTGAATAAGAAAAGTTAATTTTAAAATAAACGCGCTTAATTCTTAAAAACAGTTTTTGAGATAATAATGTTCTTAATCTTAAGATCTAAGTGTGAGTTAAAATTATCAATGTCAATAATTTTTTTGAACTAAATTTGTAACACCCAAAATTTTAGTAAATATAATGTCCTCACATTTTTATAAATTTTTTCTGGTATAATGCTAATTAATTTAATTTGTTTTGGGATAAATAATTATATTTAATAATAAGTGATATAATATAAATATATAAATAGTGGTTTGAAAAATAATAATTTTTTGTGTCTATATATATATATATATATATTTCCATATAGAAGGCATTTATTGAATTATAATAAACAAAGAAACATTTACTTAATATATCTGTTTAACATTTTATTCATGTTTTGAATTTATGATTAGTCAAGAAATATTTATTTAAAATGCATATATGTGTATTTTGTGCCCAATTTAAATAAATCAGAAAAATAATTTATTTAAATATATATATATATTTAAGGAGGATTTGTATTATTAATGAATGTTTAATTTGAATCTAAAGATCTATATTTTTATTTATAAAAGTAAATAATGTCTTTTTTTCAAAGTTGTATTCCCAATTCAAATGGGATAGAGTTTCATTCACTTGAAAAGTAATTTTATTTTTTCGTGTACAAGATAATAATTTAAATTTTAAAAAAAAATTAAGAAAAACATATTTTAAAAACTAAACCTTTTTATTTTAAATACTAATTTTTTTGTTTCTCATGAAATAAAAATATACATAAAAGTTTGTAAAAACATAATTTGTGGTAACATAAATAGTATTTATTTTGTATCAAAAATGTTAAATTAATTATAAAATTATTTTATAAATTATGATGAATTACATGACATATTTTTAAAATATAATATGCATACTTAAATATATTTACATTAAGTAGCTAACTTGAAATCAAGGGCAATCTATGACATATATTTTGTGAAAATTACGACTCATTATTATATCATATTATAAAAAAATCTTTTAATTATGTTATTATTTATTTTATAAGTAGATAATTATGAGTTATTATTATTATGTTTTAAAAATTTCCACGACCATATATATAGAGCAGAACATTAAAATTAGTTTATAGTAGCAAAATTTCAATGGTAACATAGATTAATTTTGTATGAAATTAATGTTTATGCATACTTGTGTTAAATAAATAATAATAATAATATATAAAACATATTTAAAATATATATAATAGCTTTTTTCAAGTAAATGATTATATAAATAAAATAAACATACATATATGTTTAAAATTCAAAATTAGTTTTAGATTTACACACACACACATATATATATATATATAAGTAATAACAAATAGATAAATGATAAATAATAATAATAACATGATATAAAAAAGAAAAAAATGAGATTGTCTTTTTACTTGGAATGAAGCTCACACATTGCCTCCCTGCCATCGTCTTCCTCACAACACCCATAGGTCGGCCTGTAACTCGTAATCAGACAAGGCAAACCTTGTTGTAATCATCCTAGTGAAGATTTTCGAGCATCACGCTGCACATGGAATGATCCTCTTGGGAATCTAATAATGTAAGGATAACTCAGATCATAGGGATACAATGACTTGGATGGTTTCTTTATAGTAGCAACAATGGTTTCTCGTAATGGCCTCACGTAAGAGTTTTTTTTTAGGTTTTTCGGTTTTTTTTAAATGTGTAGTTCAAATTTTTTTGAAAAATATGTGTGAAAGGCGTTGGCCCCCTATAGCCTTCCAGAAAAAAAAATTAATTATTTTAAATATAACTTTTTGTATATTTAAAATTTTTTGTTTTTGTTTTTGTTATATATATATATATATATATATATATATAACAAAAAAACAGCATTATTTATCTACTATTTAATATTCAGCATTACTATAATTAAAGCAGTCTGAAATTCTGATAGAAACTCTCACACAGGGCTTCCTTTTATAAGATTTGCTCTATAAATCATTCTACATTTCCGATGCGAGATTCAGATTCTCTCTTTCCTGCATAGAATTAATAATATATTACTATTAATCATTTTTAATCAATTACCGAAAAAGCGCAAGACTCGACCAAAGTCAGACCTCAAATTAATAAATAAAAATGAAAGAGGTTGAGACGATACAAGGGGTTCTACAAATGCGCTAGTGAATCACTCCCCGCATATCATCATCAACCAAATGAGTACAAAAAACAGGTGCTGTAAAAGACCACACAATACTCATACTTGTGACTGTCTTCTTTGACAAGGCATCTGCAACCTGATTGGCCTCACAGTAGGCATGCGGAACAATCAGATTGAGATGCTTCACTTGATTCAAGCACTGAATCCAATGAGGCAAAATCTTCCAAGGAACGTCTCTGGTTCGAAGCTTCAAAGCCCTCACTGCATTTTCAAAGTCAGATTCCAACCATAGATAATTCCAATGATGTTGGACAGCATAGTTAATAGCATGAATAATGGCCCATAATTCAGAGTCATAAGCAAAACCAATCCCAAGAAAATGATAAAATCGCCCTTTGACAAACCCAAGATGAGTGCGAAACACACCTCCACACCCCGACGGTCCTGGCATACCTGATGCAGCACTATGAACATTTATTTTGATCCACAGGTTAATGGGAGGAATCCGGTGAATAGACTTGGTCAAAACGTGCTGTTTGGATCTGCCCATAATGCCCAGTCATCGCAGAATTTTCAGATCATTGAAGGAGTTGTGCATGACCCCATTTTGAAGCCTTGATGCAGAAAAAATGTCCTTATGAATGACATCAACAACATTGAAGAGTGAAGGAGCAGAATTATTAAAGGCCCTTGCATTTCAGGCTTGCCAAACGGCAGCAAAAAGGCCGGTAATAGCAGCAAGAAGCAGGTTGAAAACCTGCTCACTTAGGCTGAAAGATCCGATCAGCATTAGGCGCTGTTGCACCTGCATATTGGAGGATAGATGCATCCCAAACAGATCACCAACATACCTCCATAAATCCGATGCAAATCGGCATTCCATAAAAAGATGTTGAACACCCTCCACATTCCTCATGCATAAGTAACAGGCTGAGACTAAACATTGACCAGCCCTCCTGAGTTGATCATGTGTGGGTAACCTGTTCTTCCATATCCTCTAGAGAAGCAGATATTTGGAGGGTTGAATGAAATTCACCATGAAATTTGCAAGCCATGTTTGTTGGGGAGTGGACGTATCACACTTCATGCGATAGAAATCCTTCATATTGAAATTTCCATGCCTGTTGGGTGTCCAAACCAAAGTGTCCATATCCATAAAAGAATAATTGTGGATTTCCGGCCTAAAAGAAGGCACAAAGCAGTCGGGAGTATTAATGAAGGGAAGAAGTTCAGCAATGGACATCATTGCCCTATCCACTGGAATATCAACATCAATCAGAGGACGACTTAGCCAAGTAGTCCAACAATTGAGGCTTGACTGCTCATTCACCATCCAGAGAGTATTCTGCATTATGTGGCTGAAGGCTTGCTTAAGAGACGGCGAGAAAGAAGATGCAAGATAATGAGAGTGACCATTAAACAGTGACTTAAACCTGTTTGGCAAGAAATCACATAACAGATCATTAGAACTTATAAGAGTCCATGTGAACATGGTAATAAGCCCATCATTAAAGATCCTTAGGTCTTTAATTCCAATACCTCCCATTTCAGGAGGCTTGATACATTCTTTCCAAGAAACAGTTATCAGCTTCCTTTCATATATCGTGCCAGAACCATATGAAATTTCTTATCAAAGCTTGCAATTCATTAATAAGACCTCTAGGCCATCTATATAAAGAAATGGAGTAGACGGATCTGGATGTAATCACCGAATTGACAAGACATATTCTTCCAGCTCGAGACATTGATTTCCCTTTCCAGCTGGCAAGCTGATTAATAATGCTAGAATAGATACTGACAAAATACTGCTTCTTCACCTTACCCCAAAATAATGGGACACCAAGATAGTTAAAAGGAAGGGCTCTCTTCCTCACTCCAAGCCTTCTAATCACTCTATTTTGTCTTCCAACTCACCAAAAACAATAAAGGATTTATTCCAGTTGATGGCATGCCCTGCCACATCCTCATAATGATCAAAGAGAGCTTTGATACCCAGAATGGTAGTCGTGGAAGCCCTGCCAAAAAGGAGGATGTCATCAGCATATAAGAGATGTGATGGAGTAAAATCAGCTCTGCCGGCTCTAATTCTCTTATATAAGCCAAGTTGAGCAAGCTCATTAATGCATATGCTCATATAATCCTCAGCGATAGCAAACAGGAGCCCTGAGAGGGGATCACCCTGCGTCACACCTCTTGTGCATTGAAAGAAATCCATGGGTGACCCATTAATAAGAATTGACAGTCTTGCAGTAGAAAGGATATTGCTAACAAGCTTAATAAAAAACTCTTAAAAGCCATACATCCTGAGAACCGCCATAAGGAAGCTCCATTTCAGGGTATCAAAGGCTTTGGAAATATCAATTTTGAGTGCAAAATTACCTTCCTTCGCTTTCCTTTTCATAAAGTTGACACTCTCAGAAGCTGTGAATAAACAGGTTTGAATTCTCCTCCCCGGGACAAAGCCATATTGATTTGAAGTACGATGATCTTTAACAGCTCTACCCAACCGATTCATGAGAATTTTACTTATAATCTTAGGAATTGTATTCCCAATAGCAACTGGCATGAAATCTCTAAAATCAATTGCACCTTCTTTCTTTGGAATCAAGGCAATGAAGTGTGAATTTGTTCCATAAGGCATAGAGGCATTAAGGAAAAAATCTCTCACTGCAGTGATCAAATCATCCTGTAATATGTCCCAATACGACATGAAAAATTTATTAGTAAAGCCATCCGGACCAGCCGTACTATCCATATTGAGAGAGAAAAAATGCCAATTTGACTTCCTCTTTTGAAGGAACTGCAATGAACTCCTGATTTTGATGTTCCTCAATACATGAAGATATATTACTAATCATTCTGGAAGTGATGTTGATGCCGTCATCAGAATACAACCTTTGAAAATACTCCAAAGCTGCTTTGGAAATTTCATCCTCAGAAGTGTACATACGCCCATCAATGCACATCACAGTAGTCCATGTCCTTATTCTCTTTTCTTTATGCTACTGATGAAAAAACTTTGTATTTCTATCGCCCTCCTTCAAGTGTGGCATGGGCTTGCACTTACTCTCCAGATGGAGAGAGCGGCTGTTGATTTCTGGTCTGGCAATGGGCAAGCACATTTTCAGCATCCTTATCTCAGAATCAATATTCGAGAAGGTTCTCCTGCTCCAGTTCTTTAAAAGCCCTTTAGTAATCTTAAATTTCCCAGCAAAAACAAGCAATGGACTGCCAAAGATAGCAGATTTCCAGGCTTCCACAATGATCTCCCTGCAACCAGGAGTGACAAGCCAGCCATTATTAAAACGAAAAGGCAAAGGAACTAACCTTGTAACCAAATTAGAGATTTCCACAATGAGAGGATTGTGATCTGAGTGATGCTTCAGGAGGGTGAAGCCTGAGACCCCATCAATCCCACTTCCATCATTTATTTGAATAAAGCACCTGCCAAGCTTAATAGCCTGTCTCCCATTTATGGTGTATCTGTTCCATGTGAATTCAGCACCAGCAAGGGAAACCTCTGCAAGATTACATTTTTCTAGGCATAAAGAGAATTCCTCGGCGGCAATTTTTCTGAAACAAGAGCCAATTCTTTCTTCAGGATTCAGCACAGTATTAAAATCCCCAATGACCATCCATTTATGGTCCATTCCTTCAGAGACAAGTCTAAGATCCCTCCACAACTCTCTTCTTCTGATGTAAGATGTGGAAGCATATATGAAAGAAATAACGAGATTACCATTTGGGGTATTACAAGAGATTGAGACACACTGGGCTTTCCTACTGCATGTAGTAATTTGTATACTATCATGCTTGAGCACCCAAATATGATCCATATTGGATTCATGTTGTTGGAGTCAGCATCCCACATCGGACTTGAGGTCCGATGTGGTCTTAATTATTCATGATAAAAAAACCCTAAGGGCTCCTTTAGAGAGTACACATTGGGGGTTCGGGTCTCTCTCATTTTATCCTTCTACATGGTATCAGAGGGAACCTAATCCCGAACCCTCCTCCCATTTTATTTTTTTTCCCGTCGGCCTCTAGGGTTTCTCCCGGTTGGGGGGCGGCGGCCTCCATGGCCCGCAAGCCCTAGGTATCTCCCGCTGCCCCCCTGCCGACTATCTCTCCCAGGCGGCGGATCCCTCCCAGCCGGCCTCTGTCCGGCGGTTCTCCCCCATCACCGCCGCCCCCTGGCTGGCCCCTGCGGACTCCTTGCTTCGCTAGGCTCCGCCCTCCCCGCGCGTTTCCCCTATGCGACGGGCTCCATCCGTGACGGCCCTGCGCGTCTACTACCAAGCCCCGCCTCCCTGTGCGGTTTCCCGACCACCGCCACCTGCTCTGATTCCTGTTCGGACCTCAACGGTTCCTCCCTCCCGGCATCCCCTCCCGCTGCGCGCGTCGAACCCGCCCTACGTCGCGCTTCCCGTCGCGACTCTCGGATCCCATCCCGCCGTCTCCTATGGCTTCCTCCGCATCTCCCCAGCGTCGCCCTCCGTCGCGACGCCTACCTATTCCAGTCCGGCGACTCGCGCCTCCCGTCGCCCTCTTCCCGCTGTCTGTCACAGCTCTCGGCGCCCTTCCCAGACGACCCCTCTTCCAGACGCGGTTCCCGGCTCCCGCAGCACATTCCGGGGCCCCGCTGCCAGACGCGCCGTTCGTCACCCTCCCACGACGCCTTCTGGATCGCGCCTCACCCCGCGATCAGCCGTGCCTTCCAGCGGAATCCCGCCAGCCGACCTCCTCGTGCGCCAGCCTTCCTGCACCGCTCCCGCGCGACAGCCCTCCAGTGTTGCTCCCTCCCGGCGGTTGCTCCTCCTCCCGGCGCCCTCATCCAGGCGACCCCCTGCACTCGCCTCAAATCGCTGCGCCTCCTGCGGCTTCACTCCGCCCTGCGACGTCCAGTGGATCCCGTCTCTCCCGCGACTCTTCCCCCATGCCGGCATCGTTCCAGCAGCCGGCCTCCACCCCTGCTGGCCCTCCAGAAGCCGGTCTCCGGTTCTGCTCGCCCCCCCCCCCCCTCCAGTGCGCTGCTCTGCAAGGCAGCCCTCCCTCCGGCCGGTTTCATCCGTTCCAGTCCGGTGAATCTCATCGTCCGGCACTTCCTCCGGTGAACCGCTGCTCCCTCCATGCCGGCCACCACCTGCGGAATCCCCGCCTCCCGTTGTCGGCATCTCCCGACGACTCCCAACAGCAATCTCCCATGTCTGCTGGCACACCTTCACGCTTCATCCACCATGGTGCAACACCTTGACCGTCTGAGATATGGGCCCTATGGCGCCGCCAGATCCCGCAACACTTTCGCGGAATCCCTATCTCCCATCATCGGTCCCGCAAGAGCGACTTTCCCGGTGCTAGTATGGATTTCCCAACATCTCATCGACCGGCCCCACTAGTGCGGCATTTCCTGGCGCTCCGTCAATCGGCCCGGTCTGAGTGGTTCATCTGCTGCGTCCGCGACATCATCTATCCATCATCCTGCGGGGGAGCTTCGATCGCGAGGGGGAGCAGCGGCCTTTGCACCTTTATATTTTATTTCGTCTTGTTTTGTCATCAAGCTGGGTATGTCCAGCTTGAGGGGGAGTGTTTGCACCTTGTTTCTTGCTTTGTTTTTTCTTTATGTGTTCAAGCTAGGTACACCTAGCTTGAGGGGGAGTGTTGGAGTCTGCATCCCACATCGGACTTGAGGTCCGGTGTGGTCTTAATTATTCATGATAAAAAAAAACCCTAAGGGCTCCTTTAGAGAGTACACCTTGGAGGTTCGGGTCTCTCTCATTTTATCCTTCTACACATGTAAATTTTGTGCAACAAAACTGTATCCAAGAGAGGTCCACTTGAAAGCCTTCCATCTCTCAAACAACATCTTTGGCTCATAAATTCCAATGAGCATGGGCTTATAGGCCATGATGTAATGTTGAAGGGCTTTGGCCGTTAGGGAACTCCCTAGCCCTTGACAATTCCAATATAAAATCCTCATTCATGAAGGGTCTTGCCTCTTGTCAGAGGCCTGTCTTTTCTGGTCTCATCTAGATGAGATTTCTTTTGCTTCCCTCTCTCATTCTTTTTCCCTTTTGTTGAGACTGTATCCTAGGTTAAATCATCCACACCTTGTTTCCCATAATTGATTTTATCCATTGATATGTTCTTTCCATTTGTTGAGACTTTTTCCTGTATTGGACCCACAGTTTCTGTCCCAACAGCGGGCTGATCCGCTGCTATGTCACCTTCATCATTTCCCTTAGATACATCAAGTTCAGTTTGGTTCTGTTCAGCATCCTCCACCTCATCAGACCAGAATATCCCTCTTAAAGGAGTAAATTTGTTACTGGCTGTCATGGGCTCAGGAGTACTGTCAGTGCTCTTCCTTCTGGCAGCCTTAGACTCAGAAACCTTAGAAAAATGACCATCATTTGTGACTCCATCAGGATTCAAATCATGAACCTATACCCTATTAGATCTCTCAACAGGAGGTATGAAATTCTCTGATTTATCCAGGACAGAAACAGGCTGCCCAGCACAGTGATTATACTTAACCTGCTCATAGGGAATTTCAGCCACTTTATAAGAGCCCTGTTTTCCAGCGCAATGTGCAGATGTATCCAGCTCAATGGGAGCCAAAGCTGCCTGAGACACTTCTCTGATAGCTTGTCCAGCCGAGTGAACAGAGCAAGATGCACCTTTAAGACAATATTCTCCATCCCCGCATCCTAATTAAGCATCATGGTGTCCTGTTGAGGGGCTTGCACAGATGATCCATCATGTGTAGTAACTGCGCCATCTGCTACTCCCACATCATGAGATGACAAGGATGAAGTACCCTTGTCAGAAGCCTGACCCGAATGAGCATCAGGAACCACCTCTGCTTGAATAATTGTAGTTGAAACATCCTTAGGCAACTCAATAACCTCAGTTGAGAGGGGTACCTTGTCACCTTCATCAGAGGGAAGAACAGCAGGATTCTCAACCATATCAGCACCAGTGGAAGGTCCCGCAGCCAAGTCATCCAGTTCTGGAGGTAAAGTCCCACCCTTCCCTTTCTTCCATCGACATGAAGCATCATCATGCCCCCGCACCTTAAAAAAAGTGCACTCCTTATCCCGGTGGCATTCATGAGAAAGGTAGCCAAAAACCTGCAATGCACGTGGAATTTCGGTTTCCTCCCGTACTGAATTTCCAGCATCATGCTATCATCTCTCGTAGTGAACACAACCTCCTCCACTAAGGTACTGGACATATCAACTTCAACCAGCACCCTTGCATAATGCCCGTACCTTGGATTATCTGTTTGCTTGTCCATCCGAATGGGATTTCCAACCGAGGAGGCAATATCCCATAAGATTCTTGGATGCCAATACAACTAATTCAATCGGCATATTCGAATCCAAATCTGAGCATGTGAATTCCTAACATTATCAGGATCAAAGTTCCTGTCCCATTCCTCGATTCTTAAAAAACCAGGCTCCAGGGAAAGAGGTTTGAAACTCCAAGGTTTTCTCTTGCATTCATCGGAAGGGAAAATTACATGATAATATCCCTTGCCCATTGCAGTCATTCGCCAATCTGAGAAACCCCATAACTCCGCAATCCTTTTGGTGAGATCATTAAACCTCCATAATCTTTCACCCTTTGGAACCAAAACACGAGCAATAATCGAATACCAACATAACTGAACCTGTTCGTCGACCGCAACTTGGTTAGCAGAAACATGGGCAATCCTCCCCTTCTTGACAATTCTACCAGGCGGGGGTGCGCCAAAATCCAAGAAAGAGTGCGTAGAAGCAGATTTTGCCGCCTCTGCAAAACGGTTCTTCGATTGTGCCGCATCGTTAGTGACAATCCCCACCGTATTGGGTTTTGAAGTGAAGCAGAACAGCTCCTTATGCCCAACATATTCATCCAATCGTGCGGCATCCCCTAACTCGTTTGGCAGCGGAGAGTTCGGAAGAAAAGAAGCGATTCAGAGCGATGGAAAAGGATTTCATGCGTTTGGTGAGACAGAAGCGGACGGAAGAAAATGTGAGCCGAGAGAAACCGGTAGAAATATTTCTCTCCCACCCTCAGTTTCGAATCATCCCAAAAGTGGGATGATTCCGACGGAAATGGTGCGTAGAATTACAAATTTTTGAAATTTACAATATTATCCTTACACATATATATAAACAATCAATTGCCACCATTCCTCATTAATATTTATATAAGTAAATATAATTTTAATTATTAAGAATAACAACAAACAATATTTTCATGAACCAAACAAAATATTTTAAAGGAGCAAACAATATTATTAATTTTCGTGTGGGGGCAAACAAAATATTTTGATACCCATGAAAATATTGTTTGGGGGCGCTAATTGCGTGACCGAGTCCCCGAACCGTTTGTGGATTTTCCTTATAGCGTGCGTAAGTTGTCATTTGACGGTTATACCTTTTTTAATAATAACAATCAAATATAAAAAAAATCATAATGTGTATATAAATAATCTTGATTATAACTAATTATGTGTATATAAATAATCATAAATAATTTATAAATAATTTTGATTATAGATAATTTTGATTATAAATAATTATGATTATCTTGAATTAATTATTTATATAAATAATTTATAAATAATTTATATTTAATAAATATTTGGAATTAATAATTTGGAATTAATAGATGTTTTGAATTAGTAATTATTTTAAATTAATAATTATTTTGAATTAATAATTTTGAATTAATAAATTATATTAATAATTTTGATTATCTTTAATTAATTTTTTAAAATTTTAAAATTTGTATTAATATATGTTCGTAGTTTAACGCCTACTGAATTTTGGTGATGTTAAATATAATGATTGATTAAAATCAAAATTAATGTGTTTTGATTGGTTATAAAAAAGATAATAAAAATACAATTTTTTAAAAGGAGGTATATGTCATTTAACATAAATTGTTGATATTGAACAGACGCGGTGAAGGTGTGGTGTCCATTAAGATCTAATCTATGGTTGTTTTTTATCTTGGGCAAGTATGTCCTTTAATCCTGTATGTATGTGTTATTTTTTAACAAAGGTTATTTGTGTCATTTGCACTAAAATAGTTTCTTTTCTTTTCTTTTAAAAATTGTCACCAAACACGATGGAGAGAAATCCAAATCATTTCTTTTCTTTTACTAAGTTATTGATCCAAACACAACGAGAGAAATTACAATCATTTCTTTTCCTTTCTTTTCTTTTATAAACTATCAAATCATTTCTTTTCTTTTACTAAAATCTCACCAAACACTCGTTTGGCAGGCGAGATATGAGAGGAAAAGAAAGGATTTGAGGCAACGTATTTCCGTTGTTTGGTGAAGCAATAGCGAGGGATTGAGAGGAGAAACAGGGAGAAACGGGGATAAATATTTGTCTCGGTCCAGCCCTTTCAAATCATCTGGATGATTTGGACGGAAATGGTGCGGCAGTGGTCGGTGTTTTTTGAAATTTATCATATTGCTCTATATGTGTATATAAACAATAGTTCCTTTATCTCTAATAATACCAACAAATAATTGTTTTTCTAATTTCAACCTAACCTATAAATAATTTTGATAGTTATTGAAATTTAAAATAATATAAAATTATATTTATTTTAATTATTCATAAATTATAACATTATATTTAGTATTTATTCATAAATGATAAAACTATAAAAATATATTTATTCATAAATTATATTTATTTTAAAATTAAATCTATTAGTAAATTATATTTATAAAATGATATATCCATAAATTATATTTATTCATAAATAATAAAACTATATTTATTTTAATAGTAATTCTTAAATTATAAGATTATATTTATTCGAAAATTTATATTTTTATAAAATTATATTTATTCATAAATTATAAAATTATATTTATTTTAATATGAATTCATAAATGATAAAATTATATTTATTTTAATATTCATTAGTAAATTATATAAAATCATATTTATTAGTAAATGCTATTTAATATTTAAAATTATATTTATTTTGATTTATATGTAAATCATATTTTTTTCAAATTTTGTATGTTTGTATATTAATATATTTTTTATAATTATTGAAATTAAAAGTTCAAAAATAATGTATCTGTAATGAAAATAAGGTATCAAGGTAAAATATAATTAATTTAAAATAACTATGTCTCATGATTATGTAATTTTTTTAATGTATAAAAACAGTGAAGATAATACCAATTATCATATGTATACACATCTAACATAAATGATTATAAAATTGAAAGGAAAATATCATTGCAAATATATTTTCAAAATTAAATGTATATTTAATTAACATGATATAAAAACCAAAGATACAATTTGAAATTATAATATTTTTTATTTGGAATAATTAAGTATTATAAAACTATATTTTTTAGGGTGTTTTTGTCATATTTTCAGAACATTTCTTTTCTTTTTTAAAAAAAATTATCACCAAACAGGATGAAGAGAAATTACAATCTTTTCTTTTCTTTTACTAAATTTCGCATCCAAACAAGAAGATGAGAAATCAAAATCATTTCATTTCATTTATAAAATAGGAAATCATTTCTTTTCTTTTACTAAAAGATAACCAAACATAGGCTAATTCTTCTTTCTCCCATCCCCTTCAACTTCGCTAGGGTTAGCCCCCTCTTTGCTCTCCCCTTGCTCCGCATCCATTTATAATCAATTAATTAATACTATCAATTACAATTTATTAATACTATTAAAAAACTAATTAATTTATAAATTGTTAATAATATATAATAGGTTTTAATTAATTTGAAATTAAATAATATATAATTATAAAAAATAATCTTAATAATAACTAAATAATAAATAATAAATGTATAATGTATAGTTATTAAAAATAATAATATAATTATTAATTATTAATTAAAAAATATTTAATTACTTATTAAATTAATTAGTTAATAATTAATTAGTTAATTAGAAATTAGTTGATTATATAATTAATAATTATATTACTAATTAATTATTATAAAATTATTAATTATATTACTAATTTGCTAATTAATTATTTACTAATTAATAATTAATTATTATATAATTAATAATTATATTACTAATTAACTAATCAATTATATAATTAATAATTATATTACTAATTAACTAATTAATAATTATATTACTAGTTAATTGTTATATAATTTTTAATTATATTACTAATTAACTAATTAATTATTTTATAATTAATAATTATATAATTAATTATTATATTACTAATTAATTATTATCTAATTAATAATTATATTACTAATTAACTAATTAATCATATAATTAATAATTATATTACAAATTAAATAATTAATTGTTGTATAATTAATAATTACTAGAAATAGTGTGAACCATGGATTAAAACGCATGGTCCCGAAAATTTATAAAAAAACTAAAATCTGCATGCAAAGGAGATGGTGAGAAAAAGAGAATAAACATGGCACAAACAATGTCAGGGTAAAACAAAGGTTCAAACAACAATCACCATCCTTTATGTCTGACACCCCTCCCTCGAGAGATACCCCAACCTTTCAGGTGACTGCCTATCTTCCACTACTTGGGGTCTGCCAATGAATAATTATATAATTAATAATTATATTACCAATTAATTATTATATAATTATTTGAGGGTTTTTCGAAGATGGAAACCCCACACTACTTGGGTTCTCAACTCCTTGTGATTAGACTTTCTGAGGTCGGTTGTGGATCAAAACCTATTGTCCCAAGCGATCTTCGCAGTCTCTCAGGGGATGCAGGCGTCCATTAGTGAGAGACCTCAAAACTTTCGGCGCTCGTGGCATCTAGGGTTGTTTTGACTTCCGATGTCTTAGATATGAAGGATCTGATGGCGAATATCAGGGATCTGGCCCTCGGGCATTGACATCCTCACGCAGGTGCTTCAGATCCCGTTCATGGTAAGGGATTTGAATTGGCATACATTGCTTCAGAGCCCCAACCCTTTGCATCCTTTAGCAAATCGGCTTTGGGACGTATTCTTCGAAAGGGTTCGATTGCCCATGTCAAAGAGAATCAAGCTGCTTTTGCTGAGAGGATTGCAATGGGGAAAACCTCCTTCATTGCATGACTAGTGTTCCCTAAAGGAGAGAAGCCCTAGAGGCATGAAGATTTGATTCGCAGGTGTAACGTCCTGGTTCGGGGTGCTGCCCAAAGGTGCCCCGTACTCGGTTGGTCACATGGGCTCAAACACATTTTTCCAAACGCCAGAGGGTGCCGACTAGCAGCAAGGGCCTTGGGTGTGATAGTGGGGAAACTATGCCCTCATTGGCAGAGTAACGCAGCGGAAACAAATAGTACACAATAGCGAAAGCAGTAATACCATACAACAGAAGTAAACAACGAAAGACTGATAGTATAAACAATTGCAACACATATAAATAAACGATGCATGCCACATGTATCTAGGAAAACACCCAAACAAGTCACAATATTGGAAATACAATACTAAAACCAAAGTATAGAAAAGCAGTAACTCCAATAGCATCGCAAGCCTCAGCTTGGTCTGATGCTCTCAAACTCCAACAGCAATCAAGTACCTGAGCAAGAAGGGCGTTTGTCCTTATCTATACCTGCAACCATATAATCTATTTGGGTCCAAAGCATGACCCAAACAGGGTGTGAGATGAATCCCAGTGGGCAACCACCAAAAGATTTGTGTTTAACTGTCAGTGAATATATATATAGCAGACAATATGAAAATGAAGCAATAAACCAGGAAGTACTCAAAAGTAAACAATCCTACAATTTTCAATTACATTCATTTACATTTATTAATTATTCAATCCATTGAATAATGTAACCTCGGGATCTAGCCTAAGCTTTGTATCCCCCTGTATAATATAACAAACAGACGTCTCAAAAGACCATCTAAACAAACCAGTAAGACCGAGTCCAAGCTTGTGCTTTGTCTTAGCAGACTCGTCACAATAATTCAAATATTCATAGCAACCCTATGGGAAAGTTCTTACAGTATAACCCCTCTGGTTCAACATATTATCAATTCAGTAAGCAATAATGACCCTCTGGGAAAGCTCACACAGTCTAACCCCTTTGGTCCCACATAACACTAATCAATTACAAACAACCACTCGGGCAGCTCTCACGATCAATACCCCTTGGTCTGCATAGCATCAATAAAATATAACGACCCCCTGACAGCTCCCACAGTCAATGCCCTATGGTCCAACATTCATTTAATAATGACCCTCTGGGTAGCTCTCGCAGTCTAACCCCTTTGGTCAATGACCACCCGGCAGCTCTCACAGTCAATACCTCTGGGTCAACATAACAACAATTCATACATAAATAACCATGCCTCAGGAAGCTCTCACAGTCAATTCCCCTTGGTCATACTTCACAATGCAAATCACATGCATAACCAAAATAAACAGTAACTCCATCCTAACAAAACGAGGCATGAAAACAAAGCAAGCCTAACATGCTTCCTAGACCCAACGACCATAATCAAACAAACATGGGAAACACATCCATAATCAAAGTAATGAACCTTATTCATAGTCAGCAACCCTTCCTCAATCAAACACACCATAACAGGTCTAAAACAGGGTTAATAATCCATAACACGCAATACCCCAAACATGGGTATTCAGCACTCGAAGCATATATAATTCAAAGTTAATAAAAGAAAGGCACAAACCACCTACCTCGATGTCGTACGATGAACACTCTCGAACGTCGACCCTTGAATCGGCCTAGAATGTCGTAGATCTATAAAAAGGTCAAAAACATTCAACCTTGAATAACTCATGAGAGAGGAGAAATCACACTACAGGAAAAATGAGCGTTTCGCGGCGGTTTTTTTATTTTATTTTTTTTATTTTTTCGAGGATTAGCGGCGGTTTGGGTAAAACCGCTGCGAAATGAAAAGAAAAAAAATAAAAAAACATGAGAAACTCCGAAATCACTAAAACGACCATAACTTTTGATCCGGGCGTCCGTTGGAGCGCCATGACCAGTCAAATCGAAGCTCATGAAGAGATATAGAGACACGTATAATCAAAACCGTGAGACGGTCTAAGGTGCATAAGATATGAGAGTTATAAGAAAGTTGAAAAAAGTTCTCCAACTTCAAACGACCATAACTTTCGCTCCGGGTGTCTGTTTGGGCTCTACCACATATCAAATCAAAGCGAGCTAAGAGAACTACGCACTAGTTTGACAAAAGAAAGCTTCTGTCATATTTTTCGACCCCAAAACCCCTCCGAAGGCCTCCAAAACCCCGTTTCCGTCACCTGTGTCCCGTCGAACTTGTCTTCAAACGAACCTAACTTTCGATCCGTGTGTCAGTTCGGACTCCTCTTCCTTCCAGATCGTAGTTCGTTCCATGAGCTTCAGTTTGACTGGTCTCAGCGCCCACATGGACTCCTGGATCATATGTTATGACCTTTTTAGTGGGTATCGGGTTTGTTATTTTTCGATGCCTCGTTTCTAGCACTCGTTCCCCGTCAGTTTTTTTTAAATGGTCGTAACTTCCGATCTGCCGGTCCATTAGGTCTCTTTCACCTATCAGCTCAAAGATCGTTTCAGGATCTTTGATTTGACTGGTTGTGGATCTGGAACGAACTCTTGGATCATAAGTTATCTCCATTAATGTGAGTTCAATGTTTTTGTCACTTTATGACCGTTTTGACAGGTTTTAATGGTTGCTCCATTTATTACTGTTTATTTGGGTTTCCATGACTTGTTATCTTTATCAATGGTTTTTTGTGGGTTATTATGATGATTATGTTGCATTCTTAAGGGGTTTTCCAGAGTTTACATGAGTTTTCATGCGTTCTCATGCTTTCTAATGTTTCCTTCTTCATGCTTCTCCATCTGTTTTCATGCGTTTTCATAATTTTTCATCCCTTATCACGTCTTTTTGTACTTTTTCATGTGTTTCATTTATTATTTATTATTTATAATATACTTTAATTTATTTATTATCTATTATTTGTTACTGGTTATTTCTTATTTATTATTTATATTTATTTATTATTTATTCTTTATTTATTATTTATTATTTATTATTTATTATTTATTATTTATTATTTATTATATATTATTTATTATTATTAATCATAATATTTGTTACTGGTTATTTATTATTTATTATATATTATTTATTATTATTAATAACAATATTTTATTTATTTATTATTTTATATTTTATATTATATAATATATAATATATATTATATATTATATATTATATATTATATATTATTATTTATTATTTATAGTTTATTGTTTATTGTTTATTGTTTATTGTTTATTATTTATTATTTATTATTTATTATTTATTTTTTAATAATAATAATAATATTTTATATATTATATATTATATATTATATATTATATATTATATATTATGTATTATTATTTATTTATTATTTATTTAGTCTTGTTTATTCTTTATTCTTTATTATTTATTATTATTATTATTATTTATTATTATTATTATTATTTATTATTATTATTATTATTTATTATTATTTATTGTATATTTATTATTATCTATTATTAATTGTTGTTTATTATTTATTATGTATTTATTATTTATTTATTATTTATTATTTATTGTTTTTTATTTATTATTATTTATTATTTGTTATTTATTATTATTTATTGTTTATTATTTATTATTTATTATTGTTTATTATTTATTATTATTTATTATTTATTATTTATTATTATTTATTTGTTATTTATTATTTGTTTATTATTATTTATTTTTTGTTATTTATTGTTTATTATTTATTATTTATTATTTAATATTTAATATTTATTATTTAATATTTAATATTTATTATTTGTTCATTATTATTTATTATTATTTATTATTATTTATTATTATTTATTGTTTATTGTTTGTTGTTTATTGTTTTTTATTTATTATTTAATATTTAATATTTAATATTTAATATTTAATATATATTATTTGTTGTATTATTATTTTATTGGATTGTTATTTTAATTTCGTAATTTTATTATATTATTATATTATTTTCATAATTTTATAATATATGTAAATATTATTATAATTTATTTTTTATTTATTATAATAAACAGAAAATAATAATAAATAAATAAATAACTCAATAAATAACTCATAAATCAATAATTATTAATTATTGATTATTGATTATTAATTATTGATTATTGTTTGTTGTTTAATTATTATTGAGTTTATATCTATTAGTTATGTATTATTTGTTTTTTCAATTAGTATATATAAGTATGTTAAATTCTGTTTATTAACCACATGGCGAGCTTGCTGAAGTGATAAAGTCTTTGGAAAATATGCAAGAGGTTAGGGGTTCAAATCTCACCAAACGCAGTATTTCTTTATATTGCATGTGCATGTGCATGTGCATGGGCATGTGCATGCATGGGTAAAATAAATAAAGTAAATAAAATAAATACGAAATAAATAAAGTAAATAAAATAAATACGAAATAATAAATAAATACGAAATAAAATAAATAAAATAAATAAATAAAATAAATAAAATAAATAAAATAAATAAATAATAAATAATAAATAATAATTAATAATTAATAATTAATAATTAATAAATAATAAATTAATTAATAAATAAAAAAATTAAAAAAAATTAAAAAAATAAAAAAAATTAAAAAAAAATAAAAATAAAAAAAACCGCCGCGAAACGGAAAAATAAACCGCGACTAAATAGTCATTTTGTCGTAGTGTCAGGAAGATAGGCTCTAGGGGAAGAGAGATGTCACGACCCGTCCTCGGGGCCCGTGCCGTGACTACCCCAAGCCCGCCTTCCATAGGCCAAGGGCTGACGACTAGCACCAAAGGCGTAAATCCCGATAACTGGGAAGGCATTGCCTTTATAAAAGTAAACAAAACACCACAGAGTACAAGCGGAAGAAAAACACTAAGTACAAAGAGAAGTGCTGAAAGGTAAATGGGCCATAATACAAACCCAAAAGAAAGTACAACTACAACTGAACAAGGTACAACAGAAAAAGACAACAGCTGGTAGGACGGAAGCGGCTCCTGGGTCGTCCTCCTTGGATCCTACCTGAAGGGTAGGTACAGATGGCGTAACTCCTGGATCATCCACCACGGATCCTACCTGAAGGGTAGGTACAGATAGCCTCCACAACGCTCTCGCCCGTCAACTTCCTCCGAGTGTCGTCTCGCCGTGAAGTCCACCTCCGGATACTGGCTCGTCGTGTAGTCCACCTCCGGGTACCGTCCAGTCCTTGAACACTCGGCCTCCGTCAGCATTGTCCGTCATCTGCAACCAACACAACGAGGTGCGAGCATAGCCCGTGCAGGGGTGAGTATAACGATACTCAGTAGGGACCCCAAGACCCTCAAGGTCTCGCTAAAACCAACAAGGATAACCACAAAGAAGATCTCAACAGATAACCACTACTTAGGTAAATGCCCATACATATACCTAAGTTATCAAGTAACCCATCTCAATCACGAGGAAACACAAGGGTTATGAAATCAACAGATAACCACTACCCAGGTATATGCCCATACATATACCTAAGTTATCAAGTAACCCATCTCAATCATGAGGAAACACAAGGGTTATGAAATCAACAGATAACCACTACCCAGGTATATGCCCATACATATACCTAAGTTATCAAGTAACCCATCTCAATCATGAGGAAACACAAAGGTCATAGACTCATCTCAAACCGGGATTTTCATTATCGAAACCGTAATTGCTGAAGAGCCCCGTCTCTGGAGTGTACAGTGGTCCTGTCACGACTCCGAGGTACTGCTCACTGACCTAAGACTGCTGAGGTACTCCTCCTGTCGAGTACTGTGGGCCTGCTACTACCACCAAGCGCTCCCCATCATGGGTTTGCCGCTACAACCAAGCGCTCCCCTTCATAGCCTCAAGAGGTACTCCTTCTGTTGAGTACCGCGGGTCTGCCGCTACAACCAAGCGCTCCCCCTCATAGCCTCCAGAGGTACTCCTTCAGTTGAGTACCGTGGGTCTGCCGCTACAACCAAGCGCTCATCCGCCGTGGGTCTTCCGCTACAACGAAGCGCTCCCCACTGGGCTATCCGAAACACATCGAGTCGATCGGTCAAGCAGTCGTCAGGTCTCAGCCGGCTACACGGTCTCCGTACTCTGCACGCTCGTCTCCAGGAGGGTCCACTCCACAAGCTACAGGTCGATACTCCAATTATCTTAAAGTCCCACGACTAAGTATCTCAAAGGACCTCCTCGTCATAGGGGTCTCAACGCAACAGACGGCGCGTCAATCGGACGCCCGGTCTGTGAGTTATTAGCCTTTTTGTCCCAGGGGCCCGGTTGGTTTCGTGAGCGAACCAACCCGGCCGTATCTAAACTGTACCCCGAACTCTCATAGGGTATACTCATAGGGACCGCTTCTGAACAAGATCACCAACGCCGCTGACGGTTCGTCAACCGGACGTCCGGTCTGAAAGATATCAGCTTTTCCGTTCCAAGGGCCCGGTTGGATTTCATGAGAAAACCAACCCGACCGCACTCCGACGACCTCCAAACCTCGAGTGGAGTAAGCCAAAAGATCCGTTTCACTTTGAGGAATCCATCAAAGTCGGCGGCACGTCAATCGGACGTCCGGAGCTCGAGATATAAGCGTTTCCGCTCCGAGGGCCCGGTTGGTTTCGTATCCGAACCAACCCGGTCGAACCCAAAGTATTCCGAAACCTTGAGTGCGATATACCGAAACGACCGTCTCGTTCCAAGGATCGCTATGCAACTGACAATGTGTCGATCGGAGGTCCGTAGCCCAAGATATGGGCAAAAGACCAAAGAGGGTCCGAAAACGGGGGGTCTGAGCCCGGACCGACCCGGTTTGGTGCGACCCGGCCCGGCGGGTCGGCTCGGCTCGGCTCGGCCCGACCGAGCGGCCGAGCGAAGGAACCGCGGTCCCCGCACGGGGGCCGCTCCGCAGCACCCGGACGCGGCATGCCGGCCACGTCCCGCCTCCCGGTTCCGCGCGGCCGCGGAACCGCCTCGCCGCCGCGGCTGAAGCCGCGGCGGGTTTTTCTGGCGGCGCGCCGGTGTGAGATTCCGCGGACCATCGGACGCGCTCCGGTGGTCCGTTTTACGTGCGGTCTTCGCCAATGGTCCTCCCGGGACCCGACCTTCACTGCAAGGCCCTCAAATTGCCCTTGCGGCCCCGTTTGTCGTCGTCCGCCGTTCCGCACACTAAGAACGGGAAAGAATGCGGTGGTTCGGACTTGTTCGTTGGTCCGCACCCACCACGTTAGCAGTTTGAAACAACACCATAATATTTCCCATCAATTTGATAAACCCCTAACCACAATATTAATCCATGGACCAACTTGTTAATTAGTTGGCCCGTGTTCATGCCTTGAAGGGAAACAAACATGGAGTATTATCATTTTCAAAACAACCCCTACCTCAACATCGTCGTCGGACGTGAGTTCGTCGCGGAATTGACCGTCGCGGAAGAAAAGGATCATCGCGTCGCGGAAGGGCGTCGCTGTCGCGCGGTACTCGGCGTCGCGCAGACAAACTCCGAGGATCAAGAACATACAGATTTAATTATAACAATTAAATCCATGTTGATGTTATAATCCACAAAGAATTAAAAGGACCGCAATCCCCTACCTTGTCGTTGTCGATCGAAGATTGTCGCGAGGTTGGATCATCGCGGAAGAAGCGTTGCAGAGGGAGAATCGTCGGCGTCAATCTCCGGGGGTCCGACGTTCTTCGTCGCCCTTCGTCGGAGGCCGGCGTTCTTCGCGTTCTTCGCGTAGAAGGGTGAAGATCTTTAGAGATTCTCCAAAGGTCTAACACAACAAGCCGATAATAAAATAAGTCCTCATCTTATTTTATTATCAACTGAAGAATTTGAAAAACAAAGATAAGTAACGAACAATTAATTCATAGAATTAATTGCAACGAACTAACCGCCCAATTAATAGGGGCGTTAAGAATTTAGAAAACGCGTCAGTTGACTTTCGTTTAATAGGGGTTTTCGCGGGTGCGTTACTTAGCGGAAAAGAAACGGTGGGGCTCATGCGGGCCCCACCTCACAAATATCCTACCAAGAGGGTAGGATATTTTGGGTTCCACCCTATCCGCTTCAACTCATCTTAAGCAGCTTTAAGCATCTTTAAGTAAAAATAAAATAAATTTTGTCGTACCACATTATTTTATTTCTTAACTTAAAGCCCAAAAATTTAAAAACCACACCCGAGAAAACACAACTCCGGAAGAGGCGTTTCTAAGCAATTACCGGTGCTACGATTCTATCGGTGCCCTCAGAATTTGATTCCGAGCACCAGTTCAAAAGTTAGAAGAACCCGCTCGTTCGTTCACTGAACGTACCTGAGCCTAAACTTCAGAAAATGATTCCGGGCACACCGGGCCTCGGAATCAGGCGCCGTCAGAAACTTCATTCTTGTAAAATTCCAAAGAAAATTAAGAAAAAAAATTTCCTTGAAATTTCCGGGTCTTTACAAGAGAACTCACTAGTGGGAATCCAACACACCCAACAACATCTCAATTGAAACTTGGATAGAGGAATGAGAGGAGCTCAAAATTTCTCGGTCGTTTGTCGCTCTCTTGTACGAGACATGAGGAGAAGAAGAGTGTTCTGGAGTTTAGATGCGACCCTGATCTGATTAATCAATTAAAAAGAAAATTACATGATGTGTTCATTTAATGTACACGCTATGTACTAGCCTCAACTGGATCTCACTTTAGGCGGTCTGCCAGGTCACTGACACAACCATGTACTCAGCCATTACATGACCAGTACACGGCTACACGCAGAAACCAGGTACACAGTGTGTACTCAAAAGTACATGGCGTGTACTTAGAAAATTTCCAAATCTTCATTTTTCCTAAAAAACAACATGAAATAAAGATCCATACCTGAAATGAAGATTCAGGTTCTTACAAACTTCCACCCTTAAATAAATTCATCCTCAAATTTACCTTCCAAAGGTGGTGAAGAAGAAACTTCAAACAACTCTGGCCACTGGGATCGTACGTCAGCCTCCTTCTCCCAAGTATCATACTATACTTGCTCGTGCTACCATAACACTTGTACCAGAGGAACAAACTGGCCCTCAGAGAACCTTCATGCTGCGATCCACAATCCATATAGGGTGCTCCTCAAAGGATGCATCCACCTTCAACTCAACCTCCTCGGGTTGAAAAATGTAAGATGGGTCTGAAAAGTAACACCATAGCTGAGAAACATGAAAAACGTTGTGCATAGCCTGGTACCTTTGAGGTAACTGCAACCGATAGGAAACGAACCCGACTCTCTCCAAAAACCACAAATGGCCTGACATATCTCGGTGAAAGCTTCCCCTATCTCCTAATCCTCATGTGTCCCAACCTCGGTGTGACACGTAAGAAAACTTGATCTCCGACCTCGAACTCCATAGGTCATCTCCGTTAATCAGCATAAGATTTCTGCTGAGACCGTGCAGTATTCATCCTCTTCCAAATCAACTCCACTTGCTCAGTAGTCTCCTCGACAAGATGTGGTCCCAACATAGCTATCTCTCCCACCTCCATCCAATATAGGGGTGATTGACATGACCTACCATAAAAATCCTCATAAGGTGCTATCTGAATCATCACTTGAAAATTGTTATTGCATGAAAACTCCACTAGGGGTATGTGTCTTTCCCAAGAACCCCCAAAATCCAGGATGCATGCTCGTAGCATATCCTCCAAAACATGAATCGTACATTCAGACTGACCATCTGTCTGGGGATGGTAAGTTGTACTCAGAAGTACCTGTGTACCCAAAGCCCTCTGTATTCCCTGCCAAACACAAGAAGTAAAACGGGTGTCACTGTCTGAAATGATAGAGTGAGTAACCCCATGAAAATGTACAATCTATCAGATGTACAACCTTCCAAGCTCATCAACACTGAATGTTTCCTTGATTGGAAAGAGATATGCAACCTTTGTGAGTCTGTCAACAACAAACCATACATCATCATTCCTTCTAGGCGATCTCGGTAAACCCATCACAAAATCCATCACGACATCATTTCACTTTCACTCGGGAATGGGTAACTACTATAAAATCCATGTCGGTCACTGATGCTCTGCCTTCACCTGTTGACAGGTGGAACATCTCATAAAAAAACCAGCTGCATCTCTCTTCATACCTGACCACCAATACTGACAGTGTAGATCTCGATACATCTTAGTGACACCAGGATGAACTGCCCAAACTGAGGAATGAAAATCTCACATCAAATCCTCACGTATGTCTGCTGACATCCATATGCGTCCATGGAAACACAAGATATCATCATCACCTAAGGTCCACCTAGGAGTAGGGTCCTCGCCTGACACACTCTCCCATAGGACCAGGCCTTCAAAACTTGATATATGCCTCATTCACACTCGATCCAATAGAGTAGAGGTAACAACTATAGAAGAAAGAAATGTCTACCCATGCTTGTCGCGCACCACTAAATGAATCTCAGAGAACAGAGCTATAAGCTGCCACTCACTATTGGCCTCTTTAACTTCCTATATCTGAGTCCTCATACTCAATGAATTAGCCACTGCGTTGCCTTTATCAGGCATTTAGACAAGCTCAAAGTCAAAAGGCTGAAGGTACTCAACCCACCTTCACTGCCTCAAATTCAGATCACGCTGAGTAAAGATATACTTGAGACTTTTGTGGTCAGTGAATACCACAAAATGCTCTCTCAAAAGATAATGTATCCAACAATGTAAATCATGCGCAACTGTAGCTAACTCAAGATCGTGTGTTGGGTAATTCCTATCATGTGGCCTCAACTGCCAAGACCCGTATGCAACAAATCCTTCCCCTTGCATAAGCACTGCTCCCAGCCCGATACCTGACGCATCATAGTAAACGGTGTAACTCTTGCCTGGATCCGAGAAAATCAATATTGGTGCTGAATTCAATCTCCCTTTTAGCTCCTAAAAATCTAAATCACATGAATATGTTCACAAGTACTTTTCCCCCTTCTTAGTCAGGATTGTTAGTGGCGTTTCTAAGCTTGAAATTTCCTGAATAAAGCACCTGTAGTAACCATCCATCCCTATACAACTCCGTACCTTAAAGACGTTCTTCGGTTGCTCCTAGGAAACTACTTCTCTCACTTTCTCTGGGTCTACTGATACTCCTATCTCTGAGATAACATGACCCAAGAAGTGAATCTAGTCCATCCAAAAGTGGCATTTTGAGAGCTTGGCATATAACTGATGCTCTCTCATTGTACTCAAAATGATATCAAGGTGAGTAGCATGGTCGTGTCGAGTGTGAGAGTACACCAAGATATTGTCAATAAAGACTACCACAGAAGAATCCAAGTAAGGATGGAACACTTGGTTCATTAGTTCCATGAAAATTGTTGGTGCGTTTGTGAGATCGAATGACATAACCAAATACTCATATAGACCATACCTGCTCTGAAAGGCTGTAAGAGGTATAACTGATAGTCTAACATGCAACTGATGATAACTGGATATTAATTCAATCTTCGAGAACACCCAATATCCTCAAAGCTAATCAAAGAGATCATCAGTCCTTAGAAATGGATATCAGTTCTTAACTGTTAACTGGTTCAGCTTCCAATAATCCACACAAAGTCTGAAGGTACAGTATGCCTTTTTTGCAAAAAGGATAGGTGAACCCCAAGGAGAAGTACTGAGTCAGATGAAACCCTTCTCCTAAAACTCCTCTAACTGCTTCTTGAGCTCCTGTAACTCCGGTTTAGCCATCCTATAGGGAGAAATGGACACTGGTGCTGCTCCTGGCACAAGATCAATAGAGAAATCTACCTCTTTCTTCAGAGGTAAACCTGAAAAGTCTTTTGGAAATACATCCCTAAAGCGATCCACCATTGGAGGAAATTCAATCTATGAAGTCCCCTGGTCATCTAGATATAAACTAGCAATATGGGATGTAATTCCTCCCAACCCAAGATGCTCAGGTCCAGTTCTTCTCACTTGGAAATACCATTCACCCTTGTGTAGAAAAGACCTACCCTCTGGTGACGTGAAACTCACCCTATGGTGATAGCAGTCAACAAAGGTCTGGAAAGAGACTAACCAGACTATTCCAAGAATAAAATCAAAGCTTGTAATCTCTAAGACATAGAGGTCCCATAAGAAGTGATATCCACCAATATCAAGAGGGCACTCCTTTCCTTGATGTACACTAGCCTTCCTAATCCCCAATGGAGTGTCTAGCGTCATAACATCCTCATAAGTAAAGATAAAAATCCCAAGGCTCTACAAAACATCAACAAATATAAAACTATGAGAAGCCCTAGTATCAAAAAGAGAAAAATCTAAAACAGAGGAAAATAGAATCATACCTCTCACCATAGAGGGTCTGAGATCCTACTCCTACTGGGTCGAATCCACTACAAAAGTATGACCTGTATCATGACCCTACGACCCTGCCTAAATACCCTGAGTTGATCCACCATGTTGTCTCTAAAATCCTACTGACTGGCTACCATGGCCACGACCTCCTCCTTGGCTTGAATGGCCAGACAAACTCTAGTTCCCTGACTGATGAGAAACTGGTGGTCCTGCTCCTGAACATGGAGTCATAACAGAACCTTTGTCACTAGCTTATGGTGAGAACACCCAACAAAAACACTGAAGATAATCCATCTTACCACAAGACCGACACTCAACTGGGTCCTTCGGGAAATATGGTATCGTATTCCCACTCTTCCTGCACTGGTAGCATACCACCTAGCTACCTGAAGAAAAATCACGTGAAATCTCCCTACGACGCTTATTGCTATCTATCGAAGGAGTACCAAACCTAGATGTTGTACCTCCCTGGATTTCAGCTCCTAACTCCCTTATATTACACTCGGTAATTAGCGTCTAATTTACTATAGTAGTCATCAAAGTCAGTTTGAAAATATTCACCTGCGATCAGATGTCATACCTGAGACCATCCTCAAATCACCTAGCCAAAGATAACTCATCACCTCCTAGAATAGGTGTGAAGCACTGAGGCTCTATAAAACAGGATGAGTAATCCATCGTTGAAAGAGATCCATGCTTCAGATGCATGAAATCTTAGTCTCGATCAGCCCTCAATGTCTCAGGATAGAAGTAACCATAGAAGGTCCTCTGAAACTCTTACCAAGACATATCCCGATGATGTCCCGCCTATGAGATAACATCCCACCATATCTTGTAGGAATCACCTAGCATGTACGTTTCAAGATTCACCCTCCTCTCACGAGGCGTCTCTAGATGCTCAAAGATAAAAAGCATGGCCTCCAACCATGAATCAGTAGCATGTGGTCCTCCATACCCTGAAAAAGTGGGATGTTGTTGCTGCTGGAACACCTACGTCAGTTCTACTATAGATGGGGAAGGATTCGGTGCTCCCTAAAAAGTATATAACATCCTCAAAAAGCCTTCACGGAACTGTACATCAACACTTGCATTCGGTATAACAGCTGGTGCCAAAATGAGCACGACAGGAGGATCTTCTGGTAGTCCCTGATCTACCATTTTCGGTGTCTGATCATCACCCTGTACCTAGCGTACAACTGGAGGATGTCTTGGTGGCATGACTCTACAAGGTTAAGCACACACCTTAGTTCAAGATTATCAAGGACAACAACTTAGAAGTGTAATAAAGGAATAGGAGAATAAACATTCAACTTTTACAAAACAGGGTTACACGGCATGTATAACCCCTACACGACATGTTCCCTTAAGCTTTTAATATGGCGTGTACCTTTGTAAAACATGGTCATGTGACACCCATACACACGACATGTTCCTCCTAAGACATGATGTGTACTTGAATTTCCCAACCTGCCCAAGTTCTATTACATGGGTAGGACTACACAGTTCTCTCCTGGGTAACACTACATGGCGTGTTCACCCTAGACATGGCATGTACTACTTAAGTCCTAATTTCCTATGACTTTAGTCACATGATCAGATACACGGTCGACTCTACATAGCGTGTACAAGCTCGACACGATGTGTACAACCTAAGTTTTATCCACCCATGTTGTTGGTCACACGGCCAAATACATGGTTCTCTCCACATGGAGGGTACGATCTAGACACGGTGTGTTCTACCAGAAGTTTCCCAACCCCATTTATTTTCTCACACAGTTAGTCACACGGTCAAGCACTACACGGTGTGTACATATAGTACATGGAGTATACTTAAAGAAAAATTGTTTCTTCCAGAACATAAGAACCACTACTGGAAATGTTGGCTTTCCCAACACTTCTTTACCAACGGTTTGCTTAAACCGTTGGTAAAGAAGGGCCAGGACACCCTTTCCCAAAGGTTTTAGGAAACCGTTGGTAAAGAGGTGTCCAAGGAACCCTTTCCCAACGGTTCTAGTAAACCGTTGGGAAAGGGTTCCCCTTTACCAATGGTTCCACTGAACCATTGGGAAAGGGTGCCTTGGACACCCCTTTACCAATGGTTTTTAAAAACTGTTGGTAAATTTTTACCCCAAATACAGTTGGCCGCTGCTCTCCCCCATTCGCGACATAAACCTAAATCTATGCAGCGCTCAGCTGCTCTCACGACTTCCCCCATCCAAACTGGTGAAAATCCATCAGAATCATCTCAAATTAGGTATTTTCTTCTTTATACACATAAAATATTTAAGTGCTACCTTGTTTTTATTGTTATTCATCTAATATTTTAGTTTTAAGTTTTGATTTTGATGTGTATATCATTTTTTTTGTGTTTTGATTTAATCTAGACTTTCTCCATTACAATCCATTTAATTAATTATATCTTTAACCCTACATCGAAGAAGAAACATCTCAAATTCATTGCGGTTGGATTCTAGATTTTCTAAGTATGTGTTTTTATGCCTTTTCTTCATCTTATAATTAATTGTTACTTGGAAATTTATTATATGTGTTTATTAATTTTTATCAAAGTTTCTATGAATGTTTTCCTTAAAATTCCTTGAATAAAGTGTTTTATTAAAATGAGATTTTTTTAATAAGGCTTGTGTAATGTAATTTGTTATAGTACACTTGTTATGTGACTATGTTTGGTATTTAGTAACACATGAGATAACTGGTGTGTGAGAATGTGTTGTGAAAGAGATTCCATGGTTGGTTCAAGATTATATTTACATTTTGAGCCTATTAATGAGTTTTTTTAAAGATATTTTGAGATATTTACCTTATGTTTATTGGTGAAAACTGGGATATTTAGAGGTGGTTCATAATTAAGACATATAATTACTGCTAAACATGAGGATAAACCATGCATAGTAGTGAATTCTTGAAATGTTTGATGTTTTTAATAATTTTTTATTTGGAGTTTATTTTGATGCTGATGTTTCTTATTGATACCTATGATGGGAATTTATTTTAGTTTCTAAATCGGCTGAGACTCCCCCACCATGCACAGTGTATGCAACCTCTACCCTTATTTAATCATTCTATTTACACAGCCTATGCAACCTCTACCCTCATTTAATCAGTGAACTCAAGTCATTAATTCAAGCCTTCATTCTCACTAGCATGTAAGAAATTGAATGATGTAAAACCATCCTCACACGATTTATTACCTTAGATAGTGTCCAACATATGGAATATGAGATTTTGAATTCATCAGTTAACCAGGATCATATATTCCATTTCCCCCAAGATGACTGTACTAATATCACTTTAGGGTCAATTAAATATGGTTCTCATTATATGTTGTATATTATGTGTCCTTCTTGGCCAATAATCACTTTTATGAGGGTGGGGTGCTTTTCACTAGCCATGCTGGTATGCGTAGACATCCATAAAAATGTTAGATAAGTCACAAGTTTAATTCAGTAATGTTGTTATCATTGACATACTTTATTATTAATCTCAAATTTAAAAATAAATATTTTTGTCTATACTTAATGAAGTTAAATCTTTTTACAAGCCATAAACAACCTATTAGTGTAGAAGCCTAAAATTTATTCACCCATGGGGTACGGTTGACTTGGGGAAGTAATTGGGTAATGAAAGGTATGGCCATAGAGGTGCCAATAACGAGTTATTAAACATGAGTGAATGATTTGGGATTCCTATAACACATAATGGGACCTAAGGCATGTGCCTCTTATAGACCTAATGAAAATGAATATAAATAAATTTTAATTTAATTTATGAGTACTTGTTCTTTACATTATTTTAATAGTTCACCACATCGACTAGAAACTTATTCCTTTATCGTTTACTTAAATGTATTTTCTATTAAAGTTCAATCCTATTGAATTGTTTATGACAAAATGACTTATATAAATTCTTTTTACAGAATGGACAGAAGTTGGATGTATGAAACCGATCAGATCTCAAGTGATTTTCAAAAAAAATTGGAGAGCTTTATAGATTTTTCATTTCACAATGCTTCAGATAGTGGTCGCATACACTGCCCATGTTCCAATTATGTTGGTAGACCTTGGTTGAGCCGTGAAGAAGTCAGATACCACATAACCAAAAATGTTTTTCAAGAAAACTACTTTGTGTGGTATCACAATGGGGAGAAAATGAAATCTCAAATTGGTGATGATTGAAATGAAAGGACTAGAATGGAGAATTTATTAGATGATCGGTTTCCGTTTATTCGTCATCATGAAAAAGAAAGGATTTTGACTCAAGAAGACTTCGATATGAGGACAGCTGATGCATCTAGTGAAAATGATGATATTGATAGGGTGAAAAAATTGAATGATGCTGCCATGACTCCAGTATATCGACAATGCGATAAAATGAAAAAGCTGGAATTTTTAATCCGATTGTTTCATGGGAAAACTATGTATGAGATTTCTAATACAACAATCGATTACATTCTTACCCTCTTGAACGATTTACTTACAGATGATGCAGATATTCCCTCAAACCACTATATGGCATGGAAGTTAGTTGAGAAACTTGGATTTTCAAGAAACAAAATTCATTCTTGCCCGAAAGATTGCAGTTTATTCTGGGAGGAAATCGCTGAAAGAAATGATTGTATAAAATGTGGCACATCCCACTGGAAGTCAAAATCTAATGGAACACCATCACGTGTTCCACAGAAAGTAATGTGGCACTTTCCATTGATCCTCAGACTCCAGAATATTTTTATATCTGATGACATATCAATAAAAATGAGATGGCATGATACCGAGAGAAAGAAGACTAATGATGAGTTGGTTCATCATATAGATGCATTTGCATGGAAAAGATTTGATGCTCGACATCCTGATTTTGTAGCTGATGTGCGTAATGTGAGGTTGGGTCTTTCATGCGACGATTTTAATCCGTTTGGGAAGATGCTTACTTTGGACAACACATGGCCAATTTTTATACACATTTATAATCTTCCCCCATGGTTGTGTATGAAAAAACCTTTCACTTTCATGATTATACTTATATCTGGTCATTCTAATCCCAACATTGATATTTATGTATACATGCAACCTTTAATAAAAGAGTTGAAACCTTTTTGGGATGTGGGTGTGCTCACATACGATGCATGTTCGAAAGACATATTTCAGATGCGTGCTACGCTTATGTGGACGATCAATGATTTTCTGGCTTATGCAATGATTTCTGGATGAAGCACGAAGGGAAAACTGTCATGCCCAGTTTGTATGAAGAATACACGATCTAGAAGACTGAAATATCATTGTAGTTTCAGTTTTATGGTACATCGATGATTCTTGCCAAATGATCATCCATATAGAATGAATCATCGAAGATTTGATAATACCATAGAGACTGATGATCCACCTCAGCATATGTCTGGAACTGATGTGATTAATGAATTGAAAGATTTTAGTTTTTCATTCGGGAAGAGTCAAATGAAATCTGGAAAGAGAAAGAATGTTTCCACTGAAACCTGTTACAATTGGAGGAAGAGGAGTATCTTTTTTGATTTGCCTTATTGGTCAACCAATTTGTTACGTCATTTCTTAGATGTAATGAATATTGAAAAGAATATATTATAAATGTTGCTTTCAGTTCTTCTAAATGTCAAGGGGAAGACAAAATATGATTTATGATCTCGGCGTGACTTGGTGGATTGGGGCATCAGACCAGAATTGCATCCTGTGCATATCAGTGAAAATAAATGGAAACTTCCATGTGCTTCTTATGTGATGACACCTATGAAAAAAAAACAATTTCTGGAAGTAGTAGAGACTATTAGAGTTCCTAATGGCTATTCAAGCAACATATCTAAATGGGTCAACAGAAGAGAGTTGAAGCTAAAATCTTTGAAGACTCATGATTATCACGTTCTACTGTATGAGTTGCTTTAAATAGCAATCCGTCATCTTTTGTCCAATAATTTAAGGGTGACTTTTATTCAGTTGTTCCATTTGTTTAGAGATCTTTGTGCTAAGAAGTTGTCCAAGTATTTCTTACAAATTTTTTTGACAGATGCTCCATTAATTTTGTGTGAGTTGGAGAAAATATTTCCTCCATCATTTTTCACATGCATGCTGCATCTGACTGTCCATATTCCCACTAAAATACTTCTCAAAGGACCTGTTTCTTTTTTTTGGATGTATCCAACTGAAAGAAATATGTACACATTAAAGTCTTATATCCAAAACATGAATCATCCCGAAGGTTCTATCATGAACGGTTACTTGGCTCAAGAATGTATATATTTTTGCTCAATGTATTTGTCTGATCTTACTACAAGAATGAACATACCAATGAGAAATGAAGAAGAACAATATAAGAAAATTGAACCCAATTTTCCATCACTTCCTCAAACAGGAGGAATTCCTGGATCATATACATTGAAGACATTAAGCCATGAAGAGCGGGAGATAGCACATCGCACAGTTTTGTTCAACTGTGATTTGTTCAATGACTATATCAGGTAACTAAATTGAATATGTATATCTTACATATATATCTGTTAAACTATTCATATTTTTTATCTACAAGGAACATAAAACAATGATAAATAGAAAGCATCATTCTTTATCTTTGAGAAGGAGAGAGACTTTGCATAACAAAGAGTTTTCTGCTTGGTTAAAATTGAAGGTAAAAATATTACTGTTTAAAATAATTATATCAATATTTAATTAAGTTTAATAGTCATTTATATTGCAGGTATTGAGTTTGTCTCCTGAATCTATCTCTGAGGAAATAAGAGCTTTGGATTTTGGTCCTAATACCATGGTTCTTGACTGTAAATCAATTGTTATCAATGAGTACAAATTTATTGTCATTGAATGAGCAAAGAACATGAGAACACAACATGATGGTGTTATGGTTACTGCCACAACAGATTGTTATGCCAGTGCATCAGATAGTAGACCGCAATTTGAAAATGTGTGTTATTATGGAGTCATTGATAAAATAATAATATTGGATTATTACTCTCATGGATGAGTCACAATGATGAAATGCCATTGGTTTGATTTGATGACGAGACAGGGCACATTTATTGATGATTGTGGATTTCGAGTAATTAATATGAATCACACTCTTGCTATCAAAGAAACATATGTGTTGGAATCAATGGTTAAACAAGTTTTTTATGTCAAAGACCAACTTCGACCTGAATTTGGTGTCATAGTTGAAGTAATTCCAAGACATATTTTTGATAATGGTGATGATGGAATTGACACTGTCCCTAGTGCCATTGGAACCAATCCATTTATTTCTTTTGATGACTCCAATAGATCAATTGTCAGAGTTTATTGTGAACCTGAAGTTGTGGTTGAAAATATATAGGATCATTCATCCATGTTCTCAATTCTTTTGGTTTACCTCGAGTTGGGTTGTTAAGGTTGGTAATATTCAAATTGATTTAGTATTGATCACAAATATGTTTTAGATGACTTGACCGTTATGTGAATTTTCAATGTTTATTGGTTGCAGTTTTATTTGAATTGCATTTTCTAATTTGGAATTGAACTGTATTCAAACCTAGTCAAACAATATTTCTAACTTGGTGAACATTACAAATTGTATGATTTATTAAATCTATTCAAGCTATTCTAAAACAATTGATAGATAAATTACCAATGAATCCCCATATTCCCTCATATATTTAGTTTTTTGGGTTACAAATTAGTTTGATTTTTCTAATTAATTACATATTTGTTTTCAAAAGTAGGAAATGCAGCCAATTGAATAGAGACGAAGGGAAAAAATGATGGAGAACAATCGTCGAATGGCGGAGATGGGCGTTTCACCATTAGTGCCTACAGTGAGTACTTTATTTCAAATATATATATTTAAAGAATATATAATGTCATGTGATTAATTTTTTTGTAAACATTTTTGTAGGATCCACCTATACGTCGAAATTTATTCGATGAGGAGCCTAGTACTGGTCCTAGTACTCAGGCCGGTGGTACGAGGAGGGTTCGTACCAGAGGTGGACGAGCAGCTGCGCGTACCCGACTAGACCCTGCCCCTCCCACTGACATGTCATCCTTCCCACATTCTGATCCTGGTGTGTCATTAGGGACACACAGGATATTTAGGCCTCCCATGTTTTCACCACCTTTTGCATCTTCTGGCCCATCTTTTTCATATCCCAGGATTATTCCCACTCCCCAGTCAGAATCCGGTCATACAGTTGTCCCATATTATTTTCCTTCTACTTTTGTCTCTCTGAGCTTCTATATTCCATCATCTTTGACTCCTGTTCCACCACAGGGTGTTCCATCAGTTTCTGTGGATCCAGTGGCGCTCAACGATCAGACTGGAACATGTATATTTATAGAACCCTAACAAATTTTTATAGCAATATTTATTTTCATTATAACATGTTTTGATAAAATATTTGTTTTTCTTTCATGATAGATACATCTACTGACAGGAGGAAGGGGCAAGGGTGTACATGAATGCGTGCGGTGTGGAACCACCATACACAGGTTATGGTGGATTACAATGAAGACAACCAAATGGTTGAGAAAATAGGGCAGCAGTGTCGGAGTTTTTTGGCGACGCTTTCCAAATACTCCGACATCATTCCCATCAGCCTACTATCGTGGATAAATTTTCCACATGAGGTCAAGGATAGAGCTTGGGTAGAGATATGGGTAAAAAAATCTGTTGTATTTAATTCCATGAATTATTTTTGTATTTATATGAATTAATATTTTGATGTCAGCTTCGATTTAATTTTCCCAATGGTGAGGGTGAACGACCAGAATGTATAAAGGATTTAGTAAATATTTGGAGAGCCTACAAGCATGAGTTGTATATTGGATGGCATGCTAGAGTTTTCACTGAGTTAGAGGCGGTACCAGTCATGGATGATTTTCCTATAGAGCAGTATCGTCAGATGATTACTCATTGGATGACTACTCAGTTTAAGGTATTGATTACATTTGAGGTATTTAAATAATAACTTTCATGTTTTGCATTAATATTATCCTTTTAATTATCGAATTTTATTTAGGAATCATCTGGAAAAAATAAAAAAAACATTGATGAAAAAAATACCTCCACACACTAGGACGTACTACGATGCCAGATCATGAGAGGAAGCAGGTATGACAATTGTTTATAAGTTTTCTTTACGACTTACACTTTATTTTGTTTCCTCAATTATTTAATCGTTTACTAAAGTTTTCATATAAATTTAGTTTTCAATGTCATTTTAGAGGAAAATACAGAATATTGAAGGATGTGTGCCTCGAGCAAAACTGTTTTGCTCGAGTAGACGAAAAAAGGATGGAAGTGCCATCAATGAAGCGACTTAGCAGCAGATTGTAAGTTTTAATCTGTTGATTTTATATTTTATTATCTATTTTGTAACTTAATAATATATTTATATTTGTAACAGGCTACTTTAGAGACCCTCGATGCCCAAGAACCAGAAAATTTTGGGCCAACTGATCACTTACATCAGGTGTTGGGAGAGGAGCATCCTGGCAGAGTACGTTGCCGACCTAGGATAGCCCCGACGAGGTATTGACCCTCCTCAGGTATGAGTTGTAGTGCCACCGAGCTGCAGCAAGTTAGGTCACAAGCAGAACAGATGAGAAAAAGGGCCACAGAGATGGTAGAATAGTCTGCTAGGGCAAACAACGCATTTATGAAATTTATTGAAGTTCTACATCCAACACTTCCACCAGAGTCCAGCCCAGCTTTTGATGAATATATGTCATCGATATGTTCTATATATGGTGCACCAGGTGGAAGTTCTAGTGGTGTTCAAGACGATGTACAACCTGATGATGATGATGGTGAGGAGTCTGATGCGGAAGAGGAGGGAGAGGAGGAGGGCGAGGCGAATGGCGAGGGCGAGGGCAATGAGGAGGGCGTTGAGGAGGGTGGGGATGATGATGGGGATGAGGACGAGGGTGATGATGATGGTGATGATGGTGATGGTGACATGGGAAAAATTGATCCGTTATATTTTTGACTAATATTACTATGATTTGATGTTTAATCTATTCTAGTTGTTGGTTTTATCTAGACCCGTAGTATAGTATTGGAGTTGAGTTATTTTTATATATTGTCTGTTTTCATGGATTTTGTTGTCTTTTAGTGGTTTCGGTGTATCTTGAGCATGTTTATAGAGTTTTGTGTGTTTGGGAGCTCCCTGGATAGAACCCTCCTTCCTGAACCCTAGACAACCCCCCACAATCCTCCTTGGACCCCGGACAGCCCCTCGGACAGCCCCCCCACCATCCTCCTTGGTCCCCGGATAGCACCCCGGACACCCCCCGAACAGCCCCCCCGGACAGCCCCCCGAACACCCCCTGGACAACCCCCCGCACAGCCCCCCACCCTCCTCCTTGGTCCCCAGACAACCCCCCAGACACCCCCCCAGACAGCCCCCCAGACAGCCCCCCACCCTTCTCTTTGGACCCCAGACAGCCCCCCGAACACCCGGATAGCCCCCCGCACAGCCCCCCACCCTCCTCCTTGGTCCCCAAACAGCCCCCCAGACACCCCCCGGACAGCCCCCGAACAACCCCCCCGGACAGCCCCCCCTCCTCCCTGGACCCCCAGACAGCCCCCCACCCTCCTTGATTTCACATGCCTTTTTTTTATTTCTCTGATCATGCAATGTTATTTAGCATTATTCCATTTTTGTATGTCTTGAATTATATGAATGTCTTGGTAAGCTTATTAGCTTATGCTCACCAAATGCATGTGATGATATACTTTAATTTGAATACAAAGTCTTGTTGTACATTCTCCATGTTATGTGAATTATGCCTTATTTTATTTGGTTTACTTGTCAATTGTTAGGATAAGACATGGGTTACATGTTAAGGACTCATGGACGGACTCGTCATGCTTAGGGAATTTAGACTTGAAATTCCAGGATGTATGCTTTGGTTTCTAGGTTAGGGGTACCAGGATGGTTTCTACTACTCATTTGTGATGTGTACGAGTCAACCCTACCTCAATCTGAGGCCTGGTGTGGCTGACACCACTCAAAGTGTCTCAGGTTTATTTGAAATGGACAACATTTTAAGTGAAAATAACAACTAGCATACGGAAAACTGACCAAATGGATTCTGATTGTGTTGATACTTTAAAACAACAATCCATGGGTCATATGTGATGTGTACGAGTCAACCCCGCCTCAATCCGAGGTGCGGTGTGGCCGAAACCACTCAAAGTTTCTCTCTTTTGTTTAAAATGGACAGGATTTTAAGTGAAAACAACAACTGACATACGGAAAACTGACCAAAAGAATTCAAAATGTGTTGATGCTTTAGTAAAACATTCCATGAGTCATATGTGCCATGTATGAGTCAACCCCATCTCAATTCGAGGTGCGGTGTGGCTGGCACCATTCGAAGTGTCTCACTTTTGTTTGAAATGGATAACATTTTAAGTGAAAACTATAACTGACATACGGAAAACTGAAAAAATGCATTAGGATTGTGTTGATACTTTAGGAAAATGATCCTTGGGTCATTTGTGACATGTACGAGTCAACCTTGTCTAAATCTGAGGCGCAGTGTGTCCGGTAGCACTCTAACTGTGTCTCTTTTGTTTAAAATGGATGAGATTTTAAGTGAAAAGAACAACTGACATACGGAAAACCAACCAAACACATTTATATTCTGTTGATACTTTATCAAAACGATCCATGGGTCATATGTGATGTGTAAGAGTAAACCCCGATTCAATCTGAGGCGCAGTGTGGCTGACACCATTCGAAGTGTATCACTTTTGTTTGAAATGGATAACATTTTAAGTGAAAAGTACAATGGACATACGGAAAACCGACCAAACGCATTCGGATTGCATTTATACTTTAGGAAAATGATATTTGGGTCAATTTTTACATTTATGAGTCAACCCTGCCTCAATTCGAGGCGCGGTGTGGCCGACACCACTCAAAGTGTCTCAGGTTTATTTGAAATGGACAACATTTTAAGTGAAAATAAAAATTAGCATACGAAAAACCAACCAAACACATTAGGATTGTGTTGATACTTTAGCACAATTATCCATGGGTCATATGTGATGTGTAAGAATCAACCCTACCTCAATCCGAGGCACAGTGTTGCCGGAACCACTCAAACTGTCTTTCTTTTGTTTAAAATGGACATCATTTTAAGTGAAAACAACAACTGACATACAGAAAACTGACCAAATGCATTAGGAATGTGTTGATGCTTTAGTAAAACGTTACATGAGTCATTTTTTATGTGTATGAGTCAACCCCATCTCAATCCAAGATGCGGTGTGGCCGACACCACTCAAAGTGTCTCTCTTTAGTTTAAAATGGACTTCATGTTAAGTGAAAACAACAACTGACATACGAAAAACCAACCAAACACATTCGGATTATGTTTAAACTTTAGGAAAATGATCCATGGGTCATATGTGACATGTAAGAGTTAACCGCGCCTCAATCAGAGTCACAGTGTAGCCGGCACCACCCAAAGTGTCTCTTATGTTTAAAATGGACAACATTTTAAGTACATACAGAAAACTGACCAAACGGATTTTGATTGTGTTGATACTTTAGAAAAACGATCCATGGGTCATATGTGACGTGTACGAGTCAACCCTGCCTCAATCTGAGATGCGGTGTGGCCGACACCACTCAAAGTGTCTCTCTTTTGTTTAAAATAGACTTAATTTTATGTGAAAACAACAACTGACATACGGAAAACCGACCAAACACATTAAGAATGTGTTGTTTCTTTAGGAAAACTATACATGAGTCATATGTGATGTGTACGAGTCAAACCCACCTCAATTTGAGACCTAGTGTGGTCGACACCACTAAAAGTGTCTCTTTTGTTTCAAAAGGACATCATTTTAAGTGAAAACAACTGACATATAGAAAACCGACCAAACGAATTTGGATTCCATTGAAACTTTATGGAAACAATACATGAGTCATATGTGATGTGTATGAGTGAACCTAGCCTCAATAAGAGGCACAGTGTGGCCGACACCAATTGAACTGTCTCTCTATAGTTTAAAATGGACAACATTTTAAGTGAAAACAACAACTGACATATGAAAAACTGACCAAACACATTCAGATTCTATTGAAACTTTAGGAAAAAGTTACATGAGTCATTTTTGATGTGTACGAGTCAACATCATCTCAATCCGAGTCCCGGTGTGGCCGGAACTACTCAAAGTGTCTCAGGTTTATTTGAAATGGACAAAATTTTAAGTGAAAACAACAACTAACATACAAAAAACCAACCAAACGCATTTGGATTCTATTAAAACTTTAGGAAAATGATCCATGGGTCATATGTGATGTGTACATGTCAACCTAGCCTCAATCCGAGGTGTGGAGTGGCCGGCACCACTCGAAGTGTCTCTATATAGTTTAAAATGGACTTCATTTTAATTGAAAACAACAACTGACATACAGTAAACCAACAAAACACATTCGGATTATGTTGAAACTTTAGGAAAAATATCCATGGGTTATACGTGATGTGTACGAGTCAACCATGCCTCAATCTGAGTCACAGTGTGGCCGAGATCACTCTAAGTGTCTCTCTTTTGTTTAAAATGGACAACATTTTAAGTACATATGGAAAACCAACCAAATAGATTCTTATTGTGTTGATACATTAGCACAATGATCCATGTGTCATATGTGAAATGTAAAAGTCAACCCCGCCTCAATCTAAGGCACGGTGTGGCCGACACCATTCATAGTGTCTCTCTTTTGTTTAAAATGGACATCATTTTAAGTGAAAACAACAATTTACATACGAAAAACTAACCAAACGCATTCGTAATGTGTTGATGATTTAGGAAAATGATCCATGGGTCATATGTGATGTGTATGAGTCAACCCCGCCTCAATCCGAGGTGCGGTGTGGCCAAAACCACTCTAAGTGTCTCTTTTTTTTTTCAAAAGGATATCATTTTAAATGAAAACATAAACTGGCATACGGAAAACCAACCAAACGCATTCGGATTGTGTTGATACTTTAGGAAAATGATCCATGGGTCATTTGAGATGTGTACGAGTCAACCCTGTCTAAATCCGAGGTCGGTGTGGACGATACCACTCTAACTGTGTCTCTTTTGTTTAAAATGGACAAGATTATAAGTGAAAAGAACAACTGGCATACGGAAAACCAAACAAACACATTCATATTCTATTGATAATTTATCACAACGATCCATGGGTCATATGTGACATGTACGATCCAACCCGGGCTCAATCCGAGTTGTGGTGTAGCCGTGATCACTCTAAGTGTCTCTCTTTTGTTTAAAATGGACAACATTTTAAGTACATACGGAAAACCGACAAAATTCATTCGGTTTCTGATGAAACTTTAGGAGAATGATCCATGGGTCATATGTGACATGTATGAGTCAACCTCGCCTCAATCCAAGGCGCGGTGTGGCTGACACCACTCAAAGTGTCTCTCTTTTGTTTAAAATGGACTTCATTTTAAGTGAAAACAACAACTAGAATACGGAAAACTGACCAAAAGGATTCTGATTGTGTTGATACTTTAGAAAAATTATCCATGGGTCATATGTGATGTGTAATAGTCAACCCCACCTCAATCCGAGGTGCGGTGTGGGAAACACCAGTCATAATGTCTCTCTTTTGTTTAAAATGGACACCATTTTAAGTGAAAACAACAACTGATATACGAAAAACTGACCAAACGCATTCTAAATGTGTTTATGCTTTAGGAAATCGATCCATAGGTCATATGTGACGTGTACGAGTCAACCCCGCCTCAATCCAAGGCACGGTGTGGCCGGGATCACTCTAAGTGTCTTTTTTTTAAATGGACAACATTTTAAGTACATATGAAAAATTGACCAAACAGATTTTGATTGTGTTGATACTTTAGAAAAATGATCCATGGGTCATATTTGATGTGTATGAATCAACCCCACCTCAATCTGAGGCACGGTGTGGCCAGCACCACTCAAAGTGTCTCTCTTTTGTTTCAAAAGGACATCATTTTAAGTGAAAACATCAACTGGCATATGGAAAACCAACCAAACGCATTCAGATTATGTTGATACTTTAGGAAAATGATCCATGGGTCATTTAAGATGTGTAAGAGTAAACACCATCTAAATCTGAGATGCGGTGTGGCTGGTACCACTCTAACTGTGTCTCTTTTGTTTAAAATGGACAGGATTATAAGTGAAAAGAACAACTGGCATACAGAAAACCAACCAAACACATTAATATTCTGTTGATAATTTATCACAACTATCCATGGGTCATATGTGATGTGTACAAGCCAACCCAGGCTCAATATGAGTTGCGGTGTGACCGAGATCACTCTAAGTGTCTCTCTTTTGTTTAAAATGGACTACATATTAAGTACATATGGAAAACTGACCAAACGCATTAGGTTTTTATTGAAACTTTAGGAGAACGATCCATGGGTAATATTTGACATGTAAAAGTCAACATCGACTCAATCCGAGGTGCGGTGTGGCTGACACCACTCAAAGTGTCTCTCTTTTGTTTAAAATGGACTTCATTTTAAGTGAAAACAACAACTAGCATACGGAAAACTGACCAAACGGATTATGATTGTGTTGATACTTTAGAACAATGATCCATGGGTCATATTTGATGTGTATGAGTCAACCCTGCCTCAATACAAGGCATGGTGTGGGCGACACCAGTCATAGTGTCTCTCTTTTGTTTAAAATGGACATCATTTTAAGTGAAAACAACAACTGACATACAAAAAACTGACCAAACACATTCGAAATGTGTTGATGCTTTATGAAATTGATACATGGGTCATATGTGACATGTACGAGTAAACCCTGCCTCAATCTGAGGCACGGTGTGTCCGGGATCACTCTAAGTGTCTCTCTTTTGTTTAAAATGGGCAACATTTTAAGTACATACGGAAAACTGACCAAACAGATTCTGATTGTGTTGATACTTTAGAAAAATGATCCATGGGTCATATGTGACATGTAAGAATCAACCCCGCCTAAATTTGAGGCACGGTGTGCCCGGAACCACTCAAAGTGTCTCTCTTTTGTTTCAAAAGGACATCATTTTAAGTGAAAACATCAACTGACATACGAAAAACTGACCAAACGCATTCGGATTGTGTTGATACTTTAGGAAAATGATCCATGGTTCATTTGAGACATGTAAGAGTCAAACTCATCTAAATAAGAGGCGTGGTGTGGCCTTTACCACTCTAACTGTGTCTCTTTTGTTTAAAATGGACAGGATTATAAGTGAAAAGAACAACTGGCATATGAAAAGCCAACCAAACGCATTCAGAATCTGTTGAAAACCAACCAAACGGATTCTGATTGTGTTTATATTTTAGCACAATGATCCATGGGTCATTTGTGACATGTATGAGTCAACCCCGCCTCAATTCGAGGCATGGTGTGGCTGTCACCACTCAAAGTGTCTCTCTTTTATTTAAAAATCACTTCATTTTAAGTGAAAACAACAACTGACATATGAAAAACCGACCAAACGCTTTCGGAATATGTTGATACTTTAGGAAAACGATCCATGGATCATTTTTGATGTGTACGAGTTAACCTTGCCTCAATACAAGACATGGTGTGGCCAGTATCACTCTAGGTGTATGTATTTTGTTTAAAATGGACATCATTTCTAGTAAAAACATATGGTATACGAAAAACCGATCAAATTATGAATTGAATTCGGGATTCCACATATAATTGTCATCTAAATTTTAAATTGAATTCTAAATTAATTATGTATGTTTATAATTACTTTATAAATTCTGATTTAATTCTAGATGTGTATAGTTCTAGGATTCATTATATGTTAAATGTGTATGAATTTTTTCTCTATATGTATGTGTTAGTTGGTTATTGCAGGTAAAATAATTGTATATGTATGTGTTATTTTATTGCAGGTACAATAATTGGAAATGATTGGAAATGAGAGGGAATTGGAAAGGAGAGGGAATGGACTGGCTTCTGTGCAAATTCCAGGCTGCTGTGCAATTTGCACAGCATAGGCTATGCCAATGGTTTCAAAACGTTGGCATAGAATTTTAAGTATTTTTTTACCAACGGTTCTCTATGAACCATTGGTAAAAATCCTTTCCCAACGGTTTAGAAACCATTGGGAAAGAAGTCATCTGGTTGGTTTTCCCAATAGTTCAATCCAAACTGTTGGAAAAAACTATCCCAACGGTTTGGCGCAACCGTTGGGATAGGTTCATTTTTTTCTAACCTATCCCAACAGTTCAATATAAACCATTGGGAAAAGATTTTCCAATGCCTTACTTCCCTACAGTTTGTAGAACCGTTGGTATAAGATATACCAATGGTTCTACAGGCTTCCCCAATGGTTCAGAACTGTTGGGAAAGCCTGTATTTCCAGTAGTGAAGACATGGCGTGTGTTCATAACACCACACACTGTGTTGTTTGTATTTCTGGATAATAGACCTCTAAAACTCCTCCAGAACCCTTAAAAACTTAAAATTTTGTCCAAGGAATGACAAATTATGACCCGTTGGATCCCATACTCTTGTGAATCAAAGTTTGGAATCCTTATTCATATCATAGATTGACAAAATTCAATTAAAGTTCAAACATGATCCAAAAAATTCTGATCCAATAGGTCCCATAACATCTTAGGGACCATAGTTTGGCATCCATACAAATTAAACATTACATATTCCAATACCCTATCAAAATAAAAGGTATTCTATCATGGCATCTATCACAACAACATGCATATCCAGTATGACATCTATCACAACAGCATGCAATCAGTAATGCACCCTAAATGGCATGATAAGAATGCATGACATGTGATCTCTAGCATGTGCCTATATGATGCATGATATGACATAACCTCATATCATCATGTTTCAATAGAAATATAACCTTAGTAATATCAATGATAACAACACAAAACAAGTGAATCACCCAACGCTGAAATCAGATCAACTGTAACAATTGCAAAACCATAAAATTGCAATATTCAAGGTAACTTGGATTTTCCCTGCACATGAGTTATCTTCTCTCAGGCACAACTTATTAAAAACCACTCATTCCTTACTATCCCTGTCTATAGGCTCAAAATAGTAAGACAAATCAGAAAATAAACCCTCTGATACCACTTTGTAACATCCCAGTTCTGGGTGCCGCCTAAAGGTACCCCATACCCGATTGGTCACATGGCCTCAAGCGCATTTCCCCAAATGCTAGAGGTTATCGACTAAAAGTGAGGGACTTGGGGGGTCATAGTGGGAAATCTATGCCCTCATTGGCATAGTAACGAAATGGTAAAAAATAATACACAATAGCGGAAGGAGTAATACCATACAATAGAAGTAAACAGTAGAAGACTGATAGTATAAACAACTATAACATATATAAATAAATGACGCATTTCACATGTATCTAAGAAATAATCCAAACAATTCATAATGCTGGAAATAAAATACTAAAACCAAAGTAAAGAAAAGTAGTAACTCCAACAGCATCGCAAGCCTCAGCTTGTTCTCATGCTCTCCAGCTCCAACATCAATCAAGTACCTGAGGAAGAAGGGTGCTTTCCCTTATCTATACCTACAGCCATATAATTTGTTTGCGTCCAAAGCATGACCCAAATAAGGTGTGAGACGAATCCCAATAGGTAACCACCAAAATATTTGTGTCTAACTGTCAGTGAATATATATAGTAGGCAATATGAAAATGAAACAATAAACTAGGAAATACTGAAAAGTAAAAAATCCTACAATTTCCAATTACATTCATTTACATTTATTAATTATTCAACCCATTGAACAATGTAACCTCGAGATCTAGCCTAAGTTCTGTACCCCCTATATAATATAACAAACAGACGTCTGAGAAGACCATCTAAACATACCATTAAGACCAAGTCCAAGCTTGTGCTTTGGCTTGGAAAAATTGTCACATTAATTCAAATATTCACAGTAACCCTATGGGAAAGTTCTCACAGTCTAAACCCTATGGTTCAACATATTATCAATTCAGTAAGCAATAATGACCATCTGGGAAAGCTCACACAGTCTAACCCCTTTGGTCTCACATAGCACTAATCAATTAAAAATGACCACGTGGGTATCTCTCATGGTCAATACCCCTTGGTATGCATAACATTAATAAAATATAATGAACCCATATAAACTCTCACAGTAAATTCCCTATGGTCCAACATTTATTTAATAATGACCCTCTGGGTAGCTCTCACAGTCTAACCCCTCTGGTCAATAACCACCCGACAACTCTTACAATTAATACCTCTGGGTCAACATAACAACAATTCATACATAAATGATCCTACCTCGAGAAGCTCTCACAGTCAATTCCCCTTGGTCATACTTCACAATACGAATCACATGCATAACCAAAATAAACAGTTACTCCATCCTAACAACACGAGGCATGGAAACAAAGCAATCCTAACATGCTTCCTAGACCCAACAACCATAATCAAACAAAAATGGGAAATACATCCATAATAAATGCAATGAACCTTATTCATAATAAATAACCCTTCCTCAATCAAACACACCATAACAGGTCTTAAACACAGTTAATAATCCATAACACACAATACCCCAAACATGGGTATTCATCACTCAAAACATATATAATCCAAAGACAATCAAAGAAAGTCACAAACTACCTACCTTGATGTCATATGATGAACAATCTTGAATGTTCACCCTTTAATCATCCTAGAACATCGTAGATCTATAAAAAGGTAAAAAACATTCAACCTTGAATAACTCATGAGAGAGGAGAAATTAGGAAGAGAGGATTTAGGGGAATAGAGAACTCACCGGTGGGAATCCAACACACTCAACGACGTCTTAATCAGAGATCAGATAGAGGAACGGGAGGAGCTCAAAGTTTCTCAACCATTCTTCACTCTCCTGTACGAGACACGGGGAGAAGAAGAGCATTCTGGAGTTTAGACGTGACCCTGCTCTGATTAATCAACTAAAAATAAAAGTACATAATGTGTTCATTTAATGTACATGCCATGTACTAGACTCAACTGACTCCCACTTTAGGCGATCTGCTAGGTCACCTACATAGCCATGTACTCAGCCATTACACGACCAGTACATGGCTACACGTAGCAACTAGGTACACGACATGTACTCAAAAGTACATGGCACGTACTTAGAAAATTTCCAAATCTTCCCTTTTCCTCAAAACAACCTGAAATAAAGATCCATACCTAAAATGAAGATCTGGGTTCTTACAACAGGGTCTCTTTGGAGTGTGGATTTTTTAATTGGAGGTGTGTTTCCTTTCACAAAGATTTTTTCATTGTCTTTTTTCTTCTAACGATCACAAGTTGTGGGCATAGAGCACCATATCTCTATCCTTAAAACCTGGTTGGCATCACCTACATGAGTGGTCTTTGTATTTCAATGTATCATGATCAATGAATGTGTTTTCTCAAGTGTGTATTTGACTTCATGGACTCAATTGGGTGTTATGGCATCTGAGGATTTTGCATGACATTACCAGCATAATTGGGTCTCCCATTCAACTGACAAAGAAACCGAACATGTTTGGTTTGGGAACTTTGTCGGTATGTTAGTGTAAATTGATCTGAGTTCCACCATTATTGAGAAGTTAAATATCTCTACCCTTATAGATTAAATTTTTATTTATGTGGAATATGATAGGAAACCTATCTTTTTGTGACATATGTATGGCTGTCGGTCACTTGTCAGATTCATGCTGGAGGAATCTCTCTTGTGAGAAGTGTGGTTTGAAGGGAAATATTGTTACTCATTGCTGCAAGAAGGTTGATTTAAAGGGTGATGTCATAGAAAATCCCCCTGACCATGTTAGAACTTTGTATTTGAGGCCTGTGGTAAGCGGGGTTCTAGCGCATGCCTCAGATATTGACAACCCTATGATGTCTAAAGGTATGTGAGTGATGTTAAATGAGTAGTTTATGGGTGTAGAAAGTAGTGGACCATCTAACTGGGTAGACCTTGTAGAAATTGATGAAATGGTGGTACAAGAGAAGGCTAATCTAGAATCAAGGGACACTAATATGTCCCTTTCTTTTAGAGATGTTTTGATATCCAACATGGGAATTGTTGAGGAAGGACATTCGATGGATCATGCGGGGGATACTGGGAACATTGAAGACTAAGAGGTTGTTTTGACCGGTGAAACCCCTGATTGGGTTTCTAGTGATGATGATTCAGATTGCGAAGTTTACGTGAAAACTAATGTTGATGCTCAACTCATGAAAAATACAACATTTCTTGTAGTAGGGGATAACTAAGGGAAAAAGAGATGAATGAATCTTTCTCAAATTCAAAGAAAGTGGTGGGTAAAGAGGGATCTCCTACCCAAATGGTCAATTATCCACCTATTAAGGAGCAGACTCTCATGGGGAAATATATTTCAGATTTTGAGAGGGAAGAGCTGGGAGGGGCTTGTCAACATGTTAAGACTTGGAATCGGGGTTGACATCCCAAAAATTGTGGCTGAGTACATAGTCGTGATGATTGGGCTGGTGGACGAGGACGTGATAGAAATATGTCCACCAAATCTTCCTCCAAAGGGGTCACTCTGGAGCAAAAAAAGCTCAGGGAGAAGTATTCTATACTTTTTAATCAAAAGAACTCATAGTCAGAGTGGGAAACTGCTGACGATGATGAGGACTCTAATCATGATTATGGACATGTTATTGATTTGTAGGCTTCCTTTTTTGGATGAGGGCATGTCTTTGTTTGACCCCATCCATTCTCTTTCCTCTATCATCTTTATTTTTCTAATAAATTTCAATAGGAGAAAGCTCGCCTGTCTCCCGAACCTTTTGAGTATTATATAATTATTAATTACATTACTAATTAAATAATTAATTATTAAATAATTAATAATTATGTAATTAATATTATATTACTAAAAATTATTATATAATTAATAATTAATAATTATATGACTAATTAAGTAATTAATTAGTTTATAATTAATAATCATATTTCTAATTAACTAATTAATTATTATATAATAAATAATAAATAATTATAATAAATAATTATATAACTAATTAACTACTTAACTATTATATAATTAATAATTATATTACTAATTAACTAATTAATTATTAACTAATTAATTAATTTATTAAAAATTAATAATAATAATATATTATTAATTCGGCATAGGAAAATGAGAACCTAAACCCCACATTAGAAATTCAGAATGATTTCCAAAGAAAATCCTCTTATAACAGGAAGCCCTGGGTGGGGGTTGATGTCAAAATTTTAGAATGCTTTAATGGAAGGAATGCTGGATATTAAATAGTAGATAAATCCTGCTAAATTTTTTTGTTTTATTTATATATATATATAAATGAAACAAAAAAAAAAAATTAAATATACAAAAAATTATATTTAAAATAAGTAATTTTCTTTTTAGATGAAATGCAGTGGGGGATTCCCACCTTTCACACATATTTTTTTAAAAAAAAAATACCTAGACATTTAAAAAATCAGAAAACATATAAAAAATAACTCCCTCGCATGGGGTTTCCTAATGAAGAGGTAGGTTAGATCAGCTCCGTGTTCACATGGGTATATAGATTATGGATATATATATATATATGTATGTATGTATGTATATATATATATATATGTTTTAGCGTTGAAGATTCGTGGGGAAAAGGGTTTTTTTGAATATTACATTTGTTTTCCCTCTATCTACCCTCTGCTCGGACTATAGTTTTTTGGATTCCAAAAAGTTACTGGATGTATTCTCATTGCTGGGTTTTTTTGGTAGTGTGAGAACTGATCTTGAGACCCAATTCTATAGTGAAATATTGTGCAATATTGGTGTAGAGGTAAGAGGATTTTTGTTTAAACTCTGATTTATGTTTTCAATTGATTTCTGAATTAAAATTTTTTACTCAGAAAAATTATTTTATACCTTGAAATTTATAAAATTATTTTAGAATGTCTGAAGAATTTCAATTATATAAGAATACTTATTTATTATATATTCAAAATTATGTTTAAGGTAAAAAAGTGTTTTATTTCAAAATAAGTATATAAATACATACACACCCACATGTGTGTATATATAGAAATTTATATATATATAATATATAATCTCATACAAAAACATTATTTTTCTGATACCTATATATAAGTATATATATATATATATATTTATATATCATATCATGTGAAACTCTTTTATTCCAGCTTGTATATATATATATATATATCATTTCATGTGAAACTTCTTTCATTCTAACCTATATATATATATATTTATTTATTATGAATATATATCATCTCATGTGAAGCTGTTTGTTTCTAACACAAAAAAATTGTTTTTTTCGATGAAATTTCTTTTATAAAATATATTTCAAATGGTTAAAGAATCTTAATTCTCCCTCTATGACACTACTATAGATATTCCCTTTTACATTATGCAAAAAGGCTATTAATAGTACTAAAAAAGTGTTGTTAATCATAGTGCTGATAAAGACGGGGTCCTCTTTATGAGTGCTAAAAAAACGCTGATAAAGGGGGTCCTTTATCCATGCTAGAAAAAGCACTGATAACACTACCACATATCCGAGCAAGGGATGCACCAACTCTTATCAGTGTTAAGTAGAAAGCTCTAATAAAAGCCACACCTTTATCAGTGGCAGCTAAAAACATTGATAAAGGTTACTTTTATCAGTGCTAAAACAAGCTCTGATAAAGGTTTTTAAGAAAAAAATATTATTAATTTATATAAAATGATTATATTTATATTCAAAAAAATGTTTATTTATATACATTAATTAAAAAAATATATTTATAATTAATATAAATATGATATATTATAATATATATATTTTTAATAATTCAAATATATATATATATAATTATTAAAAAAAGTATTTATATGTTTATAAATAAATAAATATATATTTAAATAATTATAATATTATACTATTTTTTTAAAATAATAAATATATTTATTATATTTATAATTATATATATATATACTTAAATAAATATATGTCTCTAATGAATATATATATATATATCATTAGATAATGATGATATTAATTGTCATTATTTATGTTTATATATTGATGCATGAGTATAATTGATCCTATATGATCATAAAGTTTATTTGTGGATGCGATTGTGACTTATGTTCTAAATATTTAGAATAATTACCTATATTATGATGATGTGCACATGCATATGTTATGTATTTTTCATTATGAATGTTCATTTATAAATTGACACCCATATGATTCATTCATGTTATACCCATGAACTTATGATATTCTCATAAATACTTATAAAATTACAATAAATATATTTAAATAATACATATATATATATATTAAAATTTTAATTATTATTATTTAATTATATATAAATAATTTTTAAATTTATTTATTTATAATAATTAATATAACTATATATATATATATATTTAAATAATTATAAAATTACAATAAATACATTTATTATAATTTTATAAATATATATATTTATATATTAACACACACACACACATATAAATATATTCATAATTATATACAAATATTTATAAATATATATATTTGTAATTATAAATATAAATAATTTATTAATATTAGGATTTTATTAGTACTTTTTTATCAGTGATAAATGAATGTTTTATTAGCACTTTTTGAGAGCTGATAAAGGGGTACCTTTATCAATGCTGATAAAGGTTTGTTTTATCAACACTTTATATTTTAGCATTGATAAAAAAATCCTTTATCAGCGCTTTCCAAAAATCACTCAGAAAAGATTTTCAAGTTTTTATAAATGGAACCCTAGGAGATCCAATTATCGCTCGAGCCTCAAGCTTTCACAGAAGTCGAGCTCTGCCTTTTTCGCCACCACTACCGCCGCCTCTGCCTCTGCCTCCTCCACCCCCGCCTCTACTGCCCTTGCCTCCGCTTCCGCTGCCACCTTCTCCAATGTACCCTTCTCCCCTACCCAACCTCTACTCCCCCCAGCCTCTACCCCCGCCTGTAACATCCCAAGTAAGTAATGAATAATAGATATTTTTATCTATGTCTATTAGTGAATTATATAGTGTTTTAGAGGCTTAAAATGAAAATAAATCCAATCTTAAGCATGAAATACACTAATATTTTTAAAAGATTGTTTTACTGCCTTTTGATGGAAAACCATTTTTAAAGCTATCTTTTGACAATTTTATAAGCTATTTTTGTCAAAAAAAACTTATTCCTTATGATTGGGACATTAAAATTTAATTTGTGTGATTTTTTGGTATTTTTCAGACAATGTTCATTTTTTAATGAATAGTGAAAAATACTGCATTTTACATCAAAACTGCTTTTTAATCTAATTTATTTATATGATTAGATTATCTTTTGAATTGGTTTTGAAGTGGAATTAGAATATATTTTTACCATTTAATCCAATGGTGGTCATTGGAATCAATTTCACTTTGAAATTGGACTTAAACGGGTGTCAATCTTTTGATACTTATTGTTTCATAAAAACACGCTATTTGTCTTGACAGCAGGAATTAATTATTAAATTAATTAATGTGAATTATATGTTTTGAATTTTTTAAAATAGAATTCATTTTTGAATTCAGAATATCAAATATAGCTTAGGGTGAATTTTTGGTAATTTTCTGAAAAACTTCAATTTTTGATGAATAGTGAAACCACTAAGTGGTACTTATAAAAACTGATTTTTCCGTTTAAATGAAATTTTGCCATAATTGTGTTTTGAATTTCAAAAATCTGACATACATGGTTGTCATTAAGAAGTAAAATGTGGTTCAATGGGATTAAAATAATTTTTTGGTGAATAGTAACTTATTAAGTTCTTAATCGCGATTAGAGGTAATTAGTGTAGTTTAAGGTAAAAATAATGCTTTAATAATATGAGATGAGCTTGAAACATGTCCTAACCTCATTGGTTGTGTCATGGACGACCAAGAAAATCCATGGGTCAACTTGGGGACCCCATGGAACCACTTTGGTTGGGAAATGACATAAATAAATTTTTATTTAATGTAAAAGTAAAAATGACACAAACATAATATGTTTTACAAAAACAATTTTTAAATGGGGTTATACAAGTCATATTTTTGATTATAAATATTCATTGTAAATCTAAAAAGATTTCCTACATCATAGTATTTTTTTTATAATTTGTTGACATTAAATAAATAAATGTATTTATGACATCATAATGATGTAGCGATTACCTCATTAATAAAGGATTTAAATAAAATGGAAAGATAATGTAATATATAAGACCTACACATGTCCAAAACCTATTGGATGGGTATATTTGGAACCCTTATCACCTTATCCTAGAATTATATCAATGTGGGACCATTTAAATCCGAAACTCATTTTCAAATAAAGTAATATTTCTTTACTTTCCAAGAGTGCCCCTCCTCTCCTCTTATAAAAGGCCCCCACCTCTACCTCATTACCCACACTCTCAAAGCCTTTGGCTCGGCCAACCCCTGCCCATTTTGTCTCTAAACTTCCCTATATTACTCCTTGAAGCCTCAATTTGGGCAGAAGTCTTCCCAAGGAAGCCTTTGATCTCAAACCAAAGGGAGTTACCCGATTTTAAGGTAATGTCTTCTTTTGAGTCCTTTTGTTTTATTTTGCTTCTCCAAACCCCTAAACTCTTTTTATTCTTTTCTTTTGTAAAAACTCAAGTATCCTAATATACTATGATTTTGTTATAATAAGTATTTGAGATACACTTACACACACCTACATCTAATGGTTAACGAACATACTGTTTCTGTGGATGGTGAATTTATGCCTCCCGAAACGATGATTGTTCAACATTTTTTTAACACCTTCAAAGGTGGCCATTAAGATGTCACTATATTTATATATGATATATAATATGTTTATGTTTTACTTAAGCTTCTGTATTTTCCTTTTTGGTCATACCTTTATGGTTTCCATTATGGGTGAACGCGATATCTTCATTTAAGGAAGTGCGGACTACCGCCCCCTCAAAGTGATTTGATTCGTTAAATACCATATGTGGGACGTATAAAGGATGGAACTATGATATTATATATGATATTATACTGGAATTATAATATACCTTTATATCATTATGATTCAATTCTATAAAATACGAAATAGAAATGAAAGTAGCGTTCATGCGTACGTACGGCTTACCGTCTCCATGAACGGTGCATTTCATTTCTTACCTCTAAATGATTATGTAATATTATAAATGCATGCATGTACTGGATATATATGACATATATGTTATCTACATCATGAATACCATTCTGGATATAATGGATACATGAACAACATGTAATTATAAAGGGATTATTTTTGACTCAAGTACCAATGATCGTTAAAATGACTGTTATTAACTTAAATAATTACATAGTGTTCATGACATGGCAATAAGTGATATAAAAGGAATAATGAACTTGAAAAAGGTTATTAAACAAGTAGAAATTAACTCAAGTTTATTATTCAGGACATTAAAGAACGATCGAGTCAAGTCGGACCCGAGGTATGGGACTTCGTCTCAATCTCCTTTCATTGAGGCATATTTTGTTTTATACACAACCTTCTTTTATACGGTGTATAAACCCTTTTGACTTTTAAGTTTATTCAAAAGGAATCTTTTTTATATGAAGCATTTACTAAACGACAAAAGGGAATGTTTTTGTCGTACGTATGCGGCGACAACGACTTCTCCGCCGTCGTGACCGTTATTTGAGTTTCGGCTTCCTCTACAAGCCATACCTTCTTTTTAAAAGAAAAATAAATACCATGTTTTACTTTTCTTTTATTTTGGTATCGAAAATGGTTTTCATAATGTTTTTATATCAATGTGTTGTATTGATAACTTGTGATTGAAAGGTGGAAATGTTATGTTTCCTTTATGCATGTTTTATGTGATACGATTATGTTGAGGTTCTTGGGCATTATTATGAAGACGGGTGGTTCCGTGATAAACTAAGGGTGGGTGAGCCCGATATAGCTCTCCAATGCATTGGGTAACGCGAAGGAGTGAAACGTTAAGGTTTCTCCGAAGAGATTTAGGGAATATACTGTGATGGGTATTCCAAACGTAACCAAGAGGGTTACTCCCTACGTAAGAATGTTATGAATGCCTCAAGTTACCTTTATGTCTTATGATTTCTATGATTTTTTCATGATTTGATGAGGTATGTTAAAGTTATTATGTTTTATGGGTAAAGTATGATCTCATTCTTATGTATATATGTACCCATGTTTCCTTTCCATATTTTTATATCCCTTAATGAGCTTTTTATGCTCATCCCAAGTTTTTTGAAATGTTTTTCACAGGTCAAGGGAAAGGTACATGATATGATGATAGTGTCAAGGAAGTGTCAAGAAAGAATCCATGTTTTATTTTAAATATGTTTCCATTAATGGGAAAGAAGAATACTAACTTTATGTAATCACTTTGTTTATATGTGGAATGTAATGCAAGATTTATGATCTAATTCTCTAAAAATCTAAACCCGAAAAGATCCTCAATGTGTAATCTTGTAATAACTCAAGATTAAGTAAGGTTTAAGGCTAGGGCCTTATACCGCCTATGCTCCCCCACCTTGCCTCTGCCTCCTCCTTTACTTCCTCCCCCACCTCCGCCGCCTCCCCCACCTCTGCTTTCCCCGCTTCCCCCACCCCAATCACCGCCGTCACTACCCTTGCCGTTGCCTATGGTTCCCCCACTATCCTTGCCACCAAACCATAAGTTCCAAATGGTCTAAATTATTTTTGCATATAGATATTATTTGTGCGTATAGATTTATATTATTCTTGGAAATCCTGAGATTGGGAGTGATATAATCCATGGATTCTAAGAAAATAGAGATATTTGATCTAGATTTTAGTTTGGAATTCCAATATTGATTAATTCCATTTCTTCCTAGACTTAGAATTGTCTCATATATGATTAGTGGTTAATTAAATAATCCTTGCTATGATTTATGGTAGTGTTGAACTTTTAACTAGAAGAAGATTCTATGTGGTCATGTGATTGGGCCCTTTAAAGTTTTACATCCAAATGTTTATGAAGGTGAAAAAAATCAAGAGATTTGGAGGATCATAGATTATGAATGATAGGGGGATAGATTTTATCCATCTCTTATGGTTGTTGATTTTTATAGATCCACCCATCGTGAAAAATATGAAATTAGAGAAAATTATTTTTCTATTGAGTCGTATATGGTATTTGTTTAAAATCATTGATGATGTTTGATATTATTGAACGTTGTTGAAGAATAATTGATGACAACTAATTTTATTGGATACTGAATGATTTATGAAAAAATATCTATTCATTAAAATGGGATTCATGTCAATGAAAATGTTTCCCAGAGCACTACCACAAAATTGGGTTTTCGCAACTCCACCCTTTATTAGCGCTAAAAAAAGTACTGATAAAGGGGGTTCCTTTATCAGCACTTTCTTTAGCACTGATAAAGGCACCCCCTTTATCAATGATTTTTTTAGCACTGTTAAAGGGGCCCCTTTATCAGCACTTTTTTTAGTAGCTTTGATAAAGGGGGGGATTTATCAGCACTTTTTCCTAGCACTGATAAAGTGTATATTTAAAAAAATATTTCATAAAAAATAATATATTGATATATAATTATATTGATATTAATATAAATATAATATATATTTTTAAATATGTTTTAGATAAGTATAAATAAACATTTATACTTAATATGTAAGATATTTAGTGAAAATGGCTTATAAATATCTTAAAAAATTATTAATTAATAATTTTCTAATTATCATCGACTAATAATCATTTAATAACAATTTTAAGACACAAAAAATCAAAAAAATCAATAAAAGATCTAAAATAAGTTGAAAACGTAACTCAAACTTCAAATGACCATAACTTTTGATCCAAGTGTCTGTTTGAGCTCTACAACATATCAAATCAAAGCCTACGATGAGAACTATGTATTAATTATTGAATGGAACTATCTATAACATTTTTCGAGGCCAAAAAGGCTGAAAAGGCCTCTAAAACTGAGTTTTTAGTCTGGATACCCAATTTTTTTAACATTCAATGGAATTTCAGCCTCGTTTCAGGGGGTCTTTTTGACCTTTTTCACTGGGGACTGAATTTATTCTAAGGGGTTACATTTATATTGATATTATGGATTTGAAATTTTATCTTTTTTCAAAATGTAATGTTATTTATAATCAATTATATAACAATATATACATATTTTTTATATATTCACCCATAAAAATTTAATTTTATAAATAAATAATTAAACATATTTACATATAAAGTATATTTCTCAATATATAAGGCTTATATAAATAAAAAACTTATATCCATTTTATTTAAAATACAAACATATTAATATTTATATACCTATATGGTGTGTGTGTGTGTGTATTTGTGTGCATCTGTATTGACAAACTGATATATATTATCTATATATTCTAAACATATGTATATACATATTAATATATAATATTTGTAAATATATATAAATATGTATAATTATAATTAAAAATACACATATAATATGTTTGTGTGTGTTGTATATATGTATTTATTTATTTATAAACACACACAAAAAACACATTTTTTAAATGTATTTAAAACTGATCTTATAAATATATATTAATATACGAATAAATATATAAATATATAAATATAACTATATATATATATATAAATATACATACATACATACATACATACATATATATATTAATATATAGATATATATATATATATTAATATAACTATATATATATTAATATAACTAAATATATACATATTAATATAACTAAATATATATATATATATATATTAATATAAATATATATATGTTAATATATATATATGTTAATATTCAAGTAAATATAACTAAATATATATAATAAATAGATATATTAATAAATGAAGAGTAAAGCAATATGGTGGAGTGGTAAAGGCTTAAGCATGCAGGAAACAGATCCCGAGTTTGAATCCTAGGGGAAGTAGGTCACGCACGTGGGTGGGGACTAAGGCCTAGCACTGTTAAAGGGGGTGGGGGTACTGTTAAAGGCTAGGGGTGGCCAGGGCGTACGGGCTGCAGTGGGAGGTGGGGCACTGTTGAAGGGGGCTTCAAGCGATGTTGAAGCCCCTCCCAGAATTGCAGATTTTTTTTAAATATTTTTAACGTTTTTTTTTTAACTTTTATCAGCGCTAAAAAAAGCAATGATAAATGAACCTTTTATCAGTGCTTTTTTTAGCGCTGATAAAAGGGGTCTTTATCAGTGCTTTTCTGAGTGCTGATAAAAGGGACCCCCCTTTGTCTTCATCTAGATTAATAATTCTTTTCTAGCACTATTAATGCCCTTTTCCAGCTCTGATAAAGGCCATATTTGTAGTAGTGGATGTTTATATTTTCTTTTTTGTGATTTGGTTTTTTAAAGATTTGGAGCGGTTTTAGAATGAGTTGGAGATTTCTAAGAAGCACAATAGTCATTCCCATATCATGGTAGATTTAAACACCTTATATAACTCCCAATGAAGTGATATTACTTGAATATTCAGATCATCCTTGATAAGATCTTCAAAATAATTGGTCATCCTGTGAACTTGAACTATTATATTCCCCTTGTGTATAATCCCAATCTATGTATGTGTTCCATTTCTTATAACTATATGTCACCAGATTCACGTTCCTATGGGATATATACCGATTCCTTGATTTCCTATCATTGTCCTGACCTTAAATTTCACTTTTATACTATTTCCCTAATCATTTAAGCTTTAATAGTTCATTATATACCAATTCATGTATGTTTTTCTATAATATTTGATTTTATTACTTAAAATCTTGTTTTGTGTTTGAAAAATAATATGTTTGAATGGAAAAAGAGATTTCATTGAGTGAGTTTATTTCAAAACCAAATTTGCGAGGGAATGAATTTTTTTTAATGGTTGTGAAATGTTTTAAATATGGTTTCTCTACTATTTTCATTTTTAAATGAAATTTTTGGTATTAAAATCAAAAGGGGATTTTGATAAATGCATTAATTTTTAAAACCATGTGTGAATATTTCATTGTAATAATAAATTTATTTAATTTGAAATGTTTGAGATGTGGTTAATTTAATTATGAAAAAATTAGAGAACATTTTTGGAATTTGTTTAAATTATTTCACATGAAAAATATGGATTTATTTTTTAATAATTTGGATTGTTTTGAAAGTTTTCATGTATTTTTTAAAGAGTTTTTAGAACTGATTGGATTATTTTAAAAAGGGTGTGCTATTTTAAAGAGGAATTTGTGTAAATGGTTGGTTTTTTAATGAGATTTCAAGTGTGATTTTATAAATAGTTTTCAAAGGATATCTGAAATGTAGTTTTTACATAATCTATTAAGTTTATAGTTTTATAGAATTATAAAAACCATTACATTATATAGTGAAGACATGTAGATTGATAAAAACACCATGGAAAGGAAATGTCACAAACTCTATCCAACCCATATAATATCCATCATGAACTCACTCCTGCAAAAGATGAATCGATTTTTAACCCCATTAAAACTCCTAAACCTACTTTTCATCCAACATCATCTACATGTTTTAAATCAGGGGAGTCCTCTATAATTGCATCTTCTTTTTGGTTTGGTGTTAGCTTTTGAGGGGATGAGTCTCAGGAAATAAAATGAAATAATAATTATCATTTAAATGTTGAGTTCCCCTGCCCCTTTTGTGTATTTATTTTTAAAATATTAATTTTATCAAATCAAATAGGATGGATATGAATAAATAATGTATAGATTCCAACCGTCTAACAAAAGTGTATGATGATGGAGTGAAAGCGTTCATCAATCATGAAAAAGATCATGCATATGACCCTTCTCTAATCTGTTGTCTGTATTTATGATGTTTTTATTCAAGACTAATTAGTCCATAGGATCTGGAAGAACACTTGATCTATCATGAAATAGATCAAAGTTATAAATGTTGTAATAAACATGGGAAAAAAGAGAATATAGCTAGTGTATAGGATAACATTGCGTTTTATGGAACATATGATATGATTAAAAGCGTGGAAAATGAAGAATAACACATTGAGAATGTGATTATAGATGTGAATGATGATGAATATTGAATTGAGGAACTGATAAGGACTGTTGGTCTCACCCAAATTTACCCAATTTTTTAGGGTTAAGCGGTCTCTTGTAGTTTAGCTTGGGTTGTCGAATCCTTATAGTCCTAAGAAGTAACCTACAGACACGTACATTATATGGATTATTTTTGGATATGAAGTGTCCAAATTGGGTTGATTTTAGATGGTTTTAATTTAACTCTAATATACTTAAGTAAATTCAATTTAAAAGAATGATTTTATCCTAGGTTATCACTTGGGGTAGATTGGATGCATTCCCTTTTCAACTATTTCTATTTATTATTTTTGAGATGGGTTCATTTAAGAAAATAAAACAACATAATCACTTACTGGTTTAATACCTAAAAAACATAATACTAATCACCTATACACTTATAGAATCAAAGTTTTGAGCACTCCAAGGTAAAAGTTCGTATTAGCACTTGAAGTGTGTGGCCTTAAATTCAACAAGGAAAAAGGAGTTTAAAGTTCATCAAACAAAATTCTCAATTAAAAAAAGTGATTAGACATTAATGGAGTGAGAAATAACATCCAATATAGCCCCTTGATACTCCATTGGATCAACCCATAAAAGTTTTATCCCTCCATTGATGCTATTCTATCAATGGAAGTGGGAAGTAGACTCATGAGGGCAGAATTGAAGAAGTAAAAAACAACAAAATAACAAACACTCCACCATTGTGTGATAAGTTTCACAAGGTTTGCTGTGAATAAATTCACACCTTGAGGAAACAGTATAAAGGTTATATGAATAAGAACAAAATAAAAGGATAAGAAGAACTTTTATTAAGAAACTAAGGTGAATTATAACAACTTACATGTGAAAGCACAAACATGGCAATATAAAATGGCAGCATAACATTACACTTGAAAACAAACAAAAGCATCAAATATGATCAACTCCTACATCAAAACTTACTTAAATAGGAATTTTGGAAGCCTTGGGTTGATCCTACAATAATTAAAATCATCCCACTTGAGTATGGTAGGCCTAGGGTGGTGGAAAGTAAGGGAGAGTGGACTTCTTCATCCTTGACCTGAAGTGGAAGCCAACTTGAATCCACCAAACAGAGGCACCAAAATGACCTTATAGATGGAAGAATTTGAGTGGAACATAGAATAATAAAATGGATCCCCAAATTTATCCTAACAGAATGTAAAATTTCATCCCAAATGGATGTTTGGTTTGCGGGATATGATCAAAACGAAGAAATGTTTTTCTGGGCCGCAGAATCTGACCCAAAATTTTATATTCAACTTGGGACACCTAGAAATCCATTAAAATATCAGAATTATCTCTTGTAACTGTTGTATTAATTGTTCCCCATTATTTCCTCTATCTTCAATTAAATTTTTATAATTATTGGGCTTGAATCTTATTTGATATAGTACTTTTATTGGGTTTCTATCTAGTTCACTCCACCCAAAATGTTGTTGGTTCAAGGCCCACTTTGGTGGTCTTCCAATGCGAATCTTCAAGTGATCCAAAATCATTAATTTTTACTTATGTAATGAAAAACCTTAAAATTAAATATGAAAATAAAATCAAGATCATTGGGTATTTTATATGGTGTTCAAAAATGTACTATGTAATAGTGCATTTTAAAAAGGAATTACAATCATAATGTGAAATGATGTTCAAAGTGTAAAATGAACTAAAATGGTGTTTATGAATAATTAATCACAAGAATATTATATAGATTAAAAATGAATATTAGACTCATTAAGTGGCTAATCACACCCCCAACTTGAGTTTTTCTAGTCCCGAGAAAAATATATGAAATTCAAATTCCCTTTTCCAAATTTTTTTTAATACACAATGATCACCAAATACCCTTATACCAAAAAATCATAAAACCCATAAAAATATTTTAATAAAAGATATTTTTATAATCATATACCAATCCCAATACCATTACTTTGTTCAAATTCATCGCCATATTTCATCTAATATCAATTAAGCATGATGATGTGTTGTGCATCACAATAGAGGTTCATATTTATTCAAGGGGGAAATGATGGAAGTACTAGGTGGAATAAAATTTCAATATTAAGATGAGTATTCAATTTATATATATATTTGAAATTTTTTCATGGTAATTGAAATTTAACTCAATAGAGTCAACCCATGTAGTGAGACTTTTCCAATGACTCCCAGGCTCAAAGAACTTAGGGCACCAAGTGAAGCCCACATACTCGAGCATCATCTTGAGTTAAATCAATCAAAAAAAATTCAAATTACCATAAATAGAGATAAAATTACTAGATCTGGGCCAAAAAACTATTGATTCATGATCCACAAGTGCCAAAATCCACACAATAGGTCATTTCATTTCTCTATGCACAAATTTATTATTTTCTATTTTGATTTTTTTGATTTTTTTGAATACTCATATTAAATCTAAAATGATCACCAAACCTATGATATTTATTTGTGGGACCCCATGAACTCAAACTAATACCCCACTATACAAAGGACGTTTACTGTGATTTTTTTATTTGGATGAAAATATAAATGATGAAATATCACATTAGACAACCAAACTTTACAAAATATATGCTCATGAAATTATACATGGATTAAAATCAGAATCATGGCATGATAAATTATTTGATATTCAATTTCAAAGTGTTCAATGTGTATTATCATGTTCAAGGTTAAAGAAAATTTTCCTTATGCTCATTTTTTTATACATAAAAAAGTATATTTTTTTCTTTTTTTTCACCCCACCAGCTTAGAATAACATTGTCCCCAATGTTTAAAGAAAAGAAAAATTAGAAGGGGGTAGAGGAGAGGAGTTCAAAATTAAAATTTTAAAATGAGTTATGGAACAATGTCACTAGGTGGTTGAAGTTGATGTTCGTGCTCCTCCAATTTAACCCTTTGATATCTATGTCACTCGTAGAGTTCCATAGACAAAAAAACAAAACAAAACAATATATATATATATATATTTATAATAATAAAAAAATAAAAATATAAGTATATATACAAAAATTATAGAATAAGGAAGCACTATAAGCCATGGGTCAGTGAAAAGCGTGTGCCCCTGTCTTCCTTTGGTCCCGGGTTCGAGTCCCCATGACTTCGCCAATTGTGACGAGGTTTGCCCCATGACCTACGACATGTCCTTTTATTATTTTTTAATAATAATAATAATTATTTTTTATTTTTCTTTTAACCTATAAACACATAAAAATAAAATAAACTAACGATACATTGTCTTCTTTTTAAATTTATGGCCAAGGTGTTACTCAGGGATCACACCACATGACATAGATAAATACGATGCTCCCCTTTCATACCCATCCATACTCATAATAGAAGAAAATGTCAATAGTCTAAGGTACTATAATATTTAGAGTTGATTGATTAAGTAATTTTTTTAAATATCAAAATGATTCATTAATCTTATTTGAAAAAAAAATGATTCACAAAGATTGGAAACATGAAAACCATGGGTTGCCTCCCATGAAACACTTTTGTTTAACATCATTAGCTCAACATTAACCCTCCAACTTACCCAATACCAAATTTCAACATTTTAAAGACCCCATATTTCTCCACTTATACTATATTGAGATTGATTCTTTTTTTAGAATTTTTTTTCATGTAAAACCTATGTTCTACAATGAGTGGGAAAATACAAGGAATTTCAGAAATGGTTGATCTGGTTTCCACTATAGTCTTGCCAAAGATATCAATGATCATTCCAAATTTTGGTTTTAAGAGAATAATGAATTCCAAATGAAAGTTCATGGTTATATCCTATTAAGGGATACTTGATCATGGAAGGAAGGACAATAATTTTGAGCTCAGGTTGGATAATACATTCAAACATAGGTTGTGATTTTGAATAAAAATCAGTTTCATTTTCTAAATTTCTTGATAGAATTGGTTCCTTTTGAATGGAATATTCAACCACCAAATTGGAAATATTAGTTTCATTAATGGGTATGGACTCAAAGTTTTTTATCTCTCATAATGGTTCAATGGTTTTTGGTTCTGAAAAATCATTAATGGAGTAATATTCAGGACACTCAATCCAAGATGTAAAATTTCCCTCTTGTCAATACAAAAAATTTATTTCCTATAGATTTAAACACCAATCAACTATTACTTCATATTCTTCAGGTATACTAGATTTAAAGGAAATTTCTTTAGCATTTTCATGAGGTGTTTTTGTGTAACAATATTTTTCTATCAATGTTGAGTAAGGGACAACCTGAGTGGGAATGGGTTTCAAAACTGTTTCAATGATTTGTAGTTCTACTCTCAAGGATAAAACCTCAGAAGTCATTCTCTTAATTTTTTGTAACAATTTCTCAAGTAATGGTTGTGTATCATTATGGGAAAGGGGTTGAGATATATGGTCTATTCTAGGAGGATAATTAAGTTTTTGGAATTCCACATGAGGATGTTCAGATTGGCCTTATTGGGATTGGAATTCATTATAGGTTAGAATTTTTTGTGGATCATAGGAGTTAAAACATTGTGGATCAATAGTTTTTTGATTATACCACAAATAGAAACTAGGATGGTCATTGTACAACAAACTTGGTGTGGGGTATTCAAATTAGGGAGAGGTTCCCCATTTTGGATTTTTTCAAAAGGGATTTCCATAGAAGTGAAATCAGGGATGAGAAAAGATATATAGGGTGAGAAAAGGATGGTATTGTCTAAGATAACCTACACTAGGTCCTCAAAAATGGCACCAAAATTTTCTCTCGCTCAAATTTACCCAAGTTTTTAGGGTTAAGCGATCGCTTGTAGTTTAGCTTGGGTTTTCGAATCCTTAGAGACCTAATAAGTAACATACATACACGTACATTATCTGGATTATTTTTGGCTATGAAGTGGCCAACTTGGGTTGATTTTAGATAGGTTTAAGTTAACTCTAAGAAAATTAACAGAATTTAATTTAAAATAACAATTTGATCCTAGGTTATCACTTGGGGTGGATTGGATGCATTACCTTTTCAACTATTTCAATTTCTTATATTTGAGACGTGTTCATTTAAGAAGATCAAACAACATCATAAATTACTAGTTTAATAACTAAACACTGTAATACTAATCACCTATACACTTGTAGTATCAAAGTTTTGAGCAATCCAAGGTAAAGGTTTTTATTAGCACTTAAAGTGTGCGGCCTTAAATTCAATAAGGATGAAGGAGTTTAAAGTTCATCAAACAAAATTATCAATTAAAAGAAGTGATTAGAAATTAATTGAGTGAGAAATAAAATACAATCCATCCCATTTCTACTTCCTTGGATCAACCCATAAAATGGTTATCCCTCCATTGATTCTATTCTATCAATAGAAGTGGGAAGTAGACTCATGATGGAGGAATTGAAGAAGTAAAAAACAACAAAATAATGAACACTCCACCGTTGTGTTATAAGTTTCACAAGGTTTGGTGTGAATAAATTCACACCTTGAGGAAACTATGTAAATGTGATATGAATAAGAACAAAATAAAAGGATAAGAATAACTTTTATTAAGAAACTAATTTGAATTAGGACAACTTACATGTGAAAGCACAAATATGAAAATACAAAATGGAAGCATAACATTACACTTGAAAATAAACAAAAGCATAAAAGATGATCGAATGCTCAACCAACACTACCTTAAATAGTAATTTTGGAAGCCTTGGGTCTAGAATACAACATTGAAAAGAATACCACTTGAGTATGGTAGGCCTAGGGTGGTGAAAAGTAAGGGAGATTGGACTTCTTCATCCTTGACCCAAAGTGGCAGCCATCTTGCATCCACAGAACAGAGGCGCAAAAAATGACCTTCTAGATGGACGAATTTGAGTGGGCCATAGAATAATAACATGGATCCCTAGATGTCTCCTAATATACTATAAATGTTTATCACAAATTGAAGTTTTGTTTGAAATATATGATCAAAATGGTGGAATGTTTTTTTGGGCCACAGAATATGGCCCCAAATTTTATCTTCAAATTGGTCCACCTAGAACTCCATTAAAACATCAAAATTATCTATTTTCAATGTTGGATAAAATGTTCCAAATTATTTCATATATCTTAAGCTAAATTTTCAGAATCATTGGGATTGAATCTTGACCTCTACAGTACTTTTATTGGGCTTCAGTCCAGTTCACTGAGCCCAGAATGTTGTTGGTTCAAGGCCCACTTTGGTGGTCTTACAATTTGAATCTTCAAGTTATAAAAAATCATGAATTGTTCCTTATGTAATTAAAAATCTGAAAATTAAATATGAAAATAAAATCAAGATCATTGGGTATTTTTTATGGTGTTTAAAAATGTACCATGTAATAGTGCATTTTAAGGACTTACAATCATAATTTTAAATGATGTTCAAAGTGTAAAATGAACTAAAATGGTATTTATTAATAATGAAGCACATGAATATTATACATATTAAAAATTAATATTAGACTCATTCAGTGGATAATCACACCCCCAAATTGACTTTTACTTATCCTGATCAAAATATATGAAATTCAAATTCCCTTTTCCAAAACATTTTAATACATAATGATCAAAAAAAAAATCCTTATACCAAATAATCATAAAAACCATAAAAATATTTTAATAAAAGATAGTTTCATAAGAATATCCCAATCGTAATCCCATTCCTTTGTTCAAATTCATCGCTATATTTCATCCAATATCGATTAAGCATGATTATGTGTTGTGTATCACAATAGACATGGGGGTTCATCTTTATTCAAGGGGGAAATGATGGAAGCACTAGGTGGAATCAAATTTCAATATTAATATGAGTATTAAATATATATATATATATATATATATAATATTTTTTTAAAATTTTACCAAGGTAATTGAAATTACACTCAATAGAGTCAACCCATGTGGCGAGGCTTTGCGGATGACTCCTAGGCTCAAAGACCTTGGGGCACCAAGTGAAGCCCACATACGTGGGCATAATCTCAAGTTAACTCAGTAAAAAAAAGTAAAATTACCACAAATAGAGATAAAATTACTAAATCCGGTTTAGAAAACTATGGACTTATGATCCCCAAGTGCTGAAAGCCACACATTAGGTTATTTCATTACTCTACGTACAAATTTATTGTTTTCTTTTTTGATTTTTTTTGATTTTTTTGAATACTCATATTAAAACTAAAATGATCATAAAATCTATGCTATTTATTTGGGGGACCCCATGAACTAAAAATAATACCCCACTATCCAAAGGACATGCATTGTGATTTTTTTTATTTGGATGAAAATATAAACAATGAAATATCACATTATACAATCACACTTTCCAAAATCTATGCTCATGAAATTATACATGGATTAAAATCAGAATCAGGGCATGCTAAATTATTTGATATTAAATTTCAAAGTGTGAAATGTGTATTATCATGTTCAAGGTTACAGAATTTTTTCCTTCCACACATTTTTTATGCACACAAAAGTAATTTTTTTTCTTTATTTTCACCCCCAACTTAGAATAACATTTTCCCTAGTGTTTAAAGAAAATAAAAATTAGAAGGGGGTAGAGGAGAAGAGTTCAAAATTAAAATTTGAAAATGAGTTATGGAAGAATGTCACCAGGTGGTTGAAGTTGACATTCGTGCTACTCCAATTTATTTTTTTGATATCCACATCACTTGCAGAATTTTATAGTGGAACAAGGAAAAACAAACAAACAAACAAAACAAAACAATAAATATATATGTATATTTATTTATATAATAATAAAAAAATTAAAATATAAGTATATATACAAAAATTATAGAATAAGGAATCACTATAAGTCGTAGTTCAGTGGAAAGCGTGTGCCCCTGTCTCCCTTCGGTCCCAGGTTCAAGTCCCCATGACTTTGTTGGTTGTGACAGGGTTTTCCCCACGACCTATGACGTGTCCTTTTAATTTTTTAATTATTATTTTTTGTATTTTTTTAACTTATAAACACATAAAAATAAAATAAATTTATGATACATTGTATTTTTTTTTTAAATTTCTAGGTAAGATATTACTTAGGGATCACACCATGTGACACAGATGAATACGACGCTCCCCTTTCATACCCATCTATACTCATAATAGAAGAACATATCAACAATATAAGGTACTATCATATTAAGAGTTGATTGATTAAGTATTTTTTTTTAAATATCAAAATGATTCATTAATCCTATTTGAAAAAAAGATGATTCACAAAGATTGGAAACATGAAAACCAAGGGTTGCCTCCCATGCAGCGCTTTTGTTTAACGTCGTTAGCTCAACATGAACCCCCCAACTTACCCAATACCAACTTTCAACATTTTAAGGACCCCATATTTCTCCACTTCTACTAGATTTATATTGATTATTTTTTTATAATTTTTTTCATGTAAAAACATATGTTATACAATGAGTGGGAAAATCTAAGGAATGTCAGAAATGGTTGATCCGGTTTCCACTATAGTTTTTCCAAATACATCAATGAACATTAAAACTTTTTTAGTTTCAAGAGAAGAATTAATTGAAACTGAAAGGTCATGGTTATATCCTACGAAGGGATACTTGAGCATGGAATGAAGGAAAATAATTTTGAGCTCAGGTTGGATAGGACATTCAAACATAGGTTACGATTTTGAATACAAATCAGTTTCATTTTCTAAATTTCTCAACAGAATTGGTTCCTTTGGAATGGAATATTCAACCACAAAATTGGAAATACCAGTTTCAGTAATGGGTATGGACTCAAATTTTTTTATTTATTCCTATGGTTCAGTGATTTTTGGTTCTGAAAAATCATTAATGGAGCAATATCCAGGACACTCAATCCAAGATGTCAAATTTCCTTCTTGTGAATAAAAAAAATTGGTTTCCTCTTGATTTAAAAACCCATCAACTATTACTTCATATTCTTTAGGTATCCTAGATTCAAAGTACATTTCTTTAGCATTTTCATCAGGTGTTTTTTTTAATAAGATTCTTCTATCAATGTTGAGGAAGGGACAACCTTAGTGGGAATGGGTTCCAAAACTGTTTCAATGATTTGTAATTCTACTCTCAAGGATGAAACCTCGTAATTCATTATCTCCATTTTTTAAAACAATTTCTCAATTAATGGTTGTGGATCATGATGGTAAAGAAGTTGAGATATATGGTTTATTCTAGGAGGATAATTAAGTTGTTGGAATTCTACAGGAGGATGTTTAGATTGGCCTTATTGGGATTGGAATTCATTATAGGTTGGAATGTTTTATGGAGCATAGGAGTTAATTTTTTTTGGCTCAATAGGTTTTTGATTATCCAAAAAATAGAAACTAGGATGGTCATTGTACAACAAACTTGGTGTGGGTTATTCAAAGTAGTGAGAGGTTCCCCATGTTTGGATTTTTTCAGAAGGGATTTCCATAGGAGTGAAATTGAGGATGAGAAAAGATATGTAGGACGAGAAAAGGATGGTATTGTATAAGATAACTCACTTAGGTCCCTATAAATGGTGCCAAAATTTGGTCTCACCCAAGTTTACCCAAGTTTTTAGGGTCAAGCGGTCGGTTGTAGTTTAGCTTGGGTTGGAAAATCCTCAGAGACCTAAGAAGTAACCTACAGAAACGTACATTATATGGATTGTTTTTTTGCTATGAAGTGGAAAAATTGGGTTGATTTTAGATGGTTTTAAGTTAACTATAAGATAATTAAGTTAATTCAATTTAATGATTTGATCCTGGGTTATCACTTGGGGTGGATTGGATGCATTACCTTTTCAACTATTTCAATTTCTTATATTTGAGATGATTTCATTTAAGAAGATCAAACAACATCATAACTTAGTGGTTTAATACCTACACACATTAATACTAACCACCTATACACTTGGAGGATCAAAGTTTTGAGTACTCCAAGGTAAAGGTTCGTATTAGCACTTGAAGTGTGTGGCCTTAAATTCAACAAGTATGAAGGAGTTTAAAGTTCATCAAACAAAATTCTCAATTAAAAGAAGTGATTAGACATTAATGGAGTGATAAATAAAATCAAATATAAACCCTTGATACTCCCTTGGATAATCCCATAAAATGTTTATCCCTCCATTGATGCTATTCTATAAATGTAAGCAGGAATTAGACTCATGAGGGTGGAATTGAAGAAGTAAAGAACAACAAAATAACGAACACTCCACCATTTTGTGATAAGTTTCAGAAGATTTAGTTTGAATAAATTCACACCTTGAGGAAAAAGGTATAAATGTGATATGAATAAGAACAAAATAAAAGGAGAATAATAACTTTTATTAAGAAACTAATGTGAATTAGAACAGCTTACATATGAAAGCACAAACATGGCAATACAAAATGGCAGCATAACATTACACTTGAAAATAAACAAAAGCATCAAAGATGATAAAATACTACACAAAAAATACCTTAAATAGGAATTTTGGAATCCTTGGGTAGAGCCTAAAACAGTTAAAATCATCCCACTTGAGTATGGTAGGCCTAGCGTGGTGGAAAGTAAGGAAGAGTTGACTTTCTTCATCCTTGACCCGAAGTGGCAGCCAACTTGCATCAACCAAACAGAGGCGTAGAAATGGACTTCTATATGGAAGAATTTGAGTGGTCCATAGAATAATAAAACGAATCCCCATATGTCTCTTAACATACTGTAAAATTTCAGCCCAAATTGAAGCTTTATTTGAGAGATATGTTCAAAATTATGGAATGTTTTTCTGGGCCACAGAATCTGGCCCAGAATTTTATCTTCAAATTGGGATGTCTAGAACTCTATTAAAACATTATAATTATCTCTTGTCACTTTTGGATTAAATATATCCCATGATGTCCTATATCTTCATTTAAATTTTTAGAATCATTGGGATTTAATCTTGTCCACTACAGTACTTTTACTGGACTTCTGTCCTGTTCACTTCACCCAGAATGTTGTTGGTTCAAGGCCCAGTTTGGTGGTCTTCCAATGTGAATATTCAAGTGATACAAAATAATGAATTGTTCTTTATGTAATGAAAACCTGAAAATTAAATATTAAAATAAAATAAATACCATTTAGTATTTTATATGGTGTTAAAAAATGTACCATGTAATAGTGCATTTTAAAAAGGACTTACAATCATAATGTGAAATGATGTTCAAAATGTAAAATGCACTAAAATGGTGTTTATGAATAATAAAGTACATTAATATTATATATATTAACAATTAATATTAGAATAATTTAGTGGATAATCAATAGTTGAAGAATAACTTCATGATTTCCAAAAAAATGTTTGAGAAATTAAAGAGTTGTGCAAATATGCCACTGTGTGATGGTTTCACTAAATATAAAACATTCATCCATACTAAATCTATATAATTTGAAAGAAGAAAACAAATGGAGTGATTCCAGTTTTATGTAACTAATTTCTCTATTGAATGAAATGAACCCATAATATAATGAGCTCCAAAGCCGAACATATGGTGCCAAATAAATACTACGCTCGATGGGTATGATCTATAAAAGAATACACTCCTACCCAAATGAATGTATAATATTTATCCATGACCAAAAATCACTTATAAAATGCCCAAAGTGTGGTTATTCTTGATATAAGAATAATTAATCTGGTCCTACGAAAGTTGTATGGTACTTTCCAATCATTCCAAGGTTTAGCTGTCTATATTGAAGTGAGGAGACTGTGGAGAAATTGATGTGTCATGTGGATACAAGAATTAAATATGGGAAACAACATCACCCAGAAGACTCTCCTTAGTGGAATAGAATATATCATGAGTATCTTGAATTTGGAAATGAGCTAAGAAACCTTCGTCTTGTGTTATCTACAAATGGAGTGAATCCTTTTAGTTTTCAAAGAAGCACTCACAATACATGCCTAGTTATGTTGATAAATTATAACTTACCACCATATTTATGCATGAAAAGAAAATACATCATGTTATCTATGCTTATATCATGACCAAAACAATCAGGTAATGATATTGATGTTTATTTGGCTCCATTGATCGAGGATTTGAAATTATTTTGGGATTCAGGTGTTACGTTGTATGATGCTTATAGAAATAAATATTTCACATTGAGATCCATGTTGTATGGGATGATAAATGAATTTCCTACTTATGTAAAATTTTCAAGATATATTATTATAGGAACTCAAGGGTGTCTCATTTTCAAATAAGGTATACAGTCAATTATATTGAAACATTCATAAAAAATTGGATTTTATGACATCACAGATTTCTACCCTGACAACATAAATACTGATCTTGGATAACATAATTTGATGGAAGTTCAGAATAATTCACAACACCATCCCCATTAATAGGAGATCAACTTTTTTATAAATTAAAATATGTGGACACTTATTTTGGTAAACCTTTTTAAAAAAACCTTATGAAAACTGATTGAAAAAAGAGATCATCTTTTTTGGAATTGTCTTTACGTCAAACATTTTCTTGATGTTATGCATGTTGAAAAAAATGTATGTGATAATGTCATATACATGTTGCTAAATTCACTTGACAAAACAAAGTATGGAATTAAGTCTAGGTTGGAAATGGTTGATATGGTAATATGAGAAGGGTTGGTGCCAGTGAAGTGTGAAAAACAAACTTTTCTTCCTCCAGCTTCTTACACTCTTTCCAGGCATGAGAGATATCTATTTTACAACTTCTTGAATGATTTAAGGATTCTATATGATTATTCATCTAATATCAAGAACATCATGTCAATGAATTATTTAAAGTTAAAGGGTTTTAAATTATATCACTTCCAAGTTTTTATTCAAGATCTAATTCCTTTATATTTACATTTCATTTTCCAAAGAATGTTTGTCATACATTAACCGAGCCCTGTTTCTTCTTCAAATCTATATGTAACAAAGTTATAGACTCAGTGAAATTGGTGACTATGGAAAGAGAAATTTCCATCATATTATATTGATGTAGCGTTGTCGTGCACGCTCTCAAAAATATTTATACTAAGTGCAGCACAGTGGCTGACCTAGGTCGATCTCTTGAGGAGCCTTTTGCAGTCAATCACTCACTATTTATAATTCACTATGTATATATAAACTAAAATTACCAGAAATGATATTTGATAATTAAAAATACAAAACTAAAAGTAAATATGCAGATGCAATGCAACAGAATGAATGCAAACAAAATGATGTTATGACAGAAAGGAGACATTCCCGAGAGCATCACCCAGAGCGAACCTTCATCGTCTCATTATTAGTTTCAAATTTACTTAATGAACATGCTCCATCGTATGCATGAACATCCCCTTCTGCCTATGGTTGTGAATGTATGATACACTCAACGATCGTCGAGAGACCATACATCCACCTCCTCGATCGAGGGAAAATGTGACAGAAGTGAAAGCTAAACCTCGGGTGGCAAGTGGAGACACAAAGGCACCTTACCCACTAAGATCCCCCTCGGTATAACTCTAAGTAAATAAGAAACATTAATAATGAATGTTCAAATACTTGGGTTCATCACTGGATTACTCCCCCGGGAACTTCCTCGGGTTAGCTACTCATGATCACGAGCATAAGAGTTCACAGTGAAAAGAAAACGGGGAGAGATAACAAAAGAGAGAAAGAAAAGTGAAGAAAGGAGAACACTTGAATAAAAATATGAAATGCTATTACATAATGAAATTAAAATAAAATACAATGCTAAACTACATATAATGGCCAACAAAGGCTATTCCTAAGTTTCCAACCCTTTGGAATGAAAAAGAGATACACTTTTATAGGGAAAGGGTGTGGAAATTTGGCTCCAAAAATCATCCCCGAATGTAGGCGGGTGGATGGATTCTTTAATGACCGAATTTGGAACTTGGTCCTTCTTTAAAGTTGTTCAAAAACTTCTCCTCTGTCGACCCACGAAATTTCAGCTTTATTGGACATGTAATGAAGGAGTTATGGCCGCCTCACTCAGAGTATTTAATTCTGTCCAGGCAGACTGTTCGTATTCCAATACACCGAGTTCCAACGCATTCATGTCCTTGAAAATGAAAGAATAATGCGCGGACTTCTTAATGAAAGTTCTTCATACGGATGTCTTTCATCTCCATGTAAATTTTCAGCTCCATTGGGTCGGCCATTTATGAGATATGGTCCCCACAATAACATTATGCAGTTCTGTACACAGTTTTCGAGGCCTGGTTTGTGAGCTAGATTTGAGCTTCCAAATGATGGATTGAGCTTTTGGTCCAGAAGGATAAAATTAAGCCCATCGAACATAGAAACCTGTAAAAGAAGAATTTTTCAATTTGGATCAGTTTAGATAAAGTTATGGCCGAAACATTATAATAAATGAAAACTGTTTAAATCCAAAATAAGCCATTTTCCAATTAAGCTCAAAAATACTCCTAAAACATAAAATGTGACAATTGACCCTTAAATAAAACATTGGTGGGATTAAAAACATTGAAATTCAGAATAAAATAATTGAAAATATTTGTTATATCAATTCCCCCACACTTAAACATTTCACTCCTGGGCAGTCATCTTATACCAAGGTCAAAAACAAACTTCTCAAAGCATAAATGACAACATAGCTCAATTATCATATCAAAGGAAATATCATGCCTCCTACATGGATAAAAATTTCAGAACTCCTCAAAAATCATATGAATCCATTAAATCTCATGTTAATCCTCACATGCATTTCGTACCTACCTCCCTGGAAAATTATTTCTCTCTTCACTCAAGGATATTTAATGTGGAGTTTTTCTCATTCCCAAGAACATGTGTGATTTCCATAGGCTTGCTATCCTCCTAGTATCTCCACTTCACAGAGTCAAAAATGTGTCAATCATGAGGTCTTTTTCATGGGTTGTTCTGAAGCTGAGGGTTGGCAGGTTTAAAATGTAAAAACATCTGAGGCAGAATGAGGAGGGTTAAGCTCTAAAGTGAAGTAAATGCATGAAAACAGTTTTGCTCAAGAATGGTGTGCTCCTCAATCAGCTCAAAAACGAATCACCTCCAAACACCTCTTCTTTCGGGAAGTTCACACTTGGGATTTCAGCATCAATTATTTTCATCCCTCTTTTCCCCATTTGTAGCATTGTTTCAGCTTGAATTCAGATCTGGATTTCTCTTCAGAATCATGTTTTGGAGGAAAAGAGAGGCAGCTTTTGATCTTCAAAAATTGGTGAACACCCAGCCCATATGTGATGATATTTTGGGCCACCCATCCATCTTCCCATCATGACATTTATTCCACCCAAGCAGCAATAAATATGGCAACACTTTCAATTCAGCTCAAAAAGATTCTTCAGGAAAGCAAAATAAAGCTCATCTTCTCCCTCCCCCACACTTGAGTTCAACAATAATCATGCATTTAACTTCTAGAGAAGGTTGGAAAGGGATAAATGGATTATAATGTGGCTACCTAACAAGGTATTTCATGGATACTAGGGGCTTAAAGAAGGTCAGATGAAAAGGTAGGCCAAAATAAGAGTTTAATGCAAAAAGGGGCTTTCAAAGTGATGCCTCAATCATACTTAACACATTCCATGAACTCTAACAGCTTTGAAAAAGAGAAAAATAGCAAGTTCTGGATCACACAACATGTCTCAAGACTCTCAAGAAAAAGAGAAATGTAAGGATATGTCAAACAGGTTTAGAAACCTCTCGGGTTAGGCAAGATTTTCAATTTGGACAGCACTAGTGCACATGAGTTTCACAATCAATCAAACGTCATCAAATGAAAAGATAAGAAATCAGAAACAAAATCCATTCATCAATCATTTAAATCCTCAAATACTCAAATCAAGAAATGTTCCAAAAATACCAAGATGGTTTTAATTTTCCAAAGTATTCGATTTAGCTCAAGATTCCTAAAAACACACAAAACAACATGAAAAAGGAAAATAAGAAAATTCCAAAAAAAAAACAAGATGAAAAATAAAATGAAAGCACAAATAAAAGAAATGAAAACTCATAAGAAAAAATAAATAAAAATAAAGAGAAAAGGGATAATGCTTGGTTTGACCCCCCAAGCGGGTGCTAGGTTTTTACTGCCCCTAGTCAGGCAGTTACAGCAGATTATCCCCAATCAGATGGTGGATGTGGTTTTTTTGAGATAAACCACCACATGTGACTTTTTCCAGTGTCCATCAGTAGACACTGAGATTGGAGAACCCCAAAGAAAATAAGAAAGTTCCCAACCCCCATGAAATAAGAAAGATATAATTTGAGATCCAGAGTGGGAGGGAATAGAATATAGGGGTGCTCCCTGTGATCATCTATGGTGTCCTCCTCCAAATGGTATGAAAGTTGTTGTAGAGGAGGCAGTCGCACCACCGCTAGCTTCTCTAACTCTTCTTCCTTTATCACCACCACTTGAGTGGTATCCTTCATATCATCCAAGGTCTGCCCCATTTCTACTGTATCAGAAATTTCAGGAAAAGGGAAGTTAGAAAACAATTCAGTTTGAATAAGATTAAAACAAGAGGAATCAATTAAGAAATCTTCCCTTTCAAGTAAGTCAGCTTGAAAATTGATCTCTTCTGGTAGGACCATTGGGATCTCCATCTCAGCAGGTGCATATTCTTCATCATCCTCCAAAGAAAATTAGAGTTCAAAAGGTTCTGATTGTTCAATATCAACCATGGGAAGATCAAGTTTCAGGTTATCTTCAACAAAGTGATTCCATGATTCATCCAAAAATTGTTGATCTCCCATAAGTGTATCAGCTGGAATGTATACATTAGGGACCTCCTTGAGAAATGGTTGAGTTTGGGATGATATGATTAATTCCTTTAGAAGCTCCTTCTCACCCTCCTCAGGTTCTTTGACATAAAAAATAATCGGTGAAATCTCTTCCACCACTTGTTTGGGTTCAGGTTGTGGTTCTGGTTCAGGTTCGGGTTGTTCCATCAGTGAACGAATATATTCATCAAACCTTTTTTCATTTCTCTTCAGTTTTTGAATCTCTTCATGAAGTTCTTTCATTTTGGATTCATAATCATTTTGAACTTCTTCATGCACCTTTGATTGATCAGTCCATGCATAAAAATTTGAATTGAAATTCATCATGAACAAATATTTTTTTTAGTTTTTGAAATTTATGATTTTTTTGTGTTTTTTTTAAATTAAAGGAAGAAAAATAATTTACAATAAGTGAATAAAAATAATGAGTGAAGACTACTTGGCTCCCCGGCAACGGCGCCAATTTGATGTAGCGTTGTCGTGCACGCTCTCAAAAATATTTATACTAAGTGCAGCACAGTGGCTGACCTAGGTCGATCTCTTGAGGCGCCTTTTGCAGTCAATCGCTCACTATTTATAATTCACTATGTATATATAAACTAAAATGACCAGAAATGATATTTGATAATTAAAAATACAAAACTAAAAGTAAATATGAAGATGCAATGCAACAGAATGAATGCAAACAAAATGATGTTATGACAGAAAGGAGACATTCCCGAGAGCATCACCCAGAGTGAACCTTCATCGTCTCATTATTAGTTTCAAATTTACTTAATGAACATGCTCCATCGTATGCATGAACATCCCCTTCTGCCTATGGTTGTGAATGTATGATACACTCAACGATCGTCGAGAGACCATACATCCACCTCCTCGATCGAGGGAAAATGTGACAGAAGTGAAAGCTAAACCTCGGGTGGCAAGTGGAGACACAAAGGCGCCTTACCCACTAAGATCCCCCTAGGTATAACTCTAAGTAAATAAGAAACATTAAGAATGAATGTTCAAATACTTGGGTTCATCACTGGATTACTCCCCCGGGAACTTCCTCGGGTTAGCTACTCATGATCACGAGCATAAGAGTTCACAGTGAAAAGAAAACGGGGAGAGATAACAAAAGAGAGAAAGAAAAGTGAAGAAAGGAGAACACTTGAATAAAAATATTAAATGCTATTACATAATGAAAGTAAAATAAAATACAATTCTAAACTACATATAATGGCCAACAAAGGCTATTCCTAAGTTGCCAACCCTTTGGAATGAAAAAGAGATACACTTTTATAGGGAAAGGGTGTGGAAATTTGGATCCAAAAATCATCCCCGAATGTAGGCGCGTGGATGGATTCTTTAATGACCGAATTTGGAACTTAGTCCTTCTTTAAAGTTGTTCCAAAACTTCTCCTCTGTCGACCCACGAAATTTCAGATTTATTGGACATGTAATGAAGGAGTTATGGCCGCCTCACTCAGAGTATTTAATTCTGTCCAGGCAGACTGTTCGTATTCCAATACACCGAGTTCCAACGCATTCATGTCCTTGAAAATGAAAGAATAATGCGCGAACTTCTTAATGAAAGTTCTTCATCCGGATGTCTTTCAGCTCCATGTAAATTTTCAGCTCCATTGGGTCGGCCATTTATGAGATATGGTCCCCACAATAACATTATGCAGTTCTGTACACAGTTTTCGAGGCCTGGTTTGTGAGCTAGATTTGAGCTTCCAAATGATGGATTGAGCTTTTGGTCCAGAAGGATAAAATTAAGCCCATCGAACATAGAAACCTTTAAAAGAAGAATTTTGCAATTTGGATCAGTTTAGATAAAGTTATGGCCGAAACATTATAATAAATGAAAACTGTTTAAATCCAAAATAAGCCATTTTCCAATTAAGCTCAAAAATACTCCTAAAACATAAAATGTGACAATTGACCCTTAAATAACACATTGGTGGGATTAAAAACATTGAAATTCAGAATAAAATAATTGAAAATATTTGTTCTATCATATATGAATTGGAAATATTATTCCCGCCAACATTATTTGATATGATGGTCCATTTGATGGTTCAATTGGTGGGAGAGATTCAACTATGTGGTCATGTACACTATATATGGGTGTACCACATTGAACAATATATGGATATTTTGAAGGGGTATGTTGAAAATCATATTCATCTAGAGGGTTGTATTGCATAGTGATGTATTATTAAGTAAGTTATTGAATTATGTACTGAATACCTATCCAGTGTGGAAGGCATTGGTCTACCAAAATCTCATTAAACTGGGCAGCTTGCGGGTGAATGAATTTCTTGAGGAGATGTTGTCATAATCAATATTATATATCGGTAGTAGACCCACCTTTACATTTTTCATAACAGTTTGGAGGTTTCCCCATATGTTGAAACCCACAAAGAAATTCTTAGGCATTTGAATCTATCAAGGGATGAAAGATGGATATCAAATACACATAATAAATCCTTTATAGGATGGTTTTGGGACTATATTTTTATGGTATTAGATGAAAATCTAGATTCAATTTCAGAACGACATCAATGGATAGTCAGAGGACTAAGTGTGTATGCATTATCTTACAATTCTTATGTAATTAATGGTAATATGTTCTATAAAAATGAACATGATGAAGACAATACCATGTAAAATATTGGAGTTACACTTTTGGCTGAAGCAATGAATTATTCTGGTAATAAGAACAAAAACCCAATTTATGTGAATATGTCATAATTTGGCATCATAAAAAAATATTGGAGTTGGATTATACAACATTCCATGTGCCGATTTTTCAATGCAAGTGGGTTGATAAAAGGAGTGTTGTTAAAATAGATGAAATAGGTTTTGTGAAAGTTGATTTCAGTAAGGAAGGGTACAAAGACAAACCATTTATAATGGAATCATAGGAAATACAAGTATTTTATGTTCCAGATCCTGTAAACTGAAAGTGTTCAATTTTTCTATTATCGGCCAAAACCACTGAAGAGTCAGATGAAAATTCAAATGAGGATGATGATTTCATTGGGACGTCGCAATAATTTCATAGTAGTATTAGTATAGATGGAATTTTTTACATCATAGGATACCATAATAAAGGGATTTTTATAGTAGATAGATAGGTCAAATCCATTCAACCTTTAAAAAAAGATAGTTCAATAATCAGGTTATATATTTTTTATAATATACATCATGTTACCTCATGTTATTATCCATTCTCTACTGAATTTACATACTCTAAATTAAATGTTAAACCACTTCTATAGATGATGAATTTTTCACATTCTTGTGATCCCAATACTGAGGAAAAATAGGTATCTCAACCTGTTGCTGCTCGCACTGTAGTGGAACAACAATATTCTAAACATGTTGGTGCTCCTAATCCTGAGAAACAACTGGTTTCTTAACCCGTTGATGCTCCTAGTGAAGAGGTACAATGACCATATTCACATGTTTATGAATCCACTCTAGAGGAAAAATATATTGATAATGTTGAATCTGAGGAAATGGTAGGCAACGAAGGACCAATGACACAGAAAAAACAGGTGTGCTGTAGTTTGATGGTGTTAGCAAAAATAATTATGGTGAAAATCAATGGCATAAAATAAGAGGTAGTATGGAATGTGTGGGGCCATCATGTTAACCCCAAAAGTCTATATTCAATAGTTATATTGGAATCATCACTTGGAAACATGTGTTGATTGATGTATATTTGTGGAACCATGTTGTGTTTGGGCTTAAGACACTGATGTGGGAAGAGATTGCTGTAACATTATGATATCATTTATTTATTTTACTAAAAAATAAAATAATGAAACATTGAATTAATCTTAATAATACCTTTTAGAGTTCATTTATATTATATGTATCGCATAGGAAATAGGTATTAATGCTTACTGGAAGGATTCATAGAGGCTTTCACACAATTATAACAGGACATCATATTAAAGATGTTGAATGGAAAATAAACCCACACCCACCAATTATCTATGCACACCTAATAACCCAAGAAGCATGGGATGTTTTTACTGGATATCATGTGGATGTGTCTTTTTAGGTTCATTGTGGCTAGTAATATGTTGTTTGACGATATGTGTATTCATAACTTTGATTGAAAACTTTTTATTTACGAAATAGAAACTAAGTGTTGAAAATAAGAAATAGGAAGCAAAACCAACATATCCCTACCATAAAGTAGCGATGGGGTATGCTTCACTTGAAAAAAATGGTACATATTTTAAATCTACCGTAATAATTTTTTGTGACATGAAACAACATCATAATTATGTTCCTCTCTTTATATTTAGATTGATGACTCCAAATCCAAAGACACTTCCATCCCATGTCGTGTGCTATAGAAGGAGGCACATGTAAATACATATGGGATATTAATATATAAAAACACAAAAAGTGTGGGAAACATGTGTAAGTATGACATAATAATAATTTTCATTAAATTGATATTACATTACAATGATCACTAATTTTACTATATTTTCTATCTGACATAGTCACATGAATTAGAAACACATATACCAGATGAACACCTACTATCAGTGGCCTTGATGTGGTGAGAACAGTATGGCCATGTTAAAAGTTTGAGTTTTGGGGTGACACCCTGAACATATTTTGAGAAAAAAGAGGAGGATCAAGGTGAAGAAATGAAATAGATGAGATAAATACTAGATAACCTTGAATAACAATTCCAATGGTAGAGAGATATGATATCTACTTTTATGGGGGGAATCAAAGAGAAGAAAAAACTCAAGAACAACCATTTTCTAATGACCCCCACCAACTTTGAGGTAATCCATTCCCCTCAAAGAGATATCTTGGCCAATGTAATCAATGATCTAATAATTTTTTCTGTTAAATGTGAATCAGATAGACATTGATACCTTTCCTAGACTGATATTCTATAGGGTGATAATTACTATGATTTATATCTATCAAAACCCACCCATCTCCTTGTAGCGAGGACTATAGTGTTCAATATCAAAAATAACATGCTACACAATAGACCACTTCCATTAGGGCATGTGAGAGTGTGAATTAGCATAGCCCATGAGCTGAGCACCGAGCTAACTATTCCAATTGATGAAGAATATATTTATAATGTTGAACAAGTTGTTGGAACATTCATTTCATGGCTGTCAAATCTTGTAAAAAAACATGTCGATAAGTAGGTATTCATTTCCAATTTATTTTCTAAGCTAAACCTTTAACAATTAAGGAAAAAAGGTCTGAACTGATGACTATTATTACATATGGTCAAATAGAAGAGGGTGAAATTAAAGACCAACACAAAACATCTAAAGGATCAACCAACCGATTGAAAATATATACTAAAAGTAACTTTACCCCACCCATTCTATATCTTCATTTACCATAATTGAAGTTTCATATGGATACAAAGTTAAAAAATGATTATAGTTACATAGTTGATTTTAAATAAAATATGTATGAAGAAGAAGTTAAAGAATTAATTAGTGTTGGGAATTTAAGTGAAATACCCCACTATGATTGGTTAGGCACCTCATATGTAAATGTATACAAGAGTTAAGTTTTCATGATTTTATTTCCCAAAAGCTGATATACTCTGTTAATTATGACTAAATACATTTCATATTTTTGGCCAGCGTATATATCAAAAAAATTGGAGGGATTTCCCAATGAAAAAAATTGGACTCATTAGTCCTCACATCTCCTCTATAGAAAAACCAAAAATAGAATCTAGAAAAAAGATGAGATAGTGGCAGGCCTAGTCAAATCATTTGAAAGAAAAATTTTAAATGATAGAATCTTCTTAATATCAATGTTGTAGGGGTAAAACTCTAAAATTTAATCATATCAAATATATTTTCATTTATTTCATTACATATTCCTTGTTGTGTTTTTAGAAAACATTAGATTCTCATTACGATCAATTTGAATACTAAAAATATTTATTTCCTAGATTCAATGCATGCATATCCAATAAACTAACCAAACATGATGAAGTTTTTCAATTTTTAATACACTACATCCAACATTTTAAAACTAAACATCAAGTTATATAATTTATATTATGTTTTAATAAGGATTCTGTTATGATGGGGCAGTGAGTCAATATCATGAAAAACAAATAATGAGGCCAGGGGCTAAGAATAAAGACCATGAAAAGTTCTACAACTAGAAAAGTATCCAGGTATATATAATAAGACTTCACTATCCAAACACATATCAAAACTAATTACTTATTCTACTAAATGATTATGTAGTGTCTAAAACAAACAAACATAAAATATTGTGGTTATTATGTTTGTAAATTTATGGTAGAGATCATATTCCATCAACAAACTAGCATCCTCAAAGAGGTATTTTCGAAGACAATTACTATTTCATTTAAAATATTTATTAGTAATTTTTTTATTTATATTTTCCCAGTACTAATATGACTGTAGAAATCAATAATATTCATAAGAAGATATAGATTTTCTTATAAATGAATGGGAATTATACCTGATGGAAGAATGTACAAAAATAGAATGAATATTTGACTTCTATAGAAGTAGTGTATTGTTTCATATTTATGTTTAATTTACTTCTTTTTATTATTACTCACATAATAATTGTTTTCTTATACAGGTGGATTCCATTATTCAATTCAGGGTGTTTTTTTTGAAGATGCTAATGCTTGTGAGAGATAGAACTTCGAGGCTGTAACTCAGAATTCAATGAGAAGGTAATTTTTTAATATACTATTTTTCCTCATAATATTATATATTCTCTACTGCATTAACATAATCTAAATTAAATGTTTGACTACATAATTTAAAAAGTTTCACTCAATGAAAACTGAGAAAATGTACTTATATTATCTTGATAATTTTGGGCATTGATTCATAACTCATTTGTGATGTGTAGGAATGAGTGTCATTTCAAACCAATGAATGATGTGACCTGTATGACTCAAAATTCATGTTTCTAGTTTGAAATGACATTTTAGTAAAAAACACAACTAGTATATTTAAAACTGATAAAATGCATTCAGGTTGTTTAAATATTTTAGGAAAACATTCTGTAAGTCATTTTTGATATACAGAAATCAACCTCACCTCAATATGATGCATGGTGTGGCTGGTATAACTCAAAAAATATCTTTTTATTTAAAATTTACATTAATTTTATTAAAAATAACAAGTAACATATTGAAAAATGATCTAATGAATTCAGATTGTTTTTATATTTTAGGACAATGATCCATGATTCATCCTGATCTTAATACGATGCACAGTGTGATTGACATGACTCCAAGTGTTTCTTTTTATTTAAAATTGAAATTAATTTAAGTAAAAAGAACAGGTGCCACACTAAAACCATGAAAATGCATTCATATTATTTTGATACTTAAGGAAAATGATCCATGAGTAATTTTTGACATGTATGGATCAACCACACCTCAATCCAATGCATGGTGTGACTGATATGACTAAAAGTGTCCATTATCAATTTAAAATTGACATTTTAGTTCAAAAAATGTCCCTCACTAAAAATCAAGAAAACTTCATCAAATTATCTTGATAATTTTGTAAAGTGATTAATATATCTTTTTTTGATTTGTAGGAATTATTCACACATCAAACTGACATATAATGCGACTGGTATGACTCAAAATGTATGTTTTGAGTTTGAAACGACATTTTAGTAAAAAAACACAAATAACATACTAAAAACTAAAAAAACGCATTCAAATTATTTTGATACTTTAGGAAAATGATTTATATGTCATTTATGATGTTTTGGAATCAAATTCATCTCAATATGATGCACGGTGTGTCTGGTATAATTCAAAGTGTCTCTTTTTATTTAAAATTGACATTAATTTTAGTAAAAAGAAAAAGTGACATACTTAAAACTAACCAAACACATTCAGATTGTTTTGAAATTTTTGAAAAATTATCCATGAGTAATTTTTGATGTGTAGAATTCAACAAAACCTCAAAAAGGTGCACAATGTGTCTAGTATGACTCCAAGTGTGTCTTTTTATTTAAAATTGACATTAATTTAAGTAAAAACGAACAAGTGACATACTGAAAACCAAGAAAATGATTTTGGATTGTTTTGATACTTTAGGAAAATGATACATGAGAAATTTTTGATGTTTAGGTATCAACCAAACCTTAATTCGATGCACAATGTGACTGGTGTAACTAAAAGTGTTCGTTATTAGTTTAAAATTGACATTTTAGTTCAAAAAATATCACTCACTAAAAACTAAGAAAACACCCTCCAATTTTCTTAATAATTTAGGAAAATGATTAATAAGTCATTTTTGACATTTATGTAGTTGTCTCACATCAAACTGGTGCATGACACAACCAGTATGACTCAAAATGTGTGTTTCTAGTTTGAAGCAACATTTTAGTAAAAAAACACAAATATCATACTGAAAACCGAGAAAACACATTTATATTGTTTTTATACTTTAGTAAAATGATATATAATTCATTTTTGATGTGTAGGAATCAACTAGACCTCAATATGATGCATGGTGTGGCTGGTATAACTCAAAGTGTATCTTTTTATTTAAAATTGACACTAATCTTAGTAAAAAGAATAAGTGACATATTGAAAACCAAGAAAACACATTCTCATTGTTTTGATATTTTAGGAAAACGATCCATGAGTAATTATTTATGTGTAGGATTCAACTAAACCTCAATATGATGTATGGTGTGACCGGTATGATTCCAAGTGTATCTTTTTATTTAAAATTGACATTAATTTAAGTAAAAAAGAACAAGTGGCATGATGAAAACTGATAAAAAGCATTCTAATTGTTTTGATACTTTAGGAAAACTATAAATGAGTCATTTTTGATGTTTAGGAATCAACTATACCTCAATCTGATTCACAATGTGACTGGTATGACTATAAGTGTCCGTTATCATTTTAAATTTGACATTTTAGTTCAAAACGTGTCACTTACTAAAAACAAAGAAAATGAAATCTTATTATATTGATAATTTAGTAAAATGATTCATAAGTCATTTTTGACATGTATGAATCAATCTCACATTAAACTGATGCATGATGAGACCAATATGACTCAAAATGTGTGTTTCCAGTTTGAAATGACATTTTAGTAAAAAAACACAACTTGCATACTGAAAACCAAGAAAATGAATTTGGATTATTTTGATACTTTAGGAAAATGATCCATCTATAATTTTTGATATTTATTAATCTACCTCACCTCAATCTGACACATGGTGTGACTGTTATAACTCAAAGTGTCTATTTTTATTTAAAATTGACATTAATTTTAGTAAAAATAGTAAGTGACAAACTGAAAAATGAAAAAATGAATTCAAATTATTTCTATATTTTAGGAAAATGATCAATGTGTCAATTTTGTTTTTTAGGAGTCAACCTCATCTCAATACAATGCACGATGTAATTGGTATGACTCTAAGTGTGCCTTTTTAATTAAAATTGATATTAATTTAAGTAAAAAGAACAAGTGACATAATAAAAAATGAGAAAATGATTTTGGATTGTTTTGATACTTTAGGAAAATGGCCTATGTGTCATTTGTGACATGTAGGAATCAACCAAACCTCAATCTTATGCATGGTGTGACCATTATGATTAAAAGTTCTCGTTATCAGTTTTAAATTGACATTTTAGTTCAAAATGTGTCACTCACTAAAAACCAAGAAAATGATCTCTGATTGTCTTGATAATTTAGGACAATGATTCATAAGTAATTTTTTGACATGTATGAAGCATTATTATGTCAAACCAACACACGATGTGACTAGAATGACTCAAATTCTGTGTTTCTAGTTTGAAATGGCATTTTAGAAAAAAAATAACTAACATACTAAAAACTGAGAAAACACATTCAGATTGTTCTAATACTTTATAAAAACAATACATCAGTAATTTGTGAAAGGTAGGAATCAAACGAACCTCAATACTATACATGGTGTGACCATTATATCTCCAAATGAATCATTATTTAAAATGGACTTTAATTTTAGTAAACGAACAAGTGACATACTCAAAACTGAGCAAACACATTTGGATTATTTTGATATTTTAGGAAAATAGTCTATAACTAATTTGTAACATGTAGGAATAAACCCCACCTCAATATGATGCATGATGTGACTGGTATAACTCTGAATGTGTATTTTTTTTATTAAATATTGACATTTTATTAATGTATTATTTCATATTAATGTTTAATTTATTTCTTTATAGTATTACTAAAATAATATTTGTTTTCTTATATAGGAAGAATCTTTTTCTCAGGTTGAGATTATTTTTTTGGAAACTAATACCATGGGCATGAATATTTGAGAGGGGATCACGGGCATCAGAAGATGAAATATTAATATTTTTAAAGGTTTATTGGATAATTTTAAATGTAATAATATAAAAGATTGTTTGAAATGTATATAGTAGTTTTTTTGTATATACCATTGGAAATTTTTTTTGTATTCATGATGTCAATTAAATTATATAAAATTATTTGAAATTATAGGTTTTTTCTAGGCATGTTGTTTCTATTAACAACACATTTTAGATAGTTAGGCCTTTATCAGTGCAATTTAAAGTGCTGATAAAGGGGACCCCCATCAGTGTTGTGATTAATGGTGATTTTTTAGTATTGTTAAAAGCCTTTTTGCATGCCATTAAAGGGAATATGTGTAGTAGTGTATAGTCCCCCTTTATCAGTGCTCGAAATAGCGCTAATAAAGGCCGAGATTGTAGTAAGTGTGCTATTAATATAACATCACACCCAAAAAAAACATGCAATTTCAAACAATGCTATATACATTTAATTGAAATCATGAATACAAAAATTTACTCCCATGGTATATAAAAAAACACTACTATATACATTTCAAAAAATGTTATATATAATTAAATTTACAATTATCCAACAAACATTTAAAAACATTAATGTTCCATCTTTTGACACATGTGATCCCCTCTAAAAAATGTCCACCCACGATATCAGTTTCCAAACAAATAATCTCAACCCATATAAGAAAACAAATATTATGTTGATAATACTATAAAGAAATAAAGTAAACATTAATAGAAAACAATACATTAATAAAATGTCAATTTTTAATAAAAAAGAAACATTTGGAGTTATACCGGTCACACAGTGTGTCATATTAAGGTGGGGTTGATTCCTGCATGTCACAAATGAGTTATGGATTGTTGTCCTAAAATATCAAAGAAATCTGAATTTGTTTTCTTGGTTTTGAGTATGTCACTTGTTCTTTTACTAAAATTAATGTCAAATTTAAATAATGACACATCTAGAGTTATATTGGTCACACTGTGTGTCGTATTGAGGTTTGGATGATTCCTTCCTATCACAAATTACTGATGGATCATTTTACTAAAGTATCAAAACAATATGAACGCATTTTCTCAGTTTACAGTATGCAAGTTTTGTTTTTTTTACTAAAATGCCATTTCAAACTAGAAAGACACATTTTGAGTCATATAGATCATATTATGTGTCATTTTTGTGTGAGACTACTCTATACACATAAAAAATGACTTATGAATCATTTCTCTAAATTATCAAGACCATTGGAGCATATTTTCTTGGTTTTTAAAGAGTGACAAGTTTTGAACTAAAATGACAATTTTGTACTATTTACAGACACTTTTAGCCATACCAGTCACACCATACATCGTATTGAGGTTTGGTTGATTCCTACACATCACAAATGAATCATATATCATTTTCCTAAAGTATCAAAACAATCCAAATGTGTTTGCTCAATTTTCAATATGTCACTTGTTCTTTTTACATAAATTAATGTCAATTCTAAATTAAAAGATACAATTTGAGTCATAATGGTTACACCGTGCATCAAATTGAGGTGTGGTTGACTCCTACATTTCACAAATGACTCATGGATCATTTCCTAAATTATCAAAACAATATGAATGTGTTTTCTTAGTTTTTAGTGCGTCATTTGTTCTTTTTACAAAAATTAATGTCAGTTTTAAATAAAAAGAGACACTTTGAGTTATACCGGCCACACCATGCATTATATTGAGGTTTGGTTGATTCCTTCATGTAAAAAATTACTTATAAATCATTTTCCTAAAGTATAAAAAATCTGATTTTTTCTCAGTTTTCAGTATCCCAGTTGTATTGTTCTACTAAAATGTCATTTCAAACTAAAAACACAAATTTTGAGTCATATCCTCCACATCATGTGTCAGTTTGATGTGATAATACTTCATAAATGTCATAAATGAATAATGAATCACTTTCATAGATTATCAAGACAATCAAATTCTGTTTTCTTGGTTTTTAATGAGTTACATGTTTTGAACTAAAATGTCAATTTTAAACTAATAACAGACACTTTTAGTCATACCAGTCACACCTTACATTAGATTAAGGTTTGGTTGATTTATAAACATCAAAAATGACTCATGGATATTTTTCTTAAAGTATAAAAACAATTTGAATTCATTTTCATGTTTTCAGTATGTCACTTTTTCTTCTTGCTAAAATTAATGTCAATTTTAAATAAATAGGCACACTTGAAATTATGCCGGTCACATCATGCATCATATTTAGGTATAGTTTATTCCTATATATCAAAAATGATTTATGGATAATTTTTTATAGAGTATAAAAAAAATAAAAATTTATTTTCTCAGCTTAGAGAATTTCACTTGTCCTTTTTACTAAAATTAATATCAATTTTAAATAAAAAGACACGAATAGGGTTATAGCAGTCACACCATGCATCCAATTGAGGTGTAGTTGATTCTTATACATCAAAAATGACTTATTTATTATTTTACTAAAGTATAAAAACGATCCAAATGTATTTTATTAGTTTTTAATATGTCACTTGTTCTTTTTACAAAAATTAATGTCAATTTTAAATAAATAAACACACTTGGAATTATACTGGTCACACTGTGAATCATATTGAGGTGTGGTTGATTCTTACACATCACAAATAATTCATGGGTTATTATCTTAAAGCATCAAAACAGTCTGAATTTATTTTGTTGGATTTTACTATGTCACTTTTTCTTTTTACTAAATTAATGTCGATTTTAAATAAAAAGACACACTTAGAGTTATAGAAGTAAAAAAATGCATTAGATTGAGGTTTAGTTGATTCCTACACATAAAAAATGAAATATGTATCATTATCCTAAAGTATCAAAACAATCTGAATGCATTTTCTTAGTTTTCATTATGTCACTTGTTCTTTTTATTAAAATTAATGTCAATTTTAAATAAATAGATAGACTTGGAATTATGCTGATCACACCATGCATCATATTGAAGTTTGGTTGATTCATACACATCAAAAATAATTTATGGATCATTTTTCTAAAGTATTAAAATAATTATAAATTTTTTTCTCAACTTTCAATATGTCACTTGTTCTTTTTACTAAAATTAATGTCAATTTTAAATAAAAATACACACTTTGAGTTATAGCGGTCACACCATGCATCCAATTTATGTAATGGTGATTCATACACATAAAAAATTTCTTATGGATCATTTCCCAAAAGTATTAAAACAATCCAAATGCGTTTTCTCAATTTTCAATATGTCACTTGTTCTTTTTACTAAAATTAATGTCAATTTTAAATAAATAGACACACTCTGAATTATACCAGTCACACCATGAATCATATTTAGTTTTTTCTAATTCTTACACATCAAAAATGGATTATGAATAATTTTTCTAAAGTATCAAAATAACCTGAATGTTTTTATCAGTTTTTATTATGTCACTTATTCTTTTTACTAAAATTAATGTCAATTTTAAATAAATAGACACACATAGAGTTATAGAGGTCGAATCATGCATCCAATTGAGGAACAGTTGATTCCTACATGTCAAAAATGACTTATGGATCATTTTTATAAAGTATAAAAATAATATGAATGTGTTTTCTTGGTTTTCAGTATGTCACATGTTCTTTTTACTAAAATTAAAGTCAATTTTAAATAAGTAGACACACTTTTAGTCATACTGATCACATTGTGCATCATATTGAGGTGTGGTTTACTCCTACATGTCACAAATGACTTATGAATCATTTTCCTAAACTATCAAAATGATCCAAATTTATTTTCTTGGATTTTAGTAAGTTATTTATTATTTTTACTAAAATTAATGTCAATTTTAAATAAAAAGAAACACTTTGAGTCATATCGGTCACATCATGTATCAGATTGAGGTGCGAATGATTCCTACATATCACAGATGACTTATAGACCATTTTTCTAAAGTATAAAAACAATATGAATAGTTTTTCTTGGTTTTGAGTATGTTGTTTTTGTTTTTTAATAAAATTTATGTCAATTTTAAATATAAAGAAGCACTTGGAGTCATACTTGTCACACCGTGTGTCGAATTGAGGTTTCGATGATTCCTACACATCCCAAAGTCTCAAAAAAACCTTAAATTCCAATGTTATCATGATATACATTGTCTCTCTTTATTGAAATATCAACACTACATATTTACTCGATGTTCTTAGTTGAAAAAACATTATTGTTTTTGAAATCCTAGAGAGTGTAGGAAGATTATGTTCCCATTATATCATGAGAAGTCACAAAAATTAGAACATGAGATTCCCCCACTTTTCTAGTTTTTAACAATAAAGTTTTTTATGCTAAATAACATCAACTCTATGTAGTGTTGGGAACTTGAAAAAGAGAATCAATAGAAATCATAATGATCTGTGAAAAAAAAAACTAAGCGTTAGATAGAAATTATAAGGAAATTAACTTACAAATTATATATAAAATGATGAAAAATTTAATTAAATAAGTTGTAGGAATTTACCTTTTCATGATGGCTGTATAAATTCTTGACCCATTTCTTTGCTTTCAATATCTCAGTTGCAGCCTCAAAGCCCAATCTATCAAAAGCATGAGCAACTTCTAACAAACCACCCTAACTCAAACAAAGGAATACACCTATATAAGAAAAAAATTCTTATGTGAGTGATACTAAAAAGTAATAAATTAAAAATAAATATGAAACAATACATTAATTCTACTAAGGTCACATCTTCATGCTATTTGTGTATATTCTATCATTAGGTATGCTTCCCATTATTTTATTAGAAAATCTATAACATCTTGTGAAAACGAGTCTTTTCGACAGTCATAGTAGCACTAGAAAAATATAAATACACAAAGGATTAATAAATATTTTAAATTAAATAGTAATTATCTTAAAAAATACCTCTTTGGGGGTGCTAGTTTGTTCATGGAATATGATCTCTCTCATAAATTTACAAACATAATAACCAAAATATTTTACATTTGTTTGTTTTGGACACTATAGAAACATTGAGAAAAATAAGTAATTTGTTTTGATATGTGTTTGGATAATGAAATATTATTATATATACCCTGATACTTGTCCAATTGTAGAACTTGTTAGCATCCTTATTCTTAGCCCCTGGACTTATTCTTTGTTTTTTACGATATTGATGCACTTACCTATCATAATAGAAACCTCATAAATAATAATATAAATTATATAACTTGAAATTTAGTTCTAAAATGTTGGATATAGTGCATTAAATATTGAAAAATTATATCAAGTGTGGTTGATTTATTCAGTATACATGGAGTGAATCTAGAAAATAAATCTTTGGAGTATCTAAATTGACTGTAATGACCATACACTGTTTCCTAAAACACAAAAAAATAATAAGTAATGAAAGAAATGAAAATATACGTGAAATGATTAAATATTTTATTTTTACCCTTGCATCATTGTTATTAATAAGATTCTGTCATCCAAAAGTTTTATTTTAAATGATTTGACCAGGTGTACCACTATTTCATCCATTTTTTTTGGATTCTATTTTTTGTTGTTCTATTGTGGTTATATGAGGACTAATGAGTACAATTTTTTTTTCATGGGGAAATCCCTTAAATTGGTGTTGATATATACACATGCCAAAAATATGAAATGTATTTAGTCATAATTAACATAAAATATCAGCTTTTGGAAAACCAAATCATAAAAACGTACCTCATTTATACATTTAAAACCAAGGTTCCTAGACAATCATAGTCGAGGATTTCATTTACATTATCAACACCAATGTAGTTTTCACCTTTCTTTCCATATATATTTTCTTCAAAATAAACTATGTGGATACTACCATTTTGTAACTTTGTATCCACAAAACCTTCAATGTTAGTAAATACGGATATGGAAAGGGTGGGGTAAAGGTGATTTCGGAATATCTTTTTGATCAATTGGTCGATCCTTTTGATGGTTTTGAGTCAGTCTTTCATTTCACCCCTTTCCATTATCTATCTCTAATAACATTCATCAGTTCAGACCTTTTTTTATTAATTATTAAAGGTTTATCTTAAAAAAATGGATATGAATACCTCTTTGTCGACATGATTTTTAAAAGATGTGAAGGCCATGAGACAAATGTTCCAATAGCTTGGTCAGTTGTATGAATATTGTCTTCATCAAGTAGAATAGGTAGCTCAGTGCTCAGATCATGAGCTATGCTAATCAACATTGTCACATGACCTGTTTGATGTGGTCTATTGTATATATTTTCATCTTGGATATTGAACATTGTAACCCTCAATACAAGGTGATGGGTGGTTGTTTATAGATATAAATAATATTCATTTTCACCCTGTAGAATATCAGTGTAGTAAAGGTATCAGTGTATATTTGATACACATTTTTTTGAAAAAATTATTAGAATATTGATTACCATGACTAAGATTAATCTTTGAGGGGAATGGATTTTCTCAAATTTGGTGGGTGGGGGATGGGGAAGGATCTTCACACAATGGTTGTTCTTAAGTTTCTTCTCTTTTCTTCCTCCCATAAAAGTTTCTGTCATATCTATTTTCCATTGTAATTGTTCTTTAAGGGTAATTAGTATTTCTTTCATCAGTTTCATTTTTTATCTTTATCCTCCTCTTGTTTTTTTTCTCAAAATATGTTTAGGGTGTCACCCCAAAACCCGCACCTATAACGTGGTCATACTGTTCTATCCACTTCAAGGACACCGATAGTAGATGTTCATCTGGTACATATGTTTCTAATTCCTATGACTATGTTGGATAGAAAATATATGAAAATAAGTAATCATTATTATTTAATAGTGATTTAAAGAAAACAAAATTTTTATTATGCCATACTTACACATGTTTCCCACACTTTTTGTGTGTTTCATCTATTAGTAACCCAACATTATTTACACATGCCTCCTTCTATAGCACATGGAATGAGATGGAAGTGGCTTCAGATTTGGAGTCATCAATCTGCATATAAATATAGAAACATAATTATCATATTGTTTCATGTCATATAAACATATTATGATAGATTTAAAATACGTATCGATTTTTTTCAAGTGAAGCGTACCCCATACCTACTTTACAATAGGGGTACATTGGTTTTGCTACCCATTTATTATTTTCAAAACTCAGTTTCTATTTCATAAATAAAAAATTTTCAATCAAAGTGATGAATAAATATATCATCAAATAACATATTATGATCCACAATGTACCTAAAAAGAAACATTTGTATGATTGAAAGTAAAAACATCCAACACTTCTTGGGTTATCAGGTGTGCATACATAAGTGGTGGGTACATGTTTATTTTCCCTTAAGCATATTTAAGATGATATCTCGTTAGAATTGGGTGAAAGCCTCCGTGAAATCTTCCACCAATAATTAATAAATATTTCTTGTAGGAGTCATATACTATAAATGAATATTTCATGGGATGATAAAGAGTAAGTAAATGTTTCATTATTTTATTTTTTAGTAAAATAATGAAATGATATCATAATTCTACCATAATATCTTCCCACATTAGTGTCTTAAGCATGGTCACAACATGGTGCCACAAATCTAAATCAATCGACACACATTGTCGAGTGATTATTCTAATGTAACTACTAAGCATGTAATTATTGGGATTAACATTATGTCCCTAAAAATTCCATCTAACCTCATATTTTATGCCTTTGATTTTTACCTTAATTATTTTTTCTAACACCATCAAACTACAACGCTCATATTTTTTCTACTTTTTTGATCCTTCATTGCCTACCATTTCCTCATATTCAACATTGTTAATATGTTGTTCTTATGTAGAGGTAGCATCAACATGTGCATATGGGCACTATACCTCTGCATTGGGAGTAACAATAGGTTTAGAAACCCGTTATCCCTCAGGATTGGGAGCACCAGCACATGCATAAGGTTATTGTTCAACTACACTGCGAGCAAAAATAGGTTGAGATACCTATTGTTCCTTAGGATTGGGAGTAAAATCACATAAAGAAGTCATTATATACATAAGTGGTTTAATATTCAATTTATATTACATAAATTCAATAGCGAACAAATATTAACATGAGGTAAAACAATGTATATTACAAAAAAACCTGATTATTGAACTCTATTTTTTAAAAGGATGAAGGGATTTGACCCCTATATCAACTATCCAAATATCTTAATTGTGGTATCCTCTGATATACAAAGATCTATCTACATTAGGACCATTTCTAAATTATTTTGATATACCAATAAAAGGGTCATCCTCAGTTGAATTTTAATCTAACCATTCAGTGGGTTTGGTCGACAACAGAATAATTGAACACTTTTGGTTTGCGCAATCTAGAACATAAAATACTTTTAATACCTATGGCGCCATTATAAATGGTTTTTCTTTTTACCCCTTCTTACTAAAATCAACTTTCACAAATCCCATTTCATCTATTTTACTACACTCCTATTATCAACCCACTTGCATTGAAAAATCAGCACTTGGAATGTTGTATAATCTAACTCCTATATTTTTTTGATGATGCAAAATTATGACATATTTGCATAAATTGGATTTATATCCTCAGTACCAGAAACATGCATCACTTTAGCCACATGTGTAACTCTACTATTTTTTGTGGTACTTTCTTCATCATGTTAATTTATATAGAATTTATAACCATTAATTAGATAACCATTGTAATATAACACATACACACTTGTTCCTCTAGCTAGCCATCAAATTCGTTCTGAAATTGAATCCAGATTTTTATATGACTCCTTAAAAATATGGTCCTAAAACCATCTAATAAACTATTTATTATGTGTATTTAATATCCATATTTCAACCCATGATGGATTCAAATTCCTAATAATTTCTTTGTGAGTTTCAACATATGTGGAAACCTCCAAACTGTTATGAAAAACATAAAGGTTGGTCTTCTCAAAATCCATAATATTGATTGTGAAAACATATCTTACCAAAATCCCTTCACCCTTAATTCACCCATTGTGATGAGATTTTGGTAGACCAATGCTTTCTAGAATGGATAGGTATTTGGTATAGAATTGAATAGCTTCCTCGACAATATATCTATCCACAATACAACCCCCTATCTGAATTTTATTTTTGAACTACTCTTTCAAAATATTCATCTACCGTTCAATGAGGTACATCTATCTATAGTGTACATGACCACATAGTTGAATCTCTCTCACCAAGTGAACCATCAAATGAACCAACATATCAAAGAATTCTAGCGAGAAGAATACTTCCAATTCACATAATATGATGGAAATTTCACTTTCCATAGTTGGGAATTTCATCGAGTATATAACTTTATTGCATATATATTTGAAGAAGAAATAGATCTTAGTTAATGTATGATGAAAATTCTTGGGAAAAAATAAAAGTAAAGTTATAGGAATTAGATCTTGCATAAAAACATGGAAGTCTTGGGATTTCATACCCTTTAACTTTAAATCAGTCGTTGACATGGTATTATTGATATTTGATGAATACCCCTATGGAACCTTTACATCATTAAAGAAGATAAAAAATAGATATCTCTCCTACCTGGAAAGAGTATAAGTAGCTGGAGGGAGAAATGTTCATTTTTCACCCTTCAATGGTGCCAACTCTTCTCCTATTCCCATGTTAACCACATCCAACCTAGCCTTAATTATATCCTTTGTTTTGTCAGGTGTATTTAGAAATGTGTCGATGAAAATATCACATATATTTGTTTCAATATTAATAACATTAAGAAAATTTCTAACCAATAGAAAATTCTAGTATGGTAATTCAAAAAAAAAACCGATCTCTTTTTCCAACCTATTTTTGTAAGGTTTTTCAAAAACAGTTTACTAAAAGAAATGTCTATATCTTTTAATTTCTCAAATAGTTGATCACATATTATTGAATATGGTTCTATACATTCTTATGAACTTCCATAGAATTATTTAATCTAATATTGGTGCTTATTCCATTAGGTTATAAATCTATGATGTCCTAAAAACATAGTCTTCAATGAATGTTTCAACCTAATTGATTGTGTACCTTGCTCACAAACGGGACACCCTTGAGTTCCTTTAATTCTATATCCTGAAAATTTTCCATAAGTAAAAAAGTCATTTATCATTCCATACAACATGGCTCTCAACATGGAATATTTATTTCTATAATAATCATACAATGTAACACCTGAATTCCACAACAATTTCAAATCCTTGATCAATAGAGCCAAATAAACATCAATATCATTACCTAATTTCTTTAGTCCAAATATAAGAATATATAACATGATTTATTTTCATTTCATGAATAACCATGGTGGAAAGTTATAATTTACCAATATAACCATCCATGTACTGTGAGTGCTGTTTTGAAAACCAAAAGGATTCACTCTATCTATATATAATGAAAGGTAAAGGTTTCTCAGCTCATTTCCAAATTTAGGATACTCATGGACAATTTTCTTCAAATAAGGAGAGTCTTCCAAGTGAAATAATTTCCCATATTTATTTATTATATCTACATGACATGTAAATTTCCCATGCAATCTCCTCACTTCCATATAGGCGCCTAAACCTTGGAATGATTGGAAAGTACCATACAAATTTCATAGGACTGGATTCATCTTTCTTGTATCAAGAATCTACACACTTTGTGCATTATATAAGTGATTTTTTGTCTTTTAAAAATAGTATATAGTCATTTGGGAAGGTGTGTATTCTTTTATAGATCATGCCCATCGAGTGTAGCATTTGTTAGGCATCATATGTTCGGCTAGGGATCTCATTATATTTTAGGAGCATGTCATTTAAGAGGGAAATTAGTTCTGTAAAATTGGTGTCCCTCCATGTGTTTCCTGCTTTCAAATTACATAGATTCAGTATGGATAACAATGCTATATATTTAGTGCAACCAGCATACAATGGTATCTTTTCACAACTCTTTATCTTCTCAATTTTTTTTGGAAAATCACAAAGTTCATCTTCAACTGTCCTTTCCTCAATACAGTCATCATCATCATTCATATCTGTAATCACATCCTTGATATGGTCTTCTTCATTTTACACACATGTAATTATATTAGATGATCCATAAAATGTAATATTATCCTAGCCACTAGATATATTCTCCTTTTCCCCATGTTAATTCCAAAATTTATAACTTTGATCTATTCCATGATAGATTAAGTGTTCTTACAACTCCTCTGGACTAATTAATCTTTATAACAATAACATAAACACATAAAAAGGTTTTGAGAAGGGTCATATGTTTGATATTTTTTAAACTCAGTGAACTCTTTCACTCCATATTCATACTCTTTTGTTATACAATTGTAATCCATCCATTCTTTATTCATACAAATCCTATTTGATTTGTTAATATTAATATCTAATAAAATGAATACACCAAAGGGCCCTTTAAAATAAGGGGAACTCAACATTTAAATGATTTTTATTAATTAATATTTTTGCCTAAGACTCATCCCCTTAGAAGCTAACACCAAAATAGAAAGAAGATGTAATTTTAGAGGAATCCCATAATTTAAACCATGCATGTGATATTGGATGAAAAGTAGGTTTAAGAGTTTTAATGGGGTTAAACATTAATTCACCTTTTGCGGGAGTGAGGTAATGATGGATATCCTATGGGTTGGATAGAGTTAGTGACATTCCCTTTCCATGGTGTTATTATTAATCTATTTATACATTTCACATGTCCTTTGAAAACTATTTATAAAATCACATTTGAAATCCCATTAAAAAAACCAAACATTTACACGAATTCCTCTTTAAAATAAAACAGCCTTTTTAAAATAAACCAATCAGTTCCAAGCACTCTTTCACAAAACCACAATTCCTTTTTTTTAAATAATTCAAGGAAACTTCACTAAAAAACATTATTAATAATTTTAAATGAGCAAAAACCCTCTATATTTTAGAAATTTTCATTTAAAACATCACACACCCCTTGTTAAAATGAAACCAATATTAAATATGCTTTCAAAACATTCACATACCTTTATAAAATCCAATCAAGTGAGTTGATAAACACTTGTAATGAAACCTAAGTCCATGAAAAGTGTTTAAATCATTTTAAAGCTATTTAAAACCAAAAAAAGGTATTTTGAACACATTTAAGTTTTTAATAAACATTTTAGAGCACTTGAATCATTTTATAATAACCACTTAGGCATTTTCACAAAGACATAAATCCCAAGAGAGGTACTTTATAAAAGATACATGAATAAAAAATGACCAACATTTTATAAAATATAAAATCTATAAAAAGTTTACACACGATCCAAAAATATATAGGTAAACCAAAAATAATTTTATTTGCAGGATAGGAACTTTATAGTAAATATCTTAAAATGACACAAAATGAATATTGTTTCTTTATGATCTATGGTGACCTCTACATCCCATTATCATTATATCTTTAATAAGTGACTATGGAAAACCACTATAAAAGTGTGAACCTAAACTTTTACCTATATCATAGATAACTAAGTATATATACACACCAATGAGTATATGTATGCTGTGAAAAAATATCCTACTAGGATATCATCAAATATTTTATACCATTCATTTTTAATACAACTAAAAAAATTCTAGTTTTAGGGAAAATATTGAAAATAATTTTATTACATAGGGTTGAGTAAATAAAACTAACAAAACATATATTTTTCTTTAAAAGAAAATATAATTTACCAAGATAAAACCATAAGATAAACTAATAATAAAATATCAATCATCAACCATTAAGGGGTACCTACCAAAGGCTTAAGGAGATAATCTATGTTGAAAAATTAAGGGAATAGTTACACTAGAATATTGTTGCAATACAAATGAAACAAAATCAACTAACCATTAATGGACTTATCGAGAAGGAAATTCAAGTATCTGGTACGAGACCTAAGATAGGGGTACTATAAATGTTTGACCATAATATTATAACTCATGTCTCTAGAATTCACACATCTCTACCTAAATATTCCCATGATGTTTTTCTAAAATCCCAACACTAACAATCGATGAAACACATTTATAAAACCATCATGTCAACATGGTATAACATCCATTAAAGAATCCACTTATACATCAACACACATAATTAAACATGATAAAATTTCAAATATATATTAGAAATAAAGAAGTGTATGAAAAATAATATGTAAATAAAATAATGATATTTTTAGTTAAATCAAAACAAGTCATTATGTTCTGAAAAAATGTAAGAACCCAGATATTCATTTCAGGTATGGATCCTTATTTTGGGTTATATTTGAGGAAAAATGAAGATTTGGAAATTTTATAAGTACATGCTGTGTACACCTGAGTACACACCGTGTACCCAGTTGTCGTGGGTAGCCATGTACTGGCCGTGTAACGGCCGAGTACATGGCTGTGTGGGTGACCTGGCAGACTGCCTAAAGTGGGGGCTGGTTGAGGCTAGTACACGACATGTACAATAAAATAACACACCATGTACTTTTATTTTTATTTGTTATATCGGTGTGGGATCACATCTCATGTACAGAAACACTTTCTTCTCCCTGTGTTTCATAAAAGAGAGCAATGTACGACTGAAGATTTTCGAGCTCCTCCCGTTCCTCCATCCGAGATCCGATTGAGATACCACCAAGTGCGTTGGATTCCCACCGGTGAGTTATATATCCCCCTAGAGCCTCTCTTCCAGATTTATCCTCTCTCATGAGTTATTCAAGGTTGAATGTTTTTACCTTTTTGTAGATCTACAACATTCTAGGCTGATTCAAAGGCCGACGTTCAATAGTGTTCATCATATAACATCGAGGTAGGTGGTTTGTGCCTTTATTTGAATGTATTTGGATTATATATGCTAAAATTATCAAATAACCACGTTTAGGTTATTGTGTGTTTTGGATCTTAACCATGTCTGAGACCCGTTATGGTGTGTTTGATTGAGAAAGGGGTTATTGGCTATGCACAAGGTTTTATACCTTGATTATGGATGTTTTTCCCATGTTTGACTATTTATGACCATTAGGTCTAGGAAGCATGTTGGGTTGCTTTGTTTTCCATGCCTAGTGTTGTTAGGATGGAGTTGCTATTTATATGAGATGCATGTGTTTCACATTATGAAAGTACGACCAAGGGGAATTGACTATGAAAGCTTCCCGAGGTAGGGTCATTTAATTATGAATTATTGTTATGATTGACCATAGGTATTGACTGTGAGAGCTACCATGTGGTCGTTGAAAAGAGGTGTTAAACTGTGAGATCTACCCACAAGTTCATTATTAAATTAATGTTGGACCTTAGGGAATTGAATGTGAGAGATTCCAGGGGTCATTATATTTTATTAATGCTATGTAGACCAAGGGGTATTGACTGTGAGAGCTACCCAGGTGGCCATTTGTAATTGATTAGTTCTATGTGGGACCAAAGGGGTTGGACTGTGTGAGATTTCCCAGAGGGTTATTATTTCTTATTGAATTGATGATATGTTAAACCAGATTGGTTAGACTGTGAGAACTCTCCCAGAGGGTTTCTTTTTAATTATTGTGACGAGTTTGCGAAGCCAAATCACAAACTTGGACTCAATATTAATGGTTTGTTTGGATGGTCTTCTGAGATGTCTGTTTATTATATTATATAGGGGTATATATATCTTAGGCTATATACCAAGATTAAATTATTCAATGATTGAATAATTAATAAATGTAAATGAATGTAATTGAAAAACTATAGGATTGTTTACTTTTGAGTACTCATTAGTTTATTGCTTCATTTCTTCTTATTACCTGTTATATATATTCAATGACTGTTAGGCATAGATATTTTGGTGGATGCCTTATGGGATTCATCTCACACCCTATTTGAATCATGATTTTGGACCCAAAAATATTATATGGTTGTAGGTTTAGATAAGGTCAAGCGCCCTTCTTCATCAGGTACTTGATTGCTGATTGGAGCTGGAGAGCATGGGACCAAGCTAAGGCTTGTGATCTTATTGGAGTTTACCGTTTTCTGTACTTTGGTTTTAGTATTGTAATTTTAGCATTGTGACTTATTTGGATACTTTCCTAGATACTTGTGATATGAATCATTATTTATATATATATGCTACAGTTGTTTATACTATTCGTCGTCTTCTATTTACTTTGTTGTATGGTATTACTGCTTCCACTACTTATTACTATTTGTTATTCTGCTATGTATCCTTTACCAATGAAGGCATAATTTCTCCATATCAGACCTTGGCCATCGTTTCTAGTTATCAGTCTCTGGTGTTTGGGGAAATGCACTTGAGGTCTTATGACCAACTCGGTTAAAGGCACCTTTGGTCGGCACCTGGATCTGGGATGTTACAAAGTGGTATCAAAGGAGTTTCTTTTCTGATTTTTCTTACTATTTGGATCCTATAGACAGGTATAGGAAGGAATGTGTAGTTGGTAATAAGTTGTGCCTGATAGTAGCTAACCCGTGTATAGGGAAAATACAATTTACCTTGAATATTGCATTTTTTTGGTTTTTTAACTGTTACAGTTGATTTGATTTCACCATTGGGTGATTCACTTGTTTTTTTATGTTATCATTGATATTATTGAGGTTATATTTCTATTTAAACCCAATGATATGAGGTTATACCATATCATGTATCATATAGGCACTTGATAGAGATCACATGTCATGCATTCTTGTCATGCCATTTAGGGCGCATTACTGATTTCATGTTGTTGTGATATATGTTGTACTAGATATGCATGCTGTTGTGATAAATGCTGTGATAGAATACCTGATATTTTTATAGGGTATTGGAATATGTAAAGTTTCATTTGGATGGATGCCAAACTTTGATCCCTGAGGTGTTATGGGCCCTCTTGGATCATAATTTGGTGGATCATGTTTGAAATTTAATTGAATTTTGTTAAGTTATGAGATGAATGAGGATACCCAACTTTGATTTACGGGAGTATAGGCTCCCATGGGTCAGAATTTGTCATGCCTTGGAAAAAAATTTAAATTTTAAAGGGTTTCTAAGAAGTTTCAAAGGCCTATTTTCTGGAAACCCAGACAACACGACATGTGGTGTCATGAACACACACCATGTGTTCTTCTGTTCTAGAAGAAACAACTTTTCTTAAGTACACATTGTGTATTGGGAGTACATGCCGTGTAGTAATTGACCGTGTGAATGACTGTGTGAGCAGAGACATGGGGTTGGGAAACTTTTGGTAGAATACGTTGTGTCTAGATTATACATTCCATGTGTAGAGAACCATGTATCCAACCGTGTGACCAACGACATGGGTGGATGAAACTTAGATTGTACACGCCGTGTCTTGCTTGTACACTCCATGTAGAGTTGACCATGTATCCTACCGTGTGAAAAACGACACGGGTAGAAGGAACTAAACTAGTACATGCCATGTATAGGGTGAACATGCTGTGTAGTGTTACCCAAGAGAGAACTATTTACTTCTAGCCATGTAGAGGAACTTGGGAAGGAGGGAAGATTCAAGTACACACTATGTCTTAGGAGGAACACACCGTGTGTATAGGTGTTACATGACCAAGTTTGGCAGAGGTACATGCCATGTTAAAATCTCAAGGGAACACGCCGTGTAGGGGTTATACATGCAGTGTAACCCTGTTTTGTAAAACTTGAATGTTTCATCTCCCGTTCCTTTATTTTACTTCTAATTTGTTGTCCTTGATAATCTTGTACTGAGGTGTGTGCTTTACCTTGCAGAGTAATTCTACCAAGACGTCCTCCTGTTGTATTCCAGGTGCAGGGCGATGACCAGACACCAGAAAGGATAGATCAGGGACTACCAACATATCCTCCCATCATGCCCCTTTTGGCACCAACTGTTATACCAGACTCAGGTGCTAATGCACAGTTCTGTGAAGGTGTTTTGAGGATGTTACAGACCTTTCAATGAGCACCGCATCCTACCCCGTCTATATCAGAGTTGACACGGGTGTTCCAGCAGCAGCATCCTCCCACTTTTTCATAGGATGGGGGACTACAGGCTGCAGAGTCATGGCTGGAGGCCATGCTTTCTATATTTGAGAATATAGAGATGCCTCTAGAGAGAAGGGTGAATCTTGAGATGTACATGCTATGTGATTCTGCCAAGAGATGGTGGAATGTTATCTCACAGGAGGGACATCATTGATATATGGCTTGGAAAAAGTTTCAGAGGCCTTTCTTTGATTACTTCTACCCCGAGACGTTGAGGGCCGATAGAGACCAAGAGTTCGTGAATTTGGAGCAGGGAGATCTTTCAGTGATGGATTAATCATCTTGTTTTATAGATATTCAACACTTCATACCTGTTCTGGGAGGTGATGAGTTATATTTGGCTAGGAAATTTGAGGATGGTCTCAGGTATAAAATCCAATCGTAGGTGAATGTTTTCAAGCTAACTTTGGTGACTGCTATAGTAAATCAAGTGCTGATTACCGAGCATAATCTGAGGGAGTTGAGAGCTACGAGCCAGGGCAGTTCAAAATCTAGAGATGGAACTCCATCAACAGATATCAGGAAGTGCCGTAGGGAGATTTCACGTGATGTTTCTTCAGGTAGTGAAGTGGTATGCTACAGGTGTGGGAATAATGGACATACGAGACCACATTGCCCAAAGGACCCAATTGAGTGCCGGTCTTGCGACAAGTTGGGTCATCTTCAACATTTTTTTCAGGTTTTCTAACCAACACCTAGTGATAGGGGTTCTATTATGACTCCACATTCAGGAGCAGGACCACCAGTTTCTCATCAGTCAGGGAACTATAGTTCTTTAGGCCGTTCAGGATGAAGATGAGGTCGTGGTCATGGTAGCCAGTTGACATGATTTCAGAGACATCAGGGTGGATCAGATCAAGGTAGTCAGACAAGGTCACAGAGATATATTACGGGTCATACTTTTTCAGTGGAGTAGACCCAGCATGAGCAGGATCCCGGACCCTCTATGGTTAGAGGTATGATTCTAGTTGCCTCAGTTTTAGCTTCTGCACCTTTTGATACTAGGGCTTCCCATAGTTTTATATCTTTTGCTGTTATGGAGAGCCTTGGGCTCTTTATATTTACTTATTAGGATGTTATGATGCTAGACACTCCATTGAGGATTAGGACAAATAGTTTACATCAGTGCAAGAAGTTCCCTCTTGAGGTTGGTGGGTGTCACTTCTTATGGGACCTTTATGTATTAGAGATGACAGACTTCGATTTCATTCTCGAAATGAACTGATTAGTCTCCTTTCATTCCTTTGTTGACTTATATTTACTTATGGTGAGTTTCAAGTCACCATAGGGAATGTCTTTTATACACAAGGATGAATGGGATGTCCAAGCGAGCAGAGATGGACCCAAGCATCATGGGTTGGGAGGAATTACAACCCAGATTTCTAGTTTATATCTGGATGACCAAGGGACTTCACAGATGGACTTTCATCTAGTGATGGATATTTTCAGATATGTATTTATAGAAGAATTTTTAGGTTTAACTTCAGAGTTAAAGGTAGATTTCACTATTTAGATTATTCCAAGAGTGTCACCAGTGTCCATTCCTCCTTATAGGATGACTACACCAGAGTTACAAGAGCTCAAGAAGCAGCTAGAGGTGTTTCAGGAAAAGAGTTTCATCCAAACCATTACTTATCCTTGGGGTTCACCTATCCTTTTTGTAAAGAAGGCAGATGATACCCTCAGACTTTTCATGGATTATCAGAAGCTGAACCAGTTGACGATCAGGAACTGATATACCTTTATGAGGATTGATGATCTCTTTGATTAGCTTTAAGGAGACTGAGTGTTCTCGAAGATTGAATTGAGATCCGGTTATCATTAGTTGTGCGTTATACCATCAGATATACCTCTGACAGCCTTTTGGAGTAGGTATGGTCTATACAAGTATTTGGTTATTTCGTTTGATCTCATGAACATGCCGACAATTTTCATGTAACTAATGAACCGAGTGTTCCATCCTTGGATTATTTTATGGTAGTATTCATGGATGATATCTTGGTGTACTCTCACACTCAAAACGACCATGCCACCCATATTGAGATAATTATGAGTACATTGAGAGAAAATATGTTATATGCTAAGATCTCAAAATTCCACTTTTGGATGGAATAGATTCACTTATTGGGTCATGTTATCTCATAGACAGAAGTATAAGTAGACCTATAGAAAGTGATAGAAGTAGTTTCTTGAGAATAGCCGAAGAACATATTTGAGGTACAAAGTTTTTTGGGGATGGATGGTTACTACATGCACTTAATTCAGGACTTTTCATGCTTAGCAGTGCCAATGAAGGGCCTAACTAAGAAGGGTGAAAAGTACTTGTGGACAGATTCCTACAATTCAGACTTTTAGGAGCTGAAAGAGAGATTGAATTTAGCACTGATACTGGTTTTTTCAAAGCCAGGAAAGAGTTACACCATTTACTGTAATGCTTCAGGTATCAGGTTGAGAGCAGTGCTTATGCAGGGGGAAAGAGTCATTGTGTATGAGTCTCAGTAGTTGAGGCCACATGAGAGGAATTACCTGACGCACGATCTCGAGTTAGCAGCAGTTGTTCATTCTTTACGCTATTGGAGACATTATCTTTTGGGAGAGAATTTTTTGGTATTCAATAACCACAAAATCCTTAAGTATATATTTACTCAGCATGATCTTAATTTTAGACAATGATGGTGGGTTGAGTACCTTCAGTCCTTTGACTTTGAGCTTGCCTACATGCCTAGGAAAGGCAACGCAGTGGCTGATGCATTGAGTAGGAGGACTCAGATACATGCAGTTCAGGAGGCTATTAGTGAGTGGAAGCTTATGGATCTCTTCTATAAGATTCATTGGTAGGTGTATGACAGATCGAAAAAAACATTTCTTTCTTCTATAGTTGTTACCTCTACTCTATTGGATCGAGTGTGAATGAGGAAACTATTAGATTCCAAAGGCCTAGTCCTATGAGAGAGCGTGTTAGGAGAGGACCCTACTCCTAGGTGGACCATAGGTGATGATGAGATCTTATGTTTTCATGGGCATGTATGGGTGTCAGCAGACATACTCAAGGGGCTGATGCGAGATTTTCATTCCTCAGTTTGGGCTGTTCATCCTGGTGTCTCCAATATATATCAAGATTTACACCATCAGTATTGATGGCCAGGTATGAAGAAGGATGTAGCTAATTTTTTTATGAGATGTTCCACCTATCAGTAGTTGAAGGCAGAGCATCAGTGACCAGCAGGGCTATTACAGCAGTTACCCATTCCTGAGTGGAAATGGAATGATGTCGTGATGGATTTTGTGACGGGTTTACCAAGGTCACCTCAAGGGAATGACACAGTTTGGGTTGTTGTTGACAAACTCACAAAGGTTGCACATTTCTTGATGATCAAGGAAACCTTCATTGTTGATGATCTTGGAAGGTTGTAAATTAGAGAGATTGTATGTTTACATGGGGTTCCTCACTCTATTATTTTAGATAGGGATTCCTGTTTTACTTATCATGTCTGGTAGGGACTACAGAGGGATTTGGGTACACAGGTACTTCTAAGTACAACTTACCATCCCTAGACAGATGGCCAGTTCGAGCACAAAATTTAGGTGTTAGAGGACATGCTTATGTGTTCTGGATTTCAGGGGTTCTTGGGTGATACACATATCCCTAGTGGAGTTTTCCTATAATAACAATTTTCATGTGACAATTCAGATGGCACCTTATGAGGATTTGTACGGTAAGCCATACTGATCACCCCTATGATGGTTAGAGTCAGGAGAGGCAGTTATGCTAGGACCTTTTCTTGTCTAGGAGACCATAGAGCAGGTGGAGTTGATTCGGAAGATGATGGCTACTACACAGTCTCGGTAGAAATCTTATGCTGATCGACGGAGACGACCTCTGGAGTTTGAGGTCGGAGATCAGGTTTTCTTACGTGTCACACTGAGGTTGTGACACAGGAGGATTAGAAGATAGGGGAAGCTTTCACTGAGATATGTTGGGCCTTTTTAGGTTTTGGAGAGAGTCATAATGGTTTCCTATCGGTTGCAGTTACCTCAGAGGTACTAGGATATGCACAACGTCTTTCATGTTTCTCAGCTACAACATTACTTTTTAGACCCATCTCACATTTTTCAACTTGAGGAGGTTGAGTTGGAGGTGGATGCATCCTTTGAGGATCACCCTATTTGGATTATGGATCACAACATGAAGGTTCTCCATGGACAGTATGTTCCTCCGATACGGGTGCTATGGTAGCATGGGTGAGTACAAGATGAGACTTGGGAGAGGGAGGCCGACGTTCGATCATAGTGTCCAGAGTTGTTTGAGGTTTATTTTCACCACCTTTGGAAGGGAAATTCGAGGATGAATTTATTTAAGGGGGGAAGTTTGTAAGAACCCGGATCTTCATTTTAGGTATGTATCCTTATTTTGGGTTGTCTTTGAGGAAAAAGGAAGATTTAAGAATTTTATAAGTACACACTGTATACACCTGAGTACATGTCGTGTACCCAGTTTTCATGGGTAGCTATGTACTGGCTATGTAATGGTCGAGTACATGGCCATGTGGGTGACCTGACAGACCACCTAAAGTGGGGGCCGGTTGAGGCTAGTACACGGCATGTACATTAAATGAACATGACATGTACTTTTATTTTTATTTGTTATATCATTGCAGGATTGCATCTCACATCCAAAAACACTTTCTTCTCTCCATGTTTCATACAGGAGAGCGACATATGACCAAATATATTCAAGTTCCTCCCATTCCTCCATCCGAGCTCCGATTGAGGCGCCGCTAGGTGCGTTGGATTACCACCGGTGAGTTCTCTCTTCCTCTAGAGCCTCTCTTCCTGACTTCTCCTCTCTCTTGAGTTATTCAAGGTTGATTTTTTTTGTCTTTTTTATAGATCTAAAATGTTCCAGGCTGATTCAAGGGCTAACATTCAAGAGTGTTCATCGTACAACAACGAGGTAGGTGGTTTGTGCCTTTGTTTGAATGTCTTTGGATTATATATGCTAAAAGTACCGAATAACCATGTTTAGGGTATTGCCTGTTTTGGATCTTAACCCTGTTTAACACCCATTATGGTGTGTTTGATTGAGAAAGGGGTTATTGGTTATGCATAAGTTTTTATACCTTTATTATGGATGTTTTTCCCATGTTTGATTGTTTATGACTATTGGGTCTAGGAAGCATGTTTGGTTGCTTTGTTTTCCATGCCTAGTGTTGTTAGGATGGAGTTGTTGTTTATATGAGATGCATGTGTTTCACATTATGAAAGTAAGACCAAGGGGAATTGACTGTGAGAGCTTCCCAAGGTAGTTTCATTTAATTATGAATTATTGTTATGATTGACCAGTGATATTGACTATGAGAGCTACCGTGGGGTCATTGACCAGAGGGGTTAGACTGTGAGAGCTACCCAAAGGGTTGTTATTAAATGAATGTTGGACTATAGGGAATTGACTGTAAGAGCTTCCAGGGTCATTATATTTTATTTATGCTATTCAGACCAAGGGGTATTGACTGTGAGAACTACCTAGGTGGTTGTTTGTAATTGATTAGTGCAATGTGGGACCAAAGGGGTTGGATTGTGTGAGATTTAACGGAGGGTTATTATTACTTATTGAATTGATGATATGTTAAACAAGAGGGGTTTGACTATGAGAACTATCCCAGAGGGTTGATTTTGAGTTATTGTGATGAGTCTTCCAAGACAAAGCATAATCTTGGAATTAGTCTTACTGGTTTGTTTAGATGGTCTTCTGAGACGTCTGTTTGTTATATTACATAGTGGAATATAGATCTTAGGCTAGATCCTGAGATTATGTTATTCGATGATTGAATAATTAATAAATGTAAATGAATGTAATTGAAAAATTGTAGGATTGTTACTTTTGAGTACTCCTTAGTTTATTGCTTCATTTCTGCTTATTACCTGCTATATATATTCACTGAATGTTAGGCACATATCTTTTGGTGGTTGCCAATTGGGATTTGTATCACACCCTATTTGGGTCATTCTTTTGGACCTAAATAGATTATATGGTTGTTGGTTTTGATAAGGGAATGCGTCTTTCTTTATTAAGTACTTGTTTGCTGATTGGAGCTGGAGAGCATGAGACCAATCTGAGGCTTGCGATGCTATTGGAGTTTACTATTTTCTGTACTTTGGTTTCTTTATTGTAATTCCAGTATTGTGACTTGTTTGGATGTTTTCCTAGATACTTGTGACATGTATAATTATTTATATATATGCTATAGTTTTTATACTATCAGTCTTCCGCGGGTTACTTTGTTGTATGGTATTACTACTTCCGCTACTTCTTACTATTTGTTATTACGCTCTGTATCCTCTACCAATGAGGGAATAGTTTCCCCATTATCAGACCTTGGATTTCACTACTAGTCGGAAACCTCTGGTATTTAGGGAAATGCACTTGAGGTCATGTGACCAACCGGGTTCGAGGAACCTTTGGTTGGCACCCAAATCTGGGACGTTACAAAAAAGAAATTAAACCATGATTTTTTTTCAAATCAATAATAAATCATAACATTGATATAATTCCAATTATTTCCCAATGAATTTAAAAAATAAACACCCTAGGCTTTGTCAAACAGATGAAAGAGTATAGAATCACCAATATTGGACTAGTTGAATTGAAACACTTCCTTCAGATGAAGGTAGATAAGGATAGATAGGGACTCCATACACCCTCGACACCAAAACTACAAGTTTGATAATATAATTACCCATTTATTTGAATTTTATGGCCATTTAGAGAAATAGAAACAATAAATAGTAAAGAAGAAGGGGAAAATAAGAATATACCTTAGATTTGGAGGTCTGGAAGCAACAATAGGCTCCAACAGTGATAGAGTCGAGGTCAGTGGTGGAAGCAGTGAAAGAGTCGAGGATGGTGGCGGTGGCGGCGACAACAGAGGCCGCATAGGGTAGTGGAAGAGCTGGGTCAGTGGTGGCAGTGGTAGCATATGCGTCAGCGACAGTGGCAACGACACCTAAGGGAGCGGAGGTAACAGAAGCAGGAGGCAGAGATGACAAGAGGAAGCGACGACATGAGGAACCAGTGGTAAAGGTCTGGTTCTGTGAGAGATTGAGCGTGAGTGGTGGCTGGGTACTGATAGGGTTTCTTTTATAATAAAACGAAAGGATTTTATCAGCACTTGTTGGAAAACGCTGATAAAGTTATGTTTTATCAGTGCTAAAATAGAAATCATTGATAAAACCTACCTTTACCGGTGCTAAAAAAGTGTGGATAAATGACGTATTTATCAACACTAAAATTATAGCACTGATAGACACATTTTATCAGTGCTTTTTTAGCACTGATAAAGGAATATCTTTATCAGTACCAAAAAATGATGATAAAGATCTAATGTTAATAAATATATATATATATTTTAAATAATTTCAAAATTAAAATAAATATTTTTATAATATTTTTAATTATATATAATAAATGTATTTATTATATATATTTATAATTATAAATATAATATCAATATTTATTATAAATATAAATATTTAAATTTATAGTTATAATTATAAATAAATATATATTTAATTAAATAATTATAAAATTATAATAAATATCAATATTATATTTATAATTATATAAATATATATAATTAATATATTTATTATAATTTTATAATTATTTAAATATATATCCATTTTTATTTATAATTATGAGTATAAATAAATATATATTTATTTAAATAATTATAAAATTATAATAAATATCTATATTATATTTATAATTATATAAATATATATAATTAATATATTTATTATAAATTTATAATTATTTAAATATACCTATATTAATTTACAATTATAAGTATAAATATTTTTTAATTTTTATAAATATATTTATATAAATGTATATATATAATTATAAATATAATAAATATATTTATTATAATTATTTATATATATATATATATATATATATATTTATAATTATATGTATACATAAATATATTTATAAATATTTTTACATAATTATAAATATATATATATATATATATATATATATATTCATTAATATATATAAATATATTTTTATTTATAAAATTATAATAGATGTAATTATTGTAATTTTATAATTATTTAAATATAAATATAAATATAAATATATATATATTAAATATATGTATATATATATATATTTAAAAATTAAATAAATAAATATAGTTATAATTATAAGTAAATATATTTAAAAAGTATTTATATATAATTAAAAAATTAAAATTATAAATATAATAAAAATATTTATTATTTAAATATATTTATTGTGATTTTATAAGTATATATGAGTACATAATAGGTTCATGGGTATAGCATGAGTCATATACCTAAGTATAAATATAATTATAAATAAATAAATAAATAAATATGTTTATTAATATATATAAATATATATTCATTAATATATATAAATATATATATTTATAAAATTATAATAGATGTATAATTATAACAATAAATAAATTTATATTTATTTAAATAATTATGAAATTATAATAAATATTTATGGATAAAGTGTTCTTAGCTATTGACAATGAGGAATTTGAGTTGCGAATTGAATATGAGAGAATTCCTCATTTTTGCCTGGTGGTGATTCGCCCTGATGACAAGATCTATTGGAGAAGCAGGAATATCAGCCAGGGAAAGGGATGCCTCATATAAATCCAGGCCCTTCTGTAATGAGGATTGATGACCAACTGCTACAGGTGTCCATCCTTGAAGACCGTGGTACTTTAGTGGACTCACAACAACCCCCTGTGGAGGCTAATCGACATTCTATTTTTTTTGGTGTACAACGATCAAATTCTGCAATGAAATTGTGGATAGTGGTAGCTATAGAGGAAGAAGTAGTTGTAGTGGTTGATTCTAGAAAATTTTTGGAGCACAGGTCCTAGAGTGAGGATGCTCCTGCTATAAAAGAAGGATTAACTATGAATATGATACTTATGTCAAAGGATGACATTGAGATTCTAATTGAACCTGAAGGAGCAGTTATCTCTATCTAGTGTTCTGGATATAATGGTGATGATGTTGTTTCATGTTATAATCATGGTGATGTTTCACAACCTACACCTTCAGTGTCTTGTTCTATCAGTAATGATAATGAAACCTCGGTTTTCCATCATGATGGGATAACAGAGGAAGCAATGGATAATCTCTTAGCTGATAAAAATTCCATTCAAGTCTTGATTGATCAACAATTGGTAGAAGAAAATATTATTTCCTCTAAGGATCATAATGGAAAGTAACATCTTATTGATGAATTTCCTGGGAAGATATGTGTATGGAAAACAAGGGGAGAGCCTAGAAAGACAACTACTTCTATGGATAATGAAGGTTTTTAGATGGTTCCACTCAGGAAAACTATTTTTGGATAGAATCTTGGCCATTCAAAGATTGATGTTTCATATGAAAATACATTTGGTGTGCTTGAATCCCTTAATGAGGAGTCAAGGCATGACATAAAGGCCTTTGCTGGTATTGTTGTAGAGCTGGTTAATATACGGGACAATCTGGATGTTGAGAAGGAAGAACTTAAGGGAATTTTATTTTAAAAATCTTAGAGATAGGGTAGGCATCCAAAAGGTCATGGCAGGGGATGTGGTAGAGATGATTGGACTACTGCATGAGACAGTGGATGAATTGTGTCTACCAGGTTTTCTTCCAAGGCTTCTAGGGTTCTTCAATGTTGGTTCCTCATTTTATCGAATCAAAGATTATTACAGGAGGCCCTTCTTAGGTTTTTGATCCGGTTTTGGGATTCCATTCTCAAGGTACAAACGTGTTTCATGATGGCGGACATCCAGATATGAATCTTGATGTTTCCAGGGGTGTTGCATCGGCTCGTGTGAATGGTCCATACCTGAATCATGGTTTTCTGGGCATCGATCCTCGGGGTTCTGGCAGTTCTGTAGAACTGAATCGTAGTCCATATGGGCCAATCTGCGTTTTTGGTCCATATGTGAAATGTGATTCAACTAGATTAGTCCAAGTTTATTTGGTTCATGAGACTGGTCCAATTCTGAATCATGGTTTCAAGAGTACTATGACTCGCAGTCTAGGTTTTTGCTGTAATTTGCCTCATAACGTTGTGCCACCGATTCCAGTTCTTAATCACTGTGATGGCTAGGCTGTCTTGCCTTGTTTAGAGGATTTTCATTCGGTAGGGTTTTGAAGAAAGGCTCCTCAGCTCATGTTGATGTAAATATAGATGCCAATAATAAATAAAATTTTGCCTCATAGGGCACAATTCAGTGGTTGGTTAGTTGAGGAGGTCCTGGTTTCGAGCCTTCACATCTGCAGATTTTTTTTTAAAATCTAGATGCCATTTCAGAAACTATCTTTGGGTAATAATTCCTTAATTGTGATTTTAGTTCTTACCAAGGGTGATAATCCATGGCACGTTGATGACCTTGTCGGGTGCATCTCCAATTTTTAGTGGTTCTTAAATTAGAGGTGTGTTTCTCTAGGTAGTGGTTTATTTCATTGTCTTTTTTAGTTGGATGATTTCATTTATCATGCATAGTCCTATGGTTCTCTACCACTGAAACCTGGAACACCACATCTCCTGAATGGACTCTTGATTTCGACCCAGAAATGGTTAAAAACTCATTTGCACAGGTATGGGTGAGATTGTATGTCATAAATTGTATGTCTTGAATTGGTGTATCCATTCTGTGGGATAAGAAAATTAAAGATGTCAGGTATGAACATTTTTCAAGAATGCTGGTGGAGATTAACCTTTGATCCACCCTCACTGAGAAGGTGACCCTTTCAACCCCCTCTGATGATATTAATATAACTGTGAAGTATGAAAAATGTTCATAATTTTGTCATCTATGTTGTTCTGTGGTCCACTCTGATGAGAAATTTAAAAAGAACAATGTGAATGCATCGAATGGAATGAAGCATCCAACTACCTTGAATATTATTCATGGACCAGAAATGGTTAAGGATAAGAATGGACTCAATGTTTAAGTTGTTGCAGGATCTGATCACAACGTTGGGGCAACGATTGATCCTTCTTCTGAGGTTTTTGTTTAGCAGATTGATCAGCAGATGGTTCCTAAGGGTTTCGATCCAACATACTTCCCTACTGCTTTCTAATACTCTGGCTTTGTTGAAAATTTGGTGGTGGATTCATGCCTAAAAAATATTCAAGATGATCGTGCTCTTGAGTAATTTGGGGATGATGAAGAGGGACATACTATGTGGGGAAAGAAAGCATGGGATGAGATTGTAGCTAAAGTGCCTGATATTATTGTGCAATAACGCTCCTTATTAAGTAAAGGAAAGAGAAAAATGGAGATTGATATCTCCTCAGATCTGATTAATGTTTCACACAGGGAATCACCTCTTTTGGCCTCTAAGGGGCTGCCTCTCATAGAGAGATCTCATTCGGAGAGGCAAGAGCCAGAAGAAACTTGAGATCAAACTAAAACCTGGAAGTGAGGTTGTCACCCAAAAAACTGTGGTCGAGGATGTGGCATAGATGAATGGGTAGGGCGGGGCCACACTAAGCTCACTTTGGAGCAAGTTAAGCCCAGAGAAAAGTACTTCGTACTTTTCAATCAAAAAAATTCACAATCGGAATGGGAGTATACTGATGATATATCAGATCATGATTATGGGGATGATCATCAGTACCCTTATTTGTAGTTTTTTACTTTGGATGAGGGATTCCCTTTGTTTGACTCTTTCCTCTCTCTTTATCATGTTCTGTCTTACTTTTAAATAAATTTGGTAGGAACATTTTCGTTTGGCTCCTGGACCTTTTTCGATATTTATTATAATTTTATAATTATTTAAATAAATATATATATAATTATAATTATAAATAAATATATTTATAAATATTTGTATATAATTATAAATAAATAAATAAATATATGTATGTATATTCATATATAAATACATATTTTTATAAAATTATAATAAATGTATTTATTGTAATTTTATAATTATTTAAATATATATATAGATATATATGTATATATATAATAATAATTATAAATAAATAAATTTAAAATTTATTTCTATATAATTAAAAAATTATAATTAAATTTTTTATAAATATATTTATTGTAATTTTATAAGTATTTATGATAACCTCATAAGTTCATGAGTATAACATGAATGAATCTTAGAGGTGTCAATTTATAAATGAAATTTCATAATGATGAATACATAACATATGCATGTGCGCGTCGTCATAATATAGGTAATCTTAACATTTAGAACATAACTCACAATCACATCCACAAATAAACATTAGGATCATATAAGATCAATTATACCCACGCATCAATAAATAAACATAAATAATGACAATCAGTATCATCATTATCTCATGATACATATATATTCATCAAATACGCACACACACACACACATGTATGTATATGTATTTATAATTATAATTATAAATACCAACAAGCCTGTACCCAAGTGGTAAAGGCTCTTTCTTGGCATCCAAAAGACCCAAGATCAATTCTGAACAGGGATGAATTTCCAGGTACTGTAGCAGGGCACTGTAAACAGCCTGGGCACTGTAGCATTACTATTCACCAGAGGGCCCTTTTGACCAAAAAATGGGCTTTCATGCCCCTGGGCCTTCAGACTATGTAATGGGTCTCCCTCTACCCAGTCAAAAAGAGGTCTTTGCTTTCCTTTAATAAATAAAATGAGGTTTCGGCCCCAACCTTTTTTTATAATTACAATTATAAATAAATATATTTAAAAGTATTTATATATAATTATAAATATAATAAATATATTTATTATTTAAAAAATTTGTTATAATTTAGTAATTATTAAAATATATATCTATCTATTTATAAACTTATACATAATTTTTTAAACATTATATACAAATGAATTTTTAAAAAATATATATTATAATATATCATATTTATATTCATTATAAACATGTGTTTTTTAATTAATGTATAAAAATAAACATTATTTTTGAATATAAATATAATAATTTTATAAAAATTAATAATTTTTTTATTAAAAACTTTTATTAGTACTAAAATTAAAGCTGATAATTCTCTCCTTTATCAGTGCTAAAAAATCATTGAAAAAGGTTATACCTTTATTATTTATTGTTTTAGATCAGAAAAAAGTGAACTTTATTAGTTCTTTTAGCAAGCGTTGATAAATGTGTGGCTTTTATCATCGCTTTAGGATTAGTGATAATAAAATTCGGCGCATCCCATTCCCAGATCTGTGGTAGTGATGTGTGTAAGGGAAGCAATGAAATTCCCAAAATTATTATTTTAAAGTAAAAATTATTTATTTTCAAATGAGTATATATATATACATATATGAATATATAATTCCATGTGAAACTATTTTTATTCTGATATCCATAAGTATATTTATGTGTGTATATATATATCATTTTATGTGAAACTATTTTTATTCTGATATCCATGTGTGTGTGTGTGTATATAACATTGCATATGAAACCATTTTATTCTAAAATTCATCATTTTTAAATTCTGAAAAAGAATACGGATATTTCAATGAAGTATTATTCATTTCTAAGAACTATCTATATATGTTCTAAATTACCCAGTGTTTACTTTTATTTCAAAATTTTCAATGTATGATAAGAAAAAAAATGATGTTTTGATGAATTTTACAACTTTTTAATTACTATGACATAACCACGTTTTGTTTTAAAATGGAAATCATTAAATTTTATTCTCAAACTATCAGTTATATTTGTTCCACAACCTTGGTTTTAGGTTTTAAAACAGGTTATCCCACGTATTCATCCTCTGCATGATTTTTTCCTAACAAACTAAAAAATTATATATATATATATATATACATTTAATTACTCTATTATGAGTTTAATATCGTTGCTCATGGTTTTAAAGGATGGTCAAGGTCTTTATGATGTAAAACCCAAGCTACCAAGTTATAATTCCAAATAATTATACATGGTTATTATAGGAATGAAGATAAGGGATGGAGAGTGAACCCAAACCCTTATGAGACTTTTTCCAACTATGTGACGGGTGGGAAAAGAATTATATAGACCTATAATGCATTGGGTAATGTTTTAATCTCATGAGATGTCATGTATAGTGCATAGGAGGTTATCCTATGCACACTATGTGATCAAAGAGTGAACTATGGGACTATTTTGAGCATTATAAAGTTTTCTTGGTAATAATATGTGACTTTATGTTATGATCTAAATATACTTAAAAAATTTCTTATGATTTCTTATGTGATTTTCCAAGAAACCTGTATGATTTTAGAAATGAATGTAATGCATTTTTCAAGGAATCGGTGTATTAAAATTTTCAATAGCAAAAGCATTTTTTATTTTACATAAAAATTCATGATATATATATAAGTTTTATACTTTCAAATTATATGTCATGATATACTATTTTAAAATTTGAAAAACCTTGTCTTGTTTCCTCATGTTTTGAAACCCCTTACTGATTTTTTTTCACTCACCCTATTTTTTCACAACCACTTTTCACAGGGCATAAAGAAGTGTAGAATATAGTTATTGGATGAGTTCCTTCTTTGTTATTTAATTATTATAAAGTTTTTGTAATGTTTTATGGTCTTTTATTTTATTGGTGTTTTAATTAGAATACCCTGATGTATCCTAGCTATTTAAAACTCTAAACCTTTGTAATATCGGGTTGTTTTATAAAAATAAATATTAAATAATAAATATATAAAAAGTTGAACATGTTATGGGTCATCTCAAAATTGATTTACTATAAATAAAAATAAGTTTATTTAACATTAAAATAAAAACATAATAGATTTTTAAAAAAATATTAATTATTTATAATAAAATATATAAAATGGTTTTGTTTCCAAAAGTAACATTTTATTATAGTTCTAAAAATATTGGCTATGGGTTTTCTAAGTTAAGTAAATATTTTAAAATATATTATTTTTATAAGGCCCCAGCCTTAAACCTTACTTAATCTTGAGTTATTACAAGATTACACATTGAGGATCTTTTCAGGTTTAGAGTTTTAGAGAATTAGATCATGAAACTTGCATTACATTCCACATTTAAACAAAGTGGTTACATAAAAGACAATATTCATTCTTCCCATCAATGGAAACCTATTTAAAATAAAACACGGATTCTTTCTTGACACATCCTTGACACTATCATCACATCATATACCTTTCCCTTGACCTGTGAAAAACATTTCAAAAACTTGGGATGAGCATAAAAAGATCAGTAAGGGTTATAAAAATATGGAAAGGAAACATGAGTTCATATATACATAAGAATGAAATCATACTTTACCCATAAAACATAGGCATATCAAATCATGAATAAATCATAGAAAACATAAGACATAAAGGTAACTTGAGGCATTCATAACATTCTTACGTAGGGAGTAACCCTCTTGGTTACGTTTGGAATACCCATCACAGCATATTCCCTAAATCTCTTCGGAGAAACCTTAACGTTTCACTCCTTCGCGTTACCCAATGCATTGGAGAGCTATAACGGGCTCACCCGCCCTTAGTTTATCACGGAACCACCCGTTTTCATAACAATTCCCAAGAACCATAACATAAATGTGTCACATAAAACATGCATAAAGGAAACATAACATTTCCATATTTCAATCACAATATAACATTTTAGTATATTGAAATATTGAATCCATTCAAAAAGAAACCATTTCCAAAACCATTTAAAATAATTAATAAAGATATTTTTGAATCAAAGTGTCCCATACCACCTTGAAGCTTAAAATTTTAAACCATTAATATCCATATAAATAAATCCTTAAAACCATTTTGAAAACATGGATATTAATAAGAACAAATAATTAAAACATTTAAAACGATATTTTGGTTAAAGGGGTTTTACCAAAATTAGAGACACTTGAATACAATAATTGAGGAATAACATTTAGTCAGAACTTTATAATATCATGAGAATAAATGGATTCATGATATAATACTCCAAAGGATAGTATATACACCATATAAGAGTGAATTGGTGCATAACAACAATGAACCCTCAATAGAAATGTCAAATGTAATGAAATCCCTTATAAAGAAGGTATCCTTAAATTAAGGACAAATCAATCTCAAAAATATGTGTGACAAATATAAATACACCCAATATAAGTGGATATTAAGTGTAAAACAATAAAATGTCATTCACACATATTCAATGGATGACATATTCAATGACTACATGTTGAACCCAAAGAAATCGAAATTGGGTTAAAAAGTTCCCTTGACAGCCTAACGGCATCACATCAAAAAGAGTTGATGAGAGATAAAAAGAGTATCTCATCACTTGGACATAAAATTTACATCAACAAGGATATATGAGAACATATCCCAAAATAACAATATGTAAATTAAAAGACCCAACAAAAGAAGTCTTTTAAAAAAGAGGAGGGTGAAAGGTTCCCTTACCGACTTGGGTATCTTTCAAAACATACACCCCATGAAAGAAGGACAATAGATCATTGATGTAAATACTCATAAATGAAAGTATATTACACAAAGAGTAGAATAATGGGCAGTACATACACTACTCAATGGAATTTGTGGCAAATGTAGCATAAATATCACGGGAATAAAAGTGAGATGAAGAATCCCTTACGAAAACTCAGCAGCCTAACGGTGCCACATAAAACTTCCGAATATGGATTGATGAGATCAAATAGGGTATCTCATCACATTAAAATAAAATGTACATAAAGAGGAATATAAAAGAACATCCCCCAACATTACAAAGAGGAGCTTAAAAGAAGTGACAGAAAGGAGAGTACTTAAAAATAAAGAGAGAGGTTAGATCTCTTATGAAAGTTCGGCAGCCTAACGACGCCACTCAAAACTTCCAAAATGGATTGATGAGAGAGATTAGGGTATCTAATCACATAAAAATTACAGTAAGTGTAATATAAAATATCATCCCAATAACAAGAAAGATGAGCTTTAAAAGGAATGACATAAAAGTGTGTACTTAAAAAGAAAGAGAGGAGTAGGATCCCTTACCTCGGGTCCGACTTGACTCGATCGTTCTTTAATCTCCTGAATAATAAACATGAGTTAATTTATACTTACTTAAGAACCTTTTCAGGTTCATTATTACTTTTATACCACTTATTACCATGTCATAAACATTATGTAATCATTTAAGTTAATAATATTTGTTTTGCCGATATTTGGTTCTTAAGTCGAAAGTGGACTTCTTACAATTACATGTTGTTCGTGTGGCCAAATTTTTATTATATCCAGAATTGTATTCATTATTTAGATATCATATATGTAATATATATACAGTACATTCATGCATTTATAACATTACATAATCATTTAGAGGTAAGAAATGAAATGCACCGTTCATGGAGACGGTAAGCCGTACGTACGCATGAACGCTACTTTCATTTCTATTTCGTATTCTATAGAATGGAATAATAATGATATAAAGGTATATTATAATTCCAGTATAATATCATATATAATATCATATTTCCATCCTTTATACATCCCACATATGGTATTTAACGAATCAAATCACTTTGAGGGGGTGGTAGTCCGCACTTCCTTAAATGAAGATATCGCATATACCCATAATGGAAGCCATAAAGGTAAGACAAAAATGAAAAATAAAGAAGCATAAATAAAACATAAACATATTATATATCATATATAAAAATATTTACATCATAATGGCCACCTTTGAAGGTGTTAAATGAGTATTGAACAATCATCATTTCGGGAGGCAGAATTTCACCATCCACGGAAAACGTATGTTCTTTAACCATTTGATGTAGTTGTGTGACAGTTTAGCTCTAATAAATCTTATAACAACATAATAGTATATTGAAGATACTTGTTTTGTTACAAAATAAGTAAATAAAAAGAGTTTAGGGGGTTGGAGAAGCAAAATAAAACAAATGAACATGAGAGAATGAATTACCTTTAAAAGTGTAACTCCTTTTGATTTGAGCCTAAAGGCTTACTTTGAAAGGATTATGCCCAAAGGGAATCCTCTAGGATGAGGAGAGGGATGTGGAGAGAGTAAATGGGCAGGGTTTGTCCGAGCCAAAGTCTTGAGGAGTGTGTGAAATGAGGTAGAGGTGGGGGCCTTTTATAAGAGGAGAGGAGGGGCACTTTTGGAAAGTAAAGAAATATTACTTTATTTGAAAATGTGTTTCGGTTTCAAAAGGTCCCAAATTGATATAATTCGTGGATAAGGTGATAAGTCTTATAAATCCACTCATCCAATAAGTTTTGGGCATGTTTAGTTCATAGATTTTACATTATCTTTCCATTTTATTTAAATCGTCAAATAATTATGTCATCGCTGCATCATTATTATGTCATAAATAATTTAATTTATTTAATGTCTAAAAATTATAAAACAATTACTATGATGTATGAAATCTTTTTAGCTTTCCAATGAATATTTATAATCAAAATGATGACTTGTATAACCCCACTTAAAAATTGTTTTAGTAAAACATATCATGTTTGTGTCATTTTTACTTTTACATTAAATAAAAAGTTATTTATGTCATTTCCCAACCAAAGTGGATCCATGGGGTCCCCAAGTTGACCCATGGCTTGTCTTGGTCGGCCATGAAACAACCAATGAGGGTAATACATGTGTCAAGCTCATCTCATTTTATTAAAGCATTATTTTTACCTTAAACTACACTAATTACCACTAATCACGATTAAAAACTTAATAAGTTACTATTCACCAAAAAATTATTTTAATCTCATTGAACCACATTTTACTTCTTAATGACAACCATGTATGTCAGATTTTTGAAAATCAAAACAAAATGATGGCAAAATTTCATTTAAACGGAAAATCAGTTTTTATAAGTACCACTTAGTGGTTTCACTATTCATCAAAAATTGAAGTTTTTCAGAAAAATCTCAAAAATTCACCCTAAGCTATATTTGATATTCTGAATTCAAAAATGAAGTCCGTTTTAAAAAATTCAAAACATATAAGTCACATTAATTAATTTAATAATTAATTCCCTCTGTCATGACAAATAGCGTGTTTTTATGAAACAATAAGTATCAAAAGATTGACACTAGTTTAAGTCTGATTTCAAAGTGAAATTGATTCCAACGACCACTATTGGATTTAATGGTAAAAATATTTTCTAATTTCACTTTAAAACCAATTCAAAATATAATCTAATCATATAAATAAATTAGATTAAAAAGTGGTTTTGAATTAAAATACAACATTTTACACTATTCATTAAAAAAATGAACTTTATCGGAAAGATACCAAAAATTTACACAAAGTAAATTTTGATGTCTCGATTCTTAATAAGAGTTTTATTTGGTCCAAAAGAATGTTTAAGAGCGAACAAAACTATATTTAATGACGGTTCGCCATCAAAAGGTGATAAGTGAACCTTTAGTGAAAACTAGGGCATATACGCCTAAAATTGAATTCTTTCCGTATTTTAAGCCTTTATCTTTTATTGTATAAATGTAAAAACAATTAAGAACATATATAATCATATTTTAGTTATTTCTATCCATTCCCGCCATTACAATGGCTACATGTTAACTACCATTTAAAATAATATTATTTTATTATTAGAGTGCAACGTAAGATTCCCAAGAAACTCGTTGTTGCGTGTTGGGTACGCCATCGAGCATAGCGTACCCTTTAAAGTCATATTAATATTTTATTCACAAATATGGATAAATATGAAATTTTCATATTCTTTATTTACCTGGGGTGTTACATCCTTCCCCCCTTTTGGGAATTGCGTCCTCGCAATTTTAAAATTGCGCTTGGAAACATCCTTGAACGTCCCACATCGGAACAAGAGTCGGTAAAACAATCACTTTAAAATAAAGAAAGATAAGCAGAGAGGTCACCCGAGTTAACCCATACTAGGATTCCAAGTATGAAAATATGGACATGGAGGAGAAAACATAGGGTCATGTTCTGATGGAGAGTGATAGAAAACATGTTTAGGAGAAAGTTAACAATAAGAAAATCACAAACTTGTGATGGGTTAAACGGTGTTGGGTTCCCCAGTAGGAAAAGTTAATAGACAACATTTTTGTTTTAAGTTACTTTTTATTGAGGAATTTATTCATAAGGAAGCATAATCACTTATCATGTTGACTTTCAACTTTTACTAGATTCCTTAGTCAAACTCATATTTTTCCAAAAGACGAGTATTTAGGGAGACTTGTTCGCATTAAGAGTACTATAATCAACTTCTAGAGAATCACCTAATCCCCAAAAGAGAACTATATACATCCCATGTATTTAGGCTTTAACCAAATCCAAAACCAAAAAGGTCAGTACAAGATCAGATAATCCAGAAAAGGATAACCCCTTATAAAAAGAAAATCTATTCTTAATCTCCAAAATTTGTCCAACAAAACCCAAAGTTCAACGAGGAACATCCGATAAACAATTTATCCATAAAATTCTTCAAAGTAAACCAATATAAGATTGAAACCCAAATATTTGAAGGATTTAGTCACATAGTCTTCCAAGTTAAATCGTAACATTTATCTCCAAACAACATTAGTCGCTCCTAAAGTCTCGCATTGAAAAGTAATTATCCTAATCACATATCCTCCAAAATCAACTTACTCTTAATTCATAAAATCATATAACTAAAAAGAATCAGTCAAACTAACCAGGGAATTCACGTAGTCCAGTGGTAGGCGATAAATACCAGTCGCACTTTGGTTTTGGGTTCGATTCCCGCAGCATTGTCCGACGCAACGGGTTGTCACACGGTCTGCGTGTTGTCCTTTTTCCAAAACTATATAATTCTCAAATCATTACCCAAAAAGGGATAAAATCATCAAAAATAACCATAACATAATTTAACCTCAATTTTATCTCATGCCTTTCACTTCAATCATAACATATGGTAACCCATAATTACCTCAAAAGTAAGGATCATATAAACCCAAATGGTTCTTTATAACTATGTCCACAAAAGAAAAGATAACTATTACTTGAATAAAATTTGCCTATATTAAACATAAGGGTTACACATAATATAAAAAGTCTTCTAATGTAACCCCATCATCAAAAGAGACTTAATACTCTTAAGAATTTCACCCTAACTCTTGAAGCCCTTATATGTTGACATCTTACTCATTCAACATTCTTCATGATCCATTATCCATTCCTTTCCAACTTATTCCTAAATACCTCTTTCCTACAAACAAAATCATGAATCATATCCTAAGATTCCAAAATAAGAAAACAATAGTCATGAAATAGTACATACCTTTGATTGGTCATTGTCAGTTTCTTCATCCTCAATCGGAATGGCATTAGGTATTGGTAAACGAATATTGGTACGCTCTTGGTGACCCTATTCACGAAGCTTCTTCATAGGACATGTGTTTGCATAATGACCATGCACAACACATTTAAAACATTCAATTGATCCCTCAGAAAGAACTTCTTTCCCTTTCCTCGAGTCAACTTGATGCTTCCTTTTTCCATGGCAGGTTCTTGCTTTATGACCTTCATTTCCACATCTATAGCATATTTCTGTCCCTTTGAAACATTTTCCTAGGTGTTTCTTTCCACATCTTTGACACATAGGTTTTTGAACACACTTACCTTTATGATTATTACCTGTACTTCTGTATGGATTTGTTTCTTGCATATATGATGCCTTAGAGAAATCTCCAAGGTTTAGGTGGTCAATCATGACTCCAGATAGTTGGTTGAGGATAATCAAAAGAGTTCTCATTGCAGCTCCCATATCATTCAGTTGCTTGCTCAAAAAACTGTCACAGTTCCCTTCACATCCACTGTTACTTTGGTGCCTGCTAGATCCAACCATTTACTAAAACCAAAAAGGTCAGTGTGAGTATATCAACAAAACCATAATGTACTAATGAGTAAGATAAACAATAAGATATACTTACTCATTCACTTTATCTAAAACTAAGACTCTTTCTGAAATCCTAACCATTATGGTAATTGTCACTTATGCTTAAAGAATACCCTAACCTCTAAAGTTATCTAAACCGACCTTTGATACCAACTATAAGGCCCTAGCCTTAAACCTTACTTAATCTTGAGTTATTACAAGATTACACATTGAGGATCTTTTCAGGTTTAGATTTTTAGAGAATTAGATCATGAAACTTGCATTACATTCCACATTTAAACAAAGTGGTTACATAAAAGACAATATTCATTCTTCCCATCAATGGAAACCTATTTAAAATAAAACACGGATTCTTTCTTGACACATCCTTGACACTATCATCACATCATGTACCTTTCCCTTGACCTGTGAAAAACATTTCAAAAACTTGGGATGAGCATAAAAAGCTCAGTAAGGGTTATAAAAATATGGGAAGGAAACATGAGTTCATATATACATAAGAATGAAATCATACTTTACCCATAAAACATAGGCATATCAAATCATGAATAAATCATAGAAAACATAAGACATAAAGGTAACTTGAGGCATTCATAACATTCTTACGTAGGGAGTAACCCTCTTGGTTACGTTTGGAATACCCATCACAGTATATTCCCTAAATCTCTTCGGAGAAACCTTAACGTTTCACTCCTTCGCGTTACCCAATGCATTGGAGAGCTATAACGGGCTCACCCGCCCTTAGTTTATCACGGAACCACCCGTTTTCATAACAATTCCCAAGAACCATAACATAAATGTGTCACATAAAACATGCATAAAGGAAACATAACATTTCCATATTTCAATCACAATATAACATTTTAGTATATTGAAATATTGAATCCATTCAAAAAGAAACCATTTCCAAAACCATTTAAAATAATTAATAAAGATATTTTTGAATCAAAGTGTCCCATACCACCTTGAAGATTAAAATTTTAATCCATTAATATCCATATAAATAAATCCTTAAAACCATTTTGAAAACATGTATATTAATAAGAACAAATAATTAAAACATTTAAAACGATATTTTGGTTAAAGGGGTTTTACCAAAATCAGAGACACTTGAATACAATAATTGAGGAATAACATTTAGTCAGAACTTTATAATATCATGAGAATAAATGGATTCATGATATAATACTCCAAAGGATAGTATATACACCATATAAGAGTGAATTGGTGCATAACAACAATGAACCCTCAATAGAAATGTCAAATGTAATGAAATCCCTTATAAAGAAGGTATCCTTAAATTAAGGACAAATCAATCTCAAAAATATGTGTGACAAATATAAATACACCCAATATAAGTGGATATTAAGTGTAAAACAATAAAAGGTCATTCACACATATTCAATGGATGACATATTCAATGACTACATGTTGAACCCAAAGAAATCGAAATTGGGTTAAAAAGTTCCCTTGACAGCCTAACGGCATCACATCAAAAAGAGTTGATGAGAGATAAAAAGAGTATCTCATCACTTGGACATAAAATTTACATCAACAAGGATATATGAGAACATATCCCAAAATAACAATATGTAAATTAAAAGACCCAACAAAATAAGTCTTTTAAAAAAGAGGAGGGTGAAAGGTTCCCTTACCGACTTGGGTATCTTTCAAAACATACACCCCATGAAAGAAGGACAATAGATCATTGATGTAAATACTCATAAATGAAAGTATATTACACAAAGAGTAGAATAATGGGCAGTACATACACCACTCAATGGAATTTGTGGCAAATGTAGCATAAATCTCACGGGAATAAAAGTGAGATGAAGAATCCCTTACGAAAACTCGGCAGCCTAACGGTGCCACATAAAACTTCCGAATATGGATTGATGAGATCAAATAGGGTATCTCATCACATTAAAATAAAATGTACAGAAAGAGGAATATAAAATAACATCCCCCAACATTACAAAGAGGATCTTAAAAGAAGTGACAGAAAGGAGAGTACTTAAAAATAAAGAGAGAGGTTAGATCTCTTATGAAAGTTCGGCAGCCTAACGGCGCCACTCAAAACTTCCAAAATGGATTGATGAGAGATATTAGGGTCTCTCATCACATAAAAATTACAGTAAGTGTAATATAAAATATCATCCCAATAACAAGAAAGATGAGCTTTAAAAGGAATGACATAAAAGTGTGTACTTGAAAAGAAAGAGAGGAGTAGGATCCCTTACCTCGGGTCCGGCTTGACTCGATCATTCTTTAATCTCCTAAATAATAAACTTGAGTTAATTTATACTTCCTTAAGAACCTTTTCAGATTCATTATTACTTTTATACCACTTATTACCATGTCATAAACATTATGTAATCATTTAAGTTAATAATATTTGTTTTGCCGATATTTGGTTCTTAAGTCGAAAGTGGACTTCTTACAATTACATGTTGTTCGTGTGGCCAAATGTTTATTATATACAGAATTGTATTCATTATGTAGATATCATATATTTCATATATATCCAGTAAATTCATGCATTTATAACATTACATAATCATTTAGAGGTAAGAAATGAAATGCACCGTTCATGGAGACGGTAAGCCGTACGTACGCATGAACGCTACTTTCATTTCTATTTCGTATTTTATAGAATGGAATAATAATGATATAAAGGTATATTATAATTCCAGTATAATATCATATATAATATCATATTTCCATACTTTATACATCCCACATATGGTATTTAACGAATCAAATCACTTTGAGGGGGCGGTAGTCCGCACTTCCTTAAATGAAGATATCGCGTATACCCATAATGGAAGCCATAAAGGTAAGACAAAAATGAAAAATACAGAAGCATAAATAAAACATAAACATATTATATATCATATATAAAAATAGTGACATCATAATGGCCACCTTTGAAGGTGTTAAATGAGTATTGAACAATCATCATTTCGGGAGGCAGAATTTCACCATCCACGGAAAACGTATGTTCTTTAACCATTTGATGTAGTTGTGTGAGAGTGTAGCTCGAATAAATCTTATAAAAACATCCTAGTATATTTAAGATACTGGTTTTGTTACAAAAGAAGTAAATAAAAAGAGTTTAGGGGGTTGGAGAAGCAAAATAAAACAAATGAACATGAGAGAATGAATTACCTTTAAAAGTGTAACTACTTTTGATTTGAGCCTAAAGGCTTCCTTTGAAAGGATTATGCCCAAAGGGAATCCTCTAGGATGAGGAGAGGGATTTGGAGAGAGTAAATGGTCAGGTTTTGGCCGAGCCAAAGGCTTGAGGAGTGTGTGAAATGAGGTAGAGGTGGGGGCCTTTTATAAGAGGAGAGGAGGGGCACTTTTGGAAAGTAAAGAAATATTACTTTATTTGAAAATGTTTTTCGGTTTCAAAAGGTCCCACATTGATATAATTTGTGGATAAGGTGATAAGGATTTTAAATACACTCATCCAATAAGTTTTGGGCATGTGTAGTTCATAGATTTTACATTATATTTCCATTTTATTTAAATCGTCAAATAATTATGTCATCGCTGCATCATTATTATGTCATAAATAATTTAATTTATTTAATGTCTAAAAATTATAAAAAAATTACTATGATGTAGGAAATCTTTTTAGCTTTAAAATTAATATTTATAATCAAAATTATGACTTGTATAAACCCACTTAAAAATTGTTTTAGTAAAACATATCATGTTTGTGTCATTTTTACTTTTACATTAAATAAAAAGTTATTTATGTCATTTCCCAACCAAAGTGGATCCATGGGGTCCCCAAGTTGACCCATGGCTTGTCTTGGTCGGCCATGACACAACCAATGAGGGTAAGACATGTGTCAAGCTCATTTAATTTTATTAAAGCATTATTTTTACCTTAAAATACACTAATTACCACTAATCACGATTAAAAACTTAATAAGTTACTATTCACCAAAAGATTATTTTAATCTCATTGAACCACATTTTACTTCTTAATGAAAACCATGTATGTCGGATTTTTGAAAATCAAAACACAATGATGGAAAAATTTCATTTAAACGGAAAATCAGTTTTTATAAGTACCACTTAGTGGTTTCACTATTCATCAAAAATTGAAGTTTTTCAGAAAAATCCCAAAAATTCACCCTAAGTTATATTTGATATTATGAATTCAAAAATGAAGTCCGTTTTACAAAATTCAAAACATATAAGTCACATTAATTAATTTAATAATTAATTCCCGCTGTCATGACAAATAGCGTGTTTTTATGAAACAATAAGTATCAAAAGATTGACACTAGTTTAAGTCTGATTTTAAAGTGAAATTGATTCCAACGACCACTATTGGATTTAATGGTAAAAATATTTTCTAATTTCACTTTAAAACCAATTCAAAATATAATCTAATCATATAAATAAATTAGATTAAAAAGTGGTTTTGAATTAAAATACAACATTTTACACTATTCATTAAAAAAATGAACTTTATCGGAAAGATACCAAAAATTTACACAAAGTAAATTTTGATGTCTCGATTATTAATAAGAGTTTTATTTGGTCCAAAAGAATGTTTAAGAGTGAACAAAACTATATTTAATGATGGTTCGCAATCAAAAGGTGATAAGTGAACCTTTAGTGAAAACTAGGGCATATACGCCTAAAATTGAATTCTTTCCGTATTTTAAGCCTTTATCTTTTATTGTATAAATGTAAAAACAATTAAGAACATATATAATCATATTTTAGTTATTTCTATCCATTCCCGCCATTACAACGGCTACATGTTAACTACCATTTAAAATAATATTATTTTATTATTAGAGTGCAACGTAAGATTCCCAAGAAACTCGTTGTTGCGTGTTGGGTACGCCATCGAGCATAGCGTCCCCTTTAAAGTCATATTAATATTTTATTCACAAATATGGATAAATATAAAAATGTCATATTCTTTATTTACCTGGGGTGTTACAATTTTATTTATTAATTTTATTATTTTATCACTTAATTATTTTTATGACCACATAGGTCCTTCTTATATTTTGATAATTTCATGAAAATTATAATTTTTTTAAACACCATATTTTGGACAAAAAATGATATTTTCAAAAAATGATCAAAAATTCAAACTAAGTAAATATTGATATTCTAAATTAAAAATTAAATTTAATAATATTATATAGTTACATTTAAAAAAATTAAATATCTAAGTTTTAATATATAATAGAAAATATAAAGATAAACTACTTTTATTTAAAAATGAAATTATTAAACATTATGTGTTTCTAATATTATTTCATACCAATTGTATAATTTAAAGAATTTTAATATTTTATTTCATATGTAGGTATCTTATATTTTATGATAATTATATTTTAAATATTATTATTTTAATTTAATAATATATCACCACCTTTGGTTTAGTGCATGTGAAGAATGATATTGAACTCACAATTATTTAAATAAATATATATATATACTAAATTCTTGATATGTTATATTCTCTCCCCCCCACAACCTAAATAAATTTTTTCCTAGTAATTGTTTTTACAAATTCATTAATTAAGGTTGTTAAATATATAGAAATGACTTAAGATAAAATTTTAAATGAAATGTTTACATTATTATATTAAATAAAACTAGAAGAAAAATCTTTTTCCTCTATTGAGTTAACTGAATGCTTCATTTTCCCTCAGAAACTAGACGTATTTTCCCTTTATTTTCCCCAAATAAAACATTTTATAGTTCCTTTAAGAAATTACCTAGTATATTTCTTCCCACATTTTTTTACATGAAGTAAATTGAACATTTATTCCTTCATAATCTTCTTTTTAAATAACCAAGCTTGAAGTATATGGAAATTATATTTCTTTTTTGGAATACACAATACATTACAAAAATATATGCCAAAATACTATATTAGTTTAGTGTCTTTGGAAACTTGAAACATAATTTCCTAACTTGGTGAAAGATCTTCAACATCTCCCATAAAGATCTTCCCCTTTTTTTTTCCTACCTAAAACATTTCTTAATATCCTGGGGAAAAGAAAACATAAAAAGGGTGAGCTAAAATTCTCATTAAGGTTAAACATTAAGAACATAAAACAAACCATAAAAATAATAATGTAAAAACATGAACATAAAGTTTACATATCAAGATATTGAGTCATGAAATAAATCTTGGCAGTACGTAAGGCATAAATCATAAAGGAACATTAACCATGATAAAATCTCATTGGCATAAAACATAGAATTGTGGTAAACAAATAAGTACATAATATGATTTCCATAGTAGCCAAGGCATTGCTGCCAAGACTATTATAGTGGATAAAGTCCATTACTAAACCAGGTTTACTTTTCGTTCCAACCATGTATTACTGAACCAGATTTACTTTTCATACAGCCCTGTATTTCTGAACCGAATTTACTTATCATTCTAGTCATGTCCATATCATGAGATATAAATATTTACCCAATTCATTGAAGGGAGATATAGGTCCCACCCATCTTATAATGAAATCATTCTTACATGTGCAACAAAAACATAAATCATTCACCATAGCATAACCAAAGAAGTAAAATGGATTTCTTAAACATCATTCCATCATAACATAATCCATATAAAATATAATTCCATCATTAACACAATAAAATAATTTTAATAATAGGAATAGAAACATAACTATATTTAATATCTTCATCTTAGATGGAAAATAATTTTGATAAAACACTTGAACTTAATTCTTGAGGAAAATATCCTTTCTTCTTTAAAAACATTTTCTTTTCTCAAAATGACGCACAATTATAAAAGAAAAGAAATTAATTGAAAATAAAATTGAAATAGTGTAGAGTAAGATTCATAGAAATAATGAATCATGAAACCGTAAAAATACATTCATACCATATATGTTAAAAAAACATTCTCCTCGTACTTTTGTTGAAAAAGTCAAAATGTACCTCAAATATAGTAACATCAAAATATTCCTTTCATAACATTTAACAAAAATTCACAAAAGGGTAAAATTAAATTTAAAAAACTGTATAATAATATAAATAATATTACATAATTATGAAACATGGATGTTTATGATAAATATACCCCAGTAAATACTTACGTATAAACAATCTTGGATAAAAATGAGATTGCAAAACTGTCCCTTACCTTAGGTCCGATTTCTTCCAAATGTTCTAAAAATCCTGTATAGTGGGTTTAAAAATATTATTAAATTTTAATATAACCATAATAATATCTATGATATCATATATGATTCACTTATGACTTTATATTACTTATTTATTTAGAAATTCCATGTTAAAGCTACGTTTTGGGTAATAATCCTTTTATTTATCGTATGTGTTTTGACTTGTTATTCTTGATATTATTACTTAGATCATGATTTAATTAATTAAATAATGTAAAACATGATTTATATATCATAAATATTCAGTATATAAATATATATAATAGATAGATAAATGAAATGGAATACACCGTTCATGGAGACGGTAGGTCGTATATACACATGAATGTTGTTTCTATTTCCTTATTGAATTGAATGGAAGAAAGTAAATGACACACACAAAAACACATATATATAGTATAATTATTATTTTATATATTTAATTCTTATTTATTATATATACTTTATAATCATTCTTTAATGGATAACGTGGAGAATGACTCTCATCGTATCATGGAGACGGTAAGTCATACATATACACAAGCGACGATATCATTACCTTCATGATTAAATGGTATGAAAGTGGATGGTATATGAATTTTAAATAAATAATATCATGTTATATTTATTATTTAAGTCATTTATATTAATCATTATACCCGTCTAAATAAATTATAGGTGAAAAATAATTTACACCACGACGTGGAGACAGTAAGCCGTACGCACACACGCACGGTGATATTGTTTTTCATAGGATGGGTAAAAGGAGGAATATGATTTTCCCATAATCATAAGAATATATAATAATATATTATATGTTTTATTTGTTATTTTAGTATGGTAACAACTCAGGAGGATGAAGTAGAAGAAGAAAATAACTTTGAAAGAAAGGATAAAACGATTACCACTTCTTCGGGTGTCTCCTTTTGATTTTCACAAAAGGACTCCTTAAGTTGGTTTTATGCCCAAACTTTTTCCTCTATGATGAATTGAGGGAATTTGGGAGTATATTTGGGTAGGTTTTTTCAGAGGAAAAGGGATTTGGAGGTGTTAATAAAAGAGGAGGAGTTCCCCTTTATAGGAGAGGTGAGGGGCACTTTAGGAAAGTCTTTAAATATTAATTTATTATAAATTTATTTTCGGTTTCTAATGGTCCAAAACTTAATTATTTCTAAGATAAGATGAGTATGGGTCTAAATAATATCAAAAAATAGATTTTATATAAGTTTAGGTCACAAAATTAACCTTATCTTTTAGTTTTATCCCTTAGTTAAAAACATTAACTCTTACCATGTCTTCTTGCATTTTCATAATATATGGTTACTATAGTTACTATAAAATGCCAAGAGAACCAAAAGTGGATCATTAATGACATTTTTACCATTATATAAGTCATTTTTCCAAATATTTCATTTTTAGGACTATTATATCATTTAATAAAATAGTATTTTTTTTAAAACTAATTTATGTCAATTTTGACACTATTTAGTAATTGATTTATGTTGAAGTCATAAAAACTTGATTACTTTGAAAAAAAGGAATTAATTAATCCATCACATGTCAATTTCCTCCAAAAAATTCATGTATAACATCAAAATGTTCAAATTATATTTATTTTAATATTTATAAATTATTTATTTGAATATTTCATTAATAAGGTAATCACTGCATCATCATTGTGTCATAAATAAATTTATTTATTTAGTGTCTAAAAATTATGAATAAAATAAAACGATGTAGGAAATATTTTTATATTTCTAATTACTATTTATAGTAAAATAGATCAATTATATAACCCTACCTTAAAATTGTTTTAGTAAAAAGATACATTTTTATGTTATATTTCCCTTGACTTTAAATCAATTATTATAATATGTCATTTTCACACCCAAGTGGTTCTAAAATGCCAAAAATTAATCCTAATGGTTTTTTTAGTTTCCTATGACTCATAAAATAATATTAGGACACATTTTAGGGTTGTTTTATATTATTATAATATTATTTGTTACCTTTATTTACCTAATTTACCCTTTAACTATGGTAAATAAAAATAATTACTGAAGTTAATATTCATCACTTCAAAAAATAAAAGGTATCTATTTACACAATTTGGAACTTATGATTCCATACATGGAATCCATTTTTTTAAATTTAATGCACAGAATTGGAATAAATTAATTTAAAATTAATTCTCATTGTCAAAACCAGAAAGCATGTTTTTAAGAAGTAAAAATTATCAAAAGATTAACATGTGTTTATGTCTAATTTAAATGTGAAATTATTTATAATGATAAAATTTTTATTAAATTATTAAAACATAATACAATTATACTTTAAAACCAATTGAAAATACAATCTAACTATATAAACAAATTAGATGAAAATGCTGTTTTTAATTAAAATGCAGTATTTTTTACTATTTATTAAAATATGAATTTTATATACCTAAAATTAAACCAAAGTGAATTTTGATGTCCCTATTCAAAATAAGAAGTTTATTTTTTCAAATATAATATATAAAAGTGTTAAAAACTACATTTAAAATGGGTGTGCCATCAAAAGGTGGAAAAACTATATTTTTTGAAAAATACTTATTTTATCTGAAAAATTGAATTTTTTATTATATCATGTCTATAAAATAAATAATATGATTTCTAATGTTATATAAAATTAAAAATGTGGTTAATATAATTTATAAAAACTAGTTTATATCCCATTTTAATAATATATCATTGTTTAGTGAAACTCAGTATTGCGTACAACACATGCTATCTAGGAAGGCCGCTCATGCATGTAACACAAGCCAAGTAATTGTTGCATGTAGTGCAAGATTCCTTTGGTGTTATGTATAAAATAATCCAAGCATAGTTATTTTATACATTTAACAAAATCTATACTTAGTGTTGCATGTATCGTACGCCAACTCGGTGATGCGTGTAACATATGATAAGTTGATTTAGTGTGAAAGAAATGTTTGACTTAGTGAATTATAAGATATAAATAATTTTTTTAATTTATTTGAAAAAAGGTCCATAAAAACTTGGGGTGTTACATTATACCCCCCTTAAAATTAATTTCACCCTCAAAATTCACTAGGGTCATAAAAGGTTTACACTTTATAGTTTCTTTCATGGAAACCTACATTGTAAAAAGGAATACTAAAACTTCATTTAAAAAGGAAAGTTAGAAACATAAAGGTTACCCAAAGTAACTCATCATTGAGTTTCTACATAGAATAACATAGGGGGAAGTAAAAAAATGGATATGGAAGAAAAATCTAACCATCAAGTTCTGATGGATAATTATAGAGAATAAGGTTCGGAAAAAGTTAACAACCAGGAAGCCATAAATCTGTGATGATTTAAGGGGCTATCTGATTCATTAGATAAGAAGGTACTAGGATAAAATTTTTGGTTTTCAAGATCTTTTTGCTAAAGTCAAAGAACATGATAAGAAATACTTACTTTATTTTAGTACAATATCATCGTTGGTCGTGCTTTGAACAATTTCCACTTTATCTATTATTCAAATAAATGAAGTTGAATTTATCATTCGTGAAGTATTATAAGATCATGCAATCCATAAATAGAATGATATGTAATTCCATCTGTATTTATCACAAAAATGTTAGCACAAGTTATCAAATATACATATATCCATCTATGGTGAGATTAATCATATATGGTTCCAAAAATAGACTTATACTTCATCTATAATACCGATTAAATAAAATAAATCTAATTTATACTAACCAAGGACTTCCCATAGGCTAGTGGTAGGTGATAAAGGACTATCTCACTTCGATTGTGGGTTCAATTACTGAAGCCTTGTCCAACGTGATGGGTTGTCACCCATCCTGCGAGTTTTCCTTTTTCTAAAACTATACTATTATAATATTCTAAAAATAATATTAAAAAAAATGTTTTGTCCTTAAATAATACTATCCGATGTTGAATTTAATCCATTCTAACCTTTAAGATTATCCAAAAAACTTCTGTCTAAACTCACAGTACAAAAAAAAAACAATTACAAGAAAGGTCATATAACAAGAATGTGAATACCTTCATTTATCCCCCATATATCATACGATATATCTTATTGGTCACATTACAAACATTTAAATGACTTCATCATGCATTCTCTTAAGTCATGAAAATAACCTAAATTACCATATATACTTATTGAAAACATGTATGTTTCCTTATTCCAAAATTTATTGGATATGTTACTGAAGTCCTAAAAAGTTGTATACTTCATCCATGATAGCATAACCCACTTATCAATAACTCCATAATTAGTTCCCAAGAAACTAGCATCATCCAATTTACTTATTCAAATGCAAAATATCTTTATCCAAACATCATTATCTAAACATAAGGGACATATTAAGGGTTATCTTCCCCTTAATAATGTGTTCTCCAAATATATCACCTTACCCTTAAATCACTTTTTTGTCTCCATAGAACTATTGAAAACATCCTTTCCAATCCTTAATTAAATTCTTATACTGTCAAACAATTATATATTTCATGATTCATATAACATAATATTTGAAATCTGAAACATATACACCTAAATCATCCAAATTTATTCTTAAACCATTACTCAGGATCCATCATCTTCATCTTTCCTAAAATATGAATCATGTATTAAGGTTTCTCAAATTGAAGCTTCTTAGGTTTAATTTAGACAATACTGGAAGGACATCACATACCTTTAACATATCATTTACAATCTCTTTATCCTCAACAGTATGACCAATACTTGTACCATCTTCATGATTCCCTTCATGATATTTACACTTAGGAAATCAATCTTTATTATTCCCATAATTTACACATCTGAAACATTCAATGGTTAACCATGTTCTATGTAGTTCCATATATTAACTAAGACTAGAAAGAAAAGTGTGAGAAATACATATTAGAGACTAAAAACACATAAGTAAGGTAAATTACTTATAGTATTTCAAGCTAGTATATCTTAGGTTTAATCCTAGGTTATTCATTATTATCACAAAAACTCTATGTTTGTAACCTATACTTGACTTATCCTTATGACATCCCTAGAGATATCCTTAAAAATATCCCTAGAGATCTCACTAAAGTTTTCGCATCCTAGTTTCCAAAAGTTAACTAAACCTTCGCTCTGGTACCAACTATAAAGACCCAAGATTGAAGTGCATGGACATTACATTTATTTTGTAGAATACTTAATACATTACAAAAAAATACGTCCAAAGACCGTATTAGTTTAGTGTATTTGGAAACTTGGAACATAATCTTCTAACTTGGTGAAAGATCTTCAACATCTCCCATAAAGATATTCCTCCTTTGAATTCCTACCTAAAACATTTCTTTATATCCTGAGGAAAATAAAACATAAAAAATAATGAGCTCAAATGCTCAGTAAGGGTAAAAATTGTGAACATAAAACAAACCATAAACATAAGAATGTAAAAACATGAGCATAAAGTTTAAATATCAAAATCATGAGTCATGAAATAAATCTTGGAAGTACGTAAGGCATAGATCATAAAGGAACTTTAACCATGATAAAATGGAATTAGAATAAAACATGTAATTGAGGAAAACAAATAAGCTCATAATATGATTTCTATAGTGTCAAATTAATTGCTTCCAAGACCATCATAGTGTATAAAGTCCATTACTGAACCTAGTGTTCTTTCCCTTCCAGCCATGCATTACTGAACTAGATTTACTTGCCATTCCAGCCCTGTATTACTGAACCAGATTTACTTTCTATTCCAGTCATGTCTATCACATGAGATATAAATATTTACCCAATTAATTGGAGGGAGATATATGTCCCACCCATCACATAATTAAATCATTCTTACATGTTCCACAAAAACATAAATCATTCATCATAGCATAACCCAAGAAGTAAAATGAGTTTCTTAGACATCATTCCATCATAACATAATCCATATAAAAGATAATTCCATCATTAACACAATAAAATCATAATAATAATAGGGATATAAACATATCCATATTTAAGAGAATTATCTTATATGGAAAATAATTTTGATAAAACACTTGAACTTAATTTTTGAGGAAGATATCCTTTATTCTTAAAAAGCATTTTCTTTTCTCAAAATTACACACAATTTTAAAAGAAATGAATTTAGTTGAAAATAAACATGAAACAGTATAGATTAATCTTCATGGAAATAAGGTGTCATGAAATAGTAAAAATACATTCATGCTATATAAGATAAAAAAACATTCTCCTCGTACTTTTGCTGAAAAAGTCAAAAAGTACCTCAAATCGAATAACGTCAAAAGATTCATTTCACATTGTTTAATAAAAATTCACCAAAGGGTAAAATTAAATTTAAAAAATTATATAATAATAGAAATAATATTAAATAATTAGGAAACATGTATGTGGATTATAAATATACCCCAGTAAATACTTATGTATAAACAATCTCAGATAAAAATGAGATTGCAAAATTATCCCTTATCTTAGGTCTGATTTCTTCCGTATGTGTCTGAATCTCCTATATAGTGGGTTTAAAAATATTATTAACTTGTAATATAACCATAATAATATCTATGATATCATATATGATTCATTTATGGATTTATATCACCTGTTTATTTATTAATTCCACGTTAAAACAACATTTTGGGTAATAATTGTTTTATTTATCGTACATGTTTTGACTTGTTATTCTTGATCTTATTACTTAGATAATTATTTAATTAATTTAATAATGAAAAACATGATTTATATATCATAAATATTAAGTATATAAATATATATAATAGATAGATAAATGAAATATAATACATCGTTCATGGAGATGGTAGGCCGTACGTACGCAAGAACACTGTTTCTGTTTCCTTATTGAATTGAATGGAAGCAAGTAAATGACACACACACAAACACACACATATATAAAGTATAATTTTTATGTAATATATTTAATTCTAATTTATTATATATACCTTATAACAATTCTTGAATTTATAACGTGGAGAATGAATCTCATTGCGTTGTGGAGACCGTAAGCCGTACGTACGCACAAATGACTATATCATTCCATTGATGGTTAAATGGTATGGAATTGGATGGTATATGAATTTTAAAGAAATAATATAATGTTATATTTATTATTTAAGTCATTTATATTCATCATTATACCCGTCAAAATAAATTATAGGTGAAAAATAGTTTACACCACGACATGGAGGCGGTAAGCCGTACACACACACATGGTGATATTGTTTTTCATAGGATGGGTAAAATGAGGAATATGGTTGTCCCATAATCATAAAAAAATGTCAGAATATATTATATGATGTATTTATTATTTATTATGGTAAAAACTTAGGAAGATGAAGTAGAAGAAGAAAAGAACTTTAAAAGAAGGGATAAAATGATTACCTATTCTTCAGATGTCTCATTTTGATTTGCACAAAAGGAATACTTAAGTTGGTTTTATAAACAAAATTTGGACCCTAGGATGAATTGAGGGAATTTGGGCTGGCTTTTTCTGAGAAAAAGGGCTTTGGAGGTGTGAATAAAAGAGAAGGAGGAGTACCCTTTTATAGGAGAGGTGAGGGGAACTTTAGGAAAGTCTTTAAATATTAATTTATTATAAATTCATTTTCAGTTTCTAATGGTCCCAAACTCATTTATTTAGAATATAATATGATTATGGGTATAAATAATCTCAACAAATAGATTTTAGAAAAGTTTAGGTCACAAAAATTAACCTTATCTTTTAGCTTTAACCCTTTGTTAAAAACATTAACTCTTACCACGTCTTCTTGTATTTTCATAACATATGGTTACTATAGTTACTATAAAATGCCAAGAGAACAAAAAGTGGATCATTAATGAAAATTTTAACATTATATAATTCATTTGGCTGAATATTATATTTTTAGGACTATTATATAATTTAATAAAATAGTATTTTTTTAAAACTAATTTATGTTAATTTTGACACTATTTAGTAATTGATTTTTGTTAAAGTCATAACAACTTTATTCCTTCAAAACAAATGAATTAATTAATCCCTCAAATTTCAATTTCATCTAAAAAATTAATTTATGTCATAAAAAAATTTCAAATCATATTTATTTTAATATTTATAATATCATTTATTTGAATATTTCATTAATAAGGTAATCACTGCATCATCATTGTGTCATAAATAAATTTATTTATTTAGTGTCTAAAAAATATAAATAAAATACCATGATGTAGGAAATATTTTTATATTTATAATGACTATTTATATTCAAATATATCAATTATATAACCCCACCTTAAAATTGTTTTAGTAAAAAGATAGATGTTTATGTTATATTTCCCTTTACTTTAAATTAATTATTATAACATGCCATTTTCACACACAAGTGGTTCTAAAATGAAAAAAATTTGGCCTAAGGGTTTTTATTCGCCTATGAATCATAAAATAAGATTAGGACATTTGTTAGGGTTGTTTTATATTATTATAATATTATTTGTTACCCTTATTTACTTAATTTACCCTTTAACCATGGTAAATAAAAATAATTACTGAAGTTGCTATTCATCATGTCAAAAAATAGAAGGTACCTATTTAAAAAATTTGGAACTTATGTTTCCAAATATGTAATATATTTTTCCAAATTCAAAACACATAATTGGAAGAAATTAATTTAAAATTAATTCCTGTTGTCAAAACCAGAATGAGGAGTTTTAAGAAGTAAAAACTATCAAAAGATTGACATGTGTTTTTGTACAATTTAAATGTGAAATTACTTTCAATGACAAAAATTGGATTAAATTATAAAATCATAATCCAATTAAACTTTAAAAATGATTAAAAATATAATCTAACTATATAAATTAATTAGAAAAAAATGCTATTTTAAATTAAAATGCAGTATTTTTCACTATTCATTAAAATATGAATTTTATCAAAAAAATACCAAAAATTAAACCAAAGTAAATTTTGATGTCCCTCTTCTAAATAATAAGTTTATTTTGTCAAATATAATATATAAAAGTGTTAAAAATTATATTTAAAATGGGTGCGCCATCAAAAGGTGGAAAAACTACATTTTTTGAAAAATACTTCTTTTATCTGGAAAATTGAATTTGTTCTTATATCATATCTAGAAAATACATAAGATGAATGTCAATTTTATATAAAATAAAAAATGTGGTTAATAATATTCATAACAGATAGTTTATATCCGATTTTAATAATATGTCATTGTTTAGTGAAACTCAGTATTGCGTACAACGCAAGCTATCGAGGAAGGTCGCTCTTGAGTGTAACGTAAGCCAAGTCATTATTGCGTGTAGTGAAATCTTTCTTTGGAGTTATTTATAATTTAATTCAAAAATAGTTCTTTTATACATTGGAAAAAATCTATGCTTAGTGTTGTGTGTATCATATGCCAACTCGGTGTTGCGTGTAACCTATGACAAGTCGGTTTAGTGTGAAAGAAATGTTTGACTTAGTGTGTTGCAAGATATAAATAAAAATTTTAATTTATTCAAAGAAAATGGTCCCTCAAAACTTGGGGTGTTACATTCGTTACTTTATCTTTCATGAGACTCCAGCCTAGCACAGCCGGTTGAAGACCGAACAGACAGAGTCCGTTCGGTGGGGAGTTGGGACTACGCCCAGCTGGTGGCCGCGCCCAACCGGTGGACCGGACCGGTTCTAGCTGGTCCGAGTTGGGTCAGCTCGGGTCGGTCCGACTGGGTTGGACTGGACCCGAACCCATTTTGACCTAGTTACGCTTAAAGGGCCATAACTCCTAAACCAGATGTCCGTTTCACGAGCCATCTACGACATTGGAAACCTTAGGAAAAACATTAATTTTGAGATAATACAATTGGGTTTTGGGGAAATTTGGAGTACGATCGGGTTGGATCGAACTCAAATCCAACCAGGCCTTTGGTACTAAAATGCCTATAACTTACAGACTGAGCATCCAATTGACGCGCCATATATTACGTTGGAACCCTTATGACATGATGGTTCTTCCAGTTACTTTTTCAGGGGAATTAGTGGATGTTGAGGTACGACCGATGACTTGATGAGAATAATATATGAAACTCAAGTGCACCAAGTGCAGGAATCTTGTGGTTGGCTGTCAAGTGAAGAGAGACCCTTTTTGGAACGACATCAGTGCGACCCTGTGTTTATCTATGACTTATGAACCTGTATGGATCAGTAGTATCATGACCTGATGAGGACCATCCTTAGAGAGGCCCTTTGTGGATCAGGGACTTACGACCCTATGTTGATCGACGACTTACGACCCTGTGTGGATCGACGACTTATGACCCTATGTGGATCGATGACTTAAGAACCTGTGTGGATCAGTAGTAGCATGACCTGACAAGGACCGGCCTTAAAGAAGCTCGTCATGGATCAGCAAATTATAATCATGTTTGGATCAGTGACTTACAACCCTGTGTAGATCGGTGACTTACGACCCTGTGTGGATCAACTACAGAATAACTTCTTCGTGGTTCAGTAGTTGAACATATCAATGGAATAAAATGATTTAGTTTTATGACTAATCATCATTATTCCCATTATTTAAGTTATATACCTGGTTTGAGCTGAGTATTTTACTTGTGCTTTGTGACTAGTATCATGATTTATGGTTTTTTCCTTTATGGAATTCTGGGAGACCTTCGAGGGTCTCGGGGTCCCTACTGGGTATTGTTATACTCACCCCTTCATGGGATTCACCCGCACCTTGTTGTGTCTTGTGCAGACGACAGACAACTTTGACTGAGGTTAGGGATCTAGGACAAGACGGTGCATTGAGGTGACCAGTTGACGTGGAGAGCCGCAATGACGATCTACATATACCCTTCAGGTAGGATCCTTGGCGGGCGACCTTAGGAGATATTTTCCCTTTTTGATGTATTTTATTTTAGTTGGGTTTGTATTCTGGCCCATCCTACTTCAGTTCACACATTTACTTTTAGTAGTTATACTACGTGTTTTGTTCTTGTTGTATACCTAGTCTGTGTGTTTGTAGGTTTAAAGTCAATGCATTCCCATTTTAGGGATATGAATTTCCGATGCTAGTCGCCAACCCCTGGCCTTTGGAAGGAAAGCTTGGGGTAGTCACGACACGGGCCCCAGGGGACGGGTCATAATAATATCATATTTAAAGTTTATTATTTAGAAGTACCATAAATGTAAATTTTTTAGGTTTTAGAGGTTCTATAGTTATAGAAAATATCATTTTTAGGGAGCTCCATGTTTGAAAATTATTCCTATAGGGATGGGCAAGCTGCTAGAAAATCTACCAATACTTGTCCTTTGATTACCATTTTGGAATTAAAATAGATTTTTAACTATGGATAAATGAAAAACCATCTTGTATTTTCTAAATATTTTAGTCTATATTAATATAACGCTATGTTCAATAGTGTACACCACACATAACCTCAAGCTTAAAAGAATCATTAAATACTATTATTTAAAAATGACTATTATAACCTAGTTATTGGTTTATTTGGTATGAATAAGAGTATTTGTATTATGAAATATACGTAGAATTTTTTTCCTTAATAAATTGAATAATGAATTATACATTGATTATAAATTAGTTATAAATGAAGATAACAACTTTTGTTAGTTAAAGAGAATTTTTTTTTCATAAAATTATTTTTTGTGTAATGCATTTTGATTAATACTGATAAATGATTCTAATAAAAAATTATATTATATATATAATTGAATTAATTAAAATTCATTTAATTATTTTTATTAATAAATTAATGAGAATAAAGTCATTTTTGTTTTTCAAAAATATATTATCTTAAGAAATGGTATCAATTTTATTTTGTGCATAGAAATTATATATTTTTTACTTTTACTAATTATATTTGAAAAAATTAACTTTATTTTTGAAATAAAAATTTCATAATAGTCTTAGGATGATTTTTTTTTAAATTAAAAAAAATTATTTTTGAGTGAATAATCAATAAATACTAATTTTTCTACAACTTTCATTTAATTTCATTAAATATAATATTTTAAAAGTTCTATTATATTTTTAGTATTATATTATGGTAACATTATTCTATATTAATTATAAGTAATGTAATTAATTAAATAGAAATCCACATTATACTTTATTTTAGTATAAGTTCATTTTTATCTTAAAAATAAATCTCTCAAAAAACTATTTTCTATTGTGTTTTACACTTTTTTATTAAAATTTAACTCTTCCACATATATGAATTTAATCTTAAAAATAAAATCCATATTTTTAATTAGACGGTTCATATTTGGTAAATAGGTCTCTTTTTTTCATTATAGATATTAACCATAGTAAATATTTGTCACATTAGTAAAGGTAAAATAGGTAAAAATTGGTTAAAACTATGGGTAAAGGCATTAAAATCTCTCTAAAATTTGCCTTTATCCTATTGGATGAGTAGTGATCAACCAAATCCATCATAGATATGAAAATATGTAAATTTCATACCACATGCCTTTGATTTTAAAATTTATATTATTTTAATAAAAGGACAAATAATTTTTTTAATATATTGATTTTAAATTTAATTTTAATAGTAACAAATTTATTTTTAGTTTTTTGGTGATGGTATAATAACCTTAAATTTATACACAACACTAACTCAATGCTTTTTCAAATAGTATAAAAAATCTAGTAAATAACTTTAAAACCATTAATTTTTTTTTTGTTTTGGATGAATTATGGAGTTACATGAATTTTATTAATAATAATAATATATAATTGATTTTAAAATATTTTATATTTTAAATCCACTGTTATCTTGATGACTTTAAATTCAAATTAAATGGATAATCCTGAAAATGACATTAATGATATTTTATGTTAATTAATATTTTATTACATGATTTAAAAATATAAAAATATATTAAAAGAGTATAATTGGGATGGTAAATGGTTGAAAATTTTATCCATGGACCATTTTTGACCCACATTTCACCTTAAATGAAAATTTATAACACTTAAATTCTAAAAAAATGTTACCATGGTTAAGATTTAAAAGTGTTAAAAAAGGGGTTAAACCAAAAGATAAGATTTAAAATGACACCAAAAAATATCTAAATTTTCTTGGAATATTATATTTCCAACATAAATTCTTTTTATTAAAATAAATTTCTGTTTAAAATAACTTTAATTGATAAAAACATTGATTATATTTAAATATTTTAAGTGATTCCAAGTGTGTCCTCTACTCACTTATAAATGGGAACATACTCTCTTTCTCTATTCACAAAGTTTTTTTCCTATAGATCAACCAATACCTAAAAAATTACCTTTATATATTGAGTAATTTCATTCTTGAGCTCTTGGTATTTACCTAAGACTATCTTAAGAATATTCTAGTTATAAGCCAAAAGAGATCTCTCAAAGAAGAAGAAACCATCTTACCTAACTCTTTCAAAATTTATTTCTTATTATACTTCCTCTAAATAAGTTATAACCATCATAAAATAATTAATAAATTATAATAAATATACTTATATTTTATTATTAATATGGTAAAACCATTTTCAACCTCCTTTCCAGCCTATAGAGAATGAAAACATTTCTCTTGTGTGAGTCGGGCCTACCATCTCCACGTACCAGTGTAATTCGTTTTTACTCACCACTTTATATGGATGATTATAAATCCATAATTAAGGAATAAATATTATATTTATTAAATAATTATAACTCTTTAAATATAATATATAATATATCTTCTTACTCTTTTATCCATTGAAAAACAATAATGTTGTTTATCCAACCATGTGGACTACCACCTCCATGAAACAATGTGATTCATTTCTCATGTTTGAATTTCATGAATGATTATAAATTTGTATTCACTATATAACCATTATAATTATTTCTAGATTAATATTATTTTCATGATAAAACAATAACCTATATGAAACAAATAGATCTACTAAAGCAAATATTTTATGAAAAACAGAATAGTTTACACCCGAGATGATGATATTAATAAAGAATTGTTAATATACAGGAGATATAATGTTATAAGTGAATCATATATAGAAATATATATATTAAAATGGTTCTTATATAGATTAATAATACATATAAATTTATTATAGAGTAGGTTATAAGTGAATAGGAAGAAAATTGGACTTGAGGTAAGGGTAATATTGTTTCATTTCCACTTTAATGAGACATGGTTATATTATACACATAATTTCATTTATATGGTGTATATACTTCCCATTAAACATATTGTATCATTAACTACTAATTATTCATCGAATTTAAATTTTTCCTTCAATATTTCTCTTTTTAAGTGGTTTTCATTCCGAAGTTACCAAAGTAATAAGGATTTATTTCATAATCACATTATTAATTGAGTTTCTTTATGATTAAATTTTTATTGATTTTTTAATATAGTTTCTTTAAACCCCATATATTTTCATATATTCTATTAATTTATGGGGTTTTCATGTTTTCATATATTTTTTACTCTCTTTGTTACTTAAAATGTTAAATAAGTATTTTTTAAGAAAATTTGACCTCATTTCCTCCTAGGATGATGAACTTTTTCTTCCATGTCTACGTTCTTTAAAATGTTTTACAAAATGTTATTTTCTATGAAAAAAATTATTATTTAAATTAATTTTCAACCATATTTGACTTTATTTTCAATTTTTTAAAATGAATATTCTTATCATTATCCAAACAAGGTATTTTCAGACATTTTACCAAAAGTGTGAATGGAATATTTTTTCTAACATTTAGCACACAACTGAAATTTCCCACCGTTATGAATGTTTTTGTTCCAAAACTTCATTTACAAGTTTACATTATTATTTTCAAATAAAATATTTTCCTCAATTTTCTTGGAATTTTTAATTTTCAAATATAATGAAAGAAAAATGTTTTATTTTCATTAGGTAATGAAAATAATTTTGGAAATGGTTTATAAATTCATTTTAAAAAATAATTTAAAAAAATTAAGGGAAGTAATTTTTAAAATATTTATAAAATTTTATTCTATATTTTTCAAAATAAATTCCTTTATTTATAAACTTCATTTATAATGAATCTATATCCTTTTATCATCCTTCAATGATTTGTGGATTATACTTTATTTGTGATCCATCAATTTCTTGTGATTATATTCTATATCACTCTCCATTATTCCCTTCAAAATTATTTTCTCCTCCATGTCCATATTTTAAGTATCATGGATCATTTCCCTTACTATAATGGTTTAATTAATGTATACCATTTCTTTATACCATATTAATTGAATAAATCTTATCAAGAATGTTATTTCATTTATTAGGGAAATATTAATGTTATGTATTCTCAATTAAATATAGATAATTATTTATTTTTAAGGTATTTTAATAATTAATTGAATTTATCTTTCAATATATGATAAATTCATAGGACATGTAAGTGAAAGGTGGGTCCCTATTATAGATATCCCCTTGAGGCATATATGGGTCTCATAATATAGAAAAGGTGGCCATATTAGATGGGTATTTGATTAACACCTACCCATTAATTAATAATGAAGTCTATTGAGAGGAATTCATTATAATATTCATGATAACTTAGATGAGTCATTGAATTTTTTTTATGAATTTATAAATTTATGCATGTCCATTATTAATAATTTAGTTTTTGTTATCAATATGATTGTTATGTTGATATTAGTCAATGATTTATGTTGAACTCATGTTTTTAATGGGAATAAAATGTGTCTTAATAATCTACTATAATATATTGTTCATGCCTTATCTAATAATGATATATTATGTCTTATACATTACCATACCGATAATTTGAGCTCACCCATTATTATGTTTTTATTTCCCGAGGATATAAATAATCTATCTTCGATTGATCTTCAAGGATACAATAAATTTATCAATTTTTTGTTTTGTTTTTCCAATGTAATATGGAAATAATGTATATATATAATCTCCCATGACTGATAAACTGATCATTCCTTTATGGTGTTATCCCATATATCTTGTACCAATTTAGTAAGTAAGCACCAGATCTAGGCTACTAGAGTTAGGGTGTTACAAATGGTATCATAGGAAGTTTAGTAGTACTCGTGGGAATAATATTTTATATTGAAATATCCAACATGAGAATTATATAATACCTTAGAGTATTTGAGATTTGTTTAGTAGTATTTACTCCATGGATCATTATTTATGATGAATATGGGATAACTATGCGAGTTTCATTGTTTAAGGATGGAATCTAGAGGAAGGAATGGAATCAACACCCATGGTTAATGTAGGGATTGCCCTAATAATTATATTGTGGCATTTATTGATGAAATCATAAGATAAACTAAGGATCATGAAGTGAATGAGAATAATTTTATGATAATTATTGAATATTATATAAAAATTAGTTAAATAGGAAACTCAATAAGTTTGAATGTTGATTTTGAGATATTTCTTTTTTGGGAAATATTGTCTCCATATATGGAATATATATTGATCTTTCTAAGTTAAAATTCAACCAAATAATATCCCACTTGGAAGAATGTTACCTTTAAGGATTTGAATTCAGGGTAATTTTGGTGAAACTATATAATATATTATTATAAAGTATTGGAATTTATCAATGGTAGTTTGGTATGAGGATTAAGAGAAAACACACAAGGATCATTTTAATAATATTCAGTGGTATGAAAAATTTAGAGAATATGAATTTTGGAAATATATGTTGAGTGGTATTAGTTACCTTGTAAATTGGTGTGGTATTTTATAGAGATATTTATTTAAGAATTTATAAATACACTTTAATGTTATTATGTGATATGATATAGTGATCCTTGGTGAATTTTACTGCATTTTTATACAGTTCATGTGATAAAAAATATATTTTGGAATATGTAATTAAGGAAGATATATGTTTTAGTGATAATGGATATTTGGGGACAAAAATTGTGATCATTTTGGGTGAATAAGTTATGAATCCATTCAAATCTTTGGGTTTATATTTTATCAATCATATTTTTAGAGTTTCAAATTTATCTATGGTTACTATTAATATTTTAGAGATTAATTTTTATAAATGTTTATTCATATTGGTTATTATTTTATCTGTTCTAACCATTTTGGGTTTATATAGGAGGAATAATTTTTCATAGTTTTTCAGATCTAATGGTTGATTAAAATTTTATTTCTATACTTTAGGCATGAAAAAACCGTCATGATCCAGATGATGGACATCAAAGGATGAAATCATGCTTATAGAATGGGAAGGAATCATGTAAGTAAATTTTATCATGTTTTTTTATCCCAATGGTAAATGAATTTATCAAACTCAATAAAATTGAAGATAAATCTATCATGTTTTATGGAGAAAATAACAATCTTCTACCATGGTATGTTTTCAAAGACTCATTTACAAGTATGATACTTATAGAGGTACATTTATAATATGTTTTCTGGTCATAACCTTTAAATTAAAGTTCATATTAAAATATATGATTTTATAAATATGTTACTTTATAGTCATTATAGAAAATATGAAATAAATTTATGAGGATAAAAATTATATAAGTATGGGGAATTTAATACCATGATATTTTATTTTATTAAAAGAACACTATGTTCGATAGCATACACCACACACAACCTTGGGCATCAATAAACCGTGAAATAATATTATTTATGTAATAGAATTGTAACATAGCCTTTGGTTTGATGGGGATTAATAGGAATAAATGTATTATGAAATATAAGTATAAATTTTTTCCTTAATAAAATTAATAATCAATCACATATTGATTATCAATTGGTTAAAAATGAACATAAAATCTACTGTGAGTAATATATATATTTCTTCATAAAATAATTTGTATGTATTAATTGTATATTTATTAATATTTATAAATTATTATAATGATATTTTTAGATTATATATCCAATTTATTTAATTTACATTCATTTAATTTTGGTTATTAGGCATGCAATGAGAATAAAGTCATTTTTTTGCTTCAAAAATGGTGTTTATCTCATTTTGTGTGTGGATATTATAATTAATTTATACCAATTTTATAAAATATATTTGAAATAATGGATATAAGTTTAGAAATAATAATTCCATAATATTCTTAGGAATAATTTTTAGGTTTTTTCTGAAAAGATTTATTTTTGAATGAATAGTGAAAAAATACCGAGTTTTGTAAAATTTGAAATTCATTTCATTAAATCAATTTATTTAAAAGTATCACTATGTTTTGAATATTATATTAAATTAAAATAAATATAATATAATTTTAATTAATATAATTAATTAATATTAATTATTATTATACTTAATTTTGGCATAAGTTCGTTTTTGAGCTAAAAACACATTTTTTCTAAAAATTGATTTTCGATGCATTTTATAGAATTATATTAAAATTTATTTCTTAAATTTATAATAATTTAATATTTAAAAATTGATTAAATATCGATAATTATAAGGTTCAAATTTCCAAAATAGTTTCTTTTATTTTTTATCATTATGAACAATAACCATTGTAAAGATTTGTCACCTCGGTAAGGGTAAAACATGTAAAGTGGGTTAAAACGATGTGGAAAGGAATTATAATATCTAAAAAAAAGTATTTATACTATTGTATTTGTTTTTATTTTTGACCAAATCCTTCATAGATATGAAAATATGGTAATTTATTTTCACTATCCTTTGATTATAGTATTTATATTATTTTAATAAAAGGATAAATACAAAATGTCACTCTCATGATATTAATTTATCTAATATGTTATCATATGGATAAAATTAATTTATGAATGAATATAAAGTCTAATTTAAAAATAAATAATTTTTTTAATGATTTTAGTTTACTTTTAATTTATTATGATGGTATAATTACCTTATATTCTTACAAAATGTCGAGTCAGTGCTTGTAAAAATAGTGGGAAAATCTAGTAAATGATTTAAAAAACATTAAATAAAATATTTTATAGATGAATTAGGATGTTCCTTGAATTTTGTGGTAAATAATAATATATAATTAATGTTAAAATACTTTCCATTCTAAATAGATTGTTATATTGATGACTCTAAAGTCAAATTAAATAAAATAGTACCAAAAATGACTTTAATGATATTTAATGTTAAATAATATTTTATTAAATGAATTAAAAATAAAAAAAATATTTAAAGGGAATAAGTGGGATTTTTAATAGTCAAAAATTAAATCCATGTACCATTCTGTAACCACTTGTCTTCTTATAAGTAAATTTGGAACCCTTAAAGGTTAAAAAAATTGTTACCACAGTTAAGGTTAAAAGGGTTAATGAATGGGTTAAACCATGATATAATGTTTAAAAATGATACAAAAACCTATATAAATTTGACTATATTATTATATTTCAACCTTAAAATATTTTTATTCAATTACATTTCCTTTTTTATTCATTTTACTAGATAAAATAATTAATTATATTGAAAAATTTTAAGTAATTCTGAGTGTGTCGTCTCCTCACTTATAAAAGGAAACCTATTCTCATTATTTATTCACAAATTTTGCGTATTATATCTTAATAAATCCCTAACATATTAACTTCCTAGATCTTTAACTCCATTATTTATCTTCTTTTCTTATCTTAATACCATCCTATGAAGGGTTAAGTTGTAAGCCAAATGGGGTCTCTCAAAGAAGTTGTAATCATCATACCTGACACTTTAAAAGTTTATTTCATCTTGTACTACATATAAATATGTTTTAAACATACTAAAATAATGAATAAAGTTTCATGAATATACTAATATATTATTATTATTTAAAATCCATTTTCACCTCCTATTTATCCCATAAAAAATGAAAAATCGCTCGTGTGTGCGTACGACCTACCATCTCCATGTAGTCGTGCATTTTTTTCACCACCGATGTACATGAGTGGTTATAAAGGTATAATTAATAAATATATATATTATATTTATGAAAAAATTATTATTATTTTAATATAATATATATTCTATCTTCTTACCCTTCCATCTATTGGAAAATGGAATCGATGTTTATGCATATGAGTGGACTACCACCTCCACAAAGTGATGTGATTTTTTTATCATTTATGAATGTAATGAATGATTATAATTAGTATTTAATGTATAAAAATAATAATTATTTCCTGATTAATATTATGTATATTATAAAACCATAAATAATATATACTAACTGAAACTATCGAATTGATTCTTTTGTGAAAAATGAAGCAGTTAACACTTGGGATGATGATGTTAATAAAGAATTAATAAATGGGTGACATAATGATATAATTGAATCATATATAGTATTATAAATATTAAAATGGTTATATTATAGATTTATAATATATCAAAATTTATTATATAAGAGGTTAATAGTTCATACAAAGGAAGTTGGACTTGATGTAAGGGCAATTTTGTCTCATTTCAACTTTAATGAGACATGTTTATATTATACACCTAATTTCATTTACAGGATATGTATATTTCTCCATTGAAAAATTATATCACTAATCCCTCTTTATTCAAGGTATTAAAAGTTTTTTATTCAAATTTTCTCTTTTAAGGGGTTTTGATTCAAAAATTATAAAAGTAATAAGGATTTATTTCAGAATCTCATTTCTAATCGAGATTGTTCACATTTATTATTTTATTGAAACATTTTAATGATATATTCTCTTTAAACCCCATATATATTCATATATTCTCTTTATTTTTGCTTTTCCATGTTTTTATTCTTTTTTCTTCTCTTTTGTACTTAAAATTATAAAGAAAATGTTTTTTAGAAAATTTGACTTTATTTCCTCTTTAGTTGATGAAAAATTTCTTCTATGTCCATGTTATTTAAACTATTCTTAGGAATATTATTTTCTATAATAAAATTATTATTTTAAGTCATTTTAAACTGTATTTGAATTTAATTTTAAACTATTAAAAATAATCTTATTATCATTTCTGAAATGTGGTATTTTTGAAATTTTACGAAAAGTGTGGAACAAATATTTTTTTGAAGTTTACTACATGAATGAAATTTCCTTATGTTATGAAAATTATATGTTTTGAAGATTAATTTATAATTTTTTTTTATTTTCAAATAAAAAATTTCTCAATATTTTGGGAATTTTGTAAATTATTTACAGCTTGGTTTTTCAACAAAGTTGAAAAAGCTTTAAATAAAGACTATTTTAAAATTTCACTTCCATTTTCATCTCTATTTATCAAAAGATTTTCCTTTATTTATAACATTAATTTTTGAATTATTGATGTTATTTTATCATCCTTTATTGATTTATGGATGACACCTTATTTCTTATCATTTTCTTTCTTATGATCATGTTCACTATCACACTCTATTATTCCCTTAGAAATTATTTTCTCTTATGTGTCCATATTTTATGTATTAAGGATTATATCCACTAATATTATATCATATTAACCATATACCATTAATTTATATGTTATCAGTTGAATAAACCTTATTAATAATGTCATTTATTTTTTTGGGGAAATATTGATTTTCCATATTCTTGATTCAATTCAGATAATTGTTCACTTATAAGGAATTTTGATAATGAATTGTTTTGAACATTAAATATATGAGGAATGAATAAGACATGAAAGTGAAGTGTGGGGATTATTTATTGATATCCCCTCAATGTATCAAAATGTCACATAATAAAAAATAGGTGGCTATTTTAGATTGGTATTTTTTTACACCTACCCATTTATTAAGAATTATGTCTTGGTTGTGAGGCCTTGATGTAAATACTCTTAATAACTTGGTTGAGTACTTGATAGAAAGTCTATGAATGTCCACATTTATTCATTTCTTTTATTAAGAATTAATATTTCATTATCCATATTATTTCTATGTTTATATTATCCTTGGTTGTATATTGAACTCATGTAGTTGATTGAAATTAAATGTGTTTTAATTTTTCAATATTCCATATTGATTATGCCTTATCTAATAATGAGAGATTCTATTGTATACATTCCATTACTAAGAATTTGATATCCCCATTTATTATGTTTTCCATTCCCTATGATATATAGAAGAAATATTTTACTATTCTTTAGGGATGAAATAAAGTTTTTCATCATATGTTTTATTTTTCCAATGTAACCTAGAAATAATTTATGTATCTAATCTCCCAATACTACAAAACTGGTCAATAATTCATGGTGTGATACATTGTGTCTTGTAACAATATAATAAATAATAAATAGATTTGAGTTAATATATTCGGGGTGTTACAAATCTATCTAATTAACCTGTGAATATCAGATGACCAAATATGTATTTAATCATATCAATAAGGGGGGCCTAGTGAATCTCGGGATGCATTAGGAAATGATGAAAATTTTTCTCTAAAAATACAAAATTAAGGAAATTATTCTAAAAAAATGATACCTTATCTCAGCTTACAATATTTTTTTGGATAATATAGTAAAAGATATTTTCTTTTCCTGCATCATTATTTTGGTTATTAATAGAACAAAGTGACCATTATAAATCTTCAATATAGAGGATAAAAGGATTTCTTTCCATGTTCACTGATAATAATAGAGTCTCATTGGTATTCTAATACCTTCTTTATTATCCCAGTGAATTATATACACTTTTTTAATGAATCAATTAATACAGGTAATCCTTCTATAGAGTCATCTTACCTCTTCAAAATTTCAAGGATGGGACATCTCAAGTATTGCCTCAGTTTTCTTAGGATAAACTTAAATATCACGATGAATAACTAAAAATGAAATGAATTTTCCTAAAGATAATCTGGATACAAATTTCAATGGGTTCATCTTGAGGATACATGATTGAAATATAGAAAAACCCACCTCTAAATTAGATCAATGATACTTAATCAAATAATTTTAATAACATTAAATAGTATTATTTTGGAGAGTTTTTTAGATGTGCACTTCCATTTAATAATTATTCCAATAATTATTGAGGAAAAACATAATCATTTCATAGGATAAAACCCTTCAAGTTACCCAAAGGAATTCAATTCTTTATATTAAGGATATATCTAGATTTGGTATAACACCCATACATGAATGATTGGTTATGAAAACCAACTGTCACAATAATCAAAAACTCTATAATTAGAACAGATAATTAATTATTTGAGAAATAATGACATAATTACCTAAAGGTGTTGTATATTTTTATCTATCTATTAATATTATTAATAGTAAAAATATTAGATAGATATTTGAGGTATTATTCTTCTCATATGAAAGTTTTTTTAATTAGTTTATCAATCTAAGTCCCTATATCAACACTATGTGGTAGATACATTATTTTAAATGCATTTTTATAGCAATGTGACTAGTTTATAAGATAGAGTGATGAATAATATCTTGATAATCTAATATCTATATCTTTATATACCTCCAAAAAACATTATTTTGTTTCTAGATAAAATAAATGCATCACCCTTTGTCTTTAGTAGCAATAGATACATTGATCAGTGTAGGCCCCATGCCTTCTTTTGTATCCAAATTTACTTGTTTAAGCTCCTCAAAAATAGTGAAACCAACATATTTAAAGGTAGGTGGGGAATCTATAAGATCTTATCCTTTTCCAATAGTAGGGGTATAAGATAGACCAACCTACCGATCTATAGAAATATTAGCATCCGCATTAGGATAGTATATGTTTGAACCAGGTGAAAGTTCCTTATGCTAAGTAGATACAATGTGAATAAAGGACAAAGTTCCAAACCCCTATGTTTTCTATTGATGGTGAATTTTCATTTGATAAAAATTACTTGGTTGTATTAACAAAATATAAATCGATCACGTGTTCTGATAGATATTCTCAAAACTAGGATCAATGTTCATGGGTCACATAATAACTATTTATTCTATATATGGTTATTTTTTAATAATAGTGTTTTATTTTCCATCAAAAGAGAGTAAGGTGATTTAAAACTCATTCCCTTTATAGGATATGAACCTATGATTTTCTAAATCCAACATTGATACTTCAATATAATGGATATAAAGCATAAAACTTTCATTTACCTCATTATGAGGGTTAACAAGATAAAACTCTCACCAATTAAGAGAAATATTCTATGTAGTATATTTTAATTATAGTTTATTAATTTATCTCTTATAATACCCACTATCGACATATTATACTTAATAATAATCAAAAGGATTTTAATCACCATATTGTAATCCATTTTACCAGTAAATAGAGTATTTCAAGAACTGGTGGTATGAATAAGGCACCATTGTATGCAAATAAATCCATGGTAAACTAAAAAGGGAATTGAAGGCGATGTGTTTACGAACCACCTTAAACTCAAAATCAAACATGAGGTCCCCAAATTGAAACTCCAATTTTATTTTCCCCATGTGCATCTATTCACTTTTTTTTTCATAACCCTGTATTCCCAAATTAAATAAAGCTACATCAGCTTTCTTATTTCCCAAATTCCATAGGGTTTGAGTAGGAATAAGGTTTACTCATAAAAAATTATCTTCTAATTATCAATGAATAATGAATTTTATGAGTTTTAATAACACATATAGGGGTTTGATGTTCTATTTTATGGATATTCCACAATATCTCCCTAAGAAAGAAATCACTATGTTTCATTTAGTATATCCAGCCCCAATGTGATATATTTTAGTGGTTCCCACATCAAGATCAAACTCTTAAGTATATGAAAAACCACAAAGAGGGATTATATGAGTTCTTTAGGGAGATTAAGAACATACCTAATTTTGGTTAATTTCATATTTATGAATAGATTCTTTAACACATCATAATTTTAATCCAAAGGTTTGTGATTCCAATCATGCACCTATTTTAGGGTTTAAGGAATAGAATATTGAGATGAATATAAATTTATACTATTTTTATTTAGTTAAGTGAGATTTTCATTGCCTATGGGTTAAAATGAATTAAACCCACTATATCAAAAAATTTACTTAGGGACTATCTGTCAGCTAATCAGACCACCAATCAGATAGTATTAAGATAAGTGTTAGAGGGACCATGATCAAACCAATGTTTATGTTGGGATCATTGAAGGTATTTTCTCCTAGTTTTCTATACCATGTATGGTTTTATTAGGGATAGAAACAGGACCCCATGTTCTAACTAGGGAGTGTATTCAACTACCTTAGTAGCCTCTTCCTTGATAATTAATAGGATGGTGTGTCTCATAAAATTTATCCTCATTGATGTACTTGTCTACTAGTCTGATGACATTGAAAGATTAATGTTATAGTTATTAATTAGATAAATGTTTTGTTTGTTGGGGGTGGTGAACATACTCTTAATGTCGGGGAATAAATACAATAAGATTTTTAAATGGATTGAGGACTCATTGGGTTCCCTCTACCTATTCCATACTTCTTCAGTTGTGACTGATCTGAATCATAGGAGATAATGAAATAGAAGTTTTTGTTTCATAGATTAAATATGGAACTGGGATCACAACTAATTGATTCAACCATGACTTGATTATTTCATATATGTGATTGTATAACTTCTAAATCATATAGTTTTCAAACATTTATGAATTATTTTCTAGAACTTTTTTCTATTCCATTTCTTCCTCTAGGGAAGCGTATGATACACACGTCACATGTGATTTGGTGCTATCAAAAAATACTTAACCTTTTCCCACAATTATTTGGTGTAGATATAAGAAAATAAATAAATCATGGATTTAATTTCCCAATATTTAATATTGGGGGAAATAATTTATCCTAGCCTCATATAGCTTCTTAATATCTGGTATTATGATCAAGTTATTTTCTATTACTAAAATGAATAATATTATAATCTGATTATTTTAAATGGAATAAAATCTATTATTCTAGTTTTAAATTTCTTGAAACCTCTTCTACTTGTTCACATTTAGTAGGTGTGTGGATTTTTTCTACTTTCTTGGGGGGACTACATTTAGTCTAGTTTTCTTAGGAGTCTAGGTCTGGGTTGTTGATGGATAGAGAGTGAGAAAAATTTTATTTTCTAGACATACTTATTTATGATGGACATATTTTCAAAGATTTTTTTTCTTGTAAAATTAAATTCTTATAATATTTTGTTTTTATAGAAAATTCTTAGAATACCTCAGGATATTACTAAGGAATGAGCACAGTTGTAAACTCTTCTTATAGATTATATATAAAAACTTATAATAACAAATCCTTGGGAAGTTTTATATTGAGGGAATATGTTAGACTCTTCCATTCAATGACGATGTTTGTGACTCTCTAATTATCACACTATTTTCAATTAGAGAGATTAAATTTTCATGTTAATGAAAAGTTGAACTGGTAAAGGAATTTATAGTGAATATCCTCCCAACTAACAATGGATCTTACTACTAAGTTATCATACCAAATAAGCATTGGACCTTTTAGGTTCTATACAAAAAATATAATATTAGATACTTCATTTTGTTTTAGATTACCCAACATCAGGACATAATAGGATGAAAAGAGGGTTATATAATGTTCTAGGTGTGATATTCCATTAAATATCAAGAATTTTGGATTCCTACATGTTTTTGGACAAGGAATAAAGTACAACCACTGATAATAAAATCTATTCTCTAGTTTTATTGGTTCATTTCAACCTTTAATAACCTATAATCAGGTCAAAATAGAATCAAATATCTATACTTTTAATGCTTTTATTTATGCCAAGTTTTTTCCCTAGATGAATCATTAAATCCCAAGATTGATTTTGGACCAATGGATAAAAGACTTATTAAATAAAAAAGATTCAATTAATTGAACAAGATAACATGGTATTTTGTCATTTATACTTCAACAATATATTTTCATGGGTTTAGTGGTCACATAATATTATTGTGGGTTGGACAATGGGGGTATTGATTCAATCTAAAAAATATGCTATTTTTTTTCCTTACATGAATTCTGTATAAATATACTCATGATTTTCTATATTATCCTCATATTGGGTTATTTATTATTTTATTGAAATGGTTTCAACACCACCATGTGATTGGTGGGTTGTATATATAGAAATAACTTTTTTTTATCCTTAGCACTAGCTCATCGATTAATCTGAAATGGAGAATCCCTAGAATTTCTTAGATCATGGGATTTTATTTAGTGTTAGTTACATACCATTTCTTCATGTACCTATTTATGAATGATAATTTATAAATATAATTCATCATATTCATTTTAATTCATAATATCATGCTTCTTGATATTAGAAAAGCTAGTATAAATCACAATTACTGAGGATATACCATGGAAGGAACCAATTCCTCATCAATATATGAGAAATATGGGGCCTCACTAGTATTAGAATAACATTCAATGGTTTGATCATAATCACAACTTGTTGTTGTTTTATTATAGAATATTTTAGATTTATAAACCTTATATAGATTTTATTTCTCCCTCTCACGATCCCATTAATATATAGTAGGAGACTGTCTATTTATGTTGATTCTAATAAAATCTCCTCTGGTCACTATTTAACACAATCCAAGTGGAGTGGTTGATTAATGAGCTATCAATAGAGTTGATTATAATTATTTCTATGGATCCATCCCCAAACTTGAGAATAATGATTTCTCTAATAAAGCTGTAACATCAATTTAGGTATATCTATAATTGATTGATGATACCAAGTGTGGTGGTGGGGTCAAAATTTTTCAATCACTATGGAATAAGGATTTCTCCGGGGTATTGAAACTATGGTTGTGGATATCCTCACCTCCCTGGGTTGAATTATTAAAATTTTACAATATAATTCAAATTTTTGTGGTTCTATTTGAGATATTCCCATCATAAAATACATATCATTGTTCATAGGTTGGGATCGTCATAGGTTTTTTTTCTTGTTTCAATTTTCTAGTAGCCAAATAGAGGAGTGCGATAATTTCTCATTCATATTGTGTGTATATCCTTGACACATTAGAAAGGTTATATATTTTTAAAACTATTTACTCACATATACATGTTTAGGATAGCTATTGGAATCTATCACCTTGAAAACATCATTTTAAATTATAATATTATTATCATGCATGAAGAAAAAATGAAATGATTTGAATTATCAAAAACATTTGATATACACTTTTGGGGACATACCAGAGATGATTTGAATAAGTCTATTAAGGATATTTAGGAAATAATTTTATAGATACTCATGTTTCTTATCATATTTGGGTTTCCAAGTTACTGAGATGGTAGTGAGATCATCCTAGAAACTCTCTTCACTTAACACCTTGAGATGATTAGTGTGACCCCATAATGATAGTGTTTGAAGTTGATATGAATGGAAATAAAATTAATGTTTTAGTAGATGAACATTATGCATTCCTCTTCAAGGGTATCTAGGGTAATATGATGAGATGTACAAATGGGATAAAACATGACATGGATTTATCATTTTCTAACACTATAAGGCCCCGACCTTAAACCTTACTTAATATTGAATTAAATGAATAATTCACGTTGAGGATATTTTCAGGTTTAGAGTTTTAGAGAATTAGAACATAACTATTACATCTCAAAAGATTACAAATTAGTCACTTCTACTAAGTTTCCATAATAAAAAAAACTCTTAAAAGAAACATGTCTAGTTCCATGTTTTATATAGCATGACATTCCCTTGTTCCCATCCTTGACCTTATTCCACATTATGTCCTGTGAAAAACATTTCAAAAAAAAACTTGGGGTGAGCATAAAAAGCTCAGTAAGGGATACACAAAGAATGAAAACTGTTAGTTTTTCAAAATCAAGTAAACCATGTATACTCTATCAAAGTTATACCTTCACCTTCATGAAGTAGTAAAAACTATTCACTGAATAAAGTATCATTACTTACCTTTTTGTAACCAAAGGTTTACCATAAAACCCATATAAAGAAAACATAACATATATAAAGGTAACTTGGGACATAAACATACTCAAGTGGAATAACCATACGGTCGACTTCCACACATATCACTTAATGGAATAGCCATACGGCCAATTTCCATACATACTTAATGGAATAGCCATACGGCCGACTTCCATACCCAATGCATTGGAGGTTATAACATAACCACCCGTCCTGGTATTCACGGCACCACCCGTCATATGGTTTATAATGTAACCACCCGTTAAAATGTCCAAGTACCAATATAAAATCATAAAACATAAAACCAATATAAAGGAATGATAACATTTCCACATTTCAATCACAATATATCATAAATATATTGACATAATAGAATCCTTTATCAAAACCATTTTCAATACCAAAATACATAAAAGAGTATATGGTATTTATTTTATTTTAAAAACATTACGGCTTGTTGAGGAAGCCAAATACCAAATAATACTCGCGGCGGAGGAAAAGGTCGTTGTCACCGCGTACATTAAAAAAACATTCCTTTTTGTCGTTTAGTAAAACGCTTTGTATAAAAATATTCCTTTTATATAAAAGTAAAAGTCAAAGGGGTTTATACACCGTATAAAATAAAGTTGTGTATAAAACGAAATATGCCTCAATGAAAGGAGATTGAGACGAAGTCCCTTACCTCGGGTCCGACTTGACTCGATCGTTCTTTAACGTCCTGAATAATAAACTTGAGTTAATTTATACTTGATTAAGAACCTTTTTAAAGTTCATTATTCCTTTTATATCACCTATTGCCATGTCATGAACACTGTGTAATTATTTAAGTTAATAACGGTCGTTTTAACGATCATTGGTACTTGAGTCAAAAATAAGCCCTTTATAATTACAAGTTGTTCATGTATCCATTATATCCAGAATGGAATTCCTGATTTGGATATCATATATATCATATATATCCAGAATATACATGTATTTATAATATTACATAATCATTTAGATGTAAGAAATGAAATGCACCGTTCATGGAGACGGTAAGCCGTACGTACGCATGAACGCTACTTTCATTTCTATTTTGTATTTTATAGAATGGAATCATAATGGTATAAGAGTATATTATAATTCCAGTATAATAACATATATAATATCATTAAATTTATCCTTTACACATCCCACATATGGTATTAACGAATCAAATCACTTTCAGGGGGCGGTAGTCCGCACTTCCTAAAATGAAGATATCGTGTTTACCCATAATGGAAAAAATAATGGTATGCCATAAATGAAGAATACAGAAGCTTAAGGAAAGAATAAACATATTATATATCATATATAAAAATAGTGACATCATAATGGCCACCTTTGAAGGTGTTAAATGAGTATTGAACAATCATCGTTTCGGGAGGCAGAATTTCGCCATCCACGGAAACCGTATGTTGTTTAACCATTTGATGTAGTTGTGTGAGAGTGTAGCTCGAATAAATCTTATAACAACATACTAGTATATTGAAGATACTGGTGTTGTTACAAAATAAGTAAATAAAAAGAGTTTAGGGGGTTGGAGAAGCAAAATAAAACAAATGAACAAGAGAGAATGAATTACCTTTAAAAGTGTAACTCCTTTTGATTTGAGCCTAAAGGCTTCCTTTGAAAGGATTATGCCCAAAGGGAATCCTCTAGGATGAGTAGAGGGATGTGGAGAGAGTAAATGGGCAGGGGATGGCCGAGCCAAAGGATTGAGGAGTGTGTGAAATGAGGTAGAGGTGGGGGCCTTTTATAAGAGGAGAGGAGGGGCACTTTTGGAAAGTAAAGAAATATTACTTTATTTGAAAATGTGTTTCGGTTTTAAAAGGTACCACATTGATATAATTCTTGGATAATGTAATAAGGCTTCGAAATATTCCCATCCAATAGGTTTTGGACATGTGTAGGTTTTAGATATTACATTATCTTTCCATTTTATTTAAATCGTTAAATAATGAAGTCATCGCTGCATCATAATGATGTCATAAATAATTTATTTTATTTAAAGTCTAAAAATTATAAGAAAAATACTATGATGTAGGAAATATTTTTATCTTTCCAATTAATATTTATAAAAAAAAATCTGATCTTTATAATCCCATGTAAAAATTGTTTTCGTAAAACATATTATGTTTGTGTCATTTTTACTTTTATTTAAAAAAAGGCATTAAAGTCATTATTTCACCCAAGTGGCTCCATGGGGTCCCCTAAATCGACCCATGGGTTGTCTTGGTCGGCCATGACACAACCAATAGGGTTAGGACATGTTTCAAGCTCATCTCATTTTATTAAAGCATTATTTTTACCCTAAACTACACTAATTACCTCTAATCGCGATTAAAAACTTAATAAGTTACTATTCACCAAAAAATTATTTTAATCTCATTGAACCACATTTTACTTCTTAATGACAACCATGTATGTCGGATTTTTTAAAATCAAAACACAATGATTGCAAAATTTCATTTAAACAGAAAATCAGTTTTTATAAGTACCACTTAGTGGTTTCACTATTCATCAAAAATTGAAGTTTTTCAGAAAATTACCAAAAATTCACCCTAAGCTATATTTGATATTACGAATTCAAAAATGAATTCTATTTTAAAAAATTCAAAACATATAAGTCACATTAATTAATTTAATAATTAATTCCCGCTGTCAGAGCAAAAAACGTTTTTTTATGAAACAATAAGTATCAAAAGATTGACACTAGTTTAAGTCCGATTTCAAAGTGAAATTAATTCCAACGACCACTATTGGATTTAATGGTAAAAATATTTTCTAATTTCACTTTAAAACCAATTCAAAAGATAATCTAATCATATAAATAAATTAGATTAAAAATAGGTTTTGAATTAAAATACAACATTTTACACTATTCATTACAAAAAAGAACTTTATCGGAAAGATACCAAAAATTTACACAAAGTAAATTTTGATTTCCCGATTCTAAAGAAGAGTTATTTTTGGTCCAATAGAATTTATAATATTGATCAAAGCTATATTTAATGATGGTTCGCCGTCAAAAGGTGATAAGTGAACCCTTAGTGAAAATTAGGGTATAAATGCCTAAAATTGAACTCTTTCCGTATTTTAAGCCTTTATCTTTTATTAGGTAAATGTAAAACATTTAAAAACATATATAATAATATTTTAGTTATTTCTATCCATTCCCTCCAGTACAACAGCTACTTGTTAACTAACATTTAAAATAATATTATTTTATTACTTGTGTGCAACGTAAGTTTTTAAAGAAACTCATCGTTGCGTATCGAGTACGCTATCGAACGTAGAAACCCCTTTTAATTAAAATTAATATTTAATTCGTAAATATTAATAAATATGAAAATTCTTTATTCTTTAATTACCTGGGATGTTACAAACACCTCTCACATGATGATAGAATATTCATCGTATTTAATGAATGATACTATAACCTATTCTAACTATAATTTTTTCTAATTTTTTTCTACCTTTTCAATTTTAGAGGAAATATTTTGAACATATTTGACTATATAAAAGATTATACAATCTAGTAAAGTAATTATTAATGCTTTTTGTCTAAAATCACCCATTGATTGGGATAAGTTATTTTTAATTGAAGGTGAAGTACTTAATGTAGCTAGATTTTACTTTATACCCCTTGATAAAAGGGAATTATTAGAATAATCATGACATGATGTGGACCTCTGTGTTAGTGTGATATGTTTTTGTGAGGATGACCTTCCCAAAAATCACTATGGAGAGTACAAATATAGTTGTTTTGTTTTTATCCATGAGGATGAACTTTAGGGTTAATGATTTATTATTTATTAATATAGGTACAATCTCTATTTTAGTTAGATTTTTTTGTAAGGAGGACCTATGTAACTAAAAAAATGGGGAGGAACTTCATAGTTTATTCTTTTAATATCACTACATAAATTACTTCTACAAAGAGAATACTTGGTAGGGCCTATGTGGTTACTTGATTTTTGATTTTATACCCAGGGAGGACCTTCATGTTGAATACCATGGGGAGCACCTCTATGGTTGGAATTTTATGGAATGATGATATAAGGAGGACCTCCATGAAAATAATATTTTCTATCGCAAATGGGGTTATCATGACAAGTACATTAGGGATGACCTCCAAATTTGTTTCTTTATGTATTGTTTTAGGGAGCACCTCGATAACAAAAATCCTAAGGAGGGCCTCAAGTATTTATAGATTTTTGTTTTCTAACATGAGGAGAATATAATTATCAAATTTCATAGGGAGGACCTTCATGGATGAATGTTTCTATATTTTTGGCATGGTGAGGGCCTCCATGTTAGTAAGATTTTTTATTAGGAGGTGTACCTCCATGATAAGTAATTTAGCGAGGGATTACAAAGTTTTTATTTACTATATTTCAATAAAGGGGATTATCTCCTAATAAATTTAACATTTTTATATAGGGAGGACCTCTACAAATAGTACCATGGGGAGGGCCTCCATGGTTTTTTGTTTCTACTTCACCGTGAAGAGTACATTTAGGGTTGGTATTTAAATTTCTATGGGTAGGAACTTGGTGATAATTAATATTGGGAGATCCACTATAGTTATTAGATTCATGTTAATTAACATATAAAGGACCTCTATGGTTGGTTATCATATTTAATACAGTAGATATAACAACCCTACTCTTTATTACATACTTAAACATGATTTATTACATAAAATTCACTTGATAAAACATAGAAGATCAAGAGGTATAGTGTATTTGGGTCTTAGGATCATTAAATAACAACTTAAAACCTAAAATACAACATCTTTATTGAAAACTTCCTTTACCTGACCACTTCATTCCCTCGTACTTAGAATTTCATGGGATAACCTGAGAACACGCATAAGAAAATGGTGAGCTATAAAGCCCAATAAGGGAATAAAAATAGAATTACATGAGGAATAAAATACATTTTATACAATAGGAATATCAATGGATCACAAGAGAAATATGAACATAAAGGCATGATAAAGCATGATAATAATAACATGGAAATGTGGCAACAACACTTAACATGGAATTTAGCATGACCCAAGGCTCATTACACATGGAGCATGAGTAAACCCTCATTGCACATGAAGCACGAGTAAACCATCATTTAACTTGAATTATCATGATTCAACACTCATTGCACATGAAATATCATGATACTATACTTTACCCAATGCATTGGAGTGCTATCAGGACACACCCTTCTTTAACATTTCATTTTATGCATAAGTGTTCCACATGGATCATATAACATAAAATCAATTAAAATCATAAGTTATTCCGTGATTAAGTAATATTGAATAAATAAATTAAAGTACCATTAAATATGTATATGTTCATAAAGGTGAATACCCTTGATAGATACATGGGTATGGTATTCACTACACAATGATCTTGGCTTGAAAAAATGTGGTGCAATTTTGGCAGCATAACGACATGACATAAGGATTCATGAAAATGTTTTATGAGAGATAAATGGGTGTCTCATCATATTTACATTAAATTGATAGTAAGGGGGTCATATAGATATAATTCCCAATAAAAGTAATGTAATTTAGGTGCATAATACAAAATAATTACTTGGATGTAAAAGGGGAGAGAGAAATCCCTCACGGAATTTCGGCATGGTAACAGGTGTACATGAGAGGCATTAATGAGAGAGAAATGGGTCTCCAATCATCCAAACATAAATAGGGAAGTATGGTGGAGGTACGAAATCATACCCTAACATTTGTAATTGAAAACAAAAAGGTCATTACAATTTAAAGAAAATTAGACACAAATAAGAGAGAAAGAAATCCCTTATTTGGAAGTGCGATCCCAAAAGCTTGGGAGAGGATTGAGAGAGGATTATTGGGAGATTGAGGCACCTTATGAGGATTATAGAGAGAGTAGGACAGGGGTTGGTCAAACTCAAAAGTATTTCAATGAAGAGGAAGTGGGATCTTGGGTGGGTTTATATAGGAAAGAAGATGGAATGTTTTATTATTTAGGTTTGGGACACCTCACATTAAACTAATCAAAACCACAAACCAGCCCATGGTTTTTGCCCATGGTTTTTTCCAAATGGGAGTAGAAAACAATATTTTATAAGGCCAATGAACAAGCTTATTAAAATAATAGGGTTTCTTATGTGGAGGTGAGTCACACTCTCAAGGAAAACAATTTAAAAAGACAAAATGTTTTATAAGCCTTGAAGGGTCCACTAAAGCTTTGTAAAATAAATCAAACAAAACCAAAATCAAATTATTTTAATGGTAAAACATATATTGGCCGAAAATAATGTTTATAGTATTTTATTACATCACCATTGAGTCATTATGATGTCATAAAACACATTATATATTTAAATGGTATTTAATTTTTACCCAAAAATCCGACTGTCAGAAAATTATGAAAAATTCACCGTTGGATAATTTTGACATAATGATTCCAAAAATAATATTCATTTTATCTAAATAATTTTTAAATATGTGAATTTTTACTTTTTAAAATAAAAACCGACATTTATCGAAAATTCATGGGTTTTTGACAAAAACAACTTTCAAAACTTAATAAAAAATTACAACGGAATTCATAAAATTATATGATAATTTATATTTAATAAAAAGTAATTTAATAATAATAATATTTTAATAAAATAATATTTAATTAAAAAATCCATTAATTCAAAAAAATAGATTTCTTAGTTGAATATTAACTAAAAATACTATTTGTGTTTTAAAAAATATTTACAAAGTAACAATAAAAAGAATGTATATTCTCTATAAAAGAATAATGTACATAGTCATATTGATAGGGTCTCATTACATAACCCCTTATAACACCTGTATAAGATCAAAGGGTATGGTGTGCGATGGTGACAGACTCTTGCGGTGGCTCAGATAACATCGCTCGAGTAGTAATCTCTTTTTACTTTCACTTCTCCCATAGTCGGTTCTGCTCAAGCTTAACATGTTTAAGCTCAGCTTGGGATTTGTCAAGAGAGAAGCCCAATGATGCCACCACCTTTCTGTGCTCTGACAAATGGGCTTCATACAGGTCAAGTCTACTGGATGAGGCCATCACTTCCTTTGTCTGAGTTAATTGGATTTGTTAAAGACCTATATTTATACTAATCATGTGATCACTGTTCAATGAATATATTAGAAATGATCACAATTATTAATGGTATTTTAAAATCCAAAACATAGAACCAAATAAGTGCATATATTTTACATAACCATAATAAGACATTTAAATAGACCAAGAGGAATTTTCATTAATGAATTTTTGGGTCGTTACAATCTTTCCCCCTTAAGAAATTTTATCCTCGAAATTTCCTTTTCCCACACTAAAACATATATGGGTAACTTTGATTCATCAATTATTCCAATTCCCACTTTGCTTCTTCAAAATTTTGGTTTCGCCACAACACCTTGTTGAAGGGTATTATCTTATTTCGTAGAAATTTTTCTCTATGATCTAAGATCTTCACTGGTTGCTCCTCATAAAAAAGATAACCCTCTAGCTGTACTACCTCTAAAGAGAGTACATGTGAAGGGTTTGGTATATACTTCCTTAAGAGGGATACATGAAAGACATCATGTACTTTTTCCATGGTAGGTGGAAGTGCTAGTCGATAGGCCACAACCCTGGCACAATAAAGAATATCAAAGGGGATGATGTACCTAGGAATTAACTTCTCTTTCTTTCCAAACCTCATGACCTTTTTCTACGGAGATATTCATAGAAATACCATGTATCCAACTTTTAATTCAAGGTATCATCGACGATTATCTGAATAACTATTCTATCGACTCTAGACTACCTTGATATGCTTTTGAATGGTTTTAACCTTCTCCACTATTTCTTTGACCATTTATGGTCTTAGCAGCTTATGATCACCGACTTCATCCCAACATGCCGGTGTTCTGCACCTTTTCCCATACAAGGATTCATAAGGTGTCATTAAGATGATCGAGTGGAAAATTTTATTTTAGTAGAATTCAACCAGTGGAAGATGTTGGTCCCACCCTCCTTTGAAGTCCATATAATATTATCTTAACATATCCTCTAGTGTCTTAATATTTCACTCAGATTGGCCATCTGTTTGATGATGATAGGACATAATGAAGTTCAGTTCAGTATCCAGATCATGTTGAAGACTCTTCCAATACATAGAGGTGAATCTTAGATCTCGATCAGATACAATAGATAGTGGTAATCCATGAAGCCTTACCACTTCCCTGATATATATCCGTGCTAGTTGATCCAATGAGAAATCCTAACAAATTTGAATTAAGTGTGCAGAATTTGTAAGACGATCCAAAAAAACCTAGATTGCATTTTTTCCTTTGGATGTCTTTGGAAGTCCAGTGAAAAAGTCCATGGTGACATTCTCCCATTTCCATGCTGGTATGGGTAATGGTTTCATCATCCCCTTAGACTTCTGCCTCTCTGCCTTCACTTGTTAACACACCAGACACTTTTATGTATACTCAATGATCTCCTTCTTCATATTATACCACCAATAATGATCTAAGAGATCTCGATACATCTTTGTGTTTCTTAGGTGAATAGAGAAATTCGAACTATTTGCATCATCCAAAAGTTACTTCTTTATCTTTGGACTTGATGGAACACATAGTATTTTATAAAATCTCACAATTACTTCTTCATTAACATTGAAATCCAAGGATTTCCCTTTTCTGATAGCTTCCACTTTCTTTTGAATTCCCACATCATCCTTTTAAGCATCCTTTAACTTTTCAAAAAGATACGATTGAGAAATCATTTATGAAAGGATTGATGATGTTACCTTCTTTATGATTCCCATGTCCATCTTCATCAAATCTAAGAAGATTGGATCCTTCTTAATTCTCATCAATGATAGAATCGCTGGGTCCTTTCTACTTAGAGAATTTTCCACCTTGTTCCCTTTCCCTGGGTGATAATGGATTGAGTAGTCATATTCTTTGATCAGTTCTAACCATATTCGTTGGCGTATGTTTAACTCTTTCTGTGTGAATATATATTCGAGGTTTTTTGGTCCATATATATTTCACACTTCTCCCCAAAGAGATAATGTCACCAAAATGTTAAAGAAAATATCACTGTAGCCAACTCCATATCATGTGTTGGATAATTATACTCATGAACTTTCAATTGCCTTGAATCATAGGTAATGACTTTGTCATTTTTCATCAACACATAGCCCAAGCCCTTCTTTGAAGCATCACTGAATACTACAAAAAGTTCTCCACTTGTGGGTAATATGAGCACATGCACAGTGATAAGCCTCCTTTTCAACTCCTTGAAGATTTCTTTTCATTAATCACTCCAAGCAAACTTTACTCCCTTCCGAGTTAGCTTAGTAAGCGGGTTGTAAAATTGTGAGAAATTTATCAAAAATCGTCGATAATATCCAGATAACCCCAAGAAGCTATGGATATCCATTAACGATGTTGGCCTCGACCATCCCTCTATTGCAGATATCTTGGAGGGATCCATAGATATCTCATTTATTGTGATGATATGGACCAAGAATGAGACCTCCTTTAACCAGAACTCACACTTTCTATACTTTTCATCGAGCTTCTTCTTTTGAAAGGTCTCTAGCACAGTTCTCAGATGCTCCTCATGATCCTCCTTGGTTTTGGAGTATATTATAATATCATCTATAAATAATACCAAAAATTTATCAAGGTAATCTCTAAAGACTCTATTCATCAAGTCCATGAAGATTTCTGGAGCATTAGTGAGTCTGAAAGGCATTACTATGAATTCATAGTGCTCATATCTTGTACAAAAAGTAGTCTTGGGGATATATTCCTTCTTCATCCTTACTTGATAACATCCCAAATGAAAATCTACTTTGGTGAAGTATTGTGCTCCACGCAACAGATCAAACAATTCATAAATTTGTGAGAGAGTATACTTGTTCTTTATCATGATTTTGTTAAGCGCATGATGATTGATGCAAAGGAGCATTGACCCATCATTCTTCTTGACGAAGAGGACTGGTGCACCCCATGGTGAAGCACTTGGGTGTATAAACCCTTTATCTAGATTCTCCTGTATTTGTTTCTTCATATCCTCAAGCTACAAAATATCCATTCTATACAGAGTCTTGGATATTGGTAATTCCATAGGTATAAGATCAATTTATAATTAAACATCTCTTCTAGGAGGAAGACCAAACAATTCCTCGGGAAACACTTTAGAAAATTCCCTCACAATAAGCATGTCTTCAAGGATGGTTGCCTCCTTAGACTGAATCATCTAAGCCAGATACGCATGCTCATAGGGCAGTAATATCCACGCTTGAGATGATGGAGCTAAATAAGATTCATCTTCCTCCTTACACTTGTATAGAATCAGGGGTTGATTCTTCACATGGAGAGTGATTTCCCTATCAAGGAAATTTATGTTGGATCTATATAGAAAAATCCAATCCATGCCATGAATTGCATCAAATTCTACCAGAGGGAGTATGATGTGGTTCGCTGGGAATTTCAATCCACTGATTATGACAGGGGAGGAGTTATATTCATGGGATGCAATGATTTCCCCATTTTCCATACTCACTGACATCTTTACTTCCATGATTTGTGGTGGTGTTGGGATTGTTCTACTAAAATTTCAGGATATAAAAGAATGTGTAGAACTTGAATAAAAAAGTATGTTCACTATTATTGAATGAATAACTAGTGTACTTATCACCACTTCATTTTTGGGGTTCACTTTGACAGTAGTGAAGGAAAAATCTCACCCTTACTGCCTTGGAGGTTGTTGGTTGCCTCCAAAAACCCTTGGATTAGGGCACTGATTTGAAAAATGCCCTGGTTCTTTGTAGTTTAAGCAATGAATAACGCATTGAGAGTCAAAAAGAGTGTTACTCTCCTCTATCACAGCTATAGGTTTTTCTTGTCGGTAGTTAATAGCTAGGTTTCCTTCTCTTCTACACCTAAATCATTTCCTCGCCCCCTTTAGGAAATTTATAGGGTGCTTCTTTCCGCACCTTTGGAAAGCGTGGTACTAGATTTTCTTAGAACCATTGGATTTATCCATCGGGCTGTCTGAATTGAAATCCACCTTATGCTTCTTATCCCCATGATACCCCTGAGGTTTGCTGATATCCATTTCAACCTTGAGGGCACATCAGACAATTTCCTCATAGCTGTCAAAGTTGCAGATCACCAGGGATTTCTATAGGCTAGGTTTCAGCCCACTAAAGAAGCGGTCAACCTTTTATTCGGGGGTAACGACAAAGCCGAAAACACATCGTGCAATCCTTGTGAAGTTTTCCTTGTATGCTCCGATATATTCATCATATTTTTTGTTGAGGGAAAGGAAGTCCCTTTCCATCTTAATCCGGAGGGTGCATGGAAAATATTTATCAAAAAACATCTTCTAGAAATCCTTCCATTACAACACCAAGATCTCCTCCTCAGGTTTCATATTTTTGATCAACTTCCACCATTGATAGAATTTACCCTCTATATGATAATCAGCCAAAAGAACCTTCTCTTGTTCAGAACATTGAAGGATGGAGAAGATCTTTTCAATGGAGTTGATCCATTGTTCGGTGATTGAGGGATCAGATGATCCATTAAAAGTAGGCGACCTTTATCTCATGAAGGTCTCAATAGAAAATTGTTCTTTCTTGGGGGGGGGGGTTGAAAATTTCTCTTGACCCATGTTTCTATTCAATGCTTGAGTTAAATGAGAGAGTATCATGACAAAGTTCTCAATTCCTTCTCCCATCAGATTGGGCATCTCATTAGAATAGTCATCACATTGGTCTTCACATTGGTTGTTAGCCCGAGTCCTCCTATTACTATCCATTGGATAGAATAAAAGGAAAGTTAGGGGTAACACATAAAGGGTAATCCAAAAATATATGACTTATAAATAGATTTTACTTCCATAACTTATGAATCTGTAGGCTTTAATCTACGTTATCCATGATCTACTTTCTATATATTATTAGGGGAATTTTTTTTATTCCCTTAATAATGGTTCATACTAATCTTGTGAATTTACCAATGAATATCCCCCAGGAGTGTCGTAACTAAGAGTGTAGTAAGGCCGATTTTCTTGTACCAGGATACCCCAGGTCAAACTCGAAACTCCTTGTCGGGGTTTTTACCCCTAGGTACATCTGTGCCAGAACTTCCTCTAACTTATCATATCTAGATAGGGGTGTATTTTATTGATAAACCACTTACTCAATACTCACCAAAAATTAGGGATGTTTTTATTATAAATAGTCTTATCCCTAAGGCTTTCAATAGGGTTTTCTAATCCTAATCTAAAAAAATAACTAAACCTTCCCTCTGATACCAACTATAACAACCCTGCTCTTTATTACATACTTAAACATGAATTATTAGATAAAATTCAATTGATAAAACATAAAAGATAGAGGGTTCTAATGTATTTGGGGCTTAGGATCATTACATAACAACTTAAAACATGAAATACAACATCTTTATTGAAAAATTCCTTTACATGACCACTACATTCCCTCGTACTTAGCATTGCATGGGATAACCTGAGGACATGCATAAGAAAAGGGTGAGCTATAAAGCCCAGTAAGGGAATAAACACGGAATAATATGAGGAATATAATACATGTTATACAATAGAAATATCAATGTATCACAAGAGAAATATGAAAATAAAGGCATGATAAAGCATGATAATCATAACATGGAAATGTGGCAACAACACTTAACATGGAATTTAGCATGAGCCAAGGCTCATTGCACATGGAGCATGAGTAAACCCTCAGTGCACATGAAGCATGAGTAAACCCTAATTGGAATTGAATTATCATGATTCAACACTCATTTCACATGACGTATCATGATACTATACTTACCCAATGCATTGGATCACTATCAGGGCGCACCCTTCTTTAACATTTCATTTCATGCATAAGTATGCCACATGGATCATATAACATGGAATAAATCAATATCATAAGTTATTAAATGATTAAGTAATGTGGAATAAATACATGAAAGTACCATTCAATATGTATATGTGCATAAAGGTGAATACCCTTGATAGAGACATGGGTATGGTATTCACTACACAATGATCTTGTCTTGAAAAAATGCAGTGCAATTTTGGCAGCATAACGACGTGACATAAGGATTCATGAAAATGGTTTATGAGATATAAATGGGTGTCTAATAATATTTAAATGAAATGTATAGTAAGGGGGTCATATATATACATGTCCCAATAAACGTAATGGAATTTAGATGCATAATACAAAATAATTACTTGGATGTAAAAGGGGGGAGAGAAATCCCTCACGGAATTTCGACATGGTAACAGGTGTACATGGGAGGAATTAATGAGAGAGAAAGGGGTATCCCATCATCCAAAAATAAATAGGGTAGTATGGGGGAAGTGAATAATCATACCTCAATATTTTAAATTGAAAAAAAGGCATAATAACTTAAAGAAAATTAGACAAGAATGAGAAAGGAAGAAATCCATTACTTGGAAGTGCGATCCCAAAAGCTCAAGAGAGGCTTGAGAGAGGATTATTGGGATCTTGGGGCACCTTGGGAGGATTATATAGAGATTAGGGTAGGGTTTGGTTGAACTCAAAAGTATTTAAGTGAAGAGGAAGTGGGATCTTGGGTGGGTTTATATAGGAAAGGAGAGGGAAATCTTTATTATTTAGGTTTGGGACACCTCACATTAAACTAATAAAAATCACAAACTAGCCCATGGTTTTTGACCATGTTTTTTGCCAAAGGTGATTGGAAAAAAATATTTTATAAGTCCAATGGCCGAAATTCTTAAAATAATAGGGTTTCTTATGGGAGGTGAGTCACACTCTAAAGGAAAACAATTTAAAAAGACAAAATGTGTTATAAGCCTTGAAGGGTCCACTAAAGCTTTGTAAAATAAATCAAACAAACTCAAAAACACATTATTTTAATGGAAAAAAATATATTGGTCGAACATATTTTTATAGTATTTTATTACATAACTATTGGGTCATTATGATGTCATAAAACACATTATATATTTAAATGGTATTTATTTTTTACCCAAAAATCCGACTATCTCAGAAAATTATGAAAAATTCACCATTGGATAATTTTGATTTCCTGATTCCAAAAATAATACTCATTTTATCTAAATAATTTTCTAAATATGTGAATTTTTACTTTTTAAAATAAAAACTGACATTTTTCGAAAATTCATGGATTTTGACAAAAACATCTTTCAAACCTTAATAAAAAATTACAATTGCATTCATAAAATTATATGACAATTTATATTTAATAAAAATTAATTTTAATAATAATAATAATATTTTATTAAAATATTATTTAATTAAAAAATCCATTAATTCAATAAAATAGATTTCTTAGTTGAATATTAACTAAAAATACTATTTGTGCTTTAAAAACTATTTACAAAGTAAAAATAAAAAGAATGTATATTCTATATACAAGAATAATGTACATAGTCATAGTTCTAGGGTCTCATTAAATAACCCCTTATAACACCTGCATAAGACTGAAGGGTAAGGTGTGCGATGGTGGCAGACTCTTGGGGTGGCTCAGATAATATCGCTCGGGTGGTAATCTCTATTAACTTACACTTCTCCTATAATTGGTTCCACTCAAGCTTAATGAGTTCAAGCTTAGCTTGGGCTTGGTCAAGAGCGAAGCCCAATGAAGCCACATCCTTTCTGAGCTATGAAAAATGGTCTTCGTAAGGGGAAAGTCTACTGGATGAGGCCATCGCTTCCTTTTTCTAAGTAAATTGGATTTGTTAAAGCCCTATATTTATACTAATATTGTGATCACTATTCAACAGATATATTAGAAATGGCCACAATTATTAACAGTATTTTAAAATCCAAAACATAAAACCAAATAAGTGCATAAGTTTTACATAGCCATAAGAATACATTTAAATAGACTAAGAGGAATTTTTATTAATAAATTTTTGGGTCGTTACATTAGAACTCTATGATAAGTAATATACAGAGTCCTCTAGAGTGGCTTGACATGTCACTGTTGGGAAGACCTTCACCATTATAATCAATCTCTATTATAAGTTAGAAAAAGTTTTTTGTGGTCACTAAAATTTTCTTCAAGGATGTTTATGAATTATTACTAATATTTTCCAAGAATAAATATGGTGAAACCTTATATATTTGATGGAAAGTATCATGGATAGAATCAATAGTAGGTGTATGAACCAGATCCTAGACTTTCACTATTGGTTTCCCTAAAAAAATTTCTTCTTTTGGGTTCCCATATCTAGATTATCGAGGCTAAAACAACAATCTCAGAATAATCCTAAGTAATTAGAGTTGTGTGACATTGAAAATGAACTTGTTAGGATCTCTCTTAAATGGATTTGAGGTGGTCATTTGGATATTAGAAATATCTTCCTCAACTTCTTCAAGATAAGAAAGGTGAGGAATCTCTAATTCTTGGGAGAGGCTCCCAAAATGGTTTGATGATATATTAAGGGTTTCCTATCCCCTAATGGAAAATTCTTTAGATAAAAACCTTCATGGATTTAGCCCCTCCATTTTAGAACAAGTCATCTCTATGGTTTGAATTATGCCATTATGGAGGAATTCATAGACCATGACATTCACCACTATATGTTTTAGGAATTGATGAAGAGACAATGTCCATTCGTACCTAATAGATGAATTTATTACAACAATGTCAGCCAAAAAAGATTGGGGTTTCACGAGTTAGGGGTTCATTAAAAACCTAGCTACCATGTGATTTCCCTTAGGATGGCTAGAGAGTTTGGTTCTATGCAGTACACTAGTCAAGGATGGAATTTGGTTTCTATGGGGAATTCACAAAAACAATACATGTTACTATACTATAACTAATAGAAATTTATTATCAATAAATATCCCTTTTAATTAAAGTATTTCATAGTAGGTACACCAATTTCTATTTCAGATATTCATTCATCACTTTATCATTTGATTATTTTCTTAGGGAAATTCTCATTAAAATCAAGTGAATGGGTGGTTGACTCATCCCATGGATAAATTTTTTGTCTAGTATAAGACACACTTATATTTTTACTCATATTCATGAAATAATTATTAGTAACAATATTAAAAATCCTGTTTTCAAAAGATATTGATTGACATTAATGAATTATAATTAAATCTACATGATTGAATTATACTATTCTATATTTGATTCAAATCTATAAGTAATCTTGAGTATAAATATACATAATAAGTCACTCTATATTTTAACAAATTCCAAGAAGGTAAAAACTATTATTATAGATAAATTTATCCCATGAAAAGGGGATTCATACATATTCATATTAAGGGAATAAAAAACCACATAGTTTAGTTCCATTTAATAAGGAACATCATTCATTTTAAGGTTTTTTGATGAAGAGTATTAGTGTGCCTCTTAAGGTCACATAGTCAAGACCATTGATAATTATTTATAAAGGATATGAAATATACATTTTCTAAGTAATTCATGTCTATAAGATGTAAATGAATGAGGAAAGTGACCTAATTATGAATATAAAGATTCTAAGGTTTTTAGATTAAGAAAAATTTCTATTTGTGACATTAGCATAAGAGAAAGGATGAAAATAAGATCATTGAATCCACTATGGTTAAATGTTAAATCTTTACCTAGGTGGGTGACCTGGTTGAGTGGTGAACCCAATTTATCACTTAAGTGATGAGTGTGGTCTCACTAGACTAGAGGGACCTGGGAACCATGTTTTTGACCCATCATGGCTATAGATCCCCTTCAAAGTATTCCTTCACCCTAATATATATAAAGACTAGGTAAACGTGGTATTTTACAAGGATTTTATGTATGAAACCCTTGGATGACCCAAGTACATCTCCATTTTCTATCTCTTTGATTTAGGTTTTTATTTGGAAATTGCCAATTGGATTTTTTTCTTCAAAAATTCAGGTTCATAAACTAAGTATTTGAGAAATATAGTATGTGATGTTTATATCTTTTTATTTATGTTGGATGTTAGGGATCATTTTATAGGCAAGTTATTCTATAGAACCTATCCATTATAGTAATAATTAGGGGTGTTTGGCATCACCATAGGGTGTGTGTGTGTGAGTTTGGACTTCAAATTGGGTGCATGCATAAAACACATTTAGGGCCCACATGATGGGTTAAGTTATAGAACATATGGAATTTAAACTAGGAACACATGTAGTATGGATGTAGGGTGTACAACTATATTTAAATAAGGTGTATTCTTAGTTATATCTAGGTAAAATTAAATAAGTTTCTCTTTAGAATTCATATGGTTAACTTGAATTAAAATTTGGTTCCAATAATCTTCAACCCTCAATATAAAAACCAAAATTTTTAAATTTAAATTTAAATAATTTCCATTAAAATATCATCTAATTATACTTTAATTTTATTTCATTTATTTATCTGTAAAATCATATTTGAACTCAAATAAAAATTCTTATAAATCCATGAAAATAACTCTTTCATAGTATCTAAATTAATTTCATGAAGATATAGCTTACCCATATGCAATAATCAACAATCACCTTTTAATTTTACAAGTTCTATGAAAAAATATATCAAATATTAAATGAGATTCTATAATAATTTTACATATTTGTTGATAATTTTCATTTAATCACACATAATCAGATGAAACTCTAGTTTATCATTACATATCCTTTAAAACATATAATTTAATCATACATGGACAACTGGAATTCCATAACTCTACATCTCAACAAGTTTAAACTTTTAAATATTTTTCAAATCTTCATTAAACATATCAAATTATTTCAAAAACATATCCAATCAAATTATTGATATGTGATATTTATAATAAGTGTAATCATATTTTAAATAATTCATTGGTTTCTTTATAAATAATTTGGATCATAAATACTTTTATGAGGATAAAATAATACAAGTTATAGATTATAAAGTGAACATTTTTAGAGAAAATAGTATTACACCTGTATAGATTCTATGGAATCATGGGATGATCTAGAATTAAACCTAAGAGAGAGAATTTGATATGGGGAAGTAATGGAAAGATATTATTATATAGAGTATTACCTAGTAACTTTATTAAGATGAAAATATCTATAGTGGGTAGAATTGTGAACCATTTGGACTTTTAAGTATATTTTATTTTAGGTTTTAGGTTTTTTTGGTTGGGATTTGGAGTTTTTGTAGGAGTATGGAGAGACACATGATTAGGCAAAGAGTTTCCTAGACTGTGTGAGCTAAACATTCATGGAAAAAAATTTCTATTATAAAAATTTCATTAAGGTGCATGGTTTCATTAACTTTGTGAGATAATTATGTGACATGTAATTCTAACCTAGTATTATTAGAATGGTGAGGTTCATGTTCATCCTAACCATGTATACTAGCCTTGCCTTTTGGGGATTATTATGCGAATTTTTATTCAAAACCTAATTTATATCCAAAAACTATCATTTTTACCTTTTATGGTTTGGGTGGTTCATTGGAAATTTTAGGACTATTTTGGTGATCTCTTATATTTTCTATGATGGGTAATGATTGTAGATTATTATTTAGACCTTGGATTTTAGGTAAGACTAAGATTTAGAATCCTTCACTTATAATTTATAGATCTCCCATGAATCTAAATTTGGTGATGTAAAATCCATGAAACTAAATATTTAAGTTAGGGATTTTAATTCATATTATTATATATTTTATGGATTCATCCCTATCATGTGATCCTAGACTAAAAAAATTAGTGATTTTAGAAATTGGTGCATCTATGTTAGTTATGTTGATCCCTTTTATGATATTTACTAATTTCTTATGATTTTTAATTATTTTGATAGATTATGAAATGAAATTTCATGATTTGAGTGAAATCATGATTCTATGAAAAAAATAAAATAATGTACCAATTTGAATCACTACATGGTAACTGGATCATATCACCACATGAACGCAAACATGCCTACCCATATTCCAAAGGCAATTGACTAGTAGTGGGGGTTTATGTTGATAACATATGTAGACTATACCCTTATATTAGAGTAGAAAATAATAGAAAAAATAACAACAATAACATCAAACTAGATGAATCAAAGATATCATACAACATAGAAAATCACCAATAACAAACATATATATCCCATGTTATATAAAAAATGAGTGTAGTACAAGTTATACAATTCATATAGACCCAATCCTGATCCCCTACGAGTGGATCATATACATCAAAACAAAGAATAATAAAAAATAAACAAATCTTGGGAAAACTGCATAACTTAATCTTAGTCCTAACCTAGTACCATCTTCTAAGCTTCAAATTAGCTATCCAAATTATCCATCAATCATAGGCCCCATTCCATTGTCTTTTCCTACAACCATAAAGTATAATCAAGCACCCATGGATACCCAAGTAGGGTGTGAATATATCTTAGTATGCCACCACAAAATATATCCATAGATATATGAAATCTAAATAAATTCCGTGCTTGTTTACCATAATAAATAAATTGTCATCAATTCTCAGGACCAAAAGTTACACCCAGGATCAACCATATACGTTTCATCTAGTTTTTGATTTATCTAAATAAAATAAACATATTACCATCAATGGAGAATAGAACCCCACTCTAGAATCACATCATAACCACATCATGGGGAATGTATCCCAACCCTATAATTATCCCATCATAGTACATCAGGGGGGATTGGTTCCCCACCCTGATCCATCTCACCATAGATAAAAATATGTGGGGAAAGCTCCCCACCCTACTCTAGCTCACCATATACAAACATCAGGGGGAATAGTTCCCCACCATACACTATATCATTATAACCACATCAAGTGGAATGGTGTCCCACCCTAGAATCAACTCATTACATATAATTCAATCCTTTAAACCTTTTATATTTTACATCTAATCAATTTCAAGTCACACTACACTTGGAAACCAAATTATTAGTTCCATTATATCCCAAATGCTACTCAAAAACCGGGTAATGTGGTTTAAATTTATAATAAGATACAACAAATTTTATTAAGTTTTAGGTTAAAATCACATAAGGTTAGTGTGACCACACAACATACACACATGAAAATAATAGAACAATTTAAGGATAGATTAGGGACCATTTACATTAATCATGAGACAAGCTACTCATTTAATACTGACAAATAATTTGAGCTCAAATTATTGGATCAAATATCCTAAAAACCCTAAAATAAGGAAAAAATATTCATTACTGGTGTAATACCACTAAATAATGATAGAAACTGAAGGAAAATCGATGTGTAGTGATAATCATAGATTAATTCATCTTTATATTGAATGACACTTGAATCCAATAAGAATTGAAGGAGATATAACCTTATGTTTATAATAATATTGAGATAAATATTAAAGAATTTTTTATATAGGTAATGAAAATACCCTATTTCCTCTTAAAACATCTTTTAACATCTTTTTAATATTCTAGGAAATTATAGAAAAAAATTATTTTTAAAAAAAATTGATAATCTCTAGAACACTTCTAAAAATTATATCATGTATCACACTATGGGAGCCCGTGTGTAAGACATTTAAAATATTACACATCATATATATTTTTCAAAGTTTCAAGATTCCCCATTTATATGTAATATATATATATATATATATTTCATACAAAAGGAATTTCTCTAAGTAAAAATTTTATATGTAATATTTTACCTCATATGTAAGGTTTTTCCCATGGTAAAAACATATATGTAATATATTAATCCAGCATAAGGTTTTTCCCTTAAGAAAAAAATTCACGCATAACATATTTTTTCTATAACTAATATCCTTATTAATTCATAAGATTTTACCTTTGGGGAAAACCTATACATAATATTTTATTCCTATATATAATATCCTTTTCTAATACATAAGGTTTCCTCATTAGGTGAATTTAAATATATAATATATTCATCCAAACATAATATATTTTTGTTGCTTGAAATTTCATACATAATATATTATATCTTACATAACTTTTCTCCATTAGATGAAAAAATAATATGTAACATTTTTATTCTATGTGATATATATTACTTCATAAGTAATATATTTTACTTATGTGGATCTTGATTCATAACATAATTCTCAATAAATAATTTTTCCCTTAGGAAAAACTGATATATAAAATATTCTACCCCATAAGAAATATATAAACTTAGTTCATGAAATATTACTTCTTACACAATATATTATTTTATTACATAAGGTTTTTTCCTTTAGGGAAAACCTATATGTAAAATAATTTTCTCCACTATGTAATATTTATTTTCTATATATAAGATAATTTTTTATCCTCATTGATATTTGTTAGGTTTTTTATTAAGGAAAATATTCCTGTGTAAGGTTTTATCCTCATAAATATTTTGAAAATTTATAGTATCGTAAAAATACTAAAAATTTATCAAACACTACCCTCTCAATTTCAACACACATAGGGCCTTTCTTAACATTTTAGTTGGTGAAATTTATATGGAACCTATAACCCAAATAATCCTTGAGGTTCGATTCTCAACCAATTCTGAAACCACCAATAGTATGTTTTGATATTTGGAAAAACCATTATTTATTTCACTAAGGAGTTTATTTCAAGTGATTTTGAGGATTACATTTATTATTTCACTTGAATTTTTTCTTTATTTAAATTTTTTATTAAATGATTGTTATATTTATACATATAATTTTTTAAAAAGTTCTTATGTTTACACAAGACAGAATCATTCTTTCTCACATCTATATTGATGCTTACATAAGTTAGAAACTACTTAACTAATGATTATTACATAGAAAAATTTATGTTTACAAAGATAAGAATGATATTTACACATAAGGAACCATGTTTTTGTATTGTAGAATCATGATTACATAGAATTAATTATCCTTAAAAAAGGAATTATTGAACCTTATGAAAATTTGAATTTTTTTTTGTGATCTAGATTCGATGCTTACACTGATGCTTGTGAAGAATGATGCTTATGTAGGAAGAATATTGATTCTTATGAAAATGGGATTTTTGTTTATGAAGTTTAAGATATGGAAATTTATCTAAGAAATTTAACCTTATAAATATTGGAATTAACCTTATGAATACAAAGAAATGACCCTTGGAGAGACTTCAAAATTAAGTGTTTTTTAAGAATTTATAGTTGTCATAGGATCTGGGCGTAGTGGAAGCATCCTTTGAAGATATAACCATATCATAATTCAGTCTTAAATAACATGTAATAATATCTTTATATGATCATGATAACATTTCCAATGAAAAATAATAGATTAATATACGATATTAATATACTAAAACCCTAGGGAGAGGATCTTGATATATAATTTATAATAAATCTATAAGAAGATATAGAATCACATCAACTTGTAAATATGCTTTCATTGATTATTTGATGGGATATAACTTATCATAACATATTTTTAGTGTAGTATTAAAGTGAAGAGTCCCTCTAGAGGTGATCCAAATGTGAACCACAATCTCTGATAAACGCCATATAAATGCCCAGTGCTTTCACAGATGATCCTGATCACTTGTGTTGTCCATGGTTGATCGTTTCAATTATGTTCTTGAAGGATGGAGAACCCTTGGTGTTCTATCAAAGGATTAAGTCATGATGAGAAGATAATTCACTGTAGGGATTGAGAAAGTCTCTCCATGTCCATTTTCCACACCAATATTTAATTAAGAAGGTGATATAACTAGATATTTATTATATATGGATTATGATTGGTAAATCTCACACAAGCCCCCAACCAAATTTATTATTATTAAATGACCTCATGTACAATAATAATAATATTATTATTAATTACTTGAAATTTCAAACACATCATGAATATAAATATATATCATTTATTATTTTTGGATTATTAAACTAGGTCTAATTTCCCTCCTTGACATTTATCGATCCTCGAATAATGACTATATAATTAAATAAATATCACTACATAATTATATGATAAATATAATAAATATTATATTTTACCAACATTTTAAATAATATTTATTATTATTATTATTTAACTAACTTATTATTTTAAATAAATTATTATTAAATCATGGTGATCAACCAAATCTAAATAAATATTGTTTATTCTAACCTATTAAATTCAATGCTTGAATTTAACTAAGATTGTGTATACAGTTAGTGGGTGAACCTCTAGGAATATTTCTCAATAGAGTTAGGAATAATCATTTAAGGTCCAAGGTTAGTGCCTATAAACTTGCCAATATTTCCCTAGAGAAATAAGTTAGTGTCATAATGACATCCAACCACCTATGAATGTTTACCATGTAATATATCCCTTTTATTACAATATCTCAATTCAAGTAGGTTTCATGATAGTTCCATCAATGTATATGCTTTATGTATCTTTATTTGACTTTTTGGAAATGAAATATCCCATATAACACTATATCCATGGATTTATTTAGGAACTTCCATTCCCATCAAAGGGTTTGGGATATTAACTTCCATTAATAGACAAAAGGGACAAATCCTTTCTCACATTATCCATTAATGTTATATCATTCATGATAAACCCAACATATCCTACTTAACCATAAACATATTTCATCATGATTTTTGTGAATACATAAAATTATTTGAGTCATTATATATATTAATTATAATCTTAAAGTCTAAGGAACAGTACCCACATCCATAGATAGAAACATCCAATGACGTATGGAAATGCGATTTTCCTATTGATGGTCATTTTTTATTCTATCTTGAAGATTATCATGAAAGAACACCATAAGAAGGTGTCTTAGTATATTATGATCATACTAACCATAATTTCATTTATTGTCTATGTCACATCATAAAATATCATCTAGACATAGGACAAAATTCATTAATAATGTCCTGAATCTTAAGGTTCTCATTAGAGCGGGGAACTGTTATGACCTTTTTTCATGAAATATATTAAAAGGAAATTATAACATAAAAATATAATGCTGAAGAATAATAAATATTTAAAAATTAAACTTATTTAATTTATAAAAACATGTAATCAAGTATAAAATGAGTTGGTTCTAGGCCACTAACTTTAATAGACTCCCACTTTCACTAGAGCAAACAGAAAACAACTTTCAATCTACTATCTCTCACATGATATTTATGATTCTAATGATATAAACCTTTAATTAAGGGGTATAATACCTTTTCCAATATATAAAATCTTCTCAATACAACTTCACCTCATTGAGAAAAATACCTCAAGATATGAAACTTTCAAATTATACACTTTGTCCTTTGGTGTGACCTTGGATCCTTGGAGAGATCCACCATTGTAGTGTTATATTAGTAAACTATGATAGGGTATTTACTACTAGGTAACAAATCATGATATTAGACAAAGTTTTGAATCCAAACTACTTCCTTGGCTACATCGGAAGATGAAATATACTCATAATAAACTATATAATTGGAAATAACTTGATAATTTGAACTCTTACATCACACAACTCCTCCATTGGGAAAAAAATATCTCTACTGCAACTTCAGATCATTCTGATATATCTAAAAACTTGAATCTATATAACCTATGATGTCCAGTTCTTCATACTATCCATACACTAGAAAAATAACCTTGGTTTACTTTATATACTTAAGGATAGTCTTAACAATAGTCCAATAATGTTCACCTAGAACTTCTTGATATCTTCCTACCATGCAGAAATCATAGTAAATATCAAGCCTCATACATAACATGGAATACATGATGGATCCTATCAAATAAGAGTATGGTATTTTACTCATTCTCTCTCTTTCCTCTTGTGTTTAAGGACAAATTTTCTTAGAAAGATATATACCATGTGACAGTGGATCTAATCCTTTCCTGGATTGTTTCATACTGAATCTATTTAGTATCTTGTCGATGTAAGTATTGTGACTTAGTATTAGTAGCCTCATAGATTTATCACACATGATCTTGATCCCTATAATATAGGCTACTTCATCTATGTCCTTTACAGAGAATCACTTTATCAACCATTACATAACCACTTGTAAAGCTGGGATATTATTTCCAAAATGATAATATGTCATCATTATACACTACTATGAAAAAAACTATACTACCAAAAATATTATTTTAAACAGATGGTTCAAATTTGTTTATAATGAAAGAAAATTCATTTATAGATTTATGAAACCAAATTCTCAATGATTTGGATGCTTACTTTAACCCATAAATGGATCTATATAACTTTCATAGATTTTTTGGAATTTCATGGAGTCACAAACTCTTATAGTTGTGTCATATACACATCCTCTTGAAGGTTCTCATCAAGGAAATGGGCTTTCGAAATCCATTTTCCAAAGTGTCACAATCATAGTAATTTATTATGGAAAGAAAGCTACTGATCACTACTAGAAATGGGACTTTTCCCAACACTTGTATACCAACAGTTCAAAGAACCGCTGGTATATGTTGTCTTTACCAATGGTTTTCATAAACTGTTGGTAAAGACCTTGAACAAGTGACTTTTCCCAACGGTTTTATGAAACTGTTGGGAAAAGTGGGGAAAAAATCACTTTTCCCAACGGTTTGAGGAAACCGTTGGGAAAGATGGGGAAAAATTTAGTTTTCCTAATGGTTTCATAAAAATGTTGGGAAAGATTGAGTTTTCCCAATGGTTTTTTAAAAACCATTGAAAAAAAAGCCCCAAATTCTCCAAATGCATGCAGTGGCCTCCCCACGATTCTAGAACCCTTCCACTGGTCTGCAGAAGCGATTCCTTAGTAGAAGCACTTCCGAATCCCCACCTCTTCCATCGGATTAGCAGCTACCAGGTTAGACTCCTTCCATATTTTATCAAGGATATAGTTCCACCTCTTATAAAGCATATCCTTCTATTCTCAATTATTTCGTTATTCCCAATTTTTAGGGTTTTTTGTAAAATTTTATGATTGTTCCAAAAATTGTGTACTCAAATCCCTATATCGGTGTATGTCCAATTAATGTTTTCATTACACGTTTACATTTATAAGGGCATGGTGTCTCTTTATTGTGTTCTAATTTTGAAGATTCATAGTTTTTTTTAATCTGCTTCAAATATTATAGCTTCATGTATATGAACTAATAAGAAATTGTTTGTAACATTTATTGATATTATTTCATGAAAATCACCCCTTTCATTAAGATCATGCCAAACATGAAGATCTTGTTCATATTAATTTTTGTACACTATGTGTATTACATAACAATTATGTATCATGTTTCTATCAAAAAAAATATATATATATATATAAAATGACACACTGTTCACTTATCCTTTGCACAATAGAACATATGGAGTATCTTCTTGAACTTTGCCAAATAGTATGTGGTCCCTAATTAGTACTTTTTCCTTCTTCATGAAACTAATTCACAGAATGTCAAATTCACAATATTAGTGAATATTAGTTTTTCTAATATAACCATTAATTATTCTGCCTTTGACATCATACATGTGTTATTCAATCACCTTTTTAAAACACAATGACCATTTTCACTGATTTGGGGTTCCTCAAAATGCTTGGGAAAATCAGAAAAATGCATGTATTGAATCATGTTTCTCATATGGTTTCATGGATACAATTTCATCTCGAAAATCATGACTGCGTGGTTCAAATATCATGAGGACCATGACATTATTATTCTTCACAAAAATGAAGTTTTTTTCTACAACTATGTGTTTTTGTTTTCACTTTTGGTTTGGCTGAAATGGGAGCTTTGTGGTCATTAATCATGGTTGTGGGTGGTCATTTAGGATGTAAGATAGTATGACTTCATTTTACTTGATATATCAAATATTATTATTGATTTATGTTCAATTTGATTATCTTTAACAAGTGATGTTATCTAATAAGTTGTTATTTATGGTTGTAATAATGACGATATGGTATAAGGGTTCATATGGTGTGTATAAGGGTTCACATGGTGTGTATAACGGTTGACATGGTATCAGTGAACTCAAGTCATTAATTTAAGCCTTCATTCTCACTATCATGTAATAAATTGAATGATGTAAACCCATCCTCACATGATTTCTTACCTTAGATAGTGTCCAACATATGGAATATGAGATTTTGAATTCATAAGTTAACCGGGATCATATATTCCTTTTCCCCCAAGATGACTGTACTAATATAAATTTAGGGTCAACTAAATATGGTTCTCATTGTACATTGTATATTATGTGTCATTCTTGGCCAATACTCACTTTTATGAGGGTGGGGTGCTTTTCACTACCCATTCTGGCATGTGTAGACAACCATAAAAATGTTAGATAAGTCATAAGTTTAATTCAGTAATGTTGTTATCATTGACATACTTTATTAAGAATTTCAAATTTAAAAATAAATGTTTTTGTCTATACTTAATGAAATTAAATCTTTTTACAGGCCATGAAAAACCTATTAGTGTAGAAGCCTAAAATTTATTCACCCATGGGATGTGCTTGAATTAGGGAAGTAATTGGGTAATGAAAGGTATGGCCATGTGTCAATAATGAGTTATTGAACATGAGTGAATGATTTGGGATGCCTATAACACATGATGGGACCTGAGGCATGTGCCTCTTATACACCTAATGAAAATGAATATAAATAAATTTTAATTTAATTTATGAGTACTTGTTCTTTACATTATTTTAATAGTTCACTACATCGACTAGAAACTTCTTCCTTTATCATTTACTTAAATGTATTTTCTATTAAAGTTCAATCCTATTGAATTGTTTATGACAAAATGACTTATATAAATTCTTTTTACAGAATGGACAGAAGTTGGATGTATGAAACCGATCGGATCTCAAGCGATTTTCAAAACAATTTGGAGAGCTTTATAGATTTTGCATTTCACAATGCTTCAGATAGTGGTTGTATACACTGCCCATTTTCCAATTGTGTTGGTAGACCTTGGTTGAGACGTGAAGAAGTCAGCTACCACATAACAAAAAATGGTTTTCAAGAAAACTACTTTGTGTGGTATCACAATGGGGAGAAAATGAAATCTCAAATTGGTGATGATCGAAATGAAAAGACTGGAATGGAGAATTTTTTAGATGATCGGTTTCCGTTTATTCATCATCATGAAAAAGAAAGGATTTCGACTCAAGAAGACTTCGATATGAGAACAAATGATGCATCTAGTGAAAATGATGATATTGATAGGGTGAAAAAATTTAATGATGCTGCCATGACTCCAGTATATCAACAATGCGATAAAATGAAAAAGCTGGAATTTTTAATCCAATTGTTTCATGGGAAAACTATGTATGGGATTTCTAATACAGCAATCGATTACATTCTTACCCTCTTGAAGGATTTACTTCCAGATGATGCAGATATTCCCTCAAACCACTATATGGCATGGAAGTTAGTTGAGGAACTTGGATTTTCAAGAAACAAAATTCATGCTTGCCAGGAAGATTGTAGTTTATTCTGGGAGGAAACTGCTGAACGAAATGATTGTATAAAATGTGGCACATCCCGCTGGAAGTCAAAATCTGATGGAACACCATTCCGCATTCCACAGAAAGTAATGTGGAACTTTCCATTGATCTCCAGACTCCAGAATCTTTTTATGACTGATGACATATCAATAAAAATGAGATGTCATGATACCAAGAGAAAGAAGACTAATGATGAGTTGGTTTATCCTAAAAATGGATTTTCATGGTAGAGATTTGATGCTCGACATCCTGATTTTGCAGCTGACATGTTTAATGTGAGGCTGGGTCTTTCATGCGACGGTTTTAATCCGTTTGGGAAGATGCTTACTTCGCACATCACATGGCCAGTTTTTATACACATTTATAATCTTCCCCCATGGTTGTGTATGAAAAAACCTTTCACTTTCATGAGTATACTCATATCTGGTCCTTCTGATCCCGGAATTGATATTGATGTCTACATGCAACCTTTAATAAAAGAGCTGAAACTTCTTTGGGATGTGAGTGTGCGCACATACGATGCATGTTCGAAAGACATATTTCAGATGCGTGCTGCACTTATGTGGACGATCAATGATTTTCCGGCTTATGCAATGATGTCTGGATGGAGCACGAAGGAAAAATTGTCATGTCCAGTTTGTATGAAGAATACACAATCTAGAAGACTGAAACATCACTGTAGTTTCAGTTTTATGGGACATCGACAATTCTTGCCAAAGGATCATCCATATAGAATGAATCATTGATGATTTGATAATACCATAGAGACTGATGATCCACCTCAGCGTATGTCTAGAACTGACGTGCTTAATGAATTGAAAGATTTCAGTTTTTCGTTTGGGAAGGGTCAAATGAAATCTGGAAAGAGAAAGAATGTTTCCACTAAAACCTGTTACAATTGGAGGAAGAGGAGTATCTTTTTTGATTTGCCTTATTGGTCAACCAATTTGTTACGTCATTGCTTAGACATAATGCATATTGAAAAGAATATATGCGAAATGTTGCTTTCGGTTCTTCTAAATGTCAAGGGGAATAAAAATGATGATTTACAATCTCGGCGTGACTTGGTGGATTGGGGCATCAGACCAGAATTACATCCTGTGCGTATCAGTGAAAATAAATGGCAACTTCCATGTGCTTCTTATGTGATGAAACCTACGAAAAAAAAAACAATTTCTGGAAGTATTAGAGACTATTAGAGTTCCTGATGGCTATTCAAGCAACATATTTAAACGGGTCAACAGAAGAGAGTTGAAGCTAAAATCTTTGAAGACTCATGATTATCATGTTCTACTGCATGAGTTGCTTCTAATAGAAATCCGTCATCTTTTGTACAATAATGTAAGGGTGGCTGTTATTCGGTTGTGACATTTGTTTAGAGATATTTATTCTAAGAAGTTATCCAAGTCTTTCTTGCAAAAAATGTTGACAGATGCCCCATTAATTTTGTGAGAGTTGGAGAAAATATTTCCTTCATCATTTTTCACATGCATGTTGCATCTGACTATCCATATTCCCACTAAAATACTTCTCGGAGGACCTGTTTCTTTTCGTTGGATGTATCCAACTAAAAGAAATATGTTCACATTAAAGTCTTATGTATGAAACAAAAATCATCCCGAAGGTTCTATCGTGAACGGTTACTTGGCTCAAGAATGTATGAATTTCTGCTCGATGTATTTGTCTGATCTTACTACAAGATTGAACAGACCAATGGGAAATGAAGAAGAACAGTATGAGAAAATTGAACCCATTTTTCCATCACTTCCTCAAACAGAAGGAATTCCTGGATCATATACATTGAAGACATTAAGCCATGAAGAGCGGGAGATGGCACATCGCACAGTTTTGTTCAACTGTGATTTGTTCGATGACTATATCAGGTAACTAAATTGATTATGTATATCTTACATATATATATGTTAAACTATTCATATTTTTTATCTACAGAGAACATAAAACAATGATAAATAGGAAGCATCGTTCTTTATCTTTGAGAAAGAGAGAGAGTTTGCATAGCAAAGAGTTTTCTTCTTGGTTAAAATTGAAGGTATAAAAAAATTAATGTTTAAAATAATTATATCAATATTTAATTAAGTTTAATAGTCATTTATATTGTAGGTATTGAGTTTGTCTGCTGACTCTATCTCCGAGGAAATAAGAGCTTTGGCTTTTGGTCCTAATATCGTGGTTCGTGACTGTAAATCAATTGTTATCAATGGGTTTAAATTTATTGTCATTGAACGAGAAAAGAAAATGAGAACACAACATGATGGTGTTATGGTTACTGCCACAACATATTGTTATGACAGTGCATCATATAGTAGACCGTGATTTGAAAATGTGGGTTATTATGGAGTTGTTGAGAAAATAATAATATTGGATTATTACTCTCATGGACGAGTCACAATGATGAAATGCTATTGGTTTGATTCGATTATGAGACATGGCACATTTATTGATGATTTTGGATTTCGAGTAATTAATATGACTCGCACTCTTGCTACCGAAGAACCATATGTGTTGACATCAATGGCTAAACAAGTTTTTTATGTCAAAGACCAACTTCGACCTGAATTTGGTGTCATAGTTGAAGTAATTCCAAGACATATTTTTGTTGATGGTGATGATGGAATTGACACTGTCCCTAGTGCCATTGGAACCAATCCATTTATTTCTTTTGATGACTCAAATATCTCAATTATCAGAGTTGATTGTGAACCTGAAGTTGTGGTTGAAAATATATAGAATCATTCATCCATGTTCTCAATTCTTTTGGTTTATCTCGAGTTGGGTTGTTAAGGTTGGTAATATTCAAATTGATTTAGTATTGATCACAAATATGTTTTAGCTGACTTGACTGTTATGTGAATTTTCAATGTTTATTGGTTGCAGTTTTATTTGAATTGCGTTTTCTAATTTGGAATTGAACTGTATTCAAACATAGTCAAACAATATTTCTAACTTGGTGAACATTACAACTTGTATGATTTATTAAATCCATTCAAGATCTGCTAAAACAATTGATAGATGAATTGACCGTTATGTGAATATTCAATGTTTATTGGTTGCAGTTTTATTTGAATTGCATTTTCTAATTTGAAATTGAACTTTATTCAAACATAGTCAAACAATATTTCTAACTTGGAGAAAATTACAACTTGTATGATTTATTAAATCTATTCAAGCTCTTCTAAAACAATTGATAGATGACTTGACCATTATGTGAATTTTCAATGTTTATTGGTTGCAGTTTTATTTGAATTTCATTTTATAATTTGGAATTGAACTGTATTCAAACATAGTCAAACAATATTTCTAACTTGGTGAACATTACAACTTGTATGATTTATTAAATCAATTCAAGCTCTTCTAAAACAATTGATAGATAAATTACCAATGAATCCCCTTATTCCCTCATATATTTAGTTTTTTGGGTTACACATTAGTTTTCTTTTTCTGATTAATTATATATTTGTTTTCAAAAGCAGGAAATGAAGCCAACTGAAGAGAGACGAAGGAAAAAAATGATGGAGAACAATCATCGAATGATGGAGTTATGAATTCCATCATTAGTTCCTGTAGTGAGTACTTTATTTCAAATTGATATATTTAAAGAATATACAATGTCATGTGATTAATTTTTTTGTAAACATTTTTGTAGGATCCACCTATACGTCGACAGTTATTCGACGAGGAGCCTAGTACTAGTCCTAGTACTCAGGCCGGTGGTACGAGGAGGGTTCGTACCAAAGGTGGACGAGCAGCTGTGCGTACCCGACTAGACCCTGTCCCTCCCACTGACATGTCATCCTTCCCACATTCTGATCTCGGTGTGTCGTTAGGGACACATAGGATATTTTGACCTCCCATGTTTTCGCTACCTTCTGCATCTTCTGGCCCATCATTTTCACATCCCATGATGATTCCCACTCCCCAGTCAGCATCCAGTCAGACAGCTATCCCATCTTCTCTTCCTTCTACTTCTGTCTCTCCGAGCTTCTATATTCCATCGTCTTCGACTCCTATTCCACCACAGGGTGTTCCATCATTTTCTGTGGATCCAGCGACGCTCAGCGATCAGACCGGCATAGGTATATTTATAGAACCCTAACAAATTTTTATAGTAATATTTATTTTAATTATAACATGTTTTGATAAAATATTTGTTTTTCTTTCATGACAGATACATCTACTGACAGGAGGCGTGGGCGGGGGCGTACATGCATGCGTTCGGTGTGGAACCGCCGCACACATGTTATGGTAGATTATTATGAAGACAACCAAATGGTTGAGAAAACATGGCAGCAATGTCAGAGTTTTTTGGCGATGCTTTCCAAATACTACGACATCATTCCCGTCAACCCGCTATCGTGGAGACATTTTCCACATGAGGTCAAGGATAGAGCTTGGGTAGAGATATGGGTAAAAAAATCTGTTCTATTTAATGCCATGAATTATTTTTGTATTTATATGAATTAATATTTTGATTTCAGGTTTGATTTAATTTTCCTGATGGTGAGGGTGCATGATCGGAACGTCTAAAGGATTTAGGCGAGCTTTGGAGATCCTACAAGAATGAGTTGTATATTGGCTAGGTTTCTAGAGTTGGAACTGAGTTAGAGGTGGTACCAGTGGTGGATGATTATCCTATAGAGCAGTATTGTCAGATGATTACTCATTGGACGAGTACCCATTTTAAGGTATTAATAACATTTGAGGTATTTAAATAATAAATTTCATGTTTTTCATTAATAATATCTATTGCATTTTCGAATTTTATTTAGGAATCATCTGGAAAAAATAAAAAAAACATTGATACAAAAAAATACCTCCACACACTGGGACGCACTACGATGCCTGATCATGATAGGAAGCAGATATGACAATTGTTTATAAGTTTTCTTTACGACTTACACTTTATTTTGTTTCCTCAATTATTTAATAGTTTGCTAAAGTTTTCATATAACTTTAGTTTTCAATGTCATTGTAGAGGAAAATACAAAATATTGAAGGACGTGTGCCTAGAGCAAAACTGTTTTGCTCGAGTAGATGGAAAAAGGATGGAAGTGCCGTCAATGAAGTGACTCAGCAGCAGATTGTAAGTTTTAATCTGTTGAATTTATATTTTAATATCTATTTTTTAACTTAATGATATATTTATATTTGTAACAAGCTGCTTTAGAGGCCCTCGATGCCCAAGAACCAGACAATTTTGGGCCAAAAGATCACTTACATCAAGTGTTGGGAGATGAGCATTATGGCAGAGTATGCTGCCAACCTAGGATAGCCCCGAAGAGGTATTGGCCCTCCTCAGGTATGAGCTATAGTGCCACCAAGCTGCATCAAGTTAGGGCACAGGAAGAACAGGCTGAGAAAAGGGCCACAGAGATGGCATAACAGTCTACTAGGGCAAACAGTGTGTTTATGAAATTTATTGAAGTTCTACATCCAACAATTCCAGCAGAGGCCAACCCAGCTTTTGATGAGTATATGTCGCCGATACGTTCTATATATGGTGCACCAGGTGGAAATTCTAGTGGTGGTCAGGACGATGTCTATCTTGACGATGATGATGGAGAGGAGTCTGATGCGGAAGAGGAGGGAGAGGAGGAGGGCGAGGCGGGTGACGAGGGCGAGGAGGAGGGTGAGGGTGAGGAGGAGGGCGAGGGCGAGGAGGGCGAGGGAGATGATGGGGACGAGGATGAGGGTGATGATGATGGTGATGGTGATGTGGGACAAGTTGATCCATTATATTTTTGACTGATATTACTGAGATTTGATATTTAATATATTCTAGTTGTTGGTTTTATCTAGACTCGTAGTATAGTATTGGAGTTGAGTTATTTTTATATATTATCTATTTTTATGGATGTTGTTGTCTTTTAGTGGTTGTTTGTTTGGGAACCCCCCTCCTTCCTGGACCCTAGAAAACACCCCACCCTCCTCCCTGGACCCCGGACAGCCCCACCAGACAGCCCCCCAGATAGCCCCCCATACAGCCCCCCACCCTCTTCCTTGGACCCCAGACAACCTCCCTAACACCCCCCGGACAGCCCCCGGACAGCCCCCCGGACATCCCCCCTGGACAGCCCCCCCACCCTCCTCCCTGGACCCCAGACAGACCCCCGGGCTGCCCCCTAGAAATCCCCCCGGACAGCCCCCCACCGTCTTCCTTAGACCCCGGACAACCCCCCGAACACCCCCGGACAGCCCCCGGACAACCCCCCGAACAGACCCCAGACAGCCCCCACCCTCCTCCCTATACCCCGGACAACCCCTCGGACAGCCCCCCAGACAGACCCCCTTCCTTGGACCCCAGACAACCCCCCAAACACCCCCGGACAGCCCCCAGACAGCCCCCCAAACAGCCCCTCGTACAACCCACCCACCATCCTCTCTGGACCCCAGACAGCCCCCCAGACAGCCCCCCAGACAGCCCCCACCCTCCTCCTTGGACCCCAGACAACCCCCCGAACACCCCCCGGACAGCCCCCCGCACATCCCCCCCACCCTCCTTGATTTCATTTAATACTAGAAAATCTATAATATATATTTTATTTATTTTCATCATGATAATCAATGTAAATCACATTTACACATATAATCAATATCATAGATTCTTGGTATGTTATAAAAGAGATGTATTCATTAGGCATGACATTGTTAGCTCCAAAATGTTTAATACCATGACAAACTAAAATCTAATCCATACTAATAATGATATAAAAATATTTTATATAAATGTCCACAAGATTTTAAGTAAATACCATTCCACTAATAGACACATGAGGATTCTCATAAAATGAACAACATTTTAAGTACATACGGAAAACCGACCAAACGTATTTGGTTTCCATTGAAACTTTAGGATAATGATCCATGGGTCATATGTGACGTGTACGAATCAACCCCACCTCAATCCGAGGCGCGGTGTGGCCGCCACCACTCAAAGTGTCTGCCTTTTGTTTCAAAAGGACGCCATTTTAATTGATAAACATCAAATGGCATATGGAAAACTGACCAAACGCATTTGGATTGTGTCGATACTTTAGAACAACGATCCATGGGTCATATGTGACATGTAAGAGTCAACCCCGCCTCAATCTGAGGCGTGGTGTGTCCACCACCACTCAAAGTGTCTGTCTTTTGTTTCAAAAGGACGTCATTTTAAGTGAAAAACATCAACTGGCATAAGGAAAACTGACCAAATGGATTCGTATTGTGTCGATACTTTAGAAAAACGAACCATGGGTCATATTTGATGTGTAAGAGTCAACCCCGCCTTAATCTGAGGCACGGTGTGGCCGGAATCACTCTAAGTGGCTCTCTTTTGCTTAAAATGGACAACATTTTAAGTATATACGGAAAACCAACTAAATGAATTCGGATTCCGTTGAAACTTTAGGAGAACGATTCAGGGTTCATATGTGACATTTACGAATCAACCCCACCTCAATCTGAGATGCGGTGTGGCCGGGACCACTCAAAGTGTCTGCCTTTTGTTTCAAAAGGACGTCATTTTAATTGAAAAACATCAACTGGTATACGGAAAACCAACCAAACGCATTCGGATTGTGTCGATACTTTAGCACAATTATCCATGGGTCATATGTGACATGTAAGAGTCAACCCCGCCTTAATATGAGGAATGGTGTAGCCGCCACCACTCAAAGTGTCTATCTTTTGTTTAAAATGGACAACATTTTAAGTACATATGGAAAACCGACCAAACACATTCGGTTTTTGTTGAAACTTTAGGATAACGATTCATGGGTCATATGTGACGTGTACGAATCAACTCCGCCTCAATCTGAGATGCGGTGTGGCCGGAACCAGTCAAAGTGTCTGTCTTCTGTTTCAAAAGGACGTCATTTTAATTGAAAAACATCAACTGTATAACATCCCGTCTTTTTATAACATAACTTTTCATTCCATTACACGGAACTGAGGATCTTTAAGGTTTAGTGTCTTGGAAACAAGGAACATAAAACATGAAACAAAAAAACATTCTTCTTAAACACTTGAAAGGCTTCTACTCATGTTCACCCTAGGCTCATTACTGCATCTCATAACCTGGGGACATACATCAAAAGGAAGGGTGAGCAGAAGGCCCAGCAAGGGAAACAAGTGAAACATTTTACATATGAACTTGAGATACATCAATAAAGTCATGAAAAGAACTTTAATGCATGAAAATGAAATCATGAGGCATATCATAATAAAAATAAAACTTTTTCATAACTTGAAGATGTGGCTACATCATTTAACATAGACAATCATGAACATATCACCATGGTCCATCCCCAAGGTGTAATTTTAAAATTACCAAGGTTATTCACCAAGGTATCGTGAAAATTGTAATCTCTAGTGGTTACATCATTACCCAATGCATTGGAGCGCTATCAGGGCGCACCCTTAAATTTTCCTTTATTATCATGTGAGCCACATATATCATCATCAAAAATTTCATAAATAACCCATATAGCATAAAGTAAATGGGTTTCATTTCATAATCATAACTTTTTTTAAAAACTGCTTTAAAGACATGATCTTTATATCACTTTAAAACCCACAGAAAAGGAAGGTGGGTCTCATGTATGTAAATCCCAGAATTTAAAATAGAACATTTTGGTATATATGTGAATACCCCTTTAGAAGAAATAGCTTTGAGTATTCAATTAATAAAATAAAAGGACTTTAGAAAAAGAGATAGACATTTTTAGACAGAAATTCTGCAGCATAACAGCAATGTTCCGAGGTTTTAGAAGACATTAAAAGAGAGGTAAAATGGTTCAAAAATTCATAAATGACCCATAAAATAGTACATGGACAGAATAAGAAGGATACATGATCATGGTAATGATATTTCAAGGACATACCATTTGAAATGAAAAACATGTAAGGAAGAAAAAAAATTAGATTTCTCTTATGAAAGTTCGGCAGCCTAACGGCGTTACTTAAACCTCAACAAAAAATGATTTGAAAAGATCAAATAGGATCTCTCATCATTTGAACATAAGAGTTCAGTATGATAGATATATAGATAATTCCCCAACATAACAAAAAGGAACTTGAAAGAATTGACATGAAAGTAGAACTTCAAAACGAGAAGGGTGAAGAACCACTTAAAAATTCGGCAGCCTAACGGCGCCACTTAAAACATCAAAATACTGAATTGAAGAGATCAAATGGGGTATCTCATCATATGAACATAAGAGTACAGTATGATATATATAGAGATCATACCCCAATATAACAAAAAGGAACTTGAAATAATTGACATGAAAGTAGAACTTCAAAACGAGAAGGGTGAAGAACCACTTAAAAATTCGGCAGCCTAACGACGCCACTTAAAACATCAAAATACTGAATTGAAGAGATCAAATGGGGTCTATCATCATATTAACATAAGAGTACAGTATGATATATATAGAGATCATACCCCAATATAACAAAAAGGAACTTGAAATAATTGACATGAAATTAGAACTTCAAAATGAGAAGGGTGAAGAACCACTTAAAAATTCGGCAGCCTAACGACGCCACTTAACACATCAAAATACTGAATTGAAGAGATCAAATGGGGTCTCTCATAATATGAACATAATATTACAGTATGATATATATAGAGATCATACCCCAATATAACAAAAAGGAACATGAAAGACTTGAATGAAAATAGAACTTGAAAACGAGGAAGGTGAAAGAATCCCTTAAAAATTCGGCAGCCTAACGACGCCACTTAAACATTCTTAAAATGAATTGATGAGAGCAAGGGGGGGGGGGGGGTATCTCATCATATGAACATGAAATAGGCAGTAGGATGAATATAAAAGAACATCCTCCAACATAAGAATATGGAGTATAAAAGAAAATACATAAAAGAGATTACTTGAAAAGAAAGAGAGAGGTCGGATCCCTTACCTTAAAATGTAACTCTTAAAACTCAAAGGTTGGGACCTTGAGGGCTTGGGGCACCTTGGGAGGACTCCTTGGGAGGTAATGAGACCAGAAATTCGTTGGGAATGAGTGGGGAGTCGAATGGATGAGAGGAGGGCTTGGTATTTATAGGGAAAGTGAGGGGACAAGGCATTAATGGCCAAGGGACACCTCACATGTGCTTTTCTCAAACCCATGTGCTCTCCCTTGTCATTTATCATGGATTTAGGCCACATGGGCCCCCCAAAACAATAATTCATCACCCTTGGCCGGCCAACCCTCAAAAGATCTCATGACATCATCATGACACTGTTATGATGTCATTAAACATACCGAAACCCTAAAACTGTATTTTTACTATTCACTGAAAATTCAACTTTCTCAGAAAAATCCCAAAATTTCACATTAACCAAATATCAATGCTCTGATTTCAAAAATGAAATCCATTTTATAAAAATAATTTTCTAAATATTTTTAATTTAATTTTTAAATAAAAACACTATTCATCGAAAATTCATTTTTTTTCAGAAAAAACCCCAAAAATTACCATAACATAATATCGATGCTCTGAGTTCAAAAATAAAGTCATTTTTATAAAAATAATTTTGTAATTATTTTTAATTAAATTTTTAATTAAAAAATACTATTCACCCGAAAAAACTAATACTTGAATAATAATTAATGAAACCGTTATTTAACTATTTTATTGAATCACATTACTTAATCAAGGTGCCTAGATTATTTTAAAACTTTCTTTAAGTGAGATTACTAATCCATTTGGTCATATTACTAATCCTAATCATAAAATCACTATTCATAATTTACTATTCATCAAAAATCAAGTTGATCTTATTAGACTCTAAATTTAGTACTGAACATAATTGCAGAAGACCATTTTTTGAAAATCATTACACATTTTTAATTATTTAGGGTTTACATAAACATATTTAAAATATCCTTTTTCTAAAATTCATCAAAAATATGCATACTATATTTATCCGGTCATTTCAAAATTCATAAACTTCATCATAAGAAGAAATCCCAATTTTTATTTAAAACAAGGATTACACAAGGTAGTTACGGTCTCGTTACATAACCCCTTATAATACCAGCATAGGACCTAAGAGTAAGGTGTTCTAGGGTGATAGAAGCTTGGGGCGGCTCAGTCAACATTGCCCGAGTAGTAATTTCTATCAGTTTGAACTTCTCACGAAGGCAATTTCGTTCCAGCTTCACATGATGAAGTTCGGCTTGGATTTGATCCAGAGAAAAGCCCAGTGGTGCTACCTCCTTCCCAAGCTCTGTTAGATGGGCTTCGATCGGTCCAAGACTACTAGGTGAGGCCATCGAATCTTCTTTCTATAATAATTAACCAAGATTACTTATATTTAGAGACAATAATCAAAACATTTTGTTCACAGCGGTCATGTTGACCGATGGTTATATAATAGTCAAATCCCACTGATCTCATTTTAATTATAATCATGTTTATCAAATAAAACATTTTTGTTGAGTATAACAATAACACATAAAATTAGGAAACAAAATTTATTTAAAAATTTCGGGTCGTTACAATCTTCCCCCCTTAAGAAATTGCGTCCTCGCAATTTTAAAATTGGGTTTTGAAATTTCATTGAAAGTCCCACATTGGAAAAGGAGTCAGTAAAACTATTACTTTAAAATAAAGAAAGGGAAGTACAAAGGTCACCCGAGTTAACCCACACTAGGGTTCCATGTAGGAAAACATGGACATGGAGGAGAAAACAAAGGGTCAAGTTCTGAGGGAGAGTGATAGAGAACATGATTAGGAGAAAGTTAACCATGAGAAAATCCCAAACTTATGATGTGTGTAAACGGTCTTTGATTACCTAGTAGGAAACGTAAACCAACAACATTTTTGTTTTACGTTTCTTTTCATAATTTTGAGGATTTCATTTACTACATAGAACAAAAACATAAGAAAAAATACCTACCTTCAAGTAGAGTTTAATCCTTTAACAAGTCCCTACCAACACTAATCTTTTCTACAAATGATGAGAATTCAAAAACACTTGGTCTCATAAAAGCACAAGAATCATCTTCTATAGAATCACATAATCTACAAAAGATTAACTATCTATTTCTTCTATCTTTAAAAATTATCCCAAAAACAGAAAGGTTAAGGTAAAACAACTCTTCAAAAAGAAAGAATCCCATAGGAATGGAAACTACTTTTAAATCATCAAAGTTCCATGGTACTACCCAAAGTTCATCATAGACCATTCCATAAATAACGGTCCTTAAAATTCCTCAAAACAAACCAAACTAAGATTGAAACCCAAATACAATAAGGATTTGATAACATAGTCTTCCAAAACAACTTCATTGTTCATCTCCAGACAACATCAACCACTCCTAACATCTTATAAAAAAGTAGCTAACCTAAACATATTTTACCCAAGATAGGTTAGTCATTCCCATAAGTAACCTAAATTACTATAAGTTCACCTTAAATTCATCGATTCTTCAAAATATAAGTCAACCTTACTCCTCAATGAAAATACCGTAGTAATCTATTTACCTCGATCAAATATGGTTCCCAAAATAATGAACGTCTTCCAAAATAATAATCATATTTTAATCCCCTAATCATCCCTGTCATATTAATACGAAAATCATCGCATTTCCTATCACATTGGTTGTTGGAACATGTTCTTCCATTTCCCACCATTAACTATGAAGAGAAAGCATAATTAGGGGCTTAAGTACTTAGCTAATAATCATGAAAAGGAACTGAAAGCATATAAGGATAACTTGTATATGAAAGGTATACCCTAACTTGTGATCTCCTAGGTTCCCATCTAGGTTATGAATGATAATATATTCTTATGTGAACCTTTATTTTATTTTATCTTTGTTCCTTTAACAATGGTTCATACCAAGCTTATGAATTTACCAAAGCATATCCCCCGGGAGTGTCGTAACCAAGAGTGCAGCAAGGCCCGTTGTCGTGTACCAGTTCCCGTTCGAGTCTAGCTCAAAGCGGTGTTTTCGGGTTTTAACCCTATGTACATCTGTGCCAGAGCCACCTCTACCTGCTCGTATCCAGACAGGGATGTATTTGCTTGGCAACCCCTTACTCAATACTCACCAAAATACCAGTAAGATTTCCTATATTAAACTTTTCTATAGGGTTCCTCCTAGAGTTTTCATATCCTAATTTCCACAAATAACTAAACCATCCTTTGATACCAACTATAACATCCCGTCTTTTTATAACATAACTTTTCATTCCATTACACGGAACTGAGGATCTTTAAGGTTTAGTGTCTTGGAAACAAGGAACATAAAACATGAAACAAAAAAAACATTCTTCTTAAACACTTGAAAGGCTTCTCCTCATGTTCACCCTAGGCTCATTACTGCATCTCATAACCTGGGGACATACATCAAAAGGAAGGGTGAGCAGAAGGCCTAGCAAGGGAAACAAGTGAAACATTTTACATATGAACTTGAGATACATCAATAAATTCATGAAAAGAACTTTAATGCATGAAAATGAAATCATGAGGCATATCATAATAAAAATAAAACTTTTTCATAACTTGAAGATGTGGCTACATCATTTAACATAGACAATCATGAACATATCACCATGGTCCATCCCCAAGGTGTCATTTTAAAATTACCAAGGTTATTCACCAAGGTATCGTGAAAATTGTAATCTCTAGTGGTTACATCATTACCCAATGCATTGGAGCGCTATCAGGGCGCACCCTTAAATTTGCCTTTATTATCATGTGAGCCACATATATCATCATCAAAAATTTCATAAATAACCCATATAGCATAAAGTAAATGGGTTTCATTTCATAATCATAACTTTTTTTAAAAACTGCTTTAAAGACATGATCTTTATATCACTTTAAAACCCACAGAAAAGGAAGGTGGGTCTCATGTATGTAAATCCCAGAATTTAAAATAGAACATTTTGGTATATATGTGAATACCCCTTTAGAATAAAGAGCTTTGATTATTCACTTAATAAAATAAAAGGACTTTAGAAAAAGAGATAGACATTTTGAGACAGAAATTCTGCAGCATAACGGCAATGTTCCGAGGTTTTAGAAGACATTAAAAGAGAGGTAAAATGGTTAAAAAATTCATAAATGACACATAAAATAGTACATGGACAGAATAAGAAGTATACATGATCATGGTAATGAGATTTCAAGGACATACCATTTGAAATGAAAAACATGGAAGGAAGAAAAAAAATTAGATTTCTCTTATGAAAGTTCGGCAGCCTAACGGCGTTACTTAAACCTCAACAAAAAATGATTTGAAAAGATCAAATAGGATCTCTCATAATTTGAACATAAGAGTTCAGTATGATAGATATAGAGATAATTCCCCAACATAACAAAAAGGAACTTGAAAGAATTGACATGAAAGTAGAACTTCAAAACGAGAAGGGTGAAGAACCACTTAAAAATTCGGCAGCCTAACGGCGCCACTTAAAACATCAAAATACTGAATTGAAGAGATCAAATGTGGTCTCTCATCATATGAACATAAGATTACAGTATGATATATATAGAGATCATACCACAATATAACAAAAAGGAACTTGAAATAATTGACATGAAAGTAGAACTTCAAAACGAGAAGGGTGAAGAACCACTTAAAAATTCGGCAGCCTAACGGCGCCACTTAAAACATCAAAATACTGAATTGAAGAGATCAAATGGGGTCTCTCATCATATTAACATAAGAGTCCAGTATGATATATATAGAGATCATACCCCAATATAACAAAAAGGAACTTGAAATAATTGACATGAAAGTAGAACTTCAAAATGAGAAGGGTGAAGAACCACTTAAAAATTCGGCAGCCTAACGGCGCCACTTAAAACATCAAAATACTGAATTGAAGAGATCAAATGGGGTCTCTAATCATATGAACATAAGAGTCCAGTATGATATATATAGAGATCATACCCCAATATAACAAAAAGGAACATGAAAGACTTGAATGAAAATAGAACTTGAAAACGAGGAAGGTGAAAGAATCCCTTAAAAATTCGGCAGCCTAACGGCGCCACTTAAACATTCTTAAAATGAATTGATGAGAGAAAGGGGGGGGGGGTCTCTCATCATATGAACATGAAATAGGCAGTAGGATGAATATAAAAGAACATCCTCCAACATAAGAATATGGAGTATAAAAGAAAAGACATAAAAGAGATTACTTAAAAAGAAAGAGAGAGGTCGGATCCCTTACCTTAAAATGTAACTCTTAAACCTCAAAGGTTGGGACCTTGAGGGCTTGGGGCACCTTGGGAGGACTCCTTGGGAGGTAATGATACCAGAAATTCGTTGGGAATGAGTGGGGAGTCGAATGGATGAGAGGAGGGATTGGTATTTATAGGGAAAGTGAGGGGACAAGGCATTAATGGCCAAGGGACACCTCACATGTGCTTTTCTCAAACCCATGTGCTCTCCCTTGTCATTTATCATGGAGTTAGGCCACATGGGGCCCCCAAAACAATAATTCATCACCCTTGGCCGGCCAACCCTAAAAAGATCTCATGACATCATCATGACACCGTTATGATGTCATTAAACATACCGAAACCCTAAAACTGTATTTTTACTATTCACTGAAAATTCAACTTTCTCAGAAAAATCCCAAAATTTCACATTAACCAAATATCAATGCTCTGATTTCAAAAATGAAATCCATTTTATAAAAATAATTTTCTAAATATTTTTAATTTAATTTTTAAATAAAAACACTATTCATCGAAAATTCATTTTTTTCAGAAAAAACCCCAAAAATTACCATAACATAATATCGATGCTCTGAGTTCAAAAATAAAGTCATTTTTATAAAAATAATTTTGTAATTATTTTTAATTAAAATTTTAATTAAAAAATACTATTCACCCGAAAAAACTAATACTTGAATAATAATTAATGAAACCGTTATTTAACTATTTTATTGAATCACATTACTTAATCAAGGTGCCTAGATTATTTTAAAACTTTCTTTAAGTGAGATTACTAATCCATTTGGTCATATTACTAATCCTAATCATAAAATCACTATTCATAATTTACTATTCATCAAAAATCAAGTTGATCTTATTAGACTCTAAATTTAGTACTGAACATAATTGCAGAAGACCATTTTTTGAAAATCATTACACATTTTTAATTATTTAGGGTTTACATAAACATATTTAAAATATCCTTTTTCTAAAATTCATCAAAAATATGCATACTATATTTATCCGGTCATTTCAAAATTCATAAACTTCATCATAAGAAGAAATCCCAATTTTTATTTAAAACAAGGATTACACAAGGTAGTTACGGTCTCGTTACATAACCCCTTATAATACCAGCATAGGACCTAAGAGTAAGGTGTTCTAGGGTGATAGAAGCTTGGGGCGGCTCAGTCAACATTGCCCGAGTAGTAATTTCTATCAGTTTGAACTTCTCACGAAGGCGATTTCGTTCCAGCTTCACATGATGAAGTTCGGCTTGGATTTGATCCAGAGAAAAGCCCAGTGGTGCTACCTCCTTCCCAAGCTCTGTTAGATGGGCTTCGATCGGTCCAAGACTACTAGGTGAGGCCATCAAATCTTCTTTCTATAATAATTAACCAAGATTACTTATATTTAGAGACAATAATCAAAACATTTTGTTCACAGCGGTCATATTGACCGATGGTTATATAATAGTCAAATCCCACTGATCTCATTTTAATTATAATCATGTTTATCAAATAAAACATTTTTGTTGAGTATAACAATAACACATAAAATTAGGAAACAAAATTTATTTAAAAATTTCGGGTCATTACAAACTGGCATACGGAAAACCGATCAAACGCATTCAGATTGTGTCTATACATTAGAAAAACTATCCATGGGTTATATGTGACGTGTACGATTAAACCCCGTCTCAATACGAGGTGCGGTGTGGCCTCCACCACTCAAAATTTCTGCCTTTTATTTCAAAAGGACGTCATTTCAATTGAAAAACTTCAACTGGCGTACGGAAAACCGACAAACGCATTCGGATTGTGTTGATACTTTAGAAAAACGATCCATGGGTCATATGTGACGTGTACGAGTCAACCCCGCCTTAATCCGAGGAGCGGTGTGGCTGCCACCACTCAAAGTGTCTGTCTTTTGTTTCAAAAGGACGTCATTTTAAGTGAAAAATATCAACTGGCATACGGAAAAGAGACCAAACGCATTCGGATTGTGTCGATAATTTAGTACAATGATATATAGGTCATATGTGATGTGTACGAGTCAACCCCGCCTTAATCTGAGGCACGGTGTGGCCGGAATCACTCTAAATGTCTCTCTTTTGTTTAAAATGGACAACATTTTAAGTACATACCGAAAACTGACCAAACACATTTGGTTTCCGTTGAAACTTTAGGAGAACGATTCATGGGTCATATGTGACGTGTACGAATCAACCCCGCATCAATCTGAGATGCGGTGTGTCCGACACCACTCAAAGTGTCTGCCTTTTGTTTCAAAAGGACGTCATTTTAATTGAAAAACATCAAATGGAATACGGAAAACTGACCAAACGCATTTGGATTGTGTCGATAATTTATAACAACAATCAATGGGTCATATGTAACGTGTACGTGTTAACCCCGCCTCAATACGAGGTGCGGTGTGGCTGCCACCACTCAATGTGTCTGTCTTTTGTTTCAAAAGAACGTCATTTTAAGTGAAAAACATCAACTGGCATACGGAAAACCGACCAAACACATTCAGATTGTGTCGATACTTTAGCACAACGATCCATGGGTCATATGTGATGTGTACGAGTCAATCCCGCCTTAATCAGAAGTACGGTGTGGCCAGAATCACTCTAAGTGGCTCTCTTTTGTTTAAAATGGACAACATTTTAAGTACATACGGAAAACTGACCAAACGCATTCGGTTTCCATTGAAACTTTAGGAGAAAGATTAATGGGTCATATGTGACATGTAAAAATCAACCCCGCCTCAATCTGAGATGCGGTGTGGCCGACACCACTCAAAGTGTCTGCCTTTTGTTTCAAAAGGACGCCATTTTAATTGAAAAACATCAACTGGCATACGGAAAAGAGACCAAACGCATTCGAATTGTGTTGTTACATTAGGAAAACAATCCATGGGTCATATGTGACGTGTAAGAGTCAACCCTGAATCAATCCGAGGCACAGTGTGGCCACCACCATTCAAAGTATCTGCCTTTTGTTTCAAAAGGACGTCATTTTAATTGAAAAACATCAACTGGCATACGGAAAACTGACCAAACACATTCAGATTGTGTCGATACTTTAGAACAATGATCCATGGGTCATATGTGACATGTACGAGTCAACCCCTCCTTAATAAGAGGCACGGTGTGGCTAGAATCACTCTAAGTGGCTCTCCTTTGTTTAAAATGGAACATTTTAAGTACATACGGAAAAACGACCAAACACATTTGGTTTCTGTTGAAACTTTAGGAGAACAATTCATGGGTCATATGTGACGTGTAAGAATCAACCCCGCCTCAATCTGAGATGCGGTGTGGCTGGAACCACTCAAAGTGTCTACCTTTTGTTTTAAAAGGACGTCATTTTAATTGAAAAACATCAACTGGCTTACGGAAAAGCGACCAAATGCATTCGGATTGTGTTGATAAATTAGCACAATGATCCATGGGTCATATGTGATGTGTAAGAGTCAACCCCGCCTCAATATGAGGTGCGGTGTGGCCGCCACCACTCAAAGTGTCTGCCTTTTGTTTCAAAAGGAAATCATTTTAATTGAAAAACATCAACTGGCATACGGAAAACTGACCAAACGCATTAGGATTGTGTCGATACTTTAGCACAACGATCCATGGGTCATATGTGATGTGTATGAGTCAACCCCACCTCAATATGAGGCGCGGTGTGGCCGCCACCACTCAAAGTGTCTGTCTTTTGTTTCAAAAGGACGTCATTTTAAGTGAAAAATATAAACTCGCATACGGAAAAGCGACCAAACGCATTCGGATTGTGTCAATACTTTAGAACAATGATCCATGGGTCATATGTGACGTGTAAGAGTCAACCCCACCTTAATCCGATGCACGGTGTGGCTGGAATCACTCTAAGTGGCTCTCTTTTTTTTTAAAATGGACAACATTTTAAGTACATACGGAAAACTGACCCAACACATTCGGTTTCCATTGAAACTTTAGGAGAATTATCCATGGGTCATATGTGACGTGTAAGAGTAAACCCTACCTCAATACAAGGTGCGGTGTAGCCAGAACCACTCAAAGTGTCTGCCTTTTGTTTCAAAAGGACGTCATTTTAATTGAAAAACATCAATTGGCATACAGAAAACCGACCAAACGCATTTGGATTGTGTCGATAATTTAGAAAAATGATCCATGGGTCATATGTGACGTGTACGAGTCAACCCCACCTTAATCTGAGGCATGGTGTGACTGCCACCACTCAAATTGTCTGTCTTTTGTTTCAAAAGGACATCATTTTAAGTGAAAAACATCAACTGGCATACGAAAAACTGACAAAACGCATTCATATTGTGTCGATACTTTATCACAATGATCCATGGGTCATATGTGATGTGTAGGAGTCAAACCAGCCTTAATCAGAGGCACAGTGTAGCCATAATCACTCTAAGTGCCTCTCTTTTGTTTAAAATGGACAACATTTTAAGTACATACGGAAAACCGACCAAACGCATTAGGTTTCCATTGAAACTTTAGGAGAATGATTCATGGGTCATATGTGACGTGTAAGAATCAACCCCGCATCAATATGAGATGCGGTGTGGCTGGCACCACTCAAAGTGTCTTCCTTTTGTTTCAAAAGGACGTCATTTTAATTGAAAAACATCAACTGGCATATGAAAAACCAACCAAACACATTCAGATTGTGTCAATACTTTAGAAAAATGATCCATGGGTAATATGTGATGTGTATGAGTCAACCCCGCCTCAATACGAGGTGCAGTGTGTCCTCCACCACTCAAAGTGTCTGCCTTTTGTTTCAAAAGGACATCATTTTAATTGAAAAACATCAACTGGCATACAGAAAACCAACCAAACACATTCGAATTGTGTCTATACTTTATAACAACGATCCATTGGTCATATGTGATGTGTACGAGTCAACCCCGCCTCAATACGAGGCGCGGTGTGGCCACCACCACTCAAAGTTTCTATCTTTTGTTTCAAAAGGACGTCATTTTAAGTGAAAAATATCAACTGGCATATGGAAAAGTGACCAAACGCATTCGGATTGTGTCGATACTTTAGGAAAACAATCCATGGCTCATATGTGACGTGTACGAGTCAACCCCACCTTAATATGATGCACGGTATGGCCAGAATCACTCTAAGTGACTCTCTTTTGTTTAAAATGGACAACATTTTAAGTACATAAGGAAAACCGACCAAACACATTAGGTTTACGTTGAAACTTTAGGAGAATGATTAATAGGTCATATGTGACGTTTAAGAATCAAACCTGCCTCAATCTGAGATGCGGTGTGTCTAGCACCACTCAAAGTGTCTGCCTTTTGTTTCAAAAGGATGTCATTTTAATTGAAAAACATCAACTGACATACGGAAAACCGACCAAACGCATTTAGATTGTGTCGATACTTTAGAAAAACATTCCATGGGTCATATGTGATGTGTACGAGTCAACCCTGCCTCAATACGAGGCGTGGTGTGTCCATCACCACTCAAAGTGTCTGTCTTTTGTTTCAAAAGGATGCCATTTTAAGTGAAAAACATCAACTAGCATATGAAAAACTGACCAAAAGCATTTGGATTGTGTCGATACTTTAGAAAAATGATCCATGGGTCATATGTGACGTGTACGTGTCAACCCCGACTTAATCAGAGGCACAGTGTGGCTAGAATCACTCTAAGAGGCTCTCTTTTGTTTAAAATGGAAAACATTTTAAGTACATATGGAAAACCGACCAAACACATTCAATTTCTATTGAAACTTTAGGATAATGATTCATGGGTCATATTTGAAATGTACGAATCAACCCCGCCTCAATCTAAGATGCGGTGTGGCCAAAACCACTCAAAGTGTCTGCCTTTTGTTTCAAAAGGACGTCATTTTAATTGAAAAACATCAACTGGCATACGGAAAACTGACCAAACGCATTCAGATTGTGTCTATACTTTAGCACAACGATTAATGGGTCATATGTGACGTTTACGAGTCAACCTCGCCTCAATCTGAGGTGCGGTGTGGCCGCCACCACTCAAAGTGTCTTTCTTTTGTTTCAAAAAGACGTCATTTTAAGTGAAAAACATCAACTGACATACGGAAAACCAACCAAACACATTCTGATTATGTCGATACTTTAGAACAATGATCCATGGGTCATATGTGACGTGTACGAGTCAACCTCACCTTAATTGGAGGCACGGTGTGACCAGAATCACTCTAAGTGGCTCTCTTTTGTTTAAAATGGACAACATTTTAAGTACATATGGAAAACCGACCAAACGCATTCGGTTTCCATTGAAACTTTAGGAGAACGATCCATGGGTCATATGTGACGTGTACGAATCAACCCCGCCTCAATCTGAGACTCAGTGTGTCCGAAACCACTCAAAGTGTCTGCCTTTTGTTTCAAAAGGACGTCATTTTAATTGAAAAACATCAACTGGAATACGGAAAATCGGATTGTGTCGATACTTTAGAACAATGATCCATGGGTCATATGTGACGTGTACGAGCCAACCCCGCCTCAATCCGAGACGCGGTGTGGCCAGTAGCACTCCAGGTGTATGTATTTTGTTTAAAATGGACATCATTTCAGGTAAAAATATATGGTATACAAAAAACCGATCAAATTATGAATTGACTTCCGGATTCCACATATAATTGTCATCTAAATTTTAAATTGAATTCTAAATTAATTATGTATGTTTATAATTACGTTATGAATTCTAATTTAATTATGGATGTGTATAGTTCCAACATTATATGTTAAATGTGTATGAATTTGTTCTCTATATGTATGTGTTAGTTGGTTATTGTAGGTACAATAATTGTATATGTATGTGTTAGTTTATTGCAGGTACAATAATTGGATTGAAAATGAGAGGGAACCCACAAAATGAGACCTGGTGTGAAAATTGTAGAGCTACTGGGCAAATTGCAGAGCTGCTGTGCAATTTTCTCAGCATAGGCTATGCCAACGGTTTGAAACCATTGGCATAGAATCTCTGGGTTTTGTTTTACCAACGGTTCCATGAACCATTGGTAAAACACTTTTCCAAACGGTTTAGAAACCGTTAGGAAAGAGGAGACCTTGGGTTTTTCCCAACGGTTTGGCAGAACCGTTGGGATAGTGTAATTTTTCTCCACCCTATCCCAACGGTTGTAAACCGTTGGGAAAATCTTTCCCAACAGCTTAATTCTCTATGGTTTGCAGAACCATTGGTATAACATATACCAACGGTTCTGAAGCCTTTCCCAATGGTTCTAAACTGTTGGGAAATACTGTATTTCCAGTAGTGGATGGATTAAAATATGGAAAATAGAGAAAAAGGTTTCATCAATAACTTGACATTGTCAAAACCCTATAGCCACTAGTCATGCTTTATAGTTATTCACTTTACCTTATATGTCCATATTTATCTTGAATTACCTTTTTTCACCCAACATGTTTTACTTCAACTAGTAGATCAATAAAAAACCAAACCTTATTTTTATATATTCAATCCATATCAAAATTTATGGCTTCTCACCATCTTATAGACTATGATCTCTCTACCACCACCATATAAGAGAGAGTATCATCATTTTAAACTAATAACGAGTCACCATCATTAGTTACCATAAAACCATATCTCTATAGTTATCTTACCTCTCTTTTAATCTTATGTAGTACTTATGATTAAGGAATATTATTTTCAATGGGGACCTATGGAATTAGTTCATGTACCAACTCTTGTGTATCTTGAGCATAAACTTCATTGAATCCAATCGTACTCCCACTATCCTACTTGATGATTTTATCCCTTAAATAAAAAATGATTGTCTTGTGAAAGATATTGTTTGTATTAAGGGTTGTATAAATAGTATCCACTTGTTTCCTTGGTATACCATATAAATATGCACTTCATTCCATGAGGTTCTAGTTTGTTTATTGAGCTATCCTTAATAAATGCCTCAGAAACCCATGCATGAACATGTGGTAAAATGGGTTTCTTCCTACTCCATAACTCGAAGGGAATACCATTTTTTTCTTTAATTGGTAATCAATTTAGTAAGTATAATTATTATTATAATGCATATCCCAAAAGTATAATATAAGTCTTGTTTCATTCATCATCAACCTTACTATGTATAAAAAGGTACATTTCTTCATCACACTAACACCATTCCACTTTGGTGTATAATATGGAGTGAGTTGAGATAAAATCTCATAATCCCATAGAAATTCAATAAAGTCTTGGTTATGATATTCACCACCTCAATCTAATTGAAGATTATTTGTCTTCTTACTAAGATAATTCTAAAAATCATTCTTAGAGTATTTGAACTTATCAAACGATTCATACTTATAACTCATCAATTAAACATAACCACATATACTGAATTCATTGGTAAAATTAGTAAAGTGTGATAATACACCTTTATATTCTTCTTAAAAAGGTCCACACACATTGGTTTATACTAAATTTAGAAGATATGTTTCCCCTTCACCTTAACCACTGAATGGTGGTTTGGTCATTTTTCCTTATAAAATAGAATGACAACATTCAAGTGACTTTAGCATTAAAGAGTCTAAATAACCATCTTAATATAGCCTTATCAAATTCTTAGCATTTACAAGACCAATATGGTGATTCCACAATTGGGTGTCATATGAGTCACACATATAAATTTCATTATCAATTTCCAATATTTGGTTTTCATAATTTAATACGTAAACACTGTTATTTAGTTGTTCCATACCATAACATATTCTATCATTTTAAAAGTAGAAACCATTATTTCCAAATATAAAAATAAATTCATCCATATCTAAGCCTGAAATGGAAATAATGTTCTTGTTTTTAAAACCAAAAATCAATCATGTTGGCAATGTGATATGGTAGTCTCCATTATCTAAAGTAGTCATACTTGCTCCATTGGTAGCCCTTAAATCCACCCCACCTCTTACAACCTTCCTAAATCCACTTAGTTCCTGTATTTGTATAAAAATGTGACCACAAAATCCATATCGAATACCCAAATTGTAGATATAGAAAGATTTTATATGATAAAAAATGAACCTAAGGCTTCCCCTTGCTTCTTTGACTATGTGAAATTTCTATTCTAGTGGCCCTACATTCCACATGAAAAACATACTACATCATATTCCTTTCCTTGCCTCTGGATCTTCTTCTTCTTAGATGGATGGTTCTCTGGAGCCTTAGACTTAGAATGAGTCTTTAACCCATTTAGCTTATTACTCATCTTCTTATTTACTATAATTTTAGTGGGTTTGACACTCCCCATGTATTTATCAACTTGGAAGATAAGAGTAAAAAGTTATGATAGTGTCTTCTCCCTATTGATCATATTATAATTCAAAATTAAACTTATGATTTTTTGGGTATTGAGGATTGAATGAGATATGTGTGCAACTCATCAAGGATCCTAAAGTTCAATATTTCATGGAAATCAATATATCCAATCATCTTGACTACATATGCCCCATATTGCATTGACTCTCCAAGTTTGACCTAAATAGTGAATTTGAGATCTCATATCTCTCTGATCTCACATTCTCTTAATAGAGATCCAAAATGTGAGAAACTATGTTATATACATCCATATCCTCATATTTCTTTAAAATATCACTGGACATGGTATATAATATAAAACTTTGGGAAATCATTTCATTTTCCAAATGATTTAGATAGAGAGATACCTCTTCCTCCCTAGACTCTTTGGAAAGCAACTCAGGAAATGGGGTTTCTAGAACGTACAATTTCTATTCATGGAATAGTATAACGTGAAAGTGCCTATACCGTTCTTGGAAATTAATACTAGTGGTAATTTTATCCATCTCAAATATGGATCACAGTGATATTTTCGATGTTGTTTGATTTTCCAATTCTACAATTTAAGAGTATATAATTAGTACTTTTTTTATTATAAAATTAGATTAATAAAATTAAAATTAATTAAATTATTATTAATCTCACAATATTTTTGGAAACCCAATATTCCTCACCATCAGTATCATAGTATCTTGTCTCTTGGATATTCAAGTGGCATGGATCCACATTCCCCTTCTCATGACCCAAACATCAGACAAAAAATCTATTTGAAGTGTTTTAGGTTGGCGTAAATTGAAAAATACATTAACTTGTAGTTCATTGATATATTGAGTGGACTCTACAATCATAAAATCTATATTTTAAGATTCCCTCAGCCTTTTCCTATTAGTTACACTAATCCCTAATTTGATAGTCAAACCTTTATGTAAACTATGTTAAGTAAACCCAAAACTTCAAGCTAAAATTTACAAGATAATTTAAAGCACCGCAACTTGGGTTGGTCAAGTAGATTGAAATATTAGGTTGATTATAACTTAAATAGTGGAAGTATAATCTAAATTAATGTTTTATTTGAGGATTTTTTATCTTTATATATAAAGTCCATTTTACCCTTTTACATTCATTGTTAATATTACGTTGATTTTACTTAATTGATTATTTGTGACTAATTAAACATTTACACATAATGTAATTATATATTATTCCATCATAAATTCTTATCAATATATTTATTTAAATGACTGAAAAAAGAATCACTAACATAAAGTTTCAACCATGAAATTGATAAAAATAAAATATAAGTGTCATGATCATGATATTTTTTCTATTGGTTAGTTTATCTAGATTATGATAAAATAACCCTTGACCCTAGGGGAAAACACCATAAAATATTGGTTGGTTTGTGTTTTACTATTACTCCTTGTCTCCTTTGAATTGTCTCAATTGGTTTCACCTCGACTCCTTGACTCGAACCTCCTCAAATCTCTTGGGAGCTCTATCTTGACATAAGTTTTTACTCACACACAGGTGAGAGGATCCAATGGATTAGATAAAAGGGTTTTACATAAAAGAAACCAAGAGAATAAATGTTCTTACATAATTATTAGGAGGGGATGACTCACATAACATAAATAATAATTTAACAATATTATTTTAAAATAAACCAATCACATACAATGGGTTGGTCTAATCTCATGGCCATCCACAAACAACATGCAACGAGCATATATTTTCAATCTTGTTATCAATTACTTCAATTCGTTCTTTAATTATGTTAATGTGTCATGGATTAATCCAATTAATTCATTTTATCTTAATTCCATCCAACCATCCTTAACACACCATCATCTATAATATTAAACAAAATTAAATTTATTTAAAATTAATGTAGTACACAAGTATACTTGGAGGAAAACTCATGTGGTCATCAAAATTATAACATGAAAATTAATCTAATATATAATTGTTAGTCCTATGACATGATGTTTACTAAAAAATTAATTACACATGAAACACATAATAAATATATTAAATTATACAATCCATTCTTATTTATGATTTTTTTGAAAAAATCACCAGAATAAGACTACACAACATGTAACAAATTACACGACGTGTGATTGTATTATATGTATGTCTACAACACATGTCATAGGTCTAGTTGTGTCTCCTTCCTTTGATGTGTTCAAGTTACATGATTTGTACTGGGAATAAATAGTGTGAAACCTTTGATTTCATAGCATGTTAGTCCCCATGTCATGTATCTGATACACAATATTCTTGAAATACTATGTATACTTTTATATGAGATAACAAGAATTACATATAGTGTATAATGGTTACAAGGCAAGTAGTTATTCATGCCGTGTTCTAGTCTATTAAGATCAAAATTTTGATCTGACCTATTTGGATATTAGATATGATTTTGTCAGATCTAACCCAATAGAGCATGTTATGGACATGAAAACAAAACTACATGGAGTGTACTCTAGGAGTACATGATGTGTACTTTTTTTTCTCTCCAAGAATATCCTTTGGAACCTCAAAATGGAAATCACGAGATGATTATTCCTTTTTAATTAATAACCAGTTACTGAATATGTTATTGAGAATGAATAAAATAAGAGATGATGATTTTAGATTATTAAAACGAATCATTTTAATTAAAATAAAATGAAAATTCATGAAATCATTAAATGAATAATAAATAAATATAAATTAAAAATGTGGCTGCTCTAACACCACTTGTAAGTTCTAGGCTTAGTATAAGAATCCTTTGAATACATAAAACTCATATTTTAGTCTTAAATCACATATAATCATTATATTACATGATCATGAGATCATATCCAATAAAAATAGTAGACTAATAAAAAACATTAATACACCAGAATCATTGTCGGAATGGCCTGAAGGCCTTCATTTTTTTATTATTTTTGATAATCCACCTTTAAAGGGGTGAGGTATAACCCTTACAAGGCTCGAAGGCTTAGAGACAATTACATGACCCGTAGGTCTTAGAGGAATCACCCAGACAAGAAAACTTTGGAACTGATCCTTCCCAACATATGTCATGATATCAACACTCCACCTTCATAGGGCTGGTCGGCTAGCTATCCTATAAAAATATACACAGGCCTGGTACCTATGGAAAATCCATACCCTCTCATTCTTCCAATTTTGGTTAGCTCTGCTCTAGTGAATGCGCATGCCCTAGATCCTCCTCTCAAGCCTTGTCGCTTGAAGTCTGACTGGTACATCTGCATTTCATGTGGCCCGAAGGCCTTGGGGTGGCCCAAAGGCCTTAAAGTGGCACGAAGGCCTTGAGAATAAACTGGAGCAAAGGCCTTTGGAGGCCCAAAAGCCTTGCAAGACCTGAGGACCAAACCGGTGGCCCAAAGGCCCAGATGGATGAATAGTTCTATCTACTACAGTACCAAATAGTACTTGCTACAGTAACTGCTGCAATGCCTTATATAGTGCCTACTATAGTGATTTCTACAGTACTTGGAAATATTCCTCCACCCAGATTTGATCTCGGGTCTCTTGGATACACCTATCGAGTCCTCACCAACCGAGCTGAGGCTCATGTGCATCATGGAGAGAAAATAATCACATGTAATTTGTAATCAATTTATGAGAAGATATATAATAATTCAACATGTAATTATGCTTTCATTAATGATATGATATAATAGAATTCATCTCACTGTCATTGTGCTACAATATTCAAGTATATATTACCTCTAGCAGTGATCCACATGTGCAGCATAATCTATGATCAATGTTGTAAAAATATTAGGTGCTAACATGACCGATCCTGATCGATTGCATTGTCTATGGTTGATAATTGTAGTTCTCTTCTCGAAGGATAAAGAACCATTTTTTTCTCTCAAATTATTGGGATAAGAGGAGAAGATAATTCACTCTAGGTCTTGATCTAGTCTTCTACTATCCGTTTCACACCAAAAGTGATTTAGGAAAGTGATATAATTTGATATTTACGATATATGGTTCAAGGTTTTAAAATCACACACAAGCCCCTAACCAAATTTAATATTATTAAATGACCTCATGTCCAATAATAATAATAATAATATCATTATTATTTGCATGAAATGTATGAATCATTAATAATATAAATGAATATCATTTATAATATTCAAATTATTAAGCTTTGTCTACTTTCTCTGGTTGACATTTATTGATCCTAGAATAATGGATATTTAATTAAATAAATTCCATTTCATTATTCTTCAACAAATAAAATAAATATTATATTTAAATAAAAATAAAACTAATATTTTATATTATTATTTAACTCACATATTCATTCAAATAACTCCTGATTAAAGTATAGTGATGAACCAAACCTGAATAAATATTATTTATTCCATCATTTTAAATTCATTACTAGAATTTAAATGAGATTGTATATAAAATTAGCATGTGACCCTCTATACCTCTTTCTCAGTGGCATTATACACAAATTCCTAAAGTCCATGGGTAGCATATAGAAATTTTCCATGGATTCCATACGAAAATAAGTTTTTATTGTAACAAAATCCAACCTCCTAAGAATGTATTCTGTGTAATAAAATCCATTTATCACAATATCAAAAATAAAGGTTTCATTCATGTTCCACCAACATATATTCTCTATTTCTCTTTCTTTGACTTTCTGAAAATGAACTCTCTCATCAAACACCATGGACATGGATTTATTTTGGTAGTTCTATTCCCATAAAAGGGACTAAGATATTAAATTACATCAAGAAAAAAAGGATAAATCCTTTATCACATTATCTATTAATGATATATAATTTATGATGCACCCAACATATCCTACTTCAACACAAATATATTTCGTCACAGTTTTCATCAATATATCAAAGCACACGAGTCATGATATTCATTAATGATAATCTTAAATTATAAGGACCAATACACACATCCATATATAAGAACATCTAATGACACATGGAAATTTTGATTTCCTACTTATGGGAATGTTCTCATAAACTCTTATCTTGAATATTACCTAGGGTGAACACCATGAGATGTGTCTCAATTATTTATGAGCCACCTACCACTAATAACATGTATTGTCTGTGTCCCATAATAAAATATCATCTAGCCATAGAATAAGATAAGTATAATTTCATAGAACCTCAAGGTTCCCATCATAGCATGAGGATTATATTATATTTTAGTGAAACATATATTCTAAGGACATTATCCCATATAAATATTATGAAAAATAACAATCAAGATGGGATAATTAAACTTATTTAATTAAGAAAAACATGTAATAAAGGACTAAAAAATTTGATTCTAGGGAACTAAATATAATAGTTTCTATTATGTAATGTTATCATTGTGATTTTTTATCATCAAAATCAAAGTTCCATGGACTTATCATAATTGGGTCACTGATCTCGTGGAAGAAAAATCTCTCAAATGTTTAAATCTCTATATATTTTCTAGAAAAATAAAAAGAAATTTAAAACTATTTATTCTATATAAATATCCTATATATTTCTTCTCAATAGATCATGAATTAAAATAGAGAACCTATGGATTTATGAATAAAACAACATTTAAATTATTTTTATTTTCAAAATGAATTCATGTGCCAAAAATAACTCTTACACTCATGATTTGAATATCCATATTCTTCTTGTACTCTGAAGACAAAAATTTATAATCAAAAAAGAAGAATAAATCAACTATTTTTTTGAATAATATATTTAATATACATCAATTTGAATATTATTTTAGAGATATAATATTGGTGACATTTATTTATCTCTATAAGTTTTATTCATCAATTATTGAATGCTACTTCTAAAGTTATGCACCTCAACTGTAAATCAATTATCATATTTTATTCTATTTTATTTTAATTGATAAGCCTTTAATAAGTGTATGATTTTTGGTATTTTTTATTGAAAAGGGAGATCCTAGTTAAATATCTTGAAACCTATTTGTAACAGGTTTAAACTACTTTCAATCAGCTATCGAGGTCCCTAAGAAAATGAACTAATTAATAAAAACACTAATCTCACTTCGAGAGTTAGTGGTGTGGTATAAGGGAGGTTCATGGAACCCTAAACCACTGTAAAAAATTTCATACATCATGCTATTTATTTTCATTGTTTTCCACTACATATTTTATTGAACAGATAGGGATAGATTCGAGAAATTTTTAAGTGGTGGGTTTATTTGGAAAGAATTTTAAGAAATCAATTCACCCCATCTTTATTTATTGTAAAAAAAATTAGGATAACAATTGGTATCAAAGAAAGGAATTTTTAGATCTCAAATTTTACCAGTTGAAGTATGAAGATTATTTTTTAACTTTCTACAATGGAATACATAGATGAAGGAATGTCCATGTGGAGAGAATCTTATTTTTATAGAGAAAATTATGGATGTTATAAGTCTCAGATTATTATCTATCTCAATAATATTATTATAAAATTATACATTAAATTTATATGAAAATTTAAATACTCCTTCTAGATAACCAAGTCAATTGATTTCTTAATAAGAGTATTGATATGATCTGAGCTCTAAAGCTATGAATTTTATCATCTGTGGTCTAGGACCCAATGAATTTAATATGGATTTATTGTGAGCTAGAACCCATGATATGTGGGAGACCATTTTCATTTCATATAAAGGGAAAAAATCCAAATAGTTAAGATACAATGCATAAAACATAATTTTTACCCATTAAAGATGATAGATAGTGAAATCATAAATCAAAGGAATAGAAGACTCACTAAAATTGTAAATAACAGTGTTGTCATAGGAGATGATATACTAAAACCTGATCAATCACTAATGGTTCTTAGATTTTTTCCCTTTAAATGGAATTTAATCTATATATATATTAGGAAGTACACACCTATGAAATATTTTGAAATGAAATATCTCATTGGTACATTCATGATGTATGAGGTAAAAGTGGAGGCTGAATCTAAAGATCATATATTTTTCAAGAAATAAAATAATGCTCTTAATATTTCCACTTCATAGTATGAGGAGGAATCTAAAGAGGTATTATTATCTAACTAATCAAATGAAGGAAATTCAAGTCATCTAGATTCTAATTATAAACATACCTATATGGAAAGGAAGTTTAACATGTTTTATAAGAAGATAAAAGGATTTAAAAAAAATCCTTTATAGATAAAAATAAGTTTGAAAGAAATAAAAATGAAGAAATATGTTATGAGTGAAATAATCATGGAAACATAAAACTTGATTGACTATAGATTAAATAAAGGAAGAAATATGAAAAAAAATCTAAAGGAAATATAACTTCAAGAGGAAAGGGATGAAGGTTACAAAAGCTATGTGGTGATTATAAAGACTCCAATGATGATTCATATTCTAATTCAAATAATGATTGGTAAAATAAAAAGGCAAACATGTGATTCATGTATCAAATAAAGGTATAATATTTTACTCTTATAATCATAAATCTTATTGTGAAACTAACAATTTATAATGAGTTGAATTAAATGAATATTATTCTATGTTGGTAGATAAATATGATAATTTAAATAAAAATCATAATCCACTAAATAAATCCCATATTGATTATTTTAATGATAAATATAATTTAGAAAAATAGATATTTTAATTACTATAAAACCTGAATAAATTTATTTCTATATTTTTTTAAATGATATAAAACACAAATAATTATTATAAGAGTTTGAATCATTAAAGTTTGTTGTAAGTTTATTTACTAAGGTATAAGATCCCTTTAACCAAATACATGGGAAAAATAATCCTAAAAAATTGGTATTGAAAGAAATTGGTAGAAACCTAAGTTTTATAGAAATTATTTTATGACATGTTCTTAAAATTTAAGCTTATATAAAGTTACCTTATTTTAATATTGAATAAATGTTCACCATGTTATAGATTTATATTTGAAATATCCATAGTTTTTTGGGAGTTAAGAAAGAATATATTTTGAAAAAATTATTAAAAAAATTCTCTAACTCTATAAAGATATGGTTTCTTAGGTATTTAATTGCTAACACTACTAGACTGAAGAGTATTTCAGTACCAAAATATATTTTGTTATGGTATTTTTTTAATGGAAAAAATTCATAGGGGAAACTGTTAAAAATGGTATAAGGATAGTGATTTTTCAAATCACATGAGTGAAGAATTATCTATTTTTCACTTTTTAAAAAATTGATGGGGGTTATTTCACATTTGGTGATAATGAAAAATGAAAGAGTGTTGGTTTTGGGTCAGTGGGAAATCCAAACTTTATCCTCATAAACAAGGTTCTCTATGTTGAAGTCTTAAAGCACAACCTGATAAGTATTTATTAGATTTGTGATGATTGGTTTTCGGTTTAATTTTCTAATAATTATTGTCCTATTTTAAAATATAAACTAATTAAATTTAGATCATATAGAAATAATTTTCTTTAAACTTTAGATCTAAATACAATGTGTAATAGAAAGTAAACTATTCTAATGACGAGATTAATGAATCTTTTATTTTATATATAAGACTAGGGCATCGTAAAGTTTATTCTTTAAGAAAACTATCTAAGAAGAATTTGATTTCAGATTTTAATCAATGTAAGTTGGATAAAAATAATCAATGTAATGCATTTCAAATGGGTAAACGACACAATACATCTTTTAAGTCTATGAAATTGTCTTTTACTTCTAAAACCTTGTAAATTATCCCCATATATTAGTTTGGACCATCTAGGATAGAAGGACTTGGTGGAAGTCCTATATTTATATATTGGTTGATGTTTTTTCTATATTCACATGGGTTTAATTTTAAATATTTAATAGTGAATCCTATTCTAATTTTATTAATTTGTACATTCTATTTCAAAATAAAAAATGATACAAAAATTATTTTCTTGAAAATTTCCATGCGGAGAATATGAAAATCACTATTTGATTCATTTTTTTTCAAAAAATAGTATTAAACAAACATTATCTACCCCGATTATTGATGATGAATCCCTAATGAGAGCCATTATTAGAGTAGTTTTCCTTTAGGATGGTCATCAGGTGATGATTTCTCTTGATGATGAGTAAGCAGACCCACCTCCAGTGGTTCAAGTGGATGAAACTTTCCAGACTGAGTCGTGGATGGCTCTTTTGTAACTGGATGATGATATGCATGGTTCAAGTGCATATCATAGGCTCCCAAGTTAGTGAACTATTAGGGAGCAAGGTCATCAAGACCTACCAATATAAAGTGCACAACATAAGCTGTAGAACCAACGGTTTTGTTAAAAGTTCTGGGGATGTTCTAGTTCCTAGATGGATATCCTTTTTTATACTTTTCATAGAAGGCGGAATATCGCATGAGATTGCACCACCATTCATGCTGTAGTCAGAGAGGTGGTTGATGAAGCACCAAGGAAGATTTAGTGACAAGAGCAGACATATCCATCGGGCGCTGGATTTGGTAGGAGAGTTGGGTAAGCAGTAGAGGGTGCCCGACATTTTGACATGTTACCACCAAAACCTCTAGGGGGTCCATTCTAGACTCAAGGAGATGGAGGACAGGGGAGGAGAGAGTTGAATGCTATCTATACTTATGACCCCAAGACTCTAGTAATTATTCAAGGTAAGATCTGTGTCTTTTAACTTTATCTATAGTATTGATAGATACTTATACTAGTGTTTTCCGTTCCTGCCACTTTTCTTGTTTAATACCTAGAGGTTTCAGTTAAACCGTTGACTTGAACCTCACATTTAGAGACTCAAATTGGAGGAGACCCAATGACCATGCACTGGTGATGACAGTGTTACATGACTATTGGAGGTGAGAGTTTTGGATGGGATCTCTTGGTAGTGGTGTTGAGGCCTTATAATGTCATTCTCAGTATGGAATAATCCACAGTTCATGCTCAGATTTATTTTTTTAGGAAAAGGGTGTGGTTCATCCATAGTGATAGAACTAGATTTCCCTCTATCGAAAAGGTGGAAAATACTTGCAGCTCTTGATGGAATCTGGCTGATTAGGGTGCAAAAAATTTCTATTCAGTTGGCTAGTCCGACCCTTGGTGAAGTGGGTGTTATGAGTCCTTATGTTTCTTAGTGGCGATAGGGTATAAGGATGTATTCCTTGAATATGTTCCAGGTTTACCTCTCCATCGAGAGTTAGAATTCTACGTTGGTCTACACCTTGGGGTGGAACCTATATTTACACTAGTATATCAGCTGGATCCTGAAGAGATTCATGAGTTGGGGGTGCAGATAGAAGACTTGTAGAGTAAGGGCTTAGTAAGACCCAATTTTCACCCTAGGAAGACCCAAGTGATCTTCATTGATGACATATTAGTGTTCTAAACATCTAAGGAGGGGCATGAGAGACACTTGAGTATGGTCATGGACCCAATTTTAGATCACTAGCTATACATAAATCTCTTGAAGTGTCTATCTTGGATTCTAGAGGTCTTCTATTTCTAGGACATGTCAACTTAGAGGTTGTAGTTGTAGTGAATCCAATGAGGGTTGAGATGGATTTTGATGATCAGAAATACCCAACCCATAATACCAATTTAGAAGTGGTGGTATTCATATTGAAGATGTGTTGATACTACCTAATGGGTGATCAATACATCATCTACTTAAACCTTGATATTCTCAAGTATGTCTTATCTTAGAAGGACCAGGGATTGAGATAGAGGCAATTCTTAGAGTTCTTGTAGAACTATGACTTAGAGTTTTTCTATACTCATGGGAAGATGAATTTGGAAGTATATTATCTTGGTAGGAATCTAGTTAGAAATTAATTAATGAGGTATTGGATATGTTGGACTCGTTGTGGTTATCCTTTGTGGATGTAGATGGAGTAGCTTATCTCCAGTCATTGGTTGTTTCCTTCTACTCTTTAAGGAGTCAGAGAGGCGCAATTCAGTGATGCCAACTATGAGGCTTCATGTGCTCATTTTTCCACAAGGAATACCCATTATGGGAATTTGAAATGTGGGGATCACATCGTTCTTTTAAAGAGATGTGCAGTTGTAGTAGTGGACCCCTAGGGTGGTGAGATGCATTAGGATATGCATGTGGGTGTCAAGTCATACATCAGGGATGATAGAATGGGTTGAAGCTAGGATTTACTATTGAGATAAAAAGTTGAATTCTTGTTTGAATATGTTTAATGGGTTGTTCCCTCTCTTTATTGGGTTATACAGAAGGAATTGGTAAGGGATATCAATGTACTTCATGATGGGTTTACCACATACATTTAGGATACATGATACAATCGGTGTGATCGCAGATTGACTCACCGAGTTGGAACACTTCCTAACTACCCCAAGAACAATGTTTAGTAGAGGTATTGGTATGCCTCTATGTATATAAGGTGTTTATAGAGAATTTATAGGTCATCTAGTAGTGGATGAATAATTCATAGGGCCATCCGAAGTTTTATGCCGGCAGACAGTGGAGACCTTTGGAGTTCAAGGAAAGAGACCATGTCTTCCTTTGGGTCTCACCTCGATGAGGGTTAAAAAGATTTTTACTAGGTAGGAAATATATATGTAAGGTTAATAGTCCCCCTTTCAGGTACCTAGTAGAGTTTTCAAGGTAGCATACTACTTGGCTGTACCCCATAGTGTGACTAGGTACACAACGTCTCTCACGTGTCGCGACTGAGGAGATTTGTGCATAACCCTTGCACGTTGCAATCTGGGGATAGATGGACATTGATGTTGGAGTGTATTAGGTTGAGTACCCAATGAATATTTAGGATCCTTAGTGTATGATATTTTCCCTTGGTTCATGCCCAGTGGTAGCACGAGAATCTATGAAATAGAATATGGGAGTAGAGGTATTAGGTTCATACTCATACCCTCGTCAGTTTGGGTATAACTTGGTTTGGATTTCTGGGAAATAAAGCCTTAAGGTGGGGAGAATTTAATGACTCTAATTTTACTAGTTCTATTTTTAGAAAATTCTTGGAAAAATTACGAGACCAGGAGCTAAGACAGAGTGCGATTTCGAGGCTCAGAGTGCCCAGAATGATCCGTTAAAAAATGTCATGTTTTTAAATTGCGTGCGTGAGCGATTTTCTTAAAAAAGTAGAATAACTCTTAAATAGGTTCTTGGATTAAAAATCAAAGGTAACTATTGCATTCAAGATGGTGGTTTTACCCTATGAGCAAGTTGACATTAGTCAACGCATGTCTCTAGTGAGAAAAGCAAAAAATGGCATAACCATAAATAAATTAACAAAATAAAATAATTTTATTTTTCAAATCCTCATAACTCATAAAAGGTAACTCATATTGGAAATTCGAGAGTATCTTTGAGCTCAGGAGGGTGTGTTTTCCTTAAGCAGAGCCTAACCTCGACTGGTGTGGGTCAAGGGTAAAAGTTAATTTTTGGACTTTTTTTAAAGGAGTATAAAATAAACTTAAATAAGTTTATTTTATTTCCTTTTAACATTAAACAGTGTGGTGACGCTGTGACACAATGATGGAGCAACCCATTCTCCTTTCATAAATTAATTAGTGTCTTTCATGGTGATTCTGGTGGTGCTCTACGGTGATGACTACAATGTTCTCTATGATGACAGGGGTCTGTAATGGTTCAACGATCTAATGGATTTGGTGTCGGTGTGTGCGTCTCGAGGTGATGGTGATAGCGGCATGATGTGGTCTACTTATTTTTTACTTTAAAATTTTAATTGGTTCTTTTGGTGGTGGCTTTGTGGATCCAAGCTGGTTTTGTCTCTTTGAATTTTGTTAACTGGTTTCATCTGACTGTCAAGGCGCGGTGAATGGTTGGGTTTTTATTTTGAAATTTGAACTCTGTAATGGGTCTTTTGTGAGGTTGTGTTTGGATGCTGGAGGTTTTGTAGGTTCCCACTTACCCTCAAAGTGGATTTTAAAAAACATTAAAAATGGATTGTGGACGATCGAACCCCGATGTCGACCAATCTAAAATCCATGTAGGGGTTGTTATTTAAATATTGAATTTCCCCATTCTAGTATTTAAATGATGAATGTGAATCAACCCAGGAATAGGTTGACCTGTGGTTCAATTTTTCTTATGAGAGGGTTCGATTTTTAGGGTTTTAACGAGATATTATCTTGGTGATTTTTGGTTAACCGTTCTAATGGCAACGAACCCCAATCGACACAAATATTGATTGAGGTCTATTCATCTTTGCTGATTCATGCCTTCCTCCCCCCATTCTTCGTTTGTTATAGGAATTCATCATTTGGCCTACAAATAAACATTTGGAGATCGATCGATCATTTTACAACTGATCCTTGGTGCAATGATCCGACATCACAGATCTGGGATGGAATCGACATGACAGAGGTGAGATGATGACTACGATGAATGGATCGAGGCGGTGATGGAGATATATCTGCTGGAATTTCTTTGCACCAAAAAGGATCTTGGTGTGTATAGAAGCCCACAAAAGTGAAGATGGTGACCCAAGGATTCTAGAACTTCTTTCGGATCGAAGAACGGACCACCAGAGCGCGTCTGGTGGCCCGAAGAAGAAGTCATCAGTGCACTGTAACCTACGACAGCACACGACGATACCCACATGCCTGTACAACAGAGGATCCTGTGACAACTACCGCGGGTGGAAAACAAGGGATATTTGTAGGAAATTGGCGGTAGTCTTCGATGGATGTGGCAGTGGGCAGTGTCACATGACCGGAGAGCCGTGATTCAGCTGGACCCCGACTATAGGACCCTACGACGACCCGCATGGTGGTTCAGAGATGCGGTACCCGCTGCACTTCATGTGGAGAAGAATGACCTGCTTGAGTAGGCTGGGTAGGGCAGGTGGGCTGAGCTGATAGGTCAGGTTGGTCCGATCGGGTTGGATTAGACTAGGACCCAACCAGCCTCTTTTCACTAAAATTCCTATAAATTTCAAACCGTAAGTCCATTTTATGAGCTGTATACAGAGTTGGGACCCTATCGACAAGTCAGTCCTTTTGAGATGGATTTATGGGTTTTTAGTCAGAACAGAAGGTGATGGTGGTGTTCTCTTTGTATTTCATATGAGGGATCGATTTAGGATCCTGATCCCATCATAGAGTGTGACTGTAGTGATAGAGATCATACCCTAGGGATCCTCTATGAAGGTTTGATGTAGGATCCTGTCCCCATCATAGATGATGACTTGTGTTTTGAAGTGGGTTGTCTCAGCCTGGCTTCAACAGTGACTCAGCGGGCTAGATCATGTATCGCACTGAGAGTCCTGGTTGATCCTCACTTCTCTTCGTGGAACCTTAGATTGGGTTTATGGAAAATGTGTGACCAATATTTACACGTTCTCCTATCCCCTATCAAGGATGATAATTCCAATAGGGAAAAGATTTCCCCAAGCGAGCCTTGGGTGTAGAGACCCCTATCTATGTATTGAGATCTGATTCTTTCCTTCATGACTTGACCTAACCAGCATGATTCAGGTAGTTCTCAATGTGATCTCTTTGGGTGAGGTCTAATTTAGCAAGAAATATCGTGAGGATCTCTAATGACTTTATAGATCAAGGAGCGAGTTCTCCTAGAATGAGAGTGCCTTGAGTAGAATCATGTGACTATGGATTGGCTATGATATTGAGACTCCTTGTCTCAGTGAGACCGAACATCTCAAGGAAACTTCATGACATATCTAGACCAGATGTTCTCTCAGATACTTTTGGTAAACTTGTTCTAATTGATTTCTTTCAGATTGCTCTAGGAGTGGGATCTCCCAGAATCGAGCATGCTATGAGTGGAACCATATGGTTGGTATTGGATAAGATGATGCATCTTGGATTCCTTTATGAGTATACCTAGATGTTATTATTATATGTGTTGTTGACATATACCTGTTTTGAGATGACTGTACCTTCTTGGTGGTGTTTCCTTTATGGTCTTTTATTTTTGTTTCGGGGTCCCCTACTAAGTATTGTTTTACTCACCCCAACACGGGCCTTTCTTGCATGTGTCATGTCTTGTGCAGTTGACCGGAACTTTGGTGGAGTCCTAGGCAGAGTAGGACCAGGACCAGGACCAGACAATTCCTTGTGAAATCAAACAAGCTGAGGTGTTTTTTGAAACTTCCTACAACAGCTTCAGTACCCATGTTTACAGGTCAGACTTTGTGGTTGTCTTTCTTTTAGTGGGATTGTATTCTGGCCTGATTTTACTTTACCACTTAACTTTTTTTGTACTCTATTATTGGGTTATAGTGGTATGTTTTCATTTTCTTTACTTAGTGTTTTCGCTCTCTAACCATCGTGGATTTGAGTTGGGTGCATGTGTATAATTTCTTAGGAAAATTCCTCCCATTTGTGGGATATGCCTACTCGATGTTAGTCTCCATCCCCTGGCCTATCAGAGGTGGGATTTGGGTTGTCATGACACTAGCCCCAGTGAATGGGTCATGACAGTTTTGGTGTTTCTATAATATCACCACATACATTGTCAAAATATTCCAATCCTAATGGATTTATCATTGTTATTATAAGGTTTAAGCTTGGTTTTTAAAAGTAATGATCAAATAGTGAATTTATAAGGCTTGGATCTTTAAATAGTAGGATTAATTTATAATTTCATCACTAAATAAAAAATTCTCTCACTCATTATCCTTAAATTTAAATCTCCCAACATAATTTGGTCGATTAATTTATTCAAACAATAGATTACTTTTTCTCATTTCTCTGATTTTAAATTTATTAAAAAAATTATTTATTTCTTGAGATTGTTTCTATTATTTTTTTCTTATTACAGGAATAGAGGAAGAATGCAACTACTATGGAAAATAAATATTTAGAAAATTTTTATCCAATAGAAAATAAAACACCCTATGTTTTCCTCAAATCAACAAACTACCTCTAAAAAACCTCATGAAATAAGACCTCCCCCATATATTTAATATTAAACTTTAAAACTACTAAAGAGGTGGGTAGGTGAGGAAATTAACTTCTAATATGGATTAATATTAATTTTCTAAAGTGTTATAGGGGTTTTAAAAACAAGGTGCATATGTAAAAATGGTTCCAATGTTTTTTACAAAGGTATTGAAAAAAAATTTATTATTCATTTTGACACAAATTCCAACATCAGAAAGTTTTAAAGTAGTGTCATGATTAGTTAGAGGATAAAATAAAAGAAATAAAAATCTCAATAAAAGAGTTAATTTTAAAAATATGTAAACAATAATTTAAAAACTTTTATTTTATGAAAAGAATAATTATACAATACTCTTAAACCTGAGTTTCTATATTCAGTCCAAATTCAGGTGAATGTTCTAAAAATTAAAATCATAGACTAAATAACACATAAATATTCATGTGAATCTTGGATATTCAAATAAATTTAGTCCCTAAAAAATGACTCAATGGTTAAAAAATATTTTTTATTTATTTAAGTAAAAGTGGTTTGAAAACACTAAAAAATTAAAAATACATATAAAAAAAAAAACAAAAAACAAAAAACAAAAAAACCCTAAAATTTATAGAAAAAATTACCCCATAATTGTTTATTTAAGAGTTCACAATATAAAATAATTAAAATCATAATTAAATATTTTATATTAAATTAGGATAATAATAAAAATAGGGTTATGGAAAGATACAACCTAACAACTCTATTGTAATTATGTTGGAGGAGTGTGATATTCTCCAATATTTTCTTAGGATGTTATCATGGAGTTTCTTTAATCTCTTCCCACTTATATTGAAGTAATTCCTTGATATGTTTCTCATTATTTCCAATAAAAAATAAGGTATCAAAATAGTAACCATAAAAAAGATTATACCACATAGAACATAACTTATTAATCATGTCCTTCATTCAAGAGTTGTAAAGTAGAACTTTGTCTCTATGGTGGAATTATTTATGTTGAATTATTTTATCATGATTAAATTTTTATTAATACTTATAGAGATTTAAATTATCATAATATTCTCAAATAATATCTTCAATATCTTGAATATAAAACATTTTTTATATCTGATTATTCCCTAAATTTAAATTCAAATTATTTATAATCTAGAAATTATTGAGCTCTAATTTTACCAAGAGGTGAATGATTTATCTGAACACCAATTTTTTGGGTATCATTAAAATTATAGTTTTATAATTAACCCAATACCCTCATAACATGCCTTATAACATTTATCTCTGGCACTTCCTATTGGGTTGCAAATCCTTCTATAAAATTCAATTTACTTCTCTAACTTCCAAGACATTAGCATGAGGATTTTAAGGTGTGGATGTTTTATATTAAAACTCATAATTCATCATCAATGAATCCATGATCTAATAAAATTGTATTCCATTATCACTTATTTTATAAAAATACTAAAAATATTGGACCAAATAAACTCAAAAATAATGTTAGAATCATCAGTTTTGGTGAGTTTTCCTCTACCCATTTGGAAACATAATCCACCACCTATGATATATAAGAAAATACAAAAGACATCATAAATGACACTATATATATTCTATCCCTAAACGATTAAATATTTCATAGTAATTCACAGGTTTTAGGTAATTTAATACATTCCAGAGATATTAACAATGAATTAGAATCTCCTATAATTGTTAAAAAAAATTCATAGGAATTTATAAATAAAAAGTGCCAATATAATTCTAATTCAAAAAAATATTAGTTTATCCTATGAGATCTGTAGTGTATTTAATATTATAGATTATAAAAATTATAATGGATTTAATTTTATATTTTCACATACTTCTAGATTACTTGATCATTGAAAATTTTCTAGATGAAAATACTTTCCTTAATTATCAGCTTCAATGAATGCACTTTAATCACGAGTATAATAAACAAAACTATCTTAATAACTAATTTTGGAACCTTACTCATATATATAACCCTTTTTACTCATTGTTTATAATCATTTATTATACATTTATCAATTATTTCTTATTTTAATTCTCAAATATTATAATTCTTATTATTTCACACATGTTTCATAATGGCGATGGGGAACCCCATTTTATAACACTAAGTTTAAAATTACTAGTTTTGAAAATATATTTAAATCATTTTTTGTTAAGGATTTATACATCCCAATGTTCATTTGATGATAACTATGGGCATGGTTCAAAAAAACGAGATCCATGATGAGCTTATTTTAGGTAATCTACCAATATCAATGGATTTATTCATAATAATCATCAATTTTTTATGTCATACATTCAAAAAAATATTCATGATATATATATATATATGTCTCCTTGAAATCATATATATTTATTGAATTTTTATTAGAACTATTCATGTAAGACACTAATGAAAAATGAAATATATCATCTCATGGAGGTGGTATTATGCACGTATACATAGATAATGGTTTGATTTTCCCTAGAACTGGAGAAAGGTGTAAATGTATTATCCTTCCATAATCTTAAATTTTTTATAAATATCATATATATTTATTAAATACACTTTTATAATTATCCACGTAATGAAGTGATGAAAAATAAAACATGTTGTTCATGTAGGCGGTAGTTCATAAAATTGTATGGATGGAATTTTTATTCTTATAAGGATAAGGGATTGTAACACCCTGATATTTTTAATTATATTTATTTAAAATAAATTTAATCACTTTTATAGCATGTAGTACATGCAACCCTAGGTTTAAGAGAACCGTAAAAGAGTACACCGTTATAACCTAGTCATCAAATAAGCTGGTATGAATATTAATAACTAAATTATGAAGATTATATGGTTTACAGATTTATAAAATAAATTCAACAGATATCTATTGATTAGAAATAAAATCTGGACCATTTGAAAGAAAAATAAATGTTTTTTGAAAAATTGTATTTTTCTTAAAGGCGGTTTCATTGCACTTTGCACACATAAATTAAAATTATTTTTTACCACTTTTGGAAAATTTATTTTCAATATGAACATAAATTTTGAAATCGTCATATTAAAATTTACTTAGGATAAAAGTTTGGTATTTTTCTAAGAGGGTTGATTTTTTAGTGAATAGTAAAAAATACAGATTTTTCAAATACTATTATGACTTTTCACTAAATTAAGAAATTATAATGTACAATTATTCATTGAATTTGATTTCAAAGTAAAAAAATTATTATTTTATTATATTTAAAATAATTATTTTCTTTTGAATAATATTTATACTTGATTTTGATACAATTTTTTAGGCTTAAAAACGCATTTATCTGAAAACTGTTTTAAAGTGAAAAATGTTTCTTCGATTTAATTAATTTAAATAACCCCAAATGAGGAATGATTTAAATGAAATATATAGATTATATATATATATATATTAAAATATTAATTTAAATTCATATAATTATTATTACAAGTCATGGAGTTAGTATATGATCATATTATGCTTGGGAAATACATTTATTAAAAAATCACTTTTTCATCACATTTGTGAGTTTGATATTAAATTTAATTCTATCAATTTTATGAATTGAATTTTAAAAATAGATTCCATGTTTTTAATCAGAATAATTTATACTATATGATAATTTAAAATTAAATTTTCATCACAATTAAAAATGAAAATAGTAAAAATTAATTACCGGTGTTAAGGTAAAAATGGATTTATCGGGGGGATAAAAAAATGATAAAGGTTAAAAATGACCTAAAACTTATTTAATTTATATTATATGATAATATTTAGGACTTATATATTCTAATGTATTATAATGGTCTATTTTTTACCCTTTTAACATGTGAAAAATGTGGGTATGATTAATTCTTTTGAAACATTCCATGTGTGTCCTCTCCCCCACTTATAAAAAGAGACCCACTCTCCTCTTCACTTCAAAATTTAGAAACAATTAACATCATCCAATAAATAAAAAAATATATTCATTAATTCCATAAAAACATACAATAGGTCTTATTTTGATTATGAAACCCTCTTAACAATGTTTTAGGTGTAAACCTAAAGAAGATCTTCGAAAAAGAGGTAAAATTCCTAAACATGCATTTTTGTTTTATTTATTCTTCCCCATCCTTAAAATAATATTAATATATGATAATATAATAAAACTAGTATCTATAATATACTAATATTTTATGATGTTAATGAAATTACCTATATCCATATCCTCCCCCATCAAATGAGAAACAAAGTCATCGATTGTGTGTACGATGGACTACCGTCTTGCGAACTGATGTAATTTGTTTTCCATCACCAGCCTTAAAGGATGGATATAATGATGGATTTAAAAAATTTATATGATATTTATGAAATTATTATACTTATTTAATAATTATATCAAATGTAACTTCTTAATTTCTATTCTGTGGGGGATATGATAATGGCGCTCATGTGAATGGAGGACCACCGCCTCACGGAGCTATGTGATTCGTTTTTCAATTAAGCTTTATATGGAATGTATTAAGGAAAAAATTAAAAAATATATGTGATATTTATGAAATATAAATACTTAAGGAAATATAATGTCACATGTAACATATTTCCTTCCCATCCATTTAAAAATAATAATTTTTCTCATGCATAAGTGTGTACTACTGACTCCACATAACGATGTAAAATGTTTTTCATTTTTTTACAAGGAGGGTAATAAGAATGGATTTGAATAGTATAAATTATATATATGATATAATAAAAACTTTTTAAATTTTAATAAATATTTATTTTACTTCCATTCCATCCATCGAGAAAATAGAAATAGCATTCATGCGTACATACAACCTACCATCTCTATGAACAATATAATGCATTTGCAATCTGTAATTTTTATAGATTAATCTAAATAAATATATAATTAATATGTATTATATTAATATCATATTTTATATACTGTATATTTTTTTACCATGACCAAATTAAAATGTCCAAAAATAAAAAATCAAAACAGATATGAAAAGAAAGGAGTTATTACCCAAAACCTGATTTTAACAAGAAATTGTTAATAAACGGGTAATAAAAGATAATAAGTAAATAATATATGGTATGATATATATATATATATATATTTATATATATTTGTAAATTTTTATTTAAAATATTTATAAAAAACCAATATTTATTATAAAGGAGGTTCAGACACGTATGAAGAAAATCAGACTTGAGGTAAGGGACATCATCTCAATTTCTAGTCATTGAGGCATATTGTAATTTTATACACCTAATTTATTTTATATGGTGTACATAATTACAATTTTATATGTAATATCATGAATAATTCATACTTCATGATATTTTAGGTTTCAATTTTAATTACATCATCCATGGGGATTTGACTATAAAATTACAATGTAGTAAAAAATTTCATAACTGAATTTATTTTCATTAGGTTATATTATTTCTTCATTGTATTTGATATTATTATATTGTGTGTGTAATGAATTATGATTATATTATTTTTTATTTCAACTTATTTTATTTGTAATTACATTTGATACACATAATAAATTCATTGATTAATTATCATTTCAACATGATGGTCTTTGTAAGGGTTTATTTCATAATCTCATTTTAATCAAGATTGTTTATGAATTAATATCCACTAAATGAAATTATTTGATCATTATATAATAAAACCCTTTAGGTTTATTATCCTATGATTATTCTTAAATATTTTAAGTAATAGTTCCATTTTCCTCTCTTCGGTACTTAAAAATATTGAGAAAATGTTTTTAAGAAAATATGATTTCATGTCACTTTTTCATTGAAAAATAATTTTATTCCAAGTATATATTTTCAAAAAATATTTTAAAAAATATTTTACTATGATTTTTAAAATTATTTTTACCCATTATAGGATATTTAAAAAAATAATTAAAAGGAATCTTGCTACAGTGTTTTTGGAACAAGGACCTTTTTGAATTTTCTTACAAAAAGTTGACAGGAATATTTATTCCTTACATATTATACAAAAATAGAGATTTTTTTCCATTATGACCACTCATTTCTTTCAAACATCCATTCTATTTTTACAAGGCTCTTTTCTAAGAAAAATTATACCTCATATTTTGGAAATTGTTTGTTTTTAAAATTGATTTTCATCGTGAAAAGGGTATTTTCTTCAAGAATGTTTTTAAATATTTTTATGGTATTTATATTCATCTATGACAATGACCATTTATTTTACATATAATCCAATGGGTATATGTTGCAATGATACCATCATAATTCTTTCTATGGATGGTTTAATATTATTTTTTCCAAGGAAAATATTGATATTAACTTCTTTAAATCATTTTTGTATTCATTAACACTCCTTTGAATTATTCACTTTCCTATGATCATTGGAAAATAAATTTCCCCTAAAATACATATTATTAATCATGGATATGTTTATTTACTAAAATATATATCATTTATACATATGGTGTTTTACTTTGAAAGTTATTTGAATGATTGGGTAAATATTGATAATTCATATTGTTTATTCAATAAGGATATTTATTACTAAGGCATATTATACTTGAATTAAACTATTCCTTCAATATATGAGGAATGATGACATAAAATAAGGGGTGGGGCCAGATTATAGATAGACCCTCGATGCATCAGTAGTCTCATGAGACAAATCAGTTGGACAACCATATTTAAAATTATTTCTAATGTATACCTACCCATCAATTAAAACATATTTTGAAAGGTTTTGATGGTATAGATATCATGATGTCTAAGAACATGACATCCAATATCAATAATTTAATTTATTTAGAATTCAATTGTTATTATCCATGAGATTATTGCACTAATATTTTATATGGATTCATTTTTTGATCAAGTTATTGACTAAATGGAATGTGTGTTAAATTATTTACCTTTTTATATTGATCATTCCTTATCTAATAATGATAATCAAGTTATTTAAATGGAATGGGTTTTTATTTATTTACCTTTCCTTGTTTATTATGATTATTGATTCATGATATCCTATATTATACTTAACCCTTATTTTGTATTTGATCTCACCATTATTTTGTTTTTCTTCCTCGGGATATAAAGAAGTAATATTTAAATGATTTCAAGGATGGTGAGTTTTTACTCTCACTATGCCACATTTCATATTTTTAGATATAATTGAGATTCAAGTATGTATCTAGTTTACGAAGATATCAGAACTATTCAGCCCTTTGGGATGTGACTCCTTATATCTAGTACCAATATAAAAAAGTAACCACTAATTACAGACTACTGGAGTCAGGGTATTTATTGGGAGGATAATAGATAACTATTGATCTATTAACATAATAAAAATTCAATATAATGATGATATTTATGTTATTATCTAAGATGGTATAATATAATTTGAGGAAGAATAATAAGACATAAATAAATAGAAATAAAAAGTATTGATTTGATAATTTTTACCTTACTCCTTGGAATAACTCTTTTGAAACTTGGATTAAGCCTTTGAGGGTAGACTTTTTATGTTTCCAAAACCTCTAGGATGTGTATAGGAGTTTTGGGTAGGTATTTGGGTAGATTTTGGTAGTACTAAGTATCTTATGGTGTTATGAGAAGTGGGGTGGTGTAATAATTCTTTTATAAGTGAGGGGAGTGGCATTATTATAAAAAAAATACCAAAGGGTAAGCCAATATTCAAGGAAAGGGGCTCCAAAAGTTGAAAAAATCTATAGTGAGATATTTTTGGTTAGGAAAACCCTTAACCATACACTTATAGATAAATTAAAATTAATTTTAGGTTTTTTCTCAGTTTTATCTTTTACCATAATTTACTTTTACTATAGTAACTTTATGTTACCCTTTATTACCTATTTTTATAAATAAAAATAAAATTACCCTAATTAGATAATTTGGGTATTATAATTAAAAATATGGAAAATAATCATAATATTAAATTTATAAAAGTGAGATTTTTTTTTAAAATAAAAAATGTATAACACAAAAAAAATTAGAAAAACAAAACTTCATTTATAAAATTTAAAATATAGGTTTTTAAAATTAAACTTAATATATTTAAATGTAAAATTTTAATTATAAAATAAATATTTGGTAAAGAAAAGGTTTAAAAATATAGAACCCTAGAATGTTAAAGTACTAAAAGGATAAACTTTATTACCCATGTTAATAAGGTGCATCATTCTTTTCAAGAGCCTACCTAATTAGAACTCTATAATTAAAGAGGATTGTCCTAGAGTATTGATTAAGATGGGTAACCTCTTGATAATTTTATTAGGTTGTGTTTGGGTGAGGAAAAATAAAATTTTAAAGAACATGTGTTGGGCTATGGGTACAATCATTAGTTTGATGACCCATACAGATACATGGGTGGGCCCTAGGGAGGGGACAAAACATGCCTACAGGGCAACTGGGGTGCCTACGGGGTCCATTTGTTACATTGGTATTAGATTAGAAACCCATAAAAAAGTGAAGTGGAACTGTATAAGTTGAGATATAGGTTCTACAATGAGTATGTTTTACTCTAAAGGGGGGTCAATGTAACACCCCAAAAATTTTAAAGGGTTAAAAGGATAAATGTTACTACCCATGTCAATAAGGTTCACATTTCTTTTATAAAGGCTACCTAATTAGAAATAAATATTTAAAGAGGTTTTTCTAGGAGTATTTATTAGGACATCTGATGTCCTGAGATGTTTCTCAAGGTGTGTACGAGTGAGGAAAAATCACATAGGAAAGAACATGTGTTGACTTGTGGAGACAATCATTAATATGATGATCTGTTCGAGCTTGTAGGTGGGCCCCATGGGTGGGAAAACACATGTATATAGGTAAAATAGGGTTATTAGGCTCCTAATTGTTACACAACATATTTTATGTTATGATTATACTGAATAAATTTCAACGATCACATTTAATACTTATAATTTTATATTAATAAAATATATTATGGTTTACATTGGTTTGGTATTGTGTGTGAAGGAAGAAATTCAAATTAGTATTTAATTAAAGGAATATATATAATAATATCTTGAAGAATTAAATTATACCCCCTTAAATAAATTTCATCCTCATAATTTTAATTATCATTCACTAATGAAAATAACTAGGTGTATTGATAAGATAGGCAGACTCAAGACATAATTTTCAACTCACTATCATGGGTGAAACTGTATAAATATTTCTTTCCCTTGATTTGTAATAGGAATGTAATTATATTCTCAATAATTTTCCCCAAATATCCCTCAATATATCTCTATAAGTCTTATGAGTTTTTAGAGACATAACTTTAATAAATTATTTTTCATGAACCTCCTTCCAACCAAATACTAGAACCAAAATAGTTATGCTAATATCTAATAAAATCAAATTAAATGATCATATTAATATAATATATAAATAATAAGATGTATTCTCCTATGAAACATTAATTTTAACCAACTTTACTTTTTGTTCTACTATGATATAATTGGTTAACACTATAACTCATTTTGTTTAACCAAGGTTTTCCATGGTTATTTTCATATTAGAATCTATAACCTAACTAGTTATATTTTATATCATGAAATCTCTTTTAAATCATTCATAATGGTTTTCAAAGAGTATATTAATCATATAAATAATATATCTTAGGAGTTTCAATCCTAGTGTGCAGTTAGGCCTCTATAACATGCACCAGGTGAAGATCGAGTTAATACTAAACCAATCTTTTTAGGGTTATTAACCATTGGTTTAACATTATAGAGCTTACATCAACCTTTTTTTATCCAGAAAGGGTTTTAATTTCTAGGAAACCACAAAATATATAATTTAAAAAAAATCTAGGATTTTTTCCATCATTTAGGATTTTATATTTGGGTTTTCACAAATATTTTCAAGTCCTAATCCCAAAAATAACTAAACCATCCTTTGATACCAACTATGATGAACCAGACCTGCACTCTGAGGATGGGTGATAAAAAGACATTAATAAATCACTAGATTTGATAAAAAGTTATATTTACCAAGATATACTTTCATATATTTCACATTTATATTACATCTTACAGTAATATCACACAATCCCAAGAACCATAAAGGTTTAGTTTCTTTGTATGATAGGTACATAATTAATTAATTTATGAATAATTTTAAATATCTCCCACAATATTTATCCTCAAATAATACACTTAAAAACTTATCATACTTAATACCACTATTCATAACATGGTGAATGTAAACATAATAAATATTTCAGATCAGATACTCAATAAAGGTAAACCTAAGAGATAATAATTGATGATCATAAGTGGTAATAATATAATAATGTGGGTATAAGATCATAGTCAATGTCTATGATAATAACATTATAAATCATATTCATGTGGACATGGATCATCAATAATAAATCAAGGAAAAAGGATATAATCATGACATAATAAATTAGTTATCATAACATGAGAACATTGAACAACATAGGATTATGGTACAAATATAAACATCAAAAATCATTCCATTTTTTAGGTTTTACTTCCAAGAAAATCATCATATAGTCTAAAAAGTACCAAAATGGATTGAGTTCACTCTAAAACCCCTTAAACATAGTAGATAGTTTCCCATAGTGGATTGGGTTCACTCTCAATTCCCATAAACATAATAGATAGAGTAACATAGTGGATTTGGTTAACTACCCAATCCCAAACATGTGTTATCATGATATGTAATTATTTACCCAATAAATTATAGGGCTATATAATTCTGGTCTAACCCATCACATAATTTTCATAGTCCCTTAGGTTTTTGGGTTCAATCCTCATCCCCATTTACATTATCTTAGGAGATATCAAGATATACCCAATGAATTGGAGGGATATGAAATTATAGTCTAACCCCTAAAATAATTGAAATAATATATATATATATATTAAAAGAGAAAATGAAAACATTTATATTTCAAAAATCAATCAATTAACTCATGGAAAAGATATGGGTTTCATAAAGACATTCATAGAACACTACATAAGTCATCTAGAGAAAAAATTTGAATGATACCATAATAAAATATTATAAGTGTAACATAAGGAATTTCAAAGGATATTATAATATATGGAAAACACACTTTTTTATATTATTGTATAATTTATTTTGAAAAAAAAGAAAATAATATCCCTTTTTTGAAATGGTTAATAATTTCTTAAAAAATTTTTCATTAAAAAATACTTTGATCTTGGTAAAAAAATAAAAAATACCCTATAAAAATGTTTTTATAAAATAATTTTTATATAAGAAATATTTTTTCTAAAACTTTCTTTGAGAAGACCTAAAAACACTGAGAACTTCTTTCTTAAAAAAACCTTTAAAATTCCATTTAAAATCAAGAATTCATTTTTAAAATCAAACTTTTACTTTTTAAAAATATAATAATATTTACTTTTATTTTCAAAATCATCAAGTATAAAAATATTTTTTGAAACCCATGTTAAAATAATTAAAGTAATCTTTATAAATAATATGTGCATAAGGATTAAAGTATGTGTTCACATGGAAAATGCTAAAAACGGGTAATTTTGTCAAAACCATATGTGTGGAAAATGTAGAAAAAATTCAATATTTTAAAAATAAATTAAATATAATATAAAATGGACTTATTTAATTATGTATGAAAGTATAAGGATATCTATAAAATGAATTTGGAAATAGAGTAGGAAGATTCCCGACCAAAAAGAAGAGGCAACGTCAGTTTTACTTACAAGAGTCATATAAGGTGTGTTATTTACCAATAGAAAATAAAATAAGGGAGTACATGTAAAAACCAAATAATAACTATATATTAAAAAAATTATTTGTTTCTAATACATAAATTTATCATAATTTTTTCCATAAGGAAATTCTTTCATAACAATCTTGATTTGAAAATGATATTGGATAGAAACCCTAATAGTTTCATTACCTTTCAAATAAAAAACCCATGAATTCAATAAAATAATATAGATTAGTGAATAAATTTAATTTTATTATAAGGGTATCAAAAATATTTCCATGGGTAGTATATACACCACAAAATAAAATAATTAGAGAATACACAACATATCTTAATGAAGAAAAATCAAGAAGAGTAAACCCTTTTGGTTTTGGTAACCATTGTGTCAAAAACAAATTGAAAATGAGAACATGAGATAGATTTTTAAATTCCTTGAATTTAATTAAAGTTATGGTAAAAGGAATCCATAGGGAAGTGTATAAACCACACAAAAATATATAATGGTTTAATATTATATTTTTCTCAAAGAAGAAATTTGAGATGGGAAAAATCCTTACCACTTTGGTATTGAATGAAATCAAAGATTATGGAGGAAGGGTTATGAAAAATAATTATAAAATACATGAAATAATAATTTATAATGATAGAGATTAAATTGGGTAATATTTTCACGATATAAAATAATAATAGTTTCACAATATGAAAACATTATTTAATGCTGTGAAATTAAGACAAAAACCCTTTCCTTAATTCTCAGATTCCATGATAGTAATTTAACATACTATATAATAAACATAACTATCTTAATAAATAATTTAATAACTGTATTCATGAATATAACCCTTTTTACTATTTTTTATATTCATTTAATATATATTCATTAGTTATCACTTATTTTCATTACTGGATGTTGTAATTCAGAATGTTTCACACATGTTTTGTAATGGTGACATCAAACCCCATTTTATTATAATAAGTTCATAATTATTAGAATAAAAAGTATATTTAAATAATTTTATTTAAATTATTTATAAATAACTAATTTCATTTGATGAGAACCATGGACATGGTTTGAGAGAACAAGATCCATAATGAGCTTGTTTTGGGTAATCTACCGATATTAGCAGATTATTTCATAATGATCACCATTTTTTTCATACCTTACGAAAAATAATCCATATATATATATATATGACACCTTGATATCATATATATTCATATAATATGTTTTATAATAATCTATTTTAGGAGATGATGGAAAATTAAATATGTCATTCCATGGATGTAGTAGTCTGCAATACACATAGAAAATGTTTTCATTTTACATGGAACAAGAGGAAGGTATAAAATGGTTTATGTTTTCATAATATTAAAAATTTTATAAATAAAAAATTTACTGATTAAATAAAATTTTATAACTATCTATTTAAGGTAGTTATAGAAAATAAAACACACTATTCAGGGAGGCGGTAGTCTGCATATATGCATTGATGACACTTTCACCATTCTAAAGAAAAAGGAAGAAGGTGGATAATGATTATTTCATATACATAATAAAATTTAACTATAATAATGATAATTATATTATTATTTTAATGTGTTATAAAATAATTTTAGTTTGAATAATAATACAAAACAAAATAGAAATTGAAAGGAGTGATTTGGAAATTTGTACCTTACTCCTTGGAACTACTCCTTTGTTACTTGGATTAAGACTTTGAGGGGTGGTTTTTTAAGGTGACCAAAAACTAGAGGATGTTTATGGGTATGTTTATGAGGAATTTTTAAGATTTTTTTGAACCAAGTGGGTTAACATGTTAGGATAAGTGGAGTGGTGGAAGTCTCATTTTATAAGTGAGGGGAGTGTAATTTTTGTAAAAAAATATAAAAGGACAAGTCAATACTCAAGAAAAGTGGTTTAAAAAGTGGTACATAGTTGATATAAGAAGATTATTAGTCAGCGTAATTATTCACCACATAATTTTATATAAATATTTATTAATTTTATTCTTTTTATCCATAGTTTTAACATTTCCCATAATTTACATTTACCACTGTAACTCTTTTGTTAGCCTCACCAACATATTTTTATAAATAAAAATAAAATTATACTTTTGAGATAATTTGAGTATTATTATTCAAAAAAATAAAATAATTCCATAATATTAAACTTCTTAAAGTTATAAAAATTAATTTTAAAATAATAAATATATAACGAATAAAAAATGTTTTTGAAAAAATATAACATAAGTTCTAAAATTTAAAGTATATGTTTTTAAAATAAATTAATTCTTAAAATGTATAATATTATACATGAAAAAAATTTCATAAATAAAAAGGTTTTATTATTTTTTAAATTATGCTTATATCCTAATAATTTCATAAAATTCATGATATTTGTAAAAATGGTATTTTGTACTATTTAAAAAACATCAATACTTGTAGAAAAATCCCATAAATTAATCCTAAGATAATATTGTTATGATAAATCCAAAAAATATGTTCATTTTTTAAAATTAAAATTATAAAATTTATGAAATTAACTTTTTAATAGAAATATAAAATATAATGAAAACCTATTTTTATAGGAAAGTGAACTTTCAAATATTAACTATTCTATTATTATTTTATATATATTAAAAATTAAATTACTCTTAATAAATTATTTATATAAATGGTATATTTTATCATCATTAATCCAAAATACATTTTGTTTCTTGAAATAAAATTACAAAACAACTAAAAAATATATTTTTTGGAAAATACATTTTTAATTATAAAATGATCCTATTTGTTATTTAGCTATACTAGTTGAATTTAATTAGTGTCTTAGTATTGAAAGTGCCATTCATTTTTATTTCTATATATATTTAATAATTTAGTTACTTCTACTTATACGGACTACATTATAATGGTCACTTTTTATACTTATAATTCTATCTTAATAAAATGTATCGTGATTCATTTTTCTTAAGTGTTGCATGTGTAGGAAGATATTAAAAATAGAATTTATTTAAATAAAAATATATACCTTAATATCATGTTGTTATATTCTATCCCTTAAAAAAAATTTCATCCTCTCAATTTTAATTATCATTCACTAATGAAAATATTTAAGGGTATCTAAAAGATATACAATTCTCAAGACATAATTCCAACTCACTATAGTGGGTAAGAATATAGAACCCTTTTTTCTTTACATTGTAATAGGCATGTATTGATATTCTCAACCATTTGTTCCAAGTATTCCTTCATAGCTGTCTATATATTTTAACTGTTTCTAGAGACATTCCTTTAACAAATTCTTTTTTGTGATACCCTTTCTATTTAAACACTAGAACCAAAATAGGTATGATAATATATAATAAAATGAGAGTAAATTCTCATATGAATAAAAACTTTCATTCCTAAGTTGTCTCCTCCCATGAAACCTTAATTTCATTCTATTATAATTTTATTTCAAATATAATATAATTCAATCAGCCTATAACTCGTGGTGGTTAATCTAGGCTATCCATGGATATTTTTTTATTAGGCTCTCTAACCTAACTAGTTTTATTTTACATCATCAAAATCCATTTAAATCCTTCATAATAGTTCATAAAGAGTATATGAATTAACCAAATCATATACCCTATGAGTGTCAAACTAGGTGTGTAGTTAGGCCTCTTTTTCGTGCACCTGGTGAAGATAAAATTAATACACAACCTAGCTTTTTATGGTTATTACCGTTAGATTCATTTGTATTAGAGATTATATTAAATTTATTGTATCATTATGGGGATTTAATTTAAATAAAACCACAAACTCTATAATTTAACATAATTGTATGATGTTTTCCTAAATTTATGAATTTACCCTAAGGTTTTCAAAAATTTTATTTAGTCCTAATCCAATAAAAACTAAAAAAATAACAAAAAATAACTAAACCCTTCATTGATACCAATTTTGATGCCTCAGACCCATACTTATGCATCTTGTGATAAAAGCACATACTTTAAACACTAACTTTGATACAAAGTGAGATAAACCATGATAACCTTGTATATATTTCACATTAATATTAAATATCCTAATAATCTCAGATAATCATGAGAATCGTTAAAGTTTGTTGTCTTTAGAGACTAGATACATAATCAACTTTTTTATGAATAATTTACCACATATCTCACAAACATTATTCTAATGTGAAACAATTATAGTTTTTTAATACTTAATACCTTTATTCCTAACTTGAGAATGGAGACATAATACTGGGGTAATCTTATATTCTCATTAAGGGTAAACATAAGAGATAATAATTAATGATCATAAGTGAGAATATGATAAGCATGATGGTATGAAATCATAGTCAAGGTACATGAATATTGCATTATAAATCTATACCCAAATGAAAATGGATCATCAATAATAAATCAAGTAATAAAGTTCTAAGTATCACATAATACACGAGTCATCATAACATGAGACGATTTAAAAACATAATATTAAGGCATAAACATAATCCTTAAAAATAATTTTCTTTGTCAGGGCTCAATACTAAGACTATCACCATATAGTGGATAAAGTCCCATAATAGATTGGGTTCACTCCCTAATCCCATAAACCTAGTCGATAAACTCCCATAGTATATTGGATTCACACCCAATTCCTATAAACATAGTGTAAAGAGTCCCATAAGGGATTTGTTTCACTCCATGATCCCTAACAAGTCATCTCATAAGATAATTTTTTTACTCAATGCATTAGAGGGATGTATAATTCTGGGACCAACCGTCACATAATAGATATAGTCCCTCAATTTTTTGGGTTCACTCTTGATTACCTTCCACATTTTCGCATAAGATATCAGGATTTACCAAATTCATTGGAGGGATATATAATTTCGATCCCACCTTCCACCTAATGAAAATCATATATATGTGTTCTAATTAAACATGAGAACATTCATATTTCAAACATCACCTAATTAACCCATATAAAAGAGATGAGTTTCATGAAGATATACATGGAACATTTAATAATCCATCCATAAAAAGGATAAAGGTACCATAAGAACATATCCCAAATGTAACATAAGGAATTTAAAAGGATGTTGACATAGATGAATGATCAACCTTTTTATTATTATTGGATAAATCAATTTAAAAAACATAAGAAAAAATATCCATTTTTTAAAAATATTGAAAAATATTGAAAATTATTTTCTTTAAAATGAAATACTTTTGAAGTACCTTTGTGATAAATTGTTTTAACAAAGTTTTTGTATTTTTGGACAACTAAACTTTTTTGGATAAGAATTTTCTTATTATATCGTAAGAATGAAGTTGTTGAGTTAGAAATAAAGAATTTTCTGAAGACTAAAGTTTCTGAATGAAGAATTCTTTATGTTACTGAAGAGTTTTGAAAGAGGAAGTCGATGAAGATTGATAAGTCAGAAGTTAGAAAGTTTTTCAAACTTTCTAAAAAAAACCAGATGATACTTTGCTTATCAAGAAGTTCTCAAAAATCATGAAAACATTCCTGATAAAATATTTTGAAGAAATGTTGGATAGTTTTGAAGAAATTAGAATCACTAAAAAGAAGATGAAAATCAGATCCAGCATTATTGTTCACAAAATTAGAACTAATATTTTGAGAAAATTGAAACCAGTTTTATAAGAAAAATCGAAACCAAGATTATCAGAAAATTAGAACCAGTTTTCTAAGGAAAATTAGAACCAAGATTATGAGAAAATTAGAACCAGTTTTCTGAGAAAAATTAGAAACCTGATTCTGAGAAAATAGGAACCAGTTTTCTGAAAAAAATAGGAACAAGGATTCTAAGAAAAATGGAATCAGTTTTCCGAGAAAAATTAGAACCAAGATTTAGAGAAATTTAGAACTAGTTTTATGAGAAAAATCAGATCCAATATTCTAAGAAAATTAGAACTAGTTTTTTTTGAGAAAAATCAGAACCAAGATTCTGAGAAAATCATAACAAGTTTTCTGAGAAAAATTGGAACCAAGATTATGAGAAAATCAGAACCAATTTTCTGAGAAAAATTAGAACAAATATTCTGAACAAATGAGAACCAGTTTTTTGAGAAAAATTGGAACCAAGATTCTAAGAAAATCAGAACCTTTTTTTTGAGCAAAATCAGAACCAAGATTCTGAGAAAATCAGAACTAGTTTTCTGAGCAAAATCAAAACCAATATTATAAGAAAATAGGAACTAGTTTTCTGAGAAAATTGGAACCAAGATCCAACTTTATAGTACTGAGAAATATATGAAGAGTTCAGGAATTAAAAATTGAATTTCAATATTTTGTATATCTAAGATAAATATAAGGAGGTTTTAATAAGTCAAACATTGAAGATTAAATGCAAAATTTTTTCAATGATTTTGAGATTTGAGGAAGTGGGATAGTTTTTGAGTTTCCCACCTTTTTTTCCAAGTTACCTATAATTACTTACTTACATCATTTATTCATTTGTAACTTTTATATATGCACACAAGGTGGAGATCTATAGAATTTAAAGTGAAAATTTCCCACCTGATTGAATAATATTTGTATTGATTTTTTTAGCAGAGAAAATTAAGAACCATCATTGTCGTATTGAGAATATCAGACTCATCTAAATTAGATTGAGGATTTAGATTGTCAATTTTTTGGAGCATATTCAAAAAATTATTTATTCTTTTTTTTGGGCTAAATTATTTTATAAGAAATTTTTTAAACTAATAGGAGTCATTATAATGTTTCCTATCAGAAGATAGAAGGTTTCTAATGAGAGTTGGCACAAATTGTATTCACTTCTTCATAATAGTGGATTTCTATAGACCCATGAGAGTAAATATGGAAAGGATTTTGGTTCTCACACTGAGGAAAAACCATGTAAATATTGTGTTCTTTTATTTATTTCCTACCTTTGCATAAATGAGTATTTACTAAAGGTTGATAAAGATATAAATCTTAATAGGTCGGTGGGGTTAATTTTCTAAAATATTTGAAACTTATAAAAAGTGATACATAGATTCATACCCCCTTCTCAGTTGTTATTCGATCCTTGGAACTTTAATTAGTATCAGAGGTAGGTTCCCTTGTTTAATCCTTATCATAGATAATATCAGTTCTGTCAATAGTATAAGAATACCTACATTCACTGGTAAAAATTATTATGGATGAAAAAATAGGACGATTCCTTATCTCTTATCTCTTGGCCTAGAGGTTGTTGATGCTACTACTTTTGGTTTTAAAAATATTGAGAAATATTCTCCTATGAAATTTGATGATAAGAGAAATATAGAAGTTGATGGAAAGGATAGAAATGAAATCCTTATTTCTTTATCAGAAATTTTTAATCAGAAGGTGATGGGTCTCAAAACTTAAAAATGTATGTAGGACAAGATGGAAAGTGTTTTTAAATGGAATACTAAAGTCAAGGATGCAAAGCTACAAATATGGTGTAGTAAGTGTGAATAAATTAGAATGAGGGATGAATAAAAAATTGATGAATACTTCACCAGAGTAAATGAAATTGTTTGCAACATCAGAGGATTCAGATATGTCTTGGAAGATTCTATAATTATGAAGAAACTTATGAGAAACTTTCTAGATAGGTTTGATTCTAAATTTTCTTCTTTATAAGACAAGTATTATTTATCTCTTGATGAATTGCATAACATTCTCATTGTTTATTAAATGATGAAAGCCCCAATGTTTAAAAATAATATGAAAGATGAAATGGTTTTTGAAGCTATGAGAATGATGAAAATCCAAGATATTGAAGAAGTGGATCCTTGTGAGTTTGAAGATAAAGAGAATGATGAGTTGAAGGAAACAACTATGTCTCTTATATCCAATAAATATCAAATATGAAGAGAAAAATATGGAGGTAAACTTCATCTTATTTTTTTTGAGTGTGTTGTAATTATACACTTTTATATGAATTGACCCAAGAAAAAAGTTGGATAATATCGACATGATTTTGATGAAAAACCTCGATGGAAGAAGTGAAACAAAAATGAAAAATAATAAAAGTATTCCAATAGATACAAGAATAATTTACTGGAAACAAAATAAGTTTGTTGAGTAAGAAATTTGAATCATATTAAACTGAAAAAAATTCACATAAAGATGAAATTTTATAAAAATTCAGAACCTTCATCGAAAAATTTGAGAAAAAAAATATTCCTCAAATAGTGAAGAATGTGGTGAAGAATATTATAAAGAGTTTCAGATCAAAACCAAACTTGTTACATTTATTGAGAAAAAAAAACTCTCAAGAAAGATATCAATGTAGTTAAGAAAGATCATGAAAAATTTTCTGATGTAAGAAAATATTTCATAAATACGAGTGATGAATATATTTAGAATATTCTAAGTTATAAACATAGAATTTCTAATCTGGGAAAGTTTATTGATGATCTTAGAAAGAAGATAGAATCTAAGGAAAAAGATTTTAAAAAATTGTAATCAAAACTTCTTGAGTTTGAAAGTACCTTTGGGAAGATAAATGAAACCTTCAACAGAGCTTCATAAGTAAAATATAATACATCTAAAGTTTCTAAGAAGGATCAATATGAGAATCAGGTGGAATTTTATCTTACCAAAAATAATATTTCATTTGATTATTTTAATATTTCAGGTTCTGTAAAAAGTATTGGGAAACCTTGGGTGGATAAAGGAAGTGAGAAACTTATCAATTATATAAAAGTATGAAACTCACTCAAAAGAAAAGACAATCCACATCTTGAGAATGTTATATTTGAAAGAAGTTACCATCCTCAACAAAGATTCTATATAAAAAGATCTTTCTTGAATAGAAAATCTAGATTTGATGGATATTTCTAGTGTTGTGGAATCTATGGTCACAAATCTTATGATTGTTGGCACAACTTATCTTTACCCAGAAGAAGGTTTGAGAAAAATGGAATAAATAGTGAAAGAATAATGAGTAACTTTCCTAACTTACTAGAATTTGTAAAAGTGAATTATGAAGATGTTAGAAACATTCTACAAAAGAATAAAATTGAATGTCTATAATAATTTTATATAAGATGTGATCAGTTTGGTCATCATTATGAAAGATGTATGTCACTCCATTCAACACAAGTTTCTTATAATAGAAAATAAAAGAAAGCTAAAAAGAAGAAGGTTAAGGAAAGATCTTTTATTGTTGAGAAAAATTTTAAATTAAGTAAGAGGAACAAAACATGGATACTTGACAGTGGTTTTTCTTCACATATTATAGGTGATATAAAAATATTGAAACATGTTTAAATTCATCATGGAGGATAAGTTACTTTTGGCAATGATAGTTCCTTAAAAATTAGGGGAATCCGAATGACACAGATTGAAGTAGAGAAATTTAAATCTAAGGAAGTTTTACTTATTGATGGGATAAAACATAACTTAATTATTGTAAGTCAACTTTGTAATGATGGTAAATAAGTAATCTTTAGAAAGGATTCTTGTATCATCAAAAGTATGAAATATGGAAAAGTCATTATAAAAGGAGAAAGAACCAATGGAATCTCTTTCAAATAGGAGAATTCAATAACCCCTATTACTTGAGTACTAAAGATGAAAACAAGTTATGGTACAAAAGACTTGGCCACATTTGCAATAAAAACATGAATAAACATTTTAAAGTTTATACTATCTGGAATTTTCCATAATTGAAAATAAGAGATAAAGATGTTTGTATTAATTCCCATAAAGGAATTATGATTAACAAAAGTCACAAAAGAGTTGAGATTCAATCTACTAGACCACTTGAACATATTCATTCTGATTTATGTTGACTGATGAGACATCAATCAATAAAATTAGACTTATACATTATCACTTTTATTGATGATTTCACACAGATGACAAACATCATGTTCATTAAGAACAATTCAAATGCTACTAAAATGTTCAAATTCTTCAGAAAAGATATTGATAAAGAATTTTGGGTTTCCACAAAGAAGTTGAGAACATATAATGGTACTAAATTCACAAACAATGCTTTTGAAGCTTATCTGAGGAAACATGGTATCAAACATCATTATAGTACTCCCTATACTCCACAACAAAATGAAGTATAATAAATAAATAATATAATATTGTTGGAAATGGGAATAAGTATATTAGAATAATACACACTTTAAAAATTCTTTTGGAGAGAAGCTATTAGTACTGCTATAAATGTTCAAAATCAATTATTATTGAGACTAGAAAACAACATGAATCCTTATAAAATGCAGTATAACAAAAAACCTTCATTTAAATACTTCAATTTTATTGGAATTCGATGTTTTCTCAAGGTAAAAATTATATATTTGGTAAAGTTTCATGAGAAAGTTAAGGAAGGAATTTTATTGGGTTATTCGCTAAATAAGAGAAGTTTAAAATGTTGGAAAAAATGTTTAAAAAATTTGGTGGACTCATATGATTTGAAGGTAATTGAAAATAAAATTTCCTTAACAAAGATTATTGAGAATGATGAGGATGATAAATTGGAGATTTCCAACAATAGTAAAAGAAATTCAAATAATTATTTTCAAGATTAAGAAGAATCATGTGATGAAGAAATTCTAGACAGGAAAAAAACTTTGAAATTTACTACCTTACAAAAACATGTTGAATCTAAAAACAATATTGGGAATCATAATGATCCAATTTAGACTAAAAGTAAGTTGACATTATAAAATAAGAATTCACTTATCTCAAAAGTTGAACCAGAATTAGTTTCAGAGCCTATTCAACATAAATAATGGGTGGATGCTATGAATGAAGATTTGGATCAGATTGAGAAGAATGAAAAATGGGAACTTGTTCGAAGGCCAACAAATAAAAATGTTATCTGAACCAAGTGGGTTTATAGAAAAAAATTTAATGACCATGGAGAAATTTCAAGAAACAAATAAATACATGTTTGAAAAGGATATTCATAGGTGGAAGGTGTGGATTTTGATGAAACCTTTTCCCTTGTTGTAAGGATAGAAACTATTCAAACGTTTCTTGTAGGGGCTACTCATCATAATTAAAAATTTATTAGATGGATGTAAATTTAACTTTCCTAAATAGTGATATTGAGGAAGAAGTTTACATTGAGAAACCTTATGGGTTTCTAATTGATAAGGATGAAAAAAAATTAAATTGAAGAAATATTTGTATGGGATGAAAAAAGCTCCATGTTCTTGGTATTTGAAGATTTAAAATTCTTTGACAATGATGAAATTTTCTAAAGGAGAAGCTGACAGTAACTTTTATGTGAAATATGGTGAATCTAAAACTTTAATCGTAATTGTTTATGTTGATGATATATTTTTTATTGGGGATGAAGAACATGTTTGTAAAGAGTTTTCTAAAGAAATGGAGAATAATTTTGAAATGTAAATGTTGGGAGAATTAACTTTCTTCCTTGGATTAAAAGTTCAACAAAAGGAAAAATACATCTTCATATCTCAAGAAAATTATTCCAGGGAATTGTTAAAGAATTTTAGGATGGCTGAATCCAAAGAAGCTTCAACTCCTATTTAAATGAGCATAAATTTGAGTATAGATGAATCCAGAATAAGTGTGAATTAGAAAGACTCTCAGAAGATGATATGAAGTCTTCTTTACGTTAAAACTTCAAGTATTGATATTTTTTATGTTGTTACTTTATATTCTAGGTATCAAAGTGATCTGAAAGAATCACATATATTGGAAATAAAGAGGATTCTGAGATATGTCAAAAGAACAACTTCACAAGGGTTTTTATACAAAATAAATTGTGAGATGAAGTTTCTTGGTTATATTGATTCCTATTGGTCTTGAGATTGTAATGATAGAAATTCAATCTCAAGAGGAACATTTTTTATGGGTGAATGTTGCATGAGTTGTCATAGTAAGAAACAAATATCAGTAACTTTGAGAACAACGAAATCCAAATATGTTGCATCCACTCATGCTTGTACTCAAATGTTTTTAATGGAGGTTAAATTAGAATATTTTAAAGTAAAAGATTCTAAATTATTGAAGATAATTTCTGATAATCAGAGTGAAATTTATCTTTATAAGAATCATATCCAATATTCATGATCAAAACACATTGATATAAAGTTTCACTTTATAAAGTAGAATTTTTTTTCTACAGATGTTTTACTGGAATAAATTTCAACAAAGTTATAGATAGTTGATATCTTTACAAAAGTAATGTCAAAGGTAATATTTGTTGAATTTCGGCTACAAATTCATGTTCAGCCTCATCCCATGTCCTCTGAAACCTCATAAAGAAGTTCCCCCACCATTATTTGAATTATGTTGAAAAAGGTGGAGATAGAGTAACAAATTTCTACTTTGTAAGAAGTTTTACTTACCATAATTTTTTTGAATATGATGTTATGGTTATCATATAATGGGGGAGATAAAAAGAAAATTGTGAAAGAAAAAGATAATTTTGAGAGAATAAGAAAAGTGAGGGGGAGTTATCTTTACATGGCCACAAATTTTTCTTTCCACCGAGGGATGGAATTCTTTCAAAAAATTAATTTATATAATAGTGTGGTGTCAAGACACTCTCTTTTGAGAAAGGCTATGTTTTGATAAAAGTAAAAAACCTGAGTTTCTTCCAAAATATGAGTTTTGAAAAAACTACGAGATATGGAAAAGTTGTTAATGAGGTTTTTTAACAAATCCAAAGGGGGAGATTGAAGTACCTATATGATAAATTATTTTAATTTTTTTTTTGTATTTGATGAAAACTAACCTTATTTATATAAGAATGTTTTTTTATCTAGGAAGAATGAAGTTTCTGAGTTATAAAGGAATAATTTTCTAAATACCAATGTTTTTGAATGAAGAAGTCTTTTTTTTTTTCTAAATATTTTTGAAAGAGGATGTTAATGAAGATTGAGAAGACAAAATTTATAAAGTTTTTCAAAGTTTATAAACAAAATAAGATGATGATTTTATAATAAAAAAGTTCTCACAAATCATGAAAAATTTCATGATAAAATCTTTTGAATAAATGGTGGAGAGTTCTGAAGAAATTGGAATCACTAAAAAGAAGTAGAAAATTGGATCTAGCATTATTGTTAACAAAATTTGAACCACAATTATTAGAAAATCAAAAATAGTTTTCTTAGAAAAATTGAAACCAAGATTCTAAGAAAATCGGAACTAATTTTCTTAGAAAAACCAGAGCCAAGATTATGAGAAATTCAGAACCATTTTCTGAGAAAAATCATAACTAATATTCTAAGAAAATCAGATCCATTTTTCTGATCAAAATTGGGACCAAGATTCTCAGAAAATCAGAACCAGTTTTCTAAGAGAAATCAAAACCAAGATTCTAAGAAAATCGGAACCAGTTTTTTGGCCAAAATCAGAACTAAGATTATGAGAAAATCACAACTAGTTTTATGAGAAAAATATGAAACAATATTCTATGAAAAGTAGAACTAGTTTTTTGAGAAAAATCAGAACCAAGATTCTAAGAAAATTAAAACCAGTTTTCTGAGAAAAATTCACACAAAGATTCTAAGAAAATTGGAACCTTTTTTATGAGAAATACCAGAACCAAGATTCAGAGCAAATTGGAACTAGTTTTTTGAAAAAAAAATTAAAATCATGATTCTGAGAAAATCAGAACTAAGATTCAAATCAATTCTGAATGATTTTTATGAGTAAATTGGAACCAAGATCCATCTTTATCATACTGATAAATATATAAATAATTTAAGAAGTCAAACTTGAATTTCAATTTTACATAAATCTCAGAGAAATATAAGGAGGTTTTTATAATTAAAACATTAATGATTAAATGCAAAAGTCTTTTAGAGTTTTTTAGATTTGAGGAAGAGAGAATGATTTCTCATTTACCACCTTTTTTATATGTTTCCAATAAATACTTTCTCAGATCATTTGTTCATTTGTAACTTTTATGTATACACAAAAGGAGGAGAACTGGAGAATTAGAATTGAAAAGTCACCACCTGATTGAAGAAGACTTGTATTGAGTTTTTGAGAAAAGAAAAATTGGAACCATAATTATCATTTTGAGAATATCAGACTCAACCAAATTAAATTGAGGATTTTAATTGAGAATTTTCTAGAGCATATTCAAAAAAGACTTTATTTGTTTGTTTGGATTAATTGTTTTATAATAAAATATTGTAAACTGATTGGAGATAGTATAATATGTTTCTATCAGGAGATAGAAGGTTTCTAATAGGAGTTTCGACAAGTTTTATTCATTTCTTTATAATATAGTATTTCAATAAAACCATGGGAGTGGCTATAGAAAGGATGTAGGTTCTCACACTAAGGCTGAACCTTGTAAATCTTGTGTGCTTTTCATGATTTTCTACCTTTTAATACATGAGTATTTATTAACGGCTGATAAGGATATAAATCTTAATAGGTTACATGAGTTAAGTTTTTAAAAGTTTTGAAACTTATAAAAAGAGAACAATTGATTCAACCCCCCTTCTCAGTTGTTATTCGATCATTAGAACTTCAACATTAAGCATGATAAATTATTTTACAAATTACCCTATAAAACCAAAAAAGGGGTTTTCATTTTTTTATAAATGATATATTCTTTTAAAAACATTCTTTGAGAAGGTATAAAAACACTGAAGACCTATTTGTTAAAAACATAAGCCTTTAAAATCCATTTTAAAATAAATTATTACTTTTTAAAAGTAAATTTTAACATTTTAAAAATATGACAATATTTCCATTTCTTTTAGAAATTATTAAGAATTAAAATCATTTTTAAATCCATTTTAAAAAATCTAAATGGATCTCCATAAATAATAATTCTCATAAAAATGAAAGAATACGTTCACATGGAAAATGTTAAAAGGGGTTCTTTTTTCAAAATGACACATGTAAAAAATATTGAAACCTTTTTCAATATTTTTTAAATAAATTGAATATATTTGAAAATAACCTTAGTCAATTATTTATGGATGTGTAAAGATATCCATAAAATGAATGCATACTTGGAGGAGGAAGATTTTGGACCATAAAGTATACTTGGGGTTGATTTCACTTACATGCATTACACTGGGTAAATTATTTACCAATAGAAAATAAATTGAATGAGTATATGCGAAAACTCAATAATAATAACAGGAACAAAATTATTGAGGCCTTAGAGATAAATTTCCCAGAATATTTACTTAGATGAAAACCTATTCATAACAATCTCAATTTTAAAATAATATTGGAAAGAAACCCTTATAACTTCATTACCTCTCAGATAAAAAACCCATGAAGGGTAGAACATAATATGGATTAATTAATCCCTTTAATTTAATTATCATTATATCAAAATAAATCTATGGGTATTATATAGACCATAAAATAAAATAAATGGTGATTATGAAACATACCTTATTGAAGAGCAATTGAGATGAGGAAACCCTTATGGCTATAGTAACCTTTAATTCAAAACCCCCTTGAAAGGGAGAACTTGAAATGGATTTTTAAATCTATAAAATTTCATAAATTTTATGATAAAATTAATTCATATAGTGGTATATACAACATGAAAAAATGATCAAGTGGTGAATATGTCATATGTCTCAAAAGAAGAAAGTTGAGATGAGAGAAACCCTTCCCACTTTGGAATTAAAGGAAAACAAATAGTATAAAGGAACAGTCATAAAAATACATGCAAAATACAAGAAATAATAATTAGTAATGATAATAGAATCTATAACAGCTTAAGACCGCACTCCCAACTCATGTGATGAAATCTATAACTTTACATTTCCAGCTATGATGCTGATAATTGTGACCCAATTTTTTTCATCGAAACCTTACAACATAAAATGGAAAACTCGGATCACTTACATTATGTATGAACTTTCCATTTTAGAGTTTTAAATAATTAATATAAAATACTACATAAAAATTTCACATCAACTTGGAATCATAAACAACTTGTTCATAAAGTTGAACAATATCATCAGTTATACCCATCTTTTCCTATTTCACATCAGGCCATCAACATCATCCTTTTTAAATCCTTTATATATGTAAATCATTCATCATAATTTTTAAAACCTAGGGAAAATGAGATATAAGAAGGGTGAGGTCAAATTCTTAGTAAGGGTAAACATAAGAATCAAAAATTTAATTTCATTACTGATCATAACAGTGAACAAGGGTATGATGAGAGAATCAAAATTCATGAGTATAACATATGAATATTCATACCCATTAATACTTGTACCATGAAACATGAAAACATAGAAAAGGAAAGATTCTTCAAAATTAATAATCATGAGACATGTAATATTAATATCGATCATTAGAAAAATTATAGACCCATATAATTCATAAGAAAAATGTATTGGTATCTTGGAACATTTTCTCATTGAAAACATAAAAATCCCTTACAAATTGGAATAACTATAAAACTAGCTTCCAATATAATTATCCTAAGAAAATAATCATTACTCAATGCATTGTAGGGATATATAGGAGGGCCCATAATATATGCTATAATGGGTTCACCCAATACTATCTAGTCACACCCACAATTTATAATGTCTGAGAACTAAATATATAGACAATTTATCAAAAATAATTCAAAAAACATTTATTCTTTTCATAACATGATTAACCTCTGAAAAGTAAATAGGTTCCACTAAAATCTCTTTGAAATATGATTAACCCATGTAAAATAAACGTTTTCTAAAACAATCTCATTGAAACATGATTAAACCATGGAGGGTAAATGGGTTGTAAAAAATATATTTGAAACGTGATTAAAACATAGATAAGAAATGGATTACAAAACAATCTCTTTGAAACATGATTAACCCATGGAAAAGAAATGGGTTAAATAAAAATATCTCGGAAACATGAGTAACCCATGGAAAAAGAAACGGGTTTTAAAATAGTCTCTTTGAAAACATTATTAAACCATGGAAAATAAAATGGTTCCAAAATAATCTCTTTGAAACATGATTAACCCATGGAAAAGAAATGGGTTTCAAAAAAATCTCTTTGAAAACTTGATTAACCCATGAAAAATAAATGGGTTCCATAACAATATAGTTGAAACAATAATAATCCATACAAATGAAGAATGAGGATGGTATAAATAAAAAATAACCCCAGTATAATATTAGAAAAAAAGGTTTGTTTATTTTTATGAGTGGAAATACCATTAAAAGATCATTTAAAAAATTCTTGAGGAAAATAATCTTTAAAAATTCCAAAGCGTCTCGTACCATTTTGAAAAATTTGAATAATTAACCCCATGAATTAAATAACATTAAATGAAACTTATAATATCCTAATAATAAGTATATTCATTATATAAGATGTTAATGGAGTAGTATATACACCTTATAAAATAATATATGGGTAAATCATAACAAATGTCTCAAATAAAGAAAATTGTGACAAAAAATCAATTATCGATTTGGTAACTCTCAAATCATAAACCCCATGAAAGAATGATAATTAAATTAATCTTATAATATCATGATAAATAATTATATTCATGATATAACATGTAAAATTGTATTTACATACATTTTATAAAAGAATATAGGTAAATAACATCAAGATATGCCTCAATGAAAGGAGATTGAGACAAAGTCCCTTACTACTTGAGTAACTTTTGAATCATGAGATACATGAAAGAATAACGTCAATTGAAACATTTAATATCATGAAATAAATTAAATTCAAGAAATAAAAATTTATATGGTAGTATATACTCCAAATAAAATTAACAAGGTGCATAATAACAATTAAGTTTCAATGGAATGTAAATTGAAATGAAACCCCTTACCTTGAGTCCGATTTGTCATGTTTTTCCTATGTATTCCTAAATAATAAACTTATGTTAATTATTTAATTTATTCAGAACCATTTCATATTTTATTATTACTTTTTCACTTATAATCAATGTACATAAAATTACTTAATGAATGATGTTTAAGTCAGATGTTTTGACCATATTCGACTTATGAGTCAAAATTAACTTTGATAGGCCGAATATAGTCAATGAGTTCATTATTTAAAAAATATAAATAATAATAATCCTAAAATAATTATAATATTTATACATCAATTATACTCTTAAAACCAATCATTAATTATGTTTATTAAAAATTTACCTGCATTACAATCATGAAGATGGTAGGTTGTACGTACACATGAGTAATGTTCCCATTTTTTCAATGATCATTATAGAAAGATGAAAAGTAACAATTATTTTTCCATAATTATCATTATAAAATAAATACCATACTATTTAATCATGAGTACTTATATATATAATTATTGTGATTAAAAAGGAATCACATCATGTCGAGGAGGTGGTAGTCCACACATCCACGAACGACGTTATCACTTTTCAGTGTGTGAAATGGTAATAAAGAAAATAATATATTATATTTATAGAGATGTAATTATTTCATGAATATAATATATATTTTACTTATGTCACATATTTTTAATTATACCCATCCTTAATAAATTTCATGTAACATGTGAATGTATCACATCGCTTTGAGGGGGCAGTAGTCCACATGTCCACAAACGATATAATCGTATTAACACGAAATGGAAAGAATGAGGGTATGTGTTATATAAAAATTATATAAGTATTGAGACAAATAAATGTCATATATATCATAAAAAAATAGTGTGTATATCATAATTTCTAACCATGATAGGTGGTAAAGGAAAAATGAATGACATCATTTCATGAGGCGGTAGTTCGGTGTACACACGAATAGTAAGTTCATTACCCATTTTATGGAAGTGTGCGTAGGTTAAGGTTAAAATATTAACATAAAAACATATTATTATATTTTTGATACTAGTTTTATCATGAAATAATTTAATAAAAATAATTTAATGGGTGTAGAAATAAATAAAACAAAAGTGATTGTTGATGAATGTTACCTCTTTTTTTGGGTAACTCCTTTTGGTTTACACTAAAGGACTTACTTGGATTGATTTCTAAAAAAAGTGAGAAATCTAGGGTGAGGTGATGTATTTTGGTAGATTACTTGGGAAGGGTTTTTCTAAGACAAAGGATCTTTATAGGTGTGAAAAAGTAAAGGGGGGTGGGGTGAGTGCCTTTTTATAGTGGAGGGGGAGTGTCATTCTAAAAAATAAAAAAGGTAAACACTATTAAGATATATACCTTACATCATGTGACTCCAATAATGAACAAAATTGGATACAATTTGGGATATGGTCTAATAATGTCCAAAAAATGGATTTTTACATGTTTCAAGGCCATTAAAACTATTAATATTAGAGTTTAACCTCTAAGTAAACACATTTTTACCTTAATCACTATAATTAATTTTAATTAATTTCACTAATATTTTTGTTCAAGAACTAATATGAACTTATTATAAATTATAGATTATTCTTATTTATAATATTTATTCCATTTTTCCAAATTCCAATCACCGAAGTGGAAAAAGTCAATTGAAAATTAATCTCACAAACAGGACACCAAATGAGATTTTTTAATGTAAAAATGTTCAAAGGTTTTTTATGTTTTTATATCTAAATTAAAATTTATATTATTTAAAATTACCTAAATTAGTTTAAATGATATAAAATTAATCTAATTATAATTTGAATCCATTTAAATATACAATTTAGCCCTATAAATTATTAAGATGAAAAACCAGTTTTCAATTAAAATTTTGCGTCTTTCACTATTCATCAAAATATGAAAGTTCTCAAACAAAAACCCAAAATTCACCCAAAGTAAAATTTGATATTATTATTTTAAAAATTATGTTTATTTTGTTAAATAAAATTTATAAATGTTTCAAAAATTATATTTAAAATAACTGATCCATCAAAAGTAGGTAAAACTACCTTTTAAAAATAGACGTCTTTTTTTTTATAATTAAAAATGGATTTGTTATTATCTTAACCCTCTCAAAATTATTGGATGAATTTTAAAAAAAATATTAATTTTATATAATTTAAATTTAATTAATATCTTTCAATATCAATGATTAACTTAATTTATTAAGATAAAACATCATTCATAGTCATAAAAATATTTTTCATAAAAACACATCCTTTAAATTAAATTAGTTTTTATTTTCATTTATAATTAATTGGTAACAAATGAATTAATATTATAAACATGTGTAAACTATGATTTCAAAATTTATTTAATCATATTAATTCCTTCCATTACATTATCTAGGTGATAACTATTATGTTAAATAAATAATATTAATGGTATATTAATGTCTAGTAAGACTCGGTCATGCGTGTAACATAATTCATCAAAGGGACTCGATGTTGTGTGAAATGAAAGATAAACTTGGTCTTGCATGTTATGCAAGATAAACTATTTATTTTGTGTAACACTATCTATAAAATGATTTAAATTAATTTTAAATAATATATTTCATAAAATATTGGGATGTTATATCCTACCCCCTTAAAATTAATTTCTTCCTAGAAATTCCTCTTGGTTATCAAATGTATAAAATTTATAGAATTAATCTATAAAAACCCACATTGTACAAAGGTTTAATAAGACATCCTCTTAAAATTGGGAAGTAGGAAACATAAAGGTCACTAGAAGTTATGAATTACTAGGATTCCACCTAGGGTGAACATTGGTGGGAAATTATAAAGATAGATTTGGATGAAAAAACTAATTCTCGTGGACTAAAAGATATTGATAGATAACATGGTCAAGAGTAAGTCAATTATGACAAAAGAAAAATCCTAATAGGTGATGAAAAGTTCATTGATATCACATGAAAAGATGGTAGTAAGATAACATTTTATTTCATGATCCTTTTTTTAAAGTTAAAGAACTCTCTTACCATTTATACCAAGTGAGAAAAAGAAATATATACATACTTGATGATTATAATTTCATCCTTTAGTCAATTTCCACAAAAATATCATCTTTTCTTCAAAATATTAGTATTTAAGATGAATTTTTAATTCCCGAAGCACTAAAATCAACCTTTCAAAGACCACATGACCAAAAAAAGGGATAGTCAAGTTACTACACCTATATATAGACATAAAAAAATTGTTAGAACATGGTAAGATAATTCCAAAAATGAGTAAACATTCATATGATACATTAATATTAAAAAGTAATACACAATGTTGAAAATAAATTATTCCATAAATAATTATCCTTATAGTTCATAAAACATTTCCTAACTAAGCCTGAAACCCAATGAATAGAATGATTTGATCATATATTCTTCCAAAATAAATCAACTATTATTCCTCAAATTAAATCCCCTATGTTTATAATATAATCATTACCTATAAAAAATATCATTATAATTTGGACATCGTATTGGATAATGGTAGTGCATGAAACCATTATCATCCTCTGGTTATGGGTTCAGGTTCCATCGCCTTGTAAGATGCAATATATTGAAATCGAGCATACAAGTTATCCTTTTTTTCTTTAAAAATGAAAACTAATTACAATTAAAAAACACTTCATTTGATCCCGGGGGTTAAAAAATACCTCATCCCAAAATAATCTCAAAAAATCAGTTTAATATATCATTTCTTAAAACCTCAATGGGGTGGCTAATAAGTTAAACTTATGATCATGCTTAATCTTATACACCTATGATGGTATCCAAAACTCTTAAGATAACCTCACATGAAGAGATCCTAATCTCAAAATTTATCAAAACTAATATTGGATACCAACTATAATATCCTAGGACCCAAACTCCAGAATCCTATGATGAAATAAATAACTTTACATTTTCAGCTATGATACTGATAATTATGACCCAATTTTTTCATCAAAACCTTTCAACATAAAATGGAAAACTTAGATCACTTACATTTTGGATGTCCTTTTAGGCTTATAGTTTTAGATAATTAGGAAAAACGTATACATAAACAATTCAAATCAACTTGGACCTGTAAAAAAATAGTTTATAAATTTTAACATCATCTCCCATTATACCCAAATTTTCTAATTTCAAATTAGTTAGTCAACATAATCCATGTGAAATCCTTTATAGACATAAATAATTCAACATGATTCTCTAAAACTTGGGGAGAAAGAAACATAAGAAGGGTGAGATTAGATTATCAGTAAGGGTAAACATAAGAATTAATAATAAAATTTCATCAATGAGCATAGTATTTCATAATATTATTAGAACATAATCAAAATAATGAGTATAAAATATGAATATTAATACCCATAAATACTTGTATCATGAAACATGAAAACACAGAAAAGTAAAGAGTCATTAGAATAAATAATCATGAGCCATTTGATATCAATATTGATCATTAGAAACATTTTATACCTATAGAAATTATAAGAAAACATATTAGTATCTTGGAACATCATCACATTGAACCCTTATAGAACCCTTATAAATTATAATAACCATATTAATTACTTCAAATATAATTCTATGGAGAAAATAATTATTACCCAATATATAAAGTGCTCTTTGGGAACACCCATCATATAATATATAACGGGCTCACCTAATGATATCTCGGAACACCCATAATTTATAATTTATAAGAACAAAATACATATAGAATTAATCAAAACACATTTAAATAGCCTTTATTATTTTCAAAACATGATTAACCCATGAAAAGGAAACAAGTTCCACTTCAATATCTTAGAAACATGATGAACTATAGAAAAGAAATGGGTTATATAACAATATCTTTGAAACATGATTAACCCATGGAAAATAAATGTTTTAAAAAATAATCTATTTGAAACATGATTAACCCATGTAAAAGAAATGGGTTCCAAAACAATATCTTTAAAACATGATTAACCCATGGAAAACAAATGGTCAAATAACAATATCTCTAAAACATGGGTAACCCATGGAAAAGAAATGGATTTCAAAACATTCACTTTAAAAAATTCATTAACCCATGTAAAATAAATGGGTTTCAAAATAATCTCTTTGAAAGATGACTAACCCATGTAAAAAAATGAGTTTTGAAACAATCTCTTGGAAAACATGATTAACCTAAGGAAAATAAATGGGTTCCATAACAATATCTTCGAAACAATCATAATCCATCTAAATAAATAATTAGGATGGTATAAATAAAAAATAAACCTAGTGGAGGATAAGTAACAACAAGGGTTTTTTATTTTGATGATTGTAAATTCCATTAATATATCATTCAAAACATTCTTGAAGAAAATAATCTTTAAACATTCCAAAGTGTCCCATACCACTTTGAAACATTTGAATAATTAACCCCATGAATGAACTAAAATTAAATAAAACATATAATATCATGATAATAAGTATCTTCATGATATAATATGTAAATGTAGTATCATATACACCTTATAAAAGAATATAGGTGTAAATCGTAACAAATGTATCAATGAAGGTAAATTATGAAAAAGAATCAATTACAACTTTGGTAACTTTAAAAACATAAAACCCATGATAAAATGATCATTAAATTAAACTTATAATATCATGATACATAATTAGATTCATGATATAACATGTGAAATAGGATATACATCCATCATATAAAATAATAAAGGTGCATAATATCAAGATATTCATCAATGAAAGGAGATTGAGACGAAGTCCCTTACTACCTGAGTAACCATTGAATCAAGAGATAAATGAAATAATAACATCAATTGAAATAGTTAATATCAATAAATAAATTAAAATCATGATATAAAAAGTCATAGGGTAGTATATATACCAAATAAAAGTAACTAGGGGCATAATAATAATTAAGTATCAATGGAATGTAAATTGAGACAAAACCCCTTACCTTGAGTCCGATTTGTCATGCTTGTCCTATATCTTTCTAAATAATAAACATATGTTAATTATTTAATTTATTCATACCTTTTATAAGTTCATTATTACATTTTTTTCACTTATAAAAAATGTACATACAATTACTTAATAAATAATGTTTTAAATCAGATGTTTTGAGCAAATTCGGCTTATGTGTCAGAATTGACTTTAATAGGTCGACAATGGTCAATGAGGTCACTATTTAAAACATATAAATAATAATAATCATGAAATAATTATCATATTTATACATCAATTATAATTTTAAAACCAATCATGAATGATGGTTATGAAAAATGAACCAATGTTATAATCATGGAGATGATAGGTCGTATGTACGCATGAGTAACGTTCCCATTTTTTCAATGATCATTATAGAAAGATGGAAAGTAATATTTATCATTACATAAAGATAATTATATCATAAATAAAATTTTATTTAATCATATATAGTTATATATATAATTATTTTTATGTAAAAGTAATCACATCATGTCGAGAAGGCGGTAGTCTAAAAGTCTACGAATGACGTTATCACTTTTTAGTGTGTGAAAGGGTAATAAAAAAAATGATATATTATATTTTTAGAAAGTTAATTATGTCATAAATATAATATATATGTTATTTATGTCACATATTTTTAATTAAACCAATCCTTAATACATTCCATGTAATGTGTGAACGTATCACATTGCTTTGAGGAGGTGGTAGTCCACACGTACACAAACGATGTTATCATATTTACACAAAATTGAAAGCATGAAGGAATGTATTATATAACAATTAAATAATAATTAAGAAATCATAAATTTCAGATATATATTATAAAAATAGTTTTTCCATCATAATACCCAACCATTAGATGTTATAAAAGAAAAATGAATGACATCGTTTCGCAGGGCGGTAGTTCACCCTACACACAAATAGTAAGTTTATTACCCATTTTATAGAAGTGTGTGTAGGTGTAGCTTGAAATATTAAAGAAAAACAACTTAGTATATTTAGGATAATAATTTAATAATTTAATAATTTAATAATAATAATTTAATTAGTGGAGAAATAAATAAAAAAAAAGTAATCGTTGAAGAATGTTACCTCTTTTTCAGGAAACTAATTTTGGTTTACACAAAATGAATTCCTTTTATTGATTTATGTCCAAATTTATGCCTTTACGGTGATGGTATGGATTTGGGAGAATATTTGGGAAGGTATTCAGTGAGATAAAAGGGATTTAGATGTGTGAATAATTGAGGGGGGTGAGTTTCTTTTTATAGTGGAGAGGGAGCGATATTCTAGTAAATATAAAAAGGTAAACACTATTGGGAGGTATCATTACATCATGTGACTCAAATAATTGACCCAATTAGATAAAATTGGGAATATGGTCTAATAATGGACATAAAATTTGATTTGGAAATTTTTTAATTCATTTTTATAATTAAGATTAAAGTTTAACCGCCAAGTAAACACATTTTTACCTTAATCACTATAACTAATTTTAATTACTTTCACTAATATTTTTGGTCAAAAAATAATTTTAACTTATTATAAATTATAAATTTTTATTAATTGAAATATTAAATCCATTTTACAAAAATTTCAATAACATAAGTGGTGGAAATTAATTCAAAATTTATCCCACATATGGGATGACAAAGCATGTTTTTAAAGTAAAAAATGTTAAAATTTTTGCTAAGTTTTTATATTTAAAATCAATGTGATATTGTTTCCAATGACATAAATTCGTTTATATGATATAAAATTTATCTTATTATACTTTAAAACCAATTAAAAATATAATTTAACACTATAAATTATTTATAAAAAAATTAGTTTCAAATTAAAATTTATTGTCATTTAATATTTATCAAAATATGAAAGTTCTCAGAATAATACCAAAAGATCACCCAAATTAAATTTTGATATTCCAATTTAAAAAATTAATTTTATATTGTTAAATAAAAATTATAAAATTTTCAAAAATTATATTTGAAATAGGTGCTTCATTAAAAGGCGATAAAACTACATTTTAAAAATATACAACTTTTTATACTTAAAATTGGATTTATTATTATCATAACCCTATCAATATGACTGGAAGAATTTCAACACATTTGATTATATATATAGAATATAAATTTCATTAATAGTGATTAATTTAATTTATTAAGATAATATTCCATTCTTGGTCATAAAAATAGTTTTCATAAAAACACATCTATTATATTAAGTTGGTATTTATTTTCATTTTTAATTAATTGTTAACAAATGAATTCATATTATAAACAAGTGTAAAATATAATTTCATAATATATTTAATCATATTAATTATTTCTATTCTAATGTCTAGGTGATAAATATTATATTAAATAATTAATATTAATAGTATATTTTTGTCTGATAATACTCATCCTTTCATGTAACATAAGTCATTAAAGGGACTTGATGTTGTGTGCAATGAAATAAACACTTGGTGTTGTGTGTGATGCAAGATAAAATATATATTTTGTGTAATGAAATATATTAAATAATTTAAATTAATTTTAAGGAATATATTTTATAAAATATCAGGACGTTATAGAATCCATTTGGTAGTAATTACACCATATAAAATAATAATTGGTGTGAAAATATAAAATATGCCTCAATAAAGTTAAATTGAGATGAAAACCCTTACCTTAATTTTTTGCTTCTATGAAATCAGATTAACCTCATGTATAATAAATATAATTATCTTAATAACTAATTTATGAACCTATTTCATATCTATAACCCTTTTTTACTATAAGTTTATAATCATTTATTATACCCTTTTCAGTTAGTTATCGCATATTTTTATTAATAAATGTTGTAATGCTGATTGTTTCACACATGATTCATAATGGAGACATCTAACCCCATTAATTGATAATAATTTCATAATTAAAAAATTATATAATATATCTACATAAAGTTGACAATGATTTAAACATACCAATTTTTATTTGATGAGAACCATGGTCATGGTTCAAGAGAATGATATCCTGGATGATCATGTTTTGGGAAATCTTCTGATATCAACAGATTAATTCATAATGATCATCAAATTTTCTATCATATCTTCATAAAAATATTCTTGATTTTTATATATGATTCCTTGATATCATATATTTTCAATAAATATTTTTTAGAACCAGCCGTATAAAGTAGTGATGAAAGACAAAATACGTCGTTCTATGGAGGTGGTAGTCTGCACGTGCACACAAAAAATGTTTTAATTTTACATTGAATTTTAGGAAGTTATAAATGGTTTATATTTTTATAATATTAAAAATTTTATAAAAAAAATATTTATTTATTAAAAATAATTTTATAACTAGTAATGTATGGTGGTGATAAAAAATAAAACACATAGCTTATGGAGGTGGTAGTCTTCTTGTATGCATAAATGACATTTTCATTATTCTAAAGAGAATGGAGGAAGGTAGATAATGATTGTTCCATAAAAATAATAATATTTCAGTATAATATTTATAATAATTATATTATTTTATGATTCTATAATATTATTAGATCAATAATAAGAATACTTATTGAAATTGAAATGAAAAGGTGTGATTTGGGAATTTTTATCTTAATCCTTGGAATAACTCCTTTGAAACATGGATTAAGAATTTGATGGGTTTTATATTGAGGATATGAGAAAATATAGGATGTGTATAATAGTTTTTATTTGATATTTGGGTATATTTTTGTTGAAAAAATTGGATTAAGGTTTGAGGAAATGTGGCATGGTGGAAGTTTCCTTTAATAACTGAGAGGATTTTCATTTTTATACAAAAAATATAAAATAAAATTTCAATATTCAAGGTAAATAGATCAAAAATTGGGAAATAATGGATAGGGGAATATTTTTGGTCAATAAAAATATTCACCACCAACTGGAAAAAATATTTGAGTACTGTTAGGCTTGTTATCTTTAGTTTTAACTTTTTTTTATAATTTACTTTTACCAAAAAACTCCTTTTACCCTCAATAACTTATTTTATAGCTACAAATAAAATTAACTTTATTAAATTATTTGGGTATTTTTATTCCAAACATTAAAATTTTTTCTTGATAATAAATTTATAAAAGTGATAAAAATTAATGTTAAAATAATAAATATATAAGGGATAAAAATAGTATTAGAAACAAATATAACATAAGTTTTAAAATTTAAAATATAAGTTAGTAAATTAAACATATTTTTTAACTATATAACTTCACTTATAAAATATATATTTCTTCAAGAATAATGTTTCATAAATTTTTATGCTATTCTTATATCCAAATGATTTCATAAAGTCATGGTATTCGTAAAAATAATATCTTGCACTATTCACCTACAAATCAATATTAAAATCCTAAAAATTATTCCTAAGGTTATATTGTTATGTAAAATCCAAAAATGAAGTTATTTTTACCAAATTAAAATTATATAATTTTGGAATTTAACTTTTAAATGGAAATAAAAAAAAATAAAAAAATGTTTTTATATGAAAATATGTTTTTAAATATTAATTATTCTTATTCTTATTTACTATCAATTAATAATTAAATCTGTGTAAATATATTGTTCATGTTAATAATATATTTCATCCTCGTTAAAAAATAATATATTTAGTTTCTTAAAATAAAAATATATAGTTCCTAAAAATGAATTTTTTATAAAAACACATTTTTAAGTATAAAATGATTTTATTAGTTATTAAGCTATTATAGATGAATTTCATCTATGAATTAGTATTAAAAGTGGAATTTATTTTATTTTCTAAATATATTTCATAATATATTTAGTTCAATTTATACTAGTAACATTGTAATGGTCACATTTATTACTTATAATTTTATCTTAATAAAATGTTTCACTGTTGATTTTATTTTGGCGTTTCATATGAAAGAAGATATAAAAAATAGTATTTAATTAAAGTAAAATATATACTAAAATATCATGGAGTTACAAGGTATGATATTAATAGATGAAACTAAGTCATATAAGGAATCATTAATGTTAAATTTCCTTGCTGTATATAAAATGGTAAATATCCCTTGATCATTACACTTGTTTGGAATTTTTGGTGTAATCAATATAGGCACATCACTTCCCAGAATCACTATTCATCAGTCCAATGTTTTCTTCTTTTAGTAATAATATTTTTTAATAATTTCTCACTTATATGAATCTTATTAATGTCTTCAAAAAAATTTATTTTGATTCCTTATATTATTTAACTAAACCATTTTGGAGATGAATGGTGTTGGTATGTGTGATATATCCTCTATATTATTCTTTTTATTATCCTTATTTCTGAACTATTCCTTATCTAATTTCCTCACTAGTTTACTCAAAATAATTTCAGAAATTACTTCCTCGTTATCTTATATTGGTTTGTAATTTTTTGTGCTCCATAAGGATGTTTTTTTCAAGATTTATTTCCCACTCCTCAAGGTAATCATGTTCAAATTACCTTTTATATTGGGAATTTACTAAGAGGGTACATTTCAATAAATTTGATCCATTAAATCACTAAAATCTATAAAAAGTTATGAAATCTAAATTTTTATTTTATTCACCTTATTTTGAATTCATCAACCTCTAAATATTGTTTTTTCTTTCAGTTGTAATTTACCTTGATAACTGGTTTAAGGATTATCACAAAGTCTTCTTTATTAGAAGAGAGGTGGCCAATAATTCTACTGTAAACCCTATAAAAAATATGATCTTTATTTTTTTAAGTATTACTAGACATTAAAATCATCCCTCAAACCGTGATTGGTTAATAGACACTAGTTTGAATTTTTTTGGATGACTGTACCATAATATTTATTAATACGAACTTATAAGTATAATCCAGTGTAATGATATTTATAAGTAAAGACTATAAAAGTCATGAAAATTATGGATAATTATATATTTTGATTTAATGTTATTTAACTCACAAGTTTTTAGTTCATCAAGATTAGTTTCAAGTCAAGGTGGGTCAGAATAACCTACCTAGTATACTCTCTTTTCTATGATACTTATTATTTAAAATAGTTTTGTGTTTTATGAAATCATCTCGATGAGTGATTTTCCTTCAAATGGTTATTTTTTTTATCAAATATACAACTAAATATGAATCCAAAAATATTTTGGTTTCTATATATTAAACCTTGCTATAAAAATACTAGGAAGTGATGCGCCAATATCTATTGATATAGGCATATTTTAAAAATATTTTTAATCTCTCTCATAATTTATATAATGTCTCTATTCTAGATTATCTAATACCATAAATCTCATTTCTATTATAAGTACTCATTGAAGGTAGTATGAACTATTGTAGAAATATTCTTTGAAGATTATACTAATTGGTAGTGTCCCTGTTAGTCCCTTTAATGATGATTTATTGTATTTATTATAAATTATAAATGATGTGAATATGTGTTGAGATAAGAATTTTGGATAAAGATTTTATTATCCTAGAAATTATGTTAATATGTGTTGAGTGAAGATAATGAATGTTATAGTATTGATATGAATCTTGGAATTAATATAGACTATTTGTATGGTTATTTATCATCATATATTTTATCGAAGATCCATTCATATGTTAGAAAAGGAGATTAAGTGTAATATATTACCATTGATAAAGTTTTATTTAATATATTCATATATTGAAGAATTGAAATGGAATAATGTCAATAAATAGAAAATGAGTTATTGTTATTCATATAGAAAAGAAGATTAAGTTATTGTAATTTATTCTTATAGTACACTTCATATAATTATAAATTAGTATGGTGAGTTGGAATATTGGGAAAGATTATTTAAGGTTGAATTGATGTTGTTGCTTGAAGTTTCTTTTGGAAATCCAGTTTAGTATGTTGTTGTATATAATGGGATTGAGAAGATGGTTAGATGATATGAGGTTCATGGAGTAAAGAGATTTCAATATACAATATCTATATAGAGATAAGGAGATGTAATTAATTTATAAGAAATAAATAAAACAATCAAGTTTTGTTATGGACCCATACTTGTGGAGAAATCCGTAGTATATGGAAGAAACACTTAGATGATGGACTTTGAAGAAGAGATAAAATATTTGAGGAATTGGAAGAACATTAAAGTTTTTCAAAGAGTTCTTGTGGGTTGAAATAGCTTTTATAATCATTATTATATGTTTAAAAATTATTTTAAGAGGTCATTAAGTGACTTGAGATGAATTGAAGTGGATAGAGATGTTTTGAAGAAGATCTAAGTTGATTTAAAGAAGTATGGATTCTACTGGAATTCATATGTAATATCCATGAGATATTAAAAATATGGAAGATTAATTCATAATAACTCATAAAAGTATAATTTAGAATTTTTTATAATGTGTTATATTAACCCTAAGTCTACACTATGATATGAAATAATAACTCAGAGCATGTAGAAGAATAATCTAGTGATATGTAATATTAACTTTAAAGTTTCATAGATTATATAAAATTAATTTTTTGAATACATAAGAGTAATTATAAGATTCCATAGCATATATAAAATGAAATTTAGCTCAGGTAATATTAAAATTAATGATTCTTAAGAGTAACCCAAAGATTTCAAAGGATACATAAGACCCTTCTCTTGAAAACATAATACTAAATGTGAGTTTCTAGGTAAAATGTCAGATTAAATATGATGATATTTTGTTTTTATTAAATATTTAAATATCTTAATTCCAAGTGTTAATTCATGATTCAATATGATATTGGTGGTGATATTTTAAGAAGAATATTTTTTCATGAGTTAGATCTTTCCACCAAAACTGTGTTTTCATGTGAGCATGAATTTATGGAAAATATGAAATGAAATTTGTAAAAGCTCGAATTAAAGGAAGAAACATAGATTTTAGTAGAGTTAATGACTATATATTGACTAGTCATTAAATATATATTTGAATAGTTTAAATGATAATATACTTAAATGATATTAGAGGAGGTTTTAATAGGATACGATATGTTTTTATATCACGAGAGGTTATTATTTCATTATTATATGAGAATATTTTACTAGAAAGAAAGAATGGATATTGAATGAAATTAAATCTTTCAAACATAAAGTAGGTTTATATATATTACTTATGAAACATTATCCAAATTATTTTTATGATTCAATATAGAATAATATGAGTTGAATCTAAAAAATAGAGAGATAGATACTAATTTTCACAAAATCTGTTGAAGGGTATTCTAATAATCAAAGAAAGAAATTTGAGAGTTTAACATGCTCTAATCGATATCTTAAAGATTAAAATAAGAATATATTGAAAGGTAAATTCTACTGCAATTGAATATATTGTTTTTCTAAGTTCTTGAAAAGGATTAAGAGATGCAGTCATAAGAAGATTACTTCAATACAGGCATGAGATTATACTTGTCTATTCTAGTGGATACTCAATATTACCTTATTTTTTATTTTTCAAGGAGATTTTATATATTATTCACTGTAAAAAAATGGTACATTTAAATTTGAAATTTTATTCTTATAGAACTATAAGTGGGTTCTTGTTGAAAAATTTGGAGTTGTGCATTATAATTTGGTTGGTTTTATGTATAATTATTCAAGGTTATTTCAATGACCTAGGTTGTTATTGATAATAAAAGATTGATCATGAGTGTTAGGGAAGATAAACACCATACACTAAGGAAAATCTAATACATTGTGAGTAAACCACGTAAATATCTATGTGTTGTGTTATTTTGTGTTTTTTTCTTTATTACATGCATGCAGACCAAGAGTGATATGAGGGATTGAGATCCATTCACTATAACATGTGGAAAGGTAAAAGTAAGTAATTTTTATTAGTAAATATTTGTCCATACTTATTCAACCCACCCCTTGTATTCTCAGTGTGGCTACACCCATCTTGTGAGAGAAAAAAATTGTATCAAAGCATTAGTTTCTACCTTTGATTGGATTATATAGTATTGAAGATTTGTGTTTGGAGTTTCTCTTTCAAAAGGTATACAAAAGTTTTGATTTTAAGAATTCATTGTGTTCCTTGAAAAAAAATATAGAATAAATATCTACCAATATTTTGAAGAAAATGAAGAAAATAGAATCAAAAAAATTGAGGAAGGTGTCATCAAAGAGAAAAGAAAATTTGGATTCACCCATAATTAATGATAATTAATGAGAAAAAATTTCTATTATATCCACTAATAAATTTCTTCTAATATACTCCAATTTAGGAAATTATGAAAAGGAATCCCTATTATGTATAGATTAATTAAATTCAACTCACACATTTTATAATCATAGAGAAATCATGTTATACATTATTAGTGAAAACCTAGTGTAAAATCCAAAAATGAGAAGATGGAAAACACTTCGACCTTAGGAGTTTAAATATTTTTTCATAAATATGAGATAATTGAAATTTATTTCCATTATTTTCCTATGTATAAACCAAGTGAAAGTGGAAAAGATCTTTTTATTAAGGATAAAAAAGTTGATTCATATTCTATAATGAAGAAAAACCAACAAAATTTTATTAAAGAATTTTTCATTTTTATTTGTGGTAATTTTATAGTATTATAAGAGGAGATCACCCAACTAGAATAAAAAATAGAATCGATTGATAAGGCACTAGAAAAAAAGGTATTGATATATATAAATCTCACTAAACAAATTAAAACCATGATTTCAAATAATATGGATCTTGAATAAAGGTAATCCATATTTGATATGAAATTACATAATTTTTTCAAGGGAAATAAAAATAAAAAAAGGGATAGAGTAGAAGATCTATACATTAGAAAAAAACAATAGGTTGTCATTTATTTCAAGAATTATAACCAAAAGATAAAGACTAAAAGGATAAATAAGATTGAAAATTCTTTTTGAGTAAAAATCAAGATGCATAAATTTCAAGAGAATCATGTTAAAAAGATCAGGAAAAAATGAATAAAGGGTAAAGTTAATTTAAGATCAAAATATCTATCATGAACCCTCCCTCCAAATATGTACATCATGAGATAGAAATGAAGGGAGATAATGGCCCCTGATTCCTACCTCTAGTAGGCCCTGTGGTGGTGACTAGAACCAAGGGTTTGAATATCTCACAATATGGGAGGCATTACCCTTTATAAGAAAACAAGATCAGGAGATAAGGTGTATCAACCTCAAAAAAACTCTAATAAATATATAAAATAAAGCCAAAATCCACCCTACATGAATGTTTAGAAATAAAACTATTACAAATACAAAAAAACTCTAAGGTAAGTACCAAAATAAAAGCTAATTAGAGACATATAAATTGTCCCAAATTATGCGCTAGTAATTCCTAGAACAGTCCACCTAATCCTACTGGAAACCTGAAATCTGTTTTATATACGTAGGGTGATCATACAAGTATACTCAGAAGGAAAAACCAAAGTCTCATGTGCACAAGTGAGACAAGAATACCAATTCTCCCATGAGAAAATAGCAAAACCAACAGAACCTAACCAAGCATACTAACCATCCCCACCTCACCAAGGAATTCTCACCAAATAATGCAAGTCAAGTAAAGTAATATAGTAAGAACATTGATGATAGGGTACCCTGTACCACTTTACCAATTATTAGATACTCTCATACCCTAACGAAAAATGTCTTGGTGCTCCCACCTCTCCTTAAAGAACCATATCACAACCCGCCTGCACAAACATAGACCTCACAGATAGTCCCATCACCTAGGAAAATGAAGTTCATCACATCCTACCCACACACACCTGGGCCTCATATCAAATCACATCCCACCTGTAGACACATAGGCCTCATACCATGTCACATCCCTAAAAAACTTGGGAAATAACAAAACATATCATCCTAAAGACACATGGGAAAACACAACTTGCCTGCATACTCCCGGGCCTCATACCACATCACATCCTGAACACACATAGGAAAGCACAACACGTCTCATCCTAATGACACCTTGGAAAAAACAACTCTCTAGCACACACACAGGCCCCAAAAACCACAAAATTCCCCAATAATCTTGGGTTATCACCACCTGGAAGAGGGAGTAGGAAAGAGAGGGTGGAAAACCATCCATCCTCCCATTAGGATGTTTGGGAAAGACATCCTCCCCCATAAAAATGGGGGTGTTCGAAACATAGTGCTCAACTAGGTTGGGGTGCACATAGAAATCACTAGAAAAATAAATGTAATACATATATGATACCAAACACTCAAGCCTAGCCTATGTAATTTACAACAACTGCTACCTAAATTAGTATCCGCAACAGTCACTTTAGAAGTTTATTATTTAAATCAGCTTCACAAAGCTCCTTATCTCAACCTATATTCATTTCATTATTTATCTTTAACCATAGTAAAATATGCAACCCATCATTTAACTTTTCATTGAAAAACTTTTTCCCATTTAACAAACCAACTCATTCCATCTCAACATTATTAACTATTCATTTTTTACATCACTATCTGGATAAATACTAAGTATAGAGCACAATAAGACACATGAAAAAGTCACACAGGGGAAGAAGAACCATGGTAAATTAACCCACTTCATATTTATGCTCTGTTTAACACCCATTCATGTCATAAAAACTGATCCTGAGAAATGGAGTGAAGCTTTGATTATGCTACTCATAGAGAAACTTTAGTAGAATAACTCATACTAACCACTACCAAAATCATTATTCAAAGTCATTCTGTCCAATCCATCATATCAATAGAGAAAACCCCCAACTCACAACCACAACCAGCAACACATCTCATTAAAAATATAGTACACCCATCAAAACTATTCTTGGAACCCCTACTTCATAACCATACCACACCTATCAACACAATATATCACAACACGATCATAGCCACATTGCACAACACTTCCCATCTATTCCCCAATCAATCAATCTCTCAACCTGAGATTCTATTACATCTTTCGAACCACCCCAAAAAACATAATGGCTCTAACAACCATACCACCACACAAACCAAAAAATATATTCATATTTAAAAAGTCACATGTTCTTTAATTCCACTTGTTAAATTTCGAGGTTATCATAGAAACAGTTTGATCATGGGGCATCCATTTATTAGCCTAGTGTATTTGGAAAACTGATTTTATAATAATCGTTTGATAAAAAACAAAACATCAAGAATTTCAGAATCATTACTCGGTGCACAAACAAAGACCCCCATCATTTATGATTTTCAATGGGGCATTTATCCCATACAAATCTCAACAGTAACAAAAAAAAACAAGAATACCATACATTACTTTTCCTGGGCCCCACATATTGATCTTAAACAAATTCATTTATATTTATTAAATTTTCATTATTATATCCTCACAAAGGAGACATCTATACACCCACCCTGAATGATACATAAATAAAAGAGAGATTAAGGGATCCCTACCTCAAAGAATAGATGATCGACACTTCCTTATTATGATAAAATATGGGGTGTGTAGGCAGGAAAATCATCCAGGTAAAATGTGATCCAAAAAGGTGAAGCAAAACCGCATGGATCCTAGGGGAATAAGGTTCCAAGGTGCACCAAGAGAAAACGAGAGCACACAAGGAAGAGAGGATTACAAATTTAGAGAGGCCGGATTCTATATCAGTGGGAGAAATGGTTTTTTAAAATCCATTAAAGATAGATCTTGAACAATACCATGTGTTTTGGAAGTCAAAGGAAGCTTTAGGTTTTTAGAAGATAGAAACAATTTGAAAGGGATCTAGAAACCATTGAATATAGTATTAAAGTCATTTCACATCAAATAAAAGGTTAAAGGGGAGAAACTGAAAAAACTAGAGAATTTTAGAATTTTGACAAACTATTGAAAAAGGAGTCACTAGTGGATGATTCTTTGGTGCAAGCTACCAGTGGATAAGCTACCATTGATGAGATACTGATGTATGTTATCATTCTCTGAGCTACTAGTATGAGATACTAGTGTGACTCACCGGTATGAATCACCATTGGAAGCTATCATCAGTGACTCATCGTTAGACAAGCCACTGTCGCGAGCCACCAATGTGAGCCACCATCGAGACCTACCATTGAAACTCACTACTCTAACTCACCAGTCTTGACCCACTATTGGATGAGTCACCAGTCTGAGCTATCAATGGATGACTCTCCATCGTGAGTTACCATTGCAACTCACTATCATGATCTAATGGTGGAATACTCACCATTAGATGAGCTACCATTAACAAAATGTATTTTTGGAAAACTCTTCAAATGAGTCACTATGACCTCCCTGAACACTTCAAACATTTAATTTCACAAAGGAACAGAGGAGTCTGGGCCATCACATCAGATACCTATCAAAATATTATTGACCTCGATAATTCAAAACCAAACCCATAAGAAAAAGGGATGTCCGAACAACCACCATGCGAGATACTTATCAATAACCTCACTACACTTGGATCACCACTAATAACCAAACACATAAAAGTTCAAAGATAATCTACCTTATATTGTTCAAAAGCTAGAGTGAGACTTCAATATCCAAGAACACCTCCTTAAATATCTGCTAACCCAACTAAATAGAAGGCACACCACACAAGAACAATAACAACACTGTCTATACACATGAAAAAGGGAATCTCATCCTCCATGTCAAGATACTATCTGTTGCGGTCAGAACTGACTATCCCGTATAGGTTTAATCACATCTCAATTAATTAATATTTATTAGAAATCAGTTCCTCACCTTTTCACATGTCAAGAATTATTTTTATGATGCTTTCATCGAGGCGTGCATCGTCGTGCTGTGATGCAATGTCTATTTCCCCGCATTCCCTCTTTCCAAAGGTGGGAGACATCTGTTACTTCTTCAGGGAATTATTATCCTTGATTGAAATAGGATGATGGGATGTTTGTTCCTCCTTTCATGGATTCCTCCTCGAAACTCATCGCTTAGTCTGGGTCTCCCTTAAAGAGTAAGGAATAGTTTGTGAAACTCTTCTCGGTGACATGAATTTATGGATTCCAATTAATTATGCTTTTTATGTTAGGAAATTCCAAGGGTTCAAGTCAGGGAAGTGACCTTTGGTTAGGGATGTAGTCACATTGGGCATCGCTGGTGTGTCTGGGAACTGAAACACCGGTACACCTGGATCTATTCTCCTTATGATAGGTCTTATAGAGGGTATGGAAGCCCAAGGCATCCCATGTCGAGTGTGTGGAATTATATTTCATAGGCATGTCCCTGAGGTTTTCCTCAACTTCCCATGTTTAACACAGGGTATTCTCTAAGTTTAACATTTAACAGAGATGGATCATACTGATCGAAACAATAGGGGGAGTGGATTATAAGGGTACATCCCTAAGAGGGAGAACCTGGGAGGTTTACTAAATGGGTGGATCAAGATGCCTAATGGGGACAAATCCAAGGATTATTGGGTCCTAAAAAAGGGGACACCAAGGTTTACCATTGGCTGGGATTGAACCTCATGGAGGCCTCCTATATACCTTGTATGGAAGACATGGATCAAAACCCACATAGTTCTAGAGGTTGAATCATGGGATTGTGGTGTACATGATGGAAAACAACCTGGAGACATGTTGGGGATTACAAATGGATAACAACCCATCGCAAGAGGGACACTCTTGGTTGGATGGTTATGGATTGTGTGGGGATTATTCATGGTTAGCTGCCCAAATAGATGGAATGATTTCACTAGGATGTGGCATCTCGGGTAAGAATCAGGATATATGATTGATGGTAGAGTGAAGTGGATGGGAAGAATGGGCTTTAACTGATGTGAATATGATGATGATGTTGGTCTTGAACCTCGAAGAGTCTTCCTATGTATCCCTGTGGCAGGGAATCAAAGTCCACATAGTTCGTTGGGGTGGCAGCCTCTGACAACAGACACATGGATGGGACTTAGAGTAAGTAGAAACTCTAGGTTGGGGCATGGCCATCCTGAAACACAAAGGCTCAAGGGAGAGACCATAATGGGACATGAGTGATGGGATTGAAGCTTAGGGAGGCTTCCTAAGTATCCACATGACAGAGAATCAAAGTCTACATAGTTTGGTAATGGGGCATAGAATCAGGGTGTACACAAAGGAAAACAACCCAGTTGCATATTGGGGCATACACATGGTTAGCATCCCATCACAAGAGGGACACACTTGGTTGTAGGAGTATGAATTGAGTGTGGGGATTACACATGGTTAGCTTCTTAAGAGTTGGTCTTATGCCACTAAAGGATTGACCAAGGATGTGGGTCCCAATAAATAGGACACTGAAGTTTACCAGTGTTTGGGGTTAAACCTCAGGGAGGCTTACTATATACCCTTCCTAGGAGATAGAGATCAAAACCCACATAGTTTGAAAGAATACTAGTTAACATCACGTAGGAAAGAAGGGTAATGCAATTTAACGTCATGCAAGATGAGGGTGAACCAACGTGAAGATGGTCAGGATAGGTGGGTGATAGGCTTGAACCTCAGAGAGGCTTCCTACGTACCCTGTTTGGAGAGGGAAAATATTAAAGTCTACATAGTTTGTTTAGATGGGGGTTTGGGCTTACACATTTAGGTGTCCTATAGAGGGTGTCATAGTCGATGCTTAATCTAATACCACATGAGCCCTACTTGGTATGAGAAATAAGAGGCAATAAAGGCCATACGATCATGTTGAGAAAGGTGAAACTCTGAGGAATGGAGTGGGGCTTGTGCATGGTTAGCGGCCCATAGAGATGGATATTGGGACTTACCCTGAGAGGGAGGCCTGATGAGAAGGAGGGTGTACAGACGTACACAGAGGATATGGACATTGTACCTAAATCATCCAACCGTAGGGTGTTGGGGCTTATATGGAGACTACCTGAGGTGTGTATGTAGAAAAATCTTAGAGGTAAAGAGAGAGTGGGAGGGAACCCATGCCCATTCCCTCTCTGATCCTCTTGGACCTACCACACATGAGGCCATCACAATTTAACATCTTGTGTCGAGGATGCGGGTGCTTGGAAGTTTAATGTCTTGCAGATCAGATGGTGTAGATTTACTCATCACCCCTAGGAATTACATAACCAGTGCACTTAAACCCTTAGTGAAGGGAAGGAACCAATAATTCCTTATGGAGATGGGGTTGTGGAGTGATCCATTGAAGGGATCACATTAGCATGGCTATGTGAAGAAGCAACAACCGTTAGCATGCCTATGAGAAGAAGAATGAGGGAAAAACAACATGATAGAGATAAAATTTTCAGAAATTTTTTATATGTAATTAAATTATTTAATCACTAAAAATTTATCAATCTATGTTATTTACATCAATTTTGGATTTATAGGGTGTTTTGAGCTTAAGTTTGAAAATCGATTAATTTGAAAATATTGACAAATTTTAATCACTTTGGTAATTAGTGAATATATTTTAAAATATAAATCAAATTTATGTGATTAATTTTTTATTGGATTTATATATTTAATTTATTCATCTTTGTATTTAGGACCAGGATTTAATTCGGCTGCCCAAGGGTCATAAAAATTCACTCAAGTTGGATAATTAATCTGGAGGACCTCATGGACCCCACCTAACTAAATTAATCATTACTCGGTCAACATACATCCAATTGATGTGATTCTAATTTTATTTAAAATAATATTTAATGGGTATTTCTTATGTTTAAGATCATGGAGATAGTTGTTCATTAAGGAGGCCCATGGATGCTCAAATTTTGGGAAGAAAAGGGAAACATTCAGCCAGAATAAAATCTACGAATTAATTGGAAATATCTAATACTATAAAAGGAGGATAAATATGAAATTTATAGATGAGATGTAAAATATATTTTGGAATATCTTTAAATAAGACACTATTCCAAAATTCAGCCATTAAATTGTCCTACCATGATCAAACTTTCGGTGGACAGAATCTGTAAGAAATCTTAGACAGAGATTTTGAAGATATGAAATTTGAAGACCCAAAGATGGAATACCTTGGCCTATATAAGGAGTATTTCACCCATGATGAAGTGGTATTTAGACACAATAGTTGTATATGAGGCCTAGGGACATGATACTGACTTAGTAATTTTCTTTTCTTTTCTTTTTAGTTTAGTTTTCTTTTATCATGTAACACTTTTGAATATTTTTAATTTAAGTGTATCCATATTCTTTCATCCCATTTCTCTTACAAACCTAATATAATTCTCCTATTTTTATTATTTATCATTCCACTATGACCTCTTACCCTTAAAAATGAGGGGCTAACTCAAGACTTGTTCTGGAGGGAGGTATGTGGCAATTCTTTTTATTCTGTGCTTAAATTATTAAGTTTTATTATGTTTGTGATGAGCAAGAATGATGTGCACAAGTGTGGCGATCATCCTCCACAACACTAAACTAGAACTTATTTCTATTATTTTATTAAATCTTTTCCCTCCCTTCTACTAGATACAAGATCTTCATACTATGGAGTTGATCCATTCAGTAGATGAAATGGAATACGATGGAGCCAAGTCCTGGGAGATGTCATACGCTCAATCGAGGTGTTCCATAAACCTTGATTATAGGAGGAGGTGGAATTGAGATTGATATATGCATTCAATATTTCACAACACTAAAAAAATAATAGTATTTCATGAATGAGATCTTAGAATTGAATTATCAAACATAATTTAAACACCAATAAGGAGAATAATGGAACCCACAAACCAACCCACAAAGGCCAAGTTCTTTCTTTAATAATATCATTATTTCATTTCATGTTGCATTAAACTTTTCAATCATTTAAATTCCATAGCATTCTAAGATTAAATAAAAGACCAAAAAAGTAGTATAGGTGAATTAGATTAAGTGGGTAAAAAACTGAGAAATATCCTCAAGTGATATGACCCTAGTCATCCTCTATACTGCATTAGGAAAATAAATTTCTTTTTCCACGCCCTACGACAAGAGTGCGTAAAAACTGGCACCGTTTCTAGGGAGATAATCTATTTTTTTACTTTAATCTTTATATTTTCAAATTTTAGATAGTTTTCATTATTTTTTTAAAAAATCTACAAAAAAACCTTTTCTGTGATGTATTAAAATTAAAATTATTATGCATGGGATTATTACTCACATGTGAAATATCAAGAACCAGAAATGGATTATAGAAATATAAATGCCTGAGTGGATAGGGTTATTAATACTCTGGATGACTTGGGGAGAAAAATTCAAATAGAATTTGACTATATTAGAGCACATATTGAGAAACTTGAGCTTGAACTGGGGAAAGAGCCTGAGAAATCTATGGAAGAAATTTCCCCACTGGTTTTTGATGTTTAAGAACCCTAGGGGGTAAAAGAGGATGTTCCTAAAGATCAATTACACCTCTCTCAACCAATACTGGAGGATATAGATGAAAGATCATTTTATACTGATTTAAAAGAGGGTGATCATGTGAATTTGGATAAATTTTAGGGCAAATATCCAAAAATTGAAATGCAACATGATCTCTTAATTACTTACAAAGTAGAAGAGAAACCACCTTTATACCTCTCTCTAGCATTGGAAGATGAAGAAACCACCCAAGTGGTAGAATTCGAAGAAATACTAGAGGAACCTGACTACCTACCTCCATCAAGTGAAGATCAAATCCAAGAGGCACCTATCACTGAAGAAGTGATTGAATCAAAAGTAGCTCAGGGAGATGATAATTTCTTGAACTCTATCTTTTTTGAATTTATTCAATATTATTTGAGTATCACTCCTTATAATTTTGAATTTTCAGATTCGTTCAATACTTGCATCACCTTGGGAGAAGATGATGAAGAATAAATTGCACCTGTTGAGGAACACCTGGAGCTCCCTAAGGACATTGATCATCTACTTAAAGGAGTACCAGAAGATATTCTAGAGGATATTCTTGAAGAACCAAATCTATAATTTGCCTACCTTAAAAGGGAATATTTTTAAATTTATACTTCAAAATTAAATTTTGAATCTCCCTTTTATTATTCTTTCATGCAGCATATCTGGAGAAACCACTGGATTTTAAAGAAGATGTTGAAAAAGTAGAAACTGAAGAGGAGGAGGATCCATACTTCATCTTACCCCATCCATGAAAGCTATACCACATTGAAAAGGGGGTGGATCTGGTGTACTATATACATGAAATTCTCCTCAACAAGAACAAATAAATGCATGATGGGAAGATCAACATGTGGTGGTTCATTTACAAGAAGATCCACCCACCATAAGATTATGGATAATAGCTGGTAATTCCCTTTGGATGTAGTAAAAGAATCCAGGGCCCACTTGGGGGATCATACCAAGATTTATCTTTACTTTCTTTCTATGAATTTAGATTCCAATTTCTTTTCATATAAAAATACTAACATACATCCCACTCCCTATTATATTTTTGAGCTTTCATGACATGATCCTTTCAGTTAATTGAGTAATTCTCTTTTTAAGGTTCATGATGGAAGAAGGGAAACCCCAAACAGGAAAAAAATCAAGCTTCATTTCAAAAGGTAGTTCACTTTTAATGTTTAACTCTGAAACTCTTTAAATTTTTTGAGGTTTAATGATAATAATTGAATTCCCACACTTTAATTATGTTTTACTTAACATATCTAGGACACATGAGTTTCTTAGGAATCCATTTATTCCATGTTTTAGATTTAAATGTTAATGAGATTTAATGAGTAAAATGGAGAATTGGATGATTAAAATGACACATAAATATTGAAATGAGGAACCATGATTTTATGGAATTAATTGATTCATGTAAATAAAATTTCCCTACATTTTTCATGATTTAAATTTATTAAATTCATGTGAATTAATTTGTTATTATTAATCATGCCATGAGTGATTGTCCAATATCATATTCCCATTCTCGAGAGGATTTCTAGACCAAATATTTCCTATTTTATCTTGTTTATATTTCTTGAGTGATCTTGGGACATACCATCGGCTAGAACTAGTATTGAAACTTGTAAAAGATATGATTGTGAAAAAAAATTAAAATTATTGAGGCATTACTTTGGCTAGAAACATATTTACTAGTGACCCAACCTTACATTTATCCTTCATTAGCCCATAGAAGCCATGAATTACATTATAGTTTTAATCCAAATTACAAGATGATATTTACTTACCTACCTACACTTTTAGTATTTTTGCATGGATATTTCAAGTTTGAGTGTGGGGAAAGGGCCTTTGGTGTGAGTTAATTTGGATGTGTATCATTTTTGGGTGGTGTGAGGTGTGCGTTATCATTTTGGGCAGTGTATTATTAGAAAATTGGGCATGAGACCTCATTTAATTATGTTTATTTCACTTCATCCTATTCTCCTTCAAAAAAAAAGGAGAAAATAAAGTTTTTCCTTTCTTTATATTTACAAAAAAAATTCAAAAAAAAGAAGAAATAAATTAATATGTGTCTTTTGGAGCATTATTTAAAAAGGGGGATAACATAGATGATATCATTCTTTGTAATCATTTATTGACTCATGTCCCATCTCGTAAAAATAGGTTGGTATTGTGTTTCACATTCTCAAGGGGATTTGAGTGAGGTTCATCCTGTGTTTTCACTTGGTTAACCATGAATTGTACTTAAGAGTTAAACCTCATAATTCTGGCCTTAAATTATTTCAATCATTTACCCACCAAACCTAAGCCATAGATTCATTTTAACCTTAATTGAAATTCCTCATGATTTTATGTGATTTTTGTCTTTAAAAATTGGAGAAATTAGTTCCATTACAATCCTATGGATAAGTATCATGTTCTCATGATATATGCATAAATACACTTTAATTGTATCACAAATGATGGGAGAAAAGATTCAAAAGAGAGGTAGATCATGATTTGGAATTTTTAATAATAATAAATTGAGAAGCTTGAATGAATGAAAGGAGAAGCTTCATCATTTTTCAAAGGGATAAAATTAAAATGAATGAAGTGATTGTTTCTTTGAAAAATGGTAAATTAAATTGATATTTATTTTTTTGGAACTTGAAAATTTGATTGTAAATTGATAATTGTTTGATGTTATTGCTTCGAAATTTGAATATTGGTAACATTGGTTCACTTTGAATTCCATTTTGAGATTTTGTTCTTGAGGGAAATCATAGTTTAAGTGTGGGGGAATTGATAGAGATAATATTTTCAGAATTTTTTATATGTAATTTAATGATTTAATCACTAAAAATTTATCAATTTTTGTTATTTACATCAATTTTGGATTTATAGGGTGTTTTGAGCTTAAATGTGAAAACTTCTTAATTTGGAAATATTGACATATTTTAATTACTTTGGTAATTAGTTCATATAGTTTAAAATATAAATCCAATTTATGTGATTAATTTTTTATTGGATTCCTATATTTATTTTCTTCATCTTTATCTTCAAGACCATGATTTAATTCGGCCGTCCAAGGGTCTTAAAAATTCACTCAAGTTTGATAATTATTATGGACTGCTATGTTTACCCCACCTCACTTAGTTAATCATAACTCATTCTACATACCTATAATTTATGTGATTCCAATTTTATTTGAAATAATATTTAATTGGGATTTCTGCTATTGAATATCATGGATATATTATTTCATTAAAGTGGCCCATGGATGCTCAAATTTTGGGGTAGAAAAAGGAAACATTCACCCAGAATAAAATCTAAGAATTAATTAGACATATATAATACTACACGAGGAGGATAAATATGAAATTTTGGGATTAGACATAAAAGATATTGTGGAAGATCTATACAGAAGACAATATGACAAAATTCTTGCATTAAATTGTCCTAACATGATCCAAATTTCGGTGGACATAATCTGTAGGAAATATTAAACATATATTTTAAAGATCTTAAATTTGAAGACCCAAGGATGGAATCCCTTGAACTATATAAGGAGAATTTCACCCATGATGAAGGGGGAGTTCAACACCATAGTTGTATATGAGGCCTAGGGACATACTTCTGACTTAGGAATTTTCTTTTCTTTTCTTTTTAGTTTAGTTTTCTTTTATCATGTAACACTTTTGCATATTTTTATTTTAAGTGTATCCATATTCTTCCATATCTCTTTCTCTTACAACCCTAATATAATTCTCTTATTTTCATTATTTCTCATTCCGCTGTGACCTCTTACCCTTAAAAACAAGGGTCTAAACTGAGAATTAGCCCGGGGGAGGTATGTGGCAATTCCATTTATTCCACGCTTAATTTTTTTATGTTTTATTGTGTTTGTGATGAGAAAGAGTGATGTGAATGGGTTCAGAGATCGTCCACCATGACACTGAACTTGAACTTATTTCTATTCTCTTATTAAATATTTTCCATCCCTTCTGTTGGATACAAGCTCTTCATACAATGGAGTTGATCCATTCAGCAGATGAAATGGCATACGATGGTGCCAGGTCCTGGGAGATGTCACATGCTTGATCGAGGTGTTCCATCAACCTTGATTATAGGAGGAGGTGGAATTGAGATTGATTTATGCATTCAATATTTCAAAACACTAAATAAAAGAATAATAATTCATGAATGAGATCTCAAAATTGAATTATCAAACATAATTTAAACACCAATAAGGAGAATAATGGAACCCACAAACCAACCCACAAAGTCCAAGTTCTTTATTTACTAATATAATTCTATCATTTCATGTTACTTTAACCTTTTCATTCATTTAAATTCTATAGAAAACAACAAAGTAGTATAGGTGAATTAGATTAAGTGGGTAAACAACTGATAAAGATCCTCAAGTTAGAAAACCCTGGTCAACCTCTGTGTTGCATTAGGAAAATAAATTTCTTTTTTACACAACCTACGAAAGACGTCCGTCACAACAAAACATGAATCACCACCCAAGAGAACTTTAAATCACTTCATACAAACTTGGAGGGACATACTAGAGAAGTACGTGCAAGAAAGGGGTGTCACATGTAAAAGGGGCTTGGATAGGGTGGCTTAGGGTAAGGACAGAACATGGAGCACACAAGGAGGGGTACACACAAGATTGAAGGGATGCACACAAGATAAGGGGTTGTATATAATACTGGGTGGTTGTGTGCAATATTGAAATGACATAAGAGAACACTTGCACTCAAGAGAAATATTTTGCACACAAATTCCTTGGAGTAAAAAGAAATGGGAGAGGATCAATCCCTAGTGGTCCCACCTAAAGGAGGACCCATGGGAGACCTATCATGAAAGATACAATACCTTGAGGCCATGTCTTTCACACGGTCACAGAAGGGTTGCAATTCATGTAGTAGAGTGTCAATTAATATTCTGTAACCTTCCCCTGAAGTGTGGGGGTAGATTTATATTTATAGACAGAAACTTTGGCAGTGGCACACAAGATGCGCTGCACGTAAGGGGAATTTTGACGTCACATTGGGAGTGGAAGATCCTACTCACATTTTTGAATCTTACGTGCAAGCCTATTTTCTTTCACACTGCTGACTTGGATTGTTTTCAGAAGGTCACCATGGAATATTCCTTTTGACGTTGCATTGGGCATGCAAGATCTTGAACCCATTTTTCAATCTTGAACGCGGTCCTAAAAACTTGCATGCAACTTCCTTGGGAATCTCGGAATTGTCCCCTGATTCAAAATATGCCTTTGTTTTTCTCAAAAATGTCCATTCATGGTCTTATCTAAAAATAGGTCCCAACAAATTCCCCCCTGAATTAGAGCTGAAGGGGTACCCAAAGGTCAAATTCTAAGGGACATGCTAAAAAACGGAGCGCCTAACGGTTAGTGCGTGTAGAACTGACCAGTCAGCATGAAAACAACTTTCATGTGCATGAGAGGACCGATCTGAGCCTATGAATACACCAGGGGGGATGGGTCCCCACTTTGACTTTTCCATATGACAAGAGACTTTTCTCTCATGCATGAAAGATCTTAATTTTTGTGCGAAAGGTCTCATATTTTTTCTAAGTTTTTCGCACACCCGCGGACTCTTCTGCACCACTATCTATTCTTGTGTGCACCCAACTTAGAGGGATTTTTGCACAAACTAGGATCATATTGCGTGCAACAGAATGTCTTGCACACTGAAGCCCCATTCTTTCACGCAATTCCCTTTGTGAATTTAGGGCCTGACATAAATGTATGCTCAACTGAATGACACTAAGAGGTAAGCTATCACTGCTACAAGGAGGACCCAGATGATCACAAATGATCAAATTATTCATGCGAGTAGATTCATGTCTGATAATCAAATTATTTTTGGTATGTTCTCGCAATCTCAAAAGTATTATGTTCTGAGTGATAGTCTACCGATATGGAACTTCAGTATTTTTTAAGAGGTGTTGATGCTAGTATTTGAGATTGATACACCATGGCCATGGGTAATATGTGAGGATAGCCTTACATAGTTTAACATTACGATCAATAGTCACCCTTCTAGGGAACACATAACATGGCCATTTACGTCCTGAATTTAAAGACCATGACTGTTGTAGGGAGCGATCAGGCTCTTGAGGAATCTCTAGCTCACTATGCGATCACCTTCAGAAGCAGAATTACTGATGAGACCAAAGGCTGGTAGGAATGGGAATTCATGTTTGGGGAAATTTCACGAGTGAATGGGCATGGGAATACCGGGTATTCCATACATGCGAGGAGTTTAGGGTAGAGCTACGGTCTATAAGTCTTTTTTGAAGATGTGTGGATATATTAGTTTCACTTCTACCATTAGCAAGACCCAGTACCATAGTTGTTTAGTCGATTGTCTCCCGACACGAATACCTTCCACCTCCACCATGGGGAGGTAGGCATTAGTCTGTGTTACATTCATTTAATTGGGGGAATTCCCCTATAAGGTTACCAATACATTGAGTTTCTTCCAACATGGAACGTTTGAGGGGATAGGATGTGCACCCCTATTCTGACATGGCATCTATTGGAGCTGTCCAAGGAGAAGCTACAAATCAACTACATTCTAAAGGATATATCCTATTTGGGGTGGTTCAGTCTGTTTTTGACATAAGAAAAGTTGGTGAAGATGCCAGGCCAAGGGAGGTAGTGCCCAAACACATAAAAGAGTGGGGAGGCAAGATCATACTGGATGATCCTAGAAGCATGTGAGTACCGATCATGGGGCTTTGGTCTAAATGAAATTCGAGACCAAAATTTATGATATGTCAAGTCCCATGCTACATTTCTGAGCGGTGGCTACTTCTAGTGAGGGACACGAGGATGGGAGTTCATCTAGGAATGTTAGTGATGGCCGGAATCATGGCAGCCAAGAACAAGGTTAATTTGGGGGTTCCCATATTGGTCAGGCTGTACAACATTCTGGGATGCATTTCTAGAGGGAACACACCTAGGAGGATATGCAGAACATTCCAGATTCTTCATGGCTAGGTTTCAGCTCATTGTGGTGGGTATGACTTCCTAAATTCCATCCTTCCTCCAGGTGATAGTTTGTGACCATCCTTACTGAATATTACTAGAATATGCATGTAGATGCTTAAAGAGGAAGTGATCAAACTCAAGATTAGAAACCACACAAACTTCAAATTTCATCCATTTCATACCACAGCTGGTGAGATGGTAGATGATGGGTGAGGCCCATTAGAGCAAAGGGAGTACTTGAAAAGCATTAGGGGTGCTGTGATAGTAGCCTAGATTGATGGAAAAATCTTCTATGAACCATATGTGCTAACGAGGTTTTCTAGGAAATTCAGGTGCAAGCAACAGATTCCAAAGAAAGTATATATAGAGGTTTGGGAGGAGAGACATACTGGCATCCTTCTCTAACTGTGGATCCTGTTTATGATTGAAGGTTTTGGGGAATTCATCACCCTTACCCCCACCGATGTCAATGTTGGCCTATTAATGGAGTATGTCGACCATTGGATAACAATGTACCCAAAGGCGATTATGTGGAAATGCATTCAGAAAATCAAGGTGGCCATCATGGATTCGGGATAGAGGGGAAGCAGAAAAGGTACTTCTAGGGAGGATAGACAAGGCATAATCCAGGTATTTGGAACAAAATGGGCTAGAACTTCATCGGTAGGAGCATCGTGAGGCAAGAATGCGCCTCCACCTTCTGAAGAGGGGTGGTCTTGTGGGCAGCCTTATGGGCAAGCCAGGGAAATCCCTGGGAAGTAACTAAGGCATATCCTAAATATAACTGCCGATGACATTTTCCCATCTCTATGGTCTTCCTAGAGGACACTGTGAAAATCTATGTCCACCTAATAGCTATGGCAGAGACCGGTGCACACTGGGATTGACTTACTAGGAATAGGGTGCATTCAGGTGGTGGAGAGGTAAACTTTGATCACCGACATGTGTACCTGATAGCCATGGATATGTACACATTCCAACGAGGGTAGTATGAAGAGACAAATATCCTAGTGAAAGTGATGCTTGGCTAGAATCATGACCCAGAAAAGTTGTCTTCTGAGGATGAAGACAACAAGTAAGAAGAAGAAGAAGGGGAGGAAGAGGAGGAGGAGGAATAAGAGGAAGTGATATAAGAGAAAGAAGAGGAAGAGGGAGAATAGGAGGTTGGGGGTAAAGGTCTTGGAGGTGAGAGGCCTCAGGAAACAATATCTCACTAGGTAATACCATGTGAGAGTGGTGAGATCACAGTCTCTAATACGGAATTGGACAAACAAATTGAGGTGAGTCTCAAATATTATCTTTACTAGGCTTTCTATTTTCATAATTTGAATCCACTTACCAAACTAAGCCATGTTATGGAACACATTGATGGTGATATCTAGGAAGCCTTCCCTATAGGGGATGAAGATGTACCCATTGATCTGGAAGAACATCCTCATGAGTCTGTATTTGGGATTGATCAGGGCAAAAAACCAACCATGGTTGAAGTAGTCGAAGGACCATCCATTAATGAAGTGGTCATCGATGAACCAGAAGGAAGGGATAAAATGGTGACCTCAGAGTCTCAAGATATTAAAACTATCTAGAAGGATCCATTGCTGATTATTGAATTAAAAAGTGTTGAGGGATCTCCTCTGGTGGTAGATCCTACTATGACTCAGGCACAAGACACCACTACTCTTGAATCTTGTAAGTTTCTTCCTTTTTAGGATCACATCCTTTATTGGAGGACACAACTGACTAGGATATTGGTTCCCAATGAAGTGATCAAAAGGATAGAGGCTTGGAAAACTATTGTGTCTGGAACATATGCGGGAGCTCTACCAGAGATTGTACCAGCTATCGCAGAGAAAATTACTCAAGCGGGTCCCGCCCTAGAACCCAGTGAGCAAGAAGCTGTAATCATGGGTGATGTTGCTGCTAGGGTTGAGCTCCGGGCTAGTGGGGGTGAGGTCACTGAAGAGGAAAGAGTGCCAGAACAGGACCCTTCCACTGAACTCATGGCTATTTTTCCTGAGTATAGGCCTATAGATCCTGAGGAGATGGACGACTCTGATCCTGACATGGCCAAGGAGAATCATATGATGCTACGCAAGGCATGGAACTGCATCAAACACTTTATCAGTTATTCATAGGTAGAATGGATGATACGAATTGGGTAAATTCACACATAGATACACCTTCTCTACACCGGAGGGGTGGATGCTCACTGTCTTCATATAATGATCTGTGATTATATGGTTGAGAAGATATGGGAGAGTATCCAATGATCCAATATTTCCTGGTGTTAGAAGGAATCCGAGAATACCCAAAAGTTCCTTAAAGTCAAGCAAGAAGTCTTATTCCGTGAAGATCAAGAAAAGTAAAGGGATACATTTATCGTGAGCCATTATGAGCTCGTTGAATAGTTGTAGGACTAGCTAGAGGATGCCCAGGAGTAAGAAGTGCAGGAAAGCTATCAAATGATTGAGTTCCAAGATGAGCAGGAATGAATGCAGTCCAAAACTAAGGAGTTCCACATAGCTACTATTAATAAAGAGAGGGAGATCAAGAAGCAGGAAGTAGCCCTGGAGGCTATGAGCTATAAGGTGGTGGCACTGGAACAATCCCTCAAAGAGGACAATCCATAAGGGCCATGTTCATGATGAAATCATAAACCTATCTCCCTTTTTGATTTCATAGTCTGAAATGCATGCATGGACTTATTATTTTATTTCTTGGTTATTTTAGTGAATTTATACCATAACCATGAAGTAATTAGTGATCGGTCCCTAAGATCACGGGGTCATACCTAGTGTGAGAAACAATAGAAGACTACATAATTATTCACTTTGTGTATGAGATCACTGACTAAACTTTAAAAAACTTGGGGTATGGATGACCACCCAGAGTTTCTGAAACAAGAGAGAAGTCTTTACCATAAAACAGGGTCCTCAAAATAGAAAAAATCTCTTTCCTACATACTCTAGTTCATGATAGGGATGATTCTAGGGGTGTTGTAATAAATCCAAACAAAGGGGAATGAAGAATGTGAATTATGATACCCAAAATTCAGAACACAGTGAAGATGGCATGACGATAGAGGATAACTATTGAACAAATTTGAAACATAGCATATGTATCATGTTATCTTGAAACAGGAACACACAAATGAGGTCCAACCTCAGACCAAATTTGAAAACATGGGGAAAAACTTGAAGTTTCGTCTGATTTCCTTCGAAATGTTGGCCCAAGATAGTAGGCAATCCTTAAGTCTTGGTGTCCTTAAAATTAGGGGGTTCCTTCAGACATGAAATGGAATGAGGATAAAAAACAAAGGGCACACAAAGAATGGTAATGGAATGATGGGATATTTGAATAGAGTCCAACACTCTTAAAATTACGCTACCATTATAAAAGTACACTGGGTGAGAATATCGGTATAAATTGAGATCATGCCTATTTTTAGGAGGGACCTCACTAGCGAGGATCCAAAATGGTCTATAGTTTTACATCGTGTAAATAGGGATAATAAGCATGTAGTTTAGCATCATATGGTGATTATGAGGCATGAAATAGTTTAACGTCATATAATTAGGACGTTACACATAGTTTAAGGTCATACTAACTGGACCCTACTCAACAGTTCAAAGACATGTTACATAGACTGGGGAATCTTGGTTTAGAGTCATATATTTTGGACCACAATTAAGGGAAAAGAACCATACATGAAATGGTTCTCCTCAATATAGATAACCTGGGGTTAGGCCCATGGTGAAATTCCTCGGCATCACTATGTATCTCCTAAGGATGAGAATCAAGCCACATGTAGTTCTTTGAGGTGGTACGGTAGGCGTACAATACCAAATGGGGTGATGTCTTCTCGAGTGAAGACATTGAATGGCTAGGTAATTCATTATTACATAGTCTAGGCACAAAATACATAGTTTATCACCATATGATAAGGATGTAAGAGATCTTAGTTTATATTCATAGAGCTTAGACCAAAAAATGGGAAGATTCCTGAAGCAAAAATATGTGACGTGGTGCCATAAAGTGACTCACTGTGAATGAGGAAAAAATAGTCTACACTACACCACAAATTTCCATAAGAACGAACACAGTTTTAAGTCATGATGCCTAAACTAAGGGAACAAAGCTCCTAGTTTAAGGTAAAAGAGTTAGGACCAAAATATGTGTGGTTTTTTCATGTATGTACTAACCTTACCCATATCCCTAAGACCACGTGACCTTTGATTGATGTGGGAAACAAGGGTAGAGAAGATCTTTGCAACACATGGATACATAGCTAGGGGAGATGGTTTGGATTCCAAGATGACCCTCATAATGCAAATTCAACCTCTTTAATGAACATAGGTGCATGGAAGGATAACCCCAAGGGTGTATAAATTCCTCTTGAACATGATGGAGTGGAAAGGGACATGAATAACACGACTAATATTTAAAGATTATTAGGGGGTGTTGTAACAATGGAGGATAACTGTTGACCATTTTCGAAACATATTGTCCATATCGTGTGACCTGAAATGGGAACTAACTTTCATGGGTTGACTACTGAAAAAATTAAAAACACAAAACCTATCTTATAATGTTATTCAAAATCCTCTGGGATTTTGGCCCAAAGAGGTAGGTGATCCATAAGGCCAAGTATCCATACCGTCTGTGGGTCCTTTTGGATGTGAAAGATGATGGAAACCCAAATAAAGGGATATGTGAAGCATGAAAATGGATGAAAACATGTTCATAAAGAATCCACCACTCTAGGTTCTAAACCACAATGCATCTGAGTATGTTGGTGAGGCATAATAGAGGTCGAGAATTCCAAATGAGAAGGAAAAAATGGGTTGATGAATCTAGGTCCGGACTTGAGGGAAAAATGTCTAGACATTCCTATATATCCCCTAAGGATGGAAATCAATCCATACATAGTTATTGAAAATGCCATGCAGTTTATCATCGTGTGATAAGTACATAAGGATAATAGAAGGAAGATACCTGAATAGAAGTACATGTAATGGATATTATAAACTTGATGTGAATAAGGACCTAATAGGTCCTCACCACACCACATTCTTTTGACAGAGTTCAGGCCAAGTGGGCCAAAAAGAAGTAGGATTTGAGGTACCTGGGGCTAGACCCAAAGAAAAACTTTCTAGGCATTTCTACGTATCCCAGGAGTATGGGAATTAATATACATGTAGTTCTTAAAAATGAAATAATAGGGTACCAATTACTAGGGAAATACATTCGTGTAGGTCTGGCCCATGCATCAAAAGAAGCAACATTTGATGGATCTTGTTTGTTATTTAGTGTGGATGTGTGGTTTTTTAAGAAACTAACCTAGAACAAAGAATCCGAGCATCTTCGTATGAATCAAGCCATATATAGGCCTTTAATTATGGCATGGTGGATAAATGATACCAAAAATGATGTCCCCTCAAGTGAGGAAGCCACAATACGGTTCTGTTTTTTATCATGTGGCCAGGATGATAGTGTCATAGTTTAGGGTCATATAACAGGATCAACCCATGAATTTTAACATCGTGAGGTAAAGAAACAACAATTTAAAGTCATGTGAGACCAGGGAACATAGTTTAATGACATATGGTTTGGACCCATACAGAAGGGTGAGGTTCTAAAGGGAATGTGCATGGTGTTATAGAGCATCCCTGGCATGAATGAGGACATAAGTCCACGCCACATGTGCACGCAATCCCATAGGGGTAAACCTCAAGCCAAGGGGATAGAAAATATTGAAGGATCAGGGGTAGAACTGAAGATGAAATGTATGGGAATTCCAACATATCCCATAAGTATGGGAATCAAGCCATACGTAGTTCTTGGAATGTCATGTAGTTTAACGTCATGAGGTAAGGACAGAGATGGGAGGGACTATCCCATACGGGGAAATACATGGTGTGACTATTATAAACCTAATGTGAATGAGAAAATAAGTCCACATATGCCACACTATGAAATCCCATAATAATTAGTGCCCCAAAGGCCGAACAGAAGAGATAATTAGTGGAGCCTGAGCTGGAGCCAAAAACAAAATGTCTAGGCGTTCCTACTATCCCATAAGGATGAGAATCAAGCCATATATAGTTCTTAATATGCCATGCAGTTTAATGTCATGCAATAATGATGGTGAGACATTTTATTAAGGTTATAGAGCTTGGACTGAAAGAAGTGATATTCTTCCTAGTAGGCATAAACCTTTACCAAATCCCTAAGTCCACATGAGCTACGCTCGATGTGGGAAAAAAGGGAGGAGAAGATATTTCTGACACATGGAATACATAGAAAGGGGAAACTATGTGGAGTCAAGGATGACACCATGATGTTGATTCATCCTCTCAACATGGAAATATTCAAGAAGGGATAACACCAAGGGTGTTAGAATTCCACTTGGACATGATGAATTGAAAAAGGATGTGAATCATGAGACCAATATTTGGGGAATAATGGGGATGGTGTAACAATGGAGGATAACCACTGAACATGTTCAAAACATAGCATCCACACTGTGTGACCTGCAATGGGAACAAAAAATGAGCATCAACCACTAACCATATTCGTAGTGTGGGACTTGTGTCAAATTATCATTTGAGATCCTCCATGACATTGGCCCAAAGTGGTAGGCGAGCCATAAGGCTGATCATCCATACTTTCTGGGTGTCCTTTTGGATGTGGAAGATGATGAAAACCCCAATGAATGGAAATATGAAGCATGGAAACAGATGAAAGCATGTCCAAACAGAATCCAACACTCTAGGTACTAAACCATAGTGCATCTAAGCATATTGGTGAGGTTGACAGACCCAATTGAGAGTAGATGACTTAATGAGATGAGTGGAAGAAAGGGGAATAGTGATCTCTCAAGAGAGAGATACATAATGTGGTTATTACAAACCCATCATGAATGAGGAAATAATTCCACACTACACCACACACCCCTAGGATAACTTAGGACAAGGGGCCATAAGGAAGATGAGGTTTCTAAAAACTGGGGTTTTTCCCAAAGAAGAAATGTACAGGAATTTCTACATATCCCATGAGGATGGGAATCAAGCTACATGTATTTCTAAAAATGCTATGCAGTTTAATGTAATGCAATAAGGATTCCAGGAGAAGAGGTATCTTAAAGAGGAATATTTATAGTGTGGCAAGATAACCTTACATGAATGAGGACATAAGTCCACACCTCACCATATGAAAGATTAAAAGATAACTAAAACCGGGGAGGGAAAAGAGGTTTGTTGGGTTGTGTAAGAACCTATAATTTTATTAGGTATGGGTTTTATTTTCTGGTGTTTTTGAGAAAAATAAGAGAATCTTGAAATTTAAGGAGTACATGACGTGTACTTAGGAGTACATGCCATGTACTGGGTTTCCACGGGTGACCGTGTACTGGCTGTGTAATTGCGGAGTACATGGTCGTGTGGGGTGACCTGGAGATTTCCTAAAGCAGAGGCCAGTTAAGGCATGTACATGCTGTGTACTATTAAAATAAACGCCATGTAATTTTATTTTTAATTGTTAGATTGGATTGGGGTCCAGTCTATTTGGAAGAACACCCTTCTTCCAACAATGTCTCATCCAGGAGTGTCCAAGGAGCGTGATTCTTCCCAGAGCCCCTGTTCGATCATCCGTTCTCCAGTTCAACTATCATCAATTGCATTGGAATCTCCACGGTGAGTTCTTTCTTTTTCTAGAGCCTCTTCTCTTGTTTTCTATCCTTTTGTGAGATATACTTGGTTTAATGTTTTAGACATTTTTATAGACCTACCGAGTTCTAGGTCAATTCAAGGGATGACGCCGAAGTATATTGATCATACAATGCCGAGGTAGGTGGTTTGTGCCTTTCCGTAGTTATTCTTTGAATATTATGTGTAAAGGTTCCCAATACCCTAGAAAGGGGTATTGCATGTTTAGGGATTTTAGCCTTGTTAATGCCTACTATGACTTGTGTTCCTGAGTAGAGGTTGTTCGCTTGTGAATATGGTTATTTTCCATGATATTGATGTGTTGCCCATGTTTGTTTTGATATTGACCATTTGGTCTAGCTTTGCTGGTTAGGCTGCTTGTTTTCCATGCCTAGTGTTGTTAGGATGGAGTGATATTATCTGATGTTTTTATATGATTGTAGCTATTTAGACAAGTAGTTCTTGAAAGATATTCGCCAAGTAGTTCTTAAGGTTTACTTTGGCTGTTGAACATCGTTGTGCACAAATGACTTACATAGGGCTGTGGGAACCTGGTGTAGTAGACCATAGGGGGAATGGATACTGAGGGATTCTCTAGAGTGTCTGTTTACTTTTATGTTGCAAGAACATAGGGGGGATAGACTTTGTGCTCCCTCAGAGTGTCTATAGTTCCATGTTGTGAGACCACATGGGGAATTGGACATTGAGTTCTTCCTCATGGCGTCTATAGTTACCGATACGTGGCCACATGAGGAATTGACAGTGAGTGCTTCCTCCTAGATTCTCTACTAATGTAAAGATCTGTAAATTTCAAGGGAAACTTTTTATTAATTTTCTTTGGGATTTTACGAGTATGTAGTTTCTAACGGAACCTGATTCCAAGGCCCGGTGTGCCTGGAATCGTGTTCCGAAGTTTAGCTCGGGTACGTTTAGTGAACGAACGAGCGGGTTTTCCTAACATTTGAATCAGTGCTCGGAATCAAAATCCAAGGACACTGATGAAACCGTAGCGCCAGTAATTGCTTAATATCACCTTTTCCGGATTTGTATTGGCTCGGGTGAGGTTATTAATTAAATGGGTTAACTAAAGAATAAAATAAAATATTGTGCTACAAATTTTATTTTTATTCTAAGTAGTGATAACCAAGGCATGGTGGTTGGAGTGGGACCCACTAATATCCTAACTCCACTAGGTAGGATATTAGTGAGGTGGGGCCCAAACGAGTCCCACCCCCTTTATTTCCTTTTAACCTCCCACGTGCATTTTAATTTTGTAACTCACCCGCAACCCCCTTTTAAATTCCAATTCAACTCTCTTAATTAATGAATTGAATTAAGTTATTCAATCTAATCAATTATTTAATTCATTTTGAATTTATAATTGAATGTTGTCTTGTGTGTGTTAATTAAATAAGACAAAGTCTTATTTCTTTAAGGATTAAGTCGCTGAATGAGGTTTGTCGTGGGAAAGGGACGTCGCGGAAGACGGCGTCACAGAAGGATGATCGTCGGCATCGCGGTACACGGCGTCGCGGTACACGACATCGTGGAGAAGAGGACCGTTGGCGTCGTGATACACGACGTTGCGTCGTCGATCTCCAAGTAATCAGTGTTATTCGTCGTCCTTCGTTGGAGGCCGGCATTCTTCGTCGGTGATGGTGCATTCTTCACGTTCTTCAAGGAGGAAGATGAAGATTCCAAGGCTTGAGAAATTCCTCTCCAACCTTCTCGCATGATGAAATAATACTTAAAGAAATAAGACTTTGTCCTATTTAATTGACACACACAAGCCAAAATTCAATTCGAAATTCAAAATGAAATCAAGAATTGATTACATTGAATAACTTAATTCAATTCATTAATTAAGAGAGTTGACATGGCATTTAAAAGGGGGTTGCGGGTGAGTTACAAAATTAAAATTCACGTGGGAGGTTAAAAGGAAATAAAGGTGGTGGGGATCGTGTGGGCCCCACCTCACTAATATCCTACCTAGTGGAGTTAGGATATTAGTGGGTCCCACACCAACCACCATGCCTAGGTTATCACTACTTAGACTAAAAATAAAATTTGTAGCACAATATTTTATTTTATTCTTTAGTTAACCCATTTAATTAATAACCTCACCCGAGCCAACACAACTCCGAAAAAGGTGATCTTAAGCAATTACTGGCACTGTGGTTTCATCGGTGTCCTCAGATTTCGATTCCGAGCACCGATTCCAAAGTTAGGAAAACCTGCTCGTTCGTTCACTGAACGTACCCGAGCTAAACTTCGGAACATGATTCTGGGCACACCGGGCCTTGGAATCAGGTGCCGTTAGAAACTGCGTACTCATAAAATCCCAAAGAAAATTAAGAAAAAATTTCCCTTGAAATTTATAGATCTTTACATTACTCCCACCTCAGGGCTTTACGTCCCCGTAAAGATACATCACAAACTAGGGGAACAAATGAGGGTACTGAGCACGCATCTGAGCCTCCCGCTCCCAAGTGCTCTCCTGGAGGTTCCCGTGATGCCATATGATGCACACTAGAGGAATCGACTACCCACGTAGGACCCGCTCCTGTCGATCCTCGATCTCCACCGGGACCTCCGCAAAAGTTGCCCCGTCATCGATGTCCATCTCCCCATGGTCGATGATATGCGTCAGGTCGTGCACGTATCTCCTTAGCTGAGATACATGGAAGACGTCGTGCACCCTGTGCAACTGAGGTGGTAGATCCAGGTGATAAGCCACCTCACCTATCCTGCTGAGTACCTAAAAAGGTCCGATGAAGCGCGGAGACAACTTGCTGCCTCGGCCAAATCTCTGTAATCCACGTCGAGGTGAGACCCGCAAGAAGACATGGTCGCCATCCTCGAACTCTAGTGGTCTCCGCCTCCTGTCAGCATAAGACTTCTTCCGGCTCTGAGCTGTCCTCATCCACTCCTGGATGACTTGGACCTTCTCTGTCATGGCCTGGACCATCTCTGGTCCCACAAGTGCTGACTCCCCAGGGTCTTTCCAGCACATAGGTGATCTGCATGGACGGCCGTACAATGCCTCGTATGGTGCCATCCCGATGGTGGAGTGGTATCTGTTGTTGTACACAAACTCCACCAAGGGTAGGTGGTCATCCCAACTACGACCAAAATCGAGGACACATGTACGGAGCATGTCCTCGAGAGTCTGAATGGTCCTCTTTGTCTGACCATCCGTCTGAGGGTGAAAGGCGGTGCTCAGACGCAGATGTGTCCCGAATTCCTCCTACAACCCCTTCCAAAGCTAGGAAGTAAAGAGATCATCTCGATCAGAGACGATAGATGATGGCACACCATGAAGCCGTATGATCTCCTGAACATAGAGGCGTCCCAAGATCTCCACTGATCCCTGCTCTCTGATGGGTAAGAAGTGGGCCAACTTGGTGAGTCGGTCGACAATCACCCAAATAGAGTCGTGACCTCTGGAAGTGCGTGGAAGTCCAGTCATGAAATCTATAGATATCCCATACCACTTACACTCCGGGACCTCCAAGGGTTGTACCAAGCCTGCTGGTACTTGGTGTTCTGCCTTCACCTGCTGGCAGGTGCGGCATCGAGAAACGAACTCTGCCACAACCTTCTTCATACCTAGCCACCAGTGCTGATGTCTAAGATCCTGGTACATCTTCGCCACTCCTAGATGTACCTATAAAGGGGAAGTGTGAAACTATCTCATCACCTCCTCCTGAAAAGAAGCTGGTACCATGGTACGTCCTCTGAAAATGACATCGTGATCTCCTCCTATAGAGAACCCATCAGGTGTCTGTCCTGTGGATATCTGTGCACGCCGCGTCTCACAGTCAACGTCCCCATGATGTGCCTCTCTGACCTACTGTAGTAGTGGAGGAGTGACTGTGAGTGACTGAAGGAAGGCTGCTCCATCTCTATCCACGAAGGATACCTGCAAAGCGGCTAGCTGCTCCGTCACCTCTCCAAGTAGCTGAATGCATGTCCTCCTACTGAGAGAATCAGCTACTACGTTACCCTTTCCAGGAGTATAGACTATCTCAAAGTCATAGTCCTGGAGGAACTCGATCCATTTCCACTATCTCGGGTTTAGGTCCTTCTGCGAGAAGATGTACCTGAGACTCTGGCAGTCATAGTAGACTGTAAAGCACTCGCCCATCAGATAGTGTCGCCACATCTTCAGAGCGAAGACCACTACTGCTAACTCCAGGACATGGGTAGAATAGTTCTGCTCATGCTGCCTCAACTGACGTGATCCATAGGTGATCACTACCCACTCCTGCATTAGGACACATCTGATTCCGGTCCCTGATGCATCACAGTAGACTACGTACCCTACTCCCTCCTCCGGTAGCCTCAAGATAGGTGCACTGGTCAATCTCTGTCTCATCTCCTGGAAGCTCTGCTGGCATCTGTCTGACCACACGAAGGGTTTCCCCTTCTTCTTCAAAGCTGAGAGTGGTGCCGCAACTCTGGAGAAGTCTGGCACAAACCTCCGGTAGTACCCAGCTAGCCCCAAGAAACTCCGCACCTCCGTCGTGCTCCTAGGTGGCTCCCAAGCTAGCACTGCCTCGATATTTACAGGATCCACCGCAACTCTCGCCTCATAGATGACGTGTCCGAAGAAGTGGACCTCACATATCCAGAACTGAAACTTCGAGAGCTTTCCATAAAGATGGTGCTCTCGGAGTGTGTCCAGTACAACCTTCAAGTGGTAGGCGTGCTCCTCCTCAGTGGTCAAGTATATCAATATGTCGTCGATGAAGACCATGACAAATCGATCGAGGTATGTCTGAAATTTCCTGTCCATGAGACTCATGAACACTGCTGGAGCTTTGGTTACGCCGAAAGGCATAACCAAGCACTCATAGTGGCCATACCGACATCTGAAGGCCGTCTTTAGCACGTCTTCGTCTCAAACCCTGAGATGATGATAGCCTGATCTAAGGTCTATCTTCAAGAACCACCATGCTCCCTTAAGCTGATCAAAGAGGTCATCAATCCTCGGTAGCGGATACTTGTTCTTCACAGTCACCTAGTTTAGGCGACGGTAATCGACACACAGTCGCAAGCTCCCATCCGCCTTCTTGGCGAACAATATCGGGGATGCCCAGGGTGAAACACTGGGTCAGATGAATCCCTTGCCCTGCAAGTCCTCCAGCTGTACTCGTAGCTCTCGATGCTCAGCAGGAGCCATCCGATATGCTGGAGTGGATATCGGGGCTGTCCTGGGGTACAGGTCAATATATAAGTCTACCTCTCTATGAGGAGGTAGTCCTGGAACGTCATCAGGGAAAACGTCTGCATACTGATCCAACACTGCAGGAAAACTAGGACTCCACACGTCAACTGCTCCTAGGATGAGGCTAGCCAAATGACGAGTGATGGGATTTCCTCTCCTCTTCGTGAGTCCATCCTGTGCTGCTAAGGCTCCCTTCTCACTGGTGAAGGTGAAACTGCTCCCATCGGTGCGAACACATCACACCTTGCGCCTAATACAGTCAATCTGAGCATGGACTATGGATAACCAATCCATGCCCAAGATGACATCGTAATGCCTCGACACTACTACAAGAAGATCCCAACCAAAGCTCTCGCCTCCTAGAGTAAGCTCACACTACCGGCACCAGTGCGTAATCATCGAGTCTGCTCCTGTATGAGTCTCTAGCTGTAAGGATCGAGCCAACGGCTCAGTCGGAATCTCCGAGCTCCGAACAAGGGCAGCGACAATGAAAGAATGAATCACTCATGTGTCTATAAGAACTGCAACATGGGTGGAGTAGACAGAAATAGTACCTCAAATCATCTCTGGTGCATCGTGGTCGTAGGCCTCCGCTACCTGAAGCTGAGCCTGTCTCTGCCCGCCAGCTCCCTTTGGTCAGGGTGGACCTCCTGGTGGTGGTGGTGGTAAAGCCTCAAAACGTCACCCACCACCTGCTGCCCGGTTAGCTCCCCTACCTCGTCCACCTGCTCTCAGTGGACCACCACGGTCGACCCTCTGCCTCTTCCTGGGTGGCCCCTCAACCATCTGATGCTCCTCTGCACGGCGGGTCGGGCAGTCACGAGCCATGTGGCCCTACCCGCCGCATGCGTAGCACTATCTGCTCCTCGGAAGGCTGGCTCTGCGCCGGGTGCCCCGCACCTCTGAGCCAGTGTCCTAAGGTCATCCGCCTGATGGTCCGGTCCGCCTGGACCCCTGTGACATCTGTCAACTGCCAGCTGCAGACGACTCTGCTACATGCCTCCCTGCGGTAGGTCTCGCTGCTGGTGTAGGCTCAGCAAGAAAGCTCTCTATGAGAAGAGCTCGCTCTAGTACTCCTGCCTGTGTCGGAATGCTGAGGGAGATCATCGATGCCCTGATCTCATGCCTCAGTCCCTGCTCGAAGGTCCGGGCCTAGAAGAATGAGTCCTGTACCATGTCCGTCAAATAGCGCGAGAGATCGGTAAATCTCACCGAGTACTCGGCGACCGTCATGTTGCCCTGCCGCAGCTGTAGTAGCTCCTAGATGCGCACCGCACGAAGGGTGGCTGAGACGAACTCCGATCAGAAGAGGCTCTCAACGTTAGTCCAGAGGAGTGATGCCTCATCATGCACCTGGAGCATCAAGATCCACCATCTTCCTGCTCCCGCGTGCAGGAGGCTCGCTGCAAGGATCACCATGAGGTCAGCTGGTGTCCCCACTAACCAGAAAACTCGAACAACCGCCTCCAGTCAATCCTCGGCTGCCTGAGGGTCCGTCTCCCCGCGGAACCTGGGCATTCTCTGATGCTGAAACTCGTGCAGTGCACTAAGGTGACGTGCACTCTCAGCGGCTGGGGCTGGTAGCATCGGTGGCTCGGCGGGTAGAGGTACCGCCGGTGCCTCCGCTGAAAAAGGGCCCTGTACCGAGGCCTCGTCGCTCGGTGGGTTGTCGTCTCACACAAAGCTCAGAACCCTAGCTGGCTACTGTCGTGGGGCCATCCTGAAAAGAAACAGGTGCGCCACGGTCAAAACAGTATACCTGGTGAGCTGACACAAGGTAATCATAAAGAAAACTTTTGAAACACACATGCAATTAATGTTTTCGTGTATTGAGTCAGAAATCAGAAGTCAGGGTCCTGGTGTACGGATACGTCAGCCGCCGCACCAACACTGGACTCCCTAGACTGATAACCACACTCAATACCCTTAACACTATTTCTTCACATAGAAGAAAGATCAGAGCCCTGAGTTCTGCGGTAGAACCGAACTCCTCTGATACCAATTTGTCACGACCCATCCTCGGGACCCGTGCCGGGACTACCCCAAGCCTGCCTTCCATAGACCAGGGGCTGGCGACTAGCACCAAAGGCGTAAATCCTAATAAAAAGGGGAAGGAATTGCCTTATAAAGTAAACAAACACCATAGAGTAAGCCAACATAAGTAAACACTAAGAAAAACTTGGTACAATAGTAAGTGCGGAAAGTAAATGGTCCAGAATACAAACCCAAACTGAAAGTAAAGTACAACTGGAAAGGAAGTATAACAACTGAAAGTAAAGCAGCAATGTCGAGCCGTCCACTGGAAGTCCTACCTGAAGGGTGGGTACAGATATCCACCTCAGCTCCTCGGGTCCAGCCGTCCGCTCCGTGTATGTTCCACCTAGTGGTCCACCTCCAGGTACCGACCTGCTCCACAAGTCTCAACCATGATCAGTGCTATCCGTCGTCTGCATCCAACACAATGTAGTGCGGGAATAGCCCATGCAGGGGTGAGTATACGCTACTCAGTAGGGACCCCGAGACCCCCGAAGGTCTCCCAGAATCCACAAAGAATAATCCACAAAGGAAAGATACAATCACGAAGTAACATCCAACACTACTTAGGTATATTCCCATACATATACCTAAGTCATCAATTCCAGTTCGGCTCCAACATCCGAGCCCAAGTTCGATCACGTCCATACATGATAGTACAACCCAATCCACACAGGAAAGCACAACACAATCCACATAGGAAAGCAAGTCAATCATATCAAAGATAATGATTGAAAGTCAAGACTTAGCTCACACAGGTATACTTCTTCATAAGATAATAGAGATGATCAGATGTAGCCACTGATTATTCTAAGATGGGACCCATGTAGGATACTAAACCAGCTAAGCTGTCGGACCCACATAGGATACAGACCAGCTACTCTGCCAGACCCACGTATGATACAAGAACAGAGTCAAACTCTGCCGGACCCACGTAGGATACAAGAACAGTAGTACTGTCGGACCCACGTAGGATACAAGAACAGTAGTCATCACCGTCAAAACCACAGAGGATTTCAGTATGGTATTCATCACTGCTAAACCCACAGAAGATTTCAGTGTAGTCGTCGTCGCTGCCGAACCCACAAAGGATTTCAGTGCAGTCTCCATCGTCGTCGCAGTCGCAACCAGCTCTAGGGTTCCCGCACACAGCATGCTCGATTCCGAGAGGGTCCGCTCCACGAGCCAAGGGGGTCGATACATCAACTGACATGTAGTCCGGAGTTTATGTATACCAAAGTTCCGTCTCGTCGATAGGAACTCAACACGACAGACGACGCATCAATAAGATGCCTGGTCTGAGAGTTATTGGCCTTTCGTTCTAGGGGCCTGGTTGGTTTTTAAGTCAAAACCAACCCGAACGTACTCCAACTGCGTCAAAACCTCGAGTGGAGTAAGCCAAAAGGTCTATCTCAATAAGAGGAATTTGTCATGACTCATCCCCGGGACCCGTGCCGTGACTACCCCAAGCCTGAATTCCATAGGCCAGGGGCTGGTGACTAGTACCAAAGGCGTAAATCCCGATAAAAAGGGGAAGGCATTGCCTTATAAAGTAAAAAAACACCACAGAGTAAGCCAGTAGAAGTAAACACTAAGTAAAACTGGGTACAATAGTAAGTGTGGAAAGTAAATGGTCCAGAATACAAACCCAAACTGAAAGTAAAGTACAAATGGAAAGTAAGTACAACAACTGAAAGTAAAGCAGCAACGTCGAGCCATCCACTGGAAGTCCCACCTGAAGGGTGGGTACAGATAGCCACCTCAGCTCCTTGGGTCCAGCCATCCGCTCCGTGTACGTTCCGCCCAATGGTCCACCTCCAAGTACCGACCTGCTCCACAAGTCTCAACCACGATCAGCACTGTCCGTCGTCTGCATCCAACACAACGTAGTGCGGGCATAGCCCGTGCATGGGTGAGTATACACTACTCACTAGGGACCCCGAGACCCCCGAAGGTCTCCCAGAATCCACAAAGGATAATCCAAAAAGGAAAGATAAAATCAAGAAGTAACATCCAACACTACTTAGGTATATGCCCATACATATACCTAAGTCATCAATTCCAGTTCGGCTCCAACATCCGAGCCCAAGTTCGATCACGTCCACACAGGATAGTACAACCCAATCCACATAGGAAAGCACAACACAATCCACATAGGAAATCAAGTCAATCATATCGAAGATAATGATTGAAAGTAAAGACTCAGCTCACACAGGTATACTTCTTCATAAGATAATAGAGATGATCAGATGTAGCCACTGATTCATCTAAGTTGGGACCCACGTAGGATACTAAACCAGCTAAGCTGTCGGACCCACATAGGATACATACCAGCTACTCTGCCAGACCCACTTAGGATACAAGAACAGAGTCAAACACTACCGGAACCACGTAGGATACAAGAACAGTTGTACCGCCAGACCCACATTGGATACAAGAACAGTAGTTATCGTTGTCGAACCCACGAAGGATTTTAGTACGGTCTTCATCGCTGCCGAACCCACGGAGGATTTCAGTTCAGTCATCGTCGCTGCCGAACCCACAGAGGATTTCAGTACAGTCGTCATCATCGTCGCAGTCACAGCAAGCTCTAGGGTTCCCGCACACAACATGCTCGATTCCGGGAGGGTCCACTCCACGAGCCAAGGGGGTCGATACATCAACTGACACTTAGTCCAGAGTTTATGTATCCCAAAGTTCCGTCTCGTCGATAGGAACTCAACACGATAGACGGCGCATCAATCAGACGCCCGGTCTGAGAGTTGTTGGCCTTTTCGTTCCAGGGGCCCGGTTGGTTTTTAAGTCAAAACCAACCCGACCGTACTCCAAATGCGTCCAAACCTCGAGTAGAGTAATTCAAAAGGTCCGTCTCACTAAGAGGAATCCAACAAAGTCGACGACACATCAATCAGACGTCCGGAGCTCAAGTTATAAGCGTTTCCGCTCCGAGGGCCCGGTTGGTTTCGTGTTCAAACCAACCCGGCCATACCCAAAGTTCTCCTAAACCTTCAGTGTAATATACGAAAACTACTGTCTTGATCCAAGGATCGCATCGCAACTGACGGTGAGTCGATCAGAGGTACGTAGCCCAAGATACGGGCGTTTGAACGGAACTGTCCGAAGATAGGGGGTTTTGGGATACGGACCTCCGATCGACGTACCGTTAGTTGCGATGCGATCCTTGGGTCAAGAAGGTCGTTTAGGTATATTACACTCAAGGTTTCGGATAACTTTAGGTATGGCCGGGTTGGTTCGAACACGAAACCAACCGGGCCCTCAAAGCGGAAACGCTTATAACTTGAGCTCTGGATGTCCGATTGACGTGCCGTCGACTTTGTTGGATTCCTCTTAGTGAGATGGACCTTTTGGATTACTCTAATCGAGGTTTGGACGTAGTTGGAGTATGGTCGGGTTGGTTTTGACTTAAAAACCAACCAGGCCTCTGGAACGAAAAAGCCAATAACTCTCAGACCGAGCGTCCGATTGACGTGCCGTCTGTCGTGTTGAGTTCCTATCGATGAGACAAAACTTTGGGATAAATCAACTCCGGACTACGTGAAAGTTGATGTATCGACCCCCTTGGCTCGTGGAGCGGACCCTCCCGGAATCGAGAATGTTGTGTGCGAGAACCCTGGAGTTGGCTGCGACTGTGACGACGATGACGACTGCACTGAAATCCTCCGTGGGTTCGACAGCGATGACAACTGCACTGAAATCCTCCATGAGTTCGGCAGCGATGAAGACCATACTGAAATCCTCCGTGGGTTCGACGACGATTATTACTGTTCTTGTATCCTACGTGGGTCCGACAGTGTTTGACTCTGTTCTTGTATCCTACGTGGGTCTGGCAGAGTAGCTGGCCTGTATCCTATGTGGGTCTGACAGCTTAGCTGGTTTAGTATCCTACATGGGTCCCAGCTTAGATGAATCAGTGGCTACATCTAATCATCTCTATTATCTTACGAAGAAGTATACCTGTGTGATCTGAGTCTTGACTTTCAATCATTATCTTCGATATGATTGAATTTCTTTCCTATGTGGATTGTGTTGTGCTTTCCTGTGTGGATTGGGTTGTACTATCCTGTGTGGACGTGATCGAACTTGGGCTCGGATGTTGGAGCCGAACTAGAATTGATGACTTAGGTATATGTATGGGCATATACCTAAGTATTTTTGGATGTTACTTCGTGATTGTATCTTTACTTTGTGGATTATCCTTTGTGGATTCTGGGAGACCTTCGGGGGTCACGAGGTCCCTAGTGAGTAGCGTATACTCACCCCTGCACAGGCTATGCCCGCACTACGTTGTAATGGATGTAGACGACGGACAACGCTGATCATGGTTGAGACTTGTGGAGCAGGTCTGTACCTGGAGGTGGACCACTGGGTGAAACGTACACGGAGCGGACGGCTGGACCCTAGGAGCTGAGGTGGCTATCTGTACCCACCCTTCAGGTGGGACTTCCAGTGGACGGCTCGACGTTGCTTCTTTACTTTCAGTTGTTGTACTTCCTTTCCAGTTGTACTTTACTTTCAGTTTGGGTTTGTATTCTGGCCCATTTACTTTCCGCACTTACTATTGTACCCAATTTTACTTAGTGTTTACTTCTGCTGGCTTACTCTGTGGTGTTTGTTTACTTTATAAGGCAATGCCTTCCCCTTTTCATCGGGATTTACACCTTTGGTGCTAGTCGCCAGCCCCTGGCCTATGGAAGGCGGGCTTGGGGTAGTCACGACATGAGTCCCGAAGACGGGTCGTGACAACTAATGCTAAACCAGAGGGGTTAGATTGTGAGTACTTCACAGGGGGTTACTTGTGTTTGATTGGTTTAACCAGAGGGGATAGGCTGTGAGTACTTCCCTAAGGGTTGCTTGTTTTTGATTATTTGCTTACTTGATATATGAAAATGAATGCAATTGAAAATGTAGGATTGTTTACTTTTGAGTACTTCCTTGTTTAATGCTTCATTTTTCTTATTTCCTACCATATATATTCACTGACTATTAGGAACGGATCTTTGGGTGGTTTCCTACTAGGATTTGTCTCACACCTTGTTTGGGTCATTATTTTGGGCCCAAATAGATTATATTGTTGCAGGTATAGATAAGGGAAAGCGCCCTTCTACATTAGGTACTTGACTGCTATGGAGTTGGAGAGCATGGGACCAAGCTGAGGCTTGCGATGCTGCTAGAGTTTATTTGTATTCTTTTTTTTACTTTGGTTTAGTACTATATTCCAACATTGTGACTTGTTTGGATGCTTTCCTAGACATATTCATCATACATAATTTATATATGTTCTCAAGTTGTTTATTACTTTCAGTCTTCTGATGTTTACTTATTGCATGTTATTACTACTTCTGCTATTGTTATATATTTATTTCCATCGTGTTACTATACCAATTAGGACATACTTTCTCCACTATCACACCCAAGTCCCTCACTGCTAGTTGGTAGCCTCTGGCATTTGGGGAAATGCACTTGAGGCCATGTGACCAACCGAGTACGGGACACCTCTGGGAGACACCCAGAATCGGGATGTTATAAAGTGGTATCAGAGGGTTTATTTTCTTCTTGACTTACTATTTGGATCCTATATCTAGGGATATGAAGGAATAAGTACTTGGTAATAATATTTGCTTAAGAGTAGCTAACCTGTGTACATGGAAAATTCAATTTACCTCGTTCATTGCAATTTTTCAGGTTTTTCAATTATTACAGTTGATTTGATTTCACCGTTGGGTGATTCACATGTTTGTTGTTGTTATAATTGATATTATTGAGGTTCTATTTCTATTGAAACCCAATGAGGTGAGGGTATTCCATCTCATGAATCATATAGTCACTTGTTAGAGATCACATGTTAGGCATTCTTGCCATACCATTTAGGGTGCATTACTGATTGCATGTTGCTGTGATAGATTATTTACTAGATATTCATGATTTTGTGATAGATGCCTTGATAAAATACATTCTATTTGATAGGGTATTGGATTATGTAAGGTTTTGTTTGAATAAATTCCAAACTTTGGTTTTTTGAGGTGTTATAGGCCCTCATGGATTGGAATTTGGTGAATCACTGCACTGTTATGCTGTATATGACATGTATAAGATGACAAGCTTTGATTTTCAGGGAGTATGGGCCCTCACAGACTAGAATTTGGCAATTTAATGTTCGTTTCAGTATTTTTCTGGGTTCTGGAGTAGTTTCTGAGGCTTACTGTCCGGAAAAACTCAGAATACACAGTGTGTATTTCTGAATACACGCCATGGATCCTTCTATTCTAGAAGGAGCTATTTTTATTAAGTACATGCTATGTACATGCTATGTACTGTATGTACACACCGTGTAGTATCTAACCATGTCACTAGATGTGTGGGCAGAAACATGGGGTTGGGAAATCCTTGGTGGAACACACCGTGTATAGGACGTACACGCCATGTGTATAGACCATGTGTCTAGCTGTGTGACCAACAACACATGTGGACTATGGGTAGTTAGTACACTCCATGTTTGGCACAAACACATCATGTAGATTCAGCCATGTAACCAGTACGGGTCAGTGGGTTTTCTTCTAGTACACGCCATGTCTTGCATTAACACGTCATGTATTATTGTTCTAGGAGAACCGTGTGGCTCAACCGTGTAGGGGAAATTAGGCAGGGGAACACGATTCAAGTACATGCCATGTCTTAGGAGAAAAATATTTGGGTATGGGGTGTTACACGACTAGTTTTGGCAGAAGTACATGCCCATGTGAAGGCTTAAAGGAACACGCCATGTAAGGGTAAAATACACAGTGTATCCCTGTTTTGAAAAACCTGAATGCTTTCCTTCTCCTATTCCCTTCCTGCACTTCTAAGTTTTAGTCCTTGATAATCTTGAACTAAGGTGTGTGATTGACCTTTCAGAGTCACGCCACCACGACATCCTTCGGTTGTATGCTAGATTCAGGGCAACGATCAAACACCGGACATAGTAGATCAGGGACTACAAGTAGATCCTCCAGTTGTGCCTGTCTTGGCACCAACCACTATTCTAGACACAGGTGCTGATGCACAGTTATGAGAAGGCTTCATGAGGTTTATTTAAACCTTCCAGTGAGTACCACATCCTACCCTTTCTATGGAAGAGTTGATGTAGGTTTTTTAATAGCAGCATCCTCCAAACTTCTTAGGGGATGGAGGACCTCAGGCTGTAGAGTCATGGTTAGAAGGCATGCTATTGATCTTAGAGAATCTAAAGATTCCTCTAGAGAGGAGGGTTAAGCACTCTTTGTATATTATTTGGGATTATGCCAAGATATGGTGGGACGTGATCTCACAGGCGGGATGCCAGTAGGTTATGGCTTGGGATGAGTTCCAACATGCCTTCTACGATTACTTCTACGTGGAGAATTTGAGGGTCGATCAAGCCTGAGAGTTCATGAGTTTGGAGCAAGGTACTATTTCAGTTATGGATTATTCTTCTCATTTCACAGAGCTGCAGAGCTTCACACCCATCCTAGGTGGTGATGAATTATTCATGGTGAGGAAGTTTGAGGATGGTCTCAGGCATGACATCTGATCTCAGGTGAACATCTTCAGATTGACTTCTATCACCTCTATAGTCAACTAGGAGCTGATCACAGAGTGCAATACAATGGATTCTGGAGCTGTGAGCCAGGGCGGCTTAGTATATGGAGTTGGTAACCCTATGAAGGATAGTAGGAAGTGCCACAGGGAGTCTATACATGGAGATATGAGGAGATGGGATACTTCTTCTGGTAGATAGATGGTGTGCTACCAGTGCGGTAAGAGTAGGCATACAAGGCTGCATTGCCTGAGAGACCCAATGGTGTGCTGATCATGCATCAAGATGAGCCATATTTAGTGTTTCTATTAGTTTTTCTCACCAGTATCTAGTGATAGGGTTCCTCTATGACTCCTCATTTAGGAGAAGCACCGCTAGTTTCTCATCAGTGTGGGAACTATAGTTATCCTGTCTATTCAGGACGAGGTGGAGGTCACGACCGTGGTAGCCAGTTAGCAGTATTTCAGCAAAAATAGGGTGGATTAGCTTAGGGTGGTCAGGAAGGGTCATAGGGCCACGATACATTCCATAATTTTGTAGTGGAGCAGACCCAACAGGAGAAGGATCCCAATACCTCTACAGTTCAAGGTACGATCTTAGTTTCATCATTCTTAGATTCTGCAATTTTTGATATAGGGGCTTCCCATAGTTTCATATCTATTTATATTGTGGAGAGCCTCAGGCTCTATATATTTTCTTCTGCTGATGTCTTGATGTTGGACACTCTGTTGGGGACAAGAACGACTAGTGTATGTTAGTGCAAGGAGTTCCCTGTTGTGTTTGGCGGGTGTCACTTCTTATGGGACCTCTATGTCCTGGAGATAAAAGGCTATGATGTCATCTTAGAATGGACTGGTTAGTTACCTTCCAGGCTATTGTCGACTGTTATAATCATAGGGTGAGTTTCACATCACGTGAGGGTAGTTTGTTTCTGCACAAGGATGAATGGGATATCCAGGCAAGTAGAGTGGGACCCAAGCATCATGGGTTGTGAGGAGTTATAACCCAGATCGCTAGTATATATCTGGATAACTAGGGAACTTCACAGTTGGACTTTTCTCCAGTGGTCGATCATTTTAGGGATGTATTTCCAGAGGAATTTTCAAGTTTGCCTCCGGAGAGAGAGGTATAATTTTCTATTAATCTTGTTCCAGGAGCGACACCAGTGTCCATTCCTCATTATAGGATGGATACACTAGATTTGCATGAGCTCAAGAAGCAGTTAGAGGAGTTACATGCTAAGGGTTTCATCCAACCCAATACTTCTCCTTGGGGTACGCCTATCCTGTTTGCGAAGAAGGCAAATTGTACCCTCGGAATTTGTGTGGATTATTAGAAGATGAACCAGTTGATGGTCAAGAACCGATATACCTTTCCAAGGATTGATTATCACTTTGATTAGCTTCGAGGATCCTGGGTGTTCTCAAAAATTTAATTGAGATCTGGTTACCATCAATTACACATTAGAAAATTTTATATACCTCTTACAGCCTTTCAGAAGAGGTATGGTCTATACGAGTATGTGGTTATACCATTCGGTCTCATGAACATGCTTATAGTTTTCATGACACTAATGAACCGAGTTTTCCATCCATACTTGGATTATTTCATGGTAGTCTTCGTGGATGATATCTTGGTCTACTCTCACACTCAACACAACCATGACACACATCTTGAGATCATTTTGAGTACACTGAGAGAGCATCAGTTATATGCTAAGATATCAAAATGACACTTTTGGATGGACCAGATTCACTTCTTGGGTCATGTTATCTCAGAGACAGGAGTATCAGTAGACCTAGAGAAAGTGAGATTAGTATTTTCTTGGGAGCGGCCGAATAAATTCTATAGGTATAGAGTTTTCTAGAAATGGATGGTTAATACAAACATTTCATATTGGACTTATCGGGCTTATCATCACAACTGAAGGGCCTGACTATGAAGGGTGTAAAGTACTTATGGTCATAATCTTGTGAGTCATCCTTTTAGGAGCTAAAAGGGATATTGAATTCAGCACCAATACTAGTTTTTTCAGAGTCGAAAAAGAGATATACTATTTATTGTGACGCATTAGGTATCAGGATGGGAGTAGTGCTTATGCAGGGAGGATTCGTTGCATATGGGTCTCGGCAGTTGATGCCACAATAAAGGAATTAACTAACACAAAATCCTAAGTTGGATATAGTTGTTCATGCTTTATGCTGTTGGAGAAATTATCTTCTGGGAGGGAATTTTGTTGTTTTCACCGATCATAAAAGTATCAGGTTTATATTTACCCAATGCGATCTAAATTTGAGATAGTGAAGGTGGGCTGAGTACCTTCAGTCTTTTGAATTTGAGATTTCCTATATTCCTAGAAAAGGCAACGCAGTGGCTGATGCTCTAAGTAGGAGGACTCATATAAAGGTATTTCAGGAGGCCAGTAGTGAGTGGAAGCTTATGACTCTATTCTCTGAGATGAATTTAGAGGACCACAACAGACAAGGGAAAATGTTTCTTTCTTTTGTGGCTGTTACCTCTAATCTACTTGATCGAGTGAGAATGAGGTAGCTATTAGATTATGAAGGCCTAGTCCTATAAGAGAGTGTTTCAGGGGAGGGCCCTATTCCTGGATGGACCATAGGTAAGGATGAGATCTTTCATTTTCATGGGCGTGTATGGGTGTGAGAAGACATACACAAGGAGCTAATTCAGGAATTTCATTACTCAGTTTGGGTAGTTCATCCTAGTGTCACCAAGATGTATCGATATCTACACCATCATTATTGGTGGCCAGGTATGAAGAGAGATGTAGCTGGGTTTTTCATGAGGTGTTCCACCTATCAGTAGGTGAAGGTGGAGCATTAACGACCAATAATTATTTTTAGTAGTTACCCATTCTCGAGTGGAAGTGGAATGATGTCATGATGGATTTCATGACAGTTTTACTGAGATTACCTTAAGGAAATGATGAAGTTGGGTTGTCATTGACAGACTCATGAAGGTTTCTCACTTCTTTCCGATCAAGAAGACCTTCAGTGTTGATGAGATAGGATGGATATACATCTGAGATATTGTATATTTACATGGAGTTCCACACTCCATTATTTCAGACAGGGACGCCCGTTTTAATTCTTGGGTCTGGCAGGGATTATATATGGCTTTGTGTACATAGGTACTTCTGAGTATATCTTACCATACCTAGACAGATGGACAGTCCAAGTGTACGATACGGGTGCTAGAGGACATTCTTTGAGCTTACATCCTATATTCTGGAGGTTCTTGGGATAAGCACATACCTCTTGTGGAGTTTTCCAACAATAATAGTTTTCAAGAAACTATTCAAATGGAACCTTTTGAGGATTTGTATGGTAGGACATGACAATCACCTCTATGTTTGATGGAGGTAGTGGGGGTAGCTATGCTGGGACCTCGTTTTTTCTAGGAGAACACAAAGTAGGTGGAGTTGATTCAGAAGAGGATGACTATTGCACAGTCACAACAGAAGTATTATGCTGATCAACGAAGATGACATCTAGAGTTTGAGGTCAGAGATCAGGTTTTCCTGTGTGTCACACCGAGGTTGGGACACAAAAGGATTAGGAGATAGGGTAATCTTTCTCTGAGATATGTCAGTACATTTGAGGTTTTGGAAAGGGTTGGGCCAGTTGCCTATCATATTCAGTTACCTCAGAGTTATAGAGCTATGCATGATGTCTTCCACATTTCCCAACCACAGTGTTACTTCTCAGACCCATATCATGTTTTCAACCTGAAGAGGTTGAGTTGGAGGTGGATGAATCGTTTGAGGAGCATCCTATCTAGATTTTTTATCACAGTACAAAGGTTCTCCATGGTCGGTTTGTTCCTCTAGTATGAGTGCTATGGAAGCACGAGTGAGTACAAAATGAGAATTGGGAGAGGGAGATCGACATACGATTGCAGTGGCCAGAGTTTTTCAAGTATTATTCTTCTTCGCCGCCTTACTAAGGAAATTTGGGGAAAAATTTATTTAAGGGGGGACGTTTGTAAGTAACCATACCTTCTTTTCAGGTATAGATTCTATTTTCTGGTGTTTTTGAGAAAAATAGGAGAATCTATAAATTTAAGGAGTACATGCCGTGTACGTAGGAGTACACGCCATGTACCTGAATGCCGCAGGTGACCGTGTACTGGACATGTAACGACAAAGTACATGGCCGTGTGGGGTGACCTGGAGACCGCCTAAAGTGGAGGCTGGTTAAGGCATGTACAGGCTGTGTACTATTAAAAGACACGCTATGTACTTTTCTTTTTAATTTTTAGATCAGACCAAGGTCGCATCAATTTGGAAGAACACCCTTCTTCTAATGATGTCTCATCCAAGAGAGACCAAGGAGATTGATTCTTCCCAAAGCCCCCATTCAATCATCCATTCTCAGATTAAACCATCATCGATTGTGTTGGAATCACCACTGTGAGTTATTCATTCTTTTAGAGCCTTTTCTATTGTTTTCTATCATTTCAGGAGATATCCTTGGTTGAATGTTGTAGATATTTTTGTAGATATACCACATTATAGGTCGATTCAAGGGACAACACCATATTATATAGATTGTAAAAAGCCAAGGTAGGTGGTTTGTGCCTTTCTGTAGTTAGTCTTTGAATATTATGTGCAAAAGTGCCCAATACCCTAGAACAGGGTATTGCATGTTTAGGGATTTTAGCCCTGTTAATGACTGCTAGGACTTGTGTGCCTAAGTAGAGGTTGTTTGATTGTGAATAGGGTTATTTTCCATGCTATGGATGTGTTTTCCATGTTTGTTTTGATATTGACCATTTAGTCTAGCTTTGCCGGTTAGGCTCCTTGTTTTCCATGCCTAGTGTTGTTAAGATGGAGTGATATTATCTGATGCTGTTATATGATTTTAGCTGTTTAGCCAAGCCATTCTTAAAAGATGTTATCAAAGTAATTATTAAGGTTTAATTTGGCTGTTTAACATCATTGTGCACGATTAACTTACATAGGGCTGTGGGAACCTGGTGTAGTAGACCATAGAAAGAATGGACACTAAGGGATTCTCTAGAGTGTCTGTTTACATTTACATTGAAATACCATAGGGAGGATGGACTTTGTTCTCCCTTAGAGTGTCTTTTATTCCACATTGAGAGACCACACGGGGAATTGGATGTTGAGTGCTTCCTCAGAGTGTCTATAGTTATCGATATGAGACCACTTGGGGAATTAACGGTGAGTGCTTCCTCATAGAGTCTTTGCTAAAGCAGAACTAGAGGGGTTAGACTGTGAGTACTTCCCAGAGGGTTGCTTGTGTTTGATTGGTTAGACTAGAGGGGAAAGTCTATTAGTATTTTCAAGAGGGTTACCTGTTTTTGATTAACTAATTACTTGATATATGAAAATTAATGCAATTGAAACAGTAGGATTGTTTACTTTTGATTATTTCATTGTTTACTGATTCATTTTTCTTATTTCCTGCCATATATATTCATTGACTGTTAGGCATAGATCTTTGGGTGGTTTCCTACTGGTATTCATCTCACACCCTGTTTGAGTCATGATTTTGGGCCCAAACAGATTATATTACTGTAGTTATATATAAGGGAAAACACCATTTTACGTTAGGTACTTGATTGTTGTGGAGTTGGAGAGCATGGGACCAAGATGAGGCTTGCGATGCTGCTGGAGTTTATTGGTTTTATTTTTTAATTTGGTTTAGTACTGTATTCTCGCATTGTTACTTTTTTGGATACTTTACTAGACATATGTATCATTCATCATTTATATATGTGCTCAAGTTGTTTATTACTTTCAGTCTTCTGTAGTTTACTTATTGCATGTTATTACTACTCCTGCTATTGTTATCTATTTATTTCCGCTGTGTTACTCTACCAATGAGGGCATAGTTTCTCTACAATCACACCCAAAAACCTCGCTTCTAGTTTCTAGCCTATGGTGTTTTGGGAAATTCACTTCAGGCCATTTGACCAACCAGGTATGGGGCACCTCTAGGTGGCACCTGGAATCAAGACGTTACAGGTTGGACCTGAAGAAAAAATGTTCAAGTGTTCCTACGTATCCCATGATGATGGGAATTAATACGTACGTAGTTATAAAAATTCCATGAAGTTTAATATCATGTTGTATGGATGAGGGGGGATATTAATTTAAGGTCGTAGAGCTCAAACCATGTGGTATATTCACAATTTGAAGTTTATTGTCTTATAGGATGAAAAGGATCTTAGTTTAGGGTCTTATAGCACAAACCATTTATAGTTTAACATCTTGAAGGATGAGGATAAGCAGTTTAACATCTTTCAAGATGAAGATGAGCAGTTTAATGTCATGCGGGATGAAAAGGGTCTTTTTTAAGGTCGTAGAACTCGGACCAGTTTGCAGTTTAACGTCTTGAAGGATGAGGATAAGCAGTTTAACATCCGCCAATATGGATATGAGAGGTTTAACATCTTTTAGGATGATAATATAGTTTAACTTCATGCATTAATAAAGGGGTCTTAGTTTACATTCGTAGAACTCAGACCAGTTTTCATTTTACCACCATGTGGGATAAGTGCTTGGTAGTTTTACATCCTTCAGCCCAGAAAAATCATAGAGTTTAAAGTCGTGCAGTAAATACGGATGTGAGGTACTGTTAAGTGAGATACTGCTTGGGGAATTTATCATTGGTGGTAGTAGTAATACACTCACCACCCATGGTTACTAAGGAGTATGTTCCATAAGGGTAAAACTTGTGAACGATATAAGGTACCTCCCATTTGGGCTCCAAATTTGGCAGTTTCTTGCCTAGTATCATTGGCGTTCTAAAGGCCAATACCGTATCACATTGAAGGAATGAATAGATAAGGAATTTCTTGTTAAATGTCCTTGATATCTTGTTTTTATGCCTCTCTAGATAGAGCAAGACATGGATTTTGTTCTCATCGAGGGCCTCCAGTTCAGCCAGATGAATTTCAACTACATTGTCTAGTGCCTTCTGATCATAGATGGTTTTGTGTAATGAGGGTAAATGGATCTCGATGGAAAATACTGCCTCTATTCTATACGCTGAGGAATATGGAGTCACTGGAGTGTAATTAAAAGTTGTTGTCCAGTAAGACTGTAGAGCATTGTGGATTTTTCCAGTCAACTCTTCTTATCCTGACCAACCATCTTCTACAATATGTTAGAAAGGGTTTTGTTGAACACACAAATCTTCCCATTTTCTTGCGCATGATAGTGATAGGTATGATTAGAATTGATGTTGTACTTATCGTACAATTTCTTCAGCTCGGTTGCACAGAAATTGGTGACATTATCGTTGAGGACGATGTGAGGGACTTTGAATCGATAGATTATATTGGAGCTAACGAAGTTGATGATAGAATGGGACTTGAATTCCTTGAGTGGAATTTTCTATGCCCACTTGGAAAAGAAATCCGTAGTGGTTTGGATGAACATGCACTAGCGAGCTATTTTCGGTGGATGTGGTCCCATGACATCAGGTCTCTAGACCACAAAGGACCAAGAATACTTGGTATTATGGAGAGGCTCTGGTAGCTGATGGACAAAATTAGCATGGATCTGGCATGCATGGAACCTCTTGGTAAACTCAATGTAGTCACAAATCATGGTGGTCTAAAAGTATCCCAATCTTCAGATCTGATGATAAAATTTCATCCCTGCCTGATGAGCCCTGTATGAACTGAACTAAACCTCCTACATAACCTAAGGGATCTCACCTCCTTAAATACAATAGAGGATAATCCCATCAAACCCATGTATTTAGATTATTTTCTCAATACTAGGACCACTCTTGATGGTTAACTACATTGTGCACCATTGGATTCACTCACATTTGGCTTAGTCTGTCGAGAGATTATTGTGCTAGAGATACTCGATAAATGGAGTCTTCCAGTTAGGGTTCCCTCCCAATACCACAACAGGGGGACCTGTAGGTCCCAATGTAGAGGCACCGATGGTAATGTGGCTTACCTGTTGGCTATCATCATCATCCTAAGTGATGGGAGTGATGAATCTTCGATGCGCCACATGGATTACCAAATTGTCCTGGTCAGGCTCTACAAGAGATGAAAAAAGGCTGGCTAGGGAATTAGATCGACCATTTTTTAATCGAGGGACATGATTAAATTCTGGCAGAGAATGGAACTGGGCCATCAACTGGCGAGTATGCTCCAATAGGGGTACGAGCTCCAGCTTTCTAATGATGTAGTCTCCATTGATCTACTTGATGACAAATTCAGATCCCCCTTCACATGAAGTTGGGGAACTTCAATCTTGAGGGACAAATTGAGACCAGTGATAAGATCCTGATACTCTACCTCATTGTTGGTGAAACCTTCTAACAATAGGAATGAATAGGGTAGGATATCCTGTGTAGGCATGATGAAGATGATACCCAGGCCTACCCTTTTGAGTCTATGATAATTAAGTCTCCTATTGGTAGGGATTCAGGAAGTTCCATCAAAGTACATTTTCCAACACAGAATGGCTTAATCCACTAAGAGGATTTCCTCATCTAGAAAGTCAAGATCTAGAGACTGCTCTGCAGGGGATAGATGGGCGGCAAGAAAGTATGCCAATGCATGTCCCTTGATATCCTTTTGAGGGGAAAAATTGATGTCGAACTATTGAAGGATCACTTCCCACAAAGCTAAATGGACTATTAACATAGGGTGGATTAGAATGTACTTCAATAGATCCACTCAGGACACTAGATGTATCTCATGGTGCTTTAATTAATGTTGCAATTTCTGCACTATGAATACCAGCGCAAGAAAGCTCTTCTCAATAGAGGAATATCTGGTTTCTATATAGAGGAGCATGTGGATGAGATAATATAGAATTTTCTATGTTCTCGTATGGTTCTTCTAGGTGAGAAGGATGTTGAGGGGCCATTCCAGAGTAGTCACATAGAGGACTAGCAGTTTTCTAGAAATGGACAGCATCAGAACTAGAGGTTGTAGCAAGTAATATTTGATTTCCTCAAAAGTAGTCTGAAACTCCTCATCCCATTGATATTTAGAAACTTTATTCATGATTCAGGAAAATGGATTACAATTTCCATAAAAATTCATGATGAATCGACGTATGTAGTCTAAGTGGCCTTGAAAGCCTCAGAGCTCCAAAATATTGCTCAGAGGGGACATCTGACTGATGCCCTTGATCTTTTCTAGGTTGATCTCAATGCCTCTGTATCTAACAGAGAATCTAAGAAACTTTCTGGAGGTGATACCAAAGTAACTCTTCAAGGGGTGCATCTTTATATGGAAGAAACAGAGAAATTCGAACACTTTCTCAAGATCCCAGAGATGGCCCTGACGCTGGGGAGATTTAACCACCATTTCATCCACATATAAGTCCACCAATTTCCCAAGGATTGTCTTGAATATGCATTGCATGGAACTCTAATAGGTGGAACCTATATTCTTTAGACTGAAAGTCATTACATGGTAGAAGAAATTACCTTGTGGTTCCCTAAAGGTAGTGTAATCTTCATCATCAGGGGCCATCAAGATTTGATTATATCTAGAATACCAATCCATGAATAAGAGTGCCTGAAACCCAGTGGTTGCATCAATCAACAACTCTATCATAGGAGGGGGAGAATCATCCTTCTAACAGTGACAGTTCTGATCCCAGAAGTCGATGCAGACTCTAATTTTTTCATTCTTCTTCCTGACCGGCACAATGTTGGATAACCATCTAGGGTATTAGACCTCCTTGGAGAATTTGGATTTGAAAATCCTATCAACCTTAGCCTCGACCATGGAACCGTGAGAAGGGTGCATCCTTCTGGTAGATTATCTGAACCTGTGATGATTTTCTAAGAGACCGAGATGGTGGATGACAACCTGAGGCTCTATCCCTAGAATCCTATCATAACTCTATGAAAATACCACATAATGTTGCTTTAGGAAATCTATGTATCCATATTTCTCTTCAGTGGGCATAACGGCACTGATCAGTGTTGGTTTCAGATCTATCTTGGTACCGAGGCTCACTTGCACCAATTCATCGACTGTAGTGAAGACATCCTCTTCAAATGAAGGATTAACATATTATAAATCTTCTTATTCATCCATGTCGATAGGATCATAATTAGGAGGCAACTCTTCCAAGTCTATAGATCTTGGCAAGACACTGATGTCAGCCTGAGTGGTAGTGGATACCTCATTAGGGGAATCCTGCACCGCTGAAACCACGGCGACAACATTTGTCGACCTGATCCCATTTGTCCTTCAACCCAAGGGGAAACGTTTTATAATACCAAATCAATAGTGGAGCATCGGATTGATACAGATTATTTGATCCAGGAAAAAGAGGAAAGTATGACGTATCACTATTTTTATGGGGTGGACATCCCGATACCTTATAGGAGTAGGAGGCTCTGGGATTACCTGATCCTGATTTTTGTAAGAATATGAGGTGATCTCACAGAGTTCCTTAGACTTGGGAATGTGATTCCCCCTCATTACAAATCCAACAAACCATTTCCCCAAATCTGGGTTCATGGCCTCCAATCGTTGAATTGGGAAAACATAGGTGTCATCCAAGTCAATCCATGGATCGGTCATAGTCTCTATGTGTTTAACCTCATTAGCCTGAATCTACTTGTCCTTGCTCTTATAATAGTTAGAATCCATGTAGAGGGATTCACAAGAGGCAAATGGAGATGCATCACATTGGAGTATGCCTAATCGAACATTAAGGGAGTACTTAAGGCACTTGTGATATGAGGAAGGAACTGTTGCACGCAAGTGGAGCCATGTTCTACCAATAAACACATTGTAAGCAGTGTCTTGTGAGTCAACCATGAACTCAATGATGGAAACTAGGCCACCAAAATGGGTATTCAGGTGAATTTTTCCAACTGGTGTCTTCTCTATCCGATTATAACCTTGAATTTTCAGGTTAGAGGTACTCAGATCTGCCTCTGATAGTCCCATATTTTGGAGTGTCTGGGTCAGGATAAGGTTGATCCCAGAGCTTGTGTTGACAAGACAACAGTGGACCTCCATGCTGTTAAAATGTACAGTAATGTACAGTGCACGGATGTTCCTCTATATGGGAGAAACTTAATCTTCTCCAGAGAAAGAGATAGTAGCCTGACATTCGACATGATCAACTATATCATCATAAAAGTCTTCTATGGCTGCTACCTCTGTCTCAAACTAATGGGGGCTTCTTAAATCCTCTGTAAGGGCTTTGTGCATATCCATAGATATGAGGAGATCCTTGAGGATAAATATCTTCATAGGAATTCTGGAAATATGCTTGAGGACATCATATTTTCGTGTCAAGAATACACTCCTCCTGACAGAAGATCACTCTACGATAGGAGGCATGATATGCACTACTGGTTGAACCGGTGGATTCTAGATGGTGCTGGGAAAGTTTCACAACTCACTAGTCTAACTGTGTAGAGTGGATACTAGCTGAAGGCCAGATGACTGAGGTCGATCTACAACAAAATGTGACTGATCACAACATGACCATGGTGGATTTGTCTGATCAATGAGTACAAATGGTGGTAGAGGTATATCTGATGAACCAAGATGAGAAGGATACACATGCTGAGCTCTACGCTGGGCCTACTGTCTGGTCTTAATGGCATGAACAGATTGGCTGGAAGTGCTGACCAATGCATTCTGGTGATTCACATACCCATGGTTCCATCGATGCAGATGTCGACTGAGGATGCTGGTAGGGTCCACCCGACAATCTTTGTCGCCGGGAGCCAGGTAGGGGTTCACCCGCTCCATGGTATTGACCGAAGTGTATCCCTGATCATTACTCTAAGAATCCTCAATTGTTGGGTGGATTCTGGGGGTGATCCCCATTTCTGGGGGCATGAAGTAATCGAGAGTACAAGACATATTTGGCACAGGTGTAGGGCTTTGTCTTTCCTTGTGTCATTAGTGATTTGTCCCCTAAGAGGATGAAGGCTAAGAGGTTGATGCAGAGGTGGTAGCTGAAGGTAGCATAATGACTTCTGAAGGCTCAGGCTGATTCAAATGTGCACGGATGATACAATGGGAACATGCGACTACCTTGCGAGCTATCTTTTCATTATATTTTTAAGACCCACAGCTAGAAACATGTTTCCATTCACTATTGTTGTTGCTGTCAGGATTTATAAACACACATGCCATGTGTGCCGGGGCTGGGACCAACCTGACTATATTGTTATCGAACTGGTCTTGGAGCCAGTATTTAAACACATATAAATTCATGGTGGTGTTCCCAAGAAACTAATGATAGGGTCATTAATTGGGGAAATCAATGAGTTCCACCTCTTCGGGCCACTTTCATTCCAAAAACTATAGGATTCCCTGATCCAAGGCACTATGGAAGTAACCGAGAACCTAAGACTCATTAAACGAGTAGGTTAATTTCCTTCTATCTAGGAAAGGGGTTTTGTATCCTATCCTTGACCAGGGGCTAGAGTAACCTGATGAGGAGGAGGGACCTAATTATCTCACTTGGGTAGCGGTGGCGCATTACACGAGGGCCCTTGCCGATTCTGAGGTGAGCAGTTCTGGGCCAGGGGCTCAGCCTAAGGAGGTGGCCCTCAACAAAGCTATGGAGGTGGCTCTACCAATAACAATTAAAACTACCTTGGGGCCTCTATTTGTGCTACCATGGTGGCATTGTCCTTAGAGGACCTTTTTTGGGAACCCCAAGAGGCAATGGATGTGCCTGCTAAGCTTTCTGTAAGGCGTCTTCTAAACATTGAGATTTATTAGAGTAATCCCAAAATATCCTTGGGTAGTTATGAGTGATGAGAGAGGGGACCTATTTCATATTCCCATTCCCCATGCACATCGTCAGCAACTTCTATTGGGTTAGTGAAATATCAAGGGAATATATGAGGCCCTTCCACCTGGCGAAAAAGTCTGCGATTTTCTCGTCAATCCTCTGATTTCACTTAAAGTGGTCAGCAATGCTTGTCTCCCTGGTTTTGGAATTGAACTGGTAGAGAAACTACCTAAAAAGATCCTCTCATCCAGCTATTTACCCAATGGGTAGTAGGTTTTACCAGACAAACACAAACCCTTCCAATGTTTGAACAAAACATCGGAGTTTGGTAGCCTCCTACTGTGTTGGAGTTCCCAACATGGGTCAACACTGTGAAATCAAGTGGGCCAGATGTTGCAGCAGGTCTTCTATCCAATTAAAATGGGAGAATATAGGATTTCTAAAACTTGGGGGAACTGGAATATCATCTACCATATCAGATATATATTTCCATCAGGTAGGATTTCCACCTGTTGAGTTTATAGGGCCTTGAGGCAAGCAATGAGAGAAGACATTGAATAATCTTGGTATGGATTTTTATCTTGACGAGGATCTCTAACCATCAATGTGTTGGTAGGTTCTTCAACATGGTAAGTAGGCCCATCAGCTCATGGAGCGACTGGTAGGATGACTTGCAAGACTTCCAGGGGAACGACCTGTGGAGCAGCTGGGGGAACCTGAGTTGAGTACCGATGAGGGTTATCACGCAACTAGGGTGGATTTATTGATGCATATAACACCCAATTTCCATAAACTCCAGCCTATACTATGTTTATATGGGTAGGATGGTCAAGGTAACTAGGAGGAAACTCATTGGGTGGAGGCTGTACCTACCCCTACTACCCCGGTTGAGGATTGCCATAATCTGGTTGCTATTACACAGCACATTCAACAAGAAGGTCATCGACCATCTTTTTATGTTCCACAAGTTATTGATTCAACATAACCTTTTTAGGTACATCCTTCATATTTTTCACTAATCTAAACATTTTAGAGGGTTTGGCGGTCCTAGCTTTCTCTTTACCCATATTGGGGTCCCGACCGAAGGACAATGACTCAGAAGGTGCATGAAGGCCCAATAAGTTTCATTGATGGCGGGTAACCCTTTCTAAAGTATCCAATAGGTGTGGCACCACCCTGGGGGGGAGGGTAAGTTCTATTAAATTATTCCTAGCTCAGTTTCTTCCTCTGATAGGTCAGTCATGTTAACTGTGACTATGTCTGGGGTCATATCCTTAATATCACATGGAAAGTCGAGCTGGCGCCAGATAGGAATGAAATGAAGGGAAGCATAATGGACCCAACCACAAATTTGGACATGGGGGGAAGAATCCTTAATAATTATGTGAGTCACTATAATGATCTGGATGCATCATTTCTAGAGGGTCCGAGGATGACCGGGAAACTCAGGGCATTGATCCATGAGGAGCACAACCAAGTCAACCATGAGTCATTACTGGATGATGTCGTTGAAGTATTCCCAGCTCTTGGAATAAGCTAACCATTGATGAAGGATATGTAAATTCATCATCCCTAAGGTTTAGCGGAGGCACATAACCTCATCCTGGGTTAGGGACTCTAGAATGTTGAAATTTGTGGTTGTAATTGGCCATAACATCTCTCGGAACTGGTCTTCTATGAGAATGTCCCACATGCTTCTCACCTTAGACTCAGGATCTGGTCCTTGATTTCCCTACTCTTCAATTGGAGGTGGTTGTGGGAATGGTAATGAAACCGAAGCAGACTTTTGTGAAGCTAGACTGTTCGGTGGAGAGTTCGGCGTGTGAGCTGACAAGCCTCTGCATCTTGGGTTATCTTCTAAAGAAGGTAATGATTTCACCACCACATCCCTCTAAGGCGGAATAATGACCACTACTTACCAAACATAGGATGCATTTGTTTTTGGTGTTTCATGCTATTGATCACTCTCTATTGGTCCCCAGAACAACTCTCCATGATCTTTGGTTGATGTAGAGAATGATCTTGTTGATAATAGGGAGGACTACATGGCCAGACCCTAGAAAGGGGCCAAGTCTTCCTCCTCCTATATGTATCTTTAGAGGGATGCAAGGATTTGGTGGACCTCAATTTCCAGAAGGATGAGACTTATATGCCTTGTCCTACCCCATCCCCCAACAAAGAATATTGGGGTGAGGGTTCCATAACCAAATCATACTCTACCTCAGAATCTAAAAACATACAGGTTTGACTGCAGTTTGAAGCTTCTCAGGATTATTCCTTTGGTGGCGGAGACCCTCCATCCTACCCCGTGATGGTTCTTTATGATAGGGTAGATTTTTGACATGGGTAGGTCCTCTGTGTAGATTTGTGATAGAATGGGGAGGACCTATTCCCTCACTATATGGGATACGAAGAGGGCCATCATATCAACTTTTGCTAATGCATGGAGGACCTCTGTCCTGATGAGTTGGGGTGTGAGGGGAACCAAGAAAAATGTCAAACGGAACATGGGGAGTACCTCTGTGTTTAATAGTTCTAGGGTGGGGAGGGTATCCTATGGAACTGGTAAACACATGGGGAGGACCTCCATGGTGGACGTTCATAGTACGAGGAGGACCCTCGCGTCAGGTGGCACTAGTAGAAGCAGTATAAATAGGGCCTTTGTTCTGATTATACTGAACATGAGAATGACCTTTTTGTTCATCCTTGATTAAGTGGGAAGGGAATCCTCTTTAGTGATTGCTGGCATGGAGAGGACCTCCACTGTAATTGATGAGCACATGGGGAGGGCCTCTATGGTGTTGGGTGACTGGGAAAGGAAGACCCTCACATTGAGAACCTGGTACATGAGGAAATTTTCCATAATTGAAACCAGGAGAATGGGGAGGACCTTCATGCTGAATGTTGATAAAGTGGGGAGGGACTCTACTAGAGTTAATGATGGTGACATGGGGAGGACCTCCATACTGAATGAATAAGTGAGGAAAACCACCACTCTATCAGATAATGGTATGGGGAGGACCTTTGTACTGCATGCCATCATCGTGGGTTGGCATGTGATGGATCCTTTCTACACCGGTGACCAGGGGGAGGGGGTTACTCGACCCGCTCATGAGGTGGTTAGTGCCTTACTCTGAACTAGGCTTGGAAGTTATCCTTGTCTAGGACAACAACATTGGGACAATAACATGCACCAGTGGTGGATCGAGACCCCAGAGCTGCAGAAGATGATGCATCATGGAAGGAATCTTCCTAAGCTTTCACCCAATGTTGATGTTGATTCATCCAAACTAGACCCGATTGTGTAAGGGTAGGGACTACCTTCTCTTCAGTCTATAGGACTGACTGGTGACACTGATGTGGCCGGGTGGGATCCCTCCTCTGTGGCTCTATAGCTGATGCCCTGACCGGGTGGACTTGGACACCCCTTACATCATCATCATAAGGGCATGAGTCGTAGGAGCACATCGGGGATAGGATTCCAAAGCTATTGAAGGTTGGAGTGGGGAGCAGCGTCTCCCTACACAGCCCTTGGGGGCGTTGGTGATAATGGGGTATAGAATCCTCCACATCCTGGCGGACCATGTCCCTTGTCTAGATAACCCCCTCATGTTCGTATTAATGGAGAAAAGTATTAATCACCCAACTCTGAATAAATTTAGAGGGTGAGAGGGTGCGTGGGCACCCAGTATCTGTAGGTGTGGGATCCATCGCAGAGGAGATGACATAGTGGGGAATTTTCACATTCATACTGCCCCAAACCCTACATCCGTGGGAGTAAGGTGATTGGTTTCTTGTAGCTTAATATTGAGTCTTGAAAAGAAGGAAAATTTACTCATCAGTATAGATAATAGTAAAGTGGTGCCCAGTTCTCCAGCACCATTCAATATTCCATGGTTGGATAGGAAGATCCATGCTAACAATGTCACAAACCGGGATTCCCGACAATCAACTACCAAAAATCCTAGCGAGTTTCATGCGAGTCCCACTATTTTTTTGGTGAGACCTAGCACCAGATAGCTATATCCAGTGACACACTTATCTATTGATGTATAAAACTTTAATAATCTCCATATTGAGGAGAATATTCACATCAGGTTCACCATTTCTATTTTCGACGCTTTCTACGGGACGCTCATCATCGTGCTGTGACACGATGGCTATTACCCCATATTCCTTCTTTCCAATGGCGGGCATCATCCATTTCTTATTCAGGTATGTTTTCTCCTTGATCTAAATGGGATGATGGGATGTTGGTTCCTCCTTCCATGTATTCCTCCTCGGAACTCATTTCCTGGTCTGGGTCTCCCTTAATGATTAAGACATTGTTCATGAAACTCTTCCTAGTGCTATGTCTTTATGGATGATGGTTAATTATTCTGATTCTATCAGGAAATTACAAGAGGTCAAGTCAGCACAACAACCTTTGGTCAAAGGAGTAGTCATGTTGGGAATCACTAGCGTTTCTGGGAACTAAAACACTGGTACACCTAGATCTATCCCCCTTATGATAGGTATTCTTGAGGGTGCGGAAGCCTAAGGCATCACACGTCGAGTGTGGGGAATTATATTCCATAGAAATTTCCTTGAGGTTTTCCTCAAATTCCAATGTTTAACACAGGGTATACCATGAGTTTAATATCTAACAAAGATAGATCAGACTAATCGAAACACTAGTGGGAGTGGATCATATGGGTACTCCCTAGGAGAGAGCACCTAGGAGGTTTACTAAATGGGTGGATCAAGAATCCTAATGGGGATGGATCCAAGGATGATTGGGTCCAAACAAAGGGGACACCAAGGTTTACTATGGACCAGGATTGAACCTTGTGGAGGCCTCCTACGTACCCAGTATGGAAGACAGGGATCAAAACCCACATAGTTCAAGAGGGTGAATCATGGGATTGGGGTGTACATGATGGAAAACAAACCGAATACATGTTGGGGATTATTCATGGATAGAGTCCCATCACAAGAGGTAAACTCTTGGTTTGATGGTTATAGATTTTGTGGGGATTATGCATGGTTAGCTACCCGAATGGAAGGCATGATTTCCTTGGGATGTGGTGGCTTGTGTAAGAATCAGGATGTATGATGGATGATTGAGTGAAGTGGATGGGAGGAACAGACTGGAACCGATGTGAAGATGATGGTGATGTTGGGATTAAAACATAAAGAGGATTCTTACATATCCCTATGGTAGGGAATCAAAGTCCACATATTTCGGTGGGGTGGCAACCCATGAGAATGGATGCATGGATGGGACCCAGAGGAAGTAGAACCTCTGGGTTGGGGAATGACCTTCCCAAAACATAAAGGCTCAAGGGAGAGACCAGTATGGGACATGAGTGATGGGATTTAACCTCAGAGAGGCTTACTATGTATCTCCATGGTAGGGAATCAAAGTCCATATGTTTTAGTAATGAGGCATATAATTGGGTTGCACAAAAAGGAAAACAACCTGGATGCATGCTGGGGATTACGTGTGGTTAGAGGCCCATTACAAGAGGGACACTCTTGGTTGGAGGAGAATGAATTGAGTGTGAGGCTTACACATGGTTATATACCCAAGATATGGTCTAACTCCACTAAATGACAGACCAAATATGTGGGTCCCAACAAAGGGGACACTGAAGTTTACCAGTGTTTGGGGTTGAACCTCTGGGAGGCTTTCTACATACCCTACCTAGGATACAGGGATAAAAACCCACACAGTTCGAAAGAATATAGTGTAAAGTCAAGTGGGATAGAATGGGAATATATTTTAATTCCATTTGGGATGAGGGTGAACCAATGTGAAGATGTTCGGGATAGGTGGTTGATAGGCTTGAACCTCAGAGAGGTTCCCTACGTACCCTAACTAGAGAGGTACATGATCAAAATACAAGTAATTCCATTGGATGGGGATGTGGATTACACACTATAGAGACCCGTAGAGGGTTTATGGTCAATGATTACTCTAAGACCATGCAGGTCTTGATAGATGTGAGAAAAAAGAGGGAACAAGGACCTGATGATCACATTGTGAAAGGTTCATCTACAAGGAATAGATTAGGTTTTACGCATGGTTAACAAACCATGGAGATGGAGATTGGGACTTACCCCAGGAGGGATGCCTAATGAGAAAGGAGGGTGTTTAGAAATATGAGGAGGATATGGAATTCGTACTAGAATCATCCCACCAGAGGGTGCCGAGGCTTACATGGAGACTGCTGAGGTGCACATGGAGAAAAAGCTCATAGGGAATGAGAGAGTGGGAGGGAATCCATTCCCATCCCCTCTATGATCCCCGTGGACCTACCACACATGCTTCCATAAGAGTTTAACATTTTGTGCTGAGGAAATAGGTTCTTGGTTGTTTAACATCCTGTAGCTCAAATGGTGGAGATTCACTCCTCACCCCTAGGATTTACATAACCGGTGCACTTTAACCCTTGGTGAAGGGAATGAACCAATAATGCCGTATGGAGATGGGGTTGTGGAGTGATGCATTGAAGGGATCACATTAGCATGGTTATGTGAAGAAGAAACATCTATTAGAATGCTTATGCGAAGAAGCATGAGGCAAAGCAACGCAACCTGAAGCACCACCCAAGGGAACCTAAAATCACTTCCTTCAAACCTGGAGGGCCGTACGGGAGAAGTATGCACAAGACAGGGGTGTCACGCATAAAAGGGGATAAAAAATAGTTCGTTTGGGTAAGGAAAATAGATGGGGAAAATAAGGAGGGGTTTACAAAATATTGAAGGGGTGCACTCAAGATAAAGGGTTGCACGCAAGATTGGGCGGTTACATGCAAAATGAGTGGTTGTGTGTAAGGGGTGACCCTACGTGCAAGATTGGAACAAAACAAGGTAACACTTACATGTAAGAGGAATATTTTGCGTGAAAATGCATTGGAGTAAAAGTAAATGGGCGAGGATCAATTCCTAGTGGTCCCACCCAAAGGAGGACCCCTGGGAGACCTGTCACACAAGATCCAGTACCTTGAGGCCATGTCTTTCATGCAGTTGTGGAAGGGATATTTTCATGTAGTAGATTGTTGGTTCATCTTCCCTAACTGTCCCCCTAAGTGAGTGGGTACGATTATATTTATATCCAGAAAATTCAGTGGAGGCACGCAAGATGCACTATGCACAAGTGGCATTTTGATGTCGCATTGGGAACAAAAGATCCTACACACATTTTTTAATTTGGTGCATAGACCAATTTTCTCTCACACTACTAACTTGGATGGTTTTCAGAAGGTTTCCATGGAATATTATTTTGGATGTCTCATTGGGGGTGAAAGATATTGTGTGCAATTTTCAATATTGCATGTGGTCCTTAAAACTTGCGTGCAGCTTCCTTGGGAATCTCGAGATTGTCCCCTGATTCAAAATATGCCTTTGGTTTTCTCAACAATGTTCGTTCATGGGCTTATTTGAAATTCAGCTCCAACAAATTCGTCACACATCACAAAACAAGGTAAAAACTCATATCGTAGTAAAAAATGTTCTAACATCAAATTCCAAAGAAAAACATAAAATGGAAAAACTCAAAATAACTCTGGGTACTGGGCTTGTATTTGTGCTTCTCGCTCCCAAGTACTCTCCTCTAGGACACCATGCCTCCACAACACGCAAACCATGAGAATGATATATCCATGAATAGCCTTTTCTTGATGATCCTGGATCTCTAATGGATGCTCCACATACATTGTTTTGTCTTCAATATACAACTCTCCCCAGTTAATTACATGGAATTCATCACGAAGATATTGATGAAGTAGGGAGATGTGGAAGATGTCATGGATCCTCTCCAACTATGCTGGAAACACCAAATGGTATGACACCTTTCCAACTCATCCCAATACCTCGAAGGGTCTGATGAACTTGGGAGAAATCTTAATCCATCTTCTAAACCTATACTACCATATCTAGGGGAAACATTCAAGAAAACATGGTCTCCAACCTCAAAATTCAAGGGCTTCTTCTACGACTGACATACAAATTCGATCGGTCCTGCACCACTCTTATCCTTTCACAAACAAGCTAAACCTTCTCTGTCATGCTCTGGAAAACCTCCAAGACAAGAAAAACTATCTCCCCAACCTCTATCCAACACAATAGAGAATGACACGATCTTCTATACAAAGCTTCAAATGGATCCATGTTAATGTAAAACTGATCACTATTATTTTAAGAAAACTCTACCAAGGGAAAGTGTCATACCCAAGATCTTACAAAGTCCAAAAAGCATTCTCACAACATATCTTACAACATATGGATAGTCCATTCTGTCTTCCCATCTTTCAGAGGGTGTAAGGAAATGTTGAGGCATAACTGAGTGCCAAAATCATGCTGCAATACCCTCTATACTTGTGATGTAAACCATGTATCCTGATCTGAGATAATGGATCTCAAAACTCCATGAACCCACACCACCTCAACCACATACCTCTTTTCCAAGGAATCCACTATTCCAAACTCCTTGATCACTAAGAAGTAAACTAATTTCTTCAGCTAATCCACTACTACCCAAATAGAATCATAGCCTCCCTAAGCCTTGGGAAACCCTGTGAAGAAATCCATTAATATTTCATCCCACTTCCTCTCGGAGAAATCTAAAGGATCCAAAAAACCACCAGAAACACGGTTCCCATCCTTCACCTGTTGGAACACTAAACACTTCTCCACAAACTCTTCTACTACCAATTGCATCTTGGGCCACCAAAACTACTCCCTCAATCCACGATATATCTTTGAAACTCCCAGGTGCACCGCTAAAGGTGTGTTGTTAAACTCTCAGAGGAATCCATCATGCATCACCACTAGAACAAATAGCCTCCCATGGAACAACATCCAATTTTGACCATCCCTTGACCATCCCTCTAGAGCATCTCTATGGTCAATGTGATCTGAAATCACCTCTACCTTTGAGTCTCCCCATTGAGACTCCTTCACTTGATACATCAAAGAATACTACGCAAACATATGAAACCAAAATCCTCTGCCATCGTCTATTCCTATATCTAAGTGGAAGACTACCAAATCCTCTATAACCTTCCAAGTGTCTGAAGATTACCAAACTACATCCTTTTGGGAATTCTTTCTCAATTCATCATCCATGACGTTCCATTCCCTTAGCTATAAGAGATCTCAAAATCATAGCCCTAAAGAAACTCCATCTGCATCCTCTATCATAAGTTCATATCTCATTGGGAAAAGATATACCTCAAAATATTGTGATTTGTGAAGACCAAAGATACCTTCCCAATGAGGTAATGCTACTATAGCTTTAGAGAAAACACAACCACTACTACATCCAGATTGGGGGTGGAAAAGTTATGTTCGTGGGGACATAACAACCTATACCCATAAGATATAACTCCCCACTGCTACATCAACACACATAAAAATAAAAAATGGGAAGAATCAAAAAACACCTTGAATATCACCCCTTACTCTAGAAACTGGAGCACTAGAGAACTTACCAACTTCCCCTTCAAATAGTCAAACACTTCCTAGCACTACTCCCACCACACAAAAACCTAGTCCTTTCTGGTCAAAGCTATCAGTAAAGCTGAAACTCAAGAGAAATCAAGTACACATATTCGGTAATATCCTACCAGGATGAGGAAACTATGAACCTATGCAAAATTATTGGGTGTTTATAAGAAAAAACTACCTCTATCTTCGATGGGTCCACTACTACACCCTATTGTGACACCACAAGTCTAAGGAAAAAAACCACTCTAACCCATATTTTTCACTTGGATAGCTTTCCGTAGAGATGGTGGCATCGAAGAACCTGTGAGACAGTCTTTAGATTCTTGGTATGATCCTCTTCCGACTTCGAGTTGATCAAGATGTCATCGATGAATACGATAATTAACCGGTCCAAGAACTCATGGAAGATGAATTTCATAAGCCCCATGAACATGTATGGTGCATTCATAACACCGAATAACATGACTACGAACTCAAAGTTCCCACACCTTCATCTCAAAGTAGTCTTCAGGATATCTCCCTCCATCACCCTCAAGTAGTGATTTCTAGACCATAGATCAATCATAGAAAACCAACTTTCTCATCTCAGATGGTTGAAAAGATCGTCTATCCTTGGGGGAGGGTAAAGGTTCTTGACTGTCACCCAATTAAACCTTCAATAGTTTATGGAAAACCTTAGAACACCATATTAATTCTTTGTAAACAACACTAGAACAAACCATAGTAACACACTATACTAGATAAATACCTTCTTCATTAGGTCATCAATCTGAATCCTTAGCTCCCACAACATAGAAGGTTCCATCCGATAAGGATCCATCGAAATCAGACATGAATCACACTGTAAGTCTATCCCAAACTCAACGTCATGTCAGGGGGGGTAGAGTCACAACCTCATTGGGGAAAACATCCATGAACTCCCTAAAAAATCTGGGAATCTCCACTATCTCAACACTCACTGATCCCACTGATAGCTTGACTAACAAGGAAAGTAGAGGATCTGCACACCGACTACCCACCTAGAAACTCTTCTCGCCAACAAAATCCACACGCTGACCATCCATGTATGAAAACACAACTATTCTCCAGAACCAATCAATAACACCATTCATATAATACAACCAGTAGATGATGAGAATGGCATCGTTTGTTTAAATATGTAACAAGAAGAGATCCCCATGGGACTAATGTAGTTCCATCATTAGTATACAAACCTAGAACACATCAAACAAGTTGGTATAACCCTCAACTAGAGTACTCAACACCAAGGGCATGGTAAGCCTATCTATTTCTAGTCCCAGAGTATGGGATAGACTGGGTGAAACAAATTCATGTGAATCTCCTAAATCAAACAAAGCACCAGAAAGGGTACTAAATAAGATGATCTTACCTCCGACGATCTATGTCCCTATTGGAACTGCTACCCCTATGATGTGAAACTAAACACACCCAAATCCTCTACCCCTATACCAATGAACACCTCCAAAATAATGCCCATGTCAAGGTACCTAAGGAATACCCCGAGGTCAGCCTCTACTTGCTCCATCTCCCCTTAGTGGAGCATGATTCTACTATCCCTGCTGTTGAAATGGCCTAGCCGGCAACTGCTGATGGGGATGGCATGAAACCTACCCACATCCACCAAACTGAGCTTGAACGAACATTGGGAACTATTTCTGAATATGTACATGGACTCCAAAGAATAAACACATCATCCCCAAACCCATAAGAGGGGAACAGGAACTTCTGACACCAGAAGAACGGAAGGGAAACTACTGAGGTAACTTCCTTGTCAGTCAAAACCTCAATGGTCCCAGTGACTAAGATTTTAAACTAAAGAACCTACCTATTAGAGAACTCTTCTTTGTCCCCTCTCATGGTATAAATCCTTTTGAGTGTATATAATTGATTACCTCCACCTTCTTCTAGACCTCCAAGTACATCAACAATGTAGGGGGGGGGGTGGTAACTGCATATTGGATAGAAGGAAGAAGTGCCTCCTCTAGGTATCTCTCATGAGAATCCTCATCCAGAATGATATCTAAGGAAAAATGAATTAGATCCTTGAACTTAATCCCCATCTCCCATATTGATATACTCCCTTTCTAGAGGGAGAGTAACTCCTACCTCTTTACTGCCTTCATGGTCAATAAAAGAAATTCTGACTAAAGATACTTATTGAAATCAACCCATAGAACATAAATGTTCTTCCTCTAACCCAGGTACAACGTCCACCATTGACACGCATCTCCCCACATCTATATCCCCCCTAAAGAAACCCAATACTCCATCAAAGGCTGAATCAAACTGAAGGAAATCTCAACATTCTTGAGCCATCTCTCTGTATCCATGTCCAAAACACTTCCCTTGTACTTTCCCAGAGTCTTTCGCTAGAGATAACATAATGTTCTCTACCACTAGTAATCCTCCCCCATTGGATCAACCCTTCACCAATCAACCAGATCGACCTGATGATCCTCCACTGCTTGAGCCACATGATAACGATGACCGAGTTCCATAGCTGAAAAAGTAAAGAAGGAACTCCAAAGACTGAGTATTATGGAATTTGATTTAAGATTCATTTTAAATCATTTAAAACATTCTGTTATACATTTAAAATTCCCCAAAACAACCCAATTTAGATAATAACATAAGTCATTATGATTTATGTAACTTTCCTAGGGTCTCTACCCTGGAAATGGTGTAGCCTCACTTGGTCATTCGGTAGACTAATATTCCTTGCATCGGATCACAAGGGGCCCTAAAATCTCGTGTTCTAGCTGGTCTTCCCTGACCTATGTCACACACCAAGGTCACATGAAACGGTTTCCCTACCAACCCATGAAATCCTCATTATTCCTAACTGTAAACTCCACCCTATCACTCAACCGTCAACCTCTAATAAGATTCTTTCATGACCCCACTCCCTCCAAAGATGCCCCTTTTGAGCTAGAAATGAAGAAATGGAGATTATAACCCCTAGAGTCCCGCCTCCAGTAGGACCTAGGTTAGAGACTAGAACCAAGGGTACATATATCTCACAATATGGGATGAATTTCCCTTTATAAGAAAACTAGATCATGATATAAGATGTATTAACCTCAAAACAACTCTAAGACATATATAAAATAAATCCAAAATCCATCCCACAATAATGTTTAGAAATAAAACTATTACAAATTAAATAAAACTCCAAGGTAAGTACCAAAACAAAATCTAAGTATCGACACTCCAACTGTCCCAGCGTCTGAGCTAGTAATTCCTAGCACAGTCCACACAGTCCTCCTGGAAACCTAAAAATAGTTTTATATAGGTAGGGTGAGCATACAAGTATACTTAGTGGAAAAACTGAAGTCTCTCATGCAAAAGTGAGAGAAGCAACTAATTATCCTGTGAGAAAATATCAAAACCAAAAACACCTAACAGGTCATACTAACCATCCCCACCTCACCTAGTCATGATCACCAAATAACACAAGTCAAGTTAATTAATATAGTAAGCACATCGATGATAGGGTATCCCGAACCACTTTCGTAATGATTATCCTCTCTCACACCCTAACAATAATCGTCCTAGCGCTCCCACCTCTATCGAAAGAACCACATCACAACCCGCTCACACACACCTAGTCCTCACAACTGGTCCCATTATATGGGAAAATGAAGCTAATCACATCCCACCCACACACACCTGGGAATCATATCACATCACATCTCACCTGCAGATACTTGGACCTCATAACATGTCACATCCTGAAAATTCTTGGGAAAGAACAACACATCTCATCCTGAAGATACCTAGGAAAAAACAACTCACCCACACACACTTGGGCCTCATAGCATGCCAAATCCCAAAAACACCTAGGAAAGCACAACACATCTCATCCCAAAGACACTTGGGAAAAAAAACTCGCTCACACACACCTGAGCCCCACAAACCACAACCTTCCTGAAGAATCTTGGGCTATCACCACCTAGAAGAGGGAGCATGGAAGAGTGGGTGGCAAGCCATCCATCCTCCCACTGAGATGTTTGGGAAAGACACCTCCCTTGTGACAATGGGGGTGTTTGGAACATAGTTCTCAACTAGGGTTGAGTGCGTATAGAAATAACGAGGAAAATATATTTAATACAAATATGATACCAAAAACTCAAGCCCAACCTATGGTATTCACAAAAACTAATACCTCAATTAGCATCAACAATAGTCACTTTGAAATTTGAAAATTTTAAGTGACTTCACAAATCTCTTTCTCTCAACACCTATTCATTTCATTATTTATATTTAACCATAGTTAACTATAGAACCCATCATTTAACTTTTCATTGAATTTTTTTCCTATTTAAAAAACCAACTCATTCCATATCAATATTATTAGTATTTATTTTATCCATCACTATTTAGGAAACTAACAAGTATAACACACAAAAAGGCACACAACAAAAGTCACTCAGTGGAAGAAAAACCATGGTAAATTAAAAAACTTCATATTTCTGCTCCATTTAACACCCATTTATGTCATAACAAAACCGATCCTGAGACACAGAGTGAAGCATTGGTCATACTAATCATGGAGAAACTTTGGTCAAATTACCCATAACAACCATTGCTATAATCAGTCTTCAAATTTATTCCACCCAATCCATCATCTCAACAGAGAAAACCCCCAACTCACACCCACACCCAACAACACATCTCATTAAAAATACAAAAAACCCATCACAACCATTCTTGGTAGCCCAACTATATAACCATACCACACCCATCAACACAACATATCACAAACCGATCGTATCCCCACTACACAACACTGTCCATCTATTCCACAATCAATCAATCTCTCAACCTGAGATTCCATTAGGCCTTTCAAACCACCCCACAATACATAATAGTACTCAAAACTGTACCACCCCAAAAATCAAACAAAACATTTTCAGATTTAACAAGTCATATGTTCTTTATTTCTACTAGTTAACTTTCAGGCTTATCATCAAAATAGTTTGATCCTAGGGAATTCATTTATTATCCAAGTGTGTGTAGTTAACCAATTTCATAACAATTGTTTGAAAAAAACCAAGCACAATGGATTCCAGAATCATTAATTGGTGCACAAAAAAAGACCCCAATGACCATGTTTTTTAGTAGGGTGTTTAGCCTATACAGATCACAACAGAAACCAAAAACAAAATAACAATAAAATCATACATCAATTTTCCCCGTCCCCATATATTGATATTAAACAGATTAATTTACCTTTATTAATATAGTATTATGATATCCTCACAAAGGATACATTCATACACCCACCCCACATGATACAAAAATAAAAATAGAGATAAAGGGATCCCTACCTCAAAGAACAAATGATCGACACTTCCTTATTGCTATAAAATAGGGGGTGCGTAGGTAGGAAAATCCTCCAGGGAAAACATGATCCAAAAAGGTGAAACAAAACCATATAGATCCTAGGGGAAGAAGGGTTAGGGGTGCACCATGAGAAAATGAGAGTGAAAAAGGAAGAGATGATATCATATTTAGAAAGTACAGATACTATATTAATGGGAGAAATAGTTTTTTAAAAGCCATTAAAGTTGCATCTTGACAAAGACCATACGTTTTGGAAGTCAAAGGAAGATCCAGGTTTATAGAATATATAAATGATTTAAAACAGCTCCAAAAACCATTAACTATTATATTAGACTCATTCCACATTAAATAAAACTTTAAAGGTGTGAAATTAGAAAAACTAGCGAATTCTATAATTTTGACAAAAATGTTGAAAAAGGAGTAACCAGTGGATGAGTCATCGGTGTGAGCTACCCATGGATGAGATAATGGTGACAAGATACTAGTACGAGTCACCATTTAGTGAGCTACCGATATGATAAACTAGTGCGACTCACTGATGCAAGTCACTATTGGAGGCTACCATCATCGACTCACTATCAAACAAGCTGCTGTCGCAAGCCACTGATGCGAGCCACCGTTGAGACCTACTGTTGTGACTCACCTCTCTGACTAACCAGTCCTGACCCACCATTAGATGAGTCACCAGTATGAGCTACTATTGGATGAATCACTATCATGAGTCACTGTTGTGACTCACCATCGTGAGCTAACGGTGGACAACTCACTTTTAGATGAGCTACCATTAGAAAATTGGATTTTTGGAAAACTCACGAGATGAGTCACTGTGACCTCCCCAAACACTTCAAACATTAAATTTTCACAAATTAATGGACCAAAGAGGTCCAAGAGATTACAATATCACTCTAAATCTAATTTTTCTCCATATTCATGTGAAATCAAGAAATATGGAAGTTTTTTAAGAAAATTATTCACAAATTACTAAGATAATATCTCTTAACATGCATATTTAAATGGAGGATATTTATACTAAAATAGCTCTATCTTTTGATAAGAATAACATGAAATTATATTATGATAAATATAATATAGTCTCAATGTAAGTGGTAACACCTTCTCTAGAAAATAATTTTTTGTGATAAATGTTGTTTTCTTTCACAATTACTTTCCAGAGAAAGTTTTGAAAAAATAGGGTTGAAATAAATTATGAAAAATCCACCAATACATCATAGGTGGATTTGAAAATCAATAAGAAAATTATTTCACCAAAATAATCTCATTTGAAGTATAATGCAACACAAAAACATAAAGTTACTCATCTTGACTTGATTGTTGATCAAAGAATAGAAACAAGGTTTATTTTATATTATTGTAGTTGTGATAGGTTTGGGAATAAAGATATTAAATATTGTTATATTATGTTAATTTATGGAAGATAATGAAGGTATGAATTAAGGGGGAGAAAACCAAGTCAAATAAATTGACCCAAAATCTAAATTTGAATAATCGTTTCATTCCAAATAGATTTTTAAGCTTAAAAAATATCTATGGAAATTATAACAAAAGTGGTCATTGTGATGAATAATATTTGTTCAAATCAATAAAGTTTGTTCCAAATTAATTACTAGAAATAATTTCATAAAATATTTGGAACAAATAAATTATAAATAAAGGTGATTTTACCTGGGGTTATAAGAAAAAATAATGTATTGAAAAACATATTCCCAAGAAGGTTGAGAATAATGATACAATAAATAAGAAAATCTTATTCTATTGTGTGAGAAAATTACAAACCATATAATATTGAAAGAAATATTAAAGTGTTAGTATTGATGTAGGAAATTTAGAGCTATAAAGAATAGAATTAGTATAAGAGAGAAACAAAATAACTTATTTGGCGGAAGACATCTGTGAGAATAATGAAGAATTTTAATTTCATGAGAGGTAGAAAAAATAAGGTAACCCATGAATTTATGAGAATTTTTGTTGAAGGTTCAAGTAATTTGGTCACAATTAAAAATATTACATGATAATATTTCCAATACAAGAGGATATGTTTAAGATAATGAAGTGGTATTAAGAAAATTCAGGTTCCATGCTAGTTTAAATAAATAAGAAAATTTCACTCAAGAAGATTGTTTAAAGGAATTGGAAAATAACATTTATCATGAAGAATAATTATTTTAAAACTATAGAAGCAAGAGTAAATAATTATATGAATGTTGGATATGAAAAAAAATTAAACTTGATTGATAAGAAACTCTCATCCTTATTGGTATCACTAAGAATATAAGAAGAATAAAACTTTTTCCCATATCGACGTTGTTTCTTTTTCTATGTAGGTAATTAAAGGAGAAACATGTAGGGGATAGATGAAATGATTGGTTTTATGATTATTTGTTTTATTCTATAATATTCATATTGTATTGACCCATTATAAGTTGAATTAGTATTTAGCATCTTCTTAGAAAAATGATGCTTGTGGTTTAATTGAAGAATAGATTAGTCTTGATGAAGACAATATTTATAGTACCCATTTAGGGGGGTTGAATTATGAAATATTTGAGAAATAATTATTTCATATGAAGATGAAAATTTTGTAAAGTGCCTAAGACTTTAATTGTCATGGTATGTTTTTCAGATTTTCGTATTCTTGTTTTCAATGAATCAATTCTAATGATATAGGGTAAAATGGGATAAATTAATGATAATAATAAAGAATATTTTTTGATATATATATATATATATATTATTGTAATGAACAATGTTGGGAATTTAATTAGTCACTTTTTTTCATTGAGTATTTCTCAAGTTTACTAAGATTGAATTAATTTATAACTCACATATGGTATCAACCTTTTAAATTATTGTCAATAAGGGGGAGAGAATGAAAGAAATGGTTTAATATATATTGAAATTCATTCTTATTGTGGGTATTGATAACAAATACAAATGGAGATATTTTTAATCCCATAAATGATGATGTTTTGTATTTTTTCAATGAAATATAATGTTAATATGGGTTGGGATAAGAATTTTTGATATATATTGAAGTATCCTTGAAATGATTTCAATATTTTTTGAGTGAAGATAAATAATATGAATCTTTTAATTCATATAGATCATATATATTATTTACTATTATTAAATATGATTTTACGGATCCATTCATTTATTGGTGAAGGAGATTAAGATTAAAATGACAGCATTGATTATGTTTCATTTAATATATTCATATGTTTAAGACTGTAAATGGAAGAATTTCAATAATGGGAAAATTAATTAATTTTCATTAATATTTAAAAGAAGATTAATTTATTATTTTTGTTGTTCGGAGTAAAATGAATATAGTCATCAAGTTTTATAATGTGTTAAAATATTGAAGAAGTTCATTAAAGGATGATATGATGTTGTAGATTGTTGTTTTATATGTTGAATTAGGTTATCATGTTGTTTCATCTAATGGGATTGAGAATCTTGTTAGTTGATATTAGTTTCATTGAGTATGGATATTGTAATTTCTAATATCTCTATGAAGATGAGAATTTGGTTGTGTATTCAAAAGAATGAAATATAGTTGCACATTTTTATTGAGACTCATCGTTGTGAAAAATATTCAATATATAGAAGATGCACATGGATTTTGATGTCTAAAAAATAGATTAATTATTTGATGTAGTAAAATAACATTAAAGTTGAGGAGTTTATATGTGTTCTTAGTGATTTGAGTATCAATCTAATATGGTTAATGATGATTTGAAAATGTCTTGATGTGAATTGAGATGAATAAAAGTTGTTGGAGATGTATTGAAGAATTTATGATTTGATTTGATGAATCTTGAGTTGGATGATATTCTTATGAAATATCTTTGAGATAGAAAAAATAAGGAAATGGAATTCATAAGAACTCATAGAAGAATAATTGGAATTGTTTTGGAATATGTAAGAGTAACCCTTAGTATATACTATGTTATATAATAATAACCCAAAGCATAAGGAATAATAATATAGTCATATGTCATATTATATATATAGTTTCATAGATTATTTAAGATTAATTTTGGGGATATGTAAGAGGAATTTTGAGAATCCAAAGAATAAATAAGAAGAAATTTGGATCATGTAAGATTTAATCTGATGAAGTGTAAGAGAAACCTGAATATTTTAATAGATATATAAGATTATTCAATTGAAAATGTAATATTAAATATTAGTTTCCTAGTGAAACATAAGATTAAATATCATTATGTTATTCTATTATTAAATGTTTTAATATCATAATGCAAAGTGTTTGTCCATGATTCAAGCCTAAATTATTAATAGGATTTAATGAAGGAGATTATTCCATGAGATGGATCTTTTACCACAATTGTATCTATATGTGAGTATGTATATATAGAAAAGAAGAAGTGGGACTTGTGGAATATTTAAGGAAAAGATAAAGTCATTATTTTAGGAGATTCAAAGATAATATATAGACTAACATTTAAATATATATTTAACACTTTCAAATGATAATATCCTTTAATTATATTTTATGGGGTCTGAATAACATAAGATATGTTTTAATATCTTAGAAGAACACTACTGTATTATTCTAAGAGAATATTTGACCAATAAAAAAAATTGGGATTGAATGAATATCATGATGTAAAACATAAATGAGATTTACATATTTTAATTATAGAACATTATCCATGTGGTATTGATAAGTTCGAGAGTACCATTTTGATCATGCAGAAACACCTAAGAGTGGGGTGAATCAGGTATTTTCAAAATTCTTTTACCAAAAACCAATTATTATTTTGATATTTAAACCCCCTTTGGTTCTAAAGCACTGTGTTTTTTTAAGACTCAACTAGATCTTATTTTTTCCACACATACCACATTCACCACATGAAACCAAGTATAGATATAAAGTAAATCATGTTGTGTTTTTACAAGGTTCATCCATGACATGGTAAACCTACTCCTTGTTGTGATCATTGTTATCTAAGTTAAAAAATATCTAATGGAATATTTTTTATCAATTAAAATAGGAAGTCAGATGTTGCTATCCTAACCCACTATGTCATGATATTTAAAATTTTATGGGTTCATAATACTAAACTTGTGGTCATTGTCACTATTAAATTACACAATTAAAGATATATTTATTCTACATCCCACATTCTTCAAGCTAGTATTGCACTAGCTAGTCTTCTCAACTTCCTTCCTCCTCTTTAAGTAAATTACTAAGTTATGTCTAGTGACTAATTTGCATGTAGAATACTAATATCCTCCCTCAAACATAGATATTATTTGGCTACCTTCATGCCTTCAACAACTACTTATGCATCTTTTCCTCTATTTCATTTCATAGACCCCAAATCTCCATAAGATAGAATGTTGTATTTCTCAAACTCAAAATTATTAGCACTATAAACTCAAGAACACAATATTTATGACTCTCGATAATAACTTGTCTTCATTCTAAACCAATTCTCATATTCCTAATCAACTATATATAACCTACAGAATAGGTCATCCTATTCTTCTTATTTTTCTTCTTTTTATTTTTATTTGAAACCAAAAAATGGTTTTTAGTTCAACACTAGCTCGACATATCTATTTTTCTTTGATAAAACTTACAAAAGATTCTATTACCACTACTTCCATGGGAGATATTCTTCTTCTCTCAGTTTTCTTAGTTATGTACACCCTATCACTCTCGATATAATTATTTTTTTGAGAACCTCATACATATTTGGTACAGTGGATTTATACTTTTTTACCAGGGTCTCTTTAATTTCCGTAAATTCAATTCTTATCATAGATACATGTAGAAAAAGAACATGCACAGTCACACATTCCATGATCTCGAATAAACTTTTTCCTTTTTTAAATGCAGTTATCCCTTATTGAAAGATAGTTTTCCCATTATTTTATTTTATTTATCATGGATTCAAATATTCTCATATAAAATAGTATTATCAGCATCTACTTCTCAAAATAATATTAAATCAACTTAAATATTCTTTACATATTTAATTATAATGTCTCTCTCTCTCTTTCAACATGAGTGTTTCCCATGAATAAATTTATAGGTACATATTGAACCTATATAATCAGATATCACAAATCACACTTTTCTTCTTCTCATTCTATAATCATGTCTATAAATAAAAAAATGATATTTAGAACTCCAAGGCTCAGCTTTAGTGTCTTAAAATTTCATTATCAGTAGAATAATTAAATTCTATAGATCCAATTTTAGACTTTAATAAAGTCTCTAGATTTATTATTTTTTTAATTTAATCTTCTTCTCTAAGCTTGAAGATCACATACTATTAATTTAAGGATTATATAACACACCATTTGAGGTGTTTTAGATGTTTAGAACACTTAGGATTAGTTTTGTAAACAATAAATTTATTTTATCTACATATTATAAAATCTTGAAACATCTATTATCATCCATCATAATTATCCAATTTTCACGAAGGTATGATATTTACTCATATAGATTACCCTTAAGATGATAAAATATAATGTATATATATCTCATTATTCATGTTTATGAAGACACTACAATGATTCTTACATGACCCTACTATTTATTTTTCATAGAATACTTTTCCATTTTCTACTAAAATACACTAGATGATGATTACACACATCATATATGATTTATAAATAGTGGGATTAATGTATACATAACATACAAGGATTCATGTATTGAAGAAGGATGATGATTATGTAGAGAATACTTTTATATTATTCAATTTATTTAGGTGAACCGATGCTTAAACAACATAAGGTATCACCCTTATATAGTACTAGAGATTATCCTTACACATCAGGAGATTATTCTTCCTTAGATATAGAATTTTCCAAATCTTTAAGTCATATAGATTAGATAATTATTCAAATCAATTTTAATACACTTTAGATAACATAAGTCCATCTCCACTCTTATTAATACTTCAACCAAGTATTATTTAACTCACTATTTAGCATCCTTCACATGTAGTTTACCATGGATTATTTCTCCATTTCTTCAACTAGTTTCAAATAATCCCACTAGCTAGCTTATTCCAAAATCCTCCAAACTATTTTAGATAGTACTCCTCATCCTTATTAAATTTCATGAATTGAGGATAAACCTTCTTGTCCTACAATGTTATGGGTTTCTCACCAAGAACCCAAATTTATTCTTCTTCACCCAAATACATGTGAAACCTTCTCACTTCCTTTTAAAACATAATCCACTTACTCCTTTGAATTTTCAATCAAAACTTAAAATTTAAATTTACACTCACTAATTGAAAATAAAATACAAATGAATCTTAACACATCCAAGGGATATTCAATCTACCCCCTTGGATTTGTTTTCAATTCAACTATTTCTGTAGATTCAATGTAATCTATCTCCCTCTAATTGAAAATAAATAAAAATTATGGAAATATTATTCTTCTACCTTATTAACATTGTTGGGTAAGATCTTATAAAGCATAAAAAATTATCTCAACTTTATTTCTCTTCTATTTTACAAGATCTCTATTAAATTTATTTGAGTATAGTGGCACCATATTTTTATTAGAAATGTGCCATCAACTAACCAACTCTAAGTATACTCGGGATAACCAATTGTAGAAACCTAAATTGGTTAATTTAAATATATAACATGTCCATTTTCTCACTTTAATGAGGAACCAACTCAAACATCCATTCTCTAGGAGTTGATCAAACTGACTTTCAATAATTTTCATGAACCTTCACTTACATTAAAATTCATACAAAAATGCATCAAGTGAAAGATGTTTTTATTTCACACTTGTCTAGATAATTACTCCCTCCTATTAATCATAATAAAAACAGGCTAAAATAGTGATTGGTGAGTTTAAATCATACCTCAAACTTTATCTTTTCTAGGGTTGTCTAGAAATTCCTTATTTACCTAAAAATTTTGAATTGTGGAAGCTTCCTCATTTTTGATAGCTTCCCCTCAATGGATGATTTCCAAAAGAATTCACCTTTAATCACCATTATATAAGAACTATTGTATTGATATTGGAAAAAGTTATACTTCTATAGGATACTAAATGATAGTAGTTAGTCCAGCTATTTTTTCATAACCCAGACAATCCTTTCTTTAAATCTCTAAAGTGTCTAGCACTCCTTATGATTTCTTTCCCCTTAGTTTTCCAAATACGTAAGTACTTGGGGAGCATGGGTTTCTACTCAATTTCAATATTATTATTAGTTTAAATAGCATTCATAACTTCATAAATTAGATCAATTTCACATTTTCATCTTTCTCTACCATCCTTACCTTTTCGAACTAATTTTCTATATTGTTAGAAAAACTTTCTTCACATACAAAAATTTCTTTTTATGAGTTGACTCCCTTTTCAAAGTATCATTATTGATAAAAGGATTCAATTGTGTGTTCACTTTTTCTTTATCCTTAATTATTTTTTAAGAGGTCATGTCATTCACTAATTATTAGTATGACCTACATTGTTACACCTTCCACACAACTTTTCATCAGCCATTGGAGTGCCCTTTTGGGATACCCTTTCAATATCTCCACTAGGAATTTTATCCACCATTAAAATCCTGCTATCTATTTATTAGATTGTTTTTTTATTATTTATATATTTATCCCTTTAAAATTCATGTTCATGTCCATTTTACAATGGTCCATAATGTGGCCTCTCTTTCTATAACAGAATCTTCTATTTCTAGTTGGTGTAACATCATTTTGTACCAAATTATTCTTTTTATTCTATACTAAAGATGACTTGTTTATTTTACTCTATTTTTTGACCTTATTTGGTAGATTTATTTTAAAATTAGTATAAGAGTGATGTTATGTTGGAATATACCAACACACTTCATATCAGTTTACACAAAATTTACAATTATCACAGAAGTTGTCAAATGATTCCAAACTATTCTTCATTGAAAGATTTCACTTTTTCTTTGAAGTTTGTTTCGATTAAGAAAGTTTCCTTCATGGTTAATATTTTAACCCTATTTATTTAAGGCCAATAAAATATATGAAATTTTACATATTATTACAAAATTCAATAGCACTAATCCTAAATTTCCAACAACACTAACATATCCTAGTTAATTTTGTTATTTTCTATTTAGGAGTCATCTGTCTAGATTTTAAAACTTATTGTTTTTGGGATTTAACCCCTTCATTTTGGGCTCTATTTGGGGAAAAAATTATCCTATACATTTTTATATTCACCCTTGATTATTTGATGATTTTTTTTGAATTTTTATCCATTATCATGTTTATATGTTTTAACTTTAATAATATATTTCCTTAAAAATAGATTCAATACTAGTTGACTTAACTAGAAAATGGGTTTCCTTTTTGTATGATATTAGGGTGGATACTTATCTATATGATATCAATATATATGATAAAACATGTTTATTATTCTTATAATTAATATTGTTTTCTTAATTTTATGTCAGAACACTATTTTTCTCATCAGATTTCAAATTTCCATCTTAGTTGGTTTCTAGATAACTGAACTTTACCTCAAACTCTTGAAATTTAATATTTAACATGTAATTATAGTATTAAAGTTAATTAACCCTTTAATCAAAATATTACATTATCTTATTCAACTAATCCTCATGTATTTTACTTTTCTCAAACAATGAGTTATCTAGATCCTTTATACTTATTATCTTTAATTCCAGCTGGGAAGACATGACATCTAATGAGACTTTATGAACCATATCTAATGCATAAAACACCTCTTTAACAAAATTATAAAAAAAATATTTATGTAATGACTATACTTTTAAGCTACTAAATCATTTCCCTAACTTAGTGCACCACATGGACTTAAGTGTGCCACCCCATATGCCAGAGGCTACTATTAAACAATAAGGTCCATAGGTGGTATGATGGGGAGACTATAACCTATAGTTAAAGTCTAACACAATATAAATATAGGATATGGTATAAAGATCACATCTAGATAAAATAAATGGTTTCTAAAAAACCAAGTCATAACACATTAAATATCATAGTGATTCCATAAACTAATAGGGAAACATACATAAAATTTAGATCAACTAAAATAATCACAAAAATTAATCAAAATGGAAAAAACTAAAGCCAAAAAAACCCAAAAGTCTTGAGATAAATCCTAGATCCCATATCCCAACTTCAGTTTTATACAAAACATCAAGAATCATCTATAGGGAATATTCCCTTGTCCCGATCTTCGTCTAAGAATTCTATTCAAGTACCAAATAGAAGCCAAAACTGGATGTAAACACAACTCAGTAGGCCATTATAAACTCTTTGTAATGAAAATACATTCTTTACATGTAAAAAAATAATGTTTTACAATATATAAGTTAATTAATAATAATAATAATAGTAATCTACACAATTAAAAGGAACCATGTCATGCCTCATCCCTCTAGGGGGAAAACCTTGACCGACACTACGTTCTTCAGCCTAAGATGTTCTCTAAACATATAAGAGGAATCATGGCCCAATCTAGTTCCAAGTCACATCACCTAGACATCCACATTCATATAACAAAAGGAATCCACTTGGATCAACTAGGAATTCCCTTCCAAAAAGTCCCAAGAATATCCATTTTTTGAGTCTAAAATTGACGGACCACCCTTAATGTTCAGAAGTACGACTTGATTGGAATCCAAAGATTGCAGCTGAGGAATTCCATACCAACATAGATCCATCCTAATCTTGGGATTTTATCCCATGAATTTAAGTAGGTGTAACCCTCAAGAATCAATGGTATTAATTTGTGGCATTCAATAAGTGTAGTCGACATTACCTGAATCCAAGGGGGAGTCACTCCATGATATTCATAGTAATGAATCTATGTAAAATTCACTTGATTAATCAAGGAATTACATAGCACTAGACCTCATTGAATCCACAGGTGTATTCACACAATGACATTCACATGTGTCCCCTAATGGAATCCTAGGATCATCCAGATAGTTCCATGATAATACCAATCATGAGGAATATGAGGATCCCCCCAAGGAATTACACACTCATACAATTTACAAGTATTTCAAACAAGTCATCATTCCCCAGTTCATAGAGTAAAAAAATTCACAATTCAAGCCAGGTTCACCATTGAGGTTCAATTTACATTTCCATTTAAACACTCCACATACATAATCACCAAGGGGTCTTAGATCTCATCCTTAGAATCCCTCTTTCCACATTAAACCATTATGTTATTTGGTAAAAACCTAAACCAACCCAATATTTTAGCCAAGATCACAATTTAAGACATAACCCGCCTATTTAATAATTCTAACATGGGGATACCCAACACAATCCACTTTTCAAAATCCTAGGGAGTTTCTAAGACAACCACAAGGTAGAAAACCATTAAAATTAATTTTATTTAAAGCATATGAAGATTCATAAAAACCACATAATCCAAAGATGAAATACATCGATGATACAATGATAGAAAAACACAAGACCATATACCTTAGGTTAGAATATTCCCACTTATTCAATATTGATCTTTGGTTTGATTGGAAACAGGAGAAATTATGAATCTAGAAAAAATACATGAAAATTGGGTATTTAAGTTTAGCATGGTAGGGGATATTTAGACAGGAAACAAAAATGACATTGTAAGATAATGGAGTGGTATACATACCAAGATCCTTACAATGTGAAAATCTAAAGTGTAATTAGAGACATCATGAAGTAGATCCATTCAAGAACCCAAGAGGAGGAGGAGAGACTTCACACGCAGTTCTAATTCCCAAAATATAGACAAAATTCAAGTAAGAGGTTATTCCATAAACCAGTGGGGCTCAATCCACAACTACCCCAAGCTTGCCTCCATAGGATATGGGTTTGTGAAAAGTTATAAAAGTAATAACTAATATGGTAAGCCTATACCTAAGAACCTATATGTACACACCCAAACATCTACATGCAGAAGTACAGAGGAATAAAAGTAAAAGATTTAACATTTAGAGAATAAATCATGGATGTAAAACCTTTAGGGAATAAAAAATCATATAAATTTGTAATCTGAAAATAAAAGTGAAAAAATGCATTCCCAACAAAAAATATATCCCAACCTAACAAAACATGAAAAGTAAAGTGCTGAGAGAACTTGACTCAGAATCTCCAATCCCTGACCACTATATGTGGTCAAATGAATTAGGTATCCCTATGCTCTTCTATAATAATCTCCCAATTGTGTATCATATTTATAATACATGACATGTGTGAGAAAATCCCATGAAGGGGTGAGTATATGCATACCCAGTTGAACATCTCGAAAGCTAAAGGGGGAATAGTAAGAGACATGATAGGAATAGGCAGCTCAAACCAAATCAACAGAGTAACAAACTCAAATGACATGGATATATATATATATATATATATATATGATCAAAATAATAATACCAAATGATAGAGAAATTTGATATCCATCTCACAACCCATCCCAGAAAATAGTGCCTATAGTTACAAGAGGTCCATCAATGATGACCATTATCTTATGAATCTGTCCGAAGAAGCATCCATGTGAAGCCATGCCTCACCACTATACCAAATAGTCAAGGGTCCACATCCTCTAGGTGGAGGACCCATGAACTGGTAAAATATTATGGCTTCAATCAATAGATAGAGGATCCATGCATTGGCCCTATTATAGGGTTCCACTTTGATAGTCAATAGGGGACCCATGCCCCACCTAATAGGGGTGACACTCTAATAGTTGACAGAGGACTCATGGCCTGCCCAGTAGGAGGGTGGAACTATAATGGTTGAGGATTAATTCTCTAATACCATAGGAGGGTGGTACTTGGATAGTAGATAGAGGACTCATACCCATCCTAGTAGGAGGGTTCCACTCTAGTGGTCAAGGACCAATAACTAGATACCATTGGATGGTGCCACTCTGATAGTCGATAGAGGACTCATGACCTTCCAAATAGTAGGTTATAACTATAATAGTTGATAGAGGACCCATTACCTTCTCAATAGGAGGGTTCCACTCTATTAGTCAATAGAGGACCCATGCTCTACCTAACAGGATGGTACCACTCTAATCTCTCTGATTATCTCACCCAATCACTGCATTCGTCGAGCATCATTTAAAGAGGAATCATTATCTAAAAATCTTTCATATATTATAAAAATACACTATAAAGGCCACCATCATATTCTAAATAGAAAAATACCCAGGATAGTCTACTCATGGTCTAAAATTCAAGTCCAAACAAAGAAGATACAATAGGTATAATTATCTTCAAAAGAATAGAGTACATGATGTGTAAGGGGACCCACACGGTGTGTGGTCCCACACTATTACCTAGACATGTCCCTACTGATACATAGATAACAATCCATGTAGTATTACATGGTGTTTAAGGGTAATTCATGGTGTGCCTTAGCCACCGAGGGTCCTTCCCATGCTCCTAGTTGTGTCTATTTACCTTGGTCGTGTGTGTGTACCTTGGTCATGTACCCAAGCCGTGTACCCTACCCATTTCCATGTACACTAGTCGTGTTCCTGGATATTACCATGTTCATGTACTCCTAGAGTACATTCTGAGTCACTATTAATGGCTCACATACTTTTTGGGGTTCCCACATGGAATTTTATATTTAACGCACTCAGAAACCCTAACCCATGCAACAAGGGTCCTACACACCGTGTGTTCTTCCGAACTACATATTATGTAGTTAGGATTTTTAAAGATCATAAAAAATACACACAAGATTATAGATCTATATCCTCCTCCACTTAATTCTCCATTTTACCAACCAAAAATGGTGTAATCTTCCTCTGTCTATCATTTCTGGTTGTCCGTTGGCTGAAAAACAGAATCAGGCTCATCGCTCGAATCCCATGCATACTGTAGTCATCTGTGGTGCATTCTATTTACTAATTGGATCTCCAAAACCATGGTGAAATCACCCATATCCCATAAAATACCTTAATTCATCCTTGATTTATCTAACTATTTGTCACTTGAGAATCATCCATGAATCCAGAGGCCCGGTCGAGCCTGATCCTTCTCGACAATAATCATATCATGAACATGTAGTCTAATGATTATGAATGCGAATAAGTTATGGTATTAAACACAAGAAATAGATGTGAAATAATGATTTCTCAAGTGTTCTTGACCAATGAATACAATTGGGGTTATCCAAGGTGATAAACATAGCATAATAGGGAGAAATAAAATAAAATAAATGAATCTGATACAAGGATGTATACAAAGGATCAGAATTGAAACAGATCAAATGAATAAGAATAATAATGATGAATATTTTAATCAAATGAGGAATAATCCAAAAATTATGAGTCATACCTTTATTCGGATTACTCATTGATGAAGAAAACGCATGAAAACAAATAAGATAATTCATTGCATTTGTTGAGCCTTGATTCACCTAGATTTGCGGCCAACGAGCCTGTACCCGAGTGGTAGAGGCCCCTAATTGGAATCCAAGAGACCCAAGATCAAATCCGGGTGAGGTTCAAATTATGGGGGGTACTTTAGCAGTGTTGTAGTAGGTACTATAGAAGTTATTGTTCGGTATGGTAGCACCCAATACTATTTATCTGATTTGGGCCTTTGGGCCACCAGTTTGGGCCTATGGGTCTCAGGGCCTTCAGGCCTCCAAAGGCCTTTGGGCCATAGGGCCTCCAGGTTGTAGGCCATTCAGGACACCAATGGCCTTTAGGCCATGGGGCTTTAGGGCCACAAAAAAGACCAAAAAGAAGAGTTGGCCCATACGAGGATTCCAAGAAAAAATAAAAACCAGTAGATATAAGATAATTGGATTAGAATAATGACAGGGTATGACAATTTCTATCATGATTAGGCACCATGCATATCTACATGGGTAAATTCTTTCCAATCATCCATGCAAGGTGGGGAGTTAGGTGCCTTCAAGATGCATATGTTGGGGATGGATTGTTTCAAGTGTGTCAGGTCTTGGGCCTTTATGATCAGGTATTGGGTCATGTATGTGCCTTTATCCTTAGGACTACATGTCATCTAAGGTATCTCCTTCAACCCTTAAAAGGGGGATTATCCAAAAATAAAATAAAAATAAGGACTTCAGGCCATTTAGGTGATTCACCTAGATATGCGAGCTCATTGTCATATGATCTCGATTCGCCAATGAGAGGTGGTATAACTCTTCTATAAATGATCCCAAGGTTATGCAGATAATCCTAGAGATCCTCTATAATAGAATGATTATAAAGGAAACACAATTAAGTAATTTATATTAAATAATTAAATTAAATTAATTAATTAATTAAAATGCACCCACCAATGGTATCCCTATCTGTGCATCCAACGCTAACCCATTTTAGGTTGTTCCTAGCATAAAACTCACATTTTTGATTCAACCATGATATTAGATTTTTAATTCAAGACTTCATTTAGGAGATATCCCATTTTTTTTAAGAAACTATGTATGTGTGATATAAAATATATTTTATATTTTATAAAATTTATTCCTGGAACACCAGGCCTCAGAATTACACATCATCTCAACGATTATCTTTAAAAATATTTCTAGATATATATTAAAGTCCTAAAAGAAAAATTGGGGTCTCTACATTATTCCCTCCTTTAATATTTTCATTCCAAAAAAGAAAAAAGAAAAGAGAAATCTTGGGATACTGAGATCGTATCTGGCTCTCCCACTCCTAGGAGCTCTCCTGTATTCTCCTGTGTTTCCACAACACATGAACTAGTGGGATGGTCCATCCACATGGGTTCCTATCCTAATAATCAATGATCTCCATCAGGTTCTCCATAAAAGTGTCTCCATCTTTAATGTCCATCTCACCCTAGTTGATAACGTGTGTCGAGTCATGCATGTACCTCCTCATCTAGAAAACATAGAAGACGTCGTGCACCAGATCCAATAGTGGACATATAGCTAGGTGGTAGGAAACCTCACCAACTCTCTACAAGATCTCAAATGGCTCGATGAACCTTAGGATTTGCATTCCTCCTGGAAATAAACTCTATAATCCTCTTCATGGGTAGAGTCTTAGGAAGATTTTCTCTCCTTACTCAAACTCTAGGGGCCTATGATGTATATCTTCATAAGTATTATGATTTCTATGGTCTATCACATCCTCTCACAGATCACCCATACCTTATCCATCATCACCTACACCATTTCTATCCCAAAAATAGATGCATTGATGATCTTATTCCAACATAAGGGCGGCATGAAGCGTCTCTCATACATGGACTCCTAAGGTGTCATGTAGATATTAGAGTTGTATCTATTGTTATAATAAAACTCTACCAATGGTAAGTGATCCTCCTATCTCTATCCAAAGTATAACACACAATCCCATAAAATATCCTCTAACACCCAAATACTAAACTCGGTCTTCCCATATATTTGGGGGTGAAGGGTGTACGCATCCCCATATAAGTTCCAAATTCCTCCTACAAGCCTCTCCAAAATCAAGATTTGAACCATTCATCATGGTCATAGACAATAATCTAGGGAACTCCGTGAAGGAAAACAATCTCCCATACATACAACTACCCCAAACTCTCCACAAAACTCTTTTCTCTAATATCAAGGAAGTGTTATTACTTCATAAGTCGATCAAATATAACCTAAATGGCACCATGGTCTATCAATGTTAATGGAAACCCTATCATGAGGTCCAGGGATATTTCATCTCATTCTCACTTCATGATCTCAATGGGATACAAAAAACCTACATGAACTAGGTGATCAGCCTTCACCTACTAAAAGGTGAGGTGCCAACAGACAAACTCAGTCACGCTCTATCTCATACCAGCCCAAAAAACTATTGTTAATGGTCTCTTTAAATCTTCCTCCCACTAGGATGTACAACCAATGGATATGTGTGAAACTATATCATCACCTCCTCTTACATCATGATTGGGACTATCATCCATTATTGGGAAAGGATGATGTGATTCCCTCCTTTAGAAAATCCATCTAGTGAATTTCCAGAGGTTATATTATCATGTAAGACCTCACACTCAATGTATCCCAACTTGGACTCTCTCATATATTGAAGGAGTATAGGATTAAACACCATAAATTGAAGAAAATTGGAACCCTAATCCTCAACCAGGGTCATCTACAAGGAAGCTATCAGATCTGATACCTCATGTACCAAACAACCCTTGGAATTCTTGCTAAGGTAATCTACCACTGTGTTTACCTTAATAGGAGTATAGACCATCTCAAAGTGATAGTTATATAATAACTCCATCCAAGAACTTTTCCTTAAGTTCACAACTCTCTATGTGAATACATAACTAAGGCTTTGATGGTTTGAGTAAATAACAAAGTGCTCTCCCAGAAGATAGTTCCTCTACATCCTCATATAGAAGACTACCGCTGTTAGCTCTAGGTTATGATTTTAATAGTTATTATTGTGGGGTTTAAACATCATCTAACCATATGTGATAACTACTTGTCTCTGTATCAATAGGAAACTAATCCCATGTCCATAGGAATTGCAATATACTATGTACTCCACACCCTCCTCTAGTAGTTTCAAAATAGTAGCACTCATCAACCTTAGCCTGACCTCATCAAAGGCTCTCTGGCATTACACAATCTAGGTAAAAGGATTCCCTTTCCATGTCAGGGTGGCCAAAGGGGCTGAAATCATAGGGAATTATTACAAAAACCTCTTGTATTACCCCAACAATCTAAGAAAACTTCCCACCCATGACATTCTCTTGGGTGGCTCACAAGAAAGAACTGAATCGGTCTTTAATGAGTCCAAAGCTAATCCATACTCAGAAATGACATGCCCTAAAAAGCGAACCTCATGGAACTAGAACTGGTACTTTGAGAGCATTCCGTAAATTTGGTGCTCCCAAATAAAATCTAGGATCATCATCAAGTACTCTGCATACTCCTCCTTTGATGAAAATTATATGAGTATGTCGCCTATGAAGAAATTGAAAAACTAGTCCAAGTACAACTGGAAGATCAAGTTCATCAAATGCATAATCATAGCTAGGAATTTTTTCACACTAAAAGGCATCACAACGAAATCATAGTGTCTATAGTGACATAAGAATGTTTTATTTGTAATATCATCATCATGAATTCCCAACTGGAGGTAGTCAGACCTATGATTGATCTTTGAGAACCAACTTACACCTCAAAACTAATCAAAGAGGTATTAAATCCCAATCTAGGGGTAATTTTTCTTTATCGTGGCATGGATTAGATGATGATAATCCACCCAAAGCTACAAGCTTAGATCCACCTTTTTCAGGAATATACTGGAGCTTCCCAGGGGGACACACTAAAGCTGATAAAACCCTTCTCTCAGAGGTCGTCCAACTGCAAATTAAGATCCTGAAGTTTTGTGGGGGATATATAATATTCCATATAAGATATCAAAGTTCGAGAAGGGTTAATATCTATACAAGAATCCATATCTAGTCTTAGAGTCAGTCCTATAATTTCCTGAGGGAATATGTCCATAAAATCCACCATGAATGAAGGAATACAGATGCCTGAAGAGCATGTTGTACCAAGGGATACACACTCCAACTGATCAATGATGGGATTCATCCTCTTTCTTTAAAAACCAAACCATCCTTCCATGAGATCTCTCTCACTTGTAAAGGATAATCTTTTCCCATCAATGTGAAGTAATTTGACTCATCTACAGTGAATGTAAATATGGTCTCGAACCATAGAAAACCACTCCATACCCAATATTATTTCATAAGGTTTAATTGTGATGAATACAAGGTCCTTTGAGAAACTCTATTCACCATGAGATAACTCACAATTCCAATAGATAACAGATATAGAATAATTGTTTTCAATAGGAACCTCAAGACAAATCTATTGGGATAACTCCTCAAATGGGAGCTTCATCTCTCACAATAGGATTAAAGAGAAGAAGGAATGACTCACACATGTGTCTATTAATATTGAATAAATATTTAAAAAAGTCATAGATCATACCTCTAATAATCTTGTGTGACACTAGGTCAGACATATCCATAGCCTATAGCTATCCAAGACCCTGACCGCTAGCTCCTTAAGCCTGACGTGGGACACTTTGTGGTGGTGGTGGTAGGATATCATGATGTCAAACACTACCCAAAACTCCTCCTCCTAGAGATCCACATTCTCCTATGCCAGCTACTCCTCCCTGGGGCTACCCTACCCTCACCTAGGAGATCTATGATCACAACAATGCCTCTACCATGGAGGTCCTTCCAATATCACATTCTCTCCGTAGCATGTCTAGTTGGAAAACCACTTTCCACATGACCTCACCCATCACATGCATAGAAACTCCCCTTTATAGGATGCCCCAGTCCTATATTATATTCCTAAACAAGTTCCCAATTATGATCTTGGGAAGATATCCTACATAAGGGTCCCATCAACTGGTTCCTGCTAGCTGCTACAGATGACTCAACCCTATAATTCCCACTACCAGCCCCAACTGCCTGGAATTCATATGATAGGAATCTCTCTATCATTAGTACCCACCATAAGACCCCAACATAGGTGGGAATACACATGGGTACTATAATAGAACAATTATCTCTATAGAGACCCTAATCAAAATTCCATTCCTGAAAATTATTCATCCTAAATCATGTCGAGGGAGTATCATGCAAGTTCAGTGACCTCACAAAATTCTCATCAACTATCATCCCTCCCTGTTGTAGATCCACAAGATCATGATTCTGAACTGATCACAAGCATGAGGAGTGGTAACCCTCATGAAACATTTTTTGGAAGTTGAGACATGAGAGTGTCGACTCAACATGCATCTGTGTAACTATACACCACCATTTCCCAACTACTTGGTGAAAAAGGATAGCTGCCAATGCAATCACCCAATCATTTAGTGTCCAAATAATCCTTAAAACATAGATCAAAAAATATTGCCAATCCTCCACCGCCTGGGGATCTAGCTCATCATGAAACCTCACAAAAATCTAGTTCTTGAACTTTCAGAGTATGCTAAGTCATGTTCATATCCTTAACATGCTCTGTTGGTATGATCTGTTACTTGATAGATGGGGTGCTACTACCTATCCATCCGAAGGAATAATATCACATGATGGCCCCTAAACCGAGACCTCATTAGTCATTAGATCATCATCATGATCCAAAACCAATATCCTGGATGGATTTTATCATACAGGAATCTTGGAAATTTAATAAAGAATTACCATGGTCAGATGAGCATATATATATATATGGGGGGCATCTGACTCAAGAAGAACAACCAAAGACTCAATCCTGTATGATGAATGTAAAAAAGTTCTCTGAAACCAATGTATTTATATACCGAGCTGACAAGAAGGTTCTCAAAGTCCTCATGTATAGATATATCTTCTGCCTCACTAATACTGGGTTCCTTGGATCGAAATCTGAACTTGAGAAACTTTAACACCATTTCCCTAAATCCTAATGAAATCCCTCTAAGGGGACTACTTCAAACATCGTCCCAAGGAATGAACCACCTTTGATACAAATATATCATGACCTAACCCAACATGGATCAATATAAAACTACAATAACCCCATATCCATAGGCCAATAGTGGGTGATAAGCACTGAAAGTTGCAACTATTATGAGAGTCCTTTTCCTATGTACTTGTATGCACACCCTAACAATATCCATGAAAAAATGCAGAGGAATAAAATAAAAAGATGAAACATATAGAGAGTAAACCATGCATGTAAACCCTCTCAGTAATATAAAAGATTACAATAGTGTAATATTAAAAGAAAATGTCCAAATACAAGCCCAACCAAAGAGATGTTGTAACCTGAAAAAATTGGAAAAGTAAAGTGTTGAGAGAGCCCAACTCAAAATCTCCTAGCCTCAGCCACCATAAATGGTCAAATACACCAGGTATTCCTATGATCCTTTGTAGTAACTGCTTAAATGTCCCTCGTTTTCATAATACATGACAATTTTAGGAAAATACCATCCTAGAGTGAGTATATACATACCCATTAGGACGCCCCAAAAGATGAAGGGGGAGCAATAAGAGACGGGATAGGAATAGACAACTCAACCCAAAAGCAAGAGAGAAACAGAATCCTATGACATGGATATATATATATATATATATATATATATATATATATATATATGATCAACAAAATAATCCCAAATAAGAGATAAATGGGATGTCTATATCACAACCTAGACAAGGAAAGACTTCCAATAGTTCCAAGAGGTCCATCAACGATTCCCAACATCTTACACATCTAAAGAAGTATCCATCTAGAGACATGCCTCTCCACTATGCCTCATAATCTATCTGTGATAATATATTGGTAGAGAACCCATTACATGGTGAAACAAGAGGGTTCCACTTAAAAAATAGAGGAATCATGACCTGAATCCATAGGAAGGTTTCAATCTGATAATAGATAGAGGACCAATTCCCTACACAGTAGGAGGGTTCCACTCTAATAACCGAACTATGCCTTTCCTAGAAAGAGTGTGTCATTATAATTATAAAGGAATCATGAACTAAAACTATAGAATAGTACCACATGGATACAACATAGAGAAAGCATACCCTACCCAGTAGGAGGGTACCAATCTAGTGGTTGAGGAACTCTTTCTTGATACTGCAAGAAGGTACCATTCTGATAGTCTATAGAGGACCCATTCCATTCCTAGTAGGAGGGTGACACTCTAATATCTCTAATAATCCTATCCAATTACTACTATCATCGACAAATAACAAAAGAAGCATCATATTCAAAATATCTCACACTATATCTATAAATCCACTATGAAGTCTAACAAAACATTCTATATAGAAAAACACTTAGGATATGCTATTAGAAGGAAACAATATGAGTCTAAAAGAAAGAGACATGAGAGGTATACGTTTTCTAAAAATAAGAGGGTACACAGTGTTAAGGGGACCCACATGACATGTGGTCCTTTCCTACTGCCTGGTTGTGTCCCAGTCAGTACACATCTCACTACCCATGTAGTCCTATAGGTCATGTAAGGGAACTGCATGTTGTGCCTCATCCACCTGGGGTTCTTCCCATGCTCTTGGTTGGGTTCATGTACCATGTCCATGCACTCAGGCCATGTACCTATCCTATGTTCGTGTATACTGACCATGTGCCTGACCATACCCATGCCCATGTACTCCCAGAGTACATGCAGGGTCACTAGCATAGGATCACATGGTTTTTATAAATCCCACACGATGTGTGATATTTAACTCACTCATAAACCTTATCCATTGTATCCAGATTCCTATAGGTCGTGTGTTCTTCCAGACCAAACAATGTATAATGGGGGTTTTCATAGATCCCATAGAATCCTCAAGAAGTTTTAGACCCAACTCATCCCATTCCAAATACACCATTTTACCACCTGAAAATGGTGAGATCTTCCTTCGGTTGTTATTTTCAACTGTATGTTGGTCAAAAAACAGAATCTGACTCCTCACTCGAAGCCTACACATATCGTTGTTGTCTTTGGAACCTTTTTTAAACTCACCAAATCTACAAAACTATAGTGTAATAACAAATATCCCAAAATATACCCAAATCCATCACAAATTCATCAAATTATTTTTCGCACACAAATCTTCTAGAAATCTAGGGCTCTGATCTAGCCTGATTCCACCTGAAAATTGTTGAATCGTGACCTTGTGGTCCAAAGATGAAGAAAATGAATAACTATGGTGGAAAAAGAACAAGAAATAAATATTAAACAACAATTGGCCAAGCATTCTTGATCAATGAATACAATTGGGGATATTCAGGGTGAGAAACATGGCATAAAAGGGATTGATAAAATAAAATAATTAAATATGATATATGGGAGCATGTAAAGTATCAGAATTGATGAAGATAAAAGTAATAAGAATGATCATGCTCATTATTTTAATAAAATGGGATAGAATCCAAAAATTATGAGTCTTACCTTTATTTGGATCATTCATTGATAAAGAATGCGCTCACCAATGAAGAAGATAAGTCATTGCATTCGTTACTCCTTGATTTTCCTAGATCTGGGGGGCTTGTTGTCATCTAAAATCGATTCCCCAATGAGAGGTGGTAGAAATATCATCTCAATGATCCCTAGGTTATAAGGATAACCCTGATTAACTTCTATAATGGCGTAATTATAAAGGAAATTGAATTAGATCATTTAAATTAAATAATTAATTTAATTTATTAATTTAATTTAAATTCACTCGCCAATAGTCTCCCTATTTGAATGTCCCATGTCGACCCATTTTAGGTATTTCCTATAGTAAAACCCACATTCTATATTCAACTGTGGTCTCATTTTTTTAATGCAAGACTCCCTTTAGGAGATATCCCATTTCCTTAAAAAATCATACGTGAGTGATATAAAATATATAAAATATTTTATAAAATTAATTTTGGACACATCAGATCTCGAAAGCATGCACCATATCAACATCTAGCTTCAAAAATATGTCCAGATATATTTGAAAGTATTATAAGGGGAAAAAGGTATCTACAAAAGAAATTAAAGGGGTGAAGGGGTAAAGGTCTCCTTTTCTCCTCTTTAAAAAAACCAGCCAGAACCCATTAGCAGGACGAAGGGATTATAGTGTTAGTATTTGAATTTGGGTGTTAATATTTTATTAGTTTATTTTGATAAATTAAAAAATCCTATCATTTATTTAGTTTATAATTTTTTTGTTAATTGTAATATGTTTATATTGAATGTGTTTTATGTTTTTTTAAGAATAAATGTTCCATTAGTTTTTAATGTTAAATTTTATAATACATATTCCTAGTCTATAATATCTTTGAGTATTCGTGAGGTATTTAATAAGACATTGAAGTAGAATGAAGAATTTTGGTAATTATTTGAGTGAATTTTTGAATTTTCTAGAACCATATAGCTGATTTCATCCATGTAGTCAATTCCAGTCCTGTAGCTAAGTCATGTAGGTGTTTTAGTGCAAATCCTCCTTGCTGAATCTTGTGGGAATTTTAGTGAAAATCCATGTATCTAAATAAAATATCCATTTCATCCATGTATCCAATTTTGATGAATCCAATTGAGAATAACATAGCTAATTTTGATATAGCTAATTGAGAATCATGTATTTGATTTCAACATCACTAATTTAGAATATTGTGACTGATTTTGATACAATCAATTGAGTGAAACATATTTTATCGTGAAACATATCCAAATTTCTACATATCCAATTTTAATCATGTAGCTGATTCCTTGAAGATATGGAAATATTAGATAACTTTGAATATTTACTAAAAGTAAATAAGAATAATTTTTATATATTTATATCATTGAATTACTGAAAGTAATTAGGATTGATCTTTATCTTCTTATTTATTTAAAAACTCTTTATCAATCTAATGAAAATATTGGAAATTAATTTAATAAGTTCAATTTGGTAATTAGAGCATGCTAAAATTATTCTTTGAATATGCGTGGTATTTAAATAGGTAATGTAATGATTCTATATTTTTAAATATTTTTAACCATTGTATTGACGTTATGAGTTAGGAATCTTTCACTCAATAAGAATCTAAATAGGGAGATAGATGACCATGGGTTATTTTTTTATAAAAATAATACTGAGATAGGACGCAAAATAACAACCTAACTACAAGCAGAAAAAGTTCAATTTTCTTTATAGATTATTGAGATATTTTGAGAGTATTGCTTCATTAAATCAATCAAAAAGAAACAGTAATGTTCTATTCATTGTTGGTAAAGTGATAAAATTTCCTTAAGCTATATAAACTTTCACATCTAATACACTCTTTTTATCATTAACACATTCTAGTTTTTTACCGAGTTATATTTTCTTCCTTTTTTTTATAATTGAATCATCAATTTATGCTATTACCAATCAAAATAAAGTCTAGTATTGGTTACTCTACAAACCAAAAGGAAAGTTCTTGGTTTGTGACTCCCAAATAATAGTCAGTTTTTATTAGGTTGTGACTCCTATTTAAAATCATTTATTGGTTGTGCCTCAGGGTATTTTAAAATGAATTATTTGTAAACAGGTTATCAAACCTTTAAAAGTGGGTTTTCTTAGTGGGTATTGATCTTATTTCCAAGTAGATAATATTAAATAGTATATTAGGATCTTGGAGATCTGAACTACTATAAATATATTTTTTCTTATTTTATTTCCATTTTCTTATATTATGAACACTGCACTACATTGTTGCATTATACAACATTAAAATTTGATTGATTATTTGAGTTAAAATGTATTAAAGGATAATTCACCCCACCCCCTAAAGTCCATTATTATAATATTCTCCGATCCAACAATTGGTATCAGAGCTGAGTTCCTTTGTATATAGATTTTGTTGTTTATGTTTTTTTACTAACCTAAATATATTAGACCTAACAGTCTAAGGAATAAGATCAGTTATTGAATATTAAAGGTATTAATGTAAATTATTATTGGATAACTCAAAAGAATCCTTTTTATAGAAGTGATTATGTGTATTAGAAAGACCAAATGTAATCATACCTAAAATAGTTATGTTTGGATCATTGTAAAATCATAGAGAAACCATATTTTCAACCCAAAACTGAACTAGAGACACTTGTAGGTATCTATATGTCAAAGTATGTTTTAAATTAAAAATTAAAGAATGTTTCTTACTACGATACAAGTAGAAACATGTATAGACATGTATAATTATGTAATAAATCCCATGATATGTAGATAACTCAATAATTTACTCATTATGGGATATAAAATCTTAAATGGACCGGGTTGGGAATGAATCGAGTAGAATACCATGATTTTAATATGGGATAATATGATTTAGTAAATGATTTATTTGACAGGTTCACAGGCATTACTGATGTTATGAGTGAACTTGGTGAATTAATGGATAATAAATCTATTATTGAAATGGATTTGAGAGAATTACAAAAAATATGGCATGCAAATAAAGTAGTGATCGATGAAAAGAAAAAAATTTAAAGAGTGCACTTTAAATGAACAAATCAGTTCTTTTCTATAGTATGAACATGAATTGAAAAATGTTTCCAAAGAGGATTATAAAAATAATAAAGGAATTTAATTAAAAATTGATGTAAATTAATCCTCTAAATCTACTAAATCAGAGTTCTAGTAAAGTGATAAATAAATGTCTCATTTTAGAAATAATCATTAAAAGTTTATAAAAAAATATGCAAGAGATAGTTCAAAAGGATGTTCAAAAAGGAGTACAAGAAAGGTAATAATAGAAATAATAATGATGTTTTAAAATTAACCTATTATGAGTCCAGGAACAAAAGGCCATATCAGAACACACTATCCCTAATATAAGCATTAAAATAAAGAAAAATACAAAAAATTAATAATGGAAAATCAATCATTATTTACTAGAAGTTGGTAAAAGGAAATGGAAAAATTAAAAGGAAACATAAAAATATAATTATAAGTGTTGACCATAATATCAAATATAAAAATAATTTTTATTCTAAGATATTGAAACCAAAAGAATTAAATTAATAAATTAATCATTTTCTGGTATTAAATAATAAATATAATAAAATAATGTTTAATTAAATATTAGAGGAAGTGACTAAAGTTTAGAATGAGTGTAAAAAAGAATAAGTAAGAAAATTAAAAATTGAGAAACACATCTTCTAGTTCTAATGAAAATGTTTTTACTGATTTATAAGAATTTCAAAAAAAGAATGTGGATTTGAAAAATGAATTCTTCATTCTTAAAGAAACTTTATTTACTTTTGTTCTAGGAAAATAGATATACAATAAAATGATATCTATGATGAAACCAAAATATAACAAGAATGGTTTTTGGTTATAATAGCTTTTCAACAATGATAAATAAGAATACATTTGTTAAAATATCAAAAGGTAGTATTTTGAGTGTAACATGTTTAAAATATATAATACAAGGGAAGTATTCTAATGAATTCTCTTTGAGATTTACACAATAATTTGGATATAATAAAACATTTATATTTAAATTATTTTTTTCTAAATAGTCCAAAAATTTATATTTTAAATATATTTGTATTCAATAATATTCTTATACTAATCTAATTGGACCCAATTTAACATGGGTAGAAAAAAATTATACATTATTGATATATTTCTGGAAATATTCTGTAGAGTTCTCAAATATTGAAGGTATTTGGACAATGGTTTTCTAATTCTTTATCCTTTAATTCATGTGATGGAGGCCTAGTTACATTTAGAGACAACTACAAAGGATATGTTAAAGTTCTTTGAGATGTTGGATTTTATAAAACTATTATTATTTAAAAATTATTATTTTTAGATGGTATAAAAAAAAACTTTATAAGTTTATCATAGTTCCGTGATGATGGATTAAATGTAATATTTGAAGATGGTAAATGTAAAATTTTGAAAAATAATTCTCTTTTATATTATGTAAATATAAAAGATAATATTTACCCTATTGATTTTTCTGATCTAACCAAACAAAAATTTAAGTGTTCAAATACTGTAGAAATATTAGATATTTTGTGGAATTAGATAGTTAGACACACACACTTCAAAATGTTTTAAATGTTATCAAAGAATGAATAGATTGTACAATTTTCAAAGTTAAATACAAGTAAGTACATTATTTATGATTCATGTTTAAAAGGTTAGTGGAATAAAGAAAGGTTTAAATATGTGAATAATGATAGTATTACTAAATGTATTATATTGTTATATGTTGACTTATTTGGTCCTATAAAACATACTAATTTAAATTAAAAAACTATGTATTTGTAATAATTTATGATTATTGTAGATTCACTTGGATTTATTTCTTATCACATAAAAATGTAACTCTATCAAAAAACTTTACTTTCTACAAAATTATTCAAAATTTCAAAAATCTATCAATTATGACTATTAAAAGTGAGAGTGATGGAGGATTTTTTAATTTAGAAATTGATAAATTGTGTGAAGATAATGGATATAAACATTATTTTTCTACCCCTAGTACACCACAACAAAATGTTCTGGTTGAAAGAAATAATATTTTAATTTAAGAAATCACTATATCAATGCTTATTGAATTTAATATACCTAAATATTTTTTTAAATATATTAATACTATTTTTCATGTTTTAAATACAGATTCTTTTAGAATATTTTTAAATAAAACCCCTTATAAATTTTTTAATGGGTTTAAACCCAATATTGGATATTTTAGGTTATTTTTTTATAAAGTTTTTATTTTAAATACAAAAGATAATTTAGATTAGTTACATTCTAAAAGTAATGAAGGAATATTTTTAGGTTATTATAATACTAGTATGGAATATAGAGTTTCCAATATGATAAATGTAGTAGTTTACGATTCTTTTAATGTTGAATGTAATGAAAATAATAATAACAACAAGATTTTGAATTTAAATAAAGATAATGAAGAATTCAGGGAAGTACATTTTGGAGAAGATAATGATCATGAAAATGATGATGGATCAGTTGAGGGGGAGAAAATATATACAAAAACTAATCCTAGAGAGTGTAATACCCATAAATATCATTCAATTAAAAAGGTAAATAGAAAAGTTAAATCTTGGATACAAACCAAGAAATATGTTTTAAATTAGTGTAATAATTTTTCATTTTCTACTAATTTGTGCCTATTAATATTGATAATTCTTTAAATGATCCCAATCATATTAATTCTATGAATGAAGAATTAAATCAATTTGAATGAAATAAGTTGTGTCATTTGGTTGAATTACCAAAAGGTAAACAAATATTATGGATTAAGTTTATTTTTTGTTATAAACACGATGAAGATGAAAACATAGTTAATAATAAAGAAATAATAGTCACTAAATGTTATTCTCAGGAAGATAGAATTTAATTTTAATAATATTTTACTCATATAACTAGGATTATAGTTGATATAATTTTATTAGCATTTTATCCTTTTCAAAATATCATATTATTTCAAATGGATATAAAGGGTTTATTTTTAAATGTAATAATTTCGAATGAATTGTTTTTTAAACAATCCCCTGGATTTGAAAATGAAAAATAATCAAATCATTTACTTAAAATTAATAAATATTTTTATGGTCTTAAAAAAATCCAAGAGTTTGGTATGAAATACTAACTCAATTTTTTTTACAAAATAAGTTTTCCAATAGAAAATTTGATCCTACCATATTTATAAAGAAACATTCAAATGATATCATGATTGTACAAATATACATTGGTGATATAATATTTGGATTCAAAAATGATTTAAATTGTATATAATTTTCTAAATTAATGACTAGTGATTTTGAAATGATCTTAGTGGGAGAATTGAAGTTTTTTCTTGGCTTATAGATTAACCAATGAAAAGATTTTATTTTATTAAATCAATCCAATCACGGTAATGAAAATGTTAAAATATTCAGGATTGATTCATGCAAGTCTATTAAAACCTAATGAGTACAAATTCCAAATTGTATTTGGTTGTATATAGAAATTGTATTGATTTTAAATTATATAGAGGTATGATAGGAAGTTAACTTTATTTGACTTCATCTAAACTGGATATAATGTTTTTAGTTTTTTTGAGCTATATTTCAATTGAATACCAAGGAAAATTATTTTAAAATTGTTTACATAGTTATTAGATACAATGAAGTAACTGTTAATACTTGTTTATTCTATTCAAATAAAACAATTTGACTTATTATCTTATTCAGACTGTAATCTTGGTGGTTTCTTGATTGAACAAAAAATCACAATAAGCATGATTCATTTTCTCTGTATGAATTTAATTTCATAGAGTTATAAGAAATTTTTTTTCATTACATTATATATAGTAGAGTTTTAGTATTTTTTATTGGTAGTTTTGTTCTCAAAGTATTTGAATTAAACAAACCTTATATTATTTTAATATTATTTTTTATAAAATTTCAAAATTTTGTGATAATTAGAATAATATTTATAATTCTTAAAATCTTATAAAACACTCTAGAACAAATAATTTATATATTAGATTTCATTTTCTAATGGATCATGTGATTAAAGGAGATATTAGTTTGGATTTTGTTTCTACAGAAAAAAAACTTGTTGACATATTCAATAAACCATTAGATTCTATTAGATTTGAGAAAATAATGTTTGTACTTGGTATTATAGAAGTATAACATTTTTTTGAATTTTATTATTGATTTTTAAAGTTGGATACAATTTTCTAATAGATTCAGATATTTTATTTCATAAGTACTGTTATTAATTGTAAAATTTTCATGAAAGTGTTCTACTTGGTGTTATTTAATTACTAATTCTGTTAAATATTTTTCACAAATAAGTTCTTTTCAATATTATGATAAAAAAATTCCATAATTTTCTTATGTTCTTCATATAGTCTGGAATATATTAGATGATGTTAAATTCATTCTTTATAATTCTACAAATATTTGGTATACATTTCATTTTTAAATAATCTTATATAAGCATTTATACAGTGGTAGATTTATGTATTTAAATATATTTTCTTATAATTTTCTAATTTGTACAATCTAGGTATTTATAACTATTTATCATTTAAAAGGAATATTTTTTGAAGATTTAATAGAATTTTTTTACATTTTGATAAATTTCAAAATAGGGAAGAATATTAGTGTATAAAACAAATGATCAGTTTTTTTAATTTACAGAAATAGGGAGATTATTAGTATTTTAACACAGTTGTTAATATGTTATTAATTTGTTTTGATAAATTAAAAAAATACTCTCATTTATTTGGTTTATAAATCTTGTTTTTAAAATTGTTATATATTTTATATTGAATGTGTTTTAAGTCTTTTTAAGAGTATATATTTAATTTGTTTTTAAAGTTATAATTTTATAATACACATTCACAGTTTACAACATCTTTGAGTTATGGTGAGGTGTTTAAGAAGGCATGGAAGTATGTTAAATAAGTTAGACATTTATTTTAGTGAAGTATGGAATTTTCCAGATCCACATAGTCGATTTCATCTATGTATCCAATTTTAGTCATGTGTCCAAATTACAAAGGTATTTTAGTGAATATCCACATAGCCAAATCACATAAGTGTTTTATTATATATCTACATAGCCAAATCATATATCCATTTCAACCATGTATCCAATTTTGAAGTAGCCAATTGAGAATCACGTAGCTTATTTTGACGTAACCAATTGAGAGCCACGTAACCAATTTTGCTGCAATGATAAATTCCTACATATCCAAATCAAATAATGTAGCTTATTTGTTGAATAAATGTAAATATTAGATAACTTTTAATATGTACTATAAATATGTAATAATATTTTTTATATATTTATATCATTGAATTACTATATGTTTTTTGAGTGATTTTTATTTTTTTTATTTAAAAACTCTCATTTGATCTAATGAATATATTGGAAGTTATTTCTAACCATATTTTTAATTTAATGTTTACATGTTTTTAAATATTTCTAACCATTTTATGGATTTCATGAGTTTAGGACACTTCCATTTAACAATAATTGAAAGAGGGATCTATATGACAATTGGTTATTTGTTTATAAAAATACGAATATGTCATGAAGTACAAAACAATCGAATAAAAAGTAGAACAAGAAAATTTTTCTTGATACAATATTACGGTCTTTTATGACTAATATTTAATTGATATAATCATGAAAAAAATAAATATTCCATTTATTATTGTTTAGTCTATCAATTTTATAAAATCTACAACGACTTTCACATCTTATTCTCACTGTTGATCTTTATTTCTTTTTGGTCTTTTTTGGTGTTATTTTTTATTTAATCTATTTGTAATTGAAGAATCGGTTTATGATATTCACAATTAAAATAAATTATGGTATTGGTCATTCTACCAACCAAAAGGAAGTTTATTGGGTTATGAATCACAAATAAAGTTTATGTCAGATTAATTTTTCACTCTTATAAAAACTCAGGTATTCGTTAAGCCTCTGGGTATCATAAAAGGTAGTGTCTATAAATAAGTTATCACACCTTTAAAAGTAAGGTTTCTTAGTGGGTATTGATATTATTTCTAGTAGATAATATTGGAGCATAAATTAGGTTCTTGGTGATTGAAACTACTATAAAAATTTGGTGTTCTTATTTTATTTCCACTACATTATATTTTTAATATTGTACTAAACAGTTTCATTATTCAATATTAAACTCCAATTGATTATTTTTGTTAAAAAATTTAAAGGATTATTCACCCCTATTATTTATATCTAGCTTGGTCCAATATATTTTACTTTTACTAGCCTATATGAATCCCATTGGCTAGTCAATAGTTCTAAAGCCTTAAGTATGCTTGCCTTAGCCTCCTCTCATGACTCTAAGACATCTCTAAGACCACCTTAACCCCTGGAATTATTTTTAAAATAAAAACTAATTTTTTTGATAAAATTAAGTATCCATCCCTTAAAATATGATTTGGGTCTCACAAAATCCCCACCTCAACATAGATTATCCTTAAGATTTAACATCAAACTTCGATCAAGAGCATAAAATAAAAGTATCAGCCGTCCTGTTTGTATATCCAACTCTCATTAAATTATTTCCTCCTGCACACATTTGTGTTTCCATAGAACACTCACTAGAGGAAAAAATATTCTGTGAAGTGTCTTCTCACTATGGTCTATGATATGAATTGGATGTTCCTTAAAGGATGCATTAGAATCAAGATCGATATCATAAACATCAAGAGTATTAGAAGTATTAGGAAAGTATCATCGAAGATAAGATATATGAAAGTAATAATGAAAGGAACTAAATCAATATGGAATATCTAGTTGGTATCCCATTGGGATTACCCACTCCACAACCTCAAAAAACCACACATACTTGGTCACCAACTTTCCCTACCTCTATATATGATGGTACCCCAATATAAAAGACACACATAAAAAGTATTGGTCACCTATCTCAAACTCAAATGTTCAATGATGTTGTTTTGTGGAGTATTTTTTCTTAGTCTTCATCATAGACATAATTTTGTGAATCAATTTGACATAATTCATTGTCTCATTAATAAGACTCAGTCCAACCAGTATAGACTCACTTACCTCAAGCCAACACAAAGGTTAACAACATGTACTTCTGTACAAAGCCTCAAAATGTGTAATCTAAATCATATCCTAATAATTGTTATAACAGGTGAATTCTATGAGTTTCAAATGGTTATCCCTAGATTTTTTGAAATCTATGACATATACCCTTTATATGTCCTATGAAACTAAAAAAATTTATTCAAACTATTAATAAATACAAGGGTTGTTGGTTGTACTTAATATCACCTAAATTCCCCACGATTTCTACAAAATATACCATAATAATGATGTAAAAAAAGAATATCTATTAGAGGATATACTTTGAGAGATCTTGTGCAGTCATATGACCTCTTGGTCATACAACTTTCCCAGCTCATCCACCATAGAGTTCTCTCAGATCAAAAGAAAATGGGTGACCTTCCTCAGTCGATCCATGATGAGTTATAATACATATTTACCCTAGGGAAAATTTGTTACAACTATAAAAAATTCCAAGTTAACATCATCCCATTTACACTCTAGAATCAGAAGATACTGTGGGGGACTAGTGGGCTACTAATTCTCGGCCTTCAACTACTAGTAGGTGGAGTACCATGAAATGAAACCATCTATGTCATTATTCTAGTTTTTTCACCAATACTAAAGATGGAGATAATGATAAAATAAACCAATCTAGGTAATTCCACCCTTCTAGAAATGTGATACTCCCATATCCACTCCTCTTTCATGTCAGTTAGGACCTATAGATACTCGTGAACATGGATAATTGTGTCCTCATGGATACTCTATGGTGGTGGTAGATCTCCACCATAAAATCTATACTTGAGGGATAGGAAATATGGATCTGAATGATGCCTTCTCTTTATATGATGTATAATAAAAGGAACTATACATAAATATGTTAGAAGTTATCGATACCGGTCCTCCTTGACATCTAGATGATTTTCAAAAAAAGTTCTATTAGTTTCTTCTCACTAAAAAACTATTGGACAACCTATGGCTATGCATTTTAGCTCAGTGCATTGGAAAATATATTTCCCTTCCCTGGTGTATAGGCTGACTCAATGTAAAAAAGACTAGTATTACTTGAACCACCATCATTTACAAATTTTGAGGTCCCACTGAGTAAAGTTGTACCTCAAAATTTTATGGTCCATATAGACCATATAGTGACCCCAACCCAAGTATCCTGAAGCTAATGTCTACTTTATTACATTTTCATAAGATATAAGGAATCACATCGTAAAGGAAAAAATAGTATAGTAGTCTTAGTAAACTGGATATATACATGATTCCCATAATAAATTTTAAAACACAAATAATAACATAATATTTTTCAAGAATAACATTATTCCCTCTAGAATATCCTTGTACATGAATCGTAGTACACTTAATGGAATCCTGGGGAAAGGAAACAAAATATGGGTGAGATAAAATGATCAGTAAAGGTTAAGTATAGAGTAATAAATCATGAATCAATAAAGAATAATCAATATAGAGAGGTAAATAACTGAACGCACATTCTATTTAAACAACTAAACAATCATAATAGGATAAGGAATAATCAATATGGTGAGGTAATTAACATAAAAAACATTCCATTTAAATAATAAATCAAGAATAAAATGAATAAATAGATAACATAATTGTGGGAATCTCAAGGATAATAATAATTGAATTTTAAATTAAGTAATAACTTAATTAATAGATGTCATGATCTTAGGTATCATGAAAACCTCTACCATCAAGATTTATCCTCATGATGGTTTAAAATTGATGGATAAAAACCCATTTAACTAAGTTTATCCAATTTAATTGTCTCATGAGACCAGTTGATGCATCAAGGGGCTATCTATAACTGGGACTCACCCATGTCTGCATGTCCAATTCATTCCTCATATATCAAATAATTGATTTAATTCTTGAAAAATGTGCAATATCATCAAATATCCACATTGAGTAAAGAACATAGATTTATTAATATTTATCTAGATAAGAAAATATATTTCAATATAGAACATTATATTTAAATGATATATGGTTTATGCAATAAAAATATCCACAATAAATAATGTGGATATTTAGGAGAAATTTATTGTCCACAGAAAAGTTAATAATTCAACAAAAAAGTTAATAAATTCAAAAATGAATCAAGGAAGTGAATGTCAATACTTTCATTGGTAAAAATTATCATAAACCATATATAGTAAGAATAAGTATGGTATTAATAAAACATATATCCATTGTATAAATAATAAATTCTTTTTTCTATTCATGAATAAAAGTACCATAAAAATATCATTAAAAACATTCCTGAGTAAAATATCCTTTTCATTTTAAAAAAAAATTTTTGAAAATAAAAGGTCAAAAAACATTTTTAAAATTATTTTATTTGAAAATAAACTTTTAAACTTATAAAAGAATCATTAAAACAATTGATTGGTCATGGTGGGTGGATATTTTGTTCATTCCATGCACATTAAAACAAATATTCCTATCACTTTTTTGAAAAATCCAAATGGGAATTATTTTAAAAATGACATGAATATTAATTTTAAAAAAATTGTAAAAAGTGAAAATGGGTAAATATATATTTAAAAATTCATTTTTAAAAGGATTAAAAAAAATTAAACAAAATGAAAACCGTGTTTTGGTAGAAAATGGATTTCCGATCGAAGAGAGAAATGAAGTAGAATTTTATTAAAAACATTTTATAGAACATTTTAAGTACAAAATTGTTGGAAAAAGAAATTTTACTTGAAAATATTATGAATAAATATATTATAATAAAATTAAGTTGTTTTATTAGGAAATGGTCACACAATTCCCATCAACATAAATTCAAGAATATACAATCTTAATTAGAATGAGATTGTGAAATAAACCCTTAAAATGACCATAATGTTGAAGTGAGAATTAATAAATGAATAGATTGTTTGTATCAAAAATAAATACATATAAATTTTTTTAAATGAAAAATAAATTAGTAAAAATTCATTTCACACATAATTTTAGAATATCAAAGACGAAAAAGATGTAATATAACCCAATGAAAAGAAATTCAGTTATAAAGTTCTATACCATTTGGTAACTCTTAAATAAAATCCCCTTAGAAGAAATAATTAAAATTGAAACATAAAATACCATTAATTGTTAAAAAATCATGAAATTAAATTTCAAAGGGTTATTATATACACCATATAAAATAAATTTGGTTTATAACATTACAAATGCCTCAATGAATAGAAATTGAGATAAAGTACTTTACAAAGGTCATATCATTGAAGTGGGGATCAATAAATGAATTGATTATGGGTATCAAATGTAAATAAACCTAAAAAAGTGTAAAAACAATATAAAATAGTGAAACTTCATTACACACATAACATTATCATGACATAATCAATGAAGTAGAAGTTCAACCCAATGAATGGAAATTGAGTTAATAAATCCCTTAACTCACACTTCCTTTTGGTTGAACATAAAATAACCTCATATATAGTGGTTTTAAATAGTTATTAACCTGTAACATAACCATATTAATTTTTATAATATCACGTATGATCCTTATATAACTTCTTATCATCCTTTCATTTATAATATTTCATTATTTTCATTATTTCTGGTGTCAATTGTCTTGTTTTTTCTGGCATGTTTTGTTATGAAAGATCTGATTATTTCACATAGTATATAGTTACATAATATAAAGAATAATAATAATGAAATAATTATCATATTAATACATAAATTATACTTTTAATACCAATCATGAATGGTTGTTTTTATAAATGAATTATGTTATCATCATGCAGACAGTACGCTGTACGTATGCATGAGAAATGTTTTTTTTAATGATCATTATGGAATAGAGGTAAGTAATATTTTAAATTTAAATAATAATAATAAATTCATATATTCAATACTATTTATTTAAATATACTTATATATATAATCCATGGGTGTGGTGATGAAAAGAGAGTCGCATCGCTTTGTGAATGAGACAGTCCACATGTACATGAATGATGTTATCATTTTTCAGTGCAAGAAATAAAATGATATATTATATTTGAATAAAAATAAATATGTAATGAATATAATAATTATTTAATTTATATAATATATAATAATTAAATTTATCTTTATCACCTTCCATGTAATGCTTTTGTTAAAGACGAATCACATCACTTCGCAAGGCGGTAGTCTGCTGTATATACGAGAAACAATATCATATACCCTATGGAATTAGAAGTAAAATATATATATATGATTTAATGAATCCATATGTATAATTATTTTATAAATATCATATATATAATTTATTTCAATCATCATACCCAACAATGATAGGTGGTAATAGAAAAATGAATGACATCAGTTCTCGAGCCTATAGTCTGTCGTATACATGAATGATGATATTGTAACCCATTTGATGGAAGTGTAGATTATTTTAGGACACTAAATTACCATAATAACATATAATTTTATGTGATATAATTATTTTATTATATATTCATGGTTTAATAATAATTGAATGAGGTGGAGTAAGAAATAAAATAAAAACATTTATTCAAGAACATTACATCTTTTTCAGTTAACCTTTTTAGGTTTGCACCAATTACTTCTAAGTTTGGATTTTATCCCAAAACAAGGATTCTAGGATTAGATTAGGAAAGTTTTTAAGTGATTTAGAAAAGTATTTTATAAGCCATTTTTTTAATTTGTGAAGAAAATATGAGATGAGGTAGACTTTTACAAGTGACGTGAGTGGCAGACTTGTAATTTTTGAAAATAAAAAGTTTTAACTGCATTTTTCACATTAAAAAAGGGTATAAAATTGAGTAATATAGTTTATTATACGTTATAGGGTCTAAATGAAGCCATAATGTAATGACCTAACCCTAGTTTCCCAGAGTCGGTGAATTATTTTATTACATTGGTATGATCACAAGAAATCTAATCATGAAGGAGTGATTAGTTTAGTATCCTTTAAAAAACTAGATACAAACATAACTTTTACATTACATATTGAAATGAAAAAAACCTATTTTCTCCTTTTACAACACTCATATCCCTTATATTATCCCTTTAGGTTAGTTATAACATACATTTTCACATCTTGGGGAAAATTGAATCATAAGAAAGGGGTGATCTCAGATGCTTAGTAAGGATAAATAATATGGAGGAAGCTGTCACAAATAAGAATAAACTGTTAAGGCATGGTATAAAACTAAAAAAATTATTTTATACATAATATTCAGTATAATATAGAAATAAGAAATCAAATAATCCCATTTAAATATTCACATGGATATTAAACTAGTTGAATAATCACATGTAATATCAATAAATAATTTCATAATGAGGGAATGCATAATTCCAAACATCACAACCATACTTTCAAGGCCTCATACCAAGACCATACATAAATGGGTAAAACCCCAAACTAGTTAGTCTCATGAGACCTACCAATGAATCGAGGGGATATAGTGGGCCTCTCCTGCAACTTATTAAGTCTAATCCATTCCTCATATGAAATGGGTGAAACATAACATAAACATTCATATTAAAAATAGCGTATGAAATGTCAATACTTTAACCATAAAAAAAATGGTATAAAAATATAATATCCATAGTCAAACATATCATAAAACCTTCAATACAATATGGAAGATTATATCATAATAAATAAACCTCAATCAAGCTTAAAATCCAACAAAGGATGTTGACATAGATGAAAATAATCTAATAAAATCATTAAAACTCTTTGAGAGAGATATCCCATTTTTTTACTTTGAAATCATTTAAATTTCACAAAAATATAAAACAAAAAATTTATTTTGAAAATAAACTTGTAATATAGTAAGGTAAGCTTCAAAATGTTAAGGCATCATAATGATGGAAAATAGTCACCCATGCTATGCAGGTTAAAAAAATCCATTCCTTAATTTTTGAAAAGGTCATAAAGTACCTCATTTGGAAAATGATAGAAATATTCATTTTAAAGCATTTTATAAAAATTAAAACATAGGTAAAAATTCCATAAAACAATTATTGATAATATTTTGAAATAAATTTTAAGAAGCATGGACATGGATGATAAAGAAGTCCCAGAAGATACTTACGTATAAATAACCTCAGATAATAATGAGGTTGTGAAATTAACCCTTACCTTTTACTTTCCTTTAGTCAAGGGTGATTCAAAATTATATATAATATTTAAAGAATGTTAGTAAATTATAACAGAACCATATACATATTTAGGATAACATATATGATCCTCTAATATTGTTTTGTTAATAATATTTCAGTATTACCATTATTTTGGTTGTTAACTGCTTCATTTTCCAATGCATGTTTTATTGTGTTAGTCATGTTTGTTATGTGTAGGATATATTTTATTCATATACAAAATTATATAAAGTTCATAATAATTATTTTTACTTATCATATAAATTTTATAATCATCCTGGAATGGTTAAAGTGGAGAACTAATCTCACCGCATCGTGGAGATGGTAGGCCATACGTACACATGGGCGACCATATCATTACCTTTACGGTTAAATTTATGGAATTGGATGGTATATTAATTATAAAGAGTAATTATAATGTTATATTCATTATTTATATCCATTATACTCATCATTATTCCCATCCAAATAAAGTAGTTTTGAATAAAAAATTACACCATAACATGGAGACGGTAAGACATATGTACGCACACATGGTGATTTTGTTATTTGTATGATGGATAAAAGGAGGAATAAAGTTATACCATAATAATGATATCATATAATAATATAGACGATAATGTATTTATTACTTTATTTGGAAAGAAAATAGGTGGAGGAAGTATAAGAAGAACAAAAATTGAATGGAATTAGAAAAACAAAAACCTATTCTTTGAGCGTCTCCTTTTGATTTACACAAAAGGAATCCTTGGGATGGATATCTGCCCAAAGTATAGCCTCTAGGATTAATTGAGGGAACATGGGAGTATAAATGTGTAGGGTTTTACAAATCCAAATGGCTTTAGAGGTTTTAATAAAAGATAAGGAGAGGTTCTCTTTTATAAGAGAGGAGAGATAGACTTTTGGAAACTCCAAAACTATTAAATTATTATAAATTTATTTTCATTTTCAAATAGATAAAAAGTGATTTATTTAGAGTATAAGATTAGTTTGGGTATAAATAATATCCAAAAATTATTTTTAGATAATTCTAGGTCACAAAATTAACATTATCTTTTTTATTTAACCCTTAGTTAAGAAGTTTAACTCTTACCATGTTTACTTGTATTTTTATAATACAGGGTTAATATAGTAACTATAAAATGCCAAACGAACCCCAATTGGATCATTTATGACATATTTAACATTATCATAGATATTTGGGTGAACCTGATATTTTTATGAATTTTATAACATTTAATAAAATATTATTTATTTTAAAGTATCATTTATGTCAATTTTGATACTATTCAATATTTTCAAGTGATGCGCAACGGAATTTTAGGGATTGATTTGGATCCTCGCCAGATGCAGGGTTCTTCCTCCCCAAAATCGAAGTCTCGCCGAAGGTACCTGGTAGAGTTTCAGGTCAACCTATTGTTTCAGTTTCAGTGAAGGAATTCCACGAAGCCTCAACATTACTCTCCTCGGCTCTGATCGTGAGGTTTTCAAGGCGGCGACCTCTTGTGGAACTTTTCGACAAAGAGGTAAATACAGATTGGGGTTTGAAGCACCGAGCATTGGTAAGTATTCTGGGTCCGCGTCAGTTTCTAATATTGTTTGCTGATGAGGAGGATTTGGGTAGAGCCTGGTCGAGGAAGAGAAAACCCTTCTGTGGCCTCCTGTTTCACTTACTTCGCTGGTCCTTTGAGGCGCATATGAACCGTGACTCCCCTTACATGGAAATTTGGATTCAGTTGCCTGGACTACCTTTTCCATTTCAGAACATTGGGTTGCTGAGGTCAATCGGTAATTCGATAGGGCATTTTATATGTAGCGATCGAAGAACAGCTTCTATGTCCCATCCATTTTCGGCTAGAATTTGTGTTGAACTGGATCTTTCAAGGTTGCCGCAGGAGCTTGTCTGGATTGTAGTGGAAGAAGAATACAGGTATGCACAGTCGACTGTCTATGAATCATGGACCCCTTTTTGTTCATTTTGTTACAGACAGGGGCATGATGGACACGGCTGCCGAAGGAGGCCCAGGGGTGTCCAAAGCTCTGAGGTTCCAGCTGTATCAGTGGAGGTCCCCTCAAGAGAGGGTGCGGCCACCATTAGAGCTGTGGAAGGCAGTGAGCAGATTTCACCTCCAGGCCTTCCTCAGGATGGTCATGCTCCTTCAAGGTTAGATGGGGTCACTAACACGATGGTTCAGGGGGTATCTTCAGGGGAGGTATAGGATACTTTGCCAACTGCTGTTCTAGAAGTTCAGAAACAGAGCTCTGTCAACCTGTGTACAGACTTGGGAGTGCAGGTGGAAGTGAATGAGACCAGGAGGAAGGAGGCCATGACTGGAGTGGTGGTGGCTACCCCTCCAGAGGAATCTGGTATAATCAACTGGGAAAATGGTAATTCCAATGGACCGAATCATGATGCTCCAATTACTAGTCATGGCCGGGACATTGATGGGGCCAATACTTTCCAGTTTATGGGCAGGGGACTTGAGAACCATCGGGATTATGGTGAGCTTGAGTTCCCAGGTCAGAACACTTCACCCAGTTTGAGTAAGTTCAGAGTGGATGTGGCTATCCCTTGCTCCTCAAACCGGTTTTCTACTCTGGATGTTTCAGAGGTTGGAGCGGCTCATTTGAGGGAAGATGAACAAACCCCTTGCCATCAATTTACAGAAGGTGACATAACAAATAGTAGTGGTTGCTCTAAAATGATAGGCGGACAGTCTGGTGGTGGTGAGTCCGACCAGGAGGGAGTCAGCATGATCTCATTGGATCAGGTGACTGAAGAGGTTCCTCAAATGAACAATGTGAGTTGCAAAAAGAGGAGGGGGAAGAAAGACTACTCCTTGCTTCCCCCACCTTTGGAGACCTGTTCTGGTAAGAAATTATCGGTGCCTCTCCCCAACGCGGTGAAAGAGGATCCCCAGGCCACAACCATGGGGAATGCCAATGACATGGGATGTTCTGCTTGGAATATAAGGAGTAGAAAAGAACCCATACTTTGTTCTGAGGAGGTTATGGTCAAGGAATTTCTGTATGCTGATATTCCACAAGAAGAGGCTGACATGATGGGAAGAGCTGTTAGAGTGGAGGTCGACCATGAACAAGCAAAGTGGATTGACAAGCAAGATTTGATTTTAATGAGAGGATTCAACGACAAGAAAATCAGAAAAGAAGAGTATATCCGAACTTGGGATAAAATGGAGAACTGTTTGGAAGATGTTATTGGAGAAGATCCTAAGGCCGAGGTATGGTTAATGCATTGGAGTCTCTACAGGGAAGAAAACAATAATAGGCTAAAGCTGTGTTTTGGTAACATATCTTTTTCCTATGAGGCCTCGCCCCCGGTATGATTTGGGAAGTGCAGGTTGGACCCCCTCATCGGGCTGGAGCACTCCACCATTTCCTTTGCAGGTCACTTGGGATATGGCTGTTTTGGAGGGAAGGCAACATCGGGAGGGACCATGCTTGCATGGGGTCGCCGAGTGTCCAGCTTAGGGATGGCGGTTGTTGTTGTTGCGTGTATGTGGTAGTTCCTGTTCCTTTCGGTCTTTGATTGGGTTTGTTTGGTTATTTTGTTGGACCTTCTAGGTTTCTCACTTTTCCATAAAAGTGTTTCCTTAATAAAAAAATATATTTCTGGATATTTTTAACTCTTATTTAAATAAAACATAACAAATGTAATAATCTAAAAAAAGTGGCTTAAAAAGTAAAATATTTTTAACTAATTTTGATTTTGGTCAAAAAAAAAATTTCCAATTAAATTAGGATAAGTGTTAGGTTAATATTATATTATTAGATTATTATTTTTACCTTTAATTACCATATTTACCTTTTACCATGGTAAAATAAAATCCAAAAGTTATTATTAACAAAAAATTATTTTGATCATATTAGACCAAATTTTTCATAATAATTAAAACCATTTATGATTAGTTTTATAAATTTAAATCACAGAAGTGGTAAAATCATGTTTAATGCAAATCCCATAGAAGTGGCTAAGAGGCGGCTAAAAGAGACGTTCAAAAGTTTAATAAATTTTTTATATCTAATTTTATTATAAAATGATTCCAATGAACTATATTGGATTAATATATGTTTTATTTATCTTTTTTTACCTTAAAATAAATTTTTAGTAAAATAATTATTTAAATGAAAAAGTTGTTTTTTAACAACAATGCGGTATTTTTAACTATTTGTCAAGAATTTAAACTTTTCAGAAAATACCAAAAATTCCCCCTCAGATAATTTCAAAGTTATGAATTCAAAAATTAAGTCTATTATTTAAAATAAAATTTATAAATTTTAAAAATTGGTTAATACTATTCATAACATCTTTTTTAAACGGCTAGTTTGAAAGGTCATGGTATGCCCGAACTCGGTGTTGCGTACAACACAATCTATTGAATTATTTAAAAATTAGCATACCATGGAAGCTTGTGGTGTTACATTATTACCTCCTTTAAATGATTTCATCCTCAAAATTTCTGGAATATCACTTTATAAAAATATTGGGGCGGTTCCTCATCATATTATCTTCAGTTTCCCACATCTCCTCTTCCATTTTATGGTTTCTCAAAAGAACTTTTTCCAGATGAGTTGTCAAATTTCTAAACAGTTGTTATGTAGTATCAAGAATCTTGATAGGATCTTCACAATAAGATAGATCAGGTTCTGGTTCTATTTATTCATAGGTGAGTAAATCTATTGGGTTTGACATGTATTTACTTAATTGTGATATATATAACACACCATGAACTTTGCAGAGACTTAGAGGTATTTCCAAATGGTAAGATTCAAATAAAATTTGTTCCAGAATTTTGAAAAGTATGATGTGCTTGGGATTTAATTCACCCTTCTTACAAAAAATTATAACACCCTTCCATATATATACCTTCTAGAAAATGTGATCTCCTACTTGAAATTTCAAATCCCTCCTTCAGTTATCGGCATACCTATTTTGTCCAATTTGAGCTATTTTGATATGGGTTTGAATAATCCTCACTTTTTCCATTGTTTCCTCAACAAGTTCTGAGCCTAAGAGTTTTCTTTCACCAACATAATCCCAATAAGTTGGTGTACGCCATCTCTTTTCATAAAATAATTCATATGCTGCCATCTGAATTCTTGAATGGAAGCTATTATTATAGGAAAATTCTACAAGAGGTAAATATTGGTCTTGTATACCTTCAAAGTCAAGTGAGAAAGATCTCAACATGTATTCTAAAGTTTGAATAGTCTGTTCTGATTTTCCATTAGTTTGAGGGTGGTAGGTAGTTCTCAAAATAAGATTAGTATCTAGGGACTTCTAAAGACATTTCCAAAATCATGGTGTAAAATGAGGATCACAGTTCGAAACAATCGACAGGGGTACACCATGATGTATTCAAACTTTAGTAATGTAAAGTATTTTTAAATGTTCAAGTGGTAAATCTTCTCTTATAACAAGAAAATGTGATGATTTGGTAAGAAGATCAATAATAACCCATATAACTTCATTTCTTATAGGTGTTTTTGGTAGCCCCATGACAAAGTCCATCATAATATCATCTCTTTTCCACATAGGTATAGGAAGAGGTTTCACGACTCCTCTAGGATATTGTCTTACAACCTTCACCTATTGAAAAACCAAACATCTTGACTCATAATCAATAATCTCCCTCTTAATGTCATCCCACCAAAAATGTTCTTTCAAATATCTATACATCTTAGTGCTACTAGGGTGTATAGGGAAATTAGATCTATGAGCATATAATAATAATTCAATTTTTAGCTCAGGTATACCGGGAAGACAAAGCCTCTTCCCAAATCTCAAAATAACATCTTCAAATACGAATTCAATCAGTCTCTAATTATTCACATCATTAATTTTCTTTTGAAAACCCTCATCATTAATTTTCTTTTATCCTTTACAGTAAATATAGTTTGGAAACCATTTGAAAAAGTAGTTATGTTTCACCTTCCATGATAATTCCCCTGTCCATATTTACTAGATCCATGAACATAGGATCATTTTCAACTCTCATTCCATTCAAAACTCCATATACCTTCCTACTTAAAGCATCTTCCACCCTATTTTCCTTCACAGGGTGGTAGTGTATTGTGAAATCATAATCCTTGAGTAGCTCAAGCTATCACCTTTATCTCACGTTGAGTTCTTTTTATAAGAAAATATATTTTAAACTCTTGTGATTAGTATATATCTCACATTTTTCACCATAGAGATAGTGTCTCCATATCTTCAGAGAAACAATTACTGATGATAACTCAAGATAATGAGTTGGGTAGTTTTGTTCATGATTTTTAACTGCCTTGATTCATATGCAATAACCCTATCAATTTTCAAAAGAACACAACCAAGTCTTTTCCTTGATGCATAACTATAAATAACAAATCCATCATTCCCAAATAGTAAAGTCAAGATAAGATAATTGATTAATCTTGTCTTTAATTCTTCCAGACATTTTTACAATATTTTTTCCAAAATAATTTAACCCCTTTACATGTGATCTTGGTTAATGGGTTTTCTAATTGGGAAAAATTCTAGATGAAATGCCAATAGTAACACATTGAACCAATAAAATTATGTACATTAATTATTCTCATTGGTTCTAGATATTCTTAGATTTCATTTTTCTTTTTAGGATCAATATAGATTCTATCCTTGGAGACAATATGGACAAGAAAATAAATTTCCTGAATCCCAAATTCACACTTGAAAAACTTCCCATATATTACATTTCTTCTAAGAGTCTTCAAAATAATCTGAAAGCAGTTATCATGATCTTTTTAGCTTTTGTAGTATACCAAAATATCATTAATAAATACTATGAAAAATAATCAAGATATTACTTGAACAATATTTACATTAGATCCATGAAAACAGAGGGTTCATTAGTTAGCCCGAATGGAATTACTGTAAAATCGTAATTCCCATACCTAGTTCGAAAAATTGTATTTCGAAAATCTTCCTTATTTACACAAAATTGATGATATCCAAAATGAAGGTCAATATTCAGAAAATATTGAGATCCATGAAGTTGATCAAAAAAATCATTAATGCAAGGAAGATGAAACTTGTTCTTTACTGTAATAGCATTGATTTCTCAATTGTCAATAAACAGTCTCATTGATCCATCTTTCTTCTTAACAAAATGAACTGGGGCTCCCCATGGAGAAAAACTAGGGTAAATAAATATATTATTACTAAACTCCTCTAATTGTTTCTTCAAATCTAATTATTCCAAAATGGAAATTCTATAGCGAGTTTTTTATATTGGACTTTCATTAGGAATTAAATCAATAGAAAACTCGACCTCCCACTTTGGAGGATGTTTAGGTAATTCTTATAGAAATATAGCAATTAATTATTTTAAAATAGGAAAGTCCTAAATTTTAATATTATTAGGTATTATCTTCTCTTATTCTATAATAATTTCATTTAGAAGAGCTATAGGAGGTGGATCTAGATAATAATTAGGTAATGAAGTTTCTTATATAAATATAATGGATTCTACATTTTCCTTACAAATCGCAACTTCCTTCTTCTTGAAATAAATTTTCACATCATATTTTGATAGACATTCCATAACAAGGATTATATCAAATCTAACCATAGGTATGATGATAAAGTTATCAGATAAAGCACATTTATACTCCATAATGGGAACTTTATGACACATCTTTGTTGCAATGAGACTTCCCTTAGGGGTTCTGACTGACAAATCCATTATTATTATGAATTGGAAATATCTAATTTTTAAAGTGAAATGGGAAGATATAAAGGAATGTGAAGATATAAAATTATATTAATATTTTGATAAATTTAAGGAAATGATTAAAGTACATTCCACCACATCATTAGGAACTTAAACCTCAATAGTTGTGATCATATAATATTAGCCTTTCTCCCTTGAACTTTTTTTGGAAAGTTTCCTTAACGATTAGGACAATAATTTTCATAATATTACAACTATTTACAATTGTAACATTGAAAATTTACAGATTATTTATTTCCCTTAAAATCATGAGTTTTCTGGCCTTTTTATCTACACTTTTAAAAAACTAACATCCCCTTTAGTCAAGTACTGAGGTGTTTTTTCCCACAATTACTACAGGGTGGAAATTCAACTTTTCCCTTCTTCCTGTTATTTCCTTTTCCTAAGTGTTCAATATCCCTATTCTTCTTTTTTTACTTTAATGTCATAATACTTAGATAATTCCTTTTCTGTCTTGATAGCACATGAGACTATATCTTCATATGTTGATTAATATTGTTAGACCAATGCTCGTTAGAGGAATGATTTTAATCTATTAAATAATCTATAAATATTACTTCTTGGGTTATATACGTAGTATGTATCATGACTTTCTAGACTTGTGAAGTTAGATTCATACTTTGCAATATTATCATCCTCCTTCTGCCTCAGACTTATAAATTACCTCTTCATATCCACTTGTAGATCACGAGGAATATATTTTTCTAGGAAGAGTTCTCTAAATTCCCTCCATTCCATATTTTCCACCAATTCATCCTCCTTCGTGTTTTTAATTAATTACCAAAATTGATCTGTATCTCCTGATAAACTATAGGCTTCTATAACATCTTTTTCCCTTTCGTTACTCCCCAAAGTAAGAAATATTTTCTTGAATAAACTTATCCATTCCTCCGTTATGAATGGATTTTTTGTCCCATTAAATGTTGGTGGTTATTTTCTTATAAAGGAGTCTAACATTGATCCTCCACATTGTGGATCAGGTTTCTCCATAGGGGTAAGGTTATTATTCATAACTTGAGTCATTTGTCCCAGTATGGTTATAAGTTATTCAGTTCCATTTGTATCACCAGCTCCAATATCATTATCTTACATAGGATGGAAATCCTTACATGGATTATGTGTGTTGATACAGTTTCCATTCCTTCCAATAGGTTCCATTTCTAAATAATGTAATACACTATATTATGTTATGAATCATAATTCATAGTTCCCAATAAGTAAAATATGTTACATAAATTCAAAATTTTATGCATATATAATCCATAATCATAAAAATGGTTTCTTTGGGGAAATATTTACACATAAATCCTTCATAATGGTTTGTAAAGAAAATGTGAATTATCCTAAGAATATCCCTCAAGAGTGTCAAACTAGGTGCACGGTAAGGCTCATTGTTATATACCAGGTTACCCCAAGTCAAGCCCAGAACACATTGTAAGAATTGTTACTCCTAGGTACATATATTACAAAACCACATCCACTTGTAGTATCCCAAAAGGGATTTATTTTCTAGGTATAACCACATAATCACTACATTACCAAAATGTTAGGACGTTCTTATATACTTATCCCCAAAGTCTATCTTAGGGTAGTATCCCGTAATTAATTTTTTTTTTCTAAATATAGTTTTCTAGGTGTGTACCAAAATTCCTCTGATACCAAATTTAACACCCCAAACCTAATTTCCCAAAGTTGGTGCATTATTTTATTACATTTTCATGATCATAAGAAAAAAATCCTGAAGGACTGATCAGTTTAGTGTACTTTGAAAAACGAGATACAAACATATGTTTTAAATTACATCTTGAAATGAAAAAAACATTGTGTTTCCTTTGAAAACACTCACATCACTTAGATTATCCCTACAGGTTAGTAATAATATACTTCTTAAAATATTGTGGAAAATTGAATCATAATAAATGGGTGAACTCATATGCTCCATAAGGATAAACAATATAGAAGAAGCTATAAAAAATAAGCATAAAATTTTAACGAAGGGTATAAAACTAAAACACAAGCCTTTTAAACATAATATTCAGCATAATATGGAAAGAATAAATCAAATAATTCCATTTAAACATTCACATGGATATTCTACTAGTAAAATAATCACATAAAATATTAATAACTAATCTCATAATGAGAGAATGCATAATGCTGAACATCATAACCATACTATCAACGCCTCATGCCAAGACCATACATAAACGATTAAAAACCCAAAATAGTTTGTCTCATGAGACCTACTTATGCATCGAGGGGATATAGAGGGCCTAGCCTATCACTTATTAAGTCCAATGCATTCTTTATATGAAAATGGTGAAATATAACATAAAAAATCGTATTAAAACTAGAATATGAATTGTTAATACTTTAATCATAAAACATGAATGGTAAAAAATAGAACATCCATAGTCAAACATATCATAAAACCATAAATACAGTACATAAGATTATATAATAATAAATCATCCTCAACCAAGCTTAAAATCCAACAAAATATGTTGACATAAATAAAAATAATCTAATAAAATAATTAAAACTCTTTGAGAGAGTTATCCATTTTTTACTTTGAAATCATTTAAATGCCACAAAAATATAAAAGAAAAAAATTCATTTGAAAATAAACTTGTGAGGGAAGCTTCAAAATGCTAAGGTGTCATAATAGCGGAAAATAGTTTCTCTCACCGTATTTGTTAAAAAACATTCATTCCTTAATTTTTCGAAAAGGTCATAAAGTACCTCATTTGGAAAATGATGGAAATATTCCTTTCAAATCATTTTATAAAAATTCAAACATAGGTAAAAATGCCTTTAAACAATTATCGATAATATTTTGAAATACATTTTAAGAAACATGGACATGGATGATAAAGATGTCCCAATAGATACTTACATATAAACAACCTCAAATAATAATGATTTTGTGAAATTAACCTTCTTTGTACTTTACTTTTGTCATGGGTGTGTTAAGATAATTTATAATTGTTAAAGTATGTTAATAAATTATAATAGAAGCATATTCATATTTAATATATCATATATTATCCTCTTATATTGTTTTGTTAATAATATTTTAGTATTACCATTGTTTCTGGTGTTAACTGCATTATTTTCCTATGCATGTTTTATTGTGTAAGTCATGTTTGTTATGAATAAGATGTATTTTATTCATATAAAAAATGTTATAATTTTCATAATAATTATTTTTTACTTATCATATAAATTTTATAATCATTATGGAATGGTTAACACAGAGAATGAATCTCACCGCATCATGGAGATGGTAGGTTATACGTGCGCACGAGCGACAATATCATTCCCTTGATTGATAAATGGTATGGGATTGGATGGAATATTAAGTATTAATATTAATTATAATGTTATATTAATGATTTATATCCATTATAATAATTATTATACCCATCCAAATAAAGTGGTGTTGAATAAAAAATTACACCACGGTGTGGAGAGGGTAAGCCGTACGTACGCACACTTTGTGATATTGTTATTCATATGATGGATAAAAGGAGGAATATAGTTGTCCCATAATCATAATAAAATATAATAATTTATATAATAATGTATTTATTACTTTATTATGGAAGAAAAATAGGAGGATGAAGTAGAAGAAGAAAATAAATTTAATGGAATTTGTAAAACAATAACCTCTTCTTTGAGCGTCTCCTTTTGATTTGCACAAAAGGACACCTTATGATGATTTTATGACCAAATTATGGAATCTAGGATTAAGTGAGATACGTTTTAAGGAAAGGTGTTCAGGTTTTTTCTAAGCCAAAGGTATTTTGTGGTTTTAATAAAAGATAAGGATAGGTGCTCTTTTATAAGAGAGGGGAGGGGCACTTTTGGAAACTCCAAAAATATTAAATTATTATATATTGATTTTTAGTTTAAATTGATCAAAAATAAGTTATTTCAAGTTTAATATGAGTATGGGTCTAAATACTCTCCACTAATTATTTTTATACAATTTTAGGTCACAAAATTATCCTTATCTTTTTTATTTAACCCTTAGTTAAACAGTTTAACTCTTACCGTGTTTACTTGTCTTTTTATAATAAAATGTTAATATAGTTACTATAAAATGCCAGAAAAATCCCAATTGGATCATTTATGAAATATTTAACATTATAATAGTAATTTTTTGAACCGTATATTTTTATGAATTTTATAACATTTAATAAAATATTATTGATTTTAAAGTATCATTTATGTCAATTTTGATACTATTCAATATTTTTTATTTTTTTAAAATATCAATCCATCCTGATAACTTCAAACCAATACATATAATATGTGAATAACATATATATTTTTTCAATAAAAGTTTTTTATGTTATTAATTAAGTAAAATTATATTTATTTTAATATTTTTAATATCATTTAATTTATTCTTCCTTTAATAATTCAATTATAGCATCATTATTGTGTCACCATTTAATTGAATTGGTTATTTCCTAAAATTATAAATAAATTTACATTATGTATATAAAAATTTTATATTTCTAAATACTATTTATAGTCATCCACATCACTTATATAACATCATTTTAAAAATGATATAGTTATTAAAATTTTAATATTACATTTTTAACTCTTTTTAAAATTAAATATAATAAATGTCATAATCTAACACAAGTGGCTTAAAAAGTATCATATTTTTTTTAAATAATGTTGATTTTGTTCGAAAAAGACTTATTCAATGAAAATAGTATAAGAGTTAGGGTAATATAATATTATTATAATATTATTTTTACCTTTAATTAACTTATTTACCTTTAACCGTGGTAAAATAAAATCCAAAAGTCATTATTCACCAAAAATAGTTTTGATCATATTAGACCACATTGTTCATAATTATTACAACCATTTATGTCCATTTTTCTAAATTTAATTCACATAATCCGTAAAATTATCTTTAATGCAAATCCCATAGATGTGGCTAGAAGGCGTCTAAAAGAGATGTTCAAAAGTTCAATAAATTTGTATATCTAATTTTATTATAAAATGATTGCATTGAAATATATTTTATTGATATATTTATTATTTATCTATTGTGACCTTAAAATAAACTTACAGAATAATAATTATTTAAATGAAAAATTCATTTTTTAACAACATGCAATATTTTTCACTATTCATCAAAATTGAAACTTTTCTGAAAAATACAAAAAATTCACCCTAAGATAATTTCTATGTTTTTTATTAAAAAATGAAGTCTATATTTAAAAATAAAATTTATAAATTTCATAATTTGGTTAATACTATTCATAACCTCTTTTTAAACAGCTAGTTTGATAGGTCATGGTGTGCTCGAACTTGACGTTGCATGCAATATAAGCTATTGAATTATTTAAAAAGAAGCATACTGTGGATGCTTGGGGTGTTACATTATTCCCTCCTTAAAATAATTTTATCCATGAAATTTCTAGAATATCACTTCATAAAAATATTCAGCTGGTTCTTCATTATAAGTTCTTTGGTTTCCCACATTGCCTCTTCCATTTTATGGTTTCTCCAAAGAACTTTTACCAGATGAGTTTTTTGATTTATCAACACTTGTTCTCTAGTATAAAGAATCTTGATAGGATCTTCAAAATAATACAAATTAGATTATAGTTCTATTTCTTTATAGTTTAGTACATCTGTTGGTTCTGGCATGTATTTCATTAATAGTGATATGTGGAACAGATCATGAACTTTGGAGAGACTTGGTGGCATTGTCAAACGGTAAGCTACAACTCCAATTTATTCTAGAATATCGAAAAGTACGATGTACCTGGGATTTAATTCACCCTTCTCACAAAAAATTATAACACCCTTCCATTGAGATACCTTTAAGAAAATGTGATCTCCTACTTGAAATTTCAATTCCTTCCTTCAGTTATAAACTTATCTATTTTTCTTAATTTGATCTGTTTTGATATGGGTTTGAATAATCATCATATTTTCCATTTTTCCCTCAACAAGTTCTGGGACTACGAGTTTTATTTCACCAACATCATCCCAACAAGTTGGTGTATGCCATCTCTTTCCATATATAGTTTCATATAGTGCCATCTGAATACTTGAATGAAATCTATTATTATTGGAAAATTCTACTAGAGGTAAATATTGATCCTGTATACCTTGAAAGTTAAGTGAACAAGATATCAACATGTCTTCTAAAGTTTGAATAGTCTTTTCTAATTTTCCATCAGTTTGAGGGTGGTAGGTAGTGCTCAAATGACGCTCAATACCTAGTGTCTTCTGAAGAATTTTCCAAAATCTTGATGTAAAATGAGGATCATAATCAGAAACAATCTATAGGGGTGTACCATGAAGTCTTAAAACTTCATTAATGTAAATTCTTTCTAAACATTCATGCGGTAAATATTCTATTATAGAAAGAAAATGTTCTGATTTGATAATAAGATCAATAAAAACCCATATTTCATCATTTCTTCTCGGAGTCTTTGGTAGCCCCATGAAAAAGTCCATAATAATATCATCCCATTTCCACATAGGTATAGGAAGAGGTTACATGAATCCTCTAGGATGTTTTCTTCCAGCCTTCACCTATAGACAAACCAAATATCTTAACACATAATCAACAATATCCCTGTTCATGTTTTCCCACAAAAAATATTCTTTCAAATATCTATACATATTAGTGATACCAGGGTTTATAGAGAAATTAGAGCTATGGGCATCAAATAATAATTCCATTTTTAGCTCAGGTATAGCAGGAACATAAAGCCTCTTCCCAAATTTCAAAATATCATCTTTAAATATGAAGTCAACCAGTCTCCCATCATTCAAAGCTTTAATTTTCTTTTGAAACTCAGCATCATCAGAATGAGAAACTTTTATCCTTTATAGTAAATATGGTTTTGTAACCAATTTGAAAAGTAGTGATGTTTTAACTTCCATGATAATTTACATATCTATATTTACTAGATCCATGAACATAGGATCCTTTTCAACTCTCATTCTATTCATAAATCCATGGTCCTTCCTACTTAAATAATTTTCCACCTTATTTTCCTTCCATGGGTGGTAGTGTATTGTGAAATCATAATCATTGAGTAGCTCAGGCCATTGCCTTTATCTCATGTTGAGTTCTTTCTGTGATAAAATGTATTTCAAACTCTTTTGATTGGTATATATCTAACATCATTCACCATAAAGATAGTGTCTCCATATCTTTAGAGAAAATATTACTATTGCTAACTCAAGATTATGAGTTGGTTAGTTTTGTTCATGAATTTTTAACTACCTGAATTCATATGTAATAACCTTATCATTTTTCATAATAAAATAACTAAGTACATTCCTTGATGCATAACTAGAAATCAAAAACCCATCATTCCTAGATGGTAAAGTCAGGATAGGAGAATTTACTAATCTTCTATTCAATTCTTAAAATCATTTTTCACATTCTTTTTTCCAAATGAATTTAACCCCTTTACATGTGAGTTTGGTTGATGGATTTTCCAATCAGGAAAAATTCTAGGTGAAATGACGATAGTAACCTACTAAACTAATAAAATTGCATACCTCAGTTATGCTCATCGATTCTAGATATTCTTGGATTGCCTTTGTTTTTTTAGGATCAATATAGATTCTATCATTAGAGATAGTATGTCCAAGAAAATAAATTTCATGAAGCCCAAATTTACACTTTCTAAACTTCCCATATAGTTTATTTCTTTTTAGTGTCTTTAGAATAATCCACAAGTAGTTCTCAGGGTCTTCATATCTTTTGGAGTATACCAAGATGTCATCAATAAATATTATGAAAAAATCAGCATGATATTCCTTGAACACTTTGTTCATTAGATCTATGAAAACAAATGGTTCACTAGTTTGTTCGAATGACATTACTATAAAATTGTAATGCCCATACCTGGTCTAAAAATTTGTCTTTGGAATATCTTCCTTATTTACACACAATTGATGATATCCACAATCAAGTCCAATCTCTGAAAAATATTGAGCTCCATGAAGTTGACCAAACAAATAATCAATACAAGGAATATGATACATGTTCTTTATTGTAATAACATTGATTTCTATATAGTCAATGCATAGTCTCATTGATCCATCTTTCTTCTTAACAAAAATAATAGGGGATCACCATAGAGAAATACTAGGGTATATAAATCTCTTATTACTCAACTCCTCAAGTGGTTTTTTAGCTCTATTAATTCCACAATGGCCATTATATAGGGAGTTTTTGATATTGGACTTGAATTAGGGATTAAATAAATATAAAACTCAACCTACCCCTCTAGAGGATGTTTAGGTAAATCTTCTAGAAATACATCAATTTATTATTTTATAATAGGAAAATCCTAAATTTTAAGATTAGTAGGTTTTATCTTCTCTTCTTCCCTAATAATTGAATTTAGAAGAGCTACATGAGGTGGATCAAGATAAGATTCAGATAATGAAGTTTCTAATCTAAAGATAATAGATTCTACATTTTCCTCAAAAATCACAACTTCCTTCAGCTTGCAATAATTTTTTGCATCATATTTTGATATATATTCCATACCGAGTATTATATCAATGTAGACCATAGGTACGATGATAAATTTAGCAGATACAACACATTTATATGCCATAATGGGAACTATATGACACATATTTTTTGGAATGAGACTTCCCTTAGGGGTTTTGACTAAAAAATACATTGTTAATGTGAATTGTAAATATATAATTTTTAAAGAAAACTAGGAAGATATAAATTAATGTGAGGATCTAGAATCAAATAAATATTTGGCTAAATTTTAGGAAATGATTAAAGTATATTCCACAACATCATTAGATACTTCAACCTCAGCAGTTGTGATCGCAAAAGCATGGCCTTTATCCCTTGGACTTTTCTAGGAAAAGTTTCTTTGATTCTTAGGACAATAATTTGTATAATTTCCCAACTCTTTATAATTATATCATTGAAAATTGGTAGCTTCTTTATTTACCTTGAAATTGTGAGATTGGGGGCCATTTTCTCTACACTTTCAACAAACTCCCATCCCATTTAGGAAAGTACCGAGGTGTTTCTTCCCACAATTACTACTGGGTTGAAATTCAACTTTTCCCTTATTACCATTATTTCCTTATCCATAGTGTTCATCATCCCTCTTCTTCTCTTTATTTACTTTAATTTCATAAGACTTAGAGTATTCCTTTCCTATCTTGATAGCAAATGAGACTATATCTTCGTACATTGAGAAATATTGTGAGACCAATTCCCATCATAGGAATGGTTTTAAGCCATAAAAGAATCAATAAATCTTAATTATTAGGTTATATATATATTAAGTAGCATGAATTGCTATCCTTGTGAAGTTATATTCATACATTGCAACATTATCATCCTCCTTTTTCCTCAGACTCAGAAATTTCCTCTCCATATCTACTCATAGATCATGAGGAATGTATTTTTCTAGGAAGAGTTCATTAAATTCCCTCTATTATATATTTTCTACCTCTTCATCCTCCTTTATATTTTGAATTAATTATCACCAATGATCTACATCTCTTGAAAGATGATAGTCTTTCATAATTTTTTTCCCTTTCGTTACTCCTCAAAGAAAGAAATATTTTCTCTAATGAACTTATCCATTCCCCATATACCAATTGATTTTTTGTCCCATTGACTTTTGGAGGATATTTTCTCATGAAATGTTCTAACATTGATACTATTTTTTATGTATCAAGTTACTATATATGGGTAAGGTTATTATTCATAACCTGGGTTAGTTGACTCAGTATGGTTATAAGTTGTTCAGCACTCGTTGTATCACCGGCTCCAAGATCATTGTCTTCCATAGGAGGGAAATCTCTACATGGATTATTTGTGTTGATATGGTTTACATTACTTCCACTAGGTGCTATTTATAAACAACTTCATTCACTATATTAGGTTATGAATCATAATGAATAATTCCCAACTAGTAAAATACTTAACATAAATTCAAAAAATTATGCATATATAATCCATAATCATAAAAATAGTTTCTTTGGGGATATATTTAATCATAAATCATTCATAATGGGTTGTAAATAAAATGTTAATTATCCTAATCATATCCCCCTAGAGTTTCGAACTAGGTTTATAGTAAGGCCCATTGTCGTGTACCAGGTTACCCCAGGTCAAGTCGGGAACACCTTATCCGAGTTATTACTCCTAGGTACATTTGTTCCAGAACCACATCCACTTGTAGTATCCAAATAAAGATTTATTTTCTATGAATAAAAACATAATCTTTACATTACCAAATTGTTAAGATGTTATTATATACTTATCCCCAAAGTCTATCTTAGAGTAGTGTCACTTAATTTAATTCTTTTCTAAATCTAGTTTCCAAGGATTGTACTAAACTTCCTCTGATACCAACTATAACACACAAACCCCAATTTCCCAGATTCAATGCATTATTTTATTACATTGGCATGATTAAAAGAAATAAAATCCCAAAGGACCGATCAGTTTAGTAGGCTTGGAAAAACTAGATACAAACATAAGTTTTAAATTATATATTGAAATAAAAAACAACATAGTGTCTCCTTTAAAAACACTCGTATCCCTTAGATTATCGGTGTAGGTTAGTCATAATATACTTCTTCACATCCTAGGGAAAAACGAAACATAAGAAATAGGTGAGCTCAGATTCTCAGCAAGGATAAATAATATAAAGGAAGCTATCATAAATAAGCATAAAATTTTAAGGAATGGTATAAAACTGAAAAACAAGCCTTTTAAACATAATCTTCAGCATAATATGGAAATAATAAAACAAATAATTCCATCTAAACATTCACATGGATTTTTTACTCATCAAAAAATAACAAGAAATATCAATAACTAATCTCATTATGAGGGAATGCATAATATCAAACATCATAACCATACTGTCAAGGCCTCATGCCAAGACCATACAAAAATGGGTAAAAACCCAAACTAGTTTGTCTTATGAGACCCACTGATGCATCAATGAGCTAAAGAGGGCCCCAACAGACACTTACTAAGTCCAATTCATTCCTCATATGAAAAGTGTGAAACATAACATAAACATTTGTATTAAAACTAGCATATGAAATGTTAATACTTTAACCATAAACCATGAATGGTATAAAAATAGCACATCTATAGTTAAAAAAATAAAAAAAAACCTTCAATACAATATGGAAGATTTTATCATAATAAATAAACCTCAATCAAGCTTAAAATCCAACGATTTTTGTTGACATAGATGAAAATAATCTAATAAAATCATTAAACTCATTAAGAGAAATGTCCATTTTTTATATTGAAATCATTTAAAAGTTGAAAAAATATAAAAGAAAACATTTATTTTGAAAATAAACTTGTAATATTGTAATGGAATCTTAAAAAAATTAAGATTTCATGACAGTGGAAAATAGTCACTCTCACCAAATATGTTAAAAAACATTCTTTCCTTAATTTTTTGAAAAGGTTATTAAGTACCTCATTTGTAAAATGACAAAAAGATTCCTTTAAAAACATTTCATAAAAAGTAAAACAAGGGTAAAAATTACATTAAACAATTATCAATAATATTTTGAAATAAATTTAAAAAGCATTGACATGGATGATAAATATGTTCCAGTAGATACTTACTTTTAAACAACCTCGGATAATAATGAGGTTGTGAAATTAACCCTTACCTTGTACATTACTTTAGTCGGGAGTGAGTTAACCTCATGTATAATGATTAAAGTATTTTCTTAAATTATACCAGATTCATATCAATATATATGATATCATATATGAACCTCTTACATCATTTTGTTAATAATATTTTAGCATTACCATTGTTTCGGGTGTTAACTGCTTTGTTTTATTATGCATGTTTTGTTATGTAAGTCATGTTTGTTATGAATATAATGTATTTTATTCATATATAGAATGATATAAAGTTCATAATAATTATTTTTACTTATCATATAAATTTTATAATCATTCTTAAATGATTAATGTGGACAATGAATCTCACCACATCGTGGAGACGGTAGGTCGTACGTACACACGAGTGACAATATAAATCTCTTGATGGTTAAAGGGTATGGAATTGGATTATATATTAATTATACAGAATAATTAAAATCTTGTATTAATTATTTATATTAATTATACTCAACATTATGACCATCCAAATAATGTAGTGTTGAATAACAAATTACACCATGACGTGGTGATGGTAAGCCCTACACACGTACACAGAGAGATATCGTTATTCATAGGATGGATAAAAGGTGAAATATGGTTGTCCCATAATAATAATAAAATATCATCATGTAGATGATACTGCATTTATTACTTTAGTATGGAAACAACATATGAGGATGAAGTAGAATAAGAAAATAAATTGAATGGAATTCGTAAAACAATTACATATTCTTTTAGCATTTCCTTTTGATTTTCACAAAAGGACTCCTTAGGATGGATTTATGATCAAGTTATGGAATCTAAGATGAAGTGAGTGAATTTGGTATGATAAGTGTGCATGGTATATCCGAGACAAATGGATTTAGAGGTGTGAATAAAAGAGAAGGACATGTGCACTTTTATAAGAGAGGGGAGGGGCACTTTTGGAAACTCAAAATCTGTTAAATTATTATAAATTGATTTTCCATTTTAAATAGTTAAAAAGTGAGTTATTTCTAGGATAATATGAGGATGTGTATAAATATTCTAAACCAATGATTTTTATACATGTTTAGGTTATAAAAATAACCTTATCTTTTGGATTTAACCCTTAGTTAAACAATTCAACTCTTACCGTGTTTACTTGTGTTTTTATAATATAGATACTATATAGTTGCTATAAAACTCCAAAAGAACCCCAATTGGATCATTTATTTCATCCCTAACATTATACTAGTTATTTTTTTGAACTTGATATTTTTATAAATTTTATAACATTTAATAAAATATTATTTATTTTAATGTATCATTTATGTCAATTTTGATACTATTCAATAATTTTATTTTTTAAAAAATATCAAACCATCAAGATAAATTAGAACCAATACTTAAAATATTTCACTAACATGTCTATGTAATCTATAAATTTTTTTAATGTCATTAATTAAACCATATTATATTTAATTTAATATTTTTAATATCATTTAATTGATTCTTCCTTTAATAATTCAATTACTGCATCATTATTGTGTCACCATTTAATTTAGTTTCACATTTCCTAAAATTATATATAAATGAACATTATGTGGATAAATATTTTATATTTATAAATACTATTTATAGTTCACCATATTACTTATATAACCTCATATTAAAAATTATATAGTTATTAAAATTTGAATATGAAATTTTTAACTCTTTTTAAAATAAAATATAATAAATGACCTAATCTAAGATAAGTGGCTTAAAAGTATCATATTTTTAACTTAAGGTTTATTTTGGTAAAAAAAACTTATCTAATTAAATTAAGAAAAGTGAGAAACCACACAACCCTTAACACATACCAGATCACAACTTGAAACATTCACAAAATAGACATTTGCATAACAACTACAAACCAAACAGCCCACCATGAGACTACATATCATAATACTTGTAATCATCTATGCATCCCACACAAGAGTCCCCTTATTTAGTAAATAATTACCATTCAGAGGCCGATTTATGCTACCTCAAAATATAATCACTTTGCTCAAAATTCCACATCTGGTCCAGTAAAGGTTACACTGGGCAAGGTTTCTTGATCAAGCAGTCTTTTTTTAGGGAAAGAATCACACCTTTATCCTACTTAAAGGAAGATCTGGTACTCATCGGCCATGGAAGGTAAGAGTAGTCTTTTATTATTTGTCTTCTTGGTGTAACAGATTAAGTTCCTTCACACTCAGCCATCCTTTCGTTCTCGTTCTGTACAATGTCACTATAGGAAAGGTAGGTTGGACCACTCATGTTCTCTTTATTACCCACAGAAACATTCCTCCCTTTTTTATTTGATCAATTATCATTGCAACTAGTAACATTCCCCCTCCTTGGATCTAGAATGTTATTATTAATCAAAGAAAGACACCCAACTGCATTAGCAGCCTCTTCCATAACCATAGGGACTTCCTCACGGCCCAACCTTATAGCATTATGCCATTTCACACAGGCCCCATCAGAATCACCACCAATCACAACATTAGTATCCAAACCCTCTTCAAGCATGCCTTCCAAAATGCATTCAAACCTGTTGATCAACGTGAGGAAGGGCCTGGCCGAAGGGTCTAAGCCTCTAGTACCCCCAGAACTGTTCGGACTGACCACACCTGAGTTGGATCCCTTTCCCCCCACCCTTTTTTCCTTCACCATTTTATCCCCATCCATGTAATACTCCAGATGATCCTCCTTATAACCTGAACTAGAAACCTTCTGAGAATTGGTATTAGAGAAGGCCTTCAAATCATGCCGCAAATTGCTGAACACTTCAGCTATCGTCGGATTAACCAGAGTTAGCATAGCACATGGAGTTTCAGAGCCATGAACATCCTAGATCATCACCTTATGGGAACCATCCAGGAGTTACTTCACCATAGGGTTAGATGGATGAGGTCCCCCAACCTTGGACCTCGAAGCCTCCTTAACCAGACCTGGTATCACACCAACCTCCGGATCCTTACCCGGTGAAGCATCCCTTTTCCTTCCATCAATCTGCTTCCCCCTACGACTTACCTCCAATGAATGAGCAGTGCCTCTCCTATGGAAAACCCCCCAAGGCTGACCCAAATTCTTTCAAGATGGACATAATTCTGTCCAATTTTCATAAATCACCTATTGCTTACACCTATAATCCTCACCAATAGTAATCCATACATAATCAAAGGGAAAACGAGAAGCATCCATTTCAACACAGACCTGAGGGTTAACCGGATGACACATGGCCTTAGGATGACTATCAGAATAAAGATATCTTCCTATGAGGTTTCCTATCATTCAGATTACCGAAGGGTTCTGAAAAGGTAAAGGGAGATTTGGAAAGCTTACCCAAACCACTGTAGAAGGAGAATCACGATTCATGTGCAAATAGAAGGACCACCGTAGGAGGAAGAAATGGAATCCGTTTAAGCTACAAGGTACCCCTGACCATTCCTTGATGAGATCCGCCTCTGATTCAAACCGAATCATGATATGGTGTTTGTTGAGCAAGCCAACAATCGCTTTTTCTTGAAGGTCCCAAAAAGCCGAAGACGAACCAGTTAAAAGCATCGACTGAAGGTATCCTATGCTTAAAGAGAGCAAACAAAGTGCGATTCAAGAGAGATGAGGATTAAAAAAACTCATAGGATGAGATCTAAATATTAGGAAGGCCATCGAGAACATCTGGAACTTTCGGGCTTAACGAAACTTCTAGGAAAGGAGAAAGAAAGTCAGGGTTGGAAAAAGGCCGGAAGAACCTTTCTCTCTCATGGAACAATGACTCCCCCTCCCCCACCAAGGGGGGAGGAGCCGCTGCTGGTGTCATCATCACCCAAGAGAATAGTTCAACCTCGAAGGGCTAGGGTTCAACCCCGTAGTCTGTAGATGTGGCTAGAAGGCGGGTAAAAGCGACGTTCAAAAGTACAATAATTTTTTATATTAAATTTTATTATAAAATGATTCTAATGAACTATATTGGATTAATATATGTATTATTTTTCTATTGTGTCATTAAAATAAATTTATATTAAAATAGTAATTTAAATGAAAAAGCTAGTTTTTAACAACAATGCGGTATTTTTCACTATTCATCAAAATTGAAACTTTTCAGAAAAATAAAAAAAATTCAACCTAATATAATTTTGAAGTTTAAAATTCAAAAATAAAGTATTTTTTTAATAATAAAATTTATAAATTTCATAATTTGGTTAATACTATTCATAACCTCTTTTTTAAACGGCTAGTTTGATAGGTCATGGTGTGCTCGAACTTGGCATTGCATGCAAGACAAGCTATTGAATTATTTAAAAAAAGTGTATTATGGAATATTGGGGTGTTACATGTAAAATATATTTTATAAATTTTTTAGGACATTTTAGCATTTATCTTATAGTTTAACCCCTAATAAATCCATTTAACTTCGGTAAATAATTTTTACTACTTTCACTATTAATTATGGGAAAAAATTAAGTTGAAATTATTAGATAATATAAATTAGTATTATTATAAATGGGTAATCCATTTTAAAAAAATCCTTTAAAAAATAAGGAAAATTTTAATTTAAAATTAATTTCGCAGACGCAACGAGAAAACATGTTTTCAATGAGAAATTGTTCAAAATTTTACAAAGTTTTTATATCAAAATTATATATGAAAATTCTTATAATGAACTATATTGGATTAATATATATATAATTAAACTAATATTACTTTAAAATTAATTCAAAATACAATTTAAGTTTATAAATAATTTAAAAGAAAAGGCGGTTTTGAATAAAAATCCTGTATTTTTCACTATTCATTAAAAAATGATATATTTCAGAAAAATACCAAAAATTCACCCCAATATTATTTTGATATAAATATTTCAACAGTAAATTTAATTTCACCAAATTAATTTTCTAAAATGTCCAAAATTAAATTTTTAATTTTGAGTGCAAAGCACTACTAAACCATCCTTTAGGAAAAAATACATTTCTTTAGAGAAAAAGTTCTTTTTATTTTAAATGATTCTTATATTATTTCTAATCAATATATATGCACATTTTTTATAATTTAGTTGGTAATATATTCATAAAATACAATTTAGAATCTATGTTAAAATGTTATACTATATTATATTTCATTTCTATATGAGGTTTCATGTTCTGCAAGTTATCAAAGAGATTAAATTTATTTAAAAAGAAATAGTTTGTGAGTCTTAAGTTTTATATTTTATTATAATATTAGTTTTTTGTATCAAAATTACTATCAAACATAATTTTATTCTTTTAAAATATTATAGTGTTACATTCTCCCCACCTTAAATAAATTTTTTTCTCCGAATTTAAAACTGATCTCAATAATGAAGGGTTTGAAATTTAAAAATACAATTATTGAAAACCCCACATCGTAAAAGGGTAAATAAAACAACCTATTAATAAGAGAGAAAATGGAGTATTAATATCATATATAATAGTAAATAACTATGTTTCCAATTATAAGAACATATTTTGGAATTGAAAACATGTTCATGGAATAAAAGCATAAATAATTATAGATAGTGATAGAGGTACAAGAAAGTAAATGATCAATCGAAAGTTAATGTAATGCCCCGTGATCTTGTGCTCTCTAATGTGGAAAAATAATGTTAGTTACAAGAACTCAAATGTGCCTCCTTATATTTTAGAGGTTTCCAACCTACACTGGGGGTGTAAGGAATATAGCGGGGAGACTATACCCCCTAATACATAGTTACAACATAGCAGAATAATCAATAATAATAAATATCAGAGTGATGAAATAGCAGAAATGGTACAGTATAAAACTTGAAAGCGAAGTGAGAACCAATAAATCAAATAATAATCAATTAAATTTAAGGATGGAAGGTATCTAATATCAAAATTAAAGTAATAAAAATAAAATAATAAGCTTAAAAAATAAACTCAAAAGACCATGATCCCGAACCCCACGTCAGTACCATCTCCAAGCTCCAACCCATCCAACAAGTAATAATCAACAACAAGGTCCCTTACCCTTATCTGAACCTACATCCTTGTAATCTTCTTGGGTACAAAATGGAGGCCTGAATATGGTGTGAGTAAAACTTAGTATGTCGATAACACCATGTATAAACAAAACTAGTCTTATAAAATGTTGATGAAATAAAGATATAAACTACTGTATTAATTAATAAACTTAACATAATAAAACAATCAATCAGTTTCAGCACCATTAGAGAATATCTATGAGCATGTGGAATAACCATGCCAACCATAACTACAAACCATGTAATAATCACATAACTGGGAAAAGACCAATGTATAATCATTTCAACATTTAGGATAAGACCTCTATATAAGCATTTCAATAAACGATCATAGACTCTATATATGCATTACATCATGAAACTGGTCCAACCTACTATATAATAATTTTATCATCTGGGCATATCCCTCTATACATGCATTACAACATGAAATTGGGACAAGCCCGCTATATAAGCATTATAGCATGAAATAGGGATAATCCATATAGAAAAGAATTACATCATGAAACTGGGACAAGACTATTATATAATCATTATAGAATGAAATAGGTCCAATCAAACAATATAATCAAGAAATCATGTATCACAACACAAGTTATAATAATAAGGACATCACAATATCATATCATAGTCCTCAATGGTTAATTCTGAAAATTACCATTTTTCTTTCAATTACACATTCATTTTTATATCAAATTATCACCATTAATTTCAATAAATAAATAATCCATTACCAAAGTGATTATATACAAATAATTCACTTGGATTCTCATTCCATGCTGACCAAACATTAATATATTATCCAAATCGTTATTATTCATGGGTTATCTCACCCAAAGAGTAGCCACATTCCAAGTTGCAACACCATTGGATCCAAAGGAATCCAAAAAATAATCCAATCACAAGATTTATCATCATCCATTATTAAACTAATTAATACACATGTTTTTTTAGTGAAATCACAATATTTCACATATTAAATAATTAAATATACCATAGGGTTAGGATTTAGACCACCCATATTTATCCAATAATCAAAAAACACTTCCAACAAGCAACACCAACAAGAATGATGGTTCAGAAGATCGCATAAAGAAACCTAGATCACACACAATCAATATAAAGAGCCAAAAAAAAACCATAGCTAAGAGATTCCACTGCTACAATAGAGATTAATGTATGAGAGGCAAACAAATATGCAAAATAACTCATTGGGGGATTGGTTGCTTGACCAGGACATCTGGAAGGGAAGAGTAGACTCCAAAATTGCTGAGAAATTTCCTTAGGACTAAGAGGGGAAAGGATAAAAATTGATGGAATGAAATCATAAGCACATTTAGAATTAAAACATCCCATACTAAGAAATACAAAACATGTAATTCAAAATTTATGAGTTGCACCAAAAAATGCATCACCTTAGGTTAAAATTACCTCACTCAAACATTACATGATGTGAACCATTTTCATAGTGTGTATTAATTTCACATCATGAACCCATTTCAAAGCATCTTCTTGGTTAACGTTTAAGGTTGTGTAATATATATATATGTCATGTAAATGTACTATAATATGATTTAATCCCAACTTTCATATAAGAGCTCAAATCGCATCTGAATCCTTTTGAGATCATGAGAAACCCCCGTAAATATGTTTTTAAATAGACTCCATTAATTCAAAAAAACATACTTCACTAAAAATTCGGTCATTATCCCCAAAAAAATCTTTTAATATTCTAATGAGAATCAACCAACATGATTTAAAGACAATAGAAAATTAAAAGGAAGAGGTTCTATAAAAAACTCAAAGAGGGAGGTACCTAAAAAAAGATAGTATCTTAAAACCTCCCCACACAATAATGGCTCATCACTGAGATGCTCTAAGAATCACTATGGGGTATCCACGAACAACTCTAGCCATAGTTCTTTCATATAAAATTCCCTCTACCAAGTATCCTCTTGAACATGCCCATTCTACCCATTCACTAAAACTATAGGTATAGTCTTTCCCCAAATATACTTCTAACTACAGTCCACAATTCATATCAGACACTCCTCAAAGTATGAATTTAAAAAAAGATCAACATACTCTATTTCTACCACATGATAAGTGTCAAGGATAATATATCTTAAGCTAAAACATGTAAAACATGTCATGCATGGAACTATAGCACCAGGGAAGGGCTAATCAATACACCATCAGACCACCCTTTTCCATTATCTCAAATAGTCTGACAAACTTGGGTGTTAGCTTTCCATGTTTCTCGATATAGCATTTCCCCAACCTAGGTGAAACTAGAAGAAAAATATGATGACCAACCACATACTCTAGAGGTCATGTTGGATGGTAAGTGTTATATTTCTACCTGTTCTATGTGGTCACCGCCTGCCTCATGATCAACTGAACCTAATATGATGTCTCCTACATGAGACTAGGATCAAAAATCACCGAATCACTTACCTATAACCAAAAAATAGGTGAATGGAATAACCAAACATAAAGAACCTCAAAAGGTGCCATTTAGATTTATTTCTATAAGTTTTTATTATGTGCATACTCCATGAGTTCCATATGTTTCTCCCATAAACCAATGAAATCCAAATAATGGGATAATAACATATCCTCTATAATCTAATTACTTTTATCTGATTTACTGTTAGTTTGTAGATGGTAGGATGTTCTCAGAATAATATACGATCCTATATCATTTTGAAGACCCTTCTAGAACTGTGATGTGAGATGAGGATCTCTACTTGAAATGATACTCCTTGGAACACTGTTCAATCTAACTATCTCTCGCATGTAAAGACTTCCCAGATCATCAACAGTGAAGTATCCCTGATATAAAGAAGTGGGATACCATCATCATTCGATCTAAAAATACCCTTTCTACATCATTATTGAGAGGTTTCTTGGGTAATCCTATGAAAAAATCAAGAAGGCATTATCCCATTTACAATTAGTAATGAACAGAGGATGAAAAATCCCATCTAGACTTAGATGCTCATCTGTCACTTACTAACAAGTGAAACATATCACCAAAAATCCTACTACCTTTTTCTTCATTCCTGTCCAGATGTACTTTCTATAGGGATCATGACACAACCTTTTTAAACTAGTATGCACCACCCATCTAGAATAAAGAAACTCTCTCATCAGATCCTCATGCAATCCCGTAGGAACCCATACTCATCCATGCAAAAGAAGAGAATTTTAGATTCCAAAAGACTATCTTGATAGTGTCTTCCCAACATATAATATATCTCTCAAAACTAATCCATCCAGTTCAGATAACTAATTTTACTTGATCCAGTCCAAAAGCATGGGTAAAACATATATCAAAGTTAGAGATACTCATCCCCGGGATTCTTGAACATCTAGATGCATGCCTGTTAAGAGTTCCATCATTTTACACTCATCACAAGAATAATACACTTCCTATATATATATATAATTAATCTCAAGTAATCAAAAAAATGTTTCCCTTTCCTTATTTTTAATCCATATTTAAGTTGAAGTATTGTAGATAATCGACCCACCTCCTCTATTAAAGGTTCGGGTCCCAATGAGAAAATATGTATCTTTGGATATTGTGGTCTATTTACACCACAAAAATATCACACAAAAGATAGTGTCTTCAATATATCATGGAATTTACCACCATATCTAACTCTATATCTTGAGTAGGAAAATCCCTCTTATTAGGTCTCAACTATCTGGAGCCATAAGAAACCAATCGATCCTCCTACATCATAAATGCTCTAAGTCCATCTCTAGATGAATCATATTACATGGTATATGCTTTAATAGAAATTGGTAAAGTGAGGATAGGTGTTGAGTTTATATTTCCTTTCATCTCTTGAAAATATATCTCACAATAATCTGACCAAAAAAAATTCACCCCATTCTTGGTTATCCCACACATTGGTTCTTTCAAATAGGATAATTCCTAGATTAAGTGTCGATAATAACCTATTAATCAAAGAAATATCAGAATCTCGAAGAAATTATTGGGCCACTCCCAAGATACCATGGTTACAACCTTCTCTAGATCCATTAAAACTCCATCCTCTGAGATAACATGGCCCAATAAGTTTACTTCATCAATACAGAAACAACATTTGGATAGCTTAGAGTAAAGTCGATTCTCTTTAAATGTACTCAAGATAATTTCAAGATGTTGGGCATGATCATCCTCTAAATGGGAGTACACTAAGATATCACCAAAAAACCAAAAACTAGTCTATAAAATGTTTAAATATCTAATTCATTAAGGACATGAATATTGTCAGTGTTTTCATAAAAAAAAGGCATCACTACGTACTAATATAATCCATACCTTCTCATAAAAGTAGTATGAGGAATTACTGATGGTATCACCCTAAAATGGCGGTATATTGATCTTTGATCAATTTTGGAGAAGATATTAGCACCTCTTATATGATATAAGAGATCATCAATGGATATAAGTGGATATCAGTTCTTGTACATCATCTAGATCAATATCTAATAATAAACACATAAGTGAAAAGTCCCACCATCCATATTGATGAAAAGAACTGGAGAACCCCGTTGAGATGTACTAGTTTGTATAAAACCTTTAGCTTCCAAATCATCCAACTAAATATTAAATTGTAGAATCTCTATTGGTTCCATACTTTAAGGAAGAATAGAAACTGACTCTGCTCCTGACACCAATTCAATTATGAAGTTGATCTCCCTCTTAGGTGGTCAGCCATACAACCCATCAGTAAATACATCCTGAAAATATTCTACCTCTAGAGAAAAAGTATCCTACTACATTCCACCATCATCTAGAGAATGACCTTATATCTAATCCATGAGACAATTCAATATACACTATGTTTCCTATATTACCAACCTTAAGATCCCACTCACCTGGGTGAAAATAACTTCTTACTTATAGAGATAAAAAGATAACTGTCCTATGGTAATAATCAATATGAGCATATTATTGAACTAGAAAATATATACCAAGGAGAAAATAAGAACCTGTCACTTATAGAATAAACTATTTCCAAATTAAATGGTAACCTACAATTTCTAGAGAACACATCTTAAAACGTTTGATATTATATGGTCACACTCCCAACAATGTTTCCATGGTTAAGACACTATCCAATATTTCCTCAAACAAGACCAAATTGTTTAAAAAAAGAGTAGATACAAAGGAATGTGATTCTACAATATTATACAAAATTCAAGAAATGGAAAATGATACAATAATTGTACCTATAACTGTAGAAGTTCTTGCATCCACACTATCTTGAGTAAATTGCAGTGTGTAGATAGATTTCCCCTCTACCATGCGATCTATTCAGAATCCCTTGGTCTATTCCCTCGGTCGGGTAATGTTGGTCCTACACTGGGGCACCAAGTTCCTTACCCTGGCCTTAGCGTCCTATGGAACTATATGTACCTTTTAACTAAGGGGTAGTTATGTTCTTCTTAGACTGTACCTATCTGGATCCCCTTCCACTATTATTTTTGGGTGAAGTTCCTAAAAAACTTATGAAGATGGAACATCTTACTACAAGCATGGAACTCAAACACAAAGTAGATTTAATGAGGTCACCTATATCCCAACATTACACACTAATATCACTATAATGAAACATGGTCTTGAGATGGATACCCACTTCCCTAAATACTCTACCCGCTATTTTCTTGGTGATAACTATCATACTGGTGATTCTTTATACAAAAATATGATATCATGGTCCACCCTATGGAAATAGATGAGCCACTTATTTTTTACTCTATCAAATTCCATTCTATGATGAGTTCTTCATTCATAAAATTTGTCCACTAATGACTTGATCTAATAGAAAAGATCATCCTGAAAATTCCTCTCCCTATAGATATCATCAACATCTAAATATAGCACAATGCACTATAATTCGGTGAAAAATATGGAATATTCCATCACAAACAAACTCTCATTTGATAGGTGAATGAACTCACAAGCTATATCAACCCTAAATGCATCAATATAGAAGTGGATCATGAAATTAATTTCCCTCAAATCCCTTTAAGGAAAACTCATATTGTTTCCCAGATTTTTCTAGAATATCCCACCAATTCTTGTAAGGTATATGGATGATGTATTCAGTAAGATTTACCCTCCAATATGTGGGCATCTTGAGGTGCTTGAAGATCATCTGGACTGACTCAATATAGAACATGGCTGTTGGGGGGCCTCCCTACCAAGTAAAAGTAGGTGGATGATATAGATGAAACTATATTATTACCTCATACATAGAAGGCATGGCACAAATAGTCTCCCTTTACATGGATTTCATGAAACAAATAAAGATTTTGTAAAGATGAAAATTTATATGATCCTCATGATCTATCAAAATATCTAATTTAGCTATGTTAGAAAAATGATTATTTCTACTCTCCTAACACTAAATTCGAAGTTGATGAAGAGGTATTATCTCTATAAGACAAGAAAAATCTTTATAATAGTAGATAAAAACAAGGAAAACCTCAACAGGTGACAACATTAGAGAACCAATGGCTCAAGGTCTCTCTAAACATGGATTATAGGTTTTTTATCATAAGATAATAGTTTATTTCCTTTATCAGATATAACAGGGATCTCTGATCATAGTTCACCAAGAAAACATATCACATGCAATAAATATGTCCCTGTTATTAACAATGCATGTCAAGATATATCCCTATGTGCCTATCATGATGCATGCATACTCATATCGCACCATACTAGAAAATGAGTAAAAATCACAAGAAATAATAACATTACATAACATGTAAATCACCAAAGGTGAAGTAACATCAACTATAATAGTGAAAATTAAGAACAACAATCCCATCTCTAGGAACTTAGATTTTCCCCCATACACCAGTTAGCTAATGTTATGCACAAGATCATTACCAAGTCTCAAAACATCCTAGTCTCCTTTCAAACTTTCCCAACTAGTAAAGAAAAAGAAAAGAAAAACCTAATCCTATGATACCACATTGTAATGCTCCACAGTCTGGTACTCTCTCATGTGTCCAAATCAGGTTAGTTACAGGTCCTCAAGAGTGCCTTCCCATATGCCAGAGGATGGTGAATAGAATAGGTGGTTTAAAGAATATAGTGTAGAGACCATACCCCCTGTAAATACTCATAACATAGAGTAAAAATCAATAATAATAAATGTAAAATTAATGTAAATATAGGAAATAGTACAATATACAACTAAAAAGGAAAGGAATAACTAATAAATCAAATAATAATAAATAAAATTCCAACATAGAATGTATCAACTATTAAACTGAATGTCATAAAAATAAAACAATAAGAAAAAAAATAAACACAAAATAACTTGGTACCAAACCCCACGCCGATTTCATCAACAAGATTTATCCCATACAACAAGCAACAATCAACAATATGGTCTTTTAACTTATCTAAACCTATACCCATGTAATTATCTTGGCTACTAAATGGAAACTCGAATAGGGTGTGAGTAAAAATCAATAGGATTCCACAACCATATCTAAAATAAATAGTCTAAAAATATGTGCATTCAATAAAGAGATAAACATGTGTATTAATTAATGAACTTAATATAAAAAAACGATAAACCTACTTTAACATAATGTCATAATATCTATGATCATGTAGCATAACCATGCTAACCATAACAAAAAACCATGTTATAATAACATAACTAAGAAAATAAGTCTATATAATAATTTCAGCATATGAACCTATCCATATATATAAGAATTTCAACATCTGGGCATAGCTCTCTATATAATAATTACAACATGAAACTGGTTTAATCACTCTATATAAGTACTTCAGTATCTGAGCATATACCTCTATATATGCATTACAACATCGAATTGGTCTAAGATCCCTATTAAAGTTGTATAGCATGAAATTGGGCGAGACCAGCTATATAATCATTACAATATGAAACTAGGACACACCCTCTATATAATCATTATATCATGAAACTCAGCCAATACTTATATATAAGCATTATAGTATGAATCTTGTCCAAGACCACTATATAATCATTATAGCATGAAATTGGTCCAATCCTACCATCATTACATCATGTATCACATCACAAGTCATAACAACAAGTATATCAAAATATCATATCATAATCCTCATTGGTTAATTTTATAAATTACTATTTTTCTTTCAATTTCACATTCTTTTTTATAACAAATTATCACCATTCATTTAAATAAATAAATAATACATTTCCAAAGTGATTTATACTAAGTAGTCACATGGGGCCTCATGTCATGATAACCTCAATTTAATCCATTATCCTAATCATTATTATTCAAGGGTTCACTAACCCAATATATAGCTATAAGTTAGGTTGAAACACCATTGGATCCAAAGGGATCCAAGGAATAATCCAACCAAAATATTTATCATCATCCATTATTCAATTAATTAATTTTCATGCTGTGATAGCACAATCACAATGTTACACATACTTAAAAATCAAACAGACCATAGGGCTAGGTTTTAGACCTCTTACCTTTATCTAGAGATAAAAAAATGCTTCCAACAGGTAACAAAAATAAGAAAGAAGGAACTGATGATGGAAAGACGGAACCTATTTCACACAATATCAAGATCAAAACCACAAAAAAACTATATTCAAGAGATTATACCACTACAACGGAGAGAAATGGGAAGGGGAACCCCAAAAAAACAACTCATCAGGGATTAATCACTTGATCATGGCATCCATAAGAGAATAGGAGACTCCAAAATCACCTAGAAATTGAATTGGGCTCAAGAGAGGAAAGGATACATATGAGTGGAATGAAAACTTAAGTGCATCATGTCATTAAAACATCCCAATCTAAGATATACATGACATGTAAAATTTACACATTGTGTAATTCTTGATTTATGAGGTATGCTAAAAAATGCATCTCTTCGGGTTAAAATAACCATTCCCAAACATTACATGACATAAAACATTTTCATGTTGTGTATTCATTTCACATAATGAACCCATTTCATGGAATCTTCTTGGTGATACTTACACATAGGTTAATACATATACATGGAATGTAAATGTCATGCATGCATCTTTAATACCATCTTCCATAAAAGAGTCTGAACAACCTCCGGATCCTTCTAAAATCATAATAAACCCTCATAATCCTATTTAACACATTTATACCCAGACACCATTAATTCAAAAAAACATACATCCCTAAACTTTAGGTCATTTTGCCCAAAAAATATCTCTATATCCGAATGAGGCTCAACCACCAAAGTTTAAAGACAAAGAAAAACTCGCACTAAGAGGTTCTACACAAAACATATAAAGGGTCATACTTAGAAAAAATACAGGATCTTATAGTTAAGGACCTCGAAACAATAAATTTGTGATGATTAAAGGGACCATATGATTCGTCATATATGAAGGTAATGTGTTATTTTTTTGAGATCCTTTTTTTAAAGTTGATGAATTCTTTTACTATCTAAGACTTTAATTAATGTTGCAATTTCTGCACTATGAATACCAGCGCAAGAAAGCTCTTCTCAATAGAGGAATATCTAGTTTCTATATATAGGAGCATGCGGATGATATAATATATAATTTTATATGTTCTTGCATGGTTCTTCTAGGTGAGAAGAATGTTGAGGGACCATTCCAGAGTAGTCACATAGAGGACTAGCAGTTTTATAGAAATGGGCAGCATCAGAACTAGAGGCTGTAGCAAGTAATATTTGATTTCTTGAAAAGTAGTCTGAAACTCCTCATCCCATTGATACTTAGAAACTTTCTTTATGATTCAGGAAAATGGATTACACTTTCCATAAAAATTCATGATGAATCGACGTATGTAGTCTGAGTGGCCTTGAAAGCCTCAGATCTCCAAAATATTGCTCATAAGGGACATCTGACTGATGCCCTTGATCTTTTCTAGGTTGATCTCAGTGCCTCTGTATCTAACAGAGAATCTAAGAAAATTTCTGGAGGTGATACTAAAGTAACTCTTCAAGGGGTGCATCTTTATATGGAAGAAACAGAGAAATTCGAACACTTTCTCAAGATCCCAGAGATGGCCCTGACGCTGGCGAGATTTAACCACCATGTCATCCACATATAAGTCCACCAATTTCCCAAGGATTGTCTTGAATATGCATTGCATGGAACTCTAATAGGTGGAACCTATATTCTTTAGACTGAAAGTCATTACCTGGTAGAAGAAATTACCTTGCGGTGCCCTGAAGGTAGTGGAATCTTCATCATCAGGGGCCATCAAGATTTGATTATATCTATAATACCAATCCATGAATAAAAGTGCCTGAAACCCAGTGGTGGCATCAATCAACAACTCTATCGTAGGAAGGGGAGAATCATCCTTCTAATAGTGATAGTTGTGATCCCGGAAGTTGATGCAGACTCTAATTTGTTCGTTCTTCTTCCTGACCGGCACAATGTTGGATAACTATCTAGGGTATTAGAACTCCTTGGAGAATTTGGATTTGAAAATCTTATCAACCTTAGCCTCGACCATGGAACCGTGAGAAGGGTGCATCCTTCTGGTAGGTTATCTGAACCTGTGATGATTTTCTAAGAGATCGAGATGGTGGATGACAACCTGAGGCTCTATCCCTAGAATCCTGTCATAACTCTATGAAAATACCACATAATGTTGCTTTAGGAAATCTATGTATACATATTTCTCTTCAGTGGGCATAACGACACTGATCTGTGTTGGTTTCAGATCTATCTCGGTACCGAGGTTCAATTGCACCAATTCCTCGACCGTAGTGAATACATCCTCTTCAAATGAAGGATTAACATATTATAAATCTTCTTCTTCATCCATGTCGATATGATCATCATTAGGAGGCAACTATTCCAAGTCTATAGATCTTGGCAAGACACTGATGTCAGCCTGAGTGGTAGTGGATACCTCATTAGGGGATTCCCGCACTACTGAAACCATGGCGACAACATTTGTCGACCCGATCCCATTTGTCATTCAACCCAAGGGGACACATTTTATAATACCAAATAAATAGTGGAGCATCGACTTGATACATATTATTTGATCCTGGAAAAAGAGGAAAGTATGACGTATCACTATTGTTATGGGGTGGACATCCTGATACCTTATAGGAGTAGGGGGCTCTGAGATTACCTGATCCTGATTTTTGTAAGAATATGAGGTGATCTCACAGAGTCCATTAGACTTGGGAATGTGATTCCCCCTCATTCCAAATCCAACAAACCATTTCCCCAAATCTGGGTTCATGGCCTCCAATCGTTTAATTGGGAAAACATAGGTGTCATCCAAGTCAATCCATGGATCGGTCATAGTCCCTATGTGTTTAACCTCATTATCCTGAATCTAATTGTCCTTTCTCTTATAATAGTTAGAATCCATGTAGAGGGCTTCACAAGAGGCAAAGGGAGATGCATCACCTTGGAGTATGCCTAATCGAACATTAAGGGAGTAATTAAGGCACTGGTGATATGAGGAAGGAACTACTGCACGCAAGTGGAGACATGTTCTACCAATCAACACATTGTAAGCAGTGTCTTGTGAGTCAACCATGAACTCAATGATGGAAACTAGGCCACCAAAATGGGTATTTAGGTGAATTTTTCTAACTGGTGTCTTCTCTATCCGATCATAACCATGAATTTTCAGGTTAGAGGTACTCAGATCTGCCTCTAATAGTACCATATTTTGGAGTGTCTGGGTTAGGATAAGGTTAATCCAAGAGCTTGTGTTGACAAGACAATGGTGGAACTCCATGCTGTTAAAATGTACAGTAATGTACAGTACACGGATGTTCCTCTATATGGGAGAACCTTAATCTTCTCCAGAGAAAGAGATAATATCCCAACATTCGACATGCTCAACTATATCATCATAAAAGTCTTCTGTGGTTTCTACCTCTGTCTCAAACTAATGGTGGCTTCTTAAATCCTCTGTAAGGGATTTGTGCATATCTACAGATATGAGGAGATCCTTGAGGATAGATATCTTCATAGGAATTATGGAAATATGCTTGAGGACATCATATTTTCATGTCAAGAATACACTCCTCCTGACAGAAGATCACTCTACGATAGGAGGCATGATAGGCACTACTGGTTGAACTGGTGGATTCTAGATGGTGCTGGGAAAGTTTTACAACTCACTAGTCTAACTGATTAGAGTGGATACTAGATGAAGGCCAGATGACTGAGGTCTATCTACAACAAAATGCGACTGATCAAAACATGACCAGGGTGGATTTTTCTGATCCATGAGTACAAATGGTGGCAGAGGTATATCTGATGAACCAAGATGAGAAGGATACACATGCTGAGATCTACTCTGGGCCTACTGTCTAGTCTTAATGGAATGAACAGATTGGCTGGAAGCACTGACCAATGCATTCTGGTGATTCACATACCCATGGTTCCATCGATGCAGATGTCGACTGGGGATGCTGGTAGGGTCCACCCAATGATCTTTGTCATCGGGAGCCAGGTAGGGTTTCACCAGCTCCATGGTACTGACCGAAGTGTATCCCTGATCATTACTCTAAGAATCATCAATTGTTGGGTGTATTCTGGGGGTGATCCCCATTTCTGGTGGCATGAAGTCATTGAGAGTACAAGATATATTTGGCACAGGTGTAGGGCTTTGTCTTTCCTTGTGTCATCAGTGATTTGTCCCCTAAGAGGATGAAGGCTGAGAGGTTGATGCAGAGGTGGTAGCTGAAGGTAGCATAATGACTTCTGAAGGCTCGGGCTGATTCAATTGTTCACGGATGATACAATGGGTGCATGCGACTACCTTGCGAGCTATCTTTTCATTATATTTTTAAGACCTACAGCTAGAAACATGTTTCCATTCACTATTGTTGTTGCTGTCAGGATTTATAAACACACATGCCATGTGTGCCGGGGCTGGGACCAACCTGACTATGTTGTTATCGAACTGGTCTTGGAGCCAGTATTTAAACACGTATAAATGCATGAGTGTGTTCCCAAGCAACTAATGATAGGGGCATTAATTGGGCCAATCAATGAGTTCCACCTCTTCAGGCCACTTGCATTCAAAAAAACTGTAGGATTCGCTGATCCAAGGCACTATGGAAGTAAGCGAGAACCTAAGACTCATTAAACGAGTAGGTTAATTTCCTTCTATCTAGGAAAGGGGTTTTGTATCCTAGACTTGACAAGGGGCTAGAGTAACCTGATGAGGAGGAGGGACCTAATTATCTCACTTGGGTAGCGGTGGCGCATTACACGAGGGCCCTTGACAATTCTGAGGTGAGCGGTTCTGGGCTAGGGGCTTAGCCTAAGGTGGTGGCCCTCAGCAAAGCTATGGAGGTGGCTCTACCAATAACAATTACAACTGCCTGGGGGCCTCTATTTGTGCTACCCTGGTGGGATTGGCCTTAGAGGACCTTTTTTTGGGAACCCCAAGAGGCAATGGATGTGCCTACTTAGCTTTCTGTAAGGCTTCTTCTAAACATTGAGATTTATTAGAGTAATCCCAAAATATCCTTGGGTAGTTATGAGTGATGAGAGAGGGGACCTATTTCATATTCCCATTCCCCATGCACATCATCAGAAACTTCTATTGGGTTAGTGAAATATCAAGGGAATATATGAGGCCCTTCCACCTGGCGAAAAAGTCTGCGATTTGCTCGTCAATCCTCTACTTTCACTTAATGTGGACAGAAATGCTTATCTCCTTAGTTGTGGAATTGAACTAGTAGAGAAACTACATAAAAAGATCCTCTCATCTAGCTATTGACCCAATGGGTAGTAGGTTTTACCAGACAAACACGAACCCTTCCAATTTTTGAACAAAACATCGGAGTTTGGTAGCCTCCTACTATGTTGGAGTTCCCAACATGGGTCAACACTATGAAATGAAGTGGGCCAGATGTTGCAGCGGGTCTTCTATCCAATTAAAATGGGAGAATGTAGGATTTCTGAAACCTGGGGGCACTGGCATATCATCCACCATATCAGATATATATTTCCATCAGGTAGGATTTCCACCTATTGAGTTTATAGGGCCTTGAGGCAAGCAATGAGAGAAGCCATTGAATAATCTTGGTATGGATTTTTATCTTGACGAGGATCTCTAACCATCAATGTGTTGGTAGGTTCTTCAACATGGTAAGTAGGCCAATAATCTCATGGAGCGACTGGTAGGATGACTTGAAAGACTGCCAGGGGAACGACCTGTGGAGTAGTTGGGGGAACCTGAGCTGGGTACCGATGAGGGTTATCACGCAAATAGGGTGGATTTATTGATGCATATCACACCCACTTTCCATAAACTCCAGCCTCTACTATTTTTATATGGGAAGGATGGTCGAGGTAACTAGGAGGAAACTCACTGGGTGGAGGCTGTACCTACCCCTACTACCCCGGTTGAGGATTACCATAATCTGGTTGCTATTACACAGCACATTCAGCAAGAAGGTCATCGACCATCTTTTTATGTTCCACAAGTTGTTTATGCAACACATCCTTTTTAGGTACATCCTTCATATTTTTCACTAATCTAAACATGTTAGGGGGTTTGGCGGTCCTAGCTTGCTCTTTACCCATATTGGGGTCCCGACCGAAGGACAATGACTCAGAAGGTGCATGAAGGCCCAATAAATTTCATTGATGGCGGGTAACCCTTCCCAAAGTATCCAATAGGTGTGGCACCACCCTGGGTGGGGGGGGGGAGGGTATGTTCTATTAAATTATTCTTGGCTTAGTTTCTTCCTCTGATAGGTCAGTCATGTTAACTGTGACTATGCCTGGGGTCATATCCTTAATATCACATGGAAAGTCGAGCTGTCTCCAGATAGGAATGAAATGAAGGGAAACAAAATGGACCCAACCAGAAATTTGGACATGGGGGGAAGACTCCTTAATAATTATGCGAGTCACTATAATGATCTGGATGCATCATTTCTGGAGGCTCCGAGGATGACCGAGCAACTCAGGGCATTGATCCATGGGGATCACAACCAAGTCAACCATGAGGCATTACTGGATGATGTTGTTGAAGTATTCCCAGATCTTGGAATAAGCTATCCATTGATGAAGGATATGTAAATTCATCATCCCGAAGGTTTAGCGGAGGCACATAACCTCATCCTGGGTTAGGGACGCTAGAATGTTGAAATTTGGGGTTGTAATTGGCCATAACATCTCTCGGAACTGGTCTTCTATGAGAATGTCCCACATGCTTCTCACCTTAGACTCGGGATCTGGTCCTTGATTTCCCCACTCTTCAATTGGAGGTGGTTGTGGGAATGGTAATGACACCGAAGAAAACTTTTGTGAAGGTAGACTGTTCGGTGGAGAGTTCATCGTGTGAGATGACAAGACTCTCCATCTTGGGTTATCTTCTGAATAAGGTAATGATTTCACCACCACATCCCTCTAAGGCGGACTAATGACCACTACTTACCAAACATAGGATGCATTTGTTTGTGGTGTTTCATGCTATTGATCACTCTCTATTGGTCCCCAGAACAACTCTCCATGATCTTTGGTTGATGTAGAGAATGATCCTGTTGACAATAGGGATGACTACACGGCCAGACCCCAGAAAGGGGCCAAATCTTCCTCCTCCTATATGTATCTTTAGAGGGATGAGAGGATCTGGTGGACCTCAATTTTCAAAAGGATGAGACTTATATGCCTTATCCTACCCCATCCCCCAACAAAGAATATTGGGGTGAGGGTTCCATAACCAAAACATACTCTACCTCAGAATTTAAAAATAGACAGGTTTGACTACAGTTTGAAGCTTCTCAGGGTTATTCCTTTGGTGGTGGAGACCCGCCATCCTACCCCGTGATGGTTCTTCATGATGGGGTAGGTTTTTGACATGGGTAGGTCCTCTGTGTAGATTTTTGATAGAGTGGGGAGGACCTATTCCCTCACTAGATGGGATACGAAGAGGTCCATCATATCAAATTTTTCTAATGCATGGAGGACCTCTGTCCTGATGAGTTGGGGTGTGAGGGGAACCAAGAAAAATGTCAAATGGAACATGGGGAGGACCTCTGTGTTTGATAGTTATAGGGTGGGGAGGGTATCCTATGGCACTGGTAAACACATGGGGAGGACCTCCATAGTGGACATTCATAGTGCGAGGAGGACCCTCATGTCAGGTGACACTGGTAGAAGCAGTATGAATAGGGCCTTTGTTCTGATTATACTGAACATGAGAATGACCTTCTTGTTCATCCTTGATTAAGTGGGAAGGGACTCATCTTTAGTGATTGCTGGCATGGAGAGGACCTCCACTGTAATTGATGAGCACATGGGGAGGGCCTCTATGGTGTTGGGTGACTGGGAAAGGAAGACCCTCACATTGAGAACCTGTTACATAAGGAAAGTTTCCATAATTGAAACCAGGAGCATGGGGAGGACATTCATGCTAAATGTTGATAAAGCGGGGAGGGACTCTACTGGAGTTAATGATGGTGACATGGGGAGGACCTCCATACTGAATGAATAGGTGAGGAAAACCACCATGCTATCAGATAATGGTATGGGGAGGACCTTTGTACTGGATGTCATCATCATGGGTTGGCATGTGATGGCTCCTTCCTACACCGGTGACCAGGGGGGAGGGGGTTACTCGACCCACTCATGAGGTGGTTAGTGCCTTACTATGAACTAGGCTTGGAAGTTATCCTTGTCTAGGATAACAACATTGGGCCAATAACATGCACCAGTGGTGGATCGAGACCCAAGAGCTGCAGAAGATGATGCATCATGGAAGGAATCTTCCTAAGCTTTCACCCAATGTTGATGTTGATTCATCCAAACTAGATCCGATTGTGTAAGGGTACGGACTACCTGCTCTTCAGTCTATAGGACCGACTGGTGACACTAATGTGGCCGGGTGGGATCCCTCCTCGGTGGTTCCATAACTGATGCCCTGGCTGGGTGGACTTGGACACCCCTTACATCATCATCATAAGGGAATGAGTCGTAGGAGCAAATCAGGGATAAGATGCCAAAGATATTGAAGGTTGGAGTGGGGAGCAGCGGCTCCCTACACGTCCCTTGGGGGCGTTGGTGATAATGGGGCATAGAATTCTCCAGGTCCTGGCGGACCATGTCCCTTGTCTGGATAACCCCCTCATGTTCTTATTAATGGAAAAAAGTATTAATCACCCAACTCTGAATAAATTTAGAGGGTGAGAGGGTGCGTGGGCACCCAATATCTGTAGGTGTGGGATCCATCGCAGAGGAGATGACGTAGTGGGGAATTTTAACATTCATACTGCCCCAACCCCTAAATCCACGTGAGTAAGGTGATTGGTTTCTTGTAGCTTAATATTGAGTCTTGAAAAGAAGGAAAATTTACTCATCAGTATAGATAATAGTAAAGTGGTACCCAGTTCTCTAGCACCATTCAATATTCCATGGTTGGATTGGAAGATCCATGCTGACAATGTCACAAACCGGGATTCCCAACAATCAACTACTAAAAATCCTAGTTAGTTTCATGCGAGCCCCACTATTTTTTTGGTGAGACCTAGCACCAGATAGCTATATCCAGTGACACACTTATCTATTGACGTATCAAACTTTAATAATCTCCATATTGAGGAGAATATTTACATCAGGTTCACCATTTCTATTTTCGACGCTTTCCCCGGGACGCGCATCATTGTGCTGTAACACGCTGGCTGTTACCCCATATTCCTGCTTTCCAATGGCGGGCATCATCCATTTCTTATTCAGGTATGTTTTCTCCTTGATCTAAATGGGATGATGGGATGTTGGTTCCTCCTTCCATGTATTCCTCCTCGGAACTCATTGTCTGGTCTGTGTCTCCCTTAATGATTAAGTTTGTTCATGAAACTCTTCCTAGTGCTATGTCTTTATGGATGATGGTTAATTATGCTGATTCTATAAGGACATTCCAAGAGGTCAAGTCAGCATAACAAACTTTGGTCAAAGGAGTAGTCATGTTGGGAATCACTAGCGTTTCTGGGCACTAAAACACTAGTACACCTAGATATATCCCCTTTATGATAGGTATTCTTGAGGGTGTGGAAGCCTAAGGCATCACACATCAAGTGTGGGGAATTATATTCCATAGAAATTTCCTTGAGGTTTTCCTCAAATTCCATTGTTTAACACAGGGTATACCATGAGTTTAATTTCTAACAGAGATAGATCAGACTAATCGAAACACTAGTGGGAGTGGATCATATGGGTACATCCATAGGAGAGAGCACCTAGGAGGTTTACTAAATGGGTGGATCAAGAATCCTAATGGGGATGGATCCAAGTATGATTGGGTCCAAACAAAGGGGACACCAAGGTTTACTATGGACCAGGATTGAACCTTGTGGAGGCCTCCTACGTACCCAGTATGGAAGACAGGGATCAAAACCCACATAGTTCAAGAGGGTGAATCATGGGATTGGGGTGTACATGATGGAAAACAACCCGAATACATGCTGGGGATTATGCATGGATAGAGGACCATCACAAGAGGTAAAATCTTGGTTGGATGGTTTTAGATTGTGTGGGGATTATGCATGGTTAGCTGCCCGAATGGAAGGCATGATTTCCTTGGGATGTGGTGGCTTGTGTAAGAATCAGGATGTATGATGGATGATTGAGTGAAGTGGATGGGAGGAAAAGACTGGAACCGTTGTGAAGATGATGGTGATGTTGGGCTTAAAACATAAAGAGGATTCTTACATATCCCTATGGTAGGGAATCAAAGTCCACATATTTCGGTGGGGTGGAAACCCATGAGAATGGATGCATGGATGGGACCCAGAGGAAGTAGAACCTCTGGGTTGGGGCATGACCTTCCCAAAACATAAAGGCTCAAGGGAGAGACCAGTATGGGACATGAGTGATGAGATTTAACCTCAGAGAGGCTTACTATGTATCTCCATGGTAGGGAATCAAAGTCCATATGTTTTAGTATTGAGGCATACAATTGGGTTGCACACAAAGGAAAACAACCTGGATGCATGCTGGGGATTACATGTGGTTAGAGGCCCATTACAAGAGGGACACTCTTGGTTGGATGAGTATGAATTGAGTGTGAGGCTTACACATGGTAATATACCCAAGATATGGTCTAACTCCACTAAAGGATGGACCAAATATGTGGGTCCCAACAAAGGGGACACTGAAGTTTACCAGTGTTTGGGGTTGAACCTCAGGGAGGCTTCCTATATACCCTGCCTAGGATACAGGGATCAAAACCCACACAGTTCGAAAGAATATAGTGTAAATTCAAGTGGGATAGAATGGGAATATAGTTTACTTCCATTTGGGATGAGGGTGAACCAATGTGAAGATGTTCGGGATAGGTGGGTGATAGGCTTGAACCACAGAGAGGTTCCCTACGTACCCTAACTAGAGAGGGAAAGGATCAAAATACACATAATTCCATATGATGGGGATGTGGATTACACACTATAGAGACCTGTAGAGGGTCTCATGGTCAATGATTACTATAAGACCATGTGGGTATTGATCGGTGTGAGAAAAAAGAGGCAACAAGGACCTGATGATCACATTGTGAAAGGTGCATCTACAAGGAATAGATTAGGTTTTATGCATGGTTAACGAACCATGGAGATAGAGATTGGGACTTACCTCAGGAGGGATGCCTAATGAGAAAGGTGGGTGTTTAAAAATATGAGCAGGATATGGCATTCGTACTAGAATCATCCCACCAGAGGGTGCTGAGGCTTACATGGAGACTGCTGAGGTGCACATGGAGAAAAAGCTCAGAGGGAATGAGAGAGTGGGAGGGAATCCATTCCCATCCCCTCTATGATCCCATTGGACCTACCACACATGCTTCCATCAGAGTTTAACATCTTGTGCTGAGGAAATAGGTTCTTGGTTGTTTAACATCCTTTAGCTCAAATGGTGGAGATTCACTCCTCACCCCTAGGATTTACATAACCGGTGCACTTTAACCCTTGGTGAAGGGAATGAACCAGTAATGCCGTATGGAGATGGGGTTGTGGAGTTATGCATTGAAGGGATCACATTAGCGTGGTTATGTGAAGAAGAAACATCTATTAGAATGCTTATGCGAAGAAGCATGAGGCAAAGCAACTCAACCTAAAGCACCACCCAAGGGAACCTAAAATCACTTCCTACAAACCTAGAGGGCCGTACGGGAGAAGTATGCACAAGAAAGGGGTGTCCCACATAAAAGGGGATAAAAAATAGTTCCTTTGGGTAAGGAAAATAGATGGGGAAAATAAGGAGGGGCGTACAAAATATTGAAGGGGTGCACTCAAGATAAAGGGTTTTTACACAATATTGGGCGGTTACATGCAAAATGATTGGTTGTGTTTAAGGGGTGACCCTACGCGCAAGATTGGCACAAAACAAGGTAACACTTGCATGCAAGAGGAATATTTTGCATGAAAATTCCTTGGAGTAAAATTAAATGGGCGAGGATCAATTCCTAGTGGTCCCACCCAAAGGAGGACCCCTAGGAGACCTGTCACACAACATCCAGTACCTTGAGGCCATGTCTTTCATGCAGTTGTGGAAGGGATATTTTCATGTAGTAGAGTGTTGGTTCATCTTCCCTAACTGTCCCCCGATGTGAGTGGGTACGCTTATATTTATATCCAGAAAATTTAGTGGAGGCACGCAAGATGCGCTATGAACAAGTGGCATTTTGATGTCGCATTGGGAACAAAAGATCCTACACACATTTTTTAATTTGGTGCATAGACCAATTTTCTTTCACACTGATGACATGGATGGTTTTCAGAAGGTTTCCATGGAATATTATTTTGGATGTCTCATTGGGTGTGAAAGATATTATGTGCAATTTTCAATATTGCATGTGGTCCTTAAAACTTGCGTGCAGCTTCCTTGGGAATCTTGGGATTGTCCCCTGATTCAAAATATGCCTTCGGTTTTCTCAACAATGTTCGTTCATGGGATTATCTGAAATTCAGCTCCAACAAATTCATCACACATCACAAAACAAGGGAAAAACTCATCTCATAGTAAAAAATGTTCTAACATCAAATTCCAAAAAAAAACATAAAATGGAAAAACTCAAAATAACTCTGGGTACTGGGCTTGTATTTGTGCTTCTCGCTCCCAAGTAATCTCCTCTAGGACACCATGCCTCCACAACACGCGAACCATGAGAATGATATATCCATGAATAACCTTTTCTTGATGATCCTGGATCTCTAATGGATGCTCCATGTACATTGTTTTGTCTTCAATATACAACTCTCCCCAGTTAATTACATGGAATTCATCATGAAGATATTGACGAAGTAGGGAGATGTGGAAGATGTCATGGATCCTCTCCAACTATGCTGGAAACACCAAATGGTATGACACCTTTCCAACTAATCCCAATACCTCGAAGGGTCTGATGAACTTGGGATAAAGCTTAATCCATCTTCTAAACCTATACTACCATATCTAGGGGAAACATTCAAGAAAACATGGTCTCCAACCTCAAAATTCAAGGTCTTATTCTACGATTGACATACAACTTCGATCGGTCCTAAACCACTCTTATCCTTTCACAAACAAGCTAAACCTTCTCTGTCATGCTCTGGAAAACCTCCAATCCAAGAAAAACTATCTCCCCAACCTCTATCCAACACAATCGAGAATGACACAATCTTCCATACAAAGCTTCAAATGGATCCATGTTAATGTAAAACTGATCACTATTATTTTAAGAAAACTCTACCAAGGGAAAGTGTCATACCCAAGATTTTCCAAAGTCCAAAAATCATTCTCGCAACATATCTTACAACATATGGATAGTCCATTCTGTCTGCCCGTCTTTCAGCAGGTGTAAGGAAATGTTGAGGCATAACTGAGTGCCAAAATCATGCTGCAATACCCTCTATACTTATGATGTAAACCATGTATCCTGATCCGAGATAATGGATCTCAGAACTCCATGAACCCACACCACCTCAACCACATACCTCTTTTCCAAGGAATCCACTATTCCAAACTCCTTGATCACTAAGAAGTAAACTAATTTCTTCAGCTAATCCACTACTACCCAAATATAATCATAGCCTCCCTAAGCCTTGGGAAACCCTGTGAAGAAATCCATTAAGATTTCATCCCACTTCCTCTCGGAGAAATATAAAGGATCCAACAAACCACCAGAAACACGGTGCTCGTCCTTCACCTGTTGGAACACTAAACACTTCTCCACAAACTCTTCTACTACCAATTGCATCTCGGGCCACCAAAACTACTCCCTCAATCCACGATATATCTTTGAAACTCCCAGGTGCACCGCTAAAGGTGTGTTGTGAATCTCTCAGAGGAATCCATCATGCATCACCACTAGAACAAATAGCCTCCCATGGAACAACATCCAATTTTGAACATCCCTTGACCATCCCTCTAGAGCATCTCTATGGTCAATGTGATCTGAAATCACATCTACCTTTGAGTCTCCCCATTGATACTCCTTCACTTGATACATCAAAGAAGACTACACCATCATATGAAACCAAAATCCTTTGCCATAGTCTATTCCTATATCTAAGTGGAAGACTACCAAATCCTCTATCACCTTCCAAGTGTCTGAAGATTACCAAACTACATCCTTTTGGGAATTCTTTCTCAATTCATCAGCCATGACGTTCCATTCCCTTAGCTATAAGAGATCTCAAAATCATATCCCTAAAGAAACTCCATCCACATCCTCTATCGTAAGTTCATATCTCATTGGGAAAAGATATACCTCAAAATATTGTGATTTGTGAAGACCAAATATCCCTTCCCAATGAGGTAATTCTACTATAGCTTTAGAGAAAACACAACCACTACTACATCCAGATTGGGGGTGGAAAAGTTATGTTCGTGGGGATATAACAACCTATACCTATAAGAGATAACTCCCCGCTGCTACATCAACACACATCAAAATAAAAAATGGGAAGAATCAAAAAACACCTTGAAAATCACCCCTTACTCTAGAAACTGGAGCACTAGAGCACTGACCAACTTCCCCTTCAAATAGTCAAACACTTCCGATCACTACTCGCACCACAAAAAAACCTAGTCCTTTCTGGTCAAATCTATCAGTAAAGATGAAACTCAAGAGAAATCAAGTACATATATTCGGTAATATCCTACCAGGATGAGGAAACTATGAACCTATGCAAACATTATTGGGTGTTTATAAGAAAAAACTACCTCTATCTTCGATGGGTCCACTACTACACCCTATTGTGACACCACAAGTCTAAGGAAACACACCACTCCAACCCATATTTTTCACTTGGATAGATTTTCGTAGAGATGGTGGTATCGAAGAACATGTGAGACAGTCTTGAGATTCTAGGTATGATCCTCTTCCGACTTCAAGTTGATCAAGATGTCATCGATGAATACGATAATGAACCGGTCCAAGAACTCATGGAAGATGGATTTCATAAGCCCCATGAACATGTATGGTGCATTCATAACACCGAATAGCATGACTACGAACTCAAAGTTCCCACACCTTCATCTCAAAGTAGTCTTCAGGATATCTCCCTCCATCACCCTCAACTGGTGATTTCTAGACCGTAGATCAATCATACAAAACAAACTTTCTCATCTCAGCTGGTTGAAAAGATCGTCTATCCTTGGGGGAGGGTAAAGGTTCTTGACTGTCTCCCAATTCAACCTTCAATAGTTTATGGACAACCTCAGACCACCATATTAATTCTTTGTAAACAACACTAGAACAACCCATAGTAACACACTATACTAGATAAATCCCTTCTTCATTAGTTCATCAATATGAATCCTTAGCTCCCACAACATAGAAGGTTCTATCCGATAAGGATCCATCGAAATCAGGCAAGAACCACACTGTAAATCTATCCCAAACTCATCGTCATGTCAGGGGGTAGAGTCACAACCTCATTGGGGAAAACATCCATGAACTCCCTAAAAAATCTGGGAATCTCCACTATCTCAACACTCACTGATCCTACTGATAGCTTGACTAACAAGGAAAGTAGAGGCTCTGCACACCGACTACCCACCTAGAAACTCTTCTCGCCAACAAAATCCACACGCTGACCATCCATGTATGAAAACACAATTATTATCCAAAACCAATAAATAACACCATTCATATAATACAACCAGTAGATGATGAGAATGGCATCGTTTGTTTAAATATGCAACAAGAAGAGATCCCCATGGGACTAATGTAGTTCCATCATTAGTCTATAAACCTAGAACACATCAAACAAGTTGGTATGACCCTCAACTAGAGTACTCAACACCAGGGGCATGGTAAGCCTATCTATTTCTAGTCCCAGAGTATGGGATAGACTGGGTGAAACAAATACATGTGAATCTCCTAAATCAAACAAAGCACCAAAAAGGGTACTAAATAAGATGATATTACCTCCGACGATCTATGTCCCTTATGGAACTGCTACCCCTATGACGTGAAACTAAACACACCCAAATCCTCTACCCCTCTACCGATGAACACCTCCAAAACCACTCCCATTTCAAGGTACCTAAGGAATACCCTGAGGTCAGACTCTACTTTCTCCATCTCCCCTTAGTGGAGCATGATTCTACTATCCCTGCTGCTGAAATGTCCTAGCCGGAAACTGCTGATGGGGATGGCATGAAACATACCCACATCCACCAAACTAAGCTTGAACGACCATTGGGAACTATTTCTGAATATGTACATGGACTCTAAAGAATAAACACATCATCCACAAACCCATAAGAGGGGAACAGGAACTTCAGACTCCAGAAGACCGGAAGGGAAACTACTGAGGTAACTTCCCTGTCAGTCAAAACCTCAATGGTCCCAGTGCCTATGATTTTCCACTAAATAACCTACCTATTAGAGAACTCTTATTTGTCCCCTCTCAGGGTATAAATCCTTTTGAGTGTATATAATTGATTAACTCCACCTTCTTCTAGACCTCCAAGTACATCAGTAATGCAGGGGGTGTGGTAACTGCATATTGGATAGAAGGAAGAAGTGCCTCCTCTAGGAATATCTCATGAGAATCCTCATCCAGAATGATATCTAAGGAAAAATGAATTATATCCTTGAACTTAATCCCCATATCCCATATTGATATACTCCCCTTCTAGAGGGAGAGTAACTCCTGCCTCTTCACTACCTTCATGGTCAATGAAATAAATTATGACTAAAGCTACTTATTGAAATCGACCCATAGAACATAAATGTCCTTCCTCTGCCCCATGTACAACGTCCACCATTGACACGCATCTCCCAACATCTATATCCCCACTAAAGAAACCCAGTACTCCATCAGAGCCTAAATAAAACTGAAGGCAATCTCAAGATTCTTGAGCCATATCTCTATATCCATGTTCAAAACACTTCCCTTGTACTTTCCCAGAGTCTTTCGCTAGAGATAACATAATGTTCTCTGCCACTAGTCATCCTCCCCCATTGGATCAACCCTTCACCAATCAACTAGATCGACCTGATGATCCTCCACTGCTTGAGCCACATGCTAACGATGACCGAGTTCCATAGCTAAAAAAGTAACTAAGGAACTCCTAAGACTGAGTAGTATGGAATTTGATTTAAGATTCATTTTAAATCATTTAAAAAATTCTTTTATACATTTAAAATTCCCCAAAACAACCCAATTTAGATAATAACATAAGTCATTATGATTTATGTACCTTTCCTAGGGTCTCTACCCTGGAAATGGTGTAGCCTCACTTGGTCATTCGGTAGGCTAATATTCCTTGCATCAGATCACAAGGGGCCCTAAAATCTCATGTTCTAGCTGGTCTTCCCTGACCAATGTCACACACCAAGGTCATATGAAATTGTTTCCCTACCAACCCATGCAATCCTCATTATTCCTAACTATAAAATCCACCCTATCACTCAACCGTCAACCTCTAATACGATTCTTTCATGACCCCATCCCTCCAAAGATGCCACTTTTGAGATAGAAATGAAGAAATGGAGATTATGACCCCTAGAGTCCCACCTCCAGTAGGACCTAGGTTAGAGAATAGAACCAAGGGTATGTATATCTCACAATATGGGATGAATTTCCCTTTATAAGAAAACTAGATCAAGATATAAGATGTATCAACCTCAAAACAACTCTATGACATATATAAAATAAATCCAAAATCCATCCCACAAGAATGTTTAGAAATAAAACTATTACAAATTAAATAAAACTCCAAGGTAAGTACCAAAAAAAATCTAAGAATCGACACTTCAACTATCCCAGAGTCTGAGCTAGTAATTCCTAGCATAGTCCACACAGTCCTCCTGGAAACCTTAAAACAGTTTTATATAGGTAGGGTGAGCATACAAGTATACTTAGTGGAAAAACTGAAGTCTCTCATGAAAAATTGAGAGAAGCATACTAATTATCCTGTGAGAAAATATCAAAACCAAAAACACCTAACAGGTCATACTAACCATCCCCACCTCACCTAGTCATGCTCACCAAATAACGCAAGTCAAGTTAATTAATATAGTAAGCACATCGATGATAGGGTATCCCGCACCACTTTCCCAATGATTATCCTCTCTCACACCCTAACAATAATCGTCCTAGTGCTCCCACCTCTTTCAAAAGAACCACATCACAACCCTCTCACACACACCTAGGCCTCACAACTAGTCCCATTATGTGGGAAAACGAAGCTAATCACATCCCACCCACACACACCTGGGAATCATATCACATCACATCTCACCTGCAGATACTTGGACCTCATAACATGTCACATCTTGAAAATTCTTGGGAAAGAACAACACATCTCATCCTAAATATACCTAGGAAAACACAACTCACCCACACACACATGGGCCTCATAGCATGCCAAATCCCAAAAACACATAGGAAAGCACAACACATCTCATCCCAAAGACACCTGGAAAAAAAAACTTGCTCACACACACCTGAGCCCCACAAACCACAACCTTCCCGAAGAATCTTGGGCTATCACCACCTAGAAGAGGGAGCATGGAAGAGTGGGTGGCAAGCCATCCATCCTCCCACTAGGATGTTTGGGAAAGACACCTCCCTTGTGACAATGGGGGTGTTTGGAACATAGTTCTCAACTAGGGTTGAGTGCGTATAGAAATAACAAGGAAAATATATTTAATACATATATGATACCAAAAAATCAAGCCCAACCTATGGTATTCACAACAACTACTACCTCAATTAGCATCAACAATAGTCACTTTGAAAGTTGAAAATTTTAAGTGACTTCAGAAATCTCTTTCTCTCAACACCTATTCATTTAATTATTTATATTTAACCATAGTTAACTATAGAACCCATCATTTAACTTTTCATTGAATTTTTTTCCTATTTACCAAACCAACTGATTCCATATCAAAATTATTAGTATTTATTTTATCCATCACTATTTAGGAAACTAACAAGTATAACACACAAAAAGGCACACAACAAAAGTCACTCAGTGTAAGACAAACCATGGTAAATTAACCAACTTCATATTTCTGCTCCATTTAACACCCATTCATGTCATAACAAAACTGATCCTGAGACACAGAGTGAAGCATTGGTCATACTAATCATGGAGAAACTTCGGTCAAATTACCCATAACAACCATTTCTATAATCAGTCTTCAAATTTATTCCACCCAATCCATCATCTCAACAGAGAAAACCCCCAACTCACACCCACAACCAACAACACATCTCATTAAAAATACAACAAACCCATCACAACCATTCTTGGTAGCCCAACTATATAACCATACCACACCCATCAACACAACATATCACAAACCGATCATAGCCCCACTACACAACACTGTCCATCTATTCCACAATCAATCAATCTCTCAACCTGAGATTCCATTACGCCTTTCAAACCACCCCACAATACATAATAGTACTCAAAACTGTACCACCCCAAAAATCCAACAAAACATTTTCAGATTTAACAAGTCATATGTTCTTTATTTCTACTAGTTAACTTTCAGGCTTATCATCAAAATAGTTTGATCCTAGGGAATTCATTTATTATCCAAGTGTGTGTAGTTAACCAATTTCATAACAATTGTTTGAAAAAAACCAAGAACAATGGATTCCAGAATCATTAAATGGTGCAAAAACCCGGACCCTAATGACCATGTTTTTTATTAGGGTGTTTAGCCTATACAGATCACAACAGAAACCAAAAACAAAATAACAATAAAATCATACATCAATTTTCCCCGTCCCCATATATTGATATTAAATAGATTAATTTACCTTTATTAATATAGTATTATGATATCCTCACAAAGGATACATTCATACAACCACCCCACATGACACAAAAATAAAAATAGAGATAAAGGTATCCCTACCTCAAAGAACAAATGATCAGTACTTCCTTATTGCTATAAAATAGGGGGTGCGTAGGCAGGAAAATCCTCCAGGGAAAACATGATCCAAAAAGGTGAAACAAAACCACATAGATCCTAGGGGAAGAAGGGTTAGGGGTGCACCATGAGAAAATGAGAGTGAAAAAGGAAGATATGATATCAGATTTAGAAAGTCCAGATACTATATTAATGGGATAAATAGTTTTTTAAAAGCCATTGAAGTTGGATCTTGACAAAGACCATACGTTTTGGAAGTCAAAGGAAGATCCAGGTTTATAGAAGATATAAATAATTTGAAACAGCTTCAAAAACCATTAACTATTATATTAGACTCATTCCACATCAAATAAAACATTAAAGGGGTGAAATTAAAAAACTAGTGAATTATAGAATTTTGACAAAAATGTTGAAAAAGGAGTAACTAGTGGATGAGTCATCGGTGCGAGCTACCCATGGATGAGATAATGGTGACAAGATACTAGTATGAGTCACCATTTAGTGAGCTACCGATATGATAAACTAGTGCGACTCACTGATGCAAGTCACTATTGGAGGCTACCATCATCGACTCACTATCAAACAAGCTGTTGTCGCAAGTCACTGATGTGAGCCACCGTTGAGACCTACTGTTGTGACTCACCTCTCTGACTAACCAGTCCTGACCCACCATTAGATGAGTCACCAGTATGAGCTACTATTGGATGACTCACTATCATGAGTCACGTTTGTGACTCTCCATCGCGAGCTAACGATGGACAACTCACTTTTAGATGAGCTACCATTAGAAAATTGGATTTTTGGAAAACTCACGAAATGAGTCACTGTGACCTCCCAAAACACTTCAAACATTAAATTTTCACAAATTAATGGACCAGAGAGGTCAAAGACATTACAATATCACTCTAAATATAATTTTTCTCAATATTCATGTGAAATCAAGAAATATGGAAGTTGTTTAAGAAAATTATTCACAAATTACTAAGATAATATCTCTTACCATGCATATTTAAGTGGAGGATATTTATACTAAAATAGCTCTATCTTTTGATAATAATAACATGAAATTATATTATGATAAATATAATATAGTCTCAATGTAAGTGGTAACACCTTCTCTAGAAAATAATTTTTTTGTGATAAATGTTGTTTTCTTGCACAATTACTTTCCAAAGAAAGTTTTGAAAAAATAGGGTTGAAATAAATTATGAAAAATCGACCTATACATCATAGGTGGATTTGAAAATCAATAAGAAAATTATTTCACCAAAATAATCTCATTTGAAGTATAATGAAACACAAAAACATAAAGTTACTCATCTTGACTTTATTGTTGATCAAAGAATAGAAACAAGGTTTATTTTATATTATTGTAGTTGTGATAGGTTTGGGAATAAAGCTATTAAATATTTTTATATTATGTTAATTTATGGAAGATAATGAAGGTATGAATTAAGGGGTAGAAAACCAAGTCAAATAAATTGACCCAAAAGCTAAATTTGAATAATCGTTTCATTCCAAATAGATTTTGAAGCTTAAAAATTAACTATGGAAATTATAAAAAAAGTGGTCATTGTGATGAATAATATTTGTTCAAATAAATAAAGTTTGTTCCAAATTAATTACTAGAAATAATTTTATAAAATATTTGGAACAAATAAATTATAAATAAAGGTGATTTTACCTGGGGTTATAAGAAAAAATAATGTATTGAAAAACATATTCCCAAGAAGGTTGAGAATAATGATACACTAAAGAATAAAATCTTATTCTATTGTGTGAGAAAATTACAAACCATATAATATTGAAAGAAATATTAAAGTGTTAGTATTGATGTAGGAAATTTAGAGCTATAAAGAATAGAATCAGTATAAGAGAGAAACAAAATAACTTTTTTGGTGGAAGACATCTGTGAGAATAATGAAGAATTTTAATTTCATGAGAGGTTGAAAAAATAAGGTAACCCATGAATTTATGAGAATTTTTGTTGAAGGTTCAAGTAATCTGGTCACAATTAAAAATATTACATGATAATATTTCCAATACAAGAGGATATGTTTAAGATAATGAAGTGGGATTAAGAAAATTCAGGTTCCATGCTAGTTTAAATAAATAAGGATATTTTACTCAAGAAGATTGTTTAAAGGAATTGGAAAATAACATTTATCATGAAGAATAATTATTTTAAAACTATAGAAGCAAGAGTAAATAATTATATGAATGTTGGATATGAAAAAAAATTAAACTTGATTGATAAGAAACTCTCATCTTTATTGGTATCACTAAGAAGATAAGAAGAATACAACTTGTTCCCATATCAACTTTGTTTCTTTTTCTATGTAGGTAATTAAAGGAGAAACATGTAGGGGATAGATGAAATGATTGGTTTTATGATTATTTGTTTTATTCTATAATATTCATATTGTATTGACCCATTATAAGTTGAATTAGTATTTAACATCTTCTTAGAAAAATGATGCTTGTGGTTTAATTGAAGAATAGATTAGTCTTGATGAATACAATATTGATAGTACCCATTTAGGGGGGTTAAATTATGAAATATTTGAGAAATAATTATTTCATATGAAGATGAAAATTTTGTAAAGTGCCTAAGACTTTAATTGTCATGGTATGTTTTTCAGATTTTCATATTCTTGTTTTGAATGAATCAATTCTAACGATATAGGGTAAAATGGGATAAATTAATGATAATAATAAAGAATATTTATTGATATATATATATATATTATTGTAATGAACAGTTGGGAATTTAATTAGTCGCTTTTTTTTCACTGAGTATTTCTCAAGTTTACTAAGATTTAATTAATTTATAACTCACATATGGTATCAACCTTTTAAATTATTGTCAATAAGGGGGAGAGAATGAAATAAATGGTTGAATATATATTGAAATGCATTCTTATTGTGGTTATTGATAACAAATACAAATTGAGATATTTTTAATCCCATAAATGATGATGTTTTGTATTTTTTCAATGAAATATAATGTTAATATGGGTTGGGATAAGAATTTTGGATATATATTAAAGTATCCTTGAAATGATTTCAATATTTTTTGAGTGAAGATAAATAATATGAATCTTTTAATTCATATAGATCATATATATTATTTACTATTATTAAATATGATTTTACGGATCCATTCATTTATTGGTGAAGGAGATTAAGATTAAAATGACAGCATTGATTATGTTTCATTTAATATATTCATATGTTTAAGACTTTAAATGGAAGAATTTCAATAATGGGAAAATTAATTCATTTTCATTCATATTTAAAAGAAGATTAATTTATTATTTTTGTTGTTCGGAGTAAAATGAATATAGTCATCAAGTTTTATAATGTGTTAAAATATTTAAGAAGTTCATTGAAGGATGATATGATGTTGTAGATTGTTGTTTTATATGTTGAATTAGATTATCATGTTGTTTCATCTAATGGGATTGAGAATATTGTTAGTTGATATGAGTTTCATTGAGTATGGATATTTTAATTTCTAATATCTCTATGAAGATGATAATTTGGTTGTGTATTCAAAAGAATGAAATATAGTTGCACATTTTTATTGAGACTCATCGTTGTGAAAAATATTCAATATATAGAAGATGCACATGGATTTTTATGTCTAAAAAATAGATTAATTATTTGATGTAGTGAAATAACATTAAATTTGAGGAGTTTATATGTGTTCTTAGTGATTTGAGTATCAATCTAATATGGTTAATGATGATTTGAAAAATGTCTTGATGTGAATTGAGATGAATCAAAGTGGTTGGAGATGTATTGAAGAATTTATGATTTTATTTGATGAATCTTGAGTTGGATGATATTCTTATGAAATATCTTGGAGATAGAAAAAAATAAGGAAATAGAATTCATAAGAACTCATAGAAGAATAATTGGAATTGTTTTGGAATATGCAAGAGTAACCCTTAGTATATACTATGATATATAATAATAACCCAAAGCATAAGGAATAATAATCTATTCATATGTCATATTATCTATGTAGTTTCATAGATTATTTAAGATTAATTTTGGGGATACGTAAGAGGAATTTTGAGAATCCAAAGAATAAATAAGAAGAAATTTGGATCACGTAAGATTTAATCTGATGAAGTGTAAGAGCAACCTGAATATTTTAATAGATATATAAGATTATTCAATTGAAAATGTAATATTAAATATTAGTTTCCAAGTGAAACATAAGATTAAATATCATTATGGTATTCTATTCTTAAATGTTTTAATATCATAATGCAAAGTGTTTGTCCATGATTCAAGCCTAAATTATTAATAGGATTTAAAGAAGGAGATTATTACATGAGATGGATCTTTTACCACAATTTTATCTATATGTGAGTATGTATATATAGAAAAGAAGAAGTGGGACTTGTGGAATATTGAAGGAAAAGATAAAGTCAGTATTTTAGGAGATTCAAAGATAATATATAGACTAACATTTAAATATATATTTAACACTTTCAAATGATAATATCCTTTAATTATATTTTATGGGGTTTGAATAACATAATATATGTTTTAATATCTTAGAAGAACACTACTCTATTATTCTAAGAGAATATTTGACCAATAAAAAAAATTGGGATTGAATGAATATCATGATGTCAAACATAAATGAGGTTTCCATATTTTAATTATAGAACATTATCCATGTGGTATTGATAAGTTAGAGAGTACCATTTTGATCATGCAGAAACACCTAAGAGTGGGGTGAATCAGGTATTTTCAAAATTCTTTTACCAAAAACCAATTATTCTTTTGATATTTAAACCCCCTTTGGTTCTAAAGCATGATGTTTTTTTAAGACTCAACTAGATATTATTTTTTCCACACATACCACATTCACCACATGAAACCAAGTATAGATATAAAGTAAATCATGTTGTGTTTTTACAAGGTTCATCCATGACATGGTAAACCTACTCCTTGTTGTGATCATTGTTATCTAAGTTATAAAATATCTAATGGAATATTTTTTATCAATTACAATAGGAAGTCAGATGTTGTTATCCTAACCCACTATATCATGATATTTAAAATGTTATGGGTTCATAATACTAAACTTGTGGTCATTGTCACTATTAAATTACACAATTAAATATATATTTATTCTACATCCCACATTCTTCAAGCTGGTATTGCACTAGCTAGTCTTCTCAACTTCCTTCCTCCTCTTTAAGTAAATTACTAAGTTATGTCTAGTGAGTAATTTGCACGTAGAATACTAATATCCTCCCTCAAACATAGATATTATTTGGATACCTTCATGCCTTCAACAACTACTTATGAAACTTTTCCTCTATTTCATTTCATAGACCCCAAATCTCTATAAGATAAAATGTTGTATTTCTCAAACTCAAAATTATTAGCACTATAAACTCAAGAAAACAATATTTATGACTCTCAATAATAACTTGTCTTCATTCTAAAACAATTCTCATCTTCCTAATCACTATATATAACCTACAGAATAGGTCATCCTATTCTTATTATTTGTATTCTTTTTATTTTTATTTGAAACCAAAAAATGGGTTTTAGTTAAACACTAGCTCAACATATCTATTTTTCTTTGATAAAACTTACAACAGATTCTATTCCCACTTCTTCCATGGGATATATTCTTCTTCTCTCAGTTTTCTTAGTTATGTACACTCTATCACTCTCGATATAATTCTTTTTTTGAGAACCTCACACATATTTGGTACAGTGGATTTAAACTTTTTTACTGGGGTCTCTTTAATTTCCATAAATTCAATTCTTATCATAGATACATGTAGAAAAAGAACATGCACAGTCACACATTCCATGATCTAGAATAAACTTTTCCTTTTTTAAATGTAGTTATCCCTTATTAAAAGATAGTTTTACCATTATTTTATTTTATTTATCATGGATTCAAATATTCTCATATAAAATAGTATTATCAGCATCTACTTCTCAAAATAATATTAAATCCACTTAAATATTCTTTACATCTTTAATTAAAATGTCTCTCTCTCTCTTTCAACATGAGTGTTTCCCATGAATAAATTTATAGGTACATATTGAACCTATATAATCAGATATCACAAATCAATCTTTTCTTCTTCTCATTCTATAATCATCTCTATAAATAACACAATGATATTTATAACTCCAAGGACCAACTTTAGTGTCTTAAAATTTCATTATCAGTAGAATAATTAAATTCTATAGATCCAATTTTAGACTTTAATAAAGTCTCTAGATTTAGTCTTTTTTTAATTTAATCTTCTTCTCTAAGCTTGAAGATCACATACTATTAATTTAAGGATTATATAACACACCATTTGAGGTGTTTTAGATGTTTAGAACACTTAGGATTAGTTTTGGAAACAATACATTGATTTTATATACATATTATAAAATCTTGAAACATCTATTATCATCCATCATAATTATCCAATTTTCACTAAGGTATGATATTTACTTATATAGGTTACCCTTAAGATGATAAAATATAATGTATATATAGCTCATTATTCATGTTTATGAAGATACTACAATGATTCTTACATGACCCTACTATTTATTTTTTATAGAATACTTTTCCATTTTCTACTAAAATACACTAGATGATGATTACACACATCATATATGATTTATAAATAGTGGGATTAATGTATACATAGCATACAATGATGCATGTATGGAAGAAGGATGATGATTATGTAGAGCATACTTTTCTATTATTCAATTTCTCTAGGTGAACCGATGCTTACACAACACAAGGTATCACCCTTATATAGTACTAGAGATTATCCTTACACATCAGGAGATGATTCTTCCTTAGATCTAGAATTTTCCAAATCTTTAAGTCATGTAGATTAAATAATTCTTCAAATCAATTTTAATAAACTTTAGATAACATAAGGCCATCTCCACTCTTCTTAATACTTCAACCAAGTATTATTTAACTCACTATTTAGCATCCTTTACATGTAGTTTACCATGGATTATTTCTCCATTTCTTCAAATAGTTTCAAATCATCCCATTAGCTAGCTTATTCCAAAATCCTCCAAACTATTTTAGATAGTACTCATCATCCTTATTAAATTTTATGAATTTAGGATCAGCCTTCTAGTCCTACAATGTTATGGGTTTCTCACCAGGAACCCAAATTTATTCTTCTTCACCCAAATACATGTGAAACCTTCTAACTTCCTTTTACAACATAATCCACTTACTCCTTTTAATTTTCAATCGAAACTTAAAATTTAAATTGGCTCTCTCTAATTGAAAATAAAATACAAATGAATCTTAATACATCCAAGGGATCTTAAATCTACCCCCTTGGATTTGTTTTTAATTCAACTATTTCTATAGATTCAATGTAATCTAACTCCCTCTAATTGAAAATAAATAAAAATTATGGAAATATTATTCTTCTACCTTATTAACATTGTTGGGTAAGATCTTATAAAGTATAAAAAATTATCTCAAATTTATTTCTCATCTATTTTACAAGATCTCCATTAAATTTATTTGAGTATAGTGGCACCATATTTTTCTTAGAAATGTGACATCAACTAACTAACTCTAAGTATACTCGGGATAACCAATTGTAGAAACCTAAATTGGTTAATTTAAATATATAACATGTCCATTTTCTCACTTTAATGAGTAACAAAGTCAAACATCCATTCTCTAGGGGTTGATCAAACTGACTTTCAATAATTTTCATGACCCTTCACTTACATTAAAATTCATACAAAAATGAATCAAGTGAAATATGTTTTTATTTCACACTTGTCTAGATAATTACTCCCTCCTATTAATCATAATAAAAACAGGCTAAAATAGTGATGGGTGAGTTTAAATCATACCTCAAACTTTATCTTTTCTAGGGTTGTCTAGAAATTCCTTATTTACCTAAAATTTTTGAATTATGGAAGCTTCCTCATTTTTGATAGCTTCCCCTCAATGGATGTTTTCCAAAAGAATTCACCTTTAATCACCATTATATAAGAACTATTGGATTGATATGGGAAAAATTTATACTTCTATAAGATACTCAATGATAGTAGTTAGTCCATCTATTTTTTCATAACCCAGACAATCCTTTCTTTAAAACTCTAAAGTGTCTAGCACTCCTTATGATTTCTTTCCCCTTAGTTTTCCAAATATGTAACTACTTGGGGAGCATGGGTTTCTACTCAATTTCAATATTAGTATTAGTTTAAATAGCATTAATAACTTCATAAATTAGATCAATTTAACATTTTTCATCTTTCTCTACCATCCTTACCTTTTCGAACTAATTTTCTATATTGTTAGAAACAATTTCTTCACATACACAAATTTCTTTTTTGAGTTGACTCCCTTTTCAAAGTATAATTATTGATAAAAGGATTCAATTGTGTGTTCAATTTTTCTTTATCCTTAATTATTTTTTAAGAGGTCATGTCGTTCAATTATTATTAGTGTGACCTACATTGTTGCACCTTCCACACAACTTTTCATCAGCCATTGGAGTTCCCTTTTGGGATACCCTTTCAATATCTCCACTAGGAATTTTATCCACCATTAAAATCCTACTATATATTTATTAGATTTTTTTTATTATTTATATATTCATCCCTTTAAAATTCATGTTCATGTCCATTTTACAATGGTCCATAATGTGGCCTCTCTTTCCATAATAGAGTCTTCTATTTCTAGTTGGCGTAACATCATTTTGTACCAAATTATTCTTTTTATTCTATACTAAAGATGACTTGTTTATTTTACTCTATTTTTTGACCTTATTTGGTAGATTTATTTTCAAATTAGTATAAGAGTTATGTTATTTTGGAATATACCAACACACTTTATATCAATTTACACAAATTTTATAATTATCACCGAATTTGTCAAATGATTCCAAACTATTCTTCATTGAAAGATTTAACTTTTTCTTTGAAGTTTGTTTCAACTAAGAAAGTTTCCTTCATGGTTAATATTTTCACCCTATTTATTTAGGACCTATATAATATATGAAATTTTACATATTATAACAAAATTCAATAGCACTAATCCTAAATTTCCAACAACACTAACATATCCTAGTTAATTTTGTTCTTTTCTATTTAGGAGTCATATGTCTAGATTTTAAAACTTATTGTTTTTGGGATTGAACCCAATCATTTTGGACTCTATTTGGGGAAAAAATTATCCTATACATTTTTATATTCACCCTTGATTATTTGGTGATTTTTGTTGAATTTTTATCCATTATCATTTTTATATGTTTTAACTTTAATAATATATTTCGTTAAAAATAGATTCAATACTAGTTGACTTTAATAGAAAATGGGTTTCCTTTTTGTATGATATTAGGGTGGATACTTATCTATATTATATCAATATATATGATAAAACATGTTTATTATTCTTATAATTAATATTGTTTTCTTAATTTTATGTCAGAACACTATTTTTATCATCAGATTTCAAATTTCCATCTTAGTTGGTTTCTAGATCACTCAACTTTACCTCAAACTCTACAAATTTAATATTTAACATGTAATTATAGTATTAAAGTTAATTAACCCTTTAATAAAAATATTACATTATCTTATTCAACTAATCCTCATGTATTTTACTTTTCTCAAATAATGAGTTATCTAGATCCTTTATAATTATTATCTTTAATTCCAGCTGGGAAGACATGACATCTAAGGAGACTTTATGAACCATCTCTAATGCATAAAACACCTATTTAAAAAAATTATAAAAAAAATATTTATGTAATGACTATACTTTTAAGCTACTAAATCATTTACCTAACTTAGTGCACCACATGTAATTAAGTGTGCCACCCCATGTGCCAGAGGCTACTATTAAACAATAAGGTCCATAGGTGGTATGATGGGGAGACTATAACCTATAGTCAAAGTCTAACACAATATAAATATAGGATATGGTATAAATATCACATCTAGATAAAATAAATAGTTTCTAAAAAACCAAGTCATAACACATTAAATATCATAGTGATTCCATAAACGAATAGGGAAACATACATAAAATTTAGATCAACTAAAATAATCACAAAAATTAATCAAAAGGGAAAAAACTAAAGCCAAAAAAACCCAAAAGTCTTGAGATAAATCCTATATCCCATATCCCAACTTCAGTTTTATACAAAACATCAAGAATCATCTATAGGGAATATTCCCTTATCCCGAGCTTCATCCAAGAATTCTATTCAAGTACCAAATAGAAGCCAAAAATGGATGTAAACATAACTCAGTAGGCCATTATAAACTCTTTGTAATGAAAATAAATTTTTAACATGTAAAAAAATAATGTTTTACAATATATAAGTGAATTAATAATAATAATAATAGTAATCTACACAATTAAAAGGAACCATGTCATGCCTCATCCCTCTAGGGGGAAAACCTTGACCGACACTACGTTATTCGGCCTAAGATGGTCTCTAAACATATAAGAGGATCATGGCCCAATCTAGTTCCAAGTCACATCACCTAGACAACCAAATTCATATAACAAAAGGAATCCACTTGGATCAACTAGGAATTCCCTTCCAAAAAGTCCCAAGAATATCCATTTTTTGAGTCTAAAATTGACGGACCACCCTTAATGTTCAGAAGTACGACTCGATTGGAATCCATAGATCGCACCTGAGGAATTCCATACCAACAAAGATCCATCCTAATCTTGGGATTTTATCCCATGAATTTAAGTAGGTGTACCCCTCAAGAATCAATGGTATTAATTTGTGGCATTCAATAAGTGTAGTCGACATTACCTGAATCCGAGGGGGAGTCACTCCATGATATTCATAGTAATGAATCTATGTAAAATTCACTAGATTAATCCAGGAATTACATAGCACTAGTCCTCATTGAATCCAAAGGTGTATTCACACAATGACATTCACATGTGCCCCCTAATGGAATCCTAGGATCATCCAGATAGTTCCATGATAATACCAATCATGAGGAATATGAGGATCCCCCCCAAGGAATTACACACTCATACAATTTACAAGGATCTCAAACAAGTCATCATTCCACAATTCATATAGTAAAAAATTTCACAATTCAAGCCAGGTTCACTATTGAGGTTCAATTTACATTTCCATTTAAACACTCCACATACATAATCACCAAGGGGTCTTAGATCTCATCCTTAGCATCCCACTTTCCACATTAAACCATTATGTTATTTGGTAAAAACCTAAACCACCCCAATATTTTAGCCAAGATCACGGTTTAAGACATAACCCACCCATTTAATAATTCTAACATGGGGATACCCAACACAATCCACTTTTCAAAATCTTAGGGAGTTTCTAAGACAACCACAAGGTAGGAAACCATTAAAATTAATTTTATTTAAAGCATATGAAGATTCATAACAACCAAATAATCCAAAGATGAAATAAATCGATGATACAATGATAGAAAAACACAAGACCATATACCTTAGGTTATAATATTCCCACTTATTCAATATTGATCTTTGGTTTGATTGGAAACAAGAGAAATTATGAAGCCAGAAAAAATACATGAAAATTGGTTATTTAAGTTAAACATGGTAGGGGATATTTAGACAGGACACAAAAATGACATTGTAAGATAATGGAGTGGTATACATACCAAGAGACTTACAATTTTACAATATAAAGTGTAATTAGAGACATCATTAAGTAGATCCATTAAAGAACCTAAGAGGAGGAGGAGAGACTTCACACGCAGTTCTAATTCCCAAAATACGGACAAAATTCAAGTAAGAGGTTATTCCATGAACCAGTGGGGCTCAAGCCACAACTACCCCAAGCTTGCCTCCATAGGATAGGGGTTTGTGAAAAGTGCTAAAAGTAATAACTAATATGGTAAGCCTATACCTAAGCACCTATATGTACACACCCAAACATCTACATGCAGAAGTGCAGAGGAATAAAAGTAAAAGATGTAACATTTAGAGAATAAATCATGGATGTAAAACCTTTAGGGAATAAAAAAGAATATAAATTTGTAATCTGAAAATAAAAGTGAAAAAATGCATTCCCAACAAAAAATATATCCCAACCTAACAAAACATGAAAAGTAAAGTGCTGAGAGAACTTGACTCAGAATCTCCAATCCCTGACCACTATACGTGGTCAAATGCATTAGGTATCCCTATGCTCTTCTATAATAATCTCCCAATTGTGTATAATATTTATAATACATGACATGTGTGAGAAAATCCCATGAAGGGGTGAGTATATTCATACCCAGTTGAACATATCGAAAGCTAAAGGGGGAATAGTAAGAGACATGATAGGAATAGGAAGCTCAAACCAAATCAACAGAGTAACAAACTCAAATGACATGGATATATATATATATATATATGCTCAAAAAAAATAATACCAAATGATAGAGAAATGTGATATCCATCTCACAACCCATCCCAGAAAATAGTGCCTATAGTTCCAAGAGGTCCATCAATGATGACCATTATCTTATGAATCTGTCCGAAGAAGCATCCATGTGAAGCCATGCCTCACCACTATACCAAATAGTCAAGGGTCCACATCCTCTAGGTGGAGGACCCATGACCTGGTAAAATATTATGGCTTCAATCAATAGATAGAGGATCCATGCATTGGACCTATTATAGGGTTCCACTTTGATTGTCAATAGGGGACCCATGCCCCACCTAATAGGGGTGACACTCTAATAGTTGATAGAGGACTCATGGCCTGCCCAGTAGGAGGGTGGAACTATAATGGTTGAGGATGAATTCTCTAATACCATAGGAGGGTGGTACTTGGATAGTAGATATAGGACTCATACCCATCCTAGTAGGAGGGTTCCACTCTAGTGGTCAAGGACCAATAACTAGATACCATTGGATGGTGCCACTCTGATAGTCGATAGAGGACTCATGACCTTCCAAACAGTAGGTTATAACTATAATAGTTGATAGAGGACCCATTACTTTCTCAATAGGAGGGTTCCACTCTATTAGTCAATAGAGGACCCATGGTCTACCTAACAGGATGGTACCACTCTAATCTCTCTGATTATCTCGCCCTATCACTGCATTCGTCGAGCATCATTTAAAGAGGAATCATTATCTAAAAATGTTTCATAGATTATAAAAATACACTATAAAGGCCACCATCATATTCTAAATAGAAAAATACCCAGGATAGTCTACTCATGGTCTAAAATTCAAGTCCAAACAAAGAAGATACAATAGGTATAATTATCTTCAAAATAATAGAGTACATGATGTGTAAGGGGACCCACACGGTGTGTGGTCCCACACTATTACCTAGCCATGTCCCTACTGATACATAGATAACTACCCATGTAGTATTACATGATGTTTAAGGGGAATGAATGGTGTGCCTTAGCCACCGAGGGTCCTTCCCATGCTTCTGGTTTTGTCTATTTACCTTGGTCGTGTGTGTGTGCCTTGGTCATGTACCCAAGCCATGTACCCTACCCATTTCCATGTAAACTAGTCGTGTGCCTGGCTATTACCATGTTCATGTACTCCTAGAGTACATTCAGAGTCACTATTAATGGCTCACATGATTTTTGGGGTTCCCACATGGATTTTTATATTTAACTCACTCAGAAACCCTAACCCATGCAACAAGGGTCCTACACACCGCGTGTTCTTCCAAACTACACATTATTTAGTTAGGATTTTTAAATATCATAAGAAATACACAAAAGATTATAGATCTATATCCTCCTCCACTTAATTATCCATTTTACCAACCAATAATGGTGTAATCTTCCTCTGTCTATCATTTCTGGTTGTCTGTTTGCTGAAAAACAGAATCAGGCTCATCGCTCGAATCCCGTGCATACTATAGTCATCTGTGGTGCATTATATTTACTAATTGGATCTCCAAAACCATGGTAGAATCACCCATATCCCATAAAATACCTTAATTAATCCTTGATTTATCTAACTGTTTGTCACTTGAGAATCATCCATGAATCCAGAGGCCCGGTCGAGCCTGATCCTTCTCGACAATAATCAAATCATGAACATGTAGTCTAATGATTATGAATGCGAATAAGTCGTGGTAGGAAACACAAGAAATAGATGTGAAATAATTATTTCTCAAGTGTTCTTGACCAATGAATACAATTGGGGTTATCCAAGGTGATAAACATGGCATAATTGGGAGAAATCAAATAAAATAAATGAATTTGATACATGGATGTATACAAAGGATCATAATTGAAACAGATAAAATGAATAAGAATGATAATGATGAATATTTTAATCAAATGAGGAATAATACAAAAATTATGAGTCATACCTTTATTCGGATTATTCATTGATGAAGAACACGCATGCCAACAAAGAAGAGAATTCATTGCATTTGTTGAGCCTTGATTCACCTAGATTTGCAGCCAACGAGCCAGTACCCGAGTGGTAGAGGCCCCTAATTCGAATCCAAGAGACCCAAGATCAAATCTGGGTGAGGTTCAAATTATGGGGGGGGTACTTTAGCAGTATTGTAGTAGGTACTATAGAAGCTATTTTTCGGTATGGTATCACCCAACACTATTTATCTGATTTGGGCCTTCGGGCAACCAGTTTGGGCCTATGGATCTCAAGGCCTTCAGGCCTCCAAAGGAATTTGGGCCATAGGGCCTCCAGGTTGTAGGGCATTCAGGAAACCAATGGCCTTTAGGCCATGGGGCTTTAGGGCCACAAAAAAGACCAAAAAGAAGAGTTGGCCCATATGAGGATTCCAAGAAAAAATAGAAACCACTAGATATAGGATAATTGGATTAGAATAATGATAGGGTATGACAATTTCTATCATGATTAGGAACCATACATATCTACATGGGTAAATTCTTGCCAATCATCCATGTGAGGTGGGGAGTTAGGTGCCTTCAAGATGCATATGTTGGGGAGGGATTGTTTCAAGTGTGTCAGGTATTGGGCCTTTATGATCGGGTATTGGGTCATGTATGTGCCTTTATCCTTAGGACTACATGTCATCTAAGGTATCTACTTCAACCCTTAAAAGGGGGATTATCCAAAAATAAAAAAAATAAGGACTTCAGGCCATTTAGGTGATTCACCTAGATATGCGAGCTCATTGTCATATGATCTCGATTCGCCAATGAGAGGTGGTATAACTCTCCTATAAATGATCCCAATGTTATGCAGATAATCCTAGAGATCCTCTATAATAGAATGATTATAAAGGAAACACAATTAAGTCATTTATAGTAAATAATTAAATTAATTAATTAATTAAAATGAACCCACAAATGGTCTCCCTATCTGTACGTCCCATGCTAACCCATTTTAGGTTGTGCTTATTGTAAAACTCAAATTTTTGATTCAACCATGATATTAGATTTTTAATTCAAGACTTAATTTAGGAGATATCCCATTTTGTTTAAGAAACTGTGCATGTGTGATATAAAATATATTTTATATTTTATAAAATTTATTCCTGGAACACCAGGCCTCATAATTACACGTCATCTCAACAATTATCTTTAAAAATATTTCTAGATATATATTAAAGTCCTACAAGAAAAAATAGGGTCTCTACATTATTCCCTCCTTTAATATTTTCATACCAAAAAAGGAAAAACTAAAGAGAAATCTTGGGTTACTGAGCTCGTATCTGGCTCTCCCACTCCTAGGAGCTCTCCTTTATTCTCCTGTGTTTCCACAACACATGAACTAGTGGGATGGTTTATCCACATGGGTTCCTATACTAATAATCAATGATCTCCATAAGGTTCTCCACAAAAGTGTCTCCATCCTCAATGTCCAGCTCACCCTAGTTGATAACGTGTGTCGAGTCATGCATGTACCTCCTCATCTAGAAAACAAAGAAGACGTCATGCACCAGATCCAACAGTGGGCATATAGCTAGGTGGTAGGAAACCTCACCAACACTCTACAAGATCTCGAATGGCTCGATGAACCTTAGGATTAGCATTCCTCCTGGAAATAAACTATATAATCCTCTTCATGGGTAGAGTATTAGGAAGATTTTATCTCCTTACTCAAACTCGAGGGGTCTGCGATGTATATCTTCATAAGTATTATGATTTATATGGTCTATCACATCCTATCACAGATCACCCAGACCTTATCCATCATCAACTACACCATCTCTATCCCAAAAATAGATGCATTGATGATCTTCTTCCAACATAAGGGCAGCATGAAGTGTCTCTCAGACATGGACTCCTAAGGTGTCATGTAGATATTATAGTTGTATCTATTATTATAATAAAACTCTACCAATGGTAAGTGATCCTCCTAGATCTATCCAAAGTCTAACACACAAGCCCATAAAATATCCTCTAACACCCAAATACTAAACTTGGTCTTCCCATCTATTTGGGGGTGAAAGGGTGTAATCATCCCCATAAAAGGTCCAAATTCCTCCTACAAGCCTCTCTAAAATCAAGATGTGAACCATTCATCATGGTCATAGACAATAATCTAGTGAACTCCATGAAGGAAAACAATCTCCCATACATACAACTACCCCAAACTCTCCACGAAACTCTTTTCTCTAATATCAAGGAAGTGTTATGACTTCATAAGTCGATCAAATATAACCTAAATGGCACCATGGTCTATCACTATTAATGGAAAACCTATCATGAAGTCCATGGATATTTCATCTCATTATCACTTCATGATCTCAATGGGATACAAAAAACCTACATGAACTAGGTGATCAGCCTTCACCTACTAAAAGATGAGGTGCCAACAGACAAACTCAGTCACGCTCTATCTCATACCAGCCCAAAAACTATTGTTAATGGTCTCTTTAAATCTTCCTCACACTAGGATGTACAACCAATGGATATGTGTGAAACTATATCATCACCTCCTCCTACATCATGATTGGGACTATCATCCATTATTGGGAAAGGATGATGTAATTCCCTCCTTTAGAAAATCCATCTAGTGAATCTCTGGAGGTTATATTATCATGTAAGACCTCACACTCAATGTATCCCAACTGGGACTCTCTCACATATTGAAGGAGTAGAGGATTAAACACCATAAATTGAAGAAAATTGGAACCCTAATCCTCAACCAGGGTCATCTACAAGGAAGCTAGCAGATCTGATGCCTCATGTACCAAACAAGCCTTGGAATTCTTGCTAAGGGAATCTGCCACTGTGTTTACCTTCATAGGAGTATAGACTATCTCAAAGTCATAGTTATATAAGAACTCCAACTGAGAACTTTTCCTTAAGTTCACAAATCTCTATGTGAATACATAACTAAGGCTTTGATGGTTTGAGTAAATAACAAAGTTCTCTCCTAGAAGATAGTTCCTCTACATCCTCATATAGAAGACTACCGCTGCTAGCTCTAGGTTATGATTTTCATAGTTATTATTTTGGGTTTTAAACATCATCTACCTATATGTGATAACTACTTGTCTTTGTATCAACAGGAAACTAATCCCATGTCCATATAAATTGAAATATACTATGTACTCCACACCCTCCTCTAGTAGTTTCAAAATAGTAGCACTCATCAACCTTAGCCTCAACTCATCAAAGGCTCTCTGACATTACACAATCTAGGTAAAAGGATTCCGTTTCCGTGTCAAGGTGGCCAAAGGGGCTGAAATCATAGGGAATTATTACAAAAACCTCTTGTATTACCCCAACAATCTAAGAAAACTTCACACCCATGACATTCTCTTAGGTGGCTCACAAGAAAGAACTGAATCGGTCTTTATTGAGTCCAAAGATAATCCATACTCAGAAATGACATGCCCTAAAAAGTGAACCTCATGGAACTAGAACTGGTACTTTGAGATCATTCCGTAAATTTGGTGCTCCCAAATAAAATCTAGGATCATTATCAAGTACTCTGTATACTCCTCCTTTGATGAAAATTATATGAGTATGTCGTCTATGAAGACATTGAAAAACTAGTCCAAGTACAACTGGAAGATGAAGTTCATCAAATGCATAATCATAGCTAGGAATTTTGTCACACTAAAAGGAATCACAACTAAATCATAGTGTCTATAGTGACATAAGAATGTTTTATTTGTAATATCATCATCATGAACTCCCAACTGGTGGTAGTCAGACCTATGATTGGTCTTTGAGAACCAACTTACACCTCAAAACTAATCAAATAGGTATTAAATCCCAATCAAGGGGTACTTGTTCTTTATCGTGGCATGGATTAGATGATGATAATCCACCCAAAGCTACAAGCTTAGATCCACCTTTTTCAGGAACATACTGGAGCTTCCTAGGGGGACACACTAAAGCTGATAAAACCCTTCTCTCAAAGGTCGTCAAACTGCAAATTCAGATCCCAAAGTTTGGTGGGGGATATATAATATGCCATATAAGATATCAAAGTTCAAGAAGGGTGAATATCTATACAAGAATCCATATCTAGTCTTAGAGGCAGTCCTATAATGTCCTAAGGGAATATGTCCATAAAATCCACCACGAATGAAGGAATACAGATGCCTGAAGAGCATGTTGTACCAAGGGATACACACTCCAACTGATCAATGATGGGATTCATCCTCTTTCTTGAAAAACCAACCCATCCTTTTATGAGATCTCTCTCACTTGAAAAGGATAATATTTTCCCATCAATGTGAAGTAATTTGACTCATCTACAGTGAATGTAAATATGGTCTCGAACCATAGAAAACCACTCCATACCCAATATTATTTCATAAGGTTTAATTGTGATGAATACAAGGTCCTGTGAGAAACTCTATTCACCATGAGATAACTCACAATGCCAATAGATAACAGATATAGAATAATTGTTCCCTATAGGAACCTCAAGACCAAGCTATTGGGATAACTCCTCAAATGGGAGCTCCATCTCTCACAATAGGATTAAAGAGAAGAAGGAATGACTCACACATGTGTCTATTAATATTTAATAAATATTTAAAAAAGACATAGATCATACCTCTAATAATCTTGTGTGCCACTAGGTCAGACATATCCATAGCCTATAGCTATCCAAGACCCTGACCGCTAGCTCCTTAAGCCTGACGTGGGACACTTTGTGGTGGTGGTGGTAGGATATCATGATGTCAAACACTACCCAAAACTCCTCCTCCTAGAGATCCACCTTCTTATATGCCAGCTAATACTCCCTGGGGGCCACCCTACCCACACCTAGGAGATCTATGATCACAACAATGCCTCTACCATGGAGGTCCTTCCAATATCACCTTCTCTCCGTAGCATGTCTAGTTGGAAAACCACTTTCCACATGACCTCACCCATCACATGCATAGAAACTACCCTTTATAGGATGCCTTGGTCCTATATTCTATTCCTAAACAAGTTCCCAAGTATGATCTTGGTAGGATATCCTACATAAGGGTCCCATCGACTGGTTCCTGCTAGCTTCTACAGATGACTCAACCCTATAATGCCCACTACCAGCCCCAAATGCCTGGCATTCATATGATAGGAATCTCTCTATTATCAGTACCCACCATAAGACCCCAACATAGGTGGGAATACACATGGGTACTATAATAGAAAAAATATCTCTATAGAGACCCTAATCAAAATTCCATTCCTGAAAATTAGTCATCATAAATCATGTCGAGGGAGTATCATGCAAGGTTAGTGACCTCACAAAATTCTCATCAACTATCATCCCTCCCTGTTGTAGATCCACAAGATCATGATTCTGAACTGATCACAAGCATGAGGAGTAGTAACCCTCATGAAAAATTTGTTGGAAGTTGAGACATGAGAGTTTCGACTCACCATGCATCTGTGTAACTATACACCACCATTTCCCAACTACTTGGTGAAAAAGGATAGCTGCCAATGCAATCACCCGATCATTTAGTGTCCATATAATCCTGAAAACATAGATAAAAAAATCTTGCCAATCCTCCACCACCTGGGGATCTGGCTCATCATGAAACATCAAAAAAATCTAGTGCTTTAACTTTCATAGTATGCCAATTCATGTTCATATCCTTAACATGCTCTGTTGGTATGATCTGTTACTTGATAGGTGGGGTGCTACTACCTATCCATCCGGAGGAATAATATCACATGATGGCCCCTAAACCGAGACCTCATTAGACATTATATCATCATCATGATCCAAAACCAATATCCTAGATGGATTTTCTCATACAGGAATCTTGGAAATTTAATCAAGAATTACCATGGTCAGATAAGCATATATATATATATATGGGGGGCATCTGACTCAAGAAGAACAACCAAAGACTCAATCCTATATGATGAATGTACCAAAGTTCTCTGAAACCAATGTATTTATATACCGAGCTGACAAGAAGGTTCTCAAAGTCATCATGTATAGATATATCTTCCACCTCACTAACATTGGGTTCCTTGGATCTAAATCTGAACTTGAGAAACATTAACACCATTTCCCTAAATCCTAATGAAATCCCTCTAAGGGGACTACTTAAAACATCGTCCCAAGGAATGAACCACCTTTGATACAAATATATCATGACCTAACCCAACATGGATCAATATAAAACTACAATAACCCCATATCCATAGGCCAATAGTGGGTGATAAGCACTGAAAGTTGCAACTATTATGAGAGTCCTTTTCCTATGTACTTGTATGCAGACCCTAACAATCTCCATGAAAAAATGCAGAGGAAGAAAATAAAAAGATGAAACATCTAGAGAGTAAACCATGCATGTAAACCCTCTCAAAAATATAAAAGATTATGATAGTGTAATATTAAAAGAAAATGTCCAAATACAAGCCCAACCAAAGAGATGTTGCAACCTAAAAAATTGGAAAAGTAAAGTGTTGAGAGAGCCCAACTCAAAATCTCCTAGCCTCGGCCACCATAAATGGTCAAATACACCAGGTATTCCTATGATCCTTTGTAGTAACTGCTGAAATGTCCCGTGTTTTCATAATACATGACAATTTTAGGAAAATACCATGCTAGAGTGAGTATATACATACCCATTAGGACACCCCAAAAGCTGAAGTGGGAGCAATAAGAGACGGGATAGGAATAGACAACTCAACCCAAAGCAAGAGAGAAACAGAATCCAATGACATGGATCTATATATATATATATATATATATATATAGATGATCAACAAAATAATCCCAAATAAGAGATAAAGGGGATGTCTATATCACAACCTAGACAAGGAAAGACATACAATAGTTCCAAGAGGTCCATCAACGATTCCCAACATCTTACACATCTAAAGAAGTATCCATCTTGATACATGCCTCTCCACTATGCCTCATAATCTATCTGTGATAATATATTGGTAGAGGAACCATTACATGGTGAAACAAGAGGGTTACACTTAAAAAATAGAGGAATCATGACCTGAATCCACAGGAAGGTTTCACTCTAATAATCGGTAGAGGACCAATTCCCTATACAGTAGGAGGGTTCCACTCTAATAACTGAACTATGCCTTTCCTAGAAAGAGTGTGTCACTATAATTGTAAAGGAACCATGACCTAACACTATAGAATAGTACCACATGGATACAACATAGAGAAACCATACCCTACCCAGTATAAGGGTACCAATCTAGTGGTTGAGGAACTCTTCCTTGATACTGCAAGAAGGTACCATTCAGATAGTCTATAGAGGACCCATTCCATTCCTAGTAGTAGGGTGACACTCTAATATCTCTAATAATCCTATCCAATTACTACTATCATCGAGAAATAACAAAAGAATCATCATATCAAAAATATCTCACACTATATCTATAAATTCACTATGAAGTCTAACAAAACATTCAATATAGAAAAACACTTAGGATATGTTATTATAAGGAAAAAATATGATTCTAAATGAAAGATACATGAGAGGTATACGTTTTCTAAAAATAAGAGGGTACACAGTGTTAAGGGGACCCACATGACATGTGGTCCTTTCCTACTGCCTGGTTGTGTCCCAGTCAGTACACATCTCACTACCCATGTAGTCCTATAGGGCATGTAAGGGAACTACATGTTGTGCCTCATCCACCTGGGGTTCTTCCCATGCTCTTGGTTGGGTTCATGTACCATGTCCATGCACTCAGGCCATGTACCTATCCTATGTTCATGTATACTGAACATGTGCCTGACCATACCCATGCCCATGTACTCCCAGAGTACATGCATGGTCACTAGCATAGGATCACATGGTTTTTATAAATCCCACACGATGTGTGATATTTAACTCACTCATAAACCCTATCCATTGTATCCAGATTCCTATAGGTCGTGTGTTCTTCCAGACCAAACAATTTATAATGGGGGTTTTCATAGATCCCATAGAATCCTCAAGAAGTTTTAGACCCAACTCCTCCCATTCCAAATACACCATTTTACCACCTGAAAATGGTGAGATCTTCCTTCGGTTTTTATTTTCAACTCTATGTTGGTCAAAAAACAGAATCTGACTCCTCACTCGAAGCCTATACATATCGTTGTTGTCTTTGGAACATTTTGTAAACTCACCAAATCTAAAAAACTATAGTGGAATAACCTATATCCCAAAATATACACAAATCCATCACTAATTCATCAAATTATTTGTCGCACACAAATCTTCTAGGAATCTAGGGCTCCGATCTAGCCTGATTCCACCTGAAAATTGTTGAATCGTGACCTTGTGGTCCAAAGATGAAGAAAATGAATAACTATGGTGGGAAAAGAACAAGAAATAAATATTAAACAACAATTGGACAAGCATTCTTGACCAATGAATACAATTGGGGATATTCAGGGTGAGAGACATGGCGTAAAAGGGATTGATAAAATAAAATAATTAAATATGATATATGGGCGCATGTAAAGTATCAGAATTAATGAAGATAAAATTAATAAAGCGATCATGCTCATTATTTTAATAAAATGGGATATAATCCAAAAATTATGAGTCTTACCTTGATTTGGACCATTAATTGATAAAGAATGTGCTCACCAATGAATAAGATAAGTCATTGCATTCGTTGCTCCTTGATTTTCCTAGATCTGGGGGGCTTGTTGTCATCTAAAATCGATTCCCCAATGAGAGGTGGTAGAAATCTCATCTCAATGATCCCTAGGTTATAAGGATAACCCTGATGAACTTCCATAATGGCGCACTTATAAAGGAAATTGAATTAGATCATTTAAATTAAAAAATTAATTTAAATAATTAATTTAATTTAAATGCACCTGCCAATAGTGTCCCTATTTGAATGTCCCATGTCGACCCATTTTAGGTCTTTCCTATAGTAAAACCCACATTCTATATTGAACTGTGGTCTCATATTTTTAATTCAAGACTCCCTTTAGGAGATATCCCATTTTCTTAAAAAAACATACGTGAGTGATATAAAATATTTTTAATATTTTATAAAATTAATTTTGGACACATCAGATCTCGAAATCATGCACCATATCAACATCTAGATTCAAAAATATGTCCAGATATATTTGAAAGTATTATAAGGGGAAAAAGGTATCTACAAAATAAATTAAAGGGGTGAACGGGTAAAGGTCTCCTTTTCTCCTCTTTAAAAAAACCAGCCAGAACCCATTGGCAGGCCGGTGGGATTATAGTGTTAGTATTTGAATTTGGGTGTTAATATTTTATTAGTTTATTTTGATAAATTAAAAAATCCTATCATTTATTTAGTTTATAATTTTTTTGTTAATTGTAATATGTTTATATTGAATGTGTTTTAAGTTTTTTTAAGAATAAATGTTCCATTAGTTTTTAATGTTAAATTTTATAATACATATTCCTAGTCTATAATATCTTTGAGTATTCGCGAGGTCTTTAATAAGACATTGAAGTTGAATGAAGAATCTTGGTAATTATTTGAGTGAATTTTTAAATTTTCTAGAACCATATAGCTGATTTCATACATGTAGTCAATTCCGGTCATGTAGCTAAGTCATGTAGGTGTTTTTGTGCAAATCCTCCTTGCTGAATCATGTGGGAATTTTAGTGAAAATCTATGTATCTAAATAACATATCCATTTCATCCATGTATCCAATTTTGATGAATCCAATTGAGAATAACATAGCTAATTTTGACATAGCTAATTGAGAATCATGTATTTGATTTCAACATCACTAATTTAGAATATTGTGACTGATTTTGATATAATCAATTGAGTGAAACATATTTTATCATGAAACATATCCAAATTTCTACATATCCAATTTTAATCATGTAGCTGATTCCCTGAAGATATGGAAATATTAGATAACTTTGAATATTTAATAAAAGTCAATAAGAATAATTTTTATATATTAATATCATTGAATTACTGAAAGTAATTAGGATTGATCTTTATCTTCTTACTTATTTAAAAACTCTTTATCAATCTAATGAAAATATAGGAAATTAATTTAATAAGTTCAATTTGGTAATTAGAGCATGCTAAAATTATTCTTTGAATATGCATGGTATTTAAATAGGTAATGTAATGATTCTATATTTTTAAATATTTTTAACCATTGTATGGAGGTTATGAGTTAGGAAACTTTCACTCAATAAGAATCTAAAGAGGGAGCTAGATGACCATGGGTTATTTTTTTATAAAAATAATACTGAGATAGGAAGTAAAATAACAACCTAACTACAAGCAGAAAAAGTTCAATTTTCTTTATTGATTATTTAGATATTTTGAGAGTATTGCTTCATTAACTCAATAAAAAAGAAAAAGTAATGTTCTATTCATTGTTGGTAAAGTGATAAAATTTCCTTAAGCTATATAAACTTTCACATCTTATACGCTCTTTTTATCATTAACGCATTCTGGTTTTTTACCAAGTTATATTTTCTTCCATTTTTTTTATAATTGAATCATCAATTTATGCTATTACCAATCAAAATAAAGTCTAGAATTGGTTACTCTACCAACCAAAAGGAAAGTTCTTGGGTTGTGACTCCCAAATAATAGTCAGTTTTTATTAGGTTGTGACTCCTATTTAAAATCATTTATTGGTTGTGCCTCAGGGTATTTTAAAAGGAATTATTTGTAAACAGGTTATCAAACCTTTAAAAGTAGGCTTTCTTAGTGGTTATTGATCTTATTTACAAGTAGATAATATTAAATAGTATATTAGGATCTTGGAGATCTGAACTACTATAAAGATATTTTGTTCTTATTTTATTTCCATTTTCTTATATTATGAACACTGCGCTACATTGTTGCATTATACAACATTAAACTTTGATTGATTATTTGAGTTAAAATGTATTAAAGGATAATTAACCCCACCCCCTCAAGTCCATTATTTTAATATTCTCTGATCCAACAATTGGTATCAGAGCTGAGTTCCTTTGTATATATATTTTGTTGTTTATGTTTTTTTACTAACCTAAATATATTAGACCTATGTGTCCAAGGAATAAGATCAATTATTTAATATTGAAGGTATTAATGTAAATTATTGTTGGATAACTCAAAAGAATCCTTTTTATAGAAGTGATTATGTGTATTAGAAAGAACAAATGTAATCATACCTAAAATAGTTATGTTTGGATCATTGTAAAATCATAGAGAAACCATATTTTCAACCCAAAACTGAACTAGAGACACTTGTAGGTATCTATATGTCAAAGTATGTTTTAAATTAAAAATTAAAGAATGTTTCTTACTACGATACAAGTAGAAACATGTATAGACATGTATAATTATGTAATAAATCCCATGATATGTAGATAACTCAATAATTTACTCATTATGGGATAAAAAATCTTAAATGGACCGGGTTGGGAATGAATCAAGTAGAATACCATGATTTTAATATGGGATAATATGATTCAGTAAATGATTTATTTGACAGGTTGACAGGCATTACTAATGTTATGAGTGAACTTGGTGAATTAATGGATAATAAATCTATTATTGAAATGGATTTGAGAGAATTATAAAAAATATGTCCTGCAAAGAAAGTGGTGATCGATGAAAGGAAAAAAATTTAAAGAGTACACTTTAAATGAACAAATCAGTTCTTTTCTATAGTATGAACATGAATTGAAAAATGTTTCCAAAGAGGATTATAAAAATAATAAAGGCATTTCATTAAACATTTATGTAAATTAATCCTCTAAATATACTAAATCAGAGTTTTGGTAAAGTGATAAATAAATGTCTCATTTTAGAAATAATCATTAAAATTTTATAAAAAAATATGCAAGAGATAGTTCAAAAGGATGATCAAAAAGGAGTACAAGAAAGGTAATAATAGAAATAATAATGATGTTTTAAAATTAACCTATTATGAGTGTAGGAAGAAAGGCCATATCAGAACACACTATCCTTAATATAAACATTAAAATAAAGAAAAATACAAAAATTAATAATGGAAAATCAATCATTATTTACTAGAAGTTGGTAAAAGGAAATGGAAAAATTAAAAGGAAACATAAAAATATAATTATAAGTGTTGACCATAATATCAAATATAAAAATAATTTTTATTCTAAGATATTGAAACCAAATGAATTAAATTAATAAATTAATTATTTTCTGGTATTAAATAATAAAGATAATAAAATAATGTTTAATTAAATATTAGAGGAAGTGACTAAAGTTTAGAATGAGTGTAAAAAAGAATAAGTAAGAAAATTAAAAATTGAGAAACACATCTTCTAGTTCTAATGAAAATGTTTTTACTGATTTATAAAAATTTCAAAAAAATAATGTGGATTTGAAAAATGAATTCTTCATTCTTAAAGAAACTTTATTTACTTTTGTTACAGGAAAATATATATACAATAAAATGATATCTATGATGAAACCAAAATATAACAAGAATGGTTTTTGGTTATAATAGCTTTTCAACAATGATAAATAAGACTACCTTTGTTAAAATATCAAAAGGTAGTATTTTGAGTGTAACATGTTTAAAATATATAATACAAGGGAAGTATTCTAATGAATGCTCTTTGATATTTACACAATAATTTGGATATACTAAAACATTTATATTTAAATTATTTTTTTCTAAATAGTCCAAAAATTGATATTTTAAATATATTTGTATTCAAGAATATTCTTATACTAATCTAATTGGACCCAATTTAACATGGGTAGCAAAAAATTATACTTTATTGATATATTTCAGGAAATATTCTGTAGAGTTCTCAAATATTAAAGGTATTTGGACAATGGTTTTCTAATTCTTTATCCTTTAATTCATGTGATGTAGGCCTAGTTACATTTAGAGACAACTACAAAGGATATGTTAAATTTCTTTGAGATGTTGGATTTTCTAAAACTATTATTATTTAAAAATTATTATTTTTAGATGGTATAAAACAAAACTTTATAAGTTTATCATAGTTCCGTGATGATGGATTAAATGTAATATTTGAAAATGGTAAATGTAAAAATTTGAAAAATAATTCTCTTTTATTTTATGTAAATATAAAAGATAATATTTACCCTATTGATTTTTCTGATCTAACCAAACAAAAAGTTAAGTGTTCAAATACTGTAGAAATATTAGATATTTTGTGGAATTAGATAGTTAGACACACACACTTCAAAATGTTTTAAATGTTATCAAAGAATGAATAGATTGTACAATTTCCAAAGTTAAATACAAGTAAGCACATTATTTATGATTCATGTTTAAAAGGTAAGGCGAATAAAGAAAGGTTTAAATATGTGAATAATGATAGTATTACTAAATGTATTATATTGTTATATGTTGACTTATTTGGTCCTATAAAACAAACTAATTTAAATTAAAAAACTATGTATTTTTAATAATTTATGATTATTGTATATTCACTTGGATTTATTTCTTATCACATAAAAATGTAACTCTATCAAAAAACTTTACTTTCTACAAAATTATTCAAAATTTAAAAAATCTATCAATTATGACTATTAAAAATGAGAGTGGTGGAGGATTTTTTAATTTAGAATTTGATAAATTGTGTGATGATAATCGATATAAACATTATTTTTCTACCCCTAGTACACCACAACAAAATTGTATGGTTGAAAGAAAGAATATTTTAATTTAAGAAATCACTATATCAATGCTTATTGAATTTAATGTACCTAAATATTTTTTTAAATATATTAATACTATTTTTCAAGTTTTAAATACAGATTCTTTTAGACTATTTTTAAATAAAACCCCTGATAAAATTTTTAATGGGTTTAAACCCAATATTGGATATTTTAGGTTATTTTTTTATAAAGTTTTTATTTTAAATACAAAAGATAATTTAGATTATTTACATTCTAAAAGTAATGAAGGAATATTTTTAGGTTATTATAATACTGGTATGGAATATAGAGTTTTCAATATGATAAATGTAGTAGTTTATGATTCTTTTAATGTTGAATTTAATGAAAATAATGATAACAAAAAGATTTTTAATTTAAATAAAGATAATGAAGAATTCAGGGAAGTACATTTTGGAGAAGATAATGATCATGAAAATGATGATGGATCAGTTGAGGGGGAGAAAATATATACAAAAACTTATCCTAAAGAGTGTAATACCCATAAATATCATTCAATTGAAAAGGTAAATAAAAAAGTTAAATGTTGGATACAAACCAAGAAATATGTTTTAAATTAGTGTAATAATTTTTCATTTTCTACTAATTTGTTCCTATTAATATTGATAATTATTTAAATGATCCCAATCATATTAATTCTATGAATGAAGAATTAAATCAATTTGAATGAAATAAATTGTGTCATTTGGTTGAATTACCAAAAGGTAAACAAATATTATGGATTAAGCTTATTTTTTGTTATAAGCACGATGAAGATAAAAACATAATTAATAATAAATAAATAATAGTCACTCAATGTTATTCTCAGGAAGATAGAATTTAATTTTAATAATATTTTACTCATATAGCTAGGATTATAGTTGATATAATTTTATTATCATTTTATCTTTTTCAAAATATCATATTATTTCAAATGGATATAAAGGGTTTATTTTTAAATGTAATAATTTCGAATGATTTTTTTTAAACAATCCCCTGGATTTGAAAATGAAAAATCATCAAATCATGTACTTAAAATTAATAAAATTTTTTATGGTCTTAAAAAAATCCAAGAGTTTGGTATGAAACACTAACTCAATTTTTTTTTACAAAATAAGTTTTCCAATAGAAAATTTGATCATACCATATTTATAAAGAAACAATCAAATGATATCATGATTGTACAAATATACATTGGTGATATAATATTTGGATTTAAAAATGATTTTAATTGTATATACTTTTCTAAATTAATGACTAGTGATTTTGAAATGATCTTAGTGGGAGAATTGAAATTTTTTCTTGGCTTATAGATTAACCAATAAAAAGATTTTATTTTATTAAATCAATCAAATCACGGTAATGAAAATGTTAAAATATTCAGGATTGATTCATGCAAGTCTATTAAAACCTAATGACTACAAATTCCAAATTGTATTTGGTTGTATATGGAAATTGTATTGATTTTAAATTATATATAGGTATGATAGGAAGTTAACTTTATTTGACTTCATCTAAACTGGATATAATGTTTTTGAGCTATATTTCAATTGAATACCAAGGAAAATCATTTTAAAGTTGTTTACTGAGTTATTAGATACAATGAAGTAACTGTTAATACTTGTTTATTCTATTCAAATAAAAAAAATTGACTTATTATCTTATTCAGACTGTAATCTTGGTGGTTTCTTGATTGAACAAAAAATCACAATAGGCATGAGTCATTTTCTCTGTATGAATTTAATTTTATAGAGTTATAAGAAAAAAAATTTCATTACATTATATATAGTAGAGTTTGAGTATTTTTTATTGGTAGTTTTGTTCTCAAAGTATTTGAATTAAACAAACCTTATATGATTTTAATATTATTTTTTATAAAATTTCAATATTTTATGATAATTAGAATAATATTTATAATTCTTAAAATCCTATAAAACACTCTAGAAAAAATCGTTTATATGTTAGATTTCATTTTCGAAGGGATCATGTGATTAAAGGAGATATTAGTTTGGATTTTGTTTCTATAGAAAAAAAACTTGTTGACATATTAAATAAACTATTAGATTCTATTAGATTTGAGAAAATAATGTTTTTACTTGGTATTATAGAAGTATAACATTTTTTTTGAATTTGATTATTGATTTTTAAATTTGGATACAATTTTCTAATAGATTCAAATATTTTATTTCATAAGTACTGTTACTAATTGTAAAATTTTCATGAAAGTGTTCTACTTGGTGTTATTTAATTACTAATTCTGTTAAATATTTTTCACAAATAAGTTCTTTTCAATATTATGATAAAAAAATTCCATAATTTTCTTATGTTCTTAATATAGTCTGGAATATATTAGATGATGTTAAATTCATTCTTTATAATTCTACAAATATTTGGTATACATTTCATTTGTAAATAATCTTATATAAGCATTTATATAGTGGTAGATTTATATATTTTATATATATTTTCTTATAATTTTCTAATTTATACAATCTAGGTATTTATAACTATTTATCATTTAAAAGGAATATTTTTTTTGAAGATTTAATAGAATTTTTTTACATTTTGATAAATTTCAAAATATGGAAGAATATTAGTGTATGAAACAAATGATCAGTTTTTTTAATTTACAGAAATAGGGAGATTATTAGTATTTTAACACAGTTGTTAATATGTTATTAATTTGTTTTGATAAATTAAAAAAATACTCTCATTTATTTGGTTTATAAATCTTGTTTTTAAAATTGTTATATATTTTATATTGAATGTGCTTTAAGTCTTTTTAAGAGTATATATTTAATTTGTTTTTAAAGTTATAATTTTATAATACACATTCACAGTTTACAACATCTTTGAGTTATGGTGAGGTGTTTAAGAAGGCATGGAAGTATGCTAAATAAGTTATACATTTATTTTAGTGAAGTATGGAATTTTCCAGATCCACATAGTCGATTTCATCTATGTATCCAATTTTAGTCATGTATCCAAATTACAAAGGTATTTTAGTGAATATCCACATAGCCAAATCACATAAGTGTTTTATTATAGATCTACATAGCCAAATCATATATCCATTTCAACCATGTATCCAATTTTGAAGTATCCAATTGAGAATCACGTAGCTTATTTTGACGTAACCAATTGAGAGCCACGTAACCAATTTTGCTGCAATGATAAATTCCTACATAACCAAATAAAATAATGTAGCTTATTTGTTAAATATATGTAAATATTAGATAACTTTTAATATGTACTATAAATATGTAATAATAATTTTTATATATTTATATCATTGAATTGCTATAAGTTTTTTTGAGTGATTTTTATTTTTTTTATTTAAAAACTCTCATTTGATCTAATGAATATATTGGAAGTTATTTCTAACCATATTTTTAATTTCATGTTTCCATGTTTTTAAATATTTCTAACCATTGTATGGATTTCATGAGTTTAGGAAACTTCCATTTAACAATAATTGAAAGAGGGATCTATATGACCATTGGTTATTTGTTTATAAAAATACGAATATGTCATGAAGTACAAAACAATCGAATAAAAAGTAGAACAAGAAAATTTTTCTTGATACAATATTACGGCATTTTATGACTACTATTTAATTGATATAATCATGGGAAAAAAATCATTATTCCATTTATTGTTGTTTAGTCTATCAATTTTATAAAATCTACAACGACTTTTACATCTTATTCTCACTGTTGATCTTTATTTCTTTTTGGTCTTTTTTGGTGTTATTTTTTATTTAATATATTTCTAATTGAAGAATCGGTTTATGGTATTCCCAATTAAAATAAATTATGGTATTGGTCATTCTACCAACCAAAAGGAAGTTTATTGGGTTATGAATCACAAATAAAGTTTATGTCAGATTAATTTTTCACTCTTATAAAAACTCAGGTATTGGTTAAGCCTTTGGGTATCATAAAAGGTAGTGTCTATAAATAAGTTATCACACCTTTAAAAGTATGGTTTCTTAGTGGGTATTGATATTCTTTCTAGTAGAATACATTGGAGCATAAATTAGGTTCTTGGTGATTGAAACTACTATAAAAATGTTGTGTTCTTATTTTATTTCCACTACATTATATTTTTAACATTGTACTAAACAATTTCATTATTCAATATTAAACTCCAATTGATTATTTTTGTTAAAAAACTTAAAGGATTATTCACCCCCTATTATTTATTTCTATCTTGGTCCAATATCTTTTACTTTTACTAGCCTATATGAATCCCATTGGCTAGTCAGTAGCACTAAAGCCTTAAGTATGCATGCCTTAGCCTCCTCTCATGACTCTGAGACATCTCTAAGACCACCTTAACCCCTGGAATTATTTTTAAAATAAAAACTAATGTTTTTGATAAAATTAAGTATCCATCCCTTAAAATATGATTTGGGTCTCACAAAATCCCCACCTCAACAAAGATTATCCTTAAGATTTAACATCAACCTTCGATCAAGAACATAAAATAAAAGTATTAGCCGTCCTGTTTGTATATCCAACTCTCATTCAATTATTTCCTCCTGCACACATTTTTGTTTCCATATAACACTCACTAGAGGAAAAAATATTATGTGAAGTGTCTTATCACTATGGTCTATGATATGAATTGGATGTTCCTTGAAGGATGCATTAGAATCAAGATCGATATCATAAAAATCAAGATTATTATAAGTATTAGGAAAGTATCATCGAAGATAAGATATATGAAAGTAATAATGCAAGGAACTAAATCAATATGGAATATCTAGTTGGTATCCCATTGGGATGACCCACTCCACAACCTCAAAAAACCACACATACTTGGTCACCAACATTCCCTACCTCTATATATGATGGTACCCCAATATAAAATACACACATAAAAAGTATTGGTCACCTATCTCAAACTCAATGTTCAATGATGTTGTTTTGTGGAGTATTTTTTCTTAGTCTTCATCATAGAAATAATTTTGTGAATCAATTTGACATAATTCATTATCTCATTAATAAGACTCAGTCCAACCAGTATAGACTCACTTACCTCAAGCCAACACAAAGGTTAACAACATGCACTTCTGTACAAAGCCTCAAAATGTGTAATCTAAATCATATCCTAATAATTGTTATAACAGGTGAATTCTATGAGTTTCAAATGGTTATCCCTAGATTTTTTCAAATCTATGACATACACCCTTTATATGTCCTATGACACTAAAAAAATTTATTCAAACTATTAATAAATACAAGGGTTGTTGGTTGTACTTAATATCACCTGACTTCACCACGATTTCTACAAAATATATCATAATAATGATTTAAATTAAGAATATCTATTAGAGGTTATACTTTGAGGGATCTTGTGCAGTCATATGACCTCTTGGTCATACAACCTTCCTAGCTCATCCACCATAGAGGTCTCTCAGATCAAAGGAAAATGGGTGACCTTCCTCAGTCGATCCATGATGAGTTATAATACATATTTCCCCTAGGGAAAATTTGTTACACCTATAAAAAATTCCAAGTTAACATCATCCCATTTACACTCTAGAATCAGAAGATACTGTAGGGGACTAGTGGGCTACTAATGCTCAGCCTTCAACTACTAGCAGGTGGAGTACCATGAAATGAAACCATCTATGTCATTATTCTAGTTTTTTCACCAATACTAAAGATGGAGATAATGATAAAAAAAATCAATCTAGGTAATTCCACCCTTCTAGAAATGTTATACTCCCATATCCACTCCTCTTTCATGTTAGTTAGGACCAATAGATACTCGTGAACATGGATAATTGTGTCCTTATGGATACTCTACGGTGGTGGTAGATCTCCACCATAAAATCTATACATGAGGGATAGGAAATATGGATCTGAATGATTCCTTCTCTTTATATTATGTGTAATAAAAGGAACTATACATAAATATGTTAGAAGTTATCGATACCGGTCCTCCTTGACATCTAGATGAATTTCAAAAAAAGTTCTATTAGTTTATTCTCACTAAAAAACTATTGGACAACCTATGGCTATGAATTTTAGCTCAGTGCATTGGAAACTATATTTCCCTTCCCTGGTGTATAGGATGACTCAATTTAAAAAAGACTAGTATTACTTGAACCAACATCATTTACAAATTTTGAGGTCCCACTGAGTAAAGTTGTACCTCAAAATTTTATGGTCCATATAGACCATATAGTGACCCCAACCCAAGTATCCTGAAGCTAATGTCTACTTTATTACATTTTCATAAGATATAAGGAATCACAACGCAAAGGAAAAAATAGTATAGTAGTCTTAGTAAACTGGATATATACATGATTTCCATAGTAAATTTTAAAACACAAATAATAACATAATATTTTTCAAGAATAACATTATTCCCTCTAGAATATCCTTGTACATGAATCATAGTACACTTAATGGAATCCTGGGGAAAGGAAACAAAATATGGGTGAGATAAAATGATCAGTAAAGATTAAGTATAGTGTAATAAATCATGAATCAATAAAGAATAATCAATATAGAGAGGTAAATAACTAAATGCACATTCTATTTAAACAACTAAACAATCATAATAGGATAAGGAATAATCAATATGGTGAGGTAATTAACATAAAAAACATTCCATTTAAATAATAAATCAATAATAAAATGAATAAATAGATAACATAATTGTGGGAATCTCAAGGATAATAATAATTGAATTTTAAATTAAGTAATAACTTAATTAATAAATGTCATGATCTTAGGTATCATGAAAACCTCTACCATCAAGATTTATCCTCAAGATAGTTTAAAATTGATGGATAAAAACCCATTTAACTAAGTCTATCCAATTTAATTGTCTCATGAGACCAGTTGATGCATCAAGGGGCTATCTATAACTGGGACTCACCCATGTCTACATGTCCAATTCATTCCTCATATATCAAATAATTGATTTAATTCCTGAAAAATGTGCCATATCATCAAATATCCACATTGAGTAAAGAATATAGATTTATTAATATTTATCTAGATAAGAAAATATATTTCAATGTAGAACATTATATTTATAAATGATATATGGTTTAAGCAATAAAAATATCCACAATAAATAATGTGGATATTTTGGAGAAATTTATTGTCCACAGAAAAGTTAATAATTCAACAAAATGGTTAATAAATTCAAAAATGAATCAAGGAAGTGAATGCCAATACTTTCATTGGTAAAAATTATCATAAACCATATATAGTAAGAATAAGTATGGTATTAATAAAACATATACCCATTGGATAAATAATAATTTTTTTTTTCTATTCATTAATAAAAGTACCATAAAAATATCATTAAAAACATTCCTGAGTAAAATATCCTTTTCATTTTAAAAATAAAATTTTAAAAATAAAAGGTCAAAAAACATTTTTAAAATTATTTTATTTGAAAATAAACTTTTAAACTTATAAAAAAATCATTAAAACAATTGATTGGTCATGGTGGGTGGATATTTTGTTCATTCCATGCACATTAAAACAAATATTCCTATCACTTTTTTGAAAAAATCCAAATGGGAATTATTTTAAAAATGACATGAATATTAATTTTAAAAAAATTGTAAAAAGTTAAAATGGGTAAATATATATTTAACAATTAATTTTTAAAAGGATTAAAAAAATTAAACAAAATGAAAATCGTGTTTTGGTAGAAAATGGATTTTCGACCGAAGAGAGAAATGAAGTAGAATTTTATTAAAAACATTTTATAGAACATTTTAAGTAAAAAATTGTTGGAAAAAGAAATTTTACTTGAAAATATTATGAATAAATATATTATAATAAAATTAAGTTGTTTTATTAGGAAATGGTCAAACAATTCCCATCAACATAAATTCAAGAATATAAAATCTCAATTAGAATGAGACTGTGAAATAAACCCTTAAAATGACCATAATGTTGAAGTGAGAATTAATAAATGAATAGATTGTTTGTATCAAACATAAATACATATAAAATTTTTTTAAATGAAAAATAAATTAGTAGAAATTCATTTCACACATAAGTTTAGAATATCAAAGACGAAAAAGATGTAATATAACCCAATGAAAAGAAATTCAGTTATGAAGTTCTATACCATTTGGTAACTCTTAAATAAAATCCCCTTAGAAGAAATAATTAAAATTGAAAAATAAAATACCATTAAAAGTTAAAAAAATCATGAAATTAAATTTCAAAGCGTTATTATATACACCATATAAAATAAATTTGGTTTATAACATTACAAATGCCTCAATGAATGGAAATTGAGATAAAGTACTTTACAAAGGTCATATCATTGAAGTGGGGATCAATAAATGAATTGATTATGGGTATCAAATGTAAATAAACATAAAAAAGTGTAAAAAAATATAAAATAGTGAAACTTCATTACACACATAACATTATCATGACATAACCAATGAAGTAGAAGTTCAACCCAATGAATGGAAATTGAGTTAATAAATCCCTTACCTCACACTTCCTTTTGGTTGAACATAAAATAACCTCATATATAGTGGTTTTAAATAGTTATTAACCTTTAACAGAACCATATTAATTTTTATAATATCACATATGATCCTTCTATAACTTATTATCATCCTTTCATTTATAATATTTCATTATTTTCATTGTTTCTGGTGTCAATTGTCTTGTTTTTTTCTGGCATGTTTTGTTATGAAAGATCTGATTATTTCACATATTATATAGTTACATAATATAAATAATAATAATAATGAAATAATTATCATATTAATACATAAATTATACATTTAATACCAATCATGAATGATGGTTTTTATAAATGAATTATGTTATGATCATATAGACAGTACGTTGTACGTATGCATGAGAAATGTTTTTTTCAATGATCATTATGGAATAAAGGTAAGTAATATTTTAAATTTAAATAATAATAATAAATTCATATATTAAATACTATTTATTTAAATATACTTATATATATAATCCATGGGTGTGGTGATGAAAAGAGAGTCACATCGCTTTGTGAACGAGACAATTCACATGTACATGAATAATGTTATCATTTTTCAGTGCAAGAAATAAAATGATATATTATATTTGAATAAAAATAAATATTTCATGAATATAATAATTATTTAATTTATATAATATATAATAATTAAATTTATCTTTATCACCTTCCATGTAATTCTTTTGTTAAAGACGAATCACATCACTTCACAAGGCGGTAGTCTGCTGTATATACGAGAAACAATATCATATACCCTATGGAATTAGAAGTAAAATATATATATATATGATTTAATGAATACATAGGTATAATTATTTTATAAATATCATATATATAATTTATTTCAATCATCATATCCAACAATGATATGTGGTAATAGAAAAATGAATGACATCAGTTCTCGAGCCTATAGTTTGTCGTATACATGAATGATGATATTATAACCCATTTGATGGAAGTGTAGATTATTTTAGGACACTAAATTACCATAATAACATATAATTTTATGTGATATAATTATTTTATTATATATTCATGGTTTAATAATAATTAAATGAGGTGGAGTAAGAAATAAAATAAAAACGTTTATTCAAGAACATTACATCTTTTTCAGTTAACATCTTTAGGTTTGCACCAATTCCTTCTAAGGTTGGATTTTATCCCAAAATAAGGATTCTAGGATTAGATTAGGAAAGTTTGGAAGTAATTTAGGAAAGTATTTTCTAATCCATTTTTTTAATTTGTGAAGAAAAGATGAGATGAGGTATACTTTTACAAGTGACGTGAGTGGCAGACTTGTAATTTTTGAAAATAAAAAGTTTTAACTGCATTTTCCACATTAAAAAAGGGTATAAAATTGAGTAATATAGTTTATTATACATTATAAGATCTAAATTAAGCCATAATGTAATGACCTAACCCTAGTTTCCCAGAGTCGGTGAATTATTTTATTACATTGGTATGATCACAAGAAATATAATCATGAAGGACTGATTAGTTTAGTATCCTTTAAAAAACTAGATACAAACATAACTTTTACATTACATATTGAAATGAAAAAAAACCTATTTTCTCCTTTTAAAACCCTCATATCCCTTATATTATCCCTTTAGGTTAGTTATAACATACGTTTTCACATCTTGGGGAAAATTGAATCATAAGAAAGGGGTGAGCTCAGATGCTTAGTAAGGATAAATAATATGGAGGAAGCTATTATAAATAAGAATAAACTGTTAAGGCATGGTATAAAACTAAAAAAATCATTTTAAACATAATATTCAGTACAATATAGAAATAAGAAATCAAATAATCCCATTTAAATATTCATATGGATATTATACTAGTTGAATAATCACATGTAATATCAATAACTAATTTCATAATGAGGGAATGCATAATGCCAAACATCACAACCATACTTTCAAGGCCTCATACCAAGACCATACATAAATGGGTAAAACCCAAAACTAGTTAGTCTCATGAGACCTACCAATGCATCGAGGGGATATAGTGGGCCTCTCCTGTAACTTATTAAATCTAATCCATTCCTCATATGAAATGGGTGAAACATAACATAAACATTCATATTAAAAATAGCGTATGAAATGTCAATACTTTAACCATAAAAAACAATGGTATAAAAATAGAATATCCATAGTCAAACATATCATAAAACCTTCAATAAAATATAGAAGATTATATGATAATAAATAAACCTCAATCAAGCATAAAATCCAACAAAGGATGTTGACATAGATGAAAATAATCTAATAAAATCATTAAAACTCTTTGAGAGAGATATCCCATTTTTTTACTTTGAAATCATTTAAATTTTGAAAAAATATAAAACAAAAAATTTCTTTTGAAAATAAACTTGTAATCTAGTAAGGTAAGATTTAAAATGATAAGGCTTCATAACGATGGAAAATAGTCACCCACGCTATGTAGGGTAAAAAAAATCATTCCTTAATTTGTTAAAAAGGTCATAAAGTACCTCATTTGGAAAATGATAGAAATATTCATTTTAAAGCATTTTATAAAAATTAAAACATAGGTAAAAATTCCATAAAAAAATTATTGATAATAATTTGAAATAAATTTTAAGAATCATGGACATGGATGATAAAGAAGTCCCAGAAGATACTTACGTATAAATAACCTCAGATAATAATGAGGTTGTGAAATTAACCCTTAACTTTTACTTTCCTTTAGTCAAGGGTGATTCAAAATTCTATATAATAGTTAAAGAATGTTAGTAAATTATAACAGAACCATATAAATATTTAGGATATCATATATGATCCTCTAATATTGTTTTGTTAATAATATTTCAGTATTACCATTGTTTTGGGTGTTAACTGCTTCATTTTCCAATGCATGTTTTATTGTGTTAGTCATGTTTGTTATGTATAGGATATATTTTATTCATATCCAAAATGATATAAAGTTCATAATAATTATTTTTACTTATCATATAAATTTTATAATCATTCTGGAATGGTTAAATTGGAGAACGAATCTCACCGCATCGTGGAGATGGTAGGCCATACGTACACATGAGCAACAATATCATTACCTTTATGGTTAAATTTATGGAATTGGATGGTATATTAATTATAAAGAGTAATTATAATGTTATATTCATTATTTATATCCATTATAATCATCATTATTCCCATCCAAATAAAGTATTTTTGAATAAAAAATTACATCATAACATGGAGACGGTAAGACGTACGTACACACACATGGTGATTTTGTTATTTGTATGATGGAAAAAAGGAGGAATAAAGTTATACCATAATAATGATATCATATAATAATATAGACGATAATGGATTTATTACTTTATTTGGAAACAAAATAGGTGTAGGAAGTATAAGAAGAACAAAAATTGAATGGAATTAGAAAAACAAAAACCTATTCTTTGAGCGTCTCCTTTTGATTTACACAAAAGGAATCCTTGGGATGGATATCTGCCCAAAGCATAGCCTCTAGGATTAATTGAGGGAACTTGGGAGTAGAAATGTGTAGGGTTTTCCAAATCCAAATGGCTTTAGAGGTTTTAATAAAAGATAAAGAGAGGTTATCTTTTATAAGAGAGGAGAGATAGACTTTTGGAAACTCCAAAACTATTAAATTATTATAAATTTATTTTCATTTTCAAATAGATAAAAAGTGATTTATTTAGAGTATAAGATTAGTGTGGGTATAAATCATCTCCACAAATGATTTTTAGATGATTCTAGGTCACAAAATTAACCTTATCTTTTTTATTTAACCCTTAGTTAAGAAGTTTAACTCTTACCATGTTTACTTGTCTTTTTATAATACAGGGTTAATATAGTAACTATAAAATGCCAAACAAACCCCAATTGGATAATTTATGACATATTTAACATTATCATAGATATTTGGTTGAACCTGATATTTTTATGAATTTTATAACATTTAATAAAATATTATTTATTTTAAAGTATCATTTATGTCAATTTTGATACTATTCAATATTTTCATTTTTTTAAAATATCAATCAATCATGATAACTCCAAAAAAATACTTCCAATATGAAACTAAAATATATATGTTATCTATAAATTTTTTAGATGTCAATAATTAAGTAAAATTATATTTATGTTGATATTTTTAATATCATTTAATTAATTATTCCTTTAATAATTCAATTACTGCATCATTATTGTGTCACAATTTAATTTAGTTATTTATTTCCTAAAATTATAAATAAATTACCATTATGTAGAAAAACATTTTATATTTCTTAATAATATTTATATTCAACCATATCACTTATATAACATCATATTAAAAATGATATAATTAATAAAATTTGAATATTATATTTTTAACTCTTCTTTAAATAAAACATAACAAATGTAATAATCTAAAAAAAAGTGGCTTAAAAAGTAAAATATTTTTAAATAATTTTGATTTTGGTCAAAAAAAAATTTTCCAGTTAAATTAGGATAAGTGTTAGGTTAATATTATATTATTAGATTATTATTTTTACCTTTAATTACCATATTTACCTTTTACCATGGTAAAATAAAATCCAAAAGTTATTATTAACAAAAAATTATTCTGATCATATTAGACCACATTTTTCATAATGATTAAAACCATTTATGACCAGTTTTAGAAATTTAATTCACAAAAGTGGTAAAATCATGTTTAATGCAAATCCCATAGATGTGGCTAGGAGGCGGCTAAAAGAGACGTTCAAAAGTTTAATAAATTCTTTATATCTAATTTTATTATAAAAATGATTCAAATGAACTATATTGGATTAATATATGTTTTATTTATCTGTTTTTACCTTAAAATAAATTTATAGTAAAATAATTATTTAAATGAAAAAGTTGGTTTTTAATAACAATGGGGTATTTTTAACTATTTGTCAAAAATTTAAACTTTTCAGAAAATACAAAAAATTCCCCCTCAAATAATTTCAAAGTTATGAATTCAAAAATTAAGTCTATTATTTAAAATAAAATTTATAAATTTTAAAAATTGGTTAATACTATTCATAACCTCTTTTTTAAACGGCTAGTTTGAAAGGTCATGGTATGCCCGAACTCGGTGTTGCACGGTAAGGCCCATTGTTATATACCAGGTTACCCCAAGTCAAGCCCAGAACACATTGTAAGAGTTGTTACTTATAGGTACATATATTACAAAACCACATCCACTTGTAGTATCCCAAAAGGAATTTATTTTCTAGGTATAACCACATAATCACTACATTACCAAAATATTAGGACATTCTTATATACTTATCCCCAAAGTCTATCTTAGGATAGTATCCACTAATTAATTTTTTTTTTCTAAATATTGTTTTCTAGGTTTGTACCAAAATTCCTCTAATACCAAATGTAACACCCCAAACCTAATTTCCCAAAGTTGGTTCATTATTTTATTACATTTTCATGATCATAAGAAAAAAATCCTGAAGGACTGATCAGTTTAGTATACTTTGAAAAACTAGATACAAACATAAGTTTTAAATTACATCTTGAAATGAAAAACAACATTGTGTTTCCTTTGAAAACACTCACATTCCTTATATTATCCCTACAGTTTAGTCATAATATACTTCTTAAAATATTGAGGAAAATTGAATCATAATAAATGGGTGAACTCATATGCTACATAAGGATAAACAATATAGCAGAAGCTATCAAAAATAAGCATAAAATTTTAACGAAGGGTATAAAACTAAAACACAATCCCTTTAAACATAATATTAAGCATAATATGGCAAGAATAAATCAAATAATTCCATTTAAATATTCACTTGGATATTATACTAGTAAAATAATCACATAAAATATTAATAACTAATCTCATAATGAGAGAATGCATAATGCTGAACATCATAACCATACTATCAATGCCTCATGCCAAGACCGTACATAAACGATTAAAAACCCAAAATAGTTTGTCTCATGAGACCTACTGATGCATCGAGGGGATATAGAGGGCCCAACCTATCACTTATTAAGTCCAATGCATTCTTTATATGAAAATGGTGAAATATAACATAAAAATCTTATTAAAACTAGAATATGAAATGTTAATACTTTAACCATAAAAAATGAATGGTAAAAAATAGAACATCCATAGTCAAACATATCATAAAACCATCAATACAATACATAAGATTATATAATAATAAATCATCCTCAACCAAGCTTAAAATCCAACAAAATATGTTGACATAAATAAAAATAATCTAATAAAATCATTAAAACTCTTTGAGAGAGTTATCCATTTTTTACTTTGAAATCATTTAAATGCGACAAAAATATAAAAGAAAAAAATTCATTTGAAAATAAACTTGTGAGGGAAGCTTCAAAATGTTAAGGTTTCATAATAGCAGAAAATAGATTCTCTCACCGTATTTGTTAAAAAACATTCATTCCTTAATTTTTCGAAAAGGTCATAAAGTAACTCATTTGGAAAATGATGGAAAGATTCCTTTCAAAACATTTTATAAAAATTTAAACATAGGTAAAAATTTCTTTAAACAATTATCGATAATATTTTGAAATACATTTTAAGAATCATGGACATGGATGATAAAGATGTCCCAATAGATACTTACATATAAACAACCTCAAATAATAATGATTTTGTGAAATTAACCTTCTTTGTACTTTACTTTAGTCATGGGTGTGTTAAACGCTTGTATAATTGTTAAAGTATGTTAATAAATTATAATATAAGCATATTCATATTTAACATATCATATATTATCCTCTTATATTGTTTTGTTAATAATATTTTAGTATTACCATTGTTTCTAGTGTTAACTGCTTTATTTTCCTATGCATGTTTTATTGTGTAAGTCATGTTTGTTATGCATAAGATGTATTTTATTCATATAAAAAATTATATAATTTTCCTAATAATTATTTTTTACTTATCATATAAATTTTATAATCATTATGGAATGGTTAACACAGAGAATGAATCTCACTGCACCATGGAGATGGTAGGTTATACGTGCGCACGAGCGACAATATCATTCCCTTGATTGATAAATGGTATAGGATTGGATGGAATATTAATTATTAATATTAATTATAATGTTATATTAATGATTTTTATCCATTATACTCATTATTATACCCATCCAAATAAAGTGGCGTTGAATAACAAATTACACCACGGTGTGGAGACGATAAGCCGTACGTACGCACACTTGGTGATATTGTTATTCATATGATGGATAAAAGGAGGAATATAGTTTTCCCATAATTATAATAAAATATAATAATTTATATAATAATGGATTTATTACTTTATTATGGAAGAAAAATAGGAGGAGGAAGTAGAAGAAGAAAATAAATTTAATGGAATTTGTAAAACAATAACCTCTTCTTTGATCGTCTCCTTTTGATTTGCACAAAAGGACTCCTTATGATGATTTTATGACCAAATTATGGAATCTAGGATTAAGTGAGATAAGTTTTAAGGAAAGGTGTTCAGGTTTTGTCTAAGCCAAATGTATTTTGTGGTTTTAATAAAAGAGAAGGATAGGTGCTCTTTTATAAGAGAGGGGAGGGGCACTTTTGGAAACTCCAAAAATATTAAATTATTATATATTGTTTTTTAGTTTAAATTGATAAAAAATAATTTATTTCAAGTTTAATATGAGTATGGGTCTATATAATCTCCACTAATTATTTTTATACAAGTTTATGTCACAAAATTATCCTTATCTTTTTTATTTAACCCTTAGTTAAACAGTTTAACTCTTACCGTGTTTACTTGTCTTTTTATAATAAAATGTTAATATAGTTACTATAAAATGCCAGAAAAATCCCAATTGGATCATTTATGAAATATTTAACATTATAATAGTAATTTTTTTGAACCGTATATTTCTATTAATTTTATAGCATTTAATAAAATATTATTGATTTTAAAGTATCATTTATGTCAATTTTGATACTATTGAATATTTTTATTTTTTTAAAATATCAATCCATCCTGATAACTTCAAACCAATACATCTAATATGTGAATAACATATATATTTTTTCAATAAATGTTTTTTATGTTATTAATTAAGTAAAATTATATTTATTTTAATATTTTTAATATCATTTAATTTATTCTTCCTTTAATAATTCAATTATAGTATCATTATTGTGTCACCATTTAATTGAATTGGTGATTTCCTAAAATTATAAATAAATTTCCATTATGTATATAAAAATTTTATATTTCTAAATACTATTTATAGTCATCCACATCACTTATATAACATCATTTTAAAAATTATATAGTTATTAAAATTTGAATATTACATTTTTAACTCTTTTTTAAATTAAATATAATAAATGTCATAATCTAACACAAGTGGCTTAAAAAGTATCATATTTTTTTAAATAATGTTGATTTTGTTCGAAAAAGACTTATTCAATGAAAATATTATAAGTGTAAGGGTAATATAATATTGTTATAATATTATTTTTACCTTTAATTAACTTATTTACCTTTAACCGTGGTAAAATAAAATCCAAAAGTCATTATTCACCAAAAATTGTTTTGATCATATTAGACCACATTTTTCATAATTATTACAACCATTTATGTCAATTTTTCTAAATTTAATTCACAAAATTGGTAAAATTATCTTTAATGAAAATGAAGTCTATATTTAAAATTAAAATTTATAAATTTCATAATTTGGTTAATACTATTCATAACCACTTTTTAAACAGCTAGTTTGATAGGTCATGGTGTGCTCGAACTTGGCATTGCGTGCAATATAAGCTATTGAATTATTTAAAAATAAGAATACTGTGGATGATTGGGGTGTTACATTATTCCCTCCTTAAAATAATTTTATCCATGAAATTTCTAGAACATCACTTCATAAAAATATTCATGTGGTTCTTCATTATAAGTTCTTTAGTTTCCCACATTGCCTCTTCCATTTTATGGTTTCTCCAAAAAACTTTTACCAGATGAGTTTTTTGATTTCTCAACACTTGTTCTATAGTATCAAGAATCTTGATAGGATCTTCAAAATAATACAAATTAGATTATAGTTCTATTTCTTTATAGTTTAGTACATCTGTTGGTTCTGGCATGTATTTCCTCAATAGTTATATGTGGAACAGATCATGAACTTTGGAGAGACTTGGTGGCATTGTCAAATGGTAAGCTACAACTCCAATTTATTCTAGAATATTGAAAAGTACGATGTACCTGGGATTTAATTCACCCTTCTCACAAAATATTATAACAACCTTCCATTGAGATACCTTTAAGAAAATGTGATCTCCTACTTGAAATTTCAATTCCTTCCTTCAGTTATAAACTTATCTATTTTTCCTAATTTGATCTGTTTTGATATGGGTTTGAATAATCATCATTTTTTCCATTTTTTCCTCAACAAGTTCCGGGACTACGAGTTTTCTTTCACCAACATCATCCCAACAAGTTGGTGTATTCCATCTCTTTCCATATAAAGCTTCATATAGTTCTATCTGAATACTTGAATAAAATATATTATTATTGGAAAATTCTACTAGAGGTAAATATTGATCCTGTATACCTTGAAAGTTAAGTGAACACGATATCAACATGTCTTCTAAAGTTTGAATAGTCTTTTCTAATTTTCCATCAGTTTGATGGTGGTGGGTAGTGCTCAAACGATGCTCAATACCTAGGGTCTTCTGAAGAATTTTCCAAAATCTTGATGTAAAATGAGGATCATGATCAGAAACAATCTATAGGGGTGTACCATGAAGTATTACAACTTCATTAATGTAAATTATTTCTAAACATTCATGCGGTAAATATTCTCTTATAGAAATCAAATGTGCTGATTTGATAACAAGATCAATAAAAACCCATATTTCATCATTTCTTCTCAGAGTCTTTGGTATCTCCATGAAAAAGTCCATAATAATATCCTCCCATTTCCACATAGGTATAGGAAGAGGTTACATGAATCCTCTAGGATGTTGTCTTCCAACCTTCACCTATAGACAAACCAAATATCTTAACACATAATCAACAATATCCCTGTTCATGTTTTCACACCAAAAATATTCTTTCAAATATCTATACATATTAGTGATACCAGGGTGTATAGAGAAATTAGAGCTATGAGCATAAAATAATAATTCCATTTTTAGCTCAGGTATAGCGGGAACATAAAGCCTCTTCCCAAATTTCAAAATATCATCTTCAAATATGAAGTCAATCAGTCTCCCATCATTCAAAGCTTTAATTTTATTTTGAAACTCATCATCATCAGAATGAGAAATTTTTATCCTTTATAGTAAATATGGTTTTGTAACCATTTGGAAAAGTAGTGATGTTTTAACTTCCATGATAATTTACATATCCATATTTACTAGATCCATGAACATAGGATCCTTTTCAACTCTAATTATATTCATAACTCTATGGTCCTTCCTACTTAAAGAATTTTCCACCTTATTTTCCTTCCATGGGTGGTAGTGTATTGTGAAATCATAATCATTGAGTAGCTCAGGCCATTTCCATTATCTCATGTTGAGTTCTTTCTGTGATAAAATGTATTTCAAACTCTTGTGATTGGTTTATATCTAACATCATTCACCATAAAGATAGTGTCTCCATATCTTTAGAGAAAATATTACTGCTGCTAACTCAAGATTATGAGTTGGTTAGTTTTGTTCATGAATTTTTAACTACCTGGATTCATATGTAATAACCTTATCATTTTTCATAATAAAACAACTAAGTACATTCCTTGATGCATAACTAGAAATCACAAACCCATCATTCCTAGATGGTAAATTCAAGATAGGAGAATTTACTAATCTTCTATTCAATTCTTAAAATCATTTTTCACATTCATTTTTCCAAATGAATTTAACCCCTTTACATGTGAGTTTGGTTGATGGATTTTCGAATCAGGAAATATTCTAGGTGAAATGCCGATAGTAACCTACTAAACTAATAAAATTGCATACCTCAGTTATGATCATCGATTCTAGATATTATTGGATTGCCTTTTTTTCAGGATCAATAGATATTCTATCATTGGAGATAGTATGTCCATGAAAAGAAATTTCATGAAGCCCAAATTTACACTTGCTAAACTTCCCATATAGTTTATTTCTTTTAAGTGTCTTTAGAATAATACACAAGTGGTTCTCAGGGTCTTAATATCTTTTGGAGATACAAAGATGTCATCAATAAATATTATGAAAAAATCAGCATGATATTCCTTGAACACTTTGTTCATTAGATCCATGAAAACAAATGGTTCACTAGTTTGTTCGAATTGTATTACTATAAAATTGTAATGCCCATACCTGGTCTAAAAATTTTTCTTTGGAATATCTTCCTTATTTACACACAATTGATGATATCCACAATCAAGTGGAATCTCTGAAAAATATTGAGCTCCATGAAGTTGACCAAACAAATAATCAATGCAAGGAAGATGATACATGTTCTCTATTGTAATAACATTGATTTCTATATAGTCAATGCATAGTCTCATTGATCCATCTTTCTTATTAACAAAAATAATAGGAGATCACCATAGAGAAATACTAGGGTATATAAATCTCTTATTACTCAACTCATCAAGTGGTTTTTTAGCTCTATTAATTCCACAATGACCATTATATAGGGAGTTTTTGATATTGGACTTGAATTAGGGATTAAATAAATATAAAACTCAACCTACCCCTCTAGAGGATGTTTAGGTAAATCCTATAGAAATACATCAATTTATTCTTTTATAATAGGAAAATCCTAAATTTTAAGATTAGTAGGTTTTATCTTCTCTTCTTCCCTTATAATTGAATTTAGAAGAGCTACATGAGGTGGATAAAGATAAGAATCAGATAATGAAGTTTCTAATCTAAAGATAATAGATTCTACATTTTCCTCACAAATCAAAACTTCCTTCATCTTGCAATAATTTTTTGCATCATATTTTGATATATATTCCATACCGAGTATTATATCAATGTAGACCATAGGTACGATGATAAATTCAGAAGATACAACACATTTATATGCCATAATGGGAACTATATGACACATATTTTTTGGAATGAGACTTCCCTTAGGGGTTTTGACTAAAAAATCCATTGTTAATGTGAATTAGAAATATCTAATTTTTAAAGAAAACTAGTAAGATATAAATTAATGTGAGGATCTAGAATCAAATAAATATTTGGCTAAATTTTAGGAAATGATTAAAGTATATGCCATAACATCATTAGATACTTCAACCTCAGCAGTTGTGATCGAAAAATCATGGCCTTTATCCCTTGGTCTTTTCTAGGAAAAGTTTCTTTGATTCTTTGGACAATAATTTGTATAATTTCCCAACTCTTTACAATTATAGCATTGAAAATTGGTAGCTTCTTTATTTCCCTTGAAATTGCGAGCTTGGGGGCCATTTTATCTACACTTTCAACAAACTCCCATCCCATTTAGGAAAGTACCGAGGTGTTTCTTCCCACAATTACTACTGGGTTGAAATTAAACTTTTCCCTTCTTACCATTATTTCCTTTTCCATAGTGTTCATCATTCCTATTCTTCTATTTATTTAATTTAATTTTATAAGACTTAGAGTATTCCTTTCCTATCTTGATAGCAAATGAGACTATATCTTCGTATGTTGATAAATATTGTGAGACCAATTCCCATCAGAGGAATGGTTTTAATCCATAAAAGAATCAATAAATATTAATTATTAGGTTATATATATATTAAGTAGCATGAATTGCTATCCTTGTGAAGTTATATTCATACATTGCAACATTATCATCCTCCTTTTGCCTCAGACTCAGAAATTTCCTCTCCATATCTACTCATAGATCACGAGGAATGTATTTTTCTAGGAAGAGTTCATTAAATTCCCTCCAATCTATATTTTATACCTCTTCATCCTCCTTAATATTTTTAATTAATTACCACCAATGATCTACATCTCTTGAAAGATGATAGTCTTTTATAAATTTTTTTCCCTTTCGTTACTCCTCAAAGAAAGAAATATTTTCTCTAATGATCTTATCCATTCCCCATATACCAATTGATTTTTTGTCCCATTGAATTTTGGAGGCTATTTTCTCATGAAAGTGTCTAACATTGATACTATTTTTTATGGATCAAGTTACTCCATATGGGTAAGGTTATTATTCATAACCTGGGTCTGTTGACCCAGTATGGTTATAAGTTGTTCGGCACTCGTTGTATCACCAGCTCCAAAATCATTGTCTTCCATAGGAGGGAAATATCTACATGGATTATTTGTGTTGATATGGTTTCCATTACTTCCACTAGGTGATATTTATAAACAACTTCATTCACTATATTAGGTTATGAATCATAATGAATAATTCCCAACTAGTAAAATACTTAACATAAATTCAAAAAATTATGCATATATAATCCATAATCATAAAAATAGTTTCTTTGGGTATATATTTAATCATAAATCCTTCATAATGAGTTGTAAATAAAATGTGAATTATCCTAATCACATCCCCCTAGAGTTTTGAACTAGGTGCGTAGTAAGGCCCATTGTCGTGTACCAGGTTACCCCAAGTCAAGTCAGGAACACCTTATCCGAGTTATTACTCCTAGGTACATTTGTTCCAGAACCACATCCACTTTTAGTATCCAAATAAAGATTTATTTTCTATGAATAAAAACATAATCTTTAAATTACCAAATTGTTAAGATGTTATTGTATACTTATCCCCAAAGTCTATCTTAGAGTAGTGTCCCTTAATTTAATAATTTTCTAAATCTAGTTTCCAAGGATTGTACTAAACTTCATCTGATACCAACTATAACACACAAACCCCAATTTCCCAGAGTCAATGCATTATTTTATTACATTGGCATGATTAAAAGAAATAAAATCCCAAAGGACCTATCAGTTTAGTAGGCATGGAAAAACTAGATACAAACATAAGTTTTAAATTATATATTGAAATAAAAAACAACATAGTGTCTCCTTTAAAAACATTCATATCCCTTAGATTATCGGTGTAGGTTAGTAATAATATACTTCTTCACATACTAGGGAAAAATGAAACATAAGAAATAGGTGAGCTCAGATTCCCAGCAAGGATAAATAATATAAAGGAAGTTATCATAAATTAGCATAAAATTTTAAGGAATGGTATAAAACTGAAACACAAGCCTTTTAAACATAATCTTCCGCATAATATGGAAATAATAAAACAAATAATTCCATCTAAACATTCACATTTATTTTTTACTTGTCAAAAAATAACAAGAAATATCAATAACTAAAATCATTATGAGGGAATGCATAATATCAAACATCATAACCATACTGTCAAGGCCTCATTCCAAGACCATACAAAAATGGGTAAAAAACCAAACTAGTTGTCTTATGAGACCCACTGATGCATCGATGAGCTAAAGAGGGCCCCAACTGACACTTAATAAGTCCAATTCATTCCTCATATGAAAAGTGTGAAACATAACATAAACATTTGTATTAAAACTAGCATATGAAATGTTAATACTTTAACCATAAACCATGAATGGTATAAAAATAGCACATCCATATTTAAAAAAATAAAAAAAACCTTCAATTAAATATGGAAGATTGTATCATAATAAATCAACCTCAATCAAGCTTAAAATCCAACGATTTTTGTTGACATAGATGAAAATAATCTAATAAAATCATTAAACTCATTAAGAGAAATGCCCATTTTTTATATTGAAATCATTTAAAAGTTGAAAAAATATAAAATAAAAAATTTATTTTGAAGATAAACTTGTAATATTGTAAGGTAAGCTTAAAAAATTTAAGGTTTCATGATAGTGGAAAATAGTCGCTCTCACCAAATATGTTAAAAAACATTCTTTCCTTAATTTTTTGAAAAGGTTATGAAGTACCTCATTTGGAAAATGAAAAAAAGATTCCTTTAAAAACATTTCATAAAAATTAAAACATGGGTAAAAATTACTTTAAACAATTATCAATAATATTTTGAAATACATTTTAAAAATCATTGACATGGATGATAAATATGTTCCAGTAGATACTTACTTATAAACAACCTCAGATAATAATGAGGTTGTGAAATTAACCCTTACCTTGTACATTACTTTAGTTGGGGGTGAGTTAACCTCATGTATAATGATTAAAGTATTTTATTAAATTATACCAGATTCATATCCATATATATGATATCATATATGAACCTCTTACATCATTTTGTTAATAATATTTTAGCATTACCATTGTTTCGGGTGTTAACTGCTTTGCTTTATTATGCATGTTTTGTTATGTAAGTCATGTTTGTTATGAATAGGATGTATTTTATTCATATATAGAATGATATAAGTTAATAATCATTATTTTTACTTATCATATAAATTTTATAATCATTCTTAAATGATTAATGTGGAGAATGAATCTCACCACATCGTGGAGACGGTAGGTCGTACGTACACACGAGTGACAGTATAAATCTCTTGATGGTTAAATGGTATGGAATTGGATTATATATTAATTATACAGAATAATTAAAATCTTGTATTAATTATTTATATTAATTATACTCAACATTATTACCATCCAAATAATGTAGTGTTGAATAAAAAATTACACCATGACGTGGTGATGGTAATTCCTACACACGTACATAGAGAGATATTGTTATTCATAGGATGGATAAAAGGAGAAATATGGTTGTCCCATAATAATAATAAAATATCATCATGTATATGATACTTTATTTATTACTTTAGTATGGAAATAACATATGAGGATGAAGTAGAATAAGAAAATAAATTGAATGGAATTCGTAAAACAATTACATATTCTTTTAGCATTTCCTTTTGATTTTCACAAAAGGACTCCTTAGGATGGATTTATGAGCAATTTATGGAATCTAAGATGAAGTGAGTGAATTTCATATGATAAGTGTGCATGGTATAGCCGAGATAAAGGGATTTAGAGGTGTGAATAAAAGAGAAGGACATGTGCACTTTTATAAGAGAGGGGAGGGGCACTTTTGGAAACTCAAAATCTGTTAAATTATTATAAATTGATTTTCAGTTTTAAATAGATCAAAAGTGAGTTATTTCTAGGATAATAAGAGGATGTGTATATATATTCTAAACCAATGATTTTTATACATGTTTAGGTTATAAAAATAACCTTATCTTTTGGATTTAACCCTTAGTTAAACAATTCAACTCTTACCAAGTTTACTTGTCTTTTTATAATATAGATAGTATATCGTTACTATAAAATTCCAAAAAGAACCCCAATTGGATCATTTATTTCATCCCTAACATTATAATAGTTATTTTTTTGAACTTGATATTTTTATAAATTTTATAACATTTAATAAAATATCATTTATTTTAATGTATCATTTATGTCAATTTTGATACTGTTCAATAATTTTATTTTTTAAAAAATATCAAACCATCAAGATAAATTAGAACCAATACTTAAAATATGTCACTAACATGTCTATGTAATATATAAATTTTTTTAATGTCATTAATTAAACCATATTATATTTAATTTAATATTTTTAATATCATTTAATTGATTCTTCCTTTAATAATTCAATTACTGCATCATTATTGTGTCACCATTTAATTTAATTTCATATTTCCTAAAATTATATATAAATGAACATTATGTGGATAAATATTTTATATTTATAAATACTATTTATAGTCCACAATATCACTTATATAACCTCATATTAAAAATTATATTGTTATTAAAATTTGAATATGAAATTTTTAACTCTTTTTAAAATAAAATATAATAAATGCCCTAATCTAAGATAAGTGGCTTAAAAAGTATTATATTTTCAAATTAAGGTTTATTTTGGTAAAAAAAACTTATCTAATTAAATTAGGAAAAGTTAGAAACCACACAACCCTTAACACATACCAGATCACAACTTGAAACATTCACAAAACAGACATTTACAGAACAACTGCAAACCAAACAGCCCACCATGAGACTACATATCATAATACCTATAATCATCGATGCATCCCACACAAGAGTCCCCTTCTTCCGTAACTGATTACCATTCAGAGGCCGATTTATGCTGCCTCAAAATATAATCACTTTGCTCAAAATTCCACATTTGGTCCAGTAAAGGTTGCATTGGGCAAGGTTTCTTGATCAAGCAGTTTTTTTAGGGGAAGAATCACACATTTATCCTACTTAAAGGAAGATTTGGTACTCATCGGCCGTGGAAGGTAAGAGTAGTCTTTTCTTGTTTGTCTTCTTGGTGTAACAGATTAAGTTCCTTCACACTCAGCCATCCTTTCGTTCTCATTATGTACAATGTCACTATAGGAAAGGTAGGCTGGACCACTCATGTTCTCTTTATTACCCACAGAAACATTCCTCCCTTTGTTATTTGAGGAATTATCATTGCAACTAGTAGCATTCCCCCTCCTTGGATCTATCATGTTACTATTAATCAAAGAAAGACACCCAACTGCATTAGCAGCCTCTTCCATAACCATAGACACTTCCTCACAGCCCAACCTTATATCATTGTGCCATTTCACACAGGCCCCATCAGAATCAACACCAATCACAACATTAGTATCCAAACCCTCTTCAAGCATGCCTTCCAAAATGCCTTCAAACCTGTTGACCAACGTGAGGAAGGGCCTGGCCGAAGGGTCTAAGCCTCTAGTACCCCCAGCACTGTTTGGACTGGCCACACCTGAGTTGGATCCCTTTCCCCCCACCCTTTTTTCCTTCACCATTTTATCCCCATCCATGTAATACTCCAGATGATCCTCCTTATAACCCGAACTAGACACCTTCTGAGAATTGGTATTAGAGAAGCCCTTCAAATCATGCCGCAACTTGATGAACACTTCAGCTATCGTTGGATTAACCTGAGTTATCATAGCACATGGAGTTTCAGAACCATGAACATCCTAGATCATCACCTTATGGGAACCATCCAGGAGTTCCTTCCCCATAGGGTTAGATGGATGTGGTCCCCCAACCTTGGACCTCGAAGCCTCTTTAACCAGACCTGGCATCACACCAACCTCCAGATCCTTACCTGGTGAAGCATCCCATTTCCTTGCATCAACCTGCTTCCCCCTACGACTTACCTCCAACAAATGAGCAGTGCCTCTCCTATGGAAAACCCCCAAAGGCTGAACCAAATTCTTTCAATATGGACATAATTCTGTCCAATTTTCATAAATCACATGTTGCTTACACCTATAATCCTCACCAATAGTAATCCATACATAATCAAAGGGAAAACAAGAAGCATCCATTTCAACACAGACCTGAGGGTTAACCGGATGACACATGGCCTTAGGATGACCATCAGAATAAAGATATCTTCCTATGAGGTATCCTATCATTCAGATTACCGAAGGGTTCTGAAAAGGTAAAGGGAGATTTGGAAAGCTTACCCAAACCACTGTAGAAAGAGAATCACGATTCATGTGCAAATCAAAGGACCACCGTAGGAGGAAGAAATGGAATACGTTGAAGCTACAAGGTACCCTTGACCATTCCTTTATGAGATCCACCTCCGATTCAAACCGAATCATGATATGGTGTTTGTTGAGCAAGCCAATAATCACTTTTTCTTGAAGGTCCCAAAAGTCGAAGACGAACCGGTCAAAAGCATTGACTGAAGGTCTCCTATGCTTAAAGAGAGCAAACAAAGTGTGATTCAAGAGAGATGAGGATTACAAAAACTCATAGGATGAGATCTAAAGATTAAGAAGGCCATCTAGAACATCCAGAACTTTCGGGCTTAACAAAACTTCTGGGAAAGGAGAAAGAAAGTCAGGGTTGGAAAAAGGTCGGAAGAACCTTACTCTCTCATGGAACAATGATTCCCCCTCCCCCACCAAGGGGGGAGGAGCCGCTGCTGGTGTCGTCATCACCCAAGAGAATAGTTCAACCCCGAAGGGCTAGGGTTCAACCCCGTAGTCTGTAGATGTGGCTAGAAGGCGGGTAAAAGCGACATTCAAAAGTACAATAATTTTTTATATTAAATTTTATTATAAAATGATTCTAATGAACTATATTGGATTAATATATGTATTATTTTTCTATTGTGTCATTAAAATTAATTTATAGTAAAATAGTAATTTAAATGAAAAAGCTAGTTTTTAACAACAATGCGGTATTTTTCACTATTCATCAAAATTGAAACTTTTCAGAAAAATTCCAAAAATTAAACCTATTATAATTTTGATGTTTAAAATTCAAAAATAAAGTATTTTTTAATAATAAAATTTATAAATTTCATAATTTGGTTAATACTATTCATAACCTCTTTTTAAACGGCTAGTTTGATAGGTCATGGTGTGCTCGAACATGGCATTGCGTGAAAGACAAGCTATTGAATTATTTAAAAAAAAGTGTATCATGGAATATTGGGGTGTTACATGTAAAATATATTTTATAAATATTTTAGGTAATTTTAGCATTTATCTTTTAGTTTAACCCCTAATAAATCCATTTAACTTCGGTAAATAATTTTTACTACTTTCACTATTAATTATGGCCAAAAATTAAGTTGAAATTATTAGATAATAAAAATTAGTATGATTATAAATGGGTAACAAATTTTAAAAAAATCCTTTAAAAAATAAGGAAAAATTTAATTTAAAATTAATTTCGCAGACGCAACGAGAAAGCAGGTTTTCAATGAGAAAATGTTCAAAATTTTACAAAGTTTTCATATCAAAATTATATATGAAAATTCTTATAATGAACTAGATTGGATTAATATATATATAATTAAACTAATATTACTTTAAAATTAATTCAAAATACAATTTATGTTTATAAATAATTTAAAAGAAAAGGCGGTTTTGAATAAAAATCCTGTATTTTTCACTATTCATTAAAAAAATGATATATTTCAGAAAAATACCAAAAATTCACCCCAATATTATTTTGATATAAATATTTCAATAATAAATTTAATTTCATCAAATTAATTTTTAAAAATGTCTAAAAATAAATTTTTAATTTTGAGTGAAAAGCACTACTAAACCATCCTTTAGGAAAAAATACATTTCTTTAGAGAAAAAGTTCTTTTTCTTTTAAACGATTCTTATATTATTTCTAATCAATATATATGCACATTTTTTATAATTTAGTTGGTAATATATTCATAAAATACAATTTAGAATCTATGTTAAAATGGTATACTATATTATCTTTCATTTCTACAGGAGGTTTCATGTTCTGCAAGTTATCAAAGAGATTAAATTTATTTGAAAAGAAATAGTTTGTGAGTCTTAAGTTTTATATTTTATTCTAATATTAGTTTTTTGTATCAAAATTATTATAAAACATAATTTTCTTCTTTTAAAATATTATAGTGTTACATTCTCCCCACCTTAAATAATTTTTTTTCTCCCAATTTAAAACTGATCTCAATAATGAAGGGTTTGAAATTTAAAAATACCATTATTGAAAACCCCACATCATAAAAGGGTAAATAAAACATCCTATTAATAAGAGAGAAAATGGAGTATTAATATCATATATAATAGTAAATAACTATGTTTCCAATTATAAGAACATATTTTGGAATTGAAAACATGTTCATGGAAGAAAAGCATAAATAATTATAGATAGTGATAGAGGTACAAGAAAGTAAATGATCAATCGAAAGTTAATGTAATGCCCCGTGATCTTGTGCTATCTAATGTGGAAAAATAATGTTAGTTACAAGACCTCAAATGCGCCTCCTTATATGTTATAGGTTTCCAACTTACATTGGGGGTGTAAGGAATATATCGGGGAGACTATACCCCCTAATACATAGGTACAACATAGCAGAATAATCAATAATAATAAATATCAGAGTGATGAAATAGCAGAAATGGTACACTATAAAACTTGAAAGGGAAGTGAGAACCAATAAATCAAATAATAATCAATGAAATTTAAGGATGGAATGTTTCTACTATCAAAATTAAAGTAATAAAAATAAAATAATAAGCTTACAAAATAAACTCAAAAGACCATGATCTCGAACCCCACGTCAGTACCATCTCCAAGCTCCAACCCATCCAATAAGTAATAATCAACAACAAGGTCCCTTACCCTTATCCGAACCTACATCCTTGTAATCTTCTTGGGTACCAAATGGAGGCCTGAATATGGTGTGAGCAAAACTTAGTATGTCGATAGCACCATGTATAAACAAAACTAGTCTTATAAAATGTTAATGAAATTAAGATATAAACTACTGTATTAATTAATAAACTTAACATAATAAAACAATCAATCGGTTTCAGCACCATTAGAGAATATCTCTGAGCATGTAGCATAACCATGCCAACCATAACTACAAACCATGGAATAATCTTATAACTGGGAAAAGACCAATGTATAATCATTTCAACATTTAGGATAAGACCTCTATATAAGCATTTCAACAAATGATCATAGACTCTATATATGAATTACATCATGAAACTGGTCCAACCTACTATATAATAATTTCAGCATCTGGGCATAGCCCTCTATACATGCATTACAACATGAAATTGGGACAAGCCTGCTATATAAGCATTATATCCTGGAATAGGGATAATCCATATAGAAAATAATTACATCATGAAACTGGGACAAGACTATTATATAATCATTATAGAATGAAATAGGTCCAATCTAACAATATAATCACAAAATCATGTATCACAACACAAGTCATAATAATAAGGACATCACAATATCATATCATAATCCTCAATGGTTAATTCTGAAAATTACCATTTTCTTTCAATTACACATTCATTTTTATATCAAATTATCACCATTAATTTCAATAAATAAATAATCCATTACCAAAGTGATTATATACAAATAATTCAATTGGATTCTCATTCCATGCTGACCAAACATTAATACATTATCCAAATTGTTATTATTCATGGGTTATCTCACCCAAAGAGTAGCCACATTCCAAGTTGCAACACCATTGGATCCAAAGGAATCCAAAAAATAATCCAATCACAAGATTTATCATTATCCATTATTAAACTAATTAATACACATGTTTTGTTAGTGAAATCACAATATTTCACATATTTAATAATTAAATATACCATAGGGTTAGGATTTATACCACCCATCTTTATCCAATAATCAAAAAACACTTCCAACAAGCAACACTAACAAGAATGATGGTTCAGAAGATCGCATAAATAAACCTCGATCACACACAATCAATATAAAGACCCAAAAAAACCATAGCTAAGATATCCCACTGCTACAATAGAGATTAATGTAAGAGAGGCAAACAAATATGCAAAATAACTCATTGGGGGATTGGTTGCTTGACCAGGACATCTGGAGGGGAAGAGTAGACTCCAAAATTGCTGATAAATTTCCTTAGAACTAAGAGGGGAAAGGATAAAAATTGATGGAATGAAATCATAAGCACATTTAGCATTAAAACATCCCATACTAAGAAATAAAAAACATGTAATTCAAAATTTACGAGTTCCACCAAAAAATGCATCACCTTAGGTTAAAATTACCTCACTCAAACATTACATGATGTGAAGCATTTTAATAGTGTGTATTAATTTCACATCATGAACCCATTTCAAATCATCTTCTTGGTTAACGTTAATGGTTGTGTCATATATATATATGTCATGTAAATGTACTATAATATGATTTAATCCCAACTTTCATATAAGAGCTCAAACCGCATCTGAATCCTTCTGAAATCATGAGAAACCCCGTAAATATGTTTTTAAATAGACTCCATTAATTCAAAAAAACATACTTCGCTAAACATTCGGTCATTATCCCCCAAAAAATCTTTTAATATTCTAATGAGAATCAACCAACATGATTTAAAGACAATAGAAAATTAAAAGGAAGAGGTTCTATAAAAAACTCAAAGAGGGAGGTACCTAAAAAAAGATAGTATCTTAAAACCTCCCCACAAAATAATGGCTCAACACTGAGATGCTCTAAGAATCACTGTGGGGTATCCATGAACAACTCTAGCCATAGTTCTTGCATATAAAATTCCCTCTACCAAGTATCCTCTTGAACATGCCCATTCTACCCATTCACTCAAACTATAGGTATAGTCTTTCCCCAAATATACTTCTAACTACAGTCCGCAATTCATATCAGACAGTCCTCAAAGTATGAATTTACAAAAAGATCAACATCCTCTATTTCTACCACATGAGAAGTGTCAGGATAATATCTCTTAAGCTAAAACATGTCATACATGTAACTATAGCACTAGGGAAGGGATAATCAATACACCATCCGACCACCCTTTTCCATTATCTCAAATAGTCTGACAAACTTGGGTGTTAGCTTTCCATGTTTCCCGATATAGCATTTCCCCAACCTAGGTGAAACTAGAAGAAAAATATGATGACCAACCACATACTCTAGAGGTCATCTTGGATGGTAAGTGTTAGATTTCTACCTGTTCTATGTGGTCACCACCTGCCTCATGATCAACTGAACCTAATATGATGTCTCCTACATGAGACTAGGATCAAAAAGCACTGAATCACTTACCTATAACCAAAAAATAGGTGAATAGACCAAACAAACATAAATAACCTCAAAAGGTGCCATTTGGATTTATTTCGATAAGTTTTTATTATGTGCATACTCCATGAGTTCCATATGTTTCTCCCATAAACCAATGAAATCCAAATAATGGGACAATAACATATCCTCTATAATCTAATTACTTTTATCTGATTTACTGTTAGTTTGTAGATGGTAGGATGTTCTCAGAATAACATACGATCCTATATCATTTTGAAGACCCTTCTAGAACTGTGATGTGAGATGAGGATCTCTACTTGAAATGATACTCCTTGGAACACTGTTCAATCTAACTATCTCTCGCATGTAAAGACTTCCCAGATCATCAACAGTGAAGTATCCCTGATATAAAGAAGTAGGATACCATCATCATTCGATCTACAACTACCCTTTCTACATCATTATTGTGAGGTTTCTTGGGTAATCCTATGAAAAAATCTATAAGGCATCATCCCATTTACAATTAGTAATGCACAGAGGATGAAAAATACCATCTAGACTTAGATGCTCCTCTGTCACTTACTAACAAGTGAAACATATCACCAAAAATCATACTACCTTTTTCTTCATTCCTGTCCAGATGTACTGTCTATAGAGATCATGACACAACCTTTTTAAACTAGTATGCACCACCCAACTAGAATAAATAAACTCTCTCATCAGATCCTCGTGCAAGCCCGTAGGAACCCATACTCATCCATGCAAAAGAAGAGAATTTTAGATTCCAAAAGACTATCTTCCTAGTGTCTTCCCAACATATAATATATCTCTCAAAACTAATCCATCCATCTCAGATAACTAATTTTACTTGATCCATTCCAAAATCATGGGCAAAACATATATCAAAGTTAGAGATACTCATCCCCGAGATTCTTGAACATCTAGATGCAAGTCTGTTAAGAGTTCCATCATTTTCCACTCATCATAAGAATAATACACTGCCTATATATATATAAAATTAATCTCAAGTAATCAAAAAAAATGTTTCCCTTTCCTTATTTTTAATCCATATTTAAGTTGAAGTATTGTAGATAATTGACCCACCTCCTCTATTAAAGGTTCAGGTCCCACTGAGAAAATATGTATCTTTGGATATTGTGGTCTATTTACACCAAAAAAATATCACACAAAAGATAGTGTCTTCAATATATCATGGAATTTACCACCATATCTAACTCTATATCTTGAGTAGGAAAATCCCTCTCATTAGGTCTCAACTATCTGGAGCCATAAGAAACCAATCGATCCTCCTACCTCATAAATGCTCTAAGTCCATCTCTAGATGAATCATAGTACATGGTATATGCTTTAATAGAAATTAGTAAAGTGAGTATAGGTGTTGAGTTTATATTTCCTTTCATCTCTTGAAAATATATCTCACAATAATCTGACCAAACAAAATTCACCCCATTCTTGGTTATCCCGTACATTGCTTCTTTCAAATAGGAGAATTCCTAGATTAAGTGTCGATAATAACCTACTAATCAAAGAAATATCAGAATCTTGAAGAAATTATTGGGCCACTCCCAAGATACCATGGTTACAACCTTCTCTAGATCCATTAAAACTCCATCCTCTGAGATAACATGGCCCAATAAGTTTACTTCAACAATACAGAAACAAAATTTGGTTAGCTTAGAGTAAAGTCGATTCTCTTTAAATGTAGTCAAGATAATTTCAAGATGTTGGGCATGATCATCCTCTAAATGGGAGTACACTAAGATATCACCAAAAAACCAAAAACTAGCCTATAAAATGTTTAAATATCTAATTCATTAAAGACATTAATATTGTCAGTGTTTTCATAAAAAAACAGCATCACTACGTACTAATATAATCCATACCTTCTCCTAAAAGTAGTATGAGGAATTACTGATGGTATCACCCTAAAATGGCAGTATATTGATCTTTGATCAATTTTAGAGAAGATATTAGCACCTCTTATATGATATAAGAGATCATAAATGGATATAAGGGGATATTAGTTCTTTTACATCATCTAGATCAATATCTAATAATAAACACATAAGTGAAAAGTCCCACCATCCATATTGATGAAAATAACTGGAGAACCCCGTTGAGATGTACTAGTTTGTATAAAAACTTTAGCTTCCAAATCATCCAACTAAATATTAAATTTTAGAATCTTTATTGGTTCCATACTTTAAGGAAGAATAGAAATTGACTCTGCTCCTGACACCAATTCAATTATGAAGTTGATCTCTCTCTTAAGTGGTTAGCCATACAACCCGTCAGTAAATACATCCTGAAAATATTCTACCTCTAGAGAAAAAGTATCCTACTACATTCCAACATCATCTAGAGAATGACCTTATATCTAATCCATGAGACAAGTCAATATACACTATGTTTCTCCTATATTACCAACCTGAAGATCCCACTCACCTGGGTGAAAATAACTTCTTACTTATAGAGATAAAAAGATAACTGTCCTATGGTAATAATCAATATGAGAATATTATTGAACTAGAAAATATATACCAAGGAGAAAATAAGAACCTTTCACTTATAGAATGAACTATTACCAAAATAAATGGTAACCTACAATTTCTAAAGAACACATCTTAAAACGTTTGATATTATCTGGTCACACTCCCAACAATGTTTCCATGGTTAAGACACTATCCAATATTTCCTCAAACATGACCAAATTGTTTAAAAAAAGAGTAGATACAAAGGAATGTGATTCTACAATATTATACAAAATTCAAGAAAGGGAAAATGATACAATAATTGTACCTATAACGGTAGAAGTTCTTGCATCCACACTATCTTGAGTAAATTGCAGTGTGTAGATAGATTTCCCCTCTACCATGGGATCTATTCAGAATCCCTTGGTCTATTCCCTCAGTCGGGTACTGTTGGTCCTACACTGGTGCACCAAGTTCCTTACCCTGACCTTAGTGTCCTATAGAACTATAAGTACCTTTTAACTAAGGGGTAGCTATGTTCTTCTTAGACTTTTGTACCTATCTAGATCCCCTTACACTATTATTTTTGGGTGAAGTTCCTAAAAAACTTATGAAGATGGAACATCTTGCTACAAGCATGGAACTCAAACAGAAAGTAGATTTTATGAGGTCACCTATATCCCAACATTACACACTAATATCACTATAATGAAACATGGTCTTGAGATGGATACCCACTTCCCTAAATACTCTACCCGCTATTTTCTTGGTGATATCTATCATACTGGTGATTCTTTCTACAAAAATACGATATCATGGTCCACCCTATGGAAATAGATAAGCCACTTATTTTGTACTCTATCAAATTCCATTCTATGATGAGTTCTTGATTCATCAAATTTGTCCACTAATGACTTGATCTAATAGAAAAGATCATCCTGAAAATTCCTCTCCCTAGAGATATCATCAACATCTAAATATAGCACAATGAACTATAATTCGGTGAAAAATATGGAATATTCCATCACAAACAAACTCTCATTTGTTAGGTGAATGAACTCACAAGCTATATCAACCCACAATTCATCAATATAGAAGTGGATCATGAAATTAATTTCCCTCAAATCCCTTTAAGGAAAACTCATATTGTTTCCCAGATTTTTCTAGAATATCCCACCAATTCTTGTAAGGTATATGGATGATGTATTCAGTAAGATTTAACCTCCAATATGTGGGCGTCTCGAGGTTCTTGAAGATCATATGGACTGACTCAATATAGAACATGGTTGTTGGGGGGCCTCCCTCCCAAGTAAAAGTAGGTGGATGATATAGATGAAACTATATTATTACCTCATACATAGAAGGTATGGTGCAAATAGTCTCCCTTTACATGGATTTCATGAAACAAATAAAGATTTTGTAAAGATGAAAATTTATATGATCCTCGTGATATATCAAAATATCTAATTTAGATGTGTTAGAAACATGATTATTTCTACTCTCCTAACACTAAATTCGAAGTTGATGAAGAGGTATTATCTCTATAAGACAAGCAAACTCCTTAGAATAGTAGATAAAAATAAGGTAAACCTCAACAGGTGACAACATTAGAGAACCAATGGCTCAAGGTCTCTCTAAACATGGATTAAAGGTTTTTTATCATGAGATAATAGTTTATTTTATTTATCAGATATAACAGGGATCTCTGATCATAGTTCACCAAGAAAACATATCACATGCAATAAATATGTCCCTGTTATTAACAATGCATGTCAAGATATATCCCTATGTGCCTATCATGATGCATACATACTCATCTCGCACCATACTAGAAAATGAGTAAAAATCACAAGAAATAATAACATTACATAACATGTAAATCACCAAAGGTGATGTAACATCAACTGTAATAGTGAAAATTAAGAACAACAATCTCATCTCTAGGAACTTAGATTTTCCCCCATACACCAGTTAGCTAATCTTATGCACAAGATCATTACCAAGTCTCAAAACATCCTAGTCTCCTTTCAAACTTTCCCAAATAGTTAAGAAAAAAGAAAAGAAAAACCTAATCCTTTGATACCACATTGTAACACTCCACAGTCTGGTACTCTCTCATGTGTCCAAATCAGGTTAGTTACAGGTCCTCAAGAGTTCCTTCCCATATGCCAGAGGCTGGTGAATAGAATAGGTGGTTTAAAGAATATTGTGTAGAGACCATACCCCTTGTAAATAATCATAACATAGAGTAACAATCAATAATAAAAAATGTAAAATTAATAGAAATATAGGAAATAGTACAATATACAACTAAAAAGGAAAGGAATAACTAATAAATCAAATAATAATAAATAAAATTCCAACATAGAATGTATCAACTATTAAACTGAATGTCATACAAATAAAACAATAAGAAAAAAAATAAACACAAAAGAACTTGGTACCAAACCCCACGTCGGTTTCATCAACAAGATTTATCCCATACAACAAGCAACAATCAAAAATATGGTCTTTTAACTTATCTAAACCTATACCCATGTAATTATCTTGGCTACTAAATGGAAACTCGAATAGGGTGTGAGTAAAAATCAATAGGATTCCACAACCATATCTAAAATAAATAGTCTAAAAATATGTGCATTCAATAAAGAGATAAACATGTGTATTAATTAATGAACTTAATATAAAACAAAAATAAACCTACTTTAACATAATGCCATAATATCTATGATCATGTAGCATAACCATGCTAACCATAACAAAAAACCATGTTATAATAACATAACTAAGAAAATCACTCTATATAATAATTTCAGCATATGAACCTATCCATCTATATAAGAATTTCAACATCTGGGAATAGCTCTCTATATAATAATTACAACATGAAACTGGTTTAATCACTCTATATAAGTACTTAAGTATCTAATCATAGACCTCTATATATGCATTACAACATCAAATTGGTCCAAGATCCCTATTAAAGTAGTATTGCATGAAATTGGGCCAGACCAGCTATATAATCATTACAACTTGAAACTAGGACACACCCTCTATATAATCATTATATCATGAAACTCAGTCAATCCTTATATATAAGAATTATAGTATGAATCTTGGCCAAGACCACTATATAATCATTATAGCATGAAATTGGGCCAATCCTACCATCATTACATCATGTATCACAACACAAGTCATAACAACAAGGATATCAAAATATCATATCATAATCCTCATTGGTTAATTTTATAAATTACTATTTTTCTTTCAATTTCACATTAATTTTTATAACAAATTATCACCATTCATTTAAATAAATAAATAATACATTTCCAATGTGATTTATACTAAGTAGTCACATGGAGCCTCATGTCATGATAACCTCAATTTAATCCATTATCCTAATCATTATTATTCAAGGGTTCACTAACCCAATATATAGCTATAATTTAGGTTGAAACACCATTGGATCCAAAGGGATCCAAGGAATAATCCAACCAAAATATTTATCATCATCCATTATTCAATTAATTAATTTTCATGCTGTGATAGCACAATCACAATGTTACACATACTTAAAAATCAAACAGACCATAGGGCAAGGTTTTAGACCTCCTACCTTTATCTAGAGATCAAAAAATGCTTCCAACAGGTAACACCAAAAAGAAAGAAGGCACTGATGATGGCAAGAAAGAACCTATTTCACACAATATCAAGATCAAAACCCCAAAAAAACTATATTCAAGAGATTCTACCACTACAACAGAGAGAAATGGGAGGGGGAACCCCAAAAAAACAACTCATCAGGGATTAATCACTTGATCATGGAATCCATAAGAGAATAGGAGACTCCAAAATCACCTAGAAATTGGATTGGGCTCAAGAGAGGAAAGGATACATATGAGTGGAATGAAAACTTAAGTGCATCATGTCATTAAAACATCCCAATCTAAGATATACATGACATGTAAAATTTACACAGTGTGTAATTCTTGATTTATGAGGTATGCTAAAAAATGCATCTCTTCGGGTTAAAATAACCATTCCTAAACATTACATGACATAAAACATTTTCATGTTGTGTATTCATTTCACATAATGAACCCATTTCATGGAATCTTCTTGGTGATACTTACACATAGGGTAATACATATACATGGAATGTAAATGTCATGCATGCATCTTTAAGCCCATATTCCATACAAGAGTCTGAACAACCTCTGGATCCTTCTAAAATCATAATAAACCCTCATAATCCTATTTAACACGTTTATACCCAGACACCATTAATTCAAAAAAACATACATCCCTAAAATTTAGGTCATTTTCCCCAAAAAATATCTCTATATCTGAATGAGGCTCAACCACCAAAGTTCAAAGACAAAGAAAAACTCACACTAAGAGGTTCTACACAAAACATAAAAAGGGTCATACTTAGAAAAAATACAGGATCTTATAGTTAAGGACCTCGAAACAATAAATTTGTGATGATTAAAGAGACCATATGATTCGTCAAATATGAAGGTAATATGTTATTTTTTTGAGATCTTTTTTTGAAATTTTATGAATTCTTTTACTATCTAAGACTTTAATGGAATATACTTACTTGATATGTTTCTATTTCATAAGAAAAATCTCATCCTTTGGTTTTGCTTCAATAAATTTCCAATTCATCGCTTACTCTAAGAAATTAATATCCAAAAATGAATTTTCTATCCCTAAAGCACTAAAATTCACTTTTAATGGATTGTAATATCTATAAAAGAATAATAACTCATTCCTTTTATCTATAGATATTATTATAAAAAAATATTTAGCATATCTTATCCAATATGCATGAATCTCCATATAGTGATGTAATACATTAATATCTAAAACCTCATCCAAATTCCAACTTAACCCATTTCATAAATGGTTTACCTTATAACCCTTCCGAAATATTAATATTCCAAACTTTTGAAATAAGGTAACTAAATTTCCAAAATGAACTTATAATTAATTCCCCAAACAACATTAAGTATCTCTTAATCATCACATATACGAAACATGTGAATAGATTCATCATGTATTTTCTTGAAATAAGTTAATAAATCAGATTTCCATGAAAAGTTATTGAAAACATGTTGGTTTCATTATACCTTAATTAAAACACATATTATTGGATATATTCTTTAAATAAAAATATTGATGTAAAGTCCATCAATGATTATATAAGAAACTTTTTTAGTAAATAATTATTCATCACCAAGGTGGTCAGTACTATCCAATTTACTTTATCCATATCAATCATTTATTTATCCCAACATCCTTATCTCAACATCAGAAACATATTAAGGTTTATATTTCCCTTAATCATTAGTTTTCCTAGCAGTTCAACTTGCCACTAAATCATTTTTTTCATCATCGGTACCGTTAAACATACGCTTTAAAATCCTTAATGAAAAAGTATTATAGTACAATTCTTATACATTTCATAATTTTTATAACCAGGATATAATTTATAAAATATTCAAATGACATAACTCATGAATCTAAATGGAATCACATTAATCATTATTCTTAATCTGTGTTAATAGCATAATTTTGACCATGATTTATTATCTTATTTTTTGGTATATTTCGTTGATTCTAGAGTTATTGATTTGCGCAGTGTCCCATCTCTTTATATTCGAATCATTATACATTGGAAATTTTTTTCCTACCCTTAAAATCACAATAATGATGGCATTTCTCTCCACACTTGTATAAAAATCCCATTTATTTTAAGCAATAACTGGATTGTTTCTTTCCAAAATTATAATATGTTGTAAAATCCTTCTTTCCCTTCTTCCATTTATCCATATTTTCCCCTATTGTCCCATTCTTCTATTTCTTCCCTTAATATCTATAATACTTAGAAAATTATTTATCTTCCTTGTTATCACGTGATACTATGTCCACATATGATGATAATTTTTGGGAGATTAGTTTCCTTTGAAATATTATCTTAATCCCATCAAATAAATAATCATTTTTACTCTTTAGATTACATAACTTGATATGGTTCCCATTAATTCTTCATGTTATACAATATATTTGATCATATCATTAAGAAAAATAATGTATAATCCTAAAACCAGTGAAATACTTAACTTAAATTACAAAATTTAGGCATAGATAATATCATAATGATAAACATCATTTAATTGGGGACATATTTATTTTAAAATTATTCATAATGGTTTATAAAGAAAATGTGAAGTATCCTAAGAATATCCCCCAATATTTTCAAACTAGGTGTGTATTAAGGCCCATTTTCATGCACCATGTGATGATCAGGTCAATACCAATGAGCCCTTTAGGAGTTATTACAACTACGTACATCTATTACAGAACCATGTCATCATATAGTGTCCAAAAAGGGATATATTTTCTACAAAAAACCACATAATCTATTCATTACCAAAACATTAGGATTTTATTTTATAATAATCCCTAAATTCAGTCATAGGGTTATGTCTCCTAATCTATGTTTTCCTAAATCTAGTTCCAAAGGTTTATACTAAACTTACTATGATACAAACTATAAAGATCCTAACCCTAGTAGCCTAGAGTTTATGTTTTCATTATTATATTGGAATAAGATACAAGGAATCACATTCTAAAGGTCCAAATAGTTTAGTAGTATTATTAAACCAGATATATACATGATTACCATAATACATTTAAAAACAAGATTTACAGAATTTTATTTTTTGAGAATAACATTATTCCCTCTAGAATATTCTTACACATAAATCATAGTACACTTCATGGAATCCTAGGGAAATGAAAAAAATAGGGGTGATCCAAAATGATCAGTAAGGGTTAAGTACAATAGAATCTATCATGAATCAATAAAGAATAATAAATTTGGAAAGGTGAATAACTAAACACACATTCAATTTATACAACATTACTATCAATATAAGATAAGGCATAATCAATATGGTGAGGTAAATAACTGAACACACATATCATTTAAACAATTAACTGAGAATGAAATACACCTAGAAATAATATCACTGTAAAAATATCATCGATAATAAGAACTGTATTATAAATGAATTAAATTCTTAATTATAGGATTTCATGATCTCAAGAATTATTAAAACCTCTACCATCAAGATCTATCATCAAGATGGTTTAAAATTGATGGGTAGAAACCCATTTTAGTAAGTCTATACAACTAATTCATCTCATGAGACTTGTCTATGCATTGAGGGGATATCTATATTTAGTACCCACCCACGTCTACATGTCCAAATCATTCCTCATATATCAAATAATTGATTTAATTCATGAAAAATGTGAATTATCATCAAATATCTATATTGGGTAAATAACACAGATTTATCAATATTTAACTAGATAATGAAATAAATTTCAATATAGAAATCTGTAAGTAGAAATGATATATAATTTAAGTGATAAACATATACATGATAAATAATATGGATATTTAGAGAAAATTTAATGTCCATAAGAAAGTAAATAATTCAATTGAGAGTTAATGACTACAAAAATGAATCAAGGAAGTGAATTTTAATACTTTCCTTGTTCAAAATGGACATAAATCATCTAGAGTAAGAATAAGGATTGTACTAATACAACATATGATCATTGTATTATGAATAAAGGGTTATTTCATTGATGAATAAAAATACAATAAAAATATTGTTAAAAAAATTCTTGAGAAAAATATCCTTTTCATATTGAATATAAATTTTTAAAACTAAAATTTGAAAAATATTTTGAAAATAATTTCAATTGAAAATAACTTTTGAAATGTATAAATTATTCTTTAAAACATTTTAGTTTTCATGATGGATAGAAATTCCTTTCATGTCGTACACATTAAAATAAAGATTCCTTTAGCTTTTTCAGGAAAATTCACATGGGCATTGTTTTGGAAACAATATAAATATCCATTTTAAAAACATTTTCCAAAAAGTAAAAATGTGTAAAAATTAATTTAATAAAAAAAATTTAAAATTTTTAAAAATGTTTTTGAAAACGTTTTTAGAAAACAAGTTTTTGGTAGGAAATGGATTTTTGACCAAAAAGAGAAATGAAGTAGGATTTTATTAAAAACAAATTCTTAAAAGAATTAAGTAAAAAAGTGGAAAATGTTACTATTATATTAAATTATCATTAATAGACATATTATAAGAAAATTAAGTGGTATTATTATTAAATGGTCAAATAATTTACTTCAATTTAAATTCAAGAATAAATAATCACGATTAGAATGAGATTGTGAAATAAACCTTTAAAATGATCATAACGTTTAAGTGAGAATTATTCAACGAATAGATTATGTGTATCAACTATAAATACATATAATAAAGTTTAAATACAATATAATATAATCAAAAGTAATTTCAAACATAATCTTAGAATATAAAATATGATTAATAAGTAATATAATCCAAACTAAATAAATTGGGTTATGATGTTTTTTACCACTTGGTAATTCTTAAATAAAATCCACTTGGTCGAAATAATTAAAATTAAAAGATAAAATACCATGAATTATTAATTTATCAGGATATTACATGTCCAATGTTAAGTGTATACACCATATAAAATATATTAGGTGTAAAACATTACAATATTCTTCAATGAATGGAAATTGAGGTGAAGTCCCTTATAAAGATCATATCATGGAAGTAGGGATCAATAAATGATTTGATTACATGTATCAAATGTAAATCCACATAAAACAATTATAAATACAATATAAAATAATCAATGGTTATTACACACATAATATTAGAATTACATAATCAATGAAGTATAATTTCAACCTAATGAATGAGAATTGAGTTAAAGAAATCCCTTACCTCATGTTTCATTTTAGTTGAACATGATTTAAACTAATTTATAGTGTTTTTGAACATTTTATAAACATAATATTAATATTTATAATATCATATATGATCCTTTTATAACATATTATCACCCTTTCATTAATAATTCTTCATTGTTTTTAGTGTTTCAGGTGTTAATTTTCTAGTTTTCTGATACGTGTTTTTCCATGAATTATCTAGTTATTGCACATATTATATATTTAAATGATATAAAAAATAATAATAATGTAATAAATATTATATTAATACATCAATTATAATTTTAAGAACTATTAGGAATGTTTTTTTATAAATGAAGTATGTTATGATCATATAGATGGTATGTCGTATGTACGCATGAGTAACATTTCTATTTTTCAATGATCATTTTGGAAAATAGGTAATTAATATTTTATTTTTAAATAATTATGATAATATAATATATATAATATTATTTATTTAAATATACTTATATATATCATCCATGTGGTGTGGTGGTGAAAGAGATCCACATTGCTTTGTGAATGTGGTAGTGCACACGTACACGAATGATATTATAATTTTTAGTGTAATAAATAAAATGATATATTATTTTTAAGAGTTAAAATAATGTCATTAATATCATACTTATATCATTTATATCATATATATTCATTAAAATTTCCCATATCACCTTCCATGTAAAGCATTAGTGAAATATGAATCACATCGCATCATGCGGTGGTAGTCCATCGTATATATGAGCGACGTTATCGTATTCCCTACAAAATGGGAAGAAAAAAATTTATATTTAACTTAATTACTTCATAGGTATTATTATGTTATAAATATCATATAGATACTTTATATACATCATCATACCCAACCATGAGAGGTGTTAATGGAAAAATAAATGACATCGGTTCACAATGCGGTAGTTCGTCATATACATGAATGATAATTATGTAACCCATTTTTTGTAAGTGGATATGGTTGTATGTAAGTAACTTAACATAAATAAATCTAATTATATAAAAAACAATAAGGTTATTATATCATAATTTTTTAATAATAATTGAAGGAGGTGTAGGAATAAATATAATTAAAACGCCCATTGAAGAATATTACCTCTTCTTCGGGTTACCTCTTTAGGTTTTCACTAAAGGATTCCAAGGTTAAATTTCTTCCCAAAATATGGATTATATGATTATTTTAGATAATTTAGGAATTTATTTTGGCATTTATTGGAAAACTAAATGGGTTTTAAGGTTTAAATAAGAGGGGATATGGGATGTCCTTTTATAAGTGAGGTGAGTGACACACTTGTAATTTTTGAAAAGGAAATGTTGTACCCACATTTCTCAAATGTAAAAATGGTAAAAATAGATTATTATAGATATTTATAAATTATAGGGTCAAATTTTTTCCATAAAATATAATTTATAAAAAAATATAGGTCATTATAACCCTTATCTTTTTATTTTAACCTTAATTAAATCCATTTTTACCATAACCGTGGTAAATAATATTTACTGTTTTCACCATTAATTTTGGTCAAAAATTAAGTTGAAATTATTAGATAATATAAATTATTATTATTAAAAATATGAACTAAAATTTTAAATATTCTATTCATATGATTGGAAAATCTTAATATAAAATTAATCTCATAAATGCAACGAGAAAGCGAGTTTTCAAAGAGAAAATATTCAAAAGTTTACAAGGTTTTTATATCGAAATTCAATTTGAAAATTATTCCAATGAACCAAATTATTTTAATAAATATATAATTTAACTAATTTCTCTTTAAAACCAATTCAAAACATAATTTAACTTTATAAATAATTTAAACAAAAAGGTGGGTTTCAATTGAAATTCAGCATTTTTCACTATTCATAAAAAATGAAATATTTCAGAGAAATTTAAATAATTCACCCTAATATAATTTTGATATTATGATATAAAAAAATTATCTTAATTTGATCAAATAAATTTTCTAATATTGGGAAATTTTTATTTAAAATTATTTGCATAAAGAGTGACTAAACTATCTTTTATAAAAAATACAGTTTTTTAGAAAACAATTATTTTCCTTTTTTTAGTCTTATTTTATTTCTAAACTATAGATGACCATAATTTTCATAATTTATGTTTTAATATTTATAAACTATAATTTAATGGAAATGGTATAACTATATACTATATTATGGTTCATTTCGTCCAGGGGTTATGTGTTCTACAAGCTATCAAAGATATTATATTTATTTAAAAAGAAATATTTCATAATATTTTGGGTGTTATATTTTCTTATTATTTTTTGTGCTTTATAAAATCTATTTAAAATAATTTTCTTCTATTAAAAACATGGGGTGTTACATACCATGTATTTTTATTACAAGAGACAGTTCCACCAGCACTTCAAGGCATGCACTACAACAACTAACTCAACATCATGTATAGGGTAAATACATTCGTGTGGCCTCAAAAGTCAAGACCCATATTCCATAACTCGATCAACCTTCATCATAAATTCACCTATAATGATAAATGATTCATTTTATTATATGGAATACTCCCTTCCTAGATCCAAAAATATTTTTATTGGTACTAATTTCAATCTCCCCTTCAACTCTTGGAAGGAATTCTTGAAAAATTATAACCAAAAGAATCTTATCCCCTTCTTGGTAAACCTAGTCAAAGGATCTGGAAGATATGAAAAATCCTATATAAAATATCATTAATATCCTAACAATTCTATGAAAATTCAAACATCAAATAAATTCTTGGGATTCTCCTAAGAAACCACTTCTCTCACTTTCATAGGGTCGAGAGGTACGCCTGCCACCGATATGATACGCCCCAAGAAGTGTACCAGGTTAATCCAAAAATGATACTTTAGGATTTTATTATAAAACCAATTCTCATGTATTGTTACTATAATGATCCTTAGGTGCTACGCATGCTCCTCCCTCATCTATAAATACATAAGGATTTCATCCATTAAAACCACCATGAAATAATCCATGTATGGATGGAAGAATCTGTTCATCAAATCCATAAACAATGATGGTGTCTTTGTTTGGACGAATGGAATATCCAAGTACTCATATAGGTTGTACCTACTTTGAAAATATATATTTGGTATATAAAATGGTTTGACCCTAAAACTATGATAACCTGGTCTCAAATTAATCTTGGAGAATATCTGATCACTCCTAAGTTGATCAAAAAGATCATCAATGCGTGATAATGTATATCAGTTCTTAATATTAACATGATTCAACAACTAATAATCCACAAAAAGTTGTAATGTACTATCATCCTTCCTAGAAAATTGGAATGGAGATCCCTTGGGGATGTACTAGGGTAGATAAACCCCTTGTACTCTAAGTCCTCTAGCTGGTTATTCAACTCATGAAGCTTTTTTGGAGCCATCCAATATGGGAAAATATAAATAGGATAAGTACCTAGTATGATATCAATGGTGAACTCCACCACTTTCTCATGTGTAAATTTTAAGAAGTCGCCTAGAAAAACATCCCCAAATTGGTCCATCATCAAAGGATAAAATTTCGGTTATTCCCCTCCAATGTACAACACAAGGCTAACAAAATGGGTCAAACCTTGTCCATCTTCTATTGTCCATGACCTACTCAACCAACCTATAAGGTCCAATATACATTTTGAACATAAATAATGCCTTTGGGTAACATTAAGGACACCCATTGATAGTATTATTCTATATAAGCTCGAAAGGGAACCAACCAATCCATTCTAAGAATTATTTCAAAATTGGTTATATATATCATGAAAATGTCCCATAGAAATTAGTAACCTTTAATCTTAAGAGAACAATCTCTGGGGTGATGGTATCCTTCGTATTAGACTCCCAATAGGCTTTTGATAGACATCACCCCATATGGATACTCAATAGACAAACCTAGACGTCCTATGAACTGAGTGGACATGAAATAGTGTGAATCCATTATGAAAAAAGGAGCATAATATAAAGTCAAATCAACCAAAATCTTACCTCTCATGGAAGAAGGCCTAGTTTCTTAATCTGAAGGAGTAGTCAGTACCACGTGCACCTTCCCTAAACCTTGGACTTATGTCCTAGCCTAACTCCCCTACATTGCAATATCTTATTAGTGTGACTGACTCTAACCCTGCACACCCCTACCACCGCCTTAGCCAGTGAAACCAATAAAACTCTAACAACCTACCTGCAGTGAGGTAGAAGATCCAATACCAAAGCCATGAACTATCCAAGAAGCACCATCACTGGGTTCAGGTGACATTATCCTGTAAAAATTTGGGAGATATCCCATTCTCCTTTAGGGTCACCACTATACTAGTGGTCTATCATAGTTCCATCTATAGTAACAATCCCTTACATACTAATAAAAAAATATGATAACATTGTCACCCTAGATTCTCAATCCACCACTACTCTTTCGAGACCCATAAAATTGTCGCTTCCTTCCACATAACTACCCATAGACAACTTTTACTACCCACCCTAAGACATAGGAATCTCTCATATTACTCTTAGAAATCAATTCCTAATTCACCATCTTAGAGACAATGGTCAGATAAAAGATGTTCATATACGTCTTTATCTTCTATATAGTGCCATCCTCAATGAATCTTTCCCTATCCATCTCATCACTACCCATGTATTGGATGAACCGATGTAACTTAGTTAACCAAGAAACATACTTCACGATGGATAAGCTCTTCTTCTTTGGGTGTAGGAACTCTCCAACCCAATTATATTGAAAATTTTCATTGCAAAAGTGTTCAAATAATATAGTTTGAAAAAAATTCTACAACATACCCACATGTTGGTCATCCTCGATTACAACATCTCACCATTGCCTAGTCTAGCCTCAACTAATATAGGTTCCAAGATTCACCCTCTTCTTAGGGGGTGTCTCCCAATGCTTCAAGATAGTTTATATAGCCTCTATACAAGTCTCATCCACCATGGGGACACCCTCCCCATATAAATTAGGTGGATGATACAACTAAAACTCCTTGATCAATTCAGAAATCATCTAGGAAACTCGATGTTCATCTAACTCCATAGACAGAATCACATGGATACTCTCCCTAAGCTGGTCATACATACCTATACCTTGTGTCCCAAGTGTCTTAGGCCTCTTCTCCTTGGTGAATTATCACCATTTCCCTACTAGTTCTCATCTAGTGGTTGATGAGGATGAATTTATATAATATTCCAAAAGATAACCTTAGAACACATTACAACCATAGTGCATGATATCATAGTTTATGGAAATTAGTAGAAATTATAGGATCATAACTCAAAACAAGAACTATCATACTATACCTATCTACCCACTTTAGGGTCAAGCCACACATAAAAGGGAACCTCACATCACCTTGATTATTTAAATAAGATTTCATTCATAAGATATGAGGTAAAATTCATTATTGGTTTTATACTGACATTATATTTAGTCCAAACCATCATTTAATTTTACCAAATATCATATATCTTTCTCTTTTATATTCTTATCATTTTCCAATTCCTTTAAATTTTAAAAACCCATAATATTGGTGTGGTTATATGAGGTTTCAATCAAAATTTATAGAGGGAAACTCTCTTTAAGTGGTGCATATAATCTCATTTAACTACCACCAATTTAATTTCCAATCAAGAGGTCTTGATTTCATATCTTTATTCATTTAGAGTTTTGTTATATAGAATTAAACCATTAAGATATATAGGAAAAAATTGTTTTTGTTTATACTGACACATTAAATAACCAATTCAATGTCTAACCAAAGAAAATAAAAACAAATAATCATGGTAAGTTTATAAGAAAAGAATGAAAATGTCATATAAATACCTACATGCCTAATATGATTCATTAACTCATATGGAATGATAGAAACATTCCATAAACCACAAACTCATAAAAAAACCTCACTCAAGGAAAAAATAGATTTACTATAACATAGAACTCCATGAACATAGATTCCCACCCCTGGAAAGTTTTCTTTTCTTTGTACATGGGTTAGTTGCACTCAGGAACAATATAACTACCTATTCCCAAAACATCCTACCTCCTATATACTAAGACTAAAAATAAAACAAAGAAAAAGTGGCTGATGATACCATTTTCTTACACCCCAACTAGAAATACATTGAACCTATTTCTGATCATGTTCCCCAAATGGACTCTAGTACACCTCCTCATATTCTAGAGGCAATTGAAAATAGTGATGGTCCATAGGTGGTATGGTGGTGAGACTATAACCTTTGGTCAGATTCTAATGCAACAAAAATAAATTAAAATTGATAAAAATCACATCTAGATAAAATAAACAGATGTTATAAAACCAAGTCACAACCCAGGTAATATCATAGTGATGTTATAAATGAACAAGAAAGAATTAAAAAAAGTTAGTTCATATAAAACAAGACCCATAAGTAAATAAAAGGGTAAAACTAAAGGTCAGAAAAAAACCCAAAAATTCTTGAACTCAAGCCTGGTACCTAGATCCCAACTCCAGTCCCAGCCATAACATAAAGCATTAGATACATGTCATTTTCCCTTGTCCCAACCTACATTCATGAAGTTTATCCAGGTATCAAACAATGTACTAAATAGTGTGTGATTACAACTTAGAAGGCCACCACCAAAAGAATATAATGAAAATCTAGTTTATACATGTAAATAATAATTGTGTGTACTGTATAAGTGAAGTAATAAGAAAAATAGTAAATTGAGTAAATAAAAGGAAACCCATTGGGACTTGGGTTTCACGGGGACAACCCAGGCCGAACCTACCTTCTTCATCCTAAATTAGTCTCTGAATATTGAGAAGTTATCAAGGCCCAATCTGGTTCCAAGGTGCATCACTAAAGAAATGATGATCATATAATAGAATTAATCCTTGCGGCTCAACTAGTCATTCACTTCTAACAAGTCCCAAAAATGTCCATTTTTTTAGTCTGAAAGCAAGGGACCACTATTAATGTTCAAAAACACATCTTAATTGGAATCCAAGGATTACAACCAAGGCATTAAACATAAATATAGATCAATCTAAATACATGGAGATCATCCCATGTAATTAAACAAGGGTACCCTTCAATAGTCTATAGAATTAAAATATGGAATTCAATGAGTGTCGACATTACCAAAATACAACGAGGAGTCTCCCCCATGGAATTTTTAGTAATGAATATATGTAAAATCCATTGGTCTTCTCATGGTAGTCCTTGGAATTTGACCTTAATGAATAAAAAGGTGTCTTCACACCCCCAGAATTCACATGTATCACTTAATAGAATCTAAGGCTCATTGAGGGCATTCAATGATAACACTAATAATGAAGAATCCAAAGAGGCCCTCTAATTAATTAAACACTCATACCATTTATAAGGGTTTAAAACATTCCAATTTTCCCTAATTAATATAATAAAAACATAATAATTTAAGGCAAGTTCTCCATTTAGTTTTAATTTACATTTCTGTTTAAACACTCCAAGGATGTAAGCACCAAGGGGGCCCTCGAAGTCATCCAAGTCATATCACTTTCAATATTAAACCATGATGTCATTAATGCTATCATGAAACTACCCCAATAATTCACCCAAGAGCATAGAAAAAGACATAATACACCCCTTTAATAGGTTCATCAATGGAATATCCATCACATCACACTTTTCAAAATCCAAGAGAGTTTCTAAGACAACCCCAATGCATAAAATCTATTTATATTAATTTTAGATAAAGCATCCAAATAGACGATGTGATAAAAAAAGAAAAAGTTACTATAAATTATTGATAATTTAATGCAAAATCACATGGTAAAAAACCTTAGGTTATAAGATTACGACATACCAAGTATCAATATTTGGTTGGATTTTAAATGTGATAAATCGAGAAACTAAAAAAAACCCTAAAAATAGGTCATTTACAATAAACATGGTAGTATAGATTTAGAAAGAACAAAAAAAGTGATATTGTAAGTTAATGTAGTGATAGACATACCAAAATACCTCCAATACAATGAAAAAAAGTGGAATCATATGTGGGATAAATGATATCCACTCAAGGACCTAAGAGTAGGAGGAGAGAATTCTTAAGCCTTTCTACTATCTGAAACGAGGGCCAAATTTAGGTAAGAAAGGAAAAGGGGTGAAGTGGTAAAAGGACCTATTACCCTTTTAAAAAAACCATCCAGTACCCACCGGTAGGTCATTGGTTCTCATAATATAGAAGATAGGCTTCTAAAAATTGACCCAATCTACCAAAATCCCACAATCTATTAGGTTTTCCTCAAACGACTAGCTAGTCGAGCTGCATCCTTAAGGTTGTGTGCCTTAACCTCCTCTATGCCTCTCTGACACCTATGAGACCACCTAAACCCCCATGAATGTTTTGTAAGAGACAAATACAAGGGGTTTCAAAAAAATTAAACATTCTAAAGCACAAAATAATATTGGGTTCTCATAATTTCTCACATAAACTTCTTTTCAATTCATTATTCTCTACCAAAATATTTTCTTTGAAAAGTGAAGTAGTTTCTCCTTTGACTTTAATTAACTTCATGAGAGTGTTGTAGTAACTCATCTTGTTTTGATAATTTTTGTCCCATTTCATCATATTCTTTAAATATATGCATCTTTTAATCTTATATTCCCTTGATGAAACTGAATATATAAGTCACTTTTATAATAGGGACATTATTCAATTAATCTTTAACTATAGGGTAGATATCATTATTAGATTCAATGAATCCATTCTAATAAATTGTTATTGAATCATTAGAGTAATAATAAAAAAAATCAACTGATAAGACCTTAAAATTATGATTATATTTATATAATTGTATAACTTCTATCATATTTAATAGTTTTCTAAGATTCTTAACCATTTTATTTTTTGTTTTTTTCAAGATCGTTGATGAGGAATCCAAATTTTTCTTGACTAGGATGGAATCAAAGTATTTTATCTATGGAAATATGATTTCAAATCAGCACTTCATATCATAAAATAATAACAAATGGGAAAGTTTAATTTATATCCAATATGATATAGAACGCTAGATCTAATCAGAGGTAACCTTCACTATAATACCATTTGAGAGTCCCAATAAGATCATTTAGATGCACCTAAGAAGGAGGTCAATCAATTATTTCCAAGTTATTTTATGAAACACTAATTCTTATTTTTATAATTAAACCCCATTTGGTTTTGAAACTTTTTAATTGGTTAAGACTCAACAATATATTATTTTTTTCACCCAACTTACATTCACCATTTGTAAGCAAGTAATGTAAGAAAGTAAAGCCTACTGTGTTTTCACAAGTTTTGGACCCAATGTGGGAAGCCTAATCTTTTTTATGCACATTATTATCTGATTTAGATATTTCCCACTAAAATATTTTTAAAATATTAAAGTGTAAGTGGTTTATTTTTATCCCAACCCAGACTCTCACAATATTATAAAAGTGAAGGGATCTTTATACTGTATCCCATTTTCTTCAAACTTTTATCACACCATCTTGTCTTCTCTACGTCCTTCCTCTTCTTTAAGTATATCAACATGTTCTATCTAGGGATTACTCTACATCCATAATTTTGATCTCTTTCATCAAACAAAATGATTCTTCAACTTCCATCAAGTATTTAACAATTCATTATCCAACTCAACATATGTTTCACTACATAGATCATTGTTCGTCATAAAACTAGTTGCAATATTTCTGAAAATAAAACTTCTCAATATGGAAAACATGATCAAAAATTATTTCGAGTTCATAATAATATCTTATCTTTATCCTCAACCGCTTCTATTTTTCTTTATTAAATGTGTCTGCAGAGAAAATTAGGTCATCCTCTTCTACTTATTCTTCGTATTCTTATTATTATTCTTCTTGTTCTCTAAAACCCTAAATTGTTTTATATTAATAATTTAATTATATTATATATTTTTATTTAATTCATCTTATAGTGTATTATCTTCTTAATTCTTCCTCGATATATATTCATCTTCACTCATTTATCTTAATTTAGTACATATTGAGGTATGAGCTTCATTTCACTACTGGAAATGCTGTTTTTCCCAACGGGTGTTTACCAACGGTTTGCTAACACCGTTGGGCTTGAAGGATTAAGAAAGCCTTTCCCAACGGTTCATTGAAACCGTTGGGAAAAGCCACCCCTTTTCCAACGGTTTGAAGAACCCGTTGGTAAATGGGTGTGTTAATCACCTTTTGCCAACGTTTCTCTTGAACCGTTGGGAAAGGGTCACCCCTTTGCCAAAGATTTCCTCAAACCGTTGGCAAAGGGGTCCTTAAAATCTCTTTCCCAACGGTTCTTTAAAACCGTTGGGAATTATTTCCCCCAAATCCAGCCGCGGGGCTGCTCTCCCCCATTCGCACAGAACCTAATTTCATCCGCTCCACCGCTCTCCTCTCGCGAAATCGCATATCCGAAGAGGTGAAAACCATATGAAATCAGATATCTTTTCATTTATACACATATACTTCCTTATTTTTATTGTTATTGCTTTAGTATTTTAGTTTTAAGTTATCAATCCACCTCCAGCTCTCTGCTACTCTCCAAATCCCCCATCCGAATAGGTGAAAACCCATTTGAATCATCTCAAATCAAGTAATTTTTTCTTTATACACATATGGTACCTTGTTTTTATTGTTATTGATCTAATATTTTAGTTTTAAGTTTGGATTTTGATGTGATTTCACCATGTAAAATAGGGAAATGAATAAATATTTTGTTAATTAATTAGTTTCCCCTGGAATATCAGTTGTGTTATAATGTCCATGCTAAATAAAGGGGTAATGTAATAAAAGACCTTGAATAAATAAATTGTGGAAGTTGGGGTATGTTGCCTCTATGAGAGGTTTTTTGTTGTGTTTCATTGTATGTTGTAGGCTGTTTTATGGGGATTGAGGTGACCAGTTGGGCTTTGTGATATGTGGGGTTGTAATGTGATGGTTAGTGGGAATGGATGTGTCATGTGAAGTTGTATGATAGTGATGATGTGTGGTGGTGTTGTGTCGTGTGTAGGTGTTGTGTGATGAAGTTGTGGTGTATAATGTGGTGAGGTGGTTTTGGTTGTGCGGTGGTTTGTGATGTGCAATATTTTTATTGTGATATGTGGTTGTTTTGGTGAGATGGTTGGTCGATGTAACATGGTGTCGATGGTTATTGTGAGATGGTGAGTTGTTGTGTGGTGGTTTTATTAGTTTCCTAGTTATCTATGGAATAAATTATGCTGTTAAAACAAAAAAACAAGATATTAAATAAATGAGATGGAATAGAAATGGATGTGTGGTAAATGGATTTAATTAATTTAACATTAAATGAATGGACAATGTAAGTGTGAATGAAGTGGATTATAAATGAATGTGAGAAATGATATGCGTCTTGTGTGGTGGTGGTGTGGTTTATGTGTTTTATGGTAGTAGTGAAGTGTGTGATTATGTAGTTAATATGAACCCATAGGTTGAGTATTTTGTGCTATCTATATATCATGTATTTTTATGTTATTTCTACACATTCCAGGGGGGTGGTATCTCTAGGTGGTGGTGGTGGGGTTGCAGGGGAGGGGGTGTGGGCTGTTTGGGAGGGTGGGTGGGGCTATCCAGGGGGGTACGGGGTGTCCAGGGGGGTACGGGGGTGGGCGGGCTATCCACAAGGGTGGACGGGCTGTCCACGGGGGTGGTCGGGCTGTCAAGGAGGGGTGGGCGGGCTGTCCAGGGGGGTGGGTGAGCTGGCCACGGGGGGTAGGGGTGTCCAGGGGGTGGGCGGGCTATCCAAGGGGGTGGGGGGCTGTCCATAGTGAGAAGGGGTGTCGAGGGGGGTGGGTGGGCTGTCCACGGGGGTGGTTGGGCTATCTAGGGGGTAGGGGGTGTCCACGGGGGTGGGCGGGGCTGTCCAGGGGGTGTGGGCTGTCCTGGGGGTCTGGGTGGGGTGTCCTGGTGGGGGAGGGGTGTGTGGGGTGTCCAGGTGGGGTGGTATGTCTAGGTGGTGGTGGTGGGGTTGCAGGGAAGGGGGTGTGGGCTGTTTGGGAGGGTGTGCGAGGCTATCTAGGGGGGTACGGGGTGTCCAGGGGGTACGGGGGTGGGCGGTCTGTCCAAAAGGGTGGACGGGCTGTCCACGGGGGTGGTCGGGCTGTCAAGGAGGGGTGGGCGGGCTGTCCAAGGGGGGTGGGTGGGCTGGCCACAGGGGGTAGGGGTGTCCAGGGGGGTGGGCGGGCTATCCAAGGGGGTGGGGGGCTGTCCATAGGGAGAAGGGGTGTCGAGGGGGGTGGGTGGGCTGTCCACAGGGGTGGTTGGGCTGTCTAGGGGGTAGGGGGCGTCCACGGGGGTGGGTGGGTTGTCCACGGGGGTGGGCGGGGTTGTCCACGGGGGTGGGAAAGGCTGTCCACGGGGGTGGGCGGGGCTGTCCAGGGGGTGTGGGCTGTCCTGGGGGTCTGGGTGGGGTGTCCTGGTGGGGGAGGGGTGTGTGGGGTGTCCAGGGGGGTTGGTATGTCTAGGTGGTGGTGGTGGGGTTGCAGGGGAGGGGGTGTGGGCTGTTTGGGAGGGTGGGCGGGGCTATCCCGGGGGGGGGGGGGGTACGGGGTGTCCAGGGGGGTACGGGGGTGGGTGGGCTGTCCACAAGGGTGGACGGGCTGTCCACAGGGGTGGCCGGGCTGTCAAGGAGGGGTGGGCGGGCTATCCAGGGGGGGTGGGTGGGATGGCCACACGGGGTAGGGGTGTCCAGGGGGGTGGGTGGGCTATCCGAGGGGGTGGGGGGCTGTCCATAGGGAGAAGGGGTGTCGAGGGAGGTGGGTGGGCTGTCCACGAGGGTGGTTGGGCTGTCTAGGGGGTAGGGGGTGTCCACGGGGGTGGGTGGGTTGTCCACGGGGGTGGGCGGGGCTGTCCACGAGGGTACCCTACTAATATGGTTATGGGATAAGGCATGCTCTGATGTGATAACACATTAAGTTCTTGTTGGTTTTACATTTTTTCAATAACACATTAGTATGTTTTTTTCACATGTGTAGTTGATACCATGATTATTTTCTTCCTTTATTGTTTACTTAAATGTATTTTCTATTAAAGTTCAATCCTATTGAATTGTTTATGACAAAATGACTTATATGAATTTTTTTATAGAATGGACAGAAGTTGGATGTATGAAACCGATCGTATCTCAAGCGATTTTCAAAACAATTTGGAGAGCTTTATAGATTTTGCATTTCACAATGCTTCAGATAGTGGTCGCATACACTGCCCATGTTCCAATTGTGTTGGTAGACCTTGGTTGAGTCGTGAAGAAGTCAGGTACCACATAACCAAAAATGGTTTTCAAGCAAACTACTTTGTGTGGTATCACAATGGGGAGAAAATGAAATCTCAAATTGGTGATGATCTAAATGAAAGGACTGGAATGGAGAATTTGTTAGATGATCGGTTTCCGTTTATTCGTCATCATGAAAAAGAAAGGATTTCGGCTCAAGAAGACGTCGATATGAGGACAACTGATGCATCTAGTGAAAATGATGATATTGATAGGGTGAAAAAATTGAATGATGCTGCCACGACTCCAGTATATCGACAATGCGATAAAATGAAAAAGCTGGAATTTTTAATCCGATTGTTTCATGGAAAAACTATGTATGGGATTTCTAATACATCAATCGATTACATTCTTACCCTCTTGAAGGATTTACTTCCAGATGATGCAGATATTCCCTCAAACCACTATATGGCATGGAAGTTAGTTGAAGAACTTGGATTTTCCAGAAACAAAATTCATGCTTGCCCGAAAGATTGCAGTTTATTCTGGGAAGAAACCGCTGAACGAAATGAATGTATAAAATGTGGCACATCCTGCTGGAAGTCAAAATCTGATGGAACACCATCCCGCGTTCCACAAAAAGTAATGTTGCACTTTTCATTGATCCCCAGACTCCAGAATCTTTTTATGTCTGATGACATATCAATAAAAATGAGATGGCATGATACCGAGAGAAAGAAGACTAATGATGAGTTGGTTCATCCTACAGATGGATTTGCATGGAAGAGATTTGATGCTCGACATCCTGATTTTGCAGTTGACGTGCGTAATGTGAGGTTGGGTCTTTCATGCGACGGTTTTAATCTGTTTGGGCAGATGCTTACTTCGCACAGCACATGGCCAGTTTTTATACACATTTATAATCTTCCCCCATGGTTGTGTATGAAAAAATCTTTCACTTTCATGAGTATACTCATATCTGGTCCTTCTGATCCCGACATTGATATTGATGTATACATGCAACCTTTAATAAAAGAGTTGAAACTTCTTTGGGATGTGGGTGTGCGCACATACGATGCATGTTCGAAAGACATATTTCAGATGCATGCTGCGCTTATGTGGACGATCAATGATTTTCCGGCTTATGCAATGATGTCTGGATGGAGCACGAAGGGAGAACTGTCATGTCCAGTTTGTATGAAGAATACACGATCCAGAAGACTGAAACATCGTTGTAGTTTCAGTTTTATGGGACATCGATGATTTTTGCCAAAGGATCATCCATATTGAATGAATCGTCGAAGATTTGATAATACTATAGAGACCGATGATCCACCTCAGCGTATGTCTGGAACTGATGTGCTTAATGAATTGAAAGATTTCAGTTTTTCGTTCGGGAAGGTTCAAATGAAATCTGGAAAGAGAAAGAATGTTTCCACAAAAACCTATTACAATTGGAGGAAGAGGAGTATCTTTTTTGATTTGCCTTATTGGTCAACCAATTTGCTACGTCATTGCTTAGACGTAATGCATATTGAAAAGAATATATGTGAAATTTTTCTTTCAGTTCTTCTAAATGTCAAGGGGAAGACAAAAGATGATTTACGATCTCGACGTGACTTGGTGGATTGGGGAATCAGACCAGAATTGCATCCTGTGCGTATCAGTGAAAATAAATGGCAACTTCCATGTGCTTCTTATGTGATGACACCTACTGAAAAAAAAACAATTTTTGGAAGTATTAGAGACTATTAGAGTTCCTGATGGCTATTCAAGCAACATATCTAAATGGGTCAACAGAAGAGAGTTGAAGCTAAAATCTTTGAAGACTCATGATTATCACGTTCTACTGCATGAGTTGCTTCCAATAACAATCCGTCATATTTTGTCCAATAATGTAAGGGTGGGTGTTATTCGGTTGTGCCATTTGTTTAGAGATCTGTGTGCTAAGAAGTTGTCCAAGTATTTCTTGCAAAAAATGTTGACAGATGCCCCATTAATTTTGTGTGAGTTGGAGAAAATATTTCCCCCATCATTTTTCACATGCATGCTGCATCTGACTGTCCATATTCCAACTGAAATACTTCTCGGAGGACCTGTTTCTTTTCTTTAGATGTATCCAACTGAAAGAAATATGTTCACATTAAAGTCTTATGTTCGAAACAAGAATCATCCCGAAGGTTCTATCTTGAACGGTTACTTAGCTCAAGAATGTATGGATTTCTGTTCAATGTATTTGTCTGATCTTACTACAAGAATGAACAGACCAATGAGAAATGAAGAAGAACAATATGAGAAAATTGAACCCAGTTTTCCACCACTTCCTCAAACAGGAGGAATTCCTGGATCATATACATTGAAGACATTAATCCATGAAGAGCGGGAGATGGCACATCGCACAGTTTTGTTCAATTGTGATTTGTTCGATGACTATATCAGGTAACAAAATTGAATATGTATATCTTACATATATATCTGTTAAACTATTCATATTTTTTTTATCTACAGGGAACATAAAACAATGATAAATAGGAAGCATCGTTCTTTATCTTTGAGAAGGAGAGAGACTTTTCATAGCAAAGAGTTTTCTGCTTGGTTAAAATTGAAGGTAAAAATATTACTGTTTAAATTAATTATTTCAATATTTACTTAAGTTTAACTGTCATTTATATTGCAGGTATTGATTTTGTCTACCGACTCTGTCTCTGAGGAAATAAGAGCTTTGTCTTTTGGTCCTAATACCGTGGTTCGTGACTGTAAATCAATTGTTATCAATGGGTACATATTTATTGTCACTGAACGATCCAAAAACATGAGAACACAACATGATGGTATTATGGTTACTGCCACAACAGATTGTTATGCCAGTGCATTAGATAGTAGATCGCGACTTGAAAATGTGGGTTATTATGGAGTCGTTGAGAAAATAATAATATTGGATTATTACTCTCATGGACGAGTCACAATGATGAAATGCCATTGGTTTGATTCGATGACGAGACATGGCACATTTATTGATGATTGTGGATTTCGAGTAATTAATATGACCCGCACTCTTGCAATCGAAGAACCATATGTGTTGGCATCAATGGATAAACAAGTTTTTTATGTCAAAGATCAACTTCAACCTGAATTTGGTGTCATGGTTGAAGTAATTCCAAGACATATTTTTGATGATGCTGATGATGGAATTGACACTGTCCCTATTGCCATTGGAACCAATCCATTTATTTCTTTTGATGACTCCAATAGCTCAATTGTCAGAGTTGATTGTGAACCTGAAGTTGTGGTTGGAAATATATAGAATCATTCATCCATGTTCTCAATTCTTTTGTTTTACCTCGAGTTGGGTTGTTAAGGTTGGTAATATTCATATTTATTTAGTATTGATCACAAATATGTTTTAGCTGACTTGACCGTTATGTGAATTTTCAATGTTTATTGGTTGCTGTTTTATTTGAATTGCATTTTCTAATTTGGAATTGAACTGTATTCAAATCAAATCAAACAATATTTCTAACTTGGTGAACATTACAACTTGTATGTTTTATTAAATTCATTCAAGCTCTTCTAAAACAATTGATAGCTAAATTACCAATGAATCCCCTCATTCCCTCATATATTTAGTTTTTTGGTTTACACATTAATTTTATTTTTCTAATTAATTACATATTTGTTTTCAAATGCAGGAAATGCATCCAATTGAAGAGAGACGAAGAAAAAAAATGGCGGAGAACAATCGTCGGATGGAGGAGATGGGCATTCCACCATTAGTGCCTACAGTGAGTACTTAATTTCAAATATATATATATATATATATATATATATATATATATTTACAGAATATATAATGTCATGTGATTAATTTTTTTTGTAAACTTTTTTGTAGGATCCACCATTACGTCGACAGTTATTCGACGAGGAGCCTAGTACTGGTCCTAGTACTCAGGTCGGTGGTATGAGGAGGGTTCGTACCAGAGGTGGACGTAGAGCTGCGTGTGCCCGACTAGACCCTGCCCCTCCCACTGAAATTTCAGCCTTCCCACATTCTGATCCCGATGTGTCGTTAGGGACACACGGGGTATTTAGGCCTCCCATGTTTTCGCTACCTTCTGCATCTTCTGCCCCATCATTTTCACATCCCATGATGATTCCCACTCCCCAGTCAGCATCAGGTTATACAGCTGTTCCATCTTCTTTTCCTTCTACTTCTCTCTCTCCGAGCTTTTATATTCCATCGTCTTCGACTCCTATTCCACCAGAGGGTGTTCCATCATGTTCTGTGGATCCGGCGCCACTCATTGATCAGACTAGCGCATGTATATTTATAAAACCCTAACAAATTTTTATAGCAATATTTATTTTCATTATAACATGTTTTGATAAAATATTTGTTTTTCTTTCATGACAGATACATCTACTGACAGGAGGCGGGGGTGGGGCCGTACACGCATGCGTTCGGTGTGGAACCGTCGCACAAAGGTTATGGTGGAATATAATGAAGACAATCAGATGGTTGAGAAAATAGGGCAGCAATGTCGGAGTTTTCTGGCGACGCTTTCCAAATACTCCGAAATCATTTCTGTCAGCCCGCTGTAGTGGAGACATTTTCCACATGAGGTCAAAGATAGAGCTTGGGCAGAGATATGGGTAAAAAAATCTGTTGTATTTAATTCCATGAATTACTTTTGTATTTATATGAATTAATATTTTGATTTCAGCTTCGATTTAATTTTCCTGATGGTGAGGGTGCACGACTGGAACGTCTAAAGGATTTAGGCGAGATTTGGAGAGCCTACAAGCATGAGCTATATATTGGCTGGCGTGCTAGAGTTGGCACTGAGTTAGAGGTGGTACCAGTTGTGGATTATTGTCCTATAGAGCAGTATCGTCAGATGATTACTCATTGGACGAGTACCCAGTTTAAGGTATGAATTACATTTGAGGTATTTAAATAATAACTTTCAAGTTTTGGATTAATATTATCCTTTGCATTATCGAATTTTATTTAGGAATCATCTGGAAAAAATAAAAAAAACATTGATGCAAAAAAATACCTCCATACACTAGGACGCACGACGATGCCGGATCATGAGAGGCAGCAGGTATGACAATTGTTTATAAGTTTTCTTTACGACTTACATTTTCTTTTGTTTCCTCAATTATTTAATCATTTTCTAAAGTTTTTATATAACTTTTGTTTTCAATGTCATTGTAGAGGCAAGTACAAAATATTGAAGGATGTGTGCCTCGAGCAAAACTGTTTTGCTCGAGTAGACGAAAAAAGGATGGAAGTGCTGTCAACGAAGCGACTCAGCAGCAGATTGTAAGTATTAATCTATTGATTTTATATTTTAACATCTATTTTGTAACTTAATAATATATTTATATTTGTAACAGGATGCTTTAGAGGCCCTCGATGCCCAAGAACCAGACAATTTTGGGCCATCTGATCACTTACATCAGGTGTTGGGAGAGGATCATTCTGGCAGAGTACGCTGCCGACCTAGCATAGCCCCGACGAGGTATTGGCCTGCCTCAGGTACGAGTTGTAGTGCCATCGAGATGCAGCAAGTTAGGGAACAGGCAGAACAGGCTGAGAAAAGAGCCACAGAGACGGAAGAACAGTCTGCTAGGGCAAACAATGCATTTACGAAATTTATTGAAGTTCTACGTCCAACACTTCCAGCAGAGTCCAGCCCAGCGATTGATGAATACATGTCATCGATACATTCTATATATGGTGCACCAGTTGGCAGTTCCAGTGGTGGTCAGGCCGATGTCCAGCTTGAAGATGATGATGGCGAGGAGTCTGATACGGAAGAGGAGGGAGATGAGGAGGGTGAGGAGGAGGGCGAAGGCGAGGAGGAAGGCGCTGTGGAGGGTGAGGACGATGACGAGTGTGATGATGATGATGATGATGGTGATGGTGATGCTGAGGTTCCGTCTGCGGGTACATGTCACGAATAATAATTAGAATGTTTCACGGTGGTTTCAGCTCAATCTGAGGTCATCCGCTATGAATTTGACCGTTTGACGCCCGTTTTGGCCATTTATGACACCAGAACTGCGTTGTCGGTCACCGCGGGCACAGGGCATGTCCAATTGACGTGCCGTCCACTCAACCACTTCAGAAATCACTCACCCGTATTTGTCGTCTGATTTCAGGTCATTCCGACTTCGTTCGGCCCGTTTGGACCCCCCTCACGCGCGTTACGAAGCGCATACATCACTTAAAATACGAATATTGAGCCGTACCGCGCAAAACGAACGTCCGATTGACGTTCCGTCTACGCGTACACATCACGAATAATAATTATAATGTTTCACGGTGGTTTCAGATCAATCTGAGTTCGTCCTCTATGAATTTGACCGTTGGACGCCCGTTTTGGCCGTTTATGACACCAGAACTGCGTTGTCGGTCACCGCGGGAACATGGCACGTCCAATTGACGTGCCGTCTGCTCGACCACTTCAGAAATCACTCACCCGTATTTTTATTCTGATTTCAGGTCATTTTGACTTCGTTTGGCTCATTTGGACCCCCCTCACGCGCGTTTACGAAGCGCATGCATCACTTAAAATATGAATATTGAGCCGTACCGCGCAAACCGCACGTCCTATTGACGTACCGTCTGTGCGTACACGTCACGAATAATAATTAGAATGTTTCACGGTGGTTTCAGATCAATCTGAGGTCGTCCGCTATGAATTTGACCGTTGGACGCCCGTTTTGGCCGTTTATGACACCAGAACTGCGTTGTCGGTCAACGCGGGCACACGGCATGTCCGATTGACGTGTCGTCTGCTCGACCACTTCAGAAATCACTCACCCGTATTTGTCGTCTGATTTCAGGCCATTCCGACTTCGTTCGGCCCGTTTGGACCCCCCTCACGGGCGTTTACGAAGCGCGCGCATCACTTAAAACACGAATATTGAGCCGTACCGCGCAAACCGCACGTCCGATTGGCGTGCTGTCTACGCGTACACGTCACGAATAATAATTAGAATGTTTCACGGTGTTTTCAGGTCAATCCGAGGTCGTCCGCTATGAATTTGACCGTTTGACGCCCGTTTTGGCCGTTTATGACACCAGAACTGCGTTGTCGGTCACCGCGGGCACACGACACGTCCGATTGACGTGTCGTCTGCTCTACCACTTCATAAATCACTCACCCGTATTTTTCGTCTGATTTCAGGCCATTCCAAAATCGTTCGGCCCGTTTGGACCACCCTCACGCGCGTTTACGAAGCGCGCGCATCACTTAAAACACGAATATTGAGCCGTACCGTGCAAACCGCACGTCCGATTGACGTGCAGTCTATGAGTACACGTCACGAATAATATTGAGAATGTTTCACGGTGGTTTCAGCTCAATCCGAGGTCGTCCTCTATGAATTTGACCGTTTGACGCCCGTTTTGGCCGTTTATGACACCAGAACTGCGTTGTCGGTCACCGCGGGCACATGGCACGTCCAATTGACGTGCCGTCTACTCGACCACTTCAGAAATCACTCACCCGTATTTGTCGTATGATTTCAGGCCATTCCGACTTCGTTCGGCCCGTTTGGACCCCCCTCACACGCGTTTACGAAGCGCGCGCATCACTTAAAATACGAATATTGAGCCGTACCACGCAAACCGCACGTCCGATTGACGTGCCGTCTGCGCGTACACGTCCCGAATAATAATTAGAATGTTGGAAGGTGGTTTCATCTCAATCTTAGGTCGTCCACTATGAATTTGACCGTTGGACGCCCGTTTTGGCCGTTTATGACACCAGAACTGCGTTGTCGGTCACCGCGGGCACACGGAACGTTCGATTGATGTCTCGTCTACTCGACCACTTCATAAATCACTCTCCCATATTTGTCGTCTGATTTCAGGACATTCCGACTTCGTTCGGCCCGTTTGGACCCCCCTCACGCGCGTTTACGAAGCGCGCGCATCACTTAAAACACGAATATTGAGTCGTACCGTGCAAACCGCACGTCCGATTGACGTGACGTCTGCGCGTACACATCACGAATAATAATTAGAATGTTGCACGGTGGTTTCAGCTCAATCCAGAGATGTGGTGTGGCCGGAACCACTCAAAGTGTCCGTCTTTTGTTTCAAAAGGACGCCATTTTAAGTGAAAAGCATCAACTGACATACGGAAAACCGACCAAACACATTCCGAATCTGTTGATAATTTATCCCAACAATCCATGGGTCATATGTGACTTGTACGAGCCAAACCAGGATGAATCTGAGTCGCGGTGTGTCCAGGATAAGTCTAAGTGACTCTCTTTTGTTTAAAATGGACACCATTTTAAGTACATACGAAAAAACGACCAAACAGATTCGGTTTCCGTTGAAACTTTAGGAGAACGATCCATGGGTCATATGTGACGTGTATGAATCATCCCCGCTTCAATCCGACATGCGGTGCGACTGACACCACTCAAAGTGTCCGTCTTTTGTTTCAAAAGGAAGTCATTTTAAGTGAAAGGCATCAACTGACATACGGAAGAACGACCAAACGCATTCGGATTCTATCGATACTTTAGCACAACGATCCATGAGTCATATGTGACGTGTACAAGTCAACCCCGTCTTAATCCGAGATGCAGTGTGGCCGACACCGCTCTAACTCTGTCTCTTTTGTTTAAAATGGACATGATTATAAATGAAAAGAACAACTGGCATACGCAGAACTGACCAAACACATTCGTAATATTTTGATAATTTATCACAACGATCCATGGGTCATATGTGACATGTACGAGCCAACCCGGGATGAATCTGAGTCGCGGTGTGGTCAGGATTAGTCTAAATGTCACTCTTTTGTTTAAAATGGACAACATTTTAAGTACATATGGAAAACCGACCAAACGCTTTCAGTTTCCATTTAAACTTTAGGAGAACAATCCATGGGTCATATGTGATGTGTAAGAATCAACCCCGCCTCAATTGGAGACGCGGTGTGGTCGGCACCACTCATAGTGACCGTCTTTTGTTTCAAAAGGGCATCATTTTATGTGAAAAACATCAACTGGCATACGGAAAACCGACCAAACGTATTCGGATTGTGTCGATACTTTAGCACAACGATCCATGGGTCAAATGTGACGTGTACGAGTCAACCCCGCCTCAATCGGAGGTGCGGTGTGACCGGTATCACTTCAGGTGTATGTATTTTGTTTAAAATGGACATCATTTGAGGTAAAAATATATGGTATAGAAAAAACCGATCAAATTATGAATTGAATTTCGGATTCCACATATAATTGTCATCTAAGTTTTAAAATGAATTCTAAATAAATTATGTATGTTTATAATTATGTTATGAATTCTACTTTAATTATGGATGTGTATATTTTCAGGATGAATTATATGTGTTGGTTGGTTGGTTTTCATTATTTGTATGTGTTGGTTTGTTCTCTATATGTATGCATTATATGTGTTACAGGTACAATAATTGGATTGAAAAATGAATTGAAAACGAGGGCATAATTGGATTGAAAATTGAATTGAAACCGAGGGTGAATGCCCAAAAACCAGACCTGCTGTGCAAATTGCAGGCTGCTGTGCAATTTGCACAGCAAAGCCTATGCCAACGGTTTTCAAACCGTTGGCATAGGCTCTTTGTAGCTGTTTTTACCAACGGTTCAAGGAACCGTTGGTAAAAACACCCTATCCCAACGGTTTGAAACCATTGGGATACCCTGTTTCATGGTTGTTTTTACCAACGGTTCCATGAACCGTTGGTAAAAACCTTTCCCAACGGTTTGTAAACCGTTGGGAAAGAAAATTATCTGTTGATTTCCCAACGGTTTGGCAGAACCGTTGGGATAGGTTGATTTTTTCTAACCTATCCCAACGGTTCTGTTTAAACCGTTGGAAAAAGCCTTTCCCAACGGCTTACTTCCCCACGATTTGCAGAACCGTTGGTATAACATATACCAACGGTTCTGCAGCCTTTCCCAACGTTTCTAAACCATTGGGAAATGCTGGATTTCCAGTAGTGTTTTAATGGAAGTAGGAAAGTTATTTCACCAAAAGTAGAAAATATAGTAACCTTATTTTTGATGGTTGCATGAGGATGGGGTGGTAGTGGTAGGGATTTAGTTTACTAGAATAAAATTGGATGTTTCAATAGTCAGGAAATCTAACCTTCACTCACCTAGAGATATATTGAATTTTATATATGTAATATACTTTAATGGGGAATATATTATCAGTTGGGGAAGTTGAGGGGGTGGAAATATCTGACATGTTAAAGGGTTCCTCCATGGCGATTGGAAGCACTAGAAGGATGCAACTATATATTGGTTGGGTGGATAACTTGTAAATGAAGATGGTTTTACATGTGATTGTGAGATTGTGATTGTTATAATATTTCTATTAATTATTTTAATAAATTAAATCAGTATTACCCCATGGATTAGGGAACATTCCTTAACCACATAATCTTCTTTTGTTTTTTTAACTATCTTGCTTTCTTTGGACCACTGTTTTTGATAACCTTACTGATGTTATTTTGATGGTTTTATATTACATTGCAGTGAATTGTGGTCTTGTATTATATGTTCTAGGAGTCATACATGGGGTTAGTTATAGATTTTTTCTTCTTCCATGGGTGAATTTATGCTGAATTTTTATTCAATTATCTAATTAGAAGTTGTTTGTGAGCCCAACAAGTGGTATAAGAGCTCATGGTTGCAGGGATTTTAGATGATTATTCCTATATGAAGGTGTTGCAAATCTTATGTCAATAAACATATTATATCCTTTTAATTATAGGTAATTATTGTTAAATAGTTCCTAACCTATTATTTTTACATTGTCCAGAAATAGTGGGAGATTTAAATTTATGGTGTAATGGTATCAGATGAGAACATGGTCCAACATGAGAATTTCAGTGGAATGAATTTTGGGTTTTGGAAAATCTAGATAAAGGATTATCTTCTGTAGAATGACCTCAATCTTCTATTGACAAGACATAAGTTGGAGGTGATAAAAAAGGAGTAATGGGAGGGAATGGATAAGAAAGAACTTAGGATGATGCATATATCACATTCTCGGAATTTCAAGTCTAACATCAAGAAAGTGAAGAACACATCAGAACTCATGAATACCTTAGATTATATGTATGAGAATTAAAGGATAATGAAAAATATTTTATTTCTAAGGAGACCATTCTACATGAAAATTTTATAAGAAAGGTATAAAACCAATCATTTGAATTAATTCAATGTAATTTAAAGTCAAATAGAATTAGTAATAAAAGACTTTAGAGTCCTAGTTTGGGAACTTTTTTACTTTCCTCCCTTCCTAGGTTATGGTATGTAATGGTGATGGTTGTGATTAGTTCTACTAGAAATAAAAAATTTAAGTTTGTATTTTTATGCTACCTAATTTTGAATTAATAAATTCATTAATAAGAGATATAGATATATTTTGGTAATGATTATGGTACATAAGTGAGTGTAATACTAGATAAAAAAGTCACTAGAAAGGGAAATAGTGGAGGAACCGAAGTAGGAGTATATATATGGAAGGAGCTTCCTTATATTGGAATTATAGGATAAAAGGAAATTTAAAATATGATTATAGTGAATAGATGAAGAATTTAAGAAGATATACTTTCAGAAGTTGGTCTACAGGACCCTGTGTTAGAGGAGACGAGTGGTTTTATCCTATTTACAACCATTTTACTTAAGTATTTAGTAGATGACTCTATATATTCATTATATTAAACATTTTAAAGGGATATTATTAAGATCTATATATCCATATGATATAGAAAAGTTCATCTGGTGGATGTGAAAGATCTTGAAATTTTTAGCATGGTAGATGTCTCAATCCGAATAAGGAATGAACGCTTTCTGAACTTTCAAGGTGTGGGCCACATCCCTAAATTAAAGAATAAATTAATTCCCATAGTAAAATTCAATGAATTATGTTTTTGTATAATATTCATAGATGTAATGTGGAAATTTTCACATGGATCCATGGTTATAGAAAAGGTAGTAGAGAATGGGACCCTATATCATAAACGTTCATTAGAACGTGTGATATACACTTGATAATATACTTTTGATACAATTTGGCACGGAAATATTGGAAAACTCAGTTGGAAAAGAATAAATATTCTAGAGGAAAAGGGGGTTTTGGATATCATAAGAATAGAGTATGGAATGTGCAAGGAATGTATCCACAGAGAGAAATGGAAGGTGTATTTATAAACATAAAGGAAAAAACCAAAGCATCAAAAGTTATAGTTGGTTCACATGTATATTAAGGGACAATATTTAAGATGTTATCATGGAGGTTAACTCTACTATATTACTTTCATTGATAACTACACATGAAAAGTGTGGATGTACTTCATCCATCACAAGTCCATGGTGTTTGAGACTTTCGTCTGATGGAGGTTCGTAGTGGAAAAGGAGATAGGAAGTAAGTTGAAGTTATTATAGTTATAAAATTTCAGAAATTATGGTAGGATGGAGTTCTATAGGTTCTTCTATTAGAAGAGGATTAATTTTGAGAAGACCATTCCTGTGACTCTAGAGTAGAACAAAGTTATGAAGAGGATAAATAAAACATAAGTTGAGAAGGATAAGGGCATGAGGATTCATATAGGGTTCCCAAGGCTGTTTTGGGTAGAGATGATTAACTTTATGGAACAATTTATCAATAATATTCCATCATCAATTATTTGGAATAATAATCCAAATAATTTTTAGTATATAAGAAATTTTAATTTGAACAACCTCAAAATCATCAGTGTACATAACTATATCATCGTTGATGAAAAGCAATGAGTCAAGATTGAGGATAATTCTTGAGAATTTTAATCTATTATCTATAATGATGAATTTTTTTTGACTCTTGAGAATGATTCTCAAAAAATCATTAGAAGTTAAAGTGAAAAAATCAATAAAGAAATCATATAAAAGGATTAAAACCAAGCAAGAAATTTTGATGAAATAAATATATAATTATAAGTTGAGGTTCATCTAGGTATATTACTATAATAAAAACATATTATATAAAATTTAGGATGTAAAAAAGTTCAAGAAACACCATACTAACTGGTGGAGTTACTAGACGAAATGGTTCACGTTCTAACAGTGTTTCCTAGAACTAGAGTATTAGAGAGTTCAAGGACTATTTAATGTTGAGTACTGAAAGTTCACACTATAGAAGTTGTATCATAAAGATATCATCCCAATGGAAAACTATAGAGATCAACTAGTAAAATGATCCTGGAACAAAGGTCTAGAAGTATTTAGTAAATTTTACTTATAACTGAGGATAGGAAGCTTAATTTCTCAAAGTAGGCAATGAGATTAAAGGATTCTAAATAGTGGGAGTTATACAAGAGGGATGAACTTGAGTCCCTTTATGTTTTTGAAACATGGGTTATAATAGAAATATATACAATTAATAATATTATATAGAAAAAATGGGTTTATTTATTAAGGGATAAATAATATGGTAGGTTGATGTACATGTCTAGGTTAGTTATAAAGGTCTTGAAATAGAAAGAATGAGTGGATTTTTATGGAATATTTTATTTCGAAGTTAAAAAAACAACTATTCAAGGAGTGTTAAACATAGTTTTATTGTAATATATTCATTTATTTTTGTTATTAATTAATACCACATTCCTTCACAAGGATTCATTTTAGGAGATCTATATGGAGTGTTTGACTATTTTTTAGGAACAAAAGAACTAGGGACTTGTTTGTAGTCTCAGATGAAGAATTTGTGATTTTAATAAAGTTACAAGGTGTTAGAATCATAATTTCAGCAATTTCATGATGGAATAGAATTAAATTAATATAAATACTAATTATTAATATTTCTATAAGTTTTTTTTATGATGGTAGTTTTATCATCCTTTTTCTTTATGTGGATGGCCTACTAATCAAAGGTCTTGTAAAAAGAAGGATCAATGAGTTGAAGGATAAGTTGTTTTAAATATTTCAGATGAAGGATCTTTATCTAGTAAGTATAGTTTTGGGGATGAGTATTCTATGAGATCAATGTTTTGGAACACTATAATAGAGTCATACCAACTATATTTAAAAGGTGGTGGAATGATTTAGTTTGTTGGAAGAAAAACCAATGAACACACTCCTGGATAGGTATTTCAATCTAAATAAGGATAATTCAATGAGAATGGAATTTGATGTCTATTATATGGTGAAGGTTCCATATGCATCATTTTTCAGATGTTTTATCTACATCATGGTGTGTAATCATCAAAATATTGAATAGTTTGTGTGAGATATCAGTGGTTTTATGTCAAACTCTATAAGAGAAAACTATGAGGATATGAATTGGATCCTTAGGTACTTAAAGGGTTCCACATACTTTTAACTTTTATTCAGAATGGATGTGTCTTTTTAGGTTTTTTACACTCTAAATTTGGTAAATATTTGTATATAAGGAAGAGAACTGCAAGGTATGCATTTACTTTTGGATGAATAGTGATAAGTTGGACATCTAAGCATTAACCAGTGGTTATTCTTTCAATAAAATTATCATATTAAATCACTTTGGTGGAATTCATAAAAGATATAGCATGTATGAAGGGGTTGTTAGTGGATCTTGGAAGGGAACCAAAATTTGGGAAATTATTTTGTAACTCACAGAGAGTGATTCACTTGAATAGAAATCATATGTTTCATTATCGAACTAATCACATTCAGTTGAAGTCTCACACTATCCAATCATTGTTAGAGTAAGGGGTGTTATGACTATGGAAGATTGAAGGAATATGGAATTCAACCATAATGATATAAAATTTATTAAATTCGTAATTATTAACTTGATGTTCCACCTTAGTATGTCTGGGTTAATTGGAAGGAAGGAATGGTGTGGAACCATATAGATTCTTTATAAAATTCCAAAGAAGAAATTCTATGTGGGAGTTGGTGGAGGAAGTTTTCATAAAACTAAAATAAATATCAAGTGGTTGATTGTTTAGATATGAGATTTATTTTATCAAAAGTAAGAATGTAAGTTTACCAGAAGTATAAAATATAGTAATTCATATTTCTGATGGTCACAAGAGGATGGGGAGGCATTGGAAGGGTTTCAGTTCACTCAATGGATACAAGATAGTACATAAGTAAGAACATAAAATTTTCACTCACTAGAATATATATATGATTTAATATCTATGATATATTCAAAAGTGGAATATTTTACCTCATGGGTAAGGTAATACAGTGGGAATATTTAATGATATAAAGTTCTCTTCTATGAATCATGGAGGAAATGGAATTCAACCTACTTCGTTCATATAATGATGGAATCTGTAAATGATGGAAGGATAGTGTTATATATTGGTAGGGTGGGTAACTTTTTAATGATGATGTTTTTACATGTTGTTTTAAGATTGTGATTATTTTAATCTATAAATTGATTCCTCTAATAAGGTAAAGCAGCACTCCTTGTGAAGTAGGGAGAAAGCTTGAACCACAAAATCTCTTTATATTGTTCTTCACCTTTCATGAATCATTCTAATCATTGTTTCTAATAGTCTTATATGTGTTATTAATATGGTTTAATGTTACCATGTGGTGACTTTTATTCTTATATTTTTATGTTCTAAGTGTTTTATATAGGTTTTATTCTGAATTTGTTTCCAAGAGTGATTTTTTATGAGGTTTTTTTGGTTATCTAATAGAAAGTTCATTGTGAGCCTGATAGTACACCCCAAAACTCTCAAGATACTTTTTTTTTTGTTTTTAGATTTGATCACATATTTATTATATCATATTTACACTTTTTTAGGAGGTTTTCTTTTATTTCCACAAATGGAAGACTCATATTAGATACCTGTAAGAAAAGAACAGAGACAACTGCACATACCATGATCTCAAATCACCTTCTTTCCTTTTGTCAAATTGGTTGTAACATGTAGAAATATAGATTTAAGAATTATTTTAAATTTTTATCATAGAAAAAAATATCATCATATGAAATGTATGATCAACTTTCACTTATCTAAATAAACTTAGAGCAGCCACACTTAAATATTCTTCATAATTTTAAATTGCAGCATGGATCTCTCTCGTGCAACGTGAGAGCTTACCATGAAGAGGTTTATAAATTCATCTTAAAACTATACACTCAGATGAACCATAGAACTATTTACTTATTATCATTCTTGAATCATTACCATAAATAGAAATATGATATTTTTAACTCCAAGTCACAGCTTCACCATCTTTAAATTTCATTTTCATCAAAATAATTAAATTTTGGAAACCCAATTTTAGAATTTAAAAATGTATCTCAATTTCTATATTTTTTATTTATATTATTCTCATAGATTTAATATCAACTATAATTAATATGAGGATTCAATCATAGAAAATTTTAGGGGTTTTTGATGTTTAGAAAACTTAATATCATTTTTGGAATCAAAAAATTAATTTCCTCTTCAGATTATAAAATCTAGAAAATTTTATTCTCATATATAAGAATTATTCAATTTTCACTAAGGTATCATATTTATGAGGATATATGACCCTTAAGATGATGATATATGGTGTATACATGGCTCAAAATTCATGTATATGGAAATAATCCAGTGATGATTACACAACTCAATTTTTGTTTACAAAAAATCTTTTCCATTTTTTCACTCATCTACACCGGACACTTCTTATGAACATCATATTAGTCTTTATATAGAGGGAAATTCATGCATAAAAACCATGTAATTTTTTTTCATATAATTAGGATGATTCTTAAATATATTGTAATCTTCAATTTTACAATGTATTTAGGTAGATGGATTCTTACGTTGCAAAAGGGGTTGTCCTTAAAAAGTACTATAGATGATCCCTACATATCAAGAGATGATTTATACATGGATATATTATTTTTATAATATTTAAAATATAAATATCCAATTATTATTTAAATAAATTATAATCCACTTTATTTGACTTAAAATCATCCCCACTCTTTTGAAGACTTAATCCAAGTTTTATTGAAATCACTATTTAGTAGCCATCAAATATAGTAACCCTTGGATTGTTTCTACATTTCTGTTGCTATATTAGTATCTTCCCACTAATAGGGTTCTTCCAAACATATAAAAACTATTGTAGAAAGTACTCCTCATCCTTAATAATAGTTATGAATTTATGATTGGCTCTCTAATCATCTAATTTATGGGTTTCTCATCAAGAAACCAACCTATTTATCCTTTATACAAATACATGGACAATCTTCTCACTTTTTTACCAACATGATCCACTTAATCATTTTTATATTCATTGAAAGATTCTAACATGCATTTAATCTCACTAATTTACATAAAATATGAATGAATATTCATGAATCCATGGGATCTTCAAGGCCTATAAAGAAAAAACGAGTCAATGAAAAAAATAGAGAGAGTGAGATGCTAGAGTGTAAATCATATATTTAAAGATTTTATAATCATCAATAAAATAATTAAGTGATTCTAAAATGTTCTTTTAAATATATTAGATATTAATAGAAGAATATATTGAGTCGATGAAGTTGTTTCAACTTAATATCATGAGTGTTGAAGTTCGTGAAGAAGAAAAATATAGGTTTCCATAAGAATATTATTGTAACTATGTAGTGATATCAGACTTTTTTAGTATAGTGGAGACTCAAGATCAATTTTTTTTATTATTCAAAAATATTTTTTGTGTTACTCATTTCCAAAAAAAAATTCTTGTGAATCTAGAAGTTGTTTCTTATAGAACTTCAAGTGACTGTTTGTTTACCCTGTTAGTATTGTGCATTGTAATATGGTTAGTTCTAGGTATAAAGGTTCAAGACCATTCCCTTTAACCTGGTTGTTGTTGATATTAATATATTAGTTTTTTAGGGATAAAAACCACCATACACCAAGGACAATATCACACATTGTGATTAGAACTTGTAAATATTTGTGTGTTGTGTTATTTGGTGTTTCTATCATCATTACATACATGTGTATGGAATGTGAGATGATAGAATAAGAACCATTCAATATAATAGGTGAAAATTTAAAATAAAAAAGGTTTAATAGGTAAATATTTGGACACACTATTTCACCCCACCCCCCCTATAGTGTGGTTACACTGATCCTATAGGAAAAATTTATCTAGGTTTCAAGCTCTAAAACCAATCCATTGTAGCTCCTACCTAGGAAATTTTAAATTCTATCTAATTTTCATGATACTTAGTTACTCCCATTAGCTTATGTATAAAAAAAATAATAGTGAACTCATTTATGTTATTGTTAGGGTACTTACCTATATATCTATATAAAATAGGTAAAATTTTTATGACATTCCTCTGCTCGAAATCATCTTATAATGTAGGATAAGATATATGATTATTAGTGTTGGTGAAATTTAGTGTATATATATCTCTTAAATTTTAATCAATTTTTTTATTATTTTATACCATGTTTTATTGATATGATTCAAACTTATAAATATATATTTTAAAAAAAATAAAATAAAGAAATATATTTCAAAATTAGGGTATAGATTTTCAAAGGTTCTCATGTGTCTTACACAATCCAAAAAGGTACTTTGAATCTTATGATCAATGTTTAATAAGATATCACTTTTTTTATCATTCATTCCAAATATTAGAATAAATAGAAAATAAAAATAAAAATAGATAAATCCTCCCTAGTGGTAGGGTAAATTTTTTGATGTGGTTGTCATGGGAAGTCAAAACAAATATTTGATTCTTGATGGAATGAAGTAAAGTGTTAGTATTGGGACTATTTATCTTGGAGGCTATCATACTAAATTATCTTAATTATGTCACTTTTTATTTTTATTTTTATTTATGTAAAAATAGTGTAAATTATTTATATTTTTTTAATTGGTTTGTTGGAATGAAGATAGAAAAATAATAAAAAAGTAATAATTATCCATGTGAGAATTCCTTGGTTTATACATAGGAAGTTCCCCTAGTTTTTTTCATTATAGTCCCTTAATTATTTAGTCCTATATTTTATTATTTTTCAATGTGTTAATATTTTATCATAGATTAATCACCTTTCATTGAGTTGAATTTTGAGTTTTATCACATAATTATCATGGTGTTAATCATCTATTCCTATGTGTCTTAGAAGAACTACCTAGAAATAACGAAATGATTCTATAATTACATTGATTAAACTACTTAAATAACTCTTAATTTGGAGAAATTAATTTCAAACAGTATAAATTCAAGACATTTTTTCACATACAGAAGTGAGAAACCTCTTGAAACACACTATCTAGCATAATATATTCCATTATATAAGGTATAATGTAGGAATGGAAAATAAAATTTAACATTTAAATAGGTAGAAGAAGCATAAATAAGGAATATAAAAAAATCACCATATCCAAATTAATTAATTATAATTAAAAACCAGAACAATTATAAATAAAATAAATGCAACGAGGAATAGAGATTCAGGAAGGGACTTCAATTTGTCTATATTTGATCAACTATAAAATGTTTATTAGACCTCCATGAAGATGGATTTTTTAAAAATAAATTTATTAAATGGTAGAATCTAAATCATTTGATGAAGCTTTCAAATCACCCCCTCTTTCCATTTTTTTAATATTATACTAACATATGTGGAAACATATTATTCAAATTTTAACTCAGAATTAAGTTTGTAAAAATCCCGATGAAATAAATACATTTATCATTAAATTTTCAAAAAATATATTTTTTTCAAACTTTTTTGAATCCTAGTCAAATCTCCTCCAAATCTCTCTATAAAAAATTAGCCTTCATTACTTTTGAAATATTTCCAAGATTGGAAATTATCACATGAGGAGATAATGAGTTGGACCTTCAGTTTCTCAATATCAGATTTTGGGAATTTGTTTTATGAAATATCCATTCACTATCGATGCTATTATCCACTCATTTTGACCACCAAGTCACCCTTGATGATATATAATAGTAGTAAATCATGATATACGACTATTTTAGTGTCGTGGTAGTCATAGAAAAAGCTATGTGGCCATTTAAATGGCGATAGAGTCAAATCTTAAAATGTATCGCTATCATAAAGGATGATATACCTATTCCGCTATTTTTTCACCAAAATAATTTTGGCATCTCCATGATATTAATATCATAATCAGTGAAAATAATACTTTTCACCATTAATAAATAAAAAATTATTTCAATTGTTTTATGATATTCCAACATTGTAGAGAGTGAAAGAATCATATCCGGTGAAATGTCATGTCACCCTCTCCCTTTATTCTTATAGTTATGGTCACTTTATGATATTACTCAATTAAATTTTATGATAGCAATTTTCTTTTTTTTCAATATGGTTAACTGATGGATTTGTTTTATTATTCATGTTCAACCCCATTAGCTTCTCAATAAACTCATCCCTTTTATATGGACAACTCCATGGTATAAAATCTCTCCTCATGGTAAACTTTACTATTATACATGATTGACCATGGAATATAAATTTATAATTTTTCACTAAACCTCATAATTAATGACACTAAATACCATGTATTGTATCTTCTTTAAAATTAAAATCTACTAAAAAATCCTCCTATAAACATCAAAATAAAATTGTTAAGTCTTTGAAAGTTCTGAAAAAGTCCAAAATAATAAAAATTTATTAAAATTAAAAATTACACTCATTTTAAGAATTATTCCAAAATATACCAAAATTCTAACAAATAGATTAATTTTTTATATTTAAAATATTGAGGGAATAAATTTTTAGAAATATTAGTATAAAACATTAAAAAAATATAGATTTATCAATATATTTTAAAAATTAAATAATTAAATTATGGGTTGATTTTTATGATTTTAACAGTTGCTTAAATTATATGTTGTGTGAAAATTAGATGAATTAAGCATGCGATAAAGAACCTTAAGTTGTTATTTAAGTATTAAAAATTTATTTACCAAGAATGATGATATGAATTCCCTTATTTTAGAGTTTAATAAAGTGGAAATATTAAATTATTATTTTTCTTATTATATGTGTGAGTATGATCATGATGCTATGAGTAAATGGGAATTAAAGATGTTATGAATTTCAATTAAAAGTATGTGATGAGAAATATAAAGGATATGTTTCTATGGAATATGAAATAAACATGGTTTGTTGGAATTAGAATATAATATGTTATTGAATGTAAAGTTGTTATATTTATTATGGTACATGACATGGAAATTATAATGCTGAGATTGTTGAATTATCATTTAATGATCATCCACTAAAAACATAATGTCATAAAGTATTAATAGATGAGTTAGAATATTCTATGTTATCAAATAAAATTTGGGTGTCATGCGAATTGCTTATAAAAAGTTAGGATTTTATAAAATGATAAAAATGAATGAATGTTATTATATTGGAAGCATGTGGTGGTTAAAGTTTATTTTTGGTGGTTTTGATGTTATTATAGAATTATGATTATTATTAATATTATTATGGGGTCTTGTTTAATGAAATATTTTGTTTTGATTCATTAATAGATTTTATAAAATGGGACAGAACTTTTTATAATTTAAAATTTACTAAAGGGATATCTAATATTGGTTAAATGATTCATTCAGATGGAAGCATTATTGATCGAATGTTTTCAATCCACAATTGAGATAGTGTTTTTAGATAAAAAATTTATGAGGTGTTTTTTACTTTATAACCCCATAAAAAGTGATATGGATCTTTTTATATGATTGATTATTTTCCCTGTTCTGTATATAATGATATAAAGATTGATTTGGGTTATTATTTTTACAACCTAATTTTTATTAGTAACATTTATTTATTAGTTGGTTGTTATTTTTTGAGGATTTTTAGGGTCATTCCCTTTTAATTTTTTATATTTTAATATTTTTTTGGCATGTCGCACCATCAGCGTATAGTTAGTGGTAACCGTTTTTCAACCGTGCAAGGTGTTTCTATAATAAGAAAATTTTATTTCACATGGTTGGAACATGGTTTTATTAAATTGTTCCAAAACTATGTGTTACACTTGGATTCTTATGAAAAATAAAAATTACCTAAATTCACCATTTCCCCCCTTAATTGCACCATTCCCTCTCCCCCTCTCATGTTTTCATGACGCATATGGCCAAGCCCCCTCTCTCTCACACACAGTTTCCCTCCTCCCTCTATACTTATTTCTTCATGAAAATTTATAGGGAAATCAGTCTGAGTAAGGTTATTTCTACTCCTCCCACCTCAACCTCTCTTCCCTCTCTGATTTTTATTCCCCATTTTACTGTTTATTCTACAGAAAAAACTTAAAATGTTTCATTTCTAATTTATTGATGTTTTTTTAATTATGTGTAATCATCTTTGGGAAAATTTCACTCTCCATTGTTAGAGCTTCATGTCATCTACATACATTCTAGTTAAGTGTTTCCATTCTTTTTTTCCCCGAATATATCTCATGTTATTGAGTTATTAATTTTTTTTAATGTTATAAATTCTCATTGGTTTTAATTAGACTTGGAAACACATGTTTCTCAATATTTCTATAGAAATGAAATTGATATTGAAATGGGGTTTGGGGTTTTGGACCTTTTTTATCCACCTTTAAAGAATAAAATATATTTTTCCCAATAACTTATTTATGATGGTTTTTGTAAATGAATTGGGTGTTTTTATATGATTTAAGATATTTCATAAATTCAATAATTAATTAATGAGTAAAAGGTATGAAATATTTAATATTCTTATGATTTAGGAATATTATTATGTTTATCTATTCATCCTTTTGTGATTAAACTGTGATTGATATTGGGAATGATTTATATGGTGTTTGGTTTTATGTTTGGTTTTGGTTTCCCAAAATATTTTCAAAGTGGAGTTTCTGAAGTTTTTTTTCATTTAAAAAAAGGTTTTAGCTTACCAAATATTTTTGAAATGTGGTCAAGAAATTTTTTTTGGATTTTATGTTAGCTTTGAAATGGTGTTTTTGAATACTGTCATGGTTTTAATTTTTTATTGAGTTTGGGATATTATTTTTACTAGAAATTATGATCCACGAGTGTATTTTTCTATGTTTAGTACATAGGATATCATAAGTATGTGGGTAACCGGACTGGTATTTCCTGGGTTAAGTATGAGGTGATAACTGGGGTTCATTTTTTGTGTCCTTGAGAGTCATGGGTTTTATTATTAGTTAGTTAATATACTCAGAGTGTTCCATGATTGAGTCAAATACCTTTGGAACCTATAGGTATAAGATCTTCCCATGTGTTGTGGATTATTATTGTGATGTCACACATTTCTTGGTGTCTACCATTTCTTTTATATATTATGTTGTGGGTTTTTATTATTTCCCTTATTTATTTTTATTTCATACTTTTCCTATAGTTTAGTTTTTATTTATATTTGTTTATTTATTATTTCCATTGTCATTTAATTTCATTATTCTAGTATTTATATTTAGTTCCATTTTTAAAAGTAAGCTAAAAAGGGAATTTCAAAGGCATGTTTTACATGGGCTGGTTTTCTTTAAAAAGGTATTTCTAAATGCATTCTTTTATAAAATTGGATTAGTCCCAAAAAATGATTTCTAAGTGATTTTCATTCATTTAAAGAAAAGAAATTTAGGTTTTGTAAAATCGATTTTATTTTGTTTTCATATATATTTGGAAAATATAATTTTTAATACTTTCATTCTAAATAGATTTTCGATTTATTTTGGATAATAAAATCATAGAATCTATGGGGCTTGTCTACTAGGTTGTAGATATCACATACTACTCACACCACTCAGTGTTTGTATATTATGTGGATTTGTAGGATTTGTTTTGATTCTTGGAATGTGATTTGATATTGGATAGAGCATGACCCCAAGTCAGATGGGATGGCATGTTCATGTACATCATTTTTTCCTTTTACTTATTTAGTAGATTTGGCCGCACAATGTGGTTCCTTCATTCAGTTATGGTGATTTTTGGATGCACTATATGTATGGAGGTTATAAATAACCTCATAGTTGGCTGCATGTGAAAGAATTTTAGGGTCAACTAAGGGATTTATTATTGCATCTGTTATATCTATTACATGTTTAAATTATTGAAATTGATAATTTTAATATTTTTGGTGTGGAATTCTAATGTATTGATGGATCATGAAATAATTCCATTAGAATTATTATATTCTTTAAATTATGTTTATATAGGAAAACTCATTCCCATTTATCATATAGTAATTCCCTATCACTTGTCACCATCCAGTGGGGATTAAGAACACCTCTCAAGTCAACGGTAAGCCAAGTTGAGTGCCAATTCCTATGGAATTTTAGGTTGGTTAATTAAAATTGTTATTAGACCCTTGTTTCTTATGGTTACCTATGTTCCAAAGTTGAATTTTGTTATTTGGTTATTTCAGGTAGATGGAGGTAGGACTTTCGAGTATCAGGAGGTAGGAGTGGGAAGTGTACCACAGACACATAATCATTCTGAACCACGAATCTTTATGGGAATTGGGGTTTGATTCTTGATTTTTGGTTTTGATATTATCTACTTTATATTGATGGATTTATTATGTTTTTATAAGAAACAATAGTTGACTTGGTGACCCATGTGGATCCCATGTACATGGTTCTTTATTACTCTTTATGCTAGTTGTGTTATTGGTACATGGTTCATCAAGACATGTGTATAATTCATGAATGGTCACTAGTCCAATTTTATTGGCCTTATATTGTATGATTTTGAGAAATTGGATTTTCATTTGATGTTTGCTGAAGATCATTTTTGGGATTTTTAAAAATTGTTTTCAAATGAAGTTTGAATATTACAATGAGTTCTAACATTAAAATTATTTTTTAGTTGTGTTTAATTTCCTAAAATTGAAACATTAATTTTGAACTCTGGGTTTTAAAAGTGGGGGTTGATTTTATTTTGTTTGGAAAATTTATTATGGATAGGTAATGTTGTTATTTTTTTGGAAATATTAGTTTTAAATAAAGAAGTTGGATTTAAAATTTTTAAATGATTTTTTCAAAATGAATTAAACTATTGTTGTTTTCTAGAGAATTTATAAATTTTTTCAAATATGTGAATTTGGGGATTGAAAAGGGATTTTAATAGGACTTTAAGGTTTCAAAATTTCAAGGTGTGGTTTTGAATATGTTTAAAAGGGTAACTTTTAAATTTTTTTAATGTTGTGACCCTTTTAGATGGTGTTCACGATTGGTGTCCTGAAGTTTTTATTTTTTATAGAGATATTATTTTAGATAAGGGTGATTTTCTTATATATTTTATTGACGGGGTTGTTTATTTCTCCATATTAATTGAATTATGCCTCTCAAGAAGGTATGGAGTATTGTCAAGTTTGGATGGTTGTATATATTTGAGATTAGTAATGATTGTTTTTTAGAGGTAAATATTATTTCAATGGGTATATAATTTTTATTTTTCTTGATTTATTTTGTGTATTGAAATAATTTTTGGGTTTCCTCATGTCTCATTAAAGTTTTTGGGCCCTTTTTGGATTTATTTTTCCTCTGGATGGTGCATTTTGGTTTCAATTACATGATTATAGGGGAAGACCTTGGGTGTTCTTCTAGTATATAGGATGGATATATGATCATTGGAGTTTATACATTGACTGGTATCCATTTGAACTATTGGGATCACCATAAAGGTTTCCCTGATTATGGGGTCTTATGTTACTAATTCTTTATTCTTGACCAAGGTTTTGAAACCATGCTATTTGAATAGATGTGTTCTTAGGTGGTTCTTTGTTACTTTTATTTCTGGATAGAGGATAATAGTGAGTCTCCTGATAGAATTTTGTCTTGGTGATTTTTTTTGGAGTGATCCTAAGTTCATGTTCTTTTGAGATGTTCAATGCTTTGTATCCATTAATATATGTAAGTGGTTTGGGAAATTATGACCTATGTTTTGTCTAGGAAACATGTTTAAGATATTTTGGGTTAGGAGTTGTTCTTTCGATTCTATTCAGTTGGGGTTCAGGTCACTTTTTAAATTAAACATTTAGCAATGATTTTGTTTCTTTTTAACCACTATACTAATAGAGTTCTTAAATTTTGGAGAGACCAACTATGGGTAACTATTTTTTGATTTCCACATTAGTGGCTGGGTGTGAGATGTTTCTTAAGGACTTAGATATACTTGGATCTTTGGAGACACTGTTAGTGTTTAGGGTTAAGTCTGGTTTCTGGTATCTCAAGGATCATGTTTTAGTTTTTTCATTCCTTTTGATTGAGGTACTTCATTGAGACTCCTTGAGATATATTGATTTTTAGGGGTGGAAAGTGTTTTTGGTGAGGAGTATTCTAACACCATAATTTGTATTACTTTAATTTATGTATTTATTCATTGGTAATTATTTTTCTAAAGAGTTTAAAGGTCACTCCCTATTAATTTTTTAATTTTTCTAATTATTTTCCTATAACTCTATTAGTTCTAAAAATGTTTTGACTATGAAAGGGGTGTCAATAACAAGATAGAGTTGTTTTTCATGGTTGGCGTATGGTTTCTCAAACTATGTGATCTAAATTCATGGGTGAATTAGTATTCCTAATAAATGGTTCACAGTTTTCACCTAAATTAGGTAAATCATGTGACAAGAATGTGATATTCCCATAATCATAAAGAATAAAAAACTACCTAAATACCCCACACTTTTCTTCCCTTAGTCGGACCCACCCATCACCCCCTCTACAATTCAGATAAATCCCGTGGTCAATCCACCTCCCTCTTGTATGGGTCCTCCCTCCTATCTTTCCCCTTTGTTCTACATGTGATTTAAAAGGGAAATCAGTCCATGTAATGTTCTTTCCTATCCTCCCCTCTCTAACTCTCTTACCATTCTGATTTTTCTTCCCCCCCCCCCTTTTCCACACATGCTATGGCCAAGCCCTAGAACTATTTTGGTTCTTATTTATAATGGTTTTGATTTTATAGGGTGTGTGATATTCTTTTAGAGCCTTATATTCTCCATTGATAGAGTATTTACATCATCCTCACAAGTTCTACATTGGTGTTTTGAGACTTTTTTATTTTCTATAATATGTCACATGTGCTTGATTTCACTAAATTGGTCTTATAAAAGTTATAAATTCCATTTCAGCTCAATTATATTTAGAAATGAATGTTTTTATGTATTTTTTGGGAATTTTAATTGATCTCCAAATGGTGTTTTGTTGTTTTTTCTCTAATTTTTATCTCTATTTAAAGAATAAAATATTTTTTTGGATGATAAAATACTTATGATGATTTCATAAGGTAATTGGGTTTTTTAAAATGATTTAAATAATTTTGAAAATTTTATTAATTGATGTGTGAATAAATATTTGAGATGTTTTAGATTCATATTCATAGGAATTTTATTATTTTTATCCATACATCCTTATGTGATTATCTTGTGATTTATATTGGTAATTTTTCTATAGTGTTTGTTCCAATGTTAAATTTTTGGTTTTCCAAAAAAAATTGATGGGGTGTTTTTAAACGATTTTTTTCCTTTAAAAAGTAGTTTTGATCTTACTAAATGTTTTTAAAATGGACTTAAGAAGAAAATTTAGATTTTAAGTGAGCTTTTAAAAGGGGTTTATGAATAGATTAAAGTTTCAAATTTTGTTCATGAGTGTGGGTTATTATTATTACTTAACATGATGATCACTATATTGATTATTCTATGGTTGGAACATGGGAAACCATAGGCATGTGGTTAACTGGAAGGGTGTTTCCCTAGTAAGGCATGATAAACTTGTTATGGTTTATATTCCAGTGTCCTTATGAGGGCTAAGTTTTATTATTTGTCAGGTCATATGGCCTTCTAGTGTTTGTGAATGATTCGGTTACTTTTCAAACTTATAGGTCAAATATCATCCCATATTTCATGGATTATTCTTTTGATATTTCATGTTGCTTGGTTACCACTGTTACTTTTATGTATGATTTTATAATTATTACTTATTTAACTTATTTATCTTTATTTATTACTTTTGATTCACATTAGTTTTTATTTATCCTTTTTTATTTAATGCTTTTGTTTTCATTTTATTTCATTATTTGGAATTTTCTTTTTATACCATTTTAAAAAAATAATCCAACAAGGGAATTTTAAAGTAATTTTTGACATGGTTTTATTTTCATTACAAATGGATTTATAAATGTGTATGTTTTGATAAAATAGGCTTGGTATAGTAAAATGACTTCTAAGTGATTGTTTTCATTTAAAGAAAAAAATTAATGTTTTGTATAATGTTTTAGAGATTTTTTCCATAAAGTGTTGTAAAATTATATTTTAAATATTATTATTCAAACTAACATATTTATTTTATTTTTAAAAATAAAATCATGGAATTTTTGGTGCTTACTTACTTGGTTATTGAGATCACACCAAACTCACACCACTCAGTGTTTACAGGCAAAGTAAATTTGTTGCTTATATTTTGATTCATAACATAGGATCTAAGATTATATGGATCATGACCTAAGCTAAAATGGAATGTATTATTCAGGTACATCAATGTTTATTTTTTTTACTAATTTAGTATCATTAGTCACATAGGACATTTCTAACTTTTTGTTATGGTTATTAGTAGATGTACTATATATGCGGTCATAGTGGGACTTAAAGATGGATGCAAGTGAGAGAGTTGGAGGATGAGATAAGGAATTTATTTTTGTTTCTATTATATATATATATATATATGTATTTTTACATTGTTTAAATTTTTTATTTTTATAATTTTTTGGGGTGGATATTTGATGGATGGAAGGATCATGCTGGAATTTCAATAAAATTACATTTTTATTTAAATTATATTTATCTAGGAAAAATAATTATCATTTATTTTATTCGAATTACCTGATGATTATTTTTAGAACATAGTGTTGAGAATTACCCTTGATTCAGTGGAAAGATGGGTTGGGTGTTAGTCCACATGGTAGTATAGGCCAGTTCATTAAAATTATATTTTGGGAAGTCAAAATTATTTTGGTGCATGTGATTGGTTATGTTTTAGAAGGGAAATTTATAATTCATTAATTAGGATTTCTTTAAATTATTTGATGTATGATTAGGTGGGTGTTGTATTAATGTAGTGATATTGATATTTGGGAATTTTAATGTTTTAATTTAGCTCTTTGGAGTGTATTGTTTTCGAACAAAAGTGATTTTTTATGTATTTTAGGAGTATTAAGGCATGATAGGTAGTTTGAAGTGTTTCAAGATTAAATTTTCAAAATTTTGGGTGAATAGATGAATATTGAGAAATTCATGGTTGGTTTGGATCTATGGATATTTTTTATGGATTATTATTTAACCACGCATCTATATATTTTAAGAATAGTGAAAAATTCATGTTTATTTAACTATGAAAAACATTATATATTACTGAAAAATGTATAGTTTTGGGTTCTAATGAGGACAAATGTTATTATTTTTAGTTAATCTCGCCACCATCATTCGTATATTCATCCCTAGATAAAAATTATTATGGATCAACTATATCATTGAATGGGGGTGAATCAGTGATCTCATATTGTTTTTAGCTTTTACACCAATTCTTGAACTTAAGAAAACAATGTATTTTTTGTTGATTAGTGAGAAAACTCCACTTTTAATCTGTCAATTATCTAAAGAAATATTAAATTAAATAAATCACCCCCAAACCCACACATCCAAATTTGGTGTCAAACATATATACATTTAAACATAACATTAAGTTACAACCAACTATCAAAATCAAAAGTTTAGTGTGTTTGGGAATTAGGCACATAATATATCATCAACCTATACTCAAAACTTGTAATTACTCAAATATTTATTTAAAGCAATTTATAATTCAATAAAAATATATTTATCACTTAAAATCCCTAGAGTAAATAATAACCATATGAAATGAGAGAGATAAAATGGTCAATAAGTGGTAAAATAATACTAATGAGACAAAGGAACTATTAGTGGATCATAAACAATTGAGATACATGATTATGAGAGAAAGGATGTGACTTGTGGAATAATATCATGAAATAAAAAGAATTCATCATAAGGAATTATAAAATAATCATATATTGAGGCCTAAAATCTATAAAAGGATGATCTTGTATGCATAACATATACCATGGTATAAGTTTGTAATATCACATGACAATAATTATGTACCATGGTAACATGAAATAAGAGTGTGGTATGACATATGAATGTGAATCATACATAAGAATAGTGTAACATACTCATATGTCAATGTTAACCATGAATATATTTATATAATAGTAGACTAAGATAACTATTATTGTTTTATAACATAGTGGATTGGGCTAAAAACTTGTTTCCCATAACATAATAGACTGGGCTATCCACCAATGTGCCATAGCATAGTAATATCATGAGATATAAACCGTTACCTAATACATTTAATAGCTATATAATTATAGTATTAATCATCACATAATGATATATTCATATATATATATATATATTTAGAACATTAGATAAATAATGTAATGACCCACATTATTACGGGTTGGAATTACCGAGGGAATTTGAATTTTTTATTAGTGGACATCTCAATTTCAGAGACGAGCTTGGGGATGAAATTTTATGAAATTGAAATCCCCTAGTAGGTTGTTTTAGATATTTAATGAGGCTCTGATGGGTTTCATAGGGGCATAAGAGGAGATCATAGAGGTGGTCAGGGTGGTCGTTCTACTCAACAAGTCACTGACCAACTGGTGGGTTGGGAAATAGCCCAACACCTCTACAACAGACACTAGCTAGCTAGTGAGGCCCGCTGGCTGGTAGGTTTTTTATGAGGGGCACCCCCATCCTTTTTTTTCAAGGTGTCTTGGGCCTTGGGTTGAACTAGGGTTTTAGGTAGGATATTTTTTTTCTAAAAAACCCCTCCCATTCCTCCAATTTTCCCCCATTATGTGAAGGTGGTTTGGTGTGATTTTTTAGGTGATTCAATGTGATAGTAATGTGTGCTTGATTGTGGACTTCCTAGAACTTTTGGGTATGGGACGGTGTGATTAATGGTGACCTATCTAGAACCTGTGGGGATGAGTTAGTGGATTTTATGACCTTCCCAAACTCAATGAGGATAGGTCTTGGTGACTTGATGGACATACCTAGGTACAAAGGGATGGATCAGGGTACTTTATGAGTTCATGACATGAGTGATAGGAGTAGGTTATGGAAAATATGTATTATCAATTTCATGATAGATACATGTAGTGTGTGGGTTATGGTATGATGCAGATTTTGGAATGGCATTGAAGAAGGTACTATACGAGTTGTGGTATGAGGTGGATCCCAACATGGTGCTGAAGTGATTGTGTTTTTAGTTTTTATTTTTTTTAGATAGGTGTGTTTCAAAAACATAACCATGCTCTAAATATGTATTTCATTCAAATCCACTTGATCATAATAGTACTCAATTTGTTTGATGCACTTGGAATACCTACCGGGTCATTGGAATCATCCTCTATTTGTGAATACAACTTTTGTTCCAGTGTACGTGGGTAGAATATCCTATTTCTCTTTGGAAATAGGTATTACATAATGGTGAAATAATGGTATAAGTCAGCAGGTCATGGATTCAATGGTATGATATGCGAGTTGGGCCAGAGGCTGCTGTATTATTTTAGTTATAATCAGTATGTACCAGCCAATGTTAATTTTATTGTATATGACTTATGTATTATTTTTATCAGTTATTGATCCACTATTTTATATTTTTTCATCATGTAGATAGTTTATTTATTTCTATTCTGGACTATGGGGGGTATAATGAACTCCTAGTTTTTTTACAAGTTAGTGGGACATACACTATATGGACATTTCATATTGAATTTTTCATAGATTTTGGCATGAAACTTGGGATTCATTATGAAGGTAATATTTTTCCCATGAATATGTAAGGCCCACACCACTAGTCGGCAGCCTCTAGAGTACATAGAGGAATTCTTGCGGCCATTTGGATCTCCCTACTCCGGCATCATTCGGGGGGCCTATGACGAGGTGTTAAAAAGTGGTGTCATATCATGTTTTGGGATGCATGGAATAGTTGTAATTAGAGATAGGATATTGGGACTTGAGATGTGTATTGAGTGCATTCCTTGATATAATAACATCAATTGAAACTCAAGTCTCCAAGGGATGTTTGATTTTGGTATTAGGAACTATATGATGATTGGGGTATTCAGTTGGACTAAGAATCCCAATGTGTGACAGTTGTTGCTTGGAATGAGTCATAGGTATCATTTGATATCCATTGGATTGTACATGAATCATGGTAGTAGAATGCTAGGAGTGTTGTACAAACGTTTATGGGAAGTGTTCTTTGACATGATGCCACATCATAATCCATGCTAATAAAAGAAACATATGATAAAAATGATATTTTCCTCACTTATATTATAAAGTTTTATTAGATTAATATTCATACAAGGGGATTAGTTGTTTATTGTTTTGTTCTTTTTTATGTTTGGTCACCATAGGGAACTGAATTTTGGATATTTTTATTTTTTAGAAAACCCTAGTTCTGAAACAGAAAAACTCATAGAGTTATACGTGATGTCTGTAAATGATTTTAAAATTAAGGTTTTTTTGAAATGGATCCTTGAACTAGTGGTTTATAAATGGATTGATATTTTTTGGGGTTTTATGAAAATGTTGGGAAATGGTATTTTTACATTTAATTTCAAACAGGTTTTGGAAAGTGTTTTCAAAATGAAATTTTGAAAATAGAAAACTTTTTTGAGAATATGAGCCTATTAGGTCATTGATTTTAGTGATTTTTGTTTCAATGGAAGACCATTGGATTCAAAGGGATATTTATAAAACTCATGCATGTTTTGGTGAAAAAATATATTGGAAAGTGGTTTTTGAAAATAAAAAACTAGTGCCCATAGAAACTGATTTATGATGATTTTCTGTGTTGGTTGGGGATAAGCTAGATGCTTGATTTACTTATATGTATTGTATGATGAGGTTATTGGAAATGATCGAGTGATGTTGGAATGTGTCTTGTTTTATTTATTGTTGTGTGTAGAGAGTGACTTGTTCCCATATAGACCGGTTTATTAGATCTCCGGTGGTTTATTAAGAGAGACATGATGGATGACCTATGTGTTTGATGGTATAACATGGCTACTTTGGGATCCCCTTATAGAGGAATCATGGGATATATGTTTAGTGGTATCCTATTATGGAAGGATCATGAGATGATTTTTTGATAGAGATTCATTTTTTGGGCTCATGGATGGTTTACGTGATGCACGAGTAGCCAGATGTGATTTTGGAAGGTTTGGGGATTAGACTCGTGATACGTGTTAGTATGTGATTTTGGTCATTTTGCAGGTTGTACCACTTGATATGTATTTAGTTTGGGGACCTGATTGGGATTATTTGATGGTTGATATTATTAAATTATTCATTTTTTGGGGATAACCACTAGTTATAATTGACTATCAATAGTGGAATATTTGGGTTTGGAGAACCATAAGCCTCAAGAGGATTGGGTTTCTCGATGATAATCTAGTGATTAGAATTGATGAGTGTAGTTTATTACTATCATGATGATTGGTGGTGGTGAGGATCAGGATTATTAGAATTAGTTTTTGGATTTTGAGGATGAATTTTGGTGGGCATGAAACAATAATGATACTCCTTTGGTGGGGAGAACCTTATTGGTCGTGATCGTGTGAAGCTTTTGTAGAAAAGGTTGTGAGTGTAGTGAAACTTATAGGAAGAAGATTTGTATAGTAGTGGGATGTCATTGAGAATAGAAACTTGATTTGGGGACTCAGATATGGTGTCAGTTGGATTTGATGTATGGGAATTGATCTTGAGATGATAATGGCATGATCTAAGGGAGAGTCAAATTGGAAGTGTGTTAATGCTCAAGGTGGAATATTACAATGAATTTTTCTAGTTTTTGGGATATATCGAGGAGAGATAAAAAGTTTCAGGATACACCTAGGTGTGGGTTTTTTGATGGTTATTTGATTCCTCTTGGAGTAGGTAATTGTGTTTTGTTGATGTGGTGGTGCATCAATAGGTGATGCCAAATTATTTTGGGGAATTTTGGTTGGGAAGAGACTAACTGATGATGTCATGTGAAATGAGATGTGGTGATTTAGAAACTACACTAGGATCATTGATCTAGATTTAGTTTATGGGGTTTGAGGACCAAACCATGAATTTCAGAAAGGATTCATTATAGCCATGCTCAATGTATAGAGTGGTGCAACAGAAACATGTTTGACATTCGAAGATAGAATGAAGAAAGTTATTGATAATTTTATGATCGTGATAGACTAGGAGATAAGGTTCTAGATTTACTATGGATTATAGAAGAAAATTAGTGTTATGTTGGGGAGTTTGTAATGACCCGCAACATTATGGGTTGGAATCCCAAAGGGAATTTTTTTGTCATTGTTCGATATCTCATTTTAAGATATGAGCTTATAGATGAAATTAAGATCATTTCTACACCTCAATGAGTTGGTTTGGATATGGAATAAGGATCATACAGGCATTAGAGGGGATTGTTAGGAGATTAGGGAGGTGTTTGGGATGTTTGGATGGCCCAAAAGGCCACAAGAAAGTTGGATGGATAGTATACCAACACCTCTATTGGGACCAAAAACCAGTTGATGGAGCCACCAGCTAGCCAGTGAGTCCCACCTACTAGCTGGTTGATTTTAGAGTGTTTTTTTGATGAGAGGCCCTATTTCCATTTTCTTATTGAGTTAGATTGGGCCTTAGGTTGAAACAAGGGTGTGGGGAGGCCATATTAGGCTATAAAACCTCTTCCCTTCCTCTCCTTCATCCCCCATGATGTGGGGGTGGTTTTATTGTTTTTTTCAAGAAATTCTACGCGAGTTCCTCTCCTCCCTCCCACTTTTCTCCTTATTTCTTTCAATTAATTTCTTGTTAAAACATAATGTTTTGGTAAGGAATAATTTCACTGAATCATGGCGAAATCGTCACACCTAATGGGTATTTTGTGTGTGCCCTATAGTGGACATCCTCATAGCTTGAAATCAAGTCGTCGCCTTTCATTTTTCAAAAGCTGTGTTTCCTGGTGATTTTTTGAAGTGTTCAAGAAAAAATATAGTTTATCTTTTCCTTGAATTGAGTTTTAAATTTTATTACTTCATATAGATTAGGTTTGGGGGTGCTCCAAGAGTGTAATATACCTTGTTAGTCACATTTACAACTTCGTTACAAGCGTTTTTTTGATTCAGATTAATTAATTAATTAATTTGGTGGTGTTTGTGTTTGAGGTAGGTTCTCATTGGACTTATGAGGTTATCATGGACCTTGGGTGGGTTTTTTAGACCTTCAGGTGAGTCTTGATGTATTAGGCATGTTTTTTTAATTCTTTAATTAATTATAAATCATCATCATTATTTTTTTGTGATTCTCAATGTGAGATAGTTCCTTCAAAGTTAAGGTGGAATTTAGTTGGGCCTCAGAATTAATGGTCAGGCTAGGAAATTAAAGTGAATGGTTATGGTTTGAGGTAGGGTCCTTAACCTTATTTTAGACTCTTATTATTTTATTAATTTTATATTTATATACCTCATTAATAACAACTTCTTTAATAATTTAATGTTTTGTGTGAGTCTCACCATAAGATTAGGATGGTCCCACATCATCCAAATAATCAACATGAATTTTTAGATTACTAAAAGTTCTAATGGTGACAACTTTGTTGAATGAGTATTGGTAGCCCTCTTTATGGTTTTTTGGTGGTGTGAAATGGATTTCAAAAGCAAAATTTTTTCATTAAAAATAAAATTTTGAAAGAATGTTTTGGATTAAAAAGTAAATCTTGGGAGAAAATTGGTGATTGGTTAAGTGGTTTTGAAATGGGATTTTGAAACCAAAAAGGGTTTTATAGATAATTTTTAATAATATTTTGGTCCAAGGGACATGTGTGAGTAAATTTCTGGGTGACACCATCAAAAAAATTTAAGTGAGTTTTTAACACATCTTTTATAGGAGAGCCTGAAGGGATTGTTATTGGTTGTATTTGGTTTGTTTAACCTTGTGTGTGTGATTCAATATTTATAAAAGAATGTGTTTCTTATTTGTTCCCCTTTCCATGGTTTCATTTCATGGATTGTTGTGTTATGATGCATAGTGATGTTTTTTGTGTTTTGACTAATGTCATTTTCTCATGGTATCAAAGTGGTAGGTTGATCTTAGTGGAAGTTATGGACCCCTAGAGGGTTGATATGCATCCAAGGGACATTAGGGGATGATAATGTGTGGGAATATTTTCTGGGGGACTAGTTACATGATGATGAGGTGGTGATTTAAGAGATGGGTAGTGTGCCCATTTTTCTATAATTTGAGTCTGCTAATTTTATGAATGATGTGACTTCCATGAGTGTGTAGGTATAGGTCAAGTTACTTGATGATGACCTCCCTAGAACCTATGGGGATGGATCAGTGTGATTGGGAGTGGAATCCCTAGATGCTATAGGGATGGTCCAGTGTGATTGGTTTTTTCCTCCCTATAGCCTATGAGGATTTGTCAATGTGAATAATGGTGACCTCCATAGAACTTGCAACACTACTACAAAGTAGGCCATTAACAGTGCTAAAAATGGCCTCTATCAGAACTAGAAAAGCACTAGCAACTGGAGTGAGATTAAAATCCTGAGTCTTTAATAAGCGCTTCTATAAGAACTCATAAAAGAAACCTTTATCACTGCTTCTATAAGCACTGATAAATAGGCATACTATAGTGTGCTGCTACAGTACACTGCCCCACTGGTGTAGTGTGTTATAACAGCACACCACAGCACCAAAAACACCACGAAATCAGAAAAATAAAGTTTGAATATATAATTTAAATGAAGATAAATCAATCTAGGATTATTTTCTCGGTTTTGGTGATGTGATGCACATTTTAAAATAAAATGATTCTTATATATTGAAAAATTAACTCGGAGTCATACTGGCCACCCTTTGCATCTGATTGAGGTGCAGCTAATTCTTACACATCTTAAATGACATATGGATCATTTTCCTAAAATATAAAAACAATATGAATGTGTTTAATTGGTTTTGAGTACGTCACTTGTCTTTTTTACTAAAATGTCATTTTAAACTGGAAACACTCACTTTGACTCATATCAGTCATATAATGTATTAGTTTGACATGATACTGATTCCTGCATGTCAAAAATGAATTATGAATCATTTTCCTAATTTATAAAGACAATCTGACTGTGTTTTCATATTTTTCAATGAGTGACACTTTTTTAACTAAAGAGTTTATTTTAAACTCATAATGGGTACATTTAGTCATACTGGAAACATCATGTATTATATTGAAGTGAAGTTGATTCCTACGCATCACAAATTACTTAGGGATAATTTTCCTAAAGTATCAAAACAATCCAAACCCATTTTCTCGATTTTGAGTACGCCACTTGTCTTTTTTACTAAAATGTAATTTTAAACTAGAAACACACACTCGGACTTATATCAATCACATCATGTATCAGTTTGACATGAGTCATATTCCAACATGTCACAAATGAATAATGAATAAATTTACTAAATTATCAAGAAAATATGAGTGAGTTTACTCAGTTTTTAGTGAGTGATATTTTTTGAAATAAACTATCGATTTTAAGCTGATAATGGACACATTGAGACATACCAGGCACAACATGCATCAAATTGAGGTGATTATGATTTCTAAATCTCATAAATAACTTATATATCATTTTCCTAAAATATCAAAATAATCTAAATGTGTTTTCTCGGTTTTTAGTAGGCCATTTGTCCTTTTTATTAAAATTGATGTCATTTTTAAATAAAAAGACGCACTTGGATTCAACCTGGTCACACCGTGTGTCAGATTGAGGTGTGGTTGATTCCTACTTGTCTCAAATTAATTATGAATCATTATAATAAAGCATAAAAATAATCCAAATGTGTTTTATTGGTTTTTAGTTTGTCCCTTTTTTTTTACTAAAATGTCATTTTAAACTGGAAACATGCACTTTGACCTATATTGATCACATCGTGTATTGATTTGATGTGATACCAATTCCTACATGTCATAAAAGACTTATGAATTGATTTACTAAATTATCAAGAAAATATGAGAGTGTTTTCATTGTTTTCAGTGATTTAAATTTTTTTGAACTCAACTATTGATTTTAAACTGATAACGAACACATTGATTCAAAGTGGTCACACCATGCATCAGATTGAGGTATCGCTGATTACCACACATCTCAAATGACTTATAGATCATTTCACTAAAGTATAAAACAATCAGAATATGTTTTCTCAGTCTTGATTATGTCAGTTGTACTTTTTACTAAAATTAATGTCAATTTTAAATAAAAAGAATCACTTAGATTCATACTTATCACATTGTGTGTCAGATTGAGGTGTGTCTGATTCCTACACATCCCAAAGTCTCGAAAAAAATCCTAAATTCCAATTTCACCATGTTTCCATTGTCTTTGTATGTCAAACATCCAACATAACATATTGACTCAATGTTCATAGTAAAAAAACCTTTCTCTTTGTTGAAAGTCATAAGATTAGATGCTTTCAACAATGAGAATGGTTTATCATCTAATAATATTGAATCAATATGCAGCATTGGAAGTTTGAGAAAAACAGAAAATATAAAGTGAAGAAACATTGGTAGAAAGAATCATTTAATCTATTTTATAGCTTGTTTCAGATAGTAGAATGAAAAATATGACATCCCAAAAGATATATGAATAAATAAATAAATAATTAATAGATAAAAATGATAAATAAATTAACTTAAAAATATTAGATAAAATGATGACAAAATTAATTAAATAAGTAGTAGGAATTCACCTATTTCTGATAGTTGTATGAATTCTAGATGAATTTCCATGTTTTCCTTATCTCAATTGAAGGATCAAAAAAAACAATCCACTTATACAAGAAAATAATTATTATATGAGTAATACTAAAAAGAAATAAATTAAACATAAATATGAAACAATAAATTAATTCTATGGATAATTATTTTACTGTGCAAACATTGTTGACCACATGGATATGCTGACAGTAGAGAAAGAATGATGATAAAAAACACAAATAGATCTCGCCAAAAAATCAATCAATAAGTTAGGAAAATGAGGATAATTTATACACTATGGTCAGTGTTATCCTCTTAATTCATTAAATGGTGAAAGTTATAGACAATTTTCTTCCTCAACAGCTCATCTCCCAAACATTTATCATTGCATTTTGTTGCTTGAAACACATCCTCTATGTCTTGTGCACATGCACCTTTGTTTATTGAGATGATCTAAGAAGTAGTCATCCATGGGATGCATAATTCTTATAGTAGTACAGGAAACATAAAATAGATGTGGGATGAGTCTCAAGGAAACAAAATGTAATAATAACTTTATCAGGAGATGAAGTTGATGAGGATGACATTTATACATCATTATGTTATCTAAAAGGAGAAATGTCTCCCATTTGTGAGAATTACACCATTGGAACTAGTTATTAACTCAACTCCTCTATTTACACCAACTCAATCTAGATAAAAGCTTCAAAAAACTAGAGAAATGATAGAGTGACGGGAAGGAAAGAAATAGAGAGGGTGGAGATAGAATAATCAGAATCTGCAACTATAGTATTTTGCATCCTAGGGGTATTGGGTTGATACAGTGTAATTTCAGCTGATGATTGTATGTTAATAAAATTAATTTATTTTATTTTATGTAGAGAAAGATTTAATGATGAATTACTTTCATTTTTATCATCAAATTTATACACATGAATCTGAATAACACTTTAAAAAAATAATTGTTTGAGGATTTTTTTTATAATGTTTTTTTATAAAATTTTGTTTTTAATAGGTTTTATTTTATTGAAAAATTATAGGGTTTTATATGATTGAAAAAATGGGTTGATGGAGGCATGCACTTTATTTACACTTACCTCGATAGGAAATAAACCTAAATGGTGTTCATGCCTTCCACCGTAAAAAACTATAAAATTGATGTCACTCCTCATTCGACACATAGATAAATAAAGTGAATCTACCACACTGTATTATATATATATGTGTTATATATATATATGTATGTATTATATTAGTAACTTTATTTGGATATAATTATATATATGTGTGAATATTATTTATCATTTTAATTTTTTTTAAATATACAATATACTATTCAATATATATATAATACTATTTTTTCTAATGAAAAAAGTAATATTAATAATATTTTTTAAATAATATTAATTATAAATTAATATTATTATGGGTAACTGTGTATAAAAAATAATTATTTAAATTTTTTAAAGTTTAATTGTTTCAAAAAAATGTATATATAGTTACCTAATTTTATTATTTTGAAAGTAACATGAGTTTATAATATTTTATCAGTTATTTAATTATAAAATATATTACTATTAATTAAATGTATATATAAACCTAAAAAGTATATATAGACCTAAAATGATGAATACCTAAAAATAATTTCTAATATATATAATTTGATAACTTCTATTCTATTTTTTGGAACAAATTATGTAGTAACATAAGGATTCTAGAGAGGCCATCTAATACACATTGACCCATCCTTGAGATTTTATGGAGGTCTATAAATAAGTTGGCATAAAGAAATAAAACAACACAACTCTAAGAAATATATGTAACCCTTACAGCAGAATATCACAATATAGTAAAATAAATACAACCCCATACTAATTTGGAAAATAGAGACCCATTAAAAATAAATAAATATGGTATCACCCATACTAATATTTCTATTAAAATAAAACAACAAAATTATAAGAAAATAAAATTTTAAGGAAAAACCCTTACATTAGAATCTTAAAATAGAATTTAAATAAATAAATTCCCTTACACGAATTACATAAAATCAGCTTCTTTTGCTGCTTAAAACCATCATCAGACAGATAATTGTTTTTCCAAATCAATTTCCTCATTTTTTAAGGTTTTTATATCCAAAACCTCCATTGTTTATACAATGGAATAAATATTTATCTATTTGGTTTATATGCGGACTAGAGGTGATTCACTAAGATTTCAAAACAATGACAAAATTAAGCTTACAGAGAAAGATGGGGTGTAGATGTAGACAACGAAGAAAATTGATTCAAAATAAAAATCTAAAAATACCAAAACTGGATATCTAAAATACTAGTCAAGAAAACAACGAATCATAAAAAAATGAAAAGAAGTATACAAAAACTGGAGCACAAATATAGAAAGAAAATCAAAACCTACAAAGGAAAATCAGAAACCCTCAAATCCAGATCTTGAAATGACAAATACTGAAAGAAAATCAAAACCTACAAATTAAAACACATGCCTACCATGCTAAGTTGAAGAAAATCCGAGATCCTCATATCTAGATCTTAATGTTTTCTTCAAAAACCCTAACTATAATTGAAAACCAGATTTCAGATAATGTACGAGAAACTGGAGGTAGGGGTTTTGTGTGATTCGAGTGGGTTTGTGTGATTCGAGCTTCGATTCACCTAGGAGGAGTGCCAAAAAATAGGTGGATTTCATGGAAATATTCTGATATCATGATGGGTTCACAACATGTTCGGTTTCTTAATTAGACTAGGACACTTTTATAAGTTCTTTTAAAAAATCACTAATAAAGAGTCCTTTTATCAGTGCTTATTATTTAAGTACTGATAAAAGACATATTTATCAGTGCTAAAAAAGAACTCATAAAATTCATATTTATTAGCAGTAATGTTTTAGTTCCCATAAATATGACTTTTATTAGTGTTTTTTTAGCACTAATAAAACCTCATCATTATCAGCACTACAAAAAGTATTGATATAGATTTATTTTATTAATGCTTGTTACTTAAGCGATGATAAATTATTTATAATTATGATTATAAATAAAAAGGTATAAATAAATATATATATATATATACTTAATCAATATATATAAATATAAATATAATAAATTTATTCCGTATTTATATATATTTATTATAATTTAATAATTATTTTAATATATAATAATTCATTTATAATTATATAAATATTTTTAAAAAATAATATTTATATAATTATATAATTATATATTTATATAATAAATATATATAAATATAAATATAGAAAATATATTTATTTTTTATGTAAATTTATTATAAATTTAATAATTATTTAAATATATATAATTATATAAATACTTTTGGAAAATATTTATTTATTTATAATTACAAATATATAATTTTATAAATTTGAAATGTAAATTTTTAAATATATTTATTTATAAATATATTTTTTTATAAATGTTTTTTTATAAATATTTTCTTATAAATATTTTTAACAAGTATTTTTTTAACATTATTGATGAATATCTAATTTTAAGTGCATGCGTGTTAAAAATGAGTGAAATTGAAAAAATTAAAAATAAATACACTTTAATAATGTTGAAAAAATGGATGAGTTTTGCGTGTGTGCATTGTATATAAAAATTAATAAATTATATATATTTGAAATCAATATAACACAAATTTGATCTATGTTAAATTGAAAAATTAAATGACATTCAATTATATGTCCATTACTCTATGCAATTAGTCATTATTTTTAATTCATATTAATTTTTAATTATAAACCATTATTCACTAAATATATGACTATTTTATATAAAGTGCATAAATATTTTGTAATATATAAATCATATTTATATACATTAATATATATCTATATATTTAAAATATACTATTTATTAACATTATTAATAATCATCTAATTATTTAAATGTCTAATATTTTTCTCAATTTACTTATTTTTAATTTTAATTCATTTCATTTTCATTTTGCATATCTATATAATTAATTCATACTATTTATTAGTATTTATAAATTATATATAGTATAATAAATTTATGCATTTTAATCAATAATTATTTAATTAATAAAATTTGTAATATTTTTTTTAATAAAATCATTTTTTATTTTTTATTTATTTAATTATTTCATTTTATTTATTCAGAAATTTATCAGCACTAAAAAAGTGTTGTTAAAGGAATCCTTTATAATCACTAAAAATATAACACTCATAAAGGACTCCTTTATGAGCATTAAAAATCTAACACCGATAAAGGGTTAAATTTATCACCGCTTTATTTAGTGCTATAAAAATGCCATTTATCAATGCTTTTTTCTAGTGATAATAAATACCTGTGTTGTTAAATGTCTGTTTGTTGTAGTGATGGGATGGGTTGGTGTGTTTTATGAATTCCCCACACTTTATGGGGATAGTTCGGGGTTACTTTATAGACCTCCCAATGTAGAAAAGTATGGGCCAAGGTACTTGATGAGGTCATGACATGAGTGACTGGTGCGGGCCATGGGAAATATGTGTCATTTAGTTCCTGACAGAATTTCTTCAAGCATGGTTACAAAAAAAATTATACAAGGGTCATGGTATGATGTGGATTCTATTATGGAACTGAACTAGGTAATGTACGACTTGTGTGTAGTGGATCTCGACATGGTGCTGAAGCAGGCTTGCTTGTGTGTGAATTATGGGTTTTGTTTCTGGGTGGGTGTTTTTCATGGAGACTACTACACTCTATATATGTATTTCATGCATATCTAATTGATTAAACCATTACATAGTTTGGTTGAGACATTTGAGATACCAACTGGGTTGTTGGACTCACCCCATATCCGTGTACATGGCATGGGTTCTGATGTTCATGGGTAGACTCCCTTGTTTTATATCAAGGAACAAGTATTGTAAGGATTTGGACTCATGGTATAGGTCATTGGGTCACGGAGGCCATGGATTTGGTGGGATGGTATGTGTGTTGGACCAGTGGCCTGTGTATTTATTTTCAATTATAGTCAGTATATACTATCCAATGTTCCTTTTATTATATATGAAGCATGTTTTTTTATCAACTTCTTTTACTATATTTTATTTTTCTACATCATGTAGGAATTTTTCTTCTTTCTATTCTAGACTGTAGGGGGCATTGGGCAACAATATTTTTCTATAGGTTGTTGAGACATCCACTATGTGGATCGGTTATGTTTAATTTTTTATTAATTCAGGCATGGCCCCTAATACACATTCTAGAGGGCATAGTCACCCATCAACTATGTTATTCACTCATCATTAGTCGGTGACCGTGAGGTCATTGAACTCCTGAAAATTTATTATTTATAACCAACTTACTCTAGTACTGTTTCAAGAAGGGTCAAACCACAGAGAAGGCTTAGTGAATGTGCAAACCAAAACAAAACTAAAAACAAGAAAAAACAATAATTGTAAAAACTAATAGCAAACATTGAAATGGAATGGTGCAGGGGAAAGTATTTCAAAGCAAGAGACAATCATAAGTTGAGTTAGGGGAACTATACCAGGATATATCAATTAAAATGACACAACTCTTGAATGGAAGGAATCAAAGAGGTACTGAGGATGTCTATAGAGGAATGAAATATCTAACTATCATTAGATAAATCTCCCTCACCAATAATCTCACTTGGGAACTATTATCTCTAATAGAACAAAATAAAACGATGCTTCCTCATAGTGAAGAGATTACTACAACATTTTACAATTTAGTATTTTGGTTGTGGTCGCCAAGAAAAAAGATTATTCAGCCCTTCACCTCTCGGTACATGAGGTAGAGTGAAATAATTCTCACAGGGAAGAGAAACAGAGATCGTTGGATGGTACACATCACCCATCTATGATTAATTTGATTGTATGAATAGAAAAAATGAAAACAGATAAATCCATCTGATACGATCCCCTAAGCTACCTAGATATTCATAATTGAAGCAGAATTAAAAATATAGTTCTTTAAAATCATCTCAGTACAGTAAAATATGGAATAAGAAAAGGGTGTGGGATCCCTCCTAGTATTATTGGCTTCTTTATCTAACTCAATCTCTACAGTCCTTATTCTCCAAGTATGACCCCTGATCGAACCTATCCTCGCATTTATGTGTGCTCTAGTGAATGTCATTAAATGATCGGATGATGGTTCTCGAATAGATTCTCAGATGACCCCCTTTAACTCTTGTTGTGATGGTATCCTTGTTCCTTTAAAAGAAAAACACAACAAACCACCTTTGAGAACTCATGGTCGTAGATAGGTCATAACTCTCTGCAAGCTATAAAAGCTCCCTGTGACCTTCTCCATGCACCTTAAGTCTTTAATGAAACCTAAAAAAAATAAAAATTCAACAATCATAATCTAAAATTGGTCCACAAAATTCCCCCCTGCCTAGATCGAAACTTATTTTTGGGGATTTTTTTAAAATTTATATTTATATTTATAATTAAAGAGTTATTCTTTATTAACATAAATAAGTATAAATAAAAATCTATGTTTTATATACATTTAATTGTAATTATTATAATTACAATTGTTATTATTAATAAATATAAAAAATGTGTAAATTAATAATATTATGTATATATAAATTATTATTGTTATATTTACATTAATTAAAAATAAATATTATTATTATTACTACTAGTATTATATATATTATTATAATTCATAAAAATATAATAAAAATAAAGGGGGCCAATTTCAATATGGGGGGAGGGGGCTCGACTTCTCATCCTCTCTAAATGGAGGGGTTGGTATCAAAAGAAAGGAAGATGTATGGATTAGTGGAAATGGGTTGCAGCGGGGGTCTTCGAGTAGCGGCAAGGGGTGCTCCGTTCAGCAGCAGCGATGGTAATGACATCACCAACCTCAGCCTTCGGGTGGTCTTACAACAGCTGTGGTGATTTGGAATGATTATTCGATGGTGGTAACTTCCTTCTCCATCGGTGACGTGGTGGTTTCATCTTCATCCTCTGGTGTTCAGTGGATCATGTGGATTTGATTCTCAGATCTGGCGCTTCGAGGATTTTTTTTATTTGTTCAACTATAGTGGTGTTGTGGCTCTGCGAGGTCTTCAACAGGAGCATACTTCAGCTTCAGATCTAGAGAGAAGGGAGAGTGATATAGGTGAGGACTGGTGGTGGCTAAGGTGATCAGGGAAACGGTAGTAGAGTGCTACCATTGACACTGGTTGGTAGTGGCATGCTGACGGTGAAAATCTAGCACTAGTGGAGTGCTATTTTTTTGGCAGTATAATGGTGCTATCCATGGATAATTCATCTTCAAAAAAATATAGTTAATAAATAAATCATAGAATTATTTACAGAAATTAAAACCAAAAAATTTAAAAACTTTAAAATTAATTATTTACACAAAAAGAAAATAATGATTAATTTAATTTATTGAAAAAATTAAAAAAATGTTTCTTTCAAATTAAAATGAAAATAAAATAAATAAATAAGTTAGATATTTGAGTACATATATAAAATTAAGATAAAATATTAATACATCAAAATTACTCAATTACAAAAATAATTAATGAATTTATTTAGTAAAAAGAATAAGTTGGTATAATAAAAATTATAAATTTGAAAAAAAAATTATTTAAAATAAATGAACGGAATTTATACTTTAAACTTATTTTCATGAAATACATAGAAAGAAAAAAAATTATTAAAAGAAATATAGAAATTACAAACAATTAATTATACAATTACACTAGAAAGGATAAATAAAATAAAAAATATTACAAATTAATAGATAAAAATATATTTATCTAACTAAAAATTTAAAAAATGACTTAAATAAATAGATTAATTGATAATTTAAAAAAAACATAGTTATGAAAATAAAATAGCAGATTACCAACAAATATAATTTAGTCAATTAAAATCATTATTTCGACATTAAATACATAGTTAATTACATTAAAAGATGTTGAAAAATTTATTTAGATAAGAGTCAAATCAAACTCCCCCACAGTAAATAAATTGAAAAACTGAGCAATTATACAAGTTTTTTATTAAAAAAGGAAGAGAAAAGGTAAAAAATTATCCTACCAAAGTTCCAAAACACCCCAAAATTAAAGGAGATAAAAAACCCTCCAGTGCTTGAAAAATCATAATCCTATTTGAATGTAACCCACTTCCTTATTCTAATTCAAAATAGGTTCCATTTATAGGAGTGAAATATACTAGATAAAATAAAATTAACATTTTAACAAGAGACACTATTAATTTTCACTCTCCTTTAGGTTCCCCAAATTGGAGAAACATTTTTATGGTTTTTTTTATTTTTCCATCACATCATTAATTTAACTAAAATTATTAATATATAATTCAATTCTCATCTTTCTTCATTTGGGTTAAAAATTCTCCTCACCTAAATGAGCTCATTTTTTATAATACATTTTATTTTAATTTTTTCTCAACAATATTTCTTGTGAAAAGAACCATGAAAAAAATTGTGAAAATAACTTATTGAGTTTGAAACTGGATTTTATTCATTTGTAGAAATAAAACTAGTGGTCTTGTCTCAGAGACTCACTGTAGGATCCTATTTTTTCATTTTACTCTAAATTCAAATGACTTATATGATTATCATTATAGTTATATCCCTGATGTGTTTTCTCCAAAAGATAATACCCCTTAGGTTCAAATTAAATTTTTTAGTTTTCTCAAGTTAAGATCAAAATTCCACAAATATATCTCCCATCAAACTTCCCTTTCATAGTTCCTAAATTGAAATTCTAAAAAAAATTGGGTAGAAATACTCAGCAATCAGGGAATTCTAGAAACTTTAGACTCTTTGAAACCCCTCAACCTAGAATACAATTGTCACCTAAACAAGATGCATTGATATGCTTTTTGATTTTTTAATTTGTTTTGTTTTGATTTTTTTATTCTATTTACAAACACAAAAAGTATTTATAGTTTGTTAGGGATGAAATTAAAAAAATATAGGTTTTTGATTTTTTCACAGTGATAGACATTTTAGATTTATTAAGACCCCTCCCCCACACTTAAAACTCAACAATGTCTCCATTGTTGAATGTTAATATGGGGAAAGGGTTAATTTTATTTATTTAAATAGGTTTGGAAATTAGTAAAAATAATATTTTTTGTTAGAAGGGGTAACAGGGAAGTTTAAAAATTAAAATTCCCTAAAATAATCAAAAAAAAAATTATACATAAGGGAACCCTATTGGACCTACCAACAATCAAGTAAAGATAAAGATTTTCAAAAAAATATTTCCATAGGCGAGTTCATGGTTGATTTTGAATAGAGTAGATAACAAAGCATGCAGGTGAAATCACTACTATGATAAATGGTAATTAGAGAATTTATAAGTGATAAATAAGGCTATGACACTAAATATTTCACATAAATCATTTTTCTAGAAAAAAACTACCAGTATCACTAAAAAAAGTAAGAAAAAATTGAAACAGTTGCTCCCTAAGAATGTATAAGCTTTGTGAAATGTTGAACAACGAATGTTTAACCTCGTTCATAGCAATGTGGAAATCATCTGGTAAAATATTTTTAAGTTCTTACAAGATGAACAAGTTTACATGAGACATTAAAATCTAGATCAGAATTTAAAATTAGGTAGAATTTGAATTGATGGAATTTTTATCTAGTGTTATCTTGCTGGAAACTTATTTTGTCAGTGAAGTTAAAAATGAGTCTTCCAATGGTAAAAAATTCTTATAAAAAAATTTACCCTCTTTAAATGGTCACTTTTCTAGCTTAACACCATCTACACCTCATGGTTACTCAATAAGACACCTTCAAACATAAATAAATCATAAAAGATAAAAAATATGCCAATGAACAATTTTGTAATGGTGGTTCACCAATACATGGAGACACAAAACCAATAAGGTGTCATTTATTCAAACAAAAATTTAAAGAGAAAACAAGAATAGTCATGGGTTTCCTCCCTTGTAGTACTAGGTTTAAAGTCTCTAGCCATAATTTATTCCCCTAAAAATTTCTAACCATGATCATTCAATGGGTAAGATACGTCAATAATAGAACTGTCGATATTTAATTTTGAGATTGTATAAATTTCACACAAAACCTCATTTAACTTAGTAGTTTGAATAAGTATCATAAAAAATTCCAACACTATAGGAATATGTCTCCATCCCTCAAATGGTTTAAAATCCAAATTTTTAGTAAAGTGGCCAAGAAAAGAAGAAGATAGTTCAACACCTACATCAGAATTACCAAAATTCAATTTCAATTTCTCACCCCCACTTTCCCCCACACTTGTGACATTAACAGGTTTAGTACTGAAAATAGGAAACTCACTCTGAACAACCGACATGATTCTTAAAAGAAAACTTCCTTAGGTGGTATAGGTGTAAAATAATCAAGATATTCTAAGAATTTTTTAAACTCATGGAAAAAAATTCATCATCTTATTGGTGAAAAGAAGTAGTTTCAGACCTGCTATCCATATTTGGAAACAAAATCTAGAAATTATTATAAATCACTCTTATAATATCTAGAAAACTCACCATCAACATCAAACTGAACATAATCAACTCTATAGTTATCCTCATCTCCAACCCTTATACTCTTAGAAAACAAAGTACTAGTAGAAGAATTACTTCCCTCAAGTTTATCATAATAGGATGTAGCATCAGAGTTGGGAAAATAGGAGGGTAGTATAATTTGAATAGATTGAGACATACTATTAGTAATATAGCTTGGTCTAGGATGAATAACATCATGGTTTTTAGAAATATTTTTCCTAATTTTACTCTCAATTATCCACATTTTTCACCTCTTGTGTAGACTGAGGTCCATCAAAATTTTCTTCAAAATGTTCACTGACAAACTCAATGATAAAATCATCAAAGGGAAGATTATTTTACTTTCTAACTTCATATTTAATCACCATATCCAAAAAATCAATCAACTTACATCTCAACTCAATTGGGCACTCTTTGTAATCTTGAAATTCCTCTTAGTCCTCACTATCTTGAAGGGTCATCATACCCTTTGAGACATCAATGATAGACTCGAAAATGGATAAAAATGGTAATCCCAAAATGATTGGAATGATTTTATCACACTCATTGTGTAATATAATAAAGTTTGTGGTAAATAATAGTTTCCCTATATCAACTAACAAATCATCCACCCTCCCCTAAGGGTAGAAAAGTGACCTTTCAGCTAGATGTAGTGTCATTGAAGTTGGTTTCATCTACCTAAGACCCAAATTTTTCAATAGGGGGTAGGGAATGTGATTTATTCTAGATTATGAATCACAAAATTACCTAATGTCCTCACTTCAACCAATTTTACATGATATGAAAAAACTGCCATTGTATTTCAATATTAGGGGGATGCTCTTTTAAGCTATGGAAATACGCTCCTCATTCTAATTTATAGTTGATATATCACCCAATCCCTCTTGTTAGAAAATAAACTCTTAATAAATTTTAGGTATGAAGGTATTTTGTTAAAAGATTCCACAAAGGTAATGTTAACATTGAATCTCCTAAACATATGAAGGAATTTGATGTAATCAGGTTCTCTTGTATATTTAAGCCTTTGTAGAAAACAGATAGTAGGGGGATGATTCTACATAACTGGAGGATTATTTTACTCCTCCTCAAACATCACCTTCTTCTTTCCATCTTTTATCAATTCCCATTTCATTTTCCTTTGTTCCGTGGTTTTCTCATGTGTATGGTTATCATTTGTCCAAGATTCTTTAATTCAGTCCTATTTTTATGATTGGGGATTTTCTAGATTTTTATTACCTGTTTCAGCGTGAACATAAATTTATTCACCCACAAGGATGTTCCCTATATGGTTATTGAATTTTAATTCTAGATATAGTTGTTACTACCATCCCATTTTCTCCTGGGTTTAACTCAGTTGTGATGGCTGGCTATCCCTTTTCTCTTCCTCCTAAGTCTCTATCCATTTGACCCATTTTAATTTACAAACAATGAATTATAGAATATGTATCATTTTTAAATGAATCAATATCACATAACCCTAATTCATCATTCCCTTATGTTCCCATTGATAATTTTATGATTCAGTCCCATAATGATTTGAATTAAAAGTTTGGGGTTGTGTTTGAAAATTTGGGGCAGTGGGTTGTTTGATCACTCATTGATATCTCCATGATAGATTAAGATTTTTTTGTATCGAAAATTAAATTGATTGGAAAATGGATATTGTACACCCCAATTCCTAGCTCTATAATCTATAAACTAGTAAATATCATTAGATTGGATAGGGATGTCAATGTTAGGACAACATATTTTATGGTGACCAAACATCCCATAATGACAACACTACTCTCTAAGAACTCTACCATCAATAATAGTATCCTGGGGTCAGTTTCAGTCCTATGAATGGTTCTTTTCCTGGTGAATTTTTGTTGGAAATTTTAGCCCATCAAATGAAATAGCTTCTTAATCTCATCCATAGTGTAATTAGAGAAGTCACCCCCACAATATTAGTTAACTAAGATCTGGTTTCAAGTGGTGAGGGCATTGTAAAATGTGTCCATGAGAAGATATAGAGATAATGGGTAATTTGGACTCTATCTAAGAAGAATTCAAAACCTATACCATGCTTTATGAAAATAGATCTCCCTCATCCTAGACAATCCCAATGATCATGTGCCACACTTCTATAGTGGTTTTCTTGGGGTAGAATTTGGATTCAAAGGAATTGAACACCTCATTCTAGGATTTACAAATTTATTTATCAAGGTTATAAAACCAATTACAAGTACCCCTTAATATATAATGGAAATTCCATCAATATCAACACCTCCTCACTCTGATTTCATAGAGGTAGTTGTTAGAAAAAATAATAAAATTTACTAATAAACTGAAGTGAGTCCTCTACAGGGAGGTTATTTAAAGATGTAAGCTGAGATAGATGATACTATTTGATCTCATAGTTCATATACCTAGGGGAAAATATTATTCAAGAAGGATTTCTTGAGATAATTTTAATTTGGGACTCCCTAAGTAAAAGTTTCGCAGGTGTATGCACTATGGGTTATGGAACATTTAAGTCTTTATTATATTCTCTTCCTAAATAAAATTTTCCATATTTTCCATTTCAAATTTATTTTGTTTCAAAAAGATATATATTTTTTTATTTTAGAAATTTGAGTTTTAGGTTCTTTTTTATATGACCTTATGTGTAGAAAAACAGTGAAACATCTTAGAGTTTTATTAAGTTTATTTTCTTTTATTTTTTTGTAAAATTTTTTATTTTAATTTTTTTTAGATTTTATGATTTTTTTAGTTTTTGTTATGTGTGTGTGTGTGTGTTTGTGTGTGTTTTTTTTGTTTTGTTTTATTTCAGTTGGTTTCACATGCCTTCCCCAAAAACAGTTCCAAGATTTGACCACAAGGTAATTAAATTCACACAAATTTAATATTTATAACCTACTTACTCTAGTACTGTGGAAAGAATGTTCAAACCAAATATAAGGCTTAGTGATTGTGTAGACCAAAAAAACTAAAAATAAGAAAAAACAACAACAATAAAAACTAAAAGTGAACAGTGAAATGGAATAGTGAAGGGGAAAAAATTTCAGAGAAATTGACAATCAAAAGTTGAGTTATAGGAGTTGGACCAAAATAGATCGATTAAAATTTCATTGCTCTTGAATGGATCCAATAACAAAGTTACTAAGGTTGTGTATATATGAATGAAATGTCTTAATATCGTTACATAAATCACTATCACTAGTGATCTATCTTGGGAAAACTTATCTCTAATAGGAACCAAGTAAATGATGCTTTCTCATAGAGAAGATCTTACCACAACATTTTCTAGTCTAGCACTTCAATTGTGGTCACCAAGGAAAAATGGTACTCTACCATTCACCTCTTAGTACTTGAGGCAGATTGAATGAATTCCCATGAGTAAGAGAAACAAAGATTATTTAATGTTCCACATAACCCCTTTATGATTAATATGATTACAAGAACATACGAAATGAGAATAGTTCAATCCATCTAACCCAATCCCACAATCTACTTAGTTATTCATAATAGAAGTAGTAGAAAAAATATAATTCATTAAAATATAATTTAAAATAGTTAAATCCATCTGACTCAATCCCATAATATAATTAGTTATTCAAAATAGAAGCACAAAAAAAATTCATTAAAATAATCTCCGTATAGTAAAATAGGGAATAAGAAAAGGGAGAAGAAGCACTCCGGGTCTGATCAGCTTCATTATCCAACTCCAAATCCACTTTCCTCTAGCTTTGAGTATGCTCCCTAATCGATCCTATCTTCCCTATTTTGTGAACTCTGGTTAATTTCATGGAATGGTCAAATGATGGTTCTGAAATGGATTCTCAGACGGACCATGGAACTTATGTTGTGATGGTCTCCTAGTTCCTTTAATATAAAAACACGGCACGCCACCTTTTCATGATCGTGATCACAATTAGGTGACAAATCTCTATCTTCGACATGTGATATATGTCATTGTGCATCCTCCTCCTCTAATGACTCGAGTGAAACTCTAGAAACCAATTTCATTTGTCGCACGTACATTCCATAAAATTTCCCTGTGAACTTCTCTATGAAACTCAGGTCTTTAAATGAAATCTGAATAAAGAAAATTTCAGCAATCAGAATCTATAATTCGGCCACAAAATTCGAGCCCCCCTAGATGGATCCAAACATATTTTGGGGGATTTTGTTTAAAATTTTTATTTTTATTTATAATTAAAGAGTTATTATTTATAAATATAGATGACTATAAATATAAATATTGATTTTCATATAAAAATACATACTATTATTATAATTTCAATTATTATTATTAATAAATATAAATAAATAAATATAAAAATATATGTACATTAATAATTATATGTATATAGAAATTATTACTACAATATTTACATTAATTAAAATTAAATACTAACATAATTATTATTAAAATGATTATATATATTAATATTTCAGTTATAATTATAATTATTATTATTAAATATATTATTATTATTTTATATTATGATATATTATAAAAATATAATAAAAATAAAGGGGGTCAATTTCAAAAAGGAGGGAGGGGGCTCAGTAGTTCCTCTTACCCAAAGGGAGGGGTTTGCTTCGATGGGATGAAGGAGGTAGGACTCGATGACATCAGGTTGTTGTGGGTGTCTTCATGTAGTGGAAAGGGGTTCTTGGTTCAATGGTGACAACGACAGTTCCAGCCTCAGACTACGGGTAGTCCTCCAGTGGTACTGGAGATTCATCTTACTTATTGAATGGTTGTTGCTTACTTCTCCTCTATTTTCATAGTGGTTTAATCTCCATCCAATTGTGTTCAATGACACATGTGGATTTAGTTTTTAAATCTGGTGCTTTGAGGCATTTTTTTGTTTGGTTTATTCTATGGTGGTGGAGTTATGGATCGATAAGGTTTTCAACAACAGCACACTTCGACTTCATATATTGCAGGGAGGGTGAGTTCTATGAATGTGTTCTCCTCAGTAGTGGTGGAATCTAATTTATAGAAGTATCATTTTTTCACATATTTGGATGTTTGATGGTTCATTACATATGGTGTGGAGTAGTGGCAATAATGGATGTTGCCACCATTGAAATTTGAAGGGATCTCAGTGCATCAATTTTGCTGGCATTGGGTGTTGGCAGTGGCGGAGGTGCTACCACCATTGGAGTGAATACTTGTGGTAGTACCGTTCGAGTGAATGGTGGTGGCAGAAGACTGGTTACACAATTTGAGTTGTGATTTCCTTGGAAAAGTTATTTTCATTAGGTGAATCATGGGAAAAAGTGCTACCAGTGAGGATTGGTGGTGGTAGAGGTGGCTTGGGTAATGGTAGTAAAGTATACCATTGACACTAGATGGCGGTGGGGGGGGGGGGGGGGGCTGTTCATGGTGGTGTCCAGGGTTGGGGTGGTATCCAGGGGGTTGGGGGGATTTCCAGGGGTGGGGGTGTCCAGGGGGTGGGGTGGTGTTCAGGGGGGTGGGGGCGGTCCAGGAGTTTTGGGGGCTGTCCAAGGGGGGTGGGGTGGTGTCCATGGAGGTGGGGGTGGCTGTCTATGGGGGTGGGGGTGTCCAGGTGGTGGGGTGGTTTCTAGGAGGGGTGGGGCCATATAGGGGTGGGTGGGGGGATATACAAGGTGGAGGGGTAGGGGGGATATCCAGGGGGTCCATGGGGGTGTCCAGGGGGTGGGTGGTGTCTAGGGGGGTGGGGTGGTGTCCAGGGGGTGGGGGATTTAATGGTTTTAATGGAATGAATTTCAGGGATTTTAAGATCATTAGTATTTTTAAAATGGTTTTGTAATAGTTTTTATTTCAATAGTATGTGTTTATTTTGGAAAAAATGAATGCTTTTGGTGTGTATGGTTGGAAGGGGGTTTTCTGTATGTTAGTTGTTGTTTTCACTTAAAATTCTATCCATTTTAAACAAAAGAGAGACACTTTGAGTGATATGGGCCACACCATTCCTTATATTGAGGCAAGGTTGACTCTTACTTGTCAAAAATGACCAATGGATCATTCCCCTAAATTATCAACACAATCCAAATGCGTTTGGTTGGATTTCTGTATGTCAGCTGTTGTTTTCACTTAAAATTATGTCCATTTTAAACAAAAGAGAGACACTTTGAGTGATACCGGCCACACTTTGCCTTGGATTAAGGCAGGGTTTACTTGTACCTTTAACACATGACCCATGGTTCGTTCCCCTAAAGTATCAAACACAATTTGAATGCATTTGGTTTGTTTTTCGTATGTTAGTTGTTGTTTTCACTTAAAATTCTGCCCATTTTAAACAAAAGAGATACACTTTGAGTGATATCTACCACATCATGCATTTTATTATGGAAGAGTTGACTCTTGCACATCTAAAATGACCCATGGATTGTTCTACAAAAGTATCAACACAATCCGAATGTGTTTGGTTGGATTTTCGTACGTCAGTTGTAGTTTTCACTATAAATTCTATCCATTTAAAAAAAAGAGAGACACTTTGAGTGATACTGGCCACACCGTGACTCAGATTGAGGCAGGGTTGACTCATACATCTCACACATGATCAATGGACCATTCTCCTAACATATAAACACAATCAGAATGCATTTGGCTAGATTTCCATACGTCAGTTGTTGTTTTCACTTAAAATTATGTCTATTTTAAACAAAAGAGAGACACTTTGAGTGATACCGGACACACCATGCCTCAGATTGAGGTGGGTTTTACTCGTAAATATCATAAATGACCCATAGATCATCCTAATAAAGTATTAACACAATCAAAATGTGTTTGGTCAGTTTTCCATACGTCAGTTGTTGTTTTCCCTTAAAATTCTGTCCATTTTAAACAAAAGAGAGACACTTTGAGTGATACTGGCCACACCATTACTAGGATTGAGGTTTTATTGACTTATACACATCAAAAATGACCCATGTATATTTCTCCTAATGTATCAACACAATACGAATGTGTTTGGTCAGATTTCCAAATGTCAGTTGTTGTTTTCACTTAAAATTTTGTCAATTTTAAACAAAAGAGAGACACTTTGAGTGATATCGGACACACCATGCCTCATATTGAGGCAGGGTTGACTCTTACACATCAAAAATTAACCATGTGTCTTTCTTCTAAATTATCGACACAATATGAATGCGTTTGGTGAGGTTTCTGTATGTCAGTTGTTGTTTTCACTTAAAATTATGTCCATTTTAAACAAAAGAGAGACACTTTTAGTGATACCAGCCACACCATGCATTGGATTAGGGCAGGGATGGCTCTTACATGTCAAAAATGACCCATGTATCGTTCTTATAAAGTATCAACACAATAAAAATGGTTTTGGTCAGATTTATGTATGTCAGTTGTTGTTTTCACTTAAAATTCTGATCATTTTAAACAAAAGAGAGATACTTTGAGTGATACCGGACACACCATGCCTCAGATTGAGGCAGAGTTGACTCTTACAAGTCACACATTACCCATGTATTGTTATCCTAAAGCATTAACATAATCTGAATGCTTTTGGTCAGATTTCTATACGTTAGTTGTTGTTTTCACTTAAAATTCTGTCTATTTTAAACAAAAGAGAGACACTTTGAGTGAAACCGGTCACACCATGCCTTGTATTGAGTAGGGGTTGACTCATACACGTAACACATGACCCATGGATCTTTATCCGAATGTATCAACACAATCCTAATGCGTTTGTTCAGTTTTCCATATGCCAGGTGTTGTTTTCACCTAAAATTATGTCCATTTTAAACAAAAGAGGGACACTTTGAGTGATACCGGCCACACCAGGCCTCAGATTGAGGTGGGGTTGACTCATACATGTCACACATGACACATGGATCATTCTATTAATGTATAAACACAATACTAATATATTTGGTTAGATACGAAGGTATTTTGGAGATTTTACTGGTTTTTCTTATCCCACGCCCAAAGAAAAGTGGTTCATCATTCTTGCATGTTGCTGGTTCATTTCATCCTGTTAAAATGAAAAAATGAGTCATTATAGAAATGTTTTTTTATTTAATAACAATTATAATTTTCCTAAAAATAATTACAAACAACAATATTTCATCTTTTGATCTCCTTAACCCCTCTCAAAAATGGCTGGCAATTGTACACGTCCCCAAGTCAGATATTCATGTTATTTGTGTACAATCTTCCATCAGGTATGCAGCCCACTCATTTCTGAAAAAATATATATCATCTTTTGAATATTAGGCATGTTCTGATGGTTGTTGGACCTAAACACTAGAATCAGCAACAGGTTCATAAACTTGTTGTTGCTCTGCACTATGAGAAGTAGCACTAGCAGTAGCAGCAGCTTGAGAGACTTGTTTAGCCTCGAGGTTAGGAGCACCAGAACGTGCAAAAGTCATTATCTTAAAAAGTGGTTGAACATTTAATTTAGATTAAATAAATTCATTAATGATAAGATTATAAAATGAGATATGAAGATCTATATTACTATTGGCGCCAAAATTCAGGATAGAAAAGAGGCCCAAATGAAGGCCCCATTGACTGCCTCGTGAAGCCACTTAACGGAGTCCCCCAAGCACTATGGCCACCTAAAATAAAGGATGTGGGACTCTCTATGACCGCATTTGATGTTTGTGAGCCCGCTGCGAATCAAGGAGGCGGGATGCTCCGCGAATTCATTTTACATTCATGAGCCCGCCGTGAAGCAAGGAGGTGGGACGCTCCACGACCGCATTTGACATTCGCGACCCGCTGCAACGCAACCAAGTCCCCCTTCATTCTGCATGAGCTCCACTTCATGGTGCCTCTTGCCTATAAATACTAGCCTCCCCCTAAGCCCAAGGGATGTACAATCTGACCTTTTGACTTCCCAGCTCCCAAATCGTGAAGCATCCTTATGCTCTGTGAACCATGAGCTGTATGAGGTACTTCTACTCTGTGAAGTGCCTTTCCTTTGTCTCATTTTGATCCCCTCTTCCAAGAGGGATGCCTTTCGCGAAGCCTAAGGGCCTTCGTGAAGGAAGGGGATCCCCAAGGGGCCCTGGGTTGTCAAGAAGCATTTATGCTTCACAAAACACCCTTCATGTACACATGATCCACATGCTAAGGCAGGGTCACTATACTTTGTGAAGCACATTGCTTCACGAAACTTTGCTTCACGAGACACCTTTGCTCCATGTGGTCGTGCTCCACAAATGCCCTTACACTTCGCGTAGCACCTCCCATATGCACCTTTTCCCTATGTTTAGGCTAAGGAACCCCACTCCACAAAGCACACCCCTTCACAAGTTCCCTTTCCCACGTGGAGCAACAGAGCTTCACAAGGCCCCTGCCTATGGACCCCTATGCTTGGCCAATACTTTTCCCGTGTGACCCTCCAGGTTTGCACGATGTGACTTCAAAGTCCCCTATATGACACCGCCCGTTGCATTGCTTTGCCTCATGCTTCTTCGCATAGGTACGCTAATTTCTATTGCTTCTTTGCATGGCCATGCTAACATGGACCCCTCGATGGTTTTCTCCATGACACCCCCTCATTACAGTGTTGCCGGTGCCTTCCCTCCCACAAGGGGAAAAGGGTATCAGTTATGTAATTCCTAGGGGTGCGGAGTAAACCCACCTTGTCTGAGCTACAATACGTTAAACTACCAAGCACCATTGTCCTCAGTACATGACGTTAAACTGTGACTTGGCCCCATGCCTCACACATAGGGCCCCCCCACCTTGGACATTCTCCACTCCCCTTGGTCTCCACAGGGGATGATACTCTTCTTATGGTAGTGTCAATTGTCTACGGGGGAAGGGAAACCATCTTGGTGTAAGCCCCTATCTTTCCTTCCAATAGGTAGCATCCCTGCTCCACCTTTCATCTTCGGTCAGCAGGGCCAGCAAAGGGCGTAGTAGGGAAAGAGGCTCCTCCTTTATTCAGTCCCAAGTCCCTATCCCACTGCGCTTTGTCACCTCAGGCCTCCATCCTGGAGTAAGTCCTGACTTCTTGGGCTTCTGCATGCGTAAGCCCCACTCCACTTCCCACGGACGCCCCTTTTGCAATGTGGTCATCAGGCCTTTTCTACCTCTTCTTTCTCACACAAAGCATGACTCACATGGGCTTAGAGTAAGAATCAACCATGACATCACTCCCGTCCCACATGATGTTAAACTGTATTCACCCATCCCGAACTATGTGGACTTTTATCCATGTCAATGCATGGTACATAGGAAGCCTCCATGAGGTTCAATACCCAACATTGGGCTACCTTAGAGTGTAAGCCTGAATCAATCCCAAACAACAGGAAATTTGATCCATGTCAAGGCATGGTACCCAGGAAGCCTCCACGAGGTTCAAGCCCCAACACTTTGGACCGCCTTAGAGTGTAAGCCCCAATCCTTCCCAAACTACGGGGACTTTGTTCCATGTCAAGTCATGGTACGTAGGAAGCCTCCATGAGGTTCAAGCCCCAACACCTTGGGCCGCCTGAGAGTGTAAACCCCACACCCATATGAACTATGTGGTCTTTGATCCTTTCTAAGGTGAGGTATGTAGGAAGCCTCCATATGGTTCAATCCCAACACTGGGAAGCCTCAGAGTGTAAGCCCCACACCCATATTAACTATGTGGTCTTTGATCTTTACTAAGGAGAGGTATGCAGGAAGCCTCCACGAGGTTCAAGCCCAACACTAGGCAGCCTCAGAGTGTAAGACCCACACCCATATGAACTACCTGGTCTTTGATCCTTGCAAAGGCGATGTATATAGGAAGCCTCCATGAGGTTCAAGCCCACCACCCGGTCGTTCCGACCTCCTTCACGTTGGTTCACCAACACTAGGCTGCCTCAGAGTGTAAGCTCCACACCCATCTAAACTATATGGTCTTTTATCCTTGCTAAGGCGAGGTATGTAGGAAGCCTCTACGAGGTTCAAGCCCACCACCCGGTCATTCCGACCTCCTTCATGTCAGTTCACCAACACCTTGGGCAGCTTAGAGTGTAAAACCTAACCTCAATTCTGAACTATGTGGTCTTTGATTCTTGCTAAGGATAGGTAAGTAGGAATCCTCCTTGAGGTTCAAGCCCACCACCCGGTCATTCCAACCCCCTTCACGTCAGTTCACAAACACTAGGTCGCCTCAGAGTATAAGCCCCACACCCATATGAACTACATGGTCTTGGATCCTTGCTAAGGTGAGGTATGTAGGAAGCCTCTACAAGGTTCAAGCCCACCAACCGGTCATTCTGGCCCCCTTCACGTTGGTTTTCCCCCATCCTGCATGACGTTAAACTATATTCTCTATATGAACTATGTGGTCTTTGATACTTGCCAAGGTATGGTACGTTGGAAGCCTCCATGAGGTTCAAGCCCCATCACTCATGTCTCATCCTAACCTCTCCCTCGAGCCTATGTGTCTCAGGAAGCTAATTCCCTAACCCAGAGGTTCCACTTCCTCTGGGTCCCATCCATGAATCCATTCTCATGGGTCTCCTCCTTAGGTGTCCCATCGTTTCATTGAACTACGCGGACTTAGATTCCCTACCACGGGGATACGTAGGAAGTCTCCTCAAGGCTCAAGCCCAAAGCCATAGTCAATCCTAATTCTTACCCGGGCAACCACATCTCAGTGAGATCGTGACATCCCATTCCCCATTCCATTTGACAGTATTCGGGAAGCTGCCCACGTATTGGCCCCAGTATCAGTGTTCCCTCCAGGGGGTTCCTCCATCTGATCCACTCTAATCAGTGTTCTGATCAGTCCGGTCCATCTCTACTGGAGGTTAAACTTGTGGCATACCCTGTGTTAAACATGGGAAGCTAAGGAAAACCTCAGATACATGCCCATGGCATATGATTACCTGCATTCAATTTGGGATGCCTCGGGCTTCTGCGTGCTCGAGAAGCCCTATAATAAGGGACATAAGATAGACACGCCAATCCCCCAGTGTCCAGACATGCCAGTGATGCCCCGCGTGACTACTCCCCTAACCGAAGGTTGCTTCCCTTACCAGAACCCTTGGAATTTGTTGACAGAAGAAGCATAATTAACTGGTGTCGATGAAGATATGGAACTGGTAAGAGTTTCATTAACAATGTCTTATGTCTATGAGGGAGCCCCGAACTGGGTGAAGAGTTCCGAGGAGGAATCCATGGAAGGAAGAACCGACATCCCATCATCCCATTTCGATCAAGGAGCAGAAGTCCCTGAACACGGAACGGATGTTGCCCGCCTTTGGAAAGTGGGAAGGCAGGGTAAAAATTGTGCATCCTCCACATATGGATGCATGTGCCCCAGAGAAAGCATCAGAAACAGAAATGGTGAACCCAACGTGAAGTTCTTCTCCTCAATATGGATATTAGTAGTGCTCGAGGCATCAATGGGTTGACGTGTCACCAAATCCAGCTATCCGGTGCCGGGTCCCACCAAGAAAAAAGTGGTCCTGGTGTGAAACTCACCAGATGTTGGGGAAGTAGAATGTTGGACATTCCGTTCTACGACATTGTCAGCGTGGATCCCTCTTACCGGCCACGGAAGATAGGATGGAACTGGGGCATTGGTCGTCGATTCCTTTTCCTTTAGCACTGACGAGTTCATCTCTCTACTTCTCAGGAATCAGTTTGTTGTCGAAGGAATGAAATCACCGCCCACTTGCCTACGCAGGGGAAGGGACAGCACCAGCACAACCGCTCTACATGGCTTCACTTCTTCTGCAATAGCCTCTGCATCCACGACCGTGGGGTGCCCACGCCCCATCTCCCCATCGAAAGTTATCCAATGAAGGATAATTAACGACCTCGCTTGTCTTTACGAGGAGGAGGGCATAATCCCAACCTGGGATATGGCCTGCCTGGACCTGGATGCGTCTAGGCCCCACCGTTAATGCCGCCCCTGAGGGCCACATAGGGAGCCATTGCTCCCCACCCCGATATACAACCTCTTTGGAAGCCTGTCCCCGAAGCGCCTTGATGACTCCCTACCTTACGTTGATGAGGTGGGTGATGTCCAGCCCAGCTTGGTCAGAGTCCCAATCCTAGGTCTCCCAACAAGGGCTCCCACCCGACTGCATCAGCGCCACCGCCCGACCTTTCCGGAGGTGGAGCAGGTAAGATATGCACCTGCACCACCCACCCCAGCTCATCCTACCTGATGCCAACGTCGGGCATGAGCTGTGGAGGATTCCCTCCAAGGGGCGTCAACGTCGACGACTACTGTGGACCGAGCCACTGCCGACCCATATCATCAAGTCCCTACATACACTGAGAAGGGTCACTTATACGCCCAACTGGGATCGAGGCCCCAAATGCCCCATGGGCAGGCTAGGTTGACTCTCCTAGTCGCAGGCATGAGTAGGGGTCACCGTGAACCAACCCACAACGATGCCACCCCATACATAGGTCCTCCTCGTACCACTACCACAGAGACTGTGGGTCTTCCCCGCTTTTATGCTTGGCAAGGAGGTTCGCCCCGTGCCATCTCCAATCTGAATGAAGGTATGCCCCGCGATAGTGATGCTCGGCACAGAAGCCTCTCCCGTTCCCATTACCCTGGGTATGGAGTCCTTCCTCCTAACCCTGACCGTCGATGTGGAGACATTACCCATCTGGTCCCTCTCCAATGTGGGGATCCTCCCTACATCTTCTCCATAACTGGAGAAGGTCCTCCTCGCCTCGACAACCAGAGGGGTGAAGGCCAGCCTCGCTCCACCCGCACCAAGAATGGAGGTCCTCCCTATGATCCCACTAGTTCCAGCGGAGTTTTTGGTCGCCCTAGTGCTATTTATGGAGGCCCCCCCCCATGTCCCCTTCGACATTTTCCCTGGTTCTCCTCGCACCTCAGCTTTTTCGGGTGCAAAACCCTCTCCGCCCTAGCACTAGTGCGGCCGAAGGACCCTATGTCAGAAATTAGCCCTGTCCCGAGGAGCCACCCAGGGGCAGGAAGGTGGGTCATCACCCCCACAAAAAGAATCTTCGGTAGGACTAGATGGATATCAAACAAGTCTACTTCTCAGACTCTGAATTGGAGTATAACTCAGCTCGGGAACCCTCCCCTCTCTCATCTGAGTCAAGGGCCGGGTCAGGGATGAGGCGCATCAGTCGGGTGATCCCAGAATGCGAGGTCTACAGGATTCCCACCTCCCTCCATAGATTTATCCATGAGGATTAAAATCTGGTGACCCCGTAGGTTACAGTCATGTTGTCACCACCATCGTCGTCAGAAGCAATTTCTACCTCCACAAGAGATCACATAGAGCTATTCTAGGGACCAATGGCAGGCGAGCAGCATCGCGGCCTACCACCAGCAGCCCTGGCCCCTGATCCAGGAATGGTGGCTATCAGCCCGTCTTACCATGACGTAGCAGCCAAGTCACTGCACTCTTTGGAGGACAGCCCGAGAGTCTACAGCCAATCAGCTCGTTCTCCGTATTCTCCACCGGCCAACCTACCGTACCAACGGTCTTCCTCAGTACCACTGCCAGTTCCTCAACCACCCCCATTTGGCGAGTGGGGGAAACAAGGTCCAGACCCTAAATTTGAGTCGAGGAGCTTCTGGAGCATCCTTGCGGGGGACCACTTCCCCGAGGAGTTCTGGCCCGTGGCTGCGCAGGATTTCTACATACCCGAGTCCCTCACCCTAGAGGAAGTTGAGTGTTTCTTCTACACCCTCTGGGTGACACATTTCAGTCTCCATCATCAGTGCATGGTTTATCAAAGGAGCTAAATGCATTTCAAAGACATCAGTGAGTAGTTCCGTCTAGTTGATCTGGCTGTGCTCCCTGTGGCCCAACGCCCCGAGTCACCAGGTCGTCGTGAGACCCTCCAACAACAATGCGTTCAGGGTATCAAGTTACTCCACAAAATTATCAGGGAGGCTACCCCCCACGTGAAAATCCATGGCTGGGGGTAGTATGATGCCCTCCTCTTCATCCCTATCCGGCGGCAGCCCAACATGCTATGCGATATTGAGGACATTCCCCCAGGAAGGATCATGGTCCATATGGCCGACGTAGTGCACAAGGAGGATGATATGGAGTTTCTTGATAGAGACTTACCCCCTGAGGGTGTGCCACCACTGTTGGAACCATTGGGGAGGATTACTCATTAGCAGAGGAACCTCCTAGGTCTCCCTGCACCCACTGAGTCATTGGTACTCGACATGAATACCGGTAAGGGCAAAGAGTACGTCACAGTTTTCAAGCACTCCGACCCGTCTGCCTCAGTGCGGAAGATGGAGGAAGACCCAGAGAAGGCCACGTTGCACCAACAACATGCTGAACAGAATAAGTTGGTCGATGAACTCTTGGTTGAACGCATTGTAGAGCGACGACCCGACTAAGGTGATCCTAGGCCGGGGCAGCAGGTGTAGGAACAACTACCCCTCAGCGAGATGCCCCCCGGGAAACCCTGATCATACCGCTTCTGCGGACAGGGATGAAGCCAGAGCTCATGGAAAGAGGGCGCAGTATGTCTCTCCAAACCCTCTTGAACGGTGCGAAAATTCAAGGAACCCTGCTAGGGCTCCCCCAACAACCCCAAGGTCCGCTCCACGAGCTGCTCCATGAGCCGCTGATCCTGTCTACTGTGTTGAAGAGCCCAAAAATGCGCCCGTGGTTAGGGATCCCCATCAAGATAGGGACCCCGCCTAGATGATCCTATGGCGGCACTCATAGCTCGCCTTAAGGCATTGGAAACGCGGCAGGTGGCAATCCCACCAGATGGAAAGCCATACCCGGCATGGGTGGATGATATTCCGACACCTCTAGGCTTTGGGAATCCCACCTTCTCCCCCTTTAACGAGACGAGGGACCCGCCACATCACCTGGCCCACTTTAACTCAATGTGTGGGACCATGTTAGGCACTCTAGCACAGTAGGAGGCTGCCAAAATCCGTTGTTTTGTTCAGACACTAGAGTGGCCGACATTCGTTTGGTACAACCAGCTCCCCAACGGATCCGTGACCAGCTGGGAGGACCTTCGCAGGCAGTTCCTCTACTAGTTCAGCTCTACCACCTGGAAAACAAGCATCGCAGACCTCTTCAAGTGCAAACAAAGTCTTGATGAGAGAGTCACAAACTTTATTGCCTGGTGGAAGGGGCTTACATACTCCCTTGACATGATACTGACTCCAGAGCAATTAATGATGATGTGCGTAGGGAATGTCAAGATGGAACTGGTTCCTTCTATGATCACCCAGAACTACCCTGGAGGATTTCAAGAATTCTCCAACAAGGCCTTGCGCCTTAAGGAAGCCCTGTAATAGGCCATCCAGGAATGTCCGTTTCCCCTTGTGATTCCAGCAAGGAGAGATACCAGAGCCGAGCCCGCTGAGGTGGCCCAAATAGAAGCCCCTAGATAACTGGAGTTACTACCAGTGGAGCTAGATCCGCAGCCCTATAGACGTCTTCCACCATATTCACAACTTCCAACCCAACAACAGCCACCTCAGAATTGGCAGGCGCCTCCGTGTAACGCGCCGCCGCCACCCAGGCGGGACAATCAAGTTCTGCCTCCTCGGTAGGCTCCTTCAGCCTCTCATTAGGGTCAGGCTCCTAGAGCCCCATTTTTGGATAGATGAAATTGGAATTACTTGTTCAACGAGTCTCAGGTCCCTAGTTACTTCTACAGTGCCTTAGAGTAGGGAATTGTACGGCTGCCTGAGTGTAGAAAGCCAGAAGAGGCAAATATCACTGATCACCCCAACCACTTCCTTTATCATCAGATCCTGGGGAACACCCTCAGGAAATGCTATGTGTTCAAGGACTGGCTCCAAAACTAGATTGAAAATAACATAGTCAGGTTGGGCCTAGCCTCGGCATATGTGGCGGGTGTCTTTGTAGGGTCAGACAATAATAGCGACATCGAAGGTGAGTGGAAATAGGTTTCCAGCCATGGATCCCAGAAGTACAACGACTTGATGGATCGTAATATAGTTTCCTGTTCCCATGGTATCATCTGGGAATGCTGGAATAAGCCAGAGACTTCAGATGCTATGTCCACCACTTCTGCATCATCATCTCAGTTGGCCTCTTCTCAGAAGAGAAAGCATCGGCGACGCAAGAAAAAGAAACGCACCCCGCCAATGTCGTCATCATCTCGCACTCTCGGTGACTTCATGCCCCCTGAGATGGGGATCCCTCCCAGAATCTACCCAGTAGTGGATGACTCTTCATGTGACTGTTAAGGGTATGCTTCGGTTAACACCGTTGAGTTAGTAAACCCCTATATGACTCCCAACGAGGGGGGGGGGGGGGTTCCAGGAGAACCTCCCCAATGTCCCCAGCCGATGCCAATGTCGGAGGAGTCGCGACCATATTGTTCATCGAGGTGCATTAGTTGGAACATCCAGCTAGTCCATGCATGCCACTGAGACCAGGAAGTAGGCCCATCGCAGAGCTCAGCACTCGCAACCTCTTCATCAGGTGTCGTCAGGACCGCCTCCACCACCGTTTGTGCTACTGGATTAGGAAGAACCACTTCGGCCATACTAAGACCAGATTCACCCCGCTATAGGCTGATCTCAGTCACCCAGACCTCATATGGTAGTTACTCTTCATGGTTCAACTAGTGGGCAGTGGGATATGCCCTGCACCAGTCAGTTGCCAATCCAGCCGGCAGGGCCTGCCATGCCTCCAATCACAGAGCGGCCTCCTGTAAACAGAATTTCACACCTGGCACAGAAGTATGATATCCTCAAGAACCTTGTCGGCATCCCAGCAAGGCTTTCCATCCTTGAAGACCTCCTCCTGTCTTCATATATGCACGAGGCCCTCACTGAGGGTTTAAGGAGCCCCCTCTAGTTTGAGACGGAGGTAGCAGCTGCAGAAACCTTTCATGCTGAAGCAGTCAAGAAAGATGAATTCCAGGCCATCATTTTTTTCTCAGGAGAAGATGAAGGCTCTCCCATATAGGGGCACATCCTCCCACTGTACATCACTGACCAATTTAACGGTGTGGAGGTTCGCTACTGTCTCATTGACACCGGCTCCGGGATCATCCTTATCTCGACGCGGATGCTGCGGAAGCTGGGGTTATCTGAAGATAACCTAAATCCCTCTAATTTAAGGATTCAGGGGTATGATAGGACAGAACATACCCCGGTCGACAAGATCCATCTAAAAACCCAACTCGGTGGCCTAGTTTCCAGTATTGAATTTATGGTCGTCTCCCAGGATAATGTATACAATGCATTGATGGGAAGACCATGGTTCCATCTACACGCGGTGGTCCCCTCGTCGTATCACCAATGCCTCAAGTACCCCCTTAATGGTCGAGTAGGAATACTCCAAGGTGATGCATCTCCTTTCACCTCTTGTGAAGCCCATTATCTGGAAGCTGACTATTACAAGAGCAAGGATAAGCTGATTCTGGCAAGTGAGGTTGAGCCCACCCCGATCACAAGTGACCCCTAGACAGGTCTGGATGATGCCTACATCTTCCCAATCCATCGATTGGAGAACACGACCCCCAACATGGGGCAATGCTTTGTTGTCTCTCGTACGAGAGGAAGGCATATTCCCAGGACCAAGCGATGGCAGAAAATCACCTCGTACTCCTACACAAACTAGGCTCAGGTGATCCTGGAGCCTCCTACCCCCATACGGTATCGGGACGTCTGCCCCATGGAAACGAAAGTACGTCATACATGTTTGTTGAGCCAGAATAGAATTAACTGGCTCAAGATGACACACCACTATTGCTTTGATGTCATCAAGGTGGCCCCTTGGGCCGAAGACTAGATGGGATTTGATCGACTGCGTTCATCGCTATGGTCTCATCGGCATGTGAATCTCCTGATATGATGTCCACTGCTGTTCAGGCTGGTACCAGCCTCCCATCAGGTTCTTCTGACCTAGGGGAAGCTCCACCCGTTGGGAATCCCTCCTTCGCAAGTGAAGAAGAGGATCTGGAGGATGATCCTTCTGCCATTGAAGAAGGCGTCTCTACCACGGTCGATGAACTGATATAGGTGAACCTTGGTAGCAAGGCAGATCCAAGACCCACATTGACCAGTGTCGCCATGTCCCTTGAGGAGGAGCAGCATTACATGGACTTCCTTAAATAGAACCGTGACATGTTTTCCTGGAGTTATGATGAGATGCCAGGACTAGATCCCCAGGTAGTTTTCCACCGCCTCGGTCTCCCAAAAAATCATCGCGGGTTCAAGCAGCCTCCCAGAAAAATGAACCCTTCTCACATTTCCATGGTCGAGGCCGAAGTTGACAAGATCATCAGAGCCAACTTCATCAAGGAGGTCCAGTACCCCAAGTGTCTAGCCAACATTGTGCTAGTCGGGAAGAAGAATGGATAGATCAGAGTCTGCATCGAATTCCAAGATCTCAACTGCCATTGTCCAAAGGATGATTTTCCCCTTCTAGTGAAAGAATTGTTGACCAATGCTATGACCAGGTTCTAAGCCCTCTCCTTCATGGATGGTTACTCTGGATATAATCAGATCTAAATAGCCCCTGAGGATGAAGATTCCACCACTTTTAGGGCACCCCAAGGTACCTTTTGTTACTAGGTTATGCCTTTTGGCCTGAAGAGTGCAGGTGCCACCTATCAGCGGTCCATGCACCGCATATTCAAGCCGATCCTCGGGACATTGGTGGAATGCTATATGGACGATCTGGTGGTCAAATCTTGCTAGATCCAAGACCATCTCAAGGACCTTCAGAAATTGTTTGGCTTCCTCTACTCCCACCACTTGAAGATGAACCCATTGAAGTGTGTCTTCGGGGTCACTTCCGGGAAGTTTCCAGACTTTGTTGTCAGGTATTGGGGAATCGAGATCGACTCAGAGAAGATCAATTCCAATAGACAGATGCCTCCCCTGAGTAATATTCTGGATCTTTGAAGTCTCCAATTCCACTTGGCCTACATACACCAATTCATTGTGAATCTGGCCGGCATGTGTAAGCCCTTCTCTCAGCTCATGAAGAAGGGCACCAATTATGAGTGGGATGAAGAGTGTCAGGCCGTGTTCGAGGAAATCAAGCAATATCTACTCTAGCCTCTGGTCTTGATGTCACCCGTCTCTGAAAATCCACTAATCCTATACATGAATGCCCTGGAATAATCTCTCAGCACCCTTTTCACCCAGAAGATCAATGATGGGATGGAAAACAGTCTCTACTACCTCAGCCGCATGCTCCTCGATATAGAGACCAGATAATCCCCATCGAGAAGAGCTACCTTGCACTCGTATTTTCTATGCAGAAGTTGAGACATTACCTATAACACCATGAGGTATAGCTGGTCTCTTGGGTAGACCTACTAAAGTACATTCTGAAATTCCCCATGTTGACTGGATTTCTAGAACAGTGGGTGGTAATCCTCTAGAATTTTGACATCAGGTTCGTGCCCCAGAAGGCCATCAAGGGAAAATCATTTGAAGACTTTCTAGCTTCCCATCCAACCTTTGTGGACCCATCCCTAGACTTGGATTTTCCCGATGAGGCAATCCTCTCGGCCGATCAAGCCATCCCATGTTGGCAGATGCACTTTGATGGCGCCTCCCGGAGCCCCAACGGTAGGAGACTCAATGATCCTCGACTCAACAAAGTGGGCCTAGGTATCGTCTTCATTACCCCAACGCAATCCATTCTTACATACTAATTCATGTTTTCAGAAGGTTTCACCAACAACGAGGCAGAGTATTAGGCTCTTATCACTGGCCTCGAGCTAGCACTCAAGATCGATGTGCCCCATTTTCATGTGAAAGGGGATTCCGAACTAGTCATCAAGCAAGTCAAGGGTGGCTATGTTTTCAAAAATCCAGAGCTCATACCATTTTTGGAACGCACCCTCCAACTAATGTCCCAATTCCCTTCTCAACCGGAGGTCACCCATGTCCCTCGGTCATAGAATGGTCGAGCGGATGCTTTGGCCAACTTAGCTACATCACTTGCAGAACCCGAGCATGATGATCTAATTATACATGTGGAAAATTAGAGTGTCATGGCTCATATTACCCCAAATGGTGAGGAAGGACCATAGGTAAGCCATCTTACCATCGTCTCCTATGCTTCAGGACCCTCAGGACATCTAGATGCAGTGATCAAAATGATTGCTGATTGGATGACACCCTTGGTTTAATACCACCAACACGGTAATCTCCCATCAGACCGGGCTGAGTGTGAGTGAATCTGACACCACGTGCTACAGTTTACCCTCTAGAGTGGTCCCAGTTTTGAGAATTTCCTCTTCAAGAACGGGTTTTATGGTGTTCTCCTCCATTGCATCCAAGGAGTCGAGAATTCTCAGGTCATGCATGAGGTTCACGCAGGTTCCTGTGGGGTTCACAAGGTGGGGCTGAAGCTATCCCATCATATTTGGAGACTAGGGTACTTCTGTCCCTCTATGATCCATGATTTTATCAAGTTATCCAAGATATTTCATACGTTCCAAGTTCATACTAACTTCCAAAATTGGCCCCCAGAACCTCTCCCCTCCACCAAGTACTCTTGGCCATTTGTGGTCTGGGGACTCGATGTTTTGGGACCATACCCACAAGCGACAGCTCACTAGTGTAAGTTCATCCCGACCGCCACAGATTTCTTTTCTAAGTGGGCAGAAGCAGTTCCACTCAAGGAGGTAAAGGAACATTCCATCATTGACTTTGTGAGCTCCAACATCATCCACCAGTTTGGAGTCCCTCATGCCATCCTCACTGATAACGACACTAACTTCTGAGCAGTCGAGCTGAAGAAATTGTACGCCAAGTACAATATCCATTCGAACCACACCTCTCGCTATCATGCACAAGAAAATGGGAAGATCGAGTCCTTCAAAAAATCCCTCTCTAACATTCTGCATAAAATGGTTGGTCAGAATAATAAGAGTTGGTCGAAAAATCTCCCCAACGCCCTCTGGTCCTATCAGACGATGACTCGTAACTCCACTCAGGTGACCCCATATTCCCTGGTGTATAGATTTGAGGCTATCCTACCCATAAATATTCATCTACCTTCATTGCGCACTTTGGTCTATGAACAGCAGGTTCCAAATAAGGTGGCCAGAATTCATCTGGCTGAATTGGAAGCACTTGATGAGAATAGGCTCTGTGCCCTGCACAGTCTGGAAAGGCATCATAATAAGATGGATAAAGCCTTCAACAAGAAGGTTCACCTCCACTATTTTCTTCAAGGAGACCTGGTATTGGCCCTCCGAGATCCAATGATCCCTGGCAGGAAACCACCCAAGTTGGATCCCAAATGGGAAGGACCTTACATAGTCCACAGGGATTACCCCAACGGAGCATACTCCTTGGTGACCATGGATGGTGAGCATATAACTCCTCCCACCAATTCCAAGTTCCTCAAGAAATACTTTTCCTGAGCCTAATGGTCCTGCATGACCTTAAACTAACTGATCCTACATGAACTTAAACTGACTGGTCCTGCATGACCTTAAACTGACTGGTCCTGCATGAACTTAAACTGACTGGTCCTGCATGACCCTAAACTGCATGATGGTCCTGCACAACATTAAAATGGACGATCCCTAATGACCTTAATCCTGCATGACTTTAAACTGTGCATCATCCTACTTGATGTTAAACTGCATTTTGAGAACTACGTATGGCTTGATTCCCATCCGTATGGGATACGTAGGAACACTCAGACACCTCGTCTTGAGCCCATCCCTGAGCTCTTCTCTTTGACTACCCCCCCTGGGTATAGTCCTCTCAGAGGATCCTTGCATGATATAGTGAAGGCTTCCTTAGCCCCACTCATACAAGGGTTATAATGGTCGCACCATGTGCCCACTCCCATTCTTCTATCCTCCCAAGTCTTCACCGCACGACGTTAAACCGCATGGCCTTCAAGAACTATGTATGGATTGATTCCCATCCTTATGGGATACGTAGGAATACCCAGCCATTTTGTCTTTTGGCCCAGCCCAAATGGTAGAGTCTTCCCCTTGGGTCAAGACATATAGCAGGGGTGAAAACTTTTTCCCCAATTCACGTCGAGCTAACCACAATCCAGTCATACGTCCCACTCCTTGGAGACATTCACCTCTTTTAGATATGGGTACAAATATAATTCACCCACTCCTTTGATTGGGGATCTATCATCTTCCCCATCTAGAAGGGCCCCTAAATGGTATGGATGATAGGCATAAGGGCTCTCTTACCACTTCGGGCCAACGCCCTCAAAGATGTTGAGCAACAAGCCGATACAAGGCCCACATTTTGAATATGTTCAGCGGTCAATGCTCGTTTTTTGTTCCCATTTCAGGTCACTATAGGGATGCTATGTTTTGAACATGGTAAACAGCTGTCTGGGATCGTTAGGACCACACCAAGATGTACCAAACATCGAGTGTAGTGGTTCATTCTGCCTCGTTGTATCTCCAAGCGATGAACTCCCTTCGGGAGATTCCAGTTATCAGGCCCCATTTGATGCGGAGAGCCGAAACTGGATCCTTGTTTCCCACTCCGAGCACCGATCATGTGGGCTTAGGAGCTGTGATGAGGTGGTAACTGTACAAGAGGGCTTATGGCCTTCCATCTGAGGCCCAGCCTCAGGCCCCTTGGCCTTTTCAGGCCCCCGGACCAGGTTCTCTCTTATGGGATTGTACGGTGTGGTATGGGATTATGTCCTCCTTCACGTCGGGTTACTTTCTGTGCCATACACATCCCCGTATGAGACACCTTCTCCTCTCCTTCATCCTCACTACAAGACATTAAACTGCAAACTGGTCGGGCCTTCTTGACCGAGGCCCAGCCTCAGGCCCCTTGGCCTTCTTAGGCCCCATCCCAAGTTCTTTCCCGGAGTGTACGGTGTGGTGAGGGATTATGTCATCATTCACGCCGGGTTACTCGCCATGCCGTACACCCCCCTCATTAGGGTATCTTACCCCCAGGTGCCTTCAAGAACTATGTGTGGCTTGAATCCCATCCTCATGGGATACGTAGGACCGCTTGAATGTCTAGACTTCGGGTCCAACCCCATCTCTCAGGGATCTCCCTCTCACCTTGGCCCCTTGGCCTACCATTTCCTGGGGAGGAGAGTATGTGGTGTAGTGTGGGACTATGTCCTCATCATGTTGGGTTTTTAACGACCACGCCACGTACATCTCCCTCCTGGAATCCTCTATCCCTTACTCTATACTCATCCCTTCAAATTGGTCACTCTTAAGTTGAGCACCCTCGTCGACCCTCTTCGGTGATTCACCAATGTGCGTAAGGGCACTCTGGTTTAGTACCTGGAATGTTGAACTCTGCTCGAACATTCTTCCACCCACTTTTTAGGCTTTTTGTTCCCCTTAATTAGTGCTTCCATCACCTTTTACACCCTAAGGGACCCCCAAGTGGCATGGATGCTAGCCCTAAGGGATCTCCTACCATTACAGGCCAACGTCCACGAGGGTCATGGACAACAAGCCGATACAAATCCCGCATTACAAATCTGTTCGGTGGTCAATGATCATTTTTTTACCATTTTAGGATAACACGACATGGATAATATGTTTCGAACACGATCAACAGTTATCCTCCATCATCACGCCAACCCCATTAAGCCTAAAATGTCAGTTACATGATTCACATCCTTATCCACCTTATGATGTCCAAGTAGAACTTTGAAACTCCTGGTATTATTCCTCAGTGCACATCCACACATTAAGAGGATAAAATCCGCGATAAAGGCATCATTTGGGGGCCCGCACTGATTTCCCTTGGGCGTGTGTTCCCGGTATTTCAATAAACATCTTCCTCCCTTGTTTCCCACACTGAGTTTGACTCACATAGGCTTAGGGATCAGGTTAATGTCTGCACTTACTTGGAGAGTTTTCGCTCCTCTAGGGTCTGATCTCTAAGACCATAAACTAAGATCTCGTATAGAACTACGTGTGGCTTGATTCCCATCCTTATGGGATACGTAGGACCACCCGGACGTCTCGTTTTTTGGTCCAGCTCAGTTGGGCGCTAGATTCTCCTTCCCCTTGCCCTCTTAACTCTATATAGGCCCCTTGTCCTGAGGCTCCTTTCTTGGAATTGCATACGGTGTGGTGTAAGATTATGTCCTCATTCACATCGGGTATGTTGTATCACATCATGTTCATTCCTTAAAGTCTGAGCCATACAACTTTAAACTATGTTTCCTGGTTCTATCACATGACCCTAAACTATGACATTATCGTCCTGGATGCACGACAAAAAATGGCACTGCATCATGATGTCCTCACTCAAGGGTACACCATGTTTGGTATTGGGAACACGCCATACCATTTGTCAATGCCTGCTATGGCTTGATTCTTGTGGCGATGCTAGGGCCTACTACCCTAGGCTTGTCTCTTCACAAAAAAACCACTCACCTTAGGAAAAACAAGATTTATCAAATACCACTTCTTTTGGTGTGAGGGCCATGCCTGCATTCCCCTTTTATCCCTGGCACAGGTACCTTACCGTGACACCTCCAAAACTATGTATAGCTTGATCCCCATCCTCATGGGGTATGTAAGAACACCTGTGCACTTTGCCTCGGGCCCAACTTAATTCTTGTTTTCAGTCCCTTGAACTAGAACCTTCCCAGGGAACACGTGGTGGTCGGAACCCCCAGTTCCCATTCACATCAGGTTTTTATAATTACCCCAGCATGTGTCTCTCATGTTTCCTACCATCCATGGTCCGAGTTCTATGACCCTAAACTAAGATCTCCCTATGGGAAGGGACTTGACTCCCTCTATCTAATATGTCTCGTTTTCATATTCAGATGCGTTTTGACAAAGAGCCTGAAGTGTGGAATTTTCATGGGGAAATTCCCCTCGTTCCATGTCCAAGCTCTATGAGCTCACTATTTAGATCCTCATCCTATTCCACATCCTAAGGGACCCCCTAATGGCTTGGTCCCATGCCGCATCGGCTCACCTACTGTCCTGGGCCAACGCCCCTAAAGATCTCGGACGATATTTGCAATATGTCCCATGTTTTGAACATGGTCAACGGTCAACCCTCGTTTGTTTTTTCCCATTCCAAGCTAACATGATGTGGATTCTGCGTTTCCACCATGATCAACAGTTCTCCTCCATCATCACGCCGCCATCTTTGTGATCTAGATTTTGAGCATCATGATTCACACATTTCCACTTCCTCGTGTTCAATTGGAATTCCGACATACTCGTCTTTACCTCTTCGCAAATCTAGGTGTGCTTCATGGACGGGTTAACATCATTGGGTCGGCATTCACCGAGCATCCCTTTTCCCTAACTTGTTCCTTCCTGTGTTGGGAAATTCCCCCATTACTACTTGTTTCCCACATCGAGCATGACTCATGTTGGCTTATTAGTTATGTTAGGATGTGCAACGGCACATCCAGGATTCTCCTCGTCCCACATGACGTTAAACTATAATTTCATAACTACGTACGACTTGATTCCCATCCTCATAGGATACGTAGAGACACCCCGGTATTTCGCCTAGGGTCCAGCCCCAGGAATCATAAGTCTCGTTCCTCCTCATTTCTGACCCTGTCCGGACCCCTTGCAGGGAACCATATAACTATAAATTTTCCCTAAACAAGTTCGGGATTCCCCAAGATGAAATTGGGAAGTGATGACTCCCTTGCCAGAGAGGTACTTCCAAAATGAACTGATGATCCATGATCAGACTGATGCACCCATCTAATGTGCTTCCACCATGGTGGTGTAATTTCATGAGTGTTGGATTCTTTTCGAACAAACCATAACTCCACATTCCATTCTTTTCATGCCCCTTATTTGGACCCTCGTTCTCTTTCACATCTGGAGGAACCCCCTAATAGTATGGATGCTCGGCCTATGGCACTCCTATTGTCCTGGGCCAATGTTTCAGAAGACTAACATATGACATTTTGAGTTAGGTCACGTGTTTCGAACATGGTCAATGGTCGACCCTCATTAGTTTGTCCCCACTCCAGGCTAATACAATAAGAATAATATGTTTCGAATGCAGTCAACAGTTATTATTTATTGTCACGCCACCCCTACAATGTTCCAAATCCTGGGTATCGTGATTCACACCTCCCATTCCCATCTGTTCGGATTGATTTCAGCGCCCCTGGAATTACCCCATTCATGCACAAGAGCACACTAGGAAATGGTAATTCGACTGTTTTGAGAGCTTCATTTTCCAGTCAGGCCTCTCCTGTTTCCTCCTGGAAATCCGGACCGGTTGTTCAACCCCCGGATTCCCAAAGCTTGGCTTGTACTCCTACATTTGGATGGGGTGATAAGGTGGTTGTCCCTTGTTTCTCACATCGGGATAGACCCAGGTGAGCTTAGGGAACGATCGTTGGATGCTCTGTAAACATCACAAGTATGCAATAAAAGAATTTAAACAACATAACTCATGCATTCTATGACATCAAACAATCAAAGCATGAATGTGCGTTTAGGGGTTTGTAATCATTACAGTACTCGGGGGTCGACTCTCCCCCTAGACGGATTGACCTCGTCAAAGGAGCATTGCAGCCCCACCACTACGGGATGCCCTTGACACCTTCTGGCCTCAACCTCGAGGTTGGGGAGGCTCACCATCACTGACTAGAGTGGTTGGACGCTTCAGCATCTCCCCCGGGTAGGCTGCCTCCTAGCTCTGGGCATATTCCTTTATCATCCTGAGGACGGTGGTCGGCGGAGGATGTTCATTCCACATCTTCTCGTATTCCTGTGTGAACATGAGCCATATCTACCTCATCAGACACGGGTTCTCCTCGTAGCGCACCTCCAGGTAGACCTATGGGGTTAGCCGTCGCAGGAACCTGAATTACCTTGCAAACCGGTGTGGGGTGTATGGCTCTCAGAGATGCTCGCGGTCCACCCTGGACAAAAATACTCCACCTCAAAAGGCTAGGAGATAGGCCCAATGCTCTTCTATCCCCTGACCATCCTCAGTGAATGCCCCCATAGGCAATGGAAATGGGTGGAAATTGAATTCCTCCACCCTCCACACTCAGTTCAGAACCGATGGTGTGGTTAACTTGGTCAGAAAGCTCCCCGTGGCATTTAGGATTGAGGGGTGGAAGTTCGACCCTGGAGGTGTGATGGGGTTTGGATACTCATATATCCACCTGATGTGCGCTTCCATCCACCCATACAGGAGGTGGAATGGCCCGCATACCCACTATGGACGCTTCCCCTCACTAATGTGCCACAACATTTTGTACAACTTGGAAAGCATCAGGATCCCTAGGTTGACCCGCCCTCCTGTCACCAATGTGGACACCATGATGAAAGTTCTTGGTCGCACTCCCATGTTGGTATCCCTCACCACCTGGATCCAACCACAGATGAGAGCTGCGATGAAGGCCAACAGCCTGACTATTGGTTACTGATTAGTTCTGACACTAAACCCTTAGGCCTTCCCCTGGCTATTCTCCAACAACTACTAGTACGAGTGTTACTTACTCCAGGACCCCTTCAGGAAAGTTTGAGGTATCTTCGGGAACTGACGGTCTACCATGAAGTTCAGAAAATTCTTGAACCAATGCTTGAAGTGGACATCCATCAACGCCTCCTTATCCTCCCTGAGCACGATCTCCATAAATTCCATCGCCAGACGCGACATCTACTCCGGATTCTCCCACACACCCATAGTAGGGAGGAAATATTCATACATTTCCCCTAGTATCAGGACCCCCGATCTGATGCACGCCCCATAAGCTGATGTCGACCTCCCCATGATGTAGGTGGAAGGTATTGGTCCCTAGTGACCATCGACTCAATAGCTCCTGCATTAGCTGCTTTGGATGGTAGATGTGGAACAGGGAAGCCCAAGCTACCTCATACAGGCCCACCCTTCTCAGATCCACTCCAAACTCCTCACAAGAGGTGCCTACCCAGTAGACCCAGGCCCAATCATCAATGAAGTTGCTGCCCTGGCGCAGGTCCCATTCCTCAGAACACCCCTTATTCGGGTTCCCTAGATCCGCCTTGAGGATAGTTTGGTACAAAAAAGGGGATGTCTGCTGCTGCAATTCCTTCCATTCAACATTTTTCAGATGTTTGTACAATCAATCGACAACAACAGGCGCGAATTCCACCCAAGAATGACCATTGGGTGCCCTGAGCCATCGACGCTAGCATGGCGTGCTCCTAAACCAATAAGCTGGCTCATCCCTACTTGCTTTAGGGATGAAGACGTCATCCCTCAGCCTGAATCCATATAAGGGCAACCTCCTACACAACAGGTAGTTCATCTGGCTCTCCGGTAGCATCTCCACCAATGAATTGTGGTCCGAGTGGCTACAGACTAAATCTTCTAGCCCCATACTATTCGCCATCTCATCCCTCGAGGAGGCATCTACAAGGACCTCTTGGGTAGCTTCTTGGTGGTCCATTCAGTTCGGGAACTTGGATGATTTTTGGGCCGGTTCGGAAAGGTTGTTTGCAAAGCACGTTTGTAAAGAAACTTCATGAAGGTTGTTCTCAGAGCACTACCGGGGCATTCAAGAACCGGATCACAAAGCGCAAACATGGATTCTAGGACTTGTTGTGTGCCGCGAAGACCCATTTTGCGGAGAATACTCACAGAGTACACGGATCTTCGCAAATTGAGAGCGCAAAAGGACAAAATTCACTGAGAAGGGAAAGGAAAAAAGTGACGGTATGCCCCCTATTTATAGGTGACGGCCTTCGGAGCTTCGCAGCACATCTAGTTCATGTAGAGCTTCACGGCGCGCTCTGCCCGTGCATCCCATATCTGCCTCGCGGTCCCTCTTCATGATCCAGCATCGCGAACGGCTGAGGATTTTGGTGATTTCCCTCACACTTCGACCCTTGATTTCTCCGCAGCTCCAAGTCTGATGGGGGTGGGGCATCTATTGGCGCCAAAATTTGGGATAGAAAAGAGACCCAAATGAAGGCCCTGCTGACTGCCTCGCGAAGCCACTTCGTGGAGTCCCCCCAGCACCACGGCCGTCGTGAAGCAAGGAGGCATGACTCTCCACAACTGCATTTGACGTTCATGAGCCCACCGCGAAGCAAGGAGGTGGGACGCTCCGTGACCGCATTTGACATTCGCGAGCCCGCCATGAAGCAAGGAGGCGGGACGCTCCGTGACTGCATTTGACGTTCGCGACCAACCACAATGCAACCAAATACCCCTTCACATTGCGTGAGCTCTAATTCGAGGTGCCTCTTGACAATAAATACTGGGCTCCTCTTGAGCCCAAGTGATAGACAATCCAACCTTTCGACTTTCCAACTCCCGAATCGTGAAGCATCCTTCTTCTCTGCGAACCATGAGCTGTGCGAGGTACTTCTGCTCTGCAAAGTTCCTCCACTTTGTCTCATTTTGATCCCCTCTTCGGAGAGGGATGCCTTTCGTGAATCCTAAGGGCCTTCATGAAGGAAGGGGATCCCCAAGGGGACCTGGGTTGACGCGGAGCATTTATGATTTGCAAAACACCCTTCATGTACACATGATCCACATGCTAAGGGAGGGTCACTGTACTTCGTGAAGCACATTGCTTCACGACACTTTGCTTCACAAGCACCTTTTCTCCATGAGGCAGTGCTCCTCAAATGCCCTTCTAATTCATGGAGAACCTCCCATATGCACCTCTTCCCTATGATTACGCTAAGGCACCCCACTTCATGAAGCACACCACTTCGCAAGCTTGCTCCGCCACGCGGAGCAACAGAGCTTCACAAGGCCCCTGCCTATGGACCCCTCTGCTTGGCCAATCCTTTTCCCATACAACCCTCCAGGTTTTCACACTGTGACTTCAAATTCCCCTAGACGATATCGCCCGTTGCATTGCTTCGCCTCATGCTTCTTCGCATAGGCATGCTAATGACTATTGCTTCTTCGCATGAACACGCTAATGTGGAGCCCTTGATGGTTCGCTCCACGACACCCCCTCATTACAGCGTTGTTGGTGCCTTCCCTCCCACAAGTATTAGAGGGTACCAGTTATGTAAGTCCTATGGGTGCGGAGTAAACCCACCTCGTCTGAGCTGCAGGACGTTAAACTGCCAATCACCATCATCCTCAGCACATGACGTTAAACTGTGACTTTTACCCATGCCTTTCACGTAGGGTCCCCCCACCTTGGACATTCTCCACACCCCTAGTCTCTACAAGGGATGATACCCTCTTTATGTGAGTGGTGTTTGTCCACGGGGGAAGGGAAAACATCTTGGTGTAAGCCCCTAGCTTCCCTTCCAGGAGGCAGTATCCCTACTCCTCCTTTCATCCTCAGTCCCTAGGGCCAGTAAAGGGCATAGTAGGGAACGTGGATCCTCCTTTCTTTGGTCCCAAGTCCCTCTCCCACTACGCTTTTTCACTTCAGGCCTCCATCTTGGAGTAAGTCCCGACTTCTTGGGCCGCTCCATGTGTAAGCCCCACTCCACTTCCCACAGACACACCTTTCGCGACGTCGTCTTCAGGCCTTTGCTCCCTCTTGTTTCTCACACCGAGCATGACTCATGTGGGCTTAGAGTAAGCATCGACCATGACATCACTCCCATCCTGCATGACGTTAAACTGTATTCACCCATTCCGAACTACGGGGACTTTGATCCACGTCAAGGCATGGTACGTTGGAAGCCTCCACGAGGTTCAAGCCCCAACATTGGGCCACCTTATAGTGTAATCCCCAATCAATCCTGAACTATGGGGAATTTGATCCATGTCAAGGCATGGTACATAGGAAGCCTCAACAAGGTTCATGCCCCAACACTGTGGGCTGCCTTAGAGTGTAAGCTCCAATCCATCTTGAACTACAGGGACTTTGATCCATGTCAAGGCATGATACTTAGGAAGCCTCCATGAGGTTCAAGCCCCAACACCTTGGGCTGCATGAGAGTGTAATCCACACACCCATCTGAACTATGTGGTCTTTGATCCTTACTAAGGTGAGGTATGTAGGAAGCCTCCACGAGGTTCAAGCCCAACACTAGGCAACCTCAGAGTGTAAGCGTCACACCCATCTAAACTACATGGTCTTTGATCCTTGCTAAGGCAAGGTACATAGGAAGCCTCCATGAGGTTCAATCCCAACACTTGGTAGCCTCAGAGTGTAAGCCCCACACCCATCTGAACTATGTGTTCTTTGATCCTTACTAAGGTGAGGTACGTAGGAAGCCTCCACGAAGTTCAAGCCCAGCACCCGGTCGTTCCGACCTCCTTCATGTCGGTTCACCTACACTGGGCCGCCTCAGAGTGTCAGCCCCACACCCATATGAACTATGTGTTCTTTGATCCTTGCTAAGGAAAGGTACGTAGGAAACCTCCATGAGGTTCAATCCCACCACCTGGTCATTCTGACATCCTTCATGTCGATTCACCAACACCTTGGGAAGCCTAGAGTGTAAGCCCCAACCTCAATTATGAACTACGTGGTCTTTGATCCTTTCTAAGGCGAGGTGCGTAGGAAGCCTCCATGAGGTTCAAGCCCACCACCAGGTCATTCCAACCCCCTTCATGTTAGTTCACCAACACTCAGTCGCCTAAGAGTGTAATCCCCACACCCATATGAACTACGGGGTCTTTGATCCTTGCTAAGGCGAGGTACGTTAGAATTATCCATGAGGTTCAACCCCACCAAATGGTCATTTTGACCCCCTTCACATCGGTTCACCCCCGTCCCACATGATGTTAAACTGTATTCTCCATCTGAACTACGCGGTCTTTGATCCTTTCCACGGTAAGGTACATATGAAGCCTCCACGAGGTTCAAGCCCCATCACTCATGTCTCATCCTGACCTATCCATCGAGCCTATGTGTCTCAGGATGCTCATTCCCTAACCTAGAGGTTCTACTTCCTCTGGGTCCCATCCATGCATTCATTCTCGCGGTTCGCCTCCTCAGGTGTCCCATAATTTCATCGAAATATGTGCACTTTGATTCCTTGCCACGGGGATACGTAGGAAGTCTCTTCAAGGATCAATACCAAATCCATCATCCATCCTGATTCTTACCCAGGCTGCCACATCCCGGTGAGATCATGCCATCCCATTCCCCATTCCATTTGACAGCATTCGGGAAGCCGCCCACATGTTGGCCCTTGTATCGGTGTTCCCTCCAGGGGGTTCCTCCATCTGATCCACTCTAATTAGTATTCTGATCAGTCCATTCCATCTCTGCTGGATATTAAACTTATGTAATACCATGTGTTAAACATGGGAAGCTAACGAAAACCTCAGATACATGCCCATGGCATATGATTCCCCGCATTTGATGTGGGATGCCTCGGGTTTTCTCACCCTCAAGAAGCCCTATAATAAGGGACAGAAGACAGACATTCCAATCCCCTAGCGTCCAAACATGCCAGTGATGCCCCATGTGACTACTCCCCCAACCAAAGGTTGTTTCCCTGACCGGACCCCTTGGAATGTCTTGACAGAAGCAGTATAATTAACTGGTTTCCATAAAGATTTGGCACCAGGAAAAGTTTCACGAACAATGTCTTAAGTCTATGAGGGAGACTCGGACTAGATGATGAGTTCCAAGGACGAATCCATAGAAGGAAGAACCTAAATCCCATCATCCTGTTTCGATCAAGGAGCAGACATCCCTAAACATGGAACAGATGTCGCCCGCCTTTGGAAAGTGGGAATGCGGGGTAACAGCTGCGTGTCCTCTACAAACGGATGTGTGTGCCCTGGAAAAAGTGTTGGAAACAATTACAAACAAAATATAACCTATTTATTGAACTCTCTTTCCTTTTTTCAAAGGGTGAAGGGATTTGAAACCTCTATTGATTATCCAAATCCCTTCATTGTGGTCTCCTATAACATGCAAAACATTATCTACATTGGGACCACTGCTAAATGATTGCGACGTACCACTGAAAGGATTGTCCTCAACTAAATTTTCATCAAACCCTTCATTATTTTTGGACAATAACAGAACAATCGACCAATTTTAGTTTGTGGGATCTGGAACATAAAATAATTGTACCGCTTGTGATGCCATTATAAACTGTTCATCTTTATACCCTTCTTTACTAAAATCAACTTTCAAAAAACCTATTTCATCTATTTTAACTCCACTGTTTTTAACAACCAAATTTCATTTAAGATTACGCAATTGGAATGTCATATAATCCAACTCCCATATTTGTTTGATAATACAAAAGTATGACATATTTTCATAAATTTAATTTCTGTCCTTACTACTAGAAACATGCATCGCTTCAGCCACAAGTGTAACTCCACTATTTTTCATGGTACTATCTTCATAATTTTCATCTATATAAAATTTATATCCATTAATTAAATAACCATTATAAGATAATACATACACACTTGGTCCAGAATCTATCCATCGAAGTCATTCTGAAATTGAATTGGGATTTTTAGCTAACTCCTTAAAAATATTGTCCCAAAACCATCCTATAAACTGGTGATTATGTGTATTTGATATCCATTTTTCATCCCTTGATGGATTAAACTACCTAATAATTTCTTTTTGGGTTTAAATATATAGATAAGCCTCCCAACTATTATGAAAAAAATAAAGGTGGGTCTGCTCCGGACCTGTAATATTGATTGTCACAACATCTCTTCCAGAAATTCCCTCACCCTCAATGCATCCAGTGTGATTAGATTTTGGGAGACCAATGCTTTCCACATCAAATAAGTATTCGGTATATAATTCAATGGCTTCCTCAACAATATATTGCTCCACAATACAACCCACTGACCGAATTCAGTTTTTGATATAACCTTTCAAAATATTCATATACCATTCAACAGGGTACATCCATCTTTAATGCACAGTACCACAAAGTCCAATATCTCTCACCAAGTGAACCATAAAATGAACCATCATATCAAATAATGATGGTGGGAAGAACATTTCTAATTCACATAATCTGATGACAATTTCTCTTTCCATAGCTGGAAATTTTGTCGGGTCTAAAACTTTGCTGCATATAGCTTTGAAAAAGAAACAAAGTTTGGTTAATGTATGATGAACATTCTTGGGAAAAATGAAATGTAAAGATATAGGAATTAAATCTTGCATCAAAACATATAAGTCATGTTATTTCAAACATTTTAACTTCAAATCATTCATTGAAACAATGTTCTTGATATTTTACAAATACCCCTCTGGAACCTTTATATCATTGAAGAAGTTTCAAAACTAATATCTCTCCTCCCTGGAAAGAGTGTAAGTATCTGGAGGAAGGAACATTCAATTTTCACCCTTCACAAGAGAAAACTCTTCTTTTATTCCAATGTCAACCATGTCCAAACTTGCCTTAATTCCATCCTTCATTTTTCTAGGGGAATTTAGAAACGTTCTGATAACACTATCACATATATTTTTTTTACATGCATCACATCAAGAAAATGTATGACGTATAGAAAATTCCAGTATGGTAATTCAAAAAAACTGATCCCTTTTTCCAATTGATTTTTATAAGGTTTTTCAAAAATGGTTTACTAAAAATAGTGTTCACATCTTTTACTTTCTCAAATAGCTGATCTCCAGTTAGTGGAGACGATGTTGTGCATTGTTCTGAACTTCCATTGAATGATGTCATCCAAGATTGGTACTTATGTCGATGAGGTAGAAATATATGATGTCCAAGAAACACATATTTTGATGAATGTTTCAACCTAATTGATTCGGTATCTTCTTCGCAAATAGGACACCCTTGAGTTCTTTTAATGCTATAGCCTGACAAATTTCTATAAGCAGGGAAATAATTTATCATCCCATACAACATCACTCTTAATGTGAAGTATTCAATTTTATTAGAATCATACAACATAACACCTGAATCCCACAATAAATTCAAATCCTTGATCAAAGGATCCAAATAAACATCAATATCGTTACCTGGTTGTTTTGGTCCTAATATAAGCATAGATAACATGATGAATTTTCATTTCATGCATAACCAGTGTGGAAAGTTATAATTTACCAACATAACAGGCCATGTACTATGAGTGCTGGTTTGAAAACCAAAAGAATTCACTCCATTTGTAAATAACACAATACAAAGGTTTCTCAGCTCACTTCCAAAGTTAGGATACTCATGATCAATTCTCTTCCATTGAGGAGAGTCAGACGAGTGATGTAATTTCCCATCTTTATTTATTTTCTCTACATGCCACGATAATTTTCTTACAGTTTCTTCACTTCCATATAGACTCCTAAACCTTAGAATGATTGGAAAGTAACATAAAACTTTCATAGGACTGGATTCATCTTTCTTTTATTGGGAAGCACCACACTTTGGGAATTTTTTTAGTGAGTTTTTCTCCTTTTGAAAAAATATACAGTCTTTCGGGTAGGCATGTATTCTTTCATAAATCATACCCATTGAGAATAGTATTCGTTTAGCTTCATATGTTTGTCCAGGGAGCTCATTATCTTCTGGGAGCATGTCATTCAAGAGAGCAAGTAGTTCCATAAATCTGACATCACTCTATCTGTTGCCCGCTTTCAATTTATACAACTTCAGTACAACTGAAAATGCTGTATATTTAGTGAAATCAGTATGAAATGGAGTCTTTTCACAACTCTTTAACTTCTCAAACAATTTTGGGAAATCATGGAGTTCATCTTCAACTGTCCTTATCATTTCCTCAATAAGATCTTCATCATCATTGACATTTCTAATCACATCCTCCATATGGTCTTCTTTATTATCCATATTTGTAATCATTTATGATCCATAAAACACAGTTTTATCCCAGCCAGTAGCTACATTAACTTTTTCACCGTGTTTATTCCAACATTTATAACTCTAATCTCTTTCGTGACATATCAAATGTTCTTACAACTCCTCTGGAGTAATTAGTCTATAATAACAACAACGTAAACATGGACAAAGGATTTGAGAAGGTTCCTTTGCATGTTCCTTTGAAAACATGATGAACACTTTTACTCCATTCTCATACTCAATTGTTAAAGGATTAGCATCCATCCGATCATTATTCATATCCATCCAATTTGAATATGAAATATTATTTTTTATGATTCAAATACACAAAACAAGACTTCCAAATACTATAGAAGAGAACCACTTATAAAAATAGAGATTAATAGAGCCTAACCATTTCGAATAATGATTTGGAAATCAACAGAACTAGGATATACCCCCCATCAAAATCAACACACTTTCCATCCCCTTACCAATAGTTCTATCACCCACCACCCTTGCAGTAAAACATTAAACATCCTTTTAACCACCCCTACTAACCACCTCATTCATAATAAAATAATCACATTAAACTACCCAAAACCAGTGACCAAAATCAAATAAAATGTAAACAATGATATAATTTTGATGAGAAAACTAATATAGTAGATACATTTCCAAACACAAAGGGGTTCACAGGGGAGACAAATAACCTAGTTTTATCCAAAATTAAAATGGAATATCATAGGTTTTGTTACCCAAATTAACATAAGAAATAGAAAATTGAGGTTAGTGAACATAAATTCTATCATGAACATCTAAAGGATATGAAATAAATCTCCCTCACCTTCTCCAAACTTGTAACTAATATCCACAGAAACGTCTTACATCCATTCTATAAAAAATCACATTCTCATAAAAAGGGATAAACAACAATCCCATAGTGTTAAAAAACTCACACATGAGCGAGAAGGACCACATCGACCATCCCTATCCAAAACTCAAACATCCTCTCAAACATCCTCTCACTAATTGTTAATACCATCCATAATATTAATACCTACCATAAATAAATTATTTCCCAAAAGCATGACCTTTAGATTAGAAATATTCCCATCCATTAAGGTAAAATAAAAATATGCTTCCTTTTTTTCTTATGAATCATTAAATTTGGACAAACACATTAACCAACTCAATAAAATTCATATTTTCATAGGAATTTGAAGGTAAAGAGAGTTAAATAACTCCATTGAAAATAATTCAACTGAATCTTTTAGTATCAATTGAAAGAGGGTATTTGTTAACAAAGGGATGAGGTCAATAACTCAGGACATAATCATGCCTAGACTCTCAAACCAAACTCCCCACATCCCAAAATTTTATAAACTAAAACATGACCATCCAATTAAATAAAACTACACCATAATGAGTATTAGAATAATAACAAAAGGAAAAAAGATGAGGATGAGTAGAGAAATCACCAAATATCAATTATGGGAAGCTGGGAATCTAACCCCATTGAAAGGAATCCCAAACACTTGAAGTAGGGTTCATGAGGAGTAGGGACCAGTGGGGAGGAGGAGAAGAAGGGTTCACAGAGAGGAGGATCTGCGGAAGGGGCAGATAAGTAGTAGGGATAGCAGTGTTGGAGTAGGGAAACGATGGCGGAGTAAGGCAGCAGTGGCGGAGCAGTGGCTGACAAATAGAAGATCAGGGGGGAGGAAAGGAAGTTATTGCTGGGGTACAGTCCCACAAGAGCTTGAGGGTGCGATAAACAGAGGGCACTATGCACACTATTTTATAAAATGGTACTATGGTTTTATCAGCACTAGAAAAGTGTTGATAAAGGACCCCTTTATCAGCGCTAATTTTTTTGCGCTGATAAAGGGAGCCTCTATCAGTGCTTCTGTAGCACTGATAAAGGGTTACTTTATCAGTTCTTTTCTAGAGATGATAAAGATTCCCTTTATCAGCACTATAAAATCTCTAATAAAGTGACACTTTATCAGCACTTTTAATTAGCACTGATAAAGTGTTACCTTTATCAGTTCTTTTTGCTTAGCATTGATAAAATGTGGCACTTCCCTTGCCCGTTTTTGTAGTAGTGTGGGGTTGTTTTTGTTCTACGATGAATGGGTCATGATCCCTTGGCTATGTCATGCTCTAGCTGGGGTACCTTGGTTGGATTTTTTGGTCCCTGCTATCGGGCTTGTTGGCGGCGATGGGGTTTTTTCATGATGGATGCATGTTCGAGAAGCAAGTTGCTTGTTGTGAAAGTTTTGCAGTGTTGAATCTCATGGATTGAGTTGGTTGATTCTGAATGGTAGAAGTTTTTTGTTTTGGTTGGTTTGTTTTCAAAGGTGGGAAGTCTGTAAAACTGGATTCGATTTCATGCAACAGGCTCCAGAGGAGGATTAAGAGCTGAAGGTTCATCATTGTAGATTTTTCAAGATTTGGTTGTTTGATAGGGTATGGTGTCAGCCATTAGATCAGGCCTATGTTTTGACACATGAAACTTTATTTCCAGATTGCTATAAAATGATGTAGAGTTTCATCACTTTATAATGCTAGAGAGGGGCAATTTCATGTTGTCAATATGGTCTTATTCTCCTTGACCTTCGGGTTGTGATTTTTCTTAACTTGTGAAGTCTGTTTGGGTTCCCCTTCCTCCCTTAAAAGGGGGTCTTATCATAATAAAAAATTTGAAGGCCTTCAGGCCGTTGGATGGAAGAAAGTGAGGTTATCTTGAAGAATATTCAAAAAGTTTTTATAATACCTCTCGGGAGGGGAATAATAATTTGTGTTGGAGTTTCATGGACAAGGACTTCAGAAATTGGTCAAAATCATAAAAATGTTTTGAAAATAAATGTTATGGAGAATATTCAATATAAAAAATGATTTAAAATCATTTTTTTCAAAAATAAACTCTCTAAAAATCAGTTAAAGAGTGGAAAATGATAATGGATATTCCTAAAAATGAAATTTAATAAGAAAAAAAATCTTAATAGGTTTATCACTACCCTACACTTGAATAAAACTACCCATTGGAATTTAGGAATGAGTTGTATGTATATAAAATTAATGGAATGAATCAAATATGTTGAAGAAATACAACTTGATTTTATTCAACATCTGGTGGAAAAATTTAATCTATTAGTACCACTTTTTTCAACATAAAAAAAATAAACAGAACATGAGAATTTATTCAAAATAAAAAAACAAGAATGATAAATAATGGAATAAATGATATAAGGCTTGGTTTAATCAATACCAAATTTTAGATATACCTATTATATGGTGCTTAAAAATAGTTTTAATATTTAATAACAATTAATTATAGTGAAAAAAAGATATTATCCCATCGATTCTAGATATATAATTAGTGAATCCTTTCCTATCACTACGGGAAAAATGGGCATTTGCGACGGGTTATTACCGACAGGGATATATCCCGTCGCAAATAGTCCCGTTAGAAAATTATTTGCAACGGGTTAGCTTTCCCCGTCGCAAAAGGATTGGCGCGGTTTGCACGCCAAATCGCGGGAAAGTAATTTACGACGGGCGGTTACCGCCCGTCGCAAATAACCGGTGGCGGTAAAAGATATTTGCGACGGGAATATACCCCGTCGCAAATAGTATGTCGGCAGGTTAGTATTTACGACGGGTCTCGTCGCAAATAAATATTTAACCGTTGACCGTAATCAATGCGGGCTAAGGTATTTGTGACGGGATACCCGTCGCAAATAGACCCTTCGCAAATAATCTAACCTATAAATACCCCCCCATCCGTTTTTTTTCATTCATTCTCAAAATCGATCTTCTACTTCTCTCAAAACTCTATTTTTAGAGTTCAGCGTTTCTTGAGTTTAATTTTTTTTTCCGGAGTTGATATTGAAGTTTTCAACAACAATTAGAGATCAACCTCAGATCAATTTTAAAGGTATTTATGTTCATTTTAATTTAATATTTATTTTAAATTTTTTATTAGTTTCAATTATTCTTAATTAGTTGTAATTTAATTATGGTTGCATTGTTTTGTTACTTAATAAATTTAAATTATTAGTATTCATTGTTCATAGTTAATGGTAATTAGGAATAATTAGTAATAATTACCAATAATTAAGAACAAATACTAATAATTAGTAATAAATACTAATAACTAGTAATAAATACCAATAATTAGTAATAATTAGTAATAATTCGTAATAATTAACAATAATTAGTAATAATTAGTAATAATTCGTAATAATTACCAATAATTAGTAATAATTACCAATAATTAGTAATAATTACCAATAATTCCCAATAATTAGTAATAATTACCAATAATTAGTAATAATTACCAATAATTAGTAATAATTACCAATAATTTGTAATAATTAGTAATAATCCGTAATAATTCGTAATAATTAGTAATAATTAGAAATAATTAGTAATAATTACCAATAATTCGTAATAATTACCAATAATTAGTAATAATTACCAATAATTAGTAATAATTACCAATAATTCGTAATAATTACCAATAATTCGTAATAATTACCAATAATTAGTAATAATTACAAATAATTAGTAATAATTAACAATAATTAGTAATAATTAACAATAATTAGTAATAATTAGTAATAATTAGTAATAATTAGTAATAATTAGTAATAATTACCAATAATTAGTAATAATTACCAATAATTCGTAATAATTACCAATAATTAGTAATAATTACCAATAATTAGTAATAATTACCAATAATTCGTAATAATTACCAATAATTAGTAATAATTACCAATAATTCGTAATAATTACCAATAATTAGTAATAATTACCAATAATTAGTAATAATTAACAATAATTAGTAATAATTAACAATAATTAGTAATAATTAGAAATAATTCGTAATAATTACCAATAATTACTAATAATTACCAATAATTACTAATAATTACTAATAATTAGTAATAATTAGTAATAATTACCAATAATTAGTAACAATTAGTAATATTCGTAATAATTACCAATAATTACCAATAATTAGTAATAATTAGTAATAATTCGTAATAATTACCAATAATTAGAAATAATTACCAATAATTAGTAATAATTACCAATAATTAGTAATAATTACCAATAATTGGTAATAATTACCAATAATTAGTAATAATTACCAATAATTAGTAATAATTACCAATAATTAGTAATAATTACCAATAATTAGTAATAATTACCAATAATTAGTAACAATTAGTAATAATTACCAATAATTATCCATAATTAGTAATAATTACCAATAATTACCCATAATTAGTAATAATTACCAATAATTACCAATAATTAGTCATAATTGGTAACAATTAGTAATAATTACCAATAATTACCACTAATTAGTAATAATTAATAATAATTACCAGTAATTAGTAATAATTACCAATAATTAGTAATAATTAGTAATAATTAGTAATAATTAGTAATAATTACCAATAATTAGTAATAATTACCAATAATTAGTAATAATTACCAATAATTAGTAATAATTACCAATAATTAGTAATAATTACCAATAATCAGTAATAATTAGTAATAATTAGTAATAATTAGTAATAATTAGTAATAATTAGTAATAATTAGTAATAATTAGTAATAATTACCAATAATTAGTAATAATTACCAATAATTCGTAATAATTACCAATAATTAGTAATAATTATCAATAATTAGTAATAATTACCAATAATTACCAATAATTGGTAATAATTACCAATAATTAGTAATAATTAGTAATAATTAGTAATAATTAGTAATAATTACCACTAATTAGTAATAATTACCAATAATTAGTAATAATTACCAATAATTAGTAATAATTACCAATAATTAGTAATAATTACAAATAATTAGTAATAATTACCAATAATTAGTAATAATTACTAATAATTAGTAATAATTCCCAATAATTAGTAATAATTACCAATAATTAGTAATAATTAGTAATAATTAGTAATAACTACCAATAATTACCAATAATTAGTAATAATTACCAATAATTAGTAATAATTACCAATAATTAGTAATAATTACCAATAATTAGTAATAATTACCAATAATTAGTAATAATTACCAATAATTAGTAATAATTACCAATAATTAATAATAATTACCAATAATTAGTAATAATTGGTAATAATTACCAATAATTAGTAATAATTACCAATAATTAGTAATAATTACCAATAATTAGTAATAATTACCAATAATTAGTAACAATTACCGATAATTAGTAATAATTACCAGTAATTAGTAATAATTACCAATAATTAGTAATAATTACCAATAATTAGTAATAATTACCAATAATTAGTAATAATTAGTAATAATTAGTAATAATTGATAATAATTACCAATAATAAGTAATAATTACCAATAATTACCAATAATTAGTAATAATTAGTAATAATTAGTAATAATTACCAATAATTAGTAATAATTAGTAATAATTACCAATAATTAGTAATAATTACCAATAATTAGTAATAATTATCAATAATTTGTAATAATTACCAATAATTATTAATAATTAACAATAATTAGTAATAATTACCAATAATTAGTAATAATTACCAAAAATGACCAATAATTAGTAATAATTAGTAATAATTAGTAATAATTAGTAATAATTAGTAATAATTAGTAATAATTAGTAATAATTAGTAATAATTACCAATAATTAGTAATAATTACGAATAATTAGTAATAATTACCAATAATTAGTAATAATTACCAATAATTAGTAATAATTACCAATAATTAGTAATAATTAGTAATAATTAGTAATAATTACCAATAATTAGTAATAATTACCAATAATTAGTAATAATTACCAATAATTAGTAATAATTACCAATAATTACCAATATTTACCAATATTTACCAATATTTTCCAATAATTACCAATAATTACCAATATTTTCCAATATTTACCAATATTTACCAATATTTACCAATATTTTCCAATATTTACCAATATTTACCAATATTTACCAACATTTACCAATATTTACCAATAATTACCAATAATTACCAATAATTACCAATATTTACCAATAATTAGGAATAATTACCAATAATTAGGAATAATTTCCAATAATTTGGAATAATTACCAATAATTTGGAATAATTACCAATAATTTGGAATAATTACCACTAATTAAGAATAATTACCAATAATTAGGAATAATAACATTATTACATTATTTGTATATTTTATTATTAATATTAAAATAATATAATTTTCTATATTATATACAATTCTCTTTTCATCTTTGTGTTTTCTGTCTCCACATGTAATATTTTCATTCTTTTTCAAAATTATCAACCTACTCGCCAATGGAGAGGTGAAAGTGAATGCAAATATTACATGTGGAGACAGAATGTTAAACACATAGATGAAAGAAGAATTGTATATAATATAGAAAATTATATTATTTTAATATTAATAATAAAATATGCTAAAAATGTAATAATGTTATTATTATATAATTAATATTTATGAAAAAATTATTTTAGTATTATTAAAAAAATAAAAAATCAATATAATATTAAAATTGTCAATATTTGTAATAGGTTTTGCTTTATTCTCAACATATTCAATCCTTGCTTGAGTGTTTTTTCTAACAAATTATATAAAACCAGTAATCCTTTTATATTTTATAAAAAAATATGGAACAACGTGGTCGTCAACAGTCATTATTAGATGACCGCATATGGATAAATCAACGTAGAAATCCAAACGGTTCTGGTTTAAATCCAGTATATATAGAGGGTGTGGAGACTTTTTTATCATTTACGGCATCAAATCCAGAATTTTTTTCAGAAGGCAAAATAAAATGCCCTTGTAGAAAATGTGCATTGAGAACGTTTGACATGTTTGACAAAGTCAGGGGACATCTCTTGCGTTTTGGTTTTCAACCATATTATGTTTTTTAGTATCAACACGGTGAATGAAGTTCTAGAGTAGGTGATACCAACTTGATTCTGGATCCATCCTGGTTTCAAGATTTAGTAAATGATGTTGCAGGTTCATCTATTCAACATACAGAAACTCCGGCTGATATAGATTCAAATCCTGAGTTGGCACCGTCTGAATTTTATGAGTTGTTGAGGTCTACTGAGGATGCATTATATCCTGGCTGCAAGATGAGCAAATTAGAAGCAGTTGCAAAATTTATGGCTATCAAATCAGATAACAGAATATCAAACACCTATTTTGACCAGATATTTTATTTTCTTAAAACACTGTTACCCGAAGGAAATGTTTTGCCTGCAAATTACTATGAGAGTAAGAGGATGGTTCGAAATTTGGGACTTACTTGTCAGAAGATTCATACATGTTCAAATGATAGCATTTTATATTCTGGGGAAAATGAGTCGTTGGATAGTTGTCCCATATGTGGGCAATTTAGATATAAAGAAGGGAAACATGGGAAGTCTAGTTTGATTCCTGTAAAACAGTTGAGATATTTTTCACTTATATCTAGACTTCAGCGTTTATTCATGTCTAAGAATACAACGACAATGATATCATGGCATAAAGCGAATATTTCAACCGATAAAAGCTTGAATCATCCAGCCGATGGTGATTCATGGAAACATTTTGATAGAGTGCATCCATCCTTAACTTTAGAAGCTAGAAATGTTCGACTGGGCCTTTCCACTGATGGTTTATGTCCGTTCGGATCTTATGGTAGTCAATATTCATGTTGGCCTGTTTTTTTAACTCCGTACAATTTACCTCCATGGATGTTGATGAAGGAGCCATATATCTTTTTGACTTTACTAATTCCAGGACATCCGAAGAAAAGTATTGATGTTTATTTGAAACCATTGATTGATGAATTAAGTTTATTGTGGAGTACTGGTGTCAGTACATATGATGTTGCTACGAAACAGAATATCATACTGAGAGCAGCATTGATGTGGACAATTAGTGACTTCCCGGATTGTGGGATGTTATATGGATGGAGTACACATGGTTAGAAATCATTTCCTTACTGTATGGGAGAGAACAAATCATTTATGCTCATTCATGGAAAGAAACCTTGTTATTTTGACTGTCATTGTAGATTTCTTCCAGCTGATCATCCTTTCCACATAAACAGATCTCATTTCAGAAAAGGAACAATTGAAAGGGATGGACCTCCAAAAATGTTATCAGGTTCGGGGTTAAAATCAGTTTTATTTTCATTACCTCCCATCACTTTTGGTCCCACAATAAACCAACAGAAAATTTCTAGTTTTGGGAAATAACACAATTGGATTAAACGTAGCATATTTTGGGATTTTCCATATTGGTCTGATTTGTTGGTCCGCCACATGTTGGATGTCATGCATACTGAGAAGAACTGTTTTGATAATTTGTTTCATATAGTTTTGGATATGCCAGGAAAGAGAAAAGACAATGTAAATGCACGTTTAGATATTGCCCAAATTTGTAGGCGTCCAGAACTGGAACTGTTTGATAATGTCAGAACAGAAAGGTTACTGAAACCAAAAGCAGCTTATACACTGTCTAAAGAAAACCGTTTATTATTTTTTCAGTGGATTGCAGATTTGAGACTTCCAGATGGTTGTGCTTCCAATTTGGGTAGATGTGTGAAGAATGGTCATATTACTGGATTAAAAGGTCATGATTGTCATGTTTTAATGGAAAGACTTCTACCCATTGGATTAAGAGGTCTATTGAATTCTGTGATTTGGGATTCCATAACATACATGTCTCATTTTTTTCGGGAAATTTGTGCGGCTACAGTAGATTATGATGCTCTATGCAAACTTGAAGAAGATGTTGTTGTAATTATATGTAAACTGGAAAAAAATATTTCCACCGTCTTTCTTCGACTCAATGGAACATTTGATGTTACATTTTCCATATGAAGCCAAATGTGGAGGTCCAGTACAGTTTCGATGGATGTACCCATTTGAAAGATGCATGCAAAAATTGAAAAGAAAAGTACATAACAAAGCATCTGTTGACGGATCTATTGCAGAAGCTTATTTTCAAGAGGAAATATCTTTTTTCTGCTCCCATTATTTTGAATCTGAGTATTCTTCAAAACACAACCAAATGGGACGGAACGAGAGGAATATTGATGAAATCGACAATCAATTATCTGTTTTCAACCAGCCAGAGCTTGGTTTTGGTGGAGTTTATGAACGCTGGCTTTCGGATGATGAGCATCACAGAGCTCAAACGTATGTTCTGCTCAACTGTGAAGAGATGACATCAGTTGTACTGTAAGTGTTTATATCAATTATTCTATCATTTATGTTACAGTAAATAACTTTGTTTTTTATAGGTTGTATGATAATCATATCAAGAAACAAATTCCACAAATTATAGCAGCTGCTCTCGAAGAACGCCGACAGAAAAATTTCTCTTAGTGGTTTCAAAAACTGGTAACATAAATTCTTTATCTTTTAGCAACTCATTCAATGTATTATTTACTATATTGATAATTATTTCACAAATTTTCAGGTGTCTCGACATGCTGATAAAATTGAAAAAAAGCTGTGTATATTGAGTAACCCACCTTCCAAACTTGTTAAAACTTATAATGCATATGTGGTGAATGGATTTCGATTTCACACACATGCATATGGGGAATCAAAAAAAAAACAATGAACAGTGGAGTTAGATTGAGAGGATCTCATCATCGAGAAAATGAAGTTGACTTTTATGGCATACTTGATGAAATCATTGAACTCTGTTATCTTGGACAACATTACATAACCATGTTCAAATGTCGGTGGTTGGATACAGAGAGAGGCGTGCGTGTTCATCCGACTCATGGAATCATCGATATTAAATGTAAAAGTGTTCTCGTAGTAAATGAACCATTCTTATTGTTTGAACAGGCACATCATGTTTATTACGCAAAGTACTGTGCTACATCAAGAGACTTGACTGATTGGTGGAGTGTAATAAAAATCAAAATTCGAGACAATCAGTTTAGTCAAAGTGAATGTGCTTTCACTGATGTGCAAAGAATTGAAGTTTTTCAAGAGAGTACTAAAAATCAATCTTTTTTACAAAGAGACATGAGTATCGATGACGACACCCCACATTTAAGAGTCGGTGATGACGATGATGTTAATGATGTCACATATGAATTTGAAATGGTAAGAGATAAAGCAACTAGAACTCAAATGGATATCGATGATGTTGAGGAGGAATATGAAGATGACATTGACATATATGAAGATGATGATGAAGATGAACACTGATAGAATTCCATGGTAGTTATATACAATCATAATATATATATATGTATATATAATAGTAATTATCAATTAATCGCTAACAACATTAACATTTTCTGTTTCAGATGGACGACGACACATTTCATTAGTTGGTAGATGCTGACCTGCCTTTCGATGTGGATGAGTTGCTGGCAGATGACCCTCAGCCTGCAGGCGCTCCAGGGAGTACGCGGAGGGGGCACGGTCTTACACGATTGATGATTCCTGACCCCGTCCCCGAGCGACGTCCACGTCTTGGGTTTGATCCACGCACACAGAGGTGTGATAACCTATGTGATAACCTGTGGATTTGACTAAGATTTCATTAATCTATTCACATAATAAATGTTTATTATTTTTACAGTTTTCTGCATATAGCAGTCAGACAGGTCAACACTATTTTGCGTAACTATTTCTCTTAGCTGTGGACCACACGGGAGCAGATTCCCATTGATGTGCAGCAGGCCATGTTTGGCCATTGGTTGGTACGTACGTAAATAAATAATTTTTATTTTGAAAATTATTTCATTTCTAACTTGATATTTTGATTTATTTGTAGGGTTTATGGTATCCGATCGAGGATACCATGCATGACGCCATCCACGAGGCATGGGAGGTGGCCATGCATGATCGCTTTCATCAGTTTTTGCACAATTTAAGAAAAGCTGCCACAAAGAAAGCAGGAGTGTCAGATTTTGACGAGTCATGTAGAGCACACCGACCAGAGTACATTTCATCCCATGTATGGGATGGATTATGTGTGCACTGGTTGAGTGGTGCCTTTCAGAGGAGATCATCGGTGGGGAGGCATAATCGGGGGATACAGGAGGTGACTCATCGAGCTGGGAGTCGTTCTTTCAGTACTCATAGACAACATATGGTACATACATTATTTATAAATATTTTATATAACTATAAATATTAACAGTTTATTTTTTATTCTTATAGGCTGTCGAGCACCCCGATATTATGGAGTATGACGTATATCGGAGGATGTATAGTGATCATGCTACTGGGGAGCTCAGAGGTGATCATCAGCATCACATCATGGTCAGTATTATTTGTTTTCAAGTTTAAAAATTAACTGCATATAATATATTCACAATTTTAATTTTAAATTGAAACTACAGGAGTCATATGAGGCCGCAGCGTCACAGACCCGGCCTGAGAGTCAGGCTGAGTCATCAGATTAGACCACTGGTCATCAGTTTGATGAGGCGGTATGGATGCAGGCCACCCAGTATGCCTTCGAGAAGGGCCGAGTAGTTGGTGTCAGCTCTCGACTGACTCCCGGAGATTATTATGGCAGTGTTGCGATGTCGACGTCCATCTCGAGAGGATCTTGTGCATCTTCTTCTGCTACACAGTATGAGAATCAGTTGCGATCTCAGAATGCACTGATAGAGAGTCTCCGACAGGAGCAGGAGCAGATGCGTCAGCAGCAGTAGCAGCAACATGAGGAGGAGCGTCGACGCTAGCAGTAGCTGTACGAGGAGCAGATGAGTCGGTGGCAGCAGCAGCAGTAGGAGAAGATGGAGTACATGCGCCGACTCACTCATGATTAAGGGATGGAGTTTACTCCACCATCATCTCTAGATCCCCCTCCCCCTCCCCCCTCCTTTAGATTAGAGTTTGTTTTTATGTTATAAAGTTTGTTAAATCAAAATATGATTTTTTTTTCTATTCGTAGTTTCTGTCTCATTATAAAATATTAATAATATTATATTTTTAAATAACAATATTAATATGAATAATAATATTATTTATATTTTTTAATATTAAATTATATATATATATTAAAATTTTATAATATTATAATTTAATTATATTTTTTTGTAATATTTGTATTATTTTAATATTTGAATGTAAAATAATTCTATTATTTTTATATTAATTAAAATAACTTATTAATATTTTTTTTATTTATGAATTATAATTCTAATATTATTATATTAATTAAATCATTTATTAATATTCTATTATTTTTTATTTTTTAATTATAATTCTATTATTATTATATTAATTAAAATAATTTATTATTTTTATTTGTGAATTATAATTCTATTATTATATTAATTAAAATTATTTATTAATATTTTATTATTTTTTATTTTTGAATTATAATTAGATTATTATTATATTAATTAAAATAATTTATTAATAATTTATTTTTTTTTATTTTTTTATAGTATTTGCGACGGGATACTATGCCCGTCGAAAATAGTATTATTATTATATTCATTAAAATAATTTATTAACAGTTTTTATTTTTATTTTTACAAATAGTAATTGCGACGGGCCCCGTCGCAATTACTATTTACAGCGGGCCCGTCGTAACAAGTATTTGTGATGGGGCCCGTCGCAATTACTATTTTTAAAAGTTTTTTTACAAATATACGGAGTAATATTTGCGACGGGAATGATCCCCGTCGCAAATAATGGATTTAGCGATGGGCCCGTCGCAAATAATTATTGTTGCGACACTGTTTTCCGCGACGGGCCTTTTGCGACGGGCCCCCGTCGCCAAAGGCCATTTGTGACGGGATCCCGTCGCAAATGACCCGTTGCAAATACCTATTTTTCTAGTAGTGTATATTCTATTTTTGTGATTTTCATATATTAAAATAATGGGAAGTATAAAGACAGTGGGGGTTTGGTGGGTTGTGATATTCAATGTAAACTGACAAATGTAATGTTAAGAATTAAGGTAATAAATCCTAAAGATATTTCCTATACATGTTATTATTCATTGTTTATATTAATGAATTTCCTAAGCTTAATTTTTACTAAATATAAATAATCAATATCATTCACCTCACTACATCTCAATTTTTATCTAACATAAGGTACCAATGAATTTCTATCAAATGTAAACTAGGCCTTATATCTCCCTAATCCAAGGGAAAGTGGAATCTATCAATCAAATGGATGAACCCTAGGATCCCCTACCAATTTAGATGAATTAATGGAGAGATCCTAACTGAACAAGGATAGTGATCTCCAAACAACTTTTTATGTATCCATATAAATCCACCATATTCTAGACAAGTAGGAAAGAAGAATCATTTAACACACTAATATGTTATAAGAAATCATTATTTTAAGAGTTGGGAATGAATGAAAATAATTAATCTAAAAACTATACTTAAATCATTGAAAACCCTCATCATGATAATAATTAAGAAAATAAAATATATTCAAAATTAATAAAAACATAATATGGTTCCTAACCCCTTAGATTGACACTAGTAGTCACTACTCCATGAATGGAGTTTAATTTTACCATGGGAGATAATACTGTACTACACATAAAGAAAATAAATAAATAAAATCAATAAAACTTTTATGAGATCTGAAGTACTGTGATCTCATAATTTTTCTCTTTTAGGATTCCTCCTATGTTTGTGAGATTTAATAATCTTCTTTAGGTTCCAAGATCATTCCATGCGGTGAAATCTTCATGTTTAATCCTAAATACGAACAATAAACATTGAATTACTTCATAATAAATTATTCGGTTGAGAGTGAGTTCCAGTTTTAGGATATTATACTCCTCTTTTCCTATGATTAGCTTCTATTTAGATATTTTGTTATTAAGTTTCCCAAGAATTTTTTGAAAATATTTAATTGTCATATAACATTTCATTTTCTTAGTTTTCCAAATGATAAGACCTTTATATATATCCTTCTGAACTAAAGTAGTCCTTATATATTTATAGATCCAATAATATAGAAAAATACGGTTACATATCATGTGCATCCATGTGGTAACCCTTACACATCATATTAGCTTGGAAAACATTATCTCCCTAGCAGAAAAAGAAAATATCCTTATGTATCATTTTATCCATAGTAAACTCTTTCATATCAACCAAGGACTCTTACTTATCGGTCAAGGGACCTTTAAGTATATGTTTTTCATCCTAGTAGTAAAGGTATTTCCCATATGTATCACTAAAGGCATAGGATAAACTTTACATATTTTCTTTGTCGTATCCCCTCTAGTTCATCATTTCACCCTAATGTGACTAGAGAAAAAACTCTTACATATAATATGGACCATAAATGAGGTTTTCAAGTTGACTATAAAATCATAAAAATATAGATTAAGAAGTAGGTCCATTCATTTTATTTATGAAACTAATAAAATTAATTAAATTCAAAATTATGGTCATTTGAAACAATATTCACAAAATCCAATAAAATAACACATTAATTACAACACTCTCTAAATCATAGTTAAAAAATAAATAAGAGGGAATAAAATGAATAAAATATCAAAAAAATATGATGAATTTATTACTACTTTCACCCACTATCTATGGATAAATAGTTAATAGAGACCTCAATTAAAATATAGCTTTAACACCTAATATGAATAATCATTACCAACCTTAATTGTTGAGTTCATAACTAAAATAAAAAACACACGCTTTATTGAATTAACTATATATTTTTTATATTTTACATAGAATTTATCTTTTATACATGGAATCACAATTATTATAATAAATTTTAACAATTTGAACAAAGTCATAAAACATGTATAATATAAATAATTTATATACATGAATATATAATTCATAAATAAATGAACAATAAAATTATTTAACATGATATATAACTATTTTATATTATAATAATTACTGAAAATACTTTGGATATTATCTGTGCTGATGAAGGTCTTTGAGAAATATATTTTTTAAAATTTATGAAAATCATGGCCAAGAATAATAATGTGGTTTTTCTACCCAATATATTTTGGATAGAAAATTTCACAAACTTCCCACCTTGAACTATTATGTATCTTAAGAGCATAATCCATTTTTTCTATGTTTATACCAAAAACCATAGCTATTAAATATTTTATATAACATTTTTTATCCATGAGAAAATCTTATTTCCATAAACTATGACCATTTTAGTTAGTAATCCATGTTGTAAAAGTGTCAAAAAATTAATTCTATGTTTTATGACAACTAAACTACAATGTGTTTAAAAACATGCCTTTTTCTAAAAATTTATAAAAAACATGATTTTATTTTTTAAAAAACTCCATTTATCTAAAAAAATTCATAAATCACATCATGGTTTTATAACCATGAACATGGTTCTAAAAAAATTCCAAACTATTTTTCATATTTTGTATTTTATCATATTAATTCTTCACCAGTACTTCGTTTTATATCACTAAAGAGTTTTATGGGACATTACTATTCCCAAAAATAGTGGAATAAAATAATGGAAGATAAAACCCATATATGAGATCTACAAAGAGATGAATTAGTAAAATGAAATGAAAAAACATAAAATAAAGTGTATTTCATTTTCTATGCTTAATCTCCACCAACTGTGAGTTTTGTTGAGATATCTTTGTTGTAACAAATTCGTTCCTGCCTCTTAAGTTATCCTCGGGAAAATCTAATTATTTAACAATTTTGGTAGGATCTGTTTCCTTTTAAAGGTATACTAACACCTCCACAACAAATGAAAAGGATGGTAATAGAATTGGAGAGATCTTTGACTTCATTAGATAATGAAAATTTATATATCCATTTGTGGAATTTGAACTCCATTTACAGAACTCTTTTACTTAATGAAGGAGAATTTTGAATTTCTAACATTTTATATGTTATTAAATATTCAAATCATTGGATCCACTATTGGAAATATTTAAAATAAACCCTCATTAAATAATATGATTTTAAAAACATTTTAACAATAAATAATCCAACTATACATTATGATATGATGTATCAAAATATAGATCATTAAGATAGTCAACATCAGAGAGTTGAAAAGATGTAATTATATATCATTCACTATAAACAACATTGCGTGGTATCAAAAAACATGACCTTACAAAAACCATGGCGTTATTACTCTCACCATTTCATGGTCTATTCTTTAGTTTATATTTTTAATAAAAAAATATACACACCAGACATTCCATCTCTTTAGATATTTTACTTAAAAATGGGAATTCATATTTAGAATATTTCTATTGATGATAACATACAAGACTCACTAATGAAATATAAATGTCAATAGAAACATTAATTTATTTTGATAACTAAAATGATAACAGTTTTTAGTAGTTAACTCCAGTGAAAGTGGGAGTTTGGAAGAGTGGGTGACCTGAACCCAACCTAATCTTGTACTTTTTTATGACCATATCATGTATGTAGTATAAATATAGACAATTAATACTTAACATAATATTAACAATACTTTTTTATATATTATAAATGATAATGTTCTTAGATTATATGTTTTATCAAAAGCTTATAGTATTTCCTGAGTATAATGAAAACAAGGTGATACTATGATAGTAATATTAAAGTATGTCTAGTATTCTAGATGCATCAATATGATAGAACATGAGTGAATTTTTAATATAATTTTTTTGTATTATATGTATTTATTTTTCTTTTCATGAATTTTACACAATGTTATCTCATGTATTGGGGATAGTGAGGCTTAAAGCACTAATAGGAACACCATCTGTTTTAGGTGTAATTAGATGTTCCTATCTATGAGTATGTATATTAGTCACCCAACTAAATATAAATTTCAATGTATTACATGACCTATTTACTTTTATTCATGATGAAAACCATAACAATTTATGTTTTTGGAATTGTAAATTTTTTCAGGTGCATCATTGGTTATATCACATTAATTGAATGATCAAGAGATAATTCTTCACTTCCGAGTATTGGAAGAAGATTTATCTAGAATATTTATTGGGATGGTAATTCCTTTATTAAATCAATGTTCATGGTTTACATGAGAAATTTCATCCAATATAGTCAATTAAAGATATATTAATAATGCAAGGATGATGGAAAAAAGTGTTCATCCTACTTGATGGGATATTGGTCAACCAAGAGATTATATTATAAAATGTACGGTTGTATTGGAGGTTTTCTTTATTATGGAGTATTTTTATCTTTTTAGGGGACATGATGTGTTTTTTATATAAATCTTTGTTTATGAAATTGACTCATGGATATTTAGGCAAGGTATTATAGGGTTATACACAATTTATATCCCGAAGTTCCACTAATTCAAATTAATCAGATTTTAAAATTAAATTCTCCCCACTACAAGGGGTTAATGATCATCAGAAAATGAAATTAAATAAATAAATTTTAGGTTATTTTAGATTAGAATAATTCTAATTGAATTTATTTGTCCTGATATTCATATGTTTTTTAAGTTTAAATAATTGAATACGAGAAAAATATTTTTTGAAAGAACAATATATGTTTAGGTTTTGTTAAATATAATCTATAGGAAATAAATTGGGATGATGTTTTTTATTTCATCATATTATATTTTAAATTTTTAAAATTGAGTTATGAAATGTACATAGAACTTATAATAAATTAAATAGGTCATAAGTGGCATTGCAGGTCATTTATATAGGTTAAATTTCTCTAGGGTCTAAAGTGAAAATAAAATAAAGTTTTAACCTAATAATATAAAATTATTTTAGACCTAAAAATATTATTGGAAGTCCATTTTGAGAATTTTATCTCCTCTAATTCTCTCTCTTAAAATACTTATTGATAAAGAAGATAAAAGATAAATACAAAAAAAATCTCCTTCTTTGGTCAATTTCCCATTCTTATAGTGATCATGAAATCATTACAAACCACTTAAATATCTCATTCTAGCATAAAAATGTTGTAAATTTAAAAACTAGGATCTTTGTAAAGAATTTATATAGGATCTGGAAGGTTCTTAACTTATATCTTTCAATCCTTGATTAACTAGTGATGATCGGAATAAAAACTTGATTATAATGAATGATCAATGTATTCTTTCATTTCCTTTCTTCATGATCAAATTTTATTGTGTGAATTCTATGAAAAAATATAGATTCTAATCTACTATATTGAGTTCTATGGCACAAACATAATTTAAAAAAAATTAAAATACTAATTTTGAATGATTCCACTATTCTCGAGTTCCTTTAGTTGATATGAGAGTGGTCATACAAAATTTTAGTTGAAAATTTTAATTATATTTTAAAAAATTAAATTATAAGTGTTTAATATTTTATTAACGGTTCAGATGTATTTCAAATAAATGTTTAGATGGTCAAAAGATGAAAATTTTATGGAGGAGAACTACAGTATAAGGGGATTGGAGGCTAACACATAGGATTCATGTGTCAAATGGGATTTAATCATTGTGTGTATATTTCAATAAAAAATTAAAAAAAATTACTCACGCAATGGTGGTCACCCGCCAACCCCACAGTACCATACTTACTCATTAACTTGTGGGTCTACACTACATGCATATGACTAGTGTACCTAACATGCATGACATGTCTGATACATGAACCCCCACACCAACACATACCATAAGAAACTACCCCGACCCATCACAGGTCAATCCTTGACCCAGCCTAGTGGGTCCAAACCATCTCTGAGGATATTTTACTACAAATAACGTCCAAACATTCACTAAAAATACTCAAAAAAACCCAAAAATATTAAAAATATAAAGAATTTAAATATTTCATCTTGAGGACTATGGGACAAGTCATTTATAATTAAAATTACTTAATGGATATTTTAATTCTTTGAAAATTCCTTGAGTTGAATTTTATCATGTGAAATATTTATTTATTATAATATGTGTTGTTTTATAATAAATAATTTTTAAATAGATTTTTTATGGTATATAAATTTTCTCTCCCTCTTAAAGTGTATAAATTCATGCGTGTCCGCATTTAAATAATTAAATGTAATTTTTTCTTCTCGTGTTCTTATCTCCAACATGTTGGCATGCAATTATAAAGAATAGAGGTCCTCATAATGACGTGTTTTGAGATGAAATCCAATGTATAAGAAAACTAGTACATATACATAATAGAAATAGGATGTTTCAACCTAATCCAGTTCAAGGTGTAAGTAGTTCCTATAGGGTATTGGATAGTTTATCAACCTCACTATGAACCAACCATTAGTTTAAATCTCATAATCAAGTCATCATTAAACTTTTCTCTTTCATGGGTATTTATTTTATTATATGAATGTGTTAATGAAACAAAATCACATAAAATATTTAAGAAGCATATATATATATATATATAAGTGGATAATTATGTTTCAAATGTTTTCAATATCCATGCTTAAATTTTATAAAGGTTATCACATATATTAAATTAACATTCATGACAAATAGAATTAGATTTATTTTTCCAAGAAAATAAAATTATAAATTTCTATAAGTAATATTGATTCATTAATTATTTTCACTACTCAAGTTAGAAAAAGAAACAATAGTTTAAATTGGTCTTCATCCATAATCGAGGGTTCTTACACCAATATATGAGTTCTAGTAATATTGGATGGTTAAATAAACTAAAATTAGAATTAGTAAGTAGTTAAATATAAATTATTGTAATTTTAGATGGAAGTGATAAGTAAACCCTAATTTGGATTTTTTTTGGAGCTGAAAATCCACTAAAAATATCAATGAGTAGTTGGTTAATGTGGTTAGATAGCTAAAAACTACCTTAAGTTGTTTTAATTAGGGTAATATCCATAGCTTGTATTATGGAGATATGTTTAAGTATATTTATCTATAAAAATATTCAAGTTAGTGAATATTCTAAATCCAATGACCAAGATTTATTGGAATTTGATGAAAATATTTGAATCATTAAAGAATAGAAAATAAATCATTTCTAAATAATTATTAATCAAGAAATAACTAATATGATAATTTTTATTTGTTATGGAAAATATAAAGTAATACCAAAGATTCATTGTGATAAATTTTAGATAAAAAACATATCTTCATTAGCATAAACTTCAAGAAATTGTAACTTGTTTATACTATTATTCCAATAGAAAAAAATTATATGTTGGAGTCCCCTATATAAGGCCCCAAACTTAAACCTTACTTAATATTTAATTAAATGAGTAATTCACATTGAGGATCTTTTCAGGTTTAGAGTTTTAGAGAATTAGGACATAACTATTACATCTCAAAAGATTACAAAGTAGTCGCTTCTACTAAATTTCCATAAAATAAAAACTCTTAAAAAGAAACATGTATAGTTTCATGTTTTAGGTAGCATGACTTTCCCTTGATCCCATCCTTGAACCTATTCCATGCTAAGTCCTGTGAAAAACATTTCAAAAACTTGGGATGAGCATAAAAAACTCAGTAAGGGATACACAAAGAATAAAAACTGTTACTTTTTCAAACATCAAGTAAACCATGTATACTCTATCAAAGTAATACCTTCACCTTCATGAAGTAGTAAAAAATCGTCACTGAATAAAGTATCATTACTTACCTTTTTGTAACCAAAGGATTACCATAAAACCCATATAAAGAACACATAGCATATATAAAGGTAACTTGGGACATAAACATACTTAAGTGGAATAACCATACGGTCGACTTCCACACATATCACTTAATGGAATAGCCATACGGCCAATTTCCATACATACTTAATGAAATAGCCATACGGCCGACTTCCATACCCAATGCATTGGAGGTTATAACGTAACCACCCGTCCTGGTATTAACGGAACCACCCGTCATAATGTCCAAGTACCATTATTACACATAAAATATGGAAAATATAAACATTTCAATAACAATATTTCATTTGCAATCACAATAAATAATTCCCAGATATTGAATTAATCAATCCATTTTCAAAAACCATTTAAAAGAGATTTTTGAATCAAAGTGTCCCATACCACTTTGAAGCTTTTAATGGAATATTAATTTCCATATAAATAAATACTGAAAACCATTTTGAAAACATGGACATTAAAGATAAATATTTAGAATAATAAATCTTTAAAACATTTAAAATGATATTTTTGTTAAATAGTTTTTAACAAAATGAGAGACTCTTGAATACAAATAATTGCGGAATAAAATTTAATCAGAACTTTATAATATCATGAGAATAAAAGGATTCATGATATAATATGTCAAAGGACAGTATACACACCATATAAGAGTGAATTGGTGCATAACAACAATGAAGTCTCAAAAGAAATGTAAAATGAGATGAAATCCATTATAAAGAAGGTATCCTTAAATTAAGGATAAATAAATCTCATAATTATGTGTGACAAATATAAATACACCCAATATAAGTGGATATTAAGTGTAAAACAATCAAAGGTTATTCACACATATTCAAATGATGACATATTCAATAACTACATGTTGAACCCAAAGAAATCGAAATTGGGTTAAAAAGTTCCCTTGACAGCCTAACGACGTCACATAAAAATGAGTTGATGAGAGATAAAAAAAACTATCTCATCACTTGGACATAAAATTTACATCAATAAGGAAATATGAGAACATATCCCAACATAAAAATATGTACATTAAAAGACCCAAAAAAAGAAGTCTTTTAAAAAGAGGAGGGTGAAAGGTTCCCTTACCGACATGGGTATCTTTCGAAACATACACCCCGTGAAAGAAGGACAATATATCATTGATGTAAATACTCATAAATGAAATAATATTACACAATGATTAAAATAATGGTCAGTACATACACCACTCAAAGGAAATTGTGGCAAATGTATCATAAATCTCACTGGAATAAAAGTGAGATGAAAAATCCCTTACGAAAACTCGGCAGCCTAACGGCGCCACTTAAAACTTCCAAAATGGATTGATGAGATCAAATAGAGTATCCCATAATATTAAAATAGAATTTACATCAAGAGGAATATAAAAGAAAATCCCCCAACATAACAAAGAGGAGCTTAAAAGAAGTGACACAAAGGATAGTACTTAAAAAAAAGAGAGAGGTTAGATCTCTTACGAAAATTCGGCAGCCTAACGGCGCCACTCAAAACTTCCAAAATGAATTGATGAGAGAGAATAGGTTCTCTCGTCATATTAACATAAAAATTACAGTAATATTAATATAAAAGAACATCCCAATAACAAGAAAGATGAGCTTAGAAGGAATGACATAAAAGAGTGTACTTAAAAAGAAAGAGAGGAGTAGGATCCCTTACCTCGGGTCCGACTTGACTTGATCATTCTTTAACGTCCTGAATAATAAACTTGAGTTAATTTACACTTTATTAAGAACCTTTTTCTAGTTCATTATTACTTTTAGATCACTTATTGTCATGTTATAAACATTATGTAATCATTTAGGTTAATAATATTTGTTTTGCCGATATTTGGTTCTTAAGTCGAAAGTAGACTTCTTACAATAACATGTTGTTCGTGTGGCCAAATGTTTATTATATCCAGAATTGTATTCATGATTTAGATATCATATATGTCATATATATCCAGTACATGCATGCATTTATAACATTACATAATCATTTAGAGGTAAGAAATGAAATGCACCGTTCATGGAGACGGTAAGCCGTACGTACGCATGAACGCTACTTTCATTTCTATTTCGTATTTTATAGAATTGAATCATAATGTTAAAAAGGTATATTATAATTATAGTATAATATCATATATAATATCATAGTTACATCCTTTATACGTCCCACATATGGTATTTAACGAATCAAATCACTTTGAGGGGGCAGTAGTCCGCACTTCCTTAAATGAAGATATCGCGTTAACCCATAATGGAAACCATAAAGGTATTCCCAAAATGAAAAAAAACAGAAGCTTAAGGAAAACATAAACATAATATATATCATATATAAAAATAGTGACATCATAATGGCCACCTTTTGAAGGTGTTAAATGAGTATTGAACAATCATCGTTTCGGGAGGCAGAATTTCGTCATCCACAGAAACCGTATGTTCTTTAACCATTTGATGTAGTTGTGTGAGAGTGTAGCTCGAATAAATATTATAACAACATCCTAGTATATTGAAGATACTGGTGTTGTTACAAAAGAAGTAAATAAAAAGAGTTCAGGGGGTTGGAGAAGCAAAATAAAACAAATGAACATGAGAGAATGAATTACCTTTAAAAGTGTAAGTCCTTTTGATTTGAGCCTAAAGGCTTCCTTTGAAAGGATTCTGCCCAAAGGGAATCCTCTAGGATGAGTAGAGGGATTTTTAGAGAGTAAATGGTCATGGGATGGCCGAGCCAAAGGCTTGAGGAGTGTGTGAAATGAGGTAGTGGTGGGGGCCTTTTATAAAAGGAGAGGAGGGGCACTTTTGGAAGGTAAGAAATATTACTTTATTTGAAACTGTGTTTCGGTTTTAAAAGGTCCCACATTGATATAATTCGTGGATAAGGTTATAAGGGTTCTAAATCCACCCATCCAATAAGTTTTGGACATGTGTAGGTCATAGAGTTTACATTATCTTCTCATTTTATTTAAATCGTCAGATAATGATGTCATCGCTACATCATTATGATGTCATAAATAATTTAATTTATTTAATGTCTAAAAATTATAAAAAAATTACTATGATGTAGGAAATCTTTGTATCTTTCAAATGACTATTTATAATAAAAAATCTGACATGTATAACCCAATTTAAAAATTGTTTTAGTAAAACATATCATGTTTGTGTCATTTTTACTTTTACATTAAATAAAATGTTATTTATGTCATTTCCCAACCAAAGTGGCTCCATGGGGTCCCCAAGTTGACCCATGGATTGTATTGGTCGGCCATTAAACATAAAATGAGGTTAGGACATGTGTCAAGTTCATTTCATATTATTAAAACATTATTTTTACCTTAAACTATACTAATTACCTCTAATCGCGATTAAAAACTTAATAAGTTACTATTCACCAAAAAATTATTTTAATCTCATTGAACCACATTTTAATTCTTAATGACAACCATGTATGTCAGATTTTTGAAATTAAATACAAAAAGGTGGAAAAATTTCATTTAAATGGAAAATCAGTTTTTATAAGTACCACTTAGTGATTTCACTATTCATCAAAAATTGAAGTTTTTCAGAAAAATTCCAAAAATTCACCCTAAGCTATATTTGATATTCTGAATTCAAAAATGAAGTCAATTTTAAAAAATTCACAACATATAAGTTGCATTAATTAATTTAATAATTAATTCCCGCTGTCAGATCAAATAGCGTGTTTTTATGAAACAATAAGTATCAAAAGATTGACACTAGTTTAAGTCCGATTTCAAAGTGAAATTAATTCCAAGGACCACTATTGGATTTAATGGTAAAAATATTTTCTAATTTCACTTTAAAACCAATTAAAAAGATAATCTAATCATATAAATAAATTAGATTAAAAAGAGGTTTTGAATTAAAAAACAACATTTTACACTATTCATTAAAAAATGAACTTTATCGAAAAAATACCAAAAATTTACACAAAGTAAAATTTGATGTCCCGATTCTAAAGAAGAGTTTTATTTGGTCCAAAAGAATGTATAAGAGTGATCAAAACTATTTTTAATGACAGTTTTCCATCAAAAGGCGATAAGTGAACCTTTAGTGAAAATTAGGGTATAAAAGCCTAAAATTGAATTGTTTCCATATTTTAAGCCTTTGGATAAATGTAAAAACATTTAAAAAACATATATAATCATATTTTAGTTATTTCTATCCATTCCCTCCAAAACAACATCTACATGTTAACTACCATTTAAAATAATATTATTTTATTATTAGAGTGCAACGTAAGATTCCCAAGAAACTCGTTGTTGCGTATTGGGTAAGCCATCGAGCATAGAATCCCCTTTAAAGTAATATTAATATTTGATTCACAAATATGGATAAATATAAAGATGTCATATTCTTTATTTACCTGGTGTGTTACATCCTTCCCCCATTTTGGGAATTGCGTCCTCGCAATTTTAAAATTTGGCTTGGAAACATCCTTGAAAGTCCCACATCGGAGAAGAGTCGGTAAAACAATCACTTTAAAATAAAGAAAGATAAGTACAAAGGTCACCCGAGTTAACCCATACTAGGATTCCAAGTATGAAAACATGGACATGGAGGAGAAAACATAGGGTCATGTTCTGATGGAGAGTGATAGAAAACATGTTTAGGAGAAAGTTAACCACGAGAAAATCACAAACTTGTGATGGGTTAAACGGTATTCGATTACCTAGTAGGAAAAGTTAATAGAAAACATTTTTGTTTTAAGTTACTTTTTATTGAGGAATTTATTCATAAGGAAACATAATCACTTATCATGTTGACTTTCAACTTTTATTAGATTCCTTACACAAACTCATATTTTCTCCAAAATGTGAGTATTTAGGAAGACTTGTTCACATTAAGAGTACTATAATCAACTTTTAGAGAATCACCTAATCCAAAAAAGAGAACTATATACTTCCCATGTCTTTAGACTTTAACCAAAACCAAAACCAGAAAGGTTAGTACAAGATCAGATAATCCAGAAAAGGATAACCCTTTATAAAAAGAAAATTCATTCTTAACCTCCAAAATTTGTCCAACAAAACCCAAAGTTCAATGAGGACCATTCTATAATCAATTTGTCCATAAAATTCGTCAAAGTAAACCAAAATAATATTGAAACCCAAATATTTGAAGGATTTAGTCACATAGTCTTCCAAGTTAAATCGTAACATTTATCTCCAAACAACATCAGTTGCTCCTAAAGTCTCGTATTGAAAAGTAATTAACCTAATCACATGTCCTCTATGATAGGTTAATCATTTTCATAAATAACCCAAAATCAGCTTACTCTTAATTCATAAAATCATCTAACTAAAAAAAATCAGTCAAACTAACCAGGGACTTCACGTAGTCCAGTGGTAGGCGATAAATACCAGTTGCACTTTGGTTGTGGGTTCGATTCCCGCAGCTTTGTCCGACGCGACGGGTTGTCACACGGTCTGCGTGTTGTCCTTTTTCCAAAATTATATAATTCTTAAAACATTCCCCAAAATGAGATAAAATCATCAAGAATAATCATAACATATTTTAACCTCAAGTTTATCTCATTCCTTTCACTTCAATCATAACATATAGTAACCCATAATTACCTCAAAAGTAAGGATCATATAAACCCAAATGGTTCTTTATAACTATGTCCACAAAAGAAAAGATAACTATTACTTGAACAAAATTTGCATATATTAAACATCAGTGTTACACATAATATAAAAAGTCTTCTAATGTAACCCTATCATAAAAAGAGACTTAATACTCTTAATAATTTCACCATAACTCTTGAAGCCCTTAGATGTTGACATCTTACTCATTCAACATTCTTCATGATCCATTAACCATTCCTTTCCAACTTATTCTGAAATAATTTTTTCCTACAAACAAAATCATGAATCATATCCTAAGATAGAAAACAAAAGTTAAGAAATAATCCATACCTTTGATTGGTCATTGTCAGTTTCTTCATCCTAAATCGGAATGTCATTAGGTATTGGTAAACAAGTATTTGTATGATATTGGTGATCCCATTCACGAAACTTCTTCATAGGACATGTGTTTGCATAATGACCATGCACACCACATTTAAAACATTCAATTGATCCCTCAGAAATAACTTCTTTCCCTTTCCTTGAGTCAACTGGATGCTTCCTTTTTCCATGGCAGGTTCTTGCTTTATGACCTTCATTTCCACAACTATAGCATATTTCTCTCCCTTTGAAACATTTTCCTAGGTGTTTCTTTCCACATCTTTGATAGATAGGTTTTTATACAGACTTACCTTTATGATTATTACCTGTTGTTCCGCAGGGATTTGTTTCTCGCATATATGATGCCTTATAGAAATCACCAAGGTTTAGGTGGTCAATCATGACTCCAGATAGTTGGTTGAGGATAAACACAAGAGTTTTCATTGCATCTCCCATATCATTCAGTTGCTCGCTCAGAAAACTGTCACAGTTTCCTTCACATCCACCGTTACCTTGGTGCCTGCTAGATCTAGCCATTTACTAAAACCAAAAAGGGTCAGTGTGAGTATATCAACAAAACCATCATGTACTAATGAGTAAGATAAACACTAAGATATACTTACTCATTCACTTTATCTAAAACTAGGACTATTTCTGAAATCCTAACCATTATGGTACTGTCACTTATGCTTAGAGAATACCCTAACCTATAAAGTTATCTGAACCGACCTTTGATACCAACTATAAGGCCCCAACCTTAAACGTTACTTAATATTGAATTAAATGAGTAATTCACATTGAGGATCTTTTCAGGTTTAGAGTTTTAGAGAATTAGGACATAACTATTACATCTCAAAAGATTACAAAGTAGTCGCTTCTACTAAATTTCCATAAAATAAAAACTCTTAAAAAGAAACATGTATAGTTTCATGTTTTAGGTAGCATGACTTTCCCTTGATCCCATCCTTGACCCTATTCCATGCTAAGTCCTGTGAAAAACATTTCAAAAACTTGGGATGAGCATAAAAAACTCAGTAAGGGATACACAAAGAATAAAAACTGTTACTTTTTCAAACATCAAGTAAACCATGTATACTCTATCAAAGTAATACCTTCACCTTCATGAAGTAGTAAAAACTCTTCACTGAATAAAGTATCATTACTTACCTTTTTGTAACCAAAGGATTACCATAAAACCCATATAAAGAACACATAGCATATATAAAGGTAACTTGGGACATAAACATACTTAAGTGGAATAACCATACGGTCGACTTCCACACATATCACTTAATGGAATAGACATACGGCCAATTTCCATACATACTTAATGGAATAGCCATACGGCCGACTTCCATACCCAATGCATTGGAGGTTATAACATAACCAACCGTCCTGGTATTCACGGAACCACCCGTCATAATGTCCAAGTACCATTATTACACATAAAATATGGAAAATATAAACATTTCAATAACAATATTTCATTTGCAATCACAATAAATAATTCCCAGATATTGAATTAATCAATCCATTTTCAAAAACATTTTAAAAGAGATTTTTGAATCAAAGTGTCCCATACCACTTTGAAGCTTTTAATGGAATATTAATGTCCATATAAATAAATACTGAAAACCATTTTGAAAACATGGACATTAAAGATAAAGATTTAGAATAACAAATCTTTAAAACATTTAAAATGATATTTTTGTTAAAGAGTTTTTAACAAAATGAGAGACTCTTGAATACAAATAATAGCGGAATAACATTTAATCCGAACTTTATAATATCATGAGAATAAAAGGATTCATGATATAATATGTAAAAGGACAGTATACACACCATATAAGAGTGAATTGGTGCATAACAACAATGAAGTCTCAAAAGAAATGTAAAATGAGATGAAATCCATTATAAAGAAGGTATCCTTAAATTAAGGATAAATCAATCTCATAATTAGGTGTGACAAATATAAATACACCCAATATAAGTGGATATTAAGTGTAAAACAATCAAAGGTTATTCACACATATTCAAAGGATTACATATTCAATAACTACATGTTGAACCCAAAGAAATCGAAATTGGGTTAAGAAGTTCCCTTGACAGCCTAACGGTGTCACATCAAAATGAGTTGATGAGAGATAAAAAAACTATCTCATCACATGGAAATAAAATTTACATCAATAAGGATATATGATAACATATCCCAACATAACAATATGTACATTAAAAGACCCAACAAAAGAAGTCTTTTAAAAAGAGGAGGGTGAAAGGTTCCCTTACCGACATGGGTATCTTTCGAAACATACGCCCCGTGAAAGAAGGACAATACATCATTGATTTAAATACTCATAAATGAAATAATATTACACAATGAGTAAAATAATTGTCAGTACATACATTACTCAAATGAAATTGTGCCAAATGTATCATAAATCTCACGGGAATAAATGTGAGATGAAAAATCCCTTACGAAAACTCGGCAGCCTAACGGCCCCACTTAAAACTTCCAAAATGGATTGATGAGATCAAATAGAGTATCCCATAATATTACAATAGAATTTACATCAATATGAATATAAAAGAAAATCCCCCAACATAACAAAGAGGAGCTTAAAAGAAGTGACCCAAAGGAGAGTACTTAAAAAGAAAGAGAGAGGTTAGATCTCTTACGAAAATTCGGCAGCCTAACGGCGCCACTCAAAACTTCAAAAATGATTTGATGAGAGAGAATAGGGTCTCTAATCATATGAACATAAAAATTACAGTAATAGTAATATAAAAGAACATCCCAATAACAAGAAAGATGAGCTTAGAAGGAATGACATAAAAGAGTGTACTTAAAAAGAAAGAGAGGAGTAGGATCCCTTACCTCGGGTCCGACTTGACTCGATCATTCTTTAACGTCCTGAATAATAAACTTGAGTTAATTTCCACTTTATTAATAAACTTTTTCTAGTTCATTATTCCTTTCATATCACTTATTGTCATGTTATAAACATTATGTAATCATTTAATTTAATAATATTTGTTTTGCCGATATTTGGTTCTTAAGTCGAAAGTGGACGTCTTACAATTACATGTTGTTCGTGTGGCCAAATGTTTATTATATCCAGAATTGTATTCATGATTTAGATATCATATATGTCATATATATCCAGTACATGAATGCATTTATAACATTACATAATCATTTAGAGGTAAGAAATGAAATACATCGTTCATGGAGACGGTAAGCCGTACGTACGCATGAACGCTACTTTCATTTCTATTTCGTATTTTATAGAATGGAATCATAATGTTATAAAGGTATATTATAATTCCAGTATAATATCATATATAATATCATATTTACATACTTTATACGTCCCACATATGGTATTTAACGAATCAAATCACTTTGAGGGGGCGGTAGTCCGCACTTCCTTAAATGAAGATATCGCGTTTACCCATAATGGAAACCATAAAGGTATGCCCAAAATGAAAAAACTCAGAAGCTTAAGGAAAACATAAACATATTATATATCATATATAAAAATAGTGACATCATAATGGCCACCTTTTGAAGGTGTTAAATGAGTATTGACCAATCATCGTTTCAGGAGGCAGAATTTCGCCATTCACGGAAACCGTATGTTCTTTAACCATTTGATGTAGTTTTGTGAGAGTTTAGCTCGAATAAATCTTATAAAAACATACTAGTATATTTAAGATACTGGTTTTGTTACAAAATAAGTAAATAAAAAGAGTTCAGGGGGTTGGAGAAGCAAAATAAAACAAATGAACATGAGAGAATGAATTACCTTTAAAAGTGTAAGTCCTTTTGATTTGAGCCTAAAGGCTTCCTTTGAAAGGATTCTGCCCAAAGGGAATCCTCTAGGATGAGGAGAGGGATGTGGATAGAGTAAATGGTCAGGGGATGGCCGAGCCAAAGGCTTGAGGAGTGTGTGAAATGAGGTAGAGGTGGGGGCCTTTTATAAGAGGAGAGGAGGGGCACTTTTGGAATGTAAGAAATATTACTTTATTAGAAAATGTGTTTCGGTTTTAAAAGGTCCCACATTGATATAATTCGTGGATAAGGTGATAAGGGTTCGAAATACACCCATCCAATAAGTTTTGGACATGTGTAGGTCATAGAGTTTACATTATCTTCTCATTTTATTTAAAGCGTCAGATAATGATGTCATCGCTTCATCATTATGATGTCATAAATAATTTAATTTATTTAATGTATAAAAATTATAAATAAATTACTATGATGTAGGAAATCTTTTTATCTTTCCAATTACTATTTATAATAAAGAATCTGACTTGTATAACCCCACTTAAAAATTGTTTTAGTAAAACATATCATGTTTGTGCTATTTTTACTTTTACATTAAATAAAAAGTTATTTATGTCATTTCCCAACCAAAGTGGCTCCATGGGGTCCCCAAGTTGACCCATGGCTTGTCTTGGTCGGCCATTACACATCCAATTAGGTTAGGACATGTGTCAAGTTCATTTCATATTATTAAAACATTATTTTTACCTTAAACTACACTAATTACCTCTAATCGCGATTAAAAACTTAATAAGTTACTATTCACCAAAAAATTATTTTAATCTCATTGAACGACATTTTACTTCTTAATTACAGCCATGTATGTCGGATTTTTGAAATTCAATACACAAAGGTGGAAAAATTTCATTTAAATGGAAAATCAGTTTTTATAAGTACCACTTAGTGATTTCACTATTCATCAAAAATTGAAGTTTTTCAGAAAAATTCCAAAAATTCACCCTAAGCTATATTTGATATTACGAATTCAAAAATGAAGTCCATTTTACAAAATTCACATCATATAAGTTGCATTAATTAATTTAATAATTAATTCCCGCTGTCAGAGCAAATAGCGTGTTTTTATGAAACAATAAGTATCAAAAGATTGACACTAGTTTAAGTCCGATTTCAAAGTGAAATTAATTCCAACGACCACTATTGGATTTAATGGTAAAAATATTTTCTAATTTCACTTTAAAACCAATTCAAAAGATTATCTAATCATATAAATAAATTAGATTAAAAAGAGGTTTTGAATTAAAAAACAACATTTTACACTATTCATTAAAAAATGAACTTTATCGAAAAAATACCAAAAATTTACACAAAGTAAAATTTGATGTCCCGATTCTAAAGAAGAGTTTTATTTGGTCCAAAAGAATGTACAAGAGTGATCAAAACTATTTTTAATGACAGTTCGCCATCAAAAGGCGATAAGTGAACCTTTAGTGAAAATTAGGGTATAAAAGCCTAAAATTGAATTCTTTCCATATTTTAAGCCGTTGGATAAATGTAAAAACATTTAAAAAACATATATAATCATATTTTAGTTATTTCTATCCATTCCCACCAAAACAAAGTCTACATGTTAACTACCATTTAAAATAATATTATTTTATTATTAGAGTGCAACGTAAGATTCCCATGAAACTCGTTGTTGCGTATTGGGTATGCCATCGAGCATAGCATCCCCTTTAAAGTAATATTAATATTTGATTCACAAATATGGATAAATATAAAGATGTCATATTCTTTATTTACCTGGGGTGTTACATCCTTCCCCCCTTTTGGGAATTGCATCCTCGCAATTTTAAAATTGGGCTTGGAAACATCCTTGAAAGTCCCCCATCGGAGAAGAGTCGGTAAAACAATCACTTTAAAATAAAGAAAGATAAGTACAAAGGTCACCCGAGTTAACCCATACTAGGATTCCAAATATGAAAACATGGACATGGAGGAGAAAACATAGGGTCATGTTCTGATGGAGAGTGATAGAAAACATGTTTAGGAGAAAGTTAACCACGAGAAAATCACAAACTTGTGATGGGTTAAACGGTATTCGATTCCCCAGTAGGAAAAGTTAATAGACAACATTTTTGTTTTAAGTTACTTTTTATTGAGGAATTTATGCATAAGGAAACATAATCACTTATCATGTTGACTTTCAACTTTTATTAGATTCCTTACACAAACTCATATTTTCTCCAAAATGTGAGTATTTAGGAAGACTTGTTCACATTAAGAGTACTATAATAAACTTTTAGAGAATCACCTAATCCACAAAAGAGAACTATATACTTCCCATGTCTTTAGACTTTAACCAAAACCAAAACCAAAAAGGTTAGTACAAGATCAGATAATCCAGAAAAGGATAACCCTTTATAAAAAGAAAATTCATTCTTAATCTCCCAAATTTGTCCAACAAAACCCAAAGTTCAACGAGGACCATTATATAATCAATTTGTCCATAAAATTCTTCAAAGTAAACTAAAATAATATTGAAACCCAAATATTTGAAGGATTTAGTCACATAGTCTTCCACGTTAAATCGTAACATTTATCTCCAAACAACATCAGTTGCTCCTAAAGTCTCGTATTGAAAAGTAATTAACCTAATCACATGTCCTCTATGATAGGTTAATAATTTTCATAAATAACCCAAAATCAGCTTACTCTTAATTCATAAAATCATCTAACAAAAAAAATCAGTCAAACTAACCAGGGACTTCACGTAGTCCAGTGGTAGGCGATAAATACCAGTTGCACTTTGGTTGTGGGTTTGATTCCCACAACTTTGTCCGACGCGACGGGTTGTCACACGGTCTGCGTGTTGTCCTTTTTCCAAAACTATATAATTCTTAAAACATTCCCCAAAATGAGATAAAATCTTCAAGAATAATCATAACATATTTTAACCTCAAGTTTATCTCATTCCTTTCACTTCAATCATAGCATATAGTAACCCATAATTACCTCAAAAGTAAGGATCATATAAACCCAAATGGTTCTTTATAACTATGTCCACAAAAGAAAAGATAACTATTACTTGAATAAAATTTGCATATATTAAACATCAGGGTTACACATAATATAAAAAGTCTTCTAATGTAACCCCATCATCAAAAGAGACTTAATACTCTTAAGAATTTCACCATAACTCTTGAATCCCTTAGATGTTGACATCTTACTCATTCAACATTCTTCATGATCCATTAAACATTCCTTTCCAACTTATTCCGAAATACTTATTTCCTACAAACAAAATCATGAATCATATCCTAAGATAGAAAACAAAAGTTAAGAAATAATCCATACCTTTGATTGGTCATTGTCAGTTTCTTCATCCTCAATCGGAATGGCATTAGGTATTGGTAAACAAGTATTTTTATGATATTGGTGATCCCATTCACGAAACTTCTTCATAGGACATGTGTTTGCATAATGACCATGCACACCACATTTAAATTATTCAATTGATCCCTCAGAAATAACTTCTTTCCCTTTCCTTGAGTCAACTGGATGCTTCCTTTTTCCATGGCAGGTTCTTGCTTTATAACCTTCATTTCCACAACTATAGCATATTTCTGTCCCTTTGAAACATTTTCCTAGGTGTTTCTTTCCACATCTTTGACACATAGGTTTTTGTACAGACCTACCTTTATGATTACTACCTGTGTTCCGCAGGTATTTGTTTCTCGCATATATCATGCCTTATAGAAATCACCAAGGTTTAGGTGGTCAATAATGACTCCAGATAGTTGGTTGAGGATAAACACAAGAGTTTTCATTGCAGCTCCCATATCATTCAGTTGCACGCTCAGAAAACTGTCACAGTTTCCTTCACATCCACCGTTACCTTGGTGCCTGCTAGATCCATCCATTTACTAAAACCAAAAAGGGTCAGTGTGAGTATATCAACAAAACCATCATGTAATAATGAGTAAGATAAACACTAAGATATACTTACTCATTCACTTTATCTAAAACAAGGACTATTTCTGAAATCCTAACCATTATGGTACTGTCACTTATGCTTAGAGAATACCCTAACCTCTAAAGTTATCTAAACCGACGTTTGATACCAACTATAAGGCCCCAGCCTTAAACCTTACTTAATATTGAATTAAATGAGTAATTCACATTGAGGATCTCTTCAGGTTTAGAGTTTTAGAGAATTAGGACATAACTATTACATCTCAAAAGATTACAAAGTAGTCGCTTCTACTAAATTTCCATAAAATAAAAACTCTTAAAAAGAAACATGTATAGTTTCATGTTTTAGGTAGCATGACATTCCCTTGATCCCATCCTTGAACCTATTCCATGCTAAGTCCGGTGAAAAACATTTCAAAAACTTGGGATGAGCATAAAAATCTCAGTAAGGGATACACAAAGAATAAAAACTGTTACTTTTTCAAACATCAAGTAAACCATGTATACTCTATCAAAGTAATACCTTCACCTTCATGAAGTAGTAAAAACTCTTCACTGAATAAAGTATCATTACTTACCTTTTTGTAACCAAAGGATTACCATAAAACCCATATAAAGAACACATAGCATATATAAAGGTAACTTGGGACATAAACATACTTAAGTGGAATAACCATACGGTCGACTTCCACACATATCACTTAATGGAATAGCCATACGGCCAATTTCCATACATACTTAATGGAATAGCCATACGGCCGACTTCCATACCCAATGCATTGGAGGTTATAACGTAAGCACCCATCCTGGTATTCACGGCACCACCCGTCATAATGTCCAAGTTCCATTATTACTCATAAAATATGGAAAATATAAACATTTCAATAACAATATTTCATTTGCAATCACAATAAATAATTCGCAGATATTGAATTAATCAATCCATTTTCAAAAACCATTTAAAAGAGATTTTTGAATCAAAGTGTCCCATACCACTTTGAAGCTTTTAATGGAATATTAATGTCCATATAAATAAATACTGAAAACCATTTTGAAAACATGGACATTAAAGATAAAGATTTAGAATAATAAATCTTTAAAACATTTAAAATGATATTTTTGTTAAAGAGTTTTTAACAAAATGAGAGACTCTTGAATACAAATAATAGCAGAATAACATTTAATCCGAACATTATAATATCATGAGAATAAAAGGATTCATGATATAATATGTCAAAGGACAATATACACACCATATAAGAGTGAATTGGTGCATAATAACAATGAAGTCTCAAAAGAAATGTAAAATGAGATGAAATCCATTATAAAGAAGGTATCCTTAAATTAAGGATAAATCAATCTCATAATTATGTGTGACAAATATAAATACACCCAATATAAGTGGATATTAAGTGTAAAACAATCAAAGGTTATTCACACATATTCAAAGGATGACATATTCAATAACTACATGTTGAACCCAAAGAAATCGAAATTGGGTTAAGAAGTTCCCTTGACAGCCTAACGGCGTCACATCAAAATGAGTTGATGAGAGATAAAAAAAAATATCTCATCACTTGGACATAAAATTTACATCAATAAGGATATATGAGAACATATCCCAACATAACAATATGTACATTAAAAGACCCAACAAAAGAAGTCTTTTAAAAAGAGGAGGGTGAAAGGTTCCCTTACCGACATGGGTATCTTTCGAAACATACGCCCCGTGAAAGAAGGACAATACATCATTGATGTAAATACTCATAAATGAAATAATATTACACAATGAGTAAAATAATGTTCAGTACATACACCACTCAAAGTAAATTGTGGAAAATGTATCATAAATCTCACGGGAATAAAAGTGATATGAAAAATCCCTTACGAAAACTCGGCAGCCTAACAGCGCCACTTAAAACATCCAAAATGGATTGATGAGATCAAATAGAGTATCCCATCATATTACAATAGCATTTAAAGAAAGAGGAATATAAAATAAAATCCCCCAACATAACAAAGAGGAGCTTAAAAGAAGTGACACAAAGGAGAGTACTTAAAAAGAAAGAGAGAGGTTATATCTCTTACGAAAATTCGGCAGCCTAACGGTGCCACTCAAAACTTACAAAATAAATTGATGAGAGAGAATAGGGTATCTAATCATATGAACATAAAAATTACAGTAATAGTAATATAAAATAACATCCCAATAACAAGAAAGATGATCTTAGAAGGAATGACATAAAAGAGTGTACTTAAAAAGAAAGAGAGGAGTAGGATCCCTTACCTCAGGTCCGACTTGACTCGATCATTCTTTAACGTCCTGAATAATAAACTTGAGTTAATTTCCACTTTATTAAGAAACTTTTTATAGTTCATTATTCCTTTCAGATCACTTATTGTAATGTTATAAACATTATGTAATCATTTAAGTTAATAATATTTGTTTTGCCGATATTTGGTTCTTAAGTCGAAAGTGGACTTCTTACAATTACATGTTGTTCGTGTGGCCAAATGTTTATTACATCCAGAATTGTATTCATGATTTAGATATCATATATGTCATATATATCCAGTACATGAATGCATTTATAACATTACATAATCATTTAGAGGTAAGAAATGAAATGTACCGTTCATGGAGACGGTAAGCCGTACGTACGCATGAACGCTACTTTCATTTCTATTTCATATTTTATAGAATGGAATAATAATTTTATAAAGGTATATTATAATTCCAGTATAATATCATATATAATATCATAGTTCCATCCTTTATACATCCCACATATGGTATTTAATGAATCAAATCACTTTGACGGGGCAGTAGTCCGCACTTCCTTAAAGGAAGATATCACGTTTACCCATAATGGAAACCATAAAGGTATGCCTAAAATGAAAAAACTCAGAAGCTTAAGGAAAACATAAACATATTATATATCATATATAAAAATAGTGACATCATAATGGCCACCTTTTGAAGGTGTTAAATGAGTATTGACCAATCATCGTTTCAGGAGGCAGAATTTCGCCATTCACGGAAACCGTATGTTCTTTAACCATTTGATATATTTGTGTGAGAGTGTAGCTCGAATAAATCTTATAACAACATCCTAGTATATTTAAGATACTGGTTTTATTACAAAATAAGTAAATAAAAAGAGTTCAGGGGGTTGGAGAAGCAAAATAAAACAAATGAACATGAGAGAATGAATTACCTTTAAAAGTGTAAGTCCTTTTGATTTGAGACTAAAGGATTCCTTTGAAAGGATTCTGCCCAAAGGGAATCCTCTAGGATGAGGAGAGGGATGTGGATAGAGTAAACGGTCAGGGGATGGCCGATCCAAAGGCTTGAGGAGTGTGTGAAATGAGGTAGAGGTGGGGGCCTTTTATAAGAGGAGAGGAGGGGCACTTTTGGAAAGTAAGAAATATTTCTTTATTTGAAAATGTGTTTCGGTTTTAACAGGTCCCCCATTGATATAATTCGTGGATAAGGTGATAAGGGTTCGAAATCCACCCATCCAATAAGTTTTGGACATATGTAGGTCATAGAGTTTACATTATCTTCTCATTTTATTTAAATCGTCAGATAATGATGTCATCGCTGCATCATTATGATGTCATAAATAATTTAATTTATTTAATGTCTAAAAATTATAAAAAAATTACTATGATGTAGGAAATCATTTTATATTTCCAATGACTATTTGTAATAAAAAATCTGACTTGTATAAACCAACATGAAAATTGTTTTAGTAAAACATATCATGTTTGTGTCATTTTTACTTTTACATTAAATAAAAAGTTATTTATGTCATTTTCCAACCAAAGTGGCTCTATGGGGTCCCCAAGTTGACCCATGGATTGTCTTGGTCGGCCATTACACATCCAATGAGGTTAGGTCATGTGTCAAGTTCATTTAATATTATTAAAACATTATTTTTACCTTAAACTACACTAATTACCTCTAATCGCGATTAAACACTTAATAAGTTACTATTCACCAAAAAATTATTTTAATCTCATTGAACCAAATTTTACTTCTTAATGACAACCATGTATGTCGGATTTTTGAAATTAAATATACAAAGGTGGAAAAATTTCATTTAAATGGAAAATCAGTTTTTATAATTACCACTTAGTGATTTCACTATTCATCAAAAATTGAAGTTTTTCAGAAAAATTCCAAAAATTCACCCTAAGCTATATTTGATATTCCGAATTCAAAAATGAAGTCCATTTTACAAAATTCACAACATATAAGTTTCATTAATTAATTTAATAATTAATTCCCGCTGTCAGAGCAAATAGCGTGTTTTTATGAAACAATAAGTATCAATAGATTGACACTAGTTTAAGTCCGATTTCAAAGTGAAATTAATTCCAACGACCACTATTGGATTTAATGGTAAAAATATTTTCTAATTTCACTTTAAAACCAATTAAAAATATAATCTAATCATATAAATAAATTAGATTAAAAAGAGGTTTTGAATTAAAAAACAACATTTTACACTATTCATTAAAAATTGAACTTTATCGAAAAAATACCAAAAATTTACACAAAGTAAAATTTGATGTCCCGATTCTAAAGAAGAGTTTTATTTGGTCCAAAAGAATGTATAAGAGTGATCAAAACTATTTTTAATGACAATTCTTCATCAAAAGGCGATAAGTGAACCTTTAGTGAAAATTAGGGTATAAAAGCCTAAAATTGAATTCTTTCCATATTTTAAGCCTTTGGATAAATGTAAAAACATTTAAAAAACATATATAATAATATTTTAGTTATTTCTATCCATTCCTGCCAAAACAAAGTCTACATGTTAATTACCATTTAAAATAATATTATTGTATTATTAGAGTGCAACGTAAGATTCCCAAGAAACTCGTTGTTCCGTATTGGGTACGCCATCGAGCATAGCATCCCCTTTAAAGTAATATTAATATTTGATTCAAAAATATGGATAAATATAAAGATGTCATATTCTTTATTTACCTGGGGTGTTACATCCTTCCCCCCTTTTGGGAATTGCATCCTCACAATTTTAAAATTGGGCTTGGAAACATCGTTGAAAGTCCCACATCAGAGAAGAGTCGGTAAAACAATCACTTTAAAATAAAGAAAGATAAGTACAAAGGTCACCCGAGTTAACCCATACTAGGATTACAAGTATGAAAACATGGACATGGAGGAGAAAACATAGGGTCATGTTCTGATGGAGAGTGATAGAAAACATGTTTAGGAGAAAGTTAACCACGAGAAAATCACAAACTTGTGATGGGTTAAACGGTATTCGATTCCCCAGTAGGAAAAGTTAGTAGACAACATTTTTTTTAAGTTACTTTTTATTGAGGAATTTATTCATAATGAAACATAATCACTTATCATGTTGACTTTCAACTTTTATTAGATTCCTTACACAAACTCATATTTTCTCCAAAATGTGAGTATTTAGAAAGACTTGTTCACATTAAGAGTACTATAATCAACTTTTAGAGAATCACCTAATCCAAAAAAGAGAACTATATACTTCCCATGTCTTTAGACTTTAACCAAAACCAAAACCATAAAGGTTAGTACAAGATCAGATAATCCAGAAAAGGATAACCCTTTATAAAAAGAAAATTCATTCTTAATCTCCCAAATTTGTCCAACAAAACCCAAAGTTCAACGAGGACCATTCTATAATCAATTTGTCCATAAAATTCTTCAAAGTAAACCAAAATAATATTGAAACCCAAATATTTGAAGGATTTAGTCACATAGTCTTCCAAGTTAAATCGTAACATTTATCTCCAAACAACATCAGTTGCTCCTAAAGTCTCGTATTGAAAAGTAATTAACCTAATCACATGTCCTCTATGATAGGTTAATCATTTTCATAAATAACCCAAAATCAGCTTACTCTTAATTCATAAAATCATCTAACTAAAAAAAATCAGTCAAACTAACCAGGGACTTCACGTAGTCCAGTGGTAGGCGATAAATACCAGTTGCACTTTGGTTGTGGGTTCGATTCCCACAGCTTTGTCCGACGCGACGGGTTGTCACATGGTCTGCGTGTTGTCCTTTTTCCAAAACTATATAATTCTTAAAACATTCCCCAAAATGAGATAAAATCTTCAAGAATAATCATAACATATTTTAACCTCAAGTTTATCTCATTCCTTTCACTTCAATCATAACATATAGTAACCCATAATTACCTCAAAAGTAAAGATCATATAAACCCAAATGGTTCTTTATAACTATGTCCACAAAAGAAAAGATAACTATTACTTGAATAAAATTTGCATATATTAAACATCAGGGTTACACATAATATAAAAAGTCTTCTAATGTAACCCCATCATCAAAAGAGACTTAATACTCTTAAGAATTTCACCATAACTCTTGAAGCCCTTAGATGTTGACATCTTACTCATTCAACATTCTTCATGATCCATTAACCATTCCTTTCCAACTTATCCTGAAATACTTCTTTCCTACAAACAAAATCATGAATCATATCCTAAGAAAACAAAAGTTAAGAAATAATCCATACCTTTGATTGGTCATTGTCAGTTTCTTCATCCTCAATCGGAATGGAATTAGGTATTGGTAAACAAGTATTTGTATTATCTTGGTGATACCATTCACGAAACTTCTTCATAGGACATGTGTTTGCATAATGAACATGAAAACCACATTTAAAACATTCAATTGATCCCTCAGAAATAACTTCTTTCCCTTTCCTTGAGTCAACTGGATGCTTCCTTTTTCCATGGTAGGTTCTTGCTTTATGACCTTTATTTCCACAACTATAGCATATTTCTGTCCCTTTGAAACATTTTCCGAGGTGTTTCTTTCCACATCTTTGACACATAGGTTTTTGTACAGACTTACCTTTATGATTATTACCTGTTGTTCCGCAGGGATTTGTTTCTCGCATATATGATGCCTTATAGAAATCACCAAGGTTTAGGTGGTCAATCATGACTCCAGATAGTTGGTTGAGGATAAACACAAGAGTTTTCATTGGAGCTCCCATATCATTCAGTTGCTTTCTCAGAAAACTGTCACAGTTTCCTTCACATCCACCGTTACCTTGGTGCCTGCTAGATCCAGCCATTTACTAAAACCAAAAAGGGTCAGTGTGAGTATATCAACAAAACCATTATGTACTAATGAGTAAGATAAACACTAAGATATAGTTACTCATTCAATTTATCTAAAACTAGGACTATTTCTGAAATCCTAACCATTATGGTACTGTCACTTATGCTTAGAGAATACCCTAACCTCTAAAGTTATCTAAACCGACCTTTGGTACCAACTATAAGGCCCCAGCCTTAAACCTTACTTAATATTGAATTAAATGAGTAATTCACATTGAGGATCTTTTCAGGTTTAGAGTTTTATAGAATTAGGACATAACTATTACATCTCAAAAGATTACGAAGTAGTCGCTTCTACTAAATTTCCATAAAATAAAAAATCTTAAAAAGAAACATGTATAGTTTCATGTTTTAGGTAGCATGACTTTCCCTTGATCCCATCCTTGACCCTATTCCATTCTAAGTCCTGTGAAAAACATTTCAAAAACTTGGTATGAGCATAAAAAACTCAGTAAGGGATACACAAAGAATAAAAACTGTTACTTTTTCAAACATCAAGTAAACCATGTATACTCTATCAAAGTAATACCTTCACCTTCATGAAGTAGTAAAAACTCTTCACTGAATAAAGTATCATTACTTACCTTTTTGTAACCAAAGGATTACCATAAAACCCATATAAAGAACACATAACATATATAAAGGTAACTTGGTACATAAACATACTTAAGTGGAATAACCATACGGTCGACTTCCACACATATCACTTAATGGAATAGCCATACGGCCAATTTCCATACATACTTAATGGAATAGCCATACGGTCGACTTCCATACCCAATGCATTGGAGGTTATAACGTAACCACCCATCCTGGTATTCACGAAACCACCCGTCATAATGTCCAAGTACCATTATTACACATAAAATATGGAAAATATAAACATTTCAATAACAATATTTCATTTTCAATCACAATAAATAATTCCCAGATATTGAATTAATCAATCCATTTTCAAAAACCATTTAAAAGAGATTTTTGAATCAAAGTGTCCCATACCACTTTGAATCTTTTAATGGAATATTAATGTCCATATAAATAAATACTGAAAACCATTTTGAAAACATGGAAATTAAAGATAAAGATTTAGAATAATAAATCTATAAAACATTTAAAATGATATTTTTGTTAAAGAGTTTTTAACAAAATGAGAGACTCTTGAATACAAATAATAGCGGAATAACATTTAATCCGAACTTTATAATATCATGAGAATAAAAGGATTCATGATATAATATGTCAAAGGACAGTATACACACCATATAAGGGTGAATTGGTGCATAACAACAATGAAGTCTCAAAAGAAATGTAAAATGAGATGAAATCCATTATAAAGAAGGTATCCTTAAATTAAGGATAAATCAATCTCATAATTATGTGTGAAAAATATAAATACACCCAATATAAGTGGATATTAAGTGTAAAACAATCAAAGGTTATTCACACATATTCAAAGGATGACATATTCAATAACTACATGTTGAACCCAAAGAAATCGAAATTGGGTTAAGAAGTTCCCTTGACAGCCTAACGACGTCACATCAAAATGAGTTGATGAGAGATTAAAAAAACTATCTCATCACTTGGACATAAAATTTACATCAATAAGGATATATGAGAACATATCCCAACATAACAATATGTACATTAAAAGACCTAACAAAAGAAGTCTTTTAAAAAGAGGAGGGTGAAAGGGTCCCTTACCGACATGGGTATCTTTCGAAACATACGCCCCGTGAAAGAAGGACAATACATCATTGATGTAAATACTCATAAATGAAATAATATTACACAATTATTGAAATAATGGTCAGTACATACACCACTCAAAGTAAATTGTGTAAAATGTATCATAAATCTCACGGGAATAAAAGTGAGATGAAAAATCCCTTACGAAAACTCGGCAGCCTAACAGCGCCACTTAAAACTTCCAAAATGGATTGATGAGATAAAATAGAGTATCCCATAATATTAAAATAGAATTTACAGCAAGATAAATTTAAAAGAAAATCCCCCAACATAACAAAGAGGAGCTTAAAAGAAGTGACACAAAGGAGAGTACTTAAAAAGATAGAGAGAGGTTAGATCTCTTACGAAAATTCGGCAGCCTAACGGCACCACTCAAAACTTACAAAATGAATTGATGAGAGAGAATAGGGTCTCTCATCATATGAACATAAAAATTACAGTAATAGTAATATAAAATAACATCCCAATAACAAGAAAGATGAGCTTATAAGGAATGACATAAAAGAGTGTACTTAAAAAGAAAGAGAGGAGTAGGATCCCTTACCTCGGGTCCGACTTGACTCGATCATTCATTAACGTCCTGAATAATAAACTTGAGTTAATTTCCACTTTATTAAGAACCTTTTTATAGTTCATTATTCCTTTTAGATCACTTATTGTCATGTTATAAACATTATGTAATCATTTAAGTTAATAATATTAGTTTTGCTGATATTTGGTTATTAAGTCGAAAGTGGACTTCTTACAATTACATGTTGTTCGTGTGGCCAAATGTTTATTATATCCAGAATTGTATTCATGATGTAGATATAATATATGTCATATATATCCAGTAAATACATTCATTTATAACATTACATAATCATTTAGAGGTAAGAAATGAAATGCACCGTTCATGGAGACGGTAAGCCGTACGTACGCATGAACGCTACTTTCATTTCTATTTCGTATTTTATAGAATGGAATCATAATTATATAAAGGTATATTATAATTCCAGTATAATATGATATATAATATCATAGTTCCATCCTTTATACGTCCCACATATGGTATTTAACAAATCAAATCACTTTGAGGGGGCGGTAGTCCGCACTTCCTTAAATGAAGATATCGCGTTTACCCATAATGGAAACCATAAAGGTATGCCCAAAATGAAAAAACAAATAAGCTTAAGGAAAACATAAACATATTATATATCATATATAAAAATAGTGACATCATAATGGCCACCTTTTAAAGGTGTTAAATGAGTATTGAACAATCATCGTTTCGGGAGGCAGAATTTCGCCATCCACGGAAACCGTATGTTCTTTAACCATTTGATGTAGTTTTGTGAGAGTGTAGTTCGAATAAATCTTATAAAAACATCCTAGTATATTGAATATACTGGTGTTGTTACAAAATAAGTAAATAAAAAGAGTTCATGGGGTTGGAGAAGCAAAATAAAACAAATGAACATGAGAGAATGAATTACCTTTAAATGTGTAAGTCCTTTTGATTTGAGCCTAAAAGCTTCCTTTGAAAGGATTATTCCCAAAGGGAATCCTCTAGGATGAGGAGAGGGATGTGGAGAGAGTAAATGGGCAGGGTATGGCCGATCCAAAGGCTTGAGGAGTGTGTGAAATGAGGTAGAGGTGGGGGCCTTTTATAAGAGGAGAGGAGGGGCACTTTTGGAAAGTAAGAAATATTACTTTATTTGAAAATGTGTTTCCATTTTAAAAGGTCCCACATTGATATAATTAGTGGATAAGGTGATACGGTTTCTAAATCCACCCATCCAATAAGTTTTGGACATGTGTAGGTCATAGAGTTTACATTATCTTCTCATTTTATTTAAATCGTCAGATAATGATGTCATCGCTGCATCATTATGATGTCATAAATAATTTAATTTATTTAATGTATAAAAATTATAAAAAAATTACTATGATGTAGGAAATATTTGTAGAGTTCCAATGACTATTTATAATAAAAAATCTGACTTGTATAACCCCACTTAAAAATTGTTTTAGTAAAACATATCATGTTTGTGTCATTTTTACTTTTACATTAAATAAAAAGTTATTTATGTCATTTCCCAACCAAAGTGGCTCCATGGGGTCCCCAAGTTGACCCATGGCATGTCTTGGTCGGCCATTACACATCCAATGAGGTTAGGACATGTGTCAAGTTCATTTCATATTATTAAAATATTATTTTTACCTTAAACTACACTAATTACCTCTAATCGCGATTAAAAACTAAATAAGTTACTATTCACCAAAAAATTATTTTAATCTCATTGAACCACATTTTACTTCTTAATGACAACCATGTATGTCGGATTTTTGAAATTCAATACACAAAGGTGGAAAAATTTCATTAAAATGGAAAATCAGTTTTTATAAGTACCACTTAGTGATTTCACTATTCATCAAAAATTGAAGTTTTTCTGAAAAATTCCAAAAATTCACCCTAAGCTATATTTGATATTCCGAATTCAAAAATGAAGTCCATTTTACAAAATTCACAACATATAATTTTCATTAATTAATTTAATAATTAATTCCCGTTGTTAGAGCAAATAGCGTGTTTTTATGAAACAATAAGTATCAAAAGATTGACACTAGTTTAAGTCCGATTTCAAAGTGAAATTAATTCCAACGACCACTATTGGATTTAATGGTAAAAATATTTTCTAATTTCACTTTAAAACCAATTAAAAAGATAATCCAATCATATAAATAAATTAGATTAAAAAGAGGTTTTGAATTAAAAAACAACATTTTACACTATTCATTAAAAAATGAACTTTATCGATAAAATACCAAAAATTTACACAAAGTAAAATTTGATGTCCCGATTCTAAAGAAGAGTTTTATTTGGTCCAAAAGAATGTATAAGAGTGATCAAAACTATTTTTAATGACAGTTCGCCATCAAAAGGTGATAAGTGAACCTTTAGTGAAAATTAGGGTATAAAAGCCTAAAATTGAATTCTTTCCATATTTTAAGCCTTTGGATAAATGTAAAAACATTTAAAAAACATATATAATCATATTTTAGTTATTTATATCCATTCCCGCCAAAACAACGTCTACATGCTAACTACCATTTAAAATAATATTATTTTATTATTAGAGTGTAATGTAAGATTCCCAAGAAACTCGTTGTTGCGTATTGGGTACGCCATCGAGCATAGCATCCCCTTTAAAGTAATATTAATATTTGATTCACAAATATGGATAAATATAAAGATGTCATATTCTTTATTTACCTGGGGTGTTACACCCTATACCTAAAGATTGACCATTTAAATAAAGTTATGGTGAGAATAATGCCTATAAGATATACATGTATGATGAATTCAATGTTTATATTAACATGTTATCATTAATATCAAGTAGATTGTAAAATAAATATGAGAATACATATGGTTACACCTTGTTATAACATTTCTGTGAACTTTATTAGGTTAAAGTATGGTAATAAATAGATGATATATTAAAGTAACTATTTACATGTAAGTTTAATGAAGGAATATTGGATGGTTCCTATGTAAAGGGTTTTATAAGGGAGCAGTCCTTATCCGGTCGTAGATAAAATAAGAAACGAAAACCATTTTTTCTTTGAGATCCATCGATATAATTGAACTGAATGAAATAAATGAAAATTTGTAAATTGTATTCAATGATTTTATATATTCAACATTATTACAAATTATCTTGATATGTATTACTAAAATTTAATCAACATACTTGTTCCTACTAGGGTATCCATGGGGTAGAGTGAGTCTCCCAATTCTTGGGAAGTCTTTCCTTTAATACATGATCTACTAGAATCTATGATTAAAGTATTTAATAAAAATGATATTCAAAATAATGATTTTTTCAAAAAATATTTAATGAAAATCACATGAAAGACATTACACAGGTTTTGAATGTTCTTTTATAGATTCTATCAATACTCCTTGGGTTTCTAAATTTCTTAAAAATATTAAGTAATAAATGAAACATTTACCAAATGTTTCAGTCTATTAAAAACCTTTATAAAATGAGTTTCATTTCCTATATTGAATTTTTAATATTTAGATAATAGTTTTGGATGTTAAAATTCCTATATTCACCATTACATTATGATCTAACATAATTTATCTCTTAGATTGGAAGAAATAAGTGGAGTCACATGTTATAGAATAATGTATACACTGTTATGCACTAAACCAAGGCATAATGATCCTCAATACTTCTTGGTTCACACCAATAAAAATTATGACATGCTTTATTCCATAACATATTGGTTTGAATTTAATACCTATTTCTAATAATCTCCCACTTACACTAAAGACTCATAGACTTATCACACTTTCCCTTTATATCACACTGTATATGGAAACATTAAAAACCATATCCAAAACTCCTTTTGAATATATCTAAAATTTATTTTGATATAATTGTTCATTTTTTCACCACATGTTACATTATATATAAAAAATTGTAAAAATTCAAAAAAAATCTTTTAGATATCATTCAAAACACTTTTGGAGTAGCTTTAAATGTTATATACAAACACTTTATAAAAAATTGGATCTTTATTCATAAAACCATAAACTATTTCCTCTTATTACTTTATATAATTTAAGATAAATTTGAATTGAATAATATATAATTATATAGAAATTATTATCTCTAAAAAAGAATTAATCCTACTGAAGCTACAAAGGTGTCTAGAATGATCTTTATCAAGCACATGTATCCTGATACTTGTGTTTAGTAATTATTCCCACTAGTTTTATCATATAAAATATGAATTGTTATTTAATTCCTTTTTCTAAAATATTGAGTGAACACTATACTTGGATTATGTCAACAACATATAGAAAACTCATATGTTCTCAATTCATCGAGTATAGACTAATCAGATGGACGAACTTATCAAATGTTATTCACCTAGATAGATGATCATATCCATGCCCATACCCAAATAAATAATATCATCACATGAAACATATATAGGTAAGTCCATACACTTTATTAGAATATCACAATATAATTTCAAAATTCAATACTCATCATATGGGAGCACAAATCCCATGTTTTTAAACCTCAACTGGAGACATGATTAGTAACATACCCAACCACCCCATGATTAGCTCGGCCCAAATAATGGTAAAAGAAATGTATCAATGTATGAAGTTTTACATGAAAGGTATAATTTCAAGCATTGTTAAAAATGATTCAAAATGAAATATGAATCCCTATCATACCAAATACATAGTGTATTACTCTCTATATGGTATCTTGGTGGGTCATCCAGCAGATAAGACTTTTTTATGCCTCATGAGAAAATTGTGTATCTTTATACAAACCCAATACACACTATCCATCACATGTCATCACATCCCATAATACTACATGAAGAGTAGTTATTGGGGATAACTAATTAGTTTTTTATTTTTTAATAAATAAAATTTGTTAGGTTTGGAATGAATAACTACAAGACCTTAACTATATTCCAAAATCAAACAATAGTATTACACAAAACTTCATACCACCATAGTAAATAATAAAATTTATGGGGTTCCATAGTGGGTCGGTTTATCCAAAATCCAAATTGGGCCACCTAAAAAAAGATCTAGTGGTGAGAACGAGGAAGTCATCCATGGGATACCACCCTCGATCCTCAAATTCCTTGGGATGATGTGAACTCACTATCTAAGGAATCCATCAAGATTACCACTCACTATGGTCCCACCATTCATCATTGTAGACATGGATCACTATCGGTTGAAACCAAAATGACACTACATAAGACAACTATAATCCAAGAGAACTGATAGAGGAACCACCACCAAAAAATAATCACACCAAGAACAAATTACCTTTGATAAGTCAAAATCTAGTCCACTTAAAGCACATCATCATCCAATGGAGCATCACCAATAGAACCAGATACACCTCCCACCATATAGATTCATCCCCTCAAATATTTGTGACTATGAGACATCATGTTACCTTCACCGAATAAGACAACCATATATAACCTTAATAAAAACTAACGTAAAATAATAATATGAAGAAAGAAAAGAAGTATTAGATGAGAGAAATTGATCTAGGAGAACCAAAAACCACTATTTTAAGGTAAGGATACTGCTAAGGGGACCATAAAATAGTGGATAAATACAAACTCCGAGGAAGAACCCACCACCATCAAGGGAAACCACATCACTAAAAAATAAAAGCCTAATTAAAATAAATATTTTAACCTCAAAAGATCAGTCTCACCTCGAAGAATTACTGATGAAACTATCCAAACACTACATTCACAACCTATTCTCCCCATATAGGTTACTTTTAATGATTTTTAAACAATATAAAAAATGAATATAGGTCAATTCCACTCATGGAAGAAAGATCCAACTAACAAAACCAAGAAACATTACCAGATAGGGAAACTAAGATATTCAAAACTGTGAGTACCACGTTGGGATAAAATTTGGATAGACTGGTACCAAGTACAAACCAATATCAGGGTCCATAACTTGAGACCTAACCAACAGACTATTAGGGTCAATGGAGACTAGATAGTGGAACATAGATGAGGTACATAGGAAATGGATGATCATGATGAATCGAGACAAATACAAAAAAATAGGTGAAATAAATGAGAAAGAGTTTATAGGCTTATCATCGGTGCTACCTGAGAAATCAAAAAAAACCCTATGTTAGGTCTAGTGATAATAGAGATAATATAAGAGATAATAGATAAATCCTGCATCGATTAGTAATAACAAAAATTCTTACATTGAGAGTTAAATTATCATTTCACATCATGTAACATATGTATAAATCCTAAAAGAATAATAAATTGGTGACTACATTTTTATATAACATGATACATTTTATTTTCTTAAACTCCTTTATAAATATTAAGAAAAGCACTCACAAACTCCAATATGATCATATAACATATGATAAACCGTTGGAGAGTACTTATGTCAGTTTTATTTTCAGGGTTTTATTAAAATCATTACATAACTATGTAATTCCTTCCTAACCCTATATAAACTTTAAAGAAATATTTCTGCTAGTCTCTATCAAATTGTAAAATCTATAGAGAAATATTTTTTGAATAATGGTTAGATTATGATTCTTAATCCTCATGTTCAATAATTTAAACATAATATTCAAATTATTTACATAATATTATTTAATATTATGATTTTAACAACTTATATTCTCTTCAATTCTTATAACTATATATAATTTCATCATTATCATAACTAAAACATTTAAAATTTTCTATAACATCATTTGTTAAAAAACTTAAATGAAACTATTTATATTAATATAATTCTTTACCAAAATTCATTAAATTCTTTTAGAATATATAGTGACTTTAAATTTGATTTAAGTTAGTATAATAATTTATTTATTACATTTTTAATTTATCTTATCTAAAACATACTCCTAATAGACTCTCAGATATTAAATTTTCTCCAAAATATATTTCTATGTCATAGAATATTTTGTGTTAAAAAACAAAACTTATTTTAATTAGTGAGAGTATTTTATAAATAAACTATTGACAACCATATCATATATTGTATTCTATGTGTTTTTAGTATTATTATAAAAAAGAAAATTTAACTCTTTAAAACATGATATTGTTGGGTGGTGGGAAATCTGTCCCATATAATTTAATAAATATATTGGATAAAACACTTTTTTCAAAGATAAAAATACTTTTATCCTTACCTTATTTTCAAACCATGTTATAGAAATAAAGAAATAATAATCCATGTGTATCACAACCATGATATCGTATTACTCATAAAAACTATCTATTTATAAATTACTCTATTATTGAATAAGATGAAAATGCACATTTGTATTTCAAATTCATCAAAAATTTGAATAAATTCATTTTATCTTACTCCTTATTTCATCTTCCCTTTAATTCATCGTTAGAATGAAAACATAAATATCTATAAATAAATTATTCTTTTTTTTTGAACTCCAATACATATTTAAGAAAATTATATATATGTTTGGAATCATATAACCTTTAAAATAAAATGATTTAATACTATAACATTAATACCTGATGTAGCCTCTCAATAATTCTTCTTGAAACCCTTTAAGTATTCTATTAATTTCATCCTTAAGTGACCAAGTCATATATAGTGGAAACATTTCACTTCCCTTGATACTTATTTCTTTGGTTTAAAATAATTTTGTATGGATTCTATAAAACATAACTTATTCTCCTTCTGAAAAACATTAACCTAACCTTTTTCAACCATCATCATGACACTTGACCTTGTCCCTCCCATGTCCTACTTAGAAATAAAACACATATTGAGGAGATTATGTAAACTTTGGTTGAACATGTTCATATAATAATTCATAATAAAATTTTAGAACCTTTTTGAAAAGGACTGTGGAATGAAGTTTGTGTCCATATAAATCCTAATAAGTGACCTTAATCTCTCCAAATCATTTATATACCCAATAAAGTTAAGTAAATGAGTTGATATTTAAGTACCCTTAACTATCTTATAGAAAAAATAATTTAAATATTTATATCTCTAATTTTAAGATTTTTTATCATAAATCCTTTTCAAGTTGTTTATTATCCCACAAGAATCCATATTCTCATGCTTTTTTAATCATGATATTCATAGAAAAAAACATAAATGTAGATACATAAAGAGAATATATTTTTTATTTTCTATAAGAATATTTGTATTCAATACTATATTTATCAGTAAGAGTTTCCTCATGATTTTTTTGTATAATACATAGAATATTACTTATTGTTTAAGAATAATTATTAAATTCATATACCTATATAGAAAGTGATTTTGTTAAGATTATCCTTATCAAGAATCAGTCTTAAATTCAAGTTTGGTTATATTGATTCCATTTTATCTATAAATGAAAATTTTATTGTATGATTAAATTTTTTTATAATCATTTAATAAGTTAAATATTCTTCTATCAACACGATAACCCCATTAAAAATACATTATATCCAATAGTGGGAAAATATCAATATTTTAATAAGTTTTATATTTCTTTTTAATTTTCCCATAACTTATCTATTTTGATAGACCATCATGTAAATCATATCATATATGACTCTCAGATAGTTAAGAATAAAACTCCTTTATAATGAATCTAATTTTGATGTTTGGACCTGTTGGATATTTCTATTAATATATCTATGTTTTTCTCCATAGTTGGCATGATGTTATTGGTGTTGTAGAAGATTTCAATTGATAAATTAAAATATATCAAGCCACTTGCACACCCCTATTTGGATAAATGGATTTCCCATTTATTAGGGTCTTCAATGAGAAAATTGAGAGAGTGGTTGAATCCAAAACGTAGGGTCTACCCTAAGTATGACATAAGTTTCAAACGCATTGAGTTTTGGGACGGTACACTGTCATGGATGGATTAAAATGAATAAAAAAATTAATTAATTTTGTTTGTTTTAAATACCTAACCTAGAAGAAACCACTTTATAAACCACTTTATATCTATATCTAGGGTTATCCACATAAACCCTAGAGACTGATAGGTAGTGGAGGTTTCACCATGGGGATAAACCTTTAATGATCTAATGAAGAGTAATTAAGGATCGATGGTGTGAAATCATGGGGAATTGTGGAATGAATGATGAACACAGTGGATTCTTCCACAAAATTTCTAGAAAATTTATTCTCCACCAATGATTGATTAATTCCTGGGGTATGGATTTGTTATTTATGATTTTCTCACCCATTAATTATGATTCGAACAATGATTTTGTAATATATATTTCCATGTCAATTCCCATTATTCACACAACCTTGTAATTTATTAATTAAATTGAAATTATTCCAATTTAATATTTTTTTCTATGATCATGACCGATGGTCAGGTTTGCAATGGCCATTGATGATATCATCATGATTAATTATGCCTTTATCCCTAGTTTTTTTTTGTTTTTTTGTCGGCATGTGGTAGGTTGGTGATTCAATTAATGATTCAGTTCAAGATGTGATCAAACCTAGATTCATGTTGTTTATTGTGATCGATGATGGTGGTAGTAGATTACATAATAAGGGAATATTTTTTATGATTAGTGGTTGATTTCAAAATGAATGATGGATATAATATAACAACCCTTCTTTCATTACACACTTAAACTTGAGTTATTACATAAACTCTTAATGTGATACAACATGGAAGATCTAGAGGTATAGTGTCTTTAGGGATTAATAACATTACATAACAACTTAAAACATATAATGCAACATCTTATTGAAAACTTTCTTTACCTGACCACTACATTCCCTCGTACTTAGCATTGCATGGGATAACCCGAGGACATTCATAAGAAAATGGTGAGGTATAAAGCCCCGTAAGGGAATAAACATGGAATAACATGAGGAATAAAATACATGTTATACAATTGAAATATCAATGGAGCATAAGAGAAACATGAACATAAAGGCATGATAAAGCATGAAAATCATAACATGGAAATGTGGCAACAACACTTAACATGGAATTAGCATGAGCCAAGGCTCATTGCACATGGAACATGAGTAAAACCTCATTACACATGAAGCATGAGTAAAACCTCATTGCAATTGAATTATCATGAGTCAAAAACCATTGCACATGAAGTATCATGATACTATACTTTACCCAATGCATTGGAGATCTATTAGGATGCACCCTTCTTAAACATTTCATTTCATGCATAAGTGTGCCACATGGATCATAAAACATGGATTAATTAAACATCATCATTTATTCCATGTTAAATTAGTGTGGAATTCATACATGAAACTATTTAAACAATAAGTAAATGTTCATAAAGGTGAATAACCTTGATAGAGAAGTGGGCATGGTATTCACTACACAATGACTTTGGCTTGGAAAATCGCAGTGTAATTTTGGCAGCGTAATGGCGTGACATAAGAACTCATAAAAGTGGTTTATGAGAGAGAAAGTGGTGTATCATCATATGTACATGAAATGAAAAGTAATGGGGTCATATATATACATGTACCAACAATTTTAATGGAATTTAGATTCATGATACAAAATAATTATTTGAATGTAAATGAGAAGAGAGAAATTCCTTACAAAATTTCGACATGGTAATGGGTATACATGGAAGGAATTAATGAGAGAGAAAGGGGATATATAATTATTAAAACATGAAGAGGGAAGTATGGGGTTGGTTATAAATCATACCCCAATATTTATAATTTAAAATAAAAGGGCATAACAATATAAGGAAACTTGGACATAGATAAGGAAAGTGAGAATCCTTTACTTGGCAGTGTGATCCCAAAAGCTTGGGAGAGGATTGAGAGAGGATTCTTCGGATATTGGGGTTCCTTGGGAGTATTATAGAGTAGGGAATATGATGTATGAACTCCAAATGATTTGAGTGAATAGTAAGTGGGAGCTTTGGTGGGTTTATATAGGAAAGGAGATAGAATTTTTTATTATTTAGGTTTGGGACACCACACATTAAACTAATCAAAACCACAAACCATCCCATGGTTTTTGAAAAAGGGGAGTGAAAAAATATTTTATAAGTACAATGTCCAAAATTCTTAAAATAATAGGATTTCTTATGTGGAGGTGAGTCACACTCTCAAGGGAAACAATTTAAAAAGCTAAAATGTTTTATAAGTCTTGAAGGGTCCCCTAAATCTTTGAAAAATAACTCATAAAAACATAAAATCACATTATTTTAATGGTAAAACCTATATTGGCCAAAGATAATGTTTATAGTATTTTATTACATCACTATTGGGTCATTATGATGCTATAAAACACATTATATATTTAAACGATATTTAATTTTTACCCAAAAATTGGACTATCTCAGAAAATATTGAAAAATTCACCGTTGGATAATTTCGATGTCCTGATTCCAAAAATAATATTAATTTTATATAAATAATTTACTAAATATTTTAATTTTTTAATTTTAAAATAAAAACCGACATTTATCAAAAATTCATCTATTTTGAAAAAACCACTTTCAAACCTTAATAAAAATTACAATTGCCTTCATAAAAGTATACGATAATTTATATTTAATAAAATTTAATTTATTAATAATAATAAAATTTTATTAAAATATTTTTTAATTCAAAAATCCATTAATTCACAAAAATATATTTTGAGTTGAATATTAAATAAAAAAACTATTTGTGCTTTAAAAATTATTTACAAAGTAAAAATAATAAAATGAATGTATATTATTTATTATATAAAAAAATAATATACATTATAATAATGCTAGGGTATTGTTACATAACCCCTTAAAACACCCGCATAAGAACATAAGGTAAGGTGTGTGATGGTGACAGGCTCTTGGGGTGGCTCGGATAACATCGCTCGAGTGGTAATCTCTATCAACTTCCAGTTCTCTCGTAGGTAGTTCCACTCAAGCTTAATGTATTCAATCTCGGCTTTGGATTTTTTAAGATATAATACCAATGATGTCACCTCCTTTATGAGCTCCGACAAATGGGCTTCATACGTGGAAAGTCTAATGGATGAGGCCATCACTTTCTTAGATTTGTTATAACCCTATATTTATACTAATCATGTTATCACTATTCAACGAATATATTATCCACAGTTACAATTCTTAATGGTATTTTAAAATCCAAAACATAAAACCAAATACGTGCATATTTTTTACATAACCATACGAAGACATTTAAATAGACCAAGTAGAATTTTCATTATTGAATTTTTGGGTCGTTACAAGGCATAACCCCCAAGTGATGGTGGATTCATGATATATTATGCATTGGTAGATGTAAATTACATTTTATAACCAACTAATACTAAATATATACAATCAAAGATAGTTTCTTCATGTTCAGAACCTTGGATGCGATATTGAGTGAGTTTCATGATGAAAATAGTGGATGCATAAAGATTCAGGAGACCCGATTTTACTGTCTATGAAATTCCTATCTAAAAAACGTGTGTTCCATAATAACACATATTGTGTATTCCACTTTATATGGTGGATAGGGTTTCAAGCCAAGTAAAATATCACACAGCCATGTGGCCGGACCACATGTTATGTATCCCTACCTTCCTAGTCAAGTTGTGTACATGGAGTACATGCCTGGGATCCAAGATGGTCCCACACACCATGTGGATCCTATCACACACCATGTTTTTGAACCTCAACATTCCGAGTGGAGTAATAATACATGGACATGCTTGGACTTGGGAGTACACCCCATGTACACCAAGGGACACAACATTTTCTTCTTTTGGAAGGTTTTACCTCTCATATATCCTTCTTTAAGACTCAAATTTGGCCCTATGAGTAGTCTATTATAATCAAAATTTCACATAGGATGTGATGGTGGACTTTGTTTCAACACCAAAGATATTATGTGAGGTGATTTCATCAAAACTCTTCTTCTAGTGATATTTGGATGACAAAAATGTTTGTGCATGATCATTGGAGAATATTGGGGCCATTAAACCTCTAATGATTAGTTTTCCAGGTCATGGGTTCCCCATATCATATATACAAGTAGATTCGATACTCCTCCACATTACTAGGGCATGTTTCCTCTATCATCAAAATTATTACTCCCTTGAAATCGATCAACAGTGGAGACTAGATCCCCCATGGGAGTCAATACTCCATTGACTGGGGAACATTCTAGAAAGGTGTGGGTCTACTATTATATTTCATTGTGGTTATGTTGGGATATTGGCATCGAGACTGTAATGTCACTTTTAGCTGTGAACATACTCATCTCTCATAGAAAGATTTGAATATTTAGATTCCATTCTATTCAATGGGGTATTCTTATTTATGAGTATATATATATTTTTGGTTTTCTTTTTTACTCTTGTCTTCTAGGTTGGGCTGACTATCATCTTACTATATTTCCTTTTATTTTTTTCATGGAATCCTACTAGCTATGTAAATACTCAATCTTTAGTTGTATTTATCTTCATGTGTTGTATATTATACAGGCAACATATAGCTTGGCAAAGACTATGGTAAACCCAAAGTGGATGAAATTTAGTTTTATAAGAAGAAAGTGACTATGTATAGTGGTTAGTTTCTAAGATCATAAGTAGGGATCTCCACTTCATTATTAGTAGATTATTCATGTTGGGTTAATTTCCTTTTTTCCAGGTTTCTTCCATATTTCATACATGTATTCTTTGTTGAACTTTTATGTTTACCTAAAGGTTGTTGCATGAATTTTTTTACACTTTAATGGTTTTACATTTTATTATTATCCCAAAATTATTATATAATGATGTGTGAATCTGTATATATATTATAGGCTAAGTCATACCATCATGTGACAAATGCCTAATCATTGATAGTCTCTAGTACCTGGCCTATTGGAGGCAATATTGGCATGTCACTCTCAACTTAATATTAGTCCATGCAGGGCTTTGTTGGGTCGATTCATGATAGATTGGTGTAAAATTAGGTCATCCATTCCTAGATATATATTTTAGAGATAGATGTGTTGTGAGGATTGTTTAGGGAACTTGGGGAAATAGTGTTGAGGTATATCATGTTCATCTCATAGACCAGGGAACCCATTAATGGTACGGTGATAAATGTATCTATACACCAGGACTCTAACCACCTTCTTGTTGAATTGGAATACTGAGGCACTGGTTACCGGGAACCAATGCTATATGCATCATATAGGAATGGGTCTTTGTAATTATTTTCCCTCTTGATTAAGCTCCCTGAATATGATCATATAGTTGTGGTACATCTTGTAAACATTTAGGATACCTCTATAATGAAAAATGGCTAGGATTTTGAGATAGGGTCTTGTAATTGACAAGTCACATAATTAGGACTTAGTGTATGGAACTATTATTTAGTTTTAACATCCAAGAGAATAGAGAGTAGTGATTCTACCAGATGAGTAGTGTGTGTCAGACAAATGATCATCTGTATGTCCAGTAATTTATAACCCCAACGGGTTAAGATGATGATTCATGAAGGCTTAACACATTTCATTACTTTTAGTAGAATATACCTCTTATGTTTCATAGAGAGAAAAACCCTCATGAATTTGGGTATTGGATTGATTCAGTGATCTATGTTTTTCTGATTGAGTGAGCTTTGGCCGATCAAATGGTTGCACTCACAACCAACCTTCTTCATGGAGCAATAGTGCACTGGTAGGATCTGGTTACTAAAAACCATGATGATATTATTCTCTCATGTATATGCATTCAATACTTGTTTTGTGACAATTATTATTCATTAATATTGGGCTCTAATCAGATCCATGAGTATCTTTAGATTCAACAAAGTGATATTTCATTTTTGAAGTACGCATCGATGTTTACTGACCTCATGCACTTCTCTATTAATATATTGTGATATGGATACTTCTGGAGATGAGAGTTCAAGAATATCCTACATAAGAAAATATTATATATCACGGTATATTTATACATTATCAATTATATTTGAGTTTTGGTGTGGGCCTTGGTAACTAAGATCTTCCTAGGAGTAGGACGTTAGGAAAATGGAGCAGTTAATGGTCATCATTGGGCTAGTTCATCTATAGTAGCTGGAAAGAATCAATCATCGATATATTAGTGAAGGAGACATAATCATAAATATAATTAAATGTAGGGATATATATTACAAGGATCCTATATAATATCCATTAATCCTAGAGATGGTTGTTGTTATTATTGTGATGGATGAGGTCACATGGATCGTGACTTCCCAACCCAACACGATACAGATAGTGGGAAGATAGTAGATGTACCTCCATGGTATAGGAAACATCACTACCAATTATCTCCCAAATGTTTAAAGGGTTTCCCTTTGGGAGGTGGAGCTGATAGAGGGGATAGTAGAGCCCTATGAGGAGGATATGCATGTGGCGGATAATGTTATGACCTACCACAACCACCACCAAGAAGTAACACCTATCAAGATCATAGAGTTGGTGTTTGGGGTGGTAGAATATTATAGGATATATAGGTATATTACTAGTCCAGGAATGAGATTATTTGAGGTATTATCTATGTATTCTCTACTTTAGATCCATTACTTTCAAACACAAGTGTGATTCATTATTTCATTTCCATATCCCATGTGTGAGTGATAGAGATTCCTCTAGAGAATTTAGCCTATCATCTAATTCTAGAGGATCATCCAAGGATTTATTCTACTATTTAATAAATAAATTAGTGGTGAGAGTTGTAACTCATTGGAGAGAGTTTCTGTAACAGCCCGAGATTTTATGAAAAATATTCTTTTTAATTTTATTAATGTCTTGTGTTGTACGCTACACCAAAAGGAGCTTGCACAACACGCATCTTTGACTTGCCTTGTATTACACGCAATCACAACCTTCCTCGATAGCATGTGTAGTACGCAATACTGAGTTTCACGAAACAACGATATGCTATTAAAATATTATTAAAACTAGCCGTTATGAATAGTAATAACCACTTTTTAAATTTTATAAATTTTAGCTCTCAAAATGGACTTCATTTTTGGATTCAGAGTATCGAATTTAGCCTAAGGTGAAATTTTGGTACTTTTCGGATAACTTTCATATTCTGATGAATAGTGAAAATTACTAAATTATAATTAAAAACAAATTTTTTAATCGAAATAATTAATAGTGATAAATTATTAATTTGAGTGGTTTTAAAGTATATTTAGAATATATTTTTACAATTTAATACAATTTTGTTCATTGAATGTAATTTCACATTTAAACCAGACATAATCAAGTGTCAATCTTTTGATAGATATTGTTTCTTAAAAACACACTATTTGTTTTAACAGCGGGATTTAATTATAAAATTAATTAATGAAACTTCTATGTTATGAATTTGGTAAAATAGACTTCATTTTTGAATTCGGAATATGAAATATAGCTTAGGATGAAATTTTGGCATTGTTCCGAAAAACATCAATTTTTGATGAATAGTGAAACTACTAAGTGGTAGTTAAAAAACTGAATTTTTTATAAAACTTAATTTTACCGCTTCTGTGAATGGAATTTCAAAAATCCGAGAGACACAGTTGATGTCAGTAAGTAAAATGTGGTTCAATGAGATGAAAATAATTTTTGGTGAATAGTAACTTTTTACTTTTATTTATCACGGTTAAAAGTAAATAGGGTAATTAAGGGTAAGAATGATATTAATATTACCCTAAAACATGTCCTAATTCTATTGGACAAGTGTATCTCGACCAAAAACAACCTTAAGTGAAAAATATTATCATTTAGGCCCACTTGGATTAGATTAGGACATTTATTATTATTTAATTCAAAGAAGAGTTAAAAGAGTTAAAATCAAAGTATATTTACTAAAACATTTTTAATATAGGGTTGTACATAAGATAAATTCGATTGTAAAAATTCATTAGAAAGCTAAACAGATTTCCTACATGATGGTATTTTATTTTTAATTTTTAGACATCAAATAATTTTATTTATTTATGACACAAAGATGATGCAGTAATTATCTTATTAATGAAATATTGACATAATTGATATTATAAATACCACAATAAATGTAATTTAAGACTTTTTATTAATTCCACTAATTTTCTAGGTTACTATGATATATTAGTGTTGATGTAATCAACTTGGTTTGATCATATAATTCTGTTATGACTTTCACAAAAATCATATATCAAATAGTGTCAAAATTGACACAAAATAGTTTTTAAATCAAATATTATATTATTAATTGTTATTTTATTCCTAAAAATCTAAGGTTCGGCTAAATGACTTATATAAGGATATATGTATTAATAATATACAATTTGGGGTTCGTTTGGAATGTTATAGTAAGTGTATTAACCATATAGTGAAAGAAAACAAAAAGACATGGTAAAAGTTAAATTATTTAACTTAGAGTTAAATCTAATTTATAAGGTTAAAATAATACCCTAAACTTGTCTAAATCCTATTGGATGATAGGATTTCAACTCATCCCCACTTTACCTTCGAAATAAGACCCTTTGGAACCATTATAAACCGATTTTGACTTTAATATAAAATAATATTTTGAGATATTCCTAAGGTGCCCCTCTCCTCCCTTATAAAAGGGCACCTCCTCTCCCTCCTCCTCACACCAATTTGATCACTCAAGCTCGGCCAAACCCTGCCCTTTTCTCCTCTCCACTTCCCTAGAATAATCCTAGAGGTCCTTGTCTTCTTCAAAGACCAATATTACTTCCCTAAGTGGAGGATTCAAAGAGGCGTTCCAAAGATGAGGTAATATCCATTACCGATCTTTTCAATTTCTTTCTTCTTCAACTTCTTCTTCTTTAGTTGTTTCATTATAAAGTAATAAAATCAGTATTACTTACATACTGATATGTTATTATAAATATGAAACAACCCTAATTCACCTTCTATCCATCCTACGGAAAAAATGAAATCACCGCGCGTGCGTACGTACGGAATACCGTCTCCACGCCGTGGTGTAATCTATTTTCCACCATCACCTTACAAGGATGGGTATAATGGTGTAATGAGTAACTATATATGATTATTTTAAAGTGATATTGATACTGAAATAGTATAAATACACTTAAATACAATTCCACGATCATAGGAACGATATCATCACTCGTGCGTACGTACGGAATACCGTCTCCACGATGTGATGCGACTCGTTCTACGTGATCATCATTACATAGTAATTATATAAATGAATTGAATGAATAAATATGATATATGTTACACTAATACCATTCTGGATATAAGGTATCTATAACCTTAAAATAAGAATAAGAATTTATTCGGCAAAACACGCATAAGAAAAAAAGGCAATAAGGACCCGAGTAACAAGTAACAATGAGATATTACTAACAAGAAGCTAAGAATATAACCATATTTGATATCATATCAATATGTATGATTCTGGAATAAGTCAATAACATTATTTAAACCATTATACAGGAGCTTCGGACACGTACAAATCAAATCGGACCTAAGGTAAGGGATAATTTTGCAAATCTCATTTTTATCCGAGATTGTTTATTCGCAAGTATTTAATGGGGTGTATTTTATCATCCACATCCATGTTTCATCAATATGTAATATTATTTCCATCCACCTACAATTTTTTAAATCCATTTTTACCCTTCGGTGAGTTTTTAGTAATATGTATGAAAGGAATCTTTTGTCGTTTTTCATACGAGGTACTTTTTGACTTTTCCGACAAAAGTACGAAGAATGTTTTTTTAACTTATACGGCATGAATGGATTTTTAAAACATTATTTCCAAGAATATTCCTTTACAAGTTTTCAAGTTTATTTTTGATCAACTTCTTTTAGTTTATAATTGTATAACATGTTAAGAAAAGAAAAGTGTTTTTGAAGAAGAAATGATATTTTCCTCAAGAATGGAGTTCAAGTGTTTTATCAAAATTATTTTCCATCTAAGATAATAAAGGGTTATGTTTTTATCCCTATTATTACATTGATTTGATTATGTTGTGAGGGAATTATTTTTATGAAGTCATTTACCTTATATGATTTGTTTTATGATGTCATGATGTTTCAAGAATCCCGTTTTTGTTACATGTGTTATGCGATGATGTATGATTTATGATTATGTGGAACACATAAGAAAGGATTCATTATAATATGTGTGGGACCTATATATCCCTCCAATGCATTGGGAAAAGATTTTATATCTCATGAGATAGACATGGCTGGAATGGTAGGTTATACCGGTTCAGTGAAACAGGACTGAAACGAGGGTGACTCGGTTCAGAAAGGGACTTTGTCCACTAAGATAGTCTTGGCAATGAGTCTTGACTAACAAGAAATGATTCTCTATGATTATGTGTGTATGCCATAAAGTTTCATGTTTTAAGTTATGATTATTGGGATTTAATTTCACTACTATGATTTATCCCATGTTATGAAATTATGCTCTCTTTTGCAGGTTAAGATTTCCAAAAGTTATGTTCTTATGAATATGATGTGATTGATTTCTCTTTTGTTTACCCTTACTGAGTATTTGAGCTCACCCTTTTATGTTTTCTTTTCCCCAGGATATAAAGAAAGGTTTTAGGTAAAAAAAAAGGGAAGATCTTTATGGGAGATATTGAAGAACTTTCACCACGATTAGAAGATTACGTTCCGAGTTTCCAAAGACACTAAACTATTACGATCCTTGTGTGTGTGTTTTTGTTATGTACTAAGTATTCCGCAAAAGTAATGTAATGTCCATGTACGTCAAGCTTCGGGTCTCTACAGTTGGTATCAGAGGAAAGGTTTAGTCAACCTTTGGAAACTAGGATGCGAGAACTTTAGAGAGATCCCTAGAGATATTTCTAAGGTATGTCTAGGGATGTCCCTAAGGTTAAGTATACGTATAGGTTATAGTACTAGATTTACGCTAACGATCATAGAATTAAACCTAATATGTTAGATATTGAAGGTACTCCCCTTTATTATGTTGTTTTCCCTAGCATGATTTTTGCCCCTCACACTATTCTTTTTGGGTTTTAGACGATGGCTGGAACCCGAAGGAACCGTGTTGATTAATGCAATGGACAATGCAATGATTTCCCTCTTGAACAAACAAATGTTATGGGAGATGGAGTGCAAAATCTTATTGCTATACTTACACAAGCTATGAATCATTCTGGACTTCCAAATGAGCAGAGAAGGGAACAATATTCTATTGAGTCCTTCATGAGGCAACGCCCACCTTCTTTCAGTGGGTCTTCTAATCCACTTGTTGATGAACAATGGATCAGTACCACTGAAAAGATATTTTCAGTTCTTCAATGTTCTGAGCATGATAAAGTCATCTTAGCAGTATATCGTTTGGAAGGTGAAGCTGATCAATGGTGGAATCTTATCAAGAATACGAGTCAAAGAGATGAAATTGAGTCCATGGAATGGGACAAGTTCAAGAACTTGTTTTTCAGTAAGTACTTCCCTCGTATTCTTCGAACAAAGATGGAAAAGGAGTTTCTTGAGCTGAAGCAGAAGGATGATGAATCTGTTGGTATATACGAAGCAAATTTTACAAGACTTGCAAGGTATGCATCTGGCATTATCATCCAACCTGAAAGTAAAGTTGATCAATTTTTCAGTGGCTTAAAACCAAGTCTTCGAAGGGCATTAGCTATAAGAGACATTAGTAGCTATGAAGAAATTGTGCGTTGTGCTATCAAGGTAGAAATGGAAGTTGGTGTTACATATCCATCTCATGGTTTTGACAAGAAACGAAAGATGGAGTTCAAGGAGAAATCTCAGAATAATGGTGAAAAGAAGATGAATGTTTCCTTATGCACAAAGTGTGGAAAGAAGCATGGTGGAGATTGTCTTAAAGGGACTAGAAAATGTTTTAAGTGTGGAAAAGAAGGTCATCGAGCAGCTGAGTGTCAAAGTAATGGAAAAAGGGATTCTAATGATGTGAATAAAGCAAACACTGCAGAGAACGCACCACCAACACTTCAATGCTTCAAGTGCAAGGAAATGGGGCATTATGCTAATAAATTCCCTAATCCAAGGGTTAGTGATGATCGACATGAGCAACCGCTTAAGTCAAAGGACAAAGGGAAGTCACATGCGATCACCATTGGCGATGTTGAATATGATAACGATGTGGTGGAATGATTAAGTGTTTATGTTATGGGATTCCAAAATAATGTTGTATCATAAAGTATTGGAATATTTATGTATTGGTCTAATGTGGTATTTAAAGTGATTGATATATTTTTGGAAATAAGATGATATGAGCATAATGAAGGGAAAATGAGAAAATGAAATGTTTAACAGTATTCATGAGCTCATGATTGATATAAGGACTAAGTGATATCATTGTTTGAGTATATAGAATTTTGAGGATTTTGGTATGTGGAAAGTGTTAAATTTTAACTGCATTCATGTTTTTACTAAGGTATTCAAGAGAATACATGATTAAGGACTTTGAATGTTTGGAATGTGACCAACAAAACATATATTATGATATATGGGGATCGACGATGGTGTTAAATCTCTGGTAATCGTTTTCACTATGTTAGGAGAGTGGACTGCAGTATTTTGGATAAGCCTAAAGATTGGAATGGATTATGTTGGACATAAGTTAGTATTGTTTAAGGATCGAAGTTTTCTCGATATTATTGATGGGATGTTATAGTAATATAGTTTTAGAAAAAGGACAACCTGCAGGACGGGCGACAACCCATCGCGTCGGACAAGGATGTGGGAATCGAACCCACAACCGAAGTGCGACTGGCCTTTATCGCCTACCACTGGCCTACAGGAAGTCCCTGTTTATTAGAAACTAGTTTTATTATATTAAGCAGTATGATATATGAAGTATAAAGTCCATTTTAGGAACCATATATGATTAATCTCACTATATATCGACTTATGTATATAATTTTTTCTAACCTTTTGTTTGAGACAGATGGAATGACCCGTCATTCTATCACATGATCTGCTAACACTTTACGAATAACAAATTCAACTTCATTTATTTTAGAGATGAAGTGGAAATTGTTAAATGCACGAACAACAGTGAGATTGTACCAAAATAAAGTAAGTATTTATTCTAATTCAAATTCTTTAACTTTAGGGAAACGATCTTGAAAACCAAAAATGTTGTCCTAGTGATCTTATATCTGATGAATCAGATGGTACCTTAGATCGTCACAAATTTATGGCTTTGTGATTGCTGGCTTTTCCATAGCCATGTTCTCTACCACTATCCATCAGAACATGATGGTTAGATTTCTCTTCCATATCCATATTTTCACCTATGTGGAAACCCAGTGATTAGTTTATTTGGGTAACCGTTACGTTTAATACTTTTGTTTTTAAAGATTGGTTTTGATATTCCTTTTTACGATGTGGGTTTCTATTAAAGAAACTTTCGAATAGTAAACCATTTATAACCCCGACGAATTTCGAGGGCGGAATTCATTTTAAGGGGGGTAGAATGTAACAGCCCGAGATTTTATAAAAAATATTCTTTTTAATTTTATTAATGTCTTGTGTTGTACGCTACACCAAAAGGAGCTTGCATAACACGCATCTTTGACTTGCCTTGCATTACACGCAATCACAACATTCCTCGATAGCATGTGTAGTACGCAATACTGAGTTTCACGAAACAACGATATGCTATTAAAATATTATTAAAACTAGCCGTTATGAATAGTAATAACCACTTTTTAAATTTTAGAAATTTTAGCTCTCAAAATGGACTTCATTTTTGGATTCAGAGTATCGAATTTAGCCTAAGGTGAAATTTTGGTACTTTTCGGATAACTTTCATATTCTGATGAATAGTGAAAATTACTAAATTATAATTTAAAAAAACTTTTTTAATCGAAATAATTAATAGTGATAAATTATTAATTTGAGTGGTTTTAAAGTATATTTAGAATATATTTTTACAATTTAATACAATGTTGGTCATTGAATGTAATTTCACATTTAAACCAGACATAATTAAGTGTCAATCTTTTGATAGATATTGTTTCTTAAAAACACGCTATTTGTTTTAACAGCGGGATTTAATTATAAAATTAATTAATGCAACTTCTATGTTATGAATTTGGTAAAATAGACTTCATTTTTGAATTAGTAATATGAAATATAGCTTATGATGAAATTTTGGCATTGTTCTGAAAAACATCAATTTTTGATGAATAGTGAAACTACTAAGTGGTAGTTAAAAAACTGAATTTTTCATAAAACTTAATTTTACCGCTTCTGTGAATGGAATTTCAAAAATCCGAGAGACACAGTTGATGTCAGTAAGTAAAATGTGGTTCAATGAGATGAAAATAATTTTTGGTGAATAGTAACTTTTTACTTTTATTTACCACAGTTAAAAGTAAATAGGGTAATTAAGGGTAAGAATGATATTAATATTACCCTAACACATGTCCTAATTCTATTGGACAAGTGTATCTCGACCAAAAACAACCTTAAGTGAAAAATATTATCATTTAGGCCCACTTGGATTAGATTAGGACATTTATTATTATTTAATTCAAAGAAGAGTTAAAAGAGTTAAAATCAAAGTATATTTACTAAAACATTTTTAATATAGGGTTTTACATAAGATAAATTCGATTGTAAAAATTCATTAGAAAGCTAAACAGATTTCCTACATGATGGTATTTTATTTTTAATTTTTAGACATCAAATAATTTTATTTATTTATGACACAAAGATGATGCAGTAATTATCTTATTAATGAAATATTGACATAATTGATATTATAAATACCACAATAAATGTAATTTAAGACTTTTTATGAATTCCACTAATTTTCTAGGTTACTATGATATATTAGTGTTGATGTAATCAACTTGGTTTGATCATATAATTCTGTTATGACTTTCACAAAAATCATATATCAAATAGTGTCAAAATTGACACAAAATAGTTTTTAAATCAAATATTATATTATTAATTGTTATTTTATTCCTAAAAATCTAAGGTTCGGCTAAATGACTTATATAAGGATATATGTATTAATAATATACAATTTGGGGTTCGTTTGGAATGTTATAGTAAGTGTATTAACCATATAGTGAAAGAAAACAAAAAGACACGGTAAAAGTTAAATTATTTAACTTAGAGTTAAATCTAATTTATAAGGTTAAAATAATACCATAAACTTGTCTAAATCCTATTGGATGATAGGATTTCAACGCATCCCCACTTTAGCTTCGAAATAAGACCCTTTGGAACCATTATAAACCGATTTTGACTTTAATATAAAATAATATTTTGAGATATTCCTAAGGTGCCCCTCTCCTCCCTTATAAAAGGGCACCTCCTCCCCCTCCTCCTCACACCAATTTGATCACTCAATCTCGGCCAACCCCTGACATTTTATCCTCTCCACTTACCTAGAATAATCCTAGAGGTCCTGGTCTTCTTCAAAGACCAATCTTAGTTCCCTAAGTGGAGGATTCAAAGAGGCGTTCCAAAGAAGAGGTAATATCCATTACCGATCTTTTCAATTTCATTCTTCTTCAACTTCTTCTTCTTTAGTTGTTTCATTATAAAGTAATAACATCAGTATTACTTACATACTGATATGTTATTATAAATATGAAACAACCCTAATTCACCTTCTATCCATCCTACGGAAAAAATGAAATCACCGCGCGTGCGTACGTACGGAATACCGTCTCCACGCCGTGGTGTAATCTATTTTCCACCATCACCTTACAAGGATGGGTATAATGGTGTAATTAGTAACTATATATGATTATTATAAAGTGATATTGATACTTAAATAGTATAAATACACTTAAATACAATTCCACGATCATAGGAACGATATCATCACTCGTGCGTACGTACGGAATACCGTCTCCACGATGTGATGCGACTCGTTCTACGTGATCATCATTACATAGTAATTATATAAAGGAATTGAATGAATAAATATGATATATGTTACACTAATACCATTCTGGATATAAGGTATCTATAACCTTAAAAGAAGAATAAGAATTTATTCGGCAAAACACGCATAAGAAAAAAAGGCAATAAGGACCCGAGTAACAAGTAACAATGAAATATTACTAACAAGAAGCTAATAATATAACCATATATGATATCATATCAATATGTATGATTCTGGAATAAGTCAATAACATTATTTAAACCATTATACAGGAGCTTCGGACACGTACAAAGCAAATCGGACCTAAGGTAAGGGATAATTTTGCAAATCTCATTTTTATCCGAGATTGTTTATTCGTAAGTATTTAATGGGGTGTATTTTATCATCCACATCCATGTTTCATCAATATGTATTATTATTTCCATCCACCTACAATTTTTTAAATCCATTTTTACCCTTCGGTGAGTTTTTAGTAATATGTATGAAAGGAATCTTTTGTCGTTTTTTGTACGAGGTACTTTTTGACTTTTCCGACAAAAGTACGAAGAATGTTTTTTTAACTTATACAGCATGAATGGATTTTTAAAACATTATTTCCAAGAAGCTTCCTTTACAAGTTTTCAAGTTTATTTTTGATCAACTTCTTTTAGTTTATAATTGTATGACATGTTAAGAAAAGAAAAGTGTTTTTGAAGAAGAAAGGATATTTTCCTCAAGAATGGAGTTCAAGTGTTTTATCAAAATTATTTTCCATCTAAGATAATAAAGGGTTATGTTTTTATCCCTATTATTACATTGATTTGATTATGTTGTGATGGAATTATTTTTATGAAGTCATTTACCTTATATGATTTGTTTTATGATGTCATGATGTTTCAAGAATCCCATTTTTGTTACATTTGTTATGCGATGATGTATGATTTATGATTATGTGGCACCCATAAGAAAGGATTCATTATAAGATGTGTGGGACCTATATCTCCCTCCAATTCATTGGGTAAAGATTTTATATCTCATGAGATAGACATGGCTGGAATGGTAGGTTATACCGGTTCAGTGAAACAGGACTGAAATGAGGGTGACTCGGTTCAGAAAGGGAATTTGTCCACTAAGATAGTCTTGGCAATGATTCTTGACTAACAAGAAATGATTCTCTATGATTATGTGTGTATGACACAAAGTTTCATGTTTTAAGTTATTATTATTGGGATTTCATTTCACTACTATGATTTATCCCATGTTATGAAATTATGCTCTCTTTTGCAGGTTAAGATTTCCAAAAGTTATGTTCTTATGAATATGATGTGATTGATTTATCTTTTGTTTACCCTTACTGAGCATTTGAGCTCACCCTTTTATGTTTTCTTTTACCCAGGATATAAAGAAAGGTTTTTGGTAAAAAAAAGGGAATATCTTTATGGGAGATATTGAAGATCTTTTACCACGATTAGAAGATTACGTTCCGAGTTTCCAAAGACACTAAACTATTACGATCCTTGTGTGTGTGTTTTTGTTATGTACTATGTATTCCGCTAAAGTAATGTAATGTCCACGTACGTCAAGCTTCGGGTCTCTACAGTTTCTCATGGGACCTATTGGTTATTGTGATGAAACCTTATAATGGCATCCTATGTATAGATGGGTTTCCATAGTGTGTTTCCAGATTGATTGTCGCAATAGGAGAGTTACATTACTATGGGATTATGGGTTGATATTCTACTTCAATGGATAGAAGGACCACTTGTAAAAACAAGTATGTATTGTGAGAAGGCAGCTAAAATTTATCTCCCATCAGTTGGCAAGTTTGGACCTTGGTGTAGTGGTCACTTTAGACATCTGGCTTCCAACAGTAGTGGAAGTTTATAAGGTTGTTTTCTCAAAATATGTCTTCAGACCACCTTTTAGATTGGATATATACTTCTATATAATCATTCACCTCATGATCAAATCAATATCTTATGTTGTATACCATATGGATTCTACTAATCTCCAAGAGATGAGGGTATAGATGGAGGACCTTTGTAAGAAGGGATTTATCAGAACCATAATATCCCTCCTAGGTGCCTCTAGTGTTATTAATCAAGAAGTTAAATGGGATCTTGAGGCTATGTTTTTATTATCGATTCTTAAATCAAGTGATACTCAATAATAAGTACCCTTGGTCGAGGATCGATAACCTCTTCAACCAGTTAAAATACACAAGATGAAACTCAAATATTGATCTATGGTATGACTACAACCTGTTGAGGTTTCAAAATGAGGATTTCCCAAATATAGAATTCTAATATCTCCATGAACATTATAAGTTCCTGGCGATTCCATTTGGTGTGATTAATGGCCCTACAATTTTCATGGAACTTATGAACTAGATATTTCAGACTTTGTGGAATGGTTCATGGTTTTCTTTATCAAAGAAATTATTATTTACTCTGTATCTAAGGAGGATCACATAAAGTATTTTAGGATAGTCCTAGAATTACCACAGAATCACTAGTTATACAGAAATCTCTTGAATTTTTAGTTATGGGTTCAATAGGTTCACTTTGGGGGAATTTTATCTCTAAGCATAGTGTAGTGGTGGAACCATAAAAGATTAAGGAAGTTCTCACTTGGGATCTACCTGATAATGTATCATAGGTGTAGAGATTACTTGGATTGGTAGGGCACTGTCAAAGTTTTTTGGAAAAGATTTCAAGGATTGTGTTCATATTAGCTTCCAAGATATTGAAATGGTAACTATTTTCTTGGACTGAGTGGTGTTAAAGTGCCTTTGAGGAGTGGAAGCAAAGGTTGACTAGTGCTCTTGTATTGGGACTAATGGAAGAGTGTGTCAATACATAGTGTTTTGTGATTCCTATAGAGATGGGATTGGATGTTTGTTGATGTATAGGTGGGCATCTATTTCTTATGGTTTGAGGAAACTAAGAGCTCACGATCATAACTACATAACCCATGACTTGGAATCTATATTAGTAGTATTTTCCTTGAAGATATGGAGTCATTATATTCTATGTGGGTTATTTTTAGTTTTTTCAAATCACAAAAGTCTCCGGTATATCTTTACCCATAGGGACTTTAAGCTAATACAAAGGTGTTTGGTAGAATTCCTATAGTACAATAATTAATGATAGTCTATAATCTAGGAAATGGAAATATGGTCACATATTCCCTTAGTAATAATTCCCATTCTCACATGGTGTAGGATACAATAGAAATTTTTCCTATTTTTAGTTGACTCTAGTGGAGGAGAGAGGTTCAACTTATTTTTATTCGATAGTGCTTGCCCCAATTATTCTTTATTATATAATAAAGGATCAACTCTGATACAGAAATTGTGAAGTTCTACATGATCATATATTTTCAGGAGATACACCAAATAGATTCTATGAAGGTGGGTAGCATGTAATCATTTTCCAAGGCTGGGTGGTAGTCTCAGGCATATTACATGAGAATGTTTTGAGGGATATTCATACCTCTACCTTATAGGTATATCCTAGAGTTGTAAATATCGGATAAGACCTTCTAAGATTGTCTAGGTGGGCTATAATGAGGTGAATTAGTGTTGAGTTTATTTCTTGTGTTCTCACATGTTATTAGGTGAAGGAAAAACACTATGTTCTAGCAGTTTTAATCCAACCTATTGAGATCCTTGAATGGAAGTGGGATGGTATATCGATGGATTTTTTCATGGGGGTTCCATGTATAGATAAATTCCATAAAAATATCTGAGTAGTTTTTTATCGACTTACCATGTCAATACACTTCTTCACCATCTAGGAGCAGAATTTATTTGAGAGTTTAGGGTGCCTATATATACAAGATATCTTATGGATTCATTGTGTACCCTCAATAACTGTCTCTAATTATGATTCTCGATTCACATCATGGTTGTGGATAGGTTTGTAGGAGGTCATCGGGACCCAGTTATGGATGATCATAACATTTCATCCCCAAATAGATGGATTGAATAAGTGAACCATCTATGTTTTGGAGGATTTAATAAAATATTATATGATTGATTTTGGAAGAATATTGGAGGATTACATACCATTGGTGGAGTTCTCTTATAATATTTTTTTCACTCCACTATTGGAATGTCACCATTCGATGCTCTATATAGGAGACCCTGTAGATATTCTTGTGTTGGACTAAGATTGGTGAGGCATCTATTATTGTTTCATATATGATGTAAGAAAATATAGAGAAGTATTAAGTGATAATTGAGTGTATGATGATAGGAAGAAGTATATAGAAATATTATGTAGAGTAATGTCATAAACCATTGTAGTTCGAGTAGGGAGACCAAGTGTTCCTGAAGATATCTCCATGATGAGGTCTGCAGAATTTCGTCCGGGGTAGTAAGCTATTCTCAAAGTTCATTGGGCTATTCCAAACATTGTGTAGGGTTGGATAGGTTGTATATATCTTGGATTTACCCCCATAAGTGGATCAATTGGATAACATATTCCACATGTCACATCTGAGGAGATACTTACACAACCTGTCATGCATTATTTTCTAAGAGAGCTAAATATCAAGGATATATAAACCTTTCTTGAGTACTTGGTGATCGTAAAGAATTAGTGGGAGAGGATCCTTCATGGATGATAAATCTCAATGTTGTAAGTTCTTTGACCACATGGGAACCTCCAGGAGAGCTCATTGGACTATGGGATCAATATACAGGCTCATTCCCCTCAACTTTTTGAGTATGTTTATTCTTTATGAGGTGAAACATATTGATGTTTTGGATAATTTAATGACATTAGTTTTGATTTTTATACCCTTTGGATATTTCAATTAATATATCTAGGTTTTTCTTTATATTTTGTATCATGTTACATGTGTTGTAGGTCCCTAGAATTGATATATTAAAAATGTTAAAATATATTAAACCATGAATGTGTGCCTTCTATGAATAAATAGATTTTTCATTGATCGTAGTATCAAATGATAAAATAAAGACCATGATTGAATATTTAATGTGGAGTTCACCCTATGTGTGACATAAGTTTCATACACATTGGGTTTTGGAATGGTGCATTGTCATGGAAGGGTTAAAATAAATAAAATTATTTATTTATTTTTATTTTTTAAAATGCCTAACCTGGAAACAACTTCTTTATAATTACATTTATAACCAATATCTAGTTTTATCCACATAACCTTGGGATATTTATAGGTATAGAAAGATTCACCATATAGAAGAACCTTTTATGATCAAATTAAGGATTAATCAATGATTAATGATTTGTGATCCTGTGGATTTGTGGAGAAAATAGAGAATGCAATGGATTATTCAACATCGCTAGATAATTAATTCTTCACTAATGACCAATCTATTATTAAGGTATTTATTTTTTATATATTATTTTCTACCACATTAATTATGATTTGAGTAATTATTTGATAATATTTCTTTCTTGTTTAATTCTCATTATTCACACAACCTTAGTATTTATTCATTAAACTAAAATTATTATAATTTCATTTTTTTAAAATTATGATCGATAGTTAGTTTTTCAGTATTAATTGATGATCTAACCTTGATTTATTATTCATTTATTCCTAATTTATTCACATGATCATCATCATCCTATGGTAGGCCAATAATTTAATGGATAATGCAGTTTGAGATGTTCTTGGACTGTACCATTTTCATCCACCCTAAGTCTCTTGTATTTTTATCAACTTTTTTAAATAACAAATTAACTTTTAATGAATGAAAAATGGAGGTCTGGACCCATAGATAGTGGTGTATATGTGAAGTAATATGCACGCATCAATGGAAATTCCATTTTTTGGCCGATGTAGGCCAGATATCGACAACCATAGATGGTTTCCTTATGATTGGGGACTTGGACGTGACATTGAGAAAGATTCATGTTGAAAATGGAATATCCATAAAGATATAGGAGACTAGATATTAACATGTATGAAATTTCCAACCACACATCGTGTGTTTCGGATGGACAAACTTCATGTAGTCCACATTCTATAATGGCTAGGTTTTCCAACCAAGTTAAATATAACATGTCCAGGTTGCTGGCCCACACAAAATGTGACCCTACCTTGATAGTCGATCCATATATAGGGATTACATGTCTAGGACCCTGGGTGGTCCCATGCACTATGTGGCTACTATCACATGTAATTTATGTAATCCTCCACATTATGAGTGGACTATAAGGACATGGGTAGGCTTGGACTAAAGAGAACACCCTATGTACACAAAGGGACACATTGTGTACTTACTTTATATGGTTATACCACCTGTATCTACATATTTAGGACTCGTGTTTGGGCTTGTGAGTAGTCCATTATGATCATAATAACCCTTAGGATATGATGGTGGCCTTTTTTTTGAAAACTAAGATATGATACATGGTGATGTGATAGGAATTATTCTTCCAGTTATGCTTGGCTGATAATAGGGTTCGGTCAAAATCATTGGAGTGGTGTTGGGGGTTGAAATACCTAGATAATTGAGTTTTTAGTGTGTGAGTCCCCCATATCATATATAATAGTATAGTTATTACTCCCAAACATTACTGGGGAAAGGGTCGTCTATATGTGGAGTTGGTATTCTCCCTTCATTGAGGAACAATAGGGAGTGATTCCTCCACTAGGGTCAGTACTACCTTGACTGAGGCATCTTCTAGTGAGGAAAGAATCCTATAATATAATTTGATGATGTTATATTAAGATACTAACATCAGGATAGAATTGTATCATACAACTGATGATAGAGCCATCTCTCTTAGTTGGCTATGAAGATTGAGATTCTCCTCTCTTCCGTTATAGATTTTTTAATGAGTATTTATATTGTTGATTTTTCTTTCCCTTATTGTATTAAAAGTTGATATAATTAAATTATTATTATTTACCCCTTTATTTTTTTTATGTTTTATTACTAGGTATGTATATACTAACCTAAGCATGGAATTTTCCCACATTTTTTGTGTCTTATAAAGAAGACATGCATCTCGATAGAGACTTTGGTGGAACTGGAGTGGATAGAAATTTTTTGTTCTTGGAGACTATGACAAAATACAATGGTTATATTTTGATATCATGAGAATGGATGTCCTATTTATTATTATCATTTTATTTGGGTTGGGTTACTTTCATTTTTCTTGTGTATTTATTTTTTCCCTCGTTCATATTTGGATTTTTTTACTCTGATTTTACTTAGAGGTTGTTACATTTATTTGATTACACTCTAGAGGTTTTATTATTTATTATTATTCCTATACTATTTTATGGTAATGTGATCATGTTTATAGGTACTATACACTAATTCCTCCAATCATGTGATATATTTCTACTCAACACTAGTCGCCAACCCATGACCTATTGGAAGAAGGCTTAGGGTGTCACACTTGACTTACTACCTATCCATGCAGGGACTCAATTGGTCAAGTCATGGAATCATTTCCAAATCCATCTTATCCCAACTATATTACTCTGGTATCCAAACCATTTATTTTTCCAATATATTTTTAACCCCAATATTACACTAAATACAGGCACCTAATCCTATTAGGTTCACCCATAACTTGGTTTCCTTATACAAGAAAATTCATGGGAACCCTACTTTGGTAGAACCAATATATTTGGATGACCAAGGTCTTAGAAAGTGTTTTCTTTGGAAGGAATCTAAAACTTAATATTTTTAAATGGATTTAAAATTCCACTGTATGTTCTCATGTATTTCTTTTATGTATTAATTCTTCTAAAAATTTATTTTTAGTATCTTATACCTTAAACCAAATTTATATGTTCAAAACATATTAATATATAACAACTTATACAAAACACAATATATTTTACTTACCCAAAAATAAAATTCAATTATATTCACCCATATCTAAATACATCTCAAGCATAAGGAATATAAAACCCTTTCATGTAAAGGTTTAGAATCATAAGAAATCAAAATCATTATAAGTGAAAGTATGGTGTGATAGGTTTCCGACCCCATATTTTCAATATAAAACCTAATCCTATAGGATATTAAGAACTCCAACCCAAATTACCACTAACCATATATCATTACACATCGGATACCTCAATTCGAATTAAATAATAAATTTTTATAAATAATAACAAATGTTTACTTTCAATTTTACACCCCACAAACAAATCATAGTCATATTTGAACATAACTAAACCTTATTTCATACCTATCATGAAACAAGTTATTTACATGGTATGAAATTTATAATAAGCAGTTTAGAACTTAAAACTAAATAATATGTTCATTTATAATATAATTACTTTATATTCATGAATAGTTAAGTGGGGAATAAACTAAATAAATTAAAAAATTATAAATCTATACATGTGATAAAAATTTATGAACATTCCATAAATAATGAAATTATAAACATCTTATAATAAACATAATTTATAGACATTCAAAAAAAATAAATATAAAAACTTTATATATATATATATAATATAAACATTTCTTAATTCATCTTTTACAAGGAATTAAATATAAACTCTTGCATATTTTAAATATATGATATTTATGAAAACTTTTATAATCCTATAAACATTTAATATTTTATACATACATTTTAAATAAAAAATATCACATCTTTAATTTTATTTAAATCTCATGATCAAATTCCCCAAAACCCCATGTTGACATGGTTCAAGTAAATTTGTAAATAAGGAATTTAAATTTAAACACTTCGTATTATAATATTAAATCTTTTATATTTAGAATTATTTTTCAATTAATAATCACTTTATAAAATATTCAACAATGTATATTTAATTTATACATATAAAAAATCCAACAATTTTTTGGCATGCATTAAATCCCCCTTTGCATTTTTAGTGGGCCCTTTGAGCCAAGGAAAATGAATTTTTTTGATAATTTTACGAAAATAAATTTTTAAAAAATAATTACAGAACCATTTTCATTTTTATTATACACTATGAGATGGTTTTACCCTAGTTACATCATTTTATAAGGGAAATCATGATTTTTTTCTATAATAATTTCATTTTGGTAAAAGCCACAAAAAATAAAACTTTTGAAACCATGATGTGGTTTTACCCTGATATGTCATGGTTTACATAAAGAAATTATATTTTGATGCCAACTAATATCTTTTTTCTGGTATAATAATACATAAACTTTTTTTGATTCCTTATTTTAAAAAAACTATCCCCACTATCATTTTTCATAAACCATGACATGATTTTTTTAATTTTTTAAAACCTTAGTTTTTTTAAACATGTCACGGTTTTTGAAAACTCCAAGAACAATGATAATATTTTTATAAAATGAATCACGGTTTTAGAAAATTTAATTTTCTCTATTTATTTATCTATTTGAAAATCAATCCAAATATAATAGCTGTGGATTTGATGTCGCTGATGAATTTTATAAGTGAACAACCCTTATCCATGTATATTAAAATAAACATCCAAATCCATTTTTCCATAATATCCAACCATATATTCAAATTGAAAAATAAAAATACAGGGAATGTACCTTTTCTTTGATTATATGATCTTCACAAGCTTTATACACACAAGCATGATTGAGATCACTAAGAAGAATCCAATAGAATCCTTCCTCCTGAGGTTTCTAGGGGATATTTTAAATCTCATAATTCTTGTGAAGGATATCTATTAAGTCATATAATACTTAAACCTTTGATTAAAGGATTTAAAAAAAGCACCAAACTCAGGATGTTTTCATGAACTGCCTAATGGGAACATTATAGAACACATTTCAAAACATTTAACCTCCTTTTATATCCACCAAGGAAAATTCTTAGGATTCCAAACACTCAGAAATTAATGAATTTTTTCTCAAATGTTTCAAACCATTACATCCCTTTATAACATGAGGATTAAATCATACATTTATTATTTAATGCTTAAAAAATCATTTTTGTAAATTTAAACTCCTGTAATAATTATTACATGATGATATAAATTAATATGATTTCTTATATTGTGATAAATAAGTTGAGTCATGAATTATTGTATAGCATATACACCACCATGCACTAAATCATGGTGTTATAAAACTCAATACATCATAGTTCATGACAAATCATACCATTATGTGGTTTCCATACTATATATTTATATAGATTTAGTGAATATTTCTTAAACTATGTAATCAATATGATTTGGAACACAAAAATATTATCATAACTAAGATTTGAGCTGAATAAGGATTTATCTATATATCTTATTCTATTAAAATTACCTCCCAATTTCTCTATTTTTTTTCAAAACTATAATATTAATGATTCGGAGAAGGAACCTTAATATCTTTTGGATATAGTTTACCATGTCGATAGGGACATAAAGAAATAAAATTATTCAATCCTTATAATGAAAAGGTGGAAAGGAAAGGATAATGAGTCCAACAATCTAATTATACTAATTATATTTATGTGTTTATTAATTATATTACCATGGAGAAAATGCCAAAGATAAGTGGTGTTTAACTTAACCTTGATCAAATTAAATTAATTGTTATAGAAAAAATTACTTTTTTCAGAAAATATAATCCATTCATCATATCCAAAATTTCATAAAACATTTCATTCATGTATATATAATAACTATTATTCTTAAAAATGATTGAAAATATCATCATGTACAAATATTATATAGAAATTAAATGTTTATTTATTATTATAGTATAGAAATAATTTTATTATTCTAGAACTAGTTAACGAGGTAAGCTTAAATAAAATTATTGACTTCCAATATAGAAACCCTTTTTCCATTACCAATATATATATATATATATCAACTAATCGTTTCATCGATTCTATTATATTTATGAGTCAGTTTTTATTAGTAAAAATGTGTGATTCAAACCTAGTATATAATACCCAAGATTCAAAATTAGAGAAATTAATTGCTATAACATTTATATCATTATGATCTAAACACTTCTCCTTGATAACACTTTTAAAACTTATATACTAATATATTAAGTTATATTTCCAATCTATAAGAGATCTCAAAATGAAGTTCATATTACATATAATAATCTTTAACAAAAACATATCCTTAAGTGAGTATCATGTTTTATATCATTTTAATAATTTATTTATGTCACCACCCACCTCCCCGGGCCATGAACCTTCTCATATTACCCCATGGGTCTCCTGTAATACCTCAGTTGCCTTCCCATCACACCATAGGCGATTAATCACTAGGGTCACATGTCAGACTAATGACTGAAATTCATAGTGCATGTCATAATCTATAAAAAAACAAATCCTTAAGTGAGTATCACATTTTATATCATTTTAATAATTTATTTATGTCATGACCCACCCCCCAGGGCCATGAACCTTCTCATATGACCCCATGAGTCTCCTGTAATACCTCAGTTACCTTTCCAACACACCATAGGCGATTACTCACTAGGGTCACATATCAGACTAATGACTATCCCCACAGGACAACACTTGTTCTTTCAGTGTGTTTTTTCTTCACTCACACACACCCTGGGAAACTTCCCAGAAGGTCACCCATCCTGATTACTACTTCAGGAAAAGCATGATTAACTATGGATTTCTAATCAGGTAGACTCTTGAAAAGAAAGGTGCACCTTGTTGACATGGATAGTAACATTTAGCCTTTTATGTCTCACTTTTTCATGGGTGTTACATTATCCACACCTTTAAAGCACAACTCCCTTGTTGTGGACCCCATGCCTCAAACCCAGGCAATGACTAAGCACTTCCGGCTGGGTATTGGCTCTGATACCATTTGTCACGACCCACCTCCCCAGGCCATGAACCTTCTCATATGACCCCATTGTTCTCCTCTAATACCCTAGTTGTTTTCCCAGCACACCATAGGAGATTAACCACTAGGGTCACATATCAGACTAATGATTGTTCCCACATGCAAACACTTGTTCTTTCAGTGTGTTTTGTCCTCACTCACACACACCCTGAGAAACTTCCCAAAATGTCACCCATCCTTATCACTACTCTAGGCCAAGCATGCTTAACTGTGGAGTTCTAATCAGGTAGGATCCCGAAAATAAAGGTGCACCTTGTTGACATGGATAGTAACATTTAGCCTTTTATGTCTCACTTTTTCAAGGGTGTTACATTATCCACCCCTTTAAAACACAACGCCCTCATTGTGGACCCCAAGCCTCAAACTCAGGCAGTGCCTAAGCCCTTCCGGCTAGGTATTGGCTCTGATACCATTTGTCACGACCCACCTCCCCGGGCCATGAACCTTCTCATATGACCCCATGGGTCTCCTGTAATACCTCAGTTGACTTCCCAACACACCATAGGCGATTACTCACTAGGGTCACATATCAGACTAATGACTGTCCCCACATGCCAACACTTGTTCTTTCAATGTGTTTTTTCCTCACTCACACACACCCTGGGAAACTTCCCAAAAGGTCACCCATCCTAATTAATAGTCCAGGACAAGCATGCTTAACTGTGGAGTTCTAATCAGGTAAGCTCCTGAAAAGAAAGGGGCACCTTTTTGACATGGATAGTAACATTTAGCCTTTTATGTCTCACTTTTTCAGGGGTGTTACAATTTAATTGAAATTACTCCCATTAAAAATGATGACTCCATACATTATATCAATTTATTAGTCTAAGATCTATATTTCAATAAATATTGAGTGACTTTGGTGTTTCTCTAAAACTTTATCTATTTAGGTATGTCATCATGCCAATTATATCACATATGAATCTTAAAATTTTATATGTACAACACCTTTCCCAATTCTTCATATGAATTATCCCAATTTTATTCCTCTTGGTTCCTAATTCTATTAGAGTGACCTGGTTAAGTGTAACTCAAATCTTACAATTCAATATAGACACATAATCCTATTAAGGTCACTTGTACTCTACAAGCCTTACAAATGATAATCCAAGAACACCCATATTTTACATAACCTATCCATTAAAATGATTGAGATATTGACCAATATTCACTTTGGATGGACTCTCAAACTTTTTATTTACATGTTTTTCTTAGTATAGACATTTTCATATGCATCATAGTCATGTCATATGTAACTATTTTATCAAATGAATTATTTAAATATCATGAAATAACTATATGTGTGAAAGATTGGAATGATTTAGTTTTCAAATCTTATTCCTTTAATCAAATTAATATGTAACAAACATATTAATGTATAACACACTATACCAATCATGATTTATGTTAATAGATTAATAATAAAATCAAATTATATCTACACGTATTCAAATGAATCTCACACATAAGGTAAATGAAACCTTTTAATTTAAAGTCTTAAAATAAAATGATACCAAAATAACCATAAGAGAACGTATAGTGGAACAGAGAGTATCCCCCCCCCACAATTCTATAATAAATCCTAAGATATCGGGATAATAAGAATTCCAACTCAAATTCCCATTATCCATAGATAAAAACTTAATGGAGACCTCAATTCTGTTACAACTCTTTCACCTATTATATATATGTCATAGACAAATTTAATTATTGAATTAATAACTAAAATAATAAATGAAAGTGTTCCTTGATTGAAAAAATATATTTCATGCCATGCCTAATATTTAGCACTTATATGCATGGCATAAAAATTATTAGAAGATGTTTAAAAGATTTAAACTAAATCATAAAATATTAAGAATATAAATAAGTTATATACATGAATATGGATTTCATCAATAAATAAATAGTGAAATTATTTCACATGAGATATAATAACTCAAGGAAATAAAAATAATGAAAACCAATTTTGATAATGACAACATCAATGAAGATTTCTAGAAGATTTTTTTTTTTACTTTTTTCTTAAAACCATGAACAATATCTATGGTGTGGTTTCCTTTCCCAATACATTTTAGACATAAAATTTCTTAAAGATCACGAATTTAAAAAAATGTATTTTTATATAACAATCCATTTTTTTTTCTGTGGTAATAACACAAACCATGACTAAGTAACTTGTTCCATGTTATGGTATATCCTCATGGAAATTTCATTTACATAAAATATAGATATTTTTGTCATAAAAACACAATATAAAAATGTTAAAAAATTATTATCAATCTTATGATTATAAAAACATGTTGTTTCTTCTAAAAAAATATTTTTTAGGTTCTATAAACCACAATATGATTTTTTAAAAGATGCATTTTTTAAAAAAAATCATGAACTATAATGTCTTTCTTTAACTATGATCATGAATATGGAACAATACCAAAATATTTTTCATATTTTAAATTTCATATTATTGATTCTTCATTGATACTTCCTCTGATACCATTGAAGGATTTTATGACACATCCTTATTCCCAAAATAAGTGAAGAAGACACAAAACTTATATACAAGATCTAATAAGAGACTGACTGAAAATTAATTTTTTTATTACCATAAACCCCCTTTTAAGGGATAAGGGGGAACCCAACATGACATCAAAGATTTAATACAATCATACCTCCACATTCCAATGTTCAAGGATAGAACAACACATTTTATACTATAAATAATAGCCCTTACCCTCCATTGAAAACAATAAGACCAACTTTCACCTTCTCACTACTACTTAGCTAGCTGTCTTGTGCATGAATGCATGGGCTTGGTCCTAATGGAAATTCCTTACCCTCTCAAACTTCCATATCTGGATAGCGATGACCTGGTGAAAACTTGTTTCTTTGAACCTCATCTGGGGTAGTCCTTTGTAGAAGAACTGGTTGTAAGACCCTAAACACTCTGATTGAAACTATTCTCATTCAAAGGTTTTTTAGAACCTCCTCCACAAAGTCAAATAAAGATAATATAATTGAATAAAGCTTTGGATTCATCATAGAATGACCATCTATGTATCCAAATGATTTCCATGAACTATATTTAAATAACTCCCTCATTGAATGAAAGATTCTATTGAATTTTTAACATTTCATAGGTTATGAAATAGATAACTTTTAGGATATAACATTATATCTTTTTACAACATTCCATAATTAAATAATGTGATTTTCAATCTTCTTTAACAAACAATAATACATTTATGCATAATAATATGGTGTATCATAATCCAAATAATATTTGAAATCATTATGGGATATTGTTTTCAAAAGATATCCTATATCATTCACTTTTCACACTATTACATAGTATCAAGAACCATGAACCAACACAAACCAAGATTTGGTGACTATCGCCACACAACAGTTTATGATTTCACGTATATTTTTAACAAAAAGGTATATACTTCAGAAATTTCATATTTTAACGATTTTTTCACAAAGTGGGGGAGTCATAGTTAGAAGAATTTCTGTTGATAATTATGTGCTAAACTAATGTTTCTTTATTTTATGAATATTTTTCATAAAATTTTAATATATATTTTTGTGTTTTATTCATAAATGTTCTTTAAATGATAAATTCTACATTGTTGATAATTATTTGTGGTAAAATGATATTAATTTCACCTTATATATGAATATTGAATTTTTTTATCTTAATTGATAAATTGTTCCATGTTTTAATTTGATATATTTTAAGAATAGTATTTTGAGTTTTTATTGTAGTTAAAATTAAAAATATTAATTTAAGGGTTATTTGGTTGGATTTGGGTCTTAGAATTATTTTATTGATTTATTTTATATTTTAAAAAAAATATAAATTGTAATTTAATATTAAAAAATCAAATTTTTATGATTCTTTCAAATATGTTTCATGTTATACCTCTAGAGAAGAGTTTTAAAATTGTATTTAGAATTTAAGAAAATTTTGTTTTTTAAATTCATTTTTAATTGAGTTTTTAATTATTTTTATGAAGGCGAATATTTTCATTTTTTCATATATGGAAATTGGAGAACATCCAATTATGTAAGAATTATCATTTTCCCTCACCAAAAGTTAGGTTTTTTATATAATAATAACTCCGGAAAGGGACACTATAAAAGAGAAAATTTTGGATTAAAGTAAATACATGAGAATATTTTTTTTATAATTGCAATATATAAGATTAAATTGGACATATAGTAAGAGTAATTTACGTCTATGTTTGAATATATGTAAAATTATTCAACATTCATTATATTAAATAAGAATGATTAAGAATAGACTGGGAAATTCATAGCCTTTATAAGAAAATGAAAAATATATTGTGAGGGTTATCATGTACAAAAATAATAACCAAGGTCAATTCAATATTTACCAAATGAAATTTACTATTGAAGTAGATCATCTAAGACTAAAGTTGGGGTTGAGATTCAATGAGGAAGATAGATTTTGTGATTTTTCCTTGGATGATAACACTATTTTGGATCGAATATAGTAATGATGAATGATTAACTGGGGATGAAAAAATAAAGAGGATGAGTAAGTATTCAAAGATGAAATGACCTACACTAGTTGTAGATATTTAATAGTATATATTGGCATCTGGTTTTAACTGGAATAATTTTTTCATATCTGTAGATTAATTCTTAATTAAATTTAGATTACTTCATAGATTAGAAGAAGTTTCTTACCGATCAAGCTTGGTAGGAGTCTTACGTGAAAGAGAATATGTATTTAGTTTTGTTCATTGATAGATGAGATTCTTCCCTACTAAGATCAAGAACCTATGTTTGTCAGATTGTATTTTTTTAAAGGTATATTTTTTTAGGAAACTCAATATACTAATAGAAACATGGATTTACGCTTATTATGTTGTCTACATGAAGTACAAAAAAATGATTCTATGATGTTTTATAACTTAAAAAAGGGAGTCGATCATCCAAGGTTGTAGAACTAATTGTGTATCCTGGGTGAGTAAATTGAGTAGAATATGATATGATCTATACTGCTTAAAACTAAGTGATAGATGAATATTTTGACCAAGATTCAATAGATTAGAAGTTGATACAAATATTTTTTTACCTTGTGGATGAATTTATTGTTTAATATTATTTCAAATTATATTTATCATATAAGAAGGAAGTTTCTAACTATTGAATTTAGGGGAGTTGACTTGAGGGAATTTGTTTTCTGATGATTAGTTTTTGGGTGGTGGAAAAGCACCTATTCAATAATAATAAGGCATAGTGGAAATATAGAAGATAGTATGATCAAAAAGGAATATGATAAAAGGAATAATTTTAGAACTGGTAAAAATACATTAAAGTATTTAATTAATAAATTCTTAAAATAAATTAAAAAATATAGTCCAAATGGATTGTGTATATTGACTGCTACATGTGGAATTATAAAATTATATTAATTCAATGGTTATAGAATAAAATGATTATTCTATGTGTTTCAATGAGAGGATAAAATTTATAGAAGAAATAATCTTTTAAATAAATTATTATGGAATATTTCATACACATAGAGTTTAGACTCCTTAAGGGAAGTGGAACAAAATCAAATATGGAGCTATAGATAGAGTGAAATTTACTTGGTAGAGAATATTTTTCTCGTTATAAACTCTTTCTTATTATTATTTTATCTAGATCAATGAGGAATATATTTTCTTATGTTTAGTCAAAAATTTATAATTGATAATTCCTTTTCAAGGGAATGAATTTTTTTATCATAATTTATTAAATTCATTCTTGAAACTTTTTTCAAAATTGGATCACTAATATTTAATGTTTATTTCAGTGAAAAAAATAATTTTCTTATTTTTAAAAATGAAGAAAAGTTGATATTTTTATTTATTCAAATATTAGAAAAAATTTTCTCCTAAGATATTTTGAAAGAAATACTTAAATCAATGAACAGTTTGCAAGTTATGATCAATTGAAAAATATATCATTTATGAATTCATCTATAAGCTCTTTCTCATTGCTAAATTAAAATCTAAAAAACAAAATATATATATTTTAATCCAAAATAGGTTAGATTGTTGAAAATATTATTGGAATTTTTTTTGTTATATTTGTTTCATTTCAGACATATATTTTCAATAATTGAGCAATAAATTTTCAGGAACACACAATTAAAATTAACCTAGGCTCATCAGTTACTCATCACTTGATTGTTAACTATTCTTATTCCTTTTTAACACTTTCCTTTTAGTCATTTTATCCATTTCTTCCACTTTTCACATTTCATTTCACTTCTACATCGTCACCATTTTAAGTTTTTTTTCATATAGTTGTTTTTGTTAGAGTTTTAATTTTTCTTTTGGTTCATGCTATATTTCCTCCCTATGGATGAAATCCTTCACCCTTGTACTAGGTGGAGTGGAGTGCATGTAAAAAAAATATTGATGTAATTTGGTGATGAGGATCATTCATATACCCACTAACTAAATTAATATATAACAATAATAATGAATTTTATATAAGAGTTAATGGGTTTCAAATTTTTAGTAGTTGGATCTAGTATAAGTAGATGTTTTTAGCAATTGGATTGTGCATGAATCCAACCGGGACCCCGGGACTAAAAGGCTAATAAGTCACAGACTGGGCGTCTGATTGACGTGTCGTCTATTGCGTTGAGACCCCTATGACATGGCAGACCTTTGAGATACTTCTTTGTGGGACTTCATGATAGTTGGAGTATCAAACTATAGCTCGTGGAGTGGATCCTTCAAGTGATGAGTGAGAAGAGTGCGGAGACCTAGTAGCTAGCAGAGACCTGACGACCGCTGACCGTTTGACTCGTAGAGACTCTACTAGCCCAGTGGGGAGCGCCTGGTTGCGGTGACAGACCCATGGTGGAGGAGCACGATCTGTGTGACGCAGTAGACCTACGGTACTCGATAGGAGGAGTACCTCTACAGGCTACAAGGGGGAGCTCCTGGGTGTAGTGGCAGACCCATGGTGGGGAGTGCCTGGTTGTGGTAGCAGACCCACGCTACTCGACAGGAGGAGTACCTCAGTAGTCCAAGGTAAGTGGGAAGCACACTTAGTGTCACTGTAGTCCTATTTTACTCGACAGAGGAGGAGTTCTCCAGCAGCCGTGGTTTCGTTAATGTGAATAAAAATCCTAGTTGAGCTGATTCAGTACTATTTTATTTTCCTCATGACTGAGATGGATCACTTGATAACTTATGTATATGTATGGGCATATACCTAAGTAAGATTATCTATTGATTTTATACTTTTTCGTTTATCCTTTTTGGATTTTGTGAGACCTAGAGGGTCTTGGGGTCCCTACTGAGTATCATTATACTCACCCCTACACGGGTTATGCCTGCAACTTGTTGTGTTGGTTGCAGACTACAGAAAGTGCTGACTAAGGCTGAGAGTACCAGGACTGGACAGTACCTGGAGGTGGACCTTACGACGAGTCAGTACGCAGAGGAGTCTGACAGACGTGGAGTGATGAGGAGGCTATATGTACCTATCCTTTAGGTAGGAATCCTGGAGAACAACCCAGCAGATGTTCTTCCATTCTTCAGTTGTACTTGTACTTGCAGTTCCCTGTACTTTATATATGGGATTGTATTTCCGGCCTCTTTTACTTTTCTGCACTCTTTTGTTATACAGTTTACTTAGTGTTTTGTATCCAGCTATGTGATCTTTTGTGTGCGTTTACAGGTCATAAAGGAAATGCCTTCCCAGTTTTAGGGAATTACACCTTTGGTGCTAGTCTCCATCCCCTAGCCTATGGAAGGAGGGCTTAGGGTAGTTACGACATGGGCCCTAGGGGACAGGTCGTAACAAATTGGTGTTAGAGGAGTTGGTTCAACTATAGAACTTAGGACTCTGATCTTTCTTTTCTATGAATAAATATTGTTAAGTGTAGTGAGTGTGGTTTTCAGTTCAGGGAGTCCAGTGTTGGTGTGGAGACCGACGTATCCATACACCAGGACCCTGACTTCTGATTTCTGACTCAGTGCATGGAAACACTGATTGCATGCGTGTTTTCAAAAGTTTTCTCTAAGTCAGCACAACCAGTTCAGCTCACCAGGTATAATCTTTTGACCGTGTCACATCTATTTCTTTCAGGATGCCTCCACGCAGACAGCCAGCTAGTGTTCCGAGAGTCGTACGCACTGACAGCCCACCGAGCGACGAGGCCTCGGTGCAGGGCCCTTTTTTAGTGGAGGCACCAGCGGTACCTTTCCCCATTGGGCCACCGATACCACCAGCCCCAGGAGTAGATGGTGAATGCCTCTTGAGCGTGTTGCATGAGTTCCAGTGCCAGAGTCCACCCAGGTTCAGAGGAGAGATGGACCCACAAGCGGCTGAGGATTGGTTGGAGGCTGTGGTGAGAGTCTTCCGACTGGTAGGGACACCAGAGGACCTCATGGTGATTCTTGCTGCCAGCCTTATACAAGCCGTAGCGGGTAGATAGTGGATCTTTATGCACTAGGTCCCCGATGAGGTGATGATTCTCTGGTAAGACTTTGAGAGTCTGTTTCGGGCAGAGTTTGTTACATCTACTCTTCACAAAATGCGTATCCAGGAGATACTTCATCTGCAGCAGGGCAGCATGAATGTAGCTCAATACTCAGCGAGGTTCACAAACTCTCACTCTACTCCACCTATATGGTGCGAGACCCATTCTTTAGTGCCCGAACCTTAGAGTAGGGACTCAGGCGGGAGATCAGGGCTTCAGTGATCTCACTCCGCATCCCGACGCAGGAGGGAGTGTTATAGAGAGCCCTCATACTGGAGGGTTTCCTTACTGAGCAATCTCCAACAGAAAGATCCCCCACCATTCAACATGTAGCGTAGTCTTCTTCAGCTGGTAGTAGACAGATGTCACAGAGGTCCAAGAGGATCGGACCTACAGGTGGACGACCGCATGACTCAGGATCGGTCATGTGGGGCACCCGAAACGGAGACATACATGCCAGGAGCGGGCAGTGTTACTCATGCGGTGGGTAGGGTCACATGGCTCATGACTGTCTGACCCATTGTTCAAATGATCACCCAATAGTAGAAGGACTGCCCAGGTAGAGACAAAGATTCAATCAAGGAGGTCCACAGGGATCAGGAAGGCATGGTAGAAGAGCTGGCCGTGTAGTTGGCGGTGGATGACAATTCGAGGTGTTATTGCCACCACCACCAAGATGTCCACCCAAAATGCAGGGAGAAGATGGACAGGGGAGGGATTAGCTCCAGGAAGCTGAGGCATATGATCATGGTGCTCCAGAGATGATTTGAGGTATGATCTGTGTCTAATCAACCATAACTGCAGTACTTATAGACACAGGTGCCAGTCACTCTTTCATTTCCACTGCCCTCATTCAGATCTCAGAGATTCCGACAGAGCCGTTGGCTCGATCCTTACGTATATATACTCCTATGGGAGAAGATTCGATGATTATACACTGGTGCTGACAGTGTGAGCTTACTCTAAGAGGTGAGAGCTTCGGCTGGGATTTCCTAGTAGCGGCGTCGAGGCCTTACGATGTCATCTTGGGTATGGACTGGTTATCTATAGTCCATGCTCAGATTTACTGTATTAGGCACAATTTGTGGTGTGTCCGTATGAATGAGACTAGATTTACCTTCACCAGCGAGAAGGGAGCCTTTGCAGCACAGGATGGACTTACTCAGAGGAGAGTAAATCTGATCACTCATTAGTTGGCTAGCCTTACCCTCGGAGTAGTTGATGTGGAGAGTTCGAGCTATCCTGTAATGGTGGACCTGTACACGGATGTCTTCCCTGATAATGTTCCAGGTCTACCCCCTTGCAGAGAGGTAGACATTTATATTTACTTGTACCCCGAGATGACACCGATATCTACACCAGCATATCGGATGGCTCCCACGGAGCTTCGCGAGCTACGGTTACAACTAGAGGACTTACAGGGGAAGGGATTCATCCATCCTAGTGTTTCTCCCTGGGCAACCCTGATTCTATTCGCCAAGAAGGTGGATGGGATCTTGAGGCTTTGTGTTGACTACCGTCGCCTGAACCTAGTGATCATGAAGAACAAGTACCCACTCTTGAGGATTGACGATCTCTTTGATTAGCTGAAGGGAGCACAGTGGTTCTTGAAGATATACCTCAGATTAGGCTATCCCCAGCTTAGAGTTTGAGATGAGGATGTGAAGAAGATAGCTTTTAGATGTTGGTACAGCCACTAAAAGTTCTTGGTTATGCCTTTCGGCATAACCAATGCTCCATCAGGGTTTATGGGACTCATGAATAGGATCTCTCAGCCATACCTTGATTGCTTTGTTGTAGTCTTCATCGACGACATTATGATCAACTCAAGTACTGATTAGGATCATGCCTATGATTTGCATGTAGTACTGGACACACTCCGAGAGCACGAGCTTTATGGCAAGCTCTCGAAGTGCCAGTTCTGGATCTGAGAGGTTCACTTTCTAGGTCATGTCATCTCGGAGGCTGGAGTTGCAGTGGATCCAGTGAATATTGAGGTGGTACATGCTTGGGAGCCACCCAGAAGTGTGACAGAGGTACGGAGTTTTCTGGGTTTGGCAGGTTACTACCAGAGATTTGTGCCATATTTCCCCAGAGTTGTAGCACCACTTTCAGCCTTAACTTAGAAGGGGAAACCCTTTGTGTGGCCAAAGAGATTCCAGCAGAGCTTCTGAAGCTGAGGCAGAGGCTAACTAGTGCACCCATCATGATTCTTCTAGAGGAAGGCATAGGGTATGTAGTATACTACGAAACATCAGAGAATGGACTCAGATGTGTTCTAATACATGAGCGAGTAGTGATCACTTATGCTTCTCGGCAACTAAGATAACATGAAAAGAACTACGCTACCCATGACCAGGAGTTAGCATCAGTGGTCTTCACCTTGAAGATGTGGCAACACTATCTGATGGGAGAGCATTTTACCGTGTACTCTGATCAAAAGAGTATCAGGTATATCTTCTCCTAGAAGGACTTGAACCTGAGATAGTGACATTATCTTCAGTTCCTCTAGGACTCTAACTTCAAGATAGTCTATAATCCTAGGAAGGGGAACGTTGTTGAATATTCACTCTGAAGGAAATCTGGTATACAGCTTCTAGGTGAGGTGATGGAACAACTTGCTACTTTACAGATATCCTTTGTGGATAGAGATCGACCAGACTTCCTTCTGTCTCTTAGAGTCACCTCCCCACTTCTTCAGCGAGTCAGGGAGGCACAACATGGGGACGCAGACTACGAGACATGACATGCTCAGATATCCATAGGGCAAGCACCTGATGGATTTTATGGAGGTGGGGAGCATGTCATCCTCTTCATAGGACGTACCGTGGTACCAGTGTCACTTCAGGAGGAAGTGTTGAGGGAGTTCCACACATCCCCTCTAGCGATACATACAAGAGTGGAGAAGATATACCCGGATCTTTGACGACAGAACTGGTGTTCAGGAATGAAGAAGGTAGTAGCAGAGTTTGTCTCTCGGTGCCTCACTTATCAGCAAGTGAAGGTGGAGCATCAGGTACCAGCGGTCTTGGTTCAGCCTTTGGAGGTCCTAGAGTGGAAGTGGGATCAGATATCCATGGACTTCATGATGGTACTTCCATATATATCAAGGGGACATGACCTGATTTGGGTGATCATCGACCCACTCACCATGTCGGCCCACTTCCTACCGATGAAAGAGCAGGGTTCAATAGAGAGTTTGGGACACCTCTATGCATAGTAGATTGTGCGGATACATGGAGTACATTAGACGATTGTCTCTGACCGTGACACATGTTTTACTTCTCATCCATGGAAGGGGTTGTGGGAGGCTTTTGAAACACAGCTTCGTTTAAGCACCGCCTTCCATCCTCTGACGGATGGCCAGACCGAGCACACTATTCAGACCCTCCAGCACATGTTTCATGCTTATGTCCTCGACATTGGTCGTATCTGGGAGGATCACTTACCTTTGGCGGCGTTTTCATACAACAACAGATATCACTCCACCAAAGGGATTTCACCTTTTGAGGCATTTTACGGGCGACCTTGCAGATCAACTTTGTGCTGGACTGACCCAGGGGAGTCAGAACTCGTGGGACTAGAGATGGTATGGGCTACCACAGAGAAGGTGCAGATCATCCTGGAGTAGATGAAGACTGCACAGAGGGGGCAGAAGTCGTATGCCGATAGGAGACGGAGACCTCTAGAGTTCGAGGATGGTGACCACGTCTTTCTATGGGTCTCACCTCGATGGGGATTTCATAGATTTGGTCATGACAACAAGTTATCTCTGAGATTCATCAGACCTTTTTAGGTCCTCAGTAGAGTTGGTGAGGTGGAATACCGCTTAGCTCTACTACCTTAGTTTCACCGGGTGCACGACGTCTTCCACATATCCTATCTGAGGAGATACGTGCATGACCCTTCTCATGTCATCGACCATGGGGAGCTTGATGTCGACGATGGGGAGAATTTTACAGAGGTTCCAGTAGGGTTTGAGGATCGACAGGAGTGGGTCCTTCATGGATGGTCGATACCTCTGGTGCGTGTTCGCTAGCAACACGGGAACCTCCAAGAGAGCACATAGGAGTGGGAGGCTCATATGCGTTCTCAGTACCCCCCACCTGTTTACCTAGTTGAGTTGTGTCTTATGGGGACATAGAGCCCTATGGTGGGGAGAATGTAAAGACCTAGAATTTCCATGTCGTTTTTTTAATTAAATGGGAATTTTATGAGTCCTCGAAAATTGACGGCGCATGTTTATAAGGCCCGGTGTGCCCAGAATTAATTTCTGAAGTTTTGTTCCGGTACGTTCAGTAAACGTATGAGTGAGTTTTTTTAACATTTGAACCGATGCTCAAAATTGAAATATGAGGGCATCATTGAACTCGCAGCACCGGTATTCTATTAATAAGACTTTCACCTCGATGGTAGTTGGTCGAGGGTGAAAGTTAGTTTTTGGGTTTTTCATAGAAATAATAAAATAAAATAAACACATGTTTTATTTTATTTTATCCATTATAACCCCCCATGTGGAAGTTGGAGGAGGGGACCACCACACCTTAACCTCCCATGAGAGGTTACAGTGTGGGGACCACCAGGGACTAAACCCCCCAATTAATTGAGGAAAACCTATCAACTCCCTCATTAATGAGGGAGAGTCTCTTGACCTCCTCCACCTTAATTGTTCCAACTCACATGACATTAAATGCACCAACTCCTATAACATTTAATTCTTCCAATCCACCCTAATTAGTATTTCCAACCTAGGTGTTTATTTGGGCTAATTTGAAATTGGTTCCAATGACTTAATAAGATATTTTTATCTATTATCTTTGGACACCATTTCATTTGGTTGGAAAAGGAGGATTGGGGAGAGGAGAAACATGGGAGAAAGCTCCCAATGAAGAACACTCCACTGACAAAGAACGCCGATGAGGAATGCCTTCGACTACGAAGAACAAACTGGACTACTACTTTCTTCCTCAGAACCTCCCTCGATGTAGGACGTGTTCTTCTATAACGAATCGGCGTTCTCCTTCTCGTTCCAACATCAACAAACAATGAACAAGGGAGGGATTTTATTTAAGTATAATATTATTCCCTTGATTCTTTCCTTCTAAAACAAAGAACACAGACCAACTTATTATCAATTTGATATGCAGATGTTTTTCCTTGTGGGTTGGGAATATATTGTTAATGAGGGATTATGGGAATTGATGTATTTAAGATATCTTCCAGGCTCATTATTTGTTTATGTTTTTGATGAACCAATTGCTACCACCCTAAACACGGAGGGTGTGGGCAAAAAAAACATGGCCTGACCCCCCGATGATCTTCCCTGTGGTGTTCTTTGAAACGGTGGCGAAGGCGACGTAGGTGACGAAGGCAACGACCATGCTACCTGCGGCCTCCACAACCTGCACCGCCCCTGCGATGCTCCAACACCCTGGCAGAATCGGCTCTGCTGCCCCGGGAAAAACTGCGCCACCCACCGGCTTCTGAGCCCCCAACCACACCCCGCCGGTCGAGCCACCCTCCCAGCCAAGACAACCTCTTCTAGCCCCTTGTAGCGCCCCAACCGAGCCGATCTCCGCGTTCCCTCGCGGTGCCCCGGCTGAGCCGGCCTCCACCCACCCTCGCGACACCCCGGCCGAGCTGGCCTCTGCTTGCCCCTCACGGAACCTCGGCCGGACAAGTCTCTGTGCACCCCTCACAGCGCCCCAGTCAAACCATCTCGCACCCTCGCGGTGCCCTCTGGGTCGAGTCGTGCCCTCGCGGCACCCTCTGAGCTGAACCGCCCTTGCGCCAACCCGTGGCCGGTCCGCGCCCTTGCGACCGCACGCCCCCACGACCCTCCACGGCCCCTTGAGGCCAACTAGGCTGGGCGCTACGGGCCGGGATAGACCCAATGGGTTAGGCTGGGTTGACCCAGACTAGGTTGTCCCAGACTGGGTCGGGTTGGGTCGGTTCGACTGGGTCGGACCAGACCCGGGCCCACTATGACCATTTACTTTCTTTTGACCATATCTTTGGCACCAGACGTCCGTTTGACGAACTGTCAGTAGTGCTGGTAATATTTGAACATGATTTTCCCTTTGATTATACCCCACTGGAGTTTGGGGTATATTTGAGATACGATCAGGTTGGATCATGCACGAATACAACCGGGCCCCCATAAATAAAAGGCTAATAACTCACAGACCAGGTGCCCCGATTAACGCGCCGTCTGTTGCGTTGAGACCCCTATGATGTGGAACACCTCTAAGATACTTCTTTTTTGGACTTTAGAACAGTTGGATTATCAAACAGTAGCTCATGAAGCAGATCCTTCCAGTGATGAGCGAGGAGAGTGTGAATACCTAGTAGCTAGCTGATACTTGACAACTGCTGACCGTTTGACTCGGAGAGAATCTACTAGCCCAGTGGGGAGCACCTAGTTGCAGCGGCAGACCCACGGTGGAGGAGCGTGATCTGTATGACGTGGAATACCCATAATACTTGACAAGAGGATTACCTCTACAGGCTACGAGGGGATCACCTGGGTGTGGCGGTAGACCCATCGTGGGGAGTGCCTGGTTGTGGCAGCAGACCCACGGTACTCGATAGGAGGAGTACCTCAGCAGTCCAAGGTTAGTGAGAAGCACGCTTGGTGTCGTGATAGGCCCACTGTACTCGACAGATGATGAGTTCTCCAGCAGCCATGGTTTCGTTAATGTGATTAAAAATCCTGGTTGTGCTGAGTCAATACTTTTGTGTTTTCCTCATGACTGAGATGGATCACTTGATAACTTAGGTATATGTATGGGTATATTCCTAAGTAAGGCTATCCATTGATTTCATACTTTGTGGTTTATCCTTATTGGATTTTGTGAGACCTATAGGGTCTTGGGGTCCTTACTGAGTTCATTATACTCACCCCTACACGGGCTATGCCCGCACCTTGTTCTGTTGGTTGCAGATGATAGCCAGCGCTGATTGAGGCTGAGAGTACCAGGAATGGACAGTACCTGGAGGTGGACCTTACGACGAGTCTATACGCGGAGGAGACTGACGGATGTGGAGTGTTGAGGAGGCTATCTATACCTACCCTTCAGGTAGTAATCCCATAGGATTACCTAACAATTGTTCTTTCATTCTTCAGTTGTACTTTTACTTCTATTTCCTTGTACTTTAAAGTTGGGCTTGTATTTCCGACCCCTTTTACTTTTCAACACACTTTTATTATACAGTTTACTTATTGTTTTGTATATATTTGTGTGCTCTTTTGTGTGCATTTATAGGTCATAAAGGCAATTCATTCATAGTTTTATGAAATCATGCCTTTGGTGCTAGTCGCCAGCCCCTGGCCTATGGAAGGCGGGCTTGGGTTAGTTACGACATGGGCCCCGGGGGACAGGTCATGAGAAGCCCTTTCATATTTAAAATATATGATATGTAAGGTTTTAATTAACATTATCTTTTACTTGGAATGCAATTATACCTTATTTATAGTTCTACCATTTCTAAATAAAACAATGTCTAATCTACTGTGAAGCTTTTATGGAAAATTATGTTGTGCATGCCTAATTGATGAAAGGTTTTCTTCTTGAGAAGCTCTATCTAGCACATGTTTTCTTCCATCAAATGAAAGCTTATTTCATATGATAAATTAAAATATAAAACATAATAATTATTAAAACATGTATAGTTCCATATATATTATGAAAATATTATATGATATATGTTGTTTCATGCTTTTGGTTGCAATTAAATTGCTTATGTTTATTTATGTTGATGTTGTTATTTTATGTATCACTTGTATAAATTCCTTTATTTATGTCACAAAATCTCTATTAATTTATTCATGCATTATATTGGTGATTTTCATTTTATTTTTTTTATTAAATAAATGTCTCTAATGGTTTTATAATTATTGATCAACTTGATCAAATGGTGCAACATTTTCCCTTTTATTTTTCCACGGTGCATTTCTTTTCTCTCTTTTAATTATGAGATTTTAAACTTATCATGGTGGCCTATAAAATTAATCCCTATATCCCATGGGATATTATTTGTTTGATAATTCAAATAGATTATTCAATCATGTTTACCCAGTCGCCTTTTATTCGGGCTTTTCCACCTGTGTGTTCATCGCTTCTCCTGCCTGTTATGATTTATTTCGATCTTTGAATTGGGAGATAATATTTATTCAGGTTTTTTGTATTTTTGATACTAATTTTATGATTTTGATAAAATCCAAGTATTTTGAGAGATATCAATAGGAAATAAGAGTAGGATCATGTATTTGAGGCCTGTTGTAGTTTCTATGATGTCTGGCACACTGATTCCCTATTCCAGGAGTATCACTCAAGTGGTAATTAAAGGAATCAATCACCTCTTAGAGATGGATTATCTTCTCATAGACTTACACTGGAGGCTAAATAATCATCTATGTTATTCATTAATATATCTTGGTAAATGAGAAGTGGCACTATATGTTGTTTATATTTTTTTTATTTTTGTTGTTTTACCATTTATTCTATGAGGTGTGTTTTGTGAGTCTATCTAGGATGGTATGTGATAACTTTGAATGACTAAGTTGATCATATACACCAAGTTTATAAATGTATACTTACTTGAATATCCTCTATGATCTATTTTAGACATTCTATTCTCTTGTATTTGGCTACTTTATTTTCATAATAAAGAGAGTAGGAGGTGGTTTTCTCTCCGAGTATATCAGTTCAATGTGAACTGAAGCACATTATATGCTTAAGTTTTTTTTTCTATAATTAGATTAAGAAGCATTATCATATAGATCTATTCATTTACTATATTCATTATTTTCTTAGTAATAAAATTACTTACATATATAAATCATAACCATCAATAAATATCAGTGGCTCCTATTCCTTTCTTGTGGATTGTATCTCAACACTGCCCAAAACAATTGGTATTAGAGCCCTCCAATACATTGTAATGGGTTTTATGAAATTTGAGAAAGATAATTTCAATGTAAGAAATTATTTTACTCTCTAGAGAATAAAAATGTGGGAATTTCTTGATCTAAATGAGATTATTAATGATCATTTTGGTTAAAATAAGAAATCCACTACTGTGTTCGAGGAAGGATATTTTATTGTTACCTATATAGATGTCTATACTAATATACTTCATTAATATCATATCCTTATATTATTATATTTTGGTGAAAAGATTATTTAGGAAGTTTTGTATGAGTTTACCACTACAATATAGTCTAAATTGGAATCCATGTATATGAATAAATATTTAATAGGAATATTATATAAGAAGATGGTTTTGTATGCTTTTAAAATGTGTCCTGGGACAGCAGTCAGGGATAAAATAAGTTAATTTAATAGAATATTGTTGGATATATCGAATATAGATATCAATATAGATGATGAGGAATAGTATATTATTCTTTTAACATCTTTGGATGAGACTTTAAGTTATATTAAAGACTCTATAATGTATTTTAGGGATACTCTTACACTCAAAGTGGTTAGATCTATATTATTTTCTAAAGAAATCAATATGTGAGGAATTATTAAGATAGAGGTTGAGAGATTAAATTTTACAAGAAGAAATGATCATAGGGGTAAGAAGAGATATTACTGTTAGTTTAGGAAGATCCATTCAAAGTCTAAAAAATTGGTGAGAAAAGTTTTTTAATATAAAAAATTTGGAACATTAAGATTAATTGTCCTAAAAAGAAAAGGATTATAAAGAAAATAATGATCATTCCTTGTTAGTTGAATAATATTGAAACACTATTGATGTGATTAATTTATGTGACACTTATATTTTTAAAGAGTGAATCCTAGATCCAAGATTCTATTTTCACATGTGATCCAAAAGAGATTTCTTCATGAAGTTGAGATAGTTATATTCTAGTAATTTATACATTAAGAACAATAAGAGTTTTCATTTCATGGGTATAGTTTATATTTATTTATAACTTCATGATGTTATGGTTTAAAATATAGATAAGGTTAGATGTGTACCTTAACTAAAAAACAACCACATTTGCCTATGATTTGTTAACCAAAAGGTCTACACAATTTAGTCACACTTTGGTAGCTTGAGTATCACTCATAGACCCCTCATTGTGATGAAGAGATCCCTCTTAAATTGATTATATGTGTTGGATTGTAAGAAATCCTTAAATTAGTAGAATTCCATCCATGTCTTAGTATATGATAACATTATTATATAGTATATATGGCTTGGGAATGTGATTTCCAAGGTATTATATGAACTAAATAAACATAGGGTATTAACAAATATAATCCATAAAAAATATCCCTTTTGTGAGGATTTTGTGTATAGTAAATCTAAACATGTTGGTTTCAATAGGTATTCTTACAAAGATAGAAACCCCTTTGATCATATACACTCTATTCTAAGAGGTACATCTAGGACAACATCCCATAGAGGAGACTACTAATTTGTGAATTTTACTGATGATTAATCATGCATAAACTAGATTTATATAATAAAACATAATTCTGATACCTTTAATACTTTTAAGAACTAGAAAACCAGTGTAGAGAATCAATCTAGTAGGAAGTTGAAAACACTTAGAACTGATAATGGGTTTCAACTTTTATTGAATGGATTTATAGAATTATATAACTATGAAGGGTCTTATAGACACTAAAATGTTATTGAAACCCCTTAGTAGAATGGATTAATTGAATGTATGAATTAGACTATCTGGGATTGAGTGAGTGGCATACTATCACCCTCAAGTTTTCCTCAGTCCTTCTAAGAAAAATCTACCACTATGGGAGTGTATCACTTTACTATTTTCCATTATATAGTTAATTATTTGAAAACACATGAATTTATTTGGATATTTAAACCACTTAGTCTTAGGAACCTTAGAGTTTTTTGATGTATATCTTATGCTCACCCAAAGAATGATAAGTTGGAACCTAGGGCTGTAAAATGTATATTTTTTGGTCATCTAGAAAGAGTTATGGATTTTAGATTTTGTATAGATAAAATTTATTACTAGAAGTTAATCATCTATCATGATATCGTATTACATGAGTCTATATTTCCTAAATAGAAGCATGTTTTTTTTAAAAACAAGAATACCCCAACCTTTGGGTGTTATAGTTCATCTCAAATCTAGAGACCAGTTTGAAACTATGATTTCTTCCACTAATCCTCTCCCTCGGGATCAAAGCGAGTATGATTCATATTATGAATCAAAGATAGATGGATGATATAATCTTAGATATTACTTGTTAACCCAATATAGAGTTAGGAATATCATTTAACCCCCTTCTTGGTTTAGTCACACTGATGAGTCTCCTTAAGCATTTAATATTTATTAGGGTATTAATAGTGGTGAACTTCAAACCTTAGAATGATATGAATTTTTTATAATTCAATTAGTGTTTTTCTACTATAAAAGATGAAATTAATACATTTTAAAAAAAATAGACATATACTATTGTAAAAAAACCTAAAAGTTTTAAATTAATTATTTTACAGTGAATTTTTAAATGAAATGTGTATAATAATGGGGAATTAAAAATTAAATATAACGCTAGATTAGTTTCAAAATGATTCTTTAAATGATAGTGTATATGATATAGAGAGATTTTTTACATAATGTAATACATTAATCTATTGGGATTCTTCTTGATTTTACTTCCAATTTTTATTTCTATAATGAACAGTTATATGTTAAAACTTCCTTTTTTACATGGTAAATTGGGTGGATGTGTTTTCATGAAGCATATTGAATAATTTTTCATAGATTTAAAACCTAATTAAAATTTTATTTTATAAAAAAATATATGGACTTAAACAATCATTTAGACAATGATAAAAAAAAGTTTGATTCGTGTATAATTAAAAATGGTTTAAATAGAAGGAAATATGATGCATGTGGATATTTCAAGCCTATTAAGAATGAAATGATTTAACTTATTATATATATATATAAAATTATTCTAATCTGTAAAAACATGGGGCTGATTAATCATGCAAAGATCCAACTTAGTTATATTTTTTAAATGAAATATTTGGATAAATACAAATAGATTTTAAGAATGGAAATCATTAGAAATAGAGATACTAGTGTATTGTATATTTCATAGAGTGATTGTGTTGGGGAGGTTTTAAAGTGATATTTATTTAATAATCTTAAATTTATTAGTATTAATTTTTTTCTTTACTTTAATCTTTCCCTTAGTAAGTCATTTGACTGTGAAATTGTGGTATCCCTTATGAATAAGACCGAATATGATAATATTATTGGTAGTAATATGTATGTTATGGAATATTCTAGAATAGATATTTCCTTTTTTGTTTATAATATAATAAGATTCATGGAAAAACCTAGTAAACTACATTATCATTAATTGAAATGAATAATTGAATATGTGTTTATTTCTGATGATTTTTTCATTTGATATGATAGTAACATTAGTTATACTAATGATGTTTCTAGGTTTATTTATTTTAACTATGATTCCAATGTTGACAATCATAAATCAATTTTTGGATATATGTTTCTTAATTATGGTGGACCTGTTTCATGTAAATTTAACATACAACATATTGTTGCATTGTCCATCAATGAGGTAGAATATAAAGCTTTAACTGAATATATAAAAAGATACTATTTGGTTAATGGGGTTGTTAAATGGATTTTACTTATCCAATAATATAATTGATTCAAATTTTTATAGTTATTCTACCCTTTATTTTCCTATAAATCACCTCTTCTACAGTAGGGAGAATCATATAGACATTAGATTACATTTTTTAAGGATATTATTGAGACTTTGATAGTATGTGTCAATAAGATACACGATTATGATAACTAAGCTGATAGTTCTACAAAAGTCATTTCATTATCAAAGTTTAGAAATTTATTTAATTTAGTGAATGTTTTCCTAGTAAAATAACATAGGTTTTGATAAAAATATCTTCTATAACAAATTTTTCTACAAGGTGGATATTTGTGGTGTTTTATATTACATGTTTTTTTTGAAATTAAATCACTTACACTTTCTTATATTGAAGTTGGTATTTTTTTGTATTGATTACATACATGATTTTTTTTATATCATGGAATTTCAAGTTATTTTTACAAAAATCATATTGGTTATTTTCATTTTCCTGGTTTTACATAAAACAGTATCTCGACTGGGTTTTTCACTATTGATCAATTTGATCCAATGGCACCGTGTTTTCCCTTTTGTGCTTTTGCGGTGTGTTTCTTTTCTCTCTCAGAATTTTGTGATCTAAATCTTAGCATGGAAACCTATAACATGAGGACATATTTCCCATGATTTATTATTTATTTAGGTATTCTAATATCTTGTTTAATCATGGTCATCCATGTTTCTTCTATATGATTTTTCTTCCTGTATGTATGTCGCTTCACTTGCTTACTGATATTGTTTTCCCACATCATCTTAGGAAAGATTCTTCATTCTGGTTCTAAAAGTGAGTTGATACTAATTCTACAATGAGAATAAACCCCTAATATTCCAAGATAGTTTAAGAGTAAAGTGAATGAGGATCTTGAATATGATAACTTCCATAGCTTCCTTGAATTTTAATACACCAATTCTCTATTTTAAGATTAGTTCTCTAATAGAGATAAATGGTTGGAACTGGTCACTCTTCGCATAAAGATATGATCAAGGCTATAATTTTTTTCACCACTCACAACTTGGACTTGCTAAATGAGACATGTATATTTATATAGTTTCAATTATTTTCATGTTTTTGTTGTTGTAAACTTTATGCTTCAAGGTGCATTGTGTGAGTCTGTCTTGGAATGTAGGTTCTAAATCCATGTGACATAGTAGATCACACCCACCTATTTTAGCAGGGTCTACATTCTTATAAAGATACTCTAGTTTATTTCATTCTTTCTTGACTCTTTAAATTGGATGCTTTATTTTCATAATAAATATAGTAGGATGTGGTGTTCTTTCTATGCACGTAGGCTTAACAAGAAGCAAAGCAAGTTATATGCTTTTGTTCTTTCTTTTTTGTCTCTTTATTTTAAATCGCACAATTATATATTTTTTCATCAATTTTATTTTATATTTTTATAATAACAAAAAAAATTACTTATATGAATCATAAACATTAACATAAATCAGTGCCTCTTAGTCCTTTCTTGTAGACTGCTTCTCAACATTGCCCACAACACAGTATTACCTCTTATATAATAATATGAGGGACATATCAAATAAAAAATAATAAAAAGGGATTTTAATATATAGTTATCCTTATTTGAAATTTATCATATATATATATTTATAATAGGAATTAATTGATATTACTTTCATAGAAATCATTTAAATCATACCAATAAATCTCTATTATCTCACAAAAATGTTGCGGGAGTGGAAGAAAATTGATTCCATATGGATGTAATCATTCATAATCCCCTAATTTATTCACTAGAAACTAAACATCATATAGGTATATCTATGTTTTAAGCCAATAAAATATGGCGCGTGATCATTTTTTCCCTTTTTATCATCCCACTCAAAAACAAAGGTTGCCTTGCTGACCCATCATTCACCAAAATTTTTAATTTTACATAAGCACCATTTAGATTCACTGCCTTAGTTTTAAACTCCATTTTCCAAATTATTCCCTCATATATATTTTTTTATTTATTTTAATTATAAACCAAAAAAGGAAAAAATACTCATAAATTAAACATGAAAATAACTAAGTGAAAAATAGTGTTTTAATCTAAACTAATCATATTTACAAGGGAGGACCAAACCCGTTAACTTGTGAGAACTAAATCACCATCACCAGATATTGATGTTTAAATCCAACATATCTCATATTTCATAAATCTAGGATGTTGGTAAAATGATTTCATTATAAAACTAAACTACCCCTAATTAATTTATTCGGAAGCCTAATTTTTTTTCTCTAATTCAGTAAGAGTGAAAAAATTTCCATCAAATTCCAATAGGTGTTAAACAATAATTACATGAGATGATTTTACTATTTTGGTGTTTCATAAAAACAATATAAATGGTATTTCTCAATGATTAAAAATATATTTCTTGGTGTTTTTTAGTGTGGATAAATCCAACACTGAGAAAAGTCCCCTTTCTTAGTGATGTTTTATTATTGTGAAATGACCACCCAACTACTGTAGCAATATTCAGTGATATATTATCCCAAAAAATGAGGGAGAAAAAAATAGTTTAATTATCATAATAATAAATATGAAACATACCTAAATAGATGGGAAATATATAAAAATAAATTTCGTTTTTTCAGAACATTTTTTTGCATTGAGTTATTGATACAACTTCTATAAATACAAAAAACACATCCATATAAGTGTATCTTTGAATCAATAATATTTCAAATTTTAATAAACCTTAAAAAAGTATAAGTAATTGAAACAATTTACATATATATTTTCAATAATAAACTATAATTTATTTATTAAAATCACTTAATAATTTTAAAACAATTTAGAAATAGAATATTACACATTATGTTAATGTAACCACACCACATGTCCAAATGATGTGTAGTAAATTCAAACATTCACTAAATGAATAAAGTATTTTATCAAAAAGTTTTATGATAATTTGAATTTTTTTATTAGTTTTGAGTATGTGATATGTGTTTGGAACATTTTAAACATTTAAAAATGAAAAAACAAACTTTAGGTCCTTCTGACTACACCGCATATCGGAATGACATGCAATTTTTTCATCCAAGTCACAAAGGAATTAAATATCATTTTATTATAGTTTCATAATAATTTTATAATATATTCCAAAATTTGAGCATGTGATGTGTATTTTGAACTATATTTATATTTTTATAATAAAAACACACACTTTTAATCATCTCTACTACACCAGTCATCGAAATGATGTGTGATTAATTAGTACATGTCCCAAATGAACCAATGATATTTTTAATATAGTTATGTGGAAATATATGTTCACTTTATTGAATTTTAGCATGTTATGTGTGTTATTATCTTCATTAACTCTTAAAATGGAAAAATACACATTAGGTCATTCACACTACATCATGCATCAGAATGATGTGTAGTTTATTCCTATAGGTCATAGAATATTCTAAAATATTTTTCCTATAGTTACATAACAATAATATAATATATTATTAGTTTTTTATGTGACATGAATTTTTAAATAAAAAACATACTTATATTGAAAAAAATTGCTTTATGTCATTTTGAATACACTGGGAATCAAAATGACACGTGACTAAATAATATATATCTAAAATAAATAAATGATAGATTCCATATAGTATCATTATAATTAAAGAATATTTTTTCAATTTTTAGCATGTTTCATATTTTTTAAAGTTCATTAATCTTAAAATAGTAAAATACACTTAACATCATTCCAAGTAAACTGTGAGTTGAAATGATATGTGCTTCTTTCATGTAAGTCAAAAACAAATTGAAAGTGATTTCTCTATAGTTTCATGACTGTCTAAGAATATATTCTTAGTTTTGAGTATGTGATGTGTCTTTTAAACTAAATTAGCATTTCTATATTAAAAACATTCACTTTTAGTCATTCCCACTACACCACCCATCATAAGGATGTGCGGTTAACTCCTACATTCCCTAAATGAACCAATGATGGTTTTCATGATGTTTTATGACAATAAGAGAATGTTTTATTAGTTTTTTTCATGTGACATGCATTTTGAATTTTTTTAACTCTTAAAATAGAAGAAGACACTTTAGGTAATTCTGACTACACCATGCATTGGAATGATGTGAAATTCATTCTTATAGGTGAAAAATGAAGTGATGATTATTTTCCTTGAGTTTTATGTCAAATCAATAAGTTCTATTTTTCTGAAGTATACATTATACAGTTTGAACTAAAATATAATTTTTATATTGAAAACAGTCACTCTCAAATGAATTAGTGATGGTTTTCATAGAGTTTCATAAAACTATGAGCACATTTTCTCAAATTTGAGTATATTCCATGGGTTTTAAACTATTTTAACTGAAGAAATAGAAAAAATAATATTTAGGCCATTAAGACTATAAAGTGTATATAAATGACATTTGGTTAATTATTATATGTCCCAAATGAATCAATGATATTTACCATTTATTTTCATGGAATTATGAGTATGCTTTATTAGTTTTAAGCATGTGACATGTGTTTTAAACTAAAACTCCATTTCTATATTAAAAACATGCACTTTAAACACATGAAACTAAAATAAAAAAACAATAGATATAGACTTAAAAATAAAAAATGAATATAAAATTATCTAGTGATTGTAAAATTATAACATAAATATCTGTAATAAAAAACAAAACCTTGAAAAGTGTAATTATAGTAGTGCATCGATTATTAAAAACTAAAAAATAATAATGTAATTCATATATAAATTTATAGTGGAGGCTCTTTACAAATCATGTTTGTATTATATTATAAGTAATTATCTAGTTGTTTTTTTTCAAATCCAACAATCACACAAAGAAAATTGATTTTCAATTTTTTATAAACAAGTATATTTATCATGGTAACTATTATCAATAATAACTATTATAGAGATTATATTTATTTATAAAAAAATAAACTCATGTTTCTTGTTGTACAGGTCATATTTCAAAAAAAACTATTATTTTTTATTGAAAATATCTTATAAACACCTTACATATACCCCTTCCATCCAACTCACTTATTTTAATTCTATAATGGTTCTTTATCCAACATTAACATGTGTTTCTATATAATAAAATTAAATAAATAAGTTGTACTGGAGAATGTGAGCCATAGAATTTTTGTATGATATGTTAAATAAAATAAATTAGAATATATATATTCTTATTAAATACAAATCATATAAATATAACATACATTATATATATATATAACTCAAGTAATATCATACCTAAATTTTTTAATCTTATTTTTTATTTAATGGTTGAAGTGTTTTTTCCCACATTTCCAATAATCCAAATTGACTCTCGATGGTTTCTTATAAAATATAGGAAATAATTTCAACTAGGTCTTGCATGAAATGCTTGTGATGTCCAAAGGGAACAATAATATTCCAATGGATTGAAAATCAATTATGTATTGGATTTCATTTCTAGAATCGAAATAAAACAATTTTCATCTATATAATCATGTGTATAAAAAACCTACACTTTTTATGATACCTTTATAAATGGATCATATTTGTATCCTTACTAAAATTAAATTTTATGAATCTCAATTCATCAACTTTAAATCTTGTTATCATCACATCCACATTTAATAATTGGAACATAAAATATTTTATAGTCTAAATTCAATTTTTTTGATTATTCCAAAGTAATGAATGTTCTTGAAAATTTTATTTCTATATTTGAAATCTGATATGTCCATCACTTTAGCTACAATGACGACTTCACTATTTTAAATTATACAATTTTCATCATATTCCACTATATAGAACTTGTAACCATTATTTTTTTATCCATTATAATACAATATATGAACACTTAGTCAATTATTTAACCATTAAAATTTTCCATATATGTAGGATTTGAAAATAAATATTTATAAATTTTTTCAGGAAACAAAGTAATAAAATATTGTTTATATGTATTTTACATTAAACCTTCATCCTTTATTGGATTTATGTTTCTAATAATATCCTTATGAGTTTGAACATATGGAAAAAACTCCACAACCTTATGAAAAACATACAGGTGATAATTTATCCAGTCTATAATAGATATTTTCATAATATCTCTTCTTGAATGTTAACTTTGATGTGTCTTCTATGCTGAGATTTTAGAAGAATAATTTTATCCACATTATATAAGTATTCCATGTAGAATTCAATGGATTATTCCAAATTATACCACTCTAAAATAAAATATTATTTCTATATTTTAGTTTAGGCATTCCATTTCAATATATTTTTACAATATTCAATAAGGTACATCCATATAAAATGTGAAAGGCCAAAAAATCAATTCTAACTTACCAAATGAACCATAAAGTGAACCTTGATTTCAAAGAATGATAGTGAGAAGAGCATTTATAATTATCAAAAAATTAAAACAATATATTTTTCTATTAGTGTAAACTTTATCATGTCTATAAAGATTCTAGATATATATTTGGAAAAAGAATGTAGCATTGTTATTGTGCACCAGAAAAATAAAAAATATGCATCTTATTTACATGTTAACAAAATATTGAATAAAAACATTATAGTCATGTGATTTTAATCCATTTAACTTTAGGTAATTCATAAATTAAAAATTCTTTATATTTGACGAATACCCCTCTAGGATTATTACATTATTAAAAATTTAAAAAACTAAAATCAATTTTTTATAGAAACAATTTGAGACACTAGAGGAAGAAAATTAATTTTCCCTCATTCACTAGGGCCAACTCTTCCTTGATTCTAATTTCAATCATTTCTAACCTAGACTTGATTACATGTTTGGTCTTACCATTTGTATTTATTAATATTCCAATTAAACCATTATATATATTTTTCTTGATATGCATGACTTCTATAAAATTTTTAATATACATTTTCATCATATAAATTAGTTTAAAAAATTGTTAAATTTTCCTAATCAATCATCAGAATTTTTTTAGAGAATTTTTTACCAAATACATTGACCACATCCTTTATATTATCAAATAGTAATTCAAATATTAATTGACAATGTGAAAATCCAATTTTCATATTCCCATTAAATGTTTTCTTCCATGATCGTTATTGATGTTTTCAAAGTAAAAACATTTTATGTCCAAGTTACATATTCATTATAAAAAATTTTAACCTAATTGTGAACTTTATTCACATTAAGGACACCATATACTTCCATTAATGTTTTAAAATAAAAAATTATTATAAATAGGGAAGTAGTCTATCATACTAAACAACACAGATCTCATAAAAAATTATTCTTTCTTATGTGAATCATACACTATAAAACATGTATCTGATAATAATTTCAATCCAATAATAAGTGGATAAAAATACATGTAAATATCATTACTATGTTGTTTTAGACATGAAATAATAAATGAAAAAAATAATATACTTGTGCTTCATGCCTAAAAATGGTGGTAAATTATAATTTACTAAAATTATTATCCAAGTATAGTGAGTTTTACTTTGTACACCATGGGGATTAACACCGATAATTGATAATGTAAGATGACGGTTTCCTAACTTTTTGCTAAATTGAGGACACTCATTATCAATCTTATTCTATTATGGAGACTCTATTAGGTTTTATAGGTTACCATACTGAATTATTCTATCTTCATTACATGTCAAGTGTCTAGTAGTCTCCAAATTTCATTAAAACAATTAAAATATATGAATTATTGGAAATTACTATACAATATTTGATGTAATTTCTATTTTTTTGTGTCTTGATTGAACAGACATGAAAAAAAATTGTATAAATGTGTACCCTTTTTTAAATAATAGGTAGTCACTAGGGAAAGTATATATTTTTTATCTCATACCCACTAAATAGAATAACTAGTCAGCATTGTATGTTTGAAAATGAAACTCATTATTATCTGGAAGAAAATCCTTCAAAAAATAAAAAGACACTAAAAAGTTAGAATCAAGCGTTTTGTTTCCCACATTCAGGTTATTTGGTCTTAGTACCACTAATATTGGTGTAAATTTCATAAAAATATCATATAAGGGAATCTATGCATAATTATTGAATTTATAAAATATTTTTTAGATAATTTTTATGTTCATCTACAAGCTTCCTCAATACTATTTACATCATCATATATACTTGTGCCAATATTTTATTATTCAAAAAATATATTGTCATTACACTTGCAAGATACATTTACTTATATACTTTGTCTGATTAAAAACTTATAACTTCGATCAATTCAGTAAAAAATCAAGTGTTCTTCCAATTCAGCCGGACTAATTCTCTTTCAATAAAAGAAAAATAGACATGGACACATGATTTGAAAATGTTCATTCACATTGTTTGTTGAAAATTTGATGTATTCTTTAACACCTTCTTCATCCTATCCCATCATACGATTAGAAATCATCCATTTTTTAATCACATTCATCTTATTTTAGTAAACAAATCATAATTTTTTCAATATAACTAACATACATTTCAATATATAATTACACTTAATCATATATATATATATATATATATTATACACACACACAAACTGACACACATAATAAAACATGTATAAAAATAATATATAATTAATATATATACATAGACACTATAAATACACACATATTTGTGTGTCTAAATAATAATATTTAAAAATATATTCTATATAAAACTTACACACACACACACACACACACACACATATATATATAAACATAAATATACACTACAAATACATACATACATATATATATATATGTGTGTGTGTTAGAAACATAATATAGAATCACAAATATATATATATAACATATAAAAACCGTATTATCCAAATATTATCATTTCATAAACACTATAAATAGACACACCCACAAATAAAACATATATAATAACATTTATATGTGTATGTGTGTTCTGTAGAAAACATATGGATACATATACTACAAAATGTAAATATGAATATGTGTATATATGTATTATCTATAAATATAAATATAAATATAAAATACATATACCTACATATATATAAACTCAATACACACACACACACAAATATATAAATCATAAGTAAAAACATTAATTACATAATTTAATATCTAAAAATGTGAATATAGATATATATATATATCAAAATTTATATATATAAATTCTATAAGACATATAAAAATGTATATTATAAAACAAATATATAATATATTTAAATAAATTAAATTAATATATATATGTGTGTGTGTGAATATTTACAATTTTAAATACACACACACATATAGAGAGAGGGGGAGGAAGGGAGGGATTGAGTAAATACTTTAAAACTAACTGATTTTTTTTACTTTCAATTACTAGAATATAAAAAAATAGTTTATCATATAATGATTGTTCTTCTCTAAAACGTTAATGTGATTATATACATAGAATATTCATCATATATAAGGGTTATATAAATTCCCCCACTATAATGAGAACCTAAAAATGCAATGAAAATACTCCTAAATAAGTCTTATAGTCTAGATACATCATTATGATAGGGTACTGATCATGTTTTTCTATCAGGTGTTGGAGTCTCATAATACATTGAGACTTTAACTCAGGAAGTTAGAACTCAATGATCTTCAATAAGGTAGGTCATGAGGATAAACCAATCAATTGGGATTCCGTATGTTTTATGTGTCACTAGATATCCCTATATCTGAATGTGTGTATGGGTCCTTAGACTTGATATTATCATTAATGTATTTCATTAATTGTATACTTTTATAAATGAATGAAAATCATGACAACATATACTCCCATATATGTGGCATACATTTTTTGCATCATAAGTGATATGGAATTAATTGAATATGTAATTCAATAAATGATTTGCCCCTTCCATATTAATTAAAGTTGTTATTTATGTCTCTTTGATTGCAATGTAACTATAAATCAAAATCCATGGACATGGTTTTTTATAGATTAGTTCATTTTAGACAGTAAAAGAAAGATAAATCAAGCATATAGGATGATGAAAGAAGTATGTGTCCTTCTTGATGAGATATCGGTAGAAAAATGGATTATAATACATAATAGAATTCAAAGGAAGGTAGTTATAAATTATATATTAACTTCTTTCTCTATGGTTTCCTTGATGTGATGTTACAAGATGATCTTGGAATTTAGCTATGTTCACATAATTCCATTGAGAAAGGTTTCTAGAGGGTCACACAATAAGTGTATCTAGAAACTCATTAAAATATATCGAATCTAACATTTAGAATAAATTTATTCCTGTCTTTTGGAATAATATCTATTCAAGTGAAATTGATTGCATAAATTCAATCATGAGATATTCGAGTTTAGAATATATGAATTGGATCTCATTTTTAATTACTTACAAGGTAATAAATAAATATTATTTATTCATGACCTATGTGAATATAATTTAATAAATATTTATTTAAGTTATGTGGATATTAAAATAAATATTTATCTATGGATTTAGTGGATATAATATTTATTTATTTATTGAATGAATAATATTTATTTAAATTAATAAATGTTTTATTATTCAAGGTTTCGTAAATTCCATTGGAGGATAAATGGGTTTTTTAATGGACCAATTGAAAAGATATATATTAATATCATTTTAAAAAATATAAATCTATTTATTTAATATACAATGTTAAAATTAACACAAGTCATAGAAATAATATTAATATTTTTATTGGACATGGGGTTTAACTATTATTAAATATTATGATAAGGAACATTATAAAATTATAAAATGGTTAAACCTATGTATAAAATATAAATTATATTATTTTTCTAGTGAGGAGTTATTTATAAAGTGGACACAGTCTCTAGAATTCTCTCAAGCCCTAGAAATAAATATCCTCTCTTACTCCCTCTCAAGAAAATAAAGAGAATAAGTGATATTGTTATGATAAAAAATGAATGGTGTAAATCACAAGATACTACCATGATAGAACCCGGGGTTTCAAGAATATACTCCCATGATTCATAAATAATATGTGGATACTTCTAGGGGAATAATTTCTTAGATTATCCACATTAATTAACAACACAATAAGAGTGGTAATAAAAACCAACTAAGATGATTTACATGAAATAAGTAATTCTTATTTAAATTAAATATAAATAAATATTCAAATCCACTCTAGAACATTCTATGGTGCATTCATCAAGTTCATCTGATTTTACATGTAGATATCTATGAAAATAAAAATCAAGATTTCTCCCATTTCTTCCATTTCACCTTAAAACCTTAAAGTGATATTAGAGTGGTCAAATTTTAATTTATAATCATTTTTAATTTATTTTATCAATTTCATGTGCTGGTTTTTTAGTTTTTAAATTCATATTTTCATTCTAAATCCATTAATTGAGATAACAAATTCACCCATGTTTGTATGGAAAATAATGATAAAAACAAATGAAGAATGATCAAATATATCATTTGGAGGTACCAAGGTCACTACCTACATGAAATATTTACATGAAACATAATAGTAAATTACATGTTGTATATTTTTGATCAACCACACAAGGAGTGAGCCACATAAATCTCAACTCATTGTGTGATTCGATTAGCGGTGACATTACTCATCACATATTGACTATTAGTGTGGCATGTAGTTTGATAGGGAGTAAATTTCATAAAGCTAGAACATACACTCCTTGAAATACCTCATGTATTTGACACCAAATATATCTTTTCATGCTATGTGGTTTAGTATGCAATGTTATTACATGTCACATATTGACTACAAGTTGAGAATCGTAGGGACAGATGAACTACACAACATGTAGATGGTATGTACATGTTGTGTAACATGTGTTTTCCCATTAAAGGTATATACCTAGTGATTTTTTTTCAAGAATTAATTACAAACATCCCACACAATAATTTTATTCACCAAAAAATGACATTTGTAGAAATAAATCACTAGATGGAATCCTATGGATTTCAATGTGATGGAACTTGGATAATTTGTTTAACCCAAATCACCACATTGAATTAAAAACTCAATACTATTTACTACAAACTAAAACAAAAATTCTCATAAAAAATTAAATGAAAAGAGGTAAAGACACAATAAGGTTTTATGTGGTTTGAATTTTAAACCTACAACTGGGGGAGAATCAATGCACGTTTTGTTTCATCAGAAATATAAAAGGTTATAATAATTATGACTAGATATCCACATAGATAAATAAATCAAGTAATTCCATGAGATATCAACAAAGTTTCCTCATACCCTTTTTATAGAGGGTCTCTTCTGATCATCATAGAGCACTGCCTTCCTACATTTGTAGAAGTATGACTACTACATTGTTCAACTACCAATTCCCAATGACTTTCCTTGTCATAAACACCAATCACCAATAAATCAACATTACTTCACATCCTCACTCATTTCCCAAAAAATTCATATTGAGAGTGATATAAATATAGACACTACCTCCTTCCAGTAATCACAACATTCATTGAACTGATAGAAATATAAGCACCATGTTATATCCATCAGAAATTTGAAATTCTTGACCACATCATTCTATCCACTATATATTATTGTTACTACTCTAACAAGGAAAAAAGGGTTCTCCAAATTTTCTTCTTTTGGTAAAATTAATACATGTATTGAAAAGTAATAATAATCCCAATAATATTTCACATTAAGATTGCTTCAAGGATATCTAGACATTATTCAACATTGTGGAAAACCTTCCATCTTATTCTACATGAAACACTTCCTATAATTACTTACCATTAACTCAAGTCCAGCTGATGAATGATGATACCTCATACTCTCTTGGACCAATGCATTTGTGAACATATCCATAGAATTATGGATCTAACTATATTTTTCAACCACAAAACTCTATCCTCAATAAAATTTTGGATATAATGGCACTACAGGTCGATGTTCTTCATTCTCTCATGAAACATCAAATTTTGGGCCAAGTAAATTTTACTCTGACTTTCATGATAGAGAAATTAACATTCCTAGATACTTATGATATACACAATCAGATTTTTCAACCACACAATTTTCTTTCTTGATTCTATTTCTACAACATTATTTTCTTATATTTTGGAGAGATAAATCAGTAGTTTTATCCTCGATATCCATCCAACCATGGTTCCACAAAAGATAAATACAAACCCAGTTTTTATTTTCTATGAATATGAGTCTTCCCCAATGTTTGTATCAACATATAAAATCAATGTATCATCATCTATGAAGTAAAGATAAGTATCTTTTATTCCTTTGAGATATTTGAAAATATACCTCACAACTTCTCAATGTTCTTTTCCAAGAATTTTCATGAACATATTGAAAACTCTCTCTATGTGGGAAGTATTTTCTTGAGTTCATATGATGACATACATGAGACTTACTATTATTAATTCACATGGTATTATTTCCATATTCTTAACTTATTATTCCATTCATGGTTCCTATTCCTTTGAGATCGTTAAGTGTATAGTAAGCAGATTTGAAGATGCTTTGCATTTTATCATCATAATTTTCTCAATGATCTTATGAATATACACTTTATAAGGTCAAAAATAACTTCCAATATTCTTATATCAATCAATAATTATTCCCAAGATTTTATTTTATTCATTAATATCTTTCTTTTAAAACTTCCATGATAAGTATTTCTTTAACTCTTGAATCAGTAGAATTGATTAACCCATCTGAAGCATATCATCCATGTATAACAGTATAATGATGAAAGGTCTATTTTTTTAATCCTCATAAAAACAATGATATGAAATTCTATACATGAAATATTTATCCCCCATGAAATATTTAAAAATTTGGTTTCACTATCTTGGAGTTTATCTCAAAACATAGATACTTTTCTTAAGTTTACACTCTAATACAAGATTATGTTGATCCATGAAACAGATGGATTGATTAATATTTATTTCTTCCTATAGATCCACAAGAATAAAATCAATCTTTATATCCATCTATTATATATATAATACATAAGAAACCAAACTCATCATGGTTGTAATGGAGGTATTATTTATTATCATAAAGAAGTTTTTTAAAAAGTTGATTATCTCATTCTATTGAAACCTCTTTACCACTATCCATGTATTATACCTATTACTTATATTATATTTATATTTTAGACATAAAACCTACTTTTTCCCAAGAACCTTCTTTTCGAGTGGAAAGTCTATTTGTTATTAGGATTTATTTTCATGATTTGATTCCAAATCTTCCTTCATGGCTAACTCCAACTTACCTAAATCACAAAATCTAGAAAATTATTTTGGTATCTTTGGTTCTCCACCATCCCCGAAAAATAGGAAGTTTAATTAATCTCCAAACCTTTATACTGGTCATATAACTCTCATATACATTTGAAATTCAACCTATGGTTCTACTCCCTTTAGAACCGAAACATTCAGAACTATATTCTCCATAATTATAGATATAGCTTCAACGATTCTTAGTATTTTAGGTATATCTTATACTAGTATCATTCTCAAACTCATCGTACTTATCCATAAACATTACCTCCTACTTTATTTTAGCTCCAAATTTTTTTCCTTATATAAAACCATCTCATTAAATATAAATTTATACTTTTAATGACTTTTAATTTATCATCATCCTAAAATAAAAAATATGATTTCTTCATCTCCGTATCCTATAAAGAAACATGTGAGATATTTTTCTTCTATCTTATCTCTATATTTAGTATCAACATGTTCATAGGATAATCTCTTAAAGACTTTGAGGTCATAAAAATTTTGTGACATTCTTATCTATTGATCTTTTATAAATAAAGTCCCATTTGCACTGAGGGCTTCTTATTGATTAAATAGGCTATGGTACTCACTGCTTCTTCCCAAAAGGACTTCGGAATTATGGAATGTATCTTCATGTTATGTACTCTTTCCATAAATTTAAGATTCATCTATTTATATATATAATATTTGTACGGTTTACCAGGTATAGTTTTCTCATATCTAATGACTATGTGACTATAGAATTTCTAGGAAACTTCTTTCAATGTACTCACCTTTGTTGTCTAATCTCAAACACTTCATATTGTAACGTGTCTCCCTTTCAACCATATATTCTTCATTTCACAAGCACTCCATATGCTATAGATTCATGTTTCATGAAGTATACCCAAAATTTTATCACATATTCGTTAATGAAAACCAAAAATTATTGTGATCCTCCATGAGATTTAACTGGGGTAGGTCTCCATACATCTATGTGTGCAAGCTGTGGCTTCTGGAATTATGGTGTTCTTCTACTCAAATTAAATCTCACCTTCAATTTATTTCTGAATGTGAAACTATCATAACATATAAAGTCTAATTTTTTTATTTAGCATGACTTTTCCCACTAAAACTTAAATACCTTTATTATCAAGGTTGCCAATTAAAAAGTTCCATATAACTAAACTTATAAAAGTTAATGTTTCAAAAAGTTTATCTCCCATTTCTATTTAGAGAGAAACAACATTACATCCTTTACAACTATAACTATGAATAAGGATAAATAAATTATGTTCCATAGTCCATTAGAAAAGGTATTTCTATATCCAACTCCATCCAATTTATCAACTGAAATAAAGTTCTTCATATGTCCTGGTATATATCCAACTTCATTCAACCAAAGGAAACTTCTATTATTCAACCTAATTATGAAATCTCCCTTACCCTAAAAATTCAGTATCTTCATCATATGATAGATAAACTATCCAAAATATTATGGAAACATAATTTTCTATGAATCCCTTTTCACTAGTTGAGTGGAAATATATACCAAAATCTATAATCCAAGATTCCATTAGTGTGTTAGCACTCATAAGTATATTTTCACTACTCTATAAAGTTGAAACAATATAACTTAAACCTCCAAAGGTTAGTCTTCTAGAATTCTCTATAATATTGACATATTCCTTCCTATGATGGCCCCTTTTACAACATTGTTAATAGAGTAGTTCATTTTTGGTAGATTTACTTCTAATATTATCCCACAACTTATCATATGATTATCTTAAACTTCTCTAATAAGGTGATTCCTCCCTTCCCTCTACCATTTATGCATTTCTAGAAGGTTATTGAATCTCCCTCATATGGAGTTCTTCAATAAAAATCAAGTTCAAGACATCATCAAATATCAATTTCCCTTTTCATAAGATTTATTCACTATAGTTACCATTTCATCCCAAGATTATAGAAATGATGATGATAGTAATATGGATCATAAATCATCCATGAATGTTACCTTAAAACACTCTAGTAGACTTTAAATAAAATAGATGTCATTCACATGATCTATTGGGCCTATACCTTTTTATAGGATCATACTGAATACTCATCACATCAATCACACTTTTTGGGGTGATGTAGGATTCTCATACATGTCTATCAAGGATACCATCAACTTCATTGTAGTATTATTCTCTCAGATGTTCAAAACCACAATGTAAGATTATGAAATCTTCACCAAACTCAAAATATTTCTATCTTTCCTTTTATGTTCTCTTTTCTTCATCACCTATAGTTTAACATCATTCAAGGAAACTATATATATTTATGGATGAGATAGCCCCCCATCTTCATTATCTAAAAACTAAAATCCATTCAATCGAATTTTTAGATCTAGATAATGATATATTTTAATACCATCACCTTTTGATACAATGAATCCCACTTAATCAAAAAAAAATTGAGAAATAATGAAAGTTACCTGAGTTGATACTTAGTAAAATTTTGTTATCATAAGAAACACTTGTTACTATAATACTAATTATTGAGATATTTTCACAACCTCTACATATCAGAAGTTTTTATAAAGGAATACCATGCTGGAAAAAATAGGTCACCATATGAGATCATTTTAATTTCAATGTACTATAACAAGAAAGAATTTCTTTTCCCAAAACACAACATTGAATTTGATAATCGAGTCAGTTTACTCCAAAATCAAACAAATATTCTCATTAAATCAGGAAAATAAATAAAAGAAATTAAAGACACAAAATGGTTCTACATAGTCCATACATTTATCTTACAACTATGAGAGAAGTGTTTTATATTTCATTTTATTAAAAGTATAAAAGGTTACAGTCATTGTGACCCAGAAACCATGTTGATCACTAACAAGAGTAATTCCATGGCACATTAGAAAATTGGTCCCACACCCTTTTAATAAAAATTTTCACCAGGTCAAAAACTTTCACTAAATTATTACATTTTTATGAGTCAATATATTTCATTGTAAAACTTTTTATTCCCTATATCTTTCCTCGACCTAACCACCAATCACTGATAAATAAATATCAATTCCTATTTTTCACTCCTTTATTGAAAAATCTATGTTGAAAGTAATACAAATATAGAAATTTTCTCTTTTACATAATCATAACATTCATTAAACTTTTGATAATCTGACTGTTATTCTACATCCATCAAAATTTCAAAATTTTCAACCAATACATGTCATCTGTTGAAGATCATTGTTATTTCTCTAATAAGGAAAAAGGGTTCAATAAAGATTCTCATTTTGATGAACATGATCCAAATATATAGTAGTATTAACAATAACAATTAATTTTATCATTTCATGTGTGTCAACTCAAAATGTTTTAAATTACAAGACAAATATATAACTACATGATGTGTAACAGTCATTATACACATGGTATACTTCATAAAAAATGTCATAAGTACAAGACACATATATTATAGAATATCATGTATTCATATACATCATAAAGACTATGTGACTTGACCTAAGGAACTACATTTCATGTATATCATAAAATTTTACATTGACATGCATATCGTGGAAGTACACGATATAAGAGAAAGACTATACACAACATTTGTCACACTATATATAATGTGAATGTTGTGTGGCCTCCTAAGTAAATGTTTTGTACTAAAATATTTTTAAAAAATTTAAAATTATATGAAACTACAAATTATTACATTCTTATGTCTTTGATATTGTTATGAAATAATATTAAAATAAAGAATTAATTAGTTAGTTATTTTATTAATTTTTTAATTAAATTAAATTTATCTTAATTAGAATGAATGGAAATGGATGCAACCAATACTAAATGTGTTTTTAATTAAATGTTGTATTTGATCATGATCTTGATCAACCTATATAAGAGCCTCATTTATTTATTTAATTATATATTATTCCTTATTTTATGTGATAATTATTATTAAATTAAATATGATGATATTTGAATCATCACTCCATCATTTATCATTTACTAGAATTCATGTCCAAGGATTATTTTATGTAACCCTAAACCCCTTCCATCCCTCACATGTGTGCGAGTAAACATTTGTAAATAATTGGGTTCCAAACTAGAGGATATGGTTCAAGACCCAAGCTAAGATGAATCCAATGATGAAGATATAAAAAATAATAGAGAAATATTGTAACTCAAATCAATAATAAGATCAATGAGTTATTTCCCCGATGTCCAAGGTTGGTTTATCATCACTTGATAAACCAATCAATGGATAAAATCTCATGATAATATCACACATTTATTTATTTATTTTTCTATGCATGTTTATTTATTTTTTATTTGATGTTTGGTTTATTTTTTTTATTTAAACATTATTACATAATGTAAATAAATTAGAAAAAATGTTATAAGAAAATTAAAAAAAGGTGTTTGATATATTTATTTATATATATTAATTAATTATATAAGATATCACAAAATGTAATTAACTACTATAGAAGGATAAAATGAGATTTCTTATATAAATGTAAATAATATTCAAAAATTATTTTATCAAACATGGTTAATTATTTTTGTAAGTTTGACATAAAATTAACAATAAGTACAAGGATAAAATAAAGGATATTTATTCATAAGACAATAAAAATCCCTCAAATAAAATATTATGTCATCAAAATACCTTATATTATTTGAATTAAGATGAAACCATAGTCAAATTTTTAGAATAACCATTGTTGAGGGAAATTTGAATTATCATGGAGTATTAATGAAGATAATGTGTAAGATTAAAAAAATTGGTATTAAGGGTAATGGTCATAGTCTACTTAATACCATTTAGAGGTAAGTTTTGAGGAAATATGAGTTTCAAATTTTCATATTAGGGTGTCCACTCAATAGATAAAATATTTATGAGTTAATGTAGTTGGAAAGAAAATCATACCTAAGTTCCTTTATGTAATTTTAATGGATATAGTCTTGGTTATGATAAGGGAAATATTGATCATTGCTACTAGAATATAAGAGTGAATGGGTGTTTTGTATCCAATGGTGAGGGATATTGGGATTTGATAAAATAATGGGATACTTAATTAAATTATTAATTATATTAATATTGGTAATCAAGATAATGTACTAAATCTTCTTTTATAAATTATAAATAATGGAAAGTTACTCAAACTTGGAATCCTTGAGATTAGTATTGGATAAAGATAATCTCCCTACTCATAAAAACTTATAGAAGTTGTATAGTTTCTTGTCCATTGTGCTAATCTTAGATATGATGTTATATGTGGTCAAGTCCCTTATTCCAGATCTTCTACTTTATAAAGTGAATGGTGAAATAAAGGATGCCTACATGATGTACATGGAGGATGTTTCATGTATACATTACATCATGTATTCATATACTTCAGTATATTTAGAGATATAATATAAGTACATGGATACATACACCATATTGGTTCATCTTCAAGAAATTGAAAAGGATTAACAGAGGAAAAGGATAAATGATATTGTCACTATGTTGTAAAAGTGCTAAACTAGAAAACAGATACCTAGCTAGTGATTATATACTCGAGATGATTAATTATACCAATTAATTAGAAAATTCAGTCTTCTATATTGATTAGAAATTATCTATTAATCTCATATCATTATCCTTAGCACCTAGATTTTCCACATTCATTAAAATTTATAAAATGAAAATTATAGAGAAGCTTCCCAAAAATCATTAAATTGTGGTTCTCCATGTTGATGGATATTGGTGGGAATATGGTTCTATAGTCCTTATGGTGAATGAATTGAATCACAGGGTTTAAAATCCTATCACAAGTTCAAATTCAATGGTTACTTTTTAAAGTACCTTAAAAAACAAAAGAGTCAAAGGGGGGTCATGAACGTGAGGGTATTTTCTTCACATATGGAAAGAAAGGTCAATAAAATAGGAATTGTAATGAATTAAATATGAAGTAAGAATAAGTTCTACTTTAGGTATATTAATCATTACATGTAATAGTTATATTCCTATTATTGAATATTAAATAAAATATTCAAATCACATGTTTATATCCTAATACAAAACCAAGGAAGATTAGAAAGATGTTAGTATCACTTAAGGATTAACACACTAATAGGGGGTGAATCAATGTGGATAACGGTTTATCACTTTAATATTTTATCCCTTTTTACCTCTTTCACTTTTTCGTTGAATGGTTATCATTTCTTCATCACCTAATATTTTTAAGAATTCATATATAATAGTAAATAAAAATGGACACTAGAGTTTTGTTAATGAGGTTCATATTTGTTATGGATTATTCCCTATTGTATAGTGGTTTTAATCCCATTGAAACAACTTCAATTCAATTATAAAATAATGTATTATCAAGGGTATGAAATTAAACTCATTCTCCAGGCACCAACCAAGCACATTGAAAGATATTTTTTTTAGAAAAAATATAGTATATTGGCATACTCCTCTTGAAGTGATCAGTGGTGTAGAAAAGTTCCTCTTGAATTACCACAAATAAACCTGATCTTCTTCCTCAAACTGCATCAATCAAAAAGGGCTGCCTCAAATTAATAGAAATCAAATGATTGTCTCAGATATAAATCAATAAAGTGGCATATTTATAATATTAAAACTTCTACAATATAGAAATATATTATAGGCTGGTTAACTCAGAATTATTCTTGACCCATATGATAATCAACCGAATAACAACATGGTAACTGATTCTGCTTCTAATTTTGATCTTCAATATATGAGATGATATATTAAATTTATGTGTTGGTTTTTCAATGCCACACACAAATTCAATCATTGATTGTCGTATCAGTATCTATTTGGTGCAAATTATTCTTTGAGAAAGTGAAAGCTTAATTTTGGTGTATAGTATTTCTTACATCATCTTATTTTATTCAGGAACACTTTAAAACACCTTATGCATGAGATATTGAGTCCCAAGTTTTATGAAATCATTTAATTCATACATTCATCTGCATGAAGTTTTTACTCAAAGTCACAATTCTATTTCATGTAAGTATATTTTAATTTCTCTTAGTGTATCTTCTTCTTCACATAACTAGGTTAGCCCATGGGATCTAAGTTTTTGTTTCATAGTATATGACCACAAGAAATCTAAAATAACATTATCTTCATATGAATACACTAATATAGATTTTCTTGTTCATGATTTTTTTTGAGTGTTATTATAATAGAAAATGGTGCATGAAAATAGGTACCTTCGTATAAGATCTCATACATGGATATTCCTTAGGAAAATAAGAGTTCATGGTTTAGTTCTTTACACAAACAATCTGGGGGTCTTCCTCTTCGTACAAGTAGAAAACTTCACGATACTTCTACTTCATGAAGATGAGTGGCTCATGGGATTCCTTCTTCATGGAAAGTATGGATGATCTATTTTTTACAATAAAAAAATGATACCTCTCAAGAATTTCTGAAACAAGTCTTCACCTAGATACCTCTCTATTTATAGGAATGGATCTCATTCGATGGATCTAATATTCAAATCACTTCAAATTAAAATTTAATGTCCAATAATCCTGGAGAGTCATGGATGATTTTAATATCACCGTGGGTTTCCTTCTTATAATTTTATGACTCTAAGATTCATATCATCCATTATTTTGTGATCTCAAATTCTTCTTTCACAATGAAACACTCATGTTCATGGTATAATGTTCGCATGACTCATCATCATCAAACTTGTGCATGAATTTGTGAGCATATATTGATCAAGAATGGTGTGGAAGTAGCTCATTCCATGAATACATGTTTTCATACAAATAAAATCTTTCATTCATGATAGTTTTGACCATTCGTTTGAGCTTGTATTGATAGTTTCATGATCATTAGAGGTGAAAGATGTCGCAACATGTAGTTTTTTCAATAAAAAGTGTTTTCATCAATCTAGGGTTATCAATGGTTGAACAATACAAAGGTTGTGATAAAATTACCTAAATGAATTTCATAGGGTGACCCATATTATATATGCATCTCATTTAACCAGTGAATATTTTAGTGCATTGGACGAATCTTACACCATTCATTCATTTTGTTTGGAAATCTTCCATCAACATTTATATGTCATCTAACTTCTAATCCAGCAGTGGGGTCGGCCCCCAGATTCACTTTCACACCACAACTTCATGGATTTTTCTTCACCTACATGGTCCATAGAGCATCCCTATGGGTTATATACACTTATTAAACCATGATATCTAGCCTGTGTGTGCTTTGTAGGGATGATATAACCAATATTTTCTACTGCTATATTTTCCTCATGAATGGATTGGTTCCCTTATGGTGAATCCAAGAAACCATAAGTGGTTGAGATGGCCCTTGTGGGGTGGATTTGGTAAGACTTTTTTCATGGCCCATATATATGTATACATACATAATTACTACCAAGTATGATGTTTCCAACCAACTAAAATTACTTTCCAAAAATAATTCTTCATGAAAAAAATTATTTTCTATTTTTGCATGGCCTTCAATATCTCTTAATAAAAATAAATATTTGAAAGATATTTATCATCTTCCTTAGAATTCATCTTATCAAAGAACACCATTTTATGGATCTTATTAATTTATTATTGTAGTATAAAATGTTCACTTATTCAAACTCTATTTTCACATGTCTTTGAGATTAATATTTGTTCAACAATATTCAGACATTATATATATAATTTTTCAATAATGACATCCAATTCCATTTAATGAATCCATAACAATTCTCTATGTATCACCACTTCATCTCAAAAATATGATATTTTATCTTAGATATATGAAACTCAATCTTCAGAAAACATTATTCAGAAGAGCAATGAACTTCCAAGATACTCTTATTCTTCAAGACATACTCACATACTGATTAAAAAAATTACAACATAAAAACAAACTAGGATCATCAAAATATTATAAGAATTAAGGTTAAATTCCAAGTAGTTGATGGATTTGGACTCCTAATTCAACTAAGTGAAGATTATGGATTCATATTTCTAAGTGGAAAGTTTCTTTCAAATCTACTATTTTGTATTGATTGTTTTCAAAATGTTGATCTCAATATATAATTTTAGATATAATGATACATTATTTCAGGTTTTAAATGAATGTTGTTATGGTATTTCATACTTAATTTATAGTTTAATTATTCTTGAATAATAGATGTTGAAATATCAATAATTATTTATGAATATAAAATATAAGAGACAAATAGGACCTAGTTATAATAAGATAATAATTTTTCAAGTAAAACTAAAAGTAATTGTCAAGAATATACCTAGAATGTGGTTTTGACTGTATAGTGAAAAAAATACTAGGTATTTGGTATACTTACTTATTAGGTTTTAACATAAATAAAACTTCATGAATTTAAGGTTATAATGTTACAAAGATTCTAGAATTAGTTTTTAATGATACACACAAACTATTCTCAGTAGAAGATAAAGATAAACTCATATACATCATGAGATTACTCTAATAAATTTCTGAAATGTAATAGTGAGGCGCATAAAATTCTTGGTAAAATATAAATAGATTCTTTATGTGGGTGAAATGAATAATATCTAAACTCCCATTAACATACCCATATCATAATGATGATGTTATTAAGAGGAGGTTCAATGATGAGTTTTATAAGTATTGAAAGTATTTTGTCACTCCTTTTGAGGCATGATTTGAAAATATAATCATGAACACTTAACTATATTCCAAATATAAGGAAAAATGGATAAATTATATGTTATAAAATAAAATAATTCTATTATTTCACAAATTCATGTTTTTAAATTCAAACTATTTATTAGTTCTATTTTTATAAATAGAATTTCATCTATTAAATATAAAGTGTATCTCATTTAATTATCCTAAATTTTACTTAGGATATGATATAAATACCTAAGATAGAAAAATATTAATCAAGAGAAAATCTATTTTTCTATAAGTGGATGGACATCTCTAGTTGATATAGTTAGAGAAAGGTTGAATTCAATGAAGTTGATTCTTAAGATGTACATGAGTTGACATATGAACATAAAGTCCACAAAAATTAGTGGGGAAATTTATTCAAAAGACACATATTGAATAAGAAAGATAAAACCAAATTGAAAAAATATTTTATAATTAAAAAGTTCAGTGATATATTATTCAATAAGTATAATGAATGCCTATCCTACAAATAAGAAATTAATGGAAACAATATAAAATTTTAAAGTTTATATGAACTTAAAAATGGATTCCATGTACCAAAATCAATCATTTTATTTTTTTACTTATTCAAGTTGTTGTAAAAAATGTTAATCAATGTTAAGAAAATGAAATTGAAAAAACCTTTTTCACTAATCACTATGATAAATTAATTATAATTATACATTTCATAACATCCTCCCATGATATTTAAATTTGGTAAATGGATGTAAAGATAACTTTATTTAATGTAAATCTTGTGGAATATATATATATATGATACAACAAGAAGGGTTTTTTATTCCAAATGATTCTAATAATGTATTCAAGTTTCAGAGATCCAATTATGGGTTGTAGCAAGCATCAGTACAATTTAATATTTATTTTAATGAAGATATAAAAGAATTTGGTTTTATTAGGAATGAATGTGATCCTTGTGTCTACGAGAGGTTGGTGGGAGTTCCATAGTTTTTCTAGTCATATATATTGATAGAATATTAAAAATAGATATTAGTCATGCTTTTATTTAATACTATGTTTAAAATTATTCTCCAATTATGACTTAATGTAGTGAATAACATTCTAGGGATACGAGTATAATGAGTTTGATCTATGGGGTTTATTAGATCAAATCATTGTATATATACTGAAAAATTATTGAAAACAAAATATAGAACAATCCGAGAGGATTTTGTTTCTATATCACATGGAATAAATCTCTCTCGAAAGATCTATTAAGGTTGGGGTGTTATTATTATGAGTAGAACCCTATGATATTAAGAAATTAGATAAATAACAGAAACCGTGATTTGTACTTATATTTTATATTTATTAATTATAAATCATAGTGGAAAAATATAAAATAGGACTCATAGAATGTATCAGGTATCTTTAATAACTATATAATAGTTCTTACAAAGTATAAATGATGTGTTTTTAATACATGGAAAAATAATAATTCAACTTGTCAAGGGAACACTAAATTAGTCTTCCTTTATATCAATTTGATCTCATATAACATTAAGGGTAAGGATATGAGAAATAGAATCTTGTTGAAGTTAGTTTTATCTATATCTATAAATACTGAGTATGTTGTATCTTCTAAGACAGCTACAAAACGTGAACACAATAAATATTGATTTATTCTAGATCATGTATTTATACTAAGAAAAGTATTATCATAATATATATTATGATAAAATTTTGACTATGGTATTATATAAGATTTCAATTCTATAAAGGAGGGAAAATTTTAAAATACTTATAGATATAATATCTTTTGAGTTTTACTCACATAGGTGAAGTCATAATAAATATAGTAGCCACAAAAATTTTTGGCAGGCCCAATGACTAAATTCATACCTCATAAAAAGCATTACTATCATGTGAGAGTTAGTGGGTTAAAAGTACTTAGAAGCTAGGTCTAGTAAAAGTGGTATTCTATAAGAGTTGGTTCCCTATAACTAAATGAATCTTTACTTTTAGTTACTAGAATATAAATAAAGTTCTTATCTTATAATGATTATTCTTCTATGTAAAATTAATGTGATAATATCTTTGGAATATTAATCTCATTTAAGGGTTATAGTAGTTCCCCATAATAATTATAATATAAAAATACTGTGAAAATACTCTTAAATAAGTATTATGGTCTATATACATCAATATAACAGGTAATAGATGATATCTTACTATCAAATTTAGGATTATTATAAGGCATTGAGACTTATTTATGTGATTTTTTAATTGGTGATATCTAAGAAGAAAAGTTGTGAGGATGGAACCACCAATATGGATTCTATATGTTTTATATTTCATTGGATATCTCTAACTATGAACTTTAATATTGGTCCTTAGAATTGATATTATTATTAAAATATATCATGAATTGTGTACTTTGATTCAGGGATTAAAACAATGGTGACATATGTTAATGGAAAGGTATCATGTGTTCTATATGTTACAAGGGATATGAAATTAATTGAATAATAGAATAAAGGATGTGTTCTATTTGGTTAGTTCACTAACTAGCCTTATATTTAATATTTATTACTCACTATTACTAATATTCTGTAAAGAAGGGTTGAACCACGGAGAAGTCTTAGGTTATATAACCAAAAAAAATAAACAAAAGAAATAAAAAATCCAAATAGGATAAAGAAGTGATGGTTGAATTATGGAAACAATTGTGACAATAGAAATAGAGAGATATTCTGAATAGTTGATTGAGTTAGGGGAATTGGACTAGATATAATTGATTGTAATGGATGATACACTTGCATGAAAATAATCATAAAAGTGTTTCAACTTTGATGAAATTAAATTGAAACACCTAATTGTAATTATATGATCAATCCTACTAGAGAACTCTCCAAAAACATTTATATCTATCAAAAATCAAGATTATGATGCTTCTTTTGGGAGAAAAGAAGAACTAAAACCTTTTATTGTTAATACTTTGGTTATATTTTCCAAGGTAAAAGGAACTATCCCTTTCCCTTGATGGTACTTGGAGTAGATTGAAAATATTCTTATGAATACGGCAAGTGGATAATTTAGAATGAATATAATATTTCAAAACCATGATTAAAATAATTAAAATAGGTAAAATTATATTAAATTAATCATATTCAATCCCCCTAAAACTAATTATTTATATATAGTAGAATTTGTGAAAAAAACATATTCAATATAAGTATTTCTATACAGTATATGGGAACTAATAGAAGAGAAGAATAAAACTCTCTAATGAGATCATCTCCTCCCTCTAGCACCATATCCCAAGCCACTAAATTGAGTGTTATACTTTTTTTCTATCTCTACTATATATCTAGGGCCTCCAAGATGTTTTAATGCTCATGATTCAAGAGATTGAGTATAGGGATGATCCCTGAAATACTTCAATTGAGTGATCGGTCCCTTGTTAAATTATACACCAACTCTTGGTTCATACCCATCATAACCAACGTCAACATCAAAATTCACCTCTATAACCTTAACATGGTGTTCCTTCACTATATATATCCTTTCTCATTGGTTACATGATCTAAAATACCTATAAAATTTACTCCTCCACATACTCTTGGATTGGGAATCAAATGTCATAAATCCTTCAAGAACGCTCTAGAAACTACCCATCATCTCCTTTACCTTGATGAGATAGAGGCCCTTCTATTTTAGATTTGAGATTTATGGAACCCATTCATTTTAACTCTGTTTATTTGACCTTCACATAGCCCTCTATCTTACATTATGTGGCTAATAATCATGAATGAGGACCTTTACACGATACTGAACATGGATATATACCTTTAAATTTATCTCTGGGTTCCCTTATATAACCTTTAGAATTTTGGATTTACCCTTTCACTGGTCATGATTAAAAATTTTTAGCCTTATAATCCTACTAATGGCCTTACATGGATCATCAAAAATGGATTCAAACCTTATGCAACCACCCAAAATGAAAAAAATTAAAAACCAAGTAAAGTTATCAATTTGATATGAAAAAAATAATAAATAATTAAACAACATGAAAAATGTTTGATCTTAAAATATATGGAAATAAAGACAAATATAAATTTAAAAAATTAACACCAAATGATACCCATTTTAAATAACATATGTAATGAATTATAGTATTCACCATAGATAAAAAACTATGAAATAATTTCTCATTAAAAAAAATTTAGCATTAAACACTCAAAACTCACATAAAAATAAGTGGAAACATGTAATAAAAAAATGTCATAGCAAATTCCCCCACACTTAGAAAATTTATTATCCTTAATCAATCCCTTTATAAAATTCAGTGGTAGAAAATAAATCTCCAGACTAAAAAACTAATTTTCTACTAGGAATTTGTTTTTTAAAAATATTTTCCCATATATTCCCTCTTTAGAACACAATGTGATTATTATCTTAAAATTAATTTATTATAGTGAATTTTTTTTTAGTTTTTTACAAAAAATAGTGGATTTTTAAATTCTGAAAATAATCGAAGACACTTCAATTTACATCCAACTAAAACTTAAAAACTTCACTTTACTATCAAGTGAATAAACACACATGAATTAAGAGAAAGGATAATTTTGATATGACATTGCATGGGAAGGAATGAATAATTAATGTAATAAATTAACCCATTCAACAATAAAGAATTAATATTGAAAATAAGTTCAATATAGATTATTATTTTGGTTTTATATCATATTTAAATGCATATCTTATGGGTTTAATTCATATCAATATGTTCAAATTTAATGTAAATAGTATGATATACTATCAAAAATTTAATAAAATAAAGTTTTTTCAAGATGGAATTTTAAATATTTTACCTAATTATATCTATGGGGAAATAAATATTAACCCTCATAAAGTAAAAAATTAGCATTTAATTTTTATAAAAAAATTCACCCACAAAAAATCCTATGTTATCCTTAAAAACATTCAAATTGGGAAAAATTAGGGTTTATTATGTATAAAACATTGTAGTATGGTTCAATACATTTCAAGACCCCTTCCACACACTTAAAACCTAATAGTGTCCCAAATATTTAATCATAAGGTGGAGGAAAAAATAAAAAAAAAGTTTATTTCAAAACAAATATAGAAATGAAAGAGTGAAAATTAATTCCTAGGGATCATATTTAAGTACAAGAATCATTTTTCCACCCAACAACAACAATTAAAACAAATTTATCATGCAAAAGGTTCCTACTAGACAGTCTTGAAACATTTTAGTATAGAAACAAAATTTCTAGAAAGTTTCATTATTTAAACCTTGAGTTCACAAATTATTTCCAAAAGGGTTAAAAAAATAAGCATACAGGAAAATTATTTTAGAAATCAAAGATCATAAAGTAATATCAACAACTAGAATCATGTTTTGATATTTATTTCAACATGAAAAAAACATTTCAAATTAGTTTCCAAACTATAATTTGTACAAAAATGTGTCCAATTTAAAAATAATATAAATGAGAATAATTATAAATAACACTCCCTTAAATGTAAGAGCTCTAAACATTTAAGGTTCATCCAAATGTATCATCCCTTTTAATGGGTAAAAAATGTCTATCTAGTTTCCCTTTTCCAACTTCTATAAATATAAAATAAATTTATATTAGAATCTATAATTAAAAGTTCAATAAAATTTAAAGAAATGTTAGGGTTAAAGGAAGGATGATCTAGATTTTCTAAAGATTTTATCCCCTTTATAGTTTAAAATAAAAATGACTCTACCATGATTAGTAATCTTCCTTCTTATGGGATATTATTTGACCATGAAATTGATTAGTTACATGCATGGTCGATTGGTCTTATGGAAATTTGATTATATAATTTTAGTCAGTTGATTAAATGTGCCTTTATTTTAATAATTTCCTATTTATGGTTAGTTCATCTCATGAATGTCCACTTGAGTTACCATACATTCACTTCTCTTTATAGTTAGTAAAGTGGTCATGTAGGAAGTACAACTCATCTTATAGTTAGTTTATCATAATGGTAGGTTCAGTACCCATCATTCAGTTGATATATAATTTTTCATGTGGTCATTTATTCCTTCATATGGTCACATTACTAGAATAGACTGTTCATTAATTCTTTTAGTAAAATGATGGAATTAACACAATAGAGTGAGATATTTATTTTTAAGTAGACCCCCTATTGGATTTCTATTCCTAGAACAAAAGTGTTATGTCTCCCATTGAGCCCTAAATTTTTGTTAATTATTACATCTCAAAAATCCCATTGTATTTCATATGGATTGAAATTAAGGAAGAGTGTATACATAAACAACAAATTATTTATGAGTGATGGAGTTGTTATTTCTCCTTTGACTACTACCAAGGTCATTAAGCACAAATATTTCATCATAGGTGCATTGATTCTCTTGAATTGAATTTAATTAATGAGGATACCTTATAGAAAAATGTGACTTATGATGGAAAGGAGATCATGAATATAGAGGGATTTCCCCCTGTGAGTAATTATCAAGTAAAAGTAAATTTTTCTTATTATATGGAATTAGTGAATTATGTGAATCTCTCTACAATGGGAATTAGATCAAATTATTCAAAAAGTCAGACCTAAAAGGTCAAAAAAATCATCCCCTTAGTTTAATTGAGTTTGCCTACTAGTAAGGAAGGGGTAATTAAGGGTCTAAGATGGAAGTATGATTTGAAGGCTAAAATAGGCCAAACCAGTAAGTGTATCAAAGAGACATCCTCTAGAGTTATAATCCAAAATAGGTTTATGGTGTTAGGTCATGGTGATTTAATCTCAATATAAGGATATAATTTCAAGGATGCATGCCATGAAGGGGATAGTTACCATGGAGGAAGGATTGATAAAAATGAATCATATAAGTATTTTGACAATGGTACATGGTAAAATGAGAGTAAGGAAGTGGAATAAGTGTAAGATTAACTTTTATCCTCTCTCAATAATGGTAAGAATACTACTATGGACTATGATGGATTTATCAATACTATAAGGAGGTAATGGAAAAAAAAGATATACTCTAATTTACCTAGACCACCAATTATAATATTAGATAGTAAAGGGTCCTCCATTGAAATGAAACTCCTTGTTATTGTGGAAATTTCTATAAAAATTGGCATAGAAAAGGTTGAGTATGAAATTATACATAGAGAATAAGGTGAGCAAGGAACAAATACACTCATTAAATCTCCTTGAAGAGGTAGGTCCTGCATAAGGAGTCATCATAAGGTATTTTTGACTCTCATCTTAAAGATGGGGTAGAAGGAAAGGATAAAGTGGAAGAGGTAGAACCCACAGTAACCATGGATCTTTATATTCACTCTAATGAGTAATGGGTGGAAGATAATTTTTATATCAAAGGAATTATAGATTATTTTTATAGAATGTGTTAAAATAATTTTAGTCTAAGGAGAAATAAAAAAACATGGAAATCCATGAGATGCCTCCCATACAACACTATGTTTAGAGTACTCTACCATACTTACCCCTAAAATATAACCATGCTCATTTTGTGTGTAAGGTCTATTGATTATTGTGACTTTATTATGTTGAGTGGAAATGTTATCTTATTATCTAAGAAATTTTATAACACCAAATAAAATATTTCCCATTAAATTCTATAAGGACCTAGGAACAAGGTTGTTTCCCACTATGGTTTCCATTACACACAAACTATACCAAGTATTAACGAAATTATCCCATAAATTTCAATAATATGACCAAAAAATGACTCATAAAGTTCCCCCACACTTGAGGTACTAAAAGGCTCAAAAAAAGAAACACGAGTGTTGCATTTCTGCCCATGTCAAAGTCACTGAATTAATATAGTTCTATGTTCTAACACCTCAAGATTTTATAAAACATTTCTCTTTAAATAATTTTATTTCTTCGATGGCTTTCATTACATGCAATACCATGTTTAAACGAATCGCGATACACTTTTTAAATATTATTATTTAATGTGACAGTTAAGAAATATCCATTAATTTGGAGAGTATGAATATGAATAACTAATTTATGAAATATATATAAATTTCCTACTCAATATAAATATGCTGATAAATTCATAGTACATACTCATTTAATTTTTAGTAAATTCATTTTATTCTTCAAAAACATGTTATCTTCAAAAATGAATTATTATTAATTTTTGTGATAAAATATTATAATAAAATTTTGGAACTTTTTAGAAAATATATTTTATAAAATTAATATTATTTTTCAAATACACATATCAAAATTATCTTTGGGTGAAATTTTGGAATCTTTCTGAAAAGATTGATTTTTCAGTAAATAGTGAAAAATAAATATTTTTATAAAACTGTCATTTTCTTTTGAAATAAATTATCATTAAGATTTAAATTTTATATCAATGTAACATAAGTATTATTTAATTAGATATAATATAATTAAATTAATTTTAGTTATAATGATACATGATTTTTATATAAGTACATTCTTGGGTTTAAAAACGCAATTTTCCATAAAAAATGTTTTTCATTGCATTTTTTGGGATTAATTTTAAATTAAAATTTTAAAATTATATGATTTGAATTTTGAGAAATGGATTCCATATTTGGAATCTTTAGGTACAAATTTAGTAAATAGTTACATTTTATTTTTGTAAAATAGGAATATTAAACTTAGTAATTATTTGTTACCACGGTATATGGTAAATGAGGTAATTAAGAGTTACAGATAAAATAATAAAAAATATTAAATGACCAAAACATGTAAAAAAATATTATTGGATAATTATATCATGACCATAATCATCCAAGGGTATAATATATGATTTTTTTAAGCCACTTGGATAATATTATGACCTTTATAATATTTTATTTAATGAGAAGTCAAACATGTCACACTCTTATTTCTAATAAGTATAATATTTTTAATATATTGTTATATAGGTGATATATGAAATTATAAATATTATTTTGAATTATAAAATATTTATCTTCATCATGATAATTGTTTTAAATTTTTAGTGAATAATTAATTAACTTATATTCTTACCCAATGTTGATATAGTATTTATTTTATTAACAAAATAATCAAATAAATGATTCTAAAAATATTAAAAGTAACATAATTTAAAATATTTAAGGTGATTCAGGAATTATATATATGACCATGACATGTATAGGATATAATAAAATAATTTTTTGAATTTTAATTATTTTCTTGATGTTTTTAAATTCAAAGTAATTATTAGTATCAAAATTGAAAATAATGTTATTTTATGGGATTAATATTATTTTAAATTATTTGAAAATCATAAAAAAATTAACTAAGAATAATTATGATAAGATATGGCCTAAAATGAAATCCCCTATGAATTTATATTCCATTTGTAATCATTTTGTTATAGAATAGTCTTATTGTAGTTTAATATTTTGAGAGATTCCAAAGGTGCCCCTCACCTCAACTATAAAAGGGAACCTCCTCCCTCACTTATTTACACCACATTAAGCCTTCTAGCTCGAGCATCCCATGAAAAGTATCTTATAAAAATTCCTAGAATCATTTTTGATCTATTAGTTTAATCAAAATACCTACCTCAGATCACTTTAGAAGAGATATAAAATAGTATTTCAAAAGAAGATAAGGTTAAAGAACTTTTGAAGGAAGTTAGACCTAATGTAACATATTTTTGTCTCACATTTATTTCTATGGGACACATTCCATATTCACCACTTGTTTCCTTTGAGTAACATATATACTACCAATGAATTCCTTTTATGATACATCTTGTGAATGGTATGGGGATTTACATATCCATTTATGTTTATTTCCTTAATAGGATTACAATTAAAAAGTTACCAAAGCAGTAAGGGTTTGTTTCAAAATATCATCATTATTTTGGATTTGTTATGTTTAAGTCTCTACTGGGAAATATTTCTCTTCTATGTTTATTTTTTCCAAAAAAAATCTTCGAAAATGTTTCTATTATTCTTCTATAAATGTTTTAAGTCATTTTTATCCATGTTTTACTTTATACAAAATGGTTTGAAAGGAATATTTTTTCCACTTTCCAAATGATGTACTTTCTGAGTTCTCTAATAAAAATACGGATGGGATGTTCTTTTAAATTATATGGCATGAGTGTATTTTCCTATTGTCATGACGTCTTAATTTGTTGAAGCTTAATTCAAAAGTTTACAAATTTCTTTTCAAATAAAATGTTTTCTATTATAATTTCATGTATTTTTTAAAGATAAAATAAAATTATTTCAAATTGTAAATGTTATTTTCCTCAAGAAATATTCCAAGTTATCTTTGAAAATCATTTTTTTAGCTAATATGACATCCTTTAATGATACTTAAGGTTTATTAGAGATATTATCCTAGTATTCCATCCATATTATTTTTTTGTATGGTTTATGTTTATTATGACAATATTTTGATGAAACTCATTCCCTTTTTAATAGGTTATAATTTAAGGAAATTTATTTCTTTTTATGAGTTCTAAGATGATGAAATTTTTATGATCCTGTAAAACATATATATATGGTTTTCATTATGTGATATATGGGACATATATCTCCCTCTAATGCATTGGGTAAAGATGGTTAAGTCATGAGATAAATATGTTATGAATGAAATTGATTAATGTTTAGAGTTTTATGTGTGGACCTAGATTTCATGTCCATAAGTTTATGCATGGACTTGGATTTAAAGTCCATAATATTATGTGTGGACCTAGATTTAATGTCCATAAGTTTATGTTTGGACCTAAAATTCATGTCCATAAGATTATATAAGTATCTTTATTCATGTCCATAAGTTTATGAAGGGGCCTAATTTCATGTCCTTATCTTAATGAGTTAACATGTTTCTATTTATACATGTTCACAAAGTTATAATTTTATGTGTATTCCACAATTTCATGTTTTATGTCAATTTTTTAATACCGTGGATTATGTTCATTGATTATTTTAGGATTCATGTCTTATTAAATGTAAATATTTATTCCATGAATCAATATTATGTGTTTATGATATGTAGGGTATAGATATCAAATTTTAAGTTCATGGTCTCACACCCTTATTCTCATGTTATTATTACGTGATTATTAATATCTCTCTTGTTTACCCTTTACTGAGAATATAATAATACTATTTCTTATGTTAACTTTATTTTTGTTATTAATAAAGGTTTTAAGTAGGGTATTCCTATAAATGGTGTTATATGTGATGAAATGTTGGGGGATGATATATATTTTTATGAACTAGTTGTTTATTTTTCCAAGATATATAAGAGTTTTTAGTAATTCTATAAAACCCTAAACCAAAATATCCTTAAGTATGAAATTAATCCAATATTTCCTTTTATTTGGTATGATTTTAATGGTGGAAATTGGTTCAAGTTTATTGGTGTCAAATATATAAACATAAATATTATATTTTTAGCACTGAATCTCAAAGCATGGGTTTTAATCTATTACATTTGGTATCTGAGGTTGGTTTAGAAAACTTTTGAGATTATTATGTTTTAATGAGATGTTTTTTATGAGTTATGGATACCATAATGGGTATATAATTTTGAGGTTTATCATAATTTCAATGTCTTAGACACTCCTTTTTTAGGTTTCAAGTTATGAAATTTTAAGGTGATTAATGATATTCTGGGAGACATTTATTTTTGAGGTATATGTAACACTTAAGGTTATCATGTGAAAAAGTTTATTTGACAAAGAATGATATTTTAATATTTTTTAAATAATTTTAAAGGTATGGGTAACCCTTAGGGTTGATATTATATTTGATTTTAAGTTAATTATGGGTTATTAAATTTTGGGATGAAAAATAAAAGTTTTGAGATAACATTTGAGGTAAAAAAATTAATTAATGTTGAATATATTAAGTTAATATTTGATGTTTCTATAATTTTTCTTTAATTTTATAATTATTATATGAATATTGTTTTATAAAAAAATATAACCTTCATGATGGGTGACAACCTTTCTGGTCTAGAAAGGTCGGGAGGATTAAAACCACAATCGAAGGGTGACAACGGTGCCTTTCCTACCACTAGCCTACATAATGTCCTGATTAGTATTGAATTTTATTTATAGTTAAATTATATGATAGGTATAGGTAAATTTAATTTGGGTAACATATGTGTTATCATATAGAAAACTGTGGGATTAGAAATTGATTTGGTGTTAAGTGATTTCATAAGAGGTTCACTATTTTGGGAACCCTATATGATTAAGGTAAAAAATATACTATGGAATTTTATTTAAGGAATAAAGGTTGAATTTTATTTTGGGGGAATATATGATTTTATTTTTTATTTTGGTGGTTCAAATTATTTATGGAAATGGTTATCATATCATGGAAATTATATATTTAGGACATGTTCAATTTGGGAGATAAATAGTAAATTTATCTTGGAGGATGATGTGATAAAATCATTTTAATTTTTTGGTTTCAATATTAGTCTCTAATATTTTGAGGAATTATAAGGATATTTATTTATTTAATTCTCTAACTTTAACTTTTGGTATTACTATTTAAGTTTATATATTAAAATAGTTTTTATTATATAAATTTTTTATCCTTTTTAGAGAATTATCTTATCTAGTAATAACTATTCTAGTTTCGGTTAATATTTAAAGATAGTAGGATTATATTTTTAATCATTTTTTGGATTTTTTTGATCTATATAATTTGAGTCTAATTCATAATTCATGAAAAATTGATCTTGAATATCCATCCTCTAGAGAAAAAGATGAGATTGTGATAAAAATTGATTAAAGGATGAAATTCTAATTGTCAAGTAAGTATATTTCCTTATGTTTTTATTCTAGATGGTAAATGAATTCCTAAAATTTAGTAAAATGATCTTTAGAAAAAATAATGTTATATACCCTTCAATTATTATGAACCGATGGTAGTTTCCATATATGTGGTTTATGGTTCTGTGATTGTTAACTTTCTCAAGATTATTCACTTTCTTATGATTAATGATCTATGGACATTAATTTTCTTCCATGTCCATATCTTCACATCCCACAATTGTTCTTTTGTTTTGAAACTAATTATGTGTAATCCCATATGACCTTCATACTTTCCTTTTTCTCTTTTCAAGATAAATTTTTATTAAATTTTTTTGAGATGTGGGTTTCCACAAAGGGAATTTCAAATGTAAAACATTTGATTTATAAGAAAAATATCAAATTTTTAGGACGAAATTTATTAAATAGTAGATAATTTAACACCCCTATATTTTAGAAAAATATATATTTATATAATTTTATTTCTTTAATGGAATGCATTACATGCAACACTGAGTTTAAATTAGCCGCGATACACTGTAAAATATTATTAATTAATGTGATAGTTAAAAACTAGCCATTAATTTAGAGGGTATGAATAATATTAAATAATTTATGAAATATATATATATATATATATATATTTCCTACCCAATAAAAATATATCAATAAATTATTAATAAATTATCATTCAATTATTAGTAAATTCATTTTATTCTTTAAAAATATGTTATCTTCAAAAATAAGTTTTTATTAATTTTTGTGAGAAAATATTATAATTATTTATTAAAACATTAAGAAAATATATTTGATAAAATTAATTTAAGTTTTTAAATAAATATATCAAAATTATTTTTGGGTGAAATTTTGTAATTTTTTTGAAAAGATTGATTTTCTATTAAATAGTGAAAAATACCAATTTTTATAAAATAGTCATTTTATTTTCATATAAAGTATCATTATGATGTGAATTTGATCTCAAAGTAAAATAATTATTATTAAATTATATACAATATATTTAAATTAATTTTAATCATCATTATACATGATTTTTATGTTAGTACATTTTTGGGATTAAAAATGCATTTTTCTGAAAAACTAATTTTCATTATGTTTTTCAGTTTAATTTTACATTAAATTATTCAACTTATGTGTTTTTGATTTTTTAGAAATTAATTCAATATTTTTATTTATTAGGAATAAATTTATTAAATAGGTCCCTTTTATTTTTGGACAATATGAATACTAAACTTAATAATTTTTTGTTAAAACGGTAATGGGTAAATCTGGTAATTAAAGGTTAAAAGTAAAATGATAAGAACTATTAAATGGCCCAAAAATTTACCTAAATCATATTGTATAAGTATATCTCAACCATAATCATATGGGGGTAAAATATATGACATTTTTTAGCCACTTGGATATGATTATTACCTTTATAATATTTTATTTAAAAAAAGTCAAACATGTCACACTCTTATTTCTAATAAGTAAAATATTTTTAATATGATATTATCTAGAAAATATGATTGAATATAAATATTCTATTTAAATTTAAATGATTTATCTTCAACATTGTGATTTATATTTAATTTTTAGTGAATAAAAAATTAACTTAAATTCTTACACAATGTTGATGCAGAAATTATTTCATTAGTGGAATAATAAAATAAATGAAGTTAAAAATATTAAAAGCAAGATAAGTTGATATATTTAATGAGATCCATGAATTATATAGACAAAAATAAAATTTATAGTATGTAATAAAATATTTGGTATTAATTTTACTTATTTTCTTTATTTTTTTAATGTCAAAGTAATGAATAGTATCAAAATTGACAATTATGATATTTTATTGGATTAAAATATTATTAAATTATATAAAAATAAATTAAATATTAAATAATCACAAATTTTATAATATATGTACTAAAATATCATCCCTTATAAAATTATAGGTTATTTGGAAGCATTTTTCTCTATAACAGTCTTATTATAGATTAATATTTTGTGAAATTCCAAAGGTTCCAGTCACATAAATTATAAAAGGGCCCCTCCCCCCGCACTTCTTCACACAAAATTTATCCAAATATCATGACCATACCCTAAAAACTTATCTTCTCAAATTTCCTATCCACATTATGGTGGTGATGGTCATCTCAAAAGATCAACCTTATAGCCCTTTAAAGGATATCTAAAGAGTCATTTCAAAGAAGAGGAGGTTAAAGAACTTTCAAAGGAAGTCAGACCTATAGTAAGAGATTTTTGTCTTACTTTTATTTTTAGGGGACACGTGACATATTCCCCACTTGTTTCATTTGATTGGTATATATAATACCCAGTAATTTCTTTTCTGATACATATTTTGAATGGTATGGGGATTTATATATCTATATATGTTTATTTCCTTCATGGGATTATGATTCAAAAGTTTTAAAATGTAGTAAGGGTTTGTTTCACAATATCTTAATTATTTGGTACTTTTTTATGTTTAAATATCTGATATAGATTTTATCTTCCATGTCCATGTTTTCCAAAAATAATGTCCAAAAATATTTCTATTATTCTCCTACAAATTTTTAAATTTATTGTTAACAATGTTTGAATTTTTACAAAATGGTTTGAAAGCAATCTTTTTGTCATTTTCCAAATGAGGTACTTTGTGACTTTTCCAACAAAAATATAGTAGGAAATATTTTTTAACTTATACATCATGAGTAGATTAACCCTCCACTATGATACCTTAATTCATTGAAGCTTCCCTTACAAGTTTATATGGTACTTTTTAGAGAAAATGTTTTCTATTATAATTATGAATATTTTTTTTAAAATGAAATGATTTCATAGTGGATAGGTTATTTTCCTCAAAAATTATTCCAAGTGATATTTCAAATTCATTTTTTCATCTAAGATTACATCCTTTAATGATACTTAAGATTTAAAAGAGATATTATCCAAGGATACCATCCTTATTATTTTTTTGGATGGTTTATCTGTATGATGAGAAGATGTTGATGAAACCCATTCCCTTTTCGAAGGGTTATACTTTGATGAAATTGTTTATTTTCATTAATTATGAGATGATGAATGTTTTATGATATTTTAGAACATGTATTCGTGGTTTTAATTATGTGGTGGGTGGGACCTATATCTTCATTAAATACATTGGGTAAATATGGATAACTCATGAGGTAAATATGTTATGAGTAAAACTGATTACATATTCACAATTTTATGTGTCGACCATAATTTCATGTCGATAAGTTTATATATGGACCTGGAATTCATGTCCATAAGTTTATGTGTTTACTTATAATTCATATCCATAAGTTTATGTGTGGACCTAGAATTCATGTCCATATGATTATGTGTGGACTTGGTTTCATGTCCATATATTTATGCGAGGTCCTGATTTCATTTCCTTAACTTAATGAGTGTACATGCTTCTATTTATACATGTTCAAAAAGTAAAAATTTTATGTGTATGCCAAAATTTCATGTTTTATGTCAATGTTATTATCTCATGGATTATTTTCTTTGATTATTTTATAATTCATGCCTTATGAACTCTCAATCGTTATGCTATGACTTAAGATTATGAATCTATGATATGCAGGCTATAGATTTCAAATGTTAATTTCATGTTATCACACCCTTATGTTCCTGTTATGATTATTTTATTATTGATATATCTCTTATTTACCCTTATAGAGCATCTAATATGTCCCTTTTATTATGTTTCCTTTCACCATGTTATGAATAAAGGTTTTAAGTAGGGTATGTCTACAAATGGTGCTAGACATAATGAAAATTTGGGGGATAATATAGATTTTTTATAAACTAGTGGTTTAAGATTCCATTATATGTTATATTTTCCCTAATTATATAAAACTATACACATAAAATATCCTTCAATAGGAAATAGATCCAATATTTCCTTAGATCTGGTATGTTTTGGATGGTTGAAATTGAGTCATGTTTATTGGTATCAAAAACTAAAATGTAAAGATTATTTTTTTAGCACCTAATCTGAGAGTGTGGGTATTGTACTGTTACTGATGCACCATGATAGGGAAACCCTCAATCCCAAAATGGTGTATGGGAGGAAGGATCGATGATAGGTGTCAGTACACATATCTCTCTTTCAAGTCACCCACCATACAATGTCTATGAGGCACCCCGTTACATCACCAACCTGTTGCAATGCATGATCAGACTAGTCCCATTGCATTAAGATTTACCTATCATGGAACTCATATATCCAAAATTAGTTTATGGATAATTGGTTGATAGGTTTCAACACATTCATCCCTCTTTTGAGGTCACCCACCTGATAGCTCCTGCATGTTGTCATGCTTATGCATCCTACATGATGCATCAAGATGTATAATAGTCCCTTAATGTACATAGTTTACTTGTTATTGATGGTGCAAAGGCCCAACATAAATGGAATGGAGTCCCATGTGGCTCAAATTCCCATTAAATAGACCAAAATATCACTCATGAATAATGATGTGACTGCTAGAGTACACTTCTACATAGCTGTTACAATAACCATGTTTGTTAGGGCATGAACCCTTAACCATGTGGATACCAAGAAGGAGTGTATACCACTTATGAATAGTATCATTGGAGTGTTAATAAATGTATTAATATTAAGATAAATGTATTAAAAATATATTAATAGTATAATAATTGCATTGCATATGAGTGCCCATTCAATGTGGACAAGTGTTACCTAGTCTGCATCCTGTTGGGGGCTTGACGCTCAGGTGATCATGATTTCCCCCTAATTAAATTTGGGGGAAGGTTTATTTCACCACAATTTAGGGGTTGGTAATTATTACCATGCATTATAGGAGGGGAATTCACTTTTTATGGGTGAGGGTCAGGTGGCCTTGTAGTGCGCGGTGGTGATTGATCGCCACATGTGAAGGAACCCTTCTCAAAAGTGGGGGCTAGTGATGACATGGGTTGGACACTTCAACAGATGGTGGTGAAATCTATAGACAAGGTTTGATTTCCATGAAGGTATGTTGTGGTGACAAATCTATGTACGAAGGACCCTCGCTCGATGGTGTAGGTGGGTGATAGCAAGGGCCCGACTCTTCAAAGGCCTGTAGCAGCATCTACAAATAGGGACCCTTACTCAGCGATGGGGGTTGGTGAAGGCATTGATCCTCCACTTAGCACGGATGGTGGACAGTGGTGGGTACATCATGTGTGCTCAAATAGGAGGTGTAGGGAATCCCATGTGGCGTGGTTTTGGATGAAACGGGAAAAATGAAGAAGATTAAGAAGAAGAAAGTCTTCTAAAAAGATTCTTCAAGGCCTTATGACCAAAAAAGGGGCTCTCAAAAATCTTTAGGGTCTCTTGGACGTGTATCTTAAAAAAAATGGTATAGTGGGTGTTTTTCATTCCTTATGGGGAGACATGAGCCTTAACCCACTTGGGTTCCTAGGGTGTATGTGTTATTTGGTTACTTATAATCCCCTCTAACTATAATAAATATATTAGTATAATAATCATATTATAATAAATGTATTATTATTATGATAAATCTATTATTTATATTATAACAAATATATTATTATTATAAAAAATATTAACAAATATTTTAATAAATGCATTAGTAAATGTATTAATATTATTATAAATATTATGATTAGATGTATTAATATTATAATAAATTAAAAAATTATGAAATCACTTTATAATAAAAATGAATAAATATTAAAAATTATAAAATTTAAAAAAAATGAAAAGACAATATTAATTATATTAAATGTATTATTAAATGTGTTACCATTATGGTAAATATATTAATAAATATATTAATAATATGATAAATGTATTAATAATTGTATTATAATAAATGTATTAATATTATCATAGATTTATTATTAATATTATGATAAACGTATTCATATTTTTATTAATAAATGTATTATTAAATGTATTAATATTATAATAAATATTATGATTAAATGTATTAATATTATTATAAATAAAAAAAAATTATAAAATTACATTATAATAAAAAGGAATAAATATTAAAAATGAATATCTTACAAAAATATTAAAAATGAATAAAAAATATTAATTATATTAAATGTATTACTAAATGGGTTAATAAAATGATAAATTAATTAATATTATGATAAATGTATTAATAAATGTAATAATATTAATATATATATATATATATATTATGATAAATATATTATTTGTAATAAGTTATGGTTAAACTGCATTATTAAAATAAAAGAAAATGAGAACCCCTTTTTATTGGGTTGAAAGGGAACTCAATACTTGGAAAAAGATCCAAACATGCATGGCCTAAACGCTCAGAAAAACCTAAAAATGTTGATGGCATGTGAACGCAATGACATAAAGTAAAATACTTGACCTGAAGTCCCACTGAGATGTTGGATCAAAATCCAATAAAAAAAAGAAAAGTTTCAGGGCCCAAAGGCCTATATAGCCTAGCCAAAGCCCAATCTAGATATATAGAAACCCTAGTTAGAGAAATTCCACCAAGTTTTTCATACCACTACCTAATGTCGCACCTTTGTCTGATGAGACCCATGTGTGTTGTCACCACCAAACAGGAACACCAACATGTTTTTTTATTTGTTTTATGATTTTTTTTAAAATATTAATAGGTTAAAAATATTTTTAATAATATGTATGAAATTTGGTAGGCTCCCTTTCTCCTTTCATCCAAAAAACAAAAAAAATTATTATTTTAAATATACTTTTTTCATATTTAAATTTTTTAAATTTTTTAGTTTTTTTTGTTTATATATATTTATATATATATATAACACAATTTTTCAGCAGAATTTATCTGCAATTTAATATCCAGAAACACTATCATTATGGTAGTCTAGAATTCTAACATAAAGCCTCAGTTAGGGCTTCCTTTTATAATAGGGGTTTCCCTAGAAATCATTCTACATTTACTATGTGGGATTCATGTTCTCCCGTTCCCATGTGGAATTAGTAATATATTATTATTAATCATTTTTAATGAATTAATTAATACTATTAATTACCATTTAATAATATTATTAAACAACTAATTAATTTCTAAATAGTAAATACTACATAATAGGTTTCAATTAATTAAAAATTTAATAATTTATAATTAATAAAAAAATAATCTTAATAATAAATAAATAATATTTCTTAATCATATAATTAATAATTATGTTAATATATATTATAGGGACTTAGGGGTACATTCTAGTTGGGGGTGTAGCCTAGTGGCAACTACAACCTTGTAATCCTGCATCTCAAACCCAGCTTTGAATCTGGGTAGCAACGAATTCCAGATGGATTTAACCAGATGTGGGTTGGCATATGTGGTATCCCTAGAAGGTATGATGGTGCTGGTTAAGAGGGATGACTTTGAATGGTGATCATGGGTGATGGAGCTTCACAATGAGCGAGTGTGACTCTGGATGGTGGTTGTGGGAGAGAGATTTCGGCGAGTAGGTGTCTGGGGTCTAGCGGCCCGATAGGGACGATAAGGCAGCGATGGGGCTTATAGGTGTCGTCATGACGGGTGGAGGAAATGGAGATTCAAAGGGGTGGTCTCAGTGGAATGTCTTTTGGTGGGATGACTTCACTCTGGAAGCAGTGAGGAGGTGTCCACGTCTACATTGATGTAGGACCCGTAGCTTAAAAAAGGTGGAAGGACCCACACAGTTGCATTAAAAAATGGTTATAGGTGTTGGGAACATATGATATGGGATTTTTAATAGACTCCCCATATACAGGGCCTTCATGACATTAAAATGGACGTATTATCCCTTATGGGAGGCTATGACCTGGCATTTGGGGTTGTGTGTGTTGCATTTCTATGTTCCATTGTAATTGTACCTCTAAGTACTTATAAGTATACTTAGGAGTAAAATTATAATGAAAAATAGAAATTCAACACACACAACCTGAAAGGGAGGTCGTAGCCCCCCCAAGGGATAACCCACCCATTTTTTATGGCCTGAAGGCCCTGTGGACATGAAATCCATTATAATGCATGTATCTTAGGTTCTCAGTACCTATAGGTATTTTTTTTGTCAGCCATCATGGGAACTGCCTACCCATATAAGGATTCGTCCTGCTATCACATCATCTCACCACCACCGAGTGACCCACACCTATTTTTCCACAAGCCATCCCACATTTGGGTTAAAATCTAATTAAATTTCGCTACTGCCTGAATTTGAACCTGAGTTTGTGATACTGGATTACAAGGTTATTATAACCACTAGGCTACAACCCCAAATGCATTATATTATAAATTAAAAATTAAAATTTTTATTACTAATTAACTAATTTATTATTATATAATTAATAACTAATAATTATAAGTAATTATTATACTACTAATTACCTAAATAGTTATTATATATTTTATAATTATATTACTAATTAATTATTATATAATTAATTATTAAATTACTAATTAATTATTATATATTTAATAATTAATCTTGAAGGCCTTGAGAATGTGGGATGTATTAACCATAAGATGTCACCCTGACTACCTTGTTTTAAAAATGTGAAAGTTAAGTCATTGATGAGTTGGCCCTAGAGATGATGGATGTGGATGATGCCTCACCTAGTAAGGAGGCTGCTCATGCTGGTATTGTCACAACAGTCCCAGTTCAGGAGGCTGCTCAAGTTGATGTTTTACCTTGCAAGGTGACAGTGCAGGATGGTCTTCCTATATATGAACCAGTTCCAGTGGAGGTTTCCAATATGTTTGTATAGGATAGTCTTGTCACCTAGGAAGTTTAGAAGGAGGCTACCCATGTGGCTCTGCAGGATGGTCTTGTCACATAGGCAGTTCATGAGGAGTTTAAAATGGAGGATATCTCGAAGGATGAGGCACCGACAAAGACAATGCAATGCAAAAGGGGGCACCACCCAGCTTACCGGGGGGGTTCTCAAGGTCGAGGTCGGTATAAGAAGAGATGATCACTTTGTTATACACTCTATATAGAAGTATTCCTAATCTTTTTTATTTAGTGTAGTATGTCATACTTTACCATTTACTCCCCTTTCATGCCTTTACATTTATTTAATAAATTTTTGGGCCATGGATTTGGGTTTCCAAATTCATGGCTGAGCCATTTGGGAATAATTAACTAACTAATTATTATATAATTAATAATTATATTACTAATTAATTATTTTTTTAAAGGTGAGGCTTGAAATCCCATTTATTAAAATGAAAACAAGTATAAGGGAGGTGAAAGAGAAGCATAAAGTTACAGTACAGATAATCCAAAAAACAACAACTAAGTAGCTCGAGAGCAGGTGCTCATACTATGGTGTGAGGTGAGTCCACCCCATCCACAAGGATTCCATCCTCTTCTCTATGTTTGGCCTACAACTAGGGTCCAACTTCTTCATCTAGAAGTCCATCATCAACATCAAATACGAATACTTCTTTACATGATCCACATCATTCATTATTCTATTCGTCTTCCTCACTAATTCTTGAAGCAAGAATCTCATAATAATTGTAAGTAGTAACATTCATATTTTCCCTCTCCTACTGCCCACGAACATCAGTGGAGGTAGTAGATTTTTTTCTTAGAGAGTGATTATTGGGATGTAATTCCATATTCTTGGTCCTAATATAATTATAAGCCTTCACATGGGCCTCTTTAACACTATCATAAGCAATGGGGGTCACCATTGCTAACTTAGGACTAGCCTGTGAAAGGGGTAGAAGCCCCTGCTAATCATATGGGACACCTAGAATAGTCTGAGTAGTATGTCTCAGAACAGGCACAAAAGTGCATTTTTCCTCTTGAGTTTGAAAGAGGAAGCGACTTCAGCCATGGATTTCCCTTTTCATTTTCTTGAAGAGATAATTTTTTGCTCTTTCCAAAAGTTAGTGTCCACTTGATCCTGTGAATTAGCCTCTCCAACATCCTGACAATCATTAGATTATTCACTATGTTTTTCATCTGATAAACCTCAATGAAAAGCATCTTTAAATGAGAGACCATCCAATATTAATTGATGGTCTTTAGAAATATCATCCCATAAAGGATGGGATTTTTATTTACATTAACTTTATCTTTTTCCTTGTAGTCTAGTGTAGAAAGTTCTAGACATCCACTCTTCAGAGGTCCTTTAAGAAGAATATTTGTGGCTAAATGAGAGGACCCCTAATCAATAGAGATCTATCCCCTAGGAGAATTTGGGATCTTTATATCAAAGTTGACATCAGTATTTTTTTACCATTGAGATTAATCTATTTTTACTTACCTTGAGTAATCTGATTAGATCCTCTCTTCCTACAGTGATGTCCATCACACCCTTAAACTAGAAAATGGGGAATAAAATATCATCCCTACACGTGGATTTGGAGTGTCCAATAATATGATAGGAATCAAAAAAGGGTGGAGTCTTCTCATGCTCAATTTTCAAATTAATGTCATCATTTGAAGTAGTAATAATTACTCTACTAATCAATGTAGTATTGAAGTCAACTTCCACTAAAACTCTAGCATAATGACCAAAACTAACCTGTTTGGTTGAATTATCTATTCATATTGGAATGCCAACTATAGATACAATATCAAAGAGAATTTTAGGGTTCCATAAAACCCAATTTAGACCATGAATCTTGATCCAAACCTGTACACATGTCTCCTTGAACGAATTGAGATTAATGTTAATCTTCCACTCATGAATTTTTAGTAAGCTGGTCGAAGGTTGATTGAACCTGTGATCCATGCCTTTTATCTCAGTTCCATAGAGGGTAATAAAAAATGAAAAAATCCACACCCAAGCGAAATGAATTTGATGTCTACAAACCCCCAAATAGAAGCTAGTTGAGAATTTAGATCAAGGATTTTCTATGGTTTCATACCTTTCATTAAAGAAAACTGAGTGATGATTGGACATTTTAATATATCAATACTTTCCAATATGGAAACATCTGAATCCAACACATGCATAATGGAACCCTTTTGGATGATTCTTTGCAAGACCCTATTAGATATTGAGACAAAAGAACCTCCTGAGAAACCATCAAATGAAAAGAAACCTATTGAGTCTCCCACATAAGTCACATTTCTTCCCTTTGTTGGATTTAATTTTATCCAAACATCATGGTGAATCAGGAGATATGAGTAAAGGTTGAGGCTTCATCGATTGTTTAGGGCGAGCGGATCGTTAGGGTTCAATAGGAGAGTCCTCTCCCCTTCCTCCTTCCACATACAAATCTAGGATAACTAATAATTAACTAATTAATTGTTATATAATTAATAATTTTATTAATAATTAACTAATTAATTATATAATTAATAATTAATAATTATATTACTAATTAATTATTATATAATTAATAATTTTATTACTAATTAACTAATTAATTATATAATTAATAATTGCTAATTATAATTAATAATTATATTACTAATTTAGTATGTAATTGTTAACTAATTAATTATCAACTAATTAATTATTAACTAATTAATTATTAAGTAATTAATAATTATATTACTAATTAAATTTATTAACTAATTAATTTAATGAGTAATTAAATATTTCTTAATTACTAATTAACTAATAATTAATAATTATATTATTATATATTAATAATTATACAATATATATTATATATTTATTATATAGTTATTATTAATATTATTTTTTATTAATTATTTATTATTTAATTTCTAAATATTTAAAACCTATTATTTATTATTATCTATTTTGAAATTAATTATTTGTTTAATAATATTATTAAATAGTAATTAATATTATTAATTAATTGATTATAAATGTTCAATAATAACATATTATTAATTCTACGTAGAAAATGGAGAACATGAATCTCATATCGAAAATACAAAATGATTTCCAGAGAAAGCCCTCTTATAAAAGGAAGCCTTGTGTGACAGTTTCTGTCATAATTTCAAACTGTTGTAATGATAGTAATGCTGGATATTAAATAACTAATAAATTTTTCTAAAATTCTATGTTTTATTTATATATATATATACATGTATATAAAACAAAACAAAAATAAAAATAAAAATTTTAAATTTATAAAAAATTATATTTAAAATAATTAATTTTTTTGGATGAAAGGAGGAAGATACCCCACCTTTCATAAATATTTTTAAAAATATTTTTGACCTAGATATTTAAAAAATCATAAAACACATAAAAAATAACACAACACCAGCTCATCACCATCTTCATCGACCCTTTGTCGAAGGTCTGGCTATCCACCTGCGAGCTCATCAATGAATAGTCAAGTTAGAGCCAAAGACCCAATGGAAAGATCTAAGACCAAGGCGATGCCAGATTCATAACCAGATTTGTTCTTGGTGCCCAAAAACTATGTTTGTGGACCAATGATGACAGAGTTGCAACCAGATCAGAGTAGGAAATGAAGGCATAGATGAGAACATTGGGAAGACTGAAAGTGAGTTTTGTCGAAGCAAGATTAACGATCAAGGAGGAATCATCAACAAATCCTAAAATAGGATATTGAAGCAATTCTACCACACTATCTCCAAGCTAATCAAAGATCCAAAACCACACTATTTCACATCGCTCATACCAATCATTTCCAATGCCATCCCATGAATAAGAAAAGGCGAGGAGGGAGGAAGAAGGGTGGTTCTAGGGGAACCTTAGGACCACTAAGATAGATTACTCTCCAATAGCTAAATCATCCCCCTCCTAATAATAAATGAATTATTAATATTAAAATAAATTTATTAATATGATAATAAATGTTTTATTAATAAATTTATTAATAAATTTATTAATATTATAATAAATATTATGATTAAATTTAATAATATAATAATAAATTAAAAGCTGCAAAATTGCTTTCTAATAATACATAATAAATATTAAATATGAATAACTCAAAAAAATATTAAATATGAATAAACAATATTTTTTATATGTAGTGGGGATTACAAGCTACCAAACAATAGACACACTCAGGCACCAGAGTTAGTTAAGCCTCATCCCTCCCCACAAGGAATGGTAAGCACTCACTTGAACTATTTTATTACAATACATGACCCGAAGGTCCAGTGGCGCAAAGGACCTTGAACATGGGTGGCCTGAAGACCCAACACTACTACACATATACCCATTAAAAAGAAAGCAAAAATCCTTTTAATAGCACTAAAAAAGCATTATTAATCACTGTTCAGATAAGGGGGTTCTTTATCCGCGCTAAAAAAATCACTAATAATAGCCTCCCTGTATCAATTCTATTTCAAACACTGATAAAGGGCTAGCTAGCTGTAATCTATTGTTAATCTAACAGCACACCCAAAAAAAACCTTCAAGTATATACAACACACCCAATAAATAATTAAAAACATTAATGTTTCATCTTTTGACATCTATGATCCCCTCTCAAAAATTTCCTCCCAGGGAATTAGTTTCTAAACAAATCATCCCAACTCGAGAAAAATATTCCACCTATATAATAAAACAAATATTGTGTTAGTAACACTATAAATAAATAAATCAAACATTATAATGAAAGAATATATTAATAAAATGTCAATTTTTTTTGAAAAAAAAGACACATTTGTAGCAATACCGGTCACACCATGTGTCATATTAAGGTGTTTTTGATTCCTAAATGTCAGAAATGAGTTATAGATCATTCTCTTAAAATATCATAACAATCCAAATATGTTTTCTCAGTTGTGAGTATGTCACTTGTTCTTTTACTAAAATTAATATAATATTTAAATAATGACACATTTGAAGTTATACAAGTCACATTGTGCATCATATTGAGATGCATCTAATTCATACCTGTCAAAAATTAATGATGGATCATTTTCCTAAAGTATCAAATCAATCAGAATGCATTTTTTTGGATTTAAGTATGTTAGTTTTGTTTTTTACTAAAATTACATTTCAAACTAGAAACACACATTTTGAGTCATAATGTTCGCATCATGGATCATTTTGATGTGACACTGCTTCCTACACATCAAAAATGACCTATTAATTGATTTAAAAAATTATCAAGACAATCAGAGCACGTTTTCTTGGGTTTTAGTGAGTGATACATTTTAAGATAAAATGCCAATTTTTAACTAATAATAGACACTTTTGGTCATACTGACCACACCATGCATTGTATTGAGGTGTGGTTGATTTATACACATCAAAAATTAATCTTGTATCATTTTCAAAAATTATAAAAACAATCTGAATGTGTTTTCTCAGTTTTCATCATTTTACTTGTTCTTTTTACTTAAATTAATGTCAATTTTAAATAAAAAGAAACAATTGGAGTTATATCGGTCACACTATGAGGTTTATTGAGGTTGGTTTGATTCCTACACATCACAAATAAATCATGTATTTGTTTCCCAAATTATCAAAACAATATGAATGTGTTTGTTCAGTTTTTAGTCATTCACTTGTTTTTTTCTAAAATTAATGTCGGTTTTAAATAAAAACACACCCTTTTAGTTATAGTAGCCACACCATGAATCATATTAAAGTTCAGTTGATTCCTACAAATCAAAAATTACTTATAAATAATTTTCCTAAAGTATCAAAAAAATGAATGTGATTTCTTTGTTTTGAGTATGTCAGTTGTGTTTTTTTACTAAAATGTCATTTCAAATTGGAAACATGCATTTTGAGTCATATAAATCGCATCCTGCATCAGTTTGATGTGAAACTTCTTTATACACATCAAAAATGAATTATGAATCACTATATTAAATTATGAATACAATCGGAGCACATTTTCTTGGTTTTTAGTGAGTGACACATTTTGTACTAAAATGTCAATTTTAAACTGATAATAGAGACTTTTAGTCATACCGGTCACACTTTGCGTCAGTTTGAGGTATGATTGATTCCTATATGTCGCAAATGTCTTGTAGATCATTTTCAAAAAGTATCAAAATAATACAAATACATTTTCTTTGTTTTCAGTATGTCACTGGTTCTTTTTTCCAAATTTAATGTCAATTTAATATAAAAATACGCACTTAAAGTCATACCCGCTACACCATACATCTGATTAAGGTGTGGTTCATTCCTACACATAAAAAAATAAATTATGAATTGTTTTCATAAATTATAAAAATATCATAGATGCATTTGATCAGTTTTCAGTATGTCTTTTTCTTTTTTACAAAAAATAATGTCAACTTTATATAAAAATAGGAACTTTCAGTTATACCGGCTACACCGTGCATCATATTGAGGTTCAGTTAATTATTACATGATTCCAATGACTTATAGATTTTTTTCTTAAAGTATCAAAACAATCCAAATGTGTTTTATTTGTTTTTAGTATGTTAGTTGTGTTTTTTTTTCAAAAATAACATTTCAAATTGGAAACATGCGTTTTGAATCATACTGGTCATATCGTGTGTCGATTATACGTGAAACTACATCACACATGTCCCAAATGGTTTATAAACCACTGTATTAATTTATGAAGACATTTAGATATTATTTTCTTGGTTTTTAGTGAGTGACACATTTTGAACCAAAATTTCAATTTGAAAAGGATAGGAAACACTTTTAGTCATACTGGTCACAATGTGTGTCAGATTGAGGTGTGGTTGTTTCCTAAGCATCACAAATGACTCATAGATCAACATCCTAAAGTATAAAAACACTCTGAATGTGTTTTATTAGTTTTTAGTATGTCACTTATTCTTTTTTCTAAATTTAATGTCAATTTAATATAAAAATACACACTTCATATCGGCCACACCGTGCATCAGATTGAGGTGTGGTTGATTCCTACACATCAACAGTGACTTATGGATCATTGTCCTAAAGTATTAAAGAAATCTAAATGACACCTCTTTTTTTACTAAATTAATGTAAATTTCAAATAAAAAGAGACAGTTTGAGTGATATCTGTCACACTATGCATCTTATTGAGGTGGGATTGATTCCTAAACGCCAAAAATGACTTATAGATCATTTTCCTAAAGTATTAAAACAATCAGAATGCATTTTCTCAGTTTTGAGTAGTTTAGTTGCTCTGATACCAACTATATTTATCCATAAATTTCATACATATATATCACATCTTAGTATATTAATATTCCTTACATAACATAATGATCCATGACAGAATATTTTAGTTCTAGTGCTTTTGGAAACATGGAAACATAAAGAACAAGTTCATAAGAGTCTCTCATTTAGTTATTCTTTACTAGAAACCTTCTTATACATATCATTTCTAAAACCATTCTTCATAACCTATGGATATGAAACATAAATGTCATGACCCCATCCCTCCAAAGATGCCCCTCTTAAGATGTAAATAGAGAAAGAGAGATAATGAACCTATATTCCTTCCTCTAGTAGGCCCTAGAGTGGAATCCAGCATGAGGGGTATAGAAATCTTACAACATGGGAGACATTACCCTTTTTATAGTAATCAAGATCGGATGATAAGATGTATCAACCTCAAAACAACTCTAATATATATATATATATATATATATAAGAATCCCAAATCCATCCCACATACATGTTCAAAGTAAAACTGCTATAAATACAATGAAAATCTCCCAAATAAATACCAAAAGAATAAAGATAAGCAGTGACATAGTAACTATCCAGATGCCCTAGATAGTAAGGTACAACATAGTCCACATAATCTCCCAGGAAACCTGAAAACAATTTTATATACATAGGGTGAGAATACAAGTATACTCAATAAGAAAATCCAAGTCTACTCATGCATAAGTGGGAGAAGCATAAAAATTACCTATGAAAAAAACATTTGAAACTCAAAAGCACTAAAAAAGGTATACTATCCACCGCAAGATCACCAAGGAATGCTCACCAAATAAAACAAGACAAGTAAAGTGAAGTAGTAAGAACATCGATGAAAGGCTACCCCACACCACTTCCCACTGGTTAACTTCTCATATTTAATGGTGAACGTCCTAATGCTACCATAATCTTCCATAAGCGCCACTGTCATAACCTACAAAACACACCTGGTCTATATACCACATCCTGCTAGAAAACACTTGGGCCACAACCACATCACATCTCGACCATAGACACCTGGGCAAAAAAACCACAACCTCATCCTAAAGACACCAGGGAAAGTACAACATATCTAATCCTGAATACACATGGGAAGCACACCTTGACCGTACACACATGATCCTCACAACTACACCACAACCTATTTGACGAGTCTTGGGCCACCAATGCCTAAAAAAGGGAGAAAATAAGAGCCAATAATCATCCATCCATCCTCCCACTAAGATGTTGGAAAAAACACCTTGTCCCATAATAATGGGGGTGTTCAGCACGTATTACTTAACCTGGGTGGGGTGCTTTTAGAAATCACAAGGAGCTACATTGATATATATATATATATATATATAGGTACCAAACACTCATCCTAACCTATGGGTTTTCAAAACAAAAAACCATCCCACAAAAACTACCATTGTTGTCACCATTAAATGCACATATCAGAACAAATTATGGTCACTTCCCAATTTGATAAAATAAAGACTCTTGACACCCAATTATTTTGACATTAATATGCATTTACTGGTTATTTCATCCCTACTTGAGTGATTACCAAACACAAAACACAACAAGTAACATCATAACTCACACACACTTCACAAATGTCTCTAGAAACTCTGGGTGAAGGGCCCATGCAAGGTAACACTATCCTTCTTCAAAATTATCCCTCCTAAAAAATCCTCAGTCACCCTGCTACATAAAAATAACCACATCCCAAAAACAAAAAAAACCCGACCAGCTTTCAATCCCACTACACACTGTGCTTTCTTGAACACCCTCACCATCATTCTTCAAATTCATGAAGCAATGTACTTACACTCAAAAAGTAAACCCCCCAACACACCTACTCACAACCACACTTAGTATCCCCACTACATAAAAACACTAAACCTAGCACACCTAGTAACATAAACACAACATAACCTGAACCTACATCCCCACTGCCCAACCACTTCCCAGATGCAGTCCCACAGTATAATAAGTTCATCCATTCCCCAATCAACCAATCTCTCAATCTAGGATTCCATTACACCACTTGTACCACCTCGTACTCAAATCCACACTCCCAATCACAACACCACACGACCAACATGAAACATAGGGTTGATAGAACTATACACAACACATAACCACACTAAATATCATGGTGTATTCCGATTTAGCAACCCTCATTATTTAATTATACTTTGATAATTCATGGGTGATCAAAGAAAAAGTTTCATCCTAGGGAATCCATATATTTAACTAATTGTACGTGGTAAATCAATTTCATAATTTTAGTCATTCGACAAGAAAACAAAAAAAAATTATTCACAAGTCATACAGGTGTGAAAACAGAGGCCACCAACGACCATACTTTCTAGAAGGCATACAACCCTTAAAATCAAACAATGGATCAAGGATAACATATAAAAAAAGTGATCATCATCATCATATTCCCAGCCCCTCATTTGTTACTTCTTATTATATTCATTAAACTTGGGTCTAAATTTATTTCCAAGGTAACATGTGTACACCCACCCCACATGATGCCCAAAATAAAGAGAGATGAAGGAATCCTAAATTTGAACAACATGCGACCAATGATTCTTCCTTGCACCAAAACAAGGGATCGTGCGAGTAGCAAGAAAGACTCTAGGGGAAAACTAAACAGACTACTACAGCATAGGAATACTACTTCTCAAGGAATAAAGGTTTTGGGAACACCATGAGAAAAAAGGAAACACACTAGGTAGAGACGATCTCTACTTAGAAGAGATAGATCCTATATTAATGGAAGGGAGATGGTTTCAAAGGATATTAAAGTCAGATCATGGTAAAGACCACATAGTTTGACTATTTCAAAGTCCCTGAAACATTAGGATATTAAATATATAATTAATATCCTTTGAAATTCCTTTAGAAATTCTCAAATAAGGCTTTAAACTTGATTTAAATCAAATAAATGTAAGAGGGGAAAACTGAAAAAATAGGTAAAACTGTAAATGACTCACCGATTGGTAAGTCACCGACATGATTCACAGACTGTGAGTCACCAATGCTCGACTCATTGATGGATGAGACACCGACATGACTCATAAACACAAAGTCACTGACACAACTCATGGACACCTAACATACCAACGCCCGACCTACCGAAACTTCGACCTACCTACACCTCGATCTACCGATGCCTTGAACTACCGATGCCTTTACCTACTGACACTGAGTCACTAACACATCCTACCGAGGGAAAATCTTGAATTTTGGAAAACCCTTGAAATGAGCTAGTGTTTCCTCCCAAAACACCCCAAACACTAGATTTTGATGACGTAATGGATCAGGGAGGTATGTTCCATTACATAAGATACCTCTCAAACTATTATTGACCTCTAAAATTCAAAAACAAACCCAAAATAAAGATGGATATCAATAAACACCATGTAAGATACCTCTCAAGGATAAACCACCCTATGTTGTTCGAAAGGTGGAGTAAAACCTCGACATCCAAGAACAACTCCTCCCATAACCCAAACATCCATAAGATACCCCACACAATCATAGTAAACTCACAATCTGGACACATGGATCAGGGAATTTCCTTCATCCATGTCAATATATTATCCTCTTTATCCAGAACTGACTTGCTCGCACAGGTTTAATCTCATATTAATTAATGAATCTCGATTAGTAATTAGGTCCTACCATTTACACATTTTAGGCATTCATCACACATTATGTAATAAGGAAACAACTCATCTCATAGAAAGCAATATTTAAACACTAAATCATAAGCAAAGAACATAAGAAAAATTCAAAATAACCCTAGATACTGGGAACACATTTTTGTCTCTCACTCCCATGTACTCTCCTCCATGCCACCATGCCTCCAAAACACACAAACCTAGGTAATGATCCATCCACACAACAACTTCTCCCGACAATCCTGGATATCCACTAACTACTCCATGATTATTATGTCACCCTCGATATCCAACACTCCCTAGTCAATGAAATGGGAGTCATTTTGAAGATATAGATGAAACTAGGAGACATGAAAGTTGTTTTGGATCATCTCTAATTTTAGTGGAAACACCAACTGATATTCCACCTCTTCAACTCACCCCCAACACCTCGAAAGGTCCAATGAACCTCAAAGAAAGTTTTCTCCCTCTAAACAACCTATGTTTCCAACATCGAGGGGAAACATTTAATAACATGTTGTACACAAACTCAAAATCCAAGGGACTTCTCCTACGATCAACATATGAATTCATCCAGTCTTGTGCTACTTTCATCCTCTCACAGACAAGTTGTACCTTCTATGTCATGCTCTGCACCACCTCAGGACCAAGAAAAATTATCTCCCCAACTACTATCCAACATAAATGTGAATGAAATGGTCTCCCATAAAAGTCTTAGAATGGATTCATTCCAATGGTAGAGTGGTATCCATTATTGTAAGTGAATTGTAGCAAGGGAAAATTATGCATCGAATACCCACCAACATCCAATACGCATGCTTGTAGCATGTACTCCAATGTATGGATGGTCTTATATATATTCCCATCTATATGAGGGTGGAAAGTAGTGTTGAGGCATAACTGAGTTATAATAGAATGATGAAATATCATCCATTCCCACCAGGTAAAACATGTATCCCAATTTGAGACAATTGATCTTGGAAATCTATGAATATGCACCACCTCATCCACTTGCCTGTGTACTAAGGTATCCATTGTGCCTAACTTATTAATCACTAAGAAGTGAGAATATTTCATCAATTGATCCACCAATACCCAGATTTAATTTCATCATCCCTGGTCCTTGGGTAATCCTGTGATGAAATCCATTGAGATTTCATCCCACTTCCACTAGAGGAAATATAAGGGCTAGAACAAACCACTGGGAACATGGTGCTCATCCTTTACTTGTTGGTATGCCAAGAACTTGTATATTAACTCCACCACATTCTAATTCATCTTGGTCCACCAAAAATATTCCCTCAAGCCATGGTAGATCTTAAAAACTCTTAGGTGTACCGCTAGTGGTGAGCTATGAAACTCATGGAGAACTCCCTCGCACATCGTCACCAGAACAAATAGATTCCCATGGAACAACATATGATTCTGACCATCCTCCAACCATCTCTCCAGAGCATCACCCTGGTCAATATGATCACGCATCACCTCTTCCTGCAAGTTTCCACACTGAGGCTTCTCCAACTTCTACCTCAGGGATAATTGTACCATCATCTAAAACAGACATCCTCTACTTCCATCCATTACTTCACCTAAGTGAAAGGCATCCAACTCCTCCATCACCCACCAAGCATCTGTAGATTCTAGAACTACCTCCTTCTATGGCTTCCTTCTCAAAGAATTAGCTACAATGTTACCCTTTCCTGAGTTGTAGGAGATCCTAAAATCATAGTCCTGGAGATACTCCATCCACCTTTTCTATTACAAGTTCATATCTCATTGGGAAAATATATACCTCAATATCTTGTGATCTGTGAAGACCACAAAGATCTCCCCAATGTGGTAATGCCACTAAAAATTTAGAAAAAACATGAACAATCCTAGTTATAGATCACAGGAGTCATAGTTACATTCATGGGGACATAACTTCCTAGGCCCATAAGAGATCACTCCCCATTGCTACATTAGCACAACCCCCAAGCATAGACAGGAAGAATCAGAAAACACTTCAAATATCACCCCTTCCACTAGAAACCTAAGCACTGGAGCACTAACCAACTTCCTCTTTAGATAACTGAAATCTACCTGACACTGATCACTCCACATAAAGGCCAGGTCTTTTCTGGTCATAGTTATCAACAGAGCTACTACTCGAGAGAAATTGGGTACAAATATCTAGTAATATCCTTACATTCCGAGAAAACTACAAAACTCTACCATATTAATCGGTGATTTCGAAGAAACAAACACCTCAACCTTAGACATATCCACTACTAAACCTTGCTAATAAACCACATATCCAAGGAAGTGAACCTACCTTGTCCAGAACTGGAACTTGGACAACTTTACATAGAGATGGAGGAGTCAAATAACCTCTAGGATAGTCTTAAGATGCTTGGTATGATCCTCCTCTGACTTTGATTATATCAAAATGTTATCAATGAATACGATGATGAACTAGTCCATGAACTCATGAAAGACAGTGTTCATAAGTCTCATGAACATGCCTGATGCATTCATAACACTGAACGGAATAACCACAAAATCGAAGTGCTCATACCTACACCTGAAAGCAGTATTTGGTATGTCACCCTCTTTTACCCTCAATTGGTGATACCTAGACTGTATATTGATCTTATAAAACCAAAATTTTCCCCTCAGTTGGTTGAAAAAAATCATCTATTCTTAAGAGGGTAGCAGTTCTTTCTTGTTACCTGGTTCAATATCCCATAGTCTATACACAACCTCAGACCACCATCTTCCTTATTCGCAAACAAGACAAGAGAATCCCACAGTGACACTAGGATAGAAAACTCCATTCTTCATTAGATCTTCAATATGAATCTTTAGTTCTCATAGATCATAAGGTGTCATCCGATAAGGATCCATTGAAATCAAAGAATCACTCGGCTACAAGTCTATCCCGAACTCAACATCACGTCAACGAGGTAGAGTTATAAAATCATCATAAAAAGCATCCAATAACTCCACAAAAACTCTGATAACCCCCACCATCTCATTATCCATATATTCCACTGACAACTTGACTAACATGAAATGAAATGGATCCACACACAAACTTCCCATCAGACAAATCCGCTCACCAATGAAAGCCAGACATTATCCAACCATGTCTGAAAACATGACTCTTATATGGAAACAGTCCATAATAGAATGCATAGAGTACAACCAAGAGATTCCAAGCATAAAATCATATGGTTACATCTGTATAAATAAGAGATCCCCACTAGATTGATGTGGCCCCAACATTAGTCTACATCCTTGAAAAAAAATCAAGAAAGCTGGTCTGGCCTCTGACTGGTGTACTCAACACTAGGAGAATAAAAATTATCTCTATTTATAGTACCGGGGGATGGGATAGACTGAGTACAAAAAAGGAGTTTGAAACTCTTTAATCAGATAAGGTGCAAACAAGAGTACTGAAAAAATTGATCATTCCTCTAATGATCTATGTACCTGTTGGAACTGCTACCTATGCGGCGTGAAACTGACCAAACTCATCTCCTCTTACCCTCTATTGTCGGTCGCATCCCCGACCACACCTAGGTGAGGTCCCTATGGAACGACCTAAGGTCAGCCTCCTCCTGCTCTGTCTCCCCTCGGTGGAGCAGGAGCCTGTTTTCCTTGCTACAGAAATGGTATGGCCGGTAACTACTATTGATGCAGGAACTGAACCTTCCCAACTCCACTGTACTAAGATTGAATTGGGCACTAACTCTGAAGATGCATGTGGAATCCACAAGAGGAACACCTCAGTACCAAGCCCATGGGAAAATAACAAGGACCATAAGTTCTAAATAGAAACTACTAAGGTCAACACCCCACTAGCTAAAACCTCAATGGCCCTAGTGCCTGATACCTTCTACCGGTAGTGTTACCATTAGAAGAGCTTGTCTACTCCCCTGTCACGGTAAACCTCCTTACAAGTGAATCCACTCTACCACTTCTACCTTCTTCTACACCTCTAGCTATGTTGTCAAGGTGAAGGTTGTAACTACATACTAGATAGAAGGATGGAGTGCCTCCTATAAGTGTCTCACCCAAGACTCATCATCCAGAAAGTGATCTAGAGAAAAGTGGAGGAGATCCTTAAACGTGATGATTAGTTCCCATACCAACATACTCCCATACTATAGGGAGAGTATCTTTGGCCTCTTCTCATCCTTCACGGTAGAGGAAAGGAAGTATACTTGAAACAACCTCTCAAAATCCACCCACAAAACATTAGCCTCCCTTCTCTCCCCCATGTAAATTTTCCACCACTAACATATAGCTCCACTCATCTAGAAAACCACCAATGGAACCCAGTACTTCATCAGAGCCTAGATCTAGCTTTAAGTGATCTCAATCTCCTAAATCTAGCTCTCAGTCTCCATGTCCAGGACACTACCCTCATACTTTCCTAGATCCAATAGTTGGAAAGCATGTAATGTTCTCTACCACTGGTTGTCCTCCTCCTCTGGATCAACCCTCCTCTGATCAACCAGATTGGCCTGCGGAGCCTCCACTCTCTGATCCACTCATAGAAGAAGACTAGGTGCTATAGCTAAAAAATTAAATAGGGAACTCCTATTCATTACTAGTATGGAATTTTTATATAAGGTACATTTTAACATTTTTTTATTTAATTTACCTGAAACTATGAAATCAGAAAAGAAATCAAGTCATCATTATTCATGCACCTTTCCTAGGGTCTTTACCATGTAAATAGTGTAGCATCACTTGGTCATTTGGTAAGCTCATAGTCCTTGCCTCGGATCACTGGGGGCCCTAAAATCCCATGTCCTAGCTGGTCTTCCCTAGCCTATGTCATGCACCAAGATCACCTAACACTATTTACCTACTAACCCATGAAATCCTCACTGTACCTAACCCCAAACCCCATCATATACCTCAACCATCACCTTTGATACCATTCTGTCATGACCCCCTCGCTCCAAAGATTCCCCTCCTAAGTTGGCAATGGAGAAAGAGAGGTAATGATCCTGAGTCCCACCTCCAGTAGAACCCAATGTGGAAACCATCACCAAGGGTATATAAATATCACAACATGGGAGGAATTACCCTTTTTTATAGTAACTGGGACCAGTAGATAAGATGTAACAACCTCAAAACAAATCCAAGATATATATACACACACACACACACACACACACACACACACACACACATATATATATATATATATCTAAGAATCATAAATCCATAACACATGCCTGTTCAAAGTAAAACTGCTAGAAATATAATGAAAATCTCCCAAGTAAATACCAAAAGAACAAAGATAATCAGAGACATAGAAACTATCCCAATGCTTGAGCTAGTACGGTCCATCACAATCCATGTAATATCCCCAGAAACCTAAAAATAGTTTTATATATGTAGGGTGAGCATACAAGTATACTCAGTTGGAAAATACATAGTAACTCATGCACAAGTGGGAGAAGCATAATAATGCCCTTGTGAGAAAAATAGCAGAAACTCAAAAGCACCTAACAAGGTATACTATCCACCCCAACCTCACCAAGGTACACTAGCCAAATAATTCAATTAATGTAAAGTAAAGTAGTAAGAACATTTATGAAAGGGTACCCCACACCACTTCCCACTGGTTAACTACTCATCCTTAACGGTGAATGACCTAATTCCACCACACTCTTCCACAAACCCCACTATCACAAACTTCCCTCAAACACCAGGTCTACATACCACATCCATCCCACAAACACCTGTGATATAACCACATACCATCTCTACCATAGACACTTGGGCCACAAAACCAAAACATCATCCTGAAGACACCTAGGAAAGTACAACATATCTCATCCTAAAGATACCTGGGAAGAAAACCTCACCTGCAGACACCTATGACTCACAACTGCTCCACAACCTTCCTGAAGAGTCTTGGGCCACCAATGCCTAGAAGAGGGAGTAGATAAGAACCAAAAACTATTCATTCATACTCTCTTCAGGATGTTAGGAAAAAACCCTCCCCCATATCAATGGGGGTGTTCAGAACATATTGATCAACACTGGTGTTGTGCATATAGAAATCACAAGGAACTACATGAATATATATATAGGTACCAAACACTTAGCCCAGAAAAAATTGCCCTTGCTACCTCCTCTAATTGCGCATATCAGAATGAATTACATTCACTTATCAATTAGATAAAATAAAGCTTCTTCACACCCAATTATTTTTACATTAATACACAATTACCGATTATTCCATCCCTACCCAGGTGACTACCAAACACAACACACCACAAGTAACATCCTAACCCACACACACTTCACAAAAGTCTCTGGAAACTCTAAGAGAAGGTCTCATACAAGGTAACAATATTCTTATTCAAAATTATCCCTCCTAAACCATCCTCAGTATCCCTGATTCTCGAAGATCACCACATACACCAAAACAACAAAACTCAACCAGCTCACAGTCCAATTGCACACTCCCCTTTCTGAAACACCCCCCACCATCATTATTCAAAGTTTTGTCACATTTTCCTTCCTCTGAAAAAGTAAATACCCAACACATGTCATCACAACCACAATCACCAGCCCCGCTGCATAACAATACCACACCCATCACACTCAGTAACATAAAACATAACACAACCTGAACCTAAAGCCCCACTACCCAACCACTACCCAGATGTAGTCCCACTGCCTAAAAAGTTCATCCATTGCACAATCAACCAATCTCTCAACCCGATATTCCATTACACCACCCCATACTCATAGCCACACTACCAGTCACAACACCACACGACCAGCATGAAACACAAGGTTAACATAACCATACACAACACACAACCACACCAAACTGCAAGGCATATTCAGATTTAGAAACCCTCATTCTTTAATTCCACTTTGATAATTCAGGGGTGATCAGAGAAACAGTTTGATCTTGGGAATCCATATATATTACATGGTGTATGTGGAAATAAATTTAACAATTTCAGATGTTCAATAAGGAAACAACAATAAATTTTCACATGTCATATAGGTATGCAAACAGAGGCCACCAATTGCCATGATTTTTAGGAGGCATGTAACCCTTACAAAACATATAATGAATTAAGGGTAACATATAAAGCAAAGTGATCATCATCATCATCTTCACAACCCATCATTTATTAATTCTTATTATCTTCATTAAATTTGGGTCCAACTATATTCTTAAGGGGACATGAGTACACCCAACCCTCATGATGCACAAAATAGAGAGAGAAGAAGGAATCCCTACATAGAACAATATGCAACAAAATATTATTCCTTAAACTAAAATAGGGGGTCATGCAAGTAGTAGAAAGGAATTTATGGGATAATCGAATAGACTACTATAGAACTGGAGCACGAATCCTCAGGGAAGAAAGGTTATCAGCGCACCAAGAGAAAAACAGAAACACACTAGGAAGAGAATATCTTAGCATAGAAGATCCATATCACATATCAATGGAAGGGAGATAGTTTCAAAGGCCATAAATGTCATATTGTGTTCAAGACCACATGGGTTGATTACTTCAAATCCCCTAAAGCATTATGATATCAAATATATAATCAATATCATTTTCAATGCCTTTATAAATGCTCAAACAATGCTTTAAACTTGATTTACATCAAATAAAATGTAAGAGGTTCGAAATAGGAAAAAACTAGAAGTGACTCACTAATGGGTGAGTCACCAACATAAATCACCAAAAGTGATTCACTAACGCCTGACTCACTGATGGATGATCCACCGATGCAGAGCCACTGATGCGACTCACCGATATTGAGACACTGACGTGATTCACCAATATTGAGACACTGACACGACTCATTGACAGCAATACACTGACGTGACTAACTGACGTCCGACCTACTGATGCCTTGACCTACCAACACCTCAACCTAACTATGCCTCGACCTACAGACTCTTAAAACTACCAACGCCTCAACATACCGACGCCTCAACCTATCGACGCCTCAACCTACCAACACCTCAACCTATCAATACCTTGACCTACAAATGCTGAGCTACCGATGTTGAGTCACCGACACGTCCTACTGATGAAAAAAATAGAATTTTGTAAAACCCTTGAAATGAGATAATGTTTTCTCCCAGAACACCCCAAACACAAGATTTTGAAAAAGTAATGGTCCACTGACGTCCAGGATATTACAATAATAAAGGGTGATAATAGATGCTCAATACGTGTAAAAAAGGAATATATCAATGATCATATGAGGATAACATGGGCATAAAGATGTTAAAAGGTTATATTAACATTAGAAATTCATACCCTACATATCATATATCATAATAATGAGTCATGGATCAAATCATGGTATTCCAAAATACATTAATCTTAAAGGATCAAATAATACTATAAACTAAAAACATAAAACTTGAGTTATATTGAGTACACTAAGTATAATATTGAGGTGCAGTTGATTGAGTTTCATTTTATTAAAATAATATTTGGGAAAATTTTCATGATAGATCTTTTGGGAAGTCATAATTTGCATCCAACTATTGAGAAATCCCATGGTAGATTCATACTAATGATTCAATTCACACTTCATGCGACATGGGGTTTTGTCTTCCATCTGAAAGGAACATGTTCTTTCTTTTCTAGCTTCTTTTAGATAGTTTAAAGTAAAATATGACTTTCCAAAAGATTTGTAAAAAAATAATTAAGTGTTAGATAAATACTATAATAAAATTAACATACACTTAAAATATAAAATGATGACAAAATTAATAAATTACATAAGTAGTATGAATTCACCTTTATACATTCTTGACCCATTTCCTTGTTGTCATTATCTCAGTAGCAGCCTCAAAGTCCAATATATCACGACCATGATCAATTTAGAACAAACCACCGCAAATCGAATAAAGGAATTCACCAGGATAAGAAAACAATTCTTATGTCATTAGTACAAAAAAGAAGTAAATTAAACATAAATACAAGACAATCCATTACTTCAATATAAGTCACATCTTCATGTTTTTTGTACATTATTCCATCGTGTATGATGCCCATTCATCTCTAATAAAATCTATATCATCTTGTGAACATGAGTCTAGTAGTCAAAGTAGTACATGAAAAATATAAATACACAACGTATTAATAAATATTTTTAAAAAACAGTATTTTTCTTCAAAAATACCTCTTCGAGGATACTATTTTGTTGATGGAATATGATATCTCTCATAATTTTACAAACATAATAACCACAATCTTTTACATTTGTTTGTTTTTGATTCTTTAGAAGCATTTAGGAGAATAATTAATTTGTTTTGATATGTGTTTGGATAATGAAATCTTATTATATATACCATGATACTTATCCATTCGTAGTACTTTTCATGTTTCTCATTCTTAGCCCCTAGCCTCATTACTTGTTTTTATGATATTTATGCACCACCCTATCATAAAAGAATATTCATTAAAATATAATCTAAATTATATAACTTTATGTTTAGTTCTAAAACATTGGATGTAGTGTATTAAAAATTGAAAAATTCCATCATGTGTGGTTGGTTTGTTGGATATCCATGCATTGAATCTAGGAAATAAATCTTGGGATTATCCAAATTGACCACAATGAGCATCCAATGTTTCCTAAAAAAAGTAATAAGAAATGAAAGAAATGAAAATATATGTGATATGATTAAATTGTATATTTTTATCCCTGTATTGTTGGTATTATTAAGAGACTATCGTCCAAAATTTTTATTTCAAACGATTTGAGATGGCCTTCCACTATTTCATCCTTTTTGGTACCTATTTTTGGGTTTTTTTTAGAGGATATGCGACTGTTAGGTCGGTATAGCTATAAATAAGACACAATAGGGGGGGTGAATTATGCCCTTTTAAAAATCTGGACAATAATAAAATGTCCCTCTTGAAATGATGTGATCGTTTCCTTCTCTTTTAAATTCGAGAGAGCAGCAGAAATAAATAAAGAAAAAGAACATAAGGATGTATAGTGGTTTGGGGAATATAAATCCCCTAGTCCACTCCACCAATACACTACTCCACAAGCTTGGTTATTTTCACTATTATATCCTCTTATCAAAAGACCTTCCACAACTGAGTACAGGTAGTTAACACCTTACAAGGATTTTGTAGGGCCTTATAGTTCTTTTATAGAGAACCATAAATGTCTATATATTAGTCCAATAATATAACACTCCACCAGGACTAAGTCTGGGTATATGATACTCCAAAGAAAATAGATGAGATGAAGTTTGTTGTGAAATAGATTTAGATCATAGTTACAACAACAACAGAAATATTAAATTAGAGCTTTAATATAGCACAACAGCATCAGAAAAATAATCTTCAATGTCGAGTAGGATTATTTTTCTTTAAATAATAGCAAATGGATTAGACAATGTTTGTACAGGCATATTTCATCTTTTCACTACGAGATAATAATAATTTAGAATGAATTTCAATCTTCTCTTCAAAATAATCGAGATTTAATATGAATATTTTTAGCACCAACATTTTAATAGAGTATTCACATATATACTTTTCAGTATTTTATATTCTTTTCCTAACCAAGAGATATATATATATATAATAAATATCCAACATTTATAATAGAATCCCTCATCCTTATCATACTCAAAATAAATTGAGTCAACAGTATTCATAAATATCACCAATAATAATGTAGCATCATTGTCTCTTTATTCCCATAGAATAAATAATTAATAAATACATTAAAAATAATTTGAACTCTTACAATAATATCTCTATAACAACACCATAGTTGAACAATTTAAAACTCCTACTTAAATCCATTTAAACCACTTTAAATTTAGTAGAAACAATTCCTAAAAAATATTCATTCAATAAGTCATGAATATTTGAAATCAAATCATTAAAGAGATTCATAACATCCCTTATAAATATAAATTATTTAATCAGTTCCATGAGAGCATATGTATTGGTCATAAAACATCCTTATAACAATATGTAATTCCATCGAGATGGTTATAGAAATCATGGATAATATATTTAAATAAAACTCCATCGTTGACCAATCAAACGTAGTGTTCCTTCATGTAACAATAAAAAAATCAAATATAGGGTTCAACTACGTAGAGTATGGTTCCTTTTCATAGTGTAGGGTTCCTATGCATAGCATAGGGTTCCTACCAACATATATTTCATGAACCATACTTTCATATGCGTGCCACATATGGAACAAAAGTAACGTACGGATAATGATCCATACATTCAAGCTTTTCATCATAAGATTCCAAATGTATCATTGTTTAACCATACGTTCAATTTCCCAAACATAGGGAATGAACAATACATCCAGAATACAACATATGGTTGATATTCCATGCATTAATTCTTTGAAAATAGGGTTTCTGATCCATATGTTTATTGTTTCAAATGTAGGGTTTAAATAAACCTTCAGAAAAATTGGACAACTTGCATTTAGATATTTCAATGATTTTTCATTTCCCTTTAATATCAGATTTATCCTTCTAACTAGAAAAATTATATTTAGGAAATATTCATATCTTTATAAAGGATCAATAATAGAATCAATCTGGCTACTAAAACTCTTGATATCTTTAAAAAATAGAATCCATATAATCTGGAAAAACTACTTCCAAAATAGAGTTCCAGAAATTCGGATAATTTATTGACCATCCAAATGATTTTTTTAGCCTTTGATGTAAAAAAATGAAATAAATATTAAATTATTGTATTTTCATATCACTTGGTTTTGAGAAATTATGAAATTTTGAGAAATTTTTGAAAAATAAATACATTTGGAGTTCAAATTTGTTCACTGTATAGTTTCAAAACTACGCTAGAAATTTTGGTGATTTTTTCAAGTTTCAAAACATCCTTTTCAGACTTCCACATGAACTAATGATATTTAGGTAAACTCCTTATATATAAAATGGTATAATTATCCTATAAATACATTCAATATATTTTGATATATTTTCATAATTCATAATTGACTTTAAGCTGAAAACTGCAATATCACTTGAACAACTTTTAACAGCTTTAGTGAATTTTTGAAGTATCTAAAAAATTGAATTGGCTTTCGATATAAACAGATGAAATGAAGATAATATTATTATATTTACAATATAAAAACTTTGTAATAATATTATCAATATTTATTTATATATAAAATAAATACTATGACATACTAAATCTGAAACACATAACAAATTTATTAGAGAACAAAGATTGACAGGTTGAAGTAATTATCAAAACAAAATAAAAATGAGAATGAAAAGGATCTACTCAATAGTGATAACTAACGAGTCCCAAAAAATTCATGTTGAAATCCCTTAATTTTTTGATATATATGCCTACCAAAAATATAAAATTTATTTAGACATAATTAACATAATATATCAACTATTGGAAAATCAAATCATGAAAACATACCTCATGTATACATTTACAACTGAGCCACCTATCCAATCATAGTAGAGGACTTCACTAAAATTAACAACACCAATTAAGTCTTCAACTTCCTATCCATACGTATTTTCTTCAAAATCAACTATGTGAGTATAATCATTTTTTAAATTTGTATCCACATGAACCTTTAATTATAGTAAATGTGAATATATAATGGGAGGGGTCAATGTGATTTTAGTAGATATTTTTGATGGGTTGGTTGATCCTTTAGATGGTTTTAAGTCAGTATTTCATTTCACCCCTTTCCCTTTGTCTGTCTGTAATAACATTCATCAATTTAGATCTTTTTTAATTAATTGTTAAAGGTTTAGATTGAAAAATTAAATTGGAAATTAATACCTCCTTGATGACATGTTTTTTACAAGATGTGATGGCCACAAGATAAATTTTAAAATAGCTTGTTCGGCCTTGTGAATATATTACTCATCAATTAGAATAGGTAGCTCAGTGCTCGGCTCATGGGAAACACTAATTGACACTCTCATATGACTTGTTGGAAGTGGTTTGTTATGTAGACTATCTTCTTTGATATTGAACACCATAGTCCTTGCTACAAGGTGATGGGTGGGTGTTGATAGATATAAATCCCAGTCATTATAACCCTATATAATATTAGTACAGGAAAGTTATCGATGTATATCTGATTCAAATTTCATAGAAATAATTATAAGAATATTTATTACCTCAATTAAGAAAGTTTTTTTAGGGGAATGACTTTCCTCAAAGCCAGTGGATGTGGGTGGGATCTTTATGTGATGGTTTTTCTTGAGTTTTTTATTATCTTTTCTCCCCCCACCCCATAAAATTTTCTGTCAACTCTATATTCCATTGGAATTGTTCTTCAATGGTAGATATTCTCTCTCTCATTTATTTCATTTCTTCAGTTTGATCCTCCTTTTTTATCTCAAAATATGTCCAAGGTGTCACCCCAAAACCCACACCTCTGATGTGACATACTTTTCTGACTACTTCAAGGCCACCAGTAGTAGTTGGCCATCCAGTATAGGTGTTGTTCATTCCTATGGATATGTGGGATAGAAAATATTGGAAAATAAGTAATAATTGTTATGTAATAGTGATTTAAAGAATTTTTTTTATTATGTCATACTAACATATGTTTCCCAAACTTTTTGGGTGTTTTCATATATTAGTATCCTATATTTATTTATACATGCATCATTCCATAACACCTAGCATGGGATGGAAGTGGATTTGGATTTGAAGTCATCAATATGAATATAAATAGAGGAACATAATTATTTTATTTCATGTCACATAAAAGTATTATGGTAGATTTAAAATACATGCCATTTGTTTTTCATGTGAAGCGTACCCCATCCTTGCTTTATGGTAGGGGTGTGTTGGATTTTATTCAAATTCCTTATTTATAGTACTTAGTTATTGTTTCATAAAAAATGTCAATCAAAGTGATGAATCCAAGTATCATCAAACAATGTATTACTAGCCACAATGTACCTAAAAATGCATGTCCACACGATAGATAGTAAACACATTCCACACTTATTGGGTTATTAGGTGTGCATAGATAAGAAGTGGGTGTGGGTTTATTTTCCCTTAAACATATTTAAGATAAGGTCTTGTTAGAAATGTGAAAAATCCTCCATGAATCTTTCCAGTAGGCACTAATACATATTTCTTGCGGGAATCATCTATTATAAATGCACTCTATAAGGGATGAAGAAGAGTAATTTAATGTTTCATTATTTTATTTTTTATTAAAATAAAGAAATGACATCATAATGTTACCATAATATCTTCCCACATCAGCATCTTAAGCTCACCCACAACATGGTTCCATGACTCTATATCAATCGGAATGCATTGTTGGGTGAAAATTACAATATATCTACTGAACATGGCCTTGTTGGGCTTATCATTATAGGTCGGTGCATTCTATCCAACCTCATATTTGAGGTATTTGATTTTTTACTTAATGATTTTGGATAAAACTATCAAAATAAAGTGCTCCATTTTCTTTTTTCATTGGTCCTTCATGGCCTACCATTTCATCAGATTCAACATTGTAAATATGTTCCACTGGAATGGTAGAATTAACATGTACAGATGGTCAGTGTACCTCTACACTGGAGTAGAAGGAGGTTGAGAAACCTATTGTTCCTTGAGATTGGGAGAACTATCATGTGTAGAACATTGTTTTTCCTATACACTATGAGAAAAAGTAGGTTCTGAGATCTGTTCTTCCTTAGGAATTGTAGAACCAGCACATGCATAGGTTATTATCTGTAGAATTGGTTTAAAATTTAATTTAGATTACATAAATGCATCATCTAAGGGATAATAACATGAGGTAACATGATGAATATTTAAAAAAATATATAATATAATTATTGAACTCTCTTTTTTTAAGTCTGAAGGGATTTGGCCCCTCTATTGACTATCCAAATCCCTTCATTTTGGTCTCCTTTGACATAAAAAATTCCATCTACATTGGGACTGCTACGAAATGATGGTGATGTCCCAATGATAGGGTCATTATCATTTGAATTTTAATTTGACACTTTAGTGGTTTTGGTTGATAAGAAAACAATTTTCCCCTTTCATTTTTCAGGATTTGGAACATAAAATACTTGTACTGCCTACGATTCCATTATAAACGGTTAGTCTTTATACCCTTATTTACTAAAATCAACTTTCACGAATCCTAATTCATTTTTTTAAAAACCCATGTTATTAACAAACTTTGATAGAAAAATCATCACTTAGAGTGTTGTATAACCCAACTCTCATACTTTTTTTTATGATGTCAATGTATGAAATATTCGTGTAAATTGGATTCCTACCCTTAGTATCAGAAACATTCATCACTTCAACAACATGTTTAACTCCACTATTTTTCATGGTACTATCTTCATCATTTTCATTTGTATAAAATGTATAACCAATAATTATATAACCATTGTAAGATAATATATACACACTTGGTCCTCCAGATAGCCATCAAATTCATTCTAAAATTGAATCTAGATTTTCTTATGACTGCTTAAAAATATGGTCCCCAAAACATCATAAAAACTATTGATTATGTGTATTTGATATCGATTTTTATTTTTAAATGGATTAAAATGCCTAAGAATTTATTTATGTGTTTCAAAATATGGGGAATGTTATAAAAAACATAAAGGTGGGCATGATCCTAATCTGTAATATTATTTGTGACAACATCTCTTCCAGAAATTCATTCACCCACAATCCACCGAGTGTGATGAAATTTCGGAAGACCAATGCTTTCTGTACTGAAGATGTATTTGGTATAGAATTTAATGACTTCCTCAACAATATATCAAACTGAAATACAACCCTATTCCCAACTTCAATTTTTTACATACCCTTTAAAAATATTCATATATCGTTCAATGGGGTACATCCATATATAGTTTATATGACCACAAAGTCAAATCTCTCTCACTATGTGAACCATAAAATGAACCATCATATCCTAGAATGTTGGTGGGAAGAATATTTCCAATTCAAAAAATATAAAGGAAATTTCTCTTTCCATCGTCGGCATTTTCTCCGAGTCTATAACTTTTCTGCATATGTCTTTGAAGAAGAAACAAAGCATGGTTAATTTATTATGGGAATTATTAGGAAAAATAAAATGTAAAGTTATAGGAATTATATCTTGCATAAAAACATATAATTCATGTGATTTCATAACCTTTAACTTTATATCTGTCATTGACACAATGGTCTGGATATTTGATGAATACCCCTCCTAATAATAAATAAATTTTTAATAATTTAATGAATGTATTAATATGATAATAAATGTTTTATTAATAAATATATTAATAAATGTATTAATATTAAAATAAATATTATGATTAAATTTAATAATATATTAATAAATTAAAATCCAAAAAATTACTTTCTAATAACTCATAATAAATATTAAATATGAATAACTCAAAAACATATTAAATATGAATGAAAAATATTTTTTATATGTAGTGGGGATTACAGGCTACCAAACAACATACGCACTCAGGGGACCCAGTCAATTAATCCTCATCCCTCCCCACAAGGAATGGTAAGCCCTCACTAGAACTATTTCATTACAATACATGACCTGAAGGCCCAGTGGTACAAAGTCCCTAGAACATGGGTGGCCTGAAGACCCTACACTACTACACATATACCCATTAAAAGCATGCAAAAATACTCTTAACAACACTAAAAAAGTGTTGTTAATCACATCACTAATAAGGGGGTTCTTTATCCATGCTAAAAAAATCACTGATAAAGGTGTCCCTTTACCAACGCTATTTCGAACGCAGATAAAGGCCTAGTTGGCTGTAATCTGCTATTAATCTAAAAACACACCCAGAAAAAACCTAGAAGTATATACAAAAAACCCAACAAACAATTCTTTATACATTTAACTGATATCATGAATAAAAAAATACCCACCCATGGTATATACAAAAAAATACTGTTATATACATTTCAAACAATGTTATATATAATTACATTTACAATTATACAATAAACAATTAAAAACATTAATGTTTCACCTTTGGACATCTATAATACCCTCTCAAAAATTCCATCCCATTGTATTAGTTTCTAAAAAAATCATCCCAAATCAATCATAAGATTACACCTATATAAGAAAACAAATATTGTGTTAGTAACACCATAAAAAATAAATCAAACATTAATATAAATGAATATATTAATAAAATGTAAATTTTTTATTAAAAAAGACACATTTGGAGTTATATTTGTCACACTGTGTGTCGTATTAAGGTGTTATTGATTCCTAAATGTCACAAATGAGTTATAGATAATTCTCTTAAAATCTAAAAACCATTCAAATGTGTTCACTCATTTATGAGTATGTCACTTGTTCTTTTATTAAAATTAATATCATATTTAAATAATGATACATTTGAAGTTATACCAATCACACTGTGCATTAGATTGAGGTGAATCTAATTCTTACCTGTCAAAAATTAATGAGAAATTATTTTCCTAAAGTATCAAAACAATCAGAATGCATTTGTTTGGTTTTTAGTATATCAGTTTTGTTTTTTTTACTAAAATTCCATTTCAAACTAGAAACATGCATTTTGAGTCATACTAGTCACATCATGCATCAGTTTGATGTGATACTGCTTCATACACATTGTAAATGACTTATGAATTGATTTCCTAAATTATCAATACAATCAGAGAAAATTTTCCTTTTTTCAATGAGTGATACGTTTTAAGATAAAATGTCAATTTTAAACTGATAACAGACACTTTTGGTCATACCAACCACACCATGCATCGTATTGAGGTGTGGTTGATTTCTACACATCACAGATGAATAATGGATCATTTTCCTAACGTATAAAAACAATCTGAATGTGTTTTCTCAGTTTTCATCACGTCACTTGTTCTTTTTACTTAAATTAATGTTAATTTTAAATAAAAAGACACAATTGGAGTTATACCAGTCACACATTTCATTTTATTGAGGTGGGTTTGATTCCTACACATCAAAAATAAATCAAGGATTGTTTTCCCAAATTATCAAAACAATATGAATGTGTTTTCTCAGATTTTAGTCCGTCACTTTTTTTTACTAAAATTAATGTCATTTTTAAATAAAAATACACACTTTTAGTTATAGTGGCCACACCATGAATCATATTGAGGTTCAGTTGATTCCTAAAAATAAAAAATGACTTATAGATAATTTTCCTAAAGTATTAAAACAATCTGAAAGTTTTTTCTTGGTTATGAGTATGTCAGTTGTGGTTTTTTACTAAAATGTCATTTCAAATAGGAAACATGCATTTTGAGTCATATCGATCGCATCGTGCATAGGTTTGATGTGAAACATATTTATACATGTCCCAAATGAATTATGAATCATTATATTAAATTATGAATACAATTGGATCATGTTTTCTTGGTTTTCAATGAGTGACACATTTTGAACTAAAATGTAAATTTTAAACTGATAATAGACACTTTTAGTCATACCGGTCACACTTTGCATTGGTTTGAGGTTTGATTGATTCCTACACGTCATAAATGTCTCATGGATCATTTTAAAAAAGTATCAAAATAATATGAATACATTTTCTCTGTTTTCAGTATGTCACTAGTTCTTTTTGCCAAATTTAATGTCAATTGAATATAAAAATACACACTTAAATTCATACTAGCTACATCGTGCATCGGATTGAGGTGTGGTTCATTCCTACACATAAAAAATGTCTTTTTAATTGTTTTCCTAAAGTATAAAAATATCCTGGATTCATTTGATCAGTTTTCAGTATGTCTCTTGCTTTTTTACAAAAAATAATGTCAACTTTAAATAAAAAGAGGCACTTTCAGTTATACTGATCACCCTATGAATCATATTGAGGTTCGGTTGATTAATACATGTTTCCAATGACTTATAGATTGTTTTTCTAAATCATAAAAACAATACCAATGTGTTTTATTGGTTTTTAATATGTTAGTTGTGTTTTTTTATGAAAATAACATTTCAAATTGGAAACATGCATTTTGAGTCATACAGGTCGTATTGTATATCAGTTATACGTGAAATTACATCATACATGTAACAAATGGATTATGAATCATTGTATTAATTTATGAAGACATTTAGATCTTATTTTTTTGGTTTTTAGTGAGTGACACATTTTGAACTAAAATTTCAATTTGAAAATGATAGAAGACACTTTTAGTCATACTTGTCACACTGTGCATCAGATTGAGGTGTGGTTGTTTCCTAAAAATCAAAAATGACACATGGATCAATATACTAAAGTATCAAAACACTCCTAATGTGTTTTCTCAGTTTTTATTATGTCACTTGTTCTTTTTTCTAAATTTAATGTCAATTTAATATAAAAATACACACTTCATATCGGCCACACCTTGCGTCAGATTGAGGTGTGGTTGATTACTACACATCAATAATGACTTATGGATAATTTTCCTAATGTATAAATACAATTCAAGTGACACCTCTTCTTTTTACTAAATTAATGTAAATCTTAAATAAAAAAGAGACACTTTTAGTGATACCAGTTACACTGTGCATCATATTGAGGTGGGGTTGATTCCTAAATGTCACAAATGACTTATAGATCATTTTCCTAAAGTATTAAAACAATCAGAATGTATTTTCTTAGTTTTGAGTAGGTCAGTTGCTCTGATACCAACTATATTTACTCAAACATTTCATACATATATACCACATCTTAGTATATTAATATTCCTTACATAAAATAATGATCCATGATAGAATATTTTAGGTTTAGTGCTTTTGGAAACATGGAAACATAAATAACTAGTTCATAACAGTCTCTCATTAAGTTATTATTTGTATGAAACCTTCTTATACATATCATTTCTAAAACTATTCTTAATAACCTTAGGATATGAAACCTAAACGTCATGAACCTATCCCTCCAAAGATGCCCCTCTTAAGATAGAAATAGAGAAATAGAGATAATGAACCTTGATTCCTACCTCTAGTAGGCCCCAAGGTGGCAACCAGAACCAAGGGTATAGAGATCTCACAACATTGGAGACATTACCCTTTTTTAAAGTAATCAAGATCGGAAGGTAAGATGTATCAACCTCAAAACAACACCAATATATATATATATATAAGAATCCAAAATACATCCCACATTCATGTTCAATGTAAAACTGCTATAAATACAATGAAAAGATCCCAGATAATTACCAAAAGAATAAATATAAGCAGCGACATAGTAACTATCCAGATGCCCGAGCTAGTAAGGTCCAGCACAGTCCACATAATCTCTTGGAAAACCTGAAAAAAAATATATATAGGGTGACAATACAAGTATAATCAATAGGAAAATCCAATTCCACTCATGCATAAGTGGGAGAAGCATAAAATTTCCCTATGGAAAAAACATTTGAAACTCAAAAGCACCAAATAAGGTATACTATCCACTGCAAACTCACCAAGTCATTATCAACAAATAAAACAAGTCAAGTCAAGTAAAGTAGTAAGAACATAGATGAAAGGGTACCCAACACCACTTCCCACTAGTTAACTTCTCATACTTAATGGTGAACATCCTGGCGCTACCATAATCTTCTACAAGCACCACTATCATAACCTACGAACACACACCTGGTCTATATACCACATCCTTCCCACAAACACCTGGGCCAAAACCAAATCACATCTTGACTATAGACACATGGACCACAAAACCACAACCTCATCCCAATGACACCTGGGAAATTACAACATATCTCATCCTGAAGACACATGGGAAGCACACCTCACCCGCAGACATCTGGGCCTCACAACCACACCACAACCTATCTGAAGAGTCTTGGGCCACCAATGCCTAGAAAAGGGAGAAAAGAAGAGCCAATAACCATCCATCCATCCTCCCATCGATATGTTGGGAAAAAAACCCTCCCCCATAATAATGGGGGTGTTCGGCACGTAGTACTCAACCCGGGTGGGTGCATGTAGAAATCACAAGGAGCTATATGGATATATACATATAGGTACCAAACACTCATCCCAACCTATGGGTTTTTAAAACAAACAACCATCCCAAAAAAATGCCCTCGCGGCCACCTCTAAATGCACATATCAGAACTAATTATGGACCCTTCACAATTTGTTAAAGGAAATCCTCTTATAACCCAATTATTTTGACGTTAATACACTTTTACTAGTTATTTCATCCCTACCTGGGTGATTACCAAACACAACACACGACAAGTAACATCATAACTCACACACACTTCACAAACGTCTATGGAAACTCTAGGTGAAGGTCCCATGCAAGGTAAAACTATCCTTCTTCAAAATTATCCCTCCTAAACCATCCTCATTCACCCCGCTACATGAAAATAACCACATTGAAAAAAACAAAAACAAAACCCAACCAGCTTTCAATCCCACTGCACACTCCCCTTTTTTGAACACCCCCACCATCATTCTTCAAATTCATGATGCCCTGCCCTTCCTCTCAAAAAGTAAACACCCAACACACCTCATCATTACCACATTCAGTATCCCCACTACATAACAACACCACACCCAGAACACCTTGTAACATAAATATAAAACGACCTAAAACTATAGCCCCACTACCCATCCACTACCCAAATGTAGTCCCACTGCATAATAAGTTCATCCATTCCCCAATAAACCAATATCATCAATCTAAGATTCCATTAAACCACTTGTACCACCTAGTATTGATATCCACACTCCCAGTCATAGCACCACATGACCAACATGAAACATAGGGTTCACAGAACTATACACAACACACAACCAAACCAAACATCAAGGTTTATTCCAATTTAGAAACCCTTGTTATTTAATTCCACTTTGATAATTCATGGGTGATCAAAAACAAGTTTGACCCTAGGGAATCAATATATTTAATCTGGCATACATGGTTAATCAATTTTATAATTTCAGTCATTCGAAAAGAAAATAACAAAAATTATTCACAAGTCATACAGGTGTGCAAACAGAGTCCACCAACGACCATGCTTTTTTGAAGGCATAAAACCCTTACAAAACACACAATGGATCAAGGATAACATATAAAACAAAGTGATCATAATAATCATATTCCCAGCCCCTCATTTGTTACTTCTTATTATCTTCATTATATTTCAGTTCAAATTTATTTTCACGGTAACATGAGTACACCCACCCCACATGATGCACAAAAGAAAGAGAGACGAAGGAATCCTTAATTGGAACAACATGCGACCAATGATTTCTTCCTTGCACCAAAACAAGGGGTCATGCGAGTAGCAAGAAAGACTCCAGGGGAAAACTGAATAGACTATTACAACATAGGAATACCACTTCTCAAGGAATAGAGGTTTTGGGCACACCATGAGAAAAAGGAAACACACTGGGAAGAGAATATCTCTACTTAGAAGAGACAGATCTTATATCAACGGAAGGGATATGGTTTCAAAGGCCATTAAAGTTGGATCATGGTGAAGACCACATAGTTTTACTATTTAAAAGTTCCTGAAACACTAGGATATTAAATATATAATTAATATCCTTTGAAATGTCATTAGAAATTCTAAAATAAGGCTTTAAACTCAATGTAAGTCAAATAAATGTAAGAGGGGAAAACTGAAAAAACTGGAAATGACTCACCGATGGGTGAGTCACCAGCACGAGTCACTGACTGTGAGTCATGAACTCCCGACTCACTGATGGATGAGCCACTAACATGACTCACCAACACTGAGTCACCGACATAACTCACCAACACTTGACCTACCGATTCCCGACCTACCGACACCTCAACCTACCGACGTCTCGATCTACCGATGCCTCGACCTACCGATGCCTTGACCTACCGCTACCTCGACCTACCCATGCCTAGACCAACTGACACCTCGACCTAATGATGCCTCAACCTACTAATTCCTAGACCTACTAACACTGAGTCACCGACACATCCCACCGATGGAAAAACTTGAATTTTGGAAGACCCTTGAAATGAGCTAGTGTTTCCTCCCATAACATCCCAAACACTAGATTTTGACGAAGTAATGGATTGAGGAGGTCTATTCCATTACATCAGATACCTCTCAAACTATTCTTTCCCTCTAATATTAAAAACCAAAACAAAAATAAATAGGGGTCCGAACAACCACCCTGTAATATAACTCTCAAGGATAAACCACCATGTGTTGTTCAAAAGGTGGAGTAAAACCTCAACAACCAAGAAAAACTCCTCCCACATATTCTAACCTAAATATCCACAAGATACCCCACACAAGAATAGTAAACACACTATCTAGACACATGGATTGGGTAATTTCTTTCATACATGACATGATAGTATCCTCTTTAAGCGGAACTGACTTGCTCACACAGTTTTAATCTCATATTAATTAATGCATCTCGATTAGGAATTAGGTCCTACCCTTTACACATGTTAGGAATTAATCACACATTATGTAATAAGGAAACAACTCATATCATATAAAACATTGTTTAAACACTACATCATAAGACAAAGACACAAGAAAAACTCAATATAATCCTAGGTACTGGGAACACTTTTGTGTCTCTCACTCCCAAGTACTCTCCTCCAGGCCACTATGCCTCCAAAACACACAAACCAGAGGAATGGTCCATTCACACAGCACCTTCTCCCAATGATCTTGGATATCCACTAATAACTCCATGATTTTTATGTCACCCTCGATATCCAACACTCCCTATTCAATGACATTGGAGTCATTATGAAGATACAGATGAAGCTAGGAGACATGAAAGTCATTGTGGATCCTCTCCAATTTCAGTGGAAACACCAACTGTTATGCCACCTCTCCAACTCACCCCAACACCTCGAAAGGTCCAATGAACCTTATAGAAAGTATTCTCCCTCTAACGAACCTATGCTTCCCACATCGATGGGAAACCTTAAAGAATGTGTGGTCCCCAACATCGAACTCCAAGGGCCTTCTCCTATGATCAAATTATGAATTTAGCCGGTATTGTGCTGCCTTCATCCTTTCACGGACAAGTTGTACCTTCTATGTCATTCTCTATAACACCTCAGGACCAATAACAATTATCTCCCCAACTTTTATCCAACATAAAGGTGAATGACACGGTCTCCCATATAATTCTTAGAATGGATCCATTACAACGGTATAATGGTATCCATTATTGTAAGAAAACTCTAGCATGGAAAAATTACGCACCGAATACCCACCAAAGTCCAATGCACATGCTCGTAGCATGTACTCCAATGTATGGATGGTCTTCTCTATCTTCCCATCTATATGAGGGTGGAAAGTAGTGTTGAGGCATAATTGAGTTCTAATATAATGATGGAATACCCTCCATTATCACAAGGTAAAACACATATCCTAATCTGAGATAATGGATCTTGGAACACCATGCATCTGTACCACCTCATCCACTTGCCTATATACTAAGGCATCCATTGTTCATGACTTCTTAATCACTAAGAAGTGAGCCGATTTCATTGGTTTATATACCACTACCCATATTTAATTTCATCGTCCCTGATCCCTAGGTAATCCTATGATGAAATCCATTGATATTTCATCCCACTTCCACTAGATGGAATCTAAGGACTGTAACAAACCACTGAGAACATGGTGCTCATCCTTTACTTGCCGGTACACCAAGAACTTCTCTATTAACTCTGCCACATCCCACTTTATCTTAGGCCACCAAAAATATTACCTCAAGCCATGGTAGATCTTGAAAACTCCTAGGTGTACCTCTAGTGGTGAGCTATGCAACTCATGGAGAACTCCCTCACACATCGTCACCAGAACAAATAGCTTCCCATGGAACAACATCTGATTCTGACCATCCTCCAACCATCTCTCCATAGCATCACCCTGGTCAATATGATCACACATCACCTCTTCCTCCAAGTTTCCCCACTGAGACTTCTCCACCTTCTGCCTCAGGGATAACTTTACCATCATCTAAAATAGACATCCTCTACTTCCATCCATTCCTTCACCTAAGTGCAAGGCATCCAACTCCTCCATCACCAACCAAGCATCTGTAGATTCTAGAACTGCCTCCTTCTACGACCTCCTTATCAAAGAATTAGCTAAAATTTTACCTTTTCCTGAGGTGTAGGAGATCTTAAAATCATAGTCCTGAAGAAACTCCATCCATATTTTCTATCGCAAGTTCATATGTCATTGGGAAAAGATATACCTCGATCTCTTGTGACCTGTAGGGACCAAAAAGTGCTCCCCAATGAGGTAATTCCGCTACAACTTTAGCACAAACATGGACACTCCTAGCTATAGATCATGGGATCCATAATTACATTCATGGGGACATAAATTCCAAGGCCCATAAGTGATCACTCCCCATTTCTGCATTAGCGCAACCCCCAAGCCAAGATAGGAAGCATCGAAAAACACTTCAAACATCACCCCTTCCTCTAAAAACTTGAGCACTAGAGCACTAACCAACTTCCTCTTCATATAGCTAAAAGCTACATAAAAATAATCACTCCACATAAAGGCCTTGTATTTTTTGGTTATAACTGTCAATCGAGATACTACTCAAGAGAAATTGGGTACAAATCTTCAGTAATAACCTTTCATACTGAGAAAACTACAAACCTCTCCCATATTCTTGGGTGATTCCTAAGAAACAACCACCTTGACCTTTGACAGATCCACTACTACACCCTGCTAATACACCACATGTCCAAGGAAGTGGACCTACCTTGTCCAACACTATCACTTGGACAACTTTCCATAGAGATAGTGGCATCTAAGAACCTCTAGGATAGTCTTAAGATGCTCGGTATTCTCCTCCTTTGACTTTGAGTAGATCAGAATATCATCAATGAATATGATGATGAATCAATCTAGGAATACATGAAAGATAGAGTTCATAAGTCCCATGAACAAGGTTGGTGCATTTGTAACACCGAACAGAATAACTACAAAATAAAAGTGCTCATACCTACACCTGAAATAAGTCTTTGGGATGTCACCCTCCTTCACCCTCAATTGGAGATACCTAGAATATAGATTGATCTTATAAAACCAACTTTCTCCCCTCAATTGGTTGAAAATATCATTTATCCTTAGGAGAGGGTAAAGGTTCTTTCTTGTTTCCTGATTCAAACTCCGGTAGTCTATACACAGCCTCATCCCACCATCTGCCTTCTTCACAAACAAGACCAAAGAACCACACAGTGACACATTGGGACAGATAAATCCCTTCTTTATAGGATCTTCAATATGAATCCTTAGTTCTTGTAGCTCATAAGGTGTCATCCGATAAGGAGCCATAAAAATCAAAGAAGCACTGGGCTGTAAGTTTATCCCGAACTCAATGTCACGTCGACGGGGTAGAGTCACAACTTACTTAGAAAAAACATCCAATAACTCCACAAAAACTCTGGGAACCCCCACCATCTACAGATCCATAGATTCCACTGACAACTTGAATAACAGTAAAATAAAAGGCTCCACACATAGACTACCCATCAGAAAACTCCGCTCGCTAACAAAAGCCACAAATTGTCCACCCATGTTTGAAAACACAACTCTTCTCTAGAAATAGTCGATAACAGAATGCATAGAGTAAAACCATGAGATTTCATGGATAACATCATATGGATACATCTATAGATAAAAGAGATCCCCACTAGAATGATGTGGCCCCAACATCAGTCTCCATCCCAAAAAAAAATCAAGAAAGATGGTCTGACCTCTGACTGGTGTACTCAACACCAGGAAATAGAAATTATCTCTATGTTTAGTACCAAAGCATGGGCTAGACAAAGTACAACAAAGGAGTTTGAAACTCCTGAATTAGACAAGTCACAAACAAGAGTACTGAACAAACTAATTGTACCTCAAATGATCTCCAACCCTGTTGAAAATGCTACCTATGCGGCATTAAACTGACCACACACAACTCCTCTTCTCCTTTTTTGTCGGCTGCATCCCCAACCACACCCAGGTGAGGTCCTTATGGAATGACCTAAGTTCGACCTTCGCCTGCTATGTGTCCCCTTAGTGGAGTAGGATCCTACTGTCTCTATTGCGTAGATGGAACAACCAGTTTCTACTGTTGATATGGGAACTGAACCTTCCCACCTCCACTATACTAAGATTGAACTAGGCACTAACTCTGAATATGTCTGTGGACTCCACAAGAGGAACACCTTAGTACCAAGCCCATGGGAAAATAAAGAGGACTATAAGTTCAAAATGGAAACTACTAAGGTCAACACCCCACTAGCTAAAACCTCGAAGGCCCTGGCACTTGAGACCTGATACTGGTAGCCTTACACTTAGAAGAGCTACTCTATTCCCCTCTCATGGTAAACCTCCTCACAAGTGAATCATATCAACCACTTATGCCTTATTCTGGACCTCTAACTATGTTGGAAAGAAGAAGGATGTAACTACATACTAGAGAGAAGGACGGAGTGCCTCCTCTAAGTGTCTCTCCCAAGACTCCTCATCCAGAATGATATCTTGAGAAAAGTGGAGGAGATCCTTAAATGTGATGCCCAGTTCCCATACCAACATACTCCCATACTAGAGGGAGAGTATCTCCTACCTCTTCTCATCATTAATGGTTGAGGAAAGGAATTATTCTTGAAACTCCTTATCAAAATCCACCCACAGAACATTAGCCTCCCTTCTCTCCCCCAGGTATAATTTCCACTACTGACGTGTAGCTCCCCTCATCTGACTAACAACCAATGGAACCCAGTACTCCGTCAAAGCCTAGATCAAGCTCTAATTGATCTCAAGCTCCTCGATCTAGCCCTTTGTCTCCATGTCCAAGACAATACCCTCATACTTTCCCAGATCCAATCATTGGAAAGCATGTAACCTTATCTACCACTGGTTGTCCTCCTCCTCTGGATCAACCCTCCTCTGATCAACCAGATTGGCCTACTAATCCTCCACTCTCGGATCCACTAATAGGAAAGGACTGGGTTCCATAGCTTAAATATTAAACAGGGAACTCCTAAACCTGACTAGTATGGAATTTTTATATAAGGTTTATTTTAACATTTTTTTATTTAATTTCCCAGAAACTCCTAACTCAAAAAAAGAAAACAAGTAATAATTATTCATTCATCTTTCCTATGGTCTTTACCCTAAAAATAGTGTAGCCTCAATTTGTCATTTGGTAAGCTGAGATTCCTTGCCTCAGATCACCGGGGGCCCTAAAATCCCATATCCTAGCCGGTCTTCCCTTTCCTATGTCATGAACCAAGATCACCTAACACTGTTTCCCTACAAACCCATTGAATCCTCACTATGGAAAACCCTAAACCCTGTCATATCCTTCAACCATCACCTCTGATACCATTCTGTCATGACCCCCTCCCTCCAAAGATGCCCCTTTTAAGTTGGCAATGGAGAAAGAGAGATAATGATGTTGATTCCCACCTCTAGTGGACCCCAATGTGGAAACCATCACCAAGGGTATAGAAATATCACAACATGGGAGGAATTACCCTTTTTAATAGTAACTAAGACCAGTAGATAAGATGTACGAACCTCAAAACCACTCCAATATATATATATATATATGTATGTATATATATATAAGAAGAAAAAATCCATCCAACATGCATGTTCAAAGTAAAACTGCTAGAAATACAATGAAAATATCCCAAGTAAATACTAAAAGACAAAGATAATCAAAGACAAAAAAACTATCCCGATGCCTGAGCTAGTAAGGTCCATCACGATCCATGTAATCTCCCTAGAAACTGAAAAAAAAAAATTATATTCATTGGGTGAGCATACAATTATACTCAGTAGGAAAATCAAAAGTCACTCATGCACAATTGGGAGAAGCATACTAATGCCCTTGGGAGAAAAATAATAGAAACTAAAAAGCACCTAACAAGGTATACTATCCACCCCAACCTCACCAAGGTACACTCCCCAAATAATGAAAGTAAAGTAAAGTAAATTAGTAAGCACATTGATGAAAGGGTACCCCACACCACTTCCCACTAGTTAACTGCTCATCCCTAACGGTGAATGACCTAATTTTACCACACTCTTACACATGCCCCTCCATCACAAAATTCCTACACAAACCTGGTAAACATACCACATCCCTCCCACAAACACATGGGATACATCCACATCACATCTCTCCCATAGACACATGGTCCACAAAACCAAAACCCCATCCCATAGACACCTAGGAAAGTATAACATATCTCATCCCAAAGACACCTGGGGAGCACACCTCACCCACAGACACCTATGACTCACAACCGCTCCACAACCTACATGAAGATTCTTGGGGCACTAATCCCTAGAAGAGGGAGCATATAAGAATAAAAAACCATCCATCCATCCACCCATTAGGATGTTAAGAAAACACCCTCCACCATAACAATGGAGGTGTTTGGAACGAAGTGATCAACAAGGGTGTGGTGTATACAGAAATCACAAAGAACTGCATGCATATATATATAGGTACCAAACACTCAGCCCAACCTATGGGTTTTCAAAAAAAATAACCAGCCCAAAAAAGCTTCCCTTTTTACCACCTTTGAATGCACGTATCAGAACGAATGACAGTCAATTATCAATTTGATAAAAGAAATCCGCTTCACACCCAATTATTTTTACATTTATACACATTTAATGGTTGTTCCATCCCTACCCAGGTGACTGCCTAACACAACACACCACACATAACATCATAACCCACACACACTTCACAAAAGTCATTGGAAACTCCGGGAAAAGGGCTCGTGAAAGGTAACGCCATCCTTCTTCAAAATTATCCCTCCTAAACCATCCTCAGCAGCCCTACTTCATGAAAATCACCACATATTGCAAAACAACAAAACTCAATCAGCTTGTAGTCCCACTGCACATTCCCCTTTCTGGAACACCTCACCATCATTCTTCAAAGTCATGTCACATTTTCCTTCCTCTCAATAAGTAAACCCCAACACATATCATCACAACCACACTTTCCATCCCTACTGCATAACAATACCACACCCAACCCACTCAGTAACATAAAATATAACACAACCCGAACCTGCAACCCCACTATCCATCAACTACCCAAATGCAGTCCCACTACATAAAAATTTCATCCATTGCACAATCAACCAATCTCTCAACCCAAGATTCCATTACACCACCCATACCACCCCATACTCATAGACACACTCCCAGTCACAGTACCAAATGACCAGCATGAAACACAAGGTCCACGTAACAATAAACATCACACAACCACACCAAACTACAAGGAATATTCAGATTTTTCAACCCTCATTCTTTAATTTCACTTTGATAATTCAGGGGTGATCGGAGAAAAATTTGAACATGTGGCATCTGTATATTTAAGAAGGGGTGCGTGGAAATCAATTTCAGAATTTCAGATGTTCAATAAGGAAACAACAATAAATACTTACAAGTCCTAAATGTGATCAAACAGAGGCCACCAATGGACATGATTTTTAGAAGGCATGTAACCCTTACAAAACACACAATGGATCAAGGGTAAAATATAAAACAAAGTGATCATCACCATCATCTTCCCAAACCCTCATTTATTACTTATTATTATCTTCTATAAATTTGGGTCCAACTATATTCCTAAGGGGACATGAGTACACCCAACCCTCATGATGAACAAAATAAAGAGAGACGAAGTAATCCCCACTTAGAACAATATGTGACCAACGATTCTTCCTTATACCAAAATAGGGGGTTGTGAAAGAAATATAAAAGACTCTATGGGAATATCAAATAGACTACTATAGAACAGGAGCACAAATCCTCAAGTAAGAAAGGATATTGGCACACCAAGAGAAAAATAGAAACACACTAGGAAGAGAAAATCTTAGCATAGAAGATCTATATCGTATATCAATGGAAGGGAGATAGTTTCAAAGGGCTTGAATGTCAGATTGTGGTCAAGACCACATGGTTTGACTATTTCAAATCCCCCAAAGCATTGTGATATTAAATAAATATTAAATATCATTTGAAATGCCTTTAGAAATGCTCAAACAAGTCTTTAAACTCGATTTACATCAAATAAAATGTAAGAGGTTCGAAAATGGAAAAACTAGGAAAAACTGAAAGTGACTCACGGATGGGTGAGTCACTAACATAAATCATGAAAAGTGATTCACTAATTCCTGGCTCACCGATGGATGATCCACTAATCCTAAGCCACTAACGTGACTTACTGATAGCGGGTCACTGATGTGACTCACTGATACCCGACCTACAAACACCTGACCTACACATGCCTCACCCAACCGACACCTTGACCTACCTATGCCTTGACCTAAAGACCCCTTGACCTACAGACACCTCAACCTACCAATGCCTCGACCTACTGTCGCCTCTACCTACTGACTCCTCGACCTACCAACACCTCAACCTACTGATTCCTCGACCTACCAATGTTGAGATACTGATGTTGAGTCACCAACATGTCCTACTGATGGAAAAAACTAGAATTTTGGAAAACCCTTAAAATGAGATACCATTTCTTCCCAGAACACCCCAAACACTATATGTTGAAAAAGTAATGGTCCACTAAGGTCTAGGCCAATATAATAAGAAAGGGTGATAATAGATTCTCAATAAGTGTAAAAAAGTAAGATATCAATGATCATATGAGGATAACATGGGCATAAATATGTTAAAAGGTGATATTGACATTAGAAATTAATACCCTACATTTCATATATCATAATCATGAGTCATGGATAAAAACATGGTATTTCAGAATACATGAATCTTAAAGGATCAAATAATACTATAAACTAAAAACATAAACCTTGATTTATATTGAGTATAGTATGTATGATACTGAGGTGTGGTCGATTGAATTGTGGTTGATTACTACATTATTTGGGAAAATTTTCATGATGGATCTTTTGAGAAGTCATAATTTTCATTAAACTATTGAGAAATCCTTTGGTAGATTCATCCTTATGATTCACTTCACATTTCGTACAACATGGGGTTTCATCTTCCATCTGAAAGGAACATGTTCTCTCTTTTCTATCTTGTTTAAGATAGTTGAAAGGAAAATATGATATTCCAAAATATTTGTCCAAAAAATAAATAAGTATTAGATAAAAATGATAAGAAAATTAACTTACAATTAAAAGATAAAATGATGACAAAATTAATTAATTACATAAGTAGTAGGAATTTACCATTATACATTATTGACCCATTTCCTTGTTTTCAATATCTCAGTAGCAGCCTCGAAGTACAATATCTCATGACAAATAATCAATTTCGAACAAACCACCCCAAATCGAATAAAGTAATTCACTTGTATAAGAAAAAAATTCTTATGTCAGTTATAAAAAAAGTTGTCAATTAAACATTAATACGAAACAATCCACTACTTCTATAGGAGTCGCATCTTTGTGTTTTTTGTGTACATTCTTCCATCGGGTATGATGCCCATTCATTTCTAAGAAAATCTATATCGTCTTATGAATATGAATATTTTTTGTAGTCATAGTAGTACTGGAAAAATATAAATACCCAAGGTATTAATAAATATTTTAAACGAAACCATATTTTTCATTTAAAATACCTCTTCGAAGATACTAGTTTGTTGATGTAATATGATATCTCTCCTAAATTTACAAAAATAATAACCACAATATTTTCTATTTATTTATTTCAGACACTAAAGAAGAATTTAGGAGAATAAGTAATTTGTTTTGATATGTTTTTGGATAATGAAATCTCATTATATATACCCTTATACTTATCCAGTTGTAGTACTTGTCATGTTTCTCATGTTTAGCCCCTAGCTTCATTCCTTGTTTTTCATGATATTGATGCACCACCCTATCATAATAGAATACTCATTAAAATATAATCTAAATTATATAACTTGATGTTTAGTTCTAAAACATTGGATGTAGGGTATTACAAATTTAAAAATGACATCATGTGTTGTTGGTTTTTTGGATATCCATGCATTGAATCTAGAAAATAAATCTTTGGATTATCCAAATTGAGCACAACGAGCATCCAATGTTTCCTAAAAACAAAAAAAAAATTAATAAGAAATGAAAGAAATAAAAATATATTTGATATGATTAAATTGTATATTTTTATCCCTATTTTGTTGGTATTAAGAAGAGATTATCATCCAAAATTTTTCTTCCAAACGATTTGAGATGGCTTTCCACTATTTCATACTTTTTTTGTATCTATTTTTGGTTGTTTTGTTGAGGATATGTGAGTGTTAGTTCAGTAAGGCTATGAAGAAGACATAATAGGGGGTGAATTGTGCCCTTTTAAAAATCTGGACAATATTAAAATGTCCCTCTTGAAATGATGTGATCCTTTCCTTCTATTTTAAATTTAGGAGAGCAGTAGAAATAAATAAATGAAAAGAACAGAAGGATGTATAGTGGTTTGGGGAATAGAAATCCCCTAGTCCACTCCACCAATACTCTACTCCACAAGCTTCGTGATTTTCACTATTATGTCCTCTTATCAAAAGACCTTCCACAACTGAGTACAGGTAGTTGACACCTTACAAGAATTTTGTAGGGACTTATAGTTCTTTTATAGGGAACCATAAATGTCCACAACTTAGTCCAAAAAGTTGACACTCAACCATGACTAAGTCTGAGTAGTCGATACTCAAAATAAAATAGATGAGATGAAGTTTGTTGGGAAATATATTTAGCTCATAGTTAAAACAGCAATCGAAATATGAAATTCGATCTTTAATATAGCACAATAGTAGCTGAAAAATAATCTTCAATGTCGAGTAGAATTCCTTGTTTTTAAATATCATCAAACTGATTAGACAATGTTTGTGCAGGCATCCTTCATCGTTACACTGTGAGAGAATAATAATTTACAATGAATTTCAATCCTCTCTTCAAAAGAGTCGATATTTAATATGAATATTTTTAGCACCCTATTTTTAATAGATTATTCACATATATACTTTTTATTATTTTATATTCTTTTATTAACAAAGAGATATATAGAGAGGGAAAATAAATATCCATCATTTTTTATAGCATTCCTCGTCCTTAGCTTACTCAAAATAAATTGAGTCAACAGTATTTATAAAAATCCCCAATAATAGTGTTGCATCATTGTCTCTTTATTCCTATGGAATAAATATCTAATAAATACATTCAAAATAATTTTAACTCTTTAAATAATTTCTCTATAACAATTCCATAGTTCAACAATTTAAAACTCCTAATTAAATCCATTTAAACCCCTTTAAATTTAGTAAAACAATTACTAAAAAATATTCTCACAATAAATCATGAATATTTGAAATGAAATCATTCAAGAGATTCATAACAACCCTTATAAATATGATTTATTTAATCAGTTCCATGAGAGCCTCTGTATGAGTCATAAAACAGCCCTATAACGATATATACTTCCATAGAGACAGTTTCAAAAATCATGGATAATATATTTAAATAAAATTATTTCATTGACCAATCAAACGTAGGGTTCCTTAATGTAATCAAAAACAATCAAACGTAGGGTTCAACTATTTAGTGTATGGTTCCTTTTCATATTGTAGGGTTCCTATGCATAGTATAGGGTTCCTACAAACATATATTTCATGAACCATACTTTCATCTGTGTGCAACATATGGAACAAAAGTAACGTATGGATAATGATCCATGCATTCACACTTTTCAACATAAGATTCAAAATGTATCATTGATTGACCATAGGTTCAATTTCCCATACATAGGGTATGAACAATACTTCCAGACTCCAACATTGGGTTGATATTCCATACATTGATTCTCTTAACATAGGTTTTCTAATCCATATGTTTACTATTTTAAATGTTAGGTTTAAATGAACCTTTAGAAAAATTGGATAGCTTGCATTTAGATATTTCAATGATATTTCAATGCCCTTTAATATCAAATTTATCCTTCTAACTATAAGAATTATATTTAGGAAATATTCATATATTTATAAAGGATCAATAATAGAATCAATCTGACTTCTAAAACTCTTGATATCTAGGAATATTAGAAGCCATATGATCTAGAAAAACTACTTCCAAAATAGAGTTCGAGAACTTCAGATAATTTATTGACCATCCAAATTAATTTTTTCACCTTTGATGTAAACTGATGAAATAAATATAAAATTATTGTATTTTCATATCACTAGCTTTTTGAGAAATTATGAAGTTTTTAAAAATTTCAGAAAAATAAATATGCTAGGAGTTAAAAAAATTTCACTGTACAGCTTCAAAACTACTTCAGAAATTTTGCTGATTTTTTCAAGTATCAAAAAATCCTTTTCGGACTTCCACATGAACTAATGATATTTAGATAAAATACTTATCTATACAATGGTATAATTATCCTACAAATACATTCAATATATATCAATATATTTTCATAATTCATAACTGACTTTAAGCTGAAAAATGCAATATCAATTGAACAACTTTTAATAGCTTTAGTGAATTTTTTATGCATCTAAACAATTGAATTGGCATTCAACATAAACAGATGAAATGAAGATAATATTATTATATTTATAATAGAATAAACTTTGAAATAATATGATCACTATTGATTTATATATAAAATAAATACTTTGTCATACTAAATCTGAAACACATAACAAATTTATTAGAAAACAATGATTGACAGGTTGAAGTAATTATAAAAACTAAATAAAAATTAGAATGACAATGATACACTCAAAAGTGAGAACTAAAGATTCCAAAAAAATTCATGTTGAAATCCCTTCAATATTTTTGATATATACACCTACAAAAAATATGAAATGTATTTAGTCATAATTAACACGATATATCAGCTTTTGGAAAATCAAATCATGAAAACATAACTCATGTATAGATTTACAACTGATCCACCTATCCAATCATAGTAGAGGATTTCACTTAAATTATCAACACCAATTAATTCTTGAACTTCCTCTCCATACGTATTTTACTCAAAATCAACTATGTGAGTATGACCATTTTTTAACTTTGTATCCATATGAACCTTTAATGGTAGTAAATGTGAATATAGAATGGGCAGGGTCAAGGTGATTTTAGTAGATCTTTTTGATGGGTTGTACAATCCTTTATATGGTTTTAAGTTGGTATTTCATTTCACCACTTTCACTTTGTCCATATTTAATAGAATTCATCAGTTCATATCTTTTTTCATTAAGTTAAAGGTTTAGGTTGAAAAATTAAATTGGAAATTAATACCTCCTTTTCAAAATGTTTTTTAGAAGATGTGATGTCCATGAGATAAATTTTAAAATAGCTTGTTCAACCTTGTGAATATCTTACTCATCAATTGGAATATGTAGCTTGGTGCTTAGCTCATGGGAAACACTAATCGACACTCTCAGATGACCTATTGGAAGTGGTCTGTTATGTAGACTATCTTCTTTGATATTGAACACCACAGCCCTCGCTACAAGGCGATGGGTGGGTGTTGGTAGATATAAATCATAGTCATTATAAACCTATATAATATTAGTACAAGAAATTTATCAGTGTCTATCTGATATAAATTTCATAGAAATAATTATAAGAATATTGATTACCTTGAATAAGAAATTTTTTTGAGGGGAATGACTTGCCACAAAGCTAGTGGGGGTGGGGTGGCATCTTCATGTGAAGGGTTTTCTTGAGTTTTTTATCGTTTCTCCCCCCCATAAAAGTTTCCAAAAACTCTATATGCCATTTCAATTGTTCTTCAATGGTAGATATTCTCTCACACATTTATTTCATTTCTTCAGTTTGATCCTCCTTTTGTTTTTTTCTCAAAATATGTCCAAGGTGTCACCCCAAAACCCACAACTCTGACGTGACATACTGTTCTGACCGCTTCATGGCCACCGATAGTAGTTGTCCATCTAGTATAGGTTTTTCTGATTCCTATGACTATATTGGATAGAAAATATAGGAAAATAAGTAATCATTGTTATGTAATAGTGATTTAAAGAAAAACAAATTTTTTTATGTCATACTAAAATATATTTCCAAATTTTTTTGTGTTTTCATATATTAGAGTCCCATATTTATTTACACATGCCTCATTCTATAGAACATGGAATGGTATGGAAGTGGATTTGGATTTGAAGTCATCAATCTTCATATAAACAGAGGAACACCATTATTTTGTTTTTTCCACATATAAGTATTATAGTAGATTTAAAATATGTGCCAATTTTTTTTCTAGTGAAGCGTACCCCATCCTTACTTTATGGTAGGGGTGCATTGGTTTTTCTACACATTCCTTATTTCTAGCACTCAGTTGTTGTTTCATAAATAAAAAAATGTCAATCAATGTGATGAATCCATGTATCGTCAAACAATGCATTACTAGACACAATGTACCTGAAAATACACATCCACACGATAGTTAGTAAACACATTCCATGCTTTTTGGGTTATTAGGTGTGAATTGATAAGAAGTGAGTGTGAGTTAATTTTATCTTAAGAATATTTAAGATAAGATCTTGTTAGAATTGTGGAAAAGCCTCTATGAATCCTTCCAGCATGCACTAATATAAATTTATTGTGGGATTCATCTACTATAAATGCAATCTTTAAGGGATGATGAAGAGTAAGTCAATGTTTCATTATTTTATTTTTTATTAAAATAAAGAAATGACATCATGATGTTACTATAATATCTTCCCACATCAGCATCGTAATCTCACCCACAACATGTTTCCATGACTCTACATCAATCAGAATGAATTTTCGGGTGAAAATTCCAATCTAACTACTAAATATGGCCCTGTTGGGGTTAAAATTATAGCTCTGTGGATTCTATACAACCTCATATTGGATGCCTTTGATTTTTCCCTTAATTATTTTGTCTAAAACTATCAAACTACAGTGCTCCAATTTTTTTTCGTTGGTCCTTCATCACCTAACATTTCCTCAGATTCAACATAGTCCATATTCCACTAGAGTGGTAGAATTAACATGTGTAGATGGTCATTGTACCTCTTCACTGGGAGTAGAAAGAATTTGAGAAACCTATTGTTCCTTGAGATTGGGTGCACCAGCATGTGCAGAACGTTGTTGTTCCTCTACACTATGAGCAATAGTAGGTTTCGAGATCTGTTGTTCCTCAGGAATGGTAGAACCAACATGTGCATATGTCATTATCCTTATAATTGGTTTAAAATTTAATTTAGAGTACATAAATGCGTCATAGAATAGATAATAACATGATTTAACAATATTTATATTTTAAAAAAATATATAACCTTATTATTGAACTCTCGTTTTTATGTCTGAAGGGATTTGACCCCTTTATTGACTATCCAAATCCTTCATTTTGGTCTCATATGACATAAAAAATTCCATCTACATTGGGAATGCTAAGAAATGATTGTGATGTCCCAATAAAAGGGTCATTCTAATTTTAATTTTAATATGTCCCTTTAGTGGTTTTGGTTGATAAAAAACAATTGTCTACTTTCATTTTGCAGGATCTAGAACATAAAATACTTGTACTGCCTGTGATTCCATTATAAATGGTTAGTCTGTATACCCTTACTAAAATCAACTTTCACTAATACTAATTCATCTTTTTTTTAAAACACATGTTATCAACCAACTTGCATAGAAAATAATCACTTAGAATATTGTATAACCCAACTCTCATATTTTTTTGATTATGCCAAAGTATGACATATTCATGTAAATTGGATTCCTACCCTTAGTACCAGAAACATTCATCACTTCGACAACAAGTGTAACTCTACTATTTTTCATGGTACTATATTCATCATTTTCATTTGTATAAAATTTATAACCAATAATTATGTAACCATTGTAAGATAATACATACACACTTAGTCCTCCAAATAACCAACAAAGTCATTTTGAAATTGAATATATATTTTCATATGACTCCTTAAAAATATGGTCCCAAAAACATCCTAAAAACTATTGATTATGTGTATTTGATATCCATTTTTATCCCTAGATGGATTAAAATTCCTAATAATTTATTTATGGGTTTCAAAATATGGGGAATGTTATAAAAACATAAAGGTGGGAATGCTCCTAATATATAATATTGATTGTGACAACATATCTTCCAGAAATTTCTTTACCCACAATCCACCTAGTGTGATGAGATTTTGGTAGATGAATGATTTCAACACTGAACAAGTATTAGGTATAGAATTCAATAACTTCCTCAATAATATATCACTCTGAAATAAAACCCTATTGCTAACATCAATTTTTTACATACCCTTTCAAAATATTCATATACCATTCAATGGGGTACATCCATCTATAGTGTATATGACCACATAGTCGAATCTCTCTCACCAAGTGATCCATAAAATGAACCATCATATTATAGAATTTTTGTGGGAAGAACATTTCCAATTCATAAAATATAATGGAAATTTCTCTTTCCATAGATGGAATTTTCCATGAGTCTATAACTTTGCTGCATATATATTTGAAGAAGAAACAGGTCTTGGTTAATTTATTATGGGAATTCTTAGAAAAAATGAAATGTAAAGTTATAGGAATTATATCTTACATCAAAACATAGAAGTCACGTGATTTCATAACCTTTAACTTTACATCGGCCATTGACATGATGTTCTTGATATTTCATGAATACCCCTATGGAACCTTTATGTCATTCAAGAAGTTGCAAAATAGTTATCTCTCTTTCCTTGAAAGAGTGTAATCTCCTAGAGGAAGAAACGTTCATTTTTCACCTTTCACTAGTGCGAAATCTTCTCATATTCCCATGTCAACCATGTTTAACCTAGGTTTAATTCCATCCTTTATTTTTTCTAGTATATTTAGCCACATGCTGATGACACTATCACATACATTTTTTTCAACATGCATAACATCAAGAAAATGTCAGACGTACATACAATTTTAGTATGGTAATTCAAAAAAATTAATCTCTTTTTCCAACCTATTTTCATAAGGTTTTTTGAAAATGATTAACAAAAAGTAGTGTCCACATCTTTTAATTTCTCAAATAGTATATCACATGTTAGTGGATCAGAGTAAAAAGAGCAGTCACTAAAAGAAGAGCTAACTGGATTGAAATAATGAGATGGTATGGAAACCTCCATTGGGACTACACACCATGTAGCTTTGTATAGGGAAATGCTATCCGATCAGCAATGAAAGGTGGGGAGCTTGGTGATCAATGATGTAGAAGATGGGGAGGGGTAGGTCAAGTGGTTTGGGCCTATGAGTCATGTATTGGGCATAGTATACCTCTAGGCCTTCGGGTCATGTATTGAAGGTCATGTCAGGCCTTATGCCTTGGTCCTACGGGTCATGTAAGGGTTCCCATTTAACCCTTAAAAGGGGGATTATCCATAATAAAAAAAAGAAGAATTTATTCTAAACTTCCATGAGATGATGTTGTTCAAGATTAGTACTTATACCATCAAGGTATAAATCTATGATGTCATAGAAACACGGTTTTCGATGAATGTTCAACCGAATTGACTATGTACCTTATTCAAAAATGGGACACCCTTGAGTTCCTTTAATTATATATCCACAATAGGGCTCTCAACATGAAATATTCATTTCTATAATCATCATACGACTTTGCACTTGAATCCCACAATAATTTCAAATATCAGATCAACAGAACCAAATGAACAACAATATAATTACCATGTTGTTTTGGTCCTAATATAAGCATAGATAACATGATGTATTTCCATTTCAAGCATAACCACGGTGGAATGCTATAATTTACCAACATAACCAGCCAGGTACTATGAGTGATACTTTGAAAACCAAAAGGATTCACTCTATTTGTAGATAACATGAGATAAAGGTTTCTCAAATCATTTCAAAATTTAGGATACTCATGATCAATTATCTTCCACTGCGGATAGTATACTAGATGACATAGTTTCCCATCTTTATTTCTTGTATATGTGTTCCATGTCAATTTCCATACATTCTCCTCCCTTCCATATAGGTTCCTAAACCTTGTAATGATTGAAAAGTACCATTCAAATTTCATAGTACTAGATTCATCTTTCTTCTATCGAGAAGAGCCACACTTTGGCCATTTTATAAGTGATTTTTGGTCCTTTTGAACAATTACACAATCATTCATGTAGGTGTATATTCATTCAAAGATCATACCCATATAGTGTAGCTTTATTTTGGAATCGTATTTTCAACTCAGGAGACCATTATATTTTGGGAGCATGTCATTCAAGACAGAAAGTAGTTTCGTAAAATTGGGGCCACTCTATCCATTTCCTACTTTCAAATTATACAACTTCAGTATGGCTGACAGTGTTGTATATTTAGTGAAACCATCATACAACGGAGTCTTTTCACAACACTTTAACTTCTAAAAAAATTTTGGGCAATCATGTAGTTTATCTTCAACTATCCTTATCATTTACTCAATAAGATCATCATCATCATTCACATCTACAATCACATCCTTGATACATTCTTCTTCATTGTCCACACTGGTAATCATATTAGATGATCCATAAAACGTAGTGTTATCCCAACCACTAGCTACATTCACTTTTTCCCCATGTTTATTCCAAAATTTATAACTTCGATCTATTTTGTGACAAATCAAGTTTTCTTCCAGCTCTTTTGGGAAAATTATTCTTGAATAAAAATAGTGAAAAAATGGACAAAGGATTTGAGAAGGTTGATATGCATGGTCTTATGCAAACTTGATGAACTCTTTTACACCACATTCATACACTTTTGTCAGATGATTGGCATACATCCATTATTTATTCATATCCATCCTATTTTATTTGGTAATATTAATAGTTAACAAAATAAGTACAGAAAATATGTTCAACTAGGGTAATAATAAATCTATATATCCATCTAAAAAGATTAAAATGAAGTGAAACAAACCTAAACCTATAAAAATAAAACAACATTTTCCACCATTTTTAACACTTTAAAATCACCCAGACTCTTGGTTTGAAATCCAATTTACACAAGAATAATTTTTAAAACATAATTTCGTGATTACCTGTGATTTTAAAAAAAATAATTATTTTAAAAAATCCATTTAGGCATTTTCTCAAACACTTTTCATTGAATATAATTCCATAACAAGGAATAAAAACACTTGGAGAACACCATTTATCCCTCACAGGAACTCATAAAGGCATAAGTATAATAAGGAAACACTTTCAAAACAAAAATAATTTAAAGATAAATAAAATATAAAGGATAAATAAAAATAGAGGTAACATAGTATATAAGAATGCTAGTAAAAATAAGACGATGAAATAAGGAATGAGGACACATCAAATCCAACCAAAGTATATCCATAAATGAAACATAATAACTTTATAAAAAGGATGATCCATGGAATGAATTAAGAGTAATATAAGAAGTTAATGGAAATTTTCAAGCAACAATACATCAAAATATTTTCTTTCAAAATACAGGAAGATTAATACAAGAACATTTATTCACTTTTTCACCAAAACCTCAAATCTTCAAAAAAATATTCAAAGAATTGAAATTTCATTACAAAACAACCAATATTGAATAATTCTAAATAAAAAAAATTAACACTAAAAATCTATTAAAATATCAAAAGATATGTGGTGAATATGTATAAAATTTAGTCCAAACCACCCAAATATCATTATTTGAACAAAATATTTAGAACATTACATTTTTTATCATAAAGCTCATTAAAAATTCATTTTCAATCCATGAAAAAAAACTTTTGAACCAATATCATTAAAATAAATATGTTTCAAAGAAACCACAAAGAATGAAAGTTCTTGGAATCCTCTTGGAGATAAATTAAGAGAAATACTTTAAAACTTAAAAATAGTACTTTTGATGGTAAACAATACCCTTACCTTGAGTCCCATAGAATAATTGATTTTTTTATGGATTACATTTAAAACAGAACCCTAGAAACACTTTCTCATTATTAAAATCAAAAGTATGGGCATATAGGTTATGGGAGAAGGAATATGGGTATAATTTAGATAAAAATACAAATGCTAAATACATTGGAAAGGGTGGGGGAAGTGATCCTTTATAGCCAACCTTAATATAATTTTCATAATTAAATGTTAAGTCTATAATTTCTAAATGAAAAGTTGATCATAAAATATACATGAAAAGAGATAATTTCACATATATATCATTTTATTATGTTATAAGAGTTCATAAAATTTCATTTAAACTGACTTCAATAAAATATAGCTTCTCACCGTTATTCTTATCTTACACTGCTCAACACTACTTCATATAAACCTTATCTTGAAATCTATAAATATTAAGCTATACACATTCATTGATAGAATCAACCACCACATATCCTTTTTTACATTAGGACCTTATAGCTCCAGTTCTCCAACTAAACCAATCCAGAAGACTTCTATACCTACCATACGTTTATATCTATTTAACCAACTATAAATCATCATTACCTTGGCTATATCCAGTAATTCCCATAATTCTAAATTCAAACTAAATAAACCTGATTAGAACCTCCTTTGAATCTATATTTTTCTATGTTGAAGAATAGATCCTATATATAGAGTCACTATAGATACAAGGTGACCTCTGCATGCATTACTCAGGACCAGAGTATATCACACCCATTTTCCCAACCACCTAATCTAAGGAACTACCTATGAGAATCACCTGTACAAGTTTGTTTTAGAACCAACATGAGATATTTTGAAAATACTAACTCGAAGAGTATAACCCTACCTAAAATCTATACTTTCCAAATATAGAAACCTAAATATAAAACTACAAAGAAGAGTTGACCAAGAAAAACTTTTTTGTTTTGTTCTACATCCTGAAGTAGATTCAATTTACACATGCAGTGCCACACCAAGCACCTTTCAAATCATGAGCCTATAGCTTTATCATGGTGTAGTCATCATCAAATATATCCCTCCAATTTTTCAATCAAATTAATGAACCAGATTATATATGCATTATTGTAAATTGGTTTTTTATTGTTTCTCTAGAAATATAAAGGCCTACGCCACCAGCTCATGTCAACAAGGCCCATTGACTAACCCTAGCTAATTTTAGCCTTAATTCACTATCTGACCACTTCAATCATGATTTGAATCATGTCCCTATTCATAGACACCAGCACCAGATCTTGCCTATATATATTTAGGAACTATTAACTATCTGAAATCTTCTTTTTTAAGAAGTTCATTACCATATACTAATTACCCCTTTATAAAGTTATAGTTATCTACCTTGCACAATTCAGGCTAGACTAATAATCTCTCTTTCCATACCAAAATATTGATCACAATTCCTTGTGAACAAGACTTTCATAGCAGAACCAGTTCCATGTTATCAAAATAACTCAACATTTAGAACCTCACTAAAATAGATTTTTACACCTTTATATGAACCAAGATTCCTTTTCATGAGAGTGAAACCATAAAACCATCAATTTGTCACCTTTTATTGAGTCAAGGTAGCAGAATAGGTCCTCCTAACTCTTGGTTAGAAAACCTTTTTGGAGTTTTATGTAGGATTCTTGATGAAATTCATCAAGGAATGTTTCATTTCCATCATTTCAATTTTAAAATTGAACGCATAAACTAGAAGTATCGTGCAACCCATCAGAAAAAAAATATTTTCATACTTGATTATTCCTTGTAAAGTAAGCACAAAATAACACCATTTTTTCAATAAAATAACCATATTCATCATATTTAAAAACAATTTTAGTGAGCACATGCATAATTCAGAAATAGAGGAAGCAGGGGAACCAACTCTTGAAATTTTTCAAGGCTAAATATAGAAGGAAAACCAAATAGAAGAATTTATCAAAGTCATGGAAAACATAAGAAACTTTGACCCTATTGACAATATGTTGAAATAAAATAAAGAGAAAAACCTTACATGATACATAAAGATTATACATCATCCAATGCGCTTACTGTTTAGGGAGTGATGATGGAAAAGTTCCAGGAGGGCGGAAAGGTAGGGAGAGAAGGCAGTGATGTGGGAAGAGACAACGGTGAGGCAGGGAGAGACGGTGTCAAGGTAGAGAGAGATGACAATGGAGGTGGGTTTTCAGTAGAATAGGGGTTCAGGTTGAAGGTGAGGTTCATAGAGGAGGTGGGGTTTTGCGACAGAGGTGGGGTTCATAGGTGGAGGTGGGGTTCATAGTGGTGAAGGAGGTATTTGTGGTGGTGGAGAAGGGATTCAAAACAGCGGAGGAGGGGTCGGCCGTAGTGGGGTCGACTTCCACGAGAGCTTGAGGTGTGTAAGAGAAGAAGACAACTTCTAGGGTTGATTTATAAAAATGGGTAAGGTTTTTATCAGTGATACTAAAAATCGTTGATAAATACATGTTTTATCAGCACTAAAATTGAACGAATTGATAAAACCAACCTTTATCAGCGCTAAAAATCACTCATAAAGATATAATGCTAAAAATTATTTATATTATTATATATACTTGTAAAATTATATATTTAATAAATATATATTTATTATAAAATTATAATTACTGTATTTATTGTACTTATAATTTTATAAACATATATAATTAATATATTTACTAAATTTTATAATTATTTAAATATATATATATTTTATTATAATTATAATTATATATATTTTTATTTATTTAAAAATATTTTAATATATTTATAAATATATCTTTTTAATTATATTTATTTATAACATTATAAGTATAATAAATATATTTATTATAATTTTATAATTACTTAAATATATATATATTTATATTTATAATTATAAATATATATATTTATTTATTAATAATTATAAAATTATAATAAATATATATTTATATATAGTTGTAATTATAAATAAATAAATAAATATATATATATATAATTATAAAATTCTAAGAAATATATTTATTATATTTATAATTTTATTAATATATATAATTATTATATTTATTATAATTCTATAATTATTTAAATATATCTATATTAATTTATATTTATAATTATAAATATTTGTATTTACTTATTAATATTTATACGTATATATTTATAAATAAATTTATTTAATTATATAAATTTATAACATTATAAGTATAATAAATATTTTTTAACAGTTTAATAATTATTTAAATAAATATATATTTTAGAGGTACCTCGTGATTCTGCATCAGACCCGGGTTCAAATCTTAGTGGGAGTAAATTTCTGCTGTTAGGAAGGGATGCAAGCAAGCACTGATGCAGATATGATGCGGACAGACGGTGACCCAGGCATGATGCATGCATGACACTGAACTAGGCCTTTGGGCCAGATTGGGGGCCTTTAGGCCATGTAATGGGCTTCATGCCCACTGGACCTTCATGACATGTAATGAATAAATAAGGCCTAATGGGTGAGCTATCCCTTGGGGGGCTATGACCTACCTTTACGGCCTATGTGTGTGGTGTGTGTGTGTGTGTAATGTAATTGTATCCCCAAACACCTAATATAATATAAAATATATATTTATTTGTAATTAAAAAATTATAATAAATATATATTTATTTATAGTTATAATTATGAATCAAATTAAAGAGATGATGGAATAGGATCAAGACCTCCCAGGGCCCATCAGTAATTAGGGTAACCTTAACCATCCGAGGAGTTTGAATTTGTTTTCCTACACTGTGAATCTATAGGATGTTTGACAGATCTTATCTGTGAAGAAGAAGAATGATTGAGATGTGGACACCTCCAACTTCTCCTCCTTTTCTGATTTTCAGGTGGATCATTTTTCTTCTCTAACAAAAGGATCATGCAACACATCATCGGGAAGGGAACCACAACACACATCTCAGCTTCAGATGAGGCAATTTCAAAGTGACTAGATCTATGTAAGCATTCCTTCATCGCTTGAGTTTCTTTGTCAAAGTGTACTAATCCTTGGAAAGTAACATATATCATCTCTCATCTGGCATCAATTTGGGGTTTTATTGATTTCAAGTGTGTCTCTCTAGGTCGAGGGTTCTTTTACATACTCTTTCCTTCTACAGAACTGAAGAGTTGAGCTTGGAGTTTCGGTTCAGTCAACTTGTAGCTAGAAATCTTTAGGTTTCATGAGTGTAATTTAAAATTCAACCTTAATGAATTCAAAGACACATTTTCTCAATTTTGTGTTAAAATCTATTGTTTAAAATGGTTGTTGTGGCACCCATAGATACGATTTGATATTAAATCAACCACTGGAATCCCAATTCGCATGGATATAGCCATATAGAGGGTTATTTTTGGTCACTTTTCTAGAGTCGTGGTTCATGTTGATTTAAGTTCATCATTGGTTGAGAAAGTGGTGCTCTTATACTTCTTAGGATGAGATTAGTCTTAGGATTTTTTATGAAAAAATGATAGTTTTTTGTGATATTTGTTTTATTATTAGGAATTAAAGATCCAATTGAAGGAAGAATCTTGTTTGTTCTAAATTTCATTTACAGGGACATGATCCGACTCACTATAAAAAGAAAGAAGAAAATGAGGTTCTTCAAGATACCAGTTCTCATTCCAAGAACTTAAATGTGAATGATTTTGCTCATGAATCATGTGCGCAAATGCCTGTTAATGTAGTGGAACCACCTATTGAAACTCCACTACATGGTGCTGAAGGAATTTCACATAATATGAAGAGCTTTGATAGTCCCAAGCATCGACTCTCCATTGATCCTTGTATGGTTGTTGGGTCTCCTTAGTTGAATGTTAGGTCTGAAATTTCTTGGGTTGACATGGAAGATGAAGATAATATGGATGATGCCAGAACTTCTTTAAAAGATGTTCTAATTAGATGTGTGAGTGAAGATATGGGTGGTAAAGATTCATATGATATTAAAATGGATAGAGAACTCTCTACATAGGCTGAGGTGGATGAAAGGATTAGGTAGGAGCAAATTTTTTCCTCTTCTAACTATCGTAAAGGGAAAGTCAATCTTGTGGATGCAACCTTGATGAAATCCAAGGCTAAGAGGGATCACACCCCTTCTTTACCACAACAGTTGGTGGGTGGGAAACCTCCTCCCCCAAATGGACTATAGATTTCTAGTGATGTTGACAAGATAAAACCACCTTCTTAGATGATGGATGGAGTTACATGTGTTGTAGCAGCTGAAAATCCAATTTGTGGATCTATTCTAAGAAATGAGAGGGAAGATGCGATTTGGCACTAGAACCACATGCTACAGATGACCTACATCACACAATGTTGTCCAATGAATATTTATCAGTAAGTATGGTTGACACCATAAAATTCCCTGTTCAAGGATCAAGGACTGTTCAAGGCACAAGAAAAGACATGGTCATAGCTACTAGTGCTATGTCAGTCCACTCAACATCACCTTCCATGCAGAAGGATGTATGCCATTCTCCTTACATGGGTGATCTAGGGACTTCAAAAATGAAATCACTTAATATGGAAAAAACAATGGACTTCTCAATGGGTCCTCAATTTATTCTATCTAACAAGCTCAAATCAGTGCAGGATAACTCTCCTGTGAAAGAAAATAATATCATCATGGAGGCTGCCTATAACTCATCGTCTACAGTTGTTGTGGATTCAGGAAGTGTTGTGGACTTTGACATAAAGACCGATGGATATTTATCAGCTGGGAAAACTCCTTTGAGGGGTTCTCATCTTGGTATGCCTAGGCCTAAATCAGATTTAGGGGAGAGGATTTCCAACTCCTTCGATGTTCATGAATCTGGTAGCAGTGTGGAGGAAGATCAAGGTGTTATATATGTACCTAGTGCAATGGAGATGACAACCATCATTGATGTGGGACCTCCATATGATGATGGTGACCCATGGATGCAGGTCAAAACATAGAGAAGGGGACAACACCCTAGAGGCAGAGGTGGTAGGACACCTCACAGTAGCATGAGCACACACTCTCAGGTGTTTTAAACTTATTTTGTGTTTGGACTTTCCTCCTCTGTCTTTCTATGTTTCTTTGTTTCTTCCATTTAATAAAGATGTCTCTGAACCTCAACCTTTTAAAAAAATTATAGTTATAATTATATATATATATTCATTTATTTAATAATTATAAAATTATGAAAAAATATTTATTATATTTATAATTTTATAAATATATATAATTAGTATATTTATTATAATTTTATAATTATTTAAATATATCTATATTTATTTAGAATTATAATTATAGATATATGTATTTATTAAAAAATATTTTTATATATTTATAAATATAATTATTTAATTATATATATTTATAAATTTATAAGTATAATAAATATATTTATTAATATTTTATAATTATTTACATATATATATTTATAATTATAAGTATAAATAAATATTTTTACAAATATTTTTATATAATTATAAATATTTATATATATATATATATAATAGATGTATCTATTGTAATTTTATATTTATTTATATATATATGGTTATAATTATAAATATAAATAAATATATTTAAAAACTATTTATATATAATTATAATTTTATAATTATAAATATAATAAATATATTTATTATTGAAATATATTTATTGTAATTTTATGAGTATTTATGAGAACATAATAGATTAATGGGAATAACATGAATGAATCAAAAACTAGGAATGTTTGGGGCAAGCCCCTTTATTAAAAAAGATAAAAATCATACAGACCCCTTTTATGTGAAAAAAAGGAGAACCCAACACAAATACAATGCCCGAAAGCCCAATGGAACAAGACCATTACAAACAACATGTGATAAAGTCCCTTAGACCCAAGAATAAGGTTTAAAGAGGCCCAAGTCCCACTAGATGGCCAAGCTTCCACCCAAAACCGCACACACCATAGGACCCCATCGTGACTAGATCTGTGCACTACCCACTGTTGTCTGGTCGCCGAATCTGGACTCACCTCCACTTGCCTCCTGAACCTGACTGATTCCGAAGCCATATCCTATCTAGATCCAACTACACTACAACGACGACCACCTCATAGATCACCACTATAGCCAGATCCCAGCCACACTATAACACTTCATTCTGTGACCTCTAGCCTGAACCCCACCATCGAAATCTCAACCCCTCCACAACCCGTCCCACCGCTCCCAGAACTGACATGATTGAGAGCACCCACCCATTGCGCATCCTCTACAACATTGCCACACCCTTCCCAGTACACTGCTTGAAATGTCCACACCAAATTCGGTCGAAGCTGTCTATCCCACCGACTTGTTCATGTCCGAGTCACCAGAACCCGCCACCTCGCACTAGACCCTACTTCCCTACACATCCCATGTGTGAAACACTGTCACGCCCTACCTACTGCCCAATTTCTTATCAAGGTCATCAATCTAGATCACTGACACCTGATGAGATCCCACTCGAAGCCACAAACTGTCAAATCTCCCTCATCATCTAAAGTTGTTGAAGCTGCGAGAAGCATGCAGAGAAACCAGGGGTCAAAACCCTAGATCCTGAGAGCTCTCCGCCGAAGTGGAGAGCCTCCTCCTGAATAAATCATATACCTAGTAAAGTATATATCAAAAAAATGAGTCATCACATATATGGAAAACATGAATAATAATAAGGGTGTAATGTATAAATGAACATTCATGATGAATACCTAACATATGCATGTCAATTATACTCACGCATCAATATATTTATCGACCAAATTAATTGGAAGATTTATTTATTTATTTATAATTATAATTACAAATATATATATTTTAAAAGTATTTATATATAATTATAAATATAATAAATACATTTATTATTTAAATATATTTATTTTAATTTTATAAGTATTTATGAGAATACATTCATATGGGTATAACATGAATGAATCATATACCTAGTAAATTATATAGATAATAACAAATGGTCCATCGCATATGGACATCATGAATAATAGTAATAAGGGTGTAATGTATAAATGAACATTAAATCATGATGAGTACATAGCATATGCATGTCAATTATACTTGTGTATCAATATATTTATTGACCAAATTCATTGGAAACATATATTTATTTTTATATATATAACTATAATTATAATTATAATTATATATATTTAAAAATTATTTACATAGAATTATAAATATATAATTATAAATATAATAAATATATTTATTATTTGATAAAATTTATTATAATCATATAATTATTTAAATATATATTTATAATATTATAAATTTTTTTTTAAAACATTATATATATATATATATATATTTAAATTATAAAAAATAATTATAAACGTGCATTTTTTATTTAATGTGTATAAATAAAAATTATTTTTGAATATAAATATAACAATTTTATAAAAATTAATAATATTTTTTATCATAAACTTTTATCAGCACTAATAATAGTGATGATAAATATACATTTTATCGGTGCTAAAAAAGTGCTGATAAAGGGTTGATTTATCAGCACTTTTAGCTAGCACTGATAAATTCCCTCCTTTTATCAGTGTGTTTTTCTTAGTGTTGATAAAGGGTATTCTACCCTTGTGTCGATATGTAGTAGTGCTATAACCTAAAGGTTGAGAGAATGATTTTCTTTGAATGAGAAGCCTACATCATATCGTGTCACCAGTCATATGCCCCATTACCCCTTGTTAGTAGCCATCACACAATATTGATACATTCGTTAATATTATGATAAATGTGTTGATAATTATTTAAGGACTTGGAGGTTACAAGAAATGAAACAACACACACCCATTTGATCCATCAACGGTAGATCACACTCTATCTAATGGTTGACTCCCTCAATAGTTATCCCAGTAATAATTTTAAATCCTGAAGGCCCACCATTCGATGGCCTAAAGACCTCATGCCTATGTCATGTGTTCGTTAACATGTACTTAGGTCTACATACCTACCTGCATCACCACTTACATCATTGAATATAAATATCCCAAAAACCCCCCCACGCAAGGGTTTCTATTAGGATCTGAACCCCAGTCATATGTATAATTAAGGGGTGACTTTACCACACAGGCAAGCCTCTAATTACAATGTATTAATAAATGTATTAATATTATAAAAATGTATTAATATTTGTAAAAATGTGTTATTAATATTATAATAAATGTATTTATATAATAATAATTTTTTATTAATAAATGTATTAATATTATAATAAATAGTATGATTAAATGTATGAATATTATAATAAATAAAAAAATAAAAAAAATAATTAATAACAAAAATGATTAAATTTAAATAAAATGTTGAAAATGAATAAACAATATTAATTATATTAAATTTATTAATAAATATGTTAATATTATGATAAATTTATTGTTGTTATGATAAATGAATTAATGTTATGATAAATGTATTAATAAATTTATTAATATTATAATAAATGTATTATAATAGATATATTATTATTATAATAAATTTATTGTAAATATTATAATCAATTTATTAATATTATAATATTATAATAAATGAAATTATATTATTATAAATGTATTAATATTATAATAAATTTTTTATTAATAAATTTTTTAAACAATGTATTGATAAATGTATTAATAGTATAACAAATATAATAAATAAATGTATTAATATTATAATAAATTAAAAACTAAAACATCATTTTATAATAAAAATTAATATTGAAATATGCTAGGGTCAAACCCCTTTATTAAAAAGATAAAACATACAGGGAAAATGGTGTCAGACAAGGAAAGCTACCTTCAAAAGAAAAAAATAGAGCCAATAAAATGACTAATGGAAGCATTGCTCGCCACAACCACAATAGTTTCCTATACCATGCAGGTTTCAGCCTCACCTCCATGTAGTTTCCCTCTTCCAAGGATTATTATATTCCTCTATGGAAGGAGTAAAAAACCCACCATTATTTCCTTTACATTGAATTCATGGTCCATTCTTCCATGAGAGGTCATGAATGTACAACTTGGGCTTGGAGCCAATTTTTTCCTCAATATTGATGGATAAAAATTAAAAAACTTCAATATAATATTGGATTCTAAATGATTCATGATCCAATTTTACAAAAATAACATCTACTTGTAAGTCGAATCACTCTTCCATAGCCTGGCTAATTCCTTTACCTCTCACCCTTAATCTCTTTCGGGAGAATTGTACTTTCTATATTAATCTCCTTCGCTTTCTCAAATTCTTTAATAGTGGCCTTGTAAATTCTATCATATACCTCTTTTATAAAATCAAAAAAATGTGGTGGGTGAGGGGTAAAGCACCACCTACCCTGCAGGTTCATTCCCTTCTTCCCCAGTTTCAATAAACATGCTAGGAGTTCGAGCAAAGCTGGAAGGGTTAAGAAAACCATCCTCTCTATTCTTAGAAATAATATAAAATGAGTTAGTGGACTCCATCATGGGAATAAGAGAAACTAAATTAGGAGGGTCATACTTCATGAATTTCTCCAAAATAGCAGGACACCCCTAGTAATATTTAACACCCTTCTTTGGTTTTTCCTTTAAGGAAGCATCTTGTCCAAGTAACTTTTTACCTTTCCTATAACACGAGGATAATAATTTCCTCTCAAGAAGAAATTTATTTTCAATTGCATCTTGAGCATCCATTTCACCATTAAAATATTTAGAGCCTACCTAACCCTCTTTTCCCTCAGATTTCCAAATAAGATAATCTTCAAATGTAGTCATTCTATCCTCATCATTAGCCCAGGAAGAGGGTTTGGAACTAGAGGAAAGTAAGACATTATTAGTCTCCATTATAGATTTATGGTTCTTCTCTAATCTATGAAATACATACAAAAATGCCTTCACCCCCACCCCCTCCCCATGAGAGTTAAATAATGGGGAATATAAAACTTGATAAGGTCATGGAGTACCTATCAGACCTATATTCTCACCCATATGCTTCAATTCCTAAGGATGGTATTCCCCAATGTCAGTAACCCCATCTTGGTTCTCAACCATCTAAAGTGAACCAACCAATTAGGATAATTTCTGAACCCAACCTGATAAATAGAACTATCCCTCATTAGTTGTAGAAGATTCGGTAGACTTGTAACTAGGTTTCATCCCCTTTGAGGGTACTTAGAAAAGAAATTCATTAACTAAGGTAAATCAACCTTGCTAAGAACAAATGTTGGGACTTTGTTGTTTTTGAATCAAATGCTCTTATTAGGTCCATTAGCAGAGTAGAAGGAGAATACAATTAACCTTCTTCAATTCACTTTTTCATGTGTAATGATTTTATAATCAATGAAAACCCAAGGAATTCTCTCATATACAATATGTAACTCAAACTCATCATTATACGTATAGAGGATGTTGTTGGTAATTAAAGTGGGGTTCATGTCAATTTAATCCAGTAGATGAGCATAGTTCCCAAATATGGAGACTTATATATCCTTTTCTATTTTTATAAGGACCCCAGTGCCAAAGAAGTATCATGCAGGATCCTTGGGTTCCAATGAATCAAATTTAATCCATAAACTTTTATCCACAGTTGAACAGATGAATTACATACCTCCATTGGATTTAAATTTCAATCCAATTCCCAAAGGTGAAAAAAATCCATCTTGGGAGACACTGATAAGAATCCAAAAGCCCTCGTCTTGAGTTATTCTAAGGTGGATAGGACATGAAAGAATTTTTGACCCAAAGAAACACACTTCTAATCAGAGAAGCCTCAAAACATTTAAAGAAACTCAACTAGATCTATGGATTTTCATGGATTGGAACCCCTCACTAAGAAGATACACGTGATGATCGAATGCTTACCTAAATTTGTTTGTTCTATTTATTTTATCCTGATTTTCTTTTACAGGAGAAATGTTACCCTTCTGATGAAAGACTTCAATTAACAAGCCCTTGAATTTGGAGAGGGATCACTAAGATCCATTCATGTCTGCAGACTCACCACGAATGAATGATCTCCCCTCACTTATCCCACCCTATTGGGTCAAGCCTCATCCCTCCCCATAAGGAATGGAAATCTCCAACTATAATATTATTGTAATTTATTGATGGATTAAAGGCAAGCATTGGTCTGTAATGAGGTTGGAGACTCCTATAGCTTGAAATCCCATGAAATTTGGATAAAATTCCCATCTTAGTGAATAACACTATCTACTATTGTAATCTTTCCTCCATAGTGTTTGGCTACTACAATACCAACTATAGTACCCGATTGGTCCATTTCTACAGTACGTGTTATAGTACAAGAATGCTACAATATCTGTGAGAATCCCCCTAAATTTGGGGGTTGGACCCTCAACCTCATGGATATGGAGTAGCAACTTGTATCACTCATATACGGGCTAGACCACATAAAATATATCATTAATAAATTTATAAATAGTAATGTTATATATAAATGTTTTTTATAATTTATAATTAATTATAAAACTATAAATTAAAATTAAGAATTATAAAATTTATATTTAAATAGATTTACAATTTCTAATATATAAATATGTAGTTATTAATAATTAATTATAATGATGTATCTATTATATAGATTTTATGTAAAAAAAGTATAATTAATTATTAACTACATTTAAAAAAATTAATGAAAATTATTATTTTTTATTTATATAAATGTATAATTTTTTTTGTGTTTGTTTGTTTGATGTATAGGTGAACCAACACATACCTGTGTGTATCTAGCTATACATATACACAAACACATACACATACACATGCATATACACATACATACACATACATACACATACACATACATACACACACATTTACATGAACATACATACATATGCACATGCACATACATACAAATACACACACACACATACACATACATAAACATACACATAAATACACATAAACATACACAAAAACATACATAAACATAAAATGAATACATATATATACATACACATTTATACATAATAATACACATACATGCACATACATATACACATACATACATACATACATACATACTCATATATACACATACATAGACATACACATATACATTCACATATACAAACAGACACACCCACACACACACAAACATAATAATATAAACACACACACACATATATATATATATAGACATATATACATACATACATAAACACACACACATTATAATACCCAGAGAATTTGGTATGTATTACTTCAATTAAATATTTTTTTGAATAGTTTGTGATATACGCAACAACAAACTAAATCAAGTAATACTTTATTAAAATGAAAGTTAAACATTTGTAAATTATTAATATATAATTTTCTAATAAATAAATTAACACTCATTGGAAAATTATATGGAATGGGTTTAGGAACACTTAAAGTTTAAAAGGGGATTTTTTAAAAAATTGATTTTTATTTATATTTTTTATTTTTATTTAAATTTAAAATTTATTAATTTTGGAAATTTAAAATTATAATATTTGATTATTTTTTGAAATTTTCATTTTTTTTAAAAATAATACATTTTTCTTTTTTCTGAAATAACTAATTTTTGGGTGAGTGGTGAAAAATATATATTTTACAAATATTGTCATTTTTAAGATATAATAATGATATGAAAGTTTAAGAAACCTTTTTTATAGACCAAATAAATTTTTAAGTATTAATATAATTAATTTAAAAATATTATTTGGAACTTATGAATCTTTGTTTGAAATGTTCGAAATCTTAGTAATCTTTTAATTCAAATAAAAAATATGTTTGGTTTCACTCTTTTAATTAAGTTTTAACAAGTTTATTTTAATTTTTTACATTATTTAAAGTAAAATAAGTCAAATTTAGTTTAAACTATTAAAATTAATTCCATTTTAATCAAAATTATACTTTATTTTGGTGTAAAATCATTTTTATGCTTAAAAAAGTTTTTTTCTAAAAATGGTTTTTCATTGTGTTTTGTGAACTTATATTTAAAGTGATATTTACCCCTTTTGGAAATTGAATATTAAAAAATGGATCCCACATTTGGAATTATAATTTTTATCTTTTTCAATTAGGTCAATTTCATTTTCATTCGTAATGAATAGTTACCATGGTAAAATTTTTCCACCATAATAAATGTTAAAAAGATTAATGAGGAGATTAAACTAAGATATAAGGCATAAAATATCTATTAAATTCATGTAAATATTATTTTATGAGGGTAATATGACCTTAAATTATCCTATATTCTAAACTTGTCATAATTTTATCCACTCGGTATGAGAAATACATTTATTATATTTTAATGTTTTTAATATTTACAAAGGTTTCACTCCTCGCACATGTAAAATGTAACCTCCTATCCTAATTTATCCACACACTTTGAAAACTATAGGGAAAATATCTATAGAAATACCCCCATCCTGACTCTTATCCCAATGTCATAGAGTTATTTATCTCACCAAAAGACCAATCCTAGAATTCTTGAGCTGTAAGCCAAAGGAAGATGTCTAAGGAGGAGATATAAGTCTTGACTGAATTCCTTCAATTTTATTTTTTATTCAACCACCTTAAAATATATTATAATTATCCAAATATAATGAAAAAAATATCTTTAAAATACTAAAATTAAATTTATTTTTTGTAAAAACTATTGTCTACCCCTTTTACATCCTATGGGAAATTAAATCGTCGCTCGTGAATACATATGGAATACCACCTCATAAATTATGTTATAAAGATATATTTAATTAGTATATATTATTTTTATGAAAAAATTATTATTTTTTAATTATAAGATATCATCTTACTTCTTACCCTCCCATCTATTTGAAAATGAAAATATTACTTGTGAGTATATATGAAATTATGCATCCATGAAGCGATGTAATTTATTTTTCATCAGTAAATAACATTGGCTGTAATAAGTATTAATTTAATGACTTAATATTATAAATATTATATTTTAATAATTATATAATATTAAACCTTTATATACTTTATTTCCTTTTCATCTATTATAAAAATGAAAACGTCTCTCATTTGAACGTGTGGACTAGCTCCTTCATGAACGAGGTATCTCATTTTACATTATTACATTAAATGCATGGTTTTATGAATATAATTAATAAATAAATATGAAATTTATAAAATTATTAAGGTTTTAGAAAGATAATTTTGTCATTATATTAATAATATCAACAATCAAAGATCATCGTAATGATTAACCACCTAAAATGAGATTAACGAGATACTTTGAAGTAATAATCTCATACCATTGTTATTCATTTTTATTATTAGTATACCTCTTACTTAATATGATTTATAAATTTCATAAAATGTTTTTGAAATTATTTATCTTTTTTAAAAGTGATAATATCACTATACAATAACATATTCTTACTCTTTAAGTCATTATAATGTGTTCTTATTTGTGTCCGTTTTTACCAGATACATGAAAGATGTTATAATAATTATGTCATTGTTGGAAATGAAAAAAATCATTTCACACAATTTTTCATATAATTCATAAGTATAAATGTGTCTTCATGTCAAAATAAGAATCATATTGGATTTCCATGTTCCATAAGACTGCCCCACATTGAGGGATAAATATTCCTTTGAAATGCTTCCCAATCTAATGGCATAATGGCATGAACCTCCCTATAAGAGTAATACATGGATTCTATAAAATGATGACAAAAATAAATATTGAGACACCCAAAAGGGGACATTAAATGAATAAAACACCCAAAAGGGGACATGAAATGAATGTTGTGTCCTGATGTGAATGATTTTGCAACCATACTCAACCCCCAACAATCAAGCATCAGGCTTAGCCCTGGTCGTTCCATAGAAAATAGTCATAAATGATTAAAGAAACATAGATAATGGTAATATAATATAATAATGATGAATTAAATATGTTTTCTTAATTTTTTAATTTTTAATATATATGTATATATATATGTGTGTGTGTGTGTGTGTTTTAATAAAATAAATTCTTTCTATAAATTCAAAACTTTTAAAAAATAAATTTTTTATGATTTACAAGAAACTAATCACTATAATTTCTATTAAATATCTATATAACTCCATAATAATATTAAATTAATATAAAAAATAATCAAAAAATTTTATAATAGGTAAAACCATGAACAAGGTTTAGGGATCAAAACTACTAAATTGAAACATGCATGGGAAATGATACAATTAACACATAAACATTTTTTTAACAAATAATAATTATTAAGTAGGAAATAAAAAAATAAAATTTTTGAGATAAAGTAATATAAAAATAAATATCTTTATATTTTATTTTTATAATAATTTTAAATTTACTATACACGATGTAAGAAAGTGTTTGACCAAACAGAAGTCTGATGTAAGGGGATTCTTAATTTAAATTCATTTTATTTGGTTATATCACTTCTTTATTAATATGTTATTAAAATATTATTTTTTTTATGTTATATGATTTTTTTATGTTGTATTTTCAATTTTATTTTGTGGACTTACATTTTTTACACAAAATCACTTCATTTATTGATTCTTACTCTAAATGTTATGATTTTTATAAGGGATCTTGGTCTTAATTTCAATTACTTGAGATGTGTTTGATGTTGTGAACCATGATTTATTTTATATAGTGTACTCACTTTCCTATGAAATTAATTTTAAATATTTTTTTATATATCATTGGTTTTATAGAATTATATCATTTTATTTTATTCAATTGATTTTGATTCAAGCATTACCAAATTTTTCTGTGTTTCTCATCTCAAACTTCTTTATTTGAGAATGGTTTTGATATATGAACCTATATTAATTTATATGGTTTATATAATTCATATTTTACATATAATATCATGAATCTATTTATAATCATGGTATTTATGAAATCACCAAATTTACAGGGTATGTTCAGTTAAAGTTTTGGCATATCTTGGTTGTATTTTCATATTATTGAGGCATGTTGGAGGTTTCTGGAAGTATGAGAATGGAAGAAAAGGATATGGGGGTATGGAAAAATATCTTAGAGATGCTAGTGTGATATCATCTAGCCAGTATAATTCGAAAAACTATCCAAGATAGGTGGAAGTATCTTAAGAAGAACCTAGAAACCACCAAGTAGAAGATATAGATCCACTGACCATCTAGTGGTTGAGACAATAGTCTAGGATTCTTCTTATATCCATAGAACATCTGATAGGAAACCACTAGTTAGATAGTGGATCCAAAAACCAAACAGTAGAGCCATCACCTAGCCAGTGAGGGCCATCAGCTTACCAGTTGTGCCCAAATAGCCTGGTCATTAAGGGAACCTCCATAATTTTACTTGAACATACATTTTTTATATTAATCCTCATAGTTTCAACTTATATTTTACTAGGATGATGTTATGGGGTCTCTTTGGATATAATTGGCTCTATCCTTCCCCTATCTTTGATGTTTCAAGTTTGGATCGATCTGTTAACTCCCAAATAGTATGTTTTATCCATTCTAGATTGAATCTTACTTTTCTATTGAGAATAATCACTGAAATAATCTATGTTGGATATATCTATGAACTCTATCATGGTCTAATAGATAATTATTGTTTTATCGATTGATAGGTGGGTAGATCTAGAGAATTTCCATCTCCCACTTGGTCAAATCTAGATTTTCTGGAGACTATGATTATCATTGGGTAAAACTAATTGAATAATCACCCTTGTTGTTATATTGTTCTCTTATATTGATTCTAAAGTCCTCATGTGTTTAATTGGGAATGGTTTTAGGCATATTTTGTGCAAAAAAAATGCTCCATGTGTAAATTCTAGAATTTGGGTGCTAGAACTCTTGAGGTAGGAAGTGTTGGGTTTTAGTGGAGATTAAACAACATTTTTTAATCAAGAGAAATCATTTAAACCCTTTTTCATGGATATCTATATAGGACAATATGAAACTATGTAAAATAATGAAATAAAGAATTTTTAAAACATGATTACCATACTCTATAGAATCCACTACAATATCTTCATCACCAAATGCGTTTGATAAAGATCACATAAGTGAAAAAATCATCCCACCTCCATGATGTATCCATAGGCTAATAAAAATCATATAATTTATGGATTGGATTCACCTTTTCTACTTGGAATGATAATACCTCTTTATGAAAAGGATACAGATAAAATAAATATTTGGGTAGAAGAAGTTTCAGTCAAGCATTAAACTAAATCATCTACCACAATTACATGGTAGTACTTATATAAGACATAGGGATTCTCCTTAAGCAATTTCATTTTTCATGTGTTTTAATGCATGAGTAAATGGTTTGGGAAAACCATACAACTCTTTCATGAATAAACTCTCATATGTTACATCTTATAGAATTGTTCCTTTAATGATAGTCTTTATGGGAGAATCAATAAATGATAGCTATTTATGATTTTGACACAATATTAGATGCATGGGAATTCAAATAATAATTTTCATGCAATACAATATTTCAAATATATATATCACATATACATATAAGTATTTAGGTCATATTCCCACTAATATCTGACTTTATCTAAATCCCAAAAATACTTTATGCCATTTCACATTTTATTGTGTCTTATATAATAACTTGTGAAAACATATCCAAAACTCCATTTGGATATCTTTAAAACACTTTGGGAAATATATCATTAAATTTAATTTATATCGCATCAAATTTAATACCTTTTCAACACCCATTAAAAACACATTTGGATTAACTATAAAATAATTTTAGAGAAACTCTCTGAGCCAAACTCAATCCCCATTCAGTCAACCAAAAAGTGTGACTCCATGGGACTTTATAGAATTGAAAAAATACTAATATATGGATACATATATGTAAGAAAATAGAATCCTCTAGTAAATATTCAATGCTACTAAATCTATAAAGGGATATAAAATCATCTCCATCAAACACATATATCTTTTTACATGTTTCCACCAATCTGCATTATATGAAAAATTACATTCTCATATTTTCCTTTTGTCTAAGACATTGAGTGACCATGGGATACAGATCATGTTAATCCTGTATAACCAACTCACTTGTTATTAATTATCTAAGTGAATAATGATTTTATTAATTAATAAATCATATTTCATTCATCCATATGGATAAGCACATCACATGTTTCTTATCCAGATAGATATATAATATCTAATTATGAAATCATACTCCCAAATTCTATCTCAATAGAGGTCCCAAATTTCATACACATCATACAATATAACAAATATAATCTTGGATAATCTCCAACTGATGACATAATCAAAAACATACCCAACCGCCCATTATTAGTTGAGTAAATATGTATACTTGCGTATATAGGGTATAAAAGTATGAGGGTTATCATGATAGGAATATCGCTAACCTTAGGTAGTGGGGACTCAAATATGATCCATTAATCCCTAGTATGAAGGTTATTTTAATAGGTATATCTATAACCTCATGAGAATATTTTGTATCTTTATATAAGAATACTACTCATGCTAACCTTAAAATTTCATCATAACCTATAATACTCCTTGATGAACATCAGTTAGGGATAAAATCAAAGTTATACATTGAGAGGTCAATTATCATTATACTTCAAAAAATTTATATCTATATCTATATATTTATTTATTTATGTAGCCAATGTAAAATAATGATAAAATGGAGTTTACCTTTAATATGATACTTTTGAATATTTATAAACTCTTTAAGAATATTTAACAAAACCAATAAAAGAATCGGTTTATAATATAATATATGATAAACTTACATATAATCCTTATGTTTTATACACTTTTTGGGGTTTCTTACACATTAAATCAAATTTAATCCATGTTAAATCTCTATGTGACCATATATTAAAACCCTACCACTAAACTATTTAATAAGAAACATCTATGAAGAAAGCAAATTTGAAAAATGGTGAAACATAGGAATCATATTCCTAACTATTTAAATTTTCAATGTATTAAAACCTCTTAACTTAAAAATATCAAATTTTATGATGTAATTTTTTTTCTATTTAGAACTCTTCCTAAGTGCATCATCATCAACCTTTAAAACCATATTCCATAAAACTTTATTCCTTGAAATAATGTAAAAAATTACATTATTGTTTACTAATACATATAAATCTCTTAGGATATTAAGTAAAATTAACTATAAACTTATATTTGTGCAATTATTTATTTTTTAACATTGAAATTGTTTAAGTCGAAACAAAATTACAGGAGCCTCTTAAACACTATATTCTTTTTAGAATATTTATCTAAGATATAAAAATCCATTTCTATTATAAAATTACATTTATTTCTTTTTAGTATGAATATTTAACATATAAACAATTGATTCCATTTTATATATATTATTCTATGTGTTTGGAACGTTTTTCATTTGAAAAAAAAACTTTATTAAAATATACCATCAATGGGTGGTAGGAACACATTCCCATATATTTTTACAAATATTTAGATAAACACTTTATCCTAGATAGAAAATATTTATACATATATTCTTATGAAAAATGTTATAAAAACTTATGAATCATAATCCATGTGTATATATTTAATCATCTCATATTTGTTCACAAAAAATAATTTATAATCAAAAAAAATCTTACCACATAAGGGAAATGAGTTTTTGATACACATATTTTACTTAGATTCATTTGAGCTTGATAAAATAATTTACACTCAGATCCTTGATGTAATAACTATTTACTATATCTCATGAATATGAACTACAATATTGATCAATTATTCCTTTGATTTTTAAACATGTGTATACTTATAACACTCTGTTAAATATACATTCAATATAAAATACCTTTCAAAATCAAAGAATTAAATTCTATAACATCTATAATTGACATGGGAATTCCATGGAGTTTCACAAAATCCTTTAGGTATATCTTGGATAATCTAATCATATTGAATAAATAATCTTCCTTCTTGATAACCCTAGGTTTCAATGAACTTGATTGGATTCTTGATGAAACATTGTTTAACTTTTCTTCCAGATTTAACTTTTAGCTTATTGTATGATCAATATATCATTATAAAACCTAGACATCATATGCCTAGTTCATATATATTCCCAAAATTTTTATAATATTAGGTAAATTTTCTTTGAATTAAATTATATTTTCATAATATTTTCATAAATGGGAATAAGATAAATTCCCTAACTAGAGAAATCCAGTAAGGGAACCATTAATCTCTCCAATTCATTATAAATATTAAATCATATTGAATAAAAATTTTCATACCCAATCATATTGAGTATATGATAGAGGTATAATATTCCTTTGGTCATTTTTCATCCAATTCCATTGAAACCCTATATGAATCACTATATACTTCCATAAGAATCCAGATTCAATTGTTGAATAATTTCAACATTTGGTTACTGAGGATGGAATTATTCTAACACATAGAATATGTCTTAAGAACTATTCTTAATTAACAAATATTACTTAAGAACATTTCATAAGTTACAAGTCTTGGGATTATCTTACATTAAGTTTCTCCTTTTCAAGGATTAATCTCAACATTTAGTTTTATGATGATGATGATATTATTCTACAAAAAATCTTTTATCAGACTATTATCATGTTTTATTAACCATTTAATAAATAATTTTATTAAATGTCCTCATAATAAAATTATGACCTATTTTTTAAAATTAAACATATTTATTGGAAGGATAAGATCCATATTTCACTAATTAATGAGTCCACTTGGAAATTCATCTCCCCGCATAATTATTTAGGTAGGGCATCATCCCAATCATATCATATATGATTCTTGGATAGTATAAAGGACAAACCTTTTTCCAAACCATCATATGGACAAACTCAAATATATTACTCTAGTAACCTAATAATTATGGATTCCAAACTATGTTCTACCTATATCAAATAAAAAAACAAACTAACCAAGAACAATCTCATGGCAGCAGACATTATAATTAAACTACCCAATAAGACAATCCATAGTCACTTATTATTTTCTTACCTCACATAAGATAATACAGAGGAACCGAAATTTGGAAAGAAACTACCTACTTGGATGATTGAGGTCTTGAAATGTTCTTCTTTGGAAGGAATCTCAAAATTTTAATTTGAAGGTTATTTTATCTCACAATCTCATCACATGTTATTCCATTTTATATATGCATTATTTTATTATTTTAGTTTGGAATCCTATTTCCTACACCAAACCAATATGTTCATACCATATTGATGTGTAACTCTTTACCCAACCCATAATTTTATGTTACTCACCCAAGAATAGAATTCAAACATATTTATACATATTCAGATGAATCATAAGAGTTAGGTACATGAACACTTCATGAAAATTCATAGAGTTATCCACATGATTAATCTCAGAGTGATAGATAGACAACCCCATTCACTAGCCAAGACAAGGAATAAGCCTCCAGGTCGGTTGGTAGTCTGAACCCAAGTACCTCAATCTAGGTATACTTTACTCAAGAGATAATCCAATTAATCATAACTCTAACACCTAATATATAAAAACTAAATTCAATCTAATAAATTTAATCACAAACCAAGGTCAAGGAAAATAAAAAATAAATTCATTCTAGAGACATTCCTATAATTTAAGGCTTGGTCTATCCTATAATAAATTTATCATATAAATTTTGGCACATATAAAGTCCTAATATAAACAATTTATAACCATGAATAAATTAGGGAATGACCACAACTCAAATAATTAATCATGTGATAACTTTTATGAATAATTCATAAATCAAAGATAATTATAAAACATTTTTATAATTTCAACATTAACATTATAGGCATTCTGAAATTTTGAATGTAGAAATTTTATATTCATTCCAATATTAAATCTTTTATATTAATCATTATATGGAATTTCATTTTAAATATATGATATTTTATATGAATTATAAACTATTTATAATCCAATTTATATTATTTAATCATTTTACATAATCCAAATATCATATACTTATTTATTATTTAAATATTTATCATATCAATCAACAAAACACTTTGTATATTGATTAAATAATATCCAAATAAGGCCCCCTTTTATTTTGAACAACTCAAAATAATTAATTATGAAAAATTCATTATTTAAATATAAACATTTTATGTTTTGGACTTATTTCATAACTTATATATATTTATAAATTTTCATTTAAGAAACCTAAATAAAAACTTTTATTTCTGGATCATAAGTTATTCCATATAATTTGGTTAAAAGGTATTTCAAATATTAACATTTAATATTTTGGAGAAACAATAGTTTCATAAAAAATTATTTAATTAATTATAAACCATTTATAATTTATTTATTTATTTATTTATAAACCCTTTATAAATTAAAATATCCAAAAATACCTTTTATAATTATTTATAGACATTTTATATACCATCAAAATCATTTTATACGTAAAAAACAATTTTTATCAATTTTAAAACAATTCATATTACCCTTATGCATAGGGGTATTCCTATGTAATTGTAAATACTCCTACCCTTGTGAAGGTTGTCTAGAAACCCTTTTATAAAGGTAAGTAACTTATTACCTTTATGAATGATAAAAATAAATTGTTACATAATGTAACACCCCAATCTTCAATGGTATGCTTCACATTGAATAATATAATAGCTTGTGATGTATGCATCTTTGAGTTCTAGCACACCACGACCAATCAAACTAGCCATTTAAAAAGCAGTTATGAATAGTAAAATCCAATTTTGGAAATTTTATAAATTTTATTTTTAAAAATTGACTTCATTATTGGATTGGAAATATCAATATTATCTTGTGGTGAATATTTTATATTTTTTTGAAAACTTTCAATTTTTTATGAATAGTAAAAAACACTACGTTATTGTTAAAAACCGAATTTTTATTTAAATAATTATTTTTAATTTAAATTTATTTTAAATTAAAAATAGATACATAATACCTATATTATTCCAATTTAATTCATTGGAGTCATTTTATAATAAGATTAGATATATAAAATTTTACTGAACTTTTTAACGTCTTTTACCCACCTTCTAAGAACATTTGCAAATTTGCCTAAAAAATAATTTTACCGCTTCTATGAATTAAATGTCAAAAATCCTATATACATGGTTGTCATCAGTAAATAAAATTTGGTTCAATAGGATGAAAATAATTTTTTGTGAATAGTAACTTTTGAATTTTATTTACCATAGTTAAAAGTAAATATGGTAATTAAAGGTTAGAATAATATTATAATAATATAAAATTACCCCAATGCATGTCCTAATTCTATTGGATAAGTTTTTTTCGACCAAAATAAAACTTTGAACAAAAATATTATCCTTTTTTATCCACTTGGACCAGATTATGACATTTACTATATTTTATTTAAAGAAGAGTTAAAAGTGTTAAATTCAAATTTTAATAAATAAACCATTTTTAATATAGAGTTATAAATAAGATAAATTTGAATATAAATATTCATTATAAATATAAAAATATTTCCTACATCATGGTATTTTATTTATAAATTTAATACATTAAATAATTAAATTTATTTATGACACAATGATGATGCAGTAATTACCTTATTAATGAAAAATTAAAATAAATTATATTATTAATATTAAAATAAATGAAATTGAAACTTTTGATACAATAAAAAAAATTATAGGTTAATATTACATGTTAGGGTTGATTAAATGTATTTATTTCTAAGGAATCAAGTTTTTATGACTTTATCAAAAACTAAATACTAAATAGTGTCAAAATTGACATAAATGATTTTTTTTAGAAATACTATTTTATTAAATTACATAATAGTCCTAAAAATCTAAGATTAGTCCAAATGACTTATATAATGATAAATATGTCATTAATGAACCACTTGAGGTTCTCTTGGCATTTTATAGTAACTATATTAACCACGTAGTATAAAAATACAAGAAGACGTGGTGAGAGTTAAATTTTTTAACTAAGAGTTAAATCTAAAAGATAAGGTTACTATGGTGACCTAAACAAGTCTAAAACCTATTGGTTGAGAGTATTTAGACCAATACCCACCTTATCCTAGAAATAAATCAATTTTTAACTATTAAAAACTGAAAATAATTTTATAATAAATTGATATTTCAAGTGTTTCCTAAAGTGCCCCTCACCTCTCTTATAAAAGGGTACTTCCCCTTCTCTTAAATTCACACCTCCAAAGCCATTTGGATCAGACAAACCCTGATAAAATCTTCTCCCAACTATTCTCAATTCAACCTAGAGTCCTTACTTTAATCATAAATCCAACCTAAGGAGCCCTTTTGTTCAAATCAAAAGGAAACACCCGAAGAAGAGGTAATTATTTTATCACATCTTTCAAAGTTCTTTTCTTCTTCCACTTCCACTTTATTTTTTATTTCCATAATAAAATAATATGTCTAGTACCTTCTAAGTAATTAAATGTTATTATAAATATGGTAAAACCATATTCATTTTTCTACCCATCCTATGAATGACAAATTCATCATACGTGTGTACGTACGACTTACCGTCTCTAGGTCGTGGTGTAGTTTGTTATTCAAGACTTCATTATTTGGATGGGTATAATAATTATTATAATTGATGTAAATAATAAATATAAAATATTAATTATTCTGTATATAAAATATAACATCCAATTACATATTATTTCACCATCAATAGAATGGTTTTTTCATTTGTGCGTACGTACGGCTTACCGTCTCCATGACACGATGAGATTTTGTTCCCCATCGTAACCATTCAAGAATAATATTAATTTGATGATTAAAATTAATGTTTAAGAACTTAATATCATTCTTTATATGAATCAAATACATAATATACATAACAAATATGACTTTCATAAAAAATTTATGAAGGAAAATGAATCATTTAACACCTGAAACAATGATAATATTGAAATATTATAAACAAATCAATATTAAAGGATCATATATGATATCATATTTATGTATTTGGTTATTCTATAATTTAATAACAATTATTTAACCATTATAAATGAGGTTAACATACCCTTGACTAAGGAAAAGTACAAGGTAAGGGTTAATTTTACAATCACTTTATTATCCGAGGTAGTTTATACGTAAGTATCTATTAGAAATTCTTTATCATCCACATCCATGTTTCTTAAAAATGCATTTAAAAACATTTTTAATATTTATTAGACTATGGGTTAAATTCATTTATACCCTTGGATTACTTTTTATAAAAAAAAATTGAAAGTAAACTTTCCTCATTATCCAAACAACATACTTTATGACCTTTTCAAAAAAATAAGGAAAAATGGTTTTTTAACTTATACGGCGGGTGTGGATATTTTCTGTTGTTATAAAACCTTCAAATATTTCCTTACAATACTATAAGAATATTTTTAAAATAAATGTTTTCTTTTATAATTATGTGACTTTTAAATGATGTCAAAGTAAAAAAGAGATAGTTCTCTCAAATAGTTTTTGGATTGATTTCATCTGTGTCAACATCTATTGTTGGATTTTATGTTTAATTGAAGTTGATTTATTATGATACAGTATTCAATACATTATTGATAGTTTTATGATATGTTTGACAGTGGATGTGCTATTTTTATTTCATTCACAGTTTTTGGTTAAAGTATTAATATTTCGTATGCTAGTTTAATATGAATGTTGATGTTATGTTTTACCCTTTTCATATGAGAAATACATTCGACATAGTAAGTGTGGAGTGGGGATCTCTATAGCCATTCGATGCATCGGTAGGTCTCATGATACAAACTAGTGTCTTGGAACATGTCCTTGACAATATTTTAATTTGTATTCTTGGCACGAGGCCTTAACTATGTGGTTATGATGTCTGACATTATGCATTCCATCATTATGAGATTAGCTATTGATATTACATGTGATTATTTGTCTAGAAGAATATCCATGTGAATAAGTAAATGAAATTATTTGATTTATCTTTACCCTATTATTCTTAAGTTTATGTTTAAAATGATTTTGTTCTATTCTTATACATTTCCTTAAGTGTTTATGATTATTTATGATAGTTTATTCTATATTGTTATCCTTACTAAGCATCTGATCTCACCCCTTTCTTATGTTTTATTTTTTCCTAGGATGCGAAGAAGTATATTTTTACTGACCTACTAGAATAGGCTAAGGGATATGAGTGTCTTCAAAGGATACACAATGTCACTTTTTAATTTCATAAGGTAATGTAAAACTTACGTATGTATCTAGTACTTCAAAGGATATAAAATAATTAGCCTTTCGGGAATTGATCTCTTGTGATCATGACAATGTTATGTAATAATGCACTGACTCTGGGTAACTCGACTCAGGACATTATAGTTGCTATCATAGGAATTTTAGTACAAACCTTGGAAACTAGATTTAGAAAGAAACATTGATTAGAGAACATTACCATACGATAAACTTTTAGGATTAGTATAGAAGAACATCTAGAAAATTTGGTAATGTAGATATTATGTGGGGTTTCCAAGAAATACATCCTTGTCTGGATACTACAAGTGTATGTGGTTCTGGTACAATTATACCTAGCAGTGAAAACTCCTACAAGGAGTTTTCGGATTGACCAGGGGTATCTTGGTACATGACAACGAGCCTTACTCTGCACCTAGTTTGACACTCCTAGGAGATATGCTTACAATAACTCACATTTTCTTTACAAACCATTATGAAGGATTTATGGGTAAATACTTCCCCAAAGAAATAATTTTTATGATTGTGGATTATATGCATAAACTGTTCAATTTATGTTAAGTATTTTACAAGTTTGGAATTATGAATTGTGATCCATAAACTAATCTAGTGTATACCATTGTTTAGAAATGGATCCTAGTAGAAGTAATGGAAACCATATCAATGTATGTATTCCATGTAGGTAATTACCTCTTATTAATGATAATTATAGTGGATATGGTGATAAAACTGGTGCTAAACAGCCTATAACCATACTGGGACAAGTCACCTAGGTTACGAATAATAATCTTACCCGTATGGAGCACCCTGATCCAAAATGCGGAGGATCAATGTTAGACTGCTTCATGAGGAAACAACAACTAAAATTAAATGGGACTAAAAATCCATTTGTAGCTGAGCAATGGATAAGTTCCTTAGATAAAGTATTTCATGCTTTGGGGATTAGTGAAATGGAAAAAGTTTTCATGGAATTTTATCGCCTCTCAGGAGATGCAGATCAATAGTGGTTATTAATTCAAAACAAAAAGGAAGATGAATTAGTATCAAATATGAAATAGAGGGAGTTTAAAGAGATTTTATTATAAAAATACATTCCCTGTGAACATCGAATGGATATGGAAAGGAAATTTCTGAGTTTGAGGCAAAAGGAGGATGAGAATGTCTCAAATTCTGAGGCTAACTTTACAAGGTTAGGAAGAAATGTTGTAGATTATATACATAACCCAAGAAATAATATTGATCAATTCTTTGATGGGTTAAAACCATTTCTCCGATGAACATTAGTCTCATAATCCTTCTCATCATACTAAGATATAGTCTCATGTGCTATCAAGACAGAAAAGGAATTCTCTAAGTCTTATGACGTTAATGTGAAGTAAGAGAATAAGAGATCTGTTGAACTCTCTGGAAAAGGAAATAAGGGAAAGAATGGTAAAGTTTAATTTTCTTCCTGCAGTAGTTATGGGAAGAAAACCCCTAGTATATGCCTAAAGGGGATGGGAGTTTGTTACAAGTGTGGAGAAAAAGGCCACCAGGCTTGTGATTTCAAGGGGATGAAAGAGGTTTTTAATGTTTAATGTTACAATTGTAAATAGATGGGGCATTATGAAAATTAATTTCCTAAGCATCAAGGAAACTTACGACAGAAAAGGTGAAGGGAGCAAGGCCAAGCTTATACGAGCAAAACTACTGAGGTTGAAGTTCTAAATGATATGGTGGTAGGTCCTTTAATATTTTCCTCAAAATTAGCCAATTATTTATTTGATTCTGGATCATCATATTCCTTTATATCTTCCTAGTTTTTAAATAAAATTAGATATTTCCAATTTGACTAAATAAGAAAGTTGTTAGTCAAAACTCATTAGGGAAGTATCATTGAAATAATGTTTTGTCAATTAGTTACCATTATGGAAAATAAACATGATTTATCTACTGATCTTATAGTCATACCCATGATTTAGTTTTATATAATCCTTGATATGAATTGAATTTTAGACCACGATGTGAAAATTTATTTTAAGAAGAAGGAGGTTATAATTTTTTATAATGATAAGGAATCCCTTATCTATAGAGAAAAATCATCACCATCTGATTCTCATCTAGATCTACCAATAGTAGCTCTACTAAATTCAATTATTGGGGAGGATTGGAGTGAAATAACTATGGGTGAGGAAAGTAATGTTCAAAAAGAGGATGTACTTATTATTCAAGAATATATTGATGTTTTTCCAGAAGATTTACCTGGACATCCTATAGAAGAAGAAATTGAGTTTTCCATAGACTTAATTCCTGGTTCAAGGTCCATATTGAAGACCCATTATAGAATGGAAACTGTGGAATTAGTGGAACTAACAAAACAACTACATTAATTGAGTAATAAATGATTTATTCTCCCTAGTGTTTCTTCATGGGGATCCCCTGTTATTTTTGTTAAGAAAAAATATGGATCTATGAGGTTTTGCATTTACTAAAGAGAGATCAATGATATAATAATAAAGAACAAGTATCCCCTACCATGAATTGATGATTTATTTGACCAACTTCATGGAGCTCAATATTTTTCAAAGATTGACCTTCGATATAGATATCATTAGTTGTGCGTGTGGAAGGATGACATTACAAAGACAATAGCTCAAACTAGGTATGGGCATTGCAAGTTTACAGTAATACCTTTTGGACTTACCAATGCACCCTATGTTTTCATGAATCTAATTAATAGAGTTTTCAAGGAATATATTGATTAATTTTTGGTGGTTATTATTGATGATATCTTGGTATACTCCAAAAGCTACAAAGATCATGAAAATAACTTGTGCACTATTCTAAAGACTCTTAGAAGAAATGAATTGTATGGGATGTTTAGAAAGTGTGAATTAATGCTTTTGGGGATTTATTTTCTTGGACATATTTTCTCTAAGGATGGAATCTTTTTTGATCCTTAAAAGACAACGGCAATCCAAGAATGGCCAGCACCGACGAGTATAACTGAGGTATGCAGTTTTATTGGTTTAGTAGGTTATTATCAGCATTATATCCTGAATTTTTCTCGATTGGCAAACCCATTATCCAAGATCACATGTAAAGGTGTTAAATTTTTTTGGAAAAAAGAGTGTGAAGAATGTTTTGAAGAATTGAAGAGAATATTATTCAATGATCCTATCTTGACTCTACCATCAGGGAATTATGGGTTTGTTATTTATAGTGATGCTTCAAAGAAAGGACTTGGTCATGTCCTTATGCAGAATGATAGAGTTATTTCCTATACATCAAAATAGTTAAAAATTCCTAAACAAAACTATCCTACTCATTATCTTGAGTTATCAGTTGTGATCTTTGATCTAAAGATATGGATATATTATCTCTATGGTGAAAAATGTGAGATATATATTAATCAAAAACGTTTTTAGTATATTTTCTCATAGAAAGAACTCAACATGAGGAAAAAGGTGACAACTTGAACTATCCAATTATTATAATTACACAATACACTACCACACAGGGAAGGAAAATAAGGTAGAAGATGCTTTGTGCATAAAGGATAATGGAGTTATGAACAAGATGAGAGTTAGAAGGGATCCTATGTTCATGGATCTAGTGAATATGGATATGGAAATAATCATGGAAAGTGAAATATCAATACTTTTTCAAATGGTTGCTAAACCATCTGTACTAAAAAGGATAAAAAAATTTCAGACTGATGATGAGGAGTTTCAAAAGAAAATTAAATCTGTGAATTATAGGTGATTGGTTGAGTTCATATATGAAGATAGAATTTTGGTTAAAGTATTAATATTTCATATGCTAGTTTAATATGAATGTTTATGTTATGTTTCAACCTTTTCATATGAGTAATGCATTTGACATAGTAAGTGAGGAGTGGGGCCCTCTATAGCCCCTCGATGCATCGGTAGGTCTCATGAGACAAACTAGTGTCTTGGAACATGTCCTTGACAATATTTTAATTTTTATTCTTGGCACGAGGCCTTGACTATGTGGTTATGATGTCTGACATTATGCATTCCATCATTATGAGATTAGCTATTGATATTACATGTGATTATTTGTCTAGTAGAATATCCATGTGAATAAGTAAATGAAATGATTTGATTTATCTTTACCATATTATGCTTAAGTTTATGTTTAAAAGGCTTGTGTTTTATTCTTATACATTTACTTAAGTGTTTATGCTTATTTATGATAGTTTATACTATATTGTTATCCTTACTGAGCATTTGTGCTCACCCCTTTCTTATGTTTTATTTTTTCCCTGGATGCGAAGAAGAATATTTTGACTAACCTACTAGAATAGGCTAAGGGATATGAGTGTGTTCAAAGGATACACAATGTTACTTTTTAATTTCATAATGTAATGTAAAACTTACGTATGTATCTAGTACTTCCATGGATACTAAACTAATTATTCTTTCAGGAATTTATCTCTTGCGATCATGAAAATGTTATGTAATATTGCACTGAATCTAGGTAACTGGGCTCAGGGCATTATAGTTGGCATCAGAGGAAGTTTATTACAAACCTTGGAAACTAGATTTAGAAAAACTTTGATTAGAGAACATTACCATACGATAGAATTTAAAGGTTAGTATATAAGAACATCCAGAAAAAATTGGTAATGTAGATATTATGTGGGTTTTCCAAGAAATACATCCTTGTCTGGATACCACAAGTGCATGTGGTTCTGGTACAAATTTACCTAGGAGTGAAAACTCCTAAAAGGAGTTTTAGTCTTGACCCGGGGTATCTTGGTACATGAAAAAGGGCCTTACTGCACACCTAGTTTGACACTCCTAGGAGATATGATTAGGATGAATCATATTTTCTTTATAAACCATTATGAAGGATTTATGAGAAAATACTTGCCCAAAGAAAGAATTTTTATGATTATGGATTATATGCATAAACTGTTCAATTTATGTTAAGTATTTTACAAGTTTGTAATTATGAATTGTGATTCATAAACTAATCTAGTGTACGCCATTGTTTAGAAATGGATCCTAGTAGAATTAATGGAAACTGTATCAATGCACGTATTCCATATAGGTATTTAACTCCTATTCAAGATAATTATAGTGGATCTAGGGATGCAATTGGTGCTAAAAAACATATAACCATACTAGGACAAGTCACACAAGTTATGAATAATAACCTTACCCATATGGAGCACCCTAATCCACAATTTGGAGGATCAATGTTAGACTACTTCATGAGGAAACAAAAACTAACATTTCATGGGACTAAAAATCCATTTTTTGCTGAGAAATGGATAAGTTCCTTAGAGAAAATATTTCATGCTTTGGGGAGTAGTGAAAGGGAAAAAGTTTCATGGCATTTTATCGCCTCTCAGGAGATGCATATCAATGGTGGTTATTAATTCAAAACAAAAAGGAGGATGAATAAGTATCAAATATGGAATAGAGGTAGTTTAAGGATATTTTCTTAGAAAAATACTTTCCTCATGAACATCAAATCGATATGAAAAGGCAATTTCTGAGTTTGAGGAAAAAAGAGGATAAGAATGTCGCAAATTTTGAGGATAACATTATATGGTTAAAAATACATTTTGCAGATTATATACATAATCAAGGAAATAATAATGATCAATTATTTGATGGGTTAAAACCATTTATCCGATGAACATTAGTCTCATAATACTTCTCATCATACTAATATATAGTCTAATTTTCTATCAAGACATAAAAGAAATTATCTAAGTCTTTTGACTTTAATGTGAAGCAAGAGAATAAGAGATCTGTTGAACACTTTGGAAAAGGAAATAAGGGGAAGAAGAGAAAAGTTGAATTTACATCCTGTAGTAATTATGGGAAGAAAAACCCCATTACATGCCTATAGGGGGTGGGAGTTTGTTACAAGTGTGGAGAAAAATTCCACCAGGCTCTTGATTTCAAGGGGAAGAAAGAGGTTTTTAATGTTCAATGTTACAATTTTAAATAGATGGGGAATTATGCAAATGAATTTCCTAAGATTCAAGGAAACTTACCTCAGAAAAGGCTAAGGGTGCAAGGCCAAGCTTATGAGAGCACAACTGCTGAGGTTGAAGTTCTAAATGACATGGTGGTAGGTACTTTTAATAGTTTCCTCAAAATTATCCAATGTTTTTTTTTGATTCTGGATAATTGTATTCCTTCATATCTTCCCAGTTTTTTAATAAAATTAGATATTTCTAATTTGACTTAATAATAGAGTTGTTAGTCAAAACTCATAAGGGAAGTATCATTGCAACAAAGCTTTGTCAATTAGTTACCATGGTGGCATATAAATGTTCTTTATCTACTGATATTATTGTCATACCCTTGATTTAATTTTATATAATCCTCCGTATGAATTGAATTTCAGACCATGATGTGAAAATTTATTTCAATAAGAATAAGGTTACAATTTTTTATGATGATAAGGAATCCCTTATCTTTAGAGTAAAAACATCACCATCTGATTCTCATCAATATCCACCCATAGTATCTCTAATAAATTAAATTATTGGGGAGGAAGGGAGTGAAATAATTATGGGTGAGGAAATTAATGTTCAAATAGAGTATTTACCTATTGTGCAAGAATATATTGATGTGTTTCCAGAGTATTTACCTGGACATCCTCCAGAATGAGAAATTGAGTTTTCCATTGACTTAATTCCCGGTTCAAGGCCCATATTGAAGACCCATTATATAATGGACACTGTGGAAATAGTGGAACTAATGAAAAACCTACATTAATTTAGTAATAAATGATTTATTCTCCCTAGTTTTTCTCCATGGGGAGCCCATATTCTTTTTGTTAAGAAGAAATATGGATCTATGAGGTTGTGCATTTACTATAGAGAGATCAATGCTATAACAATAAAGAAAAAGTATCCCCTACCTTGAATTGATGATTTATTTGATCAACTTCATAGAGCTCAATATTTTTCAAATATTGACCATTGATATGGATATCATCAGTTGTGCGTGAGGAAGGAAGAAATTCCAAAGATAGCAGTTTGAACCAGGTATGGGCATTACGAGTTTACTATAATCCCTTTTGGACTTACCAATGCACCCTATGTTTTCATGGATCTAATTAATAGAGTTTTCAAGGAAAATATTGATTAATTTTTAGTGGTTTTTATTGATGATATCTTGGTATACTCCAAAATATACAAAGATCATAAAAATCACTTGCGCACTATTCTAAAGACTATTAGAAGAAATGAATTATATGGGAAGTTTAGCAAGTGTGAATTATGGATTTAGGAGATTTATTTTCTTGGACATGTTTTCTCAAATGATGGAATCTTTTTTGATCCTTCAAAGACAAAGGAAATCCAAGAATGGCCAGCACCAGTGAGTATAACTGAGGTATACAGTTTTATTGGTTTACCAGGTTATTATCGGCGTTACATCCAGAATTTTTCTCAATTGGAAAAACCATTAACCATGATTGCACGTAAAGGGGTTAAATTTTTTTGGAAAAAAGAGTGTGAAGAATGTTTTGAATAATTTAAGAGAATATTAGTCAATTCTTCTATCTTGACTCTACCATTAGGGAATTATGGGTTTGTTTTTTATAGTGATGCTTCAAAGAAAGGACTTGGTTGTGTCCTTATGCAGAATGATAGAGTTATTTCCTATACATCACAACAGCTAAAAATTCATGAACAAAACTATCCTACTCATTATCCTGAGTTATCTGTTATAATATTTGATCTAAAGATATGGATACATTATCTCTATGGTGAAAATGTGTGATATATATTAATCACAAAAGTTTGTAGTATATTTTCTCATAAAAAGAACTCAACATGAGGAAAAAGGTGACGGCTTGAACTACACAATGATTATGATTACACAATACACTACCACCCGGGGAAGTAAAATAAGGTGGAAGATTCTTTGAGCATAATGTATCATGGAGTTATGAACAAGATGAGAGTTAAAAGGGATCTTATGTGCATAGATCGAGTTAATATGGATATAGGAATAATCTTGGAAATTGAAACATCAATACTTTTTCAAATGGTTGCTAAACCATCTTTACTATAAAGGATAAAAAGTTCACTGACTGATGATGAGGACTTTCAAAAGAAAATTAAATCTGTGAATGATGGGAGATTGGTTGACTTCATCTATGAAGATAGAATTTTGAAATTTGGGAAGAGGATTTGTGTTCCTGATATACCTGATCTAAAAAGGGAATTTTTGGATGATGTTCATAGCTCCAATTTCTCTATAATCCCTGGTAGAACTAAGATGTATATATATTTGAAGGAATATTTTTGGTGGGACAACCTGAAGAGGGATATTGATGATTATGTGTCAAGATATATAGTTTTTCAATAGGTGAAGTCTGGAAGACAACATCCTTGAGGAGTCATGAAACCCCTTCCCATACCTAAGTGGAAATGAAATGATATTAGGATGGAATTTCTCATGGGGATACCAAAGACTCCTAGAAGGAATGATGCAATATGGGTCATTTTTGATCATCTTACCAAGTCATCATATTTTCTTGCTATAAGAGAAGATTTACCACTTGAACGTTTAACCAAACTATATATTAATGAAGTTTTAAGACTTCATGGTTTACCCCTATCGATTGTTTCTAACCTTGATCCCTATTTTATATCAATATTCTGGAAAAGTCTTCAGAAAACCCTATATACTGAACATTATTTAAGCACTTCCTACCACCCTCAAACTAATGGAAAATCAGAATGGACTACTCAAACCTTAGAAGACATGTTGAGATCTTTCTCACTTGACTTTTAAGGTATGTTGGATCAGTATTTAGCTCTACTAGAATGTTCCTATAACAATAGTTTCCATTCAAGTATTCAGATGGCACTATATGAAGTGTTATATAAAAAGAGATTCCACACACCAACTTGTTGGGATGATGTTGGTTAAATAAAACTAATAGTCCTAGAACTTGTTAAGGAAACAATGGAAAAGGGGAAGATTATCCAAACCCACATCAAAGAATCTCAATTTAGGAAAAATAGTTATGCCGATAACTAAAGGAAGGATTTTGAATTTTAAGTAGGGGATCATGTTTTATTGAAGTTATCTCCATGGAAGGGTGTTATACGATTCAGTAAGAAGGTTAAATTAAGTCCCAAGTACATCTAACCTTTCTAAATTATGGAATGAATTGGATTTATAGCTTATCGTTTTGAAATTCCACCAAGTCTCTCCAAATTCCATGATGTGTTCCACGTATCACTATTGAGAAAGTACATGCCATACCCAAAGCATGTACTCACCTATGAAGAAATACAACTGGAGACCGATATATATTATTGTGAAGCGCCTATCAAGATTCATGATACTAGAGAACAATTGTTGAGACACAGAATGACTCATCTGGTAAAAGTTCTTTGGAAAAACTATAAAATGGAACAGGCAACATGGGAACCTGAGAAACTTATGATGAATAACCACCCAAATATTTTTATGTAGTAATATTCTAGAAATTTCGAGGATGAAATTATTTGAAGGAGGGAATAATGTAACACCCCAACCATCCACAATAAGGTTCTCTTTGAATAATACAATAACTTGTGTTGTACACATCTTTGAGTTTTAGCACACCATGACCAATCAAACTAGTCATTTAAAAAGAAGTTATGAATAGTAATACCCACATTTTGAGATTTTATAAAATTTATTTTTCAAAATGGACTTCATTTTTGGATTCGTAATATCAAAATTAGCTTAGGGTGAATTTTTGTTATTTTTCTTACAACATTAAATTTTTGATTAATATTGAAAAACATTGTGTTATTGTTTAAAACTAACTTTTTATTTAAATAATTTTTTTTAATTTAAATTTATTTTAAAGTAAAAATAGATACATAATACCTATATTAGTCCAATGTAATTAGTTTTATTAATTTTATAATAATATCATATATAAAAAAATTTATTGAACTTTTTAACGTCTTTTACCCACCTTCTAGGCACATTTTAAAATTTTCTTAAAACATGATTTTACCCCTTATATGAATTGAAATTAAAAAATTCAACAGACATGGTTCTCATTAGTAAGTAAAATGTGGTTTCATAGGATGAAAATATTTTTTTTTGAATATTAACTTTTGAATTTTATTTACCAGGATTAAAAGTAAATAGGGTAATTAAAGGTAAAAAATATATTATAATAATATAAAATTATCCAAACACATGTCCTAATTCTATTAGATAAGCTTTTTCAACCAAAATCAATATTAGGAAAAAATATGATCCTTTTTGATCTACTTGTATTAGATTAGGACATTTATTATATTTTATTTAAAGAAGGTTTAAAATTGTTAAATTCAAATTTTAATAACTAAACCATTTTTAATATAGGGTTATACATAATATAAATTCAACTATAAATATTCATTATAAATATAAAAATATTTCCTACATCATGGTATTTTATTTATAATTTTTAGACATTAAATAATTAAATTTATTTATGACATAATGATGATGCAGTAATAACCTCATTAATGAAAGATTAAAATAAATGATATAATAAATATTAAAATCAATGTAAATTGAAACTTTTTATGCCATCCACGGATTTTATAGGTGAATATGACATGTTAGGGTTGATTCAATTTTTTTTTGAAGGAATCAAGTTGTTATGACTTTAACAAAAACCAAATACCAAATAGTGTCGGAATTGACATAAATGAATTTTGAAAACAAATACTATTTTATTAAATTATATAATAGTCCTAAAAATATAAGGTTTGTCCAAATGACTTATATAATGTTACATATTTCATTAATGAACCACCTAAGGTTCTCTTAGTATTTTATAGTAACTATATTAACCATGTAGTAGAAAAATACAACAAGACATGGTAAAAGTTAAACTATTTAACTAAGAGTTAATTATAAAAGATAAGGTTACTATAGTGACCTAAAAATGTCTAAAAATATTTTTTGAGATTATTTCTACCCATATCCATATTATCCTAGAAATAAATCAATTTTTATCTATTATAAACTGAAAAGGGTACTTCACCTTCTCTTAAATTCACACCTCCAAAGCCATTTTTCTCAGAAACTCATACTCAAATATCCTCCAAAATACCATCACTTCATCCAAGAGGACTTAATTTGATCATAAATCCAAGATAAGGATCACTTTTGTTCAAATCAAAAGGAAGCACCTGAAGAAGAGGTAATTATTTTATCACCTCTTTCAAAGTTCCTTTCTTCTTCCACTTCCTCTTTCTTTGTTGTTTCCATAATAAAATAATAACTCCAATACCTTATATATACTTAGATGTTATTATAAATATGGTACAACCATATTCAGTATTCTATCCATCCTATGAATGAAAAAGTCACCACTCATGCGTACGTACAACTTACCGTCTCCACGTCATGGTGTAGTTTGTTATTCAACACTTCATTATTGGGATGGGTATAATAATGAGTATAATTGATGTAAATAATGAATATAACATTCTAATTATTCTTTAAATACAATATATCATCCAATTACATACAATTTCACCATCAATATAATGATATTGTCGCTCGTGAATATGTACGAATTACCATTTCTAGGACGCGATGAGATTTCATTATCCATCGTAACCATTAAAGAACAATATTCATTTGATTATTAAAAATAATATTTACAAACATAATATAATTATTGATATGAATCAAATAAATCGTATCCATAAGAAACATGACTTATGTAATATAACATGTGAAGGAAAATGAATAAGTTAACACCTGAAATAATGATAATACTGAAATATTATTAACAAAGAAATGTTATAGGTTCATATATGATATCATATTTATGTATGTGGTTCATTTATAATTTAATAGAATTTATTTAACCATTATACATGAGGTCAAAGTACCCTTGACTAAGGAAAAATATAAGGTAAGGGTTAATTTTACAATCTTTTTTTATCCAAGGTTGTTTATATATAAGTATCTACTGTGAATTCTTTATCATCCACATCCATGTTTCTTAAAAATTCATTTTAAAACATTTTTACTATTTCCTAGACTATGGTTTGAAGTCATTTATACCCTTTTTTGAATTTTTATAATATTTTTTGAAATAAATATTTCCATCATTTTTCAACCAAGGCACTTTATGAGCTTTTCGACAAATTAAGGAAAGAATGTTTTTTTAACTTATACGGTGGGTGAGGATATTTTCCACCATTATAACACCTTATAATCTTACCTTATAAGACTATAATAATATTTTAAAAATAAATTTTTTCTTTTATAATTATGCTACTTTTAAATGATTTCAAAGTAGAAAGAGATATTTCTTTCAAATAGTTTTTGGATTGATTTCATCTGTGTCAGCATCTATTGTTGGATTTTATGTTTAATTTAAGTTGATTTATTATGATACAATATTCCATATTTTATTGGTAGTTTTATGATATGTTTTAACTATGGATGTGCTATTTTTATGTCATTCACGATTTTCGGTTAAAGTATAAAAATTTTATATGCTAGTTTAATACAAATGTTTATGTTATGTTTCACTCTTTTAATATGAGGAATGCATTGGACATAGTAAGTGATGGGAGGGGCTTTCCATAGCCCCTCAATGCAATGTTATGTCACATGAGAAAACTAGTGTCTTTTCATAAGTAATTGACAATATTTTTATTTTTAGTCTTGGCACGAGGCCTTAACTATGTGGTTATGATGTCCGACATTATGCACTCCATCATTATGAGATTAGCTATTGATATTACATGTTATTATTCATCTAGTATAATATCTATGTGAATAAGTAAATGGAATTATTTGATTTATCTTTTCCATACTATGCTGAAGTTTAATTTTAAAAGGCTTTTGTTTTATTCATATAAATTTCCTCAAGTGTTTATGCTTATTTATGATATTTTCCACTATATTTTTTCCTTACTGAGCATCTGAGATCACCCCTTTCTTATGATTTATTTTTTCCAGGATGTGAAGAAGTATATTTTGAATATCCTATATTAATCAGCTAAGGGATATGAGTGTGTTCAAAGGATACACAATGTTACTTTTCATTTCATATTGCAATGTAAATCTTATGTATGTATCCAGTACTTACAAGGCTACTAAACTGATCGGTCTTTCAGGACTCGATCTCTTGTGATAATTAAAATGTTATTTAATAATGCACTGACTTGGGGTAACTGGGGTCATGGTGTTACACATAAGGGTACTACCTTCACAAATCCAGCTCACGTAAGGTTATGAACTTTATATAGCATACGGTGTGTAAGGGTACATCAGGTCATACATTTATGTGGATTATTAGTACTGTTGCATATGTATACTAGATCACATAAGTATATGACCTTTATATAACCTTGTTTCTCATAAGGGTATGTTCTTAGTTACCTTTACAAGACTTTAGGGAAAAAATTAATTAGCCATATGTACTATCATATCATGTAAGGGTAAACAGTTTCATACACTTGCATTAACCATTACATGTAAGGGTAATATTATTTAACCCTTATGTAGTCTAGTCTATATAAGTTTAAATCCTTGGTTTTTCTTACACATCTCATCTTCATAAGGGTAAGGTCTCGGTTACCTTTTCACACCTAGTAAGTAAGGGTAAACCCTTTTTCCATATTATCAAAAAAACATATTAAATAATGATATGTTATTCATTTTATTATTCATTTAAACTCAAGATTTAATATATATAAATCATGGTCCTACTCTCATACCACTATTGGGTTTCAATGGATATTAAACAATATTTTTTTAATCAAGCAGAAGCATTTAATCCCTTATATAAAAATCTCCATGCAAGATAATATGAAACTGTTTAAAATTATGAAATGAAGAATACTATAGAACATGTGTACCATAAATTATATAATCCACTACAACATATTCATCTCCATATGTATTTGGTGAATATCACATATGTTAAAAATGAATCCCACCTCTATGATGTATCCAGGGTCTAATCTAAATCATCCAATGTTTGGATGGGATTCATATTTTCTCCATAGTATTCTAGTACCTATATATAAAAAGGTGGAAGATTAAAAAAAGATTTAGGTGGAATAAGCTTCATCCAAGAATGAATCTATATCATCCATTACCATTACATGACAGTGTTTATGTAATCCACAAGGATTTTCCTTGGGTAGTCATATTTACTCATTCATTGCAACGCATGAGTAAATGGTTCAACCAACTCATGAAACTCTTGTATGAATAAACTCATATAAATTATATATTATGTAAAAATAACATTAATGATAATCATTTTGGTATAATCAATAAATGATAACTATTTATGGGTTTTCCACAATCATAAAATGTATGGGAATGAAAATCAAATTTTTCATGCAACACGATATTTCATATATATATATATCACATATACATATAAGGATTTAGGTAATATTCCTATGAGTAAGTAATTAACATTTAGAGAATTTTATGAATTGGTATGTTATGATATGAATGTGGGTGCATGTGTAGCCTATGAGACCCTTACTTTATTCGATATGCATGTGGGTGCATGTGTGGCCCGTGAGACCCTTGATTGATATGGAGTGAATTTTTTTATTTCTATATTATACCTTATATGTGAATGTTTACATGGTATATGTTAACTATTCTATAGATATTAAGATAATCAATTTTATCTAATTAGATTATTGGATCCTTAAAGGGAGATAATGGATGATGTGATTGATTGCCTAAAAATCTGGGTGGAATGTTAGTGTTAGAACTTAGCATGTTCAACTAATATGGGAATGACCATACTCCATTGTAAGAGGTCCATGATTTGAAATGTTTAGCATATTTTCTAATGGGTAACATTCTTGAACATGTGTAGAGTTCAAATTATTTGATCAAGTGAGGTATACATACCATCATTCAGATAGGGAATATCCAATAGGTGATCCAAATTATTACTCCTTGAAGGTGGAGTTTGTGAATTTCCCTTAAAGGATAACATGGAATTATTACTTTAAGGTATAAAAAGGGTATTAAATATTTGACTGATTTTTTCTTTACGATATGGTGCCAAAGTAGGCAGATTCGGGGTTTGTGGTAGCTTGGTTAGCACACGATGACCTGAAACTTTATTTTTTATTTATGCATATACTTTATTGCCATGGAATATACCTTTATAGACATGTGAAATTATTGTTAAGGGTTAATTGGATGAGTCTTACTAAGTCTATACTCATACCTTGCAAAATAATCTCAATGTGCATGGGGATTTCATGGTCAAGGATCCAACTAAGGGAATTGTCCTTGCATTGGAGAGTTGAGTAGGTGGAGCTTGGAGGATAGAGGAAATGTCATGATGGACTCTAGATTATTGTCAATGTAATTAGTTATTTTATTTGGTTATTATTCTTGGTTATCATAGCACACTGGGAGTCTGTTCTTTTATTTTTTATGACCTCAATGCAATGTTATTATAGCATGTTGACACTGTTTTGGTTTCTACAGAGATTATTTGAAATTTGTATTTATAATTTGTTGTGATTTTTATGTGTGGATAATGATAATGAGGGTATAGTATCCACACAAAACTATTCAGACCCTCATCACGAGTCATGAGCCTCTTGTGTATGGGGAGGCTTACATGAGGTCATATTTCACTCCGACATAGATGGGTGATTTAGGTTGGGGAATTACAAAGTTGTATCAAATGATGTTTTCTTTTATTTCTTCTTGAAAATGTTTAGGGTAAGGTAGATAGGAGATAGGTTGTGTGTAACTCAGGTAGGGTAGTCACATATGTTCCTGGTTATATTATATGTAACGGGCCTCTGAGTTACCGATGATATAATTTCTTTTTGGTTTAAGATTTTATTATTGATCTAATCACATTTAGTGATGTACATGATTTTTAATGTTTTATATTATGGGATTTAGGTTCATTCATAAATCATGATTAGGCACGTAGGTTCAAATGTCATAAATATAATTTATGTTTATACATTTATATTTAGTTAATTAAATTTAATTAGTAATATGTGATCTATGTTTCTGTGATATATCTATATTGACATTTTAAATTAATTGAACTAAGCATTCTATGTTTTGTTATATATATATATATATATATATGATTGTGTTTATCATGAAGGTATTGGAGACTTCAGTTGGGCCCTAGGTAGTGTTAAGGGGGTTGTTTTATATAGTTGTGGGTAGCCTCTTAGGATGAGTCTTCATATAGTGATATTCTTTTTTACCTATAATTTCTTAGGTAGTATAGTCATCTAAGTTGTCGAAGGAATTTTTGATCATTTATTTGACATTCCAAATAATTACTCCATGACATCATCTTATAGGAAAACTGATAGAAGTGGTTCATGATAATAATATAAGGAAGGTACCTCATATAGTTCATCTATAAGTGTAGGAGGGTGTAGTTTATCATGCTCCAATGGATGATCTAATGGTTCTGGTGGTGAAACCGCTTCAAACTAGAGTCATTCAATTAATTCTTATTCAAGGTGGAGGATCTCACAGGATGATGGTCGATTATTTTTGGGACTCCTAGTATTAGTATCCCATATCCTTCCAGGGTAATAGAGGATCCCATGATGATGAGGATTGGATTGGTATAATTAAGGGAATATTTGATCTATTGGAGACTCTGGAGGATCGATAGGTTAATATGGATGCTTTTATCAGGGAACCATAAGTATATGTAGGGGTGTTGTGAACTATTTGGGGAGAAATTAGTTTCTAACTTTGGAGACCTTCAAGGATCTCTTCATTAAAGAGTTTTTCCCAAATACATTGAATCTGGATCAGGCTCAAGATTTTATAGAGATTCAATGGGGGATGATGTTGGTATCTTTGTATTCTTATCATTTCACGATGTTTATTCCATTCACTCCTCTTCTTCCTAGGAACGAGGTACAAACGTTCAGGAAGTTCGAGATCCACATTTAACTAGAGTTGAGGTTCTAGATCAGGATCTTCAATCTGATAATATATTCTGAGGTTCTATGAAAGGCCATGATGATCGAGAAGGGTTTGGAGGAGGACAAAACAGCATATCATCTTACAGATCTTAGTGGACCAGTAAGTGGCACTATTGTTTGATTTTTTAGTATCTTTTATAGAAAAATGAAAAGGAATTTATAAGATAGATGATAGGGTAGTGAGATGTAACTAAATAAGAGTATGGGATCTTCCACACCCTCTATATGAGGAGGTACAATCATGTGTTATAAATATGTCTGAAGAGGACATTATAGTAAGTCTTTCATGATTTTTATTAAGGAATATCATCATTGTGTCAAGATAGGTCATCTTCAATGATTTTTATTGAAGCTATCATAGATGGGCTCGGGGAGGACAAGACATGATATGAGTAGAGAATCTCATATGTAGATGTAGACTCCATAGAATTCAGTAACCCATATGAGCTATGGATGTGACACATAAAAGGTTTATGTGGTGGATCAATTTTTATATAATGGTGGAGAGGGAACTTATATAGTTAGAGTTATGATTTTTATTACCTCTATGCTTTCTATTACTTTTTTTATACAAGATCTTACAATTCTTTTATATCATTATAATTCATTTATGGATCAGACTTACTGGTTAAGTTATCTTCTAAATTTATTTTTATTGATACAAATTTGGGAAAGAAGGTAGATTATATCCAGATATGTCCAAAATATAATGTAGCAGTTTCTTGTTATGGGGATTTATAGGATTTCATGATCTTAGATATGACTACCTTAGACGTGATTTTTTGAATGGACTAGTTAACCAATGATCTGGTGCACATCAACTGCTATAGAAGATGAGTAACATTTACTACACCAAAGGGAGAGATTCTTGATTTCATTGGTGAATGGGATATTAGAGAAAGAAAAAAGGGATTGGGATTTATTTGGTTTGGAACTATTATGGAACATAAAGAATGTATGGTTCTTGTAGTAGATCATGAATTAGTTTCCTCCTCTTTTCCTCAAATGGTGGAACATTAATAGGTTGTCTTTCTAGATGATTTATCAGGACTTACTTTTAATATAGTAATTAATTTAGAGGTTTAACTCATGTTAGGAGAACAACTTATATTAATCTAGATGTATTTAATGATATTAGATAATTTAAAGGAACTAAATGTATAGATTGAGGATTTAGAGGTGAAGGGATTTATCAGACCAATCACTTTTCCTTAGGGTTCCCCAGTGTTATTTTCTAAGGGTTTAGAAATCTTTTGGCTATGTATGGACTATAAAAAAGATGAGTTAGGTTATGGTAAAGATCAAGTAACCATTACCAAGGATGGATGACTTCTTTAATTAGTTAAATAAATCCTAGTGGATCTCTAATATTGAATTAGGATCAGGCTAGAACCAACTTTGGTTCAGAGAAGAGGATATACATTAGACAGTGTTTAGGAGTAGGTATAGACTTTATGGGTATCTTTTCATGCCTTTTTGGCTGAATAATGCTCCATTGGTTTTCATTGATCTCATTAATGTGATCTTAAATCCATATACCAACTCCTTTGTTGTTGTATTCATTTATGATATTATGATATACTCACAAACCACGGAGATTCATATTAGGCACCATCAGATAATATTGAGTACACTTCAAGTGAATTAGCTTTATGCGATGCTTTCAAAGTGAAACATTGGGATCCAAGAGTTGTGCTCTTTTAGGCCCATGATTTATGAGATAGGAATATTAATTTATATAGGTATGGTTGAGGAATTTATGTATTAGTAACTCCCTAGATACATGTTCAAGATCAAGAGTTTCCAATTTTGGTTGGGTACTATAGTTGGCTCATTTACGATTTATCCCATTTGGTAGCACCTATGAATGGGCTTTCCAAGAAGAGGGTGAATATTGAGTGTAAAGATTAGTGTTAAGGGGTATTACTTAAGCTAAAGAGTAGATTGACATCAGATCTAATTTTGATCTTACCTAAACCTGGGGTTAGAAATGTAGTTTACTTTAATGCCTTAGGAGTTTGTTTGGTGATAGATTTGATGCAGAGGGATTGCATAGTTTCTTATGGGTCTTGAAAACTATGACCTCATGAGTGGAACTACCCTATGCATGAATTATATTTGTAGGAAGTGGTCAATTAACTAAAGGGTTTGTGATACTATATCTTTAGATAGATGTTTCTATTTAGATGGACTATAAGAGCTTGTGATATATCTTCTTTTTGTAGGAATTGAATCTATGAAAGTGGAATTGGGTTTATTATCTATATAATTTTGACTTTGAGATGAATTATTATCATGGAAAGGGTAATTTTATTTCCTACACTCTTATTATAAAAGCACAATATCTTGGATATCATCCTTTAGAGGAGAGAATTTTGATGATATTATTGGATGAATGGTTCATGGGTGCGTTGAGGAATAAGAGGTGAGACTTGTTACCCTTTATTTATTTATTTGGAATTATTTTACTAGGTAAATTCAATCCATGATTTGGATTATGAGTGCTTAGTGATGCGGGAATAGTTAACAGGGAATGACCCAGTTCCAGGATGGTCTTTAGATGAAAATGATGCAATCTACATCAATGAGTGAGTTGTAGTTATGGATTTTTTAAGGGAATATTTGATTAGGTACTCTCAAGATTCACAGTGGTCAATGCATCCAGGATTGAAGAATATTTATAATGATATCATAAAAATATTCTAGTAGACATGTTGGAAGAGGGATATCACTAGTTTTTTCTCTCATTTTCTTACATGTTAAGGGATTAAGACCAGGCGTTAGTGACTAGGTGGTCTTCTTTAGCCTCATCCTGTGACCTTATGGAAGTGGGATGAGGTGATGATGGAATTTTTTATGTGGTTTCTATAGACCCCAATAGTTCGATATGTTTTGCGGGTTTTGGTTAATCGCCTAGTGAAGGAACCGTCTTTCTTATCGATCTGAGGGACTCTTTCTATAGATGAGTTGGAAAAAATATATTTTCAAGAGATAGTATAGTTGCATTGAATGTATATATGCATGGTATCTAATTGGGATTCTCATTTCATATCATTATTTTCGAAATGATTGCAAAAGGTGCTGGTAACTCAACTTAAGATGAATATGGAATATCATCCACAAACCAATGGGTAGTCAAAGTGGGAGATCTAGATTCTGGAGGATATTCTTAAAGTATGCATCCAAGATTTCAATAGAGAATGGGATGATTATCTAGCCTTAATAGAGTTTGTGTGCAATAACATTTACCAGTCTCTGATTCATATTGAACCATTTAAGGATCTTTGTGGTTGTCCATGTCCTTCACCAGTATGTTGGAATGATGTGGGTGAGGCAATTATTGGTGGGTTGAGTTTGGTGAAGGAAACCTTTGATCTGATCCAGTTGATTTAGAAGTGGTTAGTGACCACTTAGAGAATGAATCAGTTAGATTCATACCAAAGGAAATGGTCCTTGGAGTTTTTTGTGGTTGATCATATTTTATTATGGGTTCCACATCAATCAGGTAATTGACATGTATAGAAATAAGGAAAGTTAGTGCTATGGTTTGTGGGAATCTTTGAGATCATCAAGCATATCAGAATATTGTCTTACTGATTGGACATCTCTCCATGGTATCATGGTATACATAATTTGTTCCATGTGTCTCAAATTCAGAGGTATTATCCCAATCCTTTTCATGTGAAAAAAATGAGTACATTGAGTTATAAACATATACATCATTTATGGAGAGATTGATATGGATTTTGGATCTAATTAAGAAGGTGTTGAGATAGAATACAGTACCACTTGTTTGAGTTTTTTTGGAAACATGGAAGAACCCAAGAGGATACATGAGAGTGTGATTCATATGTTTAGGGGAAATGAACTGAGTTTTTTGAGTTAGAATGCTAGAGACACTTCTCAAGGATGAGAATTCATTATAGGAGGAGATTCATGACATCCTAAAATTTACAAGGCATGTTTGATTAATTTTTCAAAATTTATTAGTTTTTTTCAGATTTTTTAGGCATGTTTGAGGTTTCTAGTAATTGAAATTTTCAATTGGAGAAGCTAGGAGAACCAACCAGAAACTTGGAGCTAATGCTGTTCCATTTAAAAGTTTGTACGGTTCCACTGGCTAGCTGGTGGTGCAATATCCCTGAAAGAACTTAAGAGACATCAGCTAGTTGATGTCTAAGGAAGTAGCCCATAATTATGCCAATATCCATTTTTCACCTTGTTGGAAACCACCAATCAACTGGTTTATCTAGTGGCTAGCCTATATGGGCCACCAACTTACTGATGTGGTCCACTAACTCACCTGTGGTGCCCAGCTAGCACGATCCTTAATGGTACCTTTGTAATTTTACTCTAATACAACTTTTTTATATTCCTCCTTCTAGGTTCGACTTCCATTTAACCAAAAAACCATAGGGGTCTATTTGGTTGAAATTGGATCTCTCTTTCCCATATCTTTGGTTTTGGATGTTTATAGTAGTCTATTAACTCACAAACAATAAGTCTCCTCCATTCTGGTTTGAATCCTCCTCTTCTTTTATTATAAATCATAGATCCAAGCTATATTGGATAGATATATGAAATTTATCATGATATAATGTTGATTTCTTATTTTCTTCATGGATGAGTGGTCGAATCTATAAAATATACATCTCCCTCTTGAATGATTGTATATCCATTGGTGATAGTGATTCTTATTAGGTAAGACTAATCAAATTCCAACCCTTATTATCATCATCTTCTTGGGTATTGATTCTATATTCCTACCATGTTTAATTGGGTATGGTTCTAGGTATATTTGGTGTGTGTTCATGGTCTGGGTGGAAATTTTAGACTTTCGGTGTCATAACTCTTGAGGTAGGTAGTACTTACCATTTAGGGACATTTTATGAATTTATATGTTATGATATGCATGTGAGTGCATGTGTGTCCTTTGAGACCCTTTCTTGATGTGACATGTGTGTGAGTGCATGTGTTGCCCATGAGACCCTTACTTGACATGGTATGTCTATGCCTTCCTATATTTTTCCTTATATGTGGATGTGTGTATAGTCTATGGAAACTCCATTATAGATATCAAGATGGTCAAGTTGATCTATTTGGCTATTCATCTCTTTAGAGGGGGTAAAAGGATGTTGTGATTGATATCCTTTGATTCTGGGTGGAATGTTTGTTAGCGTCAAAACTAATAACACTCAAATGATGTGGGAATGACCATGTGCCATTATAAGAGGTCCATGATTCAGAACATCCAGTACATTATACCAATGGGTAATTCCTTTGTGCATGAATATAGTTTCAAATATTTGAGTGTGTTAGGTGTATGTATCATCATACATAAAGTAAATAGCCACTAGGTGATACATATTATTACTCCTTAAAGGTGGACTGTGTGACCTTACCTTTCAGTTGGGTGTGGAAAAATTCATTTAAGGTGAAACATGGGTATTTAATGTTTTAATGAATTTTTCTTTCTGATATGGTGTTTATATAAGTATAACCAAGGTTTATGGAATCTTGGTTAGAATATGATGACTCGGTACTTGATTTTATATTTATTCTTGTACTTTATTTTCATGGAATACATATTTATATACATGTTCATTTATTGTTAATGAAGCATTGGTGGTGTCCTAATGAGTTTATACTCACACCCTGCATGTGAGTCTTAATGCAAGTAAATATTTAATGGTTAAGGATCCAAGTAAGGGAAAGGGCCCTACATTAGAGATTTGAGTAGGTGGATCTTGGAGGATGGAGGAAATACCAGGATGGACTCTGTACTATTGATACAGTGCATAGTTATTTTCATTAGTTATCATACTTGATTGTCTTACCACATAAAGAGTATTTTGGATTATTTTTTATAACCTGTATACCATTTTATTATTTCATTATGATACTCTTTTTTATACTAAGATTATTTGGATTTTATATTTAAACTTTGTTTTGATTCTGATTTATAGCTAATGATATTAAGGGTATAGTCTCCCCGTGGAATTTTTCAGATCCTTGCCTCTAGTTGGAAGCCTCTTTCATACAGGGTGGTGTGCATGAGGACATGTAGCACTCCAGCCCAGAATAGGAGTTTTGGTTTGGGTTTTTAAAGTATTTTAAGTTTACTCTCAAGTTCTTTCTATTAAAAGGTTTTTTTATTTTAAAATTTGTAACTTATTTTTATCTAAAACCTTTTTTCAAATATTTTAAACTCTTTCTCTTTTATGTCCATTTTCAAAAAATTATTTTAAGGAAGATTTTATCTACACTTAAATGTTTTATAAATTTATTATATACCACATTTAAATTTTATTGCAAATTATTAAAATAAATCTTTTCAAACATTTTTTGTATGACTCACTTTTGAATTTCTTTACAAAAGTGTAAAATGAATTATTTTTAAATTATACGGCATGAAGAAATTTTTCTACTGTCATGACTATTTTTTATTATCAGGATTCTTTTATAATTTTTTATTATTTTTCAAATAAAATATTATTCATATTGTTTTATGAATTTGTAGTTTTAAAAAGTTACAAAAAGAAAAGGATATTTCCTCTTATTTTTCAAATCATGTTTCTAATTATTTTAAAAAATATATTTTTCAAAAATTTCATCATCCTTTATATGATTCTTCTATTTCATGGGGGATATGTTCTAATTATTCCATCCACCTTATTTATTTTGATATATTATGTTGATTTTTTAAGGAAATCGACATGAAATCTATTTATTTTCCACATGTTAATCAATATATAAAGGAATGATGGTTTTTTTTATGATTTTTATGTTGATATATAAGACCTGTGAGTTTTTTCATGTTAGGGATATTGGACATTATAGATGATGTTAGGTAGGCCTCATATATGACCCTCCAATGCATTAAAATATGATTTATTCTCTAAATAAATGATTAATGGAATTGATTGATTATGAGTTATTCCATTCAAGTGAATATGAGTGATGAATATAATGTCCTAAGACACCTAAATGGTTTTCCTAGGATTGATATGAGTTCTAATGGTTCCCTTGAACAAGGGTTGATTTCACATGGCTCCTAGTTGTTGACTCAAATGAATTTTGTCTTATGTTATGAAAAATATTTATTCCATGACACATGATTTATGGATCATTTTTTTTGTATGAATCTATTATACTATGTACTTTGATCGTGTTATCATATCATTATTATCATATTATTCTCACTTATGATATTTTATTATTAATGACTATGTTTAACCTTACTAAGAATTTGAGCTCAACTTTCTTATATTTATATTTTACCAGGTAATAAACAAGAGTAATGCATATGTTATATATAGAAGGGTATCATGTGTAGAGAATTTTTTGTGAGATATTAAAGTCTTATTATAGAATAAAAAAATCTGGGTATAATTGGAAAATTCCTACTTGATGAGAAATTCATGGGTTTTGTTATGTAATAGTCTTCCTAATACTATAAAACTCCAAACCTAAAAGTTTTTGGGTATGTAGATGACTCAGTTTTTTTAATGTCATTTATATTATGAAATTTTAAATTTTGGTCATTTCAATTGGTATCAAAGACAATATTTAAAGAATATTTTTTTAGCACCAGATTCGAGTGTATTGGTTCAGAGTGTTATACACACACACACAAACACATACGCACACATACATACATATTCATATGTACATACATGCATGAATACATATTTTATATACATACATGTATTGACCCCCTATTATTTTTACTTTTTTTCTTTTATTGTGTCGCAATATGTTAGACGATATCAAGGATTTGTGTCACACCACCAATGATTATATTAATATATTTATATTTATATTTATTTACTTATATTATATAAAAATATTACTAAAAAAATATAAGTTCATTTATATATTTATATAATTATTTAAATGAAATTTTAATATATTACATTCACATATACATTTTAAAATTTATTTAAAAAAAATTATTTAATATTTTTGTTGATTAATATAAATTTGATAATTTTTTATATAAAAATTATGAGAATAAGGTTGATAATAATTTTCTATATTAATATTAATTACATATTTAAATATAAATTTTATATGTATATTTATATTTTAATATATTTTAATATTTATTTTTATATAATCTTATATATATAAATATATGAAAACACTCACAAACACAATTATAAATATATGTATATTGTAAATATATTTTTATATTTTAAATTATATAACATGAATATAAATATATAATAAATTTAAATACAAATAATATTTAATGTATTTATAAAATTATTTATATTGTTCATGTGATATTGGATAATATATATATATAATTCTAAATAAATATTAAGTATTAAATATATATAATGTAACATAAATCATATTAAATAATATATAAAAATTTATATAAAAAAATATATATTATGTAGGGTACCCTTTATTAGTTCTTTTTTAGTGCTAATAAGAGTTGATCTTTTATCAACATTCTTTTAGCTCTAATGAAATAAACCTTTATTAGTTCTTTTTGTTGGTCGGAGTAGAGTACTCAAGAGGGGGGTTAATTGAGTATCTATAAATAATTTCTGTTAAAAAGTTTTCTTAAAAAGTTTCCCCAATAAAAATGAATACAACCCATTTAATCAAGGTAATACGGTTATAAAAGATTGACTATTCAAATAACCTCTCAGAAGATTGATTAATTCTCAGTAATATCAATATGAGTTATTGATACTACTTTTGAAGATATTATGATAAGGAAAAACATTTATTACTTCTATCCAAGACTAACTAACAAAGTAAAATCTAGTGTTTTCTAAAATATGTAGTAAAGTAGAGTAAAACTAAATTCAAAGACACAATGGACAAAACAAGTGGTTCAGTCTCAAGCTGGGACCTGATCTACTTGACTTGGTGATCACCTGCCACTAAGCAGTTTATATTAATAAACTTGATCCACAACCTGGATCGGGGTAAACAATAGTGCACAGGACTATCTAGGTCACATGACCTCTTCCACAGTTCTTTGTGGGTATAAACTACCAGATCACACAAGGACCTCTTCCACACTTATCCATGGGAGTAAAAAAATGTAAAAAGATATAAATGGATCGATATCTTGTATCATTAAGTTTAGTGTAGGAGACATTGTATGTTTTATTAAAAGCACACACACACTACTCAAAAGCTAAAAATAGTACACAACAGAGAAAAGATTATGAGATAAGGTTAGAAGTGCTATGAGTGTTATTATATGAAGCTCTAGACTTTTAGGATGAATTAGATGCAAGTATCAAGTCATATTGTGAGAAACATAGTATCACAAGTCTGGTGATCTGGCATCCAGTTAGATTTAGCTCGAGTACTTCATGGAGTTGGTACTATGAAGATGATTTTGATTCTGATCTACAGTAGCCCAGCCTTTGGATTGAGAGTGCTTTGTGGGTTCTTCAGTTGTATCTTGTTGCATGTATTGGTTCACTATTCAAAAAAAAATTGTGCCTCTGCGGCTCTACTTCTATGTATGTGTGAAACTCAACTTATCTTCCTTTTTAATTGTGGGTGCACACGTTGGGGAAGAAATGATGCATGTATTATACACCTCATACCTCATACTGTCAGGTGACATGTCGACAAAGAAACATTAATTATGTCAGTTCCTTTAAATGAATCAAATATGACCATTAGAAATTAAATTTAAAACGACAAAAGAGATTAAAGAGAAGTGTCATAGTATGCCTATAAATGCATTCACTAGGAAACGGTGTCACCACAAAATGGTGTCTTCTTCATTGCCATTTATTGGTGAGATAATCATGATGGGATATTTGTGTTAAGATTGGGAACTGGTATCACAGATGTGATGTTAGAATCACGGTGTTTGGTGATTTTCCAATCTTCGAATGGTGTCTTAGGGATGGTAGCAGGGAACCGGTGTCACAGACTTCATGAGATCTGAAACTGGTCACGGTGTCTGGGTCACGGTGTTTGGGCCACAGTGTCTCGGTCACAGTGTTTGGATCACAGTGTCTGGGTCACGGTGTCTATGTCACGGTGTCTGGGTCCTTTTCTAGAAAACTAGAACTAGTGTAAAACTAATGATTTCTCAGACATAGCCAAATATCTATATACATAATTATGCAATAATATTCACAGAATGAATTAAACTTAATCATTCCTATACGAAATCATTATAGAATAAAGTCAAAAATAGGTTACAATAATCAAACATGGTTTAGGATTAACAGGATCTTGTGGAAGTTTATTTAAAGCATAAATAAACTAATCATCTCTACACATGATTTGAGATAGATTAAATAGGATTAACAAGATTTATAGGATTTACATGATTTTTTATCATTAAAACATGATTAAAACACGAGGATTCCAACAATCTCACCCTTTTTTATGATTACAAATCATGTGAATGAGAATTTGTTCTTAGTGTTCTATTCTCCACCTATTGTGATTATCAAAAAGAGTACGTGAAAAAAAAGAATGACGATAAATAATAGTATAGAAAACAAATATTCACATTGCATTATATGGAAAAAGATGTGTCTTTATAAATAGTAGGAAAAAGTACAAAATATCTCTATCAAGATACAAATTTCACTTTCCTGAATCACTAGTTGTCTTCTCTTTTCCCTTGGCAGAAGCATCAGAAGGATCCATAGGAGAAAAAGTAGAAGTTGAATAATGGAGTGAGCCAATGGTTAGAGAAGGAAGAGGGAGTCTTTCATAAACAGAAGGTGCCAAAGTAGATTTTATGGAAGACTGAGGCATGTGTTGGTAAAGGATAACTAGTTTGATTTCACTCAGAGCTTGAGTACAAACATTGAGGTAGAGGCAAAGGTACCAGATGAGGAAGGAGGTAAACTAGACCGAAAGGGTGTAGCTGGAGGAGACACAATAGCAGTACTCTACACATGAATATAAGGATTCAACAACTGTAGAGACCCGAAGCTTGACGTACATGGACATTACATTACTTTTGCGGAATACTTAGTACATAACAAAAACACACACACAAGGATCGTAATAGTTTAGTGTCTTTGGAAACTCGGAACTTAATCTTCTAATCGTGGTGAAAGATCTTCAATATCTCCCATAAAGATCTTCCCTTTTTTTTAACTAAAACCTTTCTTTATATCCTGGGGAAAAGAAAACATAAAAGGGTGATCTCAAATGCTCAGTAAGGGTAAACAAAAGAGAAATCAATCACATCATATTCATAAGAACATAACTTTTGGAAATCTTAACCTGCAAAAGAGAGCATAATTTCATAACATGGGATAAATCATAGTAGTGAAATGAAATCCCAATAATCATAACTTAAAACATGAAACTTTGTGGCATACACACATAATCATAGAGAATCATTTCTTGTTAGTCAAGACTCATTTGCAAGACTATCTTAGTGGACAAAGTCCCTTTCTGAACCGAGTCACCCTCGTTTCAGTCCTGTTTCACTGAACCGGTATAACCTACCATTCCATCCATGTCTATCTCATGAGATATAAAATCTTTACCCAATGAATTGTAGGGAGATATAGGTCCCACCCATCTTATAATTAATCCTTTCTTATGTGTGCCACATAATCATAAATCATACATCATCGCATAACACATGTAACAAAAATGGGATTCTTGAAACATCATGACATCATAAAACAAATCATATAAAGTAAATGACTTCATAAAAATAATTTCCTCACAACATAATCAAATCAATGTAATAATAGGGATAAAAACATAACCCTTTATTATCTTAGATGGAAAATAATTTTGATAAAACACTTGAACTCCATTCTTGAGGAAAATATCCTTTCTTCTTCAAAAACACTTTTCTTTTCTTAACATGTCATACAATTATAAACTAAAAGAAGTTGATCAAAAATAAACATGAAAACATGTAAAGGAAGCTTCTTGGAAATAATGTTTTAAAAATCCATTCATGCCGTATAAGTTAAAAAAAACATTCTTCGTACTTTTGTCGGAAAAGTCAAAAAGTACCTCGTACGAAAAACGACAAAAGATTCCTTTCATACATATTAATAAAAACTCACCGACGGTTAAAAATGGATTTAAACAATTGTAGGTGGATGGAAATAATATTACATATTTATGAAACATGGATGTGGATGATAAAATACACCCTAATAAATACTTACGAATAAACAATCTCGGATAAAAATGAGATTGTGATATTTCCCTTACCTTAGGTCCGATTTGCTTTTTACGTGTCCGAAGCTCCTGTATAATGGTTTAAATAATGTTATTGACTTATTCCAGAATCATTCATATTGATATGATATCATATATGGTTATATTCTTAGCTTCTTGTTAGTAATATTTCATTGTTACTTGTTACTCGGGTCCTTATTGCCTTTTTTTATTATGCGTGTTTTGTCGAATAAATTCTTATTCTTCTTTTAAGGTTATAGATACCTTATATCCATAATGGTATTAGTGTAACATATATCATATTTATTCATTAAATTCATTTATATAATTACTATGTAATGATGATCATGTAGAACGAGTCGCATCACATCGTGGAGACGGTATTCCGTACGTACGCACGAGTGATGATATCGTTCCTATGATCGTGGAATTGTATTTAAGTGTATTTATACTATTTCAGTATCAATATAACTTTATAATAATCATATATAGTTACTCATTAAACCATTATACCCATCCTTGTAAGGTGATGGTGGAAAATAGATTACACCACGGCGTGGAGACGGTATTCCGTACGTACGCACGCGCGGTGATTTCATTTTTTCTGTAGGATGGATAGAAGGTGAATTAGGGTTGTTTCATATTTATAATAACATATCAGTATGTAAGTAATACTGATGTTATTACTTTATAATTAAACAAATAAATAAGAAGAAGTTGAAGAAGAAAGAAATTGAAAAGATCGGTAATGGATATTACCTCTTCTTTGGAACGCCTCTTTGAATCCTCCACTTAGGGAACTAAGATTGGTCTTTTAAGAAGACCAGGACCTCTAGGATTATTCTATGGAAGTGGAGAGGAGAAAATGGCCGGGGTTGGCCGAGCTTGAGTGATCAAATTGGTGTGAGGAGGAGGGGGAGGAGGTGCCCTTTTATAAGGGAGGAGAGGGGCACCTTAGCAATATCTCAAACTATTATTTTATATTAAAGTCAAAATCGGTTTATAATGGTTCCAAAGGGTCTTATTTCGAAGATAAAGTGGGGATGGGTCGAAATCCTATCATCCAATAGGATTTAGACAAGTTTAGTGTATTATTTTAACCTTATCAATTAGATTTAACTCTAAGTTAAATAATTTAACTTTTACCGTGTCTTTTTGTTTTCTTTCACTATATGGTTAATACACTTACTATAACATGCCAAAAGAACCCCAAATTGTATATTATTAATAACTATATCCTTATCTAAGTCTTTTGGCCGAACCTTAGATTTTTAGGAATAAAATAACAATTAATAATATAATATTTGATTTAAAAACTATTTTGTGTCAATTTTGACACTATTTGATATATGATTTTTGTGAAAGTCATAACAGAATTATATGTTCAAAAAAAGTTGATTAAATCAACACTAATATATCATAGTAACCTAGAAAATTAGTGTAATTCATAAAAAGTCTTAAATTAAATTTATTTTGGTATTTATAATATCAATTATGTCAATATTTCATTAATAAGATAACTATTGCATCATCTTTGTGTCATAAATAAATTAAATTATTTGATGTCAAAAAATTACAAATAAAATACCATCATGTAGGAAATATTTTTAGCTTTCTAATGAATATTTACAATTGAATTTATCTTATGTACAACACTACATTAAAAATGTTTTAGTAAATATACTTTGATTTTAACTCTTTTAACTCTTCTTTGAATTAAATAATAATAAATGTCCTAATCTAATCCAAGTGGGCCTAAATGATAATATTTTGCACTTAAGGTTGTTTTTGGTCGAGATAAACTTGTCCAATAGAATTAGGACATGTTTTAGGGTAATATTAATATCATTCTTACCCTTAATTACCCTATTTACTTTTAACCGTGGTAAATAAAAGTAAAAAGTTACTATTCACCAAAAAATATTTTCATCTCATTGAACCACATTTTACTTAATTACATAAAATGTGTTTCTTGGATTTTTGAAATTCCATTCACAGAAGCGGTAAAATTAAGTTTTATGAAAAATTCAGTTTTTTAACTACCACTCAGTAGTTTCACTATTCATCAAAAATTGATGTTTTTCAGAACAATGCCAAAATTTCATCCTAAGATATATTTCATATTCCGAATTCAAAAATGAAGTCTATTTTACCAAATTCATAAAATAGAAGTTTCATTAATTAATTCTATAATTAAATCCCGTTGTTAAAACAAATAGCGTGTTTTTAAGAAACAATATCTATCAAAAGATTGACACTTGATTATGTCTGGTTTAAATGTGAAATTACATTCAATGACCAAAATTGTATTAAATTATAAAAATATATTCTAAATATACTTTAAAACCACTCAAATTAATAATTTATCACTATTAATTATTTCGATTAAAAAAGTTGTTTTTTAATTATAATTTAGTAATTTTCACTATTCATCAGAATATGAAAGTTATCCGAAAAGTACCAAAATTTCACCTTAGGCTAAATTCGATACTCCGAATCCAAAAATGAAGTCCATTTTGAGAGCTAAAATTTCTAAAATTTAAAAAGTGGTTATTACTATTCATAACGGCTAGTTTTAATAATATTTTAATAGCATATCGTTGTTTCGTGAAACTCAGTATTGCGTACTACACACGCTATCGAGGAAGGTTGCGATTGCATGTAATTCAAGGCAAGTCAAAGATGCATGTTGTGCAAGATCCTTTTGGTGTAGCGTACAACACAAGACATTAATAAAATTAAAAAGAATATTTTTCATAAAATCTCGGGCTGTTACATTCTACCCCCCTTAAAATGAATTTCGCCCTCGAAATTCGTCGGGGTTATAAATGGTTTACTATTCGAAAGTTTCTTTAATAGAAACCCACATCGTAAAAAGGAATATCAAAACCAATCTTTAAAAACAAAAGTATGAAACGTAACGGTTACCCAAATAAACTAATCACTGGGTTTCCACATAGGTGAAAATATGGATATGGAAGAGAAATCTAACCATCATGTTCTGATGGAGAGTGGTAGAGAACATGGCTATGGAAAAGCCAGCAATCACAAAGCCATAAATTTGTGATGATCTAAGGTACCATCTGATTCATCAGATATAAGATCACTAGGACAACATTTTTGGTTTTCAAGATCGTTTCCCTAAAGTTAAAGAATTTGAATTAGAATAAATACTTACTTTATTTTGGTACAATCTCACTGTTGTTCGTGCCTTTAACAATTTCCACTTCATCTCTTAAATAAATGAAGTTGAATTTGTTATTCGTAAAGTGTTAGCAGATCATGTGATAGAATGACGGGTCATTCCATCTGTCTCAAACAAAAGGTTAGAAAACATTATATACATAAGTCGATCTATAGTGAGATTAATCATATATGGTTATTAAAATGGACTTTATACTTCATATATCATACTGCTTAATATAATAAAACTAGTTTCTAATAAACAGGGACTTCCTGTAGGCCAGTGGTAGGCGATAAAGGCCAGTCACACTTCGGTTGTGGGTTCGATTCCCACATCCTTGTCCGACGCGATGGGTTGTCGCCCGTCCTGCAGGTTGTCCTTTTTCTAAAACTATATTACTATAACATACCATCAATAATATCGAGAAAACTTCGATCCTTAAACAATACTAACTTATGTCCAACATAATCCATTCCAATCTTTAGGCTTATCCATAATACTGCAGTCCACTCTCATAACATAGTGAAAACGATTACCAGAGATTTAACACCATCGTCGATCCCCATATATCATAAGATATGTTTTGTAGGTCACATTCCAAACATTCAAAGTCCTTAATCATGTATTCTCTTGAATACCTTAGTGAAAACATGAATGCAGTTAAAATTTAACACTTTCCACATACCAAAATCCTCAAAATTCTATATACTCAAACAATGATATCACTTAGTCCTTATATCAATCATGAGCTCATGAATACTGTTAAACATTTCGTTTTCTCATTTTCCCTTCATTATGCTCATATCATCTTATTTCCAAAAATATCTCAATCACTTTAAATACCACATTAGACCAATATATAAATATTCCAATACTTTATGATACAACATTATTTTGGAATCCCATTACATAAACACTTAATCATTCCACCACATCGTTATCATATTCAACATCGCCAATGGTGATCGCATGTGACTTCCCTTTGTCCTTTGACTTAAGCGGTTGCTCATGTCGATCATCACTAACCCTTGGATTAGGGCATTTATTAGCATAATGCCCCATTTCCTTGCACTTGAAGCATTGAAGTGTTGGTGGTGCGTTCTCTGCAGTGTTTTCTTTATTCACATCATTAGAATCCCTTTTTCCATTACTTTGACACTCAGCTGCTCGATGACCTTCTTTTCCACACTTAAAAAATTTTCTAGTCCCTTTAAGACAATCTCCACCATGCTTCTTTCCACACTTTGTGCATAAGGAAACATTCATCTTCTTTTCACCATTATTCTGAGATTTCTCCTTGAACTCCATATTTCGTTTCTTGTCAAAACCATGAGATGGATATGTAACACCAACTTCCATTTCTACCTTGATAGCACAACGCACAATTTCTTCATAGCTACTAATGTCTCTTATAGCTAATGCCCTTCGAAGACTTGGTTTTAATCCACTGAAAAATCGATCAACTTTACTTTCAGGTTGGATGATAATGCTAGATGCATACCTTGCAAGTCTTGTAAAATTTGCTTCGTATATACCAATAGATTCATCATCCTTCTGCTTCAGCTCAAGAAACTCCTTTTCCATCTTTGTTCGAAGAATACGAGGGAAGTACTTACTGAAAAACAAGTTCTTGAACTCGTCCCATTCCATGGACTCAATTTCATCTCTTTGCCTCGTATTCTTGATAAGATTCCACCATTGATCAGCTTCACCTTCCAAACGATATACTACTAAGATGACTTTATCATGCTCAGAACATTGAAGAACTGAAAATATCTTTTCAGTGGTACTGATCCATTGTTCAGCAACAAGTGGATTAGAAGACCCACTGAAAGAAGGTGGACGTTGCCTCATGAAGGACTCAATAGAATATTGTTCCCTTCTCTGCTCATTTGGAAGTCCAGAATGATTCATAGCTTGTGTAAGTATAGAAATAAGATTTTTCACTACATCTCCCATAACATTTGTCTATTCAAGAGGGTAATCATTTCATTGTCCATTGCATTGATCAACACAGTTCCTTCGGGTTCCATCCATCGTCTAAAACCCAAAAAGAATAGTGTGAGAGGAAAAAATCATGCTAGGGAAAACAACATAATAAAGAGGGAGTACCTTCAATATCTAACATCTTAGGTTTAATTCTATGATCGTTAGCGTAATTCTAGTACTATAACCTATACGTATACTTAACCTTAGGGACATCCCTAGACATACCTTAGAAATATCTCTAGGGATCTCACTAAAGTTCTCGCATCCTAGTTTCCAAAGGTTGACTAAACCTTTCCTCTGATACCAACTGTAGAGACCCGAATCTTGACGTACATGGACATTACATTACTTTTGTGGAATACTTAGTACATAACAAAAACACACACACAAGTATCGTAATAGTTTAGTGTCTTTGGAAACTCGGAACGTAATCTTCTAATCGTGGTGAAAGATCTTCAATATCTCCCATAAAGATCTTTCCTTTTTTTTTACTTAAAACCTTTCTTTATATCCTGGGGAAAAGAAAACATAAAAGGGTGAGCTCAAATGCTCAGTAAGTGTAAACAAAAGAGAAATCAATCACATCATATTCATAAGAACATAACTTTTGGAAATCTTAACCTGCAAAAGAGAGCATAATTTCATAACATGGGATAAATCATAGTAGTGAAATGAAATCCCAATAATCATAACTTAAAACATGAAACTTTTTGGCATACACACATAATCATAGAGAATCATTTCTTGTTAGTCAAGACTCATTTCCAAGACTATCTTAGTGGACAAAGTCCCTTTCTGAACCGAGTCACCATCGTTTCAGTCCTGTTTCACTGAACCGGTATAACCTACCATTCCAGCCATGTCTATCTCATGAGATATAAAATCTTTACCCAATGCATTGGAGGGAGATATAGGTCTCACCCATCTTATAATGAATCCTTTCTTATGTGTGCCACATAATCATAAATCATACATCATCGCATAACACATGTAACAAAAATGGGATTCTTGAAACATCATGACATCATAAAACAAATCATATAAGGTAAATGACTTCATAAAAATAATTCCCTCACAACATAATCAAATCAATGTAATAATAGGGATAAAAACATAACCCTTTATTATCTTAGATGGAAAATAATTTTGATAAAACACTTGAACTCCATTCTTGAGGAAAATATCCTTTCTTCTTCAAAAACACTTTTCTTTTCTTAACATGTCATACAATTATAAACTAAAAGAAGTTGATCAAAAATAAACATGAAAACTTGTAAAGGAATCTTCTTGGAAATAATGTTTTAAAAATCCATTCATGCCGTATAAGTTAAAAAAACATTCTTCGTACTTTTGTCGGAAAAGTCAAAAATTACCTCGTACGAAAAACGACAAAAGATTCCTTTCATACATATTACTAAAAACTCACCGAAGGGTAAAAATGGATTTAAAAAATTGTAGCTGGATGTAAATAATATTACATATTGATGAAACATGGATGTGGATGATAAAATACACCCCAGTAAATACTTACGAATAAACAATCTCGGATAAAAATGAGATTGTGATATTTCCCTTACCTTAGGTCCGATTTGCTTTATACGTGTCCGAAGCTCCTGTATAATGGTTTAAATAATGTTATTGACTTATTCCAGAATCATACATATTGATATTATATCATATATGGTTATATTCTTATCTTCTTGTTAGTAATATTTCATTGTTACTTGTTACTCGGGTCCTTATTGCCTTTTTTTCTTATGCGTGTTTTTCCGAATAAATTCTTATTCTTCTTTTAAGGTTATATATACCTTATATCAAGAATGGTATTAGTGTAACATATATCATATTTATTCATTCAATTAATTTATATAATTACTATGTAATGATGATCATGTAGAACGAGTCGCATCACATCGTGGAGACGGTATTCCGTACGTACGCACGAGTGATGATATCGTTCCTATGATCGTGGAATTGTATTTAAGTGTATTTATACTATTTCAGTATCAATATCACTTTATAATAATCATATATAGTTACTCATTACACCATTATACCCATCCTTGTAAGGTGATGGTGGAAAATAGATTACACCATGGCGTGGAGACGGTATTCCGTACGTACGCACGCGCGGTGATTTCATTTTTTTCCGTAGGATGGATAGAAGGTGAATTATGGTTGTTTCATATTTATAATAACATATCAGTATGTAAGTAATACTGATGTTATTACTTTATAATGAAACAACTAAAGAAGAAGATGTTTAAGAAGAAAGAAATTGAAAAGATCGGTAATAGATATTACCTCTTCTTTGGAACGCCTCTTTGAATCCTCCACTTAGGGAACTAAGATTGGTCTTTGAAGAAGACCAGGACCTCTAGTATTATTCTAGGGAAGTGGAGATGAGAAAATGGAAGGGGTTGGCCGAGCTTGAGTGATCAAATTGGTGTGAGGAGGAGGGGGAGGAGGTTCCCTTTTATAAGGGAGGAGAGGGGCACCTTAGGAATATCTCAAAATATTATTTTATATTAAAGTCAAAATCGGTTTATAATGGTTCCAAAGGGTCTTATTTCGAAGCTAAAGTAGGTATGGGTCGAAATCCTGTCATCCAATATGATTTAGACAAGTTTAGGGTATTATTTTAACCTTATCAATTAGATTTAACTCTAAGTTAAATAATTTAACTTTTATCGTGTCTTTTTGTTTTCTTTTACTATATGGTTAATACACTTACTATAACATGCCAAAGCCGAACCTTAGATTTTTAGGAATAAAATAACAATTAATAATATAATATTTTATTTAAAAACTATTTTGTGTCAATTTTGACACTATTTGATATATGATTTTTGTGAAAGTCATAACAGAATTATATGTTCGAACCAAGTTGATTAAATCAACACTAATATATCATAGTAACCTATAAAATTAGTGGAATTCATAAAAAGTCTTAAATTACATTTATTTTGGTATTTATAATATCAATTATGTCAATATTTCATTAATAAGATAATTACTGCATCATCTTTGTGTCATAAATAAATTAAATTATTTGATGTCTAAAAATTACAAATAAAATACCATCATGTAGGAAATATTTTTTGCTTTCTAATGAATATTTACAATCTAATTTATCTTATGTACAACTCTATATTAGAAATGTTTTAGTAAATATACTTTGATTTTAACTCTTTTAACTCTTCTTTGAATTAAATAATAATAAATGTCCTAATCTAATCCAAGTGGGCCAAAATGATAATATTTTGCACTTAAGGTTGTTTTTTGTCGAGATACACTTGTCCAATAGAATTAGGACATGTGTTAGGGTAATATTAATATCATTCTTACCCTTAATTACCCTATTTACTTTTAACCGTGGTAAATAAAAGTAAAAAGTTACTATTCACCAAAAATTATTTTCATCTCATTGAACCACATTTTACTTACTGAAATCAACTGTGTCTCTCGGATTTTTGAAATTCCATTCACAGAAGCGGTAAAATTAAGTTTTATGAAAAATTCAGTTTTTTAACAACCACTTAGTAGTTTCACTATTCATCAAAAATTGATGTTTTTCAGAACAATGCCAAAATTTCATCCTAAGCTATATTTCATATTCCTAATTCAAAAATGAAGTCTATTTTACCAAATTCATAACATAGAAGTTTCTTTAATTAATTTTATAAGTAAATCCCGCTGTTAAAACAAATAGCGTGTTTTTAAGAAACAATATCTATCAAAAGATTGACACTTGATTATGTCTGGTTTAAATGTGAAATTACATTCAATGACCAACATTGTATTAAATTGTAAAAATATATTATAAATATACTTTAAAACCACTCAAATTGATAATTTATCACTATTAATTATTTCGATTAAAAAAGTTGTTTTTAATTATAATTTAGTAATTTTCACTATTCATCAGAATATGAAAGTTATCCGAAAAGTACCAAAATTTCACCTTAGGCTAAATTCGATACTCCGAATCCAAAAATGAAGTCCATTTTGAGAGCTAAAATTTCTAAAATTTAAAAAGTGGTTATTACTATTCATAACAGCTAGTTTTAATAATATTTTAATAGCATATCGTTGTTTCGTGAAACTCGGTATTGCGTACTACACACGCTATCGAGGAAGGTTTCGATTGTGTGTAATGCAAGGCAAGTCAAAGATGCGTGTTGTGCAAGCTCCATTTGGTGTAGCGTACAACACAAGACATTAATAAAATTAAAAAGAATATTTTTCATAAAATCTCGGGCTGTTACAACAACTGAATGAAGTTAGTAATAATCTCACCACCATAATGCATTTACTTCTCAAAATAATCTTTGTTCTCCATGAACTTGTCCAATAAAGGAGTGAAATCTGTCAGCTTTTGAACTTGAGTCTTGAATGCTTGAGTGATAGGAGGTATTTTCAAATTCTCTACAAGATATTTGAAATGATTGGTCATATCATTCTTAGAGAAAATACTATTAAAGTAGAAATCCACTTTCTTAGTAATTTCTTCCTCAGCATAATTGGAAATATTTGAATTAATCCACACCAAATCAAGTACTCTGTCACAATTCTTGACAATAGTAGATAGACTCTCCTTATCAAAACCACTGAACACCGAAAGAAGTTCTTCCTTAACCACAGTTCAGAGAAGATCAATGTCAATGAATTGAGATGACTGTCCAGAGGCACTAGAGGCTATAACTGCTGAAGTGAGGGAATTTAGTTGACTCAGAACTTTCTGTAGACATCCCTTATACTCATCATTTAGTTTGTTGAGACTAATAACAAGATCACGCATCTCTTGAAATATTTTTCTATTTCTCTCAGCCACTTTGTCAGCTAATGAAGTCAAGGTCAGTTGAAATAGAGAGACAAATTGATATGGAATCTAACCTCTAAAATCCTCAATAGGATGAGAAACAGGATCTTGTTCTAATTGCAAGACTTGTTTCATATCTTTAATCATAGCTCTGAGAGACTTCACTTCATCACTTAGTTGTTTGTTCTCAATTCTGACCTCTTGAATTTCATGAAGTATTTTTGGCAAAATATTCTATATGATATTCTCTAACAGCATTGAAGAATCCCTTTCACTTAGGTTTTTTATAGTATCATGTTGGGTGTTCATGATATTTTCAACTCCAGCTAATAAAGTAGCTCTAAAGGCTTTCAAATCACCCTGACTGAAGAAAACAGGAGGTTCTTGTGAAGGTTCAAGAACAAGAGCTAAGATAGGCTCAGGTTCCTTTACAGAGATTACTTCTAGAGCAGAAACTACCTTCAATTGAAACACAATAGACGTGTCTATTCCTTCAACCAAGGTTTATTGGGTATCATTCACATCAAAGTATCTAGGTAACTTATACTAAGTATCCATAGTGCTTTGATCAACTAGATTAGGAATTACAACACTTTATAGAATAGGGTTCATCTCCCCCTCAAAAAGTGCATCTCTCACAGGACTAAGATATTCAATTCCTTGATCAGGTTCTAAAATATCACCTCTAATACTCTCACCTATTTCTTTTCTAGCCAACTAGAAAGATTGTTCCATTATTTTCTTAGTAGAAAAGATAATTTTAGGATTATCTTGTTCTTCCCAATGTTCTTCAACCATATCTTCTTTCTAAACAGAAATTTTTTCTTCCATATTCTCCTCAGGAACAATCTTTTCACTTTTATTAATAATAGTTTTTCTTCCAGAATCATGTTCTTCTTCCTAATCAATACTTATTTTAGTAAGAGGTTCTTCTTTCTCAACTATTTCATGTAGAATAGGTTCTCTGTCTTCCTTATCCAATATAGTTTCTTCTAGAGGTGCAATAACTACTTATTCTTCCTCTTCAACAGGATAGTCATCAATTTCATCTTGTTCTAAACCAGGATCAGATATATTCTTAGGTTTTGAAGGATTCTCAACTGGATTAAACTTTTTATATAACATTTCATTATCCTCCACCCAATCCTTTTTCCAAGGATTCTAACTAATTTTCATTATTTTGACTGTAACCTTTGAGATATAGAATTCACAGTCCTTGATGACTTATTCATTCATTCCAACCATTCATTTAGAATATAGCATAACAGAGATTAACCTTGAGTATAACAAGGAGGTAGAATTTGAGGTTGTCTTAATCAACTCACACATATGATGTATAACATACTTTCACAAGTTAATCTTGTGTCTATTCCTCATAAGATGTATCAAAAATACATCATGATATTTAAGGGTAGAAAAATCTCCTTTTATTGGAATAATTAGATTTTGAATAAACATAAACAGCAATCTAGTTTCACCGTCTAACTTAGCAACAATAGATCTTCTTTTCTTTTTATTTCTAGTCAAGCTTTTAAAGGCCTCTTCTAAAACAAAAATATCACTAGGAAGAGAAGGACCATTTTGGTAGTCCTCAAAAATTCCTTCACGAGGTATCCCTGGGAATTCATCCCATAACCTCAAGGAAAATGTGCATATTTATCCATTAATCCTTATTCTCACAACAAAACCATCATCTGTATCAAATGAGAACAGGAAAAACTGATAAAACTATGAAATAAGTTTTGGATAAATCAACCGTTTTCTACTTTGTGAACCAATCCATCCATCCCTGCTCTTTCAGTACTTTCAATACAAAATACTTACTTGATAGAAAACATTTAGGGAATATTTCCTTTTTTGGTACCACTATTCTGTCAATAAGGTTTGAGTTCAGTGGTCCTCCGGGTTCTACCTTCAGTGCTCTTTTCACTTTCTTCTTAGATCTACACTTATCAGGATTTAAAGAAGATGGGTTCTTCATTATAGGCATTCAACAAGGGGTTCAAGAGAGAGATATATATAAAGAAGGTCTTATGGTTTGAGAGATAGGGGTTTTGGTTTAGAGAAAAGAGATCTTGAGTGAAGAAAAGAGTGAAACCTATTTCATTTTTATCATTTAGGGATATCAAGCATCTCAAAATCAAAAGCACATGATAGATATAGTAAAATAATCAAAACAACGATATGGGTAATAAAATACAAATAAAACAAAAAAGTTTCATTACAGTGAGACTGGAATAGGTTGTCACAGTGAGACTGGAATAGGTTTTCATAGTGTCACCTTTACGGTGTGTCTCTACATGGTGTGACCATAATACTTGAGACAGTAAGTATAAGACAATAACTGAGAGATAGTAACTATGAGACCATAAACATGAAACAATAACTTTAAGACAGTAAACTATAGAACTATGAGAGTGATACAGTAATCTTAAGACAGTGACTACTGAAACCATAAACTGTGAAATAGTAAGTTGTGAAATAGTAGACTTTCTACTTAAGATTTATCATTACTAATTAATGTATGATGTTTATATCCTTTTAGAATGTAATGGTTTAGTGAATATATCAACAAGTTGATATTCAGTTCCAATGAATTCTAAATTGATATCACCTTTTTGAAATTGGTCTCTCAAAAAGTGATGTTTTACATCAATATGTTTTGTCCTGGAGTGTGAAACATGATTTTTTGAAATTTTAATAGCACTTGTATTGTCACAATATATAGGTACATCCCTGAATTGATATCCATAATCTATAAATGTGTGTTTCATCCATAAGATTTGTACACAACAACTACCAGAAGCTATGTATTCAGCTTTGGTAGTATATAATTAAATAGAGTTTTGTTTCTTACTACACCATGATACTAGAGAATTTCCTAAAACTTGACATGTTCTAGAGGTTCTTTTCTGTCTAATTTAAAACTACTGAAATCAGCATCAAAATAGCTAACTAACTCAAATGATTGTCCTATGGGATAGAATAGTCTTAGATTGGGTGTATTCCTGAGGTATTTGAAAATACTTTTAACATCATTTAAATGATATTCCTTAGGGTTTTCTTTAAAATAATCACACATACATACACTAAAAATAATTTCAGTTCAGCTATCAGTTAAGTAGAGTAAGCTTCCAATCATTCCTATGTAAGTCGTTTGATCAACAAATTTTCCATCTTCATCAAGATCCAACTTACAAGTAGTACTCATTGGAGTATCACTAATTTTAGTGATATCCAAACCAAAAAGTTTTAGAAGATCTTTATTATATTTTCTTTGATTTAAAATAATACCATATTTATTTTGAAAGATTTGAAATCCAAGAAAGAATTTTAGTTCACCCATTAAACTCATTTCAAATTCATTCTGCATTATTTTATAAAATTCAATACATAAGGAATTTTTTGAATATCCAAAACTAATATCATCTACATAAATTTAAACTACAAAACATCCTTGTAAATTCGTTTTATAAAAAGGGTAGGATCAACTATACCTTTTTTAAAAACTTTGGAAATTAGAAAAGTACTTAATATATCATACCAAGATCTTGAATCTTATTTTAAACCCTAAAAAGCTTTTTATAATTTGGAAACATGATTTGGAAAGTGAGTATTTTTGAAACTGGGAGGTTGTTCAACAAAAACATCCTCAGCTATATACCCATTCCAGAATGCACTCTTGACATCCATTTGATTTAGTTTGAAATTCAAATGGGTAGCATAAGCAAGCAGGATTCTGATGGCTTCAAGTACAGAAATAGGTGCAAAGGTCTCTTCATAGTCAATTCCTTCTTCATGATTATATCCTTGTGCAGCCAATATAGCCTTATTTATAACTATATTATCAACTTCATCTACTTTATTTCTAAACACCCACTTAGTACCTATGGTAAATATGTCTTTGGGTCTATCAACATGTTTCCAAAATTTATTCCTTTCAAATTGATTTAGTTCTTCTTGCATATCCATCACTCAAAATTCATCATTGATAGCATAATTAATGTTTTTAGGTTCAATTTTTGACAAAAAAACTTTATGTTCAACCTGAATTCTAAGAGAAGCTCTAGTTTGAGTTCCTTTATCTAAATATCCTACAAAATCATCTAAAGGATCGATCTTAAGGGTTCTAACAGCTCTAGAAAAAGAGAGGCTAGTGATTTCGGGTTCTTTAATAGGTTTGGGATCATTTTGACTTGAATCTGGAGAATTTTAAGAACATTAAGTTTTCCCAGATTCCTTTACAGGATGGTTAGAGGATTTATCATTAATGTCCAAATTTGACATATCATTCGCTGGGTTCTCTGGAGAGGTCTTAGGCTCACGTGGATCTATCTCATCAAACTTGTCATGGACAGATTCTTCCACACATTTAGTTCTTTTGTTAAACACTCTATAGGCTTTAATAGAGATTGAATATTCTAGAAAAATTCATTCATCACTCTTGGATTCAAATTTGTCAAGATTGTCCTTAGTATTAAGGATATAGACTTTGCATCCAAAAACTTTTAATTATATTACTTTGGGTTTTCTATTGTTCCATAAATCATATGGATTTATTTTAAGAATTGGTCTAATCAACACTCTATTAATAATATAGCATGTTGTATTTACATCTTCAACCCAAAAATAAATGGGTAAGTCAAATTAACTAAGTATGGTTCTAGCAATTTCTTGCAAGGTCCTATTTTTTTTCTACAACACCATTTCTTTGAGGTGTTATAGGGGTAGAAAAATTATGATTATAGCCATTTTGTGAGAAAAATGATTCAAACTCTTGATTTTCAAACCCACGTCCATGATCACTTCTTATGGATTTAATTCTAAGTCCACTATGTTTTTCTACAGTTTTATCATATTTGGTGAAATGAGAACATGCTTCACTTTTGTGAGACAAAAAAAAGTCCAAGTATATCTATAAAAGTCATCTATAAAAACATAAACATAGTGCTTCCCATTTAAACTTTAAAATCTAGATGGTCCAAACAAACCCATGTAAACCAACTCAAGAGGTTGAGAAGTTGACACTTCTTTCTTTGGTTTGAAAGAAATTTTGTGTTGGTTTCCCTTTTAATAAGGATTACACACATTATCATTTGGAAATCAAGTTTGGGTAGGTCTTTGACTAGAAGTTTTCTAGTTAGCTTTCTAAGGGAGTGAATATTAAAATTTCCTAGTCTTCTATACCAAATCCAGGATTCTTTGTAAAATACACTTAAACATGAAGCATTTTGAGAAACTAAAGAATCTAATTTAACAGAGTATACATTTTCATTTATCAATGTAGAAAATACTAATTAATTTTTAGAATAAAAAACATTGCAAGCATCATTTTCAAATTTAACATGAAATCCATCACCACATAATTGTTAAATACTAAGTATATTATATTTCAGTACATCAACAAAAAGTACTTCGGAAGTTAAAACTGAGTTATAGTTACCAATTTATCCAAGGACAATGATTTTTAATTTGGCATTGTCACCAAAGGTGACATGTCCACCATCAATTTTTATTAAGTTCTTGAAGCATGAATAGTCTCCTATCATGTGTCTTGAACACCCACTTTATAAGGACCATAAGCTTGTATAAGAGCTCTTTAAACTATTTTCCTAAAAATAGTCAAATAAAAAATAGACTTTAGTACCCATATTTGTTTGGATCTATTAATATTAGTGACTAGTGCTTTAGGAACTCACATCTGCCTCGTAGGTTTCCTATAAGAATTATGTAAAGTGCTTGAAAAATAAACTCTATTTGGTCCAGAAAAGCTTGAAACAGTAGAGAGTGTATCATAATTTGAACTAGTATAATGTTTTCTTGAACTAGGAGTAAATCTATATATTCTAGATTTAGAAACAAAATTGGTTCTTCCAAAATTTATTTTACTAGGTTGATAGCCAATACTAGTAGTGTATTCAGGGTTAATCTATTTACCTATAATTTTTAATAAGGTATTTTTACTATTATTAAACCTTTCAAGGTCCTTTTTCAATTGATCATTATATAGATTTAGTTCATTATTTTCTTTGAGTAATTGAACATTTTTCTCTCTTTCTATAGTAAGTTTAGATTTAATAGACGAGGTAAAATCATACTATTTAATTAAATACTTGTATTTAACTTTTAGTTCATTACATGTCTCTTCAAGTATATTTAAATAATCAAACAGTTCTTTATTAGACATATTTTCATAATCACTTTCATCTCCAGAATAATAGGAATTTTATATAGGAGATTCCAGTGTTACCTTAGATGTTTTTTCATGAAACACATATTGGCTTTGTTAGCCTATCCATTATGTGAAGATTCGGAGTCACTTGAACTGTCCTCAGAAGCACTCCAAGTTGATTTCATTGAATTTTTATACTTTATATCGTTTTACTCATATTTCTTTTTATACTTGGGCTTGGTACAGTCAGCCTTTACATGTCCCTTTCGCTTATATTCATAGCATATTATCTCATCAGACTTTTCACTTCTTTTCCAATCTTTCTTCCAGCTTCCTTTTGGATCATATATTCTATTGAAGTTAGGATTTCTAAAAAAATTATTCTTCTTGTAAAATATCTTAAACCTTATAGATAATTGATCCATTTTCTCATCACTACCAAGTGATGATTGTTCACTGCTAGAACTTTCTACAGAGACTTTCAGTTTCTCATTTTCTTTGTGCTTAGAGGTGGTGGTATTGAATGCCAAAGATTTTATTTTGGGTTCGTACTCGTCTCCCTTATTTACTTTCATCTCTAATTAATACATCATTATTATTTCTTTGATAGTTAATTTTCTGATGTCACATGACTCTCTAATATAGATATAGGTTCATCTCCATCTATCAAGTAGACATCTGAGAATCCTTATGATTTGTTCTTTGGCAGTGACTACTCTTCCAAGAGAAATCATCATGTTGACAATTTCATTGAACCTGAGATACATGTTAGAAATAGGCTCATCAAGCTTCATTTTAATGTTATCATATTTAATAGTATAAGTATTTAGTCTCATTTATTTCACAATAGAAGTTCCTTCATGTGAAATAGATAAAGTATCCCAAATTTCATGGGTAGTTTTACATGCAGAAATTTTGTTAAATTCCTCATCTCTTAAATAGAATTATAAAGAATTAATGGATTTGTAATTGTTATTGTAGGCAGTATTAGTTGGGTCATCCCAAGTAATTTTATCAGTAGTAGTAATTTTATACGCATCTATAATTGAAGACCAAATTTCAAATCCCATACTTTCTAAATTCATTTTCATTTTAATTTTCCATTGGGAATAATTAGTTCCATTGAATAATGGTGTTCTATTTGTTGCAGCACCTTCTAGTATATTTTCCATAATAAAGAAATACTTTTAAGGAGTTATAAATTTATAATTAATAGAAATTTATAGATCTTTAAAGTACAACTAAAATCACAGTTGAACAGATTTAAAAATAGAGTCCCAATAAGAATAAAAATTCCATTTATACCAAATGTTGGTAAGAGTAGAGTACTCAAGAGGGAGGTGAATTAAGTATCTATTAAAAATTTTTGTTAAAATGTTTTCTTAGAAAGGTTCCTCAGTAAAAATGAATACAGCCTAGTTAATCATGGTAATATGGTTATAAAATTTTGACTGTTCAAATAACCTCTCAGAAGATTGATTAATTCTCAGTAATATCAATATGATTTATTGATACTACTTGGGAAGCTATTTTGATAAGACAAAACAATTATAACTTCTATCACAGACTAACTATCAAAGTAAAATCTAGTGTTTTATAAGATATACAGTAAAGCAGAGTAAAACATAATTCAAATATATAGTGGATAAAACAAGTGGTTCAATCTCAAGACAAGACCTAATCCACTCCACTTGGTGTTCACCTTCCACCAAGAAATTTATATTAATAAACTTAATCCACAGCCTGAATCGGGGTGAAAAATAGTGCACATGACTATCCCGGTCACACAACCTCTTCCACAGTTCTTCATGGGTATAAACTACCAGGTCACACAAGGACCTATTCCACATTTATCCGTGGGAGTAAACAACTGTAAAAAGATATGAGAGGAATGATATCTTGTATCCTTCAGTTTAGTATAGAAGGCAGTGTGTGTTTTAATACATACACACACAAAGCGGTCAAAATCTAAAAATAGTACACAATAGAGAAAATATGATGAGGTAAGGTTAGAAGTGCTCTGAGTGTTATTTTATGCAGCTCTGGACTTGTACGATAAAAAAGATGCAAGTATCAAGTCCTCTTGTGAGAAACTGAGTATCACAAGTCTGGTGCTCTGGTTTTCAGTTAGATCAAGCTCATGTTCTTCATGGAGTTGGTACTGAAAATATGATTTTGATTCTGATCTACAGTGGTCCAGCCTTTGGATCAAGAGTGCTTTGTGTGTTCTTCATTTGTATCTTGTTGCATTTATTGGTTCACTCTTCCAAAAAAAAATGTTCGTGTGTATGCTGCTCTACTTCTATGTATGTGTGCAACTCGCCATCTCTTCCTTTTTAATTGAAGGCGCACATGTTGGGGCTGACAGGATTCACGTATTCTACACCTCATACCTTGTACTATCAGGTGAAATGTCAATAAAGAGACATTAACTATGTTAGTTCCTTTAAATGACTCAAATATTTCCATTAGAAATTAAATTGAAAAAAAACATATTAAAGAACGGTGTCACAATCTGTCTAGAAATGGTGTCACTTGGAAATGGTGTCACCATGGAACGGTGTCTTATTATTTTCCTTTGATCAGTGAGATAGTCATGATGGCATAGTTGTGTTAACAACAGGAACCGGTAGCATAGATGCGGTGTTAGATACACAGTGTTTGGTGCTTTTCCAAACTTCAAACTGTGTATTACTAATGGTAGCTTGGAACCAGTGTCATAGACTTCATGAGATCTGAAACTAGTCATGGTGTCTGGGTCATGGTGTCTGGGTCATGGTGTCTGGGTTCATTTCCAGAAAACTAGAACGGTGGAAAACTCACAGTTTCTCAGACTTAGCCCAATATCTGTATATAGACTTAAGTATTAATACTCACAGGATGAATTAGACTTAATCATTCATATAAAAAATTATTATATAACAAATTCAAACATAGGTTACAATAATCAAACATGGTTTAGGATTAGCAGGATCTAGTGGAAGTTTATTTAAAGCATAAAGAAACCAACCATCTCTACACATGACTTGATACAGATTAAATAGGATTGACAAGATTTATAGGATGTATAGGATTTATGATCCTTAAAACATTATTAAAACACGAGGATTCCAACATGTTTTTATTTCATTGATAAATGTTAGATGTTTATCAATACTTTGTTTTAGTGTTTATAAAATTCACCACTTAATATGGTGTAATATGTTGTAGTGATGACCTCATGTTATATCAAATGTATTGGTCCAGATCCCCACCCCCATTATAATAAGGTCCACAAGCTAGTCTTTTAAATCATTTCATCACCATATAAACAAATAATGACTGTAAGAACCCGGATCTTTGTTCAGGTATGTTTTTCCTTTTTATGGAGTTTTTTGAGAAAAATAACGTTTCTGGAAATTTTTGAAGTACACGCCGTGTACTTTCTGAGTACACACCATGTACTCCTTTCCCGCTCGAAGCCGTGTGTTGGTCGTGTCCGGGCCACACACACGGTGTGTAGGGGTGACGTGGAGGCTGATTTTGGCGGAGTACAGAAAGACCTAGTACACATCATGTACTTTATTTTTTTCACTAAACGGATCAGGGTCACACCTGACGCACATAAACATCTTCTTCTAGGTTCTGTTCGTCTAAGAGCACCGAGGATCTGTGAATCTTTGGCGAGCCCCCGCCACTCTGTCCGTTCTCCGATTCAAGCACCGTTGATTGCATTGGAATCATAGCAGTGAGTTCTCACTTCTTCTTGAGCCGTGTCTTCCAATTCCTCCTCCTTATCAAGTTATCTTGGTTTATGTGTTTCAGACATTTTCTCAGATCTACGACATTATAAGGAGAATATTTCCTCGCTGTTCACGTATATCGATCTCCTAGAATTGAGGTATGTGGTTTGTGCCTTTCTCTAGGAAGTCGTTGAATATTATGTGCAATTTCCACAAATTCCTATGAACGAGGAATTGTGTGTTCCCTATTTTGCCCAGCTGTTTGTCTGATTTGCTTGATTTTTTTAGTAGAGGTTTATTCTTGTGAGTAGAATAATTTTTTTTGTGCTCAGGTTTCTTTTCCATGCTTGTTTTGAATGTTAGGTGTTTTTTCCAATTGTCATGCGTAGTTGTAGGATGGCGGAATTATTGCTTTGTTATGCTGTTGAGCATTATAATGATAGCCAAGTAGTTCTTGAGGTTTACTTGGATGATAAATGCACGTTATGCATGTTTATTTTTCACAGGGTTGTGAGAACCTAGTGTAGTGGACCATAGAGAGATTGGACAGAAGGGATTCTCTAGAGTGTCTTAAATTACGATGTGAGACCATAGGGGGAATTGATGTTGAGTGCTTCCCCAGAGAGCCTTTAGTACGATATGAGACTATAGGGGGAATTGACAGTGAGTGCTTCCCCAGAGAGTCTATTCTTTAGCTGAACTAGAGGGGTGAGACTGTATGTCCCTCCCAGGGGGTTGCTAGTACTTATAGGTTGAACCATAAGGGTTAGGCTGTGAGAACTACCCAGGGGTTTACCTTGTTTTACTTGTTGATTGTTTTGTACTTGTGTAGTTTATATGCCAGACTGTAAATTATAGATGCTGTGTATTTTCCTGTTCATTGTTCATGTACTTTACTTACCATGTATTCATTGACTGTTAGGAACAGATCTTTGGGTGGTTTCCTACTAGGACTTTGTCTCACACCCTGTTTGGTCCATGATTTTGGTCCCAAGTAGACTATGTTGTTGCAGGTATAGATAAGGGAAAGCGCCCTTCTACTTCAGGTTCTTGATTGCACTGGAGTTGGAGAGCATGGGACCGAGCTAAGGCTTGCGATGCTTAGGAGTTGCTCATCTGTTTTTCTTTTTTTGTTTCTTTAGAACTTGTGTTTAGTTTTATTTATGAACGTTGTTGTGTTTGCTTCTTTCCTTAGATACTTGTACCTGCTGCATCATTATCATCATTCCTATATATTTATTCTTTCGTTGTATGGTTCTAGTTATGCATGTTGTTACTGCTTCCACTATTGACTGTTGTTTTCCTTACCTTGTATACCTTACCAAATGAGGGCATAGTTTCCACAATAATTTACCAAGGCCCTCACTGCTAGTCGGTAGCCTCTAGAGTTTGGGAAAATGCGCTTGAGGTGATGTGGCGAACCGGGCACGGGGCACCAGTGGAGGGGATCCAGATTCAGGTCATTACAAAGTGGTATCAGAGGAGTTATTTTCTCTTGACTTACTGTTTGGAGACTTTATCTAGGTATAGGATGAATTCGGTACTTGGTATTAAGCTGTGCTCAGGAGTATCTAACCCGTGTACAGGTAAAAGCCATACTACCTCGGTAATTGCAGTGTGCTGGTTTTGAGATTTTACAGTTGATATGATTTCACCTAGAGTGATTCACATGCTTTGTGTGGTTATTTATTTGATGATTGCGGTTCTATTTCTATCGAAACCCTATGAGATGAGGGTATGCCATCTCATGCATCATATAGGAACTTGTAGAAATCGCATGTCATGCATTCTTTCCATGCCATCTAGGGTGCATTAGCGACTGCATGCTATTGTGATAGACTTTGTGTAGATCATGAATTTTGTTGTTATAGATGCTTGATAGAATCTCTTATGCCTTTTTAGAGGATTGTTTTTTTCCTACTTTGCTTAAATTGATACCAAATTTTGATTCTTGAGGTGTTATGGGCCCTCACGAATCGGAAATTGGCACCTCCTTGCCTTGTTTTCTGTGTTTCATGGGCTTCTGTGTAGTTTCTGAGCTACTGCCCAGAAAAACCCAGAATACACAACGTGTAATTTTTGACTACACGCCGTGTAGTTTTTAGACCGTGTCACTGACCGTGTGAGCAGGGACACGCTGTTGTAGAAATAACTTCAAGAACACGCCGTGTAAGGTAGATACATGCCGTGTAGTTCGGAGCCATGTAACTGACCGTGTCACTAACAACACGGGTTGGGAATCTCGAGTAGAACATGTCGTGTAGTCCCGTCCAGGTACCCGGCCGTGTCACGAACAACACGGGTTGGAATCACCTTCTCTTAGACACGCCGTGTTGTTTTCAGAACACGTCGTGTAGCCTTGTTTAGGTACCCGACCGTGTCACGAACAACACGGGAAGATGTTAACTTCACATATACACGCTGTGTTTGTCTGGAACACGCCGTGTAAGGTTCAACTGTGTAGACGGACGTGTGTTTAACAACACGGGCTGCCGAAGCCCTATCTATTACACGCCGTGTTTGTTTAGAACACGCTGTGTATTCTCGGGTTAAGTCAGACCGTGGGGGTTAGCCGTGTAAAGAGACTTGGGAAGGGGAATAGTTTTCAAGTACACGCCATGTGTGGGGTCAACACGCCATGTACGTTGTGGTGTTACACGACCTGTAGAGAAGGGGTACATGCCCATGTTAGTGGCTTATAAAGACACGCCGTGTAGTTTTTATACACACCTTGTATTCATGTTTTGTAAACTTGTGTGTTTTTCTTCCCCTGTTCCCGTTTTTTACTCTTGTGTTCTCAATCTTTGTTAATTCTGATCTAAGGTGTGCTTTTGATCTTTTAGAGATATGCCTCCGAGACGTCCTCCGGTTGTACATCTGTCATCAGGAAATGATAAGACACCATATATGGCTGATTAGGGACTTCCTGCTGATCCTCCAGTCGGGCCAGCCTTGGCACCGGCTGTCATACTAGTTAGAGGTTTTGATGCGCAGTTCAGGGAAGGTTTTATGAGGATAATGCAGACCTTTTAGGGAGAACCACCTCCTGCCTCAACTAAGGTAGACTTGACGCAGGTTTTTCAGTAGCAGCAGCATCCCACGTTCTCGGGGGAAGGAGGACCTCAGGCTGTAGAGTCATGGCTAGAAGCCATGCTGACTATCTTCGAGCATCTGGAGACACCTCCAGAGAGGCCGGTCAAGCTCGCTACCTACATGCTCTGAGACTCCGCCAAGAGGTGGTGGGACGTGACCTCATAGGTGGGTCATCAGCAGGTTATGGCTTGTGAGGAGTTTCAGCGCGTCTTTTATGACAACTTCTACCCGGAGACCCTGAGGGCCGACCGAGCCCAGGACTTCATGAGCTTAGAGCAGGGTACTCTTTCTGTCATGGAGTATTCCTCTCGTTTCACTGAGCTGTAGTGTTTCACACCCCTCTGGGATGACAGTGGGGTGTTCTTATCAAGGAAGTTTGAGGATGGAATCAGGCGGGTGATCCGCTCATAGGTTAACATCTTATATTTTACTTCCATCACTTCCATCGTGAACCAAGCACTGATTGCCGAGCACAATCTGAGAGACTCCGGAGCTGCGAGCCAGGGCGGTTCGGCTTCCAGAGCTAGTGTTCCTCCAGTTGACAGCAGGAAGTGCCGTAGGGATCCTACACACGGTGATCCGAGGAGGCGAGATACATCTTCAGGTTGCTAGGTAGTATGCTACCAGTGTGGAAGGGAAGGGCACACGAGGCCGTAGTGCTAGAGGGACCCAATGGAGTGCAGATCTTACAGAAAGATGGGTCACCTTCAGCGTTTTTTCCAGGTTTTCTCTCCAGTAGCTGGTGACGGGGGTTCTTCCATGACTCCTCATTCAGGAGAAGCACCACCCGTTTCACACCAGTCAGGGAACTGGAGTTCTTCCGGTCATTCGGGCCGAGGAGGAGGTCGAGGCCGTGGCAGTCAGTCTCCAGTTCTTCACCGCCAAAAGGGGGGTTTAGCTCAGAGTGGTCACGCAGGGTCACAGGGCTACGGGGCAGGCCAGAATTTTGCGGTGGAGCAGACCTATCAAGAGAAGGATCCTGGACCTTCTACAGTTCAAGGTACGATTTTAGTAACCTCAGTTTTATCTTCAACTCTTTTTTATACTGGTGCCATGCATAGCTTTATCTCTGTTGCAGTTTTAGAAATCCTTGGGCCTTGTGTCTTTTCTTCTACAGACTCATTGACACTAGACACACCTTTGGGGACGAGGACATCTAGTGTATGCCAGTGTAGAGAGTTCCCTCTCAAGGTTGCAGGGTATCGTTTCTCATGGGACCTCTATGTACTAGGGATGTCAGGATATGATTTCATCCTCGGGATGGACTGGTTGGTTCCCTTCTAGGCAGTCGTTGATTGTTATCGTCGTAGAGTGAGTTTCGTTTCACCTAAGGGTGAGTCTTTTCTTCATAGAGGCGAATGGGACATTCAGGCGAGTCGAGCAGGACTCGAGCATCATGGGCTAGGAAGGGTGACAGCCCAGATTGCTAGTCTTTATCTGGATGATCAAGGAACTTCACAGCTAGACTTTCCTCCGGTGGTGGATCGTTTCAGGGATATCTTTCCAAAGGACTTTTCAGGTTTGCCTCCGGTGCGTGAGGTAGAATTTTCGATTGAGCTCATGCCAGGAGCGGCACCGGTGTCCATTCCTCCTTATAGGATGGCTACACCTGAGTTTCAGGAGCTCAAGAAGCAGTTGGAGGAGTTACAGGCAAAGGGTTTCATCCAACCCAGTACTTCTCCTTGGGGTTCGCCTGTCCTGTTTGCGAAGAAGGCAGACGGTACCCTTCGGCTTTTTGTGGATTATCAGAAGCTGAACCAGTTGACGGTCAAGAAACGATATCCCTTGCCGAGGATCGATGACCTCTTTGATCAGCTTCGAGGAGCCCAGGTGTTCTTGAAGATCGACTTGAGGTCCGGTTATCATCAGTTGCATATTAGACCATCAGATATACCTCTGACAGCCTTCAGGAGCAGGTATGGTCTATACGAGTATACAGTCATGCCGTTCGGTCTCACGAAAATTCCTGGAGTTTTCATGGTACTGATGAACTGAGTGTTCCATCATTACTTGGACTCCTTCATCGTGGTCTTCATGGAAGATATCTTGGTGTACTCTCACACTCGACATGACCATTCCACTCATCTTGAGATCATTCTGAGTACACTGAGAGAGCATTGTATCTATGCTAAACTCTCAAAGTGAAACTTTTGGATGGAACAGATTCACTTCATAGGTCACGTCATCTTAGAGGTAGGAGTATCTGTGGACCCAGATAAAGTGAGAGCTGTAGTTTCCTGGAAGTAGCAGAAGAACGTTTTTTGGGTACGGAGTTTCCTAGGGATGGCTGGATACTATAGACGCTTCATTAAGTAATTTTCACGCCTAGTCTCACCCTTGACAGGTCTGACCAAGAAGGGGGTGAAGTTCTTATGGTCAGATTCTTGTGATCCATCCTTTCAGGAGCTGAAGGGAAGGTTGATGTCGACACTGATACTAGTCTTTCCAGAGCCAGGCAAGAGCTACATCGTTTATTGTGATGCTTCTGGTATCGGGCTAGGAGCTGTGCTTATGCAAGGAGATGGAGTCGTCACGTACGGGTATCGGCAGTTGAGGCCACATGAGAGGAACTACCCGACGCACGATCTGGATTCAGTGGTTGTTGTTCATGTCTTACACTGTTGGAGACACTATCTTCTGGTAGATCACTTTGTGGTCTTCACCGACCACAATAGTCTCAAGTATATCTTCACTCAGCGTGATCTGAATCTGAGGCAGCGTAGGTGGGTCGAGTATCTTCAGTCTTTTGATTTCGAGCTTTCTTATACGCCAGGAAAGGGCAACATAGTGGCAGATTCATTGAGTAGGAGAACTCAGATTCAGGTGGTTTAGGAGGCCAGTAGTGAGTGGCAGCTTATGGCTCTATTCTCTGAGATGTATCTAGAGGTGCACGACAGACAGGGACAGACATTCATATCTTCTGTAGCTATTACCTCTACACTACTTTATTAGGTACGGATGAAGCAGCTATGAGACTCGGAAGGCTTACTCCTGTGGGAGAGTGTGTCAGGAGAGGACCCTCTTCCTGGATGGACAGTGGGCGAGGATGAGATCTTTCATTTCCAAGGACACATATGAGTGCCAGTAGACATACGTGAGGAGATGATGTGGGATTTTCATTCCTCGGTTTGGGCAGTTCATCCTGGCATCACCAAGATGTATCGGGATCTTCATCGCCAGTATTGGTGGTCAGGTATGAAGAGGGATGTTGCTGGTTTTTTCATGAGATGCTCTACTTTTCAGCAGGTGAAGGTGAAGCATCAGCGACCAGCAGGCCTTTTACAGCAGTTACCCATTCCATAGTGGAAGTGGAACAATGTTGCGATGGACTTCATGATCGGGTTTCCAAGGTCTCCTCGAGGTAACGATGCTGTTTGGGTTGTCATCGACATACTTATGAAGGTTGATCACTTCTTGCCAATCAAGGAGAACTTCAGTGTTGATGGTCTGGGACGACTTTACATCTGAGAGATTATGCATCTGCATGGAGTTCCACACTCCATTGTTTCAGACCAAAATGTGTGCTTTACCTCTCGTTTCTGGCAGGGACATCAGAAGGCCTTGGGTACACAGGTACTTTTGAGTAAAGCATACCATCCCCAGACTGATGGCCAATTTGAATGTACGATCCAGGTGGTAGAGGATATGCTCAGAGATTGCATTCTGGACGTTGGCGGTTCTTGGGAGAGGCATGTTCCTCTGGTGGAGTTATCCTACAACAACAGTTTTCAGGAGACTATTCAGATGGCACCTTGCGAGGCTTTATAAGGTAGGTCATGCCGATCACCCTTATGCTGGCTGGAGGCAGGAGAGGTAGATTTGCTGGGACCTTGTCTTGGTCATGAGACCTCTGAGCAGATAGAGTTGATTTGGAAGAGGATGGCTATAGTATAGTCTCAGAAGAATTCTTATGCTGATCAGTGGAGATGACCTCTGGAGTTTGAGGTCGAGGATCAGGTTTTCCTGCGTGTCGCACCGAGGTTGGGACACAAAAGGATTCGGAGACAGGGTAAGCTTTCACCACGGTACGTCGGGCCATTTGAGGTTTTGGAGAGAGTTGGGCCAGTAGCCTATCAGTTGCAGTTACCCCAAAGGTATCGGGCCATACACGACGTCTTCCACGTCTCTCAGCTTCTGCGTTACTTTTCAGACCTGTCTCATGTCTTTCAGCCTGAGGAGGTTGAGCTCGAATCAGATGCATCATTTGAGGAGCATCTCATTCGGATTGTTGATTGCAGTACAAAGGTTCTCCATGGGTGGTTTTTCCCTCTTGTACGGGTGCTATGGCAGCATAGGTGAGTACAGGACGAGACCTGGGAGAGGGAGACCGATGTACGATCACAGTGGCCGGAGCTGTTCGGGGTTTCTCCTTCTCCGCCTCATTAGGGAAATTCAGGGACGAAAATCTTTAAGGGGGGAAGTTTGTAATAACCCGGATCTTCGTTCAGGTATGTTTTTCTTTTTTCTGGAGTTTTTTTAGAAAAATAAAGTTTCTGGAAATTTTTGAAGTACATTCCATGTACTTCCTGAGTACACGCTATGTACTCTTTTCCCGCTCAAAGTCGTGTGTTCTCCATGTCCAGGGCACACACACGGTGTGTCGGGGTGACGTGGAGGCCAATTTTGGCGGAGTACAGAAAGACCTAGTACATGCCATGTACCCTAAAAGTACATGTTGTGTACCCTAAAAGTACATGTCGTGTACTTTCTTTTTTCACAAAACGGACCGGGGTCACGCTTGACACATAGAAACGTCTTCTTCTAGGTTCTGTCCGTCCGAGAGAATCGAGGATCCACGAATCTTCGACGAGCCCCCACCTCTATGTCCATTCTCCAATTCGAGCAACGTTGATTGCATTGGAATCGCAGCGGTGAGTTCTCCCTTCTACTTGAGCCTTGTTTTCCAATTCCTCCTCCTTATCAAGTTATCGTGGTTTATGTGTTTCGTATTTTTTCTCAGATCTACGACGTTCTATGGATAATCTGTCGTCGTTGTTCACGTATATCGATCTCCTAGGATCAAGGTAGGTGGTTTGTGTATTTCTGTAGGAATTAGTTGAATATTATGTGCAATTTCCACCAATTCCCTTGAACGGGGAATTGTGTGTTCCCTATTTTTCCCGGCTATTTGCCTACTTTTCTTGAATGCTATAGTAGAGGTTTATTCTTGTGAGTAGAGTAATTTTTTTTGTGCTCGGGTTGCTTTTTCATGCTTGTTTTTCCTGTTAGGTGTTTTTTCCAGTTGCCATGCGTAGTTGTAGGATAGTGGAACTGTTGGTTTGTTATGATGTTGAGCATTAGAATGATAGCCATGTAGTTCTTTAGTTTTACTTGGATGATACACGCAGACTATGCATGTTTATTTTACACAGTGCTGCGAGAACCTAGTGTAGTGGACCATAGGGAGAATGAATGGAAGGGATTCTCCAGAGTGTCTTAAATTACGATGTGAGACCACAGGGGGAATTAATGTTGAGTGCTTCCTCAGAGAGTTTGTAGTTCCTCGATGCAGGCCACAGGGGGAATAAACTTTGAGTGCTTCCCCAGAGAACCTTTAGTACGATATGAGACTATAGGGGGAATTGACGGTGAGTGCTTCCCCAGAGAGTCTATTCTTTAGCTAAACCAGAGGGGTGATACTGTGTGTGCCTCCCAGGGGGTTTCTAGTACTTATAGGTTGAACCATAAGGGTTAGGCTGTGACAAATACCCAGGGGGTTACCTTGTTTTACTTGTTGATTATTTTGTACTTGTGTAGTTTATATGCTAGACTGTAAATTGTAGATGTTGTGTATTTTCCTGTTTATAATTCTTGTACTTTACTTTCCATGTATTCATTGACTGTTAGGCATAGATATTTGGGTGGTTTCCTACTAGGACTTTGTATCACACCCTGTTTGGGCCATGCTTTTGGGCCCAAGAAGAATATTTTGTTGCAGGTATAGATAAGGGAAAGTGCCCTTCTACTTCAGGTTCTTGATTGCACTAGAGATGGAGAGCATGGGACCGAGATGAGGCTTGCGATGCTGAGGAGTTACTCATTTTTTTTTTCTTTTTTTGTTGCTTTAGTACTTATGTTTAGTTGTATTTCATCACGTTTTTGTGTTTTCTTCTTTCCTTAGATACTTTACCTGCTGAATCATTATCATCATTGCTATATATTTATTATTTCACTATATGGTTCCAGTTATGTATGTTGTTACTACTTCCGCTATTGACTGTTCTTTTCCTTAACTTGTATACCTTACCAAATGAGGTAATAGTTTCCCCAATAATTTAACAAGTCCCTCGCTGCTAGTCGGTAGCCTCTGGCATTTGGGGAAATGTGCTTGAGGTGATGTGGTAAACCGGGAATGGGGCACCAGTGGAGGGGCTCTGTATTCGGGTCCTTATAATGACACTTATATTATCTAATAACATGATGTAAATATATTTATCTACCTGATTTATCAAAAAGGAATTATTATATTTCATTAAATTTTTAATGTCATTATTTATGGGATTATTTTAAGTTATAAAGATATCTTAATAAGTTACAAATATTTATTCTCTTTTTCTTGTACTATAAAACTTTCTAGTTGATATGTATTTCTTCCTTTAGTTCACCATTTAAGAATTTTATTTTTACATTCATTTTTTGAATTTATTAATTTTGTATAATATCTAATACAATAAGAGTTTTAATAGTTACAGTACTCACCATGGGATCATATATATAAAAATAATTTCATTTCATTTTGGATAAACCCCTTAGATATAAATATGAAATTATATTTTTTGATTATAATAAATACTTTTATTTTCATTCATAATACCCATTAATAACTTATTATTTTTGAGCCCTGTCAAAATATAATACAATTTGAATATTTTTCTCTATTATTTTATTAATTTCATCATTTATCAAATCATTCTAAAGATCTATATAAAAAGGTGACATGACCTCTTCATAGGTCATTAGATCAAATTCCATATTTAATAAACTAAAGTTTTTATAAAAATATGATCACTATTACCCACCATCAAGAATATTGGGAAACATGATCCTTATTTTTTTGGGTATCCTCTATTTCTTTTTCTTTTGATCCTTTTCAATAGTACTAAATTTTAGATTTTATTTATATATGTCAAATTACTTGATATGGGTTTGTCTTAGTAAATAGGTAAACTTAAATTCATCAATTATAATATTATGAGATTTTAGTACTATATCTGTAGTTTTAAAACCATTAAGACTCTATAACCACAAACCTAAAAGTGTTGTTTTTTATTCGCTATAAAACAAAAAATATATATGAATATATCTTCCAACTAATTTTTTACTCTATGTTAAATAACCATCAAAACTATATGAAAACCCCAAAAAAAATAGATATTTTTGGTTTGGTTTCCTATCCTTTAAAAATATATATGGATTCATAGCCTCACATTTAGTGGAAGTCTTGTCAAGAATATTAAATGTGATCAATAAATCTTCTAACCAAAATCCTTTTGGTAAATCGAAGATACACATCATGGAGTTGACCATCTTCATTATTTTTTTAATCTTCCTATCAGTTACAAAAAATTTTATGGATTATATGGAACCGTTACTTAAAGAATTATTTGTCCCAAATAATTAAAGAAATGAAAGACAAGTTTCTACCTCCTTGGTCAGATTTGAACCATTTAATTTTAACCCACCTTTATTTTAAAATTCTATTAAATAAACAATAAATTTATCTAAATTTATGTTCTTAGTATCCATATATAAACCCTCACTTTTAAAATATTAACTTTACATTACTTTTGTGGAATACTTAAAACATCATACAAATAGATTCCCAAAGAGCATAATTGGTCTAGTGCCTTTGGAAAGATGGAAATATAAACACTAATACATAAGTGATCTACATTATCTACCACTTGGTTATTCTTGACTAGAACCCTTCTTAGACACATCAAACATAATACATACATTCATAACCTGTGGGAGGAAATATAAAAGGTGTGACCTCAAATGCTCAGTAAGGGTAAACAAGGGAGATATGTAAGAATAATCATGAGAATATGGGTATGGGAACATGATCATAAAAATATAAGATCACACCCTTCATATCAAAGACCATATACAAGAATCATGGAATAAATCTTGGCGGTTCATAATACAAGACTCATAAGGAAATTGAGAACATAATCCATGAAATCATAACCTATAAATAAAACATGGAATTGTGGTAGAAACCTAAGCATATATAATGATTTCCATATTAGTCAAGGAAATGATGTCGAGACCATCTTAGTGGAAAATATCCTTTACTGAACTGGGTTCACACCCTGTTCCATCTCTATATTACTGAATAGAGTTCACCCCTCCTTCCATCCCTGTATTAATGAACCAAGTTCTTTTCCCGTTCCATCCCAATAATACTGAACTGAGGTCATTTCTCATTACAACCATGTCTATCTCATGAGATATAAATCTTTACCCAATTCATTGTAGGGAAATATAAGTCCCACCCATCTCATAATGAAATCATACATACATGTGAAAAAATATCATAAATAATCATATAATAACCCATGAAATTAAATGGGTATTATAAACATGTAAACATATCATAGCCTATGGAAAGATATGGGTTTGATAATCATTTCATCCTGAACATAACTCATGAAAAGAAGTGGGTTTCAAAATCATATAACTTGTGAAAGAGAAACGAGTTTCATCAACATCATACCATCAAAACAAAATCCATTCAGAAAAAAATATCAATTAAAAAATTAAATAATTTCACCATAAAATAATGATTAATACCAATAGATTTTATCTTAGTTTGGAAATAATTTTGAATGATCTTTTGAAAACATCTCTTGATGAAAATATTCTTTTTGCATTGAAAAGTAATTTTTAAAACATAAAACCTTTTTGAAAACCATTATCATTTCAAATAGATTTGAAAACATATAAATAAATATTTTAAAACCATAAAACATTTTTAAAATACTTTTTCCATGAAATTTGGCTTCAAAAATGTTTTGAAAACATTTTTGAAAACATGGTTTTTTAATTCAATAGATTTCTGACAGGAGAGAGAGACGGTCAGATTTTACTTAAAAATATTATCTTAAATACCAAATATATGTAAAATGGTACTAATACATGGATATATATTGAATAAATATATGATAAGGAAACTCATGATTTTTCTTTAGATATGGATCATAATCTTTCATCAAAGGAAGCATAAACATAAACAATCTCAAAAAGTGATGATATTGTTTCAATAAACTATTCAAACTTGGAAACATGGGATTGTATTATAAATGCAATAAAATGAAATTAAATAAATATTAAAATAACATTAAAGAAATTAAATTCATGATATAACATGTAAAATTGAATTATATGCACCTTAGAAGAGAATTTAGGTGCATAAAAAACCTGAGTCACAAAGAAGGAAAATTGAGACAACACTATTTTACCGATTTGGTAACTTTTGAAAATTAAAAACCATGAAAGAAATATCATAGAATAGATATTTGAATACTGAACAATTTAATTTTAAAATACATATAATTTGATAATGGTCAGTACATACACCACACAAAAGGAAATAGTGGTGAACATAGCATGTATCTCACAGAAATTAAATGTAAGATGAAATCCTCTTACCTTGTGTCTTGACTCTCATTGTACTCATTCAAACCACCTGTATAATAAATATACATTTACTATAAATATTTTAAATAACCTTATTATTATATATAATACCATTTATGGTTTTATTATTATCATATATTACCCGCTTGTTAACAATCTTGTGTTAAGGTTTCACTTCGGATAATATTCACTTTATTCTTCGCATGTGTCTAAATTTGTTATATCTTTGGTATTTATACTTTATATCATGATTTATAGAATTTAAAACATGATATAAATTAAAATTATAGAAATTATATTTTTATTATAATAATATATATAATATATAAGTATGAAATGGAATACACCGTTCATAGAGACGGTAGGTCGTACGTATGTATGAACGTTATTTCCTTTTAATTACCGTGTTGAAAGAAAGAAAGTAAAATACAAATATGTATATATATGTATATATATATTATATTATATTTATGATATCACATATGTCTTTTTTATTCACTAAAACTATCCTTAATACAATCCATGTATTGTATGAACGAATCATACCAGTTTGAGGGGGTGGTACTCCACACTTCCTCAAACAAAATTATCGTATTCACAGCAAATGGAAAGTAAAAAAGATATGTGTTGTAAAAGGAATACATAATCTTAAATAAATAATATATATAATATATATAATATATATAATATATAAATATAGTTTACATCATAATTTCTAACATGATAGGTGGTAAGGAAAATTGAAAAAACATTGTTTAGTGACGCGGTAGTTCACCATACACAAAAACAGTATGTTTCTTATCCATTTGATGAAGGTGTGTGTAAGTCTAGGTTGAAAAAATAGAATAAAAACATACTATTATATTGATTATATTTGTTTTGTTATACAATCATGTAAAAAATAAATTGTATGGGGTGGAGAAAGAAAATAAAAGAAAGGACTTGAGAGAAGATGTTACACCTTAATTGGGTAACTCCTTTTCGTTTGTACCAAAAGGCTTCCTTGGATTGTTATCTACCAAAGGAAGGATTATATAATGAAGATATATTTTTTTGGAAGTGTATTGGGTATAGTTTTTCTAAACCTAATAGGTTTTAGAGGTGTGACTATGAGGTATAGGTGGTTACTTTTTATAGGGAAGGGAAATGACTCACATGGTATTTTTGAAAACAAGTTAGGTGTACCCACGTTTTTACCAAACAAAAGTCATACCAAACACAAAAAAATAATTCAAGGTTTATTTAAGAATAATTTCCATAAAATTTGTTTTGTAAAAGTTTCTAAGTCATTTTGGGTCTTAAATTTAATGTTTAGTCCTTATTGAAGCTAAATTTTACCATAATTGGTGTAATTAAATTTAACTACTTTCACTAATATTTTTGGTCAAAAAGAAATTTTAACTTATTATAAAATATAAATTATTATTATTACAAATATTAAATTCATTTTTCAAAATTTCAATCATAGAAGTGGTATAAATTAATTTAAAACCAATGTCATAGTCAGGTCGACAATACAGGTTTTTTAAGTAAAAATGGTCAAAAGTTTGCTAAGTTTTTGTATCCAATTTCAATGAGAAATTGGTTAAAATGATCCAAAATGGTTTAATTAATAAAAATATTATATAATTAAACTTTAAAACCAATTTAAAATATAATTTAAAATTATAAATAAATTATATGAAAAATCGATTTTGAATTAAAATCTAATATTTTCACTATTCATCCAAAAATGAAGTTTCTCAAAAAATTACCAAATATTAGCCCTAAGATAATTTTGATATTATAAATTAAAAAATGAAGTTTATTTTATCAAATTAAATTTATAATTGTGTCTAAAATTAATTTTACTATTTTTCACAAAAGGACATTAAAATCGGTTTATTCAAGAAAACAGTATTTTTATACACATAAGGAATTTACCAAAAATTATATATTTCATTATAAATATGTTTTATTTATATAAAAAAATTATAAAAAATATTTTAAAATTAGTTATTACTATTCATATTACTAATTTTAATAGTTAGGTTTTAATTATCTCATTTAAATAATAATAACAACAAAATGATGTTTCATAGAAACTTTGGTGTTGCATATAATATATGCCAAGTTGGTGTTTCATGCAATGTAAAATAAGTCAATGCTCCATGTAATGTATTATTAGTTGGTGTCGTGTAACATATTATGAGTTGGTTCCATATTAAATGAGTGTTTGACTTAGTGCATTTCAAGTCATAAATGAAAATATAATTTATTCGAGAAAAAAGGTCCATAAAAACTTGGGGTGTTACATTATATCCCCGTTAAAATGAATTTCACCCACAAAATTCATCACTTGGGTAAAAAAAATGGGGATAATTATGCTTCATCATATCCTTGAATTCCCACATAGCTTCATTTAACTATTGATTTCTCTACAAAATTTTGACTAGGTGAGTGGTCTTGTTTCGTAGAACTTTCTTTATACAATCCAAAATTTCAATAGTCTTCTCCTCATAAGAAAGATCCTACACTAGTGGAATGACCTCTAATTTCAATACATGTGAATATTCTGGTATGTACTTTATATGAAGATATACATGGAACACATCATGGACTATAGAGATATTTTTAGGAAGTTCCATGTGATTTGTTACCATCCTGATACGATCAAGAATCTCAAAGGGACTGATATACCTAGGGATTATTTTACCTTTCTTCCCAAATCTCGTTACTTTATTCTAGGATGAGATTCATAGAAACACATTTTCAACAACTTCAAATTATATATCATGTTAGCGGTTATCAACATAACTTTTTTTCCGACTTTGAGCTACCTAGATATGTTTTTGTTTGGTTCTAACCTTCTCAAACATTTCTTCAAAAATATCAGGTCCCAATAGATTTATTCCTCTAGCTTCATCCCAACATGTTGGAGCTATATATTTCTTCCCATAAAGGGATTCATAAAGTTCCATATGAATTCTTGAGTGAAATCTATTATTTTAAGAAAACTCAACTAAAGGAAGGTGTTTATCCCAACCACCTTTGAAATCTAGAAAACAAGATCTCAACATATACTCTAGGGTTTGAATTATTCTTTCTAATTGAACATCTATATGAGAATGATAAGTAGAACTAAAACTGAATTCTATATCAAGTTCTTTCTTAAGTCTTCACCAAAACTTCGAGGTAAACCTCAGATCCTGATCTGATACAAAAGAATTTTGTATTCCATGCAACCTTACGACTTCCTTAATGTATATCCTAGAAATTTGATCAAGAGAGAAGTCTTCTCAGATAGTGATAAATTGTGCTGACTTAGTAAGGTGATCGACTACCAACCATATAGAATTAAACCCTTTAGAGGTTTTGGGTAGTCCAATAAAAAAATCCATAGAAATGTTCTCCCATATCCATTCTAGTATGGGTAATGGATGAAACATCCCCTTTTACTTTTGTCTTAAGCCTTAACTTGTTGGAATACCAAGCACCAAGATACAAACTTTGTGATATCTCTCTTCATTCTATCCCAATAGAAGTATTTTTTCAAGTCCCTATACATATTTGTACATCCAAGATGAACAGAGAATAAAGATATATTAGCTTCTTCTAATAAGTACTTATTCAAATATAGTATGGAAGGAACACATACACAGCTTCTGAACCTCATCATTCCATCCTAATCAAGGTTAAACTTAGGAACATTTCTAATTTCCTTTTGTAGATCTACATCTTCCTTATGTGCCTCCTTAATATTCACTAGGATATAGGGTTGAACATTCATTTGATAATGATAATAATTTTTACCTTCCTTCAAGATTTCTAGATCCATCCTTTGAAAATTAATAAATATTAGATCTTTTGTGATCCTCATCATGGATAAGTTATCATGATCCTTCTAACTCAAAGCATTGTCCACCTTGTTCGCTTTCCCAGGGTGGTAGTGTATTGAGTAGTCATAATCCTTTATCAACTCTAACAATATTCTCTGGTGAATGTTAAAATCCTTATGTATGAATATATATTTCATACCTTTATTATCAGTATATATATATCACACTTTTCTACATAAATATAATGCCTTCATATCTTTAATGCAAAAAATATCATTGCTAACTCCAAATCATGAGTTGGGTAATTTTTCTCATGAATCTTCAACTACCATGATACATAAGTGATAACCATGTTATTTTTCATAAAAAAGCATTCCAATACCTTCTTGGATGCATCTCTATAGATTACAAACCCTTCTCCACTACAGGTTAATGTTAGCACAGATTCACTAACTAACCTTATCTTCAGTTCCTTTAAATCTTCCTCACATTCATTTGCCCAGAGAAACTTGACTCCCTTTCGAGTTAACTTGGTCAGATGATTATATAGTCATGAGAAATTCTACACAAACAATTGATAATATCCAACTAAACCATGAAATCTATGGATCCCAGTCACCGTGGTTGGTCTAGGAAAACATTCAATAGCTTCCATCTTTGATGGATCTACTTCTATACCATATCTTGAGATTATGTGACCCAAAAATGAAACCTTTTGCAGAAAAAAAATCACACTTTGTAAATTTTTCTTATATATTTTCCTTCCATAGGATCTTCAATACAATTCTTAAGTGATCTTCATGATATTCCTTGCTCTTTGTATAGATAAGAATATCATCTATAAAGGCATCCAAAAACTAATCGAGGTAAGAACTAAAGACTCTATTCATTAAATCCATGAAGATATTAGGAGAATTTGTAAGACCAAAAGGCGTCACTATATATTCAAAGTTTCCATACCTTGTATGAAATTTTATATTGGGTATATCCTCTTTCTTGACCCTCAATTGATGATATCTAGAATGAAGGTCAATCTTGGAAAAGTATCGAGCTCCACTCAGTTGATCAAACAAGTCATCAATACAGGAAATAGGATTCTCGTTCTTCATTTTTATATTTTTTAACTCTCGATAATCAATGTAGAGTCTCATTGATCCATATTTCTTTTTCAAAAAAGAACGGGTTCACCCCAAGGTGACACAATTGGTCGAATGAATCCCTTATCACAGTTTTCTTGGAGTTTCTTCTTCAATTCCTACAACTCAATCAGAGCCATTCAATAAGCAGACTTTCAAATTGGTGTGGAAATAGGTATAAGTTTTATTGAGAACTCAACTTCACATTTTGGTGGAAGACTAGGAAACTCTTCATTAAATACATCCAAAAAATCCTAGAAAATATGAATATCATCGATGTTGGATGTCTCTCTAACCATTTGGTATAAACAACACTTTTGAATGGGAACTAAGACCCATACACTAAATGTAATATCCATAGTAAGTTTGTACTTATTATCACATAGATGGATGATCATAGGAGGGTTCAACATATCAAATTTAACTTCCCTTACTTGACAATTGACATGGTATTTATGCAGAGAAAGTCAATACATGCCTAATATGACATAAAATTAAACCAAATAATGAATGAAAAGATTGGAAAGAAGAACATTATCACAAACTTAAACTAGATAGGAATTATAGACTTGAGATGAAATCATCACACCATTAGGGTTTTTTCACTTCTAGTTACACATATAATTGTTTTTGTGGAATTTTAACACCCTTAGAAAATTCTTTAGATATGAAATAGTGGGTATATCTAGAATAAAATATGAATTAGATCTTCTAGAGTGGATAGTAAGTGTACCTTTCATCACATCATTATTGCACTCCTCATCAGAAATAGTTATTGCATGATTTTTCCCCTTTTCCTTCATCTTAAAAGGTTGTTGATGTTAACCATCATCACCAACCCTTGGGTTTGAGAAGTACTTATCATAATGCCCATTCTCCTTACACTTTTATCATTGAATCATGAGAGTTTCATTCTGTGTGGCCTTTTCTTCATTAGCATTTTGATCTAACTTATTCGCTTTATTTCAACAATCAATTTCCTAGTGACCTTCCTTTCCACACTTAAAACACTTAATAGACCCCTTAAGACAAATTCCTCTATTCTTATTCCCAAATTTAGAGAATAAATGAAAACTCATCTTATTTTATCCATGTTTTTTAGAGTTTCCTTTGAACTCAATATTCCTCTTCTTATCAGAACCATGAGACTAATATGTGACTTGAATCTCTATTTCAACCTTTATTGCATAACACAAAATCTCTTTGTAGCTACTAAAGTCTCTTATGACCAATGCCCTTATGAGACTCGTCTTTAAGACATTGAATAACCTATCAACTTTACTTTCAGGTTGGATGATAATTCCTAAAGCATACCTTGAAAGTCTCATGAAATTAGCATGATAGGTACAAACATACTCATCATCCCTTTGATTCAACTCAAGGAACTCTTTCTACATCTTGGAATGAAGAATATGAGGAAAGTACTTATTAAAAAATAAGTTCTTGAACTCATCACATTCCATGGATTAAATCTCATATTTCTTCCTCACATTCTTTATTAGATTCCACCATGGGTCTGCTTCGCCTTCTAACCGATAGATAGCCAGAATGACCTTCTCATGCTCTGAAAACTAGAGAATATAGAATATCTTTTTAGTAGTACTGATCCTTTATTCATCAACAAGTAGATCTGAATACCCTTTGAAAGAATGTGTATGTTACCTCATGAAAGAATCAACATAATTTTATTCCCTCCTTTGCTCATTTGTAATTCCACCATGATTCATATCTTGAGAAAGTTTTGTGAGCCTAACAATGAGGTTTTTCATTCCAAATACCATATAATTTGGTTTATTTGTAGGAAAATCGTTGCATTTTATATCACAATTACCATTGACATTGTTCCTTTGGGTTCTAGCCATTTACTAAAACCAAAAAGAAAAGAGTAAGAAATAGTTATCACAGTGAGAAACCACATAATCATTAAAAGTCACTTATAGGATGTCTAAATTATGACACCTTACTTAATCTATGACACCTTAGGTTTATCCTAGTTTATTTGTAGGAAACTTATATTTAAATAATTTATGATTGTTTGTGAAGAGTTTTTGAATTTTCAAAGAATATACCCTAGGAGTGTTAAACTAGGTGTGTATCAAGGCCTGTTGTTGTGTACCATATTACCCCAATTTAGGTCTGAAACATCTTTTTGGAGCTTTTACCCCTAGGTACATCTATTCCAGAGCCACATCCACTTGTAGTATCTAGATAGGGATGTATTTCTAGGAAACCACTCACTATATACTTTACCAAAATTATAGTAAATTTCTATATACTTTTCTTTATACTTAGATTTATCACTAGACATTCCCTTAGGGTTCTCACTAAGGTTTTCTCATACTATATTCCAAAGGTTAACTAAACCTATGCTCTAATACCAACTATAGTGACCCTAGATTTTCAAACATTAACATTATATTACTTTTATATAATACTTAAAACATCATAAAAATAGATTCCAATAGACCGTAATTGGTCTAGTGCCTTTGGAAAAATGGAAACATAAACACTGATACATAAGTTAGCTACATTATCTCCCACTAGTTTCTTCTTGACTAGCACCATTATTATATACATCAAACATAATACATATATTCATAACCAGGGGAAGGAAACAAAAAATGGATGATCTCAAATGCCCAGTAAGGGTAAACAAGGGATATATATATAAGAATAATCATGAGAATATGGGTATGAGAACATGATCATGAAAATAGAAGATCACACCCTATATATCAAAGATCATATACATGAATCATGGTATAAATCTTGGTAGTTCATAAGACATGAATCATAAGGAAATAGATAACATAAGCCATCAAATCATAACATAGTAATAAAATGTGGAACTATGACAGATACATAAGCATATATAATGATTTCTATAGTATTCAAGGCATTCATGTTGAAACCATCATTGTGTAAAAAGTCCTTTATTGAATTGAGTTCACACCCCATTCTAGCCCTGTATTACTAAACCGAGTTCACCCCTCATTCCATCCATGTATTAATAAATTGAGTTCATTCCCTATTCTAGCCCTGTAATAATAAACTGATTTCATTTCTCATTCAATTCATTTCTATCTCATTAGAGATAAATCTTTACCCAATGCATTTGAGAGAGATATAATTCACACCCATCTCATAATGAAATCGTACATACATGTTCTACAAGATCATAAATAACCATATCATAACCCATGAAATTAAATGGGTATTAAAAACATGCAATCATATCATAACCTATTTAAGGATACGGGTTTCATAATCATTTCATCATGAACATAACCTGTGAAAAGAAGTGGGTTTCAAAATCATATAACCCATGAAAGAGAAACGAGTTTCATCAACACCATGCTATAAAAACATAATCCATTCAGTTAAAGAATATGAATGGAAACATTTAATAATTTTCCCATAAATTCATGAGTAACACCAATATATTTTATCTTATATGGTAAATAATTTTGAAAGATCTTTTAAAAACATCTCTTGTGGAAAATATTCTTTCTGCATTAAAACTCGATTTTTAAAACATAAAACCTTTTTTAAAACATTTCTCTTTAAAAATAGCTTTGAAAACAAATAAATGAATATTTTAAAACCATAAAAAGTTTTTAAAATCCTTTTTATTTAAAATCTATCTTCAAATATCTTTTTAAAACATTTTTGAAAACATGGTTTTTGAATTCAATATATTTTTTACTAGAGAGAGACGATTATATTTTACGTAAAAACATTATCTTAAGTAGAAAAGAGTGGAAAATGGTTCTAATACATGGATATATCTTTAATAAATAGAGTATAAGTAAAATCATGAGTGTTCTTGAGATATGTATCATAAGCTTTCATTAAAGGAATTATAAACATAATCAATCTTGAAAAGTGATGAGATTGTTTCAATAAACTCTTATAACTTGGTAACATGGGATAATATTCTCTATATAATAAAAGGAAATTAAATAAAGCTTCAAATATCATGAACGAAATTAAATTCATGATATAACATGTAAAATTGAATTATATACACCTTTTAAGAGAATTTAGGTGCATAAAAAACATGAGTCTCAAAGAAGGAAAATTGAGACAAAACTATTTTACCTTGGTACATTTTGAAACATAAACCCCAAGAAAGAAATATCATAGAATGGATATTTTAATACCCAAAAATTTGATTATAAGTTACAAATAATACAATAATGGGAAGTACATACACCATACAAAAGGAAAGAGTGGTGAACATAGCATGTATCTCACAGAAATAAAAAATAAGATGACATCCCCTTACCTTGTGTCTTGACGCTCATCGTACTCATTCAAACAACTAGTATAATAAATATAAATTTATTATAACTATTTTAAAGAAAAGTATTATTATATATAATACCATATATGGTTTTATTATGACCTTATATTACCCACTTTTTAACAATCTTGTGTTAAGGTTTTACTTCGGGTAATATTCTCTTTATTCTTTGCATGTGTCTTAATTTGTTATATCTTTGGTATTTATACTTTATATCACAATTTATAGAATTTAAAACATGATATAAATAGAATTTATATAAATTATAAGCGTATTATAATAATCTATATAATATATAATTATGAAACGGAATACACCATTCATGGAGATAGTAGGTCGTACGTACGCATGAAAGTTATTTCCGTTTAATTATCGTGTTGAAAGAAAGAAAGTAAAAGACATATATGCATATATATATATATGTGTGTATATATATATCATTATTAAATTATATTTAGGATATCATATATTTATTATATATTCACTAAAACTATCCTTAATAAAATCCATGTCGTTTATAAACGAATCATATCGCTTTGAGGGGGCGGTAGTCCACACTTCCTCTAATGAAATTATCATATTAACACCAAATAGAAAGTAAAAAGATATTTGTTATAAAAGGAAAAAATAATATTATATAAATAATAAATATCATAAATATCATATATAATTATATTTTACATCATAATGTCCACCATGAGATGTGGTAAGGAAAATTTAACAAGCATCGTTTAGTGAGGCAGTAGTTCATCATACACATAAACAGTGTGTTCGTTATCCATTGGATAGAGGTGTGTGTAAGTGTAGGTTGAAAACATAGAATAAAAAAATAATAGTATATTTTTTTATAATTTTTTATATAATCATTGAAAAAATAAATTGTAGTCGGTGGAGAAATAAAATAAAATAAAGGACTTGAGAGAAGATGTTACCTCTTAATCATGTAACTTCTTTTGGTTTGTGCCAAAAGGCATCCTTGGATTTCTTTCTACCCAAGGGAAGGAATGTAGTAGTAAGGTAGAGATGTTGGGAAGTGTATTGGGCATATATTTGATGAACCTAATATGTTTTAGAGGTATTAAGAATAGGGATTAGTGTTGGCCTTTTATAGGGAAGGGAAAGAATTCACTTGGTATTTTTGAAAACAAGTTAGGTGTGCCCATATTTTTACCTAAAAAAAGTTATAAAAAACCCAATAATGTAATTTTAATGGACTATTAATGGACATAAAATTAGTTTTTTACAATTTTATACGTTTTTTGGGTCTTAAATTTAAGGTTTTGCCCTTATTTAAGCTTAATTTTACCTTTGTCAATGTAATTAATTTTAATTACTTTTACTAAATTTTTTGGTCAAAAAATAATTTGAAATTATTAGAAATTAGATATTATTATTATTCAAAATATTTAATACATTTTTCCAAAATCAATTCACAACAGTGGTAGAAATTAATTTAAAATTAATCCCCCTGTCAGGTCGACAATGCAGGTTTTTAAAGTAAAAATGATCAAAAGGTTGTTAAGTTTATATATCTAATGTCAAAGTGAAATTGAATCAAATTACCCAAATTTTATTGATTGATAGAAATATTATATAATTAAAATTTCAAACCAATTTAAAATATAATTTAACCTTATAAATAAATTATATTAAAAAATAGTTTTAAATTAAAATCTGGTATTTTCACTATTCATCCAAAAATGAAGTTTCTTAGAAAAATCCAAAAAATTCACACTAAGATAATTTCAACATTATAAATTAAAAAATGAAGTTTATTTTATCAAATTAAATTTCAAATTGTGTATAAATTTAATATTAATATTTTTGAAAAAAGGACATTAAAATAGTTTATTCGAGAAAATGGTATTTTTAAACACATAAGGACTTTACCAAAAATTATATCCTTCATTATAAATATATTTTATTTATAGAAAAAAAATTATAAACAATATTTTAAGATTATTTATTAATATTCATATTACTAAGTTTAACGGATAGGTTATAATTATCTCATTTAAATAATTATAACAAAAAAATGATGTTTCATAAAAACATCAGTGTTGTGTGTAATATACACCAAGTTGATGTTGCGTGTAACGTATTCCAATTAAATGTTCTATGTAACGTATGCCGAGTTGGTTCTTTTTAACGTGTGAAGATTTTTTTTCGTGTGAAATGAGTGTTTGACTTGGTGCATTTAAAGTCATAAATGAAAATTTAATTTATTCAGAAAAAAGGTCCTTAAAAACTCAGGGTGTTATAATTCAAAAGATAAATATAATATCTTGTAAACATATTTTAGGTATTTCTCAACTCTATTTTTTTTCCCTTCTTTTTGGTACATTTTCCAAGGGTGGAGAGATTTTAATGGGGAGAATGACCTAAAGTTTAGGTATAAATATGAAAAAGTATTAAAAAGATGCCCTTTGGGATGTGGGTTATCCCAAATGCTTTTTAAAAGTGGTTCAGTAGAATATTCCTATAGAAAACTATCACATCATGATGTAGTTACACGATGTGAATCTATTTCCAGACTCATTCCATAAACTAGTTTAAAGTATGAAAAAATTACACATCAGGAAACTAGTTCACATCATGTGAATGTTTATTGTAGTTATTTTTAATTTGAGATGATTCATTTTTCAGAATATCTTAAAAATAATAATAAGTTTTCATGTCATGAATGTTTTGGGATTTGTGGTTTTAACAACATTACATGTTTGATTTCATTTCCATTTGATGTACAGGATTTTTTCTCAGAACCTGGGAGTTCTCATAGAAAATTTTGGGATCATTTTTTCAGTAATTGATCTTTGTTTTGGTTGTGATGCATATTTATAGGTAATTTATATTTCTAATTATTCATTGTAATTAGTCGCAACAATGCTGTTACACTAGATTTTTGGATTCATTGATCTTGTAGTGTTGATTCCCTTAATCCTTTTTAGATCCATTATGTGATCTTCCTTCATAGGCTAACCTTTTTATTATTTTTAGTGTGGTTTGTGAGTTTCTTGAGGTCCTACATTGTTTTATTTCATTCTTTTGTGTTGGTGGATCCTGTTATGGGCATGTACATCCTGAGTTTGAGGTAGGTGGTTTTGTCTCTATCCTGTGTTTGAGAAACTGTATTACTCTGGATTTATAAATTGTTTTATAAATGAATTGGAATGATTAAATTGGGTTTGTGGAAATGGGTTTTTGAGAAAAGGTGTTTTCTCCTTATTTTAGAAGAAAAAATGGTATTTTCAAAGAATTTTTAAAAGGATTTATTAAATGATTTCCAAAACATGGTTTTGATGAATTGGTTTGGAAGATGCAGCACATGGTAAGCCTTGGGTACTTTAGTGGAATTTGTAGCAATAGGCCTCAACTGTTGATATTGTCAAGGGTTTCACTCATGGGGTGTTTCTATGCTACTTATTCCCATTGTCACTACTATAAAATAGGCATTTAAAAATGATAAGATTCTCCTTTATCAGTGCTACAAAAGCACTGACTATTAGAGTGAAATTAAAATCCCTAGCCTTTTATCAATGCTAGAAAAGCACTTATAAATGATTCCTTTATTAGTACTAAAAAAGAATATATAAAGGCTTCCTTTATCAATGCATTTAGTAGTGATGATAAAGGCAACCTTTATCAGTGAATTTAGTAATGCTGATAAAGAGGAATACTGCAATGTGTTGTAACAGAACATTGTAGTACTAGAAACAACACCAAAAATCAGCAAAGTCAAGTACTAATATTTCAAAGACCTGGAATTTCCATTTAATTTTTTTTAAATATATGGGAATTTTAAGAGTCTATGAAATCTGACGGCGCGCAATTCCGAGGCCCAAAGTTCCTGAATGATCTATTGAAGTTTTGTTAAGCTTAAGTTAACGCGCATAAACAGTTTTCCAGAAAAAGTGGAATATCTCTTAAACGGTTACTCGAATCAGAAATATGAGGGCACTGTTGCACACAGGATGGTGTGTTTACCCTAGGCGCAACTTAAGATTACTTGGTGCGGGCCTCCTGTGAGAAAACCCAAAAATGGCATAATCATAAATAAAATAATTAAATAAATTATTTTATTTTTCAAATTCTTATAACTCACAAACAGTAACTCAGATTAAAAATCTGAGACCATAGTTGAACTCGTGAGGGTATGCTTTCTTTAAGAATATACTAACTTTGGCCGGCACGGGCCACCAGGGAAAGTTAGTTTTTGGCCGCAAATAAAATAATTAAGTGACAATTATTTTATTGTAAAATTCATAACTTCTAAATGGTATCTCGGATAGAAAATCTGAGAGTATAATTGGGTTCATTGGGTTGTGTTTCACTTAAGCAGAGCCTAACCTCTACTGGCGCAGGTCAAGGGTGACTGATAATAATTTTCCGAACTTTTTTTCAGGTACGTTCAGTAAACGCATGAGCGGCATTTTATAACTTTTGAACTGGTGCTCGAAATTGAAATATGAGGTCACCGTTGAACTCGAAGCACCAGTATTCGCTTAAGGAGACTTTTACCTCGATGGCAGTGGGTCGAGAATAAAAGATAGTTTTTGGGTTTTTAGTGAAAGAATTAAAAAAAAGGTTGTGTAGATTTATTTTTATTTTTTTGGTTAAATCCTCCATGTGGAAGTTGGAGGTGGGGGACACCACACCTTAACCTCCCATGAGAGGTTATGGTGGTGGGGCCCACTCGAACCTAACCTCCCACGAGAGGTTACGGCGTGCGGACCACCCGGGACTAAACCCCCTAATTAAATGAGGAAACCACTTAACTCCCTCATAAATGAGGGGAGCCTCTTGACCTCCTCTATCCAATTAATTGTGCCAACGCACATGCCAATTAAATGTTCCAACCCCTTTAACATTTAATTGTGCCACCCACCATAATCAATTGGCTTTTCAAATTCTTTCCAACAAATTAATAGATAATTTAATCTATTATATTGGCTTGGAATTCTCATTTTGGTGGAACTTGGGAGAGGAGAGAACTTGGGTGAAAGCTCCCAATGAAGAACTCTCCAACCGACGAAGAACGTCGACCTCGACCTCGACTTCAAATTCCTTCCTCGGAACCTCCTTCGATATAGGACATGCTCATCTACAACGAATCGACGTCCACTTTCCCTTGACTCTGTCGATGAACAACGATCAAGGTAGGGGTTTTATTTGAATATGATATTATTCCTTTAATTCTTCCCTCCTAAGGCGAAGAATTATTGTTGATGATTTTTCCTTGTGGGTTGGGAATAGTTTTTGTGGGACGGTGCGGGGTGTTGATAGAATTTTCTTCTTCTATCTTATTTTCTTGTTAGTTATTTGTAATTCAAGAAACAATTGGTCTGCTTGCTACCACTCTAAACACGGAGGGTGTGGGCCAAACCAACATGGCCCAACACCTCCGTCGTTCTTGTTTGTGATGTTTTTCGGCATGGCGACGAGGCGATGAGATGACGAATGCGACGCAGGAAACAGCTGCGCTACCCATGGCCTCCGTGACCCACGATGCCCGCTGGCCACACCATCCACTAGTTGAACCAGTCCTGGCCACCCCGTCTGTCGGCCGAACTGGCTCCGCCGCCCCGGGTCGAACCGCGGCTCCCTCTCAGTCGCTCATGCCTCCTGGCCCTGCCATCCCCCTCTCTACGGCCGAACTACGCCAGTCCCGCCAGCCTAAACCACATCGGCCTGCAGCACACCTCGCGGTGCCCCGGCCGAACCACACTGACCCCGCCGGCCCGATCTGCACCGGCCTCCAGCCTCTGTGCGCTCCGTGTGCCGCACGCCACCGCTATCCAAAAGGGGCTCGACCATCTGGGTTGAGCCGTCCGAGCCACGCCCCTCATGGCGCATGCTGAACTGGCCCCGGCCTCTTTGGCCGAGCCACCGATCCGCGCCCCACGCGTGTCTGGCCGAGCTGTCCTCCCGCGCCCCTCACGGCACCTCCAGGCCGAACCGCCTTTACACTAACCCGTGACCGATCCGCACCCTCGCAACCGGTCCATGCCCTCACGCTACTCACGGCCCGTTGGGCCCAGCCCAGTGGGCCGGGCCGAACCCAATGGGTCAGGCCGGACTGAACCCAAACTGGGTCGGCCCAGACTAAGTCGGGCCGAGTCGGTCCAACCGGGTCGGACCGGACCCGGGCCTACTACCTACCCTTTACTTTCTTTTGGCCATATCTTTGTCACCAGACATCCATTTGACGAAATATATGTGGCACTGATATTCTTGGAGTATGACAGTCCCTTTGTGTATACCCCATTGGAGTTTTGGGTATAGTTGAGATACGGTCTGGTTGGATTGAGCACGAATCCAACCGGGGCCCCAGGACTAAAAGGCTAATAACTCACAGAACAAGCGTCTGATTGACGTGCCGTCAGTTGCGTTGAGACCCCTAGGACGTGGAAGACCTTTGGGATACTTATTAATGGTACTTCATGGAAGTTTATGTATCAACAATTGTATTGAGGAGCGGACCCTCCTGGAATCAAGCATGCTTTGTGCGGGTACCCTATGGCTGGTTGCTCTCTGACTATTGTTCCAGTATCCTACCTGGGATTGACAGCTCTGACTACTCTTCCAGGATCCTATGTGGGTTCGACAACTCTGACTATTGTTCCAGGATCCAAGGTGGGTTCGACAGCTCTAACTACTGTTCCAGGATCCTACATGGGTTTACAGCTCTAACTACTGTTCTAGGATCCTACGTGGGTTTGACAGCTCTGACTACTGTTCCAATATCCTATGTGGGTTCAACAGCTCTGACTACTGTTCCAGGATACTACGTGGGTTCAACAGCTCTGACTACTATTCTAGGATCCTAAGTGGGTTCGATAGCTCTAACTACTATTTCAGGATCCTACATGGGTTCGATAGCTCTGACTACTGTTTTAGGATCCTACGTGGGTTCGAAAGCTCTGACTACTGTTCCAGGATCCTACGTGGATTTGACAGCTCTGACTACTGTTCCAGGATCCTACGTGGGTTCGATAGCTCTAACTATTGTTCTAGGATCCTACGTAGGTTCGACATCTCTGACTACTATTCCAGGATCCATGACAGAGAAGATAATTCAGTGGCTACATCTAATCATCATGATTTCTCTACAAAAGTTGTATACCTATGTGATTTGAGTCAGTACTTTTGTGTTTTCCTCATGATTGAGACAGATTACTTAATAACTTAGGTATATGTATGGGTATATACCTAAGTAGTGTTATTTTTTGTTTCCTTACTTTGTGGTTTATCCTTGGTAGATTTGTGAGACCTTAAGGGTCTCGAAGTCCCTACTGAGTATCGTTATACTAACCCCTGCATGGGCTATGTCTTCACCTTGTTTTGTTGGTTGCAGACGACGGACAACGCTGACTGAGGCTAAGAGTACCAGGACTGGATGGTACCTTGAGGTGGACCTTAGGATGATTCAGTACATGGAGGAGACTGATAGACATGGAGTACTGAGGAGGTTATATGTACTTACCCTTCGGGTTGGAATCCTGCAGGACGACCCAGAAGCTGTTTGTTTTTTACTTTCTTCAGTTTTACTTATATTTCTAGTTCCTTGTACTTTACAGTTGGGCTTGTATTTCCGGCCCCTTTTACTTTTCAGCACTCTTTTGTTATACAGTTTACTTAGTGTTTTGTATCCAGTTGTGTGCTCTATTGTGTGAGTTTCAGGTTATAAAGGAAATGCCTTCACAGTTTGAGGGAATTATGCCTTTGGTGCTAGTCTCTAGCCCCTAGCATATGGAAGGTGGGCTTGGGGTAGTCATGGAATAGGAAACGGGGGATGGGTAGTGACAAATTGGTATTAGAGGAGTTGGTTCTACCGCAAAACTTAGGACTCTGATCTTTTCTATGAATCAATAGTGTTAAGGGTACTGAGTGTGGTTTTCAGTTTAGGGAGTCTAGTGTTGGAGTGGCAGTCGACGTATCCATACACCAGGACCCTGACTTCTGATTTCTGACTCAGTGCATGAAAAAACTGATTGCGTGTGTTTTTTCAAAAGTTTTCTTTAAGTCAACTCAACCAGGTCAGCTCACCAGGTATAACTTTTGACCATGTCGCATCTGATTCTTTTCAGGGTTTCCCTACAAAGACATCCAGTTATAGTTCCAAGAGTAGTACATACTGACATCCCACCAAGCAATGAGGATTTCGGTGTAGGTCCCTCTTACTATGTTGGCACCTTTGGGTGGTGTACTAGCAGCACCACCACCTGTTGGACAGTAGATACCACTAGCCACACTAGCGGATGTTGCATGCCAACTGAGTGCATTGCACGAGTTCCAGAAGCAGAGGCCTCTAGGGTTTTGAGGTGAGTCAGTTTCCCACGCAGCTGAGGGCTGGCTGGAGGCAATTTCTAGAGTTTTCCACCGAGTTGAGACACCAGTAAAGTAGATGGTGATCTTAGCTACTAGTCTTTTCCAGTGAGTGCCCATGAGGATGATATTAATAGTGATGAGGCTTTGGTACATGGACTGTTTCCCAAGATGATACCTTCAGGTAGTGTTCCTACTATATCAAAACATGTTGGTCAACAATTACAATCGATGGTACCGATAGAGGACACATGTGGGATTAGTGCCTTACACATGTTTTAATATCAGATACCCCTCAGGTTCTGAGGTGAGCCCGACCCATAGGCAGCTGAGGACTGGCTTGAGGAGGTGGCTAAGATTTCCCTAAAGCTTCTACAGCTTCGGTAGGACAACATGTCGGTAGCTGAGTATTCATCGAGGCGTACAGATCATTCCTGATACTCGATGAATATGATACGATCAGTGCTTCAGGGCGTGAAATTCTGAGTGATGTGTGTTTGAAGGACATCTGAGCCAACACAGTTCCTCTATTCATTCTTACTTATGCTAGGGTGCTAGAGAAAACCTTTTTGGTTGAATGTTCTTTGGCTAAACGGATATAGCCAGTGATTGTTAGTAGTGGGAAAGTAGAAAACTAGTGCGAGTCTTAGAGACTTGGGAATGTAAAAATGTTTCGAGAAGAAGTGTTAGGGACAGATGAATCTGTAGGGCTACATAAATGGAATCAAATATAGGGGATCAGCATGAGGTGGTTTACATTTCGACATGTTACAACCACCCCCCATTGTGTTCCCCACTTGGATCAAGGAGCTGGAGGATGGGGGAAGAGAGTAGCTACATGCGGTCAATGAGTGCGACCCTAGGGCTCTAAGAATGATTCAAGGTACGGTCTGTGTCTACTACTAGATAATGTATCAATAGAAATAGGTACCAATCATTCCTTCCTTCCATGAATCTTCTCCAGGACCTAGAGTTTCTGGTTAAACCGTTGACTTGACCCTCACGTCTGGAGATACCTTTGGGAGGAGACACGATAATAACAGTTGCGTCGATGGTGTGATCTAACCCTTGAGGTGAGAGTTTTGGTTGGAACCTCTTGGTGGTGCATTGAGGCCTTGCGATGTTAGTTTGGGTTTGGACTTGACATCCATAGTTCACACTTAGATTGATTGTATTAGGAAAAGAGGTTGTGGTTTATCTACAACATTGGAATGGGGTTTTCCTTAGTCGGTGAAAAATTAAACCCAGGAATCACAGGATAAACTCATGCATGGGAGGGTGCATCCCATCACTCGTGAGTCAGCCAACCTCACCCTCGTGGAAGAAGAAGTTGACTTTGATATAGTTTATACTCCTAGTAAGGGGAACATGGTAGCAGATGCACTCAGTAGGAGGTCTAGCCTACATCTGCTGAGTGAGGCAACATAGCAGCTAGCTTATTTGCAGATACCCTTTGTAGATAGAGAAGTAGAATCTTTTCTTCAGTCTCTTACAGTCACCCCCATACTACTTTAGTGTGTTAGGGAGGTGCAACACAGAGATGATGACTGTGATACACGATATGCTCAGATATCCACAGGATAGGCACCTCATGGATTTTCTAAAGATGGAGAGAATGTCATTATCTTCAGGGGACGTACCATGGTACCAGGGTCACTTTAGGTGGAAGTGTTGAGGGAGTTCCACACATCCTTTCTAGTGGTACATCCAGGAGTGTATAAAATGTACCAGTACCTTCGATGATAGCACTGGTGTCCAGGAATGAAGAAATCAATTGCAGAGTTTGTCTCTCGATGCCTCACTTGTCAGCAAATGAAGGTGGAGCATCAGGCACTAGCAGGCTTGGTTCAGCCTTTAGAGGTCCCATAGTAGAAGTGGTATGAGATATCCATGGACTTCGTGATAGGACTTCCATGTACATCCAGCGTTCATGACTCGATTTGGGTGATCTTCGACCGACTCACCAATTTGGCCCACTTCCTACCGATTAAAGAGCAGGGTTTAGTAGAGAGCTTGGGACCCCACTATGTGCAGAAGATTGTGCTGCTACATGGAGTACCTTTAACTATTTTCTACGATCATGATACAAATTTTACTTCCCAGCTATGTAAGGGGTTGCATGAGGCTTTTGGAACACATCTTCGTTTGAGCACCGCCTTCCATCCTCAGACAGATGGCCAAACTGAGTAGACTATTCAGACCCTTGAGGACATGCTGCGTGCTTGTGTCCCCGAATTCGGTCGTAGTTGGTAGGATCACTTACCTTTGGTAGAGTCTATATACAACAACAACTATCACTCCACCATAGGGATGGAACCTTTTGAGGTGTTTTATGAGCGACCTTGCAGATCACCTTTGTACTGGACTGACCCAGGGGAGTCAGCACTTGTGGGACAAGAGATGGTACAGGCTACCACAGAGAAAGTGAAGATCATCCAGGAATATATGAAGACTGCACAGAGTAGGTAGAAGTCGTATGCTGACAAGAGACAGAGACCTCTGGAGTTCATGGATGGTGATCACGTCTTTCTATGAGTCTCACCTCGACGACGTTTGTAGAGATTTGGCCGAGGTGAAAAGTTATCTCTGAGATTCACCAGACCTTTCCAGGTCCTCAGCAGAGTTGGTCAGGTGGTATACTGATAAAAAACTATTTTTTTGAATATTTTATTGATAATAAATGATATAATTTCCTCACATTGTGCTAACTATATTCATTTATGAAATATTTGGGATTAGAACATTCATTTGAAAATTTGATGAAAATTTCAGTTTTACCCTTTTAAAATGTATTGTAGTATTTTGAAGATAAATATTTTAATGTTTATTATTTGAACTTAATATTTTTTAAAAGTGTTTATAACTTAATTTTCTACAACTTTTATTCAGGACACTAGAGCTAAAGAGTGCATTTGGATGGAGTAAATTGGCCATAAATCAATGGTGGGATGGACTCGGTAGAATGGAAACAGGTTCTGTATTTGAGCCATAACTTCTTCATACGTGCTTTTATCAGGCCAAAATTTTGAGAGTAGCTACATGACTCATTTTTGAGTGGATCATACTTATAGAAGGACAGCTTATTCATGCGTTTTGTGGTCAACTGGGTGTTTCAATTTGGCATAAAATATTTGGCATAGATTCCCCATTCACACTTGAAACCACTTTGACCTAGCCTCCCCCCAACTCTATAAATTGGTGTTTTTCTCATTTGGTGGATTTGGGACGTGCATTGGGATGTTGAGGGAATATGATTAGTGGATCCACTCCAATTATCTAACAATTTCAATTAGGGTATCTCTTAAATCAAGGATCCCTTCGACGAAGCCTTCTTCTTCTCCTTCATGTTGTAATGCTTTTGTTTTTGTAATAAATTTCTTTGTACTTATTTTATTTATTGTCTTTTCTTCTATTTTATTCAAATTTAGTCTTCTCTTAATATATTTATTTGGGTTGGAATTATTTAGTAGAAGCGTTATTGGGTTATACCCATTATAAATCGTTGCAAATGAAATTCACTTCTACGATGATTACGCCACCCATGGAAGAGTAGTCTTTTAGTAGTCGATCGACCTCTATCCTTATTCATTCATTTATTTTGAATTAGTGAGCTACTATAATTCACATGTTATGATATATAAATTGAGTTTTTAATTTAAATGAAACTAATCAAGCAATTTAATAGTTAACACAAAACACGTGAGGTCGGGAATTGTGTGAACTGTGAGAGCGCAACCTTAATCGGTAATTCAAAACCACATGGGATTAATTTGTAGAGTTAAAATATAATCCATAAACTCAATTAGTCCTAATTTTTAGAATGGATATGTGCATTAATTTACCACTTACAATAATCTATCCTTATAACATCAATCAAAGAAGGGTGTTGCGATTACATGTTCCGAAGATAACATAGGGTTTAATTCACTTCATTTTTGTGGTAAGGTTAATTCTCGTATGGTTTGGGGGTTAAAAAGTTAAGGGATCATAATTAAGTGGATGTTAATTTAAATGATAATTATAAATAATTGATTGAGTAGGTTGAGTTAGGTCTATTACATATTTTAAATATTTTCTAAAAAACATCTTTTTGTTGTGTCATTTTAATCGAAACTCATTTCAAAACTAAAAACAAAAAAAATACAATCTTCTTCCAGCAAACTTCTTATAGATTTATAAACTATAACCAACCCCAATCCTTTAAAGTAGTGTTTTAATTCTGTTTTACTTTTTATTTTTACAATACCTCTAAAAAGTTTATTTAATTCACTTCCTCCTTTGAGGGACAACCTTGGTCAGCCACTCTGCTGCACCTAAGTACCCCAAAATCACACTAATCATTTGAGGGTGCCCACGACAGTGCTCTTCCAAATTGGAACTGTTTTCGGGGAGTCAAGTAATTTATTCAACCATTTAGAGGTATTTATTTTATTATTTTCTTCACCTCTCTCTTTCATCTTTCCCCTTTCTCAAGTTTTCATTTTTTTCGTCCTCTTCTTTTCTTTTTGGACCATCAACTCAAACTTCTCATTTTTCTTATAGTCCATTTTTCCTATTTTCATTTTTTGATTTGTGACACGAACTAATCTTGAGGATCTCTTAGATCTTGAACCTGATATTGAATGTAGCCTTCGAGCTTGAATCAGACAGTCTTAGTCTACAGGAAGTTTCAATATTCAACCAGTTGGTGAATTCCTCTCTTCTGGAAACATTGAAATTGGAATCAATTCAAATTCAAACATAAAAGAAGAAAAAATGGCTAGAAATAATAACAATGAGATAAATAGAACCATTCATGAATTTGATGCACCTGATATTAATTATCAACCAAATTTTATTGCATACCCAAATCTCGAATCAGACTTTGAACTAAAATCTGGGTTAATTCACTTACTTCCAAAGTTTCATGGCCTCTCTGGTGACGATCCCAATAAACATTTGAAATAATTTAATGTGGTTTTCTCAACCCTAAAACCTAGAAATGTATCTGAAGATCAAATCAAATTAAGAGCATTCCCATTTTCACTTGATGGAGCTACAAAGGATAGGATGTACTATTTACAACCTGAAGATGTAACATGTTGGAACGATTTGAAATGTCTTTTATTGTAGGTATTTTTTCTAGCATCGAGGACCACTTCCATTCATAAGGAGATGTCAGGGATCAAGAAAGAACAAGGGGAGTCAATGTATGAGTATTGGGAGCAATTCAAGAAGTTGTTTGTAAGCTGTCTACATCACCAAATCAGCGAGCAACTCCTCATTCAGTACTTCTATGAAGGACTCACACCTATGGAGAGGAGTATGGTGGATGTCGCTGTAGGAGGGGAATTGGTGGAAAAGACACCAGTATCCACACTTGCATTTATTGACAAGATGGCCCAAAACTCGCAACAATTTGGCAATAGAGGTACACCACATGTCAGGGGAGTGCATCAGGTAAGTCCTTCTTCTCTTGAAAGTCATTTGATTGATACTAAGTTAGAAGAATTGACCACTATGGTGAGGCGGATTTCTTTGGCTCAAAAGACATCCCAACCAACTCCTTTAAGTCCTTGTGGCATTTTCACTGAGACAAGCCACCCAACTGACTGTTGCCCCCAACTACAAGAAACAGAATATTGTGCAGTAGTATTCCCTGAGAGACCATATCAGCAACAACAAGGTAGACTCTAACACTGATGATCTTTTGAAGCAAATTGTTCTTAATCAATATAATGAGCTGAAGAGTCATGGTTTGGAGTTGAGGGAGTTGAAGACTCAAATGAGCCAGATTGACACCGACCTCCATGAACTTGTAAGTAAGAATTCTGGAAATCAACATTCCCACCCCACTCCAAATACAAAGGGGAATGTCAGTGCCCTCACATTGAGAAGTGGGAAGCAAACAACTGATGCTTCTCCACCTACAATTCCACCGGGATTCAACTCAACTCCAAAAAAAATCCAAATTCCACATCAACTGATGATCAACCCAAGGAGAAAGATAAAGTTAAGCAAAAGATTAATTATGTTCCTCCTAAACCCATTCCTTTTCCCAACCGAGTTTTTCAAACCAAGAATATTGGTGAAGAAGCAATGAAAAAGGAGGTTTTGGACACATTCAAGCATGTTGAGATCAACATACCTCTACTTGAAGCCATTAAACAAATCCCAAGGTATGCCAAATTCTTAAAATAACTCTTCACCAATAGAGGAGGGATCAAGGGAAATGAGAGGCTCAACCTTGGAAGGAATGTCTCATCACTCATTACATCAACTCTAGAAATGCCAACAAAGTGCAAGGATCCCAGGACATTCACCATCCCATGTACCATAGGGGAGTTGCACTTATCTGATGCTCTTTGTGATTTAGGAGCTTCAATAAATGTGATGTCTCACTCTGTATTCTCTTATTTATAGGTTGGTTAGTTGAAGATGATAAGAGTAGTGGTGAAATTGGCGAATAGATCTACGACATATCTAGCGGGAGTCCTTGAGGATGTACTTGTCTGAGTAAGAGACATGATCTTTCCAGCAGACTTCTATGTGCTCAAAATGGAGGTTGATCAGGTAAGTTCTCGTGCTCCCATTATCATAGGTAGAACCTTCCTCAAAACTTCAAAAACTATCATAAATGTTCATGAGGGTACACTTTACATGGAGTTTGGAGAAGAAGTTGTAATTTTTAATGTTATGGACTCCATGCAGTACCCCTATGAGGACCATTCTGCTTTTTTTTATCTCCCATTTTGAACCACCAAGTAAAAACTCCATGGATTTTGATTGTCCTATGATTAGGTAGATTATGATTATTGGTTCTAGTTTGATGTATAATAGTACTTTCACACATATTTTTGATGGAAAAACCTCTCTTGGATTGGATTTTGATGTGGATTCAAATTCTGATCATATAAACTCTGATTACGACATGACTGTTGAGTATGCTAATGGATTTGATGCCTTATTTTCTAATTTTGATGATTTTTATTCTGATACTGATGTTCATTGTGCAGATATTTCTGTTGCATCAATTTCTCCATCCATACATTACCCCCTACATTGGAACTCAAGCAATTTCCCCCAAATCTTAAATATGCATACTTGCTGAGTGGTGACAGATTACCTGTTATCATTTCTAACAATCTCTCTTTTGAACATGAAGAAAAACTTTTGAATATTTTGAGAGTTAAAATTAGGGCAATTGGTTGGACATTGGAAGACATATCAGATATTAGCACCTCTATTTGTATGCATAGGATTCTCTTGGAGGATGGGCATAAAACGATTAAGAAGCCACAAAGGAGACTTAACCAACACATTTGGAAGTTGTTAAGAAAGAAGTTGAAAATTTACTTGAGGTGGGTATCATTTACCCTATTTATGACTCACAATGGGTTAGCCCTGTCCAGGTTTTACCAAAGAAAACTAGTTTTACTATTATAAAAAATGAAAATGATGAGTTATTTCCTGTGAGAGTACAAAACAGTTGTCGAGTGTGTATTGATTGTATGAAACTAAATCAATTCACTTGTAAGGACCATTTCCCACTTCCATTAATTGACCAGATTCTTGAGATACTTACAGTTATGACACATTATTGCTTCTTGGAAAGTTTCTCTCGCTATTTTCAGGTTCCCATTACAGCAGAGGACTAGGAGAAGATGACATTCACCTACCCATTCGGTACCTTTGCTTACCAAAGGATGCCATTTGGACTTTTCAATTCCCCAGGTACCTTCCAGAGATTCATGGTGAGTATTTTCTTAGATTTCTTTGAGACCTGCATGGAGGTATTTATGGATGATTTTACAATTTATGGATCCTCATTTGACGAATGCCTCTCTAGTTTGGGTGATGTGTTGCATCGTTGTATTGAGAAAAATCTGGTCTTGAATTTTGAAAAATTACATTTCATGGTCAAAAAGGGAATTTTATTAGGTTATATAGTCTCACAACATGGAATTGAAGTGGATAAATTTAAGGTAGAAATTATTTCATCCCTACCATATCCTACATGTGTGCGTGATGTTTGATCATTCCTTGGACATTCTGGATTTTATCAACGCTTCATCATAGATTTTAGTAAGATTTCTCTACCCTTATCTCGATATCTTCAAAAATATATTGACTTCAGTTTTGATGATTCGAGTAGGGTATCATTTTATGAGGTAAAGAAGTGTCTGACCACTCCACCGATCATACATTCCCCACGGTGGGACCTTCCATTTGAGCTTATGTGTGATGCGTCCAACTTCATAGTTGGAGCTATCTTATCTCAGAGGGAAGAGGGATGTTCAAATGTGATTTCATATGCATCGATGATGTTTGATTCTGCCCAATCAAACTACACCACAATAGAAAAGAAGTTTCTTTCTGTTATATTTGCATTAGATAAATTTCATTCATATTTATTGGTATCTAAAGTAGTTGTTTTTTCTGACCATGCAGCTTTGAGGTACCTCCTAAAGAAGCTAGATGAGAAGCCACGACTTATCCGTTGGATGCTCCTTCTTCAAGAGTTTGACATCAAGATAAAGGACAAGAAGGGGTTAGAGAATTTGGTGGCAGACCACATGAGTAGGCTTACTCACACACCAGAGGGTGACACCTTGGACCAGGTACCACTTCGGGACACTTTCCCCAATGATCATCTCTATACCATCTCAGGTACGTATCATTGGTATGCTTATTTCGTTAATTACATTATTGCCTCTAAAATCCCAGTAAATTTAAAGAAGCATCAAGTCCAAAAATTAAAAAGTGAGTCTAGGATTTATGTGTGGGATGATCCTTACCTTTGGCGCATGTGTAGTGACCAAGTCATTAGGACGTGTGTTCCTGATCATGAGTTTCAGTCTGTTTTGCATTTCTGTCATACACTTGATTGTGGTGGACACTTTGGACCCCAACGGATACCTAGGAAAGATTTGGACTTTGTATTTTATTGGCCTAGCTTATTCCATGATGCCCATGTGTTTTTTAAGTCATGCTCTCATTGCCAACACAGTAGGAACATTTCTAGGAGGCATGATATTCCCCAACAACCCATATTATTCTTTGAGAATTTTGATGTATGAGGCATTGATTTTATGGGTCCTTTTCCTATTTAATTTGTATTTTTTTATATTTTGGTTGCTGTTGATTATGTGAGTAAATGGGTGGAGGATAAGGCCACCAGGACTGATGATTTTCATGTTGTTGTGGACTTTGTCAAAGCATAGTTTTTTTGCAGGTTTGGAGTACTAAAGGCCATCATCAGTGACCAAGGGACACACTTCTGAAATCGGAATTTTTCTTCCCTTCTTCTGAAGTATGGGGTGACACACAAAATATCAACACTATACCACCCTCAAACAAACGGCCAGGCTGAGGTTTCAAATAGGGAATTGAAACAAATTTTGGAGAAAACCGTTCATCCAAATATGAAAGATTGGAGAAAGCGCTTGGATGATGTATTGTAGGATTATAAGACAGCATACAAGACACCCATTGGTATGTCCCCATTTTGGATTGTTTTTGGGAAAGCATGTCATCTCCCCGTGGAAGTTGAGCATCGGGCTTATTGGGCTATAAATAAATGCAACATGGATTTGGCCCAAGCTGGAATCCAAAGGAAGCTGCAAATTAAAGAGCTTGAGGAGATTCGATTGTCTTCATATGATAAATCAAGGCTCTATAAGGAAAAATCAAAATCATCTCATGATAGAATGATCCAACAAAAGGTGTTTCATGTTGGATAGAAATCCCTTCTCTACAGTTCATGACTGAAGCTGATGCCTAGTAAGTTCCATTCCAGATGGTTAGATCCTTATGTTGTGACTAATGTTTTTCCTTATGGAGCAGTGGAGATCACACAAGAGGACATAGGAAGGAGCTTTACAGTCAATGGTCAATGTTTTAAGAGATACATTGAGGGACTTCCTACTAATGGAGTGGATTTTATCACACTACATGACCACATCATCACTTGAGCACATCAGGTTGTTCCTAACCCTTTAACTTTTTTTATTCTTTGTCCTATTTAAAATTATACATTTCATGTGAATATATAATCTCATGGGTTCAAATTGAGGACAATGAAATATTTTAATTGTGGGGGAGGGAACATTTTAGTTTAGTAATTTCAATTTTTTTCCTGTTTAAAAAAACAAAAACAAATTTTTTTTTGTGTTTTTCCAATTTTGTGTGTTTATTTTTCAATTTTCTATGTGTTTTTGAAGCTTTTGAGATGAGGTTATTCTCAAAAACAATTTTTAAATCCATATAAATAAGTGAAACAATTTATCCCACAAAACTAAGCTTAAATGAATGGTTAAATGACTTTGTTCCAAGTTCAAATATTTAGTAGTTTCATGAAAAGTACCCTAAATTTTGAATCCCATGCCACATTTCACTGTCTTTATATTTGAAAACAATTTCCTATGAGGCTTCTAAATCATTATTTTCATATTATTTACATTCACCTCACTTCTTGAGAGAACCAAACCATGCTTGATTTAACCATAATTTAATTTATTCCTGCCAAAACTTGAGGGTTTGAGGTACTTATGTTTAAATTATTGAGGCTTTTGTTTGGTATTAAAGCCCCTATTTCAAAGAATCCTTTTATAATGGCCTACCTTGAACATTTTATCATTTTAGACCTTAGAATCCATGAACATCCTATTAGGTTAGCCACATTACAAGCCAATTTTCCCTATCCAACCAACTATTGAAGTGAAATTGCATAATCTAGTTGAGCTTAAGTGCGGGGGAAGTTGTCTTTTGTTGTGCTACCAAATTTTGTGATACTTCAAGTGAAAAATTAAATTCTGAAGAGATGTTTTTCCTACTGAAGAAACAAATTATATTGAAAGTTGTGCCTTTCTAGAGCATTCATGATAAAAGAAGTTGTTCCTTTCTGGTGATTCTAATTGAGGTAGAAAGTTGTGCATATCTAGAGCTTTAAAGAAAATCATGTTTGAGAAGATTGACATTTTTTATGCCAGAATGATGAATGGTGTAAAATTTCCATGACTCTTTATGATGATGGAGCTTAATTGATACAATTTGTATTGAGGAGAACACCATATTTAATTGAAAAATAGATTAATGCAATTTTGCTTCAAAAAAAGTCAAGCCCTCCTCATTCAGCCTCAGAATTTTTCACATCTAAATCCTACCAACCAAAAGCAACAGAAAAACCCTGAAAAGTACTCATGATAAATATATGTCCCTAAATAACATTGGGTAGCGATGTAGGAATTTATCAAGCCTATGGTGACCCTTATATGAGTTTGGATGAGAATGACATTGCAAAAAAAATGACATTTGTGTGATAAGAGAAAATTTAAGTGTGGTAAGTGTTTTGTGCATGGGAGGATAAATAAAGTGGAAATGTATTTAAGTATATAAATTAAGAACTTGAAATAATTTTTTTTTATGATGCATGATATCTTTTGTTTCTTGGTGTGTAATTGTTGAATCTCAAGGATATGTGTTTTAAAATTGGTTTTGATTTGATATTGATGTTTACTTGATATGAGGTTTTGCCCAGGAGTGAAAAATGGTAAGTGTGGGGGAGTTGATAAAAAACTATTTTGTTGAATATTTTATTGATAATAAATGATATAATTTCCTCACATTGTGCTAAATATATTCATTTGTGAAATATTTGGGATTAGATCATTCATTTGAAAATTTGATGAAAATTTCAGTTTTACCCTTTTAAAATGTACTGTAGTATTTTGAAGATAAATATTTTAGTATTTATTATTTGAACTTAATATTTTTTATCATTGTTAATAATTTAATTTTATACATCTTTTATTCAGGACACTATAGATAAAGAGTGCATTTGGATGGAGTAAATGATCCATTAAGTCAATGGTGGGATGGACTCGGCAGAATGGACATGGGTTCTGTATTTGGGCCATAACGTCTTCATCCGTGCTTGTATCAGGACAAAATTTTGAGAGTGGATACATGACTCATTTTGGAGTGGATAATACATCTGAAAGGATAGCTGATTCATGCTTTTTGGTGGTCAAATGGGTGGTGAAAGTTGTCATAAAATATTTGGCCGAGATTCCTCATTCACACTTGAAACCAGTTTGAACCTAGCTTCCCCACCACTCAATAAATTGGTGTTTTTCTCATTTGGTGTAGTTGGGACATGAATTTGGAGGTTTATGTAATAGGATAAGTAGATCCACTCCAATTATCCAACCATTTCAATAAGGTTATCTCTTGAAGTAAGGATCCCTTCGATGAAGCCTTCTTCTTCTAATTCGTGTTGTAATGCTTTTGTTTGTGTAATAAATGTATTTGTAGTTCTTTTATTTATTGTCTTTTCTTATGTTTTATTCAAATTTATTCTCTCTTAATATTCCTCTTTGTGCTGGAATTATTTAGTAAAAGCATTATTGGGTTATACCTATTATAAACCATTGCAAATTCAATTCGCTTCTACGATGATTACGCCACCCATGGAAGAGTAGTATTTTAGTAATCGATTGACCTATATCCTTATTCATTCATTTATTTTGAATCAGTGAGATAATTTAATTCACATATTATGATCTATCAATTTAATTTTTAATTTAAATGAAACTAATAAAGCAATTTAATAGTTAACATAAAACAAGTGAGGTCGGGAATTGTGTGAACTGTGAGAGCAGAACCTTAACCGGTAATACAAAACCACATGGGATTAATTTTTAGAGTTCAAAAATAATCCCTAAACTCAATTAGTCATCATTATTAGAATGGATATGTGCCTTAATTTACCACTGACTATAATCTATCCTTATAACATCAATCAAAACAGGGTACTGTGATTACATGTTCCGAAGATAACCTAGGGTTTAATTCACTTAATCTTTGTGGTAAGGTTAATTCTCATAGGGTTCGGGGGTTAACAAGTTAAGGTATCATAATTAAGTGGATGTTAATTTAAATGATAATAATAAATAATTTATTGAAGAGGTAGAGTTAGATCGATTATGTCTTTTAAATATTGTCTAAAAAACGTCTTTTTGTTGTGTCATTTTAATTGAAACTCATTTCAAAAATAAAAACAAAAAAATACAATATTCTTCCAGAAAACTTCTTCTAGAATTATAAACTATAACCAACCCCAATACTTTCAAGTAGTGTTTTAATTCTCTTTTATTTTATTTTTATAATACCTCTAAAAGTTGTTTTAATTCACTTCCTCCTTTGAGAGGTGACCTTGGTCAGCCACTCTACAGCACTTAAGTACCCCCAAATCACACTAATCAATTGAGGGCACCCACGACCACGCTATTCCACATAATACATAGCTCTTCTACCTCATTTTCACTGGGTGCATGACTTCTTCCATGTATCCAAGTTGAGGAGATACGTGCATGACCCTTCTCACATCATCGACCATGGCGAGTTGGACGTCGACATTGGGGAAACTTTTATGAAGGTTTCAGTAGATATTGAGGATCGACAGGAGAGGTTCCTTCATGGATGGTTGATACCTCTGGTGCATGTTCGCTGGCATCATGGTAACCTCCAGGAGATCACATGGGAGCGTGAGGATCAGATGCGTGCTCAGTACTCCCACATGTTCCCTTAGTTTGAGTTGTGGGTTATGGGGACGTAGAGTCCTCAGGTGGGAATAATGTAAAGACCCATAATTTATATGTAATTTTTTTAAAAATATATGGGAATTTTACGAGTCCGTGAAATCTTACGGCGCATGATTCTGAGGCCTGAATTTCCTGGAATGATCCGTCGAAGTTTTCATAAGCTTAAGGTAACGCGCGAAGGCAGTTTTCCTGAAAAAGTGGAATAACTCTTAAACAGTTACTCGGATCAGAAATTCGAGGGCACCGTTGTGGTCAAGATGTAGGGTTTACCCTATGTGCAACTTAAAATTAGTCGGAGCGGGCCTCCTGTGAGAAAACCCAAAAATGGAATAATCGTAAATAAAATAATTAAATAAATTATTTTATTTTTCAAATGCTTATAACTCACAAACGGTAACTTAGATTAAAAATCCGAGACCGCCATTGAACTCATGATCGTATTCATTCTTTAAGAAGATATTAACTTTGGTCGGTGCGGGCCACCAGGGAAAGTTAGTTTTTGGCCGCAAATAAAATAATTAAGTGACAATTATTTTATTTTAAAATTCATAACTTATTAACGGTAACTCAAATTGAAAATCTGAGAGTATCGTTGGGATCGTTGGGGTGTGTTTCACCTAGGAATATCCTAAACTCAACCGGTGTGGTTCTAGGGCGACTGATAATAATTTTCCAAACTTTTTTTCAGGTACATTCAGAAAACATGCGAGCAGCATTTTATAACTTTTGAACCGATGCTCAGAATTGAAATCTGGGGGCACCGTTGAACTCACATCGCCGGTATTCGCCTAAAGAGACTTTCACCTTGACGACAGTGGGTCGAGAATAAAAGATAGTTTTTGGGTTTTTAGTGAAAAAATTAAATAAAAATAAAGTTGTGTATCTTTATTTTTATTTTGTTGGTTAAAGCCTCCATGTGGAAGTCGGAGGTGGGGGCCACCACACCTTAACCTTCCATAAGAGTTTATAGTGGTGGGGCCCACCTGAACCTAACCTCCCACGAGAGGTTACGGCGTGGGAACCACCCGGGACTAAACCCCCCAATTAAATTAGGAAACCACTTAACTCCCTCATAAATGAGGGCAGCCTCTTGACCTCCTCTACCTAATTAATTGTGCCAACACACATGACAATTAAATGTGCCAACCCCTCAAACATTTAATTGTTCCACCCACCTTAATCAATTGGCTTTTCAAATTTTTTCAAACAAAACAATAGATAACTTAATCTATTATTTTGGCTTGGGATTCTTATTTTGGTGGAACTTGGGAGAGGAGAGAACTTGGGAGAAATCTCCCAATGAAGAACGCTCCAATCGACGAAGAATGTCGACCTTGACCTCGACTTCAACTTCCTTCCTCGTAACCTCCTTCGATGTAGGATGTACTCGTCTACAATGAATCGACGTCCACTTTCCTGCGACTCTATCAATGAATAATGATCAAGGTAGGGGTTTTATTTGAATATGATATTATTCCTTTAATTCTTCCCTCCTAAGGCAAAGAATTATTATGGATGATTTTTCCATGCGGGTTGGGAATTGTTTTTACGGGAATGTGAAGGGTGTTGATAGACTTTTCTTCTTCTATCTTCTTTTCTTGTTAGTTCTTTGTAATTCAAGAAAGAATTGGTCTGCTTGCTTCCACTCAAAACACAAAGGGTACGGTCCAAACCAACATGGACCTACTCCTCCTCCATTCTTGTGTGTGATGTTCTTCGGCATGGTGACAAGGTGATGAGACGATGAATGCGACGCAGGCAACGACAATGCTACCCGCGGCCTCCGCGACCCGCGCTGCCTATCGGTCGCGCCATCCATCGGCTGAACCGGTCCCGGCCACCCCGTCCGCCAGCTGAACCAGCTCCGCCGCCGCTGGCCAAACCACAGTGCCCTCCCGGTCACCTACACCTCTTAGCCCTGTCAGCCTACCTCGCCACTGCCGAACCGCGTTGGTCCCACCGGCCTGAACCGCATCAGCCCGTGGCCCCCCTCGCGGTGCTCTGGCAGAACCGTGATGGCCCCACTGGCCTGAGCCGCACCGACGTCCGGCCTCCATGCGTTCTACGCACCCTGCGGGCCCCGTGCCACCATTGGCCGAACCGACCTCAACCATCTGGGCCGAGCCGTCAGAGCTGCGCCCCCCGTAGCACTGGCCGAACTGGCCCCGACCTCCCGGGCCAAGCCACCGAGCCATGACCTATGTATGCTTGGCCGAGCCGGCCTCCCGCGCCCCTCACAGCACCTCCAGGTTGAACCTCCTTTACACCGACCCGCGACTGGTCTGCGCCCTCGTGGCCAGTCTATGCCCTATCGCTACTTGTGGCCCTCTTAGCCTACTTGGCCTGGCCTAGTGGGCCGGGCCGAAGCCAACAGGTTAGACCAGACTGAACCCGAACCGGGTCGGTCCAAAATAAGTCGGGCCGGGTCGGTCCGACCAGTTCGGACCGGACCCGGGCCTACTACCTACCCTTTACTTTCTTTTGGATATATCTTTGGCACCAGATGTCCATTTGACGAACTTTCAGCGGTGCTAGTATTCCTGGAGCTCGAAGGTCCCTTTGTGTATACCCCACTATAGTTTTGGATATAGATGAGATATGGTCAGGTTGGATCAAGCACAAATCCAACTGGGCCCCCTGGACTAAAAGGCTAATAACTCACAGATTGGGCGTCTGATTGATGCACCGTCAGTTGCATTGAGACCCCTATGAAGTAGTAGACCTTTGGGATACATCTTCATGGGAATTAATGGAATTTGATATATTGAAACTTGGATGGAGGATTGAACCCTCCAGGAATCAAGCGTGCTTTGTGCTGGAACCCTTTGGCTGGCTGCTCTCTGACTATTGTTCCAAGATCCTACATGGGTTCAACAACTCTGACTACTGTTCCAGGATCCTGCGTTATTTTGATAGCTCTGACTAATGTTCCAGGATCCTATGTGGGTTCAACAGCTCTAACTACTGTCCCAGGATCCTACGTGGGTTTGACAGCTCTAACTACTCTTCCAGGATCCTATGTGGGTTCGACAGCTCTGACTACGGTTCCAGCATCCTACGTGGGTTCGACAGCTCTGACTACTGTTCCAGGATCATACGTGGGTTCGACAACTCTGACTACTATTCTAGGATCCTATGTGGGTTCAACAGCTCTCACTACTATTCCAAGATCCTACGTGGGTTCGATACCTCTGACTACTGTTCCAGAATCCTAGGTGGGTTCAACGACTCTGACTACTGTTTCAGGATCCAACATGGGTTCGATAGATCTGACTACTATTCCAGGATCCTACATGGGTTCGACAGCTCTGACTACTATTCTACGATCCTACGTGGGTTGGATAGCTCTGACTACTGTTCCAGCATCCTATGTGTGTTCGAAAGCTCTGACTACTGTTCCAGGATCCTTCGTGGGTTCGACAGCTCTGACTACTATTCCAGTATCCTACGTGGGTTCGACAACTCTGACTACTATTCCAGGATCCATGATAGAGAAGTTGATTCAGTGGCTATATCTAATAATCTCTATCTCTCTACATAATTTCTATACCTGTGTGAGTTGAGTCAGTACTTTTGTGTTTTCCTCATGATTGAGACAGATTAATTAATAACATTGGTATATGTATGGGAATATACCTAAGTAGGGTTATCTATTGTTTCCTTACTATGTGTTTATCCTTGGTGAATTTGTGAGACCTTGAGGGTCTCGAGGTCCCTACTTAGTATCGTTATACTTACCCCTGCACGGGCTATGCCCACACCTCATTGTGTTGTTTGCAGAAGACAGACAGTGCTGACTGAGGCTGAGAGTACCAGGACTGGACAGTACCCAGAGGTGGACCTTACAGCGATTCGATACACAGAGGAGACTAACAGATGTGGAGTGCTGAGGAGGCTATATGTACGTACCCTTCAGGTAGGAATCCTGGAGGATGACCCATGAGATATTTTTTTTCTTTCTTCAGTTGTACTTGTATTTCCAGTTCCTTGTACTTTACAGTTGGGCTTGTATTTCTGACCCCTTTTACTTTTCAGCACTCTTTTGTTATATAGTATACTTAGTGTTTTTTATCCAACTGTGTGCTCTGTTGTGTTTGTTTCGGGTTATAAAGGCAATGCCTTCCCAGTTTTAGGGAATTACGCCTTTTGTTCTAGTCGCTAGCCCCTGGCCTATGGAAGGCGGGCTTGGGGTTGTCACGGCACGGGCCCCAGGGGACGTGTCATGACAAATATAGTTTTTAAATGAAATAAAACTTACAACACAAATACAAGAAGAAAACAATATATTATAGACATTTAAAACATTGGTTAATAAAATTACATGAGTAAGTGAAAATTAACTCATATATTCAAAAACATCAATGTTCCTTTGTCTTTTTCCCCTAACCCAAACTCATGCTATTGTTGAAAAAAACCCACCATTTTTCTAGAAAAAAAGTTCACCTATATAAGAAAAAAAAAATATGTTAGTAATAATATAAATAAATAAATTAAATAGAAAGTGTTAATTTTAACCTAAACATTGAGTCATACCAGGAACATTGTGTATCAAATTGAGTTGTGGTTGATTCTTGCATGTTACACCATTTCTTTTTCATCTTCAAGAACTATCTCTATGAAAATTATCTAAATAAGTATAAGATAAAAATGATAAGGAAATTAATTAAGTAATAGTATATAGAATAACGAGAAAAAAATCTAAGCTTGTTTTCTCAGTTTTTGCGATGTGATACATGTTTTAAACTAAAATAACACTTATATATTGAAAACATTCACTTGGAGTCATATTGGTCACACCATGCATCTTATTGAGGTGATACTGATTCCTACACATCCCAAATGACTTATGGATCATTGTCCAAAAGTATCAAAATAATCTGAATGATTTTTCTTGGTTTTGAGTACATCACTAGTCTTTTTCACTAAAATGTCATTTTAAACTAGAAACACACACTTTGAGTCTTACTAGTTACATCGTGTGTTAGTTTAGTATGATACTGATTCAAACACATCACAAATTAATTTTTAATCATTTTCATAAATTATCAACATAATCTGAGTGTGTTTGCTTAGTTTTCAGTGAGTGACACTTTTTGACCTAAAATATCAATTTTAAACTGATAACAAACACTTTGGGTCATACCAGGGACATCATATATCGGATTGAGGTGTGGGTAAATCCTAAAAATAAAAAATGATTTACAAAACATTTTTATAAAGTATAAAAACAATAATAATGTGTTTTATAGGTTTTGTGTATGTCAGTTGTCTTTTTTAATAAAATTAATGTCAATTTTAAATAAAAACGCACTTGAAGTCATAACAGTCACACCGTACATTGAATTGTGGTTTGGTTGATTAATACATGTCCCAAATGACTTATGTATCATATTTATAAATTATAAAAACAATCAAAATGTGATTTCTTATTTTTAAGTGCATCCCTTGTGTTTTTATTAAGATGTCATTTTAAACTAGAAAAATGATCTTTGAGTTATATCGATCACATCGTGTGTTAGTTTGATGTGATATTGATTTCTAAATATCAAAAATCACTTATAAATAGTTTAACTAAATTATTAATAAAATATTAGTGTGTTTTCTTGGTTTTCAGTGAGTGACACTTTTTGAACTAAAATGTTAATTTTAAAGTGATAACTGCCACTTTGAGTCATATCAGAAAGATTGTGTATCATATTGAGGTGAGGATGATTTTGACACATACCAAATGGATTATGGATTATTTTTCTAAATTATTAAAACAATCCAAATGTATTTGCTCAGTTTTGACAAGGTAAGTTGTCTTTTTTACTAAAATTAGTGTCAATTTTAAATAAAAAGTTATACATGGAGTCATACCAGCCACACCGTGCATAGGATTGAGGTGTGTAGAATTCCTAAATGTAACAAATTAGTTAGGTATCATTTTTCTAAATTATAAAAACAATCCCAATTAGTTTTCTTAGTTTTGAGTATGTCACTTGTCTTCTTTACTAAATTGTCATTTTAAACTAAAAAAACACACTCTGAGTCATACCAGTCACATCGCATATCGGTTTGAAATGAGAATGATTCCTACATCTCACAAATGAATTATGGATTATTTTACTAAATTAGCAAGAAAATACAAGTGTGTTTACTTGATTTTCAGTGAGTGACACTTTTGAACTAAAATATCAATTTTAAACAGATAACGAACACTTTGAGTCATATCAGGAACATTTTGTATCATATTTAGGTATAGATGATTCATACATGTCAAAAATGAATTATTTGAAATTTTCATAAAGTATCAAAACAATCCAAATGTGTTTTATTAGTTTTGAGTAGGCTGGTTGTCTTTTTAACTAAAATTATTGTCAATTTTAAATAAAAAGGTGTACTTTGAGTCATACCAGTCACACCATATATCGGATTGAGGTGAGGCTGATTTATAAACATCCAAAATGACTTATGGATAATTTTCCTAATGTATAAAAACAATACGAATGCATTTTCCTAGTTTTGAGTATGTCACTTGTCTTTTTAACTAAATTATCATTTTAAACTGGAAACACACACTTTGAGTCATAATGATCACATCGTGTGTTAGTTTGATGTAAGACAGATCCCTAAAATCTAAAAATAATTTATGAATTTTTTTCCCAAAATTATCATGACAATTCGATCTTGTTTACTCATTTTTCAGTGAGTGACACTTTTTTGAACTAAAATTTCAATTTTAAACTCACAACAATCAATTTGATTCATATCGGGCACATCATTTATCTGATTGAGGTTAGGATGATTCATAAACATCCAAAATTACTTATTTATTGTTTTAAGAAAGTATCAAAACAGTCCAACTATTTTTTATTGGTTTTGAGTTGGTCAGTTGTCTTTTTTACTAAAATTAATGTCAATTTTAAATAGAAAGACACACTTGGAGTCATACCAGTCACACTGTGCATCATATTGAGGTGAAAATTATTCCTACACATAGAAAATTAATTATGAATCATTTTAATCAATTATAAAAACTAACTGAATTTTTTTATCAGTTTTGAGTATGTCACTTGTCTTTTTTTACTAAATTGTCATTTTAAACTAGAAACATGTACTTTGAGTCATAATGATCAAATAATGAGTCGGTTTGATTTGAAACTGATTATTACAAGTCACAAATGAATTATGAATAATTTTACTAAATTATCAAGAAAATCCAAGCATGTTTGATTGATTTTCAGTTATTGATACTTTTTGAACTAAAATGTCAATTTTAAACAGATAACAAACACTTTGAGTCATACCTGGCACATTATTTATTAGATTTAGGTTTTACTGTTTCCTACACATTAAAAATGAATTATCGGTCATTTAAATAATGTATAAAAACAATCTAATTGTGTTTTATCATCTTTGAGTATGTCATTTATCTTTTTTACTAAAATTAATGTCAATTTTAAATAAAAAGACACACTTGGAGTCATACCGGTCACACCATGCATCAGATTTAGGTTCAGATAATTCCTAAAAATACAAAATTAGATATGAATTATTGTACTAAATTATAAAAACAATATTAATGTGTTTTATTGGTTTTGAGTACATCATTTGTGTTTTTTTACTAGGATGTATTTTAAACTGGAAACACAAACTTTGAGTCATACCGGTCACATCGTGTGTTGGTTTGATATGAGACTTATTACTACATATAAAAAATGAATTATGAATAATTTTCATAAATTATAATTACAATGTGAGTGTGTTTTATTGGTTTTTAGCGAGTGACACTTTTTGAACTAAAATGTCAATTTTAAACTGATAACAGACAATTTGAGTCATAATGGGCACATCGTGTATCATATTGAGCTGAGGATGGTCCATACATGTCAAAAATGAAGTATGGATAATTTTAATAAAGAATAAAAACAATACAAATTAATTTTATTGGTTTTGAGTAGGTCATTTTTCCTTTTTACTAAAATTAATGTCATTTTTAAATAAAAAGACGCACTTAGAGTCTTATGGGTAACACTGTGCGTCAGATTGAGGTCTAGATAATTCATAAATATACCAAATTAATTATGGATAATTTTACTATTTTATCAAAACAATATGAATTAATTTTCTTGGTTTTGAGTATATCACTTGTCTTTTTTACTAAATTTTCATTTTAAACTGGAAACATGAATTTTGAGTCATATTGGTCACATCGTATGTCAATTTGACATGAGACTGATTCCTACACATAAAAAATAACTTATGAGTCATTTTCCCAAATTATAAAGAAAATCCTATTGTGTTTTATCAATTTTTAGTGAGTGACACTTTTTGAACTAAAATGTCAATTTTCAACTGATAACAAACAATTTGATTCATATCGGACACATAATATATCATATTGAGGTGTGGATGATTCCTATACATCCCAAATAACTTATAGATCATTTTAATAAAGTATAAAAACAATAAAAATGATTTTTATTGGTTTTGATTAAGTCAGTTTTCATTTTTACTAAAATTAATGTCAATTTTAAAAAAACTCACTTTGAGTCATTCGGGTCACACCATGCGTTAGATTGAGGTGATTCTAATTCATACACATCCTAAATTACTTATGGATAATTATAATAAAGTATCAAAATATTAAGAATGTGTTTTATTATTTTTGAGTATATCACTTGTCTTTTTTACTAAAATGTAATCTTAAACTAGAAACATGCACTTTGAGTTACACCAGTCACATCATGTGTCAGTTTAACATGAGACTGATTCCTACACACACACAAAATACCTATGAATTATTTTATTAAATAATAAAGATAGTATGAACATGTTTTCTTAGTTTTCATTGAGTGACACTTTTTGGATTGAAATTTCAATATTAAACTCATAATGAACACTTTGAATTATACTGAGAATACTATGTATTGAATTGAGGTGTGACTAATTCATACGCATAAAATGACTTATGGGTCATTTTTTAAAATATAAAAGTAATATGAATGCATTTTCTAAGTTTTGAGTATTTCAGTTGTCTTTTTTACTAAAATTATGGCCAATTTTAAATAAAAAGACACAGTTTAAGTCATACCGGTCACAACGTGTGTCATATTGAGGAGCGGCTGATTCCTACACATAAAAAATTACTTATGGATAATTTTATAAAGTATCAAAATAATATTAATGTGTTTTCTCAATTTTGAGTATGTCACTTGTATTTTTCTACAAGAATTTCATTTTATACTGGAATCATGTAATTTGAGTCATACTGGCCTCATCATGTGTTGATTTAATGTGGTATTAATTACTAAACATCATAAATAACTTATAAATCATTTTCATAAATTATCAAGAAAATATGAGTGTTTTTTCTCAATTTTAAGTATGTTGTCTTTTTTACTAAAGTTAATTTCAATTTTAAATAAAAGGACATCGTTGGAGTCATACCAATCACACCGTGCATCGGATTGAGGTGTAGATAATTATTACAAGCCATAAATGAATGATGGATTGTTTTCCTAAAGAATCAAAAAAAAATTAATTTTTTTCTCAATTTTTAGTATGTGGTGTTTATTTTGAACTAAAATATAAATTATAAACTAAAAACTTACAGTCTGAGTCATACTGAGAACATTGTGTATTTGATTATGGTCTGTATGATTGAGTATGTGATATGTGTTTTTATTTAAACTATCTTCAAAAAGACATAAAAGTGAAAACATGTTCTATTTTTATGGAAGAGAAACTCCATGATCCCTAAAACACTTCACATTTTAGGGGGCATGGGGTTTCCTCTTCTATCAGAAAGGAACATGTTCTTTATTTTTTGGATTATTACAGATAGCTGAAAGAAAAATACAACTTCCCAAAAGAAATGTAAAAAGTTAAATAAGTATTAAAAAATGATAAGGTAATTAAATTACAAATAGCAGATAAAATGATGAAAAAATCAATTAAATAAATATTAGGGTTTCACCTTTTCCTGATGGTTGTATAAATTCTTGACCCATTTCCTTATTTTCATTATCTCAGTTGAATCTTCTAAGTCAAATATATAATGAGCATGAGTAGATTTTAACAAACCACCCCAAATAAAATAAAATAAGTCACCTATACAAGAAAAAAATTCTTATGTGAGTAATACTAAAAATAAATAAATTAAACATAATTATGAAATAATACATTACTTCTATATACAATGATTTTACCATGAAAACATCAATATTGCAAAGCCTATGCAAGAGAAGAAGTTTTAGAAATATTTGGAAAGAACCAACCAACCATGTTATATTTTAACTCACTAAATTTATTTTATAAAATATAGATATAAGTGAATGTAGTTCGGATCATAGAGAATGTGTTTTCTAAATTTTGAGTATGTGATGTGTGTTTTAAACTAAAATATAAATTATAAAATTAAAATATACAGTTTGATTCATGTTGAGCACACTATATATCAGATTAATCTATAGATTATTGAGTGTGTGATGTGTGTTTTTCTTTCAACCATCTATAACAATCCAGAAAAGAAAGAAATGATCCAATGGGATGGAAGAGGAAACCACATGTTGATTGAAAAGCCTCGCCCAAAAGTAACATGTTCTCTCATTTTTATCTTGTTGTAAATAGTTGAAGGAAAATATGATTTCCCAAAATAACAGTGAAAAAATAATTATTAGATAAAAAACAATAAGGAAATTAACTTAAAATAGTAGATAAAATAGTGAAAAGATCAACTAAATAATTAGTATGAACTCACCTTTTCATGGTCATAGTAAAGGAGTGACACATCCTTGTTGATGAAGCCATTTATTCATGATATATATGAAAATTAATAAAATAATTATTAGATAAAAATTATTAGGAAATTAACTAAAAAATAGGATAAAATGATGAAGAAATCAATAAAAAAATCTTTTCTAGTTATATATCATTAAACTATAATATAATTTTTCTTAATCCTATGAAACTGAAATACAAGGAATTTAATCAATGTTACATGAACCTATAAGAAAATATTTTATAAGCTCAATCCCAACAACATGATATATTTAGCCACTTTACAATAACATAACATTCATGTATTACATAAAATTACCATTAAAAACTTTTATTCTTTTGGGTTGGTGTAAAACTCATATATAAAAATTTTCCTACTTATTTGCATCCAAATAACACTAAAATATAGTGCATATATTAAGTATTCATGTATTGGAATATATATTAGTATTTAATTTTCAATATTCTGGGTGTTGATAAACTCAAACATAACATCATCATTATTTGTTAATCAAAATGCCTGAACACCCAAAAATTATTATTATTTTTTATTAATTTTGATAATCCCCTTTTAAATGTTTATGGGTAACCTTTACATGGTCCATAGATATAGAGGCACTAAGATTTAATACATGGTCATTTCATAGCCAAAGACCAAGCACCCTACCAAAATCCCCACTGAGCTGATGCAAATTTTATGCTCTAAAGAGATTGACCTACAATGATTCTCAGGAAGCAATACATATTCATGATTGCATGGGCCTAGTACCAATGGAAAAGTTATACCCTCTCATTCATCCAAATCTAATAGCATTGAAGGTGGTGTATTCATGCTCTAACTTCATATGGGATTTCAATCAGGTATCTAGCACCAAATTCCCTCTAATCTGTCGAGGGCCCCCCGTCAAGCATCATCAGGAGCAAGTCGTCATCACCGAGAAGCCTCCCTCCCACCAAAGCGAAACTACTATATTGTTCTTTTCTAAAAATCCACGATTCATTTGACAAAATTTTGTATTTATTTATTTTTTAGTGGTTTTGGATCAAGATACTCACTTCTTTTTCAAAGGGGTCATCATTTGGATTTTTGATGTTTAGGATTTCATTTGAAGCTAGTTTTTCACTTTCGGGGATTTCTTCATAAAACATTTTCTTTTCATTTTATTTCATGTTTCCTTCGACACCATCCCACAATGACAGCCATGATATCTCAATGTTGGTTGTCCTTCAATAGTTCTCTCATACACTTTCGGACTTCGGTGGTGGATTACACACATATTTATTCAAATATTTGAGCAAGATTATAGACATGTTTGATAATTGGATTGTTGTTGTATGAATATCAAGTTACTATTGACTCCACTAACTAATACATTGATAGTTTCTATATAGTAGGTATATGTAATATTTTTGAATTGGTTTTGTTTTTAATGTTTCATTATTGGTTTTCTTTACATTTATCTTCTTTATAGCTACAAAGTTTGAGCTCTTTAATGCCTATGATGGGTCTTTCTCCTCAAAAAAATTAAAGGATTATTGACATGGTGTAAAGAACTATCCTTTCATTTATGTTTTTATGCATTCATAAATTCATAATTATAGAATTTATAGATTATTAATCTCTATATTCTTAGTTTAATTTTTTGTATAATAATATTTAACAGGTGCTTATTTGGGTTATTGTATGCTACTAAGACCATTTATTTGTAATTTAGAGAAGCCATAGGAAAGAGACTATATATGTTTTTTTAGTTTGTTATTGTTTAGGGGTTTCTTTCATACTTTATTAATATTTGATAGTACTTGGAATGTTTTAATGTAAATTATATCCTATTATAATCAATTTGAAAAAATAATTGGTGTTTTTTTTGTTTCAGAAAAAACCCTTCACTTAAATTCCTATACAAAATCACATAAACAAGTGGTAAAAAATTCAATAAGAAACCTGAAACATTTTCACATTGGATATTATCTTAAATTAAAATATTTTTGCCTTATTTTTAACATTTTTTCTCAAACAAAACCTTGGTATGATCCCCATTCTACTTCATTTCCCAATAATTTTATTATTTGTAGGCTAACACTTCGTCTCCTCCTTTGCCTTATTATCTGACTCCACCTCTTCCCTTCCCTCCGCCTCTGCCTCCACCTCTTCCATTACCAAACAACTATATTTTTTGTAGGTTATAACTTATAAATAAATTTATTTCCTCCATTATACTTTATAAATAGATCAAAAATAATATATAATCATTCAGATACTAATACTTGATACCCCAAATATATTTCTTAGGTTATAGCCCATACTTGGTCACAAATATAGTAGGTAATCACCAAAATTTGTTGTCAAAAAACATTATAACACCATATACATGGCCCACTCATCTCTAAGAAAATTTAATTCTTCTTTTGAGTATGAAGGTTATCATAAATATTGGTAATACTAAGAAAATATAGACAAACAAACAATTAAGAAATATTTTTAATGAAATTGTAATTACCTTTAGAAATTACCTATTCAAAGATGCGGGTCTTTTCATACATTATAATCTCTCTAATGAATTTACAAACATAATATCCACAATCATTTCGGTTATCTTTCTTCATACATTATAGAAACATTTAACAAAATAAGTAAATTGTTTTTAAATATGTTTTGATAGATAAGTATTTCTATATATACTTTAGTTTGTTTCCATTTGGAGTAATCCATAGGCTTTTTATGTTCAATCACTGACTTCATTCCATGAATTAGCCTGTATTTAGAGACTACCCTATCATAACAAAATTCTTATTAAAAAATATACCAAAACATCTAATTATATTTTTATCTATAAAATACTTATTTTGGTATATTACAAATTCACAATACACATTATGTGTTATTGGTTTGTTGAATATCTATTCATTGGATCCAAAAAATAAATATTTAGGGTATCTAGATTGACTATGATTAGCATTTAGTGCTACATAAAAAAACAAAAAACAAATAATTAATGAAAAATGAAAAATATATTTTATGTGATTAGATTGTATATTTTTCCCCCGTATTGTAGTAATCAAAACGAGTATTGTATTTTTTTTCTTAAATGTGTCACATAGATCATCTTTCTTCATCTCAATTTATTCCTTTTCCAAAGAATTTTCTTATGTAGAAATTATATAGTGATTAATGAATCTAAAATGTACTTCGTATGGTTTTACCTTTATAAAGTAGTGACATAAATTCCTATAGAAAATATTAATAATTATTAACTTTAATGAACATATTATATCACTATTTGAACAGACATATTATGAAAATGTACCTTATGTATCTATTCACAACTGAGACTACCAACCATTCAAACTTGAGAATCTCATTTTTACTCTCAAGACTAACTACATCTATAATGAAAGTTTCAAATATGTATTCTTCATGTAGAATGTAAGATATATTTTTATCTTTAAATTTGGTCTCTTCATGAAGTTGTAATGATAATAAATGTTGATGTGGAATTGGTAGGGAGAAGGTACTCCCGAAATGTCCTTTTGATTTCTTGGTTGATTCATTAGATTGTCTTGATTTGACCTTCTATTTCCCCATTGCTTTATCTGTATGTAATACCATACCTCACTTCATACTATTTTTCATCAGCTGTTACAGGTTTTTCATACCAAAAATTTGGAAAATACATACCTCATGCATCTTTATAAGATTGGATGACTATGTTATGGAAGTTACAATAGAATCATTGTCCATTGTAATATTCAGACCATCAAGTGGAATAGTCAACTCAATGGTCGAATCCTAAGATACTTCAATCCAAACTCACATGTTATCATTTGGGAGTTCAATGTTGTGTAGCTTGTCTCTTGAGATATTATACACTGTACACATCACAACAAGGTACTGTGTATGTTATGATAGATAGAAATCACATATAACTTTACCCTGTATAATTTTAAAAATATAAAGTTATCAAAAGTTATTTTATTAACATTTAGGAGAAATAGTAATGAAAAAATGTATTACCTCAGGTAATTTATGAAGTTTAGGGGAATTACTAGCCTCAAAGCTAGTAATGTCATTTGGCTGTCCATGTTCAGATCTTTGTTCCACTGCTAGTTCACTTTGATCCATTCTCATATATTGGTCTACAAACCAGAATAGATAATAATATCTTGTAAATCATATACTATTTTCTATAATTATTTCATCATATTATATGCATCTTCTTATAGTTTTCTTTTCTCGAAACATGTTCTAGGAGATGCTCCAAAACCTAATCCTCTAATGATACCATATTGTTCTAGCCGCTTCAAAGCTACTAAAAATAGTTTTTTTCCTCTATGGTTGTGGTTGATTCTTATGTCTAAACCATTTAAAAAAATCACATGAACAAAATAGATATTTTAGGTAATATTTATATAAACCATAATGAATTACTATTATTTCATACTTACACATGTCTCACGAACTACTTTTGTGTTTTCATCAACTAGTTTACCCTCCTTATTTAAGAAAGCCTCCTTCCACAACACATGATGTTGGATAGAAATGGATTTATATTTTTATTCATAAATCTATATAGAAATAAAGGAATATATTTTTTTCATGTCACATAAAACTTTTATTATTAATTTAAAATACATACCAATTTATTCTGAAGTGAATCATACCCCATACTTTCTTTTCGATAGGGGCACATTTGTTTTGATGCACGTTGTTTGTTTCTATCACTATTTTTTTGTTACATAAATTAACAATTTTGAATCTAATTGGATAAGATAAATAAATTCAAAAACATATTATCGACTATATGAAAGCATTCTTTATTTCTTTCTTTATAATGTGTTCATAACTAATTAATGGGTGGGGATTTACTTTCCCCTTAGCATCCATAAGATGTTACTTGGTAAGAAAAGATTTGAAGACTATATGGGATAATAAATATTTCTTATGTAAATATTATAAAATAAACAAAATATCCAATAAATAATGAAAATTAAATAAACATTTCATTATATATTTTTTCGGTAAAATAGGGAAAGTATATTGTAACATTGTCATTATATCTTTCCAAAGGGTTTCCTTCATTATAGGTTGGACATAGATCCATGATTATATATCAATTGGAACATTCATCTTCATTGTGACCCAAACTTAACTAATGAAAATTGACTTGTTGGGGTCAATAGGTTGGTCATGTTGATTCCATCCAACCTCAAATTTTATACCCTTACTTCTTGCCTTGATAATTTTATTCAACACTGTGATGTTGCATCATTCTTATTTTTTTCATCAGCATGATGTTGGTCCCCTAATAATTTTGCAGTTTCAACATCAATAGTCTATTCTACCCTAGAATTGGTGACATCATAATTTATATAAGACATTGTATGTCTACATGAGTATTCAAACATTTAATTTAAATTATGTTCATGCTGTAGAGAACAAATAATGTTATGAGGAGAATCATAGTATAATAAAAAACACTTTACCCTTCTCATTGAAAACTCTTTATTTTTATAGGGGTTGAATGTATTTTTTCCTCTATTGAGAATCCAAATCCCGTCTTTGTGGTCCCCTCTAACGTACAAGACATTGTCTATATTGGCAATGAAATAGACTAATTGTGATCTACCAATGAATGGGTCATCCTTGATTGAATTTTCATCTGACCCTACAATTGTTTTAGTCACTAATAGGACAATCAACCAATTCTTGTTTTCTGGATCTAAGATATAAAATATTTTCACTGCTTGTGATTCCATTATGAACAGCTCATCTTTTTCCACTTCCACACAGAAACTCACCTTCATGAAACCCATTTCATCATCTTTCATTGCAATCTTATTTTCAAACAATTTTCAATAAAAAATCAGAACATGAAATTTTGTATAATCCAACTCGTATATCTATTTGACAATGTCAAAATATGACATATTCACATAAATTGGATTTCTATCCATGGAACTAGATATGTGCATCGCTTCTTCCACAAGAGTAACTCCGCTGCTTTTCATTTCACTATAGTCATTGCGTTCTTTTTTATCGAATGTATAACCATTGATCACAAAACCAATGTAAGATATAACATTTTCATTTGGTCCCCTAGTTATCCATAAAATCCATTGGACAATTTAATTTTTTTTTATATGACTCCATATAAATTTGATCTCAGAACCATCCTATAAACTACTGATTATATGTATTGGATATCCATACTTCCGCCCTTGATGGATTCACATCTCTAAGAATTGTTATATGGGCTTCAACATATGGATCAACATCTTCACTGTTATATAAAATTTAAAGGTGTGATTTCTCTCTCTCTATGATGTAAATTGTAACAACATCTCTTCTAGAAATACCTTCTCACATAAGGATTCAGTTGTGACAAGAATTTGGGAGACAAATGTTGTCAACATCTGATAGGTAATTGGAACATAATTCAAAAAATTCTTCAATAATATATTTCTCTACAATACAACCTTCTGGATGACATTGATTCATGACATGTCCATTAAAAATATTCATATACCGTTTAATGGGCTACATCAATCTATAATGGATAGGACCACATTGTCACACCTCTCTAACCAAGTGAACCCTCAGGTGGACCATTATATCAATTAATGTTGGTGGGAAGAACATCTCTAATTCACATAATATGACTACAACCTATTTATTCGTGATTGGAAAATTCGTTAGGTCTATAACTTTACTACATATGGCTTTGAAAAAGAAGAAGAATATGGTTAATGTATGTCATACATTTTTATGTAGAATGCAATGGAAAGCAACAAGAATCAAATATTGCATCAAAACATGACATTCATGTGATGTTAGTCATTGTAACTTCAAATTAATCATTTACACAACATTCTTGATATTTAATGAATAACCCTCTGTAACTTTTACACTGTTAAGGAAAATTAAATTTTTCAATTTTTCCTATCTCCATAGTGTAAGTTGTTGGAGGAAGAAAATTACACCCTTCACCCTTCACCAGTTCCAACTCTTCCCTTATCCCCATGTCAATCAGGTCTAACCTAGCCTTGATTATATATTTCATTTTTCAGGATCATTTAGAAACATGCCAATAAAACTATAAAATACATTTTTTCTACATGCATGACATCAAGAAAATGTCTGACGTATAAATAATTCAAATACATTAATTCAAAGAAAATTAATCTCTTCTTCTAACCTAATTTCATAAGGTTTTTCAAAAATGGTTTACCAAAAACATTGTCAATATATTTTAATTTATCGAACTATTGATCACATATTAGTGGAGATGGTGTTGTACCTTCACTATGGAAAAAACATTTTTTTGCGACAGGCCATTTGTGGTGGGGAGGGGTCCCATCGCAAAAGGTTTGGCATGGGTTGCACACCAAACCGTGGGAAGGGTATTTGCAATGGGTTTTTGTACTCGTCCCAAATACCCGGTTGTAGTTCTTACTATTTGCGAAGAGGTTTATCTGCTATCGTAAATAGTATGTCGGCATGTGGGTATTTGTAATGGGATCCATCACAAATACCTTTTTTACTGACACGACTAATTAATAGCGAGGTTGGTATTTGCGGTGGGAGACCCGTCACAAATAATCCCATTGCAAATACTCTAACATATATATACCCACATCCGATTTTTTCCCATTCCACTCCTTTCTCTACCCCTCCCTCTCTACTTACATTTTCCCACTCAAAATTTTTCAAAGTTTAAGATTCTACATTGGATCAATATTCAAGTCTTACATCCTACGAAAAATTCAGGTATTTATCATTTTCTTTTATTTTTTTGTTAATTTGTTTTATTTCATATTAGTTATAATTATTTTAATTAGAAGAAATTAAATTACATTAGAATTAGATCGTTTTATTTTGCATTATTCATTATTACAAATAATTACGTGTGATTAGTATTAATTAGTGTTAATTAATAGTTATTATATTTATTATTATTAATTAGTAATAATTAGTATTAATTAGAATTCTTTTAATAATTATTAATAATTAGTCATAATTAGTGATAATTAGTGATAATAACTAATAATTAGTGATGATTTGGAATAAATAGTAATAATTAGGAATAATTAGTAATAAATTGTAATAAATTGTAATAATAAGTAATAATTAGGAATAAATTCTAATAAATAGTAATAATGAGTAATAATGAGTAATAACGAGTAATAATTAGTAATAATTAGTAATAATTAGTAATAATTAGTAACAATTAGCAATAATTAGCAATAATTAGCAATAATTAGTAACAATTAGTAACAATTAGTAACAATTAGAAATAAATAGTAACAATTAGTAATAATTTGTAATAATTAGGAATAATTAGGAATAATTAGAAATAAATAGTAATGAATAGTACTAAATAGTAATAAATAGTAATATTTATTAATAATTTGTAATAATTATTATTAATTAGTAATAATTAGTGATAATTAGTAATAAATAGTAATATATTGTAATAATTATTAATAATTATTAATAATTAGTAATAGTTAGTAATAATTAGTAATAATTAGTAATAATTTGTAATAATTAGTAGTAATTAGTAATAATTTGTAATAATTATTAATAATTAGTATTAATTAGTAATAATTTGTAATAACTAGTAATAATTAGTAATAAATTGTAATAATTGGTAATAATTCGTAATAATTAGTAATAATTAGTAATAATTAGTAATAATTAGTAATAATTAGTAATAATTAGTAATAATTATTAATAAATAGTAATTATTATGAATAAATAGTAATAATTAGTAATAATTACGAATAATTAGTAATAATTACGAATAATGAAAAATAATTAGAAATAATTAGTAATAATTAGTAATAATTAGTAATAATTAGTAATAATTAGTAATAATTAGTAATAATTAGTAATAATTAGCAATAAATTGTAATAAATAGTAATAAATTGTAATAATTAGGAATAATTAAGCGTAATTAGCGATAATTAGTGATAATTAGTGATAATTAGTGATAATAATTGATAAATAGTAATAAATATGAATAATTATCAATAATTAGTAATAAATATGAATAATTAGTAACAAATAGTAATAATTACAAATAATTAGTAATAATTAGTAATAAATATGAATTATTAGAAATAATTAGTAATAATTAGTAATAAATCGACACAATTTATAGTGGAGTAATAATTAATAATAAATTGGAATAATTTCTAATAGATTAGTTGCAACTCTTTTGCCCGATGACTAATCTCCTTAAAAATTTATCCCAATGAAATCACTATGGAAAATCTACTCCCATGTACGGAAATCTATTTTTTTATACATGAGAATGGAGAGTTGTGCAGTGTGGCCTCCCTAGTCTCTATTCTTGTGCATACGAAAATAGATATGTGTACATCAGAGTGGATTTTTCATACTGATTATAGTCTAAGAAAGTCACAAGGAGACGAGTTGTCGGATAAAAGAGGCTCTTTTTCCTAACGACTCATATCCTTGCAACTTTCTCCCACTAAAATCACGATGAAAAATCTTCTCTAACATACGAATATCCATTTTCGTTTGCACAAGAATAGAGACCAGCATGACAAGGCCTCCATACTATCTATTCTCATGCATAAGAAAATAGATATTCATACGTTAGAGCAGATTTTTTATAGTGATTTCAGTGGGAGAAAGTTACAATGAGATGATTCGTTGGGAAAAAGAGCTTTCACCAATCCATTGGAAAATGTGACACCTGTAATTAGTATAAATTAATTATAATTACTAATAATTTGTGGTAATTAGTATAAATTATTATAAATTAGTGTAGATAAGTATAAATTTTAAAAAATAATAATAAATAACTATAAAAGAATAAAAATTATTATAAATTGATAGAAAAGTGAATTTAATTTTCTTCTCTTTTTTGGATAGTGTTTTCCTTACATTAAATTATTAAAAAACTATTTTATATTATTTAGAGAAATATAGAATAACGATTTCAGAAATAGGCATTATTTGATGATCACGCTTGGATAAATTAGCACATGAATCCAAACAGTTCCAGTTTAAATCCTATATATATTTAGGGTGTTGAATCTTTCTTATCATTTACATCATTAAAATCAGAATTTGTTTCAGAAAGAACAATTAAGTGTCCTTGTAAAAAATATTATCTGATAATGTTTGACACATTTGACAACATTGGGGGTCATCTATTTCATTTTGGTTTTCAACGAGATTATATTTTATGGTATCAAAATGGTGAATGTAGTTCCAGAGAAGTTACTAATAATTTGGTTTTGAATCCATCCCGATTTCAAAATTTAGTACATGATGTTGCAGGTCAATCTTTTCAACAAACTGAAACTCAAGATGATATTGATTTAACTCTTGAGCTAGAACCATCTCAATTTTATGAGTTGTTGAGGTCTGATGAGGATGCCTTATATCCTCGTTGCAAGATAAGAAAATTTTAAGTGGTTACACAATTTATGGTTGGTAAATCATATAATGGAATATCAAATAGCTATTTTAATATGATATTCTATTTGGTTAAAACATGGTTACCTAAAGGAAATGTGTTTCCTATGAATTTCAATGAGTGTAATAGGTTGGTTCATAATTTGGGTCTTAGTTATCAGAAGATTCATTCATGTTCAAATGATTGTATCTTATACTATTGTGAAAATGAGTCGTTGGATAGTTGTCCCACATGTGGAAAATCGAGGTATAAAGAAGCACAACTAGGGAAGCCAAGATTTATTCCTAAAAAATAGTTGAGAAATTTCCTTCTTACACCCAGATTGCACCATTTATTTATGTCTCAGAACATAGTGACATTGATTTCATGGAACAAAAACCAATATTTTAACCAGTAGAAGCTTAAATAACCTCTTATATGGTGATTCATGGAAATATATTGACCAAGTTCTTATGTATTTTTCTTTAGAATCCCAAAATGTGTGATTGGGTCTTTCTAATAATGATTTATGTCCATTTGGTTCTTACGATCATCAGTATTAATTTTTTCATGTATTTATAACTCTGTACAATTTATATACTTGGATGTTGATGAAGGGGCCATATATCTTTTTGACCTTATTAATTCTAGGACAGCTGAAAAATAATATTGATGTTTATTTGAAATCATTGATTGATGAGTTAAATTTAATGTGTAGTAATGGTGTCAGTATATATGATGTTGTTTTGAAATAAAATTTCCTACTGAAAGCTGTATTGATGTGGACAATTAGCGATTTCCCAGTATATGATATGTTATTTGTCTAGATTAAACATGGTCCAAATTTATTTCCATACTATATGAGAGAGAAAAAAGTGTTTTTGATCATCAATAGAAAAAAAACCTAGTTTTTTCAACTATCATCACAGATTCCTTACAACCGATCATCCTTTTTGAAGGAAAAAATATCATTTCATAAAAGGAAAAATTGAAAGAGATGGACCTCAAATAATGATCTTAAGTATAGAGTTAAAATAAATTGTCTCTTCATTACCTCCCATCACATTTAAACTAACGATAAACCAACAAAAAATTGATGGCTTTGGGAAAGAACACAATTGGATAAAACGGAGCATTTTTTGGGATCTTTTATATTGGTCTGATTTGTTGGTTTGCCACATGTTGGATGTCATGAATATTGAAAAGAACTATTTTGATAATTTATTTCATACAATTTTGGATATACCAGGTAAGACGAAAGATAATGTAAAGGCGTGATTAGATCTTGTCTAAATTTACAGGCCACCAGAACTTGAACTGTTTGAAAATCTGAGATCATAGAAGTTAATGAATCCAAAAATAACTTATACACTATCCAAATAAAATAGATTATTATTTTTTTTAGTGAATTTCATATTTGAGACTTCCAGATGTTTATGCTTCAAATTTGGGAAGATGTGTTAGAAATGGTCATATTATCGAATTAAAAAGTCATGATTGTCATGTTATAATGGAAAGACTTCTGATAATTGGATTAAAAGGTTTGTTGAATTATATGATTTAGGATGAAAAAACAGACATATCATATTTTTTTCAAGACATTTGTGGGGTGAAAACATACTACAGTTCACTGAGAAGACTATAAGAAGATGTTGTTTTAATTTTATATAAACTGGAAAAAATCTTCCTCATGGCTTTCTTTCACTCAATATAATATTTGATATTACATTTTAATCATGAAGAAAAATATATAGGTCTAGTACAATTTCTATGGATGTACCCATTCAAGAGATTCATGCATAAATTAAAGAAAAAGGTACATAATAAAGCATTGGTTGAAGGCTTAATTGAAGAAGCTTATTTTCTATAGGAAATTTCTTTTTTTCTTCTCTCATTATTTTCAATCTAAATATCCATAAAAAACACAACCACATGATCCATAATGAGGGAAATATTTATTATGAAATTAGAAATCAATTATTAGTTTTTAGTCATCCTTGATTTGGCTTTGGTGGAGTTCATGAATGATGGATTTTAGATAATGAACATCACAGAGCTCGTATATATGTTCTGATCAACTTTGAAGAAATGAAACCATTTGTACTATGAGTTATCCTATCACTTATTATATAATATTTGTAACAATAAAATAATATTATTTTATTTTTTGGTTATATGATAATTATATAAATAAACAAATTCCATAAATTACAGTAGCTGCTCTTGAAGAATGTTGACAAAATAATTTTTCCTATTGGTTTCATAAATTGTTAACATAGATTATTTATGGTATAAAATATAAAATCAATTTATAACTTGTTATATTGATAATTTTTTTACAAATTTTTAGGTATCACAACATGATGATACAATTGATAATCGATTGTGTGTATTGAGTAACCCACTATCCAAAATGGTTAAATATTATAATTCATATGTGGTGAATGGTTTTCAATTTCATACATGTGCATATGAGGAATCAAAAAAACAATGAATCGTGGTGTTTTCTTAAGAGGATATCATCATAGAGAAACTAAAGTCAAATTTTAAAGCATGCTAGAATAAATTATTGAACTGTGTTATCTGGGAAATAATTACAAAATTATGTTTAAATATAAGTGGTTGGATACCAAGAGAGGCTTTTGTGTTCATCCGAGCCATGAAATAATTGATTTTAAAAATAAATGTCTTATTTTTGTAAATGATTAATTTTTATTATATCATCAGGTACATTAAACTTATTATGCAAATTACTGTGCTACTTCAAGAGAGTTGGTTGATTGGGGGAGCATAATAAAAATGAAATATTGGGAAAATCAATTTACTCAAAGTGAATGTGGTTCCGCTAAAGTGAAAGGTATTGAAATTTTTCAAGACACTTCTCCAAATAAATATTTTTCATGAAGATACATGAATATTGAAGATAACACCGTATAGATAAGGTTAAATGGTGATGATGATGTTAATGATGTTACAAATGAATTTGAAATGACAAGAGAAGATGAAACTAAAACTCATATGGAAATTGATGATGCTGAGGAGGAATATAAAGACATTGACATCATAAAATATGAAAATGGTGATGAAAATTAAGATTTACATGGTTAAATGTTGGTTATAATCATATATAATCTATATATATATATATAATAGTTGTTTTTAACTATTTTCTAACAACATTCATTTTATTATTTAGATGGATGAGGATCTGTTTTTTTTTAGTTGTAGGAGGCTAATATACCTTTGGAAGTGTATGATGTTGGATCATCTGACCCTCAGACTGTTGGCGGCTCAGGGAGGACTCGAAGGGGGCATGGTCTTGACCAATTGATGATTCCTAACCATATCTTGGAGTGACGTCCACATCTTGGATTTGATCTACGCATGCAATAGTATGTTTACCTGTGTATTTTAGTTAGTTTTAATTTATTTATTTATATACAAATTATTTGATTATTTGTTATGTCTTCATATATTTTCACATATATCAATTGGTTAGGGGAGCATTATATTGTACAATTATTTTTCTGAAGCATGGGTCACATGTGATCACATTCCTATTGTTGTTCAGCGCCGCATGTTCAATCATTGGCTGGTACGTAAATAAATAATATTTATTTTTAATTTTATTTAATTAAAAACTTGATATTATAGTTTATTTGTAGGTTTTATGGTATCCCATCGATGAGAGTAGGAGTGGAAATATCTGGAAGGAATGGGAGGGTTTAATGTGTGAGACTGGCCTTCAGTTTTTTCACAATTTAAGAAGGAAAGCAATGATGAAAGTAGGAGTGACAGAGTTTTATGAGTCTTTTCATGACCACCGACCTAATTACATTTCATCTCATGCTCGAGGTGTATTATGTTCACACTGGATGGGTGGTCATTTTCATAGGAGATCATTGATAGGTCGACAAAACTGGGGGAGACAGAAGGTGACACATCAAGCCGGTAGTCGTACATTCAGTACAGATAGGGAACATATGGTAAGTATTTTTTTGAAATAATTTATATAATTTTAAATGTAAACTATTTATTTTATATTCATTTAGGCAGTCAAATAGCCTGATATTATGGAGTTAGATGTTAATAGGAGGATATATAGCAATCTGATCACTGGAAAGATTATAGGTGATCACCAATGTCAAATTGTGATCAGTGTAATTTATTTTTCAGTTTTAAAATTAACTAGAAATAATATTTTAACTATTTTAATTTCAAATTGAAATTGAAGGAGTCATATGAGGCCACAACGTCTTAGACATAGACTGAGATTCAGGTTGAGAACGAGGGTTAGACTAGTGCCTACTGATTTGATGAGGCAACATGGATGCAGGAGACCAAGTATGGCTTCAAGAAAGGTTGAGTTGTTGGTATCGACTCTCAATTGATGCCTGAGAGTTATTATGGGACCACTGCGAAGTCAGTGTCCATCACGAGAGGAGCTCGTGGAGAGACATAGTCATCTATTTCACATTATTAAGAGTAAATGTGAGCTCATATTGAGTTTATATATAGTATGAATAGGGAGCCAAAAGATCTCTGTCAATAGTAGCAACAGTAGTAGGGGGAGATGCGTCGATGGCAGCAGCAGCAGCACAAGCAGAAGATGGAGTACATGTGTCGTCTGACTCATGGTTTAGAGATGGAGTTCCCTCCACCATCTCTTCCAGCTCCTCCAACTCCTCCAGAAGAACCCTTAGTGATTTTAACTCCTCCAGAAACCACCCCCCCCCCCCTCCAGTGATGTCATCCCCTCCAGAAGACCCCCCAGGGATGTCAGCTCATCCAAAAGACCCCTCCCCCAAGTGATATATTTACATTTTATAGTAAAACATTTGAATATCAATTTGTTTTGTAATATTATATATTTAAATTTCTATATAGTGTTTTTTTGTATTGTTGTGAATATTATGTTGTTTTTTTATTTTTTTATTTTTTTTTATTTTATTACTTTATTATTTATTTAATTTTATTTATTATTTTACTCATTTTATTATTTATTTATTATTTTATTAAAATTATTATTTAATATTATTTTATTTTATTATTATTATCATTATCACTATTATTATTTATATTATTAGTATTAGTAATATTATTATTATTATTATTATTTATAATATTATTATTTAGTTATTATTATTATTATCATTATTATTCTCTTATTATTATTATTATTTATTTTTTTTATTAATATTATTTAATTATAAGTAATGTTATTTTATTAAATTATATTAATATTTTTTTAAGTTTTTGTGATGGGCCCATCATAAATAAGTATTTTTAAATACCATGGGTTAGCTATTTGTGAAGGGTGTAGTTTTCATCGCAAATATTGTTCTTTTCCATGGTCCATCATAAAAACCCATATTTACGACACAATTTTCTACAACGGGTATTTGCGATGGGATCCCATCGCAAATGGCCCTTCACAAATAGCTGAATTTTCAGTAGTTCTTTTTCATTATTCCCATAAATTGTTGTTATCTAGGATTGATATTTATATCATCGAGGTAAAATTTTATGATGTCTTAAAAACACCGTCTTTAAGGAATTTTTTAACAGATCTGAGTGTGTGCATTCTTCACAAATGTTACACCCCAACATTCCTTTAATTTTATATCCTGAAAAATTTCCAAAAGTAGGAAAGTCATTTATCACCCCGTACAATATGGAACTCAATGTGAATTATTCACTTATATGAGAATCATACATTGTAACACCTATATCCCACATCAATTTCATATCATTGATCAATGGATCCAAATAGACATCAATATCATTACCAAGTTTCTTTAGTCCATATATAAGCAGAGACAATATAACATATTTTCACTTCATGCATAACCATGGTGTAAAGTTATAATTTACCAACATAACGGGCCATGTACTATGAGTACTACTCTGTACACCAAAATGATTTATTTCATCTATAGATAATTCAAGACAAAAGTTTCTCATATCATTTCCAAATTCAGGATACTCATAATCAATTTTCTTTTACTGAGGAGAATCATGTGGATTATATAGGTTCTCAAATTTAATTCTTATATCTTCATGCCATGTCAATTGTCTCGTGATTTCCTAACATCTATATAGTCTTCTAAACCATAGAATGATTGGAAAGTACCATACAACTTTTGAAGGGATTGATTCATTTTTCTTGTATCGATTCACACCACACTTAGGGAATTTTATGATTGATTAATAGTACTTATGAAATAATAAGCAATCATTTGGACAAGCATTTATTTTTTAGAGATCATTCCCAATGAACATAGAATTATTTTAACATTATATTTTCTACATGGAAGTTCATTTTCTTCTAGAATCATATCATTCAGGAGACCAAGTAGATCTATAAAGCTGGTGTCGCTCCATCCACTACCAACTTTAAAATTATATAACTTCAATACAGCTAGCAGTATTGTGTATTTAGTACAACTTATATATAATGGTCTCTCAGAACAATTATTTATCGTCTCAAAAAAATTGGACAATTAAAAAGTTCATATTCAATTTCCATTTTCATTTCTTCCATGTGATATCTATCATCATTTACACTAGTATTCATATTAAATGATCCATAAACCATAGTATCATCCAAATTGTTGTGCACGTTTATTTTTTTCCCCTTGTTTAGTCCAAAATTTATATCTCTAATCTATTTTGTGAAAGTGAAAATGTTCTTCCAACTCCTCTGAACTAATTTATCTTCAATAACAACAAAGTAAACACAGACAAAGGATTTGAGAAGGGACATATGTATTCTCTATTGAAAACATGATAAACTCTTTAACTCTATATCCATACTCTTTTTTCAAAGGATTATTGTGCATCCATTTTCAATTCATAACCACTATATTAGGTTTATAAAATATTCATTTTTTATAATAACTAAATAAATAAATATAAGATATTTATTATCAATGGTGAAAGTCATAGATAATTCTAATAAGGGGAACCCAACATTTGATTGTTTCAAATAATTTCAGTATGCTTTGAAGTATATGGGTATTTTAATTTAAGAAAATAATTACTCCATTATGGTAGGTGTTATTCTCTAAATTTATCCAAATGTGAAAGTTATAAAAAACTATCATCCTCATCAGATTCATCTCTCAAACAGTTATTATTGCATTTTTTTTCTTGAGACTCATCTCTCGTCTCTTCCAGAAACGTACCTATGTTTCTTGAACTACTCTAAGAAGTAGTAATCACATAGCGGGTACCAAAAATCATTTTGTATGACTACTGATTAGATTAGTTCAAGAAACATAAACGATATGGGGGATGAGTCTCAAGAAAAAAATTAATAACTGTTCGAAGATGAAGATAATGAGGATGGTAGTTGTCTCCTTAAAACTTTTTAAATCACTAAATCTTAAATTTAAATTTCAAATATCACCTCAAACAAATTTCAAAATTAAAAATGAATCTTTTTGAATTTTTAAAACCCAACTTGAAATCTATTTTTTCTGATTCCACATGAAAATCGAACAATTATTTTCAAAATATTTAATGGGATACGAACCCCATTTTCTATAAAAATTGTTAGCATCATGTGAAATTTTTTAATATCATATTCAATAAACATTAATAATAAATTAAAATTTTAAAACCATTTACATGAAAATATATAAAATTTGAAATTTTTAAAACTTTATAAGTTAACTTTGAAATCATTTCATGATTTTCAAAACACTAAATCCATTTTAGTTCATTTTAAAGGAAAACCTCATTTTTTCATTTCAAAACCCACTTTAACATTTAAAATAAAGTTTAATTTATTAGACCTGAAATTTATAATAGGCATGACCATAAAAATGATAAGTAGGCCACCACCAAGCCTAATCAAATCATGATTATTAAACATTTCATAAACATTTTATAAAGCTGGAATGAATAAAAAAAATTAGAAAACATTAGAAAATTAATAATTTAAATCCTAACATGATTTTCCTAGACTACCTACTTAAATACTGAGGTTCCCATGGTCTTATTTCAAAATTAACTCAAGGGACTATTCATTTATCAATAACCAGTTTCATAAAATATCACATAAGAATCCAAAAATCCAATCTTTCACATTCCATACAATTTATTCAGTAATCAACATCAAGAAGGTTTTACAAATATTCATGACATTGAAAACTATTTTCCCAAAGATTGTAAGGTGTTATATGGAGTACATATGTGATCTCAGACTTAGGTTTGATTTTAATTTATCTAAATGTGAGTTGAATTATAGGTTCTCTAGTACCCAGGGTGAGAGAAAGATAGCGGATTTGGTTTTTTTAGCAAGGATACAATCATGAAGTTACAACAAGTTTAAATTTTGTACTACTTTGGATTTGATATGATATGTGATACATGTTTTGGTTTGACTACATTTATATATGTGATATACTTTGAAAATTTTTACCTATATTATTTAGAAATGTGGAAAAGGGAGAATTTATTTACCATTACTTTGATATAAAAACTATTTAACCATTTATCATGTCATACTTTTTTAAAGATGATCAAGTTAGGATTATTATGTAGAGACATGATATGGAACACTTGAGTGAGATACTACTGATCTTATTTGGATCACACCCTTAGTACCCCTTTGGCAGTGTGTAGACCTTTTATATCTTTTTATATATGGAAAGGTAAGGCACCACAGTGAGGTGATGCGGTTTATATCAGTTTTATCTGGGTAGATGATGGTGAGATAGTGGTTGTTTTCCCATTTTATCACATGGAGTATATATTTCATTTTCTTTATTTATTTTTCCTTTGTTGTTGGACTTGTCCCTTGGATATTGTTAATCTAATTTTGAGTGGTATAACTTCTATTATTTCCTTTTTCTATGAAAGATATTATTTATTTTACTCTTCCATTGTTTCATACTATTTTTTATACATGTATATGTCATATTTTATACTTTAGTTTGGGAGAAATGTTTTCCTCTATTTTTTTGATGCTCGGGTGCTAGTTGTAAACCTATGGGGATCAAGAAATTCCTTCACATATGTGATGGTTTCAGTCGGGTACCAGGTTATGAGGGTATCTAGGTTGGGTTCATCACAGTTCGGTATCATATCATGGTTTTGATAAGTTTTGGGAAGTTGGTATATGGGAGATAGGATTTTCGGGACTTGAGAGGTATGTTTTGGTGAGTGTATGGATAGGTATTTCCATGATGAGACTCAAGTTACCATGGGAAGTTGAGATGTCTGTCTCTTTGTAAAGACCTGAACCTACACTTTCGGATTTAGTAATAAAACATAATGTATATTTTTTTCATAAAAAGAAACTTAAATATTACAAAACACATTAAATAATAGAGGAAATTTTATGGTATATTTTTTGGATAATTAGACAATAACCTACATACATTCAATCAGAGTTTACAAAAATAAACACTGAATAACTAATTGGTTTTATCTGCATTAGCACCGTAACTTTCCCTTGAAATTATAAGGATTACTGTGAAAAACATTTTAAAAACATGGGATGAGAACAAAAAACTAAATAAGGGATATAAAGAAAAAAATAAACCATTATCCCATGAATACTTTTAACCATATGAAATCATTTTCACAAAGGCATACTTCACACCCACAAAGTCTCATAAAATTATTTTGTGAAACATAAAATTTACATAAACATAGAAAAAATAAATAGAACAAAAAGGTATCTTGGGGAATTAATTACTTAATTTTTTAACCATCACAATTACCATATGATTTTTAACCCTCACGGCTACCTTATGATGTAACCCTCACGGCTACCTTATGGGGTAACCATCATAGTTACACTTGGAGTAACCATTTGGCCGAACTCCAACTTACACATACCCAATGAATTAGAGGGAGGTATAGGTCCCACCCTTCATTATAAAAAATTCCCAAGAACCATAACATAACCATACAATATGAATAATTTCATAAAAACATTGCTTTTGAATTTTATAAAACAAAATTTTAAAAGAAAATTTTAAAAGAAAATCCCCTTACAAATATATTATAATTGAAGTGAGACTTTATAGATTGGATGAAATATGTATATACACTATAAATACACATAATTAACCATAATATAAACAAAATTCATCACACAAACAATTTTAATTCCACATAAATAATGTAGTAGAAGGTTAACCCAAAGAATGGAAATCATATTAAGAATTCCCTAACCTCGGGTTCGTCTTACATCAAACGTGTTTAAACCTCCTATATAATGGTTAAAAGATTGTTATTAGTATCTTAAATAAACATATTAATGTTTATAACACCTTATATGACCATTTAATAACATTATTTAACCCTTTAATTATTAGTATTTTGTTCCTTTCATTGTTTTGGGTGTGTTCTTTACATGATTTCCATGGTTGGATTATATTTGATTTTCTTGTCATATGGAAATAAAATTTCAGCAGTGGAATGAAATGGTATTGAAATATTTCCAAAATATAAAATGATACTGTAAATCATTTTTTATCATATATTATGATGAATAATTAGATAAATCATTAATGATATTTGTTTAGATCATTTTTGGAAGTTCCTCGATAATCATGAAATTGTTTCATTATATAATTTAATTTCATGCATTGAAGTTCATTCTAGAACATAAAATATGTTACAACATAAAAATTACATTATGTTTCAAACATTAAAATGGTTTTATGATCTGCTTGAAGGAAGTAATAGAAATTGAAAGCACGTTGTCCCTAATTTTGGTAAATGACACATCATGAATGGTAGTTTTAGAATAAGAGGAAGAGTAGAGGAAGAAAGATGATGAATTTTTTCACATGAAAATGATAAAATATATAATATATAACATTATTTATATTTAATACCTCCTGGATAAGGGTAGGGAAATATAGTATAATAAAATAAAGGAATTGAAAAGAAAACATGTGAAAATGATGTGACAGGAAGAGGGGAATGAGGGTGGTATTTATAGTGGAAGAGAGGAGGGATTTTACATTATTTTAATATTTTTGTCCAAGACTATGAATAGTCTTGATTATTATGATCAAAATAGTAAAGAGAACATTTTATTTCAATAAAATTGGGCTTACATCAGTTATTATTTCAAAAATAATGTATTTAACTGATAATTTGTATATATGGTATTTTACCGTATTTCACTATTCATCAAAAATTCAAGAATTTCATAAAAATACAAAAACTTCACCCTAACCATTTTTCAATATATAGAATTCAAAAATGAACTCTTGTTTTTGAAAATAATTTTCAAAATATGATTAATTTAATTTTAAAATAAAATCATAATTTATTCGAAAAAATAACAATTTTAAAACTATAACTGATTTTACACAACCTTGAAAATAAAATCAAGATTTCATTATCTTATAACCTTAAGAAAATAAAATAATATAATTATTTAATATTCATTAGGGTTATATTACTATTCATAAGGGTAGGTTATTATTCACCAAAAATTAATTTTGTCCTATTAGACTCTAAATAACTTACTGGTCGCAACCGTGTTTGTCTATTTTTCAAAATTCTAAATACATAAGCGGAAAAATTATGTTTAATTTATAGTTTATAAAGGTCACATAATACTTAGTAGTTTATTAAAGCACTTAATGTCTCCTTTTAAAATCTCAGGATGTTACATTCTCCCCACCTTAAATGAATTACATACTCGCAATTCGTTCATTGTTCTTATAATTCTGAATTCACATATTGATAGTTAGGAATAAAAATATTTTATTATGTGTACATAATTTACTAGATGTTCAAAAGTAAATAATATCTCTAAAATTGTTCTAAAAAATTTTATCATCTAATCTTCAAAGTTTTCTAGACTATTCCTCTGATACCAATTATAAAGACCCGAACCCACACTTCCGAATTCAGTACTAAAACATGTTGTGTATTTTTTTCATAAAAATAAACTTAAATTTTACACAACACATTACATAATAGAGGACCATTTCCAGTCTAGGTTCTGTATAATTAGAAAACAAATTATATACATTGAATCAGAATTTAAAAAAATAATCACTAAATAACTAATTGGTTTCATCTGTATTAGCACCGTAATAGTCCTTTGAACTTCTAAGGATTCCTGTGAAAAACATTTTAGAAACTTGGGATGAGCATAAAAATTTCAACAAGGGATATAAAGAAATAAATAAACCATTATCCCATGAATACTTTTAACCATATGAAATCATTTTCACAAAGGTATACTTCACACCCATAAAGTATCATAAAATTATTTTGTGAAACATGAAATTTCCATAAACATAGGAAAAATAAATAGAAAACAAAGGTATCTTGGGGAATTAATTACTTAATTTTTTAACCCTCACAGTTACCTTAATATTTTTAACCCTCGCGACTACCTTACAATGTAACCCTCATAGCTACCTTATGGGGTAACCATCGTAGTTACACATTGAGTGACCGTACGGATGACCTCCAACTTACAAATACCCAATGAATTGGTGGGAGGTATAGGTCTCGCACTTCATCATAAAAAATTTCCAAGAACCAGAACATAACCATACAATATGAATAATTTCATAAAAACATTGCTTTTGAATTTTGTAAAACATAATTTCAAAAGAGGATTCTAAAAGAAAATATCCTTAAAAATATAATATAATTGAAGTGAGACTTAATAAAGTGGATGGAATATGTATATAAACTATAAATACACATAGTTAAACATAATATAAACAAAATTGACCACACAAACAATTTTAATTCCACATAAATAATGTAGTAGAAGGTTAACCCAAAGAATGGTAATCGGGTTAAGAATTCTATTACCTTGGGTTCTCCTTACTTAAAACATGTTTGAACCTACTCTATAATGGTTAAAATAGTGTTATTAATATCTTATAGTAACATATTCAAGTTTATAAAACCTTATATGATCATTTCATGACATCATTTCACCCTTTAATTATTAGTATTTTGTTACTTTCATTGTTTTGGGTGTGTTCTTTACATGATTTCCATGGCCAGTTTGTATATGATTTTGTTATCATATGGAAATGAAATTTTAGAAGTGGAGTCAAATGTTATTTATATTTTTTCATAATATATAATGATACCAAGAATAATTTTTAATCATATATGATGATGAATCATAAGATAAAACATTAATGATATTTTTTAGATCATTTTTTGCGGTTCCTCAATAATCCTGAAATTGTTTCATTATATAATTTAATTTCATGCATAAAAGTTCATTATGTATCATAAAATAGGTTACATCATACATATTAAATTATTTTTAAACCATTAAAAAGGTTTTATGGTCATCTTGAAGGAATTAATGGTAGTTGAAAGCACATCGTCCACAATTTTGGTAAACAACACATCATGAACAATGTTTTTAGAATAAGTGGAAGAGGAGAGGAAGAAAGATGATGATTTTTTTACATGAACATGATAAAATAGATAATATATAAGATTATAGAGATTTAATACCTCCTGGATAAGTTGAGGTGAAGAGAGTATAAGAAAATAAATCAATTAAAAAGAAAATACATGAAAATGAAAGAGGATTCTTACCTCTTGATATCTTCTCCTTGAGATCCTCCTTAAGGCCTTTGATTTTGGCCTTTTGGTGAGAATAGTAGATCTTGGAAGTGGGTAATATCCTTGGGGATGGTATTTGATTGAACTTATACAAGTCTCAATGCTTTAGTGGTGTTAGATGGAGAGGGGAATGAGGGTGGTATTTATAGTAGAGGAGAGGAGGGATTTTACATTATTTTAATATTTTTTTCCAAGACTATGAATAGTCTTCGTTATTATGATCAAAATAGTAAAGAGATCAAGTGATTTCGAAAAAAGTGGGATTACATTAGTCATGTTGTAAAAAATAGTGTATTTAACTAATAATTTGTATATACGGTATTTTATCGTATTTCACTACTCATCAAAAATTCAAAAATTTCCGAAAAATACCAAAAAATCACCCTAACCATTTTTTAATGTGTAGAATTAAAAAAGTAACTCCAGTTTTTTAAAAAAAATTCTAAATATGATTAATTTCATTTTTAAATAAAATCATAATTTTTTCAAAAAAATAACAATTTTATAACTATAACTGATTTTACACCACCTTGAAAAATTAATCAAGATTTCATTATCTTATAACCTTAAGAAAATAAAATAATATTATTATTTACTATTCATTAGGGACATGTTACTATTCATATATACTATTCATAAGGGTATGTTACTATTCATAAGGGTATGTTACTATTCACCAAAAAATAAGGTTGTCATATCAGACTCCAAATAACTTACTGATCGCAACTGTGTATGTCCATTTTTTGAAATTCTAAAAACAGAAGTAGGAAAATTTTGTTTAATGTCTAGATTAAAAATGTCACATAATACTTAGTAGTTTATTAAAGCACATAGTGTCTCATTTAAAACTCTCTGGATGTTACCCTCTTTTTTAGTGTTCTTTATCTTAATCTCAATTTTTTCTTATGGGTTTCTAGTTTGAACTGAGGTTATCTTGTTGTTTGATATTTTTTTCTATTTTGGTGTACATCATTATGCCTGTAATATGTCTTCCACAGGTTCCTCAAGAGGGTACAATAGATGCTCCTCAAGGGAATCTGCATCAAGATAAAAATATTATTGAGGTTATCATGTGGGTAGTTCGTTCTATAAACCAAAATGTATAGAAATTGCATAATGCAGTTGTTGAGGTACAACCAGGAGTCATAGGAGAAAGGGATCGATCATGGGGGTTATTATGTGAAAATCCACCATCCTTTAAGGGTACGAATGAACATCAAGAGTCAGAGGATTAGCAGGACAAGATTGATCAGATATTATACTTTCAGGATACACCCAATAATATCAAGGTGAAGTGTGCAATGTTTAAACTTGAGGGTATCAACAAGTGATGGTAGGATTCCATGTTACTGGAGGATATACACATGGGATTGGATTGGAAGGGTTTCAATACTCACTTCTTTCATAAATTTTTTTCTAGAGTAACTAATGATCAAAACTCTCTGGAGTTCCTCTCCTTACATTAGGGAGAGTTTTTTGTGTTAGTATACACAAATCAGTTTTTATAGCTGGTTCATGTTGTACCTCTCGTTCCCCTCGTTGTTTGATTTTCATGATCACAATCACCTTATTTTTTGTCTAATATTGTTTGAAGTGTTTTTGAATGATAGGCACAAGGTTTCCAAGAAGTTGGCCCAAGAAAGAATCTCAAAGTGGACTGAATTGCAGTCCACCGGCCAACCGGTGTGATAGCACCGGCCAGCCGGTGGACCTGGCAGAGGCATTGCCCACTGCCAGGTTCCACCGGTCAGCCGGTGGCTCTCTCACCGGCCAGCCGGTGGCACCCAGACCAATTGGCCAGCTACTGTCTCCCCACCGGCCAGCCGGTGGCTCCTCCACCGGTCAGCCGGTGGATCCTGGACCAAATTTCTTCTCCTCTGCCAAGGCACCGGCCAGCCGGTGGCCTAGTACCGGTCAGCCGGTAGCCCAGTCAAACTAGCCGTTGGGTTTGACCAGTCAACCCTCTTTTGGCCTCCAACGGCTCCGAGGCCCTTTACAACGGCTCCGAAGGCTCCCCAAGGGTTCCATTCCTATAAATAAAGGCCAAGGAAGCCCCGGACACCACTCGGATCATATACAAAGCCACCGTACACATTTTCCATCTTTGGCGTACCTCCGGCGGACTTCCTCAAAGGAACCCTCTTTGCTCCAACAACTTCCACATCCAAGGAGCTCCATCAAAGAAGCTTGGAAGCGGCCTTCAACATCTCCAATCAATCAAAGGCGCCCAAGGCTTCTCCCATTACGGTTTTTCTTGTTTATCTATTTTGAGCTTAATTTGGGTTTGTGTCTACAAACCACTCTATTTCTCATCCCCTCTTTCTTTTGGGTTTCACATCACCATTAAGGTGTGAAGAGGTTGTTAAGCCTTCCCTTAAATAGCTTGAGACATAGGTGAGCTATGCTTCACCTGTAAGAAGGATAGTGGGTTCTTGCTCAACCATCAAAAGCAAGTGGGTTCTTGCTTAACCACCAAAAGCAAGCTGTAATAGGTTCTAGTGCTACCTCAAAGCCTAGTGGGTTTCTTGCTAAAACCATTGAAAAGCAAGCGGTAGGAATCTCTCAACGGTTTAGTTGGGAGCGGAGACGTAGGCCGGGTTTTTGGCCGAACTCCGTTATCAATTCTTGTGTCTTGCCTCTTTACTTTCTGCTGCACTTTCAACTTTGATTTTAATTTGTTAATCATTTTTTTTAAAAGGCAATTCACCCCCCCTCTTTCCATCACTCCCTTTTTCTCCGCCCAACAATTGGTATCAGAGGGAAAATTTGAGTAATACCCTAACCGGTTTCAAATTCAAGATCTTTTTTGATGGCTTCTACCGCTTCTTCTTCTCAAACCCTCAAAGGTCATTCATTGGGTCGTGCTCCATTGTTTGATGGAACTGACTATTCTTTTTGGAAAACCCGCATGACCACTTTTTTAAAAAGTATTGGTTATCCAATTTATAAAATTGTTATGCAAGGATTTTCCCTCTCCTCTCCCGATGAGTCTAAATGGACCCCCATTGACATTGAAAATTTCAAGCTTGATGGCAAAGCCATGAATGCTCTTCATTGTGGCTTAGACCGTAATATATTTAATTGTATTTCTTCTTGCACTACCTCTTATGATATTTGGAAATATTTAGAGCTAACCCATGAAGGTACTAGCATGGCTCAAAAGCAAGAACCCGCTCAAAAGCAAGAACCCATTCAAAAGCTAGAACCCGCTCAAAAGCAAGAACCCGATGCAAAATCCGTACCCGCTTGCCCACTTCACAAGAAAAGGGCCAAGAAGAAGAAAAAGAAGAAGGCTTCAAAGGCAACATAGAGTGATAGCTCCTCCTTCTCTTCCTTCTCCTCTAGCGACCAAGGTAAAAAATGCCTAATGGAAAAACATGAGGTATCATCTTCCGACTCTTCTTCCTCATCATCCTCTAGTTCTTCTAATTCTTTTAATCATTTATCATATGAAGAACTCCAACATGTGCGAGACCAATTAGAAAATGGTTTTCACGAACTCTCGTCAAAATTCGTTGCTTTGAAAAAGAATTTCAAAAAGCTTTCCTCCGAAAAAGACCAACTTCTCAAAGAGAAGGAGGAACTCTCCCTAAAAATCCAAAATTTCCCCAATGTTGATTCTTTGGAATCAACCATTAAGGACCTTAGAGAATCCCTAGCCAAGTTCACCCAAGGTGAACAAAATTTGTCCAAACTCTTAGGTTCTCAACGAGTATCTAGAACCACCAATGGACTTGGCTACACCAATATAGCTTCCTCCTCCCATGTACCCACTGTTTTTGTAAGGGGGGGCTCTAGTTTTAAATTTTGTAATTATTGTAAGAAACCCGGGCACCTCATTTATGAGTGTGATTGCAAAAATGCCCGGTACGGTCAACCCAAATCTATTTTTTATTCGGACGAGTTTTATAGGAGAAGACCCGCCATGAAACAAATTTGGATTGAAAAATCCCTTTTGGCGAGTCTCGCCGGGCCAAAAATAGTTTCGTTTCCCCGATGATCTTTTGTTTTATTTAGGGGGAGAAATTTTCTTAAATTCAAAAATTTCTTTCGATTCTTTTTTCAAGTTAAATTTTCAATTCATTTTTGATTCAAAACTCTCAATTTCAAAAATTTCATTTGGTTTCAAATTTCAAAATTCAATTGGTTTTTGATTCAAAACTTTCAATTCAAACTGTTATTCAAATTTTCATTTCAATTTCAAAAATCTCAATTGATTTTTCAATTCTCATATCTAGTTTTTCAAACCCTTTCCCTCAATCAAATTTTTATGCCCCACGCTATTTTGATAATCACAAAGGGGGATAAATTTCTTGATTGATTGGGGGAGAATCTTTTCTATCATTCTTTTATTTATCCTTTAAGAATGTCTTTAATTTCAGTATTTTACTTTGATTGTTTCGGTGATTGTGATCATCAAAATAGGGGGAGATTGTTGTACCTCTCGTTCCCCTCGTTGTTTGATTTTCATGATCACAATCACCTTATTTTTTGTCTAATATTGTTTGAAGTGTTTTTGAATGATAGGCACAAGGTTGCCAAGAAGTTGGCCCAAGAAAGAATCTCAAAGTGGACTGAATTGCAGTCCACCGGCCAACCAGTGTGATAGCACCGGCCAGCCGGTGGACCTGGCAGAGGCATTGCCCACTGCCAGGTTCCACCGGTCAGCCGGTGGCTCTGTCACCGGCCAGCAGGTGGCACCCAGACCAATTGGCCAGCTACTGTCTCCCCACCGGCCAGCCGGTGGCTCCTCCACCGGTCAGCCGGTGGAGCCTGGACCAAATTGTTTCTCCTCTGCCAAGGCACCGGCCAGCCGGTGGCCTAGTACCGGCCAGCCGGTAGCCCAGTCAAACTAGCCGTTGGGTTTGACCAATCAACCCTCTTTTGGCCTCCAACGGCTCCGAGGCCCTTTACAACGGCTCCGAAGGCTCCCCAAGGGTTCCATGCCTATAAATAAAGGCCAAGGAAGCCCAGGACACCACTCGGATCATATACAAAGCCACCGTACACATTTTCCATCTTTGGCGTACCTCCGGCGGACTTCCTCAAAGGAACCCTCTTTGCTCCAACAACTTCCACATCCAAGGAGCTCCATCAAAGAAGCTTGGAAGCGGCCTTCAACATCTCCAATCAATCAAAGGCGCCCAAGGCTTCTCCCATTACGGTTTTTCTTGTTTATCTATTTTGAGCTTAATTTGGGTTTGTGTCTACAAACCACTCTATTTCTCATCCCCTCTTTCTTTTGGGTTTCACATCACCATTAAGGTGTGAAGAGGTTGTCAAGATTTCCCTTAAATAGCTTGAGACATAGGTGAGCTATCCTTCACCTGTAAGAAGGATAGTGGGTTCTTGCTCAACCATCAAAAGCAAGTGGGTTCTTGCTTAACCACCAAAAGCAAGCTGTAATAGGTTCTAGTGCTACCTCAAAGCCTAGTGGGTTTCTTGCTAAAACCATTGAAAAGAAAGCGGTAGGAATCTCTCAACGGTTTAGTTGGGAGCGGAGACGTAGGCCGGGTTTTTGGCCGAACTCCGTTATCAATTCTTGTGTCTTGCCTCTTTACTTTCCGCTGCACTTTCAACTTTGATTTTAATTTGTTAATCATTTTTTTTAAAAGGCAATTCACCCCCCCTCTTGCCATCACTCCCTTTTTCTCCACCCAACAGTTCATTTTTCTCTAGAGGTATTAATGAATGACCAGATGAAGGCTTAAAAGTACCTACAGGTTTTGTGACCAGATATAAAATCATCGGTATTTATGCCAGATATTTCTATCTATATGGATATAGTAGATATAGAAATAATGGTATAGATGGATATAGAATGAAAGGATGGTTTTCCCCATTATATTCCACCCAGTGGTGGCTTCATTGGTGTGTAGGGTAGGAAGAGGAAGTGGCATGATCATTGTAGGAGTGGTGGGGTGGTTCATAGCAATAGGCCTCCTCTGAACTTTTAGTTACAGCCAATAGTATTTCCCTAACTTTATATTAGTGTGCCAAGGTTGGGAACACCCAGTGTTCTGTTCCACACCTGTGAAGATGTGTAATAGTTTCAAGCATCATGGACATATACAATATTTCTATCAGGATATGTTTATGCCTCATTATATTTACAGATCATCAGCTTTAAAGTCTACTGAGGCATAGTCAGAAACTTCAAAGTCTACAAGGATCTATCCATATGCCTTATGAGTGAAGCACCTTCATGCAGTGGATGATTTTCTAATGGAGGTGGATCCATGTCTATTGATAATTAGAGGTACCATATTTATACATCTTCAGTAGAATCTTCTTTATTTGATACAAGTTCCTCCCACCCATTTAAATCTACAAATTTTTTTGATATTATTAAACATAAAATATAACTTATTTCCTTTATTATAAAGTTAGAAGCACCTCTTGGGGAGAGGAAATAGTATGGGATTCAATGCACTTATTCTCTATCAATAGATGATAAAAGTTAGTCTAGGATTTTCTCATTCATTTTCTAGATCTATTTCACATCATCATCGAGATGTATTGGCTTATTACTCATCATGATGAGGTTGGTTGTTATCATTAGCACATCTTAGTCCATGTGGCTAATGAGAGATCTCAGGTATTTTAAGGAGAGTGGGATCTGAAGTATGGTCATGAAGGACCTTCCAGGCTAGAGTTGAGGAGTTTTTTTTAATATAGTAGTTTATACTAATGATGTTTCTTCTATTTTCGATCTTCCTCCTATTTTTTAGGACTTTCCTGGCATTTTTCCAAAGGACTTATCTGATATTCCTCTAGAGAGGTAGGTATAGTTTATGATTGATCTAATTTCATATACATATTCAATCTCAATATTCTCTTATTATATAGAACCAGTTTATTTGAAAGAAATCAAAATTTGGTTGGATGATCTGATGGTGAAAGGTTTCATTTTCACTAGTGTTTCACCTTGGTCAACCCCTATGCTTTTTCCATGAAAGAAAATGTTTCACTCAAATTGTGTTTGGAATATTAAAAGTTGAATCGGGTAAATATTATTAATAAGTATATTTTTTCCTTTTTGGATGAATTATTTGACTAGTAAAGGGGTGAAAGTGGTTTTTGAAGATAGGTCTTCAGTCAATTTATCATCAACTCAGATTTTAGGAGTCTGATATAACAAAGATTTCTTTTAGGGGAAGGTATTTTCATTATGAGTATCATTTGATTCCTTTTGATTTGACTAATACTCCTATAGTTTTTATGGATTTTATGAATTAGATATTCCATGAGTATCTTGAAACTTTTTTTGTAGTGTTCATGGATGATATTTTGGTTTATTCGATATCTAAGAATAAGTATGACAACATTTGATTTTGGTTCCAGAAATCCTAAGGAGTCATCGTTTGTATGGAATGATTTTGAAATGAAGTTTAGGGATAAAATAATTGAAGTTCTTGGGGAATTTTATTTTTGATCATGGATATCAGTTGATCCTGAGAAGGTGAAGTTTGTCTTGTCATGGAAGGAACCATGGAATGTCTTTAAATTTTAGATATTCCTTTGTGTTGTTAGATATTACCAATTTTTCATCAAGGATTTCTCGAAGTTGGCATCAAAATTGAATAATATTATCAAAAAATTGGTTAAATTCATATGGGGTGAAAATTTTAAATATTCTTTCAAAGAGGTGAAATGACTTCTAATATCAGTTCTTATTTTGATTTTACCAAATCCTGATAAGGGGTATGTGGTTTTCTATAATGATTCCGGTGTTGTACTAGGTTTATTTCTTATGTAGGATGATCATGCCATGCCTTGAATATCTCTCCATTTCAATCACATGAGAATAATTACCCCCACTCATGATTTAGAGATTTCTATGGTTGTTCATGTGCTTCAATATTGGTGGAATATCTTATTGGGGAGAGGTTCACGATCTTCTCTAACCATAATAATTTGAGCTACATATTTTATCAGAAAGACTTCAACATCAGATAGAGGCAGTGGGTTGAATACCTTCAAAAAAATTAATTCGACGTCACCTATGCCTCGAGGAAGGTTAATTTTTTTGTAGAAACACGCAATAGGAAAGTACCATTGTAGGATGTTCTAAAATCAAAGGATGATTGAAAACTTACATGACTCTTTTCTAAAATTAAACTAGATGCTCAGGAGGATGTTTTAGGTATGGTTCTAACCATTTTTTAGTTATCATCATCTCTCTTTGTGTCTATTATGCAGGATCAGTAGTAGGATGATGAGTTTAGGGGAATTCAAGAAACCTTGTATGGTGGGGAGGCTTATTCTGATTGGCCTCTATCTTTAGATGGTATTCTACATTTTGGGGATCAGTTTCTCATCCCAATATATATGAGGATCTAAATTTTGATTAATTATAATATTTCATTGTGGGATGTTCATTTAGACACTATGAAGATGTATTATGACATGATATAGTGATTTTGGTGGATAGGTATAAAACATAACATTGCAGATTATGTTTCCTGATGTTACACCTACTAAAATGTAATGTCTGAGCCTCTGAAACCTTTTGGGATTCTCCAACCTCTTCTAGTTCTGATTTGGAAATGGATGAGGTTTCTATTGACTTTTTTGTTGGATTACCATGGACTCCTAAAGGGGGAATTCTATCTCGGTAGTGATTGATCGTTTGAAAAAGTTAGTTCACTTTTTCTGATCAGGGACACTACTGAAGTTGAAGAAGTGGTAAAGTTCTATTTACATGAAATTGTTAGGTTACATGGAGTTCCCTCTACCATTTTTAGAACAGGGATCTTAGGTTTATCTCATGGTTCTGAAAGATTCTCCAGGAGGCGATGGGGAATTAGAACAGGTTGAGTACAACCTACCATCCATAGACAAATGGATAGATAGATCATACTATTCAAATTTTTAAGGATATGTTGCATGTCCATGTCTTAGATTTTGGTGGATCATGGGATAAACATCTAGAACTGATTGAGTTTTCTTATAGAAATGGTTATCAGTTGTCTATCAGAATGGATCCCTTTAAGGATTTTTATGGTCACTCATACAGGTCACCTCTTTATTGTGTAGAGGTGGGTAAGGCCTCTTTTTTAGGACTGATTCTCATTCAAGCAACATCAATGAGAATTTAGGATATAATTTAGTGTTTTGTTATAGCTCAAATTAGGCAAAAATTATATGTGGGTCATTGGGGTCATCCTAGGGAGTTCTATATTAGGGATTGGGTTTTCTTAAAATTTTCCCCTTAGTTGGGTCACCGTCATATTATAAAATAGGTAAATTTGCTTCCGAGATATGTTAGATTGTTTTAGGTCACTAAGAGGTTTGGACAGGTTGCTTATCAGTTGGCATTTCAAGTTTTGTTGATGTGTATTCATGATGTTTTCCACATATCACAGTTTAGGAAGTACCATCCTGATCCATCTCACATTTTGAGTTGGGAAGAAATAAAACTGGATCTAGATGTTTCTATTGTAGAGAAACCAGCGATGATCATTGAATCTCAATTGGAAGTCTTGTATGGTAAGTTGATTCCATTAGTTAGAGTATTATGGAGACACAAATTAGATTCTCACAAGACTTCAGAGTGAGAGTCATCGATGAGGGAGCAGTGGAATCACCTATTTCCAGAAACCATACTTCCAAATGACATCATGGGGAAGGAAAGTCTTATGGTGGTAAGTTTGTAACATCCCATTACCTTTTTTCAATCATTTCTCAACTCTTTTTCCATTTACCTCTTTGTTTGGGTACACTTTCCAAGGATGGAGATCATTTTCTGGGGAAAATAACCTAAAGTTCATATATAAATGTGAAAATGCTTAATAGGATGTCCTTTAGGGTCTGTTTTTATAGATATTATTTTTCAAAGTGGTTCGGTAGAAACTTACTATAGGATACTTTCACATGATGAAGTGGTTACACAACATGAATTTGTTGTCGGGATAGTGTCATGAACTAGTTCAGAGTGTTAAAATTTTACAAAATATGAAATTGGTTCATGTTGTGTAAAGTTTGATCATATTTGTTTTTAATATGAGGTAACTCATTTTTAGGTGTATCTTAAAAATCATGAAATTCACATCAATAAAGGGTTTCACATCATGAATATTTTAGGATTTGTGGTTTTAACCATGCTGCATGTCTGATTTTATTTTCATTCGGCATAAAGAATTTTCTATAAAAATATAGGATATCTCCTAGGTTATTTTTTGAATCTATGATCCTTTTGGATTATTTTAATCATTGATCGTTTATCTTCATTATAGTTTCACTATATCTTTCTAGGTAAGTTATCTTTCTACTTCTTCATTGGCGTTGGTCACGGTAGTGTTGTTGCGCTATGTTTTCTGATTTTTTTGTCTTGTGGTGTTGATTCTCTTGATCCTTTTTAGATTTTTTGTGAGATATTCCTTCAGAGGTTGACCTTTGTGTTGGGTGTGTTGTGGCATGCCAGTTTCTTGAGGTCCTATATTTTTTCTTGCATTCTTCTATGTTGGTGGACCCCATTATGCATATGTGCAACAAGTGTTTGAGGTAGTTATGTTTGATGAACTATATTTCTATGGTTTTATAAAAAAAATTATAAATAAATTTGCATGATTTAATTGTTTGTGTGGAAACAAATTTTATAGAAAAGGTATTTTACCCTTGTTTTGGTAAAATAAAAGTTATTTTCAAAGCATTATGATAAGGATTTATGAAATTGTTTTCAAAACATGGTTTTGATGAATTATTTTGGAAAATTTTCACATGGGAATCCATGTTTAATTAGGTGGAATGTATAGAAATAGGCATTTTCTATTAATAATGTCAAGGGGTTCACTTTTGGGGTGTTCCTATTCTCCATAGGCCCATTGTTCTAGGGACTTATTATACCTATTGGGAGGTTCAATTTCTGGGTTATTCCTCTTCTCTCTATATTCAATGAATATATCTACAGACTTGATGCACATTATTGTCTATTTCTAAGTATGATTGTTCTGGGTAGACTTACCTATAGTGATCCTTGGTGTGATGTAACTTGTTCTTTAGTTTATAATTATTTGGATTTGATATAATATGTAATACATGATTTGGTTTTATTTATTTGATATATGTGATATTATTTGAAACTGTTTTAAATGGATTATTTAGAAATTTGGAAAATGGTGGATTTATTTACCCTGATTTTGATATAAAAATTGTTTAACTCTTTATCATGCCTTTTTTTATTTAAAGTTGAGAAAGTTCAAATTATTGTATAGAGACTTGATATGGAACACCTATGTGGGATCCTGTTGATCCTGTTTAGGTCACATAATGTTCACCCCTTTGGTAGTGCATATAAATTTTTATGTCTTTCAATGTAGGGAAAGTAAATGTTTCATGGTGTGAAAGATAGGTTTTTGTTAGCTGTATCTAGGTAGTTAGTGGTGTGATGGTGGGACTTTTCCCATTCTATCACATGGAGTAGTTGTTTTGTTTTTTTCCTTTAGTTGTCCTTTGTTGTTGGACTTGTCCCTTGGAAATTTTTTAGCTACTTTTTATTTTTATCAATTTTTTATTACCTTTTTACTATGAGAAATATTTTTTATTTACTCTTCTGATGTTTCTTCCTATCATGTATATATATATATATCATGTTTCATACTTTAGGTTGGGTGAAATTATTCCCTATGATTTTTATTAATGCCCAGGTGTTATTCTCTAACATGCAGGGATCAAGAATTCCCTTCAGGTATGTGATGGTTTGGTTGATTATCGGGTTATGAGGGTATACGATTTTGGTTCATCATAATAAACCTGGATAAATTTAGAACAATCATCAATAAATGTGAAAAATTTATTTTTACAACTCTATGATGGGTCTAGAAAACTAGATTTTCATTCAATGTTCGAAATGGTTTTCTCACTATCTTAGTATACATGTATGTATATCATTTATTATAACTTTTATTCATACTCATTAACAAATCCATTTTTGTTCATGTTTTTTATTTTCTTAAAATTTATGTGTATAAACCGATTAAGACACAAATTAAATTACCACAACAAAGAAGGAAAAAAATAACTTTATTGATATTTAATTTTAAAAAATCATGATACTAATGTAACTTTCTATAAACACATCACACATGAACAAATTTTTTTTTTACCCCAAATACAATATTAAACCCATACTTATTCCAAAAAGTCTTGGATACTATGTTTCTCCAGACTGTGATCACACGACTTCAATCAAGGTAAAAATATTACCAAGGGTGAAATGTAATTTGATCACTTCATTTCCCTAAATATTAATATTGTTGAATTTACTATTAAGAAATGTGCCTCATCCTTAACTAATTTCATTCTCTTTAAAAGTGATTTAGTATTTCAATCATGCCTCGTAACATCATAATTGATTCATCGGGATGATATATTATCAAGAACCTTATCCTTGAAGATCATTGTCATGAAATTAACCCTTGGAACACTTAACCCTTTCTTATTTTCCAATAAAATAATATAATCTCATTTTGAGTGCCTTAGTTTACTATAATAGTAGCATAAAATTTTTATCTTCTTGAATTAATCTCACCCTTTTATTGGATGATAAGGATGTTTAAGACTCTACATTGGGTTGGATAGGACAGCTCCCTCCATCATGATGAATATGGACTTATTTTCCTTGGACTATTTCATGTCCTCAAAGTTTTTATATTCTTATTTAATTTGATTTTGATTTTTTATATCATCAAGGGAAATATTTTTCATATTATGTTTAATTGAATTTTTCATATAAAATAAATAAATAAATGTTTTACATAAAATAAATAAATGAATGAATGTTTTATATTATTCTAGGAAATATGAAGCTTAACAATTATGGATATCACTATAATAGTTCCATCCATATTCAATTTATTTTGTTTTAGTTCTTTATTGATTCTTTGAATCCCCATGATGAATCTATTACTTATCATCTCATAAGCATTAAATTTACGAGCCATAATTTTTTTGTTTGTCTCATCATTGGTGATGTATTTTTTCTAAGGAATCTTATAATACTTTCATCATTAAAATATATTGGTATGCATCAAATATTTCACCAATCATGGAATTTAGTATATGTCATTGGCAAATTAGATCATCATTCTTTCACTTCTGTTGAGTGTGGGTCTCTTGGAGTTGTTCCTTACTAATGTTGTCAAGTGAAATTAGTTTCAAAATTGAAATCAAGAAAAAAAAATTAATATTAATGGGTTTTAATGAAATTAAATATTTATAAAGGTATCATAAATATAAAACTCAATCTTATGATCATTCAGAATAAGGATGGATTAAATTAATGGAAAAAACATAAATTAAGTACCTCATGTCTTTAACTGTGTGGTTGATGATGATCATTTAGAAACAACCAATGGGTTCCTATGTAAAAAAGGCAATTCAATGAATGTGAAATGTTCAAAAAATTTATAATGACCCTTATATTATCTCATGGTATGTTAGTATATCCAAAAATTAAGGGTAAAATAAAGAATATATCTTTAGTCAGTTTAACCTAATATACCATTTTTTGTATTGATTTCATGAAGTCCCTTTTATAGATCTCCTTTATTAATAAAGGAGACTCATAGACTCTAGTCATTTAATAAACACCTGAAAACTTAAACAAATATTTTTTACACATGTGATTGTTAGACTATTAAAAAACTTAAAAAAATTACAATTTAACAAATATATAATCTAATTATTTGTAAGCTATAGAAATTATATTGTAAGTTGAAAAATGAAATAAAATAAAATAAACCTAATATCATATATAGAAAATATATCACATTATAAAGACCTATGAATGTGATCTTCTAAGTAATATAACTTAAAGAAAATATTTTATTACAATTAATTACGAAGAACTTTTAGTATTAGAGTTTTATAGAATTAGGAAAAAAAATTAACTAACAAAACACATGTATTTTTCTATTTGAAACATTTTATACTATATAAGAAACTTCTTAATCCATAATAAGTCTTCAACATCTCCCACTAATTATCTATAAATAGGCACTCTTCCATATAATTCATATATTTCTTATATTCAATACATGGGGAAATGGAAACATTAAAAGGGGTGTTCTCAAATTATCAGTAAGGGTAAGCATAAGTAATAAAAATCAAAGATCATAATTAAGTATAAGATGAGAATATGGGTATAATCAGGATATATAATAAACTTACACCCAACAAAACATAGATCATAAATCATATAATAACATAATATTTCTTTATAAAAATTATATATATCATAAAAACAAGGAAAACTAGAGAATTGTGGAACATATGTATGAATAAAAGTCATAACATAGTGTATTGGGTATAATAACCTATTTCACCTAGTGGATCAGGATTCACTCACTCATTTCCCTTGGTCCATTAGGATTTAATCACCTGTTTCCCATAGTAAATTGGGCATAACATCATGTTTCCCATTTTGGATCGAGCATCACTACTCTTTTTACCATTATCGCATGATATATAAAGCTTTACCCAGTGCATTGGAAGGAAATTTAGGTCCCACCCAACACTTAAATATTCACCATACACATGTGTGCCACATAAAATAATTATCATAATATTATAAAGGAAATAAGGAAAGAAAATTGGTTTCATATCCCTCTCAAATAGAATCATATAATGAAAACATTCATAATTCCATAATAATCATAACATGATATACCCATGGAAAATAAATGAGTATCCAATGATATCTAGTAACTTTCTTTGAAAATGTTATTCAATCAAGATAATAGGGTATATTTTATCAAAACCATATAAATTAATTTATATGGTTTAGTCAATAATTTCGCCAATAAATTGAAAATATGGAATATTAGTAAACGCTATTAAGTTAAATAAATGGAAAACAATTTATTCAAAAGCAAGGCATTAGTAGAAAAGTTATGCCTATTCATGGTGGATGGTAGGGTAAGACAAGGGAAATTATGGATAATATCTTAGATAGAAAATAAATTTACATATTCTATCCATAGAAAGAATATGGATGGTTTAAAAAGAAAAAATCCCTAGTGTAACAAAGAAAAATTATAAGGATGCTGAAATATATGAAAAATATCCTTGAAAATGAATGCTTCGAATAGTTTCACACGTGAAGTGATCAAGAATCGAATTGGTTAATATTGTGAGTTAAATTCCCCAAATTATATATATATATATATATATATTATAATTCATGTAACATAAATCCCATGACTATAAATCCTTTTTAATATGAAAGTGGAAAGGGAGGTGAAGACATAAAAGAGCTTTTAGAAAAAAAAAATTAATATTAACATAATATATTAACAGACATGTCGCATTCAAAGATAACTTTTGAAAATTTGAAGTGAACAATCTTAAAAACTTTTACTTTAAAAAAGAATCTCTAATAGTGGATCATTTAAAATTAAATAATTTTTTTTTATAGGAAATTTGGAGCCAAAGATAAAACATTTTTTAATGAAAGTATAGGGACCTTTTTAACACTTTGAAAATACATTTTTTTAAATAATCACATTGTAAAAAGAGTAATAAAACATTAGTTTTATGAAAAAAAAATTCCAAAATAAGATTATAAAATTAAATATAATAAAATATTAGTGTGGGATTACCTAATCATAGAATAATAATGTTCAATAGAAAACTTTATAAGTTAAAGAAAAGAGATTTGAGTTGTCGGTATCCCTTAAGGGAAACATACTTCATAAGGTAAGAAATATTATAAAAGGATTTATATGGTAGGAATTTAAATAAAAATATATATAGTACCATATAATATGTTAAAGGTTATAATTTACCTAACTTATATAAAGCAAGTTCAATAAAATTATCCTAACTCAATGAATGAAAGTTGAGTCACCAAAATTCCTTAATGCTAGGGTAAAAAATAAATCAATGGCCATTTGGAAAGGGAATATGATTTGGATTAACATATCCTAATAAATATAAATATAATAAGATAAAAATACATACATGGGAATTAATTACACCATAAAAGGAAAATATGGTTCACAAAATGTATTATGTCTCAAAGAATCAATATTAAGACCAAGAAAACCCTTACAAATTTGGTATCTTTTGAATAAAATTAAATATAAATAAATAATATGATATGGATATTAAAACCACATGAATTCAATGAATATGTTAAAATTCATTCATTAGTTAGTAATCAAAAATTAAAACAAATGATAGTGTATAATATCAAACATGTCTCATAAATTTGAAATTGAGACAAAGAAACCCTTACCTCTCATCTTGAATTCCATGAATAAAATTTAACCTCATGTACCAAAAAAATAGAAATATTAATAAATTAATAAATAAAATTACTCATATCCATTTATAGTCTTTATATATATTCATTATCTATATAAATTCTAGTTATTTTCCTTTTAAACTATTTTCCCACTTCAGGTGTTTATATTTTTTTATCATTTGTACTAATTTTTTAATAGCAGTGTCCATATTAACTCTTATTACAAATTTCATATTTACCAGGTAATTAAATTTAATATTAGGTATTATTTATAATAATTTATTATGTTTTTAATTCCCTTCATGAGTTTTTTAGTCTTTTTCCATGATAATGAAATCAATAACAAGCATGTTTTAGTGAATCTTGACGAACAAAAGGTGTTTTCTTACTTAATGAGTTTAATAAAAATGTTTCCATTATAGAACCAACAAAAAATAATTATTTATATATTTATTTCATATTATACTAGTAATTAAGTTACCATATCTATCCATGATATAAATTCATAGCATTGTTCAAGTAGGTGGTTAAATCAACCCAAACATGAACATGTAATGATTAATAGATGATTGTATGGTGGTTTAGTTGTAATATCATTATAAAAAAGTATAATTATCATATTTAGTTTTTATTAGTGTTATATATTATAATTTTAAGTATAATAATAATTAATGGGTATGAAAATATTACATAATATGAACAATAATATTTTTCCCTTATTACACTTATTTTAAACGATTGAATTAATGATAATTGTTTATTGATCATATCATTAATAGATTATAATTTTTTTACCATAACCTTAATTATATAGTTAAAATAATATTTATCCATTAATCCTATTCTAATTACTATCCATTAAAGGTGGTAATTAAAATATAAACATGTTGTGTATAGAGGCGGTGGTCCGCACACGCGCATGAGCAACATTTTCATTTTTTCGATTGAATGGGCTAAGAATTGATAATGGTTATACCATCAATATAATGAAAAATTGATATATTATTTATAATTATTTAATTATATACATATGGTTACAATGGATATTAGTAGGTTGGATGAGAAGTATAAGCAAAGGAAGTAAATTTGTAAGTAATACTTACATTGAGAATTTTAATATTCTCTTTAAGTATCATTTGGAAATGAAGTACTTGAGGCACTTTGTTGAGGTTAGAGGATGAAAAAAATTTAGATTGGATATATAATAAGTAAATTGGGCATATTTTCATTAGAATTTATAACTATGGGTGTCGATTTTAAAAGGGTGTAAGTGAGATCCTTTTATAGGTGTAAAATAGGGATAAATATTTGGAAAAGAATGTCAGGTAAGGGATAAGAATGGAATTTATTGAGAGCTAGGTGATTTAGGGGGATAAATGTTGGTGAGACATGTAGGTATAACTTTAAAAGCTAATAAAGTTATTATATAAGGTCTAAGTTTCAATTTTATTTAGTAAAATTCAATCCACATTAGATTAACCATTTTTAACACTTATTAAACTTGATTAAAATTTGACCATGGTAATTATTTTATCAATAAATATATAATATGACCATTCATAAAAAATTTATATGTGATGAATACAAATTTTGAACCCATTTGATAAAATTAAATTTCTAAATATAAGAAAATTAACATCTAAATTAAAACATATAATGTGTTGAAAATTTGTTTTTGTATAAAAATTTTATTTCAATCATTAAGTGTTATTAATCTTATTTAACATTTATTACCAATTAAATGAGTGTTAACTTATTTTTATATGTTTATAAAAATAATATTATAGTTTTAAATTAAAATTTATTAACTTGATTTAAAAAATACATAATATTTAGAAAAGATCCATTCTTTGAAAATTAACCATTTTACCGTGGTAACTAGTTTGTTTACTTATGTAATTTTTTATGAGTGAAAATAAAATTGAACCCAATATCTAATTTGAAATTTTTGATTAAAAATATTCAAATCATTTTATATGGTTCTATTTGTGTAAGAGATAAAAACCTATTTTAATATAAGTGTGTGTAATGTAAGGACTCGACCGCAGTTTCCTAGAGTAGATGCCTTATTTTATTACATTAGCATATAAACAAGGAATATGCATCCCAAAGGACTGAGTAGTTTAGTAGATTTGGAAACAAGATAAATACATAATTTCAACATTACAACTTTAAATGAAATACAACATATATTTTTATTGGGAACATCCACAAATCTAAGTTTATCTATGAGGGTCATTCATAATAAACTTATTCATGTCCTAAGAAATGAAATATAATAAATGGGGTGATATAAAATGCTCATTAAGGGTAATAAATATAGTGTAATATATCATAAACATAAACATCAGGCATGAAGAATAACTAAAAACACACTCCTTTAAAAATGAACTTGAACACATAATGGTAGGAATACGAGCTAATTAAAATAATTCCATAATAAAGCATAATCATGGGTATTCTACTAGTCGAATAAACTCATGAACTTTAAATTAATTGTTTCATAATAACGCAATGCATAATTTCAGACATCATAACCATACCATCAAATCCTCGTGCCAAGACCATAATAATCTGTAAAGACCCAAAAATTCCATTTTTTTAAATTATTTTGGATTATTATGAGTTTGTGAAAATTGATGGCACGTGATTCTGAGTCCCGAAGATCCTAGAATTAATTTTTGGACTTTTTTTAAGCTACGTTCAGTAAACATGTGGGCAGTGTTCTCTATCTTTTGAACTGGTGCTCAGATTAAAAATCTGAGGGCACCGTTGAATCCATAACGCCAGGATTCGATTAAGGGAAGCTTAACTTTGACCAACAAGGGTTGAATGACTAAGTTAATTTCTTGGACTTTACAAAAACAATAACTAAAGGTTATTTTATTATTCTTTTTGAAATCATTGGACAAATAGTGGTGGGACCATAGTGCAACATCAAACCATTTAATGGCTTGACTCTTAAGTTGTGTAACCGCACTGTTGGGAGAAATAATGGGTTTTGTAACTGCACCATTGAAAGAGTAAAGAGGTTCATTAATTAAACTCATTAATGAATCTCATTAATTGTGTGATGCATTAATCTCCACCTTCCCCTATATTTAATATGATCTCAGGCTTGGGTTTTGGGAGAGCTACGAGAGGAAGGTCTGACAAAGCACTGGCAACTTTTCTCTCCAACAAAAAACATGATCAAGCGATGATCGTTGGGGAAAATGACGGGTGATGGTGAACACCGACGAACACCTTCATATGTGGAAAATTCTTCCTCTTATGCAACACCTTCCAACAAACTCGAAGTAGGTGGTTTTGTTTTTTAATTAAGAGTAGTACTTTTCTTGAAATATTATCCATCTTAATGCTAATGTGGAGGGCGTGGGCCAAATGAACAAGGCTCAGACCCTCCAAAATTTTCAGATTTGGTTGTGTTTATCGTGGGAAACCGAAAGGTAAGGCGGTACACAGTGGAACCGACCGCATTCCTAGAGGAGAATAGATGAGCCACCGGCCCAAACGGTGACCAGAGGAGGAGGCGCATCCCGGTAAAATGCCTAGGCGGCAGAAGCCATGGTCACAACAGGACACGGCGCTAGAGGAGGCACGCCCCAGTGGTGTGCCTGAGAAAAGGAAGACACGACCACGATGGGTCGCGGCACTAAATGAGGCATGCCCGGCAGCGTGCCTGCATAAAGGAAGTTGTAGCTGTGACGGGCCACACTGCTGGAATCACGTGGTGCCAGTGTGGCACCATGTGGAGAATTCAACCTACCGTGCAGGTTGATACGGGAGACACTGCCGGTGGACCTGGCCATGTGAGTAGGTATCAGAAACGACTATGCCGCATCTGGGGAGAATGGAGTTAGCCCGCAACCGTTGGCCGGGGTGAGCTGGGTGGGCCACGCTTCCAGGTGAGTCGAACTATTCAGGCCGGCCCAGCAGGCCAGAACCTCGGCCCAGCAGCCCAGTTCAGACCCAGCTGGGTCAGTCCAGACCTGGATCGGTTCGACCCAAATTAGATTGGGTCAACCTAGACCGGGTCGGGTTGGGTCGGTCCGGCCATGTCGGTCTTGACCCAGACCCCTTTCGGACAAGTTACACTTAATTGGGCATATCTCCTAAACTGGATATTTGTTTGACGAACCGTCTATGGCGCTGAAACCCTTAGGATGAGGTGGTACTTTTGAGATACTCCATGTGAGTTTTAGAGAAATTTTGAGATTGTCCGGGTTGGATCTTACCTAAATCTAACCAAGCCCTCGGTACTGAAATGCCTATAACTTACGGATCGGGCATTCGGTTGACGCGTCGTCTGTTGCATTGGAACCCTTATGACATGGCAGTTCAGTAGGTTACTTATTAGTGGGACCTTATGCCAGTTTAAGTATGACTGATGTATTGAGGAGTGAATCCTCTCAGAATCATGTGTGCTTTGTGCGGGAATCCAGTGGATGGCTGAGACATGAAGAATGAATAACGATCCTGGGTGGATCAGCATTGAGTGATCCTGTGTAGATCAGTACAAAGCGATCCAATGTGGATCAGTACCGAACAATCATGTGTGGGTCTGTAGTAAATCCTCATGATATAATTATATAATCTATCTTTATAAATAAATATATATACTTCTGTACTAAATTTAAACCTCATGTGAGATATCTTTTTCTTTGTGCTTTGTGATTGAGATATTTCTTTGTGATTTTTCCTTTTTGGAATTCTGAGTGACCTTTGGGAGTGTTGGGGTCCCTACTGGGTATTTTTATACTCACCCCTATATGGTCTTCTCCCACACCTTGTTTTGTATTGTGCAGACGATGGGCAGCTTTGAATGAGTCTCAAGGAGCCAGGACTTGATGGTGTACAGAAGTGACTGGTTGACGTGGAGATCCATAGTGAAGAGTTATACCAACCCCTCGGGTAGGATCCTTGTAGTACGACCTCAGGAGATTTTTTCCCTTTTTGATGTATTTATATTTCTATTGGGCTTGTATTCTAGCCCCTTTACTTCAGTACTTACTTTTACACTCTATGGTGGTTTTTAGTTGTGGTTTCACCTTTCTTATTCCGTTGTGTTTTACTTTTCCACAGTGTACCCAATCTGTGTGTGTATAGGTTTTGAGGAAAATGTCTTCCCATTTTAGGGAAATTCCTTTCTGTTTATAGTCTCCAACCCCTGGCCTATGGAAGGCGGCCTTGGGGTAGTCACAGAACAGGCCCCGGGGGAGGGGTCCAGACAAAGTGGCATCAGAGGGGTCGGTTCTACCAGAAGAACTTACAGTCTATGTTTTAAATAGAGAAACAGTGTTAAGTGTCCTGAGTTCAGGTTTCAGTTTAGGGAGTCTAGTGTTGGTGCATCGGATGACATATCCATACATCAGGACCCTGAATTCTGATTTCTAACTCTGTACACAAAAATGTTGATTGCGTGTGTTTTGAAAATGTTGTGTTTCTTTTTGATCTCTTTGAGTCAACTCGCCAGGTATAACTTATTGACTGTGGTGCATCTATTTATTAAAGGATTCCACCATATAGACAGCTAGATAGTATTCCAGATAGAGTACACAATGATGACCCACCGAGCAATGAGTTGTTGGCACAGGTCCCTCTTACGGTGATGGCACCTTCAGGTGGTGTACCAGCACCACCACCACACATGGGACTGCAGTTTCCACCATCCCCACTAGTAAACCATGTATTTAGAATGAGCACATTCCATGAGTTCCATAGATAGAACACTCTATAGTTTTGAGGTGAGACAGATCCCCAGGAAGCTGAGGACTGGATAAAGGTTGTGGCATGGGGTTTTCACTTAGTTGAGACACCAAAAGACCAGATGGTGATCCTAGATGATGGCCTATTTTAGGGCGCAGTAGGGATATGGTGGATACTAACACTCCAAATTCACAAGGATGAAAAACTCTCCGGGTTAGAATTTGAGACCCTCTTTAGGGTGGATTTCTTACCAGTGACTTTACACTCAGTGCATATCCTAGAGCTGCTACACTTACAGTAGGGCAGCCTGACAGTGGCCCAGTACTCGGCGAGATTTACTGACCTCTCTTGATACTCCACCGACATGGTACGAGACCCATTCTTTAGGTCTTGGACCTTTGATCAGGGTCTCCTATGTGATATTAGAGAGTCAATTATATAACTAAATATTCTGACACATGTTGGAGTGCTCGAGTGAGCATTATTGGTGGAGAGCTTCTTAACTGAGCATGCACTGACGGTGAGAGCCACCACCAAACAAAAGGTAGCCGAGTCATCTACAGCAGGTCGTAGGCATATGACGCAGAGGTACAAGTGGGTCAGACCTTCTAGAGGATGACCCCAAGACGCAGGGTCAGAGGTGCAGAACTTGCGAGGCAGAGGCGGTCTTCTGAGGACTAAAGTATGTTACTCTTGTGGCGAACAGGGACACATGGATCGTGACTTGACAACTCCATGTGTGGAATATTATAAGATGATCGAGGGACCACCAAGACAGCGGATAAGGTTCAAGTGAGGAGGTCCGTAGGGCAGCGAATGTGGAAGAGTATTAGGCTATGCAGCAGGCAGTGGGCGATAGTTTGAGGTACTACCACCACTACCCCCAGGCGGTCCACCCTAACCACAGGGAGCAGTTGGATAGGGGCAAGATCAGCTTCAGTCGGTAGAGGCCTATAACCATAGCGCTCCAGAGATGATTAGAGGTATGATCTGTTTCTACTCCACCCTAGATATAGTACTTTTAGAAACAAGTGCCTGTCACTCTTTCATTCCCATGGCACTCGTTTTGAGCTTAGAGATTCTGATGGAGTCATTGGCTCAATACTTACAATTAGAGACACTTACGGGAGAGGATTCAAGGATTACGCACTGGTTCCAATAGTGTGAGCTTACTCTAGGAGGTGAGAAATTCTTCTAGGATCTCTTAGTAGTAGTTTTGAGGCCTTACAATGTCATCTTTGGTATGGACTGGTTATCCATAGACCATGCTAAGATCGACCGTTTTAGGCGTAAAGTGCAGTGTGACTGTGAGAATGGGACCAGGTTCACTTTCATCGATGAGAAGGGAACCTTTACAGCTCATAATGGACTTTCTCGGAGGAGGGTGTAGTCGTTCAATCATTAGTTGGCTGGCCTTATGCTCAGAGAAGTTGACATGAGGGGTCCGAGTTATCCTATAGTGGTGGACCAATATGATGATGTATTTATTTATGATGTTCCAGGACTACCTCATCATAGAGAGGTAGACTTATACATAGGCATGCACCCTGGTACAACACTGATATCTATGCCAGCATATCGAATTGCACCCACAGAGCTTCGTGAGTTGAGGGTACAACTGGAGGGCTTGTAGGGTAAGGGGTTTATAAGGCCCAGTGTTTCTCCATGGGCGGCCCTGATTTTGTTCACTATGAAGGAATATGGGAGTAAGAGGATTTGTGTGCACTATCAGTGCCTGAAATAGGTGACTGTGAAGAACAAGTATCCACTTCCAAGGATTGATGGTCTCTTTGATCAGCTGAAGAGAGCTCAGTGGTTTTCGAAGATAGACCTCAGATCAGGCTACCATTAACTCAGGGTACAGGATGAGGATGTACCAAAGATATCCTTCAGATTCCAGTATGTACACTATGACTTCTTGGTGATTCCTTTTGGAATGAAAAACACTCCAGAAGTGTTCATGGGGCTCATGAACATAATCTTCCAGCCTTACCTTGATCACTTCATGGTGGTATTCATTGACGAAATCTTGGTGTACTCGGTGACGGAGGAGGAGCACGCCACTCATCTGCAGATAGTTCTAGCTACACTCCAAGAGCACCATATTTATGGTAAGCTATCGAAGTTCCAGTTCTAGATACCAGAGTTCCACTTTCTAGGACACGTTCTCTCAGAGTCTAGATTTGTAGTGGATCCAGTGAAGATAGAGGCAGTGCTTTCTTGGGAGCCACCCAGGAGTGTGACTGAGATGCAGAGTTTCCTGGGATTGGCTGGGTATTACCGAAGATTTGTACTTGAATTTTCCAGAGTAGTAGCACCCTTTTCAACTTTGACAAAGAAGGGAAAACCTTTCTTGTGGACATATAGATGCCAGCAGAGTTTCCAGGAGTTGAGGCGGAGATTGACAAGTGCCCCCATCTTAAGGCTGCCAGAAGAGAGCATTGGGTATGTGGTCTACTACAACACATCAGGGACCATACTGGGATGTTTTATGATGTAGGAGTGAGCGATGATCACATAAGACTCATGGCAGTTGAGACAGCACGAGTAGAACTACGCTACCCATGACCTAGAGTTAGCATTAGTGGTTTTTTGCACTTAAGATGTGGTGACATTACTTGATGGGTGAACGGTTTACTGTTTACTCTGATCACAAGATTCTTAGGTATATCTTCTCATAGAAGGACCTGAACCTGATATATTGGTGATGGCTAGAGTTCCTTCAAGACTATTACTTTGATATAGTCTACACTCCTGGGAAGGGGAACGTAGTAGCAGACACACTCAGCAGGAGGTATGGTCTATAGTTTCTGAGTGAGGTGACATAGCATCTAGTCGCATTGTAGATATCCTTCATGGATAGAGAAGGATCATCTTACCTTCAGTCTATGACTATCACTCCCCCACTCCTTTAGCAAGTTTGGGAGGCACATCTTGGGGACATTGAATGCAAGGCCCGATGTGCTCAGATATCCTCAAGACAACCTCTTGAAGGATTTTCTAAAGGTGGGGAGCACGTCATTCTCTTTAGAGGATTCACCATGGTACCAGTGATGCTACGAGAGTTGGTATTGAGGGAGTTCCACACATCCCCTTTGGTGGTACATCCTGGAGTGGAGAAGATGTACCGGGACCTCCAACATCAGTACTGGTGGCCAAGGATGAAGAAAGATATGGAAACGTTCACATCACAATGCCTCACTTGTTAGTATGTGAAGGCTGAGCATCAGGTACCAGCAAGCTTAGCTTAGCCACTTGAGCTGTCAGAATGGAATTGGGATGGTGTCTCCATGTACTTCATGATAGGTCTACAACATACATCTAGGGGCCATGATTCTATCTGGGTGATCGTTGACCGACTCACCATGTCGGCCCACTTCCTACCCTTCTGAGAAAAGGGATCAGTAGAGGGATTATGATGCTTCTATATACAAGAGATTATACGGATTCACACAGTTCCATCAATGATTTTCTTAGATCACGATGCTCCTTTTACATCCCGCTTGTGGAAGGGATTACAAGAGGATTTTGGGACTCATCTGCACTTGAGCACTGCCTTTTATCCTTAGATAGATGGTCAGATGGATCGGACCATAAAGACACTTGAGGACATGCTTCATGCTTGAGTCCTAGATTTTGGTCATAGTTGGGAGGACCACCTGCCACTGGTGTAGTTCATATACAATAATATTTATCACTCCACCATCGACATGGATCTATTTGAGGCCCTGTATGAGTGACCATGCAGATCACCTTTACGCTGGACAGACCCAGGAGAGTCTGTACTTATGGGTCCAGAGTTGGTATGGGCTACCACTGAGAAGGTGAAAATCATTCCTAAGTGGATGAAGACTGCATATATCTGGCAGAATTCTTATGCTGATAAGAGACTAAGACCCTTGGAGTTCAAGGAGGGAGATCATGTCTTCCTATGGGTCTCACCCTGATGAGGATTGCAAAGATTTGGCCGAGGCAACAAGCTATCTCCGAGGTTCATCGGACCTTTCTAGATCCTCAGTAGAGTAGGTGAGTTGGAGTACCATCTAGATCTTCCCTCACAGATGCACCAGGTGCATAATGTTTTCTATGTGTTAGAGCTGAGGAGATACATGCATGATCCATAACACGTTATCGACTGGGTAGAGCTAGAAATTGATGATGTGACAACATTTGCGGAGTTCCCTGTGGAGATAGAGGATCGATAGAAGCGAGTCCTTCATGGGTAGTCGATTCCTTTAGTGTGATTTCGGTGGCAGTATGTGAAAATCCATGAGAACACATGAGAGTGGGAGGCTAAGATTCATGCTTAGTACCCCCATCTATTTCCTTAGTTTTTTTTGTAGATTTCTGGGATGAAAATCCCAAAGGTGGGGAGAATGTAAAGACTTTAAAATTCCATATAATTTTTTCTAAATTATTTGGTATTATTAAGAGTCTGTGAAAATTGAAGGCATGTGATTCTGAGGCCCGGAGAGCCTGGAACATATTTTTGGACTTTTTTTAAGGTACGTTCAGTAAACGTGTGGGCGGTGTTTTCTATCTTTTGAACCGGTGCTCTTATTAAAAATTTGAGGGCACCATTGAATCTGTATCATCAGGATTTGATTAAGGGAAATGTAACTTTGACTAAAAATGTTCGGAAAAAAATATTTACTTCTTGGACTTTACAAAAAAATAATAAAATAACTCAAGGTTATTTTATTTTTATTTTTGCAACCGTTGGACAAATAGTGGTGGGACCACAGTGCAACGTCAAACCATTTAATGGCTTGACTCTTAAGTTGTGTAACCGCACTGTTGGGAGAAATAATGGGTTGTGTAACCACATTGTTGACAGAGTAAAGAGGTTCATTAATTAAACTCATTAACGAAGCTCATTAATTGTGTGATATGTTAATCTCCACATTCCCCTTTATTTAATCTGAGCTTAGGATTGGGTATTAGGAGAGCTATGAGAGGAAGCTCTAATGAAGTGTTAATGACTTTCCTCTCCGATGAATAACATGATCGAGTGACGGTCATTGGGGAAAATGATGGGTGAAGGAAAATGTTGGCGAACACCTTCGGACAAGGACATTAATTCCTCTTCTCCAAAGCCTTCCAAAAAACCTGAGGTAGGGGGTTTTGTTGTTTAATTAAGACCTATACTTTTCTTGAAATACTATTCATGTTATTGCTAATGTGGAGGGCATGACCCAAATAAACCAGACTTGGACCCTCCGTAGTTTTCAGATTTTCTTGCGTTTCTTATGGGCAACTAGAAGGTAAGGTGGCACGCGGTGGTGTCATCCACGTGCCCGACAGAGAAGAGATGGACCAATGGACCAGCTGGTGGCTGGAGGAGGAGGCGTGCCCCGAAAGCACGCCTAGATGGCGAAAGACACAGCCACGATGTGTCGTGGTGCTGGAAGAGGCACGCCCTGGCGGCGCACCTGGGCAGTGGAAGTCGCGGTCGTGATGGGCCGCGATGGTGAAGGAGGCATGCCTCAGTGGTGTGCCTGGGTGAAGAAAGTCAAGGTCACGACTGGTCGTGGTGCTAGAATCCCATGGCGTCAGTGTGGCACTACGTGGAGAAGTTAACCCAATGTGCTGGTTGACATGGGAGACATGGTAGGTGGACCCGGCTGCATGAGCAGGTTCCAGACATGGCTATGCTGCGTTTGGGGAGAATGGAGTCAGTCCACAACTGTGGGCTTGGGTGAGCTTGGCGGGTCGTGCTGCCAGGCGGGGCATGTCGCAAGGTCGGCCGTTCCACCATGCAGGCTATGCCTCTAGGCGGTCCATGCCGCCAGGTGGGCCGGACTGTTCATTCCAACCCCATTGGGGCGATCCTAGAGGCCCAACGGGCCGAACCCATGGCCCAGCGGGCCTGTTTGGACCCAACTAGGCTGGGCTGGGCCCAGCGGGCTGGGTCAGCCCGATTTGGGCCAGACCTGGGTCGGATTGACCCAAATTGGATTGGGTTGACCCATACTGATTCTGGTTGGGTTAGACTGGACCCGGACCCCTTTCAGCCCAGTTACACTTAATTGGGAATATCTCCTAAACCGGATGTTCATTCGAAGAACCGTCTACAACATCAGAACTATTAGGATGAGGTGGTCCTTTTGAGATACTCCATGTGAGTTTCGGAGAACGTTGGAGTTTGGCCGGGTTGGATTGTACTCGAATATAACCAGACCCTTTGCACTAAAATTCCTATAACTTACAGATCGAGCATCTGGTTGACACATCGTCTATTACGTTGGAACCATTATGACATGGAAGTTCATCAGGTTACTTCTTTGTAGGAATTTGTGCTGGTTTAAATACAATTGATGGCTTGAGGAGTTGATCCTCCCAAAATCAAGCGTGCTTTATGTGGGAATCCAGTGGCTGATTGATACGTGAAGAATGAATAGTGATCCTGTGTGGATTAACACCGATCGATCCTGTGTGGATCAACACCGAGCAATCATGTGTAGATCAACACCAAGCGATCATGTGTGGATCAGCACCGAGCGATCCTGTATGGATCAACACTGAGCGATCCTGTGTGGATCAGCACTGAGCGATCCCCTGTGGGTCATCAGCAGAGCTTCATGATAGAATAAGATGATCTAGCTTTAAGAGTAAACATATGTACTTTTGTACTTAAGTTAAACCTTGTGTGAGATGTCTTTTGATTTGTGCTTTGTGATTGAGATCTTGCTTTGGGATTTTTACTTTGTGGAATTATGATAGACCTTCGGGGGTCCCGAGGTCCCTACTGGGTATTGTTATACTCACCCATGTACAAGCTTTTTTTGCACCTTTTTGTGTCTTGTATAGATGATGGGAAGCTTTGACTGAGTCTTGAGGATCCAGGACTTGACGGTGTACAGAGGTGACTGGTTGACGTGGAGAGTCACAGTGACGAGCTGTACCTACCCCTCAGGTAGGATCCTTAGTGGATGACCTTAGGGTATGTTTTCCCTTTTTTCTGTATTTCCATTTTAGTTGGTCTTGTATTATGGACCCTTTACTTAATTACTTACTTTTACACTCTTTAGTGGTTTTTAGTTGTGGTTGCACCATTCTTATTCCATTTTGTTTTATTTGTGCACAGTGTACCCAGTCTATGTGTGTACAGGTTTTGAGGAAATTTCTTCACATTTTCGGGAAATTCCTTTCTAGTTCTAGTCGTCAACCCTTGGCCTATAGAAGTTGGGCTTGGGGTAGTCACAGTATGGGCCCAAGGGGATGGGTCGTGTCATAATCATTTTGTCAGGGCCTTGTGCCAAGACCGTGGTTTGTCTCATGATACCTACTGATGTATTGAGGGGCTATAGTAGGCCCCAACCATCACTTACTAATTCCAATGCACTCCTCGTATGAATGGGGATAAATATAAACAATGTATGCATTCATATTGAAACTAACATATGAAATGTCAATAACATCCCCTCAAACATTAAGCATAAACACTAACCATTAGAAGTAAATTGGTGAATGGTTTTAATATAGCACATCCACAGTCAAAATAATCATAAACCATTCAATTAAATATTTTAGATGATATCATACATAATTATCAATAATATAGTTTAAATATATTAAGATACTCTTATAAAATCATCGATTAATTCTTGACATAAATACTCTTTTACTTTGAAAAGAAGAGAACTTTTGGAAAAGTATTTTTATAAAACCAGAACTGAAGTAAGATAGTATTTTTATAATAAAATGAGTGATTTTAGAAATATAATGGTTTCTAAAAACAGATTACAGACTTCCCTTGAAAATAGGTAAGAATTTGAGAAATTCCCTTGAATCTGGCTTGTATTTCAAAAAGAATTTTGAAAGTTCCTTTTAAAACGTGTAGCTCCCAATAAAATAAAGACGGATCATGGATGGTAAAAATATATAGAACACTCACACAGAATTTATGAGGAGTACATAATAATAAATAATAATTTTATTGAGGTAAATAGACAATAAGAGTAACCCGAATGAAAATGGAGGTTTGGGTAGAAAACTCTTTCCTTAAGTCCGAAGGTGTTCCTCACATGATCTTAATGAAATGAATAATCAAATTTAGGTTCATAAATTAATAATTAAATAACATACTATTTATCTAATTTAGTTATTATATTCTTATTATGTTCATTCATGGTCTTTTCATGGGGTAAAATATTCAATTTCATTGTTTGGGAGTGTTTTCTTCCTTGGTTTTCATGATTGGTTTACTTGTATTTATGTACGGATAAACAAGTAGAATGAGAATGGTTGTACAAAATATAATTTGCATATTATTAGTGAACATCTATAATATTACATGTTTATAAAATTCATTTGGTTATTAGGAGTGAATATGAATCATTATATAAAACTTTAATGACAATTGTTTGGGTTAATTGGTGGTTTTTTATCCCAACAAACTCATTTTGATTTAGAAATTAATATCATGTGTAAAAAAGTATTCCAAGAATTTAAATAAGTTATAATAAAAATATTATATATTTTTAAACCATAAAAATGCTTTTATGACCATAATTTAAGACTACAATAGAAATTAAAAACTCGCCATCCTTGAATGTGATAAATTAACACATCTCAGATGGTTTTTTCATTTCTAGAATAAAATAAGGAGAAAGATGATATGATAAAGAATTATTCCTTTGTCATAAAAAAATTCTATTACATGTAAGTTAAGGGAGTCATCACAAAATTTTGATGAAAGGAGGTGAGGAAAGAAAAAGAAAATAAAGGAACTTGAAATAAAAGAAATGAAAAGATAAATTTACCTCTTGAGGAAATCTTTCTTGAGAGCCTATTTAGGGGAGAGGTTTTGGAATTTTTATGAGAAAAATGGCTTCTAGATTTGGGGGAGATTGGGATGATATTTGAGAATAATTTAGGCAAGTAATAAGGCTTCATAGTAGTTAAGAGAAGATGGATTGAGGGGGGGTTTATAGTGGAGGAGAGGAGGGTTTTCCCATTATTTTACTCATTATTTTATTATTTTTTCAAAGAAAATCAATTGTATTGATTATTGTGAAAAATAATTGTAATATGTGCATGTTAGTTTGTACCAAGTGTTCTTACATCATCCATGATTCTAGGAATAGTTAATTTTACTGATAATGTATATATACGGTAAATTACCGTATTTTACTGTTCATAAAAAATTCAAGTATTTCATAAAAATCCCAAAAATTCAACCTAACCATTATTCAATGTGAAGAATTCAAAAATAAACTCCATTTTTTGAAAATAATTTGCTAAATATTATTAATTTAATTTTTAAATAAAATCATAATTCATTTGAAAAATAACAATTTTAAAACTATAATTTGTTTTATATCACCATGAAAAATTAATCAATATCTCATTATCTTATAACCCTAATATAATAAAATAATAATATGATTTACTATTCATAAGGGTCATATTACCATTAATAAGGGTATGTTACTATTCAAAAAAATTAACTCTGTCTTATGAGAATCTAAATATCTTATTTAACAAAACCATATATGTCAGTTTTTTGAAATTCAAATCACAGAGGTGGAAAAATTATGTTTACTGGATAGTTTATAACAAAGTGGTGTTTTATAGAGACTCGGTGTTTCATGCATTCAATATTAAATTTATTTGAAAAATATTTGGGTGTTACAATATCCCCTCCTTACAAATATTTCATCCTTGAAATTACCATAATGTTACCACACAAAAAGATTTAGGCAGTTCTTCAACATAAGCTCCTCAGGCTCCCATGTTGTCTCTTCAATTTTATGATTTTTCCAATGTATCTTTACCAATCGATTCATTCAATTCCTCAACACTTGTTCTTTAGTGTCCAGAATCTGGATAGGCTCTTCACAATGAGATAGTTCATGTTCCAATTCTATACCTTCAGAAGTGAGGACATGCGTTGGGTCTGGCATGTACTTTCTCAGAAATGATACATGGAACACATTGTGTACTTTAGACAGGATAAGTGGAATAGCCAAATGATATGTAATAGCTCCAATTCTCTCCAAAATTTTAAAAGGGCCGATGTACCTAGGGCATAGTTTCCTTTTCTTCCCAAATCTTATAACACCCTTCCATGGAGATACTTTTAAGAAAACATAATCTCCCACTTGAAATTCAAAATCCTTCCTTCAATTATCAGTATATCTTTTTTGTCTTCTTTGAGATACTTTGATATGGACTCGAATAGTATTTACCTTTGTTGTTGTTTCCTCCACAAGCTCTGGGCCCACAAGATTCCTTTCTATAACTTCATCCCAACAAGTTGGTGTACGATATCTTTTTCCATACAATGTTTCATATAGTGCCATTTGAATACATGAATGGAAACTATTATTGTAGGAAAACTCCACTAAAGTTAAATATTGATCCTACATACCTTGAAAATCAATTGATCATGATCTCAATATCTACTCTAAGGTTTGGATCGACCTTTCTGATTTCCCATCAGTTTGAGTGTGATAAGCAGTACTCAATCGAAGCTCAGTATCTAGGGATTTCTGAATAATTTTCTAGAATTTTGATGTAAATATTGGATCCTGGTTAGACACAATTGAGAGTGGTTCTACATGAATTCTCACAACTTCATTGATATAATGTTGTGATAGGAACTCCAGTGGAAAAACCTCACTTATAGAGAAGAAATGTGCATATTTCATAAGTATGTCCACAATTACCCATATTGCATCATTATTTCTTGGATTTTTGTGTGATCCAATGAAAAAAACCATGGTGATGTCATCCCATTTCCATTTAGGAATAGTTAGAGGTTTCATGACTCCTCTAGGATGTTGTCGTTCGGCCTTCACTTGTTGATAAAATAAACATCTTGATACATAATCAGTAATTTCCCGTTTCATGTTGTCCCACTAGAAATGTTCCTCCAAATCTCTATACATATTAGTGCGACCAGGGTTTATAGAGAAATTTGAGCTATGAGAATCATCCAATAACTCCCTTTATAGCTCAGGTGTAGAGGGAACACATATCCTTTTCCCAAATTTCATAATTCCATCTTCACACATGAAGTCAGCCAAATTCCCATCTTTCACAACATTAATTTTATTTTAATGATTCTCATCATCAGACTATGAAGATTTAATTCTTTCTAATAAATATGGTTGGGAAACCATTTTAAAAAGTAGTGATGTTTCAACTACTTTTATAATTCCCATATTCATCCTTATTAGATCCATGTACAAAGGATCCTTATCAATCCTCATTTTTTTTGAGAACTCTATGATACTTCCAACACAATGCACCAGATACCTTATTTTCCTTTCATGGGTGATATTGTATAGAATAATCATAACCCTTGAGTAGTTCGAACCATTTCCTTTGCCTCATGTTGAGTTCTTTCTGTGATAAGATATATTTTACACTCTTATGATCTGTATATATCTCACATTTTTTACCATAGAGATAATGTCCCTATATCTTCATAGCAAAGATTACTACTGCTAACTCAAGATCATGAATATGATAGTTTTGTTCACGAATTTTTAACTGCCTTGATTCATAGGAAATAAATCTATCATTCTGCATAAGGAAACAACCAAGCCCTTTATTTTATGCATCATTATAGATCACAAACCCATCATTCCCCAATTGTATAGTTAGGATCAGAGCATTAGCTAATCTCCTCTTAAATTCTTAGAAATAGTACCCACATTCTTTTTTCCATAAAAACTTAACCCCTTTACATGTAAGCTTGGTCATTGGGTTGGCTAAACGGATGAATTTCTAAACAAAACACTGATAATAACCTAATAAACCAATAAAACTATGTACCTTAGTTAAGCTCGTTGGAGTAAGACATTCTTGCATTGCCTTTTTCTTTGTAGGATCAATAGATATTCCATCCTTAGAGATAATATTTCCAATAAAGGAAACTGATTAAAGAAAAAATTCACACTTTCTAAACTTTTCATATAATTCATTTCTTCTAAGAGTCTTTAGAATAGTGCGCAAGTGATTTTCATGATCTTCGTAGCTTTTGGAGTATACCAAGATATCATCAATAAATTCCACAACAAATTCATTAATATATTCCTTGAAAACTATATTCATTAGATCCATGAAAACATCGGGTGAATTAGTGAGTCCAAAAGGCATTACTGTAAACTTGTAATTCCCATACCTAGTTTGAAATGATGTCTTTGAAATATCTTCATTCCTCACACAAAACTGATAATATCTAGATCAAAGATCAATCTTCAAAAAATATTGGGCTATATGAAGTTAATCAAATAAATCATCAATCTGAGGTAGAGGATCCTTGTTCTTTATTATTATAGCATTGATATCCCTGTAGTCAATACAAACCTCATATATCCATCTTTCTTCTTAATGAAAATAATAGGGTCTCCCCATAGAGAAATACTAGGGAGAATAAATCTTTTATCACTCAATTACTCTACTTGTTTATTAAGTTCCACTAATTCCATAATGTCCATTCTATAAAGTGTATTTGATATAGGCCTTGAACCATGAATTAAATAAATAGAGAACTCAACTTCCCACTCTGGATGATGTCCAAGTAAATCCTCTAGAAATACATCAACATATTATTTCATAATAGGTACGTCTTATATTTGAACATTCCTTTCCTCACCCATAGATATTTCATTTCCTTCCTACCCAATAATTGAATTTAGTAGAGCTATTGGGGGTAGATCTAGATAAGAATCAGATGGTGTGGTTTCTTCTCTAAAGATAAGGGATTCAACACTATTCTCAAAAATCATAACTTCCCTCTTATTGCAATAGATATTCACATCATAACATGAAAGCCAACTCATACCAAGGATTATGTCAATGTCAATCATGGGTATAATGATAAGGTCAGAAACTAAAGCACGTTTATGGGTCATAAGGGGGACTGATCGACACATCTTTGTTGCAATGATACATCCCTTAGGAGTTTTTATTGACAACTCCTTTAATAAATAAAATTGTACATGTCTAATTTTCTTGAAAAAATGGGAAGATATAAAAAATTGTACTGATCCAAAATCAAATAAAGCATTTTCTAAGTTTGATGAAATGATTAAAGTACCTTCCACCACATCATTAGGAACTTCAACTTCCATAGTTATGACTGCATAAGCCTGGAATTGTTCCCTTGACCTTCTTTGGGGAATGTTTCCTTGATTCCTAGGAAAATAATTTTCATATTTTCCCTTATCTCTGTAATTTTATCATTGAACATAGGTAGATTCTTTATTCCCCTTACAATCTTGGGATAGGTGGCCTTTTTCTCCACACTTGTAACAGACACCCATACCCATCAAGCAAGTACTAGGGTGTCTCTTCCCACAATTATCACAGGTGGAAGGTAAACTCTTCCCTTCTTCCCCATTTCCTTATTTTCTTTTCTAGATTTTTCATCTTCCCTCTTCTTCTCTTTCTTTCCCTTAAAATAATAAGACTTAGAAAATTACTTTTCCATATTGATAGCACTTGAGACTATATCTTCATATGATGAGAAACTTTAGGATACTAGATCCCTTTGGAGGAATGGTTTTAAACCATCAAATTATCAATCAATATTAATCCTTGGATTATGTATGTAGTCCATGTCATGTCTTTCTAACCTTGTGAAGTTAGCTTCATACTTTGAAACATTCTCATTCTCTTTTTCCCTGAGATCCAAAAAATTCCGTTCCATATCTTCTCGTTGTTCACAAGGGAAGTATTTTTCTAAGAATATTTCGTTAAAATACCTCCATTCTATTTATTATATTTATTCCTCCTCCTTTTTGTTTTGAATTAAATACCACCACTAATCTGCATCTCCCGATAGACGATAAATTGTCATGACAACCTTTTCATTTTCATTACATTCCAAAGTAATAAATATCTTCTCTAATGAACTTATCCACTACTCCACTATGAATGGGTTTGTAGTCCCATTAAATGATGGATGTTTTTTTCATAAATTGATCTAACATAGATCTTCCACATTGTGGATCTGGATGCTCCATTCGGGTAAGTATATTGTTCATAACATGAGTAAGTTTTCCCAATATAGTTATAAGTTTCTTAGCACCAGTTTTAACTCCAAAGCCAACATCATTATATTTCATAGGAGGGAAATTCCTACACGGTACACATGTATTCATGTGGTTTCAATTCCTTCCACTATGCACCATTTATAAATAATAGAAAACACTATATTAGGTTACAAATCATAATGTATAATATCAACGTAGAAAAATACATAGCATAAATTGAAATTCTATACATAGCTAATCTCATAATCATAAACATGGTTTCTTTGTGAAACAATTTACAGTTAAATCCATAATAATGTCTTATCAAGAAAATTTGAATTATCCTAAGCATATCCCCTGGGAGTGTCAAAACTAGGTGCGCAGTAAGGCCTGTTTTTGTGTACCAGGATACCCCAGGTCAAGCCCAAAACTCCTTGTTGGATTTTTCACTACTAGGTACATCTGTGCCAGAACCACGTCCACTTGTAGTATCTAGATAGGGATATATTTTCTAGAAATATCCACATAATAAATTCTTACCAAAAATTATAGGATGTTCTTTTATGTTTATCCTCAAAGACTATCTTAGGGTTTTTCCCCTAATCTATGTTTTCTAAATATAGTTTCCATGTTTTCTACTAAACTTCCTTTAATAACAACTGTAAGGACCCGAACCCAGTTGCTCGGATCTAGTGCCTTATTTTATTACATTGGAATATAAACAAGTAATATTCATCCCAAAGGACCATGTGGTTTAGTATCTTTGGAAAAAACTTACATACATAAGTTTAAAATTACAAATTGAAATGAAATACAAAATATAATTTTTATTGGGAACATCCAAAACTCTAAATTTATCCCTACAATTAATTCATAATAAACTTCTTCATGTCCTAAGAAAATGAAACATAATAAAGGGGATGAGATCAAATGCTCAGTAAGGGTAAGAAATATATTGGAATAACATAAACATTAGGCATGGAGAATAACTAAAAATGCATGCCTTTAAAAATGAACTTGAACACATTATGATAGGAATACTAGATAAATAATTAATTCCATAATAAATCATAATCATGGGTATTATGCTAGTAAAATAACCTCATGAACATTCAATGACTAGTTTCATAATTAGGGAATGCATAATGATAGACACCATAACTATACTGTCAAGGCCTCATTCCAAGACCATAATAATCATTTTGTTAAGGCCTTGTGCCAATACCATAGTTTTTATCATGAGACCTACTGATGCATTGGGGGGATATATCAGGCCCCACCCTTCACTTAATTAGACAAATTAATTCCTTATATTAATGGGGATAAACATAAATAACATATACATTCATATTGAAACTAACATATGAAATGTCAATAACGTCCCCCAAACATTAAGCATAAACACTAACCATTCAGAGTAAATTGGTGAATGGTTTTAAGATAGCACATCCACAGTCAAACTAATATTAAACCATTCAATTAAATATTGTATATGATATTATACATAATAATAAACAAGAGTTTTGAAATAGATGAAGATACTCTTATACAATCATTGAGTAATTCTTGAGATAAATACTCTTTTACTTTGAAAAGAAGAGAAATTTTAGAAAAGTATTCGTATAAAACCATAACATAAGTAAGATAGTATTTTCATAATAAATTGTTTTATTTTTGAAATATAATGGTTTATAAAAATATATTATAGAGTTCCCTTTAAAATAGGTATTAATTTGAGAAATTCCATTGAATCAGACTTGTATTTCAAAAAGAATTTTGAAAGTTCTTTTTAAAATGTATAGCTCTCCATAAAATAAAGAAGGATTATGGTTGGTAAACATATATAGAACACTCAAACAGAATATATGATGATTAAATAATAATTTCATTGAGTTAATTATACAATAAGTGTAACCCGAATGAAAATGGAGGTTCAGGTAGAAAACTCTTACCTGAAGTATGAAGGTGTTCCTAACTTGATCTTAATGACCTGAATAATAAAATTTAGGTTCATAAATTAATTATTAAAGAACCTATTCTTAATTTAATTGATTTATTATAACCTTATTAGTTTCATTAATGTACTTTTTATGGGTTAAGATATTCAATTTCATTGTTTGGTAGTGTTTTCTTCCTTGGTTTTCATGTTTGGTTTACTTATATTCAAGTATGGATAAAAATGTAGAATGAGAATGGTTTTCCAGAATATAAGTTTCATCTTATTAGTGAATAACCATAATATTACATGGTTATCAAATTCATTTTGTTATTGTGAGTGAAGATGAATCATTATATAAAACTTTAATGACAATTTTCCAGGTTAATTGGCGGTTTTTTATCATAATGAAATCATTTTGATTTATAAATTAATATCATGTCTAAAAAGTATTCCAAGACATTAAATAAGTTATAATACATATATTATAGTCTGGTTAAACCATAAAAATGGTTTTATTACCAGAATTAAATATGGTAATAGAAATTGAAAACCCACTGTCCATGAATGTGATAAATTAACACATCTCAGATGGTGTTTTCATTTCTAGTATAAAAGAAGGGGAAAGGAGAGATGATGATGAATTATTATTTTATAATAACAAAATTATAGTACATGTAAGGTACTAGATTCATCACAACATTTGGATGAAATGAGGTGAGTATAGAAAAAGAAAAGAAAGGAACTTGGAATAAAAGAAATGAAAAGAGGAATTTACCTCTTGAAATAATCTTCCTTGAGATCCTCTTTAGGGGAGAGGTTTTGGTATTTTTATGAGAACAATGGTTGATGGACGTGAGGTATGATCTTGTTAGGATATTTGAACAGAATTTAGAAAAGGAATAAGTCTTTATAGGAGTGAAGATAAGAGTGGGTGAGGGGGGTTTTAAGTGGAGGATAGGAGGGTTTTCCCATTATTTTACTCATTATTTTATTATTTTTCCAAAGACAACCAATAGTATTGATTCATATGAACAAGAATAGTAATATGTGCATGTGATTTCAAAACAAGTGTTATTACATCATCCATGATACAATTAATATTTAATTTAACTGATAATCCATATATACGGTAAATTATTGTATTTTACTATTCATCAAAAAATTGACTATTTCAGAAAAATCCCTAAAAAACACCCTAACCATTTTTCGAAGTGTAGAATTCAAAAATGAACTAAATTTTTTGAAAATAATTTTCTTAATGTTATTAGTTTAATTTTTAAATGAAATCATAATTTATTCAAAAAATAACAATTTTAAAACTATAATTTGGTTTATATCACCTTGAAAAATTAATCAATATCTCATTATCATATAATCTTAAGACAATAAAATAATAATACAATTTACTATTCATAAGGGTCATATTACTATTCATATTACTATTCATAATGGTATGTTTCTGTTCACCAAATGTTATGTTTGTCTTATCAGACTCTAAATATCTTACTGAACGTAACCGTGTATGTTGTTTTTTCGAAATTCAAATCACAGAGGTGAAAAATTTATGTTTACTAGCTAGGTTATAAAAAAGTGTTATTTTGTAAAGACTTAGTTTTTCATGCATTAAATGTTAATTTATTTTGAAAAATCTTGGGGTGTTACATTATCCCCACCTTACAAAAATTTCTTCCTCGAAATTTCCAGAATGTTATCTCACAAAAACATTTGTGTAGTTCTTTATTATAAGATCCTCATGCTCCCATGTTTCCACTTCGATTTAATAATTTTTACAAATTATCTTTACCATTTGAGTTGTTCTATTCCTTAACACTTGTTCTTTGGTGTCCAGAATACAGATAGGCACTTCACAGTAAGATAGTTTAGGTTCCAATTCTATACCTTCAGAAGTGAGGACATTCATTGGGTCTGGCATGTACTTTCTCAGCAATTACACATATAATAAATTGTTTACTTTAGAAAATCTAGGTGTCATATCCAAACGATATGAAACAGATCTAATTATCTCTATAATTTCAAAAGGTTCTATGTACCTATGGCTTAGTTTCCCTTTCTTCCCAAATCTTATAACACCCTTCCATGGAGATACTTTTAAGAAAACATGATCTCCCACTTGAAATTCCAAATCCTTCCTTCTATTATCAACATATATTTTTTGTCTTCTTTGAACAGCTTTGATATGGCCTTGAATAATCTTTACCTTCATTTTTATTTCCTCCACAAGCTCTCGGCCCATAACCTTCCTTTCTCCAACTTCATCCTAACAAGTTGGTGTATGACATCTCTTTGCATACAATTCTTCATATGGTTCCATTTGAATACTTGAATGGAAACTATTATTGTAGGAAAAGTCCACTAAAGGAAAATATTGATCCCAAATACCTTGAAAGTCAAGTGAACATGATCTCAACATGTACTATAAGTTTTGGATCTTCCTTTCTGATTTCCCATCAGTTTAAGGGTGATAAGAAGTACTCAATAGAAACTTAGTATCCAGGGATTTATGAAGACTTTTCTAGAATTTATATGTAATTATTGGATCCCGATCAGACACAATTGAGAGAGGTTCTCCATAAAGTCTCACAACTTCATTGATATAAATTTGTTCTAGGTGCTCCAGTGGAAAATCCTCCTCCCTTATATAGAGGAAATATGTGGATTTCATAAGTCGATCCACAATTACCCATATTACATCATTCATTCATGGAGTTTAGGGTAATTTGGTGACAAAATCCATGGTGATTTCATCCCATTTCCATGTCGGAATAGGTAGAGGTTTCATGACTCTTCTAGGATCTTGTCGTCTGACCTTCACTTGTTGACAGACTAAACATATTGATACATAATTAAAAATTTCCCATTTCATGTAATCCCATGAGATATGTTTCTTAAAATATCTATACATCTTAGTTCTACCATGGTGTATAGAGAAATTTGAGTTGTGAGCATCATCCAATAACTCCCTTTTAAGATCAGGTATAGATGGAACACATAGCCTCTTCCTAAATTTTAGAATTCCATCTTCACACATGAAGTCATCCAACTTCTCATCTTTCACAACATTAATTTTATTTTGAATATTCTCATCATCAAACTGTGAAGCTTTAATTCTTTCCAATAAATATGGTTGTAAAACCATTTCAAAAATTACTGATGTTTCACCTTGTCTTATAATTCCCATATCCATCCCCAATATATCCATGTAAAAAGGATCCTTGTAAATCCTCATTTTGTTGATAACTCCATGATCCTTCCTACTCAATGCATCATCTACCTTATTTTCCTTTCTTGGTTGGTAGTGTATAGAACAATCATAATCCTTGAGTAGTTCGAGCCATCACCTTTACCTCATGTTAAGATCTTTCTATGAGAAGATATATTTTAGACTCTTATGATCCGTATATATCTCATATTCTTCTTCATAGAGATAATTTATCCATATCTTCAGAGAAAATATTACTGCTGCTAACTCAAGATCAGGATTAGGATAGTTTTGTTCATGAATTTTTAAATTCCTTGATGCATAGGCAATAACTCTATCATTATTTATAATGACACAACAAATTCCTTTCTTTGATGCATCATTATAGATCACTAACCCATCATTCCCTGATGATAGAGTTAGGATTGTAGAATTCAATAATCTCCTATTCAATTTTTCAAAATAGTTCTCACATTATTTTATCCATACGAACTTAACCCCTTTATGTGTAAGCGTGGTCATTGGGTTGTCTAAACGGGTGAAGTTCTGAACGAAATGCTGATAATAACTTGGTAAACCAATAAAACTACATACCTCAGTTATTTTCATTGGAGTAAGCCATTCTTTAACATCCTTTGTCTTCATAGGATCAAAATATATTTCATCCTTAGAGAAAGTGTTTCCAAGAAAGGAAACTAATTGAATCCAAAATTCACACTTGCTAAGATTTCCATATAATTCATTTCTACTAAGAGTCTATAGAATAGTTCTCAAGTTATTTTCATGATCTTTGTAGATTTTTTATTATAACAAGATATCATCAATAAATACCACCAAAAATTCATCAAGATATTCCTTGAAAACTCTATTCATTAGATCCATGAAAATAGAGGGTGCATTAAGGCATTACTGTAAACTCATAATGCCCATATCTGGTTCAAAATTCTATATTTGGAATACCTTCCCTCCTCACATGTAACTGATAATATCTAGATCAAATATCAATATCAAAAAATATTGGGCTCCATGAAGTTAATCAAATAAATCATCAATTTGAGGTAGGGGATGCTTGTTCTTTACTGTTATAGCATTGATCTCCCTGTAGTCAATGCACAACCTTGAATATCCATCTTTTTTATTAACAAAAAGAACATGAGATACCCATGGAGAAACACTAGAGAGAATAAATCCTTTATCACTCAATTCCTATAGTTTTTTATTCAGTTACACTAATTCCATAATGTCCATTCTATAAGGTTTTTTTGATATATGCCTTGAACCAGGAATTAAATCAATAGATAACTCAACTTCCCACTCTGGAGGATTTCCAAGTAAATACTCTGGAAACACGTCAACCTATTCTTGTACAATAGGTACATCCTATATTTTAACATTTCTTTCCTCATCCATAGATATTGCATTCCCTTACTACCTAATAATTTAATTTAGTAGAGTTAATTGGGGTAGATCTAGATAATAATCAGCTCACATGGTTTCTTCTCTAAAGATAAGGGATTCAACACCATTCTCAAAAATTGTAACTTCCCTCTTCTTGAAATAGATATTCACATCATAACTTGAAATCCAAATCATAAAAATGATTATATCAAAGTCATTCATGGTTATAATGATAAGGTTAGAAACTAAAGCACATTTATGTGTCATAAGGGGGACTGATCAACACATATTTATTTCAATGATACATTCCCTAGGAGTTTTGATTGAAAACTCCTTTAATAAATCAAATTGAACATGAATAATTTATTGAAAAACTGGGATGATATAAAATATTATGATGATCCAGAATCAAATAAATCATTGGCTAAGTTTGAGTAAATTATTAAAGTACCTTCCACCACATCATTAGGAACTTCAACCTCTAAATTTATGACTGCATAAGCTTGGCCGTGCTCCCTTTTCCTTCTTTGGTGAATGTTTCCTTGACTCCTAGGACAATAATTTGCATAATTTCCCCTCTCTATGCAATTTTATATTTGAAAATTGGTAGCTTCCTTCTTCCCCTTACAATCCTGGGACATGTGACCTTTTTATCCACACTTGTAACAAATACCCATACCCTTAATGAAAGTACCGGGGTTTCTCTTCCCACAATTATCACAAGGTGGAAGCTCAACTCTTCCCTTTTACCCATTCCCTCATTTCCTTTTATAGAGTTTTAAGTTACCCTCTTCTTCTCTTGTTTTCCCTTAAAATCTTGAGACTTAGAGAATTCATTTTCTGACTTGATAGCACTTGAGACTATATCTTCATATAGTGAGAAAATTTGGGATACTAGAGCCATTTGGAGGAATGGTTATAAACCATCAAATAATTGATCAATATTGCTCCTTGGATTACGTATGTAGTCCTTAGCATGTCTTTATAACCTTGTGAAGTTAGATTTATACTTTACAACATTCTCATCCTCTTTTTTCCTCAGATTCAAAAATTTCCTTTCCATATCTGTTACTTGTTCATGAGGGAAGTATTTTTCTAAGAATATTTCTATAAAATACCTAAATTCCATTTCTTATATTTATTCATCCTCCTTTGTGTTTTGAATTAAATACCACCACTGATCTGCATCTCCCAATAGACAATAAACCTCCATGACAACCTTCTCTTTTTTGTTACATCCCAAAGCAAGAAATATCTTCTCTAATGAACTTATCCACTGCTCTGCTATGAATGTATTTGTAGTCCCATTAAATGATGGAGGTTTTTTTCACATAAGGTGATCTAATATATCTCCTCCATGTTATGGATCTGGATTCTCTATTCGGGTAAGGATATTGTTCATAACTTGAGTAATTTTTCCTATTATAGTTATAACTTGCTCAGCACTAGTCGTAGCTCCATAGACAACATCATTATCTTAAATAGGAGGTAAATACTTACTTGGGACATGCACATTCATTAAGTTTCCATTCCTTTCACTAGGAACCATTTATAAATAATGGAATACACTAGATTAGGTTATGAATCATAATATATAATCTCAACATAAAAAAATACTTACCATAAATTGAAATTCTATACATAGCTAATCTCAAAATCATAAACTTGGTTTCTTTGAGGAAAAAATTACATATAAATTTGTCATAATAGCTTATAAAGAAAATGTGAACTTCCCTAAGCCTGACCCCCGAGAGTGTCAAACCCGGTGCGTAGTAAGGTTCATTGTCATGTACTAGGATACCCCAAGTCAAGCCCGAAACTCCTTGTTGGAGTTTTCACTCCTAGGTATATCTGTGCCAGAATCATGTCTAATTGTAGTATCCAAACAGGGATGTATTTTCTAGAAATATCCACATAATATTTTCCTTTCAAAAAATCCAGGATGTTCTGGTATGTTTATCCTCAAAGACTATCTTAGGGTTTTGTTGCCTAAACTATGTTTTCCAAATCTAGTTTCCAAGTTTTTTTACTAAACTTCCTTTGATACCAATTGTAAAGACCCGACCCCAGTTGCTTGGATATGGTGCCTTATTTTATTACATTGGCATATAAAAAAAGGAATATTCATCCTAAATGACTGAGTATTTTAGTATCTTTGGAAACAAGATACATACATAAGTTCAACATTACAACTTGAAATGAAATACAATATATAAGTTTTATTGGGAACATCCACAACTATAAGTTTATCCTTGTGGTTCATTTATAATAAACTTCTTCATGTCCTGAGAAAATGAAACATAATAAAGGGGGTGAGATCAAATTATTTGTAAGGGTAATAAATACAGTGGAATATATCATAAAAATAAACATTAGTCAGGGAGAATAACTAAAAACACTTGCCTTTAAAATTAACTTCAACACATTATGGAAGGAATAAGAGCTGAATAAATAATACCATAATAAAGCATAATCATGGTTATTCTACTAGTCTAATAAATTAATGAACTTTCAATTACTTGTTTCATAATGAGGGAATGCATAATATTATACATCATAACCATACCATCAATGCCTCGTACTAAGACCATAATAATCATTTTATCAAGGCCTTTTTCTAAGACTATAGTTTGTCTCATGAGACCTACCGATGCATCGATGAGATATAGTGGGGCCCACCCATAACTTACTATGTCCAATTAATTCCTCATTTGAATAGGGATAAAAATAAAAAATATATACATTCATATTGAAACGAACATATGGAATGTGAATAACGGCCCCCGAACATTAAGCATAAACACTAACCATTCGAAGTAAATTGGTGAATGGTTTTAAGATAGAACATACAAAGTCAAACTAATCATAAACCATTAAATTAAATATGTTAGATTATATCATACATAATAATCAACAAGGGTGTTTAAATAGATGAAGATACTCTTATAAAATCATTGAGTAATTCTTGAGATAAATACTCTTTTACTTTGAAAAGAAGAGAACTTTTGGAAAAGTATTTGTATAAAACCAGAACTGAAGTAAGATAGAATTTTAAAAATAAAATGAGTTATTTTATAAATATAATGGTTGATAAAAATATATTATATATTTTCCTTTAAAATATGTAATAATTTGATAAATTCTCTTTAATTGGGCTTGTATTTCGAAAAGAATATTGAAAGTTCCTTTTAAAACGTGTAGTTCCCCATAAAATAAAGAAGGGTTATGGTAGGTAAAAATATATAGAAAACTCACACCGAATTTATGTGGAATGCATAATAATACATAATAATTTCATTGAGGTAAGTATACAATAATAGTAACCTGAATGAAAATGGAGGTTCAGGTAGAAAACTCTTACCTTAAGTCTGAAGGTGTTCCTTACTTGATCTTAATGACCTGAATAATCAAATTTAGGTTCATAAATTAATAATTCAAGAAACTCCTCTTCATTTATTTAATTTCTTATAACTTTATTAGGTTCATTCATGGCCTTTTGATGGGTTAATATATTCAATTTCATTGTTTAGGAGTGTTTTCTTCCTTGGTTTTTATGATTCGTGTACTTATATTCATGTACGGATAAACATGAAGAATGAGAGTGGTTTTCTAGGATATAAGTTGTATGTTATTATTGAACAACCAAAAGATTAAATGTTTATAAAATTTATTTTCTTATTAGGAGTGAAGATGAATTATTATATAAAACTTTAATGATAATTTTTTGGGTTAATTTTCGGTTTTTGATCACAATGAACTCATTTTAATTTATAAATTAATATCATGTGTAAAAAAGGATTCCCAGACCTTAAATAAGTTATAATACATATATTATAGTTTGTTTCAACCATCAAAATTGTTTCATGACCAAAATTGAATATGGAAATAGAAATTGAAAACCCATCGTCCTTGAATGTGATAAATTAACACATCTCTGATGATGTTTTCATTTCTAGTATAAAATAAATGGAAAGAGGATATGATGAAGAATTATTACTTTATCATAAAACAATATAGTACATATAAGGTTCTGGAGTCATCATAATATTTGGATGAAAGGAGGTGGGGAAAGAAAAATAAAATAAAGAAACTTGAAATAAAATAAATGAAAAGAGGAATTTACCTCTTGAAGTAATCTTCCTTGAGAGCCTCTTTAGGGGAGAGGTTTTGGTCTTTTTCTGAGACCAATGGCTATTGGATGTGGGTTAGGATCTTGGGAGGATATTTGAGCAAAATTTAGATAAGGCACAAGGATTTAGATGATTGAATACAAGAGGGAGTGAGGGGGGTGTTATAGTGGAGGAGAGGAGGGTTTTCCCATAATTTTACACATTATTTTATTATTTTTCTAAAGACAACCAAGAGTATTAATTCTTGTGACCAAGAATACATATATCTGCCTGTGATTTTGAACCAAGTGTGCTTACATTATCCATGATGCTAGGAATAGTGATTTTATCTGATAATGTATATATACGGTAAATTACCATATTTTACTATTCATCAAAAATTCATGTTTTTTGGAAAAATATCCAAAATTCACCCTAACAATTTTTTTAATGCCTAGAATTAAAAAATGAACTCCATTTTTTAAAAATAATTTTCTAAATATTATTAATTTAATTTTTAAATAAAATAATAATTTATTTGAAAAATAACAATTTTAAAACTATAATTCGTTTTATATCACCTTGAAAAATTAACCAAGATCTTATTATCTTATAACATTAAGACAATAAAATAATAATATGATTTACTATTCATAAGGGTTATGTTACTATTCCTCCAAATCTATTTTTTCATTTTCAGAATAAAGAACCACTTTTTTGGCTAAGTGGGAACCTCACAACTTCCACAATGTCAAAAACATACAAAACACATGTTATATTACTATTCATATTACTATTCATAAGGGTATGTTACTATTCACAAAAATTAAGTTTGTCTTATCACTCTAAATATCTTACTGAACACAACTGTGTATGTCAGTTTTTCGAAATTCAAATCACAGAGGTAGAAAAACTATGATTACCGGATAGGTTATAATAAAGTGGTGTTTTGTCTAGACTCAAAATTTCATGCATTCAATATTAAATTTATTTTCAAAATCTTGGGGTGTTACACGTAATTCATAAAAAAAATTTAAGAAACATGTATCTTCTAAACACAAAATAAATTTATTACATTCTTGGTAATAACTATTGGATGGATCTTAACTTATTTTATTTTATATATTATAAATAATTTTCATTTATACCTTTTTTAAACATAATATAATAAACTTCATGGTGCGTGAAATGTAAAATTTTAAGAAAATATATTTTTACACATAAAATGATTTTATTTTTTATTTAGATATACTAATTGATTATTATAAATGAATTGGAATTAAAAAGGATATTTATTTTTATTTATACATGTATTTCATAATTTTGTTACATATTTTTTTACTCATTAACTCAATGATTACATTTTAATGTTTATATAATTTTCTACAGTTTGTTTTTAATGTGAAGCAAGCTATCAAAAATAATATTTGTTTAGGTAAAATAAATAGTGAAATCTTGGGTCGTTATATCCCCCCCATAAATAAATTTCATCCTCACAATTTTAATTATTCCTAACTAATGGAGTGTTTTAGGGTGTCCATAAGATATACATGATTATAGATTTGAATTTTTAATTAGGTTTCATCCTCACTATCATTGGTTTGACTAGTGATCTCATGATTTCCCCCATAATAAGAATATAACTAGTGTTGAGTTTTTCTATAATATTTTTGTCTAGATACCCCAATATAATGGGGTTAATATTTCATAGGGAGTTTATAGTTTTCCTTTTATTAATAAGAAATCATGGATTTATTTTTAGATATAATTTACCTACCTTGGAAATTATCATTGTAAAGAGAGTCTATCTATGCCTAATATCACATCAAATTTGACTAAAATAAATATAATATGATTTTTAGGAAGAACATTCTTGTAAAGATCAATTAGAGAGGATTTATATACTTGGGATACAATAATCCTACCACTGGAATTTTTTATTAATAATTCAACATCCAGTCATCAAGTTGGTGATTTAATGTTCTTAGAAAACATACGAAGAATAATAGAGTGGGATTAACAGGACACAATTACAATGCTCATAGTTATTAATTGGATGATAAATGTCATTTACTCCATATAATGTTCAATAATTACTTTATTAGTTTTGGTTTCATGGGATTTCCCTTATTTCCTTGGACTTGGAAAATTAAGATTCTTTTCATCCCCTTTATCCCTTATATTAGGGAATTTATTTGAAAAGTGTCCAAGTTTCCTACATTTATAAAATTAAGCTATCAATGGTGCCTCTGGATGAACAATAATTAATTTCATGGTGTCCACTGAGCTATTCACTTTTACTTAATGATTAATTGCTCTATGACCTCCTTTTCCACTCATAAAAAATCTGGTAGTTATTTTAAGACATTCCCCTTGGTGATATGACCTTTTTTACAAGAATGAAATTTTAACATCTTTAAATTATCATCATCATCACTAAAACTTCCATGAGACTCAATACTTCTCTTCTTTGGTGTGTTTGGAATCTCAATTAAGTTCATGTTGTTAATAATTATTTTTGATAATTTTTTTTTCATAATCATAAGGTTTCTCACTCCTACTCTTATCCTATTAGGTTGATCATTGGGATAATATATGTATTTTCTATGGAATACATTATTAACTTGATTCATTTAGTCCACGACCATTAATAAAATCAAAATGAGTTAACATGAGTAATGAACTCCATAAAATAATTATTTTAAGATAATTACATGAAAAATTCAACCTCAAAATTTCATACTATTAAAAATTATTACATTATTTTTTTAGTTCAACCTAAATCACTCTCATTTAAATATATATTTCTTTAGGTCTGGTTGTCTCTATAACATCTCGTGTTTTTTGACTGGGTGAAATTTTCTAAAGGAATTTGAATTTTCCCTTTTTTGGATGGGTGAAATTATTAAATGGAGATTTAAAATGTAAATATGAAACTTCAAACACATAAAGGTGTTGTTTTTGGGTGAGGATGAGTTCTCAAAAGGTTTCCTAGGAGTTTAGTTGATTTTCAGAGGCATCGGTCTCTTAAAGCACTGGTTTTTTATAGGTAAAATAAGGTGTTTTGTTGGGGAATGGTTAGTTTAATCATACATGTCAACCACACGATTAAAATTCTTGAGGAGCATAGTTTTTTAAACATTGTGAGGGGAAAAAGGTTTTGCATCAAATTTTAGGTGTGCATGGGGTGAATCATAGGGGATGTGAATGGTTTTACCAAACAATGTTCCAATCCTGCACCCTTAGTGCCATTTAAACAGTATTTATTCAAAATTTGGTGCATAGTTTATCAAACCATGTGTCCCTTTTAAAAGGGTTATGTACTTGGGTATTGAATACCACATGGTTAGTACACAGTTATTCAAACCATGCGATTCTTTAAAGGGGTGTTTTTATGATTTTTTCCTTTTTTTCTTTTTAAACCTCTTCCCCTCTTTTCTCCTCCCACATGTGAAGTGCCTCTCTCTAGTCATGGGTTACCTATCCTATCCTCTTCTAAGAATTGATTCCTTTCCTTCATCCAGTATCTGAATCAAGTATCATCAGTCTCATTAGATGCATACTAGTAATCTCTCCTTTCCTCTTACTCCTTTCATTCTTTCTCTCACCAACATTGGTGTTATCTTCACATGATCTAATTCGCCCAATTTTCAGCATGTTTTTCCATTTATTCAGTTTCTTTCGAACCATCTCAAATAAAATCTTGGTTTTAGAAGAGTAAAGCATCCTTGTTTTAAGGTAATTGGTCTATATATTTTTCTATAAAGTTTTTCTCATTTATAAAGTACGTTTTTGTGTCGTATACCAGATTCTCCATGTGTTTCCCTTTAAACATAAAATTAATCATGTAAGACCTTGTTCCTTAAACTATATTATCATTATTCTTAGATTTAGACATTGGAATTTGTTCACATCAACTTAGACCACCCTCTTTGGGCATGTTATTAAATTTTATTATTAATTAAGAAAATGATTTTGTAATAAACCCAACTTTTAAGGTTATCTCTCTTATCAAATGTGAATGAGATAATTAAATGTATTTACTCATAATTTGGGGTGGATGGATATTCCACCCTCTTGTTCCCTAGTGACCAAAAGATCTCATAAGTGGTTTATCTTAGATCATTTTAAATGGTTAACTAGAATTAAATGTAAATTTAATGATAAGACCATGTTAATTGACATTTTTCTAATTTTGAATTAAGCCTTAGGCTAGTATATGAATTTGAATAGTGATGAATGACATGATTAGTACATGGCCTTTATTATGTTATAATTGAAATGAATAATGGGAATGTCTCTCTTTGTGTACATGAGTTGTAATGGAATGGTTATGAAAATGTACTCCCTTGTAATTGAACTTAATTGATTAAATAAATAATGGATGCTTTGAGTGATACATAGATTCCTAAGTAGGAATTCCTTGGATGGTCTCATAGGTGGTTCAATATTATATGTACTATGGGAGATATTGGTTTCCTTCTTACAAAATACCAGGGATGGGATCATGGGTATCCTGATTAATGTTATACCTTAATAGATACATGGATTTACTATTTATAGATTGCCCATAATGGGATCATATGCTGATTGAGATTATTATACCCATGAGTGATTATAGAGATCCTTAATTTTCATACATTAATATTACATAACTTTTACAGAATACTTAAAATATTATACAAACAGACTCCCAAATACCATATTAGTTTAGAACCTTTGGAAACTTAGAATAAAAATCTTCTAGCTTAGTGAAACATCATAAATGTTTCCCATAAATATCTTCCCCCTTAGTAATTCTAATTAAAACCCTTTCTTCATAACCTAGGGAAATAAAACATAAGAAAGGTATAATCTCAAATGCTCAGTAAGGGTAAATAAAGGAAATGTGTGTGCATATCATGAACATAGGGGTATAAGAATGTGATCATGATCATTAGAAGATCATACCCAACATATCAAATATCATACACATAAATCATGGAATAAATATTTTTAGTTCATAAGACATGAATCATGAAGAATTCAAGATCATAATCCATGAAAGCATAACATAGGAATAAGACATGTAATTATGGAATACACATCAACGTATAACATTGTGAACATGTATAAGTAGAAATAGGTTTACACTTTAAGTTAAGGATATGAAATATGGACCTCTCATAGGCTTATGGACATGAAACCAGGTCCATGCATAATGTTGTGAACATGAAATCAGATTCATGTATAACATTGTGAACATGAAATCAGGTTCATGAATAAAATTGTGAACATTTAATAAAGTTAACTCACAATATTATAAACATGTAATCAGGTTCATGAAAAAACTTATGGACATGAAACCAAGTCTATATGTAACACTGTGAACGTGTAATCAGGTTCAAGCATAACATTTATACTCATGGTTCATCCATTATTACTAAATGCATTTAAGGGAGATAAAGGTACCAACCATCTCATAATAAAATTGTTCACACATGTGCCACAAGATAATAAAACGTTAATCATATCATGACCCATAAAAATGGGTTTTATAAATATCCTATCATAACCCATAAAATGAAATGGGTATCATTAACATTTCATCACATCATAAACTATGGAAAAGAGATAGGTTTTTTAATCATTTCATCAAAACATAACCCTTAAAAAGAAGCAGTTTGAAAAGTATACAACCTATGGGATAGAAATGGATTTCATAGGAATAATTTCATCAAAACATAAACCATTAAATAAAGGATATGAATGGAACCTTTGGATCATTTCATAGAAGGGAATGATTAACATCAAAGAATGCCATCTTAAATAGAAAATAACTTTTAAATATATTTTGAAACATTTTCTTGAGTAAAATATAATTTCTTCTTTTAAAAGGGATCTTTAAAACATAAAAACCTTTTTAAAACCATTTTCTTGAAAATAAAATTGAAAGCTTATAATGAAATATTTGAAAATGTTTTGAAAAAAAATTACATTAAAACTTAGAAAAGAAGTTAAAAAAAAATTTGTAAACAATTTTACTTGAAAATTACTTTTAAAAAAATTGTATTAAAAATTAAATTTTTGAAAAATGAAAAGGAATCTATAAAGAAATTATGGTGGGTAAATCCGTACATATCGTATGAGGTAAAAAGAATATTCCTTTTATAGGATAAAAAAGTATAAAAATTAACATGTTTATAAAGTGATAAGAATATTCCATTTAAAACATTGGTAAAATAAAAAAAAGGATAAAAATGTATTTTAATGATTATATGATAATAGTATAATATTCTTGGAAATAATTTTTTGAAAATATGGTTTTTAAGGAACTCGGATTTCCGACCGAAGAGGGTGGTAAATTCAGACTTCCTTAAAAACACTTTATTAACTATATTATGTACCAAAGACTGGAAAATGGTACCAATATATGAAGATATCATGAATAAACATGGGATAATAAATTTTATTATTGTTCTTGAGAGATGGATCATAATATTTCATTGAAGGAAACATAATCATAAACAATCTCGAAAAGCAATGAGAGTGTTTCAATAAACTCTTACCACATAGTAACCTTGAACCGTACTCCCCATTTAAGAAAATTAAATTACTTTAAGATTAAAATATAATGAATAAAAATACATTCATGATATTAAATTTCAAAAGTAGTATATACACATCATGGAAAAATATTGGTGCATAACATGTCATGTGTCTCAAAGAAGGAAAATTGAGACAAAATCATTTTACTGATTTGGTAACTTTTGAAACATAGTAACCATGAAAAAATATAATCAAATTGATTTTTAAATACTATAAATTTAAGTATAAGAATCATATAATACATCCATGTTTAGTATACACACCACACAAAAGAAATGGGTGGTGAATAAAGCATGTATCTCACAAAAATAAAAAGTGAGATGAAATTCCATTACCTTGTTTCTTGAATCTCGTTGTACTTATTCAAAAATACTATATAATAAATATAATTTTGTTATAAATATTTTAAATTAAAATATTATTATATCTAATATCATATATGGTTTTATTATAACTTTATATTACCCTCTTATTAACAATTTTTTTCTAAGGCTTCACTTTGGGTAATATCTGCTTTGTTCTTCGCGTGTGTCTTAATTTGTTATATCTTAGGTCATTATAATTATATCATTATTTATATAATTTAAACAATTATATAGATATCATTTATATTCAGTATATATTTTTTATAATAATCTATATAATATAGAAGTATGAAATGGAATACACCATTCATGGAGACGGTAGGTCATACGTACGAATGAACGTTGTTTCCGTTTAATTATTGTGTTTAAAGAAAGAAAGTAAATGAAAAATATTTATATATATATATATGTATATATATATATAATTATTAAATTATAATTATTATATAATATATATCATATAAGTTCACTAAATCCATCCTTAATGCATTCCATGTAGTGTGTGAACAAGTCATATCACTTTGAGGGGGTAGTAGTCCACACTTCCTCAAATAACATTATTGTATTTACACCAAATGGAAAGTATAAATATATGTTCTTAAAAGAGATTAAATAATATTAAAGTAAAAATAAATATAATATATAATATATAAAAATATATTGTTCGTCATAATTTCCACCAATGGAGGCGATGAAGGAAAAAATGAACAATCATCGTTTAGTGAGGTGGTAGTTCGTCGTACACATAAACAGTATGTTTGTTACCCATTAGATTGATATGTGTGTAAGTATAGGTAAAAAAATTAGAAAAAACATCCTAGTATATTTATTATACTGTTATTTTTATACAATCATGGAATAATAAGATACAAGGGAGTGGACAATGAATATAAAATAAAGGGGTTTAAGGGAGGGTGTTACCTCTTAATCAACTAAATCCATTTGGTTTATACCAAAGGGATTACTTGGAAGATTTTATGCCCAAATGGAGGATTAAAGGATGAATTTATGGTTATTGGGGGATATTTTATCAGAAATATTCTAAACCTATGTGGTTTGAGAGGTGTGAAGAAGTGGGGGGAGAGGAGGCCTTTTTATATTAGAGGAGGAGTGTAACTCTTGTAATATTTTGAAAAATAAATTTGATACATGTTTCTAACTTTTAAAGTGGATTAAATAATGGACTATATTCAATACATGGGAGTATAGGGTATAAATATGTCCATTAAATGGATCTTGGATAAGTTTATAGGTTGTTTTGGGTCTTAAATTTATGGTTTAGTCCTTAGTTAAACTTAATTTTACCTTAATCGATGTAATTAATTTTGATTACTTTCACAAATATATTTTTTAAATAAATAATTTAAACTTATTATAAATTATAAATTATGATTATTAAAAATATTTAATCCATTTTTTAAAATTATAATCAAATAAGTGGAAGAAATTAATTTAAATGTAATCCCACAGTCGGGTTAACATTGCGGGTTCTTAAAGTAAAAAATGATTAAAAGTTTGCTAAGTTTCTATATCAAATTTAAATGTGAAATTTGTTATAACGACATAAATTGGATTAATTGATAAAAAATTATCTAATTAAAATTTTAAACCAATTTAAAATATAATTTTACCTTATAAATAAATTAGATGAAAAAATCAGATGTGAATTAAAATCCAGTATTGTTAACTATTCATTAAAAAATGAAACCTTATAGAAAAATACCAAAAATTTATCCTATACTAATTTTTATGTTTCTATTAAAACTATGAAGTTTATTTTGAAATTTTAAATCTATAAAATTTCCAAAAATTATATTTAAAATTGGTTCTCCATTAAAAGGCGATAAAACTACCTTTATAAAAAAAATATAGGTTTTTATGGATAAAATTGAGATTGTTCTTATCTTATGTCTATAGAATATATTGGATGAATATAAAAATTATTTTATTGAATATATAAAATGTATATTACATTAATATCACTCACTAATTGTAATTAATTTAATTTAATTGGGTAAAAAACTTTGTGATCATAAAATTAATAATATTTTCCATTATATGCAATCAGTTTTCATATTCATTTCTAATTAATTAGTAACCAATGAATTCACATTATATTTTTTTAAACCATATATTTTCATAAATTAGTTAATAATATTCATAACCGCTAATTTAATAGCTATTTTATATCTTATTATATTAAATAATAACATTTTTATGATATACTATTATTCAGTAAAACTCGGTCCTGCATGTTAGGAAAGTCATCAAGGAAAGTAATTGTTGTGTGTAACATAATAAAACCTAAGTGTTCTATATAGATCAAGCTAAAATTTATGTTCCATGTAGTTCATTATTAATTTGGTGTTGCATATAATGCAAGATAAACATAGTACTCTAATATAAAGTAAATTATTTTTGGTGTTGCATGAAATGAAAAATATCAAAAAGGTTAAATGAATTTGAAAAAACAATAATTCAAAAAATCTAGGGGTGTTACATTATACCCCCATTAAAATTAATTTATGCATAGAAATTCATCTGGGTTATCAAAGTTTTAATACTTGAAAGTTTCATTCATAGAAACCCACATCATAAAAATGATTACTAAAACTTCCCTTAAAAAGGGAAAGTTGAAACCATAATAGTTACCCAAAGTAACTCATAATAAGATTCCCACAAAGGATAAAATAGGTGGGAATTGAAAATTTGGACATGGAATAGAAATCTTACCATCAAGTTCTGGGGGGAGTGATAAAGAACAAGGTTAGGAGAAAGTTAACAATCACAAAGCCAAAAAGCCATGATGACCTAGAGGACCTTCTAATTCATCAGAAAAAAGGTACTATGTCAAATTTTTTGGTTTCAAGATCCTTTTTCCCAAAGTTGAATATTTTTTATGAAATTATATACTTTCATGATTTCAGTACATCATCACCCTTTTTTTTCATTGACCCACTTCACCTATTTACCTAAAAAGTAAGGTAACTTTTTCATTCCTGAAGTACTAATAGATCATGAGATACATGATATGCCATACCATTTGTCATTAGTTATGAACAATATAAAGTAGATTTAATAGTCTATCAAATATTCATAAATCCTCATATGGAGAGATAACACTTTAATCTTACTTACTTCATTTGAATCTTAACTTAAACTTTCCATAAATGGTTAATCATATAACCCTTAAGAAAGATGAAAATTAAAACATTTAGAAACAAATTCATGAAATAAACTTAAATTTTATCCCCCATATATCACAAATTACCACTTGTTTGTCACATTCCAAACATGTTAATACCCTCATTGTAAATCCTCTTGAAACATTTTAATAACCGGAATTACCATAAATCATTTTCGAAAAAATTCATGCTTTCTTATTCCAATGATTGTTGGATACATTATTTAAATACAAGAAGTTGAAAACTCCATATTTGATGACATAGATCACTTTTTCAATAATCAGTTATAGGGTAATTATTACCATTAAATTTACTTATTCATATCCAACATATATTTATCCAAACATCATTATATCATTATTAGGAACTAATTAAGGTATACCTTCCCTTAATCAAAATACCACCTTTCCATAAAATCACTTTTATATGTATTCATCACCATTCAACATTTCCATTTCAATCCTTAATAAAAAATTATACTAAAAATACTTAAATATTCCTTGATTCATATAACATAATCTTTGAATTCTAAAACATAAATACTTCATTCATCCAACCTTATTCTTAAACCATTACTCAAGCTTCATTAACTTATTCCTTAATACCTCTTTATTATAATATGAAATATGAATCATGTATTAAGGTTCCTAAAACTCAATATATTCATGCTTATTATGTTTAATGTAAAAAATATGTGAAGAACATTAAAGACCTTGACATGTCAATTGAGGTCTCTCTATCTTCATAAGTATAACCAATACTCATACCACCTTCTAGATTCTATTTATGAGATTTCCACTTGGGAAATTGATTTTCATAATACCCATACATCTGAAACATTCAATGTTAACCATGTTTCTTATAATTCTTTCCATTGACTAAAACAATAAATAATAGTGTGAGAAACATTTATCATAATGGAATGCCATATAATCAAGAAAAAGTACTTATAGGATTCTTATATTATGGCTTCTACTTATTTAAATTATGAAGACTTAGGTAAATCATAGGTTATTCATATCCAAATTATATTTAAATCCTTCATGAAGGTTCGTGAAGAGTTTTGTGAATTCCCAAATCATATACCACAGGAGTGTTAAGCCATGTGTATAACAAGACCCGTTTTCATGTACTTGATTACCTCGATTCAGGCCCGGGACATCTTGTAAAATTGTTTACCCCTAGGTACATCTATTCCAGATCTACATCCACTTGTAGTATCCAGATAGGTATGTATTTCTATAAAACCACTCACTCTATCCTTCACCAAAATTATAGGAAATATTTGTAAATTTTAACTCATCCCTAAACTTATCCTCATATACATCCCTATACATATCCTTAGAAATATACCTAGGGATATTTCTAAAGTTTTATCAACCTAGTTTTCAAATTTTAACTAAATCTTTTATCTAATACCAACTATAGCGACCCTCACTTTTCATACATTAACATTACATCACTTTTTCATAATACTTAAAACATTATATAAACAAACTCCCAAAGACCATATTAGTTTAGTGCCTTTGGAAACTTTGAACAAAAATTTTCTAGCTCAGGGAAAGATATTCAATATTTCCTATAAAGATCTTTCCCCTTGTGATTCTAATTAAAAACCTTTCTTTATAACCTAGGAAAAGGAAACATAATAAAGGGTTTAGCTCAAATTATTAGTAAGGGTAAATAAAGTAAATTCATATGAATATCATGAACATAAGGGTATAATAAAAAGATCATGGTCATTATAAGATCATACCCTACATATCAAAGATCATAAACATGAATCATGGAATAAAGATTTTCAGTTCATAAGACATGAATCATATGGAAATCAAGAACATAATCCATGAAATCATAACATAGGAATAATACATGGAATGGTTTCATACACATTAATGTATAATATAGTGAACATGTATAAGTAGAAACAGGTTCACATATTAAGTTAAAGATATGAAATTAGGCCCTCTCATAGACTTATATGCATGCAACCAGGTCTATGCCTAATGTTGTGAACATGAAATCAGGTTCACGTATAATACTGTGAACATGAAATCAGGATCATGAATAACATTATGAACATATAATAAGGTTCACTAATAAAACTGTGAACATGTAATCAGTTTCATTCATAAACTTATGGACATGAAATCAGGTCCATGCATAACATTGTGAACATGTAAACTAGTTCACGTATAACATTTTTACTCATGATTCATCCATCGTTACCCAATGAATTTGAGGGATATATAGGTGAAAACCATATCATTATAAAATAATTAATACATGTGCCATAAGATATTAAAACTTTAATCATATCATGAGCCATAAAAAATGGGTTTTATTAACATCCTATCATAACCCATGAAATTAAATGGGTTTCATTAAAATTTAATCACATCATAACATATGGAAAAGTTATAGTTTTAAAAATAATTTTATCCAATTATGACTTATTAAAATAAGTGGTTTTAAAATCATATAACCTATGGAATAGAAATTGGTATCATAAGCATAATTCCATAAAAATATAAACCATTTAAGACAGGATATAAATGGAACCTTTATATCATTTCCTAGAAGGGATTGAGTAACATAAATAGATGTCATATTAGATGTAAAATATCTTAGAAATATATTTTGAAAACATTTCTTGAGGAAAATATCCTTTACTCTTTTAAAAATTCTCTTTAAAAGATAAAAACCTTTTGAAAACCATTTTCATGAAAATAAACTTGAAAGATTATAATAAAATATTTGAAAATTTTTTGAAAATATTTTTACTTTGAAAACTTATGAAATAAGCTTGAAAACATTTTTAAAAAAAAAATTATTTAAAATTACTTTTAAAAACATTGTATTAAAAATTAACCTTTTTAAAAATGAAAATAAATATTTAAAGAAATGATGGAGGGTAAATTCGTACATGTCGTACGAGGTAAAAATAATATTCCTTTTTCATAAAAAAAGTTAAGAAAATTCCTTATTCAAAAAGAGACAATAGGATTCCTTTGAAAAAATTGGTAAAAGAAAAAAAGGTTAAAAATGTATTTTAATAATTATAATATAATAGTATAATATTCTTATAAACCCTTTTTTGAAAATATGTTTTTAAAGGAACTCATATTTCCAACCTAATAGAGGTAAATTTGAACTTCCTTAAAAGCACTTTCTTAACTATATTATGTACCAAATAGTGGAAAATGGTACCAATATATGCAAATATCATGAATAACCAGAGGATAAGAAAATTCATTAGTGTTCTTGAGATATGGATCATAATATTTCATCAAATGAAACATAATCATAAACAATCTAGAAAAGTGATGAGATTGTTTCAATAATGTCTTACCACTTAGTAACCTTGAACCATACTCTCCATTTAAGAAAATTAAATTACATGAAGCTTAAAATATAATGAATATAAATATATTCATGATATAAAATTTAAAATTAAGTATATATACCTCAGGGAAAAATATTGGTGCATAACATGGCATGTGTCTCAAAGAAAGAAAATTGAGACAAAATCATTTTACTGATTTAGTAACTTTTGAAACATAGTCCCCATGAAATAAATATAATAAAATGGATATGTAAATAACCATAAATTTAATTATAGTAATCATATAATAAATACATGTTTATTATACACAACACACAAAAGGAATGTGTGGTGATTAATGCATGTATCTCACAGAATTAAAAAGTGAGATGAAATTCCCTTACCATGTGTCTTGACTCTCATTATACTCATTAAAAAATCTTATATAATAAATTTATGTTTATTATACATATTTTGAAGAATAAAATTATTATATATAATATCATATATGGTTTTATTATGACTTTATATTACTCTCTTATTAACAATTCTATGTTAATGTTTCACTTTGGGTAATATTCGCTTTGTTCTTTGCAAGTGTCTTAATTTGTTATATCTTTGGTCATTATACTTATACCATGATTTCAAGAATTTAAACCATGATATAAATATAATTTATATTTAGTATATTTTTTTATAATAATCTATAGAATAGATAAGTATGAAATAGAATACACCGTTCAAGGAGACAGTAGGCCGTAAGTACGCATGAACGTTGTTTCCATTTAATTGTCGTATTGGAAGAAATAAAGTAAATGATATATATATAATTATTATAGTCGAATTATTATATCATATATATTATATAATTTCTCTAAATCCATACTTAATACAATCCATGAAGTGTGTGAATGAGTCATATCGCTTTGAGGGGGCGGTAGTCCACACTTCCTCAAATGAAATTATCGTATTTACACAAAATGGAAGGTATAAAGATATGTGTTTAAAAAAGATTAAAGAATCTTAAAGAAATAATTAATAAAATATATAGAATATATAAATAGATTTTACATCATAATTTCCACCATGAAAGGCGGTAAAGGAAAAAATGAGCAATCACCATTAAGTGAGGCAGTAGTTCGTCGTATACATAAACAGTATGTTCGTTACCGATTAGATGGATGTGTGTATAAGTGTAGGTATAATATTTATCATATGAAAATACTAGTATATTGAGGATAATTTTTCTATGCAATTATGGAATAATAAGTGTTGAGGGAGTGGATACTGAAAATAAAAAAGGGGATTGAGTGAGGATGTTACCTCTTGATTGGGTAAATACTTTTGGTTTACACCAAAGGGCTTCCTTGGAAGAATTTATGCTAAAAGGGATGATTCAAGGCTTAATTTAAGGTTTTTTGAGGATATTTTATAAAATATTGGCCGAATATAAGAGGTTTGAGAGATATTAATAAGTGGGAGGATAGGAGGCCTTTTTATAGCAGAGGAGTGGCACTCTTGTAATATTTTGACAAAGGAATTGAATAAAAAAATTTCACATGTCAATTGGATACAATAATAGACCAAATTATATAAAACGGTGGATAGGGTCAAAATATGGCCATCCAACGGCTCTTAGACAAGTGTCTAGGTCATTTTGGGTCTTAAATTTAAGGTTTAGTCCTTAGTTAAGCTTAATTTTACCTTAATCGATGGAACTAGTTTTAATTACTTTAACTAATATTTTTAGTCAAAAACTAAGTTGAACTTATTAGACATTATAAATTTTTATTATTCCAAATATGGAATCCATATTTCCAAATTCCAATCACATAAGTTACTTAATTAATTTAAATTTAATCTCGCAGTTGGGTTGACATTATGGGTTTTTAAAGTAAAAAATGATCAAAAACCTACTAAGTTCTTACATCAAATTTCAAGATAATTGGTTAAAATGACCTAAATTGGATTAAATTATAAAAATATTGTCTAATTAAACTTTTAAACAAATTTAAAATATAATTTAACCTTATAAATAAATTATATGAAAAAGATGTTTTGAATTAAAATCCAGTATTTTTAACTATTAATAAAAAAATGAAACCTTACAAACAAATACCAAAAAAATTATCCTAGAATAAATTTTATGTTTCTATTCCAAATATGAAGTTTATTTTGACATTTTAAATCTATTAAAGTTCCAAAAATCAGATTTAAAATGGTTTCTCCATTAAAAGACGGCAAAACTACCTTTATAAAAAAATATTTTCTATGCATAAAATTAGGTTTGTTCTATTATTATGTATATCGAATCTATTTAATGAATATAAAAAGTATTTTATTTAATATATAACATATATATTACGTTAATATCACTCACTAATTGTAATTAATTTAATATAATAGGGTAAAATAACTTTATGACCATAAAAATTATAATATTTTCCTTTATATTCAACCAGATTTTATATTCATTTCTAATTAATTGGAAACCTTTGAATTCATCTTAGATTTTTGTAAAACATATATTTTCATAAATTAGTTAATATTATTCATAACCTCTAATTTAAATGCTCGGTTATATTTTATTATATTAAATAATAAAATTTTATGATATACTATTATTCGGTAAAACACGGTCTTGCATGTTACTCAAGCCATTGAGGAAAGTTGTTGTCACATGTAATGCAAGCTAACCTCAGTTATTTTTGTAGGGAAATCTAAATTTTTTGTTTCTTATAAGGAATTATTAACTTGGTGTTTCATATAATTTAAGCCAAACATAGTTCTTTAATATGAAATTAACTATTTTCAGTGTTGTGTGAAATGAAAAATATGAAAAAGGTTAAATTAATTCGAAAAATATAATTCAAAAATTTTCAGGGTGTTACAGTGATACTAGTAACCTAGAGAAGACACATTAGATGGGATCGTGGAAATGATGCTTATACCATGTTAATAGAAACACTTGGTCCCCTATGTGTGATACCTTAGAAGGGCTCAGTGGTTTATGCATTTATACCATACCAAAAGTGATAATTGGGGTTCCTCTTTATGGATCTCCTTGGACGAACTCTTATGGTGATGGGTAATTATAGTGCTTCTGGTGAGATACACGGGGTTCCTCTTTATGGATCACCTTGAATGGACCCATGATGCCTTTTGATTAAGAACTTTAATGTCTCTTATTAAAGATCTAAGAAATTATAGTTTATCATATTAAACTATGCATCCTCCAAGCAAAGTAACATGCTTGGGTTCGATACATCTTTGTATTTAGCCTTTATGACAGACCAGTTATGAACCCTTTTGATTACACCTTGTACTTATATACAAAATAATATTATTATTATATGGATTCATGGGTATTAAGACACGGGTCCATCTCTAATGTAGATATATCTTTTCAGATTCTCTTGTATGAAAATATATTCATGTATGCATTTGTTCAAAGGAATTTCAGCTTAGTCCAAAGTAGGTGTGGTTGGATAGGTGTCCCTTAGGAACCTGAGCCAACTTGTTTACTTTAATTTATTTACTACTTTATTGATATACTTACACAATGTTGTATTTTATATTCATGGACTGGAGTATGCCTTATACACCATTAGTGGTGGCCTAATAAGTATATCGCATAACCTACTCAGGTTTCCATTTCTTTGGGGTACCGTAGAAGACCTCATGTTCATAGGTCCTTGGATTATTACTTTTTCTATGCATTATTCCTGGGAGATTAGGAGCATAGGACTGAGCTAGTACTCTGGATGCGCATGGAGATCACCCTTATGGATTTTTACTATTTTTCTTTGTTCATGTATTGTATTGTATCTACCTATTGTATGTTTCCTACTTTATATTTTATAGCATCAAATGGACATTCATTCATGGTTTTATTTTGCATTGGCAACTTTTATCAGTTATTATTTTTATCTTATGCTTCTCTGTCTTTAATTTATAATGCTTCCACTTTTGTTTGAGTTCTTTATTATCTCATATAAAATTGTTTTACTCTAATTATGTGGGTATAGTCTCCCCAATGTACCATCATTAGACCCTATCGTCTTTTTGGAATCCTCTGGCATATAGAGATGCACACTTGAGGCCATGTGGTGACCGGTTTGGATACTAGTTTTATAGTCAGTTGGGTCGGGACATTATACTCTCCTACACTTTGTCATAACATAATAAATCATTTATAATTTATTAAAAATAAAATTTTATTAACTAAATAATATCCTATGAGAGTGTTATAATTTGACTATCCATATGCCATGAACCTAGTTATCTGACCCCATGGGTCTCCTGTAATACCTTGGTTGACATCCCAACACATCACAATATATTAATCACTGGGGTTACTTATTTGACTAATGATTATCCCCACATACCAACAAATTTTCTTTCAATTTTCTTTTTTCCTCACTCACACACACCCTAGGAAAGATCTTGGGAGGTCACCCATACTAACCACTACTCCAAGAAAAGAATGATTAACTGTGGAGTTCCAATCTGGTAGGCTCTCAAAAAGAAATTTGTACATTGTTAACATTGGTAGTAACACTTATTCCTTTTAACCAAGATATTACAGGAGACCCATGGGGTCATTTGACTAGTTTCATGGCTCAGGAAAGGTTGGGTCATGATAGAGAGTGTCAAACCAAGTGTATAGTTAGGCCTCTTTGCCACACACCAGGTGACAATAGAGTTAATACCCAATCCACCCTATTTGGTTATTACCCCTAAGTATATTCATGTTAGTGTCTAAAACCACTTTTAGTATCTTCATAGGGATTTAATTACTAAGAGTACCACATAATCACAACTTTACTAAAAACCAGGATGTTATCCTATGCTTATATTTCTCACTTAGACTTATCCCTGGAGTTTTCACTAAATTTATCCCATCCTAATCCCTAAAATATTCAATATTACGTTAACAAACATAAATGGTTACGAATACCTTTGAATTTATGATATACATTAAATTATCACTCCTTAATGACATTTATATCCTTAAATACTAATATTATAATCTATAAAGTTATCTAAACCATGATATGATACCAACTATGAAGATCTATGAATGTGGCCATTCAAATTAAATGACTTAAAGAAAATATTTCATTAAAATACATTCCCAAGACCTATTAGGTTTATATTTTTAGAGAATTATAGAAAAAATTAACTAATAAAAATCATGTCTTTTTTAACTAATGGAAACTTTTCCCACTATATAAGTAAATTCTTGATCCATTACAAGTTTTCAATATCACCCATTAATTATCCATATAATATACCCTTATAGAGAATTCATAATTTTCTTATCTTAAAAAACAATGGAAATGAAAACATAGAAATGGGTGATCTTTGATTCTTAGTAAGGGTAAACATAAGTGATAAGAATTAAATATCATAAGTGACCCTAAGATTAACATATGGGTATAATTAGGATACATAAGAATGTTACACCCAACAAAATATATATCATAAATCAGGTAATAACATAATAGTACATCATGAAAATTTTATATCTCATAGAGACAAGACTTACTTGAGAATTTTGGAATATCCATAAGCATATAAATCATAACATAGTAGATCAAGTATCACAACTTATTTCTCTTAGTTTATCAGGGTCCACTCACCTATTTCCCTTAGTGTATCCATCTTTACTCACTTTTTCCCATATAGGATCAAACATTAAAATTTCTTTCCCATTTTTTATCAAGCACCACTACTCATTTCATAATTATCTCATGAGGTGTAAAGCTTTACCCAATGAATTTGAGAGTTATATAGGGACCACATGTCACTTAAATATTAACCATACACATGTGTTAGACATAAAATAAATCATTTTCATATCATAAATAACCCATGGAAAGAAAATGGGACTCATATCCCTTTAAAATTAAGTCATAAAAGGAAAGAATTAATAATTCCATAAATAATCATAATAAGATATAACCATGGAAAATAAATGGATATCAAAAGATAATCATTAACTTTAATGGTAAATACCATTCATTCAAGATAATAGATAATATGGTATCCACACTTTATAAATAAAGGGTATATGGTTTATTCAATAATTTCCCCAAATCAATCAACATTATGGAATCGAGTTGAACACCCTTCAATCAAAGAAATGGGAAACGAGGTATTCAAAAAGCACTTCATTAGAAGAAAAGTTATACCTATTTATGGTGTATGGTTAGTAAAGACAAAGGTAGTGATGGATATTATCATTGATTGAAAATAAATTTATATAATACATTAATAGAAATAAGGTGTGGATGGTTTTAAAATAACATATCCATATTATAATAAAGGAAACTCATAAGGATGTTGAAATAAATGAAAAACATCCTTACAAACAAATTCTTTTAATGGTATCACACAAAAAAGGGATCTATAATTTAATTGTTGGATAACATGAGTTAAATCCCCAAAATTACAAATATATATATTTATTATAAGATAAATCATGTGACATAAATATAATGAGTGTAAAATTTTTTAATATAAAAACTAAAATGGAGGTGAAAACTTAAAATATCTTTTAGAAAACATTTTTAATATTGATTTATTATAAAAAATTACATGTCATTTTCAAAAGTAAATTTTCAAAAGTTGGAGTGAAATATGTTTTAAAAAATTTACATTTAATAATGAATATATATTAATGGAGCCTTGAAAATGACATAAATGTTTTCTATATGAAATGTGGATCCAAATATAAAACATTTGATAATGAAAGGAAAATCGCTTTTTTACACATTGAAAATACCATTATTGAAAACCCACATTGTCAAAATAGTATTAAAAATTTTGTATTAAAACTTAATTTCCCCAAATAGGATTACAAAATACCATATCATTTAATATTATGGTGGTAGAACCCAAGCATGGGAGAATAATGTTCAATAGAAAAATTTATAACTCAAATAAAGGAGATTTAAGCTATCAAAATCCTTTATAGGCAACATACTCCATAAGGTAAGAAATGTTCAATAAGGATTTATGTGGTAGGAATGTAAATCCATAGAATAAAATAATATAATACCCCATAATACAATCAAGGGTAGAATTTAACCAACATATATTAGATAAGTTTAATAGAACAATCATAACTCAATGAATGAAAGTTTAGTTACCAAAATTGATTACTACTGGGAGTAAAAATTAAATTAATAGCCATTTAAACAAGGTAATATAGTTTGGATTAGTATATACCATGAAATATAAAAAAATCATGGTAAAAATATTTATATTGGTAATAAATGCATCATATAATAAAAATATGGTGTACAAAATGTATTATTTACTAAACAAAATTGAGATAAAGAAAACTCTTAAAACATTGGTATCTTTTGAATCAAATGACGTTTAAATAAATAACATGATATGACTCTTAAAACCCCATTAATTACATTAATATTTAAAAATAAATTCATTAGTTATTAATCACACCGCATTAAATAAATTATGTTGTATAATATCAAACTTGTCTCATGAATTTGAAAATGAGACAAAGAAACTCTTACCTCTTATTCTGAATTCCATGAACATAATTTAACCTCATATATCAAAAACATAGCTATATTAATCACTTAATTTAAAACCATACCCATATATATTTATACTCTTTATATATATTCATTCTCAAAATGAATTCTAATTAATTTTCTTTTACCTATTTTCTAACATCGAGTGTTTACAATTTTGATCATTTGTACTAATTTCATAAAAGTGATGTTCATATTCATTCTTAATAAAAATTTAGTCATTTATAGGTAATTAAAATTAATTTTATAAATGATTTATAATAGTTTATGATTTTTTTAAATTTCTATCATGAGTGTTTAGTCTTTATCCATGAAGATGAAATAGATGACAAGCATGTTTCGGTGGTTCTTGGCAAAAGAAATGTGTTCTTTAGTTAATAATTTAAATAATGTTGTTACCTTTACAAAACCAACAAAAAATAATTATTTACATGTTTATATAATATTATACTAGTAATTTAGTTCCCATAGGAATCTGTGATATAAATTTATGTCATTGTTCATGTAGGTGGTTAAATTGTCCCAAACATGAACATGTCATGGTTAATGGATGATTGTGTGGTGGTTTAGTTATAATATAGTTATTATAAAGACCCCAACACCAATACCCCAGATCCAATGGCTACTTTATTAAATTGTCCCTAGATATAATAAATCACATCCCAATGGACTGAATAGTTTACTAGTCTTGGTATAATAGATAGATACTTGAATCTCATATTATATTTGTGAAAGTAAATATTTTTCATCCTTGAACTCATTCAAAGATTACTTATTCATATCCTAGGGAAAGGAAAAAAATAAGGGTGACCTCAGATTCTTGGTAATGGTTACATAAAGTGGAATCTATCTTGATTAAATAAGTCATAATAAATATGACAATGTAAATAATTGAAAACACATTCCATTTAATCAATAACTTGAGTAAAAATAATGATAAGACAAGAATAAATGATGATCAAATAATTACATATAAATAATACCTTATGAAGGGGAATAAATCCATGGATAAAAAAACAGCATAAATAATCACATGGATTGTAATAACTAGGTTCATAATAATGGAATGCATAATGTCAGACATCATAATCTTACTGCCAAGGCCTTATAATAAGAAAAAATACTTAAACAGATAAGTTGTTCATTAAATAACCAAACTAGTTTGTATCATAAGACCTACCGATGAATCAAGGGGCTATATTAGGCCTCATTCATCACTTACTAAGTCAAATTCATTCATCATATGAAAGGGGAGAATAAAAATTAAATACATAATCAATATAAACATTCATATTAAAAAACTAGAGTATGAAATGTTAATCTTTCCTCAGTCAAACTGATCATAAACCATATATAGAGAGAATAAGGATGGTTTCATTACAATATATCCCTAGTGTAGTATAAGTAGGATAAATGGTAATTCTCATCGATGATTTGAAATACCATAAAAATATCATTAAAAATATTCTTGAGGAAAATACCCTTTTAATTTTGAAATAAACTTTTAAAAACTAAAAATTTCAAGAATATTAGGGAAAAAAATTTATTTGAAAATAACCTTGTAAAATTTTAAAGGAAGATTAAAATCATTGAGCAGTCATGATGGTGGGATATTATGTTAATTCCCTATAAGTTAAAAATATTCCTTTAACACTTTTGTAAGAAAAGTCAAAAATTACCTCATTCGGAAAATGATAGGAAGATTCCTTTTAAAAAACTTTATAAAAGTATAACATGGGCGGAATTTTATTTAATAAATCATTTTATAATATCAAAAATATTCTTTAATGTTTTTAAATAAAATATGAATATATGAGAAAAATATTCCCAACCGAGTAAAAAACAAAGTCACTTTTCCTTAAAAACATTATTTCTGTATCACGAGAACATAAAGAGTGGAAAATGAAATTAAAATGTTAAATTAATATAAATACATATAGGAAAATAAAATATATTGGGTATAATAACTAAATATCAAATAATTTCAACAATATATACTTAATCATAAACAATCTTGAACAATGATGATATTATCAAATAAACCCTTACTACATTGGTAACTTTTAAATCATAATACCCATGAAATAATAGCTTAAAATGAAACATTAAATATAATGATCATAAAATATTTATGATATAAAATATCAAAGTGAATAATATCCACCACATAAAATAAATAAATGATGAGTATGGCATGTGTGTCACAAAAGTAAAAGTGAGATGGGAAATCCTTACCACATGTACAAATTTATTTGTACATGTTTTAACATCCTAAATAATAAATATATATTTATTATAGATGTAACACCCCAGGTAAATAATGAATATGAAATTTTCATATTTATCCATATTTGTGAATAAAATATTAATATTACTTTAAAGGGGATGCTATGCTCGATGGCGTACCCAACACGCAACAACGAGTTTCTTGGGAATCTTACGTTGCACTCTAATAATAAAATAATATTATTTCAAATGGTAGTTAACATGTAGCCGTTGTATTGGCGGGAATGGATAGAAATAACTAAAATATGATTATATATGTTTTTTAAATGTTTTTACATTTATCCAATAAAAGCCAAAGGCTTAAAATACGGAAAGAAGTCAATTTTAGGCGTATATGCCCTAGTTTTCACTAAAGGTTCACTTATCGCCTTTTAATGGAGAACTGTCATTAAATATAGTTTTGTTCACTCTTAAAAATTCTTTTGGACCAAATAAAACTCTTATTAAGAATCGGGACATCAAATTTTACTTTGTGTAATTTTTTGGTATTTTTCCGATAAAGTTCATTTTTTAATGAATAGTGTAAAATGTTGTATTTTAATTCAAAACCACAATTTAATATAATTTATTTATATGATTAGATTATATTTTGAATTGGTTTTAAAGTGAAATTAGAAAATATTTTTACCATTAAATCCAATAGTGGTCTTTGGAATTAATTTCACTTTGAAATCAGACTTAAACTAGTGTCAATCTTTTGATACTTATTGTTTTATAAAAACACGCTATTTGCTCTAACAGCGGGAATTAATTATTAAATTAATTAATGTGACTAATATGTTTTTAATTTTGTAAAACGGACTTCATTTTTGAATTCGGAATATCAAATATAGCTTAGGGTGAATTTTTGGGATATTTCTGAAAAACATCAATTTTTGATGAATAGTGAAACCACTAAGTGGTACTTATAAAAGCTGATTTTTTCGTTTAAATGAAATTTTACCACTTATGTGTTTTGAATTTAAAAAATCCGACATACATGGTTTTCATTAAGAAGTAAAATGTGGTTCAATGGGATAAAAATAATTTTTTGGTGAATAGTAAATTATTAAGTTTTTAATCGCGATTAGTGGTAATTAGTGTAGTTTAAGTTATAAATAATGCTTTAATAATATGAAATGACCTATACACATGTCCCAACCTTATTGGTTGTTTCATGGACGACCAAGACAAGCCATGGGTCAACTTGGGGACCCCATGGAGACATTTTGGTTGGGAAATGACATAAATAACTTTTTATTTAATGTAAAAGTAAAAATGACACAAACATGATATGTTTTACTTAAATATTTTTTAAGTGGAGTTATACAAGTCATATTTTTGATTATAAATAGTAATTGGAAAGATAAAAAGATTTCCTACATCATAGTATTTTTTTTATAATTTTTAGACATTAAATAAATTAAATTATTTATGACATAATAATGATGCAGCGATGACATCATTATTTGACGATTTAAATAAAATGGAAAGATAATGTAAAATATATGAACTACACATGGCCAAAACCAATTGGATGAGTGGATTTCGAACTCTTTTCAACTTATCCACAAATTATATCAATGTGGGACCTTTTAAAACCGAAACACATTTTCAAATAAAGTAATATTTCTTTACTTTCTAAAAGTGCCCCTCCTCTCCTCTTATAAAAGGCCCCCACCTCTACATCATTTCACATACTCCTCAAGCCTTTGGCTCGGCCAACCCCTGCCCATTTACTCTATCCACATCCCTATCCTCATCCTAGAGGATTCCCTTTGGGAATAATCTTTTCAAAGGAAGCCTTTAGGCTCAAATCAATAGGAGTTACACTTTTAAAGGTAATTCATTCTCTCATGTTCTTTTGTTTTATTTTGCTTCTCCAACCCCCTAAACTCTTTTTATTTATTTATTTTGTAACAACACCAGTATCTTCAATATACTAGGATGTTGTTATAAGATCTATTCAAGCTACACTCTCACACAACTACATCAAATGGTTAAAGAACATACGGTTTCCGTGGATGGCGAAATTGTGCCTCCCGAAACAATGATTGTTCAATACTCATTTAACACCTTCAAAGGTGGCCATTATGATGTCACTATTTTTATATATGATATATAATATGCTTATGTTTTACTTATTCTTATTTATTTTTCATTTGTGTCTTACCTTTATGGCTTCCATTATGGGTATACGCAATATCTTCATTTTAGGAAGTACGGACTACCGCCCCCTCAAAGTGATGTGATTCGTTAATGCCATACGTGGGACGTATAAAGGATGGATTTAATGTTATTATATATGATTTTATACTTTAATTATTATTTAGCTCTATATCATTATTATTTCTTTCCATTAAAGTATGAGATAGAAATGAAAGTATCGTTCATGCGTACGTACGGCTTACCGTCTCCATGAACTGTGCATTTCATTTCTTATCCCCAAATGTAATGTACTATTATAAGTAAATATATATAATGGATATATATGATTTATGATAAATCTAAATGATTAATATAATTATGTAATTAAAATATACATACCTCTCATATAGTTTTAATTCCATTAATACGACATAGAAATGAAAGTAGTGTTCATGCGTACGTACGGCTTACCGTCTCCTTGAACGGTGCATTTCATTTCTTTCCTCTAAATGATTATGTGATTTTATAAATACATGTATATTCTGGATATATATGATATATATGATATCCAAATCATTAATGTAATTTTTGGATATGAATAACCTTTGACCACACGAACAACATGTAATTGTAAGAAGTCCACTTTCGACTTAAGAACCAAATATCGACAAAACAAACATGATTAACTTAAATGATTAAATAATGTTTATAACATGGTAATAAGTGATATAAAAGGAATAATGAACTTTAAAAATGTTCTTAAGGACGTATAAATTAAATAAAGTTTATTATTCAGGATATTAAAGAACGATCGAGTCAAGTCGGACCCGAGGTAAAGGATCCTACTCCTCTCTTTCTTTTTAAGTACGCACTTTTATGTATTTCCTTTTAAAGCTCATATTTCTTGTTATTGGGATGATCTTTTATATTACACTTACTGTAATTTTTATTTTCATGTGATGAGAGACCCTATTCTCTCTCATCAATCTATTTTGGAAGTTTTGAGTGGCGCCGTTAGGCTGCCGAACTTTCGTAAGAGTTCTAACCTCTCTCTTTCTTTTTAAGTACTCTCCTTTATGTCACTTCTTTTAAGCTCCTCTTTGTAATGTTGGGGGATGTTCTTTTATATTCCTCTTGATGTAAATTTTATTTTAATGTAATGAGATACCCTATTTGATCTCATCAATCCATATTCGGATGTTTTATGTGGCGCCGTTAGGGTACCGAGTTTTCGTAAGGGATTTTTCATCTCACTTTTATTCCCATGAGATTTATGCTACATTTGCCACAAATTCCATTTAGTGGTGTATGTACTGACCATTATTCTACTCTTTGTGTAATATACTTTCGTTTATGAGTATTTACATCAATGATCTATTGTCCTTCTTTCATGGGGTGTATGTTTTGAAAGATACCCAAGTCGGTAAGGGAACCTTTCACCCTCCTCTTTTTTAAAAGACTTATTTTTTTGGGTCTTTTAATTTACATATTTTTAGGTTGGGATATGTTCTAATATATGATTATTGATGTAAATTTTATGTCCAAGTGATGAGATACACTTTTTATCTCTCATCAACTCATTTTGATGTGATGTCGTTAGGCTGTCAAAGGAACTTTTTAACCCAATTTCGATTTCTTTGGGTTCAACATGAAGTCATTGAATATGTCATCCATTGAATATGTGTGAATGGCCTTTTATTGTTTTACACTTAATATTCACTTATATTGGGTGTATTTATATTTGTAACACATATTTTTGAGATTGATTTGTCCTTAATTTAAGGATACCTTCTTTATAAGGAATTTCATCACATTTGACATTTCTATTGAGGTTTCATTGTTGTTATTCACCAATTCACTCTTATACGGTGTATATACTATCCTTTGGAAAATTATATCATGAATCCATTTATTCTCATGATATTATAAAGTTCTGACTAAATGTTATTCCTCAATTATTGTATTCAAGTGTCTCTAATTTTGGTAAAACCCCTTTAACCAAAATATCTTTTTAAATGTTTTAATTATTTGTTCTTATTAATATCCATGTTTTGAAAATGGTTTTAAGGATTTATTTATATGGATATTAATGGTTTAAAATTTTAATCTTCAAGGTGGTATGGGACACTTTGATTCAAAAATCTCTTTATTAAATGTTTTAAATAGTTTTGAAAATGGTTTTGATAAAGGATTCTATTATGATATATTGTGATGTGGAAATGTTATCATTCCTTTATATTTGTTTTATGTTTTATGATTTTATATTGGTACTTGGACATTTTAACGGGTGGTTACGTTATAAACCATATGACGGGTGGTGCCGTGAATACCAGGACGGGTGGTTATGTTATAACCTCCAATGCATTGGGTATGGAAGTCAGTCGTATGGCTATTCCATTAAGTATGTATGGAAATTGGCCGTATGGCTATTCCATTAAGAGATATGTGTGGAATTCGACCGTATGGTTATTCCACTTAAGTATGTTTATGTCCCAAGTTACCTTTATATATGTTATGTGTTCTTTATATGGGTTTTATGGTCATCCATTGGTTACAAAAAGGTAATTAATGATACTTTTTTTTCAGTGAAAAGTTTTTAATACTTCATGAAGGTGAAAAGTATTACATTGATAAAGTATTCATGGTTTACTTGTTGTTTTGAAAAACTAACAGTTTTCATTCTTTTTGTATCCCTTACTGAGCTTCTTATGCTCATCCCAAGTTTTTGAAATGTTTTTCACAGGACATAGCGTGGAATAGGGTCAAGGATAGGATCAAGGGAAAGTCATGCTACCTAAAACATGGAACTATACATGTTTCTTTTAAAGAGTTTTTATTTTATGGAGATTTAGTAGAAGCGACTACTTTGTAATCTTTTGAGATGTAATAGTTATGTCCTAATTCTCTAAAACTCTAAACCTGAAAAGATCCTCAATGTGAATTACTCATTTAATTCAATATTAAGTAAGGTTTAAGGCTGGGGCCTTATAGTTGGTATCAGAGGTCGGTTTAGATAACTTTAGAGGTTAGGGTATTCTTTAAGCATAAGTGACATTACCATAATGGTTAGGATTTCAGAAAGAGTCCTAGTTTTAGATAAAGTGAATGAGTAAGTGTATCTTAGTGTTTACCTTCCTCATTAGTACATGATGGTTTTGTTGATATACTCACACTGACATTTCTATTTTTAGTGAATGGATGGATCTAGCAGGCACCAAAGAGACAACAGGTTTGAAGGAAACTGTGGTAGTTCTCTGATTAAGATACTAGATAAAATGGAGGATTCAATGAGGAAACTCGTGGTTGTTATAAACCAAATATAAAGGAGTCATGATCAACCACTTCAACCTTGGTGAGTTCTCTAATGCATCATGTACGAGATGTCCAACTAGATGTGGAAATTCAGGTAATAATTATTAAGATAACCATTAGGGTTTATATGATACTTAATTTTTAGGTAATTATGGGTTACTCTATGATGTGATGGAAAATGAAAGGAATGAGATAAACTTGAGGCTAAAATATGTTACGATTATTCTTGAAGATTTTATCTCATTTTGGGGAATGTTTTAAGAATTATATAGTTTTGGAAAAAGGACAACACGTAGACCGTGTGACATCCCGTCGCGTCGGACAAAGCTGCGGGAATCGAACCCACAACCAATGTGCGACTGGTATTTATCACCTACCACTGGACTACGTGAAGTCCCTAGTTAGTTTGACTGATTCATTCTAGTTATATGATTTTATGAATTAAGAGTAAGTTGATTTTGGGTTATTTATGAAAATGATTAACCTATCATGGAGGATATGTGATTAGGTTAATTACTTTTCAAAACGAGACTTTAGGAGCAACTGATATTGTTTGGAGATAAATGTTACGATTTATCTTGGAAGACTATACGACTAAATCCTTCAAATATTTGGGTTTCAATATTATATTGGTTTACTTTGAAGAATTTTGTGGACAAATTGATTATAGAATGGTCCTCGTTGAACTTTGGGTTTTGTTGGACAAATTTTGGAGATTAAGAATAGATTTTCTTTTTATAAAGGGTTATCCTTTTCTGGATTATCTGATCTTGTACTAGCCTTTTTAGTTTTGGTTTTGGTTAAAGTCTAAATACATGGGAATTATATAGTTCTATTTTGTGTATTAAGTGATTCTCTAGAAGTTGATTATAGTACTCTTAATGTGAACAAGTCTTCCTAAATACTCGTCTTTTGGAGAAAATATGAGTTTATTTAAGGAATCTAATAAAAGTTGAAAGTCAATATGATAAGTGATTATGTTTCCTTATGAATAAATTCCTCAATAAAAAGTAACTTAAAACAAAAATGTTGTCTATTAACTTTTCCTACTGGGGAATCGAATACCATTTAACCCATCACAAGTTTGTGATTTTCTCGTGGTTAACTTTCTCCTAAACATGTTTTCTATCACTCTCCATCAGAACATGACTCTTTTTTTCCTCCATGTCCATATCTTCATACTTGTAATCCTAGTATGGGTTAACTCGGGTTACCTTTGTACTTATATTTCTTTATTTTAAAGTGTTTGTTTTACCGACTTTTGTTCCGATGTGGGACTTTCAAGAATGTTTCCAAGCGCAATTTTAAAATTGCGAGGACGCAATTCCCAAATGGGGGGAAGGATGTAACACCCCAGGTAAATAATGAATATGAAGTTTTCATATTTATCCATATTTGTGAATAAAATATTAATATGACTTTAAAGGGGACGCTATGCTCGATGGCGTACCCAACACGCAACAACGAGTTTCTTGGGAATCTTACGTTGCACTCTAATAATAAAATAATACTATTTCAAATGGTAGTTAACATGTAGTCGTTGTATTGGCGGGAATGGATAGAAATAACTAAAATATGATTATATATGTTTTTTAAATGTTTTTACATTTATCCAATAAAAGCTAAAGGCTTAAAATACGGAAAGAAGTCAATTTTAGGCGTATATGCCCTAGTTTTCACTAAAGGTTCACTTATCGCCTTTTAATGGAGAACTGTCATTAAATATAGTTTTGTTCACTCTTAAACATTCTTTTGGACCAAATAAAACTCTTATTAAGAATCGGGACATCAAATTTTACTTTGTGTAATTTTTTGGTATTTTTCTGATAAAGTTCATTTTTTAATGAATAGTGTAAAATGTTGTATTTTAATTAAAAACCTCTTTTTAATCTAATTTATTTATATGATTATATTATATTTTGAATTGGTTTTAAAGTGAAATTAGAAAATATTTTTACCATTAAATACAATAGTGGTCTTTGGAATTAATTTCACTTTTAAATCAGACTTAAACTAGTGTCAATCTTTTGATACTTATTGTTTTATAAAGACACGCTATTTGCTCTAACAGCGGGAATTAATTATTAAATTAATTAATGTGACTAATATGTTTTTAATTTTGTAAAACGGACTTCATTTTTGAATTCGGAATATCAAATATAGCTAAGGGTGAATTTTTGGGATTTTTCTGAAAAACATCAATTTTTGATGAATAGTGAAACCACTAAGTGGTACTTATAAAAGCTGATTTTTTCGTTTAAATGAAATTTTACCACTTATGTGTTTTGAATTTCAAAAATCCGACATAAATGGTTGTCATTAAGAAGTAAAATTTGGTTCAATGGGATAAAAATAATTTTTTGGTGAATAGTAAATTATTAAGTTTTTAATCGCGATTAGTGGTAATTAGTGTAGTTTAAGGTATAAATAATGCTTTAATAATATGAAATGACCTATACACATGTCCCAACTTTATTTGTTGTTTCATGGCCTACCAAGACAAGCCATGGGTCAACTTGGGGACCCCATGGAGACATTTTGGTTGGGAAATGACATAAATAACTTTTTATTTAATGTAAAAGTAAAAATGACACAAACATGATATGTTTTACTTAAATATTTTTTAAGTGGAGTTATACAACTCATATTTTTGATTATAAATAGTAATTGGAAATATAAAAAGATTTCCTACATCATAGTATTTTTGTTATAATTTTTAGACATTAAATAAATTAAATTATTTATGACATAATAATGATGCAGCGATGACATCATTATTTGAAGATTTAAATAAAATGGAAAGTTAATGTAAAATATATGAACTACACATGGCCAAAACCAATTGGATGAGTGGATTTAGAACCCTTTTCACCTTATCCACAAATTATATCAATGTGGGACCTTTTAAAACCGAAACACATTTTCAAATAAAGTAATATTTCTTTACTTTCCAAAAGTGCCCCTCCTCTCCTCTTATAAAAGGCCCCCACCTCTACATCATTTCACACACTCCTCAAGCCTTTGGCTCGGCCAACACCTGCCCATTTACTCTCTCCACATCCCTCTACTCATCCTAGAGGATTCCCTTTGGGAAGAATCCTTTCAAAGGAAGCCTTTAGGCTCAAATCAAAAGGAGTTACACTTTTAAAGGTAATTCATTCTCTCATGTTCTTTTGTTTTATTTTGCTTCTCCAACCCCCTAAACTCTTTTTATTTATTTCTTTTGTAACAACACCAGTATCTTAAATATACTAGGATGTTTTTATAAGATTTATTCGAGCTACACTCTCACACAACTACATCAAATGGTTAAAGAACATACGGTTTCCGTGGATGGCGAAATTGTGCCTCCCGAAACAATGATTGTTCAATACTCATTTAACACCTTCAATGGTGGCCATTATGATGTCACTATTTTTATATATGATATATAATATGTTTATGTTTTACTTATGCTTCTTTATTTTTCATTTGTGTCTTACCTTTATGGCTTCCATTATGGGTATACGCAATATCTTCATTTTAGGAAGTGCGGACTACCGCCCCCTCAAAGTGATGTGATTCGTTAATTCCATACGTGGGACGTATAAAGGATGGATTTAATGTTATTATATATGATGTTATACTGTAATTATTATTTACCTATATATAATTATTATTTCTTTCCATTAAATTATGAGATAGAAATGAAAGTATCGTTCATGCGTACGTACGGCTTACCGTCTCCATGAACTGTGCATTTCATTTCTTATCCCCAAATGTAATGTACTATTATAAGTACATATATATAATGGATATATATGATGTATGATACATCTAAATGATTAATATAATTCTGGAATTAAAATATACATACCTCTCATATATTTTTAATTCCATTAATACGACATAGAAATGAAAGTAGCGTTCATGCGTACGTACGGCTTACCGTCTCCTTGAACGGTGCATTTCATTTCTTTCCTCTAAATGATTATGTGATTTTATAAATACATGTATATGCTGGATATATATGATATATATGATATCCAAATCATGAATGTAATTTTTGGATATGAAGAACCTTTGACCACACGAACAACATGTAATTGTAAGAAGTCCACTTTCGACTTAAGAACCAAATATCGACAAAACAAACATGATTAACTTAAATGATTAAATAATGTTTATAACATGGTAATAAGTGATATAAAAGGAATAATTAACTTTAAAAAGGTTCTTAAGGACGTATAAATTAACTCAAGTTTATTATTCAGGAGATTAAAGAACGATCGAGTCAAGTCGGACCCGAGGTAAGGGATCCTACTCCTCTCTTTCTTTTTAAGTACGCACTTTTATGTCTTTCCTTTTAAAGCTCATCTTTCTTGTTATTGGGATGATATTTTATATTACACTTACTGTAATTTTTATTTTCATGTGATGAGAGACCATATTCTCTCTCATCAATCTATTTTGGAAGTTTTGAGTGGCGCCGTTAGGCTGCCGAACTTTCGTAAGAGATCTAACCTCTCTCTTTCTTTTTAAGTACTCTCCTTTATGTCACTTCTTTTAAGCTCCTCTTTGTAATGTTGGGTGATGTTCTTTTATATTCCTCTTGATGTAAATTTTATTTTAATGTAATGAGATACCCTATTTGATCTCATCAATCCATATTCGGAAGTTTTATGTGGCGTCGTTAGGCTGCCGAGTTTTCTTAAGGGATTTTTCATCTCACTTTTATTCCCGTGAGATTTATGCTACATTTGCCACAAATTCCATTTAGTGGTGTATGTACTGACCATTATTCTACTCTTTGTTTAATATACTTTCGTTTATGAGTATTTACATCAATGATCTATTGTTCTTCTTTCATGGGGAGTATGTTTTGAAAGATACCCAAGTCGGTAAGGGAACCTTTCACCCTCCTCTTTTTTAAAAGACTTCTTTTGTTGGGTCTTTTAATTTACATATTTTTATGTTGGGATATGTTCTAATATATGCTTATTTATGTAAATTTTATGTCCAAGTGATGAGATACACTTTTTTATCTCTCATCAACTCATTTTGATGTGATGTCGTTAGGCTGTCAAATGAACTTTTTAACCCAATTTCGATTTCTTTGGGTTCAACATGAAGTCATTGAATATGTCATCCATTGAATATGTGTGAATGGCCTTTTATTGTTTTACACTTAATATCCACTTATATTGGGTGTATTTATATTTTTCACACATATTTTTGAGATTGATTTGTCCTTAATTTAAGGATACCTTCTTTATAAGGGATTTCATCACATTTGACATTTCTATTGAGGGTTCATTATTGTTATGCACCAATTCACTCTTATACGGTGTATATACTGTCCTTTGGAAAATTATATCATGAATCCATTTATTCTCATGATATTATAAAGTTCTAACTAAATGTTATTCCTCAATTATTGTATTCAAGTGTCTCTAATTTTGGTAAAACCCATTTAACCAAAATGTCATTTTAAATGTTTTAATTATTTGTTCTTATTAATATCCATGTTTTGAAAATGGTTTTAAGGATTTATTTATATGGATATTAATGGTTTAAAATTTTAAGCTTCAAGGTGGTATGGGACACTTTGATTCAAAAATCTCTTTATTAAATGTTTTAAATAGTTTTGAAAATGGTTTTGATAAAGGATTCTATTATGATATATTGTGATGTGGAAATGTTATCATTCCTTTATATTTGTTTTATGTTTTATGATTTTATATTGGTACTTGGACATTTTAACGGGTGGTTACGTTATAAACCATATGACGGGTGGTGCCGTGAATACCAGGACGGGTGGTTACGTTATAACCTCCAATGCATTGGGTATGGAAGTCGGCCGTATGGCTATTCCATTAAGTATGTATGGAAATTGGCCATATGGCTATTCCATTAAGAGATATGTGTGGAAGTCGACCGTATGGTTATTCCACTTAAGTATGTTTATGTCCCAAGTTACCTTTATATATGTTATGTGTTCTTTATATGGGTTTTATGGTCATCCTTTGGTTACAAAAAGGTAAGTAATGATAATTTTTTTTTCAGTGAAAAGTTTTTACTACTTCATGAAGGTGAAAAGTATTACATTGATAAAGTATTCATGGTTTACTTGTTGTTTTGAAAAACTAACAGTTTTCATTCTTTGTGTATCCCTTACTGAGCTTCTTATGCTCATCCCAAGTTTTTGAAATGTTTTTCACAGGACATAGCGTGGAATAGGGTCAAGGATAGGATCAAGGGAAAGTCATGCTACCTAAAACATGGAACTATACATGTTTATTTTAAAGAGTTTTTATTTTATGGAGATTTAGTAGAAGCGACTACTTTGTAATCTTTTGAGATGTAATAGTTATGTCCTAATTCTCTAAAACTCTAAACCTGAAAAGATCCTCAATGTGAATTACTCATTTAATTCAATATTAAGTAAGGTTTAAGGCTGGGGCCTTATAATAGATATATTACAAAAATAATAATCATATATATCATACTATATATGATTTACTTATAACCATTTATCACCCTTTTATTAGTAATTCTTTATTTAAATTACTGTTTTGGGTGATAACTATTTCATCTTCAGTGTATGTTTTGGTTTGATAGTTTTGGTCATTATAATATTATCATGGTTACATAAAATTCAAAATGTTATTCATGATATAAATATCATATATATATATATATATCTTATATATTTATTTTTAGAGTTATATATAAAATATAGTGATAGAAAAATGAATTATACTATTCACAGAGACGGTAAGTCATACTTGCGCATAACTATTGTTTTCAATTTTAAATGGATGGTACAAAATAAAGTTAAATAATAATTAACCATTATAGGGTCATTTTTATATCATATATATCATATATATTCATTAAATCCATCCTTATTACCATTCATGTAATGTAGAAATGAACAATAAATCACATCATTTTGTGGAGGTGGTAGTCCACACATACGCATGAAGGACGTTATCATTTTCCAACGGATTTGAAGGTAAGAATATAGATATTAAAATATAATTATTGAAGAATAATTATTCTATTAATATCAGACATAAAAATTAAACCCATTATAATATCCATTCATAAAATATGGTGATAAGAAAATGAATTGTATCGTTATGTGGAGATGTTATGTCGTACGTATACACTAGTGAAACTTTCACTTCCCATTTGATGGAAAAGAGGGTGGATAATGGTAGTTTAATAATAATAATAAAATTTAATTATATTTATAATATATAATTTATTATATTATGATAAATACCATATATTTATAAAATACAAAAGAAGAAGTAAAAAAAGAAAGTGATCACTTAAGGTGATTACATCTTCCTTGAAAGAACACTAGATGTCTTCTTAAAGATCCTAGGGTTGGTATTTTGGGAAGTCCATAAACTCTATTATGTGTACATGGATGTTGAGAAGATAATTTGGTAGGGTATAGTCGATCTATATAGCTCAATTTTGTGCAAATAAGAGAGGGAAGGGTGTCATTTTATTAGTGAGGGGTGGGGTATTTTTGTAATTTCTTAAATTATTAAATTAATATAAATTATCTTTCATGTTAAAATAGATCAAAATTTGTATAATTAAAATATATTATGGGTATGATTTGAAAGACTCTCATAAATTTTTTTTAAAAAAAATTGGTTATGTTTTCATCTTTATCTTTTAGCTTAACCCCCCCCCCCCCATTAACCCTTTTCACAATTACCATAATATTAAAATTTTCTTCCATTTAAGGGTCAATAATGTTACTATAAAAGGTGGGAAATACCCATAAATGGACCATGATTGATGTTTTAAACCATATACCATTAATTATTATGGATGTAATATTTTTATGAACTTTAAATCATTTAATAAAATATTACTTATTATAAAATATTATTAATTTCATTATTGACATTATTCATTTAATATGACTTTAAATACATCAAGAAAAAGGTATAATTCGATTATAATCTTTAAAAAATTCCATAACATGTCATATAGATCTATAAAATTTTTGGCACACATTATTTCATTATAATTATATCACTTTTAATATTTTAAACTCATTTATTTTATTTTTCTATAAATTGAATAAATATTGTTTTAGTGTTGCATTAGTATTTAAGGTAATTATTTAATCACTATATATTATAAATACATTAATATAATAATAAAAATTATTTATCTTTCAAATAAATATTTAGAACTAAACATAAACTCTGTTTATCGTTATGTAAAAAATTTAAAGATAATTAGACAAAGAGAATAATTTTTTTACTTATCTTTAAATAAAATAATATAAAGGTAAAAATACAAAAAGTTAAAACAAAGCTCATATATTTGAATATTGGATGATTATGGATGAAATAGATTCATCCAATGAAATTAAGTCAAGTACTAGGGACATTTTCTAGTCATTATCGTGTTATTTTTAATCTTAATTATCTGATTTACCCTTACCACGGTGACAATTATTTACTATAGTAACTTTTCATAATGACTTCAAATAAAAGGTACCTATTAAAAAAATTGTACCTATTTATTTTAAATATAGAATCCATTTTTCAAGATTCAATTTCTACAAATGGCAGTAATTTCTTTAAAATCAAAATGCAAAATGCAACGAAAAATAGTTTTTCAGAAAAATGCCTTTTATGTATAAAAATGTTTTTAGACAAAATTTATTCATAAAATTTATTCCAATGAAATTAGTTGTATTATTCATAATATAAGTGGACTAATTTTAATTTCATATCATTTTAAAACAAAGTGAAACTTTTTAAATGCTTGAAATAAAAATACAATTTTCAATAAAAATTGGCATTTTTCACCATTCTCTGGAAAATAAATATTTTCAGAAAAATCAAAAAAAATTAAAACCCAAAAAATATATGAAATGTTTTTTTCTTCGATAGCTTACATTATACACAACATCGAGCCTTAATGATATATTATTTTTTAAATGCCCATTATAAAATAGTTGTTAAAATTGGCAGGAATGAGTAGGATTAACCACATTATAATATATATATATATATATATATATATATATCCTAATAAAAAAATGTATTGATTATTTATTAGTAATTAAACACTCAATTATATTAAATTCATTTTATTCTACAAAAATATGTTTTTTTAATGGTATATATTACTTTTTGCGATAGAATATTATAATAAATTTATAAAAATTTTATAACTTTTTTTATAAAAAGGATATCATTTTGAAATCTTTATATAAAAATTATCTTATGGTGAAATTTTGAGATTTTTCTAAAAAGTTTTATTTTTTAATGAATAGTGAAAAATACTGATTTTTATTGAAAATTGTTTTCTTTTAATGTATTAAAAAGTAAATTTATATTTTTTATTAGTTTTAAATTTAATTTTTAAATTTTTATTTTAAATAAACCAATTATGGTTTTTGAAATGAATTTTATACTTGAATTTAATATAAAACTGTATTTCATCATGTTTTTCTTATTTAATTTTAAGTTAAATTATTACACTTATGTGTTTTTAAATTTTTAAAAATTGATTCCATATTTGAAATCATAAGTTCCAAATTTAGTAAATTGGACCATTTTATTTTTTCAATATAAAAAGTAACCTTAGTAATTTGTGTTACCATGGTAAAGGGTAAATCAGGTAATTAAAGTTACAAATAAAATGATAAGGACTAAAAAATGACCCTAAAACTTGACTTAATTTTATTGGATGATTATATATCATAAATAATCATCTAAAATTAGAATATTTGGCCTTTTACATTTGGACTTTATTTTGACCTTTATAATATTTAAGTGAATATATAGCCAAAAAAGTCACACTTTTTCTTTTAATAAATATAATATTTTGGAAATAGGGATAAATTTAGGATATGTTCATTTATAAATATTCATTTTAAAATTAAATAACTTTTTTTTATCCTGTTGTTTGATTTTTAATTTTTAGTGAATAAATAATGACCTTAAAATCTTATGCAATGTTATGCAGTAATAATTCAATTAATAAAATAAATGATTTTCAAATGTTAATAGTAATATTATTTTAATGAATATTTTTGTTCCATTATTTTTTTAGATAAAAAATTTATATTATATAGTTTTTATGTATTTAATTCTAATTTCATTGTGGTATTGTAGTTTTAAAAGTCAAATTAATGGAATAGTTGCAAAATTGAGATTAATGGTATTTTAGAATTATAATATTTTATTAAATTATTTAAAATTCCTAAAAATATTATATTTTTTCAATTAAATGATATATGTTTTATGAAAAAAAATCATGGTTCATTTATGGGCCATTTTTTATTTTATAATAACTTTATTAACCCCTCAAGAGTAAAAAACATTGATATCACCGTAATTGTTAAAAGGGTTAATGAATGTTTAAAATAAAAAATTATAAGTGTATAAATGTGATTTAAACTTGTCCAAATTTCATTGGATAATATTATATTGACTTATCCTCATATTATCTTCCAATTTTATCAATTTTTACCCATTTGGAAATCAAAAAAATATATTAATTTAATATTTTAAGAAATTCCATGTGTCCCTCCCCTCTCTTATAAAAGGTAACCTATTATTATTATTTCTTAACATCTTAATAACCTTTTGGATAAGAAAATATCTACCAAAATAACTTAATAACATACCTACCCACATTATAGAGGCCTTATTTTTGGCATAATACCATCCTTAGTTGTCTTAAGGTGTAAAGCAAAGGAGGTTTTTTGAAGATGAGGTATATTTTTTAACTAAGAATTTCATTTTATTTCTTTTTAAGACTCCTATAAATATATGGTTTCTATCATAAAATAATTTATTAAGTATAATAAATATACTTAAATGTTTTTATGATTATTTAATCACCATTATCCACCCTCTTTCCCATCAAATTAGAAGTGAAAGTATCGCTCAGGCGTACATATGACTTACTGTCTCCATGTAACGGTACAATTCATTTTCCATAACCACATTTCATGGATGGTAATTATGATGGATTTAAAGTTAATATATTATAATTATGAAATTAATATAATTTTTTATCATAATATCCCATCCACCTTCTTACCTTCCAATCTATTGGGTAAAGGTAATGTCGCTTGTGCGTACGTGTAGACTGCCATCTCCATAAAGCAATGTGATTCATTTTTCATTTTCATTTTACTTAGACAGTAATAAGGATATATTTAATGAATATATAATATATATATATATATTATAATAAGTATTTTTTAAAGTTTAATTATTATTTACCTTTCTTTTATTCTATTCATCAAAAAGTGAAGACATTGTTCATGCGTACGTACGGCCTACTGTCTTCGTGAATAATGTAATTCATTTTTCTATCTATAATTTTATAGATAAATATAAATATGTATATAATGAATATATATTAAATTTATATCAAGATTAATATTTTGGATATGATGTAACCATGATTAAATTACATGGGCCCAAACTACCGAACAAAAACATAGATGAAAAATAAAGCAGATATCACCCGGAATAGTGATTTTAATAAGAATTATAAATAAATTAGTGATAAAAATCATAACTAAATCATATATATTTATATATATATGTTTATGGTTAATTAAAATATTTATAAAGAAACTATATTTATTATATAAGAGGCTTGAACATTTATGAAGGAAGTCGTACCTAAGGTAAGGGATTTTCATCTCACTTTTATTTTTGTGAGACACATGTCATATTCACCACTTGTTTCTTTTATGTGGTGTATATACATCCCTTGAATTTATATTAAGATAAATATTATAAAATTTATAGGTATTTATATATCCATATAAGGTTCTTTCTTTTATGGGGATTATGATTCATATGTTACAAAAGTAGTAAAGGGTTTCAAGTTAAAATCACTATGTTTATCAAGATTGTTTATGATTATTTTTACAATGATGAATCCTTTTGATCTAACTATTAATAAAATAATGAATTTTATTATCCTATAGTTATTTATTTTTATTAAATTTTCCCCTTTAATTTTCCTCACCTTAAGTACTCAATATATTGAAATTTTTTTAAGGAAACTCAACTTTATCTCTCTTCAGTCAAAAATCCTTTTTATTCCATATCCATGTTCTCTAAAAATGTTTTAAAGAATTTTTTTTACTATTATACAATGTTTTTTAAGTGTTTTAACCATGTTTTACTTTTTACAAAAAAATTTAAAATTAATATTCTTTTCATTTTATAAATAATATACATTTTACTTTTTCTGTAAAAGTGTGAAAGGAATGTTTTATTTTAACATATACAGCATGAATAGAATTTATCATCATAATGAAAGATCAACGATTTTTTTCTTCCATCACAATTTCATAAGATTATTTTCAAAAAAATTATTTCTGTAATATTTTTTAAATTTTTATGTTTTAAAAAGGTGATTTAAAAATAAAATGGGTATTTTCCTCAATAAATATTCTAGTGATATTTTAAATAAATTTTTCATCCATGATAACATCATTTGATGTTACATAAGTTTTAATAGGGATATAATCCAATGATACCATCCTTAATTTTTATCTATATGATTTATGATGACAATATGTTTATGAAACATTTTCCTTTTCCATGTGTTATGATATGATTAAATAATTAAATATTTATGAATCCCATTTCTTTTCATGGGTTCTGATAAATGTTTTATGATCTTGTGCCACACATATGGGTGAGACCAAAATTATATATCCCTACAATGCATTGGATAAATATGGATAACTCAAGAGGTAAATATGTTATGTGTGAGCCTGATTTTATGTTTACAATTTCATGTGTGGGACTAGTTTTCATGTCCATAAGATTAAGCATGGATCTAGTTGTCATGTACATAAGATTAATCATGTCCATAATATTATGTGTGGACATATATTTCATGTCAATAGAATTATGTGTGGGCTTAGTTTCATGTCCATAAGTCTATTAGAGGGCATGATTTAATTTCCTTAACAAAATGAGTGAACCTGTTTCTATTTATACATGTCCACACTGTTATAATATTATGTTTTTCTTTATTCATATGTCTATGTTATTCTCTCATAGTCTATGTTCTTTGATTCCTTTATGATTCATGTCTTCTTATCTACCATGATTTATTCCATGAATCAATATTTTGATCTTTGATATACAGGGTATAGTTTTCAAATGTTAAGCTCATTTTTTTATATGCTTATAGTCATGATATATTTTTATCTCTCTTGTTTACCCTTACTGAGCATCTGAACTCACCCTTTCTTATATTTCCTTTCCCCATGTAATGAATAACAGATTTAGGTATATCATGGTTAAGAAGGGTGACAGTTATTAAGAACTAAGTGGGAGAGAATTTAGATATCTTGTGAATAATTCTTTTATGTATTCAAGTTTTCAAAGGCATTAGACCTATATTATTTTGTAATGGATCATTATGTTATGTAATGAATATTCATCTAAAAAAGATAAAATATATCTATATGAAAATCATGGGTTGTTATAGTTGGTATTAGAGTATGTTTTAGTTAACCTTTTAAAACTAGGATTGGAAAACATTATTAAGATCCCTAGGGATAGGTATAAGTATGGGATAACATCATATTGTTTTGGTAATGATCATGGATTACCTAGGCTAAACCTAAGGTGTCATAGATTGAAAAATGGTGTCTTGATTTAGACATTCAATAAATGATTTTTCATGATTATGTGTTTTTATATTGATTATCATTGCTCACACTATGCCTTTTGGTTTTATTAAAAGGATATAACCCAAAGGAATTGTGTGAAAAATTAATGTGATGACCAATTCTATGATCGTCCTCATGAGAAAAAAAAGATTAAGATTTGGGATGCAGTATCTTATGGCTATACTCACTCAACTCTCTCAAGCTATTAGTAGTAACACAGATCATGTTGAACTTATGAATGCACCAAGTATGGAGAAACATATTATTGAATCTTTTATGTGATTCCATCCACCCTACATCTATGGGTATTCTGATCCATTGGTTACTGATAAATAGATCAATGTGTTGGAAATTATATTTTTCATTCTTCAGTGCTCAGACTATGAAAATTTTGTTTGGTTGTTTATCATTTGGAAGGATAATAATATCAATGGTGTAATATTATTAAGAATATAAGGAAAGAGGAGAAAATTTACTCCATGTAATGGGATGAGTTTAAGGTAATATTTTTTAGCAAGTAATTCCCTTATATTCTATATACAAAAATAGATAATGATTTCTTTAAGCTTATACAGAAGGATGATGAATCCATTGGTGTAAATGATGAAAATTTGAAAAGACTTTCAAGTTATGCTTTAGGTTTAATCATCATCCCCTAAATCAAAATTGATCGACTCTTTAGAGGTTTGAAAGAAATTACATGAAATTCATTAGTAAAAAGGGACTTTGGAAGCTGTGAAGAAAATGTTCAATGTGAACTGAAAGGGGAAAGAAAGTTATAAACCCTCAAGGATTGGGTGACAATAAAATGAATATGATACTTCATGTAATATTTGGTGGTTTTTCACCTGGAGGGAATAAAAATTTTTACCCTTATAGTTTCCAAAAATGTGGGAAAGTTCACTCGGTTGAATTCTTGAAAGGAACATGAAGATGATTCAAGTATGGTAAACCTATTCATTGAGAAAAATAATGTTAAAGTGGTTTGAGGAGGCTATCTAATGACATGAATAGAGAGACATCTCAACATAATACACCACTCATACTTCAGTTCAATAAATACAAAGAGTTTGGGCATTATGTGAATCAATGCCCTAATCCAAGGTCTAATGAAAATAATAAGACACAAAAAACCCTTTAAATTCAAAGGAAAATGGGAAAACATATGAAATTAAAATAGTTTAAGTGAATCCTGATAGTTAGGGACACTTATCCTCCACTATATAATTGGGAATTACATATTGATGTTTGTATGAATAATACCTATGAAAATATTATCCTTTAGTGACATTTGATTTGATTCTAAGAATTGATTAGCTCTCCCTAAATCGATTCCATATAATTTTATAGAATAAGGAAATCATATTTGATATTCCAAATCAATATATGACCGTCTTTGGATATATTTTTTGACTAGGATAAGATATTATTTAAGGAATAAGGGGGTGAATTGTCTTTTAAAATCATATATGATTTTATTGTGAATTTATTTTGGTAAATGATTAAAATAGATTTGAGAATATATGATCAAGGTATATAAATTTTATTATGAAACTTTATGAGTGGTTAAAATTATTGTTAATTTGATCATGGAAGGATATGAGATCAAATCATCTTTGTGTTTCCATCTTGGTCATGCACATTTTGGAGGAGTGTTAAGGTTAACTGTTTATGGAATGGATTATGTTGAAATTTGGATGTCATTGTTTGAGGTTAAAGTTTGATTAATAATATTGGATAATCTATACTAATCATTTTTTTGTATATATATAAATAAAGTTAAGAAATTGTCATTATTTTATGGATCTTATGATCATTTAAACATTAATTTTAGTGCTTCAGGCATGAAAAAAATTATCTTAAATATTCATTTCTTGGAGTAAGAGATGAAGTTGAAATTGATTGAAGCACAACTAAAGGATGAAATTGTACTTATGGTATGGAAATAACTCAAGTATGTAAATTTTATCGTGTTCTCTATCTTGATCCATCACCTTTAGTAATAATATTTTGAAATAAAATTTTATACTTTTACCTTCATCTCTAATGAATTGATGATCTTTTTACCCATCACAGATTTTTGGTTTTGTGGTCGTTAACATTCTCTTGACCATGTTCTATGTCACCCTCTATTAGTCCTTAAGTATTATTTTTCTCTTAAATTTACATATTTTCACTTCCCACTAATGTTCTCATATTCGAAAACTAATATGACCTCTGTATTTCCCTTTTCTTTTTTAAGAGGGAGTTTTATTAAACCTTTTTATGATGTGGGTTTCCACAAAAGAATTTTTAGAAATAAAACCTTTGATTAACAAGAACAAGTTCAAATTGAAAGTGTTAAATTTATTAAAGGTGGTATAATATAACACCCTAATATTTTATGAAATGTTTTTTTTATTTCTTCAATAGCTTGCATTGGACGTAACACTGATCCTAAACAAACCATGAAATATTATTATTTCAATATGACCATTATAATCTTGCAATTAAAATTAGTGTGTGTGAATATTATTAAACACATTATAAAATATATATTAAGTTCCTAATAAATAAAAACGTATTTATTAATTCTTGGTAATTAAACACTCAATTTTAGAAATGGATTTTTATTCTTTAAAAATATGTTTTTTCACAAATGGTATTTATAACTTTTTATGAGGGAATATTATAATTAATTTCTGAAAATTTTAGAAATTTTATTTTATAAAAAGGATATGATTTTTTAAATCATCATATCAAAATTATATTAGGCAGAAATTTTGATATTTTTCTAAAAAGTTTTATTTTTTAATGAATAGTGAAAATACTAATTTTTATTGAAAACCATGTTTTCTTTTAAATAATTACAAAGTAAAATTATATTAGAGATAACTTTTAAAAAAATAATTAGTAACTTTTGATTTATAATAATCCAATTATAATTTTACAAATGAATTTTATACTTTAATTTAGTATTTAAAAAATTTATACTTAAAACGATCATTTTTCTGAAAAATTGTTTTTCATCACATTTTTTCGATTTAATTTTAAATTAAATTATGCCACTTTGTGTTTAAAATTTTAAAAAATGGATTCAATATTTTTAATTAGGAGGTTAAAATTCAGTAAATATACCCCTATTATTTTTTAAATATTAATAGTAATCATACTATTTTTTTTTATTACCACGGTAAAGGGTAAATACGGTAATTAAAGTTAAAAAAACTACAAGGACTGCACAGTGACCCTAAAACATTCCATAATTTTATTATATGATTATATCTCATCCATAATCATAAAAAATTTAATTATATGTCATTTTGTTTCCATTTGGACATGATTTTGACTATTATAATATTTAAGTGAATATAAAGGAAAAAATGTTAAACTCTTAATTTTAATGACTATAATATTTTTGAAATATGGATAATCAAAAGATTTTTTTATAAATAATAATTTAAATTCTAAGTTACTTTTTATATCATTTTATTTTATTTTTAATTTTTATTGAAAAAATAATTATCTTAAAAGAATAAGCAACGCTGATGCAGTAATTATTCAATTAATAGAAAAATAAAATAAATGATTTTGAAAATGTTAAAAATAATATTATTTGAATGAATATTTGTGTTCCATGATTTTTTAGATAAAAATTATATGTTTTAGAGGTTTTTATTCATTGAATTATAATTCCATTTTTGTTTTGTAGTTTTAAAATTCAAATTAAAGAAATAGTTCCAAAATTGATATTAATGATATTTTATAAAAAATAATATTTTATTAAATAATTTAAAATTATTAAAAATATTAAATTTTTAAAATTTAATGGTATATAGTTTATGAAAACAATTATGGTCCATTTATGGGATTTTTTTGTTTATAGTAACTATATTAACCCCTTAAGAGTAAAGAACATTGATATCCCCATAATTGTCAAAAGTATTAATAAAGGGTTAAAATAAAAATATAAGGGTAAAATTTGAGCCAAAATTGTCCAAATTTTATTTGATAATATTATTTTGACTCATACTCATATTATATTTTAATTTTATCAATTTTTATCCATTTTTAAATCAAAATTAATTTATATTAATTTAATATTTAAAGAAATTCAAAAAGTGTGACTCCCCTCTCTTATAAAAGGGGACCTCTTCTCCTCATTTATTCACACCATGATAACCATTTGTATCATCAAATATCTACCCAAATACCTTCCTAAAATCCCTATTCACATTCTAGAGTCCTTAGTTTTGGTAGAATACCAACCTTAGAGGTATTGAGGTGTAAAGAAATGGAGGTTATCTGAAGAAGAAGTATAGTTTTTAACCTAGTGTTTCCTATAATTTCTTCTTTAGAATCCTCTAAATATATGGTATTTACCATAAAATAATAAATTAATTATCCTAAATATATTTATTTTGTTATGATTATTAAATCACCATTATCCACCCTCTTTCCCATCGAATGGGTAATGAAAGTATCAATCGTGCGTACATACAGCTTACTGTCTCCACGTAGCGATACAGTTGATTTTCCATCACCATATTTAATTTATGCTAATTAAGATGGGTTTAAAGTTTATATATGATAATTATGACATAAATATACTTTTTATCATAATATAACATCTGCATTCTTACCTTCCAATGTAATGACCCAAAAATTCATTAATGAAAATTCCTCTTGGTCTATTTAAATGTATTCTTATGGTTATGTAAAATTTATGCACTTATTTGGTTTTATGTTTTGGATTTTAAAATACTGTTAATAATTGTGACCATTGATAATATATCTTTTGAACAGTGATCACATGATTAGTTTAAATATAGGGCTTTAACAAATCCAATTTACTCAAACAAAGGAAGCAATGGTCTCATCCAGTGGACTTGCCCCATACGAAGCCCATTTTTTGGATCTCGTAAAGGAGGTGGTGTCATTGGGATTCACTCTTAACCAATCCCAATCTTAGATTGAACATGTTAAGCTTTATCAAAACTTACTACAGGAGAAGTGGAAGTTAATAGAGATTACCACCCAAGTGATGTTATCTAAGCCACCCAAAGAGTTTGTCACCATCGCACACCTTACCCTTCGGTCTTATGCAGGTGTTATAAGGGGTTATGTAATGATACCCTAGTACTATGATTATGTACATTATTATTGTATAGGGAATATACATTCTTTTTATTATTGTTACTTTGTAAATAGTTTTTAAAGCCCAAATAGTATTTTTAGTTAATATTCAACTAAGAAATCTATTTTGATGAATTAATGGATTTTTGAATTAAATAATATTTTAATAAAATATTATTATTATTATTAAATTATTTTTTATTAAATATAAATTATTGTATAATTTTTTGAATGCAATTGAAATTTTTATTAAGGTTTGAAAGCTATTTTTGTTAAAACCTACGAATTTTCAATAAATGTCGGTTTTTATTTTTAAAAGTACAAATTCACATATTTAGAAAATTATTTAGATAAAATGAATATTATTTTTGGATTCAGGATGTCAAAATTATCTAATGGTTAATTTTTCATAATTTTCTGAGAGAGTCGATTTTTTGGGTAAAAATTAAATACCGTTTAAATATATAATATGTTTTATGACATCATAATGACCCAATAGTGATGTAATAAAATACTATAAAAATTATTTTCGGCCAATATATGTTTTACCATTAAAATAATGTGATTTTCGGTTTGTTTGATTTATTTTATAAAGCTTTAGTGGACCCTTCAAGGCTTATAAAACATTTTGTCTTTTTAAATTGTTTTCCTTGAGAATGTGACTCACCTCCACATAAGAAACCCTATTATTTTAAGAATTTTGGACATTTTCCTTATAAAATATTGTTTTCCACTCCCCTTTTTCAAAAACCATGGTCAAAACCCATGGTCTGGTTTGTGTATTTGATTAGTTTAATGTGAGGTGTCCCAAACCTAAATAATAAATAATTCCCTCTCCTTTCCTATATAAACTCACCCAAACTCCCACTTAATCTTCACTCAAAGCCTTTGGAGTTCGACAAAACCCTTCCCTTATCTCTCTAGAATCCTCCCAAGGTGCCCCAATCTCCCCAGAATCCTCTCTCAAGCCTCTCCCAAGCTTTTGGGATTGCACTTCCAAGTAAGGGATTTCTTCCTTTCTCATTTTTGTCCAATTTTCTTTAAGTTGTTATGCCCTTTTGTTTTCAATTACAAATATTGGGGTATAATTTATAACCTCCCCCATACTGACCTATTTATGTTTGGATGATGGTATATCCCTTTCTCTCTCATTAATTCCTCCCATGTACACATGTTACCATGCCGAAATTTTGTGAGGGATTTCTCCATCCTCTTCTATATCCAAGTAATTCTTTTGTACTATTCATCTAAATTTCATTATGTTTGTTGGGAAATGTATCTATATTACCCCCTTAATTTACATTTCATGTACATGTGATGAGACACCCATTTCTCTCTCATCAACTATTTTCATGAATCCTTATGTCACACCATTATGTTGTCAAAATTGCACCGCATTTTTGCAAGCCAAGATCATTGTGTAGTGAATACCATACCCATGTCTCTATCAAGGGTATTAAACTTTATGCACATATATATATTGAATGGTAATTTCATGTATTTATTCCACATTAATTAATCATGTAATAACTTATGATGTTGATTGATTCTGTGTTATATGATCCATGTGGCACACTTATGCATGAAATGAAATGTTTAAGAAGGGTGCGCCCTAATAGCGCTTCAATGCATTGGGTAAAATATAGTATCATGATATGTCATGTGCAATGAGTTTTGACTCATGATAATTCAAGTGAAACGATGGTTTACTCATGCTTCATGTGCAATGATGGTTTACTCATGCTCCATGTGTAATGAGCCTTAGCTCATGCTGAATTCTATGTTAAGTGTTGTTGCCACATTTCTATGTTATGACTATCATGATTTATCATGCCTTTATGTTCATGTTTCTCTTGTGCTCCATTGATATGCCTATTTTCTAACATGTATTGTATTCATCATGTTATTCCATATTTATTCCCTTACTGGGCTTTATAGCTCACCCTCTTCTTATGCATGTCCTCAGGTTATCCCATGTAATGATAAGTGCGAGGGAATGTAGTGGTCATGTAAAGAATGTTTTCAATAAAGATGTTTCATTTAATGTTTTAAGTTGTTATGTAATGATACTAAGCCACAAAGACACTAGACCTCTCGATATTCTATATTGTATGAAGTGAATTTTATGCAATAAATCATGTTTTAGTGTGTAATAAATAGCAAGGTTTTTATAGTTGGTATCAGAGGATAGGTTTAGTTATTTTTTGGGATTAGGATTAGAAAAACCTAGTGAAATCCTTAGGGATAAGACTATGTATAATAAAAACATCCCTATATTTTGGTGAGTATTGAGTAAGTGGTTTATCAAGAAAATACATTTCTGTCTGGATACGAGCAGGTAGAGGAAGCTCTAGCATAGATGTACCTAGGGGTGAAAACCTCGACAAGGAGTTTTAGGCTTGACCTGGGGTATCCTGGTACATGAAAATGGGCCTTACTGCACTCTTGGTTATGAAACTCTTGGGGGATATGCATTAGTAAATTCACAAGCTTAGTATGAACCACTATTAAGGGAATAAAAAAATTCCCCTAAGAATATATATTAGAAAGTAGATCAAGGATATCATAGATTGAAGCCTATATATTTATAAGTTAAGGAAATAAAATCTATTTATAAGTCATCTATTTTTTCCTTGGATTACCCTTTATGTGTTACCCCTAACTTTCCTTTTATTCTAGCCAATTTCCAGTAATAGGAGGACTCGGTCTAACAACCAATGTGAAGACCAATGTGATGACTGTTCTAGTGAGATACCCAATCTGATGGGAGTGGGAATCGCGAACTTTGTCATGATACTCTCTTAGTTAACTCAAGCATTGAATAGAAACATGGATCAAGAGGAACGTTCACCCCCCCCCCCCCCCACCCCAAGAAAGAACAAGTCACTGTCGAGATATTCATGAGATAAAGGGATCCCATTTTAATGGATCATTTGATCCCTCAATCATCTAACAATGGATCAATTCCATTGAAAAGATATTCTTCATCCTTAAATGTTCTGAACAAGAGAAGGTTCTTCTAGCTGCTTATCGTATGGAGGGTGAAGCTGATCAATGGTGGACATTGATAAAAAATATGAAGCCTAAGGAGGAGATCAAGGCGTTGGAATGGAAGGATTTCCAGAAGATGATTTTTTATAAATATTTTCCATGCACCCTCCAACTTAAGATGGAAAGGGACTTCCTTACCCTCAAGAAAAAAGGCGATGAATATATCGGAGCGTATGAGGAAAAATTCACAAGGCTTGCACGATATGCTTCCAGGTTTGTGATTACCCCCTAATGCAAGGTTGAACGCTTCTTTGGTGGGTTTAAACCTAGCCTGTTGAAAGTCCTGGTGATCCGCGACTTCAACAGCTATGAGTAAATTTTCTGATGTGCCCTCATGTTTGATATGGAGATTAGTGAACCTCAGGGGTATCATGGGGATAATAAGTGTAAGGTGGAATTCAATTCTGGAAGTCCGATGGATAAATCCAATGATACTAGGAAAATCCAATACCCCACTTGCTAAAGGTGCAGAAATAAACACCTTGGAAATTTCCTAAAGGGGGTGAGGAAGTTCTTTAGGTGTGGAAGAGAAGGGAACTTAGCCATTAACTACCGAGAAGAAAAACCCACGATTTCGAAAGAGGAGAGGAACACTCTATTAGACTCCCAACACATTGTTCATTGATTCAACTAAAAAGAACCAGGGTATCTTGAAAATCAGTGCCCTAAGCCAGGGGTTTTTAGAGGCAACCAACAACCTCCAAGGTAGCAAGAGCAAGCTTTTTCCATCACTACCACCAAAGTGAACCCCAACAACGAAGTGGTGACAGGTATGCTAGTTATCCATTCAATAATAGAAAACATACTTTTTTATTCATTTTCTACACATTCTTCTATATCCTGAAAGATTAGTAGAACAATCCCAACACCACCACAAATCATGGAAGTAAAGATGTTGGTGAGTACGGTAAATGGGGAAATCATTGCATCCCATGAATATAACTCCTCCCCTGTCTTAATCGTTGGATTGAACTTCCCAGTGAACCTCATCATACACCCTCTGGTGGAATTTAATGCAATTATTAACATGTATTGGCTTTACTTATATAGAGCCAACATAAATTTCCGTGAGAGGAAAATCACCCTCCATGTGAAGAATCGACCCCCGATTCTATACAAGTACAAGGAGGAATATGAATCTTCTTTAGCTCTATCATCTCAAGCATGAATATTAATGCCCTATGAGAACATGTATCTGGCTCAGATGATTGAGTCTAAGGAGGCAACCATCCTTGAATACATGCCTATTGTGAGGGAATTTATTGAAGTGTTTCCTGAGGAATTGCCCGGTCTTCCTCCTAGAAGAGATGTTGAATTATAAATCGACCTTATACCTAGGGCATTGACAATATCCAAGACTACATATAAAATGGATGTTATGGATCTTGAGGAGGTAAAGAAACAACTACAGGAGAATCTGGATAAAGAGTTTATACACCCAAGTGCTTCACCATAGGGTGCACCAGTCCTCTTTATCAAGAAAAAGGATGGGTCAATATGCCTTTGCATCAATTATCATGAGCTTAAGAGAATCAAAATAAAGAACAATTATCCTTTCCCACAAATTGATTACTTGTTAGATCATCTTTATAGAGAACAATACTTATCCAAGGTAGATTTGCGGCCGGGATATTATCAAGTAAGGGTGAATAAAGAAGATATTGTAACACCCAAAGATTTTACGAAAAATATTCTTTTTAATTTCATTAATGTCTTGTGTTGTATGCTACACCAAAAGGAGCTTGCACAACACGCATCCCTGACTTGTCTTGCATTACACGCAAGCGCAACCTTCCACGATAGCGTGTGTTGTACGCAATACAAAGTTTCGCTAAACAACGATATGCTATTAAAATATTCTTAAAACTAGCCGTTATGAATAGTAATAACCACTTTTTGAAATTTTGTAAATTTTATTTTTCAAAATGGACTTCATTTTTGGATTCGTAATATCGAAATTAGCTTAGGGTGAAATTTTGGTACTTTTCGAATAACTTTCATTTTCTGATGAATAGTGAAAATTACTAAATTTTAATTAAAAACAACCTTTTTAATTGAAATAATTAATAGTGATAAATTATTTATTTGAGTGTTTTTAAATTATATTTAGAATATATTTTTACAATTTAATACAATTTTGGTCATTGGATGTAATTCTACATTTAAACCAGACATAAACAAGTGTCAATCTTTTGATAGTTATTATCTCTTAAGAACACGCTATTTGTTTTGACGACAGGAATTAATTTTTAAATTAATTAATGCAACTGATATGTTTTGAATTTGGTAAAATAAACATCATTTTTGAGTTCATAATATCAAATATATCTTAGGCCTAATTTTTGGTATTTTTCTGAAAACATTCATTTTTTGATGAATAGTGAAACCACTAAGTGGTGGTTAAAAAATGGATTTTTCATAAAACATAATTTTACCTCTTCTGTCACGAACCAACCCGGGTCGACCCCGAACTGGTCACCCGAGTCGGTCCACGGCATGGCCCGAGAGGTGTTCCCGATCCTCCCGGGCTGGTGACAAGCGCCAGGGCATCACAGAGTACACGTGGGAACGATTTGGCCCAAAAGAAAACAAACTAAGCAACAGAAAATAAATAGAACAAAGGCAAACAAATAAAGAACAATCAACAACAATACTAACCTGACCACGACCAAAACTCCACGTGACCCCTTGTGCCACCTTCCAATACCACAACCAACATCGCTCAAGGCGAACAACAGAATCTGGAACCTGCAACAGAACTAAAAACAAGAAAATACTATAGGCATGAGTATTAAAACTCAGTAGGTAGGCCCGACTAATTCTATTCCCAATGCACATACCAATAAATAAAGAATTTATCAGTTCTAGGTTTGAACTAAATTATATAAAATATGGTTTCCACACACTTTCATTTCTGAAACAAGTAACAGTCCATTGCCCTTTTTTTAATTTAGAACAAGTTTAATGTTGAAAGAAACAGGTGCATTGAATTTTTAAAACATTTTGCGAACAAATTAGAAATCCAAACTTTAGTTTTTAGTCAAAAGGAGAATCACACACAACACACACTAAGGGCAATAGTAAAAGTGGCAGACATGGGTCAGCAACCGAACTCGACCTCTCAATCGTCCGCCACACACAAATAAACACTAAAAGAAACATGGGTCGAACCTAGGAGATCGTGAACGATCCAGAACGTACTATACATGTGACTCATCCTGAAGGAATGCCATAACTCGATGACGTCATAACGCCCATAATACTACCCGGCATAGCCCTTCATGGCCTAACCGAGGGGCCCAATCCCCATAGCAGCAATAACTCAGTATTCCCCTACTATGGGGCCACTAGCCAGTGCGTGGTCTAAACTAGTGCAGCAATCGTTCTCAGAAAATTCACTCAATATGCCAGGTTCCCATGTCAACACAAGCAATAAAAAGGGGGTGCGTCTACAATGTAAATAAATTAGTCACGATGCACAAACATCACATACAGCTCACACAACCAACACACACCAAAGATCACCCCCGAGTGGGATTTCCAAGATAATCCATTTCATTAAAGTGTCAAACGGGCCTTCACCAATTTTAAAGTAAAACCTCATTTCTCAAAAAGCTCAAAACACTTGTTCAGAAGAAATTATTTACCTTTAAAACTAGAAGCACATTTGAAGTTATGTAAATTATGTTTAAAGGCCAAACGGGCATTCTTTCAAAACTGGGTGTCCGCCCGTCAAGAAAATGTCACAAGTGTTCGGTATAAAATAAACAGCTCTTTTCGCACTAAATAATAATTTAAAGTTTTATTATCTAATATTATTTCTAATTCATTAAAAATTAATAAAACAACAAGCAATTAATAAATTCTAAATCTAAAGGTAAGTGCAATGGGGGACCTACCTCGGCTCGATGTCCAAACACAAGGGTGTGACATGCCTCGTGCAGGCGCACAAGCACGAACAAATCGATGATCGCGGTAACACGAGGATACCCCGCCAACACGCTGCAAACGCAAAATAAAATACATAAACATGGACATAAAACAATCCATACGAACAAACAACGCAAAACAACTAGCTCAACACGTTTAGAAAAAAAAACCACATCCAAAACACATATCAAAACACGACCAAACTCCACATTTGAATCTAATCACGACCTTTAGACACACTAATCACTTTTCAAACATCATACACACCACTTGATTTAAGCAATAAACCATTTTAATAACTTATAAAACATACGCGGATGGTGAAACCAAGGTTCACATCAAAGCATACTCAGTTTCACATAAGAAAGCACTTTAAAATAAAACACACAACATTATCACACCAAAACACGACTCAACACCTAACAATCAACCCATAAAACATTTTATAACACAACGCACCCATTTGCACAATCAAAACATCACCGCTTTTTAAAAAACCCACTTTTCAGTTTACACACACCAAAACCTGTTCAAAAACATATATATATATATATATCTTTTATGACTCTCTGCACAACGACGCTAAACCAAAACACAAACTGCAATGTTTGTGAAATGTAAATAAACAATTCTGCATGGTTGTTCACAGAAAACACGTCCATACCATAAATACATATCAACTTCAATTAAAACATCATATGCATCAAACAAAATAATTAATTCAAATGATAAACTTATTTAAGAAGAAAAATTAATTCATAAACAATCGCTAAATACATAAACATGCTACTTAGAAAATCAAATACATATTAAATATCAAACAAAACCAGATTCGTAGTACGCAACTAATAAAAAAAATAAACATGCTAAAATAATTAAACTCACAAATTAATTCGTTAAACAAAATTTATACACAGAAACACCTACCTCGTAAATTGATAGACCACCCGAAAATGCTGCGAACCCTCATTCACACCGCAACCGCACCTGCGGGAAACCAAAACCACCACACGCAATTAAAATCAAACCAACTAAAAAAAAGGATTTACCCCTAAAACAACAACCCTTACCGAAGAGGGGATGAATTGTAAATGGAGAGGGTTTTACACCGATGAGAAGGGGTCACGTCGGCCAGAAAGGGGTGTGCCGCCAGTGTTGGGAGGGTTACGGACAGAGATCAAGAGGGGCGAGGAACGATACCCTTCTGGATCACGGAAGATGATGTCCGGAGGGCCGATGTGCCGCTGGACGACTAGTACTGGCTAAGTCAGGTGGACGGAGGCTGGAAGGGGCAACAGAGGGTGAGGCGCAGGCCGGGATGCAGCGGGAGGAGGAGTCCGGTAGGGGGGGTGCATGGGGAGACGATGGGCTGGCCAGCAGGGGCGGCTGGGACCGGCCGCTGCAGGAGGCGGGCCGAGGGAGTCCGGCGAGGCTGTCCGGTGGGAGGGAGAGGGAAGGCGGTGGCAGGCCGGCGACGGGAGAGCAGGAGGGTAGCGGTGGGTCGCGCGCAGCAAGGGAAGGGAGAAGGGGGGTTCGGCCGTGACCAGATGGGGGAAAGATAAGAGGCTCGTGCAGCAGAAGAAAAAAAAGAAAGGGAAAGGGAGAGGGTGCTCGCGGCTGGACGGGTCGGCCAACAGGGGGTGCGCGCGACGGCCTGCTCGAAGTGGAGGGGAGGCGGACGGGAGGCAGAAGGGGGAGCGGACAGGCGGGATGGCTCGGCGGTGGAATGGGGTCGGTGAGAGATGCGACCAGCAGGGAGGGGAGGGTAAAGGCGGCGCGCAGTGCTACGGGGAAGAAAGAGAGGAGGAAAAAAAGGAGTTAGGGTTAGGGGAGAAAGAAAGAAAAAAAAAGTGATAAAAAAAAAGAAATAAATAAATGAAACAAAAATAGTGATAATAATAAAAGAATGATAATAATAAAAATAATAATAACTTTAATCTCTAATAACAATAATTTCATTTCATAATAATTATTTTATTTGAATAGTGCAACTGCGTGGTCCGCACATGCCTCTAGCGACTGTGCGTGAACTAAGAGTGAGCTTTTGTCTGATCTAGAAGTTGTCAGACCGGTGTCCAGGCTGTCCGCACAGTCTCTGCCAAACATGTAGTACATGCGCACTAGTCTAAAACTCACCCCAACTCTCGAAAAGAGAAAATAAATAAATAAATAACCATAATAATTAATAACATCTTTATTAAGATCAATTATAATAATAATAATAATAATAATAATAAAATTATCAACCATAAAAATTTCAAACACAATAAGTTGAAAACTTTACTCATTTTAAATTTTCTGGAGGCAGGAAAATCGTGTCGATGCCTAAGCGGAGCCGCGCGGGGGTTTCCAAAACGGGCTATGCTCGTGCGCCCGACGACGTCAACTGAAAACGTGCACTTTTTAACATAGTTCAAAAGTTTTTCGTCTGGGACTCAACCCGAACCCCAACAAAATTTTTAAAAGTTAATGAAAATTATAAAATAAAATAAGGGGTAGGTCAAGTTGTGACAATTCTCCCCACCATAACGCTTTCCGTCCTCGGAAAGCCACAACCCGATCTAGACCCAAAGATAAAACTTATCAAGTGTCACCCACCGACCAAAGTTGAAATGCTTCCAGTTGATCGATCCAAACAGACACTGAAAACCCATGACACACAACTCATCCTTAGAACAAGATCACCTTAATCGTCACCAAGCAGAACCGAAACCATCTGTTTCAACCAAGGAACGAACGAACTTAAATCACCTCCGAGACTCATCCCTATAATCTTAGTCCCACAAAACTGTTGGGTGTACTCCAATCTCAACATTTACTCGAGAAGAAGAACTCACGATTAGGTGGTTCCGCATGAGACCACCTACCACCAAACGACACACGAAAAGAAACTCAGATATACTGACATGGGGAGTCCGGAACGGACTCCCCACCATAAGGATCGGGCTAAATCTAAATTAATTTTGGTGTAACTCTGTGAGACCCATTTTGGGTCTCCCCACCATAAGGACTTATGATATTAAACGAACTTAATAACATTCCACATGGACCAGAAACCCCCACCATGAGGGGGGAAGAAGGGAAGGGCCCGGCTGGTAGAGCATCAAAACTATTTTCGTCTCCCCATCAACACCGTCACACCCTCGGAAACACGCATACCATGCCACCCTATGGACTGAGATTAAACCAAGGTCCTTCTTTACTACTAGGGTTCTCCTGACTACGTGACAACTTCACTCTGAGGCCTATAGTTGGAGCACTGATGATTGAAGCATCTCCTGCCTCGCAGTCAGGCTTCAGAAATCCCCAAACATAACACAAAAACCATAACTTCACCAAACACATTCCAATAAATTAAATGTTTTAAAAAGGTTCAACCATAACAATTTTTACAATTGAAGAAAAAGAAACACTACAAAACGCCACAAAAGACGATTACCACATCCAAGAAACACTACAAAGAGGAGCCCTCGAACTAATCCCCAAAAATCGCCCTACTCCGGCTGACGGGCCGAGGTAACCTCTGACGAACCAGGTCTGACTTCAGCGCGCTTCTTGGAAACACCTCGGCAGAATCATTTTAAGTGACCCAGACATCCACAGGTGCGGCAGTGTTTCGGAGCATTCGAGCATATCGGCATCTTGTGCCCCCGCTTACCGCACTGGTGACAGATCAAGGCATTGCATTGTGAGGAAGATGACTGAAGGTCTGAATGTCCCTTGATTCCTCTACCAGCACCACTAGCATTAGGTTGCTTCTCATTCTTCTTATCACCAGTCTCTGCACTGCTTCCCAAAGTTGGAGGATTCGCTACCTCAAGTCCTACTGCTAACCGAACTTCAGCCAAAAAGGTTTTCCCCACAACATCTGAGAAGGTGGTTAGGTTGTGCTTTCTACTTTCGATCGAAGCTCAGGTCGGAGTCCAGACTCAAATTGTCGAGCCTTCAAGGGATCATTCGCAACAAACCACTGTTCATACGGAACTAGGTCTATGAAACATCGATAGAATTCTAGGACCGATTCAACGCCCTGCTGGAGACAACACAACTCCATCCTCTTCCTCAGCTTCGTCAACTCAGAGAAGTGTTGTTGGATGAATGATGACTTGAAAAACACCCATGTCAAATCTTCCCCAGGCTTGTTCCGAGACATGGACTTCCACCATTTCCAGGTTGGACCTTCAAGCATGAAGGTATCCAACTTCACATTTAATGACTCAGGTAGACCAATGGAACTGAACTTCCTCTCAATATTCTGCAACCACTCCTCTGCCTCAAGAGGCCCTGCTTGTCCATAAAAGAGAGGAGGGTCCAACTTCCGGAACTCCAAAACATAATCGATGGGCTGACCAACTGGAGGATTAACTGAGGATGCACCACATTAAGTTGCACATTGAGCATCCATCGAGCCTTCATGGGGGCAAACACTACGGAAAAAAGAAACGAGGAACTTGATCAAAACATAACCAATACCATTTGAAATTCAATATTACTCAATGAGTTTCAGAATGAAGGAGAAACCCATTCACTAAAGGGGAAAACTAGTAATGATGGATGAGTCGACCATATAGTTGGCAGCCATACGTCAGCCATACCATCATCACTGAGAGCATTGTAGGGTAAATTCTCCGGCTCCACAAGGCTTTCCAGGCCCTGTCAGCTCACGAAGCTACTTTCCCAACTCCCTTTTCATTCCCCAACATAAAACAATCCAGAAGACCCAAAAGACACTAACAACCCGGACATCTCATGGTAACTCAAGGTTGAGAACGAGCAAGGGTTCATGACGTCCTTCCCGTTCCCCCGCCTCGAGTCCGAGCAACTTTACTCCCTTTACCATGAAAACTCCAAATAGCAATGGGAGCTCTGAAAAATAAGGTCTGCTCAGGAGCCGACCTCCTCTGATACCATTTTGTCACGAACCAACCCGGGTCGACCCCGAACCGGTCACCCGAGTCGGTCCGCGGCATGGCCCGAGAGGCGTTCCCGATCCTCCCGGGCTGGCGACAAGCGCCAGGGCATCACAGAGTACACGTGGGAATGATTTGGCCCAAAAGAAAACAAACTAAGCAGCGGAAAATAAATAGAACAAAGGCAAACAAATAAAGAACAATCAACAACACTACTAACCTGACCACGACCAAAACTCCACGTGACCCCTTGGGCCACCTTCCAATACCACAACCAACATCACTCAAGGTGAAAAACAGAATCTGGAACCTACAACAGATCTAAAAACAAGAAAACACTATAGGAGTGAGTATTAAAACTCAGTAGGTAGGCCCGACTAATTCTATTCCCAATGCACATGCCAATAAATAAAGAATTTATCAGTTCCAGGTTTGAACTAAATTATATAAAATATGGTTTCCACACACTTTCATTTCTGAAACAAGTAACAGTCCATTTCCCTTTTTTAATTTAGAACAAGTTTAATGTTGAAAGAAACAGGTGCAATGCATTTTTAAAACATCTTGCGAACAAATTAGAAATCCAAACATTAGTTTTTAGTCAAAAGGAGAATCACACACAACACACACTAAGGGCAATGGTAAAAGCGTCACACATGGTTCAGCAACCGAACCCGACCTCTCAATCGTCCGCCACACACAAATAAACACTAAAAGAAACATGGGTCGAACCTAGGAGATCGTGAACGATCCAGAACGTACTATACATGTGACTCATCCTGAAGGCATGCCATAACTCGATGGCGTCATAACGCCCATAATACTATCCGGCATAGCCCTGCATGGCCTAACCGAGGGGCCCAATCCCCATAGCAGCAATAACTCAGTATTCCCCTGCTATGGGGCCACTAGCCAGTGCGTGGTCTAAACTAGTGCAGCAATCGTTCTCAGAAAATTCACTCAATATGCCAGGTTCCCATGTCAACACAAGCAATAAAAAGGGGGTGCGTCTACAATTTAAATAAATCAGTCACGATGCACAAACATCACATACAGCTCACGCAACCAACACACACCAAAGATCACCCCTGAGTGGGATTTCCAAGATAATCCATTTCATTAAAGTGCCAAACGGGCCTTCACCAATTTTAAAGTAAAACCTCATTTCTCAAAAAGCTCAAAACACTTGTTCAGAAGAAATTATTTATCTTTAAAACTAGAAGCACATTTGAAGTTCAGTAAATTATGTTTAAATTCCAAATGGGCATTCTTTCAAAACTGGGTGTCCGCCCGTCAAGAAAATGTCACAAGTGTTCGGTATAAAATAAACAGCTCTTTTCGCACTAAATAATAATTTAAAGTTTTATTATCTAATATTATTTCTAATTCATTAAAAATTAATAAAACAACAAGAAATTAATAAATTATAAATCTAAAGGTAAGTGCAATGGGGGACCTACCTCGGCTCGATGTCCAAACACAAGGGCGCGACATGCCTCGCGCAGGCGCACAAGAACGAACAAACCGATGATTGCGGTAACACGAGGATACCCCGCCAACATGCTGCAACCGCAAAATAAAATACATAAACATGGAAATAAAACAATCCATACGAACAAACAACACAAAATAACTAGTTCGACACTTTTTGAAAAAAAAACCACATCCAAAACACATATCAAAACACAACCAAACTCTATATTTGAATCTAATACCGACCTTTTGGCACACTAATCACTTTTCAAACATCATACACACCACATGATTTAAGCAATAAACCATTTGAATAACTTATAAAACATCCGCGGATGGTGAAACCAAGGTTCACATCAAAGCATACTCAGTTTCACATAAGAAAGCACTTTAAAATAAAACACACAACATTATCACACCAAAACACGACTCAACACCTAACAATCAACCCATAAAACATTTTATAACACAACGCACCCATTTGCACAATCAAAACATCACCGCTTTTTAAAAACCCACTTTTCAGTTTACACACACCAAAACCTGTTCAAAAACATATATATATATATCTTTTATGACTCTCTGCACAACGACGCTAAACCAAAACACAAAATGCAATGTTTGTGAAATGTAAATAAACAATTCTGCATGGTTGTTCACAGAAAACACGTCCATACCATAAATACATATCAACTTCAATTAAAACTTCATATGCATCAAAAAACTAATTAATACAAATGATAAACTTATTTAAGAAGAAAAATTAATTCATAAACAATCGCTAAACGCATAAACATGCTACTTAGCAAATCAAATACATATTAAATATCAAACAAAACCAGATTCGCAGTACGCAACTAATAAAAAAAATAAACATTCTAAAATAATTAAACTCACAAATTAATTCGTTAAACAAAATTTATACACAGAAACACCTACCTCGAAAATTGATAGACCACCCGAAAATGGTGTGAACCCTCGTTCGCACCGCAACCGCACCTGTGGGAAACCAAAACCACCACACGCAATTAAAATCACACCAAATAAAAAAAGGATTTACCCCTAAAACAACAACCCTTACTGAAGAGGGGACGAATTTTAAATGGAGAGGGTTTCACACCGATGAGCAGGGGTCACGTCGGCCAGCAAGGGGTGCGCCGCTAGTGTTGGGAGGGTTACGGACCGAGATCAAGAGGGGCGAGGAACGATACCCTTCTGGAGCGCGGAAGATGATGTCCGGAGGGCCGATGCGCCGCTGGCCGACTAGTACTGGGTAAGTCAGGTGGACGGAGGCTAGAAGGGGCAACAGAGGGTGAGGCGCGGGCCGGGATGCAGCGGGAGGAGGAGTTCGGTAGGGGGGGTGCACGGGGCGATGATGGGATGGCCAGCAGGGGCGGCTGGGACCGGCCGCTGCAGGAGGCAGGCCGAGGGAGTCCGGCGAGGCTGTCCGGCAGGAGGGAGAGGGAAGGCGGTGGCAGGCCGGCGACGGGAGAGCAGGAGGGTAGCGGCGGGTTGCGTGCAGCAAGGGAAGGGAGAAGGGGGGTTCGGCCGTGACCAGATGGGGGAAAGACAAGAGGCTCGCGCAGCAGAAGAAAAAAAAGAAAGGGAAAGGGAGAGGGTGCTCGCGGCTGGACGGGTCGGCCAACAGGGGGTGCGCGCGACGGCCTGCTCGAAGTGGAGGGGAGGCGGATGGGAGGCAGAAGGGGGAGCAGACAGGCGGGATGGCTCGGCGGCGGAATGGGGTCGGTGAGAGACGCAACCAGCAGGGAGGGGAGGGGAAAGGCGGCGCGTAGTGCTACGGGGAAGAAAGAGAGGAGGGAAAAAAGGAGTTAGGGTTAGGGGAGAAAGAAAGAAAAATAAAAAAAAGAAAAGTGATAAAAAAAGAAATAAATAAATGAAACAAAAATAGTGATAATAATAAAAGAATGATAATAATAAAAATAATAATAACTTTAATCTCTAATAACAATAATTTCATTTCATAATAATTATTTTATTTGAATAGCGCAACTGCGCGGTCCGCACATGCCTCTAGCGATTGTGCGCGAACTAAGAGTGAGCTTTTGTCTGATCCAGAAGTTGTCAGACTGGTGTCCAGGCTGTCCGCACAGTCTCTGCCAAACATGTAGTACATGCGCACTAGTCTAAAACTCACCCCAACTCTCGAAAAGAGAAAATAAATAAATAAATAACCATAATAATTAATAACATCTTTATTAAGATCAATTATAATAATAATAATAATAATAATAATAATAATAAAATTATCAACCATAAAAATTTCAAACACAATAAGTTGAAAACTTTACTCATTTTAAATTTTCTGATGGCGGGAAAATCGTGTCGATGCCTAAGAGGAGCCGCGCGGGGGTTTCCAAAATGGGATATGCTCGTGCGCCCGACGACGTCAACTGAAAACGTGCACTTTTTAACATAGTTCAAATGTTTTTCGTCCGGGACTCAACCCGAACCCCAACAAAATTTTTAAAAGTTAATGAAAATTATAAAATAAAATAAGGGGTAGGTCAGGTTGTGACATCTTCTGTGAGTGGAATTTCAAAAATCCGAGAGACACGGTTGATTTTAGTAAGTAAAATGTGGTTCAATGAGATGAAAATAATTTTTGGTGAATAGTAAATTTTTACTTTTATTTACCACGGTTAAAAGTAAATAGGGTAATTAAGGGTAAAAATGATATTATTATTACCCTAACACATGTCCTAATTATATTGGACAAGTGTAATTCGATCAAAAACAACCTTAGGAATAAAATATGACCATTTAGTCCCACTTGGATTAGATTAGGACATTTATTATTAATTTATTTAAAGAAGGGTTAAAATAGTTAAAATCAAAGTTTAATAAGTAAATCATTTTTAATATGGGGTTATACATAAGATAAATTCGACTATAAATATTCATTAGAAATATAAAAATATTTCCTACATAATGGTATTTTATTTGTAATTTTTAGACATTAAAAAATATAATTTATTTATGACACAATGATGATGCAGTAATTATCTTATTAATGAAATATTGACATAATTGATGTTATAAATACCCAAATAAATGTAATTTGAGACTTTTTATGCATTAAAATAATTTTCTAGGTTAATATGACATGTTAGTATTGATTTAATTAACTTTTTTAGAACTAATCATTCTGTTATGATTTTCACAAAAATCAATTACTAAATAGTATCAAAATTGACATAAAATAGTTTTTAAAACAAATATTATATTATTAATTGTTATTTTATTCCAAAAAATATAAAGTTCGGTAACATGACTTAGATAAGGTTATATATATTAATAATAAACAACTTGGGGTTCTTTTGGATTGTTATAGTAAGTTTATTAACCTTATAGTGTAAGAACACAAGAAGACACGGTAAAAGTAAAATTATTTAACTTAATGTTAAATCTAAATGATAAGGTTAAAATAGGAACCTAAACTTGTCTAAATTCTATTGGATGAGAGTATTTCGATCCATCCCCACCTTAGATTCTAAATAAATCAATTTGGATCTATTTAAAACCGAATATCACTTTATAATAAAATAATCTTTTTAGTTTTCCAAAGGAGCCCCTCTCCTCCCTTATAAAAGGGCACCTCCTTCCCTTCTTCCTCACACCACTTTGAGCCTTCAAGCTCGGCCAAACCCTGCCAATTTCTCCTCTCCACTTTACTAGAAACATCCTAGAGGTTCTAGTCTTATTCAAAGACCTATTTTAGTACCCTAAAAGGAGGTCTCAAAGAAGCACTTCAAAGAAGAGGTAATGTCCGTTACCGATTCATTCAACTTTATTTATTCTTCCACTTCTTATTCTTAGGTTGTTTCATTATGAAGTAATAACATCAGTATAACTAATATACTAATATGTTATTATAAGTATTAACCAACCCTATTTCACCATCTATCCATCCTACGGAAAACGAAATCACCGCGCGTGCGTACGTACGGAATACCGTCTCCACGCCGTGGTGAAATCTATTTTCCACCACCACCATACTTGGATGGGTATAATGGTGTAAATAATGACTATATATGACTATTATAAAGTGATATTGATTCTGAAATAGTATACATACACTCCAATACAATTCCACGATCATAGGAACGATATCATCACTCGTGCATACGTACGGAATACCGTCTCCACGATGTGATGCGACTCGTTCTACATGATCTTAATTTCATAATGATTATATAAATGAATTGAATGAATTAATATGATATATATTACACTAATACCATTCTAGAAATGAGTTATCTATAACCTAAAGAGAAGAATAAGAATTTATTCGACAAAACACGCATAAGAACAAAAAGTAATAAACACCCGAATAACAAGTAGTAATGAAATATTACTAAGAAGCTAAGAATATGACCATATATGATATCATAAAAATAAGTATGATTCTGGAATAATTCAATAACATTATTTAAATCATTATATATGAGGTTCGGACACTTACGAAGCAAATCGGACCTAAGGTAAGGGAAAATATCACAATCTCATTTTTATCCGAGATTGTTTATACTTTGGAAGTTACTGGGGTGTATTTTATCATCCAAATCCATGTTTCCTCAATATGTAATATTTATATCCTTATACAATATTTTATATCCAATTTTACCCTTCGGTGAGTTTTTGTAAAAGATATGAAAGGAATCTTTTGTCGTTTTTTGTACGAGGTACTTTTTGACTTTTCCGACAAAAGTACGAGAAGAATGTTTATTTTAACTTATACGGAATGAATGTATTTTTAAAACATTATTTACAAGAAGCTTCCTTTTCAAGTTTTCAAGTTTATTTTTAATCAACTTCTTTTAGTTTAAAATTGTATGACATGTTCAGAAATGGAAATTGTTTTTGAAGTAGAAAGTATATTTCCCTCAAGAACGGAGTTCAAGTGTTTTATCAAAATTATTTTCCATCTAAGATAATATAGGGTTCTATTTTTATCCCTATTATTACATTGATTTGATTATGTTGTGATGGAATTATTTTTATGAATTCCTTTATCTTATATTAATTGTTTTATGATGTCATGTTGTTTAAGAATCCCATTTTTATTACATGGGTTATGCTACGATGTATGATTTACGATTTTGTGGCACACATAAGAATGGTTTCATTATGAGATGGGTGGGACCTATATCTCCCTCCAATTCATTGGGTAAAGATTTTATATCTCATGAGATAGACATGGTTGGAATGGTAGGTTATACTGGTTCAGTGAAACAGGACTGAAACGAGGAGTGAACTCGGTTCAGAAATGGACTTTGTCCACTAAGATAGTCTTGGCAATGAGTTTTGACTAATAAGAAATGATTCTCTAGGATTATGTGTGTATGACACAAATTTTCATGTTTTATGTTATGATTATTGGGATTCCATTTCACTACTATGATTTATCCCATGTTATGAAATTATGCTCTCTTTTGCAGGTTAAGATTTCCAAAAGTTATGTTCTTATGAATATGATGTGATTGATATTTTGTTTTTTTACCCTTACTGAGCATTTGATCTCACCCTTTTGTATTTTTTCTTTACCCAGGTTAGGAAGAAGGTTATTAAGTAAGATATGCCAAAAGGGACTATAGATATGATGAAATAAATGGGAGAAAGTGTAGACGCTTTATGAACCAGTTGTTTATGTTTCCCAGTTTCTAAAGATACTATACCTATACGGTCCTTTCGTGGTTTTGTTATATGTTGTAATAAGTATGCTTCAATTTTGAAGTATTAAAAATGTATGTAAAGTATAGGTCATTTTATATCCATTGATCACAAGTGATTACAAACACGAACCATGATATTACAACCAAAATCCAAAGCTCCTATTTCCTCAAAAACAGAGTCTACAGGAAAACTCGATACCTGAAATATAAAAAAAATAGAAAACTTAATTAAATATTATTTTTATTTAGTTATCACAGAAATATTTATACCTTCAATTTCAACCAAGAAGAAAACCCTTTTCTATGCAAAGTATCTTTCCTTCTCAAAAATAAAGAATGATGCTTTATATATATCGATTCATTAAGTTCCCTGTAGATAAAAATAATAATAGTTTAACAAATATTTAAAATTACCAAAAATTAGATAAGAGATACATGTACAATTTAGTTGATATACTCATCGAACAGATCACAATTGAACAACACTATGCGATGTGCCATCTCTCTCTCTTCAAGGCTTAATGTCATCAATGTATATGATCCCAGAATTCCTCCTATCTAAGGAAGTGATGGAAAATAGGGTTCAATTTTCTCATATTGTTCTTCTTCATTTCTCATTGGTCTATTTATTCTCGTAGTAATATCAGAAAAATACATTGATCATAAATCCATACATTCTTGAGCCAAGTAACCATTCACAATAGAACATTTGGGATAATTCTTGTTCCGAACATATGATTTCAATGTGTACATGTTTCTTTCAGTTGGATACATCCAATGGGAAGCAACAGGTCCTCCAAGAAGTATTTGGGTAAGAATATGGACAGTCATATGCAACATGCATGTAAAAATGATGGATGAAATATTTTCTCTAACTCACACAAAATTAATGGTGTCTCTGCCAACAGTTTTTGGAAGAAGGATTTGGACAAATTCTTAGCACAAAGATCTCCAAAAAAATAACACAACTGAATAACTGAGACTCATACATTATTGGAAAAGAGATGACGGATTGTTATTGGAATCAACTCATGCAAAAGGACGTGATAGTCATGAGTCTTCAAATATTTCCGCTTTAACTCTTTTCTGTTGACCCATTTTGATATATTTCTTGAATAGCCATAAATAACTTTAATAGTCTCTAGCACTTCCAGCAATTGATTTTTTTAGCATGTGTCATCACTTAAGAAGCATAAGAAACATTCCATTTATATTCACTGATACAGAAAAGATGCAATTCTGGTCTGATCCCCCAATCTACTAAGTTACGCTGAGATTGTAAATCATCTTTGTTATTCCCCTTGACTTTTAGAAGAATTGAAAGCAACATTTCACATATATTCTTCTCAATGTGCATTATGTCTATGAAATGACATAACAAGTTGGTTGACTAATATGAAAACTTAAATAATATACACTTCTTCTAATTGTAACAGGTATCATTGGAAACATTTTTCCTCTTTCTAGATTTCATTACACCTTTCCCAAATGAATAACTAAAACCTTTCAATTCATTAAGTACATTAGTTCCAAACATACACTGAGGTGGATCATTAGTCTCCATGGTATTGTCAAATCTTCGACGATTGTTTCTATATGGATGGTCCATTGGAAAGAATCATCGATAACCAGTAAAACTAAAAATACGACGATATATTAGTATTCTCAATCGAGTATTCTTCATACAAATAGGACATGAAAATTTTCCTTTTTTTCTCCATCCAGACATCATTGCATAAGTAGGAAAATCATTTATTGTCCACATAAGCGCAGCACGCATCTGAAATATGTCTTTTAAACATGCATTGTATATGGGAACACCCACATCCCAAAAATATTAAACTCTTTTATTAAAGGTTTTATGTATAAATCTATATCATTGTTGGGATCAGAAAGGCTAGATATCAGTTTACTCAAGAGAGTGTAAGGTTTTTTCATAAACAACCTTGGAGGAAGGTTATAAATGTGTATGAAAACCAGCCATGTGCTGGGTGAGGTAAGAATCTTCCGAAATGGATTAAATCCGTCACATAAAAGACCTAGTCTCACATTACTCACATTAGATGAAAATTCAGGATATCGAGCATCAAATCTCTGCCATAAAAATCCATCTGTAGGGTGAACAAACTCTTCATTATTCATTTTTCTCTCGGTGTCATGCCATCGCATTTTTACTCATATTTCATCAAAAATGAAAAGTTTCTATAATCTGGGGATCAATTGAAAGTTCCACATTACTTTTTGTGGAACACGATATGGTGTTCCATCATCTTTGGATTCCATCAGGAGGTTCCACATTTGATACAATCATTTCTTTCAGTAGTTTCCTCCCAAAATAAGCTACAATCATTCGGGCAAGCATGAATTATTTTTGAGAATCCAAGATCATCAACTAACTTCCATACTATATAGTGGTTTGAGGGAATATCTACATCATCTGGAAGTATGTCCTGCAAGAAGGTAAGAATGTAATTGATTGCAGTATTTGAAATCCCATACATAGTTTTCCCATGAAACAATCGGATTAAAAATTATAACTTTTTCATTTTACCACATTGCCGATATACTGGAGTCTTCGTAGCATCATTCAATTTTTTCACGCTATCAACATCATCATATTCATTGGATGCATCATGTGTACTTGTATTGAAATTTTTTTGGTTGTACATCCTTTCCTTCTCATGATGTTGAATAAATGGAAACCGATCATATATCAAACTCTCCAATTCAGTCCTATCATTTGGATCATAAAAATTATGAGATTCCATTTTCTCTCCATTCAAATAGCACACATAATAGTTTTTTTGGAAAACATATTTGGATATATGATAGATAACTACTTCACAACTTAACTAAGGTCATCCAACACAATTAGAACATGGGTAATGTATGCGACCACTATCTGAAGCCTTGTCAAATGAAAAATCTAAAAATATGTTCAAATTATTTTGAAAATCGGTTAAAATCCAATCAGTTTCGTATATCCAACTTCTATCCATTCTGTAATAAAATTGCAATAAGTCATTTCAAAGCAATTAAATAATATTGAAGTTCAATAAAAAAATATTTTGGTAAATGAAAATTGTTTACTTAATATAAAAGCATAACTGACACATTACTCTATATGAGAATCATATTAAGAAATAAAAAAAATATAGTGTGCATAAGAAAATAAAATACAAAATTTATAATGCTTGTATTCAAGTATTTCCTAGTAAGATATTGGAAGTTGATCAAGGAATACATAATCCTTAAGGTTCTGGTTGGGAGTGCATGAGTTTTATACTTTAACTTCGTCAGGGAGATCGAGATGAGGAGTAGGGTGAGGATCACATCAAAAGTAGTTATGGCCTCATCAAGTTTCACCTTAACCATGGATTAAAGGATCCTAGGTTTGGGGCCATATATCATAGGTTGGTAGGGTGTATTCATTGAATCATGCCCCAATTGATTTTTCAGAGGAACCGTCAATAGTTATAGGTGTAGATTTGATTAGAAACACCTATAAAAAGGATATCATTGAATTGTGACATCCAAAACCAGGATGCCACTCATTAGTGACCTGAACCCAGATAGACACTCATTGGAGAGGGACCTTCAAGTTATATTGTGTTTTATCTCAGATACGAATAATGATTTTTGGGTTATCCGGGGTCCAGGGAGGAGGGTGGTGGGTTGTCCGGGGTCCAGGGAGGAGGGTGGGGGCATGTCCAGGTTCCAGGAAGGAGGGGGCTATCCTGGGTCCAGAAAGGTGGGTGGGGTTTTTCCAGGGTCTAGGGAGAATGGGGGGTGTCCAGGGTCTAGGAAGGAGGGTGGGGGCTATTCGGGGTCCAGGGAGGAGTGTGGGGGCTGTCCAGGGTCCAGGAAGGGGGGGGGTTGTCCAGGGTCCAGGAAAGAGGGGGGTTGTCTTGGGTGGATATCAAAACACCAAATGGGCTTCCACTCTATTGTTCTGATAATATATTATCCAAAACTACAAATATTACACCTGTAAATATCACAAATTTAAATCAGTTCCTACTATAATTTCATTACATTAAAGGGATGTGTGTTTTTTGAAAAGCCTATACATTACAGTGATGTTCCTGAATGATGTTTTTTTCAAATGTGTATAGAATTCAGTAACAATGAAGATTTCTTCCATTTAACCAATGTTATAGTGTACATTTAGGATGAATTATTGCATTTAACTGGTGTTCTAGTTTATTTTTAGGTGAGGTGAGTTTGAAACCTTGTTAGGCATGTCATTAGAACATGGGTTCTTCCATTTAACCATGTAGTCTTGAATTTTAGGGATGAAAGTGTTTTGACTAAGATAATTACTACCTAATTTATAGTATGGCCAACACATCATGTGGGCATACCCATGAATCAATGAAATTTGTAAATGTAACGTTTTTACCACCCTATCTAGCAAAACATACTTTTCACCATAAGGGATTTCCCATGTATATTTACATGGCTATCCAAGTCATATACTGTGTGTACATTCCCAGGACACTAGATTATTGTAGACACCATGTTAGCCGTTATACACACCATGTGAACCCTTATACCATATCATCATTATTACAACCATTAATAACAACTTATTAAAAAACATCACCAATCAAAGATATTAAAATTAAACATAAATCAATAATAATATTGGATAAATCAAGTAAAATGAATTCATACTATCATATATCCTAAATGACCACCCACAACCTTGATTAATGACCACAAAGCTCTCATTTCGGCCAAATCAAAAGTGAAAACAAAAACACATAGTTTCATAACAACAAAATCAAGGAATAACTTATAGATTTTATGTATAGAATAAATGAATTCCTTGATTGAAGATGGATTGATATGTGAAAAACGTTTGGCAGGAGGAAGATTGGATTTAGGGCACCAATCCAGTGGAGCAGAACTGTAATCGAGCGGAAGGGTAACTGGATGCCTGATCTGCATTTAGGGTAAATATTTCCCAATGGTTTTTAAAAACTGGTGGGAATGTATGTTATACCAACAATTGAGACTAACCGTTGGTAAAAGTGGTATGGATGTGGCTTATACCAATGGTTTACTTAAACCATTGGTAAAAAGTGATATGGATAAGGCCTTTACCAATGGTTTTGCAAAACTATTGGTAAAATCTTCTATAAAATCTTTTATACCAACGGTTTGTGAAAACCATTGGTATACATTGCCATTCCCAACAGTTTAGATAAACCATTGGGATATAAGTGTTAGTAAAAGTGGGATTTCCAGTAGTGTTTAGTGAAGAAATTATTAATAAATGTGTAAATGGGAATTATAATAGAATGATACCTTGTATTTTATATAGCAATATTCTTTTATAATATATTTATAATAAATAGAGATTTATAATATACGATATTTGAATTCATATCAAGTAAGACAGGCCTTGAGGTAGGAAATTTTTTTTTACTATCATTTTACTTGTGATTATTTATGATTAAAAATAATTTGAGGGAAATTATATGAATGTTTTTAAAAAACCCCATATATTTTATTATAAATTAGTTATTTTTTTATTTTTTATGTATTATTACTAGTTCCCCCCCCCCTTTTACATAAATTGATCAAGAAATTTTTTTTAAAGAAAACTTGAACATGTTTCCACTTTGGTTGATGAATGTTTTATTCCATGTCCACAATTATAAAACATATTTTATAAATGATTTTACCTAAACATTATTTTTTTTAAATTAAATACAAATAGATTTTATTTATTTATAAAGGATTAAAAAGGAATTTTTTTGATGGATTTTTTTCAAAAAAAACATTTTTTACTTAATATATAGGTGTTAAAGGAATGAATTATTTTAAATATATATTACATGAAGGTATATTACCAATATCATTAGTATTTCTTTATTTTTCTATTCCATTCAAGCCTTCCTTCGTTATATTGAAAGGAATATATATTATTAATGTTATAGTAATTTTTAGTTAAAATTTTATCAAAAGAAAAGGATATTTTAACATGTTTTAAAAGATATGTTTAGATGATATTTAAAAGATATTTTTCATCTATATTAACATCCTTTAATGATTATTATACATAAAAAGGGATATGATCATATTATAATATCACATTATTTATCTAGATGGATTATGATGATAATGATTAAAGGGTGATGCTATGAAACTCATTTCTATCCCAATGGTTAATTGTGTTATGGTAATGCCTTTATGAAACATTTTTTCTTTCCACGGGTTCTGCTATTATGAAATTATAAAATGTTTATAAAACTCACTTAATTTTAATGGATTATTATATAATGATTTTGTGAATGTTTTATGATATTGTGTCACACATATGTATGATTTTTATTATGATATGGTTGGGTCTAGAAATATATATCCATCCAATACATTCTTTAAAGATAAATATCTCATGAGATAATAAGGACTGTAATGGGGAGTGAACCCAGATTAGTAAGGGAATATTTCCACTATGATAGTCTTGGGGCATAACATTGACTCAGTAAATGATGTAATTGGGATTGAACACAATACATTATGATATCCTTCGTAGTAATTATTTTCTATGGAAATGATATTTTATGATTATGTCTATTCCAAAGAGTGATGTATTATTATTATGATATATTCTCATGGATCGGGGTTGATTATTGAGGATTACACACAATTAAAACTAATGTATTTTTAATAAAAAAACGTTATTCAATTATTATTGATTAATGATATTTATCTAATTGGTTATTATTTTCATAAGATATGATCTTGGTTTGATACTTGTAGTCTTACCTTATGATCAATTTTTACCATTGAAGAATATATCTTATGTTTTCCATATCTGGGAATCTAATCCCACCATTTGTTATGTTTCCTTTACCTTGGTTATTAATAATGGTTTTATGTATGTTATTTCCATAAAGTGTACAATGTGAGAATAAATGTATGAGAGATATCAAAAATCTTTCATGAAATAATATGATTGTGTACCTAGTATCAATAAAATCAAAACCATTATGGTTCTGTGTCATATATTATTATGAGATATATTGAATATTGAACTAAAATGATATAGTATATTTGTATGAAATGATATTTTCACCTCAGTTGGTATTAAAGTTGATATTAGATTGTGTTTAGATATTAGGGTCACAAAACATTAGATAAAACCCTTGGGATAATTCTAAGTATAAGATGTCATCTTGATGCTTTGGTAAAGTATATATTGTGTGTTTTCCTTAGATAATAAATCCCTATATGGATACTATAATGTGGATGTGGTTTTGAACAAATAAAAGTAGGGATAAAAACTCTGAATGTGGTGGATTGAGTATTAACTCAATCGTTATAGGTGAATGATGATTGGTCCTAATACTTCACACCTTTCTAGACACTCCCTACAGGTATGATTGGGTTAATTTTACTTTTATTTATTAAGTATTATGAAGTATTTGAATATAATATGACCATGGATAACCTACATTATACCCATGGTTTCATAAATTAAAAATGTGGTTTTGTGATTTAAACATTATATGAATGATTTTTCATGATTACATGATTACTCACCATGATTATTTTTTCTCAAAAAATGATTTTTTACCTTAGTAAACACCTATACCCATGAGTAATCATGATATCCCTGAGTTTGATAGTATATTAAGTGAAAATATTCTATATAAACAAATTTAATATAAGATGGGATGTAAAATCATGTATCATTGCTTACCCAACTCCCTCAACATTTTAATTATAACCTAAATCGTGTAGATTATTCAAATTTGTAATGGAAGTAACAAATCACTATTGAGTCTTTTATAAGCCAATATGCATGTTCCTTTAATTATTCCTCTAATCCACTAATTTGGGAGTAATATTTAATTACCACTAAAATTATATATTTTTTCTATACTTCTTAAAATATGAAATCATTATCCTAGATGTTTTTTATTTGTAAGGTGAAGTAGATCAATAGTGGACTCTTATCAATAATATTAGGTAAGAGGAAGAGATTTATTCCATGACATGAGAAGAGTTTAAGAAGGTATTTTTCAAAAATTAATTTCCATGAACATATTTCACATAAATTGAAAATGAATATATATAAATAAATAAGATGTATAATTTTTCCATTAGTACATAAGTGGGAAATTTTACCAAACATGAAAGTTATGCTTCCAATTTTGTCATCAATCTAGAATGAAATGTTGATTGATTCAATATTGAATTGACACTAAATCTCATAAATTCATTTTCTATAATATAATTTGATTGATATAAAGAAATCGTTTGATGTTCTCTCAATATGGAATTCAAAAATGGATACTCTCAGCATTTTTTTGGTATTGGGAATAAAAATATAGAGTGGTATTTTCAGGAAATTCTTAAAAACACATTGAAGAAAAGAAGTTAATTATCCATAATGTAAAAAAGAATGGAAGTAAGAATGTATGAAATATTTCATAGGGGTATGTTTTATGTTTTAACTATGGAGAAGAAGGTTATTGAAAAAAAATAATGTTTAAGTGATGTGAAGAGGCCAGTTAATTAAAGGAAAGGTGAATAATCTTAGTTGAATGTTCCACCCACACTCCATTGATATAATTACTTGTAGTATGGAGGGTAGGATAATTAGTGCATCAATCTGAGTGTCACTAATGAAAATTGATGTTAGTAACTTATTATGGACAAATATAATGGGAGAGATATTTCAATCATAAAACTGAAGTGGGTTGTCACAATGAAGTGGTGAATGGTACACTTACCATCCACTATTGAATTTAAAATGTATTTTTTTATTCTATATCTACTCAATATTTTAATATTGAATAACATGCTAATAGCATCTCATCACCACCTTCATGGTTGTATTTTCAGTTAGTAGTAAAAACTATTTACAGTATGATATTTTCAACTCATGTATATAACACTTTGCAGATATAATTTTTTGGGAATATAGTTCCAAAAAATATTTTGATTCTATATATAGTTGAATTTTATATGATCATTGGCATGGATTAGCTCACTTTATATAGATCCCATATCAATAGCCAAGGATAGGATGTCACTGTTAGTATTTAGAGTCAACATATGATCATATTTTGGTCTGAGGATGAATATAAACATCCACTATATGTTACTTTCATTGGATGGGTCATACTACTTCTTCATGATGGATATATATCTAAAAAGGTTGGGGAGAAACCTAATGTCAAATATTTTCCTTTTATTTATGATTATTCTAATTTATTCCCTAATGATTTACATAGTCCCCCCCCCTGAATATCAAAGGTATGTTTTCAATAGACACATACTTAGTTCTACACCTATTTCAAATTCACTATATTAAATTGCCCCGATTGAGTAGTGGTAATTAAAGAAGAAACTTTGACATAATATTGGAAATGGATTTGTATTCCCTAGTGTGTCACCATGGGTACACTTTTTCCTTTTGTTAACAATAGAGATGGGTTAGTGCATATTTTCATTGAAATTTCCTAAATTACCACAATCACTATCAAGAACAAGTGTCCTTTTACACTTATTGATGACTTTTAAGGTCAATTTCATGGAATAAAATACTTTTCAAATGTTGAAAATATTTTTGTATATCATCTATTGAGGGTCAATAAGAATGATATATCCAAGACAACATTCATTATATGTTATGGTAATTTCGAGTTCATAGTGATTCCATTTGGAAATACAAATTCCCCTACTATCTTCATGGAATTAATTAATAGTTTCATTATAGAAGACCATGACCAGTTATTGGTAGTATTTATAGATTATATTATTATTTTTAAAATATTATGGATGAACATAAAGATAAATTCTTGATAGATTTGATGATCAAGAGGGAGGATAAGTTGTATTCTAAATTTTCCATGTGTGGTATTTGGAAACATAAAGTCACATTATTGGGTGATGTAATCTCAAGTGAGTGTATATTATAGAAGTCTTAAAAAACTAATGTTATTAAACAATATCCCATACATACCATGCTAATTAAGATTCACAATTTTCTTGGGTGGGTATGATTCAAATTATACATTTTGAGATATTTATCATGGATATCTAATCTAATAACCATGTTGAATCAAAAGGTATCCATGTTATTTTGGAAAGATGAATGTGAGGAAAATTTTAAGGAGTATAAAATAAGGTTACTCAACACACTTATACATAGTCTACTATGTTGTAGAGAAGTTTTTTAGTCATCAGGGATGCATTGAATATGATACATGGATTAATAATCAAGAAAAATGATACGGTGATACCTTATTGCTCATACTAACTAAACCTTCATGAGAAATTTTACCCAAATCATGATTTAGAGTGGCCACAAAAGCTTTTTCACATAAAATGTGGAGGCATTTTAATTATTTTAAATGATGTGATATATATACTAAAATAAATTAATGAAGTGTGTGATCAGGTAGAAAAAGTAGAATGTGCACTATAAAAGATAGTGGGAGTTGTTCAATGATTATGATAACTCAATACACTACAACACTAGGAAGGATAACAACATGGTTGATGGTCTGTTTCTGAAATATCATTCTATTTTTTCTATGATGACGATTGAAAGAGATCTAATATTTATGTATTTAGAGAAGATAGATTTAAAAATATTCAATAAATGGGGGATCTCATATCTGTCTTAGATGAATTTTCAATAAACCTTTAATATGATGATTAAAGAGGCACTAAATTAGGATGTCAAATAGTAGAAGAAGGATAGGGATGTTCTTTAGTTCTACCATGATTCTGAATAAAAAATATGGTTTAAGAACTGAGTATGTGTACCATCAATACCAGAGCTAAAGAATTATTTTTTGGGTTGATTTCATAGTTCATCTTTATCTATTAATCATGGAATTTATATAATCTATAAATATATAAAAAATTATTTCTCTTAGGATAGCATGGAAAGGTATATTGTAAATAATCTCTCTTGATTCCTAGTTTATAAAAAAGTTATGTCTAAAGATAGATGTTAATGCCCCATACATTCTATAAATATATATTACATATAAAATACCAAAATAATAATTATATAATGTAACTGAATTGTGATAGAACCATATATGTTTAGAGGATTTGGAAACTAGGAAACATAAAAAACATATTCAAAAAATATCTACACCATCTTCCGATTCTTCCTTTATAAATAAACCCTTTTTAACACATCTTAAATAGTATCATTCTTCATATCCAGGGTAAAATAAACATATGAAAAGGGTGAGCTCAAATACCCAGTGTGGGTAATCTAGATATATGACATAAGTGTAATGGTATAAGAACATAAAAATAACTTTTGAAAATTATATCTTGTATATCAAAGAACATGACAGAATATCATAAAGAATAAAAGAACATATTCCATAAGGGAATAAAAGCACACATACAATTTTGGAAGTAAATTAAGAATAAAAAATCATTTCCATATTAGTAATGTCTCATTTCCAATGCTTTCATAGAAGAAAAATTAATTTGCTAAACCAGGTTCACTATCTGTTCCAACCCTATTTTATTGAACTAAGTTTACGTAATTTTCCATCCATGTATTGCTAAACTAGGTTCATGTCCCATTATAGACCTGTCTTTCTCATGAGATATAAATTTTTATCCAATCAATTAGAGGGATATATAGTTCTAACCCATATCATAATTAAAATTATACATTTTTGTTCCATTAGAACATAAATCAGTCATCATAGCAGAACCCATGTAATGCAAATTGTTTCATAAACATCATTCAATCATAAAAAACAATCAAAAGGAAATGGGTTTCATAAATATCATTCCATCATATTCATAAAGTAACCCTAGGAATAATAGGTATGGTTTCCCTGAATTTTATCCCATTAAAACATAGGTTACATAAAATAATTTTATCATACATGGGAAATAATTATAAGAGATCACATGAAAATAATTGTTTAGGAAAACAACATTTATTCTTGGAAAACATTCTATTTTCTTAAAATTCCATGAAATTTTTTAAAAAACATTTTAATATTAAATTTAACTATTAAAATTTTAAGGGAAACTTAAAGTAATTAAGGAATCATTAAATTATAAAAATCTATTCATTCTGTATAAGTAAGAAAACCTTCCTCTAATTATTTTTCAAGAAAAGTCCCAAAGTACCTCATTATGAAAATGGTAAAAAGATTCATTTCAAGACTTTTAGTAAATATTCCCACCTGGGTAATAATTACTTAAAATATTATAAGAACAATAAAAATATATTGTAAATTTTTTTAACAATCGTGGATATGAAAGATAAATATTCCCCAGTAAATACTTATGTATAAAAAATTATAGATAAAAATGAGAATGTGAAATATACCCTTACATTAGGTCTGATTTCCTTTGTACACATCTGAAACTCTTCAATTTGGATTAAATAATGTTTTTAACTTATTATATAACCATATTAATATTTATTACATCATATATTATCCTCATATATCATCTTGTCACCCGTTTGTTAATATTATTTCATTATTCTTCTTCTTTTGGGTGTTAACTTATTCATTTTCCTAGGCATGTTTTGTCGTATAAATCATAATTAATTTGAATAATATATAGTTATTTCATCTAAATAATGATATTAATGTAATTGATATCATATTTATTCATTATATACATTTATATTATAATTATTTATTGTTAATCATAGAGAGTGAATCACATCGACTCATGGAGATGGTTGGCCATACGTACGGACGAGTGATGGTATCATTCCCATAATCATGAAATGGTAATGAAGTGGATTATATATATATATATATTAGAATAAATATCAAGTTATTATAATCATATAACCTATTATTTCCATCATTATTCCCATCCAACTAAAGTGGTGAGGAAAAATAGATTAAACTGTCGCTTGGACATGGTAATTCGTACGTACGCACGTGTGGTGATTTTGTTTTTCATAGGTTCGATAAAATATGGAATATGGATATTTTATAATAATAATAATATATAATAATATAGGTGATACTGGATTTGTTACTTTATAATGAAATTTACACATGAATAGGATGTATAAGAAGTACAAATATTGAATGAGTCGATAAAGACGATTACCTCTTCCTTGATGAACATCCTTTTAGTATCCCCAAAGGGGCACTAGGGTTGGTATTTTGAGGAGAAAAACCAATATAATTTATAATGATAAGTTTATAAGAGAAATATTAATGTGAATTTCATGATTTATGTCTCGAAGTGTTATTAAAAAGTTAGATATGAGGTTCCCTTTTACAATATAGATAAGGTACAATTTTGGAATTTATAAAAAAATTAATTTATAATAAATTCAATGTCATTAAAAATAACTCCAAATTTTTATTTATTCTATGATAATATGATATTAAGTTTTAATATAATCAAAAAATATATTTTAGAAATGTTTTGGTATTATTTTAGAACATATCCATTTGATTATCCCTTAGTTAACCTATTTTAATTTTAACTATGGTAACAAATTTTTCATTATTAAAATGATTTAATTTTTACATATGTTAGGTCAATTATAAAATAAATAAATAATTTATAATATTATAGAATATATTATTATTATTTATTAATTTTAAATATGTTTTATGATTTTTAAATAATTTAATAAAAAAAAAATTCATAAAATACCATTAGTGTCAATGCTGACACTACTCATCATTTTTATTATTAAAAATCCCAATATTAAAATATAACATGGAAAAAAATATTTTATTATATCCATAAGATGTAAATTTAATCTTTAAAATTATTCTAGCACATTTATTATCTCAAATTACATTCATTTTAGTATTTATAATAACATTTATTGGATATTTCCAATAATAAAATAATTACTACATCAGCGTTGTGTAATTTATATATATATATATATATATATATATATATTTCTTTTCTAAAAAAAATAACACGATGAATATAAATTTTATATATTTCATAATAATATTTATATTCAAATATATCTATTGGGTAAACCTATATTAAAAATGAAATATTATTTAAAACAAGAATGTGGCATCTTTAAAATTTTATTAAATAAGATATTATTAATATTCTAATCTCATCTTTGTGGCCCAAAAAGTCAAAAATAAATTAATATCATGAAAATATTTCTATCAAGTTAAAAATTATAAATTTAAATTCATTCATAACACACTTTTTTCCTTATGTGGTCACATAAGGGATATTTAATTCAAAGCAATTGACAATATGCAACTTTATTTGACTTAAATACTATATAAGTCATTTTCAAATAAAAGTGTCCATTAAACTCATTAATCTCAATAACTATGTTTTAATGTTCAAACTAAATTCAGAAAATAAAATTTATTCATGTGTCCGGTTCATTTTAAATTCTTTATAACTTTACTTTTAACTTAAATAACCCAATTTATTCTTTGTTGTGGTAACAAAATTTATCATGGTTACTATTCATATTGGAAAAAATTATTGCGTAATTTTTCACAGAATTTATACCTTATGAATTAAAATTTCTCATCCATTTATTAAAATTTAAAACAAAGAAGATTCATAATATAATTTAAAATAAAACTGGTAAAATTCGAGGAAAAATAGGATTTCATAAAAAATTCATTTTAAAATATATAATATTTTTGTAATAAAATCATGTATAAAAACCTTTTGATAGTCCATAATTGCATTATTTTAAATCAAAATTAACTCATAAAAATTTTAAACTAATAAAAAATATAACTTTACCTTGTAAATACTTCAAAAGAAAATATAATTTTCAATATAAATAATTATTTACACTATTCTATACAAAATTAAACATTTTCATAAAAAACAATTCAGAAAATTTTGATCTGATGAATTAAAAATTTAAATTATTTTTATAAAATATATTTTATTAAAATTAATATTCACTCATAAAAGGGAGATAAAATCATTTTTTTAAGAAAAATGGTTTTTAAGAATAAAGCGATTTTACTAAAAATTGTGTAATCATTTTATAAGAACCCACCAGTAAATTCATATTTAGTTGGATCTTTTTATATTTTTCATAAATTATTTATTCATTTTTATTCTTGATAATTTAATCACTATGTTATAAATATATATAAAATAATTCATTTTGTTTAAACTCATGATTGTGTGTAACACAACAAATTGAAGAATTGAAATTATTTAAAGAGAAATAATTATTTAAAATTACCACGGGTTACAAGGTGTATAAGTGGATATTATAAGCATTACCTATAATAAAATGTAAAGGAAAAAAATTACCATGGATTTCATCATCATAATCCCCAAACATTTGAATGGAATAATTCTATTTAATATGTAGTTGATACTACAAAATGTTTATCTTTTCTGAATGGGAAATACCTGTTGGTAAATTTTTAATTTTTTTTGGTAATTTTTTTACCAATATATAAACCACAATCACAAAATTATTGGTAAAAATAGTATTTTTAAATGTTATTATAATATATAAAATAGTTATTTAGAAATTATTGTAATATATATGTTGTCAAAAAAATTACCAATAGATTCATATAAAAACATTATTTGTTGATAATATTATTATCATAATATATAAAAAATACCAACAATTAATATTTTTATATATATAATATTTTTAATAAAATACCATTTGTGGGTATTAAAATATTTATAGCAAGAAATTTATATTATATTTATTAATGTTATTAAATATAATATATTTTTATTTGTAATAAAATAATTATAAAATTATCTTATATGAAATTCTAATAAATTAAGGCTTTTTTGAGAAAAAAATATTCAATCATAATTTAAAAACATGTACATACTTGAATAAAATATATAAATCTCCATGAAACATGTTATAATCTTTTTAAACATATTTTAACTATTAGTGACTATACATAAACTCCACCAAAGTTTATCCACAATCTGTTTCTCTCACACATAACTTATAACTGTCACAGTTTGTACTAGCATCGGGGGTACAATCTTACAATTCAACCACTTAGTCATGACATGGACACAATGGCATAGATCATTAATAGTAGGCTTATATTTTACAAATGAATAAATTTATCCCTGATATAGAAAGTTGGTTGTTGGAATAACATGATCATCCTCACTCATATAAGAAGGTACCCTCTCCTTTACATGGGGATGGAAGAAGTTCATCTTTAATATCATACTATAAACAAAAATAAGATATGTATAAAATAAAATATTAATAAAGTTGAATCCTATAAAATAAAATATCACATAAAAAAGAGATATTGAATATTGAAATCAAACATCTTCAAATAAATCTCATCTAGTTGACATATTATTTTGTAATACACTCACATTAAGTTTGATTTCATCTTCAATTTGAAATAAATCTCATCCAGTGTGATTATTAATACATAAAATGAAAAATACAATACTATTAATGTAGAATATTCAACAATTATGTTTAAAAAATAATGGTCTACTATGATATAAAAAATATTGAATAGTCTGTAATGTTAATAATTCAGAAAAATAATTTGATAAGCCAGATTTTCCTCACTCAATATGACTATTAATACTGAATAGTCTCATATGATGTTGAAAATTAATTTTTAAAATAATATAATATGTTTTGAATGAAACAGATAGAAAAATTAAATCCAATACATAATATATAGGAATTCATGGACAAATTTACAATTTTAATTTGATATATAATGTCAAAATAATACTTTTTAAATATGCTTGGAGTGTTTTTATTATGCCTATAAATAGGAAATAGATATTAGAATGAGTATGTGTTTTCTACAACATTTCTTGGTGATTCATGTAGGGTTTCCTACTTCTATAAAAATCACTTTATAATGATGTTTTAGAGTGAGAAATTGTTTCCAATATTTCTCAATCCCTATCATATATAGAAAAAACATTCATCCCTATCATGGATAATTTTATGTTTTATATGGTTTAACAATGGAAATATTTTAAAAAACAAATTTGGGAAACAAACAAAACCCCAATAAAAAATAATTATTTGAAATATCTATATGGTTTGAACATTTATTATGAAATCATGAAAAAAATAATACTAATCCTCAAGGACTCATTGTCTAGTTAATTAGAGAATAAGGTGACCCTTGATAATACCTTATCATCAATGGCTACAGCTGACATACTTTTCTCTATATTCATATTTTTTAATGACAATAATTTTTTTAAGTATGTAATTATAATGATTTAAATAATTTAATATCATATATATCTGAATGTTAATGTTGTAATTAATGGACTAGTGAATAGTTTCTTTGGTACAAAATTTATAAGATATATGATATTCGATTTAGTACTTGATAATAAAAAAAATATTGTTTCTTCCTTAGCCACGTTCTGTGATATGTCTATAATACGTATATAAAGTATTCAAAAATATAATTTTTATAATTAGAGGACGAATGGGGTCTTAAATATTTAATTTCTGACAAAAAAAGACATTTTCCTTTGTAAAAATGAGAAAAAGGATTTTGAACCCCTACATCATTCTGAACTATCCTCTTGAGTTTTGGAATGTTAAGAATAATAAAATGTATGGTTGGTAAAGAAATGATTAGGGAGTTTAAAAAATGATAGTACATTGATGATATTTACATACATATCTAAAAGATAAGGCCAAATTTGGTTTAATCAAGAAAGGGAGGAGTGATTTGGAATAGTGTTTATTAAGAAAAGATAGACTCAATTTTACATAATATTGAAAAAAGTGAACAATAACTAGGTAGAAAAGTATTGAGGAGATTTTTTTGGTAAACTTACCTGAAAAACATTAAGATTTAGATGTGGGAACAAGAGCAGGTATTTATAGGTCAAGAAGATTAGTGAACTATTTTATTCTATCATCATGGCTTGTTTGAGGCAAAAATATATCATCTTTCTTCAAAAGGATGATGAATCTGTTGGTATATACGAAGCGAATTTTACAAGGCTTGCCAGGTATGCATCTGGATTTATCATCCAACCTAAAAGTAAAGTTGATTGATTCTTTAGTGGCTTAAAACCAAATCTTCGAAGGGCATTAGATATAAGAGACTTCAGTAGCTATGAAGAAATTGTGCGTTGTGCTATCAAGGTAGAAATGGAAGTTGGTGTTACTTATCCATCTCATAGTTTTGACAAGAAACGAAAGATGGAGTTCAAGGAGAAATCTCAGAATAATGGTGAAAAGAATATGAATGTTTCCCTATGCTCAAAGTGTGGAAAGAAGCATGGTGGAGATTGTCTTAAAGGGACAAGTAAATGTTTCAAATGTGGAAAGGAAGGTCATCAGGCATTTGAATGCCACAATGATGGGAAGAAGATGTCTACTGATGCAAACAAAGGAAGGGATACACAGAATGAACCTACTACACTTCAATGCTTCAAGTGCAAGGAAATGGGGCATTATGCTAATAAATGCCCTAATCTAAGGGTTAGTGATGATCGACATGAGCAACCACTTAAGGCAAAGGACAAAGGGAAGTCACATGCGATCACTATTGGCGATGTTGAATATGACAACAATGTGGTGGAATGATTAAGTGTTTATGTAATGGGATTCCAAAATAATGTTGTATATAGTATCGTGGAATATTGGAATATTTATGTATTGGTATATTGTGGTTTTCAATGGTACTGGTAACCATGGAATGTGATTGAGATATTTTTGGAAAAAAAGATGATATGCGCATAATGAAAGGAAAATGAGAAAATGAAATGTTTGACCGTATTCATGAGCTCATGACTGATATAAGGAGAAGGTTATATCATGGTTTGAGTATATAGAATTTTTGGATTTTGGTATGTGGAAAGAGTTAACTTTTGACTGCATTCATGTTTTCACTAAGGTTCAATGGGTATTCATTTTTCAAGAGAATACATGATTAAGGTATTCACATGTTTGTAATTTGACCAACCAGACATATGTTATGATATATGGGGATCAACGATGGTATTAAATTTCTGGTAATCATTTTCACTATATTATGAGAGTGGACTGTAGTATTATGGATAAGCCTAAAGATTGGAATGGATTATGTTGGAAATAAGTTAGTATTGTTTAAGGATAGAATTTTTTTTCGATATTATTGATGGGATGTTATAATAATATAGTTTTAGAAAAAGGACAACCTGCAGGACGGGCGACAGCCCATCGCATCGGACAAGGCTGTGGGAATCGAACCCACAACCGAAATGTGACTGGCTTTTATCGCCTACCACTGGCCTACAGGAAGTCCCTGGTTAGTAGAAACTAGTTTTATTTTATTAAGCGGTATGATATATGAAGTATAAGTTCATTTTTGGAACCATATACGATTAATCTAACCATAAGATGGACTTATAACTTTTTCTAACCTTTTGTTTGAAAGAGATGGAATGACCCATCATTCTATCACATGATCTGATAACACATCACGAATAACAAATTCAACTTCATTTCTTTAAGGTATGAAGTGGAAATTGTTCAATTCACGAACACCAGTGAGATTGTACCAAAATCATGTAAGTATTTCTTTTAATTCATCAACTTTAGGGAAATGATCTTGAAAACCAAAAATGTTGTCCTAGTTCCCTTATATCCGATGAATCAGATGGTACCTTAGATCATCACAAATCTATAGCTTTGTGATTGTTGGATTTTTCATAGACATGTTCTCTACCACTCTCCATCAGAACCTGATGGTTATATTTTTCCTCCATATCCATATTTTCACCTATGTTCTCCTACGAGGAAACCCAGTGATGAGTTAATTTGGGTAACCGTTACATTTCATACTTTAGTTTTTAAAGCCATGTTTTGGTATTCCTTTTTACGATGTGGGTTTCTATTAAAGAAAACTTCGAGTAGTAAACCATTTATAACCCCGATGAATTTCGAGGGCGAAATTCATTTTAAGGGGGGTAGAATGTAACACCCCAAGATTTTACGAAAAATATTCTTTTTAATTTCATTAATGTCTTGTGTTGTATGCTACACCAAAAGGATCTTGCACAACACGCATCCCTGACTTGGCTTGCATTACACGCAAGCGCGACCTTCCATGATAGTGTGTGTTGTACGCAATACCAAATTTCGCTAAACAACGATATGCTATTAAAATATTATTAAACTAGCCGTTATGAATAGTAATAACCACTTTTTGAAATTTTGTAAATTTTATTTTTCAAAATGGACTTCATTTTTGGATTCGGAATATCGAAATTAGCTTAGGGTGAAATTTTGGTACTTTTCGGATAACTTTCATTTTCTGATGAATAGTGAAAATTACTAAATTTTAATTAAAAACAACATTTATAATCGAAATAATTAATAGTGATAAATTATTAATTTGAGTGGTTTTAAAGTATATTTAGAATATATTTTTACAATTTAATACAATGTTGGTCATTGGATGTAATTCTACATTTAAGCCAGACATAAACAAGTATCAATCTTTTGATAGTTATTATCTCTTAAGAACACACTATTTGTTTTGACGACGGGAATTAATTTTTAAATTAATTAATGAAACTGATATGTTTTGAATTTGGTAAAATAGACATCATTTTTTAGTTCATAATATCAAATATAGCTTAGGCCTAATTTTTGGTATTTTTCTGGAAACTTTTATTTTTTGATGAATAGTGAAACCACTAAGTGGTAGTTAAAAAAAATGAATTTTTCATAAAACATAATTTTACGGCTTCTGTGAGTGGAATTTCAAAAATCCGAGAGACACGGTTGATGTTAGTAAGTAAAATGTGGTTCAATGAGATGAAAATAATTTTTGGTGAATAGTAACGTTTTACTTTTTTTTTTACCACGGTTAAAAGTAAATAGGGTAATTAAGGGTAAAATGATATTATTATTACCCTAACACATGTCCTAATTCTATTGGAAAAGTATAATTCGACCAAAAACAAACTTAGGAATAAAATATGAACATTTATTCCCACTTGGATTAGATTAGGACATTTATTATTAATTTATTTAAAGAATGGTTAAAATAGTTAAAATCAAAGTTTAATAAGTAAATAATTTTTAATATGGGGTTATACATAACATAAATTCGACTATAAATATTCATTAGAAAGATAAAAATATTTCCTAAATAATGGTATTTTATTTGAAATTTTTAGACATTAAATAATTTAATTGATTTATGACACAATGATGATGCAGCAATTATCTTATTAATGAAATATTGACATAATTGATGTTATAAATACCCAAATAAATGTAATTTGAGACTTTTTATGAATTAAACTGATTTTCTAGGTTAATATGACATGTTAGTATTGATTTAATTAACTTTTTTCGAACTAATCATTCTTTTATGAGTTTCACAAAAATCAATTACTAAATAGTATAACAATTGACATAAAATAGTTTTAAAAAAAATATTATATTATTAATTGTTATTTTATTCCTAAAATTCTAAGGTTCATCGAAATGACTTAGATAAGGTTATATATATTAATAATAAACAACTTGGGGTTCGTTTGACTTGTTATAGTAAGTTTATTAACCTTATAGTGTAAGAACACAAGAAGACATGGTAAAAGTAAAATTATTTAACTTAATGTTAAATCTAAATTATAAGGTTAAAATAGGAACCTAAACTTGTCTAAATTCTATTGGATGAGAGGATTTCGATCCATACCCACCTTATCTTCGAAATTAATCAATTTGGAGCTATTTAAAACTGAATATGACTTTATAATAAAATAATATTTTTAGTTTTCCAAAGGAGCCCCTCTCCTCCCTTGTAAAAGGGCACCTCCTCCCCCTCTTCCTCACACCACTTTGAGCCTTCAAGCTCGGCCAACCCCTGCCAATTTATCCTCTCCACTTTCCTAGAAAAATATCCTAGAGGTTCTGGTCTTCTTCAAATACCTATTTTAGTACCCTAAAAGGAGGTCTCAAAGAAGCACTTCAAAGAAGAGGTAATGTCCGTTACCGATTCATTCAACTTTATTTCTTCTTCCACTTCTTCTTCTTAGGTTGTTTCATTATGAAGTAATAACATCAGTATCACTCATATACTGATATGTTATTATAAGTACGAAACAACCCTATTTCACCATCTATCCATCGTACGGAAAACGAAATCACCGCGCGTGCGTACGTACGGAATACCGTCTCCACGCCGTGGTGAAATCTATTTTCCACCACCACCATACTTGGATGGGTATAATGGTGTAAATAATGACTATATATGACTATTATAAAGTGATATTGATTCTGAAATAGTATAAATACACTCCAATACAATTCCACGATCATAGGAACGATATCATCACTCGTGCGTACGTACGGAATACCGTCTCCACGATGTGATGCGACTCGTTCTACATGATCTTAATTTCATAATGATAATATAAATAAATTGAATGAATGAATATGATATATATTACACTAATACCATTCTGTAAATTTGGTATCTATAACCTAAAGAAAAGAATAAGAATTTATTCGACAAAACACGCATAAGAACAAAAAGTAATAAACACCTGAATAACATGTAGTAATGAAATATTACTAAGAAGCTAAGAATATGACCATATATGATATCATAACAATAATTATGATTTTGGAATAATTAAATAACATTATTTAAATCATTATATAGGAGGTTCGGACACTTACGAAGCAAATCGGACCTAAGGTAAGGGAAAATATCACAATCTCATTTTTATCTGAGATTGTTTATACTTTGGAATTTACTGGGGTGTATTTTATCATCCACGTCCATGTTTCCTCAATATGTAATATTTATATCCTTCTACAATAGTTTATATCCAATTTTACCCTTCGGTGAGTTTTTGTAAAAGATATTAAAGGAATCTTTTTGTGTTTTTCGTACGAGGTACTTTTTGACTTTTCCGACAAAAGTACGAGAAGAATGTTTTTTTTAACTTATACGGAATGAATGGATTTTTAAAACATTATTTACAAGAAGCTTCCTTTTCAAGTTTTCAAGTTTATTTTTAATCAACTTCTTTTAGTTTAAAATTGTATGACATGTTAAGAAAGGAAAATTATTTTTGAAGTAGAAAGTATATTTTCCTCAAGAACGGAGTTCAAGTGTTTTATAAAAATTATTTTACATCTAAGATAATATAGGGTTCTGTTTTTATCCCTATTATTAAATTGATTTTATTATGTTGTGATGGAATTATTTTTATGAATTCATTTATCTTATATGAATTGTTTTATGATGTCATGTTGTTTAAGAATCCCATTTTTATTTCATGGGTTATGCTATGATGTATGATTTACGATTTTGTGGCACACATAAGAATGGTTTCATTATGAGATGGGTGGGACCTATATCTCCCTCCAATTCATTGGGTAAATATTTTATATCTCATGAGATAGACATGTCTGGAACGGTAGGTTATACCGGTTCAGTGAAACAGGACTGAAACGAGGAGTGAACTCGGTTCAGAAATGGACTTTGTCCACTAAGATAGTCTTGGCAATGAGTCTTGACTAACAAGAAATGATTCTATATGATTATGTGTGTATGCCAAAAAGTTTCATGTTGTAAGTTATGATTATTGGGATTTTATTTCACTACTATGATTTATCCCATGTTATGAAATTATGCTCTCTTTTGCAGGTTAAGATTTCCAAAATGTTATGTTCTTATGAATATTATGTGATTGATATTTCTTTTGTTTACCCTTACTGAGCATTTGAGCTCACCCTTTTATGTTTTCTTTTCCCCAGGATATAAATAAAGGTTTCAGGTAAAAAAAATGGAAGATCTTTATGGGAGAGGTTGAAGATCTTTCACCACGATTAGAAGATTACGTTACATGTTTCCAAAGACACTAAACTATTACGGTCCTTGTGTGTCTGTTTTTGTTATGTACTAAGTATTCCGCAAAAGTAATGTAATGTCCATGTACATTAAGCTTTGGGTCTCTACAAATATCCCCAAGACTGTTTTTTGTACAAGATACAGTCACTATGAATTCATAGTAATGTCTTTCGGACTCACTAATGCTCGATTAATCTTCATAGACTTGATGAATAAAGTATTTAGAGATTACCTTGACAAATTTTTAGTAGTCTTTATAGATGATATTCTAATATACTTCAAAACCAGGGAGGATCATGAAGAACATCTAAGAACTGTACTAGAGACCTTGCAAAAGGAGAAGCTCTATGAAAAATACAGTAAGTATGGTTTCTAGTTGAATAGGGTCGCATTTGTAGGCCATATCATCACAAGCAATGGTATATTTGTGGATCCCTCTAAGACATCTGCAATACAGGGATAGCTGAGGCCAACATCGGTAACGGATATCTGTAGCTTATAAGGGTTATCTAGATATTATTGATGATTTGTGAGAAATTTATCACGATTTTTCAACCCTCTTACTAAGCTAACTCATAAGGGATTAAAGTTTTCTTGGAGTGATGAATGCAAAGAAAGCTTCAAACAGTTAAAAAGGAGGCTTATTACTAAGCCCATTCTCACATTACCCATAAGTGGGGAACGTTTTTTTGGTATTCAGTGATGCTTTAGAGAAGGGAATGGGTTGTGTGTTGATGAAAAATGACAAAGTCATTGTCTATGCTTCAAGGAAATTGAAAGTTCATTAGCAGAATTATCCAACACATGATCTAGAGTTGGCTGTGGTGATCTTCGCTTTAAAATTTTGGCGGCATTATCTCTTTGGGTAGAAGTGTGAAATATGTATGGACCACAAAAGCCTCAAGTATATATTCACACAGAAAGAGTTGAACATGCGCCAATAAAGATGGTTAGAACTAATCAAAGACTATGACTACTCAATCCATTACCACCCTGGGAAAGCGAACAAGGTGGCAGATGCTCTAAGTAGAAAGGACCCAGCGATTCTATCATTGATGATAATTTATAAGGATCCAATATTCTTATATTTGATCAAGATGGGCATGGGAATCATAAAGAAGGGAACATCATCAACCCTTTCACAAATTATTACTCAACTGTCTCTTTTGGAAAAGTTAAAGGATGCTTAAAAGGATGATGTGGGAATTAAGAAGAAAGTGTAATCTATCAGAAAAGCGAAATCCTCCAAGTTCAATGTTAATGAAGAAGGAATTGTGAGATTTGGGAAAAGACTATATGTTCCATCAAGTTAGGAGCTAAAGAATGAACTTTTAGATGATGCACATAGTTCGAATTTATCTATTAACCAAGGAAACACAAACATGTATCGAGATATCCAAGATCGTTATTGGTGGGATAATATGAAGAAGGAGATTGCAGAGTATACATCAATGTGCCTGGTGTGTCAGCAAGTGAAGGCAGAGAGGCAGAAGTATAAGGGGATGATGCAACCATTTCCCATACCAGCATGGAAATGGGAGAACATCACTATGGACTTTCTCACCATACTTTCGAATACATCCAAAGGTAACAATGCAATCTGGGTTTTTATGGATCATCTTATAAATTCTACACACTTCATTGTAATTTAGGAGGATTTCTCATTGGATCAACTAGAATGGATATATATCAGGAAAGTGGTAAGGCTTCATAGAGTACCACTATTTATTGTATTCGATCGAGATCCAAGATTCACCTTTAAGTTCTGGAAGAGTTTTCAACATGATCAGGATACTGAACTGAAATTCAGTATGGCCTATCATCCTTAAACTGATGGCCAATCTGAACGAACAATTTAGACACTAGAATATAAGATAAGATCATGTTCATTGGACTTTAATGGAGGATGGGATCAACATATTCCTCTGGTTGAATTATCCTATAATAACAATTTCCACTCAAGCATCCAAATGGAACCTTATGAAGCCCTATATGGGAAGAGGTGCAGAACACTGGAATGTTGGGATGAAGTCAGTGAGCGTAATTTTCTAGGACCAGAAATGGCCAAAGAAATGGTGGAGAAGGTAAAAACCATTCAGAAATATATCAAGGTAGCCCAGAGTCAACAGAAGAGTTATGCAGATAATTTTTTATGAGACCTTGAGTTTAAAGTTGGATACATGGTATTTCTATTCATATATCCATGGAAGAAGGTCATGAGGTTTGTAAATAAGGGGGAGTTAAGTCCTAGGTACATCGACCCCTTAAAGATTCTTTATTGTTTTGGGGTTGTGGAATATCGACTAGCACTTCCACCTACCATGGCCAATGTACATGATGTCTTTCATGTATCCCTCTTAAGAAAGTATATACCAGACCCTTCACATGTACTCTCTTCAGAGGTAGTACAGTTAGAGGATGATCTTTCTTACAAGGAGAAACCAATGATGATCTTATATTGTAGAGAAAAAGTTATACGAAATAAGACAATTCCCCTCGTCAAGGTGTTGTGTAAAAACCACAAGTTTGAAGAAGCGATGTGGGAATCAGAAGAAGTGATGAATTGGAGTTACCCACATCTATTTTAGTGTGGGAAAATTAAATTTCGAGGATGAAATTTATTAATGGGTAATATTGTAACAACCCAAAAATTCATTAATGAAAATTCGTTTTGGTCTACTTAAATGTCTTCTTATGGTTATGTAAAATGTATGCACTTATTTGGTTTTATGTTTTGGATTTTAAAATACCGTTAAGAATTGTGATTGTTGCTAATATAGTCGTTGAACAGTGATCACATGATTAGTATAAATATAGGGCTTCAACAAATTCAATTTACTCAAACAAAGGAAGCGATTTCCCCATCCAGTAGACTTGCCCCATATGAAGCCCATTTGTCGATGCTCGGAAAGGAGCTGGTGTCATTGGGATTTACCCTTGACCAATCCCAACCTGATCTTGAACATGTTAATCTTGAGTGGAACTGACTATGGGAGAAGTGGAATTTAATAGAGATTATCACCCAAGCGATGTTATCTAAGCCACCCCAAGAGTCTGTCACCATAGCACACCTTACCCTTCGGTCTTATGCGGGTTTTCTAAGGGGTTATGTAATGAGACCCTATAACTATGATTATGTAGATTATTCTTGTATAGGTAATATACATTCTTTTTATTATTGCTACTTTGTAAATAGTTTTTAAAGCACAAATAGTATTTTTAGTTAATATTCAACAAACAAATCTATTTTGATGAATTAATGGATTTTTGAATTAAATAATATTTTAAAAAATATTATTATTATTATTATTAAATTAATTTTTATTAAATAAAAATTATCTTATAATTTTATGAATGCAATTGTAATTTTTATTAAGGTTTGAAAGCTGTTTTTGTCAAACCCCATTAATTTTTAATAAATGTCAGTTTTTATTTTTAAAAGTAAAAATTCACATATTTAGAAAATTATTTAGATAAAATGAATATTATTTTTTAGAATCAAGATGTTGAAATTATACAATGGTTAATTTTTCATAATTTCTTGAGACAGTCAAATTTTTGGGTAAAAATTAAATATCATTTAAATATATAATGTGTTTTATGACATCATAATGACCCAATAGTGATTTAATAAAATACAATAAATATTATGTTCGGACAATATATGTTTTACCATTAAAATAATGTGATTTTTTGTGTGTTTGATTTATTTTACAAAGCTTTAGTGGACCCTTCAAGGCTTATAAAACATGTTTTCTTTTTAAATTTTTTTCTTTGAGAGTGTGACTCACCTCCACAAAATCAACCCTATTATTTTAAGAAGTTAAGACATTGGACTTATAAAATATTTTTTCCAACACCCTTTGGCAATAACCATTGGAAAAATCATGGTCTGGTTTGTGGTTTGGATTAGTTTAATGTGAGGTGTCCCAAAAATAAATAATAAAGAATTCCCTCTCCTTTTCTATATAAACCCACCCAAGCTCCCAATTCCTCTTCACTCAAAGCCTTTGGAGTTCAACCAAACCCTGACCTAATATCTCTAGAATCCTCTAAAGGTGCCCAAATCTCCCAATAATCCTCTCTCAATCCTCTCCCAAGCTTTTGGGATCACACTTCCAAGTAAGGGATTTCTTCCATTCTCATTTGTTTCCAATTCTCATTAAGTTGTTATTCCATTTTTTTCAATTAAAAATGTTGGGGTATGATATAGAACCTCCCCCACACTACCCTCTTTATTTTTGGATTATGTTAGACTCATTTATCTCCCATTAATTCCTCCCATGTACACTTATTACCATGCCAAAATTTCATGAGGGATTTCTCTCTCCTCTTTTACATCCAAGTAATTATTTTTTATTATGAATTTAAATTCCATTAAGTTTGTTGGGAAATCTATATATATGAACCCCTTACTGTCCATTTCATGTACATATGATGAGACACCCATTTATTTCTCGTCAACCATTTTTATGAATCCTTATGTCACGCTGTTATGCTGCCGAAATTGCACCACATTTTTTCAAGCCAAGATCATTGTGTAGTGAATACCATACCCATGTCTCTATCAAGGATATTCAAATTTATGAACATATACATATTGAATGGTAATTTAATGTATTTATTCCACATTACTTAATCATGGAATAACTTATGATGTTGATTGATTCCATGTTATGGGATCTATGTCGAACACTTATGCATGAAATGAAATGTTTAAGAAGGGTGCACCCTAATAGCGCTCTGATACATTGGGTAAAGTATAGTATCATGATACGTCATGTGGAATGAGTGTTGAATCATGCTAATTCAAGTGCAATGAGGTTTTACTCCTGCTTCATGTGAAATGAGGGTTTACTCATACTCCATGTGCAATGAGCCTTGGCTCATGCTAAATTCCATGTTAAGTGTTTTTGCCACATTTCCATATTATGATTATCATGCTTTATCATGCCTTTATGTTCATGTTTCTATTGTTCTCCATTGATATGCCTATTGTATAACGTGTATTGAATTCCTCATGTTATTCCATGTTTATTCTCTTACTGGGATTTATAGCTCACCTTTTTCTTATGCATGTCCTCAGGTTATCCCATGCAAAGCTAAGTATGAGGGAATATAGTGTCAATGTAAAGGAAGTTTTCAATAAAGATGTTGTATTTCATGTTTTAAGTTGTTATGTAATGATCATAATCCCCAAAGATGCTATACCTCTCGATCTTATATATTGTATCAAGTGAGGTTTATGTAATAAATCATGTTTTAGTGTGTAATAAAGAGAAGGGTTGTTATATCTAATCTTTTGGAAAATGATAATGTTGCTCGTGCATACGTGTGGATTACCACCTTCACAAAGCAATGTGATTCATTTTTTATTTTCATTTTAATTAGATGTTAATAAAGATAGATTTAATCAATAATATATATATATATACATTTTTTTATAATTATTCTATAAAGGTGAATTATTATTTATCTATTTTGGTTCCATCCATTAAAAAGTGAAGACAACATTCATGTGTATGTGAAGCTTACGATCTCCATGAATGGTGTAATTCATTTTTCTATATCTAATATTATGAATGAATCTAAATATGTATATAATGAATATATATGATATTTATATCATTATTAATATTATATATATTATGGAGCCATGATCAAAGTACATGAACCCAAACTATTGAACCAAAACATACTTGAAAAATGAAGAAAATATCACCCAGTACAGTGATTTTAATAAAGAATTATAAATAAAAAATTGATAAAATTTATAATTAAATCATATATAGTATGATATATATTATTATGGTTGTATAATATATGTATAATGAACCTCTATTTTTTATAAATGAGGTTCTAACACTTGTAAAGGAAGTTGGACCTGATCTAAGAGATTTTCATCTCACTTTTATTTCTGTGAGACCCATTCCATATTCACAACTTATTTATTTTATATGGTTTATATACTTCCCATGAATATATTTTATGATTATTTTTATGAAATTTATATGGATTTATATATTCATATAATGTTCTTTATTCCATGGGGATTATGATTCAAATGTTACCAAAGTGATAAAGGATTTCATGTTACAATCTCATAGTTTATTGGGATTGTTTATGATTAAGTTTCCAATGATAAATTATTATTATCTACCTCTCAAAAAACTCATGAATTTTCTTCTCCTCTATTAATTTCCAATGATAAATTCTTATTATATATTTCTCTCTTTAGTTGAAAACCAATTTCTCCCATATCTATGTTTTCTAAAAATATTTTAAATAATTGTTTTTAATGTTATATTATGATTGTCTAAATTATTTTTACCCATGTTTTTATTTGTAAAAAATGTTTTAAAAGGAATATTTTTTCATTTTTATAATGAGGTACTTTTTTATTTTTTCTAAAAAAGTTTGAAATGAATGTTTTATTTTAATATATATGGAATGAATGGAATTTCTCACCATCATGATCAGATATTACATTAAAACATTTAGGGTTATTTTAATATAAAAATTATTTCATTAATATTTGGGAAATTTATATGATTTAAAAAAGGTAATTTCAAAATGAAAAGGGTGTTTTTTTCAAAAAAATATTCTAGTGAACTTTAAAAAAACATCCATGATAACATCCTTTTATGTTACTTGAGTTTTAATAGTTATATGATCTAATGATACCATCCTTATTCTTTATTTTGATGGTTTACGATGATAATATTTTTATGAAACCTATTCCTTTTTCATGGGTTATGCTATAATGAAATGGTGAAATTTTTATGGAACATATTTCTTTTTAGGGGTTCTGATGTGATGAATGTTTTATGATCTTATGGAACACATATATATTATTTCCATTATGTAATTGGTGGGTCTGGAATTATATATCCCTATAATTAATTGGGTAATTATGGATAACTCATATAGTAAATATGTTATTTTTGAACTTGATTTCATGTTCACAACTTCATGTGTGGACCTAGATTTCATGTATATACAATTAAGTGTGGACCTGGATTTCATGTCCATCATATTATTCATAGACCTGGTTTCATGTCCATAAGTTTATGCATGTGCCTTATTTCATGTCTTTAACTTTATGAGTGGGAATATTTTTATTTATACATGTTTATAATGTTATGAACTTATGTTTTTTCACATTAATGCATCTATTTTATTCTCTAATCACCTATGTTCTTTGATTCCTTTATGATTTATGTCTTATGAACTGCCAATCTTTATTTCATGACTTAGTTTTTTTATATTTGATATACAGGGAATGGTTTTCAAATGTTAAGCTCATGTTTTATACCCTTATTCTCATTTTATATTATTATGTCCCTTTTCTACCCTTACTGAGCATTTGAGATCACCTTTTATTATGTTTCCTTTTAACGGGTAATGAAGAAAGGTTTTAGATATGGTATGTCTAAGAAGGGTGCTAGTTATGAAGAGCTAAGTGAGAGAAGTTGTAGATATCTTGTGAACAATTTTTTTTATGTATCCAAGTTTCCAAGAGAACTAGACCTATGTGATTCTAGTGTGGATCATTATGTTATGCAATAAATATTCATCTAAAAAGATAAAATATCTATATATAAAAATCATGGGTCATTATAAATATCAACCTAAAATAATTTTCATATCATTATTTAAAAAAAGATATTATTTTATAAAATAAAATTATTTATAAGTTCTATAAATTAATTATAATATTTGATCACAAAAATAAATAAATAACATTTTTTAAGGAAACATATTTTTGACGCATAAAATAACTTTATTGAAAATTTATTTCTTATTCCCTAATCATTAATCAATGAATTTTTATTGAGTAGGTCCTTTATATATATATATATATATCATAATTTTGTTAATATTATTTATACCTGTCAATTCAACAACTAGGATATAATGGTAATATTTAAATAATAATATTTTGTGGTTCATTTTGGCCTACTGTCTCATGTCATATACACTATCAAATATAGAGTTCTTTTAGAATATCAGGATGTTACATCCTCCCCCCCTAAATAAATTGTATCCTCTTAATTTTAACTTATACTTAATAATCAAGGGTTTGACATTTGAAATTTCCTTTGTGGAAAACCCACATTGTAAAAAGGGTTAGTAAAACTTCCTCTTGAAAAGAGGGAAAGGGAAATGCGATGGTAATCTAAAATAACACATAACTAGGTTTAAAAATATTATAACATTAGTTTTAAGTGAAAATATGGACATGGAATAGAAAACTAATTCCCAAGGATTAATATAGAGTGATAGAGAACATGGTCAGAAGAAATTCAATAACCACAAAACCATAAATTCATGAGGTGGAAAAAGTCCATCAATTCATTTGAAATGAAGGTAATAGGATAAATTTTTTGTTTCAAGATCATTTTCCTATTTTTTAAGAATTCCATTTCCATTTAGGGTAAGAACATAAGGAAATGTACTTATTTGACCAATATAATTTAATCCTTTAATCAATTTCCACCATAATCTCATCTTTTTCTCCAAACGATGAGTATTCAAAATTATTTTTTATGATTGATGTACTAAAATAAACTTATAATGGATCACATATTCCACAAAAGGATAATGGTATCTTACTCATATATTTAGAAATTAACCAAAACCAAAATGGTTAGAATAGGGTAAGATAATTTTCAAAATGAATAAACCTTCATATGAATAAGTAATACATTAATATCTAAAATTTGACAGCAATACCCAGAGTTAAAACTAAATCATTCTATATATAAATATCCTTAAAATTATTAAAAATATTTCTGACCAAGAATAAAACCCAAATATTATAATTATTTGATCACAAATGCTTTAAAAAAAATTAACATTTAACTTCAATAAACATTAGTTACTCAAAAATTCATATACCCAAAAATGTATATTCCCTAATCATATAATATCTAATATGTGTTAATAATTTCCACAAATAACTTGAAACAATATATAGCCACGTCATATATTATTCCAAAATATAATTTAACCACAATTCCTCATGTAAAATCCCATAATGTCATATATTGTTCCCCAAAATTATAGTGATGTTCTTCTGTAATAACATTAATCACTTAATCACTAAATCACTTTTCAATACCATATTTATATATAAGATAAAAAATATGTTCCAATCATAAAATTAATCTTTATATATCAAATTTATTAAGTAAAAAATAAATTCATACTAACCAGGATATCACTTAGGTTAGTGGTAGTCACTACATCCTTATTTCCCTTCAGTTGTGGGTTCAAGCTCTGTGATATTGCTGAATGTGATAGGTTGTCACCCAACCTATGGGTTTTACTATTACTAAAACTATATTAATATAATTACTATAATTTTTCCAAAAAAATATGATGAGAATCCTCAAAATTAACCTTAGTATATTCAAAAATAAGGAAATTTTTAACCTTAAATATTATCACATACCCTCTGGTTAGTATTTTTTTTAAATATTCCTTCATGATAAATATAAGGGTAAAATTTACCTCAATCCAATAGAAAATCTCCCAAAATATCATTAATCAATTTAAAATACAATCTCTTAAAGAATCAAAAGGGATATCTATGCTTTTAAACATAGAATCAACATTAGAATTATCATCCCAATACACTTTAGGTTCCTCCCATATCACTATTAAATATCACAGGTTTACATAGGTTATTATTCTCGAATTAATCATAATGATTCATAGATGAAATCTAAATTAATGAAAGCATATAATCTAAGAGTTTCAAACTAGGTGTGCAGTAAGAGCACATTGACCATGAACTAAAATGATATTTGTGATATACTCAACCAACTCTTTTTGGGGTCATCACCCCAAGATACATCTATGAAAAAAACATTTCCACTTATAGTATTCAGATATGGATTTATTTTTAGAAAACCAAATAATCTCTACCTTACCAAAACATTAGAATGTTTCCATACACTTCCACTTTTCCTCAAAGTCATCTATAGGGTTATATTCCCTAATCTATGTTTTCCAAAATCAAGTTCCCAAGGTTTTTACTAAACTTTCACTGATACAAATTTTAAAGGCTCTAACTCTATTATCCTAGAGTCGGTGGATACATTATTACATTTTCCCTATATATAAAAAATTATATCCCAATGGAGCGAATAGTTTAGTAGTCTTGGTAAACTTGATACATACTTTAATCTCATATTACATTAGTGAAATCAAATATCCTACATCATTGAACTCATTTAAGGATTTTATCTTCATATCTTAGGGAAAGGAAATAAAAAAAGGGTGAGCTAAGATGCTCACTAAGGGTTAAAAATATCTTAAGTTATCTTGAGTAAATAAGTTATAATAAATATGTAAAGGTGGATAACTGAAAACACATATCTTTTAATCAATAACTTGAGTCTCAAGAATAATATAAAGGGAATAAATGATGATTAAATAATTATATATAAATAATACTATAGGAATGGGACTAAATCCATGGATAAAATAACATTATAAATAATTACATGTATAATAATAACTAGTTTCATAATGATGGAATGCATAATGCCAAATATCTTAATCTTATGGTCAAGGCCTTGTTCCAAGACAACATACATAAATTGGTAAGGTGTATGCCAAATACCCAAACTATTTTATCTCACGAGACCTACTGATGAATCTAGGGGATATATCATGCCTTACCCATTACTTACTAATTCTAATTCATTCATCATATAAAATGGGATAATAATAATTCAATACATAATCAACATAAACATTCTTATTAAAAAACTAGCATGTGAAATATTAATATTTCCCTAGTCAAATTGATCATAAAAAATCTAGAGAAAGAATAATGACGGTTTCATTATAATATATCCCTATTAGATTATAATTAGAATAAAGGTTTATTGTTGTTGTTGAGTAAAAATACCATAAAAGGTCATTAAAAACATTCCAGAGGAAAATACCTTTTCATTTAGAAATCCACTTCTAATAACTAAAAATTTCTAGAATATGAGGGAAAAATTTTTCTTTGAAAATAATCTTATAAACATTTAAAGTGAGATTATAATAATTTAGCAGTCATGATGGTGTGAAATTTTTTCCATGTTATATAAGTTAAAAAACATTACCGTGACAATTTTTTAATAAAATTTAAAAAGTACCTCATTCAGAAAATGATAAGAAGATTCATTTTAAACCATTTTTTAAAATTAAAAAATGGGTTAAATGTATTTAATAAATCATTTTGCAAGACTAAAAATATTATTTAAAACATTTTAAATAAAATATGGATATGGATGAAAAATATTCTTAGCCGAGTAGAAAAACAAAGTTAGTTTTACTTAAACAATAAATTTGGTATCTTGAGTACATAAAGTGAGGAAAATGAAAGGAAAACAATAAATTTATAAAATTAACCAGTGTATAAGAAATTATATTTTTTCTAATAGATAAATATCAAATAATTCTCCCAACTGAGACTTAAACATAAATAATCTCAAACAATGATGTGATTGTTAAATAAACCCTTACCGCTTTGGTAACTTTTGAATCATAATCCCCATGAAAGAATAAATTAAAATGAAATATTAAATACCATGAATATAAAATATTCATGATATAACATATTTAATGGAATTATATCCACCACACAAAATAAATAAGTGGTGAGTATGGCATATGACTCACATAAGAAAAAGTGAGATGAGAAATCCTTACCTCTGGTCCAAATTTCTTAGTACATATTATAAAATCTTGTATAATAAGTATATATTTATTATAAATCTATTATATAAACATTATAATATATTTCATACCATATATTATTTATTAATAACCTTTTATCACTGATTTATTAATAATTATTTATTAAAATTATTGTTCTAGTTGATAACTACTTTATCTTCCTTATATGTTTCGGTTCGATAGTTTTGGTCCTCGTAATTTGATCATGATCCTATAATATATATAATTTTACTAATTATATAAATAATATATATGTCCAATATATTTACTTTTATATTCATCTATAAAATATATAGATAGAAAAATGAATTAAATTGTTCATGGTGATGGTAGGTCGTACTTATGCATGACCGTTGTTTTCACTTTTCATAGGTTGGTGCAAAAGAAAGGTAAATAATAATTCACTTTTATAGAATCATTTTTATATCATATATATCATATATATTAATTAATTAAATCTTTATTACCATCCATGTAAATCATAAATGAAGAAAGAATCACATCATCTCGTGGAGGTGGTAATCCACACGTACACATGAGCGGCGTTATCATTTTCCAATAAATTGGAAGGTAATAATGTAGATATGATATTATAACTACAGAAGAATAATTATGTTATTAATATAATATATATACATTAAACCCAACATAATATCCATTCATAAAATATGGTGATGAAAATGAATTGTATCCCTATGTGTAGATGATATGTCAAATGTACGCACTAACGAAACTTTCACTTCTCATTTGATGGAAAAGAGGTTGGATAATGGTGGTTTAATAATCATAATAAAATTTAAATATATTTAGAATAATTAATTTATTACTTTATGATAAATACCATATATTTATAGGAGATAAAAAAATTAAGTAAAAATAAAGTGATCGGTTAAGGCGATTACTTGTTCTTTGAAAGAACTCCTTTAGATTTCCTCTTAAGGATCTTAGGGTTTGTATTTTGGGAAGTTCATAACCTACAGAACATTTATAAGGATGTTGAGAAGATAATTTTTTATAGTATTTTCAATCTATAAGTCTCATTTTGGTGTAAAGATGAGAGGTAAGGGATGTCATTTTATAAGTGATGGGAGGGGTATTCATGGAATTTCTTAGAGTATTAAATTAATATAAATTATTTTTCAATTACAAATGGTTCCAAATTGATATAATTAAATATGTGATTACTTTGAACTAAAATAATATCATAAAATAAAATTTGAACAATTTTCAGTTATATTTTCATACTGATCTTTTATTTTTAACTCCCCACCCCTCACCCCCCCTCTCCGTCCGTTAACCCTTTTTACAATTACAGTAATATTAAAATTTTCTACACTTTAAGGGTAAATAATGCTACCATAAAACGAAAAATGACCTATAAATGGGCCATGGTTGATTTTTTCAACCATATCCCATTCATTTTTCTTAATGTAACATTTTTATGAATTTTAAATTAGTTAATAAAATATTACTTTCTATAAATATTATTAATGCCATTTTTTACATTATTAATTTAATACGACTTTAAATACATAAATGAAAAGGCGTAATTCGAATATAATCCTTTAAAACATCCCTAAAATGACATATAGATCTATAAAATTCGTGGGAAACATTAATTAATTAAAATTATATCATTTTTAAAAATTTAAATGCATTTATTTTATTTTTCTATTAATTGAATAAATATTGTGTCAGTGTTGTGTAAAACATTAAGGTAATTATTTCATCACTAAAAATTAAAAATAAATTTCCATGATAAAATATTTTTTTTATATTTCAAATAACTATTTATAACCAAACATAATTTCTCTTTATCCATATATAAAATGTTTAAGGATAATAAAATAAAGAGAATGAAATTTTTTAAATTTTCTTCAAATAAAATAATATAAAGGTAAAAATCATGGTCAAATGTAAACAAAATTCAAATATTCTAATATTAGGTTATTATGTATGAAATAGGTCCATATAATGGAATTGAGGCAAGTTTTAGGGTCATTTTCTAATCCTTATCATATTATATTTAACCTTAGTTGCATGATTTACCCTTACCATTATAACAATTATTTACTATGGTTACTATTCATAATTACCGACAATAAAAGTGTCTTATTTAAAAAAAATGGACCTAATTATTCCAAATATGGAATCAATTTTTTAATATTTACTTTCTAAAAGTGAAATTAATTAATTTAAAATCAAAACGCAACAAAAATTAGTTTTTTTAGAAAAATTCCTTTTATGTATAAAAATGTTTTTATAACAAATTAAATCATAAAATTGATTGCAATACAGTAATTAAATTATTAATGATATAAGATAACTAATTTTACTTTTTAATCATTTTAAAACAAAATGAATCTTTGTAAATTCTTAAAAAAAATACAACTTTCAATAAAAATAGGTATTTTTCACTGTTTGCTAGAAAATCAATCTTGTCATAAAAACCTAAAAATTTCACCATAAGATAATTTTATATGCTGATTTAAAAAATTATTTTATTTTAAAAATTATTTTATTTTAAAAAATTATTTTATTTTATAAAATAAAATTTATATAGGTTATATGAATTAATTATAATATTTTCTAACAAAAATAAATAAATAACATTTTTGAAGAAAACTTATTTCTAAAGCATAAAATAACTTTATTGAAGATTGATTAATTATTTCCTAACTATTAATAAATTATTTTTTATTGAGTAGGTCCTTTATATATATTTCATAATTTGGTTAATATTATTCATACTCACCAATTTAATAGCATAGTTATAATGGTCATATTTAAACAATAATATTTTGTGTTTCGTTTTGGCTCGGTGTTGTGTGTCGTATACGTTGTCGAATATATTGTTATTTTAAAATATTATGATGTTAAAATTATACAAAAAATATAATGATAATATTTAGTATTTATTAGTATGATATATCATAATTTTAAGTAATTAGAATTAAAAGTAATGGGTATAAAAATATTACATAATATGAAAAACAAGATTTTCTTCTTAGTACACTTGTTTTAAACGATTAAATTAACAATGATTGTTTGTAGATCATATCATAAAAAAGGTTCTCAATTTTTTCATAAAAAACCTTAATGATATCATAAAAATAATATTTATCTATTAAAACCATTATTTGTACCATCTATGAAAGTAGGTAATGAGAAGTGAAACATGTCATTCATACAGGTGGTAGTCCACACATGTGCATGAGCGACGTTTTCTTTCTTTTTCAATTGAATAGGAGTTGAAAAGATAACAGTTATACCATAAATATAATAAAATTTTAGTATATTATATATACTAATGTTATCATATACATATGGTTATAATTATTTTTAGTAAGGTGGATAAAAGGGATAAAGAAAGGAAGTAAAATGGTAAGAAATACTTACATTAAGAATTTGGATATTCTATTGAAAGATCCTTTGGAAATGAAATACTTGAGGAACTTTTTTGAGAATAGAGGTTGTAAAATGTATATAAGGTCTCTATAATAAGTAAATTTGGAATTTTTTTCATGGGAATTTATAAATAGGTGTGTGGATTTGAAAAGGGTGGAAGTGAGCTCATTTTATTTTTGAAAAAGAGGGACCAATATTTGTAAAAGAATGTTAGGTAAGGGATAAGAATAGAATTTCATGATAGTTAGGTGATATTGGTGGAGAAATGTTAGTTAGACACATATTTGTGACTTTAAAACCTAAAAAAGGTATTTTATAAGGTCTAAGTTTCAAATTTATATAGTAAAATTTAATACACATTTGATTACCCATTATAAAACTTATTAATCTTGATTAAAATTTGACCATGTTGGTCGTTTTATCATAAAAAAATATGAGATAAACCTTATTACTAAATTTCTAGGTGTAAAATCCAGATTTTGAATCCATTAAATCTAATTTAATTTCTAAATATGATAAAATTGTCTTTTAAGTTAAAACATATAATGTGTTGAAAAACTATTTTTGTAAAAAAATATCATTTTAATCATTAAGTGTTCTTAATATTATTTAACATTGATTAAAAATTAAATGAGTGTTAATTTATTTATATATGTTTCTAAACATCATATTATATTCTTAAATTAAAATAAATTTATTTAATTTAAAAAAATACACAATTTTCTGAAAAGTATCATTCTTTGAAAAATAATTGTTTAACTATGGTAACAAGTTTTTTTACCTAAGTAAATAATATTTTTTATGCCTAAAAATAAAATTGACCCAATTAATTTTTTTTAAAATTATGATTAAAAATATTCAAATAATTTTATAAGATTTAATTTATAGAATATATAAAAAACTATTTCAATATAAGTGTGTATAACACATAACAATACTTCTAAGAAACATGTATCTTATAAGCATAAAATAAATTTATTACATTCCTAGTAAAAACTGTTAAATGGATTTTAACTTTTTTTTATTTTATATATTATAAATAATTTCCATTTAAACCATTTTTTAACCATAATATAATAAACTTCATTGCGTGTGAAAAATCAATTTTTAAGAAAATATATTTTTATGCATAAAAAATATTTAATTTTTTATTTAGTTATACTAATTGAATTATATTAACTCATTAGTATTAGAAAATAAATTTTTTTATATTTATATATATATATATATCATAATTTAGTTACAACTATTTTTACCCACCAATTCAATGGTTATATAATGTTTTGTACTTTTTTTCATGTGAAGTAATCTATCAATCACAATATTTATTTAAGGATAATACATAATGAAAACTCATATCATTAAATGCATTATGCAGTATATATCATAAATCTTTAGTGCATATATATTTTTTCAATCTCCCACTTGCACTAAATACTATGAGACTTTATCCAAACTTTACAGTGACTTATTAAATCATATCCTATCTATTTTAGATAAAACTATCAAGTAAACTCTCTTATTTTGCAAAAAAAATATACAAAAATAAATCATTATTATATACTCTTATGTGGGACCTTGTGTGTCTTTTAAAATTTAATATTTAATATTAATTAATGATTTATAACCATAATAAAATAGTTATCTCTAATAAAATTTCATTGATGTTCAAGCTACAAAATGTTCTAATGTGATATTTATCATACATATATATCTTCATATGAGCATGTACACCAAATGTATCTCAATACATAACATGCATCCTCATATAGTCCCTTTGTACAAGACATACAACCATGATACATATAACATGTAAATACCCTATACTTACCCCATATATTTTCACTCTATGAAGTTGATCAATTTAGAGAAATTCATCACATGTCATTTATCCAGGTTGATGAGTACATTACAAGTTACTCTATTAAGAATGGTCCTTCATTTCCTCAATATAACTCAATCAAGTAGACAAATGTCATACCCACCATTAATGAGGATAAATTTAATCTTTATTAAGAAAAATTCAATACATGATCAACAACATACTCTACCAACCCTTAATTAGTTCAAATTTAAGGTTGATGTAATAAAGGTATCGATGTATATAGGTTCATATGTATGGTACCTTGTTAACCAAAAGTAAAGGTAATTAATATATAGTTTTCACCATTAAGAATATAAATTCCATTATGTTTGTAATTTCATGTGATATACTCTAATGTATCATTCAAAAAAAAGTCACAGTTATGTCTCATGAGTAAACTTTTTATCTCCATACAATCCCTTACACACACTAATATTAATATATTATATGATCACATGAATTTCCATGACAATAATTGATTAGGAAAAACTTTTAGTTTTCCTATGAGGGGTATTTTATCATTAAAATTTCATATAAAATTGCAACACACGTGAATATATTATAGCATAAAAGTTATCTTCATTAGTAAAAATATGATATATTTTTATAATCTCAAATTTTAAATCACATGAAATATATTTGGGACTTAGAAAACAAATACATTATAATTACCCCCCCCCCAAATATCAAATATCTAAGGACTTTAAAGTTTCATCATGTTTTTATGGGTTTATTAGGATTTAATAACACTTATTAAAGTAGAGAAAGATAGAAATAACCCTCTAACCCAAGATCACAAAGCTATAAAACTGAAACCATGTATAAAAAAATGAATAACAAGTATACCTTACTTTGATGTTTCTCATAGTTATTATATTATATCTTGAGTTTAATGAATATCATTGAGAAGTAACCAATGGGGTCCTTCCTTTGGGTTTTATCCATGGGATAAACTAAATCACCCATTCCATGGGTGGAATACTCCTCAACTCTTATGGTATGTTAGTTCCTCTCAAAGCAAATGAAGAAGGAGAAGATATATTTCAAGGATAATTGGATGAAGAATCTTAGATAACTTGGACATAAATATCAATGTCTTCGTACTCTTTATATGGGCCATGGGTATACTCCCTAATAATTTCATTCATTCAAACATACATTACATAATATGTGAGTAATACATCAGTTACAAATGGTTTGTAACCCTTCAGCCATGCACTTAACATTAAGTGTATTCATCTCCTATGAATTTCATCACATTAAATGTTTATAATAAATTATATAATTATATGGGAGAAGAAAAAATTATTAATATTTAATGTTTTTATCTTTTTTTAATCATATAATATGATTAACCCATATCATAACTCTAACAATATGAATGTGTCATACAATACGATATAGTGGAGGAAAAGGTGCGATATCATTGTATCGCACCCTATGATATTCCAAAACCTAAGGCATAAAATATTACTTGATTTATATATATCATTCCATATGACGTAAAAATATCTAATTGTATGATATAATCCAAAACATTTCATATGCATAAAGGTTTTAGGGTATATATCCATTAATCTCCCACTTACATAAATCCTCATAAACTTTATGTCATTTCATCTTATATTATATAATATGAAATAACTTTTGAAATCATATCCAAAATAATTTTTGATATCTTTACAAAAATTTGGAAAACTATAATCAATTTATCCATGTATCACATGATATGTAATAATTTGTGATCAAACATCTAAAACTAGTTGTGGATAAACTCTAAAACACTTTTGAAGCAGTTCTCAAAATTTCATGAAACTAAATCCTCATTTAATAAATCATAAATTGTGACCTAGATGTCCTTTTTAGTGTTTATAAAAAATATAAATTCTCAAATTCAAATATTTAATCAAAGAGTGGCCTCTAGAAAAGTTTTGGTGATTCTTAAGATACAAAAGGATCTGGCATGATCTCTAACAAACACATGTATCTCTATAAATGTCTCCACTAGTTGTATCGTATAAAGGAATGCATTTTCATATGTCTTATGAATATGACCTAAATCCTAGATGTCGTATTCTATGACTCAATGGATTATAGAGTACAATGCATGTGCAGAATAGACTAATATATTGTGTTTGGTGATATTGTATTATATGATATGGAGATATTGTATAAGGTTACATGGGTTGTATAAACTTATCTTATAATATGGTATAAAACATTTTATAGTACAGAGTATCAATTATATTAATAATTTTGTCACTTTCACTGCTCATGAAACATCCTAAACGTTAATATGTTAGTATTCAAGGAATCCTATGCATTATAATATCATTTAACATGGGATGCATGGCTACTAGTTACATGTGATGGAAATAATGACATTACTCATATGTTTATGAAATGTATAAGTATTGTAATGATGTAGATTCATGTATTAGGGAGTTCCCTCATATCCTATATAAAGTCAACCAATCCCATGGGTAGTGGTGTGACCTTCTTATAATCCTCCTAGATGAAATTATACCATCCCTGAATATATATATTCCTTCAAACTTTTTCACTAATTTCTTAAAAGAACATGTAGGATTTAAAAGATCCCACCCAAAGATATTTGGTTGATTAAATTCTTATATTGGATATTCCTCATAGGGAATAACCATTTGGATGTTCCTTTGGTGATCATCATCAAATGAAATCAGCATTAGCAGTCAAAGGAGAAAGGTATGCTTATTTTTTATTTACAGTTTACATTTTTTGTTTTTTGTGCATGGAGTTATTGGGATTTATATATTTCTATGTTTATCTTCCATTGGATTAAGCATTAATCTACACATATATCTCTATTGGTGGTATCAAAGTTGATCCATGCTATTTGATTCATGAAAAACATTGATAAATGTGATTTTTACGTATCATAATACATATCACAATTAAGTTATTAAATATGATACATTATAATATACTACTAGTTCTATCTCATGGAATATGATATATAATATCATAAGACATGACCCAGGTTAAACATTTAGTTTTTTCAATGATCATATCATACGATACCTAGATATCATAGTTTGTGATTATTATACCAAGTTTTTAGAAAAAAAATAACATTGTACCGCTCTAATGATATATAGGTTAGTCATAAAATAAGGCAGGGATATCATTAAAGATAACACAAATTTCAATCATAAAATATTATTATATATCACATTTAATGAATAGCCAATCTATCATAAAATATGATAGATATAAAGAAAAAGGATTATGTGTGGAAAGGTATCAATCATATCTTACAATTAATCTAGAATCAATATATATGATATATTATAAAAAATGTTTTCCTTTATTTTCAATTATAAATCGAATTTAATTATATATAAATTTTGGAAAATATATTTTGGAATATTTATAAATTAATAAAAAAAATTAATTAATTAATTATAAAATGTTCATGATTAATTAATTAAATGTTATGAAAAAATTATTATAAAAATTCTATTAGTATTTAGTGTTAATATTAAAAAATAATTTTCAAATTTATATATAATTCCTTATAATTTAAATATAAAGTTTTTATATGAAAAAATTATAATATTAATTTAAAAATTGTTTATAAATTACAAAACAAGGAAAAGTATGAAGTGTTTATATTTAGAAAATTATGTAATGATCGTAATAATTAATTTTGAAATTTATAAATTAAAATATCCTTATATGGAAATTATTTGAACCTTTTCAAAAGAGTTTTGATAAATTCATATGATCAAAGGTTTATATAATATTAATATATGATATTTAGATTATGTAAAATGTTTACATAATAGAAAAATGAAATGTAAAATGTTTATATTTAATGAAATATCATATATTAGAATAAAATTCCATATAATAAAAATAAAGGATTTCATATTAGAGATAGACATAAAATGTTTATATTTATTATAGAATGAATTTTAAAATGTTTATAATCATTGTTTTATGAATTTTCCATAACTTTGTATCATGTTAAATTCAAGAATCATTAATTCCCTATTTAATTCATATATATATAATTATTATATTATGAATTTTTATGTATGCTTTAGTTTATGAGATAAACTACTTATTTCAAATTTTTATGTCATGCTAGGAATGACAACATAAGATTTAGTTTTCAATTACCTTGACCTCAATTTAATGTTAAAGTGATTTTCTTAAATTGAGTTATTTGATATAGTTTATACATATTTGGTTTTATAATTATGGTGAATTGGATTATCTCTTGAGTAAATTCTCCGTAAGGAGAAGGATTTGGGGTCAGACTACCCACTACCTAGAGTCTTATGCTTTTTTCTAGAAAGGTGGGGATTAGCTATATTCCACTCCTGGATTACTCTTTGTGGATTTGTCAATGTTATATAATTCTAAACATTTACATGAATATTTCATATACTTTATATATGAGATAAATTTAGATATATATGAATATGTTTGGATTTAATTTTTGGGTGAGTAACATGAACTTTTGGGTTGTGTAAAGAGTTACACATTAATATGGTGTGAAAAAATTAATTTGGTCATAAGAAAAGGGATTCAAAAACTAAATCATTAGAAGAATGAATATATAAAGTTAATAACATTATATAAGATAGTGTGATTAAATCCCCTTCAAAATAATAAGTGTAATATTTCTTCCAATAAAAACACATGTCAATAATTTGATCATTCAGCCGAGTAGTTTCTTCCATATTAGGGTTCCCATGGACTATCTTGTGTAAGTCATGGTGGAAATGGATAACCCTAAAAGTTAGGTAACCAAAACCTACTATAATTTTTGGGTAACACTTAGTTAGGAAAACCTATGAGTTAGGATACCAAAGTAAGCATGTGGGTTTTATTCATATGATAGATTTGGTAAAGAATTATCATCTAAACTATTCAATAATCATATAATATATGATGATGATTCCTTATATAAATATTTAAGTGTTTAGAGGAACACCCTAGTTGACTCATTACTTAGTGAAATATGGATATTGGCTCACTAAATGGATATGATATAAGGGTTATTATTTTAGTGGGAATAATTTTAATAAAAGTCCTTATTAAATGAATATAAAACATAATAATCATTTGATAAAGATTATATTATAGATAATGGAATCATGATAATAAAGCTTCACCTTGATATCAAATTTAGATAAGTAAAAACTAAATGGTTTGTACCACAACTTGATAAAGTAAGAGGATAAAATATTTGTGTTAGAAAAAATCCTTCTAGTGAAGCAACTGGATAGTGAATCCATTCAAAATTAGATATAGATACCTATGATAGGAACATAATGAATTCAATTGAATTCTCTACCATAATTCTTATAACCATGGAATTCAAGTTTAAAGAACCAACATGTGACCATAGATGTATACAAAAATATAGATAACCTAAAAAATTCTCTATCATGGAAAATCTAGGAAGGATATGTATAAGGTTTTTAAGGATTTATTTAGGTGTAAAATAGTGGAAGGAGACATAATATAAACTCATGTGCTCAATGTGTTTGGGTATGTCATTGACTTAGAGAAACTAGGTTTACCTCTTAGCCATGATCTTCTACAAACTTTATTCTAAAACCACTAGAGAAAAGTTTTTGATAGTTTATTGTTAATTATAATATAAATTAATTCAATAAAATTTCACCCTATATTCTCAATATGTTGAGGATAGATAAGTGGGACATGGGTGGTCAAGGATCAAGCTCCATTATGATGGTGTAGAAAGATAAGGGTAAGAATTATGGCCAGAAATAAAAGAAAAGAGGTAGTGGAGAGTTCACAATGCCACCTAAACCAAATAGGATGAAGTATGGGTAGTGTTCCTATTTTTAAAAACCTAACCATTAGAAAAGGAACTACCTAGAATACTTGAAGTTTTCCAAGAAAACTTATAGAGAGTCTACTTCAGGTCTTAATGTTAAAGAAATAAATTCTTATATTCTGAAGGATATATGATAAAAACATTATTTTACAAGTTTTGTGAATATACATAAGTATAGAAGTGAAGTAAGAGTTGAAGATGGGATATTGAAGTTTGTTTTCAAGTATTGGATCACAGATTTGTTTCATTGGGAATTTGGATTCAAGGAGAAGTTCAAGATTGGATGGACTTTAAAAGGATGTGTATTTTTTTGTCTCATTTTCTCTTTGATAATATCTTGTAAACTATTATTGTTTAATAAAAGATATGGATATTTTTATATGCATGTATTATGATTCATCAAAATTCTATAAAATTCTTGAAAATATTATAAGGATAAAATGAGTTTTATCTAGGGTAAATTGTTTATTCAAAAATATGAGGGATATGATTCTACCACTGACTATAACATATTCGACAAAATATTCTTCTTATTAATAATTATAAACACATAGAATGCCATATATATGATATATTAATAATGGTTTATTTGTTAAATATTAATACTAATATAAATAAGAGTTATTTACTAAAAAATGAATATAATAGTAATTTATTAAAAACAAAGGATCTTGTGTATATTATCATGGTATTTTGTAGAGAATATAGTATCTTAGAGGCTAGTGGGAGTGTGTTTTAACTTATATAAGTTCAATGTTAGCAAATAAAATACTATACTAGTCTAAAATTAAAGTTATTTCAACTCAATAACCTAAATTTTTTAGGATATATGATGGTAAAGATAGATTTAAAAGTTTCATTTAGTTGCCATAAAAAAGTGAATCCCACTTTATCCTAAAGTATTTTAAGATATTTTAGAAGGTAATAATGTAAATAGTTATAATATTTACCATAAAATTTCAAGGTAAATTCTTGATGTAAATTTTATAAGGATGATTATTTTAAGCTTAGAAATAATTCTAGGTAGACAATGGAATTTGACATCATAATATTTGATATTATGGACATAAGAAGTTTTAATATATTCAAGGAGTTGAACATTAGGAATATGATTCATAAATCCCATCATTATTAAAAATTATTTTCTTATATATGTTACTCACTAAAGTGTTTAATGTGATGTTTTTATCAAATGGTCATACAATGATGTAGCAGGAATTATATATAAGTTTAATAAGCTATAAAAACCCAAAAAAAGTGTGAAAAACAAAAATTTGATCTAGTAGTCTTAGGTACTTATATAGGGTTTTGTTAAATATTCTTAAAATGTATTTAATAATATAATATATATCATATAAAAGTAAATCTCTATTTTATCATTATTTTATGTTGGATGCATATATGTATATATAGATATACATTTCATAAAGTGTAATGATAATTAACCATTCAATGTATGACTTTGATTAATCCCTAACCAATGTTCATCATGGAGTATTATAGAATATAAAGAAATGATAGGTTTTTCCTAAGTAGGATTCTTGTATGGAGATATAGAATATGCTCATGATGAACAAAAGTGTTTTGTGCATTAGATGACCCATGAATTATACCATATGGAGTGTCATAAACTATGGATTTGGTATGCTAGGGATTAATTGTTCATATTTAGAGTCCTCATTACTCGAGGATAGTGAGATAACTAGCATGAGAACCTTCATACTTTAATGCCTTTATTACACAATCCATTGAGGATTATCTAATCAAGGGGTGGTTGGGTGTGTTTCTAATCATGTCATCAATTGTAACACAACCAATATGGGATTTTTCCTCTCATATAACGAGTTTTACATTTAGGCCCTTTATTAAGATATACTGAGTAAATATCTGTTTGTAATTATAGGGTACATATGATGTACTTATTTATTTAGATGAGGTTCATGTGATGTACTCGTATACTAGATTAATGACATGTGATGTATTCATTGACCTATATATTTTATACCTGAAGAATCAATAATGTTTGAGGAGGATAAATTGGATTTACATATATCACATCCCATTATCACTAGATTTCATGGACAAAGGGAATTTATGAAAATTCATGTTTCCATGAGATGTAGTTTGTGGACATGGATATAAAGATACATTTGTTTGACGGAGATTAAACCAGATCCCTTTATAGATTGAGTATCATTGATGCTTTTCTAGAGGATTATATTTGATTAAATTTATGTATCTGGTGATTAATTTTTATTGGAAATGATACAATGGTCTATGGGATCACACTTTGTGGTTGATTGAATAGATATTGTGTTTGAATTAGAGATCCACTCTAAAAGTGTTTTAGAGTTTTATCCAAAAAAAAATCGATGGGCTCTCATAATTTATTACCAATTGTGAAATATGATATAGAGTTAATGATATCCTTTCAAAAGTTATTTTGGAATACATCCAAAAAATTGGGTGTGATTTCACAAGTTAGTGTATATGATATAATATAAGGTGAAATGGAATGAAAAGTCACTTAGAATTTAGTGAAAGTATAGGACTGTTATGAATATTCCCTAAATCTTGGATTTTATATTTTATGAATGATTGGATTTTACGGTATGATGCATGTGTGGGTAAATTATAATATATATTTTGTGGTAATATCATATTATACGGTGCGGTGATGTCATATAAATTTTCATGGGATAAATGAACTTATTGTATTGTATGATATAAAATGTGTTACATTGCCAAGTGTTGATTAGATCAATAATTCTGGAATTTTCACCACTTGGGAAACTTCCAAAACATTAAGAATTTAACATTCAAGAATTCATACACATTATAATATCATTTAACCTAGGATATGTTTCCATTATTTAAATATGATGTAGCTAATTATATTACTCATACGTTTATAAAACCTATGAGAAATACCATGGTGTGGATACATGGATCAAGGAGATTCCCTATGAAGAACCAACCCAGGTCAACCTGACTCATCGCCTAATCTAATTTTTCATAAGTCTCAAAGGGTGTTCTTGATCCCCATGGGTTCGAAAATAGTGTTTGTTTATCAAGGAAACACTCTTAATAATAGTTTCACCAAATAAATGATAATAAAAAATAAGCAGAAAATATCTAGAATCCAACATGGTATGTCCATATATTGGACTTCCATATATAATAAAATAAATAATTAAAAATAATTTAACTAACTAAATATGGATAAAAAATGAATATCCACATGTGAAATAATCAATATAAGTGTTCAATCTCATTTAGGAACATAAACAAAAATAAACAACCAACATGATTCTATGAAATTTATAAGAAGTGAAAATATAAATGAGGATCCAAATACAGAACACACCAGACTAAATTTTCTAATACAAAAACATCTTAAAAAATAATTAACAACAATCAGATCCACCATCCAAATATCTTCATGTAACTCATGGTCACTCACCAAATACATAGTTTCCATAAATGGGACAAATATAAACATCCCAACTAAGATCATAAGTTGGTCACCTGAAATAAAACACAAGGGCTACATACACACAAACATAAGTGTGTATGTTGGGTGTGAGCTAAATAGAACCAGTGGGATTTCACAAAAGCAATTATGCAATTCATTTTTATAAAACATTTCATAAATTATATTTTGAACATCATTTATAAGATATGGTTTTCTAAATATAAATCATAAAAAAACATATATCATAGAATAACATTTTTCCAAAAAACATAAGGAAAATCCTTTTTGGAAAAACAAAGCCACTTTCCTTCTTGAAAACCATGATTTCACACCAAAAATATAAAATAAACTTTTCCATTAATATTATTTATTTCAAAATCCCATTTTTCAATCCATGAGATAAAAATACATTCAAGAAATGAAAACACTTTCACCTTCAAAAAAATTTCGTTTAAACCTCTTTAAAAACTCACTTTAAATGTAAAACAAACTATAAAATAAAGTGAACATAGCCCAATTAGGCCCCATGATATCATGAGAAAAAATTATAAGAAAATAGAAATAATAAGGGTGACACAAACCCAAATTGGTATAAGGGGATAGAAATAATATATGGATTGGTTATCCTATAAAATAATCATCAACTAGTCATCATGAGAAACTCACTAGGTTATAATATAAAATGATACTAGACCTGGGTTATGGAGCATTAGGCTTGATGTGAACCAGAAAAAACAATTCAAACTGGTAGCTCTCACAATATCTCCAGTAGCAACCCTTAGCTAGTTATTCAACTAGATAGATTATCACTCATTTAGAACTTTTATATAGCGACTAAGGGTTCCCCTGAAATCAATCTAGTGTAAGTGAGAAGACAAGTGAATCACATAATAATCACAATGATCAATTATAAAACATAATAAATAAATCTCATATATCACCTACAACAACCTTGAATGAAACATCCCCTTTCACATCATACAACTATAAAATAATCATCATTAATTAATATCCCATAAATAAAGGGAATATTATACAATACATACAATCAAGGGGCTCACAACTAGGGTTCACCATCATTAGGGAATATCATTTTATAAAGTGTCAACTAGGCCTTTAAAAAATTATTGTAAGGATAATATATAAAAATATACCCACCACACATTCCATGAAATCTATTTTATAAAATTCTAAATATGCCTTTAAGACTGTGTGGATAGATAAGTTACAAAACATATTTTTTTAAAATATACATGTAATCACCTTAAAAAATCAAGGTTTAATACTTTAAAACCAAAGTATTCCTCCCTTAGTAGCCATTTGAAAACCAAAAACTTATTTCATTAGAAAAAACCTTTAAAATATGGGTTATGTTATTCAGAAATAAAAATAGGGATAAAATCCTTATTTATACTTCAAATTCATTTAAAATAGATTCATAAGGATTTTCAAAAACACTTGGATTGCATAAACATTTTAGTTTAAAAGAACATAAGTAATTCTTTTAAATCATTTATTCAAAGTCTAAAAAATTTGAAAACAATTTACAAACCTCTTATGTATATCATATGTATGCATAACATCATAAGAAAAAAAATAGAAACACTCAATCCTTTCATGAAATATTTAATTAAATAATTTCATAGAAACTCATACCTCTATAAAGTGGAAACTGCACACCTTCAATGATATAACCACATCCTTGTACGGAAATGAACTCTATATGCCCTACACAATTGAATCCCTAAATTAAATCCAACTCCAACCCTGTATTCATCCACCTTCTCCATTAGGGTTCATAAGAGAAAATAAATCGAGGGTATATGGAAGTAGTGAGAGAAGATAAGAAAAACGGAGGTCAAACCTTGAAAAATATTGAAATCAAAGGAGGACAAACTCAAAATCTCAAGGGAAGAAAGGAATAATTCCTATGGTACTCTTCTAGTTTGACCATGTGAGAGGGGATAAAGGATTCCAAATTCACCTTAAAATCGAATGGGTGTATAATAAAAAAAGAGTTAAAATTAGGAACATATAAATTTTGGTAAACCCTCCCCTATTGTGGTGTGACACACCTTCCCCAAAACCTAGTAGAACTGTAGTCTCACTACACATGTCATTGAATGGAATGAAATTCCCTTATCATGGAAAAACCACCATGTAGGAAGGCCTTCATGGCATGACACCCTTTATTATGGTGTGACCCATTGTACTTTAGAACTACATGTCACCTAACACACCAATCATGGTGTAACCCTCCAATGTCTTGGTCTGATCTTAATGCAATCCAAAACTATGGAACTATAAAAAAACAAAAACTCCTCCAAAAATTAAAAAAACCTAATTTATATAATATTAAATACTATAGTAACATGGGGGTTCCATAATTCTCCCCTAAAAGCCACTTTATTCCTTAAACGGTCTCGATAAAAAGTAGAAGAAATGATAATTCAAAATCACCACACTCTAAATATAAAACGTGGGAGCTTTGGGGAAAACTCAAGAGGTCTAGTGAGAAAAGAGAACCAAACAACAACACAACTCATCAAAAACCAATGGTACTAAATCCTTGGTATCATCAAATATCTCAAAGCATAATCCACTATCAAAATAAAAATCCTCAAAGATCATAGAGACTAGTAATAGATCTCCCCACCATTTATTATTCATTTAAAATAGTGAGATAAAATATAAACACTTCCATAAGAAATGTACCAATAAAACAAGAATGTATCCTCACAATACCCAATGGAAAAAATAATCCTTTATCAACCACAAATGGTTATCCAAGAAAGAAATTGAAACCTAAAGGAATACAAAAAAAAGTAATATAATCAATGTCAACAATCCATCATCATCTCACAACATAGGAATGAAAAATATATGTTAATACAAACATGCCTAAATAAGGGATCAATATGGGATCCAACCATGGGTCATGAAACTAAAGGAAAATAACCCAGGATCCTCACTCACATAACATCCATACTTGATGAATGTGACAAAAACCCCAATTAGAGCATTATCTCAGACTAGGAACCAACTGGATCATAATATAAACTATTATATCACTCATAATAGTTACCATATAATGTGACCAAGGCTTCCAATGAGAAATTCATTAAAATTAAAAGTCCCATTATAAGTCCAAAATCAAATAAAAAACTTTAGAGGCATCACATATCAATAAAGTATGAACATAAACACAAATAATCAACATGCTATAAACTATGGGTGGGGGGAATACAAAACACCTAAATAAAGAATAACTTAATATAATAAATATACTCTAAATCCATTGGGCATAAATCCCAAAATAAATGATCACCTAGGTCCTGAAAATGTTTGAGAATATCTTAACCACTTTCTAATATGATACTGATCCAAATTCAAACATAACTAATATAAGGACTAGAAGAATAACTTTTGAAAAAAAATATCTTTCAAATATTAATTAGTGAATATATATAGAAAATAATACTAACTTAAATAAATGGTTGGCACAACCCTTCGCTTCACCTACCCCAATGAAAAATCCTAAATTCTATCATTTATCCTTTAGAATTTTGGGTAATTATAGAGAATTGGAAGTTCCCCTATATTTTCCCCAGCCACTTAATCACCTAAGTCAAATCTTGATCACTATATAAAGTAGATGGGTTATGATTCAATAAGTCCAAGAGAAAGGAAGGTTCTGGATCTACCACTCTATTCCGAGTTTGGGAAAAGTCAATAACCAAAAGAATATCACATGAATGATAAGGGTAATCATCATAAGTTTCATCCTTGAAATTTCCGAATTCCATTAAGACATTTCTATGAGGAATATCTAAATAACATGTGACATGAATCTAACTCATTCATTATTCCCAACTCAAATCAAATTATACATACCTAACAAAGGGATTTCAAGAAAAATATAAAATCACTAAATATGATCACACTACAAAATATTTACATTAAAATCACCAACATTTCAAAAAGAGTTCAAAAATAAATTTAAAAAAACACTCATGATTTGAAAACATATCACACCCTTTAGAAAACAATTGAAGATCTATTTCAAAAATTAAAATCCCAACTCCCTCGCTAAGGGATTATTTAAACTTTTTCACTCGATTTTAATACCATAAACTTCTTTAAAATTAGAAGCCCACTCAAGATTCATAAAGTTATCCATTATTTTTAAAATACCGTGTGATTTTTATAAAAAACAAATATTTTTATGAGATTAACTTCCATTTAAAAAAATATATAAAAATTAAATTTTTTTAAAATGTTTCCCAAATCCCATGATGAAATAAAACACTTTAAAAAACACAAAATGGAATAAAAATATTTTTAAAAAAAACCACAAAATATAGTTTTTAAAAACAATGAATTCATGAAATTAATTTTTTAAATGAACCACCCGAGATGGTATAAAAATCAAAAAAAATCATGAAACTTCCTTTCACACATACGACTAGCTTTCAAACACAATTTTAAGCAACATTAACACACACAAAAACCCAAACAAATAGGAACCATTTTAAGAACCATTTTAAATAAAAAGTGACTCAAACAATAATTCATGTGGGAAGAATATTTGTGCATGATTTGGCTACATGGTTTGGATAACCATACACCAATCAGGTGGCATCCTCTAAGATGTTTTTAGGATAATGTTTATAAGCTTTACATGATTTTATAGACTATGTAATTTAACCATGAAACTCTATATCCTTCCCACTTTCATCCCAAAACACAATTTAAATTACCAATATAATTGATATAAATCAATGTGGATTAAAATAATTCCAAAAATAGTCAATAAAAAAATATAAATTCAAGACATGAATACCACCACCCTTGGAAACTCAAGATTCTTTATAAAAGGTAGTGATCAGTCACCTATTGATGACCTATCTATTTATATGTTACAATACTATCTATATACTACCAAACACTATAAATGATATAATATATATTCAAAAACATATGCCTTTTGAAAACCTAGAATCTAGTGCCATTTTTTAATGAGTAAGCCTTGCTCAACCTAACCTTTCACCTAAGTCGATCCTCTAAGAAGCCCAAAGGATATTTCTGATCCTCAAATGTTATACACTAGTGTATTGGAATCAAGAAAATTCTCTTGGAAGTGGTTTTGAAGAATAAATTATAATAATGAATCAGAAGACACTATCAAGAATCTGGTGTGGTATGTTTATACATTGGGATTCTAGGAATAATAAAATAAACAATTTTGAATGATTGAACTAACCAAACATGGGTAAGTAAATAAACATCCACATGAGGCATAATTAATATAAATTACCATTGTAATATATTTAATCCTACATTCAGGTAAAAACTTTAATTTATTTTTACTTTCTTTATTCTTTACCTTGGTCTCTTTTTGTCTTATTAATTCTGGTCAATTCCATCTTGTTTGAGCCTTTTGAGGGGTAGATGTGTGTTGATTATTTTTTAGATATCCAAGGGGTTTATCGCATGAGTGGACATGGTCCTGTAGTAATAATATCTATAAGAGGTCCATCAGCTTGCTGGTGGGAAGCTGCAAGTTGTTCCTTCATACAAGAATCCCATTGTCCCATTTGTGGGCCACTGGCAGAAATAGAGTTCCTACAAGAACTCCACCAACTAGCTGGTGGGGTTTTTTGGCCAACAATAATTCTTCCTGATGTTATAGACTACCTGGTGGGAACCAATAGTTATCCAATGATGCTTTTTGTGGAAATTAATTTTAGGGAAGTGTCATAACATTGTTTCTCTTAATCTCCTATTTTATTTCTGAACATAACTCAATCAAACCTAATTCATTTTCCTCAACCTTAGAGACTATCTAGAGGTGTTTTGGACCTTACAGCCTTGTTTCTTCATAGATCAAATTTTTGGTTGGTGCATTTGATCTCTTATAGTAAATATAATATCAATTTGATTTTGATTTCTTTTTTCCTAACCACTATCCCTCCTTGATAGAGGTGGATCCTCATTTTGTTGATATATCTAGATATTTACTTGATGAATTGTTATTCTAGTATTAACCATTGATTAATATATACATCGATAATTTTTTGGTGGATCCAAGGTTGGGTGATTGTTGATCATGTGATTGAGGTAAGTGGTTTTGTAAGTAAATTCCTATCATTTTTAAGATTTTTGGCATGCTAAATTTGAAATGGATCTCTATTTTATTTCAAAATATTGATCTGATTATTTTGATAAATTATTTTTAAATGGAATGGTGTGTGTAATGAAATCCCTTTAACAATGGATTTTGAAATAAAGTGATGATTTCTAGAAAATAATCTTGAATTTAAATGAGTGATTTGAAGTAGAATTTTGATTATTAATTTTGAGAAGAAGAGGCATAAAATGTTTCACGATTTGAAATAAAATGAATTTATTTGAAATTTATGAGTTTTTTATGGAAAAAAATTGATGTTTTATTTTGAAATGAAATAGAATGTTCTGAAACTTGATCTTGGGATGAAAGAAATGATTAATTGAAATTATTTGATATTAATTTAAATGATTGATAGCAACAAGTATGATTGATTTCCTTAAAGAGCATGGGATCCTAGGAAGTTGGGTGGAAGGATATTCATTCAAGGTAAACTATTATCTAGTAATGGATTGGCGATGATAATAATACTAAAATATCATGAGGGCAGGGTATTTATTCTTTTGGATTCTCTCTTATTCCCTTTAGTCATGGGATCTAGGGAGTGTGTGAATACATGGAGTCGTATTTCACTGATATTTTATGGAACCTTATGACCATAACTAACTAACCCTAGGTTTCATTTTCATGGTTATATGATTGAAAATGACTATACATACTTGTGTTTGATTGAAATACTTATTCATGCCTATTTTGATAGAAATGATTATTCATTCCTGTTTTGAAAAAGATTCTTATATCTACTTGATTTGAAGGAAATTAACTTTTTTACATTTTTTATATAACCCATTGAATTTTTTTAAAATAAATTTTTGATACAAACTATGAAGATATTTTCATGACATGTTTTATTTAAAATTTAGCATATTTGGTTTAGTTAATATGGATTACTTATGGAATACTTTGTGAGATCCTTCTAGGGTTTATTTCTCACACACTAATTTTTCATTTGTGAATTTGTAGACTTTATTATTCTAGATATAGGGAAAGGAAATCAACCACTTGTAGGTGGTGGATGTTATTAATTATAAAGACCTTGGGAGTTGGCAATGACTGGTAGATCTTGTAATCCACTTGTTACATAGAAATATTGTGACATTGTCTTTGATGTTTTGATCTGATGACTTTGGTTGTTGTACCATTTTTGAGACATTTATCTATCTACATGTGGAATTTTTCTCTTGATGAATTTTTGTAATATTGAATGCTTATTGTTTCTTATATGTTACTTTTTCTTGATAAATTTTTCTTATGGAAACATCATTCCCACTTGTTTGTATTTTATACCTAATCACTAGTCACCAGCCCATAGGGATTAGGAATGCTCTTTAGGTCATGTTAGAGCTAATTTAGGTACCAGTTAGGTGGGTTATCTAGGTTTTTTTGTGGAAATTTTGTATCTGATGAGGTTTTGTCCTTTCTTGGATATTGGTATATGGTTTGGGATGTCTCAGTAGACATGAGACAGAATTATCAGGACTTAAGGGGTATATTATGAGTGAGTTTATAGCTATGTCTCATTGTAAAGAGCCTTAAGTTTATATATAATATTGGTAAATATTATCATTGAGGTTTTGTTTGATCTAATTCTATACTTTTTTCAAATATTTAGTCTGAAATTTATGTTTCCTGTATGAATTCTGACTGGTAAAGTTGATGATATCATGTCTCTTGACTGAATTTTCCCTTATAATATGTTGATATTATGTTGTACCATTCCACAAATAATACATTTTAACATACCTAAATAGTGATATAATGGTTAACCATAGAAATTTAACCCTTTAGTGGATCAGAACTATGTATAGGTTGTTTTTTATGTGGTCTAAGCTCTAAGTCAAGTATTTGAACCTGTTCCCATTTAAGCTATAGAGGTTACACCTTGGAGGAACAATAGAAAAATCATGCCCAGGAATTTATACATATGAATACATTGTCATTACAGGGTACCAATGATACTCAGAAGATAGATTATTGGTTGAAAAGGGTTGAGAAACTCTTTGAGTTTTTGGAGATATTGAATTATATTAATGTTAAATGTGTCATCTTAAAACATGAAGGTCCTGGTAAGAGGTGGTTGGATTTCATAATTTTTTTAGGGGGATGTGGGATTGAAGTAAATAATTCAACAAAATTTTATGAAGAAATTTTATCTATAATTGATGGTATAAGATAATTCAATAGAGTTCCTCAACTTTCAACAAAGAGAATGGATAGTGTCTCATTATGCCAATCATTTTCCTAAAGTTAATTATTTCTCACCTAAGTTGGTATTGAATGGGAGATAAAATCCTAGAGGTTTGAGATGGTTCTTTGATCATATATATAATATTATGTTTTCATGATGAAGCTCGCCATGTATACCAATGTTCTGAGTTGAGATCTTATGGTAGAACTTTACTTGGATGGTAAGTCAGGGTTGATGGGAGTTCCTCCTACTCCCAATGGTATCTTGAGTATTACTTTTAAAAAGAACAGGAAGTGTGATAATCTTTTGGTTTAAAATTTTGTGACAATTCTCATCAATAGACTTCTTATAAATATTCTATAGTATCTCGTAAAAGTCCACTAACTTGTTTCCATTTTGGAAAGGTTGGGAAATCAAAGCATTCTTGTGTGGAGGCACTAAATATCTATAGCTCTTGTAGATGATCTGGTCACTTACCAAGGTTTTTCTATGTTTTTATCAATTTTCATAGTTTTACGAACTCAATAGTTCCAAGAGGATATGTGGAACAGTCAGATACTTCAAGAATAAAGGGATTTTATCCATAGGCATCATGAATGAATCTCCTTGTCATAGTGGATGAGTCTCCTTGGAAGCTAATGTGGGTAATGTGATAGTTAGAGGTACCATTAACATTGATTATTCCTTATTGATTTATTTATTTGATATTATTTCCTCTCATTAATTCATATCTTTTCATATTATGGAACTGTGGAATCTTCCTACAATGTTCATTCCTTATGTAATAGAGATTGATACACCTATTAGGATGAATGGAGATAAGGGTCTCTAATGCCATTCATATACTTTATCTTTATCAGAAATCATGATCTTATGGGACTTTCTAGTTCTAGATATTAAATCTCTAGATTTCATTATCAGGATGGATTTCTTTATCTCTCTTAAATCTTGTATCGATTGTTATCTTTTGATAGTCTCCTTTACATTTGATGATGGGAAGTGTTGTGTATTTCAGGGAGAATGGGACCTAAGTTTGAGTTGAGTCTAACATCCTCTTACATATCTGGAAAGGATGATATCCATGTTTTCCTTTAAACTAGATCATGAATCTTCATGTGGTGATCTTCCTCTGATAGTTGTTAAGTTTCTTGATGTTTTTCATCATAATTTTATGGTTTTCCACAGGTAAGGGAGGTAGGGTTTTCATTAAACTTGGTACTAGAAACCCAGCCTATTTCTATTCATTCTTACCAAATGGAACTAGCTAAACTAAATTAATTACAGAATAATTTGAATTACTTGACATCCAAGTACTTCATTCAACCAAGGATTTCACCTTGGTCCACACCAGTGATTTTTTCCAAGAAATTTGATGGAACCCTTTAACTATGTGTTGATTACCGAAATCTTGATTGGGTTATATTCAAGAACATGTTTTTTTCACTGTATTAAATATTTTTTAACTAGATGAAATGGGATAAGTGTGTAAAGAACCTGACCCTAGTATCTTGGAGTTTGTGGTCACTTTATTAAATTGGTTCTATATATAAGTGAGTACATCTCAAAGGACCGAATAGTTTAGTAGTATTAGAAAACTAGATACATACTTTAATTTCACATTACATTTGAAACCATAAATTAAAATATAGTATTTTATTTGACAACAACACTATTATCTTTTTCATATCCCTTCATGTCAATCATAATACATTTCTTATCATTCTGGAGATAAGGCTTGAATAATTTGGAAAGAATATATGATGATCAAATAATGCCATATAAATAATCATATGAGCTAGAAACCGATACATGCATATCATAACTATTAAAATAATCATATATACATTAATAACTAATTTTATAATGATGTAATGTATAATTTCATACATCTAAACATACCATCGAGGCCTTATTCCAAGACAACTAAAAATTTCATCAAGGCCTCATGCCCAAACATCTACATAAATGAGTAAGGCCTTGTCTAAATACCCAATATAGTTTATCTCATGAGACCTACCACTTAATCAAGGGTATATTTAATTCTAAACCCAATACATAATTTAAAATACCAATATATTCATTATATGAATAAATAACATAACTTAATCAACATTCCTTAAAAATAAATAATTGTCTGTATTAAAAGAACTAGCATATGAAATATTAATTATTCCCTAAAATGATGATCATAACTATGAAATGAAATATGGTGGATGGTATCATAATATTATAACCTATTTAAAGTATAAAATTCAAAAAAAATATGTTTACATGGATGAAAATACTTTAAAAATATAACTGTAAAATTTCTTGAGGAAAGTACACTTTTTAAATTTGGAATCACTTATTTCAAATCTAAAAATTTCTTAAATATTATGGAAAACATTTTCTCTGAAATTATACTTGTAAAAATATAAATTAAAATTAAAATAAAATATTTTTCATGATGGTGGTAAATTATGTTCATTCTGTATAAGTTAAAAAAACATTCTTTTCACATTTTTTGAAAACAATGGTCAAAACATGCCATATTTAGAAAATGAAAAGAAGATTACTTTTAAACCATTTTAAAAAAAATAAAAATATGGGTAAAAATGAATTTGAAAAGTCATTTTATAATATTAAAAACTTTATTGAAAATATTTTTAGAAAACATGGACATGTAAGAGAAGGATTCCCAATTGAATACAAAAACAAGGTAGATTCTCCTTAAAAACATTATTTTTGTATCTTGAGTACATAAAGAGAGGAAATTGAAAGGAAAATATTTAATTTATTGAAATAACCATAGTATAAGAAAACAATATTAGTTTTAAGATATAAATATCCAATAATTTCCCTAGTTAATACATAAACATAAACAATCTCTAATAATGATGAGACTGTGAAATAAACTCTTACCTCAGGTTAGACTTCCTTCATATGTGTCTGGAAACCCTATATAATAAATATATATTTATTATAAATTTATTCCAAAACCATACTCATATATATATATATAACAGCATATATTATTTACTTATGATCTTTTATCACCCTTTTATTAACAATTCTTTGTTAAAATCATTGTTTCAGGTTACAACTACTTCATTTTTCATGTATGTTTTGGTTCGATGGTAGTGGTACTTATAACTTGATCAAGGTTAAATCATATAAATAATGTTAAAAATTATATAAATATATTATATATTAATTATATACATATTTAGAGTCATCTATAAAAGTTATAGATATAAAAATGAATTACACCATTTGTGGAGATAGTAGGTCGTGGGTACGCATGAACGTTGTTTTCGTTTTTCAACAGATAGAATGAAAGAAATTTAAATAATAATTCAACTTTATAGAATCATTATTATAACATATAAATCATATATATTAATTAAATCTATTCTTATTACCATCCATATAAAACATAAATGAAAAATGGAGCATATTGCTCGTGGAGGTGGTAGTCCCCATGTACGCATGAGCGACATTATCATTTTCCAACGGATTCGAAGATAAGAATATAGATATGATATTATAATTAAAGAATTATAATTAAATAATAATCATAATATTTAAATATTAAACCCATCATAATAACAATACATGAAATACGGTGGTAGAAAATTAATTTTATTGCTACATGGAGACGGTAAGTCGTACACATGCAAGAACAATACTTTCACTTCTCATTTGATAAGGAAAAGGGTGGATGATGGTTATTTCATAGTTATAATAACATTTAAGTATATTGAGGATACTGAATTTATTATTTTATGATAAATACCATATATTTAGAGGAGGTAAAAGAATAATTAAAAAATAAAGTGATTGGTTAAGGTGATTACCTCTTCTTTGAAAGAACTCCTTTAGATCTCCTCTTAAGTATTCTAGGGTTGGTATTTTGGGAAGAAAAGAGAATATAGAACTTGTATAAGGGTGTTGATAAGCGAATTTTTTAGGGTTTTTTCATTCTATATGGCTCAAAGTTGTGTGAAGAGTTGAGAGAATGTGTATCCTTTTATAAGTGAGGGGAGGGGCATTCTAAGATTTCCTTAAAGTGTTAAATTAATATAAATTATTTTTCAATTCCAAATGGCTCGAAATTGATATAATTTCAATATAATATTATTATAATTCAAAATAACCTCATAAAATAAAATTTGGACAAATTTTTGTTAGGTTTACACCCTTATATTTTATTTTTAACCCCCCCCCCCCCCCCCCCCCACTAACCCTTTTGACAATTACTTTGATATTAAAGTTTTCTACACTTTAAGGGTTAATAATGTTACTATAAAGTGAAAAACGACCTATAAATGGATCATGGTTGATTTTCAAAACCATATTACATTAATTTTCATATATATAAGATTTTTATGAATTTTTAATCATTTAATAAAATATTATTTATTATAAAATATCATTAATGTCATTTTTGATACTATTGATTTAATTTGACTTTAAATGTATCATGAAAAAGGGAAAATTTGAATATAATACTTTAATCTTACCTAAATTTTAATATATATCTAAAATATTTGTTGTATACATTAATTAATTCAAATTATATTAGTTGTAGTATTTAAAAAATCATTTATTTTAATTTTCTACTAATTAAATAAATGTTGTGTTGGTGTTGCACAATAATTTAAGGTAGATATTAATTCAATAAAAATTAAAAATAAATTATCATGATGAAAAAAAAACATTTATATTTTATATTTATATTTATAATTGAACATATCCTCTATTTATCCATATGTAAAAAAAATTAAAGATAATAAAACAAAGAGAATGAAATTTTTTACTTTTCCTTATATAAAATAATATAAAGGATCAATATCTGGGAAAAATTGAAAAAAAAGTCCATATATTCGAATTTTGGATTATTATTTATGATATATACTCATAAAATTAAATTAATTAAAGTTTTAGGTTCATTATTTAGTCCTTATCATTTTATTTTTAACCTTAATTACCTGATTTACCCTTTTACCATGGTAACAAAATTACAAAAAATACTATTCATGAAGTCTAAAAATAAAATAGAAATATTTACCAAATTTTCACCTAATAATTCCTAATATGGAATTAATTTTTAAATATTAAATTTATATAAGGGTTATAAATTAATTTTAATATAAACTCATAAAATGCAATGAAATATAATTTTTAGAAAAATGTGATTTTATGCCCAAAAATGTACTTATACCAAAAATCTAGTATAATCATGATTCAAGTGAAGATAATTAAATTATATCTAATTAAATAATTATTATTTTAATTTGAGATAAAATTAAAAAAATAATGATAATTTTTAGTGAAAATAATATGACAGTTTTATAAAAATTGGTATTTTTCACTATTCACTGAAAAAACAATCTTTTAAGAAAAATCCAAAATTTTCACCCAAAGAAAATTTTGATATGATGATTTGAAAAAATGATATTTTTTTATAAAATATAATTTATACAAGTTCTATAAATTAATTATAATATTTTCTCATGAAAAGTAATAAAAATATTTTTTAAAGAAAACATATTTTTGAAGCATAAAATAACTTTACAGAAAAATTGAGTACTTATTTACTAATAATTAATCAATGATTCTTTATTGATTATAACCTTTATGTATATTTTTTATTTTTTTAATTCTATTCATACCCATCAATTCAATTTCTAGGTTATAATGATCAAATTTAAATAATAATATTTCATGGTTCATTTAAACTCGATGTTGCATGTTGTATACACTATTGAACATATTGTTGTTTTATAATATTTGGGTGACTTTCTCACCCATTAAATGAATTTTATCCTCATGATTTCAACTTGTGCTTGGTAATAAAAGTTTTGAAAATTTAAATTTATTTTATGGAAAGCCCAATCGTAAAAAGTGATAATAAAACTTCCATTTAAAAGAGGGAAAGGAAAATATGAAGGTAAACACAAAAATAGGTTTCCAAATTGGATAACATTGGTCGGAATTGAAAATATGGACATGGAATATAAAAATAAAGACCAAGGATTAATATATAGTTATATATAACATGTTCATGATAAAATTAACCACCACAAAACCATAAATCTATGATGGGTGAAATGAACATTAATTTCATCAAGAATGAATGTAATATGACAAAATGTTTTATTTCAATATCATTTTCCTATAGTTTAGGAGTTACTTTACCATATGGGAATATAAGGAAGTATACTTAATTTACAATTAAAACTTCATCCTTTAATAAATTTCCACCATAATATCTTCTTTTTATCCAAGCGATGAGTATTCAAGATGAATTTTTTTATACCTAAAGCACTAAAATCAACTTCTAACATATCACGTAATCAAAAAAACAATTAAAATTTATTCCTATTATCATTAATGAAACAAAAAAGGTTATTAAGTATAAGATAATACCTTAAATGAATAAACCATCATATAAATAAATAATAAATTAATCTCTAAAAATCAATAATAAAATCAAAGGATTAACATAGATCATTCGTTAAATAAATAACCTTATATCCCAAGTAACCTCAATAACCTCAACATGAAAGTAGTTTTTTACCTCATAATTTATCTCATACCCTTCAGCTTACATATCCAAAAACATAATATCATTCTTCCCAAATAATACTTTATGTTAAACCTAAAGGTTATATATACCTCAACCTAATAAAATGTCTCCCAAAATATCCTTAATCATCTTAAAATCATAAAAAAAGATCCAACATTATGTTTCCCAAAATCAACTTAATATTTATCTGTTGAACTATTTAAGTAAAAAAAATTCATACTATCTATAGCATCATGTAGACAAGTGGTAAATGCCACACCCTTATCAACCTTAAGTTGTGGTTTCAAGCACCACAACCTTACCAGATGTGATATGTTATAGCGCGAACTATGGGTTATATGTTTTCTAAAACTATAAAATTCTCAAGAATATGATAAACATCTTAAAAAATAACATTAATCATCAAATTAATTTTTTTTACCACTAATGTTTTTTATATTATATATTCTCAAAATGTACTAGCTATTTTATTCTAATAAACCATAAATAACTCAGCCTCAAAAATAAAATTAAACCTAAGGGTTATCAATAACTTTAAACTTATGTCCAAAAAATATAAAATCATTCTTCCCAAAATAATATTTCTAGTAAAACATATACTAAACCAAAGGGTTGTGTTCCCTTAAATGTCTCCCAAAATATCCTTAATCATGTTAAACACCCATCACATAAAAATTCAAAGGGGGGATCTGTGCCTTTAAAATTATGATCAAACTTATAGTTATCATCCCAAGACACTTTAGATTTATCCCAATAATAAACAAATATTAAGTGTTTTCAATACCTTGATCATGTGTTTTCCAAAAGTACCATCTTATCACTAAATAACTTTTCTATTTTGTTAGTACTATTAAACAAATGTTTTCAAATCCTTAAATAAACAATATTTTGAAACAATCCTTATATGTTTCATGATAATGATATCCATGATATCATTTATATAATACTTATATAACATAATTCTCAAATACCAATACATAAATACTTTAATCCTTACACTTTAATGATTTCTGTAGTATAAGTCCTTCCTTATCCTAGGATTTAACCACTGGATTAATAAATTTACTTGGATAATGTAAGGACTTGTGTTTTTTTGGACTGCAATTTTGAGTAGAAATTTTAATTTTTCCTTTTTGATGATTTTGAGGGGGGAAATTGTATTTTCTCCTAGAATATGATCTCGGATAATTTTTATAAACACTTATTTGGTCCCAAAATAGGGTTTTTACCCTAGGAACGGAGTTTTGTGGAAATCCAAGCCATTCAGATTTTAGAGGACTACTTAACAATTGATAATTAATAAATTAAATATTAACTAATTCACATTGTTTCGTTCAATCATATATTTGGAATTGAGATTTGGATTGATATTATATCTCTTACTTTGAGTCTAGAATGGGGATTTTTTCCTATGTGAGGCATAAAATTGAGTTGGGTGTTGGGGATTGGATAGGCCCCTTTTTCTTTTCTTTTCTTTTCTTTTTCTTTTCTTTTCTTTTTCTTTTATTTTCTTTTTATTTTCTTTCTTTCTTCTCCTGGATTATTGTGTACTCCCAAGGGGCTCCTCCTATGCCACTTTACAGATATAAAATAAGGATATGGATATATATATATATATAAGGGGAGGGAGGTACCATCGTGGAGCTCTCGACATGCTAGATCGATGTGTGGCAAGCATGGACCATGAAAACATGTGAAGCTTCAGTGGTTTCCACCCAAAGGTAGTCAGTTTTTATTTTTTACCTTAAATACCCATTAGATTAACTATTTTAAAGTTGCTAACCCCTTTTATTCTTACTTATGTCCCCTTGTGTCTTGATCTATTGATTTGGGGGTGAAAATGGGGATTTTATGTGTTTTAGAGGTTTTTCATTGGGGAAAACCATACTACACTATGTGTGGTTTAGGGTGACATGCTATGTGTTCTTCCCATTTAGGTAAAATGAATTTTTTCTAAGTAAATTTCATATACTAGGGTGTACACTCCATGTACTGGGTCTCGGCTGTGTAGATGAGTACCTGATCAAGCTGCCCATGTGGATTACATGGCCAGACCTCATATGGGTCGCACGCTATGTAAAAGTACATGTCCAAGGCAAGTACATGGCTAGGAAATTTGAGGTACACTGGTAGGTACCCTATTTAGAGTACACATCATGTACCTAGCATGTTTACATGCCCAGACCGGCAAGAGTACATGTGGGTCTTTAGGAGTACATGTTGTTTACCAATGGGGACATGCCATGTACCACCCCTTGTAACCCTTTGAGGGTTTTTCATATATATTTTTCCCAAGAGTTGGTATTGGACCCATGATTAGTCCACTCTGGGTATATTTTTACATAGATCACAATAGTAAGACCTGTGGGGTGTTTTGAGTACTCCTAGGTGGATTTTTGTGATTTTATTAATGGAGTGATTCTTCCTCCAGTGGTTGAATTCTATCATATTCTAATAGTGAATTGAATGAGAATGATAGGTTGGGTGTTTAGACCAACCTAGTTTGAGAACTTTTGGTCTGATATGGGCCATGATCCATCCCTTGTGATCTATGCCTTTCGTATCTTTTCCTTTGAGGGCATCTCCCTTATGAGATGTGTCCTTCTGGCCTATGAGTCTATGAGAATAGTTTTTATAGAGGATCCCATTTAGGATTCCTTTGTTTATATTTTGATTTTTAGGATCCCTTGTAGGATTCCTCTACCTTCTATTTATTCATCAAATATCCCCTGTGGGATGCCTTTTCTTAAGAACTGATCAAGGGAGACCCTTGTAGGATCCATGTGCCTATATTCCATTTTGAGGATCCTTTGTAGGATGCCTTTTATTATTATGTTGGCTTGAGGGTCCCATGTAGGACACATTTTTCTAAGTAATTTCCTGAGGATCCCACATAAGATGCATCAGTTTTTCTTTCAGTTGAGTATCCCATGTATGATTCCTCCTTTACCTTTCAGCTAAGGATCCCAAGTTGGATTCCTTCTCTTATGTGTATGCATCGATGATCCAAAGTAGGATTCCTCTTCAGTGTTTTAGTTTGAGGGTCCCAGTGGGTTCCCCAATGTTTGACTGACTTTGAGCTAGTATGTCGGGTTTGGGTAGATATTGTAGCAGGTGTTACCTTAGAACCCATGTCAAACTAGTAAGTCCATGGGTCTATGGAAGTGGTATTGGGTTTAGGCGTTCGGGCACCCTCACTCGTTTTTTATGCTTTCAAAAGTTTATTGCTGATGTAGTGATGATTACCATAGATTCTTTCTGGTTAGTGGTTATTGATCCTAATATGAGGTGTCTTTCTTTCTCTTTAGGATTCCCAAACATTCTTCCTAGGATCCATTTTATTTTTTGGGATGCCCAAATGTGCTTTCCTGGGATCCAGCATTTGAGCCATATTATTTTGGATATTTACTAGTATTCCTAGAGGTATTACTTTGGATTTGGCTATTAAGATTCTATATTTTATTATTTGATTATTGTGATGTCCAAAGGTGTTTCCTTTAATCCGAATATTGAGCCTACTACTATGATATATGGGTATGGAATCCCTATTAATGACACTCATGGATGATTCCACTCTACTAAGTGATAAGGATGATTACGATCTCCTATGGATGATATGTGATGAGGATGATTATGCTATACTCTATCTGATATGTATTGAGGATGATTACGCTCTCCTTGATCTATTTATTATCATGGATGATTATGCTCTCCTGATGGATATGGATGATTACACTCTGCTTGGTCGGTTACTTGAATGTGATGTGGTTCATGGCATCTCACATCATTGGATACCTAGAATGATTACACTCTTCCAAATGATAGTGATTATTACACTCTCCCTTATTAGAGACCCCAGGGGTGTACATGGCATCTCATCGGTGAGTTCTCCTTAAAAATCGACTAAGGCTCAGACCATTAGGTATTATTCGAGTTTTGAATGTTGTGACCGCATATGGACTCAGACCTAGGGCTCATAAAATAGAATGGATTTACATGGCATGATCAATATGATGACTGGATTAGTGACCATTTATAGTATTTCTATATGTAGTTCCTAAGATCCATTATTATAGTGATTGGAGGTGAGTATGTGTGAACCTAGGTATAGGATGAGTACCCCCCTGTGGTGGTGTAGCTTTCTCATAGACATTTCTGACATTTTTCAAAGTAAGTGCATGTCGATTGGGATTAAAGACCTAGATATCAACTCAATTATACAAAGATTGGGTGGTATGACATCTAGCTCAATGCCCTTGCATAGTATGTTTAGGCAATTGGGATTAAAAGCCCAAGGATCATTTTCTGTTATGGTTTTATGTTATTTGATTCACTTACTCATGAATATTAATATTTATGGATATTTTTATAGGTATAGAACTATACTTGTATACATGTATAGATATAGACGTCCATGGAAGAACTTACCCAATTGGTCAGGATTACAGACCTAGGGTTCGATTGTGGTTTCACATTTATTGGTTTTTTTATCTTTTTAGTTATTTCTCAGCAAGTCTGAGAACCTTGATTTTTCATACACTTTTAGTAGCATATGTTTTATAGGTTCCTCATCATGGTGGCCTATTGAGATTATTTATCAACCTTTCATGTGAACCTCAATGTACGTGTATACATTATTTATGATTTTTAGGTTGATCACAATTGTGTGGTGGATAGGGATGAGGCCTAGAGTTGCATTATTGAGCAGAGCTACTCATGTGGGTTATTCTGTTCAAGCTGGTGCATTTTTATAGTGTATGGAGACTGAGTACATGTTCTGGATCAGAGTTATTTGTATATCCTTATAATTTTATTTTAGTTCCTTTTTTACTCTTGTATCTATGTGGTTAGCCGAGTGGATGACTAGTGTTTTGTGTATGGAATAGCTATTCGGTCTTTTTTAGATTTTTGATTTATTATTACAGAATGTTCTATTTTAGTTTATTCACTACTTCCACACTCTATTTACTTATTTTTTTTGTATGATAATTAGTTATTTACATGATTTTCTTACTCTAATATGAGGTATTATTCTCCCCACTATCACACCCTAGGTCCTCACTACTATTTGTCATCCTCTAGAGTATGGGGATATACGCTTGACGCCTCGTAACCCACTAGGTCGGGGAACCATTTTAGTGGAATCTAGGAAAAAACTTTACAAATTGGTATCATATCTATTCTTTAATGGTATTTACTATTTTAGATATGGTAGAAAAAAGTATTAGGAATGTGTCGGAACATGTGATGGATATCAGACTGGTGCATTGAGAACACTTGTTCTGGTAAGAAGTCTGAGTTCCCAGGGTATGGGATTGTTGTTTTGATATACGATGTTACAGTTTTATATCATTTTCACCTTGATGGATGCACATTTTTTGTGAATTTTATGATTTACTATGGATCTATAGCTTTTTTCCATTAGAAGAAGGCTAGGGGTGGATTTTGACTCTTGGCTGGAAATGGAAAGAGGTGACTCATGTATCATATTTGGCACATAGAATTCACATCATATAGGCCTTCTAGTATGTGTTTCTACAGATTAATGAGGCCTATTCATTTGGTATTACTTAAATATATATGTATCATTCTGATGGTAGGTTTTTTGGATCTATGTTGAGGAATTTTTTATGAGGATGATGACTTGGTCCTCGTGTACAGGAGGTACAGTGACCCTTGTAGGTCGATATAGAATGTGATTCCCTTTTGTTTTACCCCTTTAAGGGTATTGTTTCTTATGTTATGGTTATCTAGTCAGATCACTAAGTATGATGTTGATGGATACTAGGATTTTTGTGTGAAATGGACATCCAGGGGGTATTACCATATACAGATTCCCGATGAGTGATAGTTCAGTCTCTTTTTCTGTGTTGGTATCATGATCTCCAAGGATTAGTCCCTTATGAGGATTCTTGATGAGGATCAAGCCATCATAGGCCTTGTTTTCAGTTTTGACCCTCATAGGTCATTATGATCTTACCTTCTTTAAATAGGTTTGATATTTTGGGCTAGGTGGTTAGACCTTGTGACCTAGTTGTGAGACTTGATCTAAAGGAATAAGTGGGAGACTTTGAGTCCCTTAGTTTAGAATTAGGCCTAGCATTTCATTTTATTTTAGGGAAGCCTATGTGATAGGTTGGCCCATGTTTTCAAATGCCTTTTGAGGTTGTAAACTGTTTTTCACTCGTTTTCTTATGGATGCATGGTGGGTGCTCGAGTTATTTCATTATAGGCATGTTGATGCATTCATATTTTAAAAAATACCTAGGGTGATTATTTTTTAAGACTAGGTTTAATGGGCAGGATTGTTCAGGTGCCTAGAAGGATCGATTAGTGTTTCTACTATTTCTAGTGTAGTCAGAGCGTAGGTATATTATTGTGACTGGAATCGCATCAGTTGATGGGCTATCATGGAATAAATCATGGCACAAGTGCAGTGCCCAATTTTGAAGAGGTGTAACAAGGGAGATTCTAGATTGTGAAACTAACATGTTTTATAGAATGGTCATATTATCCTTATAATGTAAGACTCATTGGAGTATGATTCAGGTGATAAAGGTATATTTTGGTTGCACATAGTTTTGTTAAATTGTAAATCAGTGAGTGGTCAAGAGCAAGATGAGGACTGATGGTTTCATGAATTGTTGTGGGCTTGGTTGTCAAAAGTTGTAGTTTAATAATGAATTTCCCTCCATAGTAGAGGTGACATCAAGGGGAAATAGGTTACCGTAATATGGTTAACCCGTGGTTGAATCCAATTCAGGTTTGATAGGATATGAGCATGGCTCGGAGGGAGTTGTAAATGCCTTTTTGTTGAATCTTAGTGTACTCGTAGTTAGAGATGATCATGATCTATCTTGAATTCATCCTCAATATACTAATATAGCATCATCCCTACACCGAGCTTGTTTTCTATTATTTCAAATGTCCTTCCTAGTTGGTTGGTGAAACCTATTGACATTACACTCAAGGAGTGATGTAAGGTAATACATATGGAAGGGAGTGAACCATTGGCCATTTGAGGGTGGTGACTCTGATTTCCATTTTAAATTCATCATTTTTCATGGGTCTTCATGCTCAAGGTTTGGTTTTGAGATGATGATAAGGGTATTCTTATGGTGTGGAGTAATATATTTTCACGGTTGAGCATATTTTGTGTAGGAGATAGTTTTTGACCCTATAAGGTTGGTCATTGAATAGGCTAGATGTAACGCCCCGACCCTAGTTACCCAGAGTCTGTGCATTATTACATAACATTGTCATCATCACAATAAAGATCAAGTCTCGAAAGACCGATTAGTTTAGTAGCCTTGGAATTACTAGATACATTCATAAAGTTTACATTACATCATAAAATGAAAAACTACAACAATATAGTCTCCATAGTCCACAATCTTATCCCATCATACTATACCTGTAGGTCATTCATAAAATACTTCTTCACATTCTAGGAAAAATAAAACATAGAAAGGGGGTGAGCTCAAATGCCTAGTAAAGATAAAAATATAGCGGAAACTTTCATAAATAAGCATAAACATTTAAGGCAATGTATAACTAAAACAAAAGCCTTTTAAAACTTGAACTTCAGAATAATATGGTAGAAGTAAAATTAAATAATTCCATATAATTATTCACATGGATATTATACTAGTCGAATAATCACAGGCAATATCAATAACCACTTTCATAATGATGGAATGCATAATGCCAGACTATCATAACCACATAGCCAAGGCCTCGTGCCAAGCCTACAAATAAGATTTTTTCAAGGCCTTGTGCCAAGACACAAGTTTGTCTCATGAGACCTACCGATGCATAGAGGAGCTATAGTGGGCTCCACCCATCACATATTAAGTCCAATGTATTCCTTATATGAACAGGTTTAAACATAATATAAACATTCGTATTAAAACTAGCATATGAAATGCCAATACTTTCACCATAAACCATGAATGGTTTAAAAATAAAACATCCACAGTCAAACATATCACAAAACCTTCAATACAATATAGAAGTTTTGTATCATAATAAATCACATTCAAATAAGCTTAAAATCCATCAAAGGATGTTGACATAGATGAAATCAAAACTATTTGAGAGGAATATCTCTTTTTTTTAAATCATTTAAAAGTCACATAATTATAAATAAAACTTTTACTTTTATAATATTCTTATAAACTTTTAAGGGAAGATTCGACGATTTTATAATGGCAGAAAATAGCTGCACCCGCCGTATAAGTTAAAAAAATATTCTTACCTTAATTCTGTCGAAAAGGTTAAAAAGGACCTTGTTTGGAAAACGACAGAAAGATTCCTTTAAAAACATTTTATAAAAGTCAAAGAAGGGTATAAATGACTTTAACCCATTTTCTAGTAGATAATAAAAATGTTTTGGAATACATTTTTAAGAAACATAGATGTGGATGATAAAGAGGTCCCAGTAGATAATCACGTATAAACAACCTCGGATAATGAAGAGATTGTGAAATAAACCCTTACATTGTACTTTTCCTTGGTTGGGGGTAGGTTAACCTCCTGTATAATGGTGAAATAATTGTTATTAAATTATACAATAATCATATACATTAATATGATATCATATATGATCTTTTAACATTGCTTTGTTAATAATATCTTAGTATTATCGTCGTTTCGGGTGTTAACTTACTCGTATATGTTTTGTTACATAAGCCATATTTATTATGGATAGGTTGTATATTATCCATATCTATAATTATATCAAGTCCTTAAACATTATTTTTAATCATCAAATGATAAATATACTTGAATGGATACGATGGAGAATGAATCTCATCGCGTCCGTGGAGACGGTAGTCCGTACGTACGCACGAGCAACAATATCATTCTTTTGATATTAAAATAATATATAATTGGATGGTATATCATATATACAGAATCATTGTCAGTTTATATTTATTATTTACATGAATTACACGTCATTATTATACCCATCCAAATAATAATTTATTGAATAACAATTACACCACGACGTGGAGACGGTAAGCCGTACGTACGCACGTATGGTGACATGTCATTCAAATGATGGATAGAATACTGAATATAGTTGTACCATATTTATAATAATATCAAAGTACATATAAGATTCTGGAGTTATTATTTTAGAATGGGAATAACAAATAAAGAATAATTTGAAGAAGAAAGGAACTTGAAAGAGGGTGGTGAAAACATTACCTCTTCTTCGGGTTCTTCCTTTTGATTTGATCATAAGGGCTCCTTAGGTTGGCTTTCTGATCAAACTAAGGCCTCTAGGTTGAATTGAGGGAAGTTTAGAGAGTATTGGGGCATGGTTTTTTCAAGACAAAAGGCTTCGAATGTGTTAATTAGTGAGAAGGGGGAGTGCCCTTTTATAAGAGGGGTGAGGGGAACCTTTGGAAATGATAGAAATACTATTTTATAATAAATTAATATTTGGTTTATAATGGCTCCAAAGTGGATTATTTAAAGTTTATGGTGGTTATGGGTCGAAAACCACTCAACCAATATAATTTAGACAGGTTTGGGTCATTATATTAACCTTATCTTTTAGTTTTAACTCTTAGTTAATTAGTTTGACACTTACCATGTCACTTTGTATTTTTATATTATATTGTTAATAAACTTACTATATACCTCTAAGAGACCCCCAAGTGGTCCATTAATGATACACCTATCATGATATAAGTCTCTTGGACAAACCTTAGATTTTTATGAATTGAATATAAATTAATAATATAATATTTGTTTTAAAAACTCTTTTATGTCAATTTTGACACTACTGGGTATTTTGTTTTTGATAAATTCCTAACAGCATTATTACTTCGAAAAAAATTTATATAATCAATCATAATATGTCATATTAACCTATGAAATTAGTGTAATTCATAAAAGTCTCAAATTACATTTATTTTGATATTTATAATATCAATTATTTTAATATTTCATTAATTAGGTAATTACTGCATCATCACTGTGTCATAAATAAATTAAATTATATAATGTCTAAAAATTATAAATAAAATATAATTATGTAGGAAATATTCTTATCTTTCTAATGAATATTTACAATCTAATTTATCTTATGTATAACCCTATATTAAAAATGTTTTAGTAAATAAACTTTGATTTTAACTCTTTTAACTCTTCTTTGAATTAAATAATAATAAATGTCTTAATCTAATCCAAGTGGACCTAAATGATAATATTTTATTCCTAAGGTTGTTTTTGGTCGAGATACACTTTTCCAATAGAATTATGACATGTTTTAGGGTAATATTAATATCATTTTTACCCTTAATTACCCTATTTACTTTTAACCGTGGTAAATAAAAGTAAAAAAGTTACTATTCACAAAAAATTATTTTCATCTCATTGAACCACATATTACTCCTTGATATTAACCATGTCTCTCGGATTTTCAAAATTCCACTCACATAAGTGGTAAAATTAAGTTTTATGTGAATTTCCAAATTCTCCTAGGAGGTGGGTAAAAGACGGTGAAAACTTCAATAAAATTTGTATATATCTAAAATTATTTTAAACTAACTCCAATGAATTACATTGAACTTATATAGGTATTATGTATCTATTTTTACCTTATTTAAATCTAAATAAAATAAATAATTATATAAATAAAAATTTGGTTTTAAACTATAACTCAGTGTTTTTTCACTATTCATCAAAAATTGAATGTTTTCAGAAAAATACCAAAATTTCACCCTAGGATAATTTCGATATTCTAAATCCAAAAATGAAGTCCCTTTTGAAAGATAAAATTTATAAAATTTCAAAAAGTGGGTATTACTATTCATAACGACTAGTTTGATTGGTTGTGGTGTGTGTGTTAGAACTCGAAGTTGCGTACAACACGGGCTACTATATTATTCAAAGGAAAGCATAATGTGGAAGCTTGGGGTGTTAAATTCTCCCCTACTTAAAATAATTTCGTCCTAGAAATTTCTAGAATACTACCGCATGAAAAGACTCGGGTGGTTATTCATCATAAGTTCCTCAGGTTCCCACGTTGCCTCTTCCATCTTATAGTTTCTCCACAAAACTTTTACCAGAAGAGTCGTTTGGTTTCTCAGTACTTGTTCTCTCCTTTCAAGAATATTGATAGGCTCTTCGCAATAAGACAGATCGGGTTCCAGTTCTAATTCCTCATATGTGAGTACATGCGTTAGGTCAGGCATGTATTTCCTAAACAGTGATATGTGGAACACATCGTGAACTTTGGAGAGACTTGGCGGCATTGCCAAACGGTAAGCTACAGCCCCAATTTGTTCAAGAATTTTGAAAGGTCCGATGTACCTAGGACTCAATTTACCCTTCTTACCAAAACGTATAACTCCCTTCCATGGAGATACCTTCAAGAAAACATGATCTCCTACCTGAAATTCCAAATCCTTCCTTCAGTTATCGGCATAGCTCTTCTGCCTACTTTGAGCTGCTTTGATGTGGTTTTGGATTACCTTTACCTTTTCCATTGTTTCCTCCACCAGTTCTGGGCCTACAAGTTTTCGTTCACCAACGTCATCCCAACAAATTGGTGTGTGACATCTCTTTCCATATAACGCTTCATATGGTGCCATCTGAATACTCGAATGGAAGCTATTGTTATAGTAAAATTCAACCAGAGGTAAATATTGATCCCACATACCCTGAAAGTCAAGCAAGAAGGATCTCAACATGTCTTCTATGGTTTGAATAGTCCGTTCTGATTGTCCATCTGTTTGAGGGTGGTAGGCAGTGCTCAATTAAAGTTCAGTATCCAGGGATTTCTGAAGACTCTTCCAAAATCTTGAAGTAAAACGGGGATCACGATCAGAAACAATCGATAGGGGTACTCCATGAAGTCTCACCACTTCATTAATATATAGTCTTTCTAGACGTTCCAGTGGTTGATCTTCACTTATAGTAAGAAAATGTGTTGACTTGGTAAGATAATCAACAACAACCCATATTGCATCGTTCCTTCTAGGAGTCTTTGGTAGCCCCATGAAAAATTCCACCGTAATATTGTCCCATTTCCACTCTGGTATGGGAAGAGGTTACATGACTCCTCCAGGCTATTGCCTTCCAGATTTCACTTGTTGACAAACCATACATCTTGATACAAAATCAGAAATCTCCCTCTTCATGTTGTCCCACCAAAAATGTTCCTTCAAATATCTATACATTTTGGTGCTCCCAGGGTGTATATAAAAATTGGAACTATGAGAATCGTCCAACAATTCCCTTTTCAAATCAGGTATATTGGGAACACAAAGTTTCTTCCTAAATTTCAAAATTCCATCTTCATACCCAAAGTCATTCAATCTCCCATCATTCACAGCTTTAATCCTCTTTTGAAATTATTCATCATCGATCTGAGAACTCTTAATCCTTTCTAGTAAATATGGTTTGGCAACCATTTTAAAAAGCACAGATGTTTCACCTTCCATGGTTATTCCCATTTCCATCTTCACTAGATCCATGAAAATTGGATCCCTTTCAATTCTCATATTGTTCAAAACTCCATGATCTTTTTTTCTCAAAGCATCTTCCACCTTATTTAGCTTCCCTGGGTGGTAGTGTATCGTACAATCATAATCCTTGAGTAATTCAAGCCATCTCCTTTGCTTCATGTTGAGTTCTTTTTGTGAGAAAATATACTTCAAACTCTTGTGATCATTATAAATCTCACATTTTTACCATAGAGGTAGTGCCTCCAATCATCAAATAAAATATCACAGCTAATAACTCGATATCATGATTAGGATAGTTTTTCTCATGAATTTTCAACTGTCGTGATGCATAGGCAATAACCCTATCATTCTGCATAAGGAAACAACCAAGTCCTTTCTTTGATGCATCACTATAAATAACGAACCCATCATTCCCCGATGGTAGAGTCAATATAGGAGCATTGACTAATCTTCTCTTCAGTTCTTCAAAACATTATTCACACTCTTTTGTCTAAACAAATTTAACCCCCTTACGTGTGAGCTTTGTTAATGGGTTAGCCAATCGGGAAAAATTCTGGACAAAACGTCGATAATAACCTGCTAAACCAATAAAACTGCATACCTCAGTTATACTCATAGGTGCTGGCCAGTCTTGGATTTCCTTGTTCTTAGAAGGATCAACAGAGATTCCATCTTTAGAGACAATATGGCCAAGAAACGAAATCTCCTGAAGCCAGAATTCACACTTACTAAACTTCCCATATAATTCATGTCTTCTCAGAGTCTTCAGGATAATGCGTAAGTGATTTTCATGATCTTCATAGATTTTGGAGTATACCAAGATATCATCAATAAATAAAACCACAAAATCATCGAGATATTCCTTGAAAACTCTATTCATTAGATCCATGAATACAGAGGGTGCATTAGTCATCCCAAAAGGCATTACCGTAAACTCGTAATACTTGTACCTTGTTCGAAATGTTGTCTTTGGAATGTATTCCTTCTTCACACACAACTGATAGTATCCAGATCAAAGTTCAATATTTGAAAAGTATTGATCTCCATGCAGTTGGTCAAATAAATCATCAATGCGAGGTAGGGGTACTTTTTCTTTATTGTTATAGCATTGATCTCACTGTAGTCGATACATAACCTCATAGATCCATCTTTCTTTTTACAAAAATAACAGGGGATCCCCATAGAGAAACACTAGGGTGAATAAATCCCTTATTACTCAATTCCTCTAGTTGTTTCTTTAGTTCAACTAATTCCACAGTGTCCATCCTATAAGGGGTCTTCGATATAGGCCTTGATCCAAGAATTAAATAAATGGAAAACTCAACTTCTCATTCTGGAGGATGTCCAGGTAAATCTTCTGGAAACACATCTACATATTCTTTCACAATAGGTACATCCTCTATTTGAACATTCCTTTCCTCACCCACAGTCATTTCATTCTCTTCCTCCCCAATAATTGAATTTAGTTGAGCTACTGGGGGTGGATCTAGATAAGAATTAGGTGGTGACGATTCTGCTCTAAAGATAAGGCCTTCCTTATCATCATCATCAAAAATTGTAACCTCCTTCTTCTTAAAGTAAATATTCATATCATGATCCGAAATCCAATCCATATCGAGGATTATATCAAACTCAATCATAGGTATGATGATGATATCAGCGGATAAAGAACATTTATGTGCTCTAATGGGGACTGATTCACAAAACTTTATCGCAATGATACTTAACTTAGGAGTTTTAACTGACAACTCCCTTGTTAAATCAAATTGGAAATATCTAAATTTCTTAGAAAATAGGGAAGATATGAAACAATGCGATGATCCAGAATCAAATAATGCATTTTCTAAACTTGAGGAAACCATTAAATTACCTGCCACCACGTCTTTCGGACCTTCTACCTCAGAAGTAGTGATAGCATAAGCTTGGCCTTGATCCCTTGGCCTTTTTTGAGGTAAGTTCCCCTGACGCTTAGGAAATTCATTTGCATAATGTCCCATCTCCCTGCAATTGTAGCATTGGACATCATTAGCTTCCTTCTTCCCCTTGCAATCACGAGATTGGTGGCCTTTTTCCCCACACTTGTAACAGACTCTCATTCCTTTTAAGAACGTACCGGGGTGTTTCTTCCCACATTTACTATAGTATGGATATTCAACTTTTCCCTTCTTCCCCTTATTTCCATTCCCAGATTGATCAGAAGATCTCTTCTTCTCTTGCTTTTCTTTAAAGTCATAATACTGAGAGAATTCCTTTTCTGTCTTGATAGCACATGAGATAATGTCTTCGTACGACGAGAAGGATTGTGAGACTAATGCTTGATGGAGGAATGGTTTTAACCCATCAAATAAACGAGAAATATTACTTCTTGGGTTACGTATATAATCTCCACCATACCTTGCTAACCTCATAAAGTTAGCCTCATACTTTGCGACATTCTCATCCTCCTTTTTTCTCTGACTCAGAAATTGCCTTTCCATATTTTCTCGATGGTCACGAGGAAAGTATTTTTCTAAAAAAAATCTTTGAACTCCCTCCATTCCATATTTGATACTCCATCATCTTCCTTTGTGTTTTGAATCAATGACCACCATTGATCAGCATCTCCAGTGAGGCGATAAACTTCCATGACAACTTTTTCCCTTTCACTACTCCCCAAAGCCTGAAATATTTTCTCTAGGGAACTTATCTATTCCTCAGCTACTAATGGATTTGTACTCCCATTGAATGTTGGTGGTTGCTTCCTCATAAAGAGATCTAACATTGATCCTCCACACTGTGGATCAGGGTGCTCCATACGAGTAAGGTTATTATTCATAAGCTGAGTGAGTTGTCCCAGTATGGTGATTAGTTGATCAGCACCAGTTGCATCACCAGCTCCACTATGATTATCTTGAGCAGGAGGGAAATCCTTACATGGATTGCATGCATTGATACAGTTTCCATTTCTTCCACTAGGCTCCATTTCTAGACAATGGTATAAACTAGATCAGTTTATGAATCAAAATACATAATTCTATACTTATAAAAAACTTAACATAAATTGAACTATTTATGGATATAGTCTATAATCATAAAAATGTTTTCTTTGAGGACGTATACACTCATAAACCCTTCATAATTATTTGTAAAGAAAATGAGAGTTATCCAAAGCATATCCCCTGGGAGTGTCGTAACCAAGAGTCCAGCAAGGCCTGTTTTCGTGCACCAGTTACCGTTCGAGTCTAGCTCAAAGTGGTGTTTTCGGGTTTTACCCCTAGGTACATCTCTGCCAGAACGGCCTCTACCTTCTCATATCCAGACAGGGATGTATTGCTCGGAAAACTCAAAAAATCTCTACAATACCAAAATTCTAGGAATTTCTTCAATATTAATCCTCAAAGTCCATCTTAAATCTATGTGCTCTAATCAGAGTTTATCTAAATCTAGCTTCCAAGGTTTGTACTAAACTTCCTCTGATACCAACTGTAAGGCCCCGACCCCAGTTACCCAGATTCGTTTCATTATTATATAACATTTTCATGATCACAAGAAAGATCAAGTCTCGAAAGACCGATTAGTTTAGTAGCCTTGGAATTACTAGATACATTCATAAAGTTTACATTACATCATAAAATGAAAAACTACAATAATATAGTCTCCATAGTCCACACTTTTATCCCCTCATACTATCCCTGTAGGTCATTCATAAAATACTTCTTCACATCCTGGGAAAAATAAAACATAGAAAGGGGTGAGGTCAAATGCCTAGTAAGGATAAAAATATAGTGGAAACTTTCATAAATAAGCATAAACATTTAAGGCAATTTATAACTAAAACAAAAGCCTTTTAAAACTTGAACTTCAGCATAATATGGCTGAAATAAAATTAAATAATTCCATATACTTATTCACATGGATATTCTACTAGTCGAATAATCACACGCAATATCAATAACCACTTTCATAATGATGGAATGCATAATGCCGGACTATCATAACCACATAGCCAAGGCCTCGTGCCAAGACTAAAAATAAGATTTTGTAAAGGCCTTTTTCTAAGACACTAGTTTGTATCATGAGACCTACTGATTCATCGAGGAGCTATAGCAGGCTCCACCCGTCGCATATTAAGTCTAATGCATTCCTCATATGAATAGGTTTACACATAACATAAACATTCATATTAAAACTAGCATAGGAAATGTCAATACTTTCACCATAAACCATGAATGGTATAAAAATAACACATCCACAGTCAGACATATCAAAAAACCCTCAATACAATATAGAAGTTTTGTATCATAATAAATCACATTCAAATAATCTGAAAATCCATCAAAGGATGTTGACATAGATGAAATCAAAACTATTTGAGAGGAATATCTCTTTTTTTTAAATCATATAAAAGTCACATAATTATAAAATAAAACATTTACTTTGAAAATATTCTTATAATCTTGTAAGGGAATCTTCGACGATTTTATAACCGCGGAAAATATCCGCACCCGCCGTATAAGTTAAAAAAACATTCTTACCTTAATTTTGTCGAAAAGGCTAAAAAGGATCTTGTTTGGAAAACGACGGAAAGATTCCTTTCAAAACATTTTATAAAAGTCAAACAATGGTATAAATGAATTTAAACCATTGTCTAGAAAATAGTAAAATTGTTTTGGAATACATTTTTAAGAAACATGGATGTGGATGATAAAGAGGTCTCAGTAGATAATCACGTATAAACAACCTCGGATAATGAAGAGATTGTGAAATAAACCCTTACCTTGTTCTTTTCCTTGGTTGGGGGTAGGTTAACCTCCTGTATAATGGTGAAATAATTGTTATTAAACTATACAAGAATCATATACATTAATATTATATCATATATTATCTTTTAACATTGCTTTGTTAATAATATCTTAGTATTATCGTCGTTTCGGGTGTAAACTTACTCGTATATGTTTTGTTACATAATCCATGTTTGTTATGGATAGGTTGTATATTATTCATATCTATAATGATATCAAGTCCTTAAACATTATTTTTAATCATAAAATGATAAGTATACTTGAATGGATACGATGGAGAATGAATCTCATCACGTTCGTGGAGACGGTAGTCCGTACGTACGCACGAGCGACAATATCATTCTTTTGATATTAAAAAAAATATATAATTGGATGGTATATCATATATAAATAATAATTATCATGTTATATTTATTATTTAAATGAATTACACATCATTATTATACCCATCCAAATAATAATTTATTGAATAACAATTACACCACGACGTGGAGACGGTAAGCTGTACGTACGCACGTATGGTGACATGTCATTCAAAGGGTGGGTAGAATACTGAATATGGTTGTAACATATTTATAATAACATCACAATATATATAATATATTGTAGTGATTATTTTAGAATGGTAATTAAAAAATAAATAAGAAGTTGAAGAAGAAAGGAACTTGAAAGAGGGTGGTGAAAACATTACCTCTTCTTCGGGTTATTCCTTTTGATTTGATCAAAAGGGCTCCTTAGGTTGGATTTCTGATCAAAATAAGGCCTCTAGGTTGAATTGAGGGAAGTTGAGAGAGTATTTGGGCAGGTTTTGGCCTGGCCAAAAGGCTTTGAATGTGTGAATTAGTGATAAGGGGGAGTGCCCTTTTATAAGAGGGGTGAGGGGCACCTTTGGAAAAGCTAGAAATATTATTTTATAATAAATTCATATTCAATTTTAATGGCTCCAAAGTATATTATTTAAAGGTTAAGGTGGGTATGGGTCGAAAACAACTCAAACAATATAATTTAGACAGGTTTGGGTCATTATATTAACCTTATCTTTTAGTTTTAACTCTTAGTTAATTAGTTTGACACTTACCATGTCACTTTTTATTTTTATATTATATAGTTAATAAACTTACTATATACCTCAAAGATACCCCCAAGTGGTCCATTAATGATACACCTATCATTATATAATTCTCTTGGCCGAAAATTAGATTTTTAGGAATTGAATATAAATTAATAATATAATATTTGTTTTAAAAACTCTTTTATGTCAATTTTGACACAATTGGGTATTTTGTTTTTTATAAATTCATAAAAGCATTATTACTTCGAAAAGAATTTATATAATAAATCCTAATATGTCATATTAACCTATAAAATTAGTTTAATTCATAGAAAGTCTCAAATTAAATTTATTTTGATATTTATAATATCAATTATTTTAATATTTCATTAATTAGGTAATTGCTGCATCACCATTGTGTCATAAATAAATTAAATTATTTAATGTCTAAAAATTATAAATAAAATACCATTATGTAGGAAATATATTTATCTTTATAATAAATATTTACAATCTAATTTATCTAATGTATAACCCTATATTAAAAATGTTTTAGTAAATAAACTTTGATTTTAACTCTTTTTACTCTTCTTTGAATTAAATAATAATAAATGTCTTAATCTAATCCAAGTGGACCTAAATGATAATATTTTATTCCTAAGGTTGTTTTTGGTCGAGATAAACTTGTCCAATAGAATTAGTACATGTGTTAGGGTAATATTAATATCATTTTTACCCTTAATTTCCATATTTACTTTTAACCGTGGTAAATAAAAGTAAACAGTTACTATTCACCAAAAATTATTTTCATCTCATTGAACCAAATTTTACTCCTTGATATTAACCGTGTCTCTCGGATTTTCTAAATTCCACTCACAAAAGTGGTAAAATTAAGTTTTATGTGAATTTCCAAATTCTCCTAGGAGGTGGGTAAAAGACGGTGAAAAGTTCAATAAAATTTTTATATATCTAAAATTATTCTAAACTAACTCCAACGAATCACATTGAAATTATATAGGTATTATGTATCTATTTTGGAATACATTTTTAAGAAACATGGATGTGGATGATAAAGAGGTCTCAGTAGATAATCACGTATAAACAACCTCGGATAATGAAGAGATTGTGAAATAAACTCTTACCTTGTACTTTTCCTTGGTTGGGGGTAGGTTAACCTTATGTATAATGGTTAAATAATTGTTATTAAATTATAAAAGAATCATATACAATAATATGATATCATATAAGATCTTTTAACATTGATTTGTTAATAATATCTTAGTATTATCGTCGTTTCGGGTGTTAACTTACTCGTATATGTTTTGTTACATAAGTCGTGTTTGTTATGGATAGGTTGTATCTTATTCATATCTAGAATGATATAAAGTCCTTAAAAATTATTTTTAATCATAAAATTATAATTATACTTGAATGGATACGATGGAGAATGAATCTCATCGCGTTCGTGGAGACGGTAGTCTGTACGTACGCACGAGCGACAATATCATTCTTTTGATATTAAAATAATATATAATTGAATGGTATATCATATATACAGAATAATTATCATGTTATATTTATTATTTAAATGAATTACACATCATTATTATACCCATCCATATAATAATTTATCGAATATCAATTACACCACGACGTGGAGACGGTAAGTCGTACGTACGCACGTATGGTGACATGTCATTCAAAGGATGGATAGAATACTGAATATGGTTGTACCATATTTATAATAACATCACAGTATATATAAGATACTGGATTTATTATTTTAGAATGGTAATAACAAACAAAGAAGAAGTTGAAGAATAAAGGAACTTGAAAGAGGGTGGTGAAAACATTACCTCTTCTTCGGGTTCTTCCTTTTGATTTGATCAAAAGGGCTCCTTAGGTTGGCTTTCTGATCAAAAAAAGGCCTCTAGGTTGAAGTGAGGGAATTTTATAGAGTATTTGGGCAGGGTTTGGCCGAGCCAAAAGGCTTTGAATGTGTGAATTAGTGAGAATGGGGAGTTCCCTTTTATAAGAGGGTTGAGGGGCACCTTTGGAAAATCTAGAAATATTATTTTATAATAAATTCATATTCAGTTTATAATGCATCCAAAGTGGATTATTTAATGTTTAAGGTGGGTATGGGTCGAAAACCACTCAACCAATAGAATTTAGACAGGTTTGGACCATTATATTAACCTTATCTTTTAGTTTTAACTCTTAGTTAATTAGTTTGACACTTACCATGTCACTTTGTATTTTTATATTATATAGTTAATAAACATACTATATAACTCCAAGCGACCCCCAAGCGGTCCATTAATGATACACCTATCATGATATAAGTCTCTTGGCATAACCTTAGATTTTTAGGAATTGAATATAAATTAATAATATAATATTTTTTTTAAATACTCTTTTATGTCAATTTTGACACTATTGGGTATTTTGTTTTTGATAAATTTATAACAGCATTATTACTTCGAAAAAAATTTATATAATCAATCTTAATATTTCATATTAACCTATAAAATTAGTGGAATTCATAAAAATTCTCAAATTTCATTTATTTTGATATTTATAATATCAATTATTTTAATATTTCATTAATTAGGTAATTACTTCATCACCATTGTGTCATAAATAAATTAAATTATTTAATGTCTAAAAATTATAAAAAAAATACCATTATATAAGAAATATTTTTAGATTTCTAATGAATATTTACAATTGAATTTATCTTATGTATAACCCTATATTAAAAATGTTTTAGTAAATAAACTTTGATTTTAACTCTTTTAACTCTTCTTTGAATTAAATAATAATAAATGTCCTAATCTAATCCAAGTGGACCTAAATGATAATATTTTATTCCTAAAGTTTTTTTTGGTCTAGATACACTTGTATAATAGAATTAGGACATGTGTTGGGGTAATATTAATATCATTTTTACCCTTAATTACCCTATTTACTTTTAACCGTGGTAAAAAAAAGTAAAAAGTTACTATTCACCAAAAATTATTTTCATCTCATTGAACCATATTTTACTCCTTGATATTAACAGTGTCTCTCGGATTTTTGAAATTCCACTCAAAGAAGTGGTAAAATTAAGTTTTATGTGAATTTCCAAATTCTCCTCGGAGGTGGGTAAAAGACAGTGAAAAGTTCAATAAAATTTTTATATATCTAAAATTATTCTAAACTAACTCCAATGAATTACATTGAACTTATATAGGTAATATGTATATATTTTGACCTTAATTAAATTTAAATAAAATAAAAAATTATTTAAATAAAAAATTCGTTTTAAACTATAACTCACTGTTTTTTTTAACTATTCATCAAAAATTGAAGGTTTTCAGAAAAATACCAAAATTTCACCCTAGGCTAATTTCGATATTATGAATCCAAAAATGAAGTCCATTTTGAAAGATAAAATTTATAAAATTTCATATATTGGGTATTACTATTCATAACGGGTAGTTTTAATGGTTGTGGTGTGTGTGTTATAACTCGAAGTTGCGTACAACACACGCTACTGTATTATTCAAAGGAAAGCGTACTGTGGAAGCTTGGGGTGTTACATTCTCCCCTCCTTCGAATAATTTCATCCTCAAAATTTCTAAAATACTACTGCATGAAAATACTCTGGTGGTTCTTCATCATAAGTTCCTCGGGTTCCCACATTGCCTCTTCCATCTTATGGTTTCTCCACAAAACTTTTACCAGACGAGTTGTCCGGTTTCTCAGTACTTGTTCTCTCGTATCAAGAATCCTGATGGTCTATTTACAATAAGACAGATCGGGTTCCAGTTCTAATTCCTCATAGGTGATCACATGCGTTGGGTCAGGCATGTATTTCCTCAACAGTGATACGTGGAACACATCGTGAACTTTGGAGAGACTTGGCGGCATTGCCAAACGGTAAGCTACAGCCCCAATTCATTCTAGAATTTCGAAAGGTCCGATGTACCTAGCACTAAATTTACCCCTATTAACGAAACCTATAACTCCCTTCCATGGAGATACCTTCAAGAAAACATTATCTCCTACCTAAAATTCCAAATCCTTCCTTCGGTTATCGGCATAGATCTGCTGCCTACTTTGAGCTGCTTTGATGTGGTTTTGGATTACCTTTACCTTTTCCATTGTTTCCTCCACCAGTTCTGGGCCTACAAGTTTTTGTTCACCAACTTCATCCCAACAGGTTGGTGTGCGACATCTCTTTCCGTATAACGCTTCATATGGTGCCATCTTAATACTCGAATGGAAGCTATTGTTATAGGAAAATTCAACCAGAGGTAAATATTGATCCCACATACCCTGAAAGTCATGCGACCAGGATCTCAACATGTATTCTAAGGTTTGAATAGTCCGTTTTGATTGTCCATATGTTTGAGGGTGGTAGGCAGTGCTCAATTGAAGTTTAGTATCCAGGGATTTCTGAAAACTCTTCCAGAATCTTGAAGTAAAATGGGGATCACAATCAGAAACAATCGATAGGGGTACTCCAGGAAGTCTCACCACTTCATTAATATATAGTCTTGCTAGACGTTCCAGTGGTAGAACTTCTCTTATACCCAGAAAATGTGTTGACTTGGTAAGACGGTCAACAATTACCCATATTGCATCGTTCCTTCTAGGAGTCTTTGGTAGCCCCATGACAAAGTCCATCGTAATATTGTCCCATTTCCACTCCGATATGGGAAGAGGTTGCATGACTCCTCCAGGCCGTTGTCTTCCAGCTTTCACTTGTTGACATACCATATATCTTGATACAAAATCAGCAATCACCCTCTTCATGTTGTCCCACCAAAAATGTTCCTTCAAGTCTCTATACATTTTGGTACTCCCAGGGTGTATAGAGAAATTGGAACTATGAGCATCATCCAACAATTCCCTTTTTAGATCAGGTATATTAGGAACACAAATTCTCTTCCCAAATTTCAAAATTTCATCTTCATACCCAAAGTCATTCAATCTCCCATCATTCATAGATTTTATCTTATTTTGAAATTATTCATCATCGGTCTGAGAACTCTTAATCCTTTCTAGTAAAGATGGTTTGGCAACCATTTGAAAAAGCACTGATGTTTCACCTTCCATGTGTATTCACATGTCCATCTTCACTAGATCCATGAAAATTGGATCCCTTTCAATTATCATATTGTTCAAAACTCCATGATCTTTTCTTCTCAAAGCATCTACCACCTTATTTGCCTTCCCCGAGTGGTAGTGTATCGTACAATCATAATCCTTGAGTAATTCAAGCCATCTCCTTTGCCTCATGTTGAGTTATTTTTGTGAGAAAATATACTTAAAACTCTTGTGATCAGTATAAATCTCACATTTTTCACCAAAGAGGTAGTGCCTCCATATCTTCAAAGAAAAGATCACAGCTGCTAACTCAAGATCAAGAGTAGGATAGTTTTTCTCATGAATTTTCAACTGTCGTGATGCATAGGCAATTACCCTATCATTCTGCATAAGGACACAACCAAGTCCTTTCTTCGATGCATCACTATAAATAACGAACCCATCATTCCCATATGGTAGATTCAATAAAGGATCATTGAATAATATTCTCTTTACTTCTTCAAAAAATTCTTCACACTCTTTTGTCCAAACAAATTTAACCCCCTTACGTGTGAGATTTGTTAATGGGTTAGCCAATCGGGCAAAATTCTGGACGAAATGTCGATAATAACCTGCTAAACCAATAAAATTGTGTACCTCAGTTATACTCGTAGGTGATGGATAGTCTTGGATTTCCTTGGTCTTAGAAGGGTCAATAGAGATTCCATCTTTAGAGACAATATGGCCAAGAAAAGAAATCTCCTGAAGCCAGAATTCACACTTGCTAAACTTCCCATATAATTTATGTCTTCTCGGAGTCTTCAGGATAATGCGCAAGTGATTTTCATGATCTTCGTAGCTTTTGGAGTATACCAAGATATCATCAATAAATACCACCAAAAAATCATTGAGATAATCCTTGAAAATTCTATTCATTAGATCCATGAATACAGACAGTGCATTAGTCATCCCAAAAGGAATTACCGTAAACTCGTAATGCCCGTACCTTGTTCGAAATGTTGTCTTCGGAATGTCTTCCTTCTTCACACACAATCGATGGTATCCAGATCAAAGGTCAATCTTTGAAAAGTATTGAGATCCATGCAGTTGTTCAAATAAATCATCAATGCGTGGTAGGGGATACTTGTTCTTTATTGTTATAGAATTGATCTCCCAGTAGTCGATACATAACCTCATAGATCCATCTTTCTTTTTAACAAAAAGAACAGGGGCTCCCCATGGAGAAACACTAGGGCGAATAAATCCCTTATTAATCAATTCCTATAGTTGTTTCTTTAGTTCAACTAATTCCACAGTGGCCATTATATAAGGGGTCTTCGATATAGGCCTTGATCCAGGAATTAAATCAATGGAAAACTCAACTTCTCGTTCTAGAGGATGTCCAGGTAAATCTTCCGGAAAAACATCTACATATTCTTTCACAATAGATACATCCTCTATTTGAACATTCCTTTCCTCACCCACAGTCATTTCATTCTATTCCTCCCCAATAATTGAATTTAGTTGAGCTACTGGGGGTAGATCTAGATAAGAATTAGGTGGTGACGATTCTTCTCTAAAGATAAGGTGTTCCTTATCATCATCATCAAAAATTTTAACCTTCTTCTTCTTACAATAAATCTTCGCATCATGGTCTGAAAGCCAATCCATACCAAGGATTATATCAAACTCAATCATAGGTATGAAGATGAGATCAGCGGATAAAGAACATTTATGTGCTCTAATGGGGACTGATTCACAAAACTTTTTGGCAATGATACTTCACTTAGGAGTTTTAACTGACAACTCCCTTGTTAAATCAAATTGGAAATATTTAATTTTCTTAGAAAAATTGGAATATATGAAACAATGCGATGATCCAGAATCAAATAATGCATTTTCTAAACTTGAGAAAACCATTAAATTACCTGCCACCACGTCTTTCGGAGCTTCTACCTCAACAGTAGTGATAGCATAAGCTTGGCCTTGATCCCTTGGCCTTTTTTGAGGTAAGTTCCCCTGACTCTTAGGACATTCATTTGCATAATTTTCCATCTCCCTACAATTGTATCATTGGACATCGGTAGCTTCCTTCTTCCTCTTGTAATCACAAGCTTGGTGGCCTTTTTCACCACACTTGTAACAGACTCCCATTCCTTTTAAGCAAGTACCGGGGTGTTTCTTACCACATTTACTATAGGATGGATATTCTAATTTTCTATTCTTCCCCTTATTTCTATTCCCATATTGATCAGCAGATCTCTTCTTCTCTTGCTTTTCTTTAAAGTCATAAGACTTAGAGAATTTCTTTTCTATCTTGATAGCACATGAGACAATGTCTTCGTATGACGAGAAGGATTATGAGACTAATGCTTGATGGAAGAATGGTTTTAACCCATCAAAGAAATGATCAATATTACTTCTTGGGTTACGTATATAATCTCCAACATACCTTTCTAACCTCGTAAAGTTAGCCTCATACTTTGTGAAATTCTCATCCTCCTTTTGTCTCAGACTCAGAAATTGCCTTTCCATATATGCTCGATGGTCACGAGGAAAGTACTTTTCTAAAAATAGATCTTTAAACTCCCTCCATTCCATATTTGATACTTCATCATCTTCCTTCATGTTTTGAATCAATGACCACCATTGATCAGCATCTCCAGTGAGGCGATAAAATGCCATGACAACTTTTTCCCATTCACTACTCACAAAAGCCTGAAATATTTTATCTAGGGAACTTATCCATTGCTCAGCTACTAATGGATTTGTACTATCATTGAATGTTGGTGGTTGCTACCTCATGAATCGATTTAACATTGATCCTCCACACTGTGGATCAGGGTGCTCCATACAGGTAAGGTTATTATTCATAACCTGAGTGAGTTGTCCAAATATGGTGATTAGTTGATCAGCACCAGTTTCATCACCAACTCCACTATAATTATGTTGAGTAGGAGGGAAATCCCTACATGGAGTGTGTTCATTGATACGGTTTCAATTTCTTCCACTAGGAGCCATTTATAAACAATGGCAGAAACTAGATCAGTTTATGAATCAAAATACATAATTCTATACTTATAAAACACTTAACATAAATTGAACTATTTATGGATATAATCCATAATCATAAAAATGTTTTCTTTGAGAACGTATATAATCATAAACCTTTCATAATGATTTGTAAAGAAAATGAGAGTTATCCTAAGAATATCCCCCGGGAGTGTCGTAACCAAGAGTGCACCAAGGCCCATTGTTGTGCACCAGTTCCCGTTCGAGTCTAGCTCAAAGCGGTGTTTTTGGGTTTTACCCCTAGGTACATCTGTGCCAGAGCTGCCTTTACCTTCTCGTATCCAGACAGAGATGTATTTCTCGGAAAACTCACAAAATCTCAACAATACCAAAATTCTAGGAAGTTCTTCTATACTAATCCTCAAAGTCCATCTTAAATCTATGTGCTCTAATCAGATTTTATCTAAATCTAGCTACCAAGGTTTGTACTAAACTTCCTCTGATACCAACTGTAATGCCCCGACCCCAGTTACCTAGATTCGGTGCATTATTACATAACATTTTCATGATCACAAGAAAGATCAAGTCTCGAAAGACCGGTTAGTTTAGTAGCTATGTAATTACTAGATACATTCATAAAGTTTACATTACATCATAAAATGAAAAACTAATACAATATAGTCTCCATAGTCCACACTTTTATACCATCATACTATCCTTGTAGGTCATTCATAAAATACTTCTTCACATCCTGGGAAAAATAAAACATAAAAAGGGGTGAGCTCAAATGCCTAGTAAGGATAAAAATATAGTGGAAACCTTCATAAATAAGCACAAACATTTAAGGAAATGTAGAACTAAAACAAAAGCCTTTTAAAACTTGAACTTCAGTATAATATGGAAGAAATAAAATTAAATAATTCCATATACTTATTCACATGGATATTCTACTAGTCAAATAATCACATGCAATATCATTAACCACTTTCATAATGATGGAATTCATAATGCCATACTATCATAACCACGTAGCCAAGGCCTCATGCCAAGACTAAAAATAAGATTTTACCAAGGCCATGTGCCAAGACACTAGTTTTTCTCATGAGACTTACTGATGCATCAAGGAGCTATAGTGGGCTCCACCCGTCACATATTAAGTCCAATGCATTCCTCATATGAATAGGTTTAAACATAACATAAACATTCATATTAAAACTAGTATATGAAATGTAAATACTTTAACCATAAACCATGAATGGTATAAAAATAACATATCCATATTCAAACATATCACAAAACCTTCAATACAATATATAAGTTTTGTATCATAATAAATCACATTCAAATAAGCTTAAAATCCATCAAAGGATGTTGACATAGATGAAATCAAAACTATTTGAGAGGAATATCTATTTTTTTTTTAAATCATTTAAAAGTCACATAATTATAAAATAAAACATTTAATTTGAGAATATTCTTATAATATTGTAAGGGAAGCTTCGACGATTTTATAATGGTGGAAAATATTCACACCCGCTGTATAAGTTAAAAAACATTCTTACCTTAATTTTGTCGAAAAGGTTAAAAAGGACCTTATTTGGAAAATGACAGAAAGATTCCTTTCAAACCATTTTATAAAAGTCAAACAAGGGTATAAATGACTTTAACCCATTGTATATTAAATAGTAAAAATGTTTTGGAATACATTTTTAAGAAACATAGATGTGGATGATAAAGAGGTCCCAGTAGATAATCACGTATAAACAACCTCGAATAATGAAGAGATTGTGAAATAAACCCTTACCTTGTCATTTTTCTTGGTTGGGGGTAGGTTAACCTCTTGTATAATGGTGAAATAATTGTTATTAAATTATACAAGAATCGTATACATTAATATGATATCATATATGATCTTTTAACATTGTTTTGTTAATAATATCTTAGTATTATCATCGTTTCAGGTGTAAACTTACTCGTATATGTTTTGTTACATAAGCCCTGTTTTTTATGGATAGGTTATATCTTATTCATATCTAGAATGATAGAAAGTCCTTAAAAATTATTTTTAATCATCAAATGATAACTATACTTGAATGGATATGATGGAGAATGAATCTCATCGCGTTCGTGGAGACGGTAGTCCGTACGTACGCACGAGCGACAATATCATTCTTTTGATATTAAAATAATACATAATTGGATGTTATATCATATATAAAGAATAATTATCATGTTATATTTATTATTTACATGAATTACACATCATTATTATACCCATCCAAATAATAATTTATTGAATAACAATTACACCACGACGTGGAGACGGTAAGTCGTACGTACGCACGTATGGTGACATGTCATTCAAAGGATGGATAGAATACTGAATATGGTTGTACCATATTTATAATAACATCACAATATATATAAGATACTGGAGTTATTATTTTATAATAGTAATAACAAAGAAAGAAGAAGTTGAAGAAGAAAGGAACTTGAAAGAGGGTGGTGAGAACATTACCTCTTATTCGGGTTCTTCCTTTTGATTTGATCAAAATGGCTCCTTAGGTTGGATTTCTGATCAAAATAAGGCCTCTAGGTTGAAGTGAGGGAAGTTTAGAGAGTATTTGGGCAGGGTTTAGCTGAGACAAAAGTCTTTGAATGTGTTAATTAGTGAGAATGGGGAGTGACCTTTTATAAGAGGGGTGAGGGGCACCTTTGGAAAAGCTAGAAATATTATTTTATAATAAATTCATATTCAGTTTCTAATGGATACAAAGTGGATTATTTAAATTTTAAGGTGTGTATGGGTCGAAAACCACTCAACCAATAGAATTTAGACAGGTTTGGGTCATTATATTCACCTTATCTTTTAGTTTTAACTCTTAGTTAATTAGTTTGACACTTACCATGTCACTTTGTATTTTTATATTATATAGTTAATAAACTTACTATATACCTCCAAGACACCCCCAAGTGGTCCATTAATGATACACCTATCATGATATAAGTCTCTTGGACGAACCTTAGATTTTTAGAAATTGAATATAAATTAATAATATAATATTTCTTTTAAAAACTCTTTTTTTATGTCAATTTTGACACAATTGGGTATTTTGTTTTTGATAAATTCATAACAGCATTATTACTTCAAAAAAAATTATAATCAATCCTAATATGTCATATTAACCTATAAAATTATTTTAATTCATAAAAAGTCTCAAATTACATTTATTTTGATATTTATAATATCAATTATTTTAATATTTCATTAATTAGGTAATTACAACATCACCATTGTGTCATAAATAAATTAAATTATTTAATGTCTAAAAATTATAAATAAAATACCATTATGTAGGAAATCTTTTTATCTTTATAATTAATATTTACAATCGAATTTATCTTATTTATAACCCTATATTAAAAATGTTTCAGTAAATAAACTTTGATTTTAACTCTTTTGACTCTTCTTTGAATTTAATAATAATAAATGTCCTAATATAATCCAAGTGGATCTAAATGATAATATTTTATTCCTAAGGTTGTTTTTGGTCGAGATAAACTTGTCCAATAGAATTAGGACCTGTGTTATGGTAATATTAATATCATTTTTACCCTTAATTACCCTATTTACTTTTAACCGCGGTAAATAAAAGTAAACAGTTACTATTCGCCAAAAATTATTTTCATCTCATTGAACCACATTTTACTCCTTTATATTAACCGTATCTCTCGGATTTTTAAAATTTCACTCACAAAAGTGGTAAAATTAAGTTTTATGTGAATTTCCAAATTCTCCTAGGAGGTGGGTAAAAGACGGTGAAAAGTTCAATAAAATTTTTATATATCTAAAATTATTCTAAACTAACTCCAATGAATTAAATTTAACTTATATAGGTATTATATATCTATTTTGACCTTAATTAAATTTAAATAAAATAAATAATTATTTAAATAAAAATTGGGTTTTAAACTATAACTCAGTGTTTTTTTCACTGTTCATCAAAAATTGAAAGTTTTTAGAAAAATACCAAAATTTCACCCTAGGCTAATTTTGATATTCCGAATCCAAAAATGAAGTCCATTTTGAAAGATAAAATTTATAAAATTTCAAAAAGTGGGTATTACTATTCATAATGGCTAGTTTGATTGGTTGTGGTGTGTGTGTTAGAACTCGAAGTTGCGAACAACACACGCTACTGTATTATTCAAAGGAAAGCATACCGTGGAAGCTTGGGGTGTTACACTAGATAGCTTGTTTATGAATATTCTCAGGTTTAGAGCATAACTTCTAGTCTTACCACTAGGATACTAGGGTATGAGAAGGTTTACAGTGAGGATATTGTAAGGAACCTTGTTTTTATGGATTCTAATTTTGAGAAAAAAATTTAATTTTTTCTTTCAGAATATTTTGAGGGGAAAATAGTCTTTTCCCCTTATCATATGATCTAATATAATTTTTCTGACTACTCCATTGGTCCCAGAATAGGGTTTTTACCCTAGTACAAAAGTTTGGTGTAAATCTGAGTTGTTCAAATTTTAGCGGAATACTTAATATTCAATAATTAATAAATTAAATATTAATTTATTCACGTAGGTTTGTTCATCCATATCTTTTGAAAAGAGAATCGGATTGAGATTCCATCTCCTCCATTGAGTTTATAACATGGATTTTTTCCTAGATGAGGCATAAATTTGAGTTGGGTATCGGGGCCGGCTAGGGACCCTTTTTCTTTTCTTTTCGTTTTCATTTCTTTCTTTCTTCTCTTGGATTCTCATGTACACCTTTAGGAATCCTCCTACACCAATAAATAGAGAGAAAATAGGGAGAGATAGGGGAGAGATAGAGGTAGAGAGGGAGATATAATGGGGGAGGTATTATTGTAGATCTCTCTACGTACTGGATTGATGTGCATCAACCATGGACCGCGTAAACGAGTGAAGATTTGGAAGTTTCTTCCCAAAAGTTGGCCATTTTTTGGTTTTAATGAAAATCCCCCTTAGATTAATTGTTTTAAAATTTTTAACCCCTATTATACTTTCTTATGGACCCTTGTGGCTTGATATATTTATTTGGGGGTGAAAACTAGGGTCTCGGGCATTTTGGAGGTTTTCCATTTGGGAAAACCATGCTACATGAAATGTGGTTCAAGGTGATGCACCATGTGTTCTTCCCATTCAGGGAAGATAAAGTTTTTGAAGTAAACCTCGTGTACTAGGGTGTAAATGACATGTATTAGGTCTTGGTAATTTAGTTGAGTACCCAACTATGATGCCTATATAGGGGTACATAGATGTGTAGAGTATATGGCCATACCCTATGTGGGTCGTACACCATGTAAAAGTGCATGCCCAGGCCAAGTACATGGATAGGATATTTGAGGGGACTGGGAAAGTACCCCATGTAGGGTACACACTGTGTACCCACTTTATATTCCATGTACTTGGGGCATTCACATGCCCACACCGGCAGTAGTAAACACCCATGTGGGGTTTTAGGAATACACATCATGCACCCAAGGGTACATGCCATGTACTGCCCCCTTGTAACACTTTGAGGTTTTTTCGTATCTTTTTTCTTGAGATTTAGTATTGGAACAATGAGTAGTCTAATCTAAGTATCCTTTCACATATATCTCAATGTTAAGATCCATGTGCTGTTTTGAGGACTCCTAGGTGGATTTTCATGTTTTTCTTAATGAAGAGATTCTTCATCCAGTAGTTTAATCCAGTCATCTCCTAAGAGGGACTTGAATGAGAAGGATAGGTTGGGTGTTCAGACCAACTTAGTTTTATGCTTTTTCATATGATATGGGTCGTGATCCATCCCTTGTGACCTATTCCTTTCATAGATTTACCTTTGATAACATCCCCCTTTCGAGATGTTCTCTTCAATCCTATGAGGTTGTGAGAATAATTATTATAGAGGATCCCATGTAGGATTCCTCCATTTATGTTTCGACTTCGAGGATCTCATGTAGGATTACTCTACCTTCTATATATTCATTGAGGGTCCTCTAAGGGGTGCCTTTGCTTATGAACAGATCTAAGGAGACCCTTGTAGGATCCTTATGCCTATATATCGTTTTGAGGATCCCTTTTAGGATGCCTCTGCTTCTTATATTGTCTTGAGGGTTTCATATACTATCCTGAGGATCCTGCATAGGATGCCTCAGTTTTGATTTCATTTGAGGATCCCATATAGGATTTATAGGCTAAGGATTCCTTTTATTATGTGGATGCCTTGAGGATCCCAAGTAGGATGCCTCTTCATTTTTTTGGTTTGAGGGAACTAGTGGGTGACCTGATGTTTGACTGAATATAATCTAGTACATTAGTTTTGGGTAGAGATGGTAATGGGTGTCACCTTAGAACCCATATCAAACTTGTAATCTCATGGGGTTGTGGTAGTAGTGTTGGGTTTAGGAATTCATCCACCCTAACTCATTTTTTATGCTTTCACAAGTTTATTTATAATACAGTGATGATTACTAGAGGTTTTTCCTGGTTGGTGGCTGTTGAGACTGATGCAAGGAATGTTTATTTCTCTTTGGGATGCCCAGAAATTCTTCTTAGGATCTATATTATTTTTTAGGATGACTAGACATGATTTCCTGGGATCCAGCTTATGAGCCAGGTTATTTATAATATTTACTGGTATACCCATAGGTACTACCTATAATTTTTCTATTGAGCCTATATATTTGATTATTTAATTATTGGGATTCCCAGAGGTGTTCCCTAGAATCCGATTGTTGATCCTACTACTATGATATACTGGTATGGAATCCCTAATAATGATACTCATGGATGATTCTACTTTCCCGATTGATGAGTATGATTACACTCTCCTCTAGATGATATGTGATGTGGATGATTACTCTCTTCTCGATCTATTTATACTCGTAGAGTATTATGCTCTCCCAAGAGAAAGGGATGATTATGCTCTCCTTGATCAGTTACTTGATCGTGGTGTGGTGTATGGCATCTCACATTATTGGATACCCAGAATGATTATTCTCTTCTATGTGATAGGGATGATTACACTCTCCCTTATTAGAGACTCTAAGGGTGGGAATGGCATATAACTAGTGAGTTCTCATTATATATCACCTAAGGGTCAGACCCTTAGGGATTATCTATGTTTCAAATGTTTTGACCACCTATGGACTCGGACCTAGAGCTCAGAAATTGGATTATATTTATATGGAATGAGTAGTATGATGACAGGATTAGTGACCATTTACAGGATGTCAACATTTACTTCCAAGAATCCATAATTATAGTGATTGGAGTTGAGTATGGGTGAACCTAGGTGTAGGACAAGTATCTCCCTATACTGACATAGATTTATCAGAGACATTACTAGTGTTAACTAAAGTAGGTGCATGTCAATTGGGATTGCGGACCCATAAATTTACTTAATTATACATGACTCGATTGGTACAACATCCAACTCAATTCCCTTGCATAAGACAACCATTCAACCAGTATTATGGACCCAAGGATCATTTTATATTATTATTTTATGTTATTTGATTCACTTACTCATTAATATTCATATTTATGAATATATGTATAGGTATGGTAATATACATGAATACGTATATAGATATGGACATCTATGGAGGCACTTACCTAGTTGGTTGGGATTAGGGACCCAGGGTTTGACTATGGTTTCACGCTTATTGGTTTTTGTTATATTTTTAGTTGTGTCTCAGTTTTCTGAGCACCTTGATTTTTTATACACTTTTAGTAGTGTATTTTTTATAGGTTTCTCATCGAAGTGGCCTATTGAGATTATTTCTCACCCCAACACTTGAATCTTCGTGTATGTGTAGATCTTATGTCTTCTTTTGAGGTTAAGCACATTTTTATGGTGGATAGGGCTGAGTCCCTGAGTAGTATGATCAAGCATATCTACTCATGTGGGTTCTTTTGTTTGAACTAGTGTAGTTCTAAGGTGTCTGGATACAAGGTATGTGGTTTGGCTTGAAGTTAGTAGTAGATCTCTATAATTTTATTTTAGTACCTTTTTTACTTCTATATCTATATTGTTAGTCCAAAGAGTGACCAGTGTTTTATGTATGTCATAGTTTTTTGGGATTTTTTAGATTTTTGAATTATTATTACAACTTGTTCTATTTCAATTTTTTTACTGCTTCCTCACTCTATTTACTTTCTGTTGTGTATGATACTTAGTTATTTCTGTTGTTTTATTACTCTAATATGAGGGCATAGTCTCCCCACTATCACACCCTAAGCCCTCAGTGCTACTCAGCAGCCTATGGTGTATGGGGAGGCACACTTGAGTACTCATTACCCACCATCTTGGGGCACTATTTTAGTGGTATCTAGGCTGGGACATTACAGATAATTCTCATATTCCACACACAAAATACATTGAACTACAAATGGTTCTATAAGATGTAATATGTTTTATTTTATCATAGTCTTTATTTTTCATTGAAAATTCATTGATATATACCCTTATTTTCTATAAATAAAACATTTTCCCATTCTCTTGATACATTCTCCAAGTTGTCCCTTTCCACATTTCTGACATAAAGGAAATTGTGCCTTCTTTTCTCTATGGTCTCCATTACCTATGATCTCAATGAACTTTATCCTTATATTCTTTATCAAGTCTGAGAGTTGGTTAAGATACAAGTTTTTAATTATATATCATGATAACAAATGAAGAATAATCACAATATCTTTTACTCCAATCATCATCCAATTTGGTTTCTCATAATCACTTCATCGTCCATCACAAATGGTGTTAACTTGATAATTCCTAGTTCTAACCATTGACTAAAACCAAAAAAAGTAAGAGAAATAATAATCATAGTGTGAAAGAACATGATCTCTAACTTTTTAATGTTTAGGAATTTATCTTATTATTACACTTATCCTCAAATCCATGCATAGGGTTATGTTCCCTAATCTATGTTTTTTTTAAATCTAGTTCCAAAGGTTTCTACTAAACTTATTCTGATACCAACTATAAAGACCCCAACCCTATTATCCAAAATTCATTGGTTATTTATTACATTGGTGATAGATACAATAAATCTTATCCCAAAGTACTGAATAGTTTAGTAGTATCGAAAAACTGGGTATATACTTGAATTTCAAATTACATTTAAAAAATTAAAATACAACATTGTATTTTCTTTGAGATATCCATTATTCCCTTTATCATATCCCTTCATGTCAATCGTAATACATTTCTTGGAATCCTAGGGAAAAGAATATAATAAAGGGGTGATATCATATTATCACTAAGGGAATGCATACATTGGAATCTAAATAAGGCATGAATAATATGGAAAGAGTAAATGATGATCAAATAATGCCATATAAATAATCACATGATCTAGAAACTGATACATGGATATAATAACTATTTAAATAATAATATTAACATCAATAACTAATTTCATAATTATGGAATTCATAATTCCATACATATGAACTTACCATTGATGTTTTGTACCAAGACATCTAAAAATATTGTCAAGGCCTCATGCCAAGACATCTACATAAATGAGTAAGGCCTTGAAAAAAACTTAATCTAGTTTTTATAATGAGAAATACTAATGAATCAATGTTATATGTAATTTTTTGCCCCACACAGCACTTAATAAGTCTAATTAATTATTTATATTAATAAATAACAGAATTTAATCAACATGCCTTAAAAATAAATAATTGTCTATATTGAAAGAACTAGCATACAGAATAACAATACTTCCCCCATTCAAGTAGATAAAACCCATCCAAATAAATATGTTGTATAGTATCATAAGATTATGACCTTATTAAATCATATGATTCAATAAAATATTTTGAAATATATGAAAATACTTTCAAAATATCACTGAAAATTCTCTTAAGGAAAATACACTTTTTCATTTTGAAATCGCTTATTTAAAATATAAAAATTTACCAAATATTAAGGAAAAAATTTTCTTTTAAATGAGGATTTTAAACATGTAAATTAAACTTTAAATAAAATATCATACAAGATGTTGGTAAATTTCTTTCATACCATATAATTTAAAATAATATTCTTTTTACATTTTTGTAAAAAAATATCAAAACATACACCGTTCAAAAAAAAGAAAGAATATTAATTTAAAATAATTTTTATAAAAATTAAAACATGGGTAAAAAATAATTTAAAAAATAATTTTAGAATAATTAAAACATTCTTTAAAACATTTTTAGAAAACATGGACATGGAAGAGAAAGATTCTCGACCGAGCATAAAAACGGGGTCAGTTTTCCTTAGAAAACATTATATCGATATATTGAGTACTTAAAACGAACAAATTGAAATGAAATAAGGTAATTTATAGAAAAACTCATAGTATAATAAAATATATTGGGTTTAATATATAAATATCTAATAATTTCCCCATTGGAGACATAAATATAAACAATTCCGAATAATGATGAGATTGTGAAATAAACTCTTACCTTAGGTTTGAATTCCTTTATATGTGTCCAAAACTCATGTATAATAAACATATATTTATTATAAATTTATTAAAAATACATAATCATATATATCATACCATATATTATTTACGTATGATATTTTATCACCTTTTTAGTAACAATTATTTATTAGAATCATTGTTCTGAATAACAACTGCTTTATTTTTCAAGTTTGTTTTGGTTCGATAGTTTTTGTACTTATAATTTGATCATGGTTACATAATATACATAATATTATTAATTGTATAAATATCATATATATTCCTTATATATATATTTATAGTTATCTACAAAAATTATAGATAAAAAAATTAATTGTACCATTCATGGAGATGGTAGGTCGTATGTACGCATAAACATTGTTTTCATTTTTCGATGAATGAAATTAAAGAAATTTAAATAATAATTTTCAATTTTAGAATAATTATTATAACATATCAATCATATATATTCATTAAAAAATCCTTATTACCATCCATATAAAAGTAAAATTCAAAATGCATCACATCGCTTCATGGAGATGGTAGTACACACATACACACGAGCGACGTCATCATTTTCCAATGGATTGGAAGGTAAGAAGATAAATATTATATTATCATAAAAAATTATAACTATGTCACATTAAACATATATTATAATTAAACCCATCATAATAACCATCCATGGAATATGGTAGTGGAAAATTATTTGTATCGCTACGTGGGGACGGTAAGTCGTACGTACGCATGGGTGATACTTTCACTTCTCATTTGATAGAAAAAATGGTGGTTAATGGTGATTTAATAATAACAACAAAATTTAAGTATATTAAATATACTTAATTTATTATTTTATGATAAATACCATATATTTAGAGGAGGTAAATAAGAAGTAAAAAAATAAAGTGATTGATTAATGCTATTACCTCTTCTTTGAAATAACTCCTTTAGTTCTCCTCTTAAATATCCTAGATTTTTTATTTTTGGAAAACAATCACCTCTATAACTTGTATAAGGATGTTTAAAAGAGAATTTTTCAAGGTTTGGTCAATCTATATGGCTCAAATTGGTGTGAAAAATTGAGATAAGGGGTGTCATTTTATAAGTAAGGGGAGGGGAATTCTTGGAATTTATTAAAGTATTAAATTAATATAATTTATTTTTTAGGACCAAATGGATCCAAAATGAGATAATTAGAATGAAATATGATTATAATTCAAACTCACCTCATAAAATAATTTTTTACAAGTTTGGGGTATGTTTTCACCCTTATCTTTTAATTTTAACCTCCATTATCCCTTTTGACAATTACTCTAATATTAAATTTTTATACACTTTATGGGTTTATAATTTTATTATAAAATTAAAAACAACACATAAATGGGTCATGGTTTATTTTTAAAATAAAATCATAGCTATTTATACAAATATAATATTTTTATCAATTTTAAATCATTTAATAAAATATTATTTATTATAAAATATCATTAATTTCATTAATTTCATTTTTGACACTATTCATTTAATTTGACTTTAAATGCCATTTTTTCACACTATTTGAACATTACTTTCCTCACCCACAGTCATTTCATTCTCTTCCTCCCCAATAATTGAATTTAGTTGAGCTACTGGGGGTGGATCTAGATAAAAATTAGGTGGTGAAGATTCTGCTCTAAAGGTAAGGTGCTCCTTATCATCATCATCAAAAATCATAACCTCCTTCTTCTTACATTAAATCTTCGCATCATGGTCCGAAAGCCAATCCATACCGAGGATTATATCAAACTCAATCATAGGTATGATGATGAGATCAGCGGATAAAGAACATTTATGTGCTCTAATGGGGACTGATTCACAAAACTTTGTTGCAATGATACTTCCCTTAGGAGTTTTAACTGACAACTCCCTTCTTAAATAAAATTGTAAATATCTAATTTTCTTAGAAAAATGGGAAGATATGAAACAATGCGATGATCTAGAATAAAATAATGCATTTACTAAACTTAAGGAAACCATTAAATTGTCTGCCACCACGTCTTTCGGAGCTTCTACCTCAGCAGTAGTGATAGAAAAAGCTTGGCCTTGATCCCTTGGCCTTTTATGAGGTAAGTTCCCCTGATGCTTAGGACATTCATTTGCATAATGTCCCATCTCCCTGTAATTTTAGCATTGGACATCGGTAGCTTCCTTCTTCCCCTTGCAATCATGAGCTTGGTGGCCTTTTTCACCACACTTGTAACAGACTCCCATTCCTTTTAAGAAAGTACCGAGGTGTTTCTTCCCACATTTACTACAGGATGGATATTAAACTTTTCCCTTATTCCCTTTATTTCCATTCTCAGATTGATCAGTAGATCTCTTCTTCTCTTTCTTTGCTTTAAAGTCATAAGACTTAGAGAATTCCTTTTCTGTCTTGAGAGCACATGAGACAATGTCTTCGTATGACGAGAAGGATTGTGAGACTAATGCTGGACGGAGGAATGGTTTTAACCAATCAAATAAACGATCAATATTACTTCTTGGGTTACGTATATAATCTTCAGCATACCTTGCTAACCTCGTAAAGTTATCCTCATACTTTGCGACATTCTCATCCTCCTTTTGTCTCAGACTCAAAAATTGTCTTTCCATATCTGCTCGATGGTCACAAGGAAAGTATTTTTCTAAAAACAGATCTTTGAACTCCCTCCATTCCATATTTGATACTTCATCATCTTCCTTCATGTTTTGAATCAATGACCACCATTGATCAGCATCTCCAGTGAGGCAATAAACTGACATGACAACTTTTTCCCTTTCACTACTCCCCAAAGCCTGAAATATTTTCTCTAGAGAACTTAACCATTGCTCAGATACTAAGGGATTTGTACTCCCATTGAATTTTTGTGGTTTCTGCCTCATGAAGCGATCTAATATTGATCCTCCATGCTGTGGATTAGGGTGCTCCATACGGGTAAGGTTATTATTCATAGACTGAGTGAGTTGTCCCAGTATGGTGATTAGTTGATCAGCACCAATTGCATCACCAGCTCCACTATAATTATCTTGAGTAGGAGGGAAATCCCTACATGGAGTGCATGCATTGATATGGTTTCCATTTGTTCCACTAGGCGCCATTTCTAAACAATGGCATAAACTAGATCAGTTTATGAATCAAAATACATAATTCCATACTTATAAAACACTTAACATAAATTGAACTATTTATGGATATAATCCATAATCATAAAAATGTTTTCTTTGAGGACGTATATACTCATAAACCCTTCATAATGATTTTTAAAGAAAATGAGAGTTATCCTAAGCATATCTCCCAGGAGTGTCGTAACCACGAGTGCAGCAAGTCTCGTTGTCGTGCACCAGTTCTCGTTCGAGTCTAGCTCAAAGCGGTGTTTTCAGGTTTTACCCCTAGGTACATCTGTGCCAGAGCCACCTCTACCTGCTCATATCCAGACAGGGATGTATTGCTCAGAAAACTCACAAAATATCTACAATACCAAAATTCTAGGAAGTTATTCTATACTAATCCTCAAAGTCCATCTTAAATCTATGTGCTCTAATCATAGTTTATCTAAATCTAGCTTCCAAGGTTTGTACTAAACTTCCTATGATACCAACTGTAACGCCCCGACCCTAGTTACCCAGAGTCGGTGCATTATTACATAACATTGGCATGATCAGAAGAAAGATCAAGTCTCAAAAGACTGATTAGTTTAGTAGCCTTGGAATTACTAGATACATTCATAAAGTTTACATTACATCATAAAATGAAAAACAACAACAATATAGTCTCCATAGTCCACACTCATATCCCCTCATACTATCCCTGCAGGTCATTCATAAAATACTTCTTCACATCCTAGGAAAAATAAAACATATAAACGGGTGAGCTCAAATGCCCAGTAAGGATAAAAATATAGCGGAAACTTTCATAAATAAACATAAACATTTAAGGCAATGTATAACTAAAAAAAAGCCTTTTAAAACTTGAAATTCAGCATAATATGGAAGAAATAAAATTAAATAATTCCATATACTTATTCACATGGATATTCTACTAGTTGAATAATCACATGCAATATCAATAATCACTTTCATAATGATGGAATGCATAATTCCAGACTATCATAACCACATAGCCAAGGCCTCGTGCCAAGACTACAAATAAGATTTTGTCAAGGCCTTATGACAACACACTAGTTTGTCTCATGAGACCTACCGATGCATCGAGGAGCTATAGTGGGCTCCACCAGTCACATATTGAGTCCAATTCATTCCTCATATGAACAGGTTTAAACATAACATAAACATTCGTATTAAAACTAGCATACGAAATTTCAATACTTTCACTATAAACCATGAATGGTATAAAAATAACACATCCACAGTCAAACATATCAAAAAACCTTCAATACAATATAGAAGTTTTGTATCATAATAAATCACATTCAAATAATCTTAAAATCCATCAAAAGATGTTGACATAGATGAAATCAAAACTATTTGAGAGGAATATCTCTTTTTTTTAAATCATTTAAAAGTCACATAATTATAAAATAAAACATTTAATTTGAAAATATTCTTATAATCTTGTAAGGGAAGCTTCGACGATTTTATAACGGCAGAAAATAGCCACACCCGCCGTATAAGTTAAAAAAACATTCTAACCATAATTTTGTCGAAAAGGTTAAAAAGGACCTTGTTTGGAAAATGACGGAAAGATTCCTTTTAAACCATTTTATAAAAGTCAAACAAGGGTAGAAATGACTTTAACCCATTGTCTAGTAAATAGTAAAAATGTTTTGGAATACATTTTTAAGAAACATGGATGTGGATGATAAAGAGGTCCCAGTAGATAATCACATATTAACAACCTCGAATAATGAAGAGATTGTGAAATAAACTCTTACCTTGTACTTTTCCTTGGTTGGGGGTAGGTTAAACTTCTGTATAATGGTTAAATAATTTTTATTAAATTATACAAGAATAATATACATTAATATGATATCATATATGATCTTTTAACATTGCTTTGTTAATAATATCTTAGTATTATCGTCGTTTCGGGTGTTAACTTACTCGTATATGTTTTGTTACATAAGATCTGTTTGTTATGGATAGATTGTATCTTATTCATATCTAGAATTATATCAAGTCCTTAAACATTTTTTTTAATCATCAAATGATAATTATACTTGAATGGATATGATGGAGAATGAATCTCATCGCGTTCGTGGAGACGGTAGTCCGTACGTACGCACGAGCGACAATATCATTCTTTTGATATTAAAATAACATATAATTGGATGGTATATCATATATAAAGAATAATTATTATGTTATATTTATTATTTACATGAATTACACATCATTATTATACCCATCCAAATAATAATTTATTGAATAACAATTACAACATGACGTGGAGACGATAAGCCGTACGTACGCACATATGGTGACATGTCATTCAAATGATAGATAGAATACTGAATATGGTTGTACCATATTTATAATAACATAACATTATATATAAGATACTGGTGTTATTATTTTCTAATGTAAATAACAAAGAAAGAATAAGTTGAAGGAGAAAGGAACTTGAAAGAGGGTGGTGAAAACATTACCTCTTCTTCGGGTTCTTCCTTATGATTTGATCAAAAGGGCTCCTTAGGTTGGCTTTTTAATCAAAATAAGGCTCTAGTTTTAAGTGAGGTAAGTTGAGAGAGTATTTGGGTAGGGGTTGGCCGAGCCAAAAGGCTTTTAATGTGTGAATTAGTGAGAATGGGGAGTGCCCTTTTATAAGAGGGGTGAGGGGAACCTTTGGAAAAGCTAGAAATATTATTTTATAATAAATTCATATTCAGTTTCTAATGGCTCAAAAGTGGATTATTTAAAGTTTAAGGTGGGGATGGGTCGAAAACCACTCAACCAATATAATTTAGGCAGGTTTGTGTCATTATATTAATCTTATATTTTAGTTTTAACTCTTAGTTAATTAGTTTGACACTTACCATGTCACTTTGTATTTTTATATTATATAGTTAATAAACTTACAATATACCTCCAAGAGAACCTCATGTGGCCCATTAATGATACAAATATCATGATATAAGTCTCTTGGCTGAACCTTAGATTTTTAGGAATTGAATATAAATTAATAATATAATATTTGTTTAAAAAACTCGTTTATGTCAATTTTGACACTATTGGGTATTTTGTTTTTGATAAATTCATAACAGCATTATTACTTCAAAACAATTTATATAATAAATCCTAATATGTCATATTAACCTAGAAAATTAGTGGAATTCATAAAAAGTATCAAATTACATTTATTTTGATATTTATAATATCAATTATTTTAATATTTCATTAATTAGGTAATTATTGCATCACCATTGTGTCATAAATAAATTAAATTATTTAATGTCTAAAAATTATAAATAAAATACCTATATGTAGGAAATAGTTTTATACTTCTAATGAATAATTAAAATCTAATTTATCTTATGTATAACCTTATATTAAAAATTCGTTAGTAAATAAACTTTGATTTTAACTCTTTTAACTCTTCTTTGAATTAAATAATAATAAATGTTCTAATCTAATCCAAGTGGACCTAAATGATAATATTTTATTCCTAAAGTTGTTTTTGGTCGAGATACACTTGTCCAATAGAATTAGGACATGTGTTAGGGTAATATTAATATCATTTTTACCCTTAATTACCCTATTTACTTTTAATCGTGGTAAATAAAAGTAAAAAGTTACTATTCACCTAAAATTATTTTCATCTCATTGAACCACATTTTACTCCTTCATATTAACCGTATCTCTCGGATTTTCGAAATTCCACTCACAAAAGTGATAAAATTAAGTTTTATGTGAATTTCCAAATTCTGCTAGGAGGTGGATAAAAGACGGTGAAAAGTTCAATAAAATTTTTATATATCTAAAATTATTCTAAACTAACTCCAATTAATTACATTAAACTTATATAGGTATTATGTATCTATTTTGAAGTTAATTAAATTTAAATAAAATAAATAATTATTTAAATAAAAATTTGGTTTTAAACTATAACTCAGTGTTTTTTTACTATTCATCAAAAATTGAAAGTTTTTAGAAAAACACCAAAATTTCACCCGAGTCTAATTTCGATATTCCGAATCCAAAAATGAAGTCCATTTTGAAAGATAAAATTTATAAAATTTCAAAAAGTGGATATTACTATTCATAACGGCTAGTTTGATTGGTTGTGGTGTGTGTGTTAGAACTCGAAGTTGCGTACAACACACACTACTGTATTATTCAAAGGAAAGTGTACCGTGGAAGCTTGGGGTTTTACATTCTCCCCTCATTCAAATAATTTCATCCTAAAAATTTCTAGAATACTACCGCATGAAAAGACTCGGGTGGTTCTTCATCATAAGTTCCTCGGGTTCCCACGTTGCCTCTTCCATCTTATGGTTTCTCCACAAAACTTTTACCAAACGAGTCATCCAGTTTCTCAGTACTTGTTCTCTCATATCAAGAATCCTGACGGGCTCTTCGCTATAAGACAGATCGGGTTCCAGTTCTAATTCCTCATAGGTGATTACATGCGTTGGGTCAGGCTTGTATTTCCTCAACAGTGATACATGTAACACATCATGAACTTTGGAGAGACTTGGCGGCATTGCCAAACGGTAAGTTGCAGCCCCAATTCATTCTAGAATTTCGAAAGGTCTGATGTACCTAGGACTCAATTTACCTATCTTACCGAAACGTATAACTCCCTTCCATGGAGATACCTTCAAGAAAACATGATCTCCTACCTGAAATTCCAAATCCTTCCTTCGGTTATCGGCATATCTCTTCTGCATACTTTGAGCTACTTTGATGTGGTTTTGGATTACCTTTACCTTTTCCATTGTTTCCTCCCCCAGTTCTGGGCCCACAAGTTTTCGTTCACCAACGTCATCCCAACAGGTTGGTGTGCGACATCTCTTTCCGTATAATGCTTTATATGGTGCCATCTGAATACTCGAATGGAAGCTATTGTTATAGTAAAATTCAACCAGAGGTAAATATTGATCCCACATACCCTGAAAGTCAAGCGATCAGGATCTCAACATGTCTTCTAAGGTTTGAATAGTCCGTTTTGATTGTCCATCTGTTTGAGGGTGGTAGGCAGTGCTCAATTGAAGTTCAGTATCTAGGGATTTCTGAAGACTCTTCGAGAATCTTGAAGTAAAACGGGGATCACGATCAGAAACAATTGATAGGGGTACTCCATGAAGTCTCCCCACTTCATTAATATATAGTCTTGCTAGACGTTCTAGTGGTAGATCTTCTTTTATAGCAAAAAAATGTGCTGAATTGGTAAGGCGATCAACAATAACCCATATTTCATCGTTCCTTCTAGGAGTCTTTGGTAGCCCCATGACAAAGTCCATCGTAATATTCTCCCATTTCCACTCCGGTATGGGAAGTGGTTGCATGACTCCTCCATGTTGTTGCCTTCCAGCTTTCACTTATTGAAAACCCATACATCTTGATACAAAATCAGCAATCTTCCTCTTCATGTTGTCCCACCAAAAATTTTCCTTCAAGTCTCTATAAATTTTGGTGCTCCCAGGGTGTATAGAGAAATTGTAACTATGAGCATCGTCCAACAATTCCCTTTTTAATCAGGTATATTGGGAACACAAAGTCTCTTCCCAAATTTCAAAATTCCATCTTCATACCCAAATTCATTCAATCTCCCATCATTCACAGCTTTAATCTTCTTTTGAAATTCTTCATCATCGGTCTGAGAACTCTTAATCCTTTCTAGTAAAGATGGTTTGGCAACCATTTGAAAAAGCACTGATGTTTCACCTTCCATGGTTATTCCCATGTCCATCTTCACTAGATCCATGAAAATTGGATCCCTTCCAATTCTCATATTGTTCAAAACTCCATGATCTTTTCTTCTCAAAGAATCTGCCACCTTATTTTCCTTCCCCGGGTGGTAGTGTATCGTACAATCATACTCCTTGAGTAATTCAAACCATCTCCTTTGCCTCATGTTGAGTCCTTTTTGTGAGAAAATATACTTCAAACTCTTGTGATCAATATAAATATCACATTTTTCACCATATAGGTAGTGCCTCCATATCTTCAAAGCAAAGATCACAGCTGCTAACTCGATATCATGAGTAGGATAGTTTTCTCATGAATTTTCAACTATCGTGATGCATAGGAAAAAACCCTATCATTCTATATAAGGACACAACCAATTCCTTTCTTCGATGCATCACTATAAATAAAAAACACATCATTCCCCGATGGTAGAGTCAATATAGGAGCATTGACTAATCTTCTCTTCAGTTCTTCAAAACATTCTTCACACTCTTTTGTCCAAACAAATTTAACCCCCTTACGTGTGAGCTTTGTTAATGGGTTAGCCAATCGGGAAAAATTATGGACGAAACGTCGATAATAACTTACTAAACCAATAAAACTGCGTACCTTAGTTATACTCGTAGGTGCTGGCCAGTCTTGGATTGCCTTGGTCTTAGAAGGATCAACAGATATTCCATCTTTAGAGATAATATGGCCAAGAAAATAAATCTCCTGAATCCATAATTCACACTTGCTAAACTTCCCATATAATTCATGTCTTCTCAGAGTATTCAGGATAATTCACAAGTGATTTTCTTGATCTTCGTAGCTTTTGGAGTATACCAAGATATCATCAATAAATACCACCACAAAATCATCGAGATATTCCTTGAAAACTCTATTCATTAGATCCATGAATACAGAGGGTGCATTAGTCATCCCAAAAGGCATTACTGTAAACTCGTAATGCCCGTACCTTGTTCGAAATGTTGTCTTCGGAATGTCTTCCTTCTTCACACACAACTGAGGGTATCCAGATCGAAGTTCAATCTTTGAAAACTATTGAGCTCCATGCAGTTGGTCAAATAAATCATCAATGCGAGGTAGGGGATACTTTTTCTTTATTTCTATAGCATTGATCTCCCTATAGTCGATACATAACCTCATAGATCCATCTTTCTTTTTAACAAAAAGAACAAGGTCTCCCCATGGAGAAACACTAGGGTGAATAAATCCCTTATTACTCAATTCCTCTATTTGTTTCTTTAGTTCAACTAATTCCACAGTGGCCATTCTATAAGGGGTCTTCGATATAGGCCTTGATCCAGGAATTAAATCAATGGAAAACTCAACTTCTCGTTCTGGAGGATGTCCAGGTAAATCTTCCAGAAACACATCTACATATTCTTTTACAATCGGTACATCCTCTATATGAACATTCCTTTCCTCACCCACAGTCATTTAATTCTCTTCCTCCCCAATAATTGAATTTAGTTGAGCTACTGGGGGTGGATCTAGATAAGAATTAGGTGGTGATGATTATGCTCTAAAGATAAGGTGTTCCTTATCATCATCATCAAAAATTGTAACCTCCTTCTTCTTACAATAAATCTTCGCATCATGGTCGGAAAGCCAATCCATATCAAGGATTATATCAAACTCAATCATAGGTATGACGATGAGATCAGCGGATAAAGAACATTTATGTGCTCTAATGGGGACTGATTAACAAAACTTTGTTGCAATGATGCTTCCCTTAGGAGTTTTAACTAACAACTCCCATGTTAAATCAAATTGGAAATATCTAATTTTCTTAGAAAACTGGGAAGATATGAAACAATGCGATGATCTAGAATCAAATAATGCATTTGCTAAACTTGAGGAAACCATTAAATTACCTGCCACCATGTCTTTCAGAGCTTCAACCTCAGCAGTAGTGATAGCATAAGCTTGGCCTTGATCCCTTGGAATTTTCTGAGGTAAGTTCCCCTGATGCTTAGGAAATTAATTTGCATAATGTCCAATATCCCTGCAATTGTAGCATCAGACATCGGTAACTTCCTTCTTCCCCTTGCAATCACGAGCTTGGTGGCCTTTTTCACCACACTTGTAACAGACTCCCATTCCTTTTAAGCAGATACCAGGGTGTTTCTTCCCACATTTACTATAGGATGGATATTCAACTTTTCCCTTCTAGCCCTTATTTCCATTCCCATATTGATCAGCAGATCTCTTCTTCTCTTGCTTTGCTTTAAATTCATAAGACTTAGAGAATTCCTTTTCTATCTTGATAGCACATGAGACAATGTCTTCGTACGACGAGAAGGATTGTGAGACTAATGCTCGATGGAGGAATGGTTTTAACCCATCAAAGAAACAATCAATATTACTTATTGGGTTATGTATATAATCTCCAGCATACCTTGCTAACCTCATAAAGTTACCCTCATACTTTGCGACATTCTCATCCTCCTTTTGTCTCAGACTCAGAAATGGTCTTTCCATATCTGCTCGATGGTCACGAGGAAAGTATTTTTCTAAAAATAGATCTTTAAACTCCCTCCATTCCATATTTGATACTTCATCATCTTCCTTAATGTTTTGAATTAATGACCACCATTGATCAGCATCTCCAGTGAGGCGATAAATTGCCATGACAACTTTTTCACTTTCACTACTCCCCAAAGCCTGAAATATTTTCTTTAGGGAACTTATCCATTGCTCAACTACTAATTTATTTGTACTCCCATTGAATTTTGGTGGTTGCTGCCTCATGAAGGGATCTAACATTGATCCTCCACGCTGTGGATCAGGGTTCTCCATACGGGTAAGGTTATTATTCATAACCTGAGTGGGTTGTCCCGGTATGGTGATTAGTTCATCAGCACCAGTTTCATCACCAGCTCCACTATAATTATCTTGAGCAGGAGGGCAATACCTACATGGAGTTTGTGCATTGATACAGTTTCCATTTCTTCCACTAGGCACCATTTCTAAACAATGGCATAAACTATATCAGTTTATGAATCAAAATACATAATTCTATACTTATAAAACACTTAACAAAAATTGAACTATTTATGGATATAATCCATAATCATAAAAATGTTTTCTTTGAAGTCGTATATACTCATAAATCCTTCATAATGATTTGTAAACAAAATGAGAGTTATCCTAAGCATATCCCCTGGGAGTGTCGTTACCAAGAGTGCAGTAAGGCCCGTTGTCGTGCACCAGTTCTCCTTCGAGTCTAGCTCGAAGCGCTGTTTTCAAGTTTTACCCCTAGGTACATCTGTTCCAGAGCCGCCTCTACCTTCTCGTATCTAGACAGGGATGTATTGCTCGGAAAACTGACAAAATCTCTACAATACCAAAATTCTAGGAAGTTCTTTGATACTAATCCTCAAAGTCCATCTTAAATCTATGTGCTCTAATCAGAGTTTATCTAAATTTAGCTTCCAAGGTTTGTACTAAACTTCCTCTGATACCAACTGTAATACCCTGACCCCAGTTACCCAGAGTTGGTGCATTACTACATAACATTGGCATGATCACAAGAAAGATCAAGTCTCGAAAGACCGATTAGTTTAGTATCCTTGGAATTACTAGATACATTCATAAAGTTTACATTACATCATAAAATGAAAAACTACAACAGTATAGTCTCCATAGTCCACAATCCTATCCCTGCAGGTCATTCATAAAATAATTCTTCACATCCTGGTAAAAATAAAACATAGAAAGGGGTGAGATCAAATGCCCAGTAAGGATAAAAATATAGCGGAAACTTTCATAAATAAGCATAAACATTTAAGGCAATGTATAAATAAAACAAAAGCCTTTTAAAACTTGAACTTCAGCATAATATGGAAGAAATAAAATTAAATAATACCATATACTTATTCACATGGATATTCTACTAGTCGAATAATCACATGCAATATCAATAATCACTTTTATAATGATGGAATGCATAATGCCAGACTATCATAACCACATAGCCAAGGCCTCGTGCCAAGACTACAGATAAGATTTTCTCAATGCCTTGTGTCAAGACACTAGTTTGTCTCATGAGACCTACCGATGCATCGAGGAGCTATAGCGGACTCCACCTGTCACATATTAAGTCCAATGCATTCCTCATATGAATAGGTTTAAACATAACATAAACATTCATATTAAAACTAGCATACGAAATGTCAATAATTTCACCATAAACCATGAATAGTATAAAAATAACACATCCACAGTCAAACATATAAAAAAACCTTCAATACAATATAGAAGTTTTATATCATAATAAATCACATTCAAATAAGATTAAAATCCATCAAAGGATGTGGACATAGATGAAATCAAAACTATTTGAGAGGAATATCTCTTTTTTTTAAATCATTTAAAAGTCCCATAATTATAAAATAAAACATTTACTTTGAAAATATTCTTATAAGCTTTTAAGGTAAGCTTCTACAATTTTATAATGGCGGAAAATAGCCGCACCCGCCGTATAAGTTAAAAAAACATTCTTACCTTAATTTTGTCGAAAAGGTTAAAAAGGACCTTGTTTGGAAAAAGACGGAATGATTCCTTTCAAACCATTTTATAAAAGTCAAACAAGGGTATAAATGACTTTAACCCATTGTCTAGTAAATAGTAAAAATGTTTTGGAATACATTTTTAAGAAACATGGATGTGGATGATAAAGAGGTCCCAGTAGATAATCACGTATAAACAACCTCGGATAATGAAGAGATTGTGAAATAAACCCTTACCTTGTACTTTTTTTTGGTTGGGGGTAGGTTAACCACCTGTATAATGGTGAAATAATTGTTATTAAATTATACAAGAATCATATACATTAATATTATATCATATATGATCTTTTAACATTGCTTTGTTAATAATATCTTAGTATTATCGTCGTTTCGGGTGTTAACTTACTCATATATGTTTTGTTACATAAGTCATGTTTGTTATGGATAGGTTGTATCTTATTCATATCTATAATGATATCAAGTCCTTAAACATTATTTCTAATCATCAAATGATAATTATACTTGAATGGATATGATGGAGAATGAATCTCATCGCATTCATGGAGACGGTAGTCCGTACGTACGCACGAGCGAAAATATCATTCTTTTGATATTAAAATAATATATAATTGGATGTTATATCATATATACAGAATCATTATAATGTTATATTTATTATTTACATGAATTACACATCATTATTATACCCATCCAAATAATAATTTATTGAATAACAATTACACCCCGACGTGGAGACGGTAAGTCGTACGTATGCACGTATGGAGACATGTCATTCAAAGGATAGATAGAATACTGAATATGGTTGTACCATATTTATAATAACATAACATTATATATAATATACTGGAGTTATTATTTTATAATGGGAATAACAAAGAAAGAATAAGTTAAAGAAGAAAGGAACTTGAAAGAGGGTGGTGAAAACATTACCTCTTCTTCGGGTTCTTCCTTTTGATTTGATCAAAAGGGATCCTTAGGTTGGATTTATGATCAAACTAAGGCCTATAAGTTGAATTGAGGGAAGTTTAGAGATTATTTGGGCAGGGTTTGGTTCAGCCAAAATGCTTTGAATTTGTGAATTAGTGAGAAGGGGGAGTTCCCTTTTATAAGAGGGGTGAGGGGCACCTTTGGAAAAGCTAGAAATATTATTTTATAATAAATTCATATTCAGTTTATAATGGCTCCAAAGTTGATTATTTAAAGTTTAATGTGGGGATGGGTATAAATCCACTCAACAAATATAATTTAGATAGGTTTTTGTCATTATATTAACCTTATCTTTTAGTTTTAACTCTTAGTTAATTAGTTTGACACTTACCATGTCACTCTGTATTTTTATATTATATAGTTAATAAACTTACTATATACCTCCAATAGACCCCCAAGTGGTCCATTAATGATACACCTATCATGATATAAGTCTCTTGGCCGAACCTTAGATTTTTAGGAATTGAATATAGATTAATAATATAATATATGTTTTAAAAACTCTTTTATGTCAATTTTGACACTATTGGGCATTTTATTTTTTATAATTTCATAACAGAATGATTACTTCGAAAACAATTTATATAATAAATACTAATATGTCATATTAACTTATAAAATTAGTTTAATTCATAAAACATCTCAAATTACATTTATTTTGATATATATAATATCAATTATTTTAAAATTTCATTAATTAGGTAATTACTGCATCACCATTGTGTCATAAATATATTAAATTATTTAATGTCTAAAAATTATAAATAAAATACCATTATGTAGTAAATCTTTTTATATTTCTAATTAATATTTAAAATCGAATTTATCTTATGTATAAACCTATATTAAAAATGTTTTAGTAAATAAACTTTGATTTTAACTCTTTTAACTCTTCTTTGAATTAAATAATAATAAATGTCCTAATCTAATCCAAGTTGACCTAAATGATAATATTTTATTCATAAGGTTTTTTTTGGTCGAGATAAACTTTTCCAATAGAATTAGGACATGTGTTAGGGTAATATTAATATCATTTTTACCCTTAATTACCCTATTTACTTTTAACCGTGGTAAATAAAAATAAAAAGTTACTATTCACCAAAAATTATTTTCATCGCATTGAACCACATTTTACTCCTTGATCTTAACCATGTCTCTCATATTTTCTAAATTCCACTCACATAAGTGGTAAAATTAATTTTTATGTGAATTTCCAAATTCTCTTAGGAGGTGGGTAGAAGACGGTGAAAAGTTCAATAAAATTTTTATATATCTAAAATTATTCTAAACTAACTCCAATGAATTACATTAAACTTATATAGGTATTATGTATCTATTTTGACCTTAATTAAATTTAAATAAAATAAATAATTATTTAAATAAAAATTTGGTTTTAAACTATAACTCAGTGTTTTTTTCACTATTCAACAAAAATTGAAAGTTTTCAGAAAAATACCAAAATTTCACCCTAGGCTAATTTTGATATTCCGAATCCAAAAATGAAGTCCATTTTGAAAGATAAAATTTATAAAATTTCAAAAAGTGGGTATTACTATTCATAACGGCTAATTTGATTGGTTGTGGTGTGTGTGTTAGAACTCGAAGTTGCGTACAACACACGCTACTATATTATTCAAAGGAAAGCGTACCATGGAAGCTTGGGGTGTTACACTAGATATATTGTTTGTGCATATTATCAGGTTTAGAGCATGACTGCTAGTCTTACCACTAGGATTCTAGGTTATGAGGAGGTTTACAGTGAGGATATTGTAAGGAACCTTGTTTTTATGGATTATAATTTTGAGAAAAAAAATTAATTTTTTCTTTCAGAATATTTTGAGGGGAAAATGGTCTTTTCCCCTTATCATATGATCTAATATAATTTTTCTGACTACTCCATTGGTCCCAGAATAGGGTTTTTACCCTAGTACAAAAGTTTGGTGTAAATATGAGTTGTTCAAATTTTAGCGGAATACTTAATATTCAATAATTAATAAATTAAATATTAATTTGTTCATGTAGGTTTGTTCATCCATATCTTTTGAACGGAGCATCGGATTTAGATTCCATCTCCTCCATTGAGTTTATAACATGGATTTTTTCCTAGATTAGGCATAAATTCGAGTTGGGTATCGGGGCCAGCCAGGGACCCTTTTTCTTTTCTTTTCGTTTTCTTTTCATTCTTTCTTCTCTTGGATTCTCATTTACACCTTTAGGAATCCTCCTACACCACTAGATAGAGAGAAAATAGGGAGATATATGGGAGAGAGAGAGGTAGAGAGGGATATGTAAGGGGGAAGGTATTTTTGTAGATCTCTCAACGTACTGGATTGATGTGCAGCAACCATGGACTGCGGAAACGAGTGAAGATTTGGCAGTTTCTTCCCAAAAGTTGGTCATTTTTAGTTTTTAATGAAAATCCCCCTTAGATTAATTGTTTTAAAAAATTTAACCCCTATTATACTTGCTTATGGACCCTGGTGGCTTGATATATTGATTTGGGGGTGAAAACTAGGGTCTTGGGAATTTTGGAGGTTTTCCATTTGGGAAAACCATGCTACATGAAATGTGGTTCAAGGTGATGCACCATGTGTTCTTCCCATTCAGGGAAGATAAAGTTTTTGAAGTAAACCTCATGTACTAGGGTGTACTTGCCATGTATTAGGTCTTGGTCATTTAGTTGAGTACCCAACTAGGCTGCCTATAGAGGGGTACATAGATGTGTAGAGTATATGGACATAACCTATGTGGGTGGCACACCATGTAAAAGTAAATGCCCAGGCCAAGTACATGGATAGGCTATTTGAGGGGACTGGGAAATTACCACATGTAGGGTACACACTATGTACCCACTTTAAATGCCATGTACTTGGGGCATTCACATGCCCACACCAGCAGTAGTACACACCCATGTGGGGTTTTATGAATACACATCATGCACCCAAGGGTACATGCCATGTACTGCCCCCTTGTAACACTTTAAGGTTTTTTCATATCTTTTTTCTTGAGATTTAGGATTGGAACAATGAGTAGTCTACTCTAAGTATACTTTCACATATATCTCAATGTTAATATCCATGTGGTGTTTTGAGGACTCCTAGGTGTATTTTCATTCTTTCCTTAATGAAGAGATTCTTCCTCCAGTAGTTTAATCCAGTCATCTCCTAAGAGGGACTTGAATGAGAAGGATAGGTTGGGTGTTCAGAAAAACTTAGTTTGATACTTTTTGATATCATATGGGTCGTGATCCATCCCTTGTGACCTATTCCTTTCATAGATTTTCCTTTGATAACATCCCCCTTTCGAGATGTTCCCTTCAAGCTTATGAGGTTGTGAGAATAATCATTATAGAGGATCCCATGTAGAATTCCTCTATTTATGTTTCGACTTAGAGGATATCATCTGGATTCCTCTACCTTCTATATGTTCATTGAGGATCCTCTAAGGGATGCCTTTGCTTATGAAAAGATCTAAGGAGACCATTGTAGGATCCTTGTGCCTATATATCATTTTGAGGATCCCTTATAGGATGCCTCTGCTTCTTATATTGTCTTGAGGGTTTCATGTACTATCCTGAGGATCCTGCATAGGATGCCTCAGTTTTGATTGCAGTTGAGGATCCCATATAGGATTTATAGGCTAAGGATTACTTTTATTATGTGGATGCCTTGAGGATCCCAAGTAGGATGCCTCTTCATTTTTTTGGTTTGAGGGAACTAGTGGGTTCCCTGATGTTTGACTGAATCTAAGCTAGTACATCGTTTTTTGGTAGAGATGGTAATGGGTGTCACCTTAGAACCCATATCAAACTTGTAATCTCATGGGGTTGTGGTAGTAGTGTTGGGTTTAGGAATTCATCCACCCTAACTCATTTTTTATTCTTTCACAAGTTTATTTATAATACAGTGATGATTACTAGAGGTTTTTCCTGGTTGGTGGCTGTTGAGACTGATGTAAGGAATATTTATTTCTCTTTGGGATGCCCAGATGTTCTTCTTAGGATCTATCTTATTTTTTAGGATGACTAGACATGATTTACTAGGATCCAGCTTATGAGTCATGTTATTTATAATATTTACTGGTATACCCAGAGGTACTACCTAGAATTTTTCTATTGAGCTTGTATATTTGATTATTTGATTATTGGGATTCCCAGAGGTGTTCCCTGGAATCCTATTGTTGATCCTACTGCTATGATATATTGGTATGGAATCCCTAATAATGATACTCATGGATGATTCTGCTCTCCCAAGTGATGAGGATGATTACGCTCTACTCTAGATGATATGTGATGCGGATGATTACTCTCTTATCGATCTGTTTATACTCGTAGAGGATTATGCTCTCACAAGGGAAATGGATTATTATGCTCTCTTTGATCAGTTACTTGATCATGGTGTGGTCTATGGAATCTCACATCATTGGATACCCAGAATGATTATTCTCTTCTATCTGATAGGGATGATTACACTCTCCCTTATTAGAGACTCTAAGGGTGGGAATGTCATATAACCAGTGAGTTCTCCTTATATATCACATAAGGGTCAGACCCTTAGGGGTTATCTAAATTTCGAATGTTGTGACCACCTATGTACTCGGACCTAGGGCTCAGACATTGGACTAGATTTATATGGAATGAGTAGTATGATGACGGGCTTAGTGACCATTTACAGGATGTATACATGTACTTCCAAGAATACATAATTATAGTGATTGGAGTTGAGTATGGGTAAACCTAGGTGTAGGACAAGTATCCCCCTATACTGACATAGATTTATCAGAGAAATTTCCAGTGTTAACCAAAGTAGGTGAATGTCAATTGGGATTACAGACCCATAAATTTACTTAATTATACATGACTTGATTGGTACAACATCCAACTCAATTACCTTACATAATACAACCATTCAACCAGGATTATGGGCCCAAGGATCATTTTATATTATTATTTTATGTTATTTTATTCACTTACTCATTAATATTCATATTTATGTATATATGTATAGGTATGGTAATATACATGTATACATATATAGATATGGACATCTATGGAGGCACTTACCTAGTTGGTTGGGATTAGGGACCCAGGGTTCGACTATGGTTTCATGCTTATTGGTTTTTGTTATATTTTTAGTTGTGTCTCAGTTGTTTGAGAACCTTGATTTTTTATACACTTTTAGTAGTGTATTTTTTATAGGTTTCTCATCGAAGTGGCCGACTGAGATTATTTCTCACCCCAACACTTGAATCTTGGTGTATGTGTAGATCTTATGTATTCTTTTGAGGTTTAGAGCATTTGTATGGTGGATAGGGCTGAGTCCCTGAGTAGTATGATCAAGCATATCTACTCATGTGGGTTCTTTTGTTTGGACTAGTGTAGTTCTAAGGTGTCTGGATACTAGGTATGTGGTCTGGCTTGAAGTTAGTAGTAGATCTCTATAATTTTATTTTAGTACATTTTTTACTCCTATGTCTATATTGTTAGTCCAAAGAGTGACCGGTGTTTTATGTATGTCATAGTTTTTTGGGATTTTTTAGCTTTTTCAATTATTATTACAACTTGTTCTATTTCAATTTTTTTACTTCTTCCTCACTCTATTTACTTTCTGTTGTGTACGATACTTAGTTATTTCTGTTGTTTTATTACTCTAATATGAGGGAATAGTCTCCCCACTATCACACCCTAAGCCCTCAGTGCTAGTCAGCAGCATATGGTGTATGGGGAGGCACACTTGAGTACTCATAACCCACCATCTTGGGGAACTATTTTAGTGGTATCTAGGCTGGGACATTACAGATAATTCCCATATTCCACACACAAAATACATTGAACTACGAATGGTTATATAGGATGTAATATGTTATATTTTATCATAATATTCATTTTTACTTGAAAATTCATTGATATATACCCTTATTTTCTATACATAAAACATTTTCCCATTCTCTTGAGTCATTCTCCAAGTTTTCCCTTTCCACATTTCTGACATAAAGGAAATTGTGCCTTCTTTTCTCCATGGTCTCCACTACCTACGATCTCAATAAAATTTATCCTTCTCTTCTTTATCAAGTCTGAGAGTTGGTTAAGATACAAGTTTTTAATTATATATCATGATAACTAATTAATAATAATCACAATATCTTTTACTCCAATCATCATCCAATTTGGTTTCTCATAATCACCTCATTGTCCATCACATTCGGTGTTAACTTGATTCTTCCAAGTTCTAACCATTGACTAAAACCAAAAAAGTATAAGAAATAATAATCATAGTGTGAAAGCACATGATCTCTAACTTTTTAATGTTTAGGATGTTATCTTATGATTACACTTATCCTCAAATCCATGCATAGGGTTATGTTCCCTAATCTATGTTTTTTTTAAATCTAGTTCCCAAGGTTTCTACAAAACTTATTGTGATACCAACTATAAAGACCCCAACCCTATTATCCAAAATGCATTGGTTATTTATTACATTGTTGATAGATACAATAAATCTTATCCTGAAGTACTGAATAGTTTAGTAGTATCTAAAAACTACGTATATACTTGAATTTCAAATTACATTTAAAAACTTAAAATACAACATTGTATTTTCTTTGAGAAAGCAATTATTCCCTTTATCATATCCCTTCATGTCAATCATAATACATTTCTTGGAATCCTAGGGAAAAGAATATAAGAAAGGGGTGATATCATATTATCAGTAAGGGAATGCATACAGTGGAATCTAAATAAGGCATGAATAATATGGAAAGAGTAAATGATGATCAAATAATACCATATAAATAATCACATGATCTAGAAACTGATACATGGATATAATAACTATTTAAATAATAATATTGACATCAATAACTAATTTCATAATTATGGAATGCATAATTCCATACATATGAACTTACCATTTATTTTTTGTACCAAGACATCTAAAAATACTGTCAAGGCCTCATGCCAAGACATCTACATAAATGAGTAAGGCCTTGAAAAAAACTTAATCTAGTTTTTATAATGAGAAATACTAATGAATCAATGTTATATGTAATTTTCACCCCACACAGCACTTAATAAGTCTAATTAATTATTTATATTAATAAATAACATAATTTAATCAACATGCCTTAAAAATCAATAATTGTCTATATTGAAAGAACTAGCATATAGAATATCTATACTTCCCCCATTCAAGTTGATAAAACCCATCCAAATAAATATTTTGTATAGTATAATAAGATTATAAACTTATTAAATCATATGATTCAATAAAATATTTTAACATATATAAAAATACTTTCAAAATATCACTGAAAATTCTCTTAAGGAAAATACCCTTTTTCATTTTGAAATCGCTTATTTAAAATATAAAAATTTACCAAATATTAAGGAAAAAATTTTCTTTTAAATGAGGATTTTAAACTTGTAAATTAAACTTAAAATCAAATATCATACAAGATGGTGGTAAATTTATTTCATGCCATATAAGTTAAAATAATATTATTTTTACATTTTTGTAAAAACTATCAAAACATACACCGTTCAAAAAAAAGAAAGAATATTAATTTAAAATCATTTTTATAAAAATTAAAACATGGGTAAAAAATAATTTAAAAAATAATTTTGGAATAATTAAAATATTCTTTAAAACATTTTTAGAAAACATGGACATGGAAGAGAAAGATTCTCGACCGAGCAAAAAAACGAGGTCAGTTTTCCTTAAAAAACATTATATCAATATATTGAGTACTTAAAACGAAAAAATTGAAATGAAATAAGGTAATTTATAGAAAAACTCATAGTATAATAAAATATATTTGGTTTAATATATAAATATCTAATAATTTCCCCAGTGGAGACATAAATATAAACAATTCCAAATAATGATGAGATTGTGAAATAAACTCTTACCTTAGGTTTGAATTCCTTTATATGTGTCCAAACCTCATGTATAATAAACATATATTTATTATAAATTTATTAAAAAAACATAATCATATATATCATACCATATATTATTTACTTATGATATTTTATCACCTTTTTAGTAAAAATTCTTTATTATAATCATTGTTCTGAATAACAACTGCTTTATTTTTTAAGTTTGTTTTGGTTCGATAGTTTTTGTACTTATAATTTGATCATGGTTACATAATATACATAATATTATTAATTGTATAAATATAATATATATTCCTTATATACATATTTATAGTTATCTACAAAATTTATAGATATAAAAATTAATTGTATCGTTCATGGAGATGGTAGGTCGTATGTACGCATAAACGTTGTTTTCATTTTTTGATGAATGGAATTAAAAAAATTTAAATAATAATTTTCAATTTTAGAATAATTATTATAACATATCAATCATACATATTCATTAAAAAATCCTTATTGCCATCCATATAAAAGTAAAATTCAAAATGCATCACATCGCTTCAAGGAGATGGTAGTCCACACATACACACGAGCGGCGTCATCATTTTCCAATGGATTGCAAGGTAAGAAGATAAATATTATATTATCATTAAAAAATTATAACTATGTCACATTAAACATATATTATAATTAAACCCATCATAATAACCATCCATGGAATATGGTAGTGGAAAATGATTTGTATCGCTACGTGGAGACGGTAAGTCGTACGTACGCATGGGTGATACTTTCACTTCTCATTTGATGGAAAAAATGGTGGTTAATGGTGATTTAATAATAATAATAACATTTAAGTATATTAAATATACTTAATTTATTATTTTATGATAAATACAATATATTTAGAGAAGGTAAATAAGAAGTAAAAAAATAAACTGTTTGATTAATGCTATTACCTCTTATTTGAAATAACTCCTTTAGTTCTCCTCTTAAATATCCTAGATTTTTTATTTTTGGAAAACCATAACCTCTATAACTTGTATAAGGATGTTTAAAAGATAATTTTTCAAGGTTTGGTCAAGCTATATGGCTCAAATTGGTGTGAAAAATTGAGATAAGGGGTGTCCTTTTATAAGTAAGAGGAGGGGAATTCTTGGAATTTCTTAAAGTATTAAATTAATATAATTTATTTTTTAGGACCAAATGGTTCCAAAATGAAATAATTAGAATGAAATATGATTATAAGTCAAACTCACCTCATAAAATAATTTTTTACAAGTTTGGGGTATGTTTTCACCCTTATCTTTTAATTTTAACCTCCATTATCCCTTTTGACAATTACTCTAATATTAAATTTTTATACACTTTAAGGGTTTATAATTTTATTATAAAAATAAAAACAACCCATTAATGGGTCATGGTTTATGTTTAAAAAAAATCACAGTTATTTATACAAATATAATATTTTTATTAATTTTAAATCATTTAATAAAATATTATTTATTATAAAATATCATTAATGTCATTTTTGACACTATTCATTTAATTTGACTTTAAATGCATCAAGAAGGAGGGATTCAAATATAATCCTTTAATAATTTCCTAAAATTTCATATAGTTCAATAAAATTCATGAGACAAATTAATTCATTCAAAATATATTAGTTTTATCATTTTTAAAATCATTTATTTTAAATTTCTATTAATTAAAAAATCTTGTGTCATTGTTGCATAGGAATTTAAGGTAATTATTTATTCAATAAAAATTAAAAATAAATTATCATGATAAAAAAATAATTTATATTTCATATAAATATTTAAAACTTAACATGTCCTCTATTTATCCCTATGTAAAAAAGTTAATATAATAAAATAAAAAGAATAACATTTTTGAATTTTCTTTATATAAAATAATACAAAGGGTAAAAATTAGGGGGAAATAGAAAAAAGTCCATATATTTGAGTTTAATATTATTATTAATGAGATATAATCATCCAATAAAATTAATTCAATTGTTAGGTTCATTTTTTAATTTTATCTTTAACCTTAATTACCTGATTTAAACTTTACCGTGGTAACAAAATTACTAAAGTTACTATTCATAATGTCCAAAAATAAAAGGGACCCATTTAACAAATTTGTACCCACTAATTCCAAATACAAAATCCAATTATCAAGATTCAATTTATATATGTGCAAAAAAGTATTTTTAATATAAATACATAAAACACTATGAAAAAATATTTTAAAAAAAAATTCTTTTTTATGCCCAAAAATGTACTTATACCAAAATTAGGTATAATGATGATTAAAATGAAGTTAATTAAATTATATATAATTAAATAATACTAATTTTACTTTGAGATAAAATTTCAATAATAATGGGTCTTTTTAGTGAAAATAAGATGATAGTTTTACAAAAATCTGTATTTTTCACTATTCACTGAAAATCGATCTTTTCAAAGAAATTTTAAATTTTAAACCTGAAAAAATTTTGATATACTATTTTAAAAAAAGATATTATTTTTATAAAATAAAATTTATATCGGTTTCAGAAATTAATTATAATATTTTCTCATAAAAAGAAATAAAAATCATTAATGAAGAAAACATATTTTTAAATCATAAAATAACTTTACCAAAAAATTGAGTACTTATTTCCCAATCATTAATCCATGAATTTGTATTCAGATATTACTTTATATATATTTCATAATTTGGTTAATTCTATTCATACCCTCTAATTCAATAGCTATCTTATAACAATTGTATTTAAATAATAATATTTCATGGTTTGTTTAAGATCGGTGTTGAGTGTTATATACACTATCAAACATAATTTTGTTTTAAAATATTGGGGTGTTACTAAGTGGTTCACAAAAATTGATATTCATTTTGTTTATCACAAACTTAGGATTAAATTGTATGATATCATTAAGATCACTTTTAGGAGGAGGTCTCACCACTATGAATACCTTGTTATGTCGTTTGGTCTAACTAATTCTCTAATTGTGTTTATGGTTTTAATGAATAGGATTTTCTACCAATACCTCTATTATTTTGTTGTGTTTTTTTTTATGACTTCTTGGTTTACTCTAAAACTAAGGATGATCATGTGTGTCATTTGTGATATGTTTTGGATATCATGAGAAATCATTAAATATATTCCAAGCTATCAAAATTCTATTTCTGGACTCGGGAGGTAATGTTATTGGGGAATGTGGTTTCTAAATGGGGTATGTTAGTTGATTATAAGAAGGTGAAAGTTTTTATGTCATGTCAGTAACCATGGAATGTATTTTATAATCGTTGCTTCTTGGGATTGGTAGGTTATTACTGTTGGTTTGTGAAATATTTCTCAAAGTTGGCTTCTCTATTGACCGCTCCCACTCATAAGGGAGTAAATTTCATATGGGTTTAAAAATATCAAGATTCCTTTTATAATTTGAAGAATCATTTGACTTCAGTGATAGTTTTTACACTTCCAAAGGTTGGGAAGGGCTATGTGGTCTTTTGTGATGCATCGGGATCGGGTTTGAGTTGCATTCTTATATTGGGTGATCACGTGGTTGTTTATGGTTCTAATTATAATTGGTCTTATGAGAAGAACTATCCCACACATGATATCAAACATTCAACTAAGATAAATACTCTTAATATTTTTTAGAATTAACTTTTCAGAGAAATTTTTTTCATCTACTCTTATCATAAAATATTGAGTTATATCTTCTCATAAAAAGATCTGAACCTTCAGCAGAGGCGATGGGTGGAGTACTTGTAGTATTTTTAATTTGACATTACATGAACCCCTATAAAGGGTAATATTGTTTTTGATGTGCTAATCAGGAAACATCCATCCCAATCCATGAAATAATATTTTGAGGAATGGAATTTTATTTTTATCTTTGCTAATATGAATTTGAGAGTCTAGGAGGATGAGACCAAGCTTGTTTTCTCGATTGTTTGGTTGACATCCTCTATTCTCAAGATGGTTCTCTAGGAACAGTATATTGATGATGAGTTCTAAGTCATTAATTAATCTTTTTATGGTGGTTATACCATCAGAAAATAGTATATATATTTTAAGGGTATCCTTTACTTTAGGAACTGATATGTTATTTTGTTAGCTATGAGGAGGGTTGTGATGGGGAATTATCATCATTCCTAATGGGTGGTGAAACTTGGAAGAATGGATAAGTTTTATGATATGAGGTGATGATTCTAGTGGCCAAATATGAAACAAGACATTGCTTATTTTTTTCCCATTGTTGTACCTATCAGCAGATTAAGGTCGAGCATCAAAAGCCTTCTATATTTCTTTGACCACTTCCTATGATGAGTAGGAAGTGGGATGAGATGTAAATGGAATTTTTTGTTGGTTTATCATATACCACTTAAGTAAAGAATTTGATTTAGGTTTTGACTAACCAATTGACCAAATTAGTTTAATTTATTCCTATTCATTATGCGACCAAAGTTGAGGACTTGGGAAATCTATATGTGCAGGAGATCATCAGATTGCGTGGAGTTCCATCTGCTATAGTTTCTGATAGGGAACCCCAGTTTACTTCTCATTTTTTGAGAGGCCTATAGGAGGTTATGGGATCCTTGGTAAAGTTGAGAACTATGTTTCATCCTCAAATAGATGGTTAGATGGAACGGGCTATAAAAATTATATAGGACATGTTTCAAGCTTGTGTCCTTGACTTCATAGGAGCTTAGGATTTCCATGTGGGGATGGTTGAGTTTGCTGATAAAAAAATCTACTAGTCATCCATTAAGATGGTAAACTTTGAGGCATAGTATGGTTGTCAATGTAAATCTATAATTTGTTTGTAAGATATTGGTGAAGCTTCCCTAGTGGGACCTATTTTGGTCCAAGATATTATATTTAATATTTAGTTGATTCTTCATAGAATGGTAATGGAACAGATCTAGTATAAGTCCTATATTGATCATCATTGACACCCTTAATAGTTCTCAATCAGTGAACAGGTGTTTCTTAGAGCCTCAACTCAATTAATTCATCGATATATTGGAATATAGGGGAAGTTATCACCTAGATACATGGGACCGTTTGATATTGTTGAGCATATTGGAAAGGTGGAATACTATTTGGACTTTCCACCATAGATTACATTGATCTATGACATGTTTCACATGTCCCAGATCAAGAATTGTCTTTCTAACTTATATTTTGTCTTTAGTTATAAAGACCTTAGTGTGGAACTTGATATGACTATGATTGAATAGCCAGTTCAAGTTATCGATTCTCATATAATGGTTCTTCATGGAAATTCCATACCCTTGGTTCGGGTGTCATGGAAGCATGGTTCTGATTATTATGAGATATGAGAATGTGAGGTTGTGATAAGAGAATAGTTTCCCCAAATCTTTATTATAAATTATTCTTGATATGATTTATGGGGTGTAACTATTTATGGTGGGTTGAATTGTAACATCTCAACAGCAGTTTTCAGGTATAAACCTCGGTTTATTTTAACATTCCTTGTATTTTACCTCAATCTCCCATTATCTTGTTGATTCTAGTTGATTCTAAATTGCTTGATCCTTTAAAGGGGTTGGGGGTATGTCTTGATCCTTTTTTTATATTGTCAAGGGGTTTAGCTCAGGAGTGGGTAAGGTCCTGTAACTAGAATAGCTATAGGAGACCCATTGGATAGTTGGTGAGGGATACCGACTAGCTGGTGGGAGACTGGTAGTGGGGCCTTTGTATAAGAATCCCATTGAACATTTGGTGAGGTCCACTATCCCTCCATTGGGCTACTGGTAGAAATGGATTTCCTATAGGAACTCCATCGGCTAGCCGATGGGGTTTTCAGGCAAACAGGCATTATGCTTGGCATTATCAACTAGCCAGTGGGAATCAGTGGCTAGTCAGTATCGTTGTTTAGGGTGAGGAATTCCGGGGAAGTTTTGTAACTTTTTTTCTATTAATATTCCATTTAAATTACAAAAATTCCTCATTCAAACATAACTCATTTCCCTCAACCTTAGAGACAATCTAGAGGTTTTTTATCCATTCCAAACTTATTTCTTAATGTATCAAAATGTCAGTTGGTGTGTTGGATCACTTTTGGTAAGTTTAATATCAATTCAATTTTTATTACTTATTTTCTCATCTCTCTACCTTAATGAGATAATTAGGTCATCATTTAATTGATGGATCTTGATCTTGACTTGATTTATTGGGATTCTATGATTATCCCTTGATTGTTATAGCCATCAACTCTCTATTGGTGGATCTTGGGTTGGGTGATTGTTGATCTTGTGATTTAGGTAGGTGGATTCATAATGAAATTTTTAATATTTGAAACTATTGTTGCTTTATTAATTTAAAATGGATCTTTATTTGGCTTCCAAATCTTGATTTGAGTCTTTTTATAAATTATTTTGAAATTTCATAGTGTGTGTGATGAAATACCTTTGACAATGGATTTTAAAAAAAAGTGTTGATTTCTATAAAATGATCTTGAATTGGAATGAGTGCCTTGACACATGATTTTGATGACGTCTTTTTAGAATAAAAGGCATGAAATATTTTATTATTTTTAATTAAATTAATTTATTTTAAAGTAATGAGTTTTTTATGAAACCCATTTTTTGTTTGTTTTTTAAATGAAATGGCATGTTTTGAAACATGAGATTGGGGCTGAATGAAAGTATTTATTGGAACAATTTGAGATTGATTGAAATGGATGATAACCCCAAGTATGATATATTAACTTAAATCACATGGGAACCTTGGTATTTAATTGGAAGGATATGCATGCTAGATAAAGTATACATGCATTCATAATATAACATTTATATTCATGAATAAAGTAGGGAATATAACTAAATAAATAAACATTTCATAAATTTAGACCTAAGATATACCTTTAAGAAAAATTCATAAATAAATAAATTATAAACACTTTATAATTCATCCATTCATTATAGACATTTCATAATTAAATAAATATATACACTTTATCTTTATTTCTAATATGAACTCCTTCATATTATCCTTTATATGTAACTTTATTAAATATATTATATTTTAAATATAAACATCGTATATTTTATATCTATTATGTAAACATTTTATATAATCAAGATACCACATATTTAATCTTATTTGAACCCTTGTCATATCAATTATCAAAACTCAATTTTATATGGCTCAAACAATTTTTCTCAAATAAGGCATTTCAATTTGAACATTTCAAATTAACAATTATGAATAATTCATAATTTAATATAAAATTCTTTATAGTTTTCTTATTTTTTAATTTATAAAAAACTTATAAATTATCTTATAATTTTTATTTAAACACTTTATATCTAAATTATAAGTCAATCCGTATAAATTCAAAAGGTATTTGATATTAACTATTAATATTATGGTTATTTATTTAATAAATTTTTCATAAAAATTTATTTAATAATTATAAACACTTTATAAATTAAATAAATATACCAATATACCTTTTCTATAATTAAAAATTTTATAAATTATAGAATTCAATTCATAATTAATAAATAAGAAAAATAAAATTTTTCTTCTTCTCATGTTGTATGATTCACCTATATCGTAATCTATAATATAGTGAAAAACCTATATTTTGGGTTAAAATAGGTTCCTAGGACTTTTGATAAATAATTTCAATCACTATTAGTCATAATTTATAATATCCTATTTCATAATTCATGGTATAGTTCAAAATTTATACCACGGATTACAATAGGGGTGTGGTAGCCTGCAATAGACCCTTTGGTGCCAAAGAATCATAATTTACAATAAAATATATATCATATTTATGATATGATGATTTTTTTTAGATCATGAAAATAGTTCTTTTAAGCACTATAGACTGAAATGATTCCCCATATCATACATTGTGATATGTTAAAAATTAAAGTATTATAGAGTGTTGTTTGTTATTGTTGGAGTTAGTGGCCTAGAACCAACTACTTTGTACTTTATTCATTAAATAAATACCTTATCACATCTTGATTGTTATTCTATGTGACAATGCATGTGATAATGTCCTAAGGACAACTATTTCATTAAAGGGTCATAGCGGATCCCTGCTATGATGAGAACCCGGAAGTGTCATAACGCTGTTCTTGAATATATGTTCTATGGACGGATGATGTTATTTGAGGGACACAAATAATAAAGGCCATTAGGGGTGAGGAATCACAAAACATTAAGGTAGCTTCTCATAGTGTGCACCCTTGGTAATATCCAGTAGGATATTATGAGAACGAGACCCGCCGGTAGGAAATCCACATTTCATAGTGTCATTGGATGTTCCTATCTGCAGAGGTGTGTATTGGTCCTCAGACTTTAAGATTATTATTAATAGGTATTACAACTCGTTCACTTAGATATATTGACAAAAACTGTGAAGACACACTATTCTCATTGAGGTATGATACGTTGGGTGTGTCATGAGTATACTGCATTAATAGATAATGCGAGAAAGGATGTATCCCTTCTGTTCCATAACGGAAGTAGATATCTCAGGCCCTTTGATGGAATTGATATAGCCTAAATAAATCCATGGCCATGGTAAGGAATGGGCGACTTAAATTCTGGAAAGTCAAAGAAAGAATAATCGATCACATGGGTTGATGGCACTAGAATGCAACCCGCTTGATTCGAGATATCATGACAAATGGATTATATTACACGGTAAATGTTCGTATGAGGTGACACGTCATTGTGGTGTTAACTTCTTTCTCTATGGGTGCCTTGGCATGTTGCTATACGCTAACCTTGGACTTTAGGTAGGCTCTGCCTAATGCCACTGAGAAAGAGGCCTAGAGGGTCACACACTAAGTGTGTCCATGTATCTCAGTTAAATATTAATTTAACAAGTTAAATAAATATTATTCTCAGTTTTGGTTTAATAATTATTTAAGGATGCTTGATCGTATTTATTTCGACACTAGTTATTCGAGAGAATATATTGTGGGAGAAATAATATATATTTATTAGCGAGTAATGTAGTTACATTTATTTAAGAAATAAACAGACATTACTCAAGGTCTAATAAATGTTGTGGAGGAAATAAATAAAAATTAAAACAAGATAAACACGCCATGTACATTGAATGTACACACCGTGTAGTTTTCATGGAAAACGAGTACACGCTGTGTATTAATGATTACACACCGTATAGTTTTTCCAGTCAGGATTTTGAGGAAATAATATCATTTTATTAAATGATATTTATTATAATCAGTGTGGGCGCATGTCAAGGAATTAATCAGTTGACATGGGGATTTTAAATAAGATTTAGTGAAATAAATAAAATGTGTAACGTGTTTATTTATTGTCATAACTCTATAACCTCAAACTTGATTATAAATATACTCACAACCCCAATACTTTTCTATAGAGAATCATTGTGCACTACAATTCTAGAGAATTATCTCAAGACAGAAAGAACCCCTTCCTCCAAGAATGCTCTCAAGACCAAGAGAGATCCTCTTCCATCGGATTAAGGCGATCTAAGGAGGAAAACACAAGAAAAGGCTTCTCAGTACTAGCACCCGAAGATTCTTTTGGCAATGTCCAGAGATACGTGGAGCATGTGTGGATGTCCACTAGAGGAATCCTACACATGGATTCTACGATGCAACGACGGATCACATTGGATCGTGATCGGAGACATCAATGAAGAAAGAATTCCATCAAGGTAATTCTTGTCAATTAATAAAATTAATTATAACCAACATATGATGATCCTCCTTTGTGGTTCTAGTACTATTCTTCTCCTTTTTATATTTCTATGATTTGAACTATGGATTCTGGTGTTTATCGTCATATTGATCCCGGATTGATCATTGCTAATGACAAAAAGCCAAGTGGGAACATCCACCCACGAGCTTCCTCTATGCCCAGAACCTACAAGTTGTATCAGAGGGAGTCATATCATTGATTATAATTATTTATTTTTTCATTTGTGATTTATGCATTTAATAATTCAGTTGTTTCAATTCAAGTTAATTGTTCTTTAAAATTTGAATCTCTAGATCTGTTCCTCCCCTCTCGTTTCTCATTCTCCTTACAAAAATGAATTTTTCTATTAATTTTGTTTAAAATAAAATAGATGAACTTATCTATCGGTGACAAACGCTCCTGGCTGTACAACACCAGAATACACGACATGTATTCAAAAGTACATGTCATGTAGTCTAGGTTAAATGCATTGACTGATCCACCAAATCAAGCCATGTATTTGATCATATCTAAGTCATTTATGACACCGTGTGTTGACCAGGAATAGGTGGCACACAGTTTCCAGATTACACGTCGTGTGGTCCAACTGAACACGGTGTGTAGTCCCTTCGGGTTGGGGTTGGACCATGTACCATGTACACGTCTTTCCTGGATGGAAACTGTGTAATGTGGATACTACACAGCGTGTGTCCAACTGAACACACCGTGCACTCTGAAAAATTTCCAAAGTACATCTACATGCCATGTCCCCGGGCACGTACTTCGGATGGATGGTAAAAAAAAGTACACATAGTGTAGTCAGAACTACATGTTTTATACTCATCCAAATTAAGTAGATTTATTAAAATTTATTATTATATTATACAAACCCTTGAGATGTGTACCATAGTTCAGGAATAAAGCTGAGTCACAACACGTGATAGGTGTTTTATATATATGTGCTTAATTTAACATATGTGTGATGAATTGTAATTCACTAGGTTGCCCCCAAGGTACAAGTTACATACAAAGATAATTTTAAATGAATTTATTTGTTTAAAATTATGATGGATGATAATCTCAAAGAAATTTAGAAAAACGGTTTAAGATAAAAGGATTGATTAATTAAAGATAATTAATTGATTCGAGCGTGATTTATCTTAAACAATAACGATTAAAGAATTGAATTCTAGTTTTATTAATGCATAATATCGTTGCATGCATGGATGATCATGAGCTAGACCAAGACCTTTGTATGTGAATGGTTTATTTTAATTTATTTATTTAAATTAAATTTGTTGGCCTGCAAGCCTTATCCTCATTAATATGTAGGGCATGTATGCCCAAGGTTTCTTTTATGTTAAAACCCCTTTTTACCCCTCACCTACGTGTGAGATAAATGCATATGTAATGGATGGAGTGCCCAAGCTAGTGGAGGCAGCTCAAGTCAGGAGCCAAGGTGAAACCAATCCAAGCAGATACAAAGGTGGATAGGTGGAAAGTTGTAGACAAAAACCCAAAAGGTTCAAGGTGTTTATCCCCTAGGTCTTGGGTCATTTTATCAACTATTAGATAATCTAACCAATAGAACAAGCTCATGATCATACCATTTATTTTATTTTTGTCAGTTATATGGTTTATTTATTGTGGGTGTGTTATCACGATCACACAATTAATGAATTAAACAAGCATGCAAGATGGAACTAAAATAAGACCGGCTTATGCGTAAATATTATCTTAGACATGGTTAATCACTTAATTATATCCCACTTAATATTAAAAAGCATGTAATCAAAGATAATAAAATGGAAATTTATGTATAAGGATAAAATCCCTCAAAGAAATATTAAGTTGGTATAGCCTTCCATAATCTTGGTTAGAATCGAACCATGGTTCAAAATGCTTGACCAACCCTAGTTGGGGTGCCTTCAATTATCGATGAATCCTAATTCATGGTTTTGGGTTGACTTAACTTGGTTCGCATCAAGGGATGACTACCACAGCAGGAATTGGTGTGACCAAGAGGAAAAGGTTGAGGAAATACAAAATAAAAGGATTTCAGGATTGGAGAGTCCACTCAGCGGATCAAGGAGTTGCGAGTTAATGCAGTTGGCATTTGGAATGCCTACCTAAAACCCTTAAAGTTTCTTGACCAACCCTATTTGGGGTAATGCGAAGGGAAATATGGATCCTTTCCATTAGAATATTCAGGCAACATAATATTCCAAAGTCAATGGTGAGGGATATTGGATTTAGATAAAATAGTGGGAGACTAATAAGTATTAATTTATTTATTTGTCTTAGTTATGTAATAAATTACTAAACCTTTGATCATATTAATTTTTAGAAACAGAAAGAAAATTGACTTCAAACATATCATTGCGAACCATACTCGAGAAGGAAATCCTTCTCACTGGCACCAATTTCTAAGAGTGGCAGAGGCGTTTACGTATCATTATTCTCCATGAAAGGAAATTATATGTGCTGGAAGAGCATGTTCCAATTGTTCCTGGAAAATATTCCAGTGATAAGGAAATATCTCTATATGTGAAACATATGGATGATGCCACATATGTCCAATTTTTCATGATGTCGTCCATGTCCAATGAGCTCTTGAAGCAACATGAAAACATGGATGCGTATATCATGATGTCTCACCTTAAGGATCTCTACCAAGAGAAGGCGAGACAAGAGAGATATTAGATCTCCAATGATTTGTTTACAACTAAGCTTGGAGAGTCTGCGCAAGATGGACCTCATTTAGTCAAGATTACTGGCTACATCGAATGCCTGGACATCTTAGTGATTAAATTCCCAGATGAGTTGCATACAGATCTCATCCTATCATCACTGCCCAAGAACTTCTCAAGATTTATTGTCAATTACAACATGAGCAATAATGAGAAGAGTCTATCGGAACTTCTGACCATGATTCGCCAGGTAGAAAAGGACATGGGGCATGAAAAACCTGTATTTCTTATGGTGAATAAGAAAACTAAGTACAAAGAAAAGGGGCCAAAGACTTATAAACGATATGAAGCCCCCGAGCATCATCCCTCCAAGAAGGGGAAGATCCAAAGGTAGGGTAAGGAATGGTAGGAAGTATGTTTTTCATGTGGCAAGAAAGGCCACTAGAAGAGGAACTGCACTCAGAAACATGGGGACGCTAAAGGAGCATTCGTTATCGAGTGTAATCATTCCATTTCTACACATTGGGTATTAGATACATCTTGTGGGGATCACATCTATATTCAAATGCAGGAACCAAGTAAATTTAAAAATATTTCCATAGGAGAGGTGGATCTTCGAGTTGCCAATGGCACAAGGCTAGCTATGTTGGCTATTGGCGATTACCACCTCTCATTTCCAACTGGGATGATTTTGGTTTTACATAACTATTATTATGTTCCTAGTGTTACCCAGAACATAATTTATGTATCTTGTTTGGATATGGATGGATTTATTTTCAAGTTTGGAAATAAGGGTTGTCTCTTTTATAATAACAACGTATGTTATGGTATGGAACATTTAAATAATGTTTTGTGTGTATTAAATTATGAAAACTAAGTGTTGGAAATCGATAAAGAAACAAACTCACATGACTCATACATCACCCAGTTGTGGAATCACCGTCTCGGTCATGTAAACGAGAAGTGCTTGACAAATCTCTGCCAAGATGTTTATTTGGACTCTACTGATCTAAAACCACTTGATAGATGTCAGGCTTGTTTACAAGTAAAAATTACCAAGCCACCCTTCGGTGGACAAGGTGAAAGGGCCATAGAGATTCTAGGATTGGTGCACATGGATGTGTTTGGACCATTTCCAGTAGAAGTTATAGGTGTATATTATTACTTCAATACTTTTACTGATGATTTTAGTAGATATGGATATGTCTACTTAATGAGGTATAAGTCAGAAGCCTTAGCGAAATTTAGGGAATTCAAGAATGAAGTAGAGAATCAACTTGGTAAGAAGATAAAGAAACTTTGATCGGATTGAGGTGGAGAATATCTGAACCAAGAGTTCATCGATCTTCTATGAGAGTCTGTGATTCTATCTCAACTCACTCCTTCTTATACACCACAATGGAATGGTGTTAGTTAAATGAGGAACTACACCTTGTTAGACATGGTGAGGTCAATGATGAGTCATGAAGAACTTCCGTTATCATTTTGGGGATATGCATTACAAACTACACCCTACACATTAAACCAAGTACCAACTAAGGTGGAAAATGGAATTCCCTCCGAGTTATGGAATGGAAAGAAATCCATTTTGTCACATACATGTGTATGGGGATGCAAGGCATTTGTTAAGGCCTTCTCTGGAAACAAACTAGCACCCCAGGGCACGAGGTGTATCTTTATAGGATATCCCAAGGAAACAAAAGGATATTACCTATATAACCCTCAAGATAAGAAAGTTATTGTTGCTAGACAAGCCGTATTTCTTGAGAGGGAGCACATACTCAAAAGGGATAGTGGGAGAAAGATTGACTTTGACAAAGTTTATGCTCAAGATACATAGGAGTTGGTATAGGAACAAGTTCCACAGGTCCCCGTGGAAGAGGTTCCAGAAACACAAGTACTGCGTAGGAGCTCAAGAAAGGTAAGGGAACTACAGGAATTTGGTTTCCTAGTCACTGAGGATGGTGAATCATTATTGTTGTACAATGATGAACCTCTATCCTACAAGGAAGAAGTAGAAAGCTCAAAAGCTACAAGATGGCTAGAAGCTATGAATTCTGAGATGGATTCCATGTATCAGAACCAAGTCTGGGTTCTGGTTGATGAGCCAGTTGATGTAAAGCTTGTTGGATGAAAATGGGTATTCAAGATAAAAATGGACATGGAAGGTCAATTTAGCACCTATAATTCAAGACTAGTGGCTAAAGGACTCAGATAGAGTAAAGGAATTGACTATGATGAAACCTTCTCGCCAGTTTCCATGTTTAAATCCATAAGAATCATACTTTCCATAGCAGCTTATCATGACTACGATATTTGGAAAATGGATGTCAAAATAGCATTCCTTAATGGGAACCTTCAGGAAGATTTCTATATGACACAACCAAAAGGTTTTCTAACACCAGGAGAAGCCAAACAGGTTTGCAAGTTGCAGAAATCCATTTATGGATTAAAGAAAGCATTCAGGTCATGGAACATTTGATTTGATTAATCCATAAAGGAATTTGGTTTTATTAAGAACGAATGTGAGCCATGTGTTTATAAACGGTTTAATGGGAATGTAATCGTTATCCTAGTAGTATATGTTGATGACATATTACTTATTGGAAATTATGTACCAGTCTTACATTCAGTTAAGGACTGGTTGAACAAGTGCTTCTCTATGAAGGACTTGGGTGATGCAGCCAACATTTTAGGGGTCAAGATCATTCGTGATAGATCCAAGAAGCTACTTGGACTAAATAAGGGTACATACATTGACCAAATACTAAAGAGATTTAGTATGGAACAATACAAGAGGGGATTGTTTCTAGTGTCACGTGGACTACATCTTTCTAAGAAAATGTGACCTCAGACACAACAAGAGAAATATAGAATGAGTAAGATCTCATATGCTTTGGCTATAGGATCCATCATGTATTCCATGTTATGTACCAGTCTTGATGTTTCCTATGCACTGAGCATGGTAGGAAAATATCAAGCAGATCCAGGAGAATAGCATTGGACTGCTGTTAAGACTATCCTTGAGTATCTGAGAAGAACTAAGGATATGTTCCTGGTGTGTGGAGGAGAATAAGAACTTTTCATTAGAGGGTATGCTAATGTTGGTTTTCAGATAGATATAAATGATCTGAAGTCGCAATCTGGATATGTTTTCTGTCTCAATAGAGGATCTGTGAGCTGGAAGAGTTCAAAGCAGCCAGTTGTCACTGATTCTACAATGGAGTCCGAATATATAGCAGCTTCTGATTCATCCAAGTAAGACGTCTGGATTCATAACTTTTTCTAGGATCTTGATGTGGTGCCTAGCAGTAAAGATCCTATCACGTTGTATTGTGATAATATTGTAGTGGTGGCTCTTGCAAAACAACCAAGGTCACATCAACGGACAAAGAACATACTCCGGAAGTATCACCTCTTGATGTATTTCTATCAAATGGGTGAAGTTGCAGTGAGTAGAGTATCCACAAAAGAGAACATGGCGGACCCCATAACTAAAGGCCTATCTCAGCAGAAGCATGAATATCATGTGAGAGCTAGCAGTTTAAAAGTTGTTAGCAGTTGGATCTTGTCCAAGTGGGAGTCTGTTGGAGTTTTTGTCCTAGAACCAACTACTTTGTACTTTATTCATTAAATAAATACCTTATCATATATTGATTTTTCTTCTATGTGACAATGCATGTGATAATGTTCTAATGGAAACTATTTCGTTAAAGGGTCATAGTGGATCCCTGCTATGATGAGAACCTATAAATGCCATAACACTATTCTTGAATATATATTCTATGGACGAATGATGTTATTTGAGGGACATAAATAATATAGGCCATTAGGGGTGAGGACTCATAAAACTTTGAAGCACCTTCTCATGGTGTGCACCCTTGGTAATATCCAAGGAGGATATTATGTGAATGAGACCCGCCAATAGGAAATCCACATTTCATAGTGTCATTGGATGTTCTTATCTGCGGACATGTGTATGGGTCCTTGGAATTTAAGATTATTATTAATGGGTATTACAACTCACGCACTTAGATGTATTGATGAAAACTGTGACGACACACTGTTTGCAGCAAGGTAGGATACGTTGGGTGCGTCATGAGTAATACTGCATTAATAGATAATGCGAGAAAGGATTTATCCCTTATATTCCATAACAAAAGTAGATATCTCATGCCCTTTGATGGAATTGATATAGCCTAAATAAATCCATGGCCATGGTAAGGAATGGGAGAGTTCAATTTTGGAAAGTCAAAGAAAGAATAATCGAGCACATGGTTTGATGGAACTAGCATGCAACCCTCTTGATTCGAGATATCGTGACAAAGGGATTATATTACACAGTAAACGTTTGTATGAGGTGACACATCATTGCAGCGTTAACTTCTTTCTCTATGGGTTCCTTGACATGTTTCTAGACGCTAACCTTGGATTTTAGGTAGGCTCTGCCTAATTCCATTGAGAAAGAGGCCTAGAGGGTCACACACTAAGTGTGTCCATGTATCTCAATTAAATATTAATTTAACAAGTTAAATAAATATTATTCCCGACTATGGTTTAATAATTATTTAAGGTTGCTTGATCGCATTTATTTCAACACTAGTTATTCGAGAGAATATATTGTGGGTGAAATAATATATATTTATTATCGAGTAATGCAGTTACGTTTATTTAAGAAATAAATAGACATTACTCAAGGTATAATAAATGTGGTGGAGGAAATAAAGAAAAATGAAAACAAGATAAACACACCGTGTACATTTAATGTACATGTCGTGTAGTTTTCATGGAAAACGAGTACACACCGTGTAGTTTTTCCAGTCAGGATTTTGAGGAAATAATATCATTTTATTAAATGATATTTATTATAATAAGTGTTGGTGGATGTCAAGGAATTAATCATTTGACATGGGGGTTTTAAATAAGAGTTAGTGAAATAAATAAAACGTGTAACGTGTTTATTTATTATCATAACTCTATAACCTCAAACCTGATTATAAATATCCTCACAAGACCAATAATTTTCTACATAGAATCGATGTGCACAACAATTTTGTAGAATTCTCTCAAGACTGAAAGAACTCCTTCCTCCAAGAATTATCTCAAGACCGAGAGAGATCATCTTCCATCGGATCAAGGTGATCTAAGGCGGACAACACAAGCAAAGGCTTCTCTGTGCTAGCACCCAGAGATTCCTTTGGCGATGTCCAAAGATATGTGGAGCACGTGTGGATCACTGCTAGAGGAATCCTACACTTGAATTCTATGACGCAATGACGGATCACATCATATCGTGACCAGAGACATCAACGAAGAAAGAATTCTATCAAGGTAATTCTTGTAAATTAATTAAATTAATTATAACCAATATATGATGATTCTCCTTTGTGGTTTCAGTACTATTCTTCTCCTTTTTCTATTTCTGTTATTCGATCCATGGAGTTTGGTGTTTATCATCATATTGATCCCAGATTGATCATTGATAATGAAAAAAATCCAAGTGGGCACATCCACCCACGAGCTTCCGCTGCGCCTGGAACCTACAGTTATGATGTCCTATATCATATAAAGTGATCCCATTGTAACTTATGATATCATATATCATAAAACTAGGAATAGTTCAAAATCCATATAATTTCTTATGATATCCCATATCATAAATCATTCCATGATTCATTTTTTATATCATATTTAAAAATTAAGAATATAATATCTAAATCTTATTCATTTTCAACATGATTTTGTGAATCATTTGAATCATGAAAAGATTTGATAATTTTATTAGGATTAAATAACACTTATAAAAGTTGTTGAAGACAAAAATATGCATAAAACTAAAAATAAAAATGCTATGAATCCAAAACCATTTAAAAAATGAAGAACCTGTATACCTTACACCGATATTGGTCATAAATACTATATTCAATCATGATCTCGATGAAGATCACTAAGAAATGTTCAATAGGATTCTTCCATTATGTTGTATCTATAAGATAACTTGAATCACTCAACACTTGGGTGGGATCCTCCTCAACCCCCATGGTATGTGGGTATACCTCTCGAAAAAATAATAGGGAGAAGTTAACTTTTAAGGAGAATCAGTAGAAGAATCGTGTAAAACTTTAACAATAATATCAATGGCTTTAGAATATTTATATAGGTCTTTAGGAAACTCCCTAATCCTTCCATTAATTTACTCATATGTGACATAATGTACAAGTAATTCATCGGTTATAAATAATTTGTAACCCTTCAAACATGCACTTAAAATTTAATTGTATTCATCTCCCATACATTTCATTATATGAAACATTTATAATAAACTATAGTCTTATATGGGAGAATACATGATTGTTAAAATTTAATGTTTAGAATCCTATTGTTAATCATATAATTTTATTAATTCATATAACATTTCCAATCCAATTCCCATCCACCATGACTGAAATGGGTGTTACGCACCTCAAGTGTGCCTCCCCATACTCAAAAGGCTACTGACTAGAATCAATGGTCGTTATAAATAGGTGGGAAGACAATTTTCTTAGGTAATGATAACTATCAAAACATAGTGGAAGCAATATCAAGGAAATAGACATCAAAATATAAAAATGGCATAAAAAGAAAACATCATAGATAAATTCCAACTAGTAGTGACAATAAATATCATGTTATATAAAAATTAGTTATTGTAAATGTCACATAGGTTATACTACATAGACAGGATCTCCTATGGTAAAATCATATACAATAGAGTCTAAAAATTAAACAAAAGTAAGGGAGGTCTCCACCAAACTAGTCCTGAATCTTAAACCATTCCTATCTCCCAAATTTGATCAAGCTCTATGAGCACATCCATCAAAAGAAGTAGGGGCCTTTCTCTTAATTATGTCATGAAACATAAAGTCTTCTTGAATACCATGGTGCTCAAGAAAGTTGTGAGTATAACTCATTAATACACCAACAATGGTTTCCTTAACAAATTCAATAAATATACATGCATTCTAGATATATAATTATATTAAAGAAAAAAATAAATAAACTATTAACCCATGGAGTTCCCTAAATAAAAACCTTGTGTGGACATACCTACTTTGGCTAGTTTTAGAATGGGATGTTACACCCATCGTTTAAACACACCTTGAGGATAAATGATGTATCACTCCTCATATAATAGTAAGGTTGAAATATATATCATTATCAAGCATTACTAAGTGAATTATGTATCACTGTCACAAACCATATAGTTGATCGATCTGTCACAAATATAATATAAATGGTGAACTAGGTACAACCAATCCTAAGTACATGATACACTATCAATACATAATTTTCTAAGTGAAAGATGCATCATTGAATCAACTCCTCAGGTGGAATATTTTACACCAAAAACAAAATCTAGGTGGATGATGTACCACCAATTTCACTCTTTGGGTGGATAGTATACCATCAATATCAATCCATGGGTGGTTGGTATACCAATGGAATCAATCCTTAGGTGGTTATTATACCAATTTCACTCTTTCATACATGATACACTAGCAATATGGAATTTTTTGAGTGGAAGAAGCACCACTAGAATAAACTCCTCAAGTGGAAGATGAGCCACCACACACCATCTCTAGGTGGATTATATACCACTGATATTCATCTAATGTGGATGATACACCTATAATATGGCATTTTCTAAGTAGAAGAGGCAGCACCACAATCTACTCCTCGGGTGGAATATGCACTATAATAAACCAAATCTAGGTGGATGATGTACCACCAATGTCATTCTTTGGGTGGATAGTAATTGGTATCAATCCCTAGGTGGTTGGTATACCATTGGTAAAATCCTCTTGGTGGATGAGGAACCATTAATAATAAGCATTATATGGATGGCATTTGACTAGTAGCATTCCTCAAGTAGATAAAGCACCACTAGAACAAATCCCATAGGTAGATAGTATACCACCAATACAAAGTATCACGTGAAAGATTCACCACCACTAACAATATCAAAGTGAATGAGGTTCCACCATTTCATTGATCTCATGAAGAATAGTGGATCCCCAGCTCACTTCAGGTGGATGAGGTACCAAAACATAGCAAGGGTGGATAAGATTCCACAAATAATTATCTCTAGGTGGATGAGTCACCACTACATACTGATAAATCATTTAAATATAATGATTTATCATTTAAGACTAATATATGAAAATTCTAATTATATAATGCATCAAGTTTTATACTCTAAAGACACTAACCACTCAAGGTCTTGTTCCTAGTCTATCTCACCCCTATCATGGATCATTCTCAAGACATTCCTTACCAAGGTATCCACTATGAAACTACACAATCCTCCTATAGTCAAATATCAATAATAGGCACCCGTCCCAGGTCCAAATTCATGGTTCCATAACATAACCCATAATAAATTTTTTATCAAAGACCAATAGTGATGACTCAAAACATGTTGTGTATCACTCACGACCATTCTAGGATCCAATCGTACTATATGGATTTAAAGAAATTATATTAATTTAGTTCTAAGGTATACAAAGTAATTTTTCACTTCATATATTACATACGATGCATGCCATGCATGTAAAAACTCATAGGAAATCAAGGAACCACTTTCCAGGGACTAGAAAGGTCCTACTCACTGAATATCCTCAGATGATTTGACCTCAAATTAAGGAAATCAGGAAACCTACCCCTCCCCCATCCCTAAATTAGGGAATAACTACTTATTCATGGTAAAATAACAATGAAAATTAGGAATAAAAGAAATATGAGAGGTATCCTTACATGTGGTAATCCCCTTTGACAAATGACACTCTAATCTAAGCCCAAACAACAAAGATCTGGTCCTTATGGAAGAAGAATAATGAGAGATAAATATGAAGGAGAGGTTATTTCACTACTAATATATTGAAAATTGGGGTGAAACCCATTTTATGAAATTTTAACCTCATTTAATTTAACTTGATTTAAGATTTAAGAAATAAAATTTTGTCCTCTAGAACTCCATTGGGCCTCCACTAAAATATAGTGGACCATTAATGTTTTTTTGCAGCCTCAGTGGACTCCCACATTCAATGTTAGTAGCCACTGTCTCCCATACTAGAACTCTGGAAGACTCTCACAATACTTCTGGTGAGAAATCTACAAAATTGAACATTTCCATCATCGTCTCATTTCCTCAAAATGTAATCCCAGACATCCTATAACCCCTCCATTATCTATAGTAGTAAAAAATATTTGAGGTTTGGTAGAAGATAAATTGAATTAATAACTTGAAATGTTTTGGGTGTTACAACCTCCCCACCATATAACACCCGTCCCAAAGATGAACCTCCCATAATTATCAAGCCTTATCTACAAAAATATCTAGAAATTATGCTTGTATATTAGACTCCCACTCCCAAGTATCCTCCTAGATATTCCTATGCTTACATTGCACACATACGATAGGGGGTTTATTATCATGTAAGGTCTTTTAACTATGATAAACTATCTAAATCATTCATTCCTTAAATGATGCATTAGGATCTAGCTCAACCTCATTAATGCTAAATATGTGGGAAGGTGTAGGATGATATCTTAGAAGTTGAGATGCATGTAATTCAATGTTCATAGCATTATATCTATAAGGAATATTTAACCAATATTCCATTGTATTGATCCTCTTGACAACCTCAAATGACCCCATGAACCTTGGTGCCAACTTCCCTTACCTCTGAATCTTCTCATGTCCCAACCAAGGAAACACTTGAAGAAATATTTTTTCTCCCACCTCGAACTCTAGATGATGGAATTGTTAGTTAGTATATGAACTCTGCCTACTCTAAGTAGTCACTAATCACTTCCTGGTCAAATTTATATACTTAAAAATATATTTTATGAGACTTAACATTATATCCTTTGACTCCCTAGCCTCCAGCTAACAAAAATGTGATTAGAACTATCTATCATATAAAGCCTCAAAATGAACAATATAAATTGATGCTTGATAAAAAAAATTGTGGGAAAACTCTATAAGCACAATATGGTTCTCCCATAAACCACTAAAATCAATAATTCATACTCATAGCATGTTCTCCGAGATGCAGATGGTACACTTAGACTATCTTATGAACTAAGGATGGTAGGTAGTGCTCAAATCCCCCTATGTGTCAATCTCATTTTGAAACCCTTTCTAGAATCACAACATAATATGGGCAGCCCAGTTAGATATGGTGCTCTTATACACCCCATAGAGATGAAATATCACCTGGATATATATCCTACCTATATCATCAATAGAATAGGACTCCCATATTGATAGGAAATGTGAAACCTTCATAAATCATTCCATGAAAACACATACTGCATCACTACTATGAGACAACCTCAGTAATCACATCCAAAATACAGGGTCACATAATCCCATTTTCCACTAGGAAATGGGTCATGACTGAAGAATACTTATGGGTTTTTAATGCTCGGTCTTCACCAGATGATAGGTAAAATATTTAAAAACAAACCTTGATATGTCCTTTTTCATCTCAGATCACTAATAATGCCTTTGAATATCATGATACATATTTGTAAGTCCCGGGTGAATAGCCTATATTAAGGTGTGTGAATCTCACATAAAATCCATACATATTATCATATGGATTACCACATAACCCCAAACACAAATAACCTCATTAGTATATAGGGACCAATCAAGTAGTGGATCCCCACCACATATATTCTCCATCGTCACTGTGAAATTTGAGTTAGATAGCTAACTATCCTTCACTCTCTTAGGTAGTAAGGATGAAATACTTAGAAACATCATGGTTACTCTACCCTGATACTCCTGAATGTCATGGTGCATCACAGAAAAAGGCTCATCACCCACCGCTCTTTGTTATCCACCTGCAACACCTACTCTTGAATCTTCCTACTCAATGCATCAGTAACAACATTCCCCTTACCAAGGGTATATATCATCTTGAAATTTAAAGGTTGTAGGTACTCAACCCACCTTCTTTGTCAAAGGCTCAAGAGACTTTGAGAAAATATATACCTAGGGATTATATGGTCAGTACACATCCTAAAACTCTCACCCAATAGGAAGTAAAAACAATATATTAGCACATTCACCATCATATCTAGCTCCAAATCATGTGTCGGGTAGTTCTTCTCATGTAGCCTTAACTTTCTGGACCCATAAGCAACCACTCACCCGTTCCATATTAGAATTATCCCAAACCTGACTCTTTAATCATCATAATACAATATATACTCCTCACCCAGCACTGGTAAGGCCCTAATCAATGAAAACTTCAACCTCCCTTCTAACTCCTGAAAGGATCTCTCACACAAATTTTACCACATTAACTTCGCCCCCTTCTTAGTTAGGTCATTCATTAGTGCTTCTAAATGGGAGAAGTAGTAGATAAACCTCTGGTACTAACCTTTAAAACCTAGGAAAATATGGATCTCAAAAAAAATCTTGTGCCATTCCCAAAAAACCACAGCCCCAACCTTCTCTAGGTCCACTAATATGTCTACTTCAAATATCATGTGCCTCAATAATTTCACCTCATTGATCCAAAACTAACACTTTGAGAGATTGACATACAAATGATGCTCTCTCAGTGTGCTTAGAATAATATTCAAATTATGAGTGTGATCCTATCATGATTATGAGTACACTAGAATTTCATCAATGAATACATCCATAAAGGAGTCCAGATATAGATAGAAGACCCAATTCATTAGGTCCATGAACACTATCTATGTATTCATCAAATTTAATGGCACATGAGATACTCATATAGTTTATAACTTCTCTTGAAAGAAATACACAGGATATCATAAGGTCTCACTCTTAATTGGTGATATCCTAATCTCAAATCAATCATAGAGAACCACTTGGCTCTATTTAACTGATCAAAAATATCATCAATGTAAGGAAGAAGATACTGGTTCTTAAATATCACATATTTTATCCTCTATTAATCCACACACAATCACAATAATCCATATTAATTATTGGAAAACAACACAATATTTATAACAACCATTCCCTTTATTAAAATTTAATCATGATTTATTATAAAAAAGTACTCATAAGACAACCCAAAAGATCAAGAAGTGTAGTGTCTTTGGGAATTAAGTATATATCATAAAATCTTGAACATGGTATACAACAACATATTTATTCCATTAATTAAATTTAAATATAATTTAATCAAGATCAATGGAAACACTTAGTGTGTGACCCTCTAGGATTCTTTCTAATTAGCATTAGGGGGGATTTTATATAGTCTAAGATTAATATCTAAAAATGGTTCAAGGAATCCAAGAGAAATAAATTGACGTCACAATGATGAAAACCACATATAAATTCTCACTGGGTAATATAATATCTTTGTCACAATGTCTTATCAAACAAGTTTCACATCTGTATCACCAACCTATATTCTAGATACATATTTATTTGACTGACTAAAATAAACACATTGTTACACCATGTCCATGGAATTTAATGTGGTGGTTATATTTTAATCAAAGGGATGAGATAAAAAATTCCATAAATTTATAAGGGATAAATCATTCCTCCACTTATCCATTAATGACATGTCATTCATGACACACCCAATGTACCCTACTTGCCACCAATATAAGTCATGGTGATTTTGTTCAGTGAATATAAGTTCAAAATTCAGGACATACATCAATGATAATATTAAATTATAAGGAAAATTACACAAACTCATATATAGGAATATCTGATGAAACCGAAATATACATAATTCCTACTGGCAGGATTTTTCTCATAATATCTCATCTTGGAGATTACTAAGTGCAAACTTCATGAGAAGAAGTATCATCCACTTATGAGTACTAACACCAGAAAGTCACATTATATATGTACCAACATAGAACTTTATCTATCAATATAACTATATTTAGGAATATCATCAAGTAATTTCAAGGTTACCATCATAACGGGGAATTGTTATGACCTTATCAATGTGATAGATACTCTATAAATTATTAAATTAAAGTCATGCGGAACAATAAAAAATATGTAATAATATATTTTATTAATATTTAAATCATAGAATATATATTTCATCAAATTATAAATAGTTAGTCCTAAGACACCAGCTCCACCAACCTCCCACTTTGACTAGAGATAATAGCCTACAAATTTTAGTCAACTAGACCTCACATGAAAATCATGTTTTTATTGAGTTAATGATTTGGTCAAGGGGTCCACCTCATTTTCTTCCATGTAAATTCTTCTCACTATAACCTCAAATATATAATAAAAATATCTCAATAGATGATACTTCTGAAGTATATGCTTCATCCCCTTATGTGACCTTAGCTCCTTGAAAAGGGTCATCATTGCAGTATTATCACAATAGAGTGCAATATAATATTTACTACTATATACCACATCAAACACTTGGATGAAGTTTTTTATCCATACTTATTGTTTAACTTCCTCAAAAGATGCAATATATTCAGTCTATACTGTATAATATGCGACCAAATCTTGCTTTGAGCTCTTCCAGATCAAATAACCTCTATTCAATGTGAAGATGTATCTTGTTTGTGATTTCATATCATCGTGATATGTTTGTAAACTAGAATCTATATATCCTATGATGACTAGTTCATCATCTCTTCCATATACTAGGAACATATCCTTAATACACCTTAGATAATTAAGGATAGTCTTAACTTTTATCTAATAGTGGTCACCCTGGCCTTCTTGACATCTACCTACCACACTAAATGCATAAGTGACATATAGCCTAGTACATAGAATAGAATACATGAATGAACCAATCACTGATTCATATGGAATCCATTCCATTATTTATCGTTCCTCATGTGTTTAAGGACACATTTTCCTAGAAACATGAATTCCATGTGACACTAGCAACAATCTCCTCTTAGATTGTTCCATACTAAACATATTCAGTATCTTTTCAATATATATAATTTGACTTAGGAAAAGTAGACTCTTGGATCTATCAAAATGGATCTTGATCCCAATAATATATGTTTTCTCACTTAATTCCTTCATAGAGAATCATATTTTTAACCATGCCTTAATAGACTATAAGATGGGTATTTTTCCAATAAGTAATATGACATTGATATATATTATTAAGAAATGACTTTACTACCACTAAACCATTTATAGACACAAGGATTTAATTCATTATTTATGAAACCAAATTTCATTATGGATTCATAAAATAAAATTCTCCATGACCTAGATTCTCATTTTAATCCATAAATGGATTTTTTGTAATTTTCATATTTTTTTAGATTTATTTGGAGTTACAAACCCTTCAGGTTGTGTCGTATAGACATCTTCCTGAAGGTTCCTTTTAAAGAAGACTATTTAAACATCCATTTTCTAAATCTAATAGTCATTAAGGGTGTAATTTGAAGTATAATTCTAATGGATTTATTTATTTAAACTAGTGAAAAACTTTCATCGTAGTCAATGCCTTAACACTATTTAAAACCTTTTGCAACCATTCATGACTTATAAGTACTGAATTTCCTTTCCATTCCCATTTTCTTCTTTAATAAACATTGACAATAAATGGGTTTTACATCCACTACAGGATCTACTAAAATCCAAACTTGGTTTTGGTAAATGGAATCCATTACGAAATTTATGGATTCTTCCTGCTTGGAAACATTTGTGCCACTTACTTATTCCTTGTGAGTTGAAAGATCGTTATTATAAACTAATAATGAGACACCATCCTCATTGGATATAAAACTATACTAGTCAAGTTCTCTAACCTCTCTTATACTCCTAAATAGTAATTTTTTCTCTAGAACATCTTCTTCTTCCATGGGGATTTGTGGAATATGTTCTTGTACTATTTCTTGTGTATATTGAGCCTAGAATTCATCAAAGTCTATCTCTCTACCACTATAACTTTTAGATATGTGATAAATCTCAAGTAATTTAGTGTATCTTACCACTATTACCTTTTTTATAAGGGTTTGTATAGTTAATATCCCCTTGTTTCCTTGGGGTATCCTATAAAGGTATAATTTGATTCTCAAGGTTCAATTTTGTTACCTAAAGAGGCTTTAACAAACACATTTCTACCCTACACATGGAAAATCCAAAACATGGTTGCTCTTACTCTCTAAAGTTTATATGAAATACCATTTATCGATTTAGTTTGTACTGGGTTTAGTATGTTTGTTGTTGTTTGTAATGTGTATCCCTAAAAGGATAATAGAAGTCTCAAATGATTCATCATTGATCTCAATATTTATTACAAGGTTTGGTTCCTCCTTTCACTTAAACCATTCCATTGAGATTTATAAGGAGTAGTGGGTTGTTATGGGATCCCAAAATTCTATAAATAATCATTGAAGTCTTTATTAAGATATTTTCCACCACGTTTTGAGTGGAGTTTCTTAATCTTCTTACCAAGATGGTTCTAAACTATATTCTTTTATTATATGAATTTATCAAAGGAATCCAACTTATACATCATTAGGTATAAATATCCATATCTATTAAAGTCATTAGTAAAAGTTAAGTGGTATGAGTACCCACCCCTTTTTTCATTAGTAAATATTCCAAAAACATCAGTATGAACTAATTCAAGAATCTATTTAGACCTTTCACATTTCCCACTAAATAGAGCCTTGTAAATTTTACCTTATAAACATAAATGACATACACCAAGTGGTTTTAGTTTAAAATAATATAAATATTCATCTTAGTGAAATTTAGTCAAAAAAAAATTACATGACCGAGTTGGTGATTCAATAGTTGGGTGTGGTATGATTCATGTGAAGTAGTTTTTTTATCGATTGTCATTACTTGGTTCATTTAATACAACACATAAAGACTATTATTTAAATGTACCTTACCATAAAAAATGATTTCTTTATAAAATAAGCAACATTTATTCCTGAAAATGAAAATAAATCAATCTGTATCAAGTCTGGCTACATAAATAATGTTTTTGGTAATGGATGGAACATAATAGTGACCTTTAAAAACCAAGATCATTAAAGTTAACAACATGAGGTTATAGTCCCTAATAGTTATAATAGAAAGTGTATCTCTATTATTTAATCATAGATATACCTCCCCTCAGTCAATATTTCAAAATCTACTTGGTTTATATATTTCAATACATATGTGAGCACCATAAGCTGTATCTAATACCCAATTTATAGAAATAGGTAAATTGAACTCAATAACAAGCACACGTGAAGATTACTCTTATTTCTTTGGATAGGTTTAGTTTTTATTCCAATGTCACTTCTTTCCAAATCTGAAATAAATAGCATTCTACTCCCTTGCTTTCCACTTGAAGTTTCTATTCTTGGAAGGAAGTAAAGAAGCTTTGGGATTATATCTCTTCACTTTCCCTTTATATTTATTCACCATAAATATGAAATGTTTTTCACGCTTTGTCTCCTTATCTACTTGGAGAATAAGATTAATCTAATTTGGTATGGATTTCTTAATGTTTTTCATATTAAAATTAATAACAAAACTAGAGAAGCTTTGAGGGAGTGTTACAAGAATGAGATTGCTTCCTAGTTCTTTAGGGGTTTTAAACCCTAAAACCTTTAGATTCTAAATGTAGCTAATGAAATTAACTACATGAGTCCTAGATGGTACACCCTCTCTAATATTTCTCTAAAAAATATCCTTGGAGATCTAAAACTGTTCTTGTCTAGCTATCTCTCAGTATAGACCATAGAGATGCTTGAGCATGTTATAAGCATCCATATTTTCATGAGACTCCATAAGTTCACTAAACATAGATGATAGCATCAAATATTTAATTTAAAACACATATTTCATATATTTTTCATAGATAAGGAACTCTTCATCACTTTACTCCTTAGTAGGCGGATCAGGAATAGAGGATTCTAGCACGTAATATTTCCATTCATGGTGTAGAATAGCCCAAAGGCATCCAAACCACTCCTAGAAGTTACTGCCAGTGAGGAGAAGGTATTTATCCAATATAGATCATATGTATAGTGTGGATGATAAACTTTCCATTTATTTTACCATTTAAAAGAGTGGATTATTAGTAATTTTATTGATTACAAATTATGTGAGAAATAATAATAATAATAAATTTTTTAAATCGACCACTACTTTATCAAGTCCTAATATCCCTCACCATTGAACTTGGAATTTCTATTTTATTTTACATTTTAGTGTAAAGGATCCATATTCCCCTTTAAATAACCCTAAAAATGGTTGTTCAAACTACTTGAATTCATTTAGGTAGGGAAGTCTTTGTCAATTGTAGTCCTGCAGCTCCTTGATTTATTGAGTGGATTCCCCAAACTAGAAATATTGACTTGTATCTCCACAACACTTGCCTTAAAATTAAACCATTCCTATCAATGTAAACTCCTCTTTATGTAAAATGCTTAATTTAACCCAAATCCTTTATAATAACTACCCTTATAAAAGTAAGTGTCCCAACAAGGGTTGGTTAAACACTTAGTTTTATTGGTTTTATTCCTTATAAATTAACGGAAGGCCAAGTCTATCTTAATATATATTTGAGGGATTTTAATTTAATATGCGTAAATTTTATGTTTTTCTTTCTTTACATGTCTTGTTAATATTAAGTGGAATTTACAAAAATAATTAACAATATTAGATAAAACAATTATGTATGATCTATTTATTTAAATTATGTCTTTGAGCATTAATTCATTTATTTATGTAATCATAGTCTTTCATCCATAAAATAAATAATTCATAGATAAAAATAAATAAATGACCCGATCATGAGATTATTTAAACAGTTCATTTATTGAGTGAATAATAAATCAACCTATGACTTAGGGTAATAACTCATGTTACCATCCTTGACATGATTTGTAGCATTCCACATTTCCACATATGCATCACCTAAGTTGGCATCATTATAGTTCTATCTTAAACCACCTCTATGTGACTTTTTATGCTCTATTAAAAACAAGTACTTATAACTTACACATAGGTGAGGGAAACCAAAATAATGGCTAAAGGGGATTGCATAAATAACCTTGGACATATAGGTCCTACATAATAATGGAGGGATCGATGACTTGCAGGACATCAATTTAATTTAATATTAAATAATTATAAAACCATTCAATAAAATAAATTAGAACATCCAATGTATAAATGGGTCTTGTTCAAACTCATTATTCTTCATACATGCAACAAATATGAAAAATTAACTAGCTAAAACCATTGTTAAATTGTCAAAAATAACAGGTGTAAATCAATAAAATATTGTTTCAATGTTTCAATTTTTAATTTAATGTAATTTTATTCAACCATTAATTGGGATGCTACATAGCTTTTATTATCCAGTTACACACCGAATACCTTGGTTTCCATGTACCCAGGTTACATTCCTAGGTTTTTGGTTGTGTACCTTGGCTAGACTACATAGTGTGTACAAACCAACTAAACACTATGTATCTCTCTTGTTGTGTGTCCTCACAACCCACTGAAGAACTCATATTGTTCGATGGTCATGACTACACAATGTGTATAGACCAGCTACACACCATGTATTTCTCATGTTGTGTATCTGTATAACTTTCTAAATGGATAAATGTGTATTTCAGACATAGGAAATGATAAACTACACATCATGTAAACTTAATACACATCTTATATATCATTAGTGCTCAAAACTATCAATCTCACATGATTTGACCATGTATAATGACCACACTGATTTCATGAATTTTTTTATTAACCCATGTAGACTACACAATGTGTACACCATCTATACACCATGTAATCCAAAAACTCATGTGCCAAAACAGACCAGTCTACACACAGTGTGCAATAAATGCACCACATATAATTACTTCTTGGCATGTCGTGTATCCCGCAATACATCTAGGTGTAGTTCACATGGGTACACATTTTATACTCCAGTTACATATCATGTAGTTAAATATTACCCACCAAAATTCTTGGCACTTCTTTAGGGAATCTTCAGTCATTCTCAATCCATTCTTATACCTTTAATAAAATCAAACACTGAATGAACATGATTAATATGTCGATAACATGTTAATTAAAATCAGATTAAAGAATGAATAATATGAAATGAAAATTTAGCCAATATTTCACATAGATAAACAATAAAATATATAATTATAAATTTGAAATGTAGTCTCTATGATACCACTTATGGGTTCTGGGTGTAGTGGAAGAACTGGTGGGGGTGACATATTTAAAATTTCTTTTAAATAAAATGTCCTGGAACCCTGAGAGAGGATCTTGCACATTAAATTTATAATTAATCTATTTATATCAAAATAATATACTAACTCATTAGGGATATTTCTTTTAAGATAATTTTTATCGTATGTAAACCCTTCTTGGGTTAACTTCATTGCATTAGGAGGATTCAAGTGTAAAATCCATCTAATGGTGATCCACACATGATCCTTTGATCTTTGAGTAATGCTGATTGATTTATGGGTAATAGCATGGGGAATAAATTGTCTTTAATTGTTCATATTGATCACTTAAAGATCCACCAGGATTGAATGAGTTCTTCTCATTCTTGAGAGGAAGAGAGGAGTAGTTTGAGAGAGAGATAGAGAGAAGTTTATTGTGTGAAACATTTCTCTATTCTCAATTATCAACTGTATCTACACAATAGGCATAACCATATATTTATAGAGCTTAGGTTTAGGTTAAAATATTATTAAATTTTACGTTTTCCCTTAAATAATATAATAATATTTATTAAAACCCATTACAATGATATTATTATTATTATTATTTTATGGTACACGCACTAACTTCCACAATAGAAAATATTATTTAACTGGCTTGTAACTTGATATTTTTTATCAGCTGTGGTCTTGATCCATTTGAAATCCTTAGCATTTATTAAATACCCAAATAAAAATTTAATAAAATATTTCATTTATCAATAAATATTTACTATTGATAAAACATGAATAAAATTATTCCTCAATCTTGAGAATAATATTTATTCCATTAATTAAATTCAAATAGAATTTAATCGAGATCAACAAAAACACTTAGTATATGACCCTCTAGGATTCTTTATCATTGGAATTAGGTAGGATCGCCTAAATTCTAATATTACTATCTAGAAATGGATCAAGGAACCCAATATAAATAACTTAATATCAAAATGAATACAACCACATAAGAATACTCACAGAGTAATATAATCCCTTTGTTACAATATCTCATTAGGTAGGTTTCACATCTCTTTCACCAGCCTATATGCCTGATACATCTTTCCTTGACTATATAAAATAAATATATCATTACACCATGGACATGAAATTAAATGTGATAATTTTGTTCCAATCAAAGGTTCAAGATATCAACTTCCATAAATATGGAAGGGATAAGTCCTTCCTTGACTTATCCATTAATAACATGTAATTCATGATGTACCCAACATACCCTACATCCCACCAACATATGGAATAATTTTTTTGGTTAGTAAATCTAAGTGTGCGAGTCATGACATACATAAAAAAAATATTAATTTTTAAAGACCATTACACATGCTCATAGATAGGAATATCTGATGACTCCAAAACATGTGTAATTCCTATCGGCAGGTTTGTTCTCATAATCTCTTGTCTTGAATATTACTAAGTGATAACTTCATGAGAAGAAGCATCATCTACTTATGAGTACTCACAACTAACAGTCACGTTATATATGTCCCATCATATAATTCTATACAACTGTATAACCATATTTAAGAATATCATCATGGAATTTCAAGGTTCTTATCATAGTGGGGAACTGCTACAATAATATCAATGTGATGGATACTATAGAACATTATTACATTAAATTCATGAAGAGAAATGAATAATATATAATAAGATGTTTTATTAGGATACTCTAGGACATTATTACATTAAATTCATGCATAATAATGAACAATATGTAATAATATATTTTATTAATATTCAAATCATTGAATATACATATAATAAAAGTATAAAGAGTTGGTCCTAAGACACCATCTCCAACACTAAGTATGTGAAATATACCCACTGGTGGTATTAGTCATTGTGTTCTCGATATTGAGTCATCCAATCCATCCCAAGTATCACATAGAAATAGTACATCTACAAAAAAAATCCTAGATAATCCTATATCTATTGATTATAGTAGAATGCACTAGACACCTTCGGATACCCTCTAATTGAACCTATAAGGGTGTATTGATAGAAATCACTTCATATAGACATTATACAGTGATACCTAGATCTCCAACTATCTTAGTAGATATAAATGAGTGTGATGCACCCATATCAAATAGAAAAAAAGGATAGGGATAATTCCATAAGAATAATTCCTCAAGATATAGATATATCCCCACCAAAAATGGTAGGAGTCTTCTCAATAGTGTAAAGTTATCCTAAACCTCAGCTCGAAACTCTCGTCACCTGACTCCCCTGAAGGGAATACCCTACTGGTGCTTCCACCCCTAACCTTGGGTACCATGGCCTCCTCCATAACCTAAATGTATAGAGGATCCCCAACTACCAAGTGGTTTTATTTTAAAAGAATATAAATATCCATCTTTGTGAAATTTAGTCAAAAAAAATTATTTACATGAAATAGTTGGTGATGCAATAGTTGGGTGTGGTATGATTCATGTGAAGTAGTTTTTTTTATCAATTTCCATTACTTGGTTCATGTAATCCAACACATAAAGGACATTATTTAAATGTACCTTACCATATAAAATGATGTATTTATAAAATAAGAATCATTTATTCCCAAACATGAAAATAAATCCATCTGTATTAAGTTTAGATACATAAATAATGTTTTTGGTAATGGATAGAACATAATAGTAACCTTTAAAAACCAAGATAATTCTAGTTAAAAACATGAGTTTTTAGTCCCTGATAGCTACAATAGAATGTTTAGCTCTATTGGGTACTCATAGATCTACCTCCCCTTGGTCAATATTTTAAAATCTACTTGGTTCATATATTTCAATACATATGTGAGCACCATAAGCTATATCTAATACCCAATTTATAGAAATAGGTAAATTTAACTTGATAAAAAACACACTTGAATATTTCCCTTGTTTCTTTGGCTAGGTAAAATTTTTATTCCAGTGTCCCTTCTTTCCACATGCGAAATAAATTTCATCCTACTCCCTTACTTTCCCCTTGATCTTTCTATTCTTGGAAGGGAGTAAAGAATATTTTGTCTTATATCTCTTCTCTTTCCCTTTATATTTATTAACCATAAATATGGAAGGATTTTCATGATTTTTCTTCTTATATACTTGGATAAGGAGTGTAATCAGATCTGGGATAGATTTCTTAATGTTGTTCATATTAAAATTAATAAAAAAACTAGATAATATATGAGGGGGTGTTGCAAGAATGAGATTGGTTCCCATTTCTTTAAGTGTTTTAAACCTTAGAACCTTTATATGCTAAATGTAGCTAATGAAATTAACTAAATGAGGCCTATATGGAGAACCCTATCCAAGATTTCTCTAAGAAAGATCATTGGAGATCTCAAATTTTTCTTGTCAAGCTCTCTCCTAGTATAGACCATGGAGATACTTGAGTATGCTATAAGCATCCATATTTTCATGAGAATCCATAAGTTCACTAGAAATAGATGATAGAATCAAATATTGAATCTCAACTACATCGTTCATATGTTTTTTATAGACAAGTAACTCTTCATCACTTGACTCCTTAGTAGGCGGATCAGGAATAAAGGATTCTACCACGTAATATTTTTGTTCATGGCGCAGCATATCCCAAAGGTGTCTAAACCACTCCTGGAAGTTACTACCAGTGATGATATGGTCTTTATCCAATATAGATCATAGGGATAGTGTGGATGATAAAATTTCCATTTATTTTACCATCTAAAAGATGGTATTATTAGTAATTTTCTTGATTACAAATTATGTGAGAAATAATAATAATTAAAATTTTATTAAATTGACCACTACTTTATCATGTCCCAATATCCCTAAACATTGAACTCAAAATGTCTATTTTCTTAAAATTTTAGTGTAAATGATCCATATTTCCATTTTCATAACCTTAAAAAGGGTTGGTCAAGCTATTTGAAAGAATTTAGGTAGCCAAGTCTTTGTCAACTGTGAGTTTGCAGCTCCTTGATATATTGAGTGGATTCCCCAATCTAGAAATCCTGACTTGGATTTCCACAAAACTTGCCTCAAAATTACACCAAGTTTATCAAGGGAAAATCCTCTTGATGTAAAATGGTTAAGTCAACCCAAAACCTTCATAAGAACTACCCTTATAAAAGTAAGTGTCCCAAAAAGGGTTTGTTAAACACTTAGTTCTACTGGTTTTATTCCTTATAAATTAATGGAAGGCCAAGTCTGACTTAATATATATTTAAGGGATTTTAATTTAATATGCCTAAATTTTATGTTGTTTTTTCCTTTACATTTCTTTTTAATATTAAGTGGATTTTACTTCATTACTTAACCATATTAGATAAAACATTTATGCATAATTCATTTATTTAAATTCTATATTTGATAATTAATTCATTTATTTCGGTGATCATAGTATTGTATCCATAAAATAAATAATTCATATATAGAAATTAATTAATTAATTAATGTCCCAATCATGAGATTATTTAAACTTTTAATTTATTGAGCGAATAATAAATCAACCTATGACCTAGGGGAATAACTCATGTTACCAGCATCGACATGAGTTATAGCATTCCAACTTTCCACCTGTGTATCACCTGAGTTGGCATCATTATGGTTCCTTCTTAAACCACCTCTATGTGACTTGTGATACTCTATTAAAAACAAGTACTTGTAAATTACACACAGGTGAGAGGAACCAAAATAATGGTTAAGGGGATTGTATAAATAACCTTGGACATGTAGGTTCTACATAATAATGCAGGGATGGATGACTCACAGGACATAAATTTAATTTAATATTAAATAATTGTAAAACCATTCAATAAATTAAATTATAACATCCAATGTATAAATGGGACTTGTTCAAGCTCATGATCGGTTATACATGCAACAAATATGAAAAAATTAACTGGATAAAACCATTATTAAATTGTCAAATATAACAGGTGAAATCAATAAAATAACATTTAAATGTTTCAATTTTCATTTTAATGTAATTTAATTATATTATTAATTTAGAGACTACATAGTGTGTAATATCCAGTTAAACACCATATACCTTGGTTTCTGTGTACCCAAGTTACATTCCTAGGGTTTTGGTCATGTACCTAGGCTAGAATACATAGTGTGTACAAGCCAACTAAACACCATGTATCTCTCTTATTGTGTGTCTGCACAACCCACTGAAGAACTCGTCTTGTTCGATGGTCGTGACTACAGGATGTGTACAGACCAGTTTCACACTATGTATTTCTCATGTAGTGTGTCCACATAACATTCTAAATGGATGAGTGTGTATTTTAGACATAGTAAATGATAAACTACATGTCATGTACACTACATACATATTGTATATATCATTAGTTCTCTAAGTTATCAATATCACATGATTTGACCATGTATAATGACCACACTGATTTCATGAATTTTTTTATTAACTCATGTAGACTACACAATGTGTACGCCATCTATACACCATGCAATCCAACAAATCATGTGCCGAACCAGCCGGGTCTGCACATAGTGTGTAATAAATACACCACATATAATTACTGCTTGGAATGTAATGACATACACTAAGTGGTTTTAGTTTAAAAGAATCTAAATATTCATCTTGGTGAATTTTAGTCAAACATTTTTGTTTACATGATCTAGTTGGTGATGCCATAGTTGGGTGTGGTATGATTCATGTGAAGTGGTTTTTTATCGATTTCCATTACTTGGTTCATGTAATCAGACACATAAAGACCATTATTTAAATGTAAATTACCATAAAAATGATGTCTTTCTAAAAGAAGCAACATTTATTCCCAAACCTGAAAATAAATCCATCTATATCAAGTCTGGCTACATAAATAATTTTTTTGGTAATGGATGGAACATAACAGTAACCTTTCAAAACCAAGATCATTCTAGTTAACAACATGAGGTTATAGTCCCTGATAGCTACAATAGAAAGTTTAGCTCTATTTGGTACTCATAGATCTACCTCCCCTCAGTCAATATTTCAAAATATACTTGGTTCATATATTTCAATACATATGTGAGCACCATAAGTTGTATCTAATACCCAATTTATAGAAAAAGTTAAATTTAACTCAATAAAAAACACACTTGAAGCTTCACCTTGTTTCTCTGGCTAGGTTCAGTTTTTATTCCAGTGTCTCTTCTTTTCACATGTGAAATAAACAGCATCCTACTCCCTTTCTTACCCCTTGACCTTTCTATTCTTGGAAGGGAGTAAAGAAGCTTTGGGCTTAGATCTCTTCCCTTTCCCTTTATATTTATTCACCATAAATATGGAAGGATTTTTCACACTTTGTCTCCTTATCTACTTAGAGAAGAAGAGTAATTATATCTGAGATAGATTTATTAATGTTTTTCATATTAAAATTAATAAAAAACTAGAGAATCTCTGAGGGAGTGTTGTAATAATGAGATTGGTTCCCAGTTCTTTAGGGGTTTTAAGCCCTATAACCTTTATATTCTAAATTTAGCTAATAAAATTTACTGCATGAGGCCTATATGGGGTACCCTCTCCAAGATTTCTCTAAAAAATATCCTTGGATATCTCAAACTCTTCTTGTCTAGCTCTCTCCTGGTATAGACCACGGAGATGCTTGAGCATGCTATAAGCATCCATATTTTCATGGGACTCCATAAGTTCACTAGAAATATATGATAGCATCAAATATTGAATTTAAAACACATAGTTCATATGTTTTTAATAGATAAGGAACTCTTCATCACTTGACTCCTTAGTAGTCAGATCAAGAATAGAGGATTCTAGCACGTAATATTTTCATTCATGGCACAGTATAGCCCAAAGGCGTCTGAACCACTCCTAGAAGTTACTGCTAGTGAGGATATGGTATTTATCTAATATAGTATGGATTATAAACTTTATATTTATTTTACCATTTAAAATGGTGGATTATTCGTAATTTTCTTGATTACAAATTTGGTGAGAAATTATAATAATTAAAATTTTATTAAATCGACAACTACTTCATCAAGTCTCAATAGCCCTCGTTATTGAACTCGGAATGTCTATTTTCCTTTACATTTTAGTGTAAAGGGTCCATATTCCCCTTTTTATAACCCAAAAAAGGGATGTTCAATCTACTTGAAGGAATTTAGGTAGGAAATTCTTTTTCAACTGGAGGCTTTTAGCTCCTTAATCTGTTGAATGGATTCCCCAATCCAGAAATCATGACTTGTATTTCCAAAAAACTTGCCTCCAAATTAAACCAATTATATCAAGGTAAAATCCTCTTGATGTAAAATGGTCAATTTAACTCAAAACTTTCATAATAACTACCCTTATAAAAGTAAGTGTCCCAACAAGGGCTGGTCAAACACTTAGTTCTATTGGTTTTATTCCTTATAAATTAATGGAAGGCCAAGTCTGACTTAATATATATTTGAGAAATTTTAATTTAATATGCATAAATTTTATTTTGTTTTTTCCTTTACATGCCTTTTTAATATTAAGTGGCTTTTACTTAATTACTTAACCATATTAGATAAAAAAATTACACATAATCCATTTATTTAAATTTTGTCTTTGAGCGTTAATTCATTTATTTATGTGATCATAGTCTTACATCCATAAAATAAATAATTCATAGATAAAAATAAATAAATGACCTGGTCATGAGATTATTTAAATGGTTCATTTATTGAGTGGATAATAAATCAACCTATTACCTAGGGGAATAACTCATCTTACCATCCTTGACATGATTTATAGCATTCCACCTTTCCACTTGTGAATCACCTAAGTTGGTATCATTATGGTTCCATATTAAACCACATCTATGTTACTTGTAATACTCTATTAAAAACAAGTACTTATAAATTACACACATTTGAGGTGAACCAAAATAATGGTTAAAGGGTATTGCATAAATAACCTTGGACGTGTAGGTCCTACATAATAATGGAGGGAGGGATGACTCGTAGGACATCAATTTAATTTAATATTAAATAATTGTAAAACCATTCAATAAATTAAATTAGAATATCCAATGTATAAATGGGTCTTGTTCAAGCTCATGATCTCTCATACATGCAAAAAATATGCAAAATTAACTGGATAAAACCATTATTAAATTGCCAAACATAACAGGTAAAAATCAATAAAATAACATTTAAATGTTGAAATTTTCAATTTAATGTAATTTAATTATACCATTAATTGGGAGACTACACAATGTGTACTATCTAGTTACACAACGTATACCTTAGTTTCTGTATACCTGGGTTACATGCCTAGGGTTTTGGTTTTGTACCTCGGTTGGACTACATGGCATGTACAAGCCAACTAAACACCATGTATCTCTCTTGTTGGGTGTTCACGCAACCCACTAAAGAACTCAACTTGTTCGATGGTCATGACTACACGATGTGTGCAGACCAGCTACACACTGTATATCACTCATGTTGTGTGTATTCATAACTTTATGAATGGATCGGTGTGTATTTCATCTGTAGGAAATGATAAACTACACATCATGTACACTACATGCATTCCGTATATATCATTAGTGATTCAAGCTATCAGTATCACATGATTTGACCATGTATAATGACCACATTGATTTCACAAAATTTTTTATTAACCCGTGTAGACTGTATAATGTGTACACCATCTATACACCATGTAATCCAATAACTCATGTTCCAAACCGGCCCAGTCTACACACAATTTTCAATAAATTCACCACATATAATTACTACTTGGCATGTCATGTATCTCGTGATACATCTAGGTGTAGTTAACATGGTTACTTTACCTATCTTTTTTCTAAAGAGACTCCTCAAACCTCCACTTCATGATACCCAATGACCCATTCCTAGCACTAGTAGAGAAAGTATGATACCCAGTGAACTACCCTCAGTCTATTTATACTCCATAATCAAGGATTGATTCATGACCTTTGAGAATTATTTCAATCAAAATATATTCACCTGGTATTGAATAGAGTTCCTTAGGTCATCCTCAAAATGCTTGACCCCAATAGTCTCATCACCCATTAGCTCAAGTGAAAAATATAATAGGTTAGTAAATTAGGTTGAATAATCCATAACTATCATTACTTACTATACCAAATGAATTAACTCCCTAGATATATCATCCCTTAGAGTCACTAGGAAGAAGTTCTCAAAAAATAGACACAGATAATTCTTCCAGGATAGCCCCACATATTGGTCTACCTAGACTAAAATACCCCACCAGCACTTCACTAGTCCTCAAATCATGTAGGTTGAAAGCTTCAACCACCTCTTACGGGTTGTATTAATGTGATAAAAAATAGTCTACATGGACTCTATCCAAAACTCAGAAACTAGTGATCCACCCTCACCCACAGAGCGGTGGATGTTTCATCTAGAACTCTCAATTCATATCTGACATGGTTGACCTGAATCTCGGCACCCCATTCCACATGGACCATAACACATAAAGAAATATCTATATGAATATATGAATGATATGAGGAACAAATGAAATAAGTGGAATTGGCTCCACCATCAGTGGGGCATGCCTATCCCTTTCCTCGTAGTTCTCAACCTGAGTTTATCGTAATGGAATATCTCTATAATTCCAAACACATGAATCCAAATAAAATTATATCATAAGGGTAAATATCATAGTTTATGGTAAATAATAATAAGTACATGCCATTATACCCTAAATTCACACCCCATGATACAAGGGTTTTATAAATCTAGGCTCGATTTTATCCTAACCTACACACTCTTGAGTCAAGTACAATCTCACATAAGATCACATAGCATTCGTGGTATATCATATTAATAATCATCAATCATGGGTCAATCAAGTGGAGTGACAATAGAAATTCATATAGAAAAACAATATATAAGTTGTTTTTTATACTTTAAATGACTCAACCCCTCATCATAACTAAAATATTGATTAAGAATATCAATCATAAACAAGAATATAAATTCCATGTGATCCTTGTGTACTAAAAATGTTTCATGAATGTATGTCTCTTACAACATTAGTCCAAGAGTAAAACAAGGAATAAATAAATCCATAACCCTAAATAACTATTCATGGTATAATCAAAACAACTATAACTATAAAAATAAAAAAACAATCATAGCCTATGTAACTTAGACTTCCCTCATGCATGGGTTAACTACTCCTAAAAACAATATCCATACCAATCTCCAATAATATCCTATCTCCTATCTATTGTATCTCTAATTGTAAGACAAAGGAAAAGAAATCCTATTCTACCACTTTGTAACATTTCTAGTCTGGTTCACCTCCACTATAGTCAAACCAGGTGTTATACACATCAAGTGTGCCTCCCTATACACCAAAGGATATCGACTGGCAGTAAGGGTTGACATAAATAGGTAAAAAGACTATACCCTTAGGTTATGATAAGCATCAAAACACAGTGGAATAAATATCAAGGAAACAATTATCACAATATAACAGCAACATAAAAAACATATATCACATATAAATGTCATCCTACATGTAATTTAATTATCATTATATATCAAAATGAGATATTATATATGTCATATAGTTCATACATAATAAACAGGATCTCTCATGGATAATTCATATACAATAGGGTCTAAAAGTAAACAAAAGTAAGGGAGGTATCCACTAAAATAATGTTGAGTCCTGGCCTGGTCCCCTCTCCAAACTCCAATCAAGCTTTACCAGATTAGCCATCCAAATTAGTATGGGTGTTTCCCTTACCTAGGTCACAAAACATAAAGTATGTTTGGGTACCACAGCACCTGATCAGGGTGTGATCCCAAGCAAGGTAGGAGTACAACTTAATAATACACCACCAACGTTGTCCCTAAAAATTATAGTAAATACAAATGCATACTCTATATATAATGTTATTAAAGAATATAAATAAATAATATGTCACCCTGTGGAGTGATCTAAAACCAAACCACATGTGACCATACCTGTTTCATTCAGTGTTAGAATGGGATGATGCACCCATGGTTTGAACACACATTGAGGATGAAAGATGCAGCACTCCTCGTATAATAGTCAGGGTGAATGAGCTATCCCATCATGCATTTATAGGTGAATGATTTATCACTATCACAAATCATCTAGGTGATCAATCCATTACCAATTCAATATCAATGTATAATGATACACTACTCTATGAAAAAGTCATCACTAATCCCAAGTGGATGATACACTGCCAATTCTCATCATAGGTGGATTATATACCACTAATACACATATTAGGTGGATGATACACCAAAAATATTTCTGATTGGAGAATGAATCATCAAAATCAACACATTGGATGGATGATACACCACCAAAAACTAACCCAAGGTGGAAAATTCACCACCGGTGTCACTCTTTGGGCGGATGGTATATCACCAATATCAATCCATAGGTGGTTGGTATACCACTGGTACAAGTCTCTATGTGGATGAGGAACCATAGATAAAAAACCCTAGGTGGAAAAATTCCACAAGTTTAAGTCCCAAAGTGGATGAAGCACTGTAACAACCCATAATCATATCAATAGAATTTCCCTTCTAAATTTACATGTGTATCATATTTAGTAATGTAGTATTATATAAATTGCATACATCACGTGATAAAACCAACAAAATCTTATTATATTGACTTGAAAATTTCATTTAGATTATAAATATACTTAATAAAAATCTTGAACATTACAATGAGACAAAAAATAAAAAATAAGATAACTATAATATGAAATTTTGGATATGCTCAGTCCCCTAGAATGATCGCACTTACAAACAACGTTGTAGAAATGAAGCAGAATATTAGAAATGAAAATCCATTTTTAAAATGAAAATATATAACCTTGAGAGAAAATATAATTGGATTAATAATGAATGAAATATGAGGTATTTATATATGGTAGTAAACCTGTAATAACCCACATATTCTCATTGGCTTTAGAATACCATGAATCATTACTTGGCCTTAAGTGACATTCCCAAGATGCCAAAGGCTAGAAATAAATGTAGAAGGGTTTCAATACAATTGGGGGGATTATTTACCCTTTTAGAATAAAAACTACAACTCAAAAATCATAACCCAACAACCTCCATATGATTCTTGATAAAGAAAGACAACTCAACAGTTTATTTTATATCAAAACCAACCAAAGTGTGCAAAAATGGAAGACAAACTAATCATCAAAGTGAATAGTATAAAGACAACTAATAAACTCCAAGATGAAAGCAAGACTCTGTGATCCACAATATTCATGATCCAATCACCAAACAGCCCAAGTATCATGAGGTGGTTCTAAAGATGTGTGATACTTTACCTTTCTCCATGCCCCGGAAGATAGCATCTGAAAAAGCACCAAAGTTCCAAAGTAAGGGTGAGTATAAAACTCAACAGTCTTTCCCCTAATGACTTCCCTACTCACACCACTAGGATAGAAAGGTTAGGAACATTTATATAAAATATTTTATATAAAACAATTTCCCAAAATAGTTTATAACTAAATATAAAGAAGTTCCAAACCATTTATAACCAAGAGAAAACAAGTACTATTTTCAACCAATTTTCCAACAGGTATACTTCTAGAAAATAAAAAAAACAAGGCTTTAAAACTCATTTCTCAATGTCATTTTTTCATACCCATTACATGGTTCACAACACACACACACGTGCATGCTTCATTTAACAGTTCCATACTAATGAGTGGTCTCTCATCCAATTACCTTGTGTCCCAATGACACATGCCCCCGATACAGGGTCACGCATCTTGTACGACAATGGTATACATACCATATTTAGGGTAATGCCAAACATGAACTCACACAAAACATATATTCCAAAACCATTCAAATGAACCAATTCAAACCATTCTAATAAAATTGATCTTTTATTAAAAACCATTAAACAAACCAATTAAAAACACCCATTACATTTCAATAAAACCATTACTTTCATTGAAAACCCTTTAATAAAATCCATTTTTCATAATTCTGAAAAAAACCCATTTCAAAACTTCATTTTAAAATCAATAATCAAACACTTTATTCACAAGCGCCAATTTTCCAGATTTCCACAACCATCACCAAAAAAGGGTTCCAATCAATCATAAAGCAAAAAATTCACAATCAAATCCACCCAAAGCAATCAATTTGAAAGTATTTCAATGATTTCTACAAATAGGAGTCGATATTGAATCCACCTACCTTAACTGTTTTGACAAAAATGGAAAACAGACAAATAATGCTCACAAAACTGGGTCGATTCTTCATGAAACCGCCTTAGATATCTTCTCCTACCAAAAAAAAACCAAATATAATCATATTTGGCATCCAAACTCTTATATCAACCCATAATGGACATAGATCTAAGAAACTAAAAGGAGGGGAGAAGTAGACCTAAGTGGATCTAAGAAAACGTGACAAGAACGATAAAGAGCGGCACTTACCGCAAGAATCAGGCTTGAAAATGCCAAGGGAGGGTTCCATATTGATTAAAAATTTCTTGGGAGAGGTTCTCCTACCTTAAATGGATAGGAATAAAGATCTAGGGCCACTTAGGAGAAAAAATTAGGCAGTTATATGGAAAATGAGTTAGATCATATTTTCTAGGATCTAACTTTGACTCTGCATATGGTTAGTTCACACTGTTAGAAAAAATGTGTGTTAACCATGTGTTAGATACTACCTTATGGAAACCCTCGTATAGCCTTCTCACATGATCTACCTAACTGTGCACCCACCATTACGAAGCTATTTCCTCAAAACTGTTACTATGCACAGTTTCTCTAAGGATATCTGCACGGTTTAGACAAATCGTGTGCAGCCCGTACACATCCCCTTTTTCCTCAAAACTTATTGAAATTTCACCCAACTCTTCCATAATTCACACTTACACTTTATAAATATAAAAAGAATAAAGTAAGGGTTACATACCAGAAACTGGGGGTACTAAATTCTCCCCACCATTGGTCTTTCCGTCCTCAGAAAGTAGAAAACCATCATTGACCTGAAAGAGTTCCGACCATTGCTCTTTCATTTCCTTCTTTCATTCCCAAGACTCTTCCTAAATCTGACTATGCTACCATAAAACCTGAAATAGATCAATTCTTTTTCCACATAATACTTTCTCTTTCCTATCCATAATATTCATCGGGATATGTACCAATAAAGGATCTGGCTCTGGGTCAATGTGATCCCATCTGATCACATGGTTAGGATCAGGCTGATACTTTTTCAACTGAGATACATGGAACACATTATGCACCACACTGAACCATGGTGGAAATGTTGTTCGATATTCCACCTCTCCAACCCATTATAGTATCTCTAAATGGCTTATATATCAGGGAGATAACTTTCCCTGCTTCCCAAAACAATGATGTCAAAGCCTTATAGAAATACGCAAGAACACATGATCACTCACCATAAAGGACAAAGGTCTTTGATGATGATAAACATACAATTTATGAAAACTCTAAGTCATCTCCATTAGTTTCCTGATCAACTAGACCTTGTACATTATTTTTTGGACAAGGCTCGACCCAACTAGTGAAGTCTCACATGTTTCTACCCAATAAAGTGGAGAATGAAACAAATTCCCATACAATGCTTCAAAAGGAGTCATATGTATCAAGTCCTAATAGCTTTTATTATATGAGAACTCCACTAAGGGTATATTCTCTTCTCATGAGCCACCAAAATCCATTACAAAATCCCATGGCATGTCTTCTAATGTATGTATCATTCGTTCATATTGTTCGTCAATTTGAGGATGATACGTTGTAGTCATAGTCAACCAAGTCCCAAGGTCTTTCTATAAGGATTTCCAAAAATGAGATGTGAACCTAGGATTTCTATTTGAGAAAATGGAAATGGGTATGCCATGTCTCTTTACCACTTATTAGATATATTTTTGGATAGATCCTCCACTGTATGATTTTCAATAATAGGGATGAAATGGGCCGACTTGGTGAGTTGATCCACTATCACCCATATAGCATCATGTTTCCGAACCATTCTTTGGAGACCTATAACAAAATCCATGGATATCTATTCCCATTTCCACACTAGGATAGGTAAAGACTATAACATACCTATTGTTCATTGATGACCTGTCTTAACTTTCTGATAAGTTAATCACTTTGAGAAAAATTCATCCACTTTCCTTTTCATGCCAATCTACCATATATGCGCCTTCAACGCCTTATACATATTTTGTATACCAGGATGTACATCCCATTTGGAATGGTGGTAAGCGTGAAGAAGTTTTTTTTTGAAAAGAATAAAGTATAACTATCTAATCTCTAAACCACAAAACTAAACTCTCATTAAGTTTCCATCCCTCAATGGTCTCCCCACCATTGAGTTTTGAACTCATAACCAGGTATTTTTCATTAGATGTTCGTGTTTCTTTGACCAAATTTACCAAATTAGGAACCATGGATACTAAAAAGAAAACTGCAACATCACCTCGGTCTTCATATTCCACATGCATGGCAGCTAGGACCGACATCAACTACCTTTATCTAAAGCTTCTTTTTCCAACTGAGCATATGAATTTATGCTTAATGCATCAACCACCGAATTATATTTTCCCGATGTATACATCAAGTCAAATTCAAACATTTGGAGATACTATATCGATCTTCTTTTCCTCATATTCAAATCTTGTTGTGAGAAAATGTGTTTCAAGCTCTTATGATCTGTTAACACGATAAATTTCTCACCAAAGAGATAATGATGTCAAGTCTTCAAGGCATGGACAATCGTAGCTAACTCCAAATCATGTGTTGGGTAATTCTTCTCATGCACTCTCAACTGCCTTGAACCATAAGCAACCACATGTTCTCCTTGTATGATAACACATACCAATCCAAATCCTGAAGCATCATAGTACACCACATACCCCTATTCTAATTTTGGAAAAATAAAGATAGGTGTTTATGTAAGATGAACTTTAAAATCTTGGAAATAATTATGGAATTTTCTAGTCCATTGTAATGGAGCATTCTTCTTTGTCAAAGCTATCATTGGAGAGGATAGTCGTGATAATTCACACACAAAGCATCGATAATAACCAGTTATACCAAGAAAACTTTGTATCTTAAAGACATTATTTGGTAGTTTCCATGAGATAACAGCTTCTATATTTTCAAGATCCACCAAAACACCTTTTTTAGAAATTACATGGCTGAGAAAGCATACCTCTTATATCCAAAAATTACACTTTGACAATTTGACACACAAACTATGGTTCCTCAAGATTCCCAACACTGTCACAAAGTATTTCTCATACTCATCCTTTTCTTTGAATACGCCAATATGTCATCCATAATCACCATAATAAAATAATCTAGATATCTATAAAATATCTGATTCATCAATTCCATAAAGATTGTTGGTGCATTATTAAGACTTAAATTCATGACTACGTATTCATAGTGTCCATATCTAATTCTGAAAGTTGTCTTTAGAATATCCTCCTTCTAAACTTGCAATTGGTGATATCCTAATCGTAAGTCAATTTTAGAGAACCACTGAGCTCCCTTTAACTGATCGAACATACCATCAATGCGTGGAAGTGGATATTGATTCTTTATTGTAACTTGGTAAAGCTTATGATAATATACACATAGACTTAGAGTTTCATCTGCTTTCTTTACAAACAAGCCTGGTGTTTCCCACAGAGATGTTCTTATCCAAATGAAACCTCTAATTTCTAGATCTTCCAACTACACTTTCAATTCCCTTAACTCTGTTGGTGTCATCCTATAAGATGGAATGGAAATAGTACTAGTCCCCAGAAGGAGATTAATCACAAAATGCACTTCCCTTATAGGTGGTAACCAAAATATGTTATTAGGAAAGACATATGGAAATTGATCCAAAATTGCTGTAAAACTAATATCCACAGTCACTTCCATAAATTCCAAAGTAAATGCCACCAAATGGTAAGAGATTTATTCCATTGAGAGTTCCAACAAACCCATTTCACCTCTCTTTACAACTCTTTTTCCTTTGAAGAGATTTTTGACACCATCCTCAGTTGTGAAACTAAACATTCTTCTACAATAGTCAATGTGAGCATTGAACGTTGTCAACCAATCCATACCTAGGATTACATCAAATACATCTATATCCAACCCTGATAATTCCCACTTTATCTTAGCTCCATCAATGGTTTTATAACATTTTATAGACACAAAGGGTCGACATTATATTTCACCAAGAGGATTTTGAAGTTTTAAAATAGAGGGAATCATCTCAAGTTTTAAACATAGAAAATCAACAGAACAAGAGGAAATGAAGGAATTCGATACACCAGTATCAAAAATCACTTGCATAAGGGTAGAATTCACAAGAAATGTACCTCTCACCATAGATGGTCTAGCCTAATCATCTACAATCACCTACTCAGCCCCATACAACTTCTTCATCGCTGCACTCTGCTCCTTGTTGCTTTGCTGAGATTTCTCTTACTGAGGAGTCATGGTATTCCTAGAATCACCATGGATAACTCTATTATATAGATGAGACTAATTATATTGTCCTCACCCCCATCGAAGCATATGATTCTTGCGAAACCTGAGAAGTGTCTCAAGAACCTGACCTCGAAGTACTACGATAATAGCACTAAAGATTCCCTATCTTCTTGTAGTTATGGAATGCTCTAGGTTGTGTCGTACACTCTTGATTTATATGGTCAAATGAACCACATTGGAAACATCTTGCTTTTCTCTTAGGTCATGGAGGAAGGTTCACTAATCTAGCCAACTGATTTTGATTCCCACTTCCACCTTGGAAATAGGTGTCCCTCTTCTTCTTTCTCCCAGCATTCTAGTTCCCACCATTTCTTGTAGGTATCATCATACTTCCACTTCCCATAGATCCTAATATATTATGTTCATCTATAATCGCTCTATTTACCATCTCTTTATAATCCATAATACATAGTACTGTAATCTTTGAGAGAATATCTTATCTTATCCTAGATTCAAAGATACATTCCTTTGAGGCCGCACTCGCCATAACATCTAGTTCAAAGTGAAATAAATGCATGAATTTAGCCGCATACTTTATGAGAGAGATATTTTCCTTCTTCAGGCTGAAGAATTTTGTCATTATATAGTTCCTGGACGTATGAGGATAGAATTTTTTATTAAAAAATTCTTCAAAATACTCCCAACTAAGGCCTTGATCCAGTTTATCCCGAACTGCTATATCCCACCACTACTGTACAAGATCCTCAAGCATATACATCACTAGCTTGACCTTGAGATCCATTGGTGTGCCAATCAAATTGAATATATGATTCATCCTGTTCATCCACACCTCTGCCTTTTCGGGTTCAGAATCACCCCAGAAGATAGGTGGATTATGCTTCATGAACTAGATGGAATGATCCACATGCCTTGGATCATCCCTCTGGTTACCAGTGTCCATAGCTTGGAATGCTTGAACGATACTCTGAACTAGATCTTGGTTCACCTGTGGTTCAGGTGCAACCATATTCTCTACAGCTTCTTCTGGTTGGTTTCTATGATGTCTATCGGGTGCCATTTTCTAAACTAACAACAAACTCTATAAGTCTCACTCACTAGAAATTTATGGATTATCATTTAAAATTATATCACATCAACTATCACAACATTGTTTTCCAAAAACAATTTTTTCCCCATTCAATCGAGTTTTAAAATTTTCATTCTTGATTTTGAAAATCAAACCATTTTTAAAATACCATATTCGTGTAATTTTCAAAATATTTCATTTGAAAAAAAAATCTACATTTTTTCAAAAATCAACACAACTTAAAAAATCATAAATCATTTCTCTAAATGAAATATGAAATCCTAGTGAGAAATCATTCCTCTACAATGAATTTCATGTTTGTCTCATTTGATAAACCCATGACAATGATATTCCAAAATCCTGTAAGTGTCTCAAAAACACTTATGTACCCAACTCCCTAGTAACTTGAAGTTCAGTATAAAAAGGTTATCTATGAATTTTTATGCTCTATATTTCAAGTCCTGAAAATCCTACTCCTTTATAAGATCACAACCCAAGGAATAGAAAAGACTGAATTTCAACTCCAAGACCAAGAAGAATGATGAATAATAGTTCCACAAGGAAAGGAATAAGCTGATACCACTTATCTCAAACAAGATTTTTGATCAAAAAAACTGATACCATTTGTAATAACCCACATATTCTCATTGGCTTGAGAATACCATGAATCATTACTTGGTCTTAAGTGACATCCCCAAGACGCAAAAGGCTAGCAATAAATGTCGAAGGTTTTCAATACAAGTGGGGGGATAATTTACCCTTTTATAATAAAAACCACAACTCAACAACCATATCCCAACAACCACTATATGATGCTTGATAAAGAAAAACAACTCAAAAAAAATTTATATCAAAACCAACCAAAGAGTGCAACAGTGGAAGACAAACTAATCATCAAATTAAATAGCAGAAAGACAGCTAATAAAATCCAAGATGACAACAAGACTCCATGATCTACAAGCTCCATGATCTAATCACCAAACAGCCCAAGTATCATGAGGTGGTGCTAAAGATGTGTGATACTTGACCTTTTCCCATGTCCCGTAAGATAGCATCTGCAAAAGCACTAAAGTTCCAAAGCAAGGGTGAGTATAAAACTTAGTAGGCTTTTCCCAATTACTTCCCTACACAGTCCACTAGGATAGAAAGGTTAGAAACATTTATATAAAACAATTTATATAAAACAATTTCCCAAAATAGTTTATAACTAAATATAAATAAGTTCCAAACCATTTGTAACCAAGAGTAAACAAGTGCTATTTTCAACCAATTTTCTGTCAAGTTATACTTCCATAAAATCGACCAAACAAGGCTTTAAAAACCATTTCTCAATATCATTTTTTCATACCCATTCCATGGTTCACAACACACACACCCATGCATGCTTCATTTTACAGTTCCATACTCATGAGTGGTCTCTCATACTATTAACTTATGTACCAATGACACACACCCCCAATCCAGGTTTACACACCTTTTACCCCAATGGTACATGTTTATTATTTATGGGCACATCAAACATGAACTCACATAGCCCATATATGCCAAAACCATTCAGATGAACCAATTCAAATCATTCTAATAAAATTGTTATTTTATTAAAAACCATTAAACAAACCAATTTCAAAAACCCATTCCATTTCAATAAAATCATTCCTTTCATTGAAAACCCTTTCATCAAATCCATTTTTCATAATTCCAGAAAAAAACCCATTTCAAAACTTCATTTTAAAATCAAGAATCAAACACTTTATTCATAGACACCAATTTTCTATATTTCCACAACCATCACCAAAAAATGGTTCCAATCAATCATAAAGAATCCAATTCACAATCAAATCCACACAAATAAATCAATTTGAAATCATGCCAATCAGTTCTAAAAAGAGTAATTGAGAGTGAATCCACCCACCTCAACCGTTTTAATGAAAACCAAAAATGGACGAAGAATGCTCACGAAACCAGGTTGATTATTCATGAAACCACCTTAGATCTCTTCCCATACCAACAAAAAGACCAAATATCAACATATTTGGCATTAAAAATCTTATATCTACCCATAACGGGTGTATATCTGAGAAAATGAAAGGATAGGAGAAGTGGATCTAAGTAGATCTAACAAAACATTATAAGAACAGTGAATAACAGCACTTACCATAAGAATCGGGCTTGAAAACACCATGGGAGGGATCCAGATTGATTCCAAATCACTTGGGAGATGTTATACTACTTTCAATGGAGAGGAATCCTAATTTAGGGCTACATAGGAGCAAAAACGAGGGAGTTAGAGGTAAAATGAGTGAGATCCTATTTTTTAGGATCTAACTTTGACTCTGTGCATGGTTAGTTCACACGGTTAGACAAATTGTTCGCTAACTATGCATCAGATACTGCCTTATGGAAACCCTCACATAACCTCCTCACATAGTATTTCTAACTGTTCTCCCATCATGCCGAAGCTACTTCCTCAAAACTACTATTGTGCATGATTTCTCCTAGGATATCTGCATGATTTAGAAAAACCATGCACAACTCGTGTGCATCCCCTTTTTCCCCAAAACTTATTGAAAGTTCACCCAACTCTCCCATACATCATCCTTACACTTTATAAACATAAAAAACACAAATTAAGGGTTACATTAGAAACTAGGTGTACTAAAAAACCCATATAACTGTTACAAATATGACCATTGGAATAGTAATTTGACCATTGGAATAGTAATCTGACCATTAGGAATAGTAACATGACCATTAGAATGGTAAATTGATTGATGAAATTATAAAATAATATTTTGGTATCTGATAGAATGAAAATATAGAAAATTTATATCATTATACAAATAAATAAATGTTATAAAAATAATAAAATAATTATTTTTATTTTTGTAAAACACATGTGTTTTATTTTCATTTTTATGATAAATATTAAATATAAAGAAAATTTTATTTTCATAAAATGGGTTCAAAAAATCATATTAAGTCTTATTATAATGATAATATAATTTTATGATACCATAAGTAATTTTTCAAAGGATCATAAAATTGAACATAATATTAAAATTGTTATTTTTCAAATAAATAAGGATTTTATTTAAAAATAAATTTTATAATATTTAGAAAATTATTTATATAAAATTGATTTCATTTTTTGAATCTACATGTCAAAAAAATTTGGGTGAATTTTTTCTATTTTTTAAAATAGTTAAATTTTTTCGAATAGTGAAATATGATAAAATAAAGTATTTAACATTATAAGTTAAATACATGAATAATTGATTCATGAATGATATAATTAGACATTATCTAAAACTCACATGAACAAATTATTGTGTTTATTCATAAGATGTGTCACTATTTATAGTCTTGAGGAAAAATAATAAGCTAATGAATATTATATTCAAAAACATCAATCACCACCCCTTCTTCTCACACCCTCTAAGCCTTGAAACTTTCCAAAACTCTACCCATTTCTCTCCCCATCCCTCCTACTCACATCCAAATATATTTTTAATTACAAAAATACCATCCTAAGGAGCCTTAATGGGTATCCAATAGAAGGATCCTAAATAAAGATGTAAGATTCTCAACTGAGTCTCTTTCAAATATTTGCTTCTTATATATCCTACATATGAATTACTTCCACCTTGAAATAGAAATATCAATATCCTAAATATACTTATATTTTATTATTATGGTGGAACATCCATTTTCTATCCTCCTTAGAATTGATTCTAAAATGAAAACGGAATTCGTATTGTGGTCATTTCACCACCCCTATGAACGATGAATTTTATTTCCCACCACCACCTTCATGGATGGTTTAAATTCAATTATTATGGTCAAAAATGATATTGGTAAGTATATTTTACTTTTTTTCTTATTTTTGAATGTTTATACACACTTAAAGTTAAATAAAATCAAATTAGTTCTTCATGGTCAGAAAACCCACCTAAATAAACTAACACTATGATAATAAAACATATAATCTATAAATCATGCTTATTTATGAATGATATTAGATATTAAGAAGATTTTAAACTTCTATATATAAATTAAATCCATTCCATTACACTTTTAGAGTTATGTAATCATTCCATAAGAACTCTCATTATTACCTACACATTAATCTGACCCTGGAACCATGAAACGAATGACCATGGGATAGTGAATATAGAAATGATATCTCAATTAAATGAATCTAAACTAACATAAAGGCTTAATAATAAATCAAATATAGTTTACTTAAGATCTAAATAAAGTTTTTAATAAATATAGTTTTATTATTTAGTACATTAAGTGAAATTTCAGAACAAATTCAGATTTGAAGTAAGAGAACTCTTTGAACCACCCTATTTTCTTTGGGTTATGCCTTTTTTCTTTATACCTCACTTTCTCTCTCTATTTAACATAATGGAATGCTTTTAAATTCTGTATATATATATCTTACATATATACCTATCTTATTATCCCTTTATTTATTGGGTTTATACATGACTTGTGTTCATTTCTTTATACCTTCTTTAAAATCAAACCTAAGGGGAACTTATCTATCCCTTAATCCTTTTATGTAACACTATTTTAAAGTCTTTTACCCATTATTGATTTCATAAATTGAGAACTATTTTAGGATTAACCATTTTTTTACCACTATTTTAAAATAAAATTCCATATTATTACCTTCTTTAAAATTATTTTACCAATTCGTTATAACATTGATTTAAAGGTTAATTTATATACCCAATTCTCTCCCCTTTCTCATGAATTTTTTCAAATAAAATATATATTTTAGACCTATTATTATTGATTTAAATATTATATACACAATATTTAATTACTTTTTCTATTTTGGAATCTTTATGAAATACCCATTGATTATGCTTTGAGGGAATACTATGTAACCCATTACTTTCCATGGGTTTTTCTTATCCTTATGTCTTATTTTTGATTCCCTTATGTGGAACACATATGAATGTACATGTTATAATGGGTGATCCTAGATAGTTCTCTAATACATTGGGTAATGTTTATATCTCATGATATAATATATATGGTATTAGGGAGTAAACCTAATCCACTATGGTATTTTTACCACTATGTTATGTTGTCTTAGCAGTTAGCCTTGACTTATGCTTATTTCATGTTTTATATTACAGACACATTATTATAATGTCATGATATTATGATTCCACATTTTTTATGTCATGCTTCCATATGATTATTCATGATCCTTGTATTTTATGTAATCATGTTATACCATATGACTCATACATTATGTTTTGTTATCATGTTTTTTCCTTAATAGGATTTATATGTCACCCCTTTTCTTTATTTATTCCCCTAGTTATCCTATACAGTTTTAAAATATCAGAGGGAATTTGGATCACATTATGGAAATTAAAATAAATATGCTGTATTTTTAGTTTTATATTGATGTATTATGAACCTAGTCTTCTAAAGACACAAGGCCTCTGGATTCTGGGGTTATGCTTATTGGATATTTATGTTAAAAATCATGTAATAATTTGTATAAGATTCTTGGGTCACTATATTTGGTATTAGAGAAAGGTCTAGTTATTTTTGGGGATTAGGAAAATAATACATTAGTAAAAACCCTAGGGATGAGTATAAGTATAGTAAATATCCTAAAATTTTGGAAAGTATAGAGTGAGTGGTTTCCATGAAAATAAATCCCTATATGGATACTATAATTGGATATGGATCTGGAATAGATGTTAATAGGGGTAATAACCCCAAAAATGATCATTCAGTATTAACTTGACCTATACCTGGTGCATGATAAAGAGAACTTTATGCACACCTGGTTTAACACTCCCAATGTATATGCTTTGGTAAATTCAAAAAATCTTTATAAACCATTATGAAGTACTTGAATATATTGTTATATTAGAAAACATAATGGAAAAATTACCATGGATAACCTATATTAAAGCCTATGGAATCATAATTTAGGATATACATGTCATTTATAAGCTATTACTTCTATGTTCATGTTTTCTATTTTAATATGCTTATTAGTTTAAGTATTACCGTCCCTAATTTTCCTTTATTTTAGTTAATGGTGGGAACTATGAGGAATCATGCTAACAACCAATGTGATGGGAAATTTAATGATTTCCCTAATGAGATGGCTAACCTAATGGGATTGGGATCTGAGAACTTCATGGTAGTATTAGCACAACTAACTCAAGTTATGAATAATAACATGAATCATATATAATACCTGCATTCTCCTAATAAAGATAAAGTTGTGGTAGAGTCCTTTATATGAAAAAGGAATCCTACTTTTATTGGATCTTCTGATCCACTCATTGTGAAAAAATATATTAACTCCATTGAGAATATATTCTATATCGATTGAAGAAAAAGGAAGATGAGTCTATTGGGGATTGTGAGGTAACCTTAACAATAAATGTATTGTGTGCCTCTAGATTTTTCATTAACACTAAAATTAAGGTGGAAATTCAGTTAGGATATCACCAATTAATGGTGGAGAATGAAGATATTACCCAGACTACCTTTTGAATAAAGTATGGACATAATGAGTTCATATTGATTCCCTTTAGACTAATTAATTCTCCATAAATCTCAATAGAATTAATGAATAGAGTCTTTAGATATTTCCTTGACAAATTTGTGGTAGTATTTATAGATGATATTCTGATATACTCCAATATAAAGGAGAAGAATGAGGTTTATTTTAGTATTGTACTAAAGAAATTCCAAATGGAGAAGCTATATGAAAAGTATAATAAATGTGAGTTTTGGAAGGAGTGTCATTCTTGGGGCATGTTATAATCAACTAAGGAATATTTTAAAATAATTCAAAGATAAAGGTGATTGAGGAGTGGACCATACCAACATATGTAATATATATATAGTTTTCTTGGACTAGTTCATACTATTAATTATTTTTAAGGAACTTATCACAACTATTAAACTTTATGACCAAGCCAATTCAGAAGGGAGTGAAGTCTTTCTAGATCTGTGATGCAAAGAGAGCATCAAGAAATTGAAAATAGTTTTATCAATGTACTAGTACTCACACTACCCTTAAGTGGGGAACTTTTCATGGTATACGGTGATGCTTCAAAAAATTTATTGGGTTGTGTAATGATGAAAAATGATGAAGTGGTAGGAATTCCTCAAGGTAGTTTAAATCCCATGATCAAAATTATCCAACACATGATATAGAGTTAGTAGTAGTGATTTTTTCATTGAATATTTGGTGGAATTATCTCTATGGGGAGAAGTTTGAAATATATATGGATCATAAGAAACTCAAATATATATCCACATATAAAGATATTAATATGAACCAATGAATATGATTATAGATTATCAATGGATATGGCTAATCAATCTATTACCATCCTTGGAAAACAAATAAAGTGTGAGATGATATAAGTATAAAGGATCCTATAACATTAATAATGATAAGAATTTATAAGGATACAATCTTCTTAGACTTACAAAGTATGTACATGGAAGTCATAAAGGAAGTAACAACATCATAACAAGCCCAAATGATTGATCAACCATCCATTATGGAGAAGATAAAGGGTGCTCAAAGGGATTATGTGGAAATAAAAAATAAGGTGGAAGGTATAAGAAAAGGTAAATCCATAGAATTAAAAATTTATAAAGAATGAGTTGTAATATTTAGGTCACAACTATGTGTATTATCAAAGATTAAGATAAAGAAGGTGTTTTTGAATGATGCATATAGCTCAACATTCTCCATCTACCCTGAGAGTATAAATATGTATCAAGATCTTAAAGAGAACTATTGGTGGGAAAATATAAAGAAGAAGATATCACAATATATATCAAAGTGTTTGGTGTGTCAAAAAGTGAAAGAAAAAAGGAAAAATATCAGGGTTAGTATGAAACTATTATCCATACCTTCATGGAAATGGGAGAACATCACTATTGATTTTTTCATGGGACTTCTAAAGACAACTAAAGGGATAAATTCCATATGGTTTGTGGTAGAATAATTTATAAATATTTTTCATTTCATTTCCATTAGATAGGACTTCTCACTCAATCAAATTTTAAGGATATACATTAGATAAGTGGTGAGTCTACATGGAACACCATTATCAATTGTATCTGGTCAAGATTTTAGGTTTACCTCCAAGTTAGGGAAAAGTATCCAACATGCTCTAAAAAATAAGTTGACCTTCAGTGCAGCTTTTCACCACTAAATTTATGGAAGACCTAAGAATACTATAAAAAAAACTTTAGTACTTTTTAGAGCATTATCTATACAATTTGAAGGAGGATGGGATCAACATATTCCTTTAGTCGAGTTCCCATACACTAATAGCTTCCACTCAGGCATCCAAATGGATCCATATGAATCCCTCTATGGGAAGAGATTTAACAAACCTATGGGTTGGGATAAAGTTTGTGAACACAAGTTTATGGGACCTGAAATGGTTAAAGAAATGGTACAAAATGTTAAGAGCATTCAATAGCCCATCAAGATAGATTAGAGTCAACAAAAGAGCTATGTTGATAACCTTCAGAGAGACTAGAAATTTGAGGTAGGAGATAAAGTATTCTTCTATATATATCTATGGAATAGATTCATGAGATTTGGGAATAATGGAAAGCTAATTCATAAATACATTGGCCCCTTTGAGATTATTTATCACAGTGGGGTTGTTGTAACAAACCAACCTAGGTCGACCGAACCCATCACCCGATTTGACCTGCCATATGGCCCAAAGTATGTTCCTGATCATTATGGGTTACTGAAAAGCATCGGGCACAAGTAACTATCACTTGGGTATGGTTTCACCACTAGTAAAATAGAATTACCCGTCCATATAATGGTATGACCACACATATATCATTAGAGTCAACATGAATAAATAAGCATTCATATTAATTAAACATAAGAAAAATAGATACCATAATAAACAATAGCACATCTTAATCAAAACATACCACAACTAGACATATATACATGGTATCTCAAGACAAACACCAAAACTCAAAATAATCGGAACAATTCCAAAAAGGACCAAACATTCATCCCAGAGGATATAAAATCCAAAAAAGACTCCTCAAGAGCCAACTTAGTGAGACCATGTATCCTCCATCAACCAACATAATATAGTAATCAATAAAATACACCTTGGTATATGGTGACCTTTCCTTTACCTATGATATTCAAAATTAAGTCACCAAATTTCCTAATGCCCAACTAGGTTGTGAGGCATGAATCCCATTAGGATACCGCCATGAATATATTTAAGGATTTTACCCATGAAAATCAATAAAATAGTTTGAAAAAATTTTCAAAACTAACCACTTTGAAAACATAACATTTTCAAATAAAACTTTGAAATCCCTTTGGTTTTTCTTTCCAAAAAATGGTTTTTTCAAAACAAAACCAAAACATGACTTGGGTAGATAAACATAACCATAAGGAATAACATTATCAATATAAAAAACAAAGCATAACCAAGGGTGATTATAACATAAAAAACATGTAAAAAGATCAATGGAAAATGGTCATAATACATCTCATCACATCCAAATGGTACTAGTCAAACGCATCAAGCATATAAACCAATCCAGTATAAGTAATGTAAACCTAGGGATTTAACCATCAGGACTATCATGAGTGAGTAAACAAGTATTATAGATGACTAAGTAAATTTAAGATCTCACGGTATTCCTCAAGCCTAACTTTAAGAGCTCTCATGGTCTCTTAGAAACCAACAAGGAAGCTCTCACGGTCTTCCTAGCCAAAGGATCTTATGGTCCCTTGGAAGCCAAATTAGAGGCTCACATGGTCCTACCTCTAAAGGCTCATAAAGCCTCTCAAAAAAAACCATAATGGAAGCTCACATGGTCTTACCTATAAAGGATCACATGGTCCCTCGAACAAACCCCTCACTCACACCCCAGTTAACCCATGTGTTACTCCATGCAAACACAATCATAATCAAGTTCCCATATCAAACAGTCCATAACATAATACATTTTATAAAAAAAACTTTACCATTTTATCAAAACACACTTCCCAAGGTGAAAACATTTCCAAAACCATTTTATAAATCCATTTAGAATCATAAAATCTCTTTGAGACATTTTATCAACAAATTTGTGTGCATACAAGACAAACCCATTTGGAAAGACCCCTTTAAACACTCAATTGCAAAAAAAAGTCATCCAGCACATCAAACATGGGATAAACATAAAACAAAAATTTTTTATTTGGAAAATTAACAAACACAACCAAAGAAGATTCATAATTTTAAGAAAATCAATGGAAAATTTCCTTAAATAGAAACACCTACCTCAGATTTGGTCCTAACCTTTTCACCTTCGATTATGACCACCTGAAAAAGGAAGAACAGGGCCTTAAACACCTAATATTCAATAAAAAACAATTTCACTCATTAAAAACCCTATAGTAATCCAATATCACCCTTAGGGTTCCACACTTCCATAAAAATGGAAGAACGGGTAAGAATAATGGGGCAGGAAGAAACCAAGAATAGATTGGATTACCTCAAGACAAATCACCAAGATCTCCAAGAGAAAACCACCAATGAAGAGGGGAAGAATCTCCAATATAAGGGACAGGAGATTCATGTGATGGGAGGAGAAAAATAAGGCCAAAGGGTTATAAAATTTATGGGAGAAGAGGTAAAACACTACTTTTTAAGTGACCTGGACAGGTCAAAAGGTTTGGTCGCATGGTTAGGAAAACAATGTGACAACCATGTGGGTGCCAATTTCCACCCAAAAATGGTCCACATGGTTACCCCTGGGTATCGCACAATTTGAAAAACCATACTTAAACCATGTGAAACTGCACCATCACCCTATGTAGGCCCCTCACATGGTTAGCTATATGGTTATAAAAATTGTGTACTAATCATGTACCTTGATCTATCCTCCCAAAAATCCCCATTTTCAACCCCTAGAACCTGGTAACTCTAATAAAAAGCTAAAAGGTAAATAAATATCAAAAATTAAACATAACAGTGACCTGTTGTGTATCAAAAACTCCCCACCATGCCATTTTATTCCCCCAGAAAGTCTCCAAGCTTCACTAGAAGAAAATAGGTGAGGCCACTCCTCCCTCACCAAAGATTCCTACTCCTATGTCACATGGTTATAATCTCCTTAATGATAGAGAAAATAGAACAAAAGAATATATTTACCATGGATCACCTTTCTCTGAAGATCCATGATACAAATAGGTTGCTCCACCATGGTGGTGTCAAGTTATAACTCCAAATCTTCCCACTCCAACACATGAGATGGTTCTAGATGGTATCTCTTTAACTAGTAGAAATGAAAGACATCATGGATTGAGGTTATACATGATAACAGATCAAAATTATAGGCTACCTTCCTAAGATACTCCACAACACAAAACAACCCAACAAAACACAGCACCATCTTTCCGTACTTACCCAAACAACGGTGTCCTGGCCGAATTAATACCTAAAGAAATGCATGATCACCCACCTGAAACTCCAACAGATGATGTTGAAAATTAGAATATGACTTCTAGTGACTTTGATATATCGATAAAATTTTATGAATAATCTGAAATATCTTGGTAAACACCTATATGAGGCTCATTCCAACTAAGGAATTATCACCCACCTTAGACCAACAGAATGAGGATTGGCATGGTTTCCCATATAATTCCTCAAACAAGGCCATACAAATCGAGGCCTGATAACTATTGTTACAATAAAACTCATCTAATAGAAAGTTCCTTTCCCAAGAACCTCTAAAATTAGGCACACACCCACAACATATCATCGAGAGTATAGATTTTCCACTCAGAATGACCATATGTCTATAGGTTTTACATGGTGCTCAACCTCAACCGGGTTCCCAAAGCCTCCTGGATTCCATTACAAAATTGAGAAGTAAAATAGGAATCCTAATCTTAAAATATCAATTAGGGTACTCTATGAAGCCAAAAAACCTCTTGAACATAAAGGTGTCTAAGTTACTCTACCTTTTTTGACTCAAAAATGGGAATAAAATGGGTTGATTTAGTTAGATGAACAAAAATCACCCATATAGAATCTTTCCCCCTTGAAGTATGAGGTATCCCAATCAATAAATTCATAGAGATCTAGTCCCACTTACACACTTGTATAGGAAGTGTATGCCACAACTTGATTAATCTCTAATACTCTACTTTGATCTTCTCATGGGTCAAACATCTAGAAACAAATTATGCCACTACACGTCTCATCCTACACCACCAATACCAGCCTATCAAGGTAAACATCTTGGTCACCCTGGGGAGCATGACCCAAATGGAATGATGAATCTAATGCATTAACTCATGACTCAGGATCAAAGGAACAACCATCCACTTCTAGAAGATAAGATAACCATTGGGAGACCAAGTCTAATTACCCGAGGTCTCCCCACCAATTAAGAAACCACTGATCTGTTAGAACTCAGGTTCAAATTATTTATCACTACAAACCCAATCAAAAAGTGAGGGTATAACCTATACACTATCTGAGAATTTCTTCCTTCTATCCTCCTATATGTATAGTCTTAGATCAGAAAACAAACTCATCAGACCCCACTCATCTACTAACTTCTGAACTTCCTACACTAGAAGATTCCTTCTCAGCATGTCAGAAACCACATTCCCATTCCTGGGTGTATATGAAATTTCAAAATCAAAAGTCCAAATATACTCTACCCCACACCATTACTTGAGGTTCAGGTCCCTCTGGGTGAAAATATACTTTAGAAACTTATAATCTAAGTACACTGTAAAATGCTCCCCGAAGAGGTAATTTCACCACATCTCCAACACATGCATAATAGCTGCCAATTCCATGTCATGGGTGGGATTATTCCACTCATGTGGACATAACTACTACAATCCATAGTCCACCATATGGTTATATTGAATTAGAACACATCCCAACCCCACACCAAAATCATTAAAAACCCTGAATAATCTCTCTTAGGCTCAGGAAATATAAAAATAGGCATAGATGTAAAATGGGACTAAAACTACTCAAAATCACTCTAGCACCTCTCATACCACTCAAACTTCACCCCTTTTTGGTAAAGGACAGCAAGGGACAAGCTATATTATATAAGTAACTGATGAAACATCTATAATACCCATATAATCCTAGAAAATTATGAATCTTGAACACATTATTAGGCTGCTCACAAGATATAACTGCTTGAACTCTCTCTAGATCCACTAAAACCCCTAACTTTAAAATCACATGGCCTAAAAACTTCACTTCCTAAATCCAAAATTGGCACTAGGATAGCATGGAATATATATGGTGGTCCCTAAAAACACCCAAAACAACCTCAAGATAGTCAACACACTCCCCCTTCATATTGGAATACACCAAGATTTCATCCAAAAATATGACCATGAAGGATTCCAAAAAGTGATGGAAGATTTGATTCATCAATTTAAGAAATAATGTAGGAGCATTGGTAAGTACAAATAGAATAAAAAAATACTCAAAATTTACATACCAACTTCAAAATGTGGTCTTTAGAAAATCCTCTTCCTAGACCCTCAACTAGTGGTACCCTAATCTCATATTGATCTTTGAAAACCAACAGGACCCTCTGGGTTGATTAAAGACATCATCAATTCTGGGAAATGGGTATTTATTCTTCATGGTCACCTAGTTAAGCTTATGATAGTCAATACAAATTTGAAGTCCCTTGTATACCTTATTTGAAAATATAACTAGAGAAGCTCGTGGTGACACATTGGTATAGATAAATCCCTTTAACTCAATATCCTCTAGAAAAACCGTTAACTCTTTCATCTCACTCAGAGCCATCCGATAAGATGTCAAGAAAATTAGTCTCATTATATAGAGTAGAATGATGGTAAAATAAATCTATCACTAGGTTGTAAATCCTTAATAATCCTCCAAAAAACATTTGGGTACCTTTCCATGACCACTGGAAGTTCACCCACTGAACTCTTATCAATTACATCAAGAAACATCTTGGAAAACTAGCACAAGATCAACCCCAACTCTGAATCCACTATTCATTACCTCCTTGATCATGGATCCCACTCAACCTGAATTATGTGAGTGATCCTATTAGGAGTAAGGAATTAATGATAACGACTTACTAGCACCTTGAAGCTAATCAACCAATCCATGTTAATAATAATGTCAAAAATGTCCAGGTCAAAAACAAGGAAGTCCCAAATGACTTCCACACCAATTATCACAACATGGAACTCAGGGCACTTAAAACCTTACTCTTTCTTCCTACCCAATAGGGTTATAAAATCCATAGCATAAGGAATCAACTCATCTAAAATATCCAAATTATCACTTAGCTTGAACAAAATGAAAGAATTTTATGCACCAGTGTCAAATAAAACTGATTCTATATAAGAAGTAATAATCATCGTACCTATAACGGTGGTCAACCCTGAATCTATGTCCACTGGCATAACCTATGTTTCATGGAGACATAATATCTCATACTTTCCCTCTATATTCTTCCCCTTGTGAGAATTTACCTTACCATAATGGTGAGATCCTCTACCCTCAAAAGCCTATGACTACACCTGATATCCCTTTGAAAAATCAGAGCCCCCATCACTCCCCCGTGAAGCTAGCCAACAAAAGTGATGGATTTTCCCTAACCTTCCACACTGATGGAATGTACTTGGAGTATTTGAGCAATTCAACCTAGTGTTCCCATCCTTCCTACACAGATAACATACTAGTGTTCTATATCCATTAGAATCCACGTGAGATGAATTCGATAACTATTGTATACTCTTTATATTGCCACTTTGGTACTCATCTTGCATCCACTTCTTCCATAATTAATAACTCTAACTACTTCAAATTGAATTAATTCCACTAAGACCTATCTTTCTGGTAAAATATATCTCTTCTATATATTCTATGTCACCACCTCTAAATAGGTTAGTAGATAGAGAAGGATGAGCATAGATCTAATCTCTGGCCTCAAGCCCATCTCGAAACATCAAGAATTGAGATAGTTTTTCATGAGGAGATCCAGAGATACATGAACCAACTCGGTAAATCTGGCAGCATACTCCATCATCAAATGATCCCCTTGCTCCAACTTTAATGAATCACAGTCCTTTTCCACTCTCAAGGTATATGGGTAGAACTTCTGACTAAACTCCACCTCTAAATTGTTCCACATGAGATCATCATGCCTATTTGAGATCACAATCAACTCCCACCACTACATACCTAGTACTTCTAGCACATACATAGAAAAATCACTTTATATCTCTCATGGGTATTCAAGAAATCAAAGATATTCTCAATATGATCCAACCACTCCTCAGGATCATTAGGTCCTTGTCATTATGTAACACCAATGGATTTTGCCTCATAAAATCTTGAACATGTTCCACCATCCATTTCTTCTCTAGACCACCCACTTGAACCAAGGATTTAATTGTATGAATCACTAACTCCACCAAAGATGGATCTAGTAGAGGGTTTTCCTGTTGGGTACTCTCTATTTCACCCTCACTGCGCTTGGATGAAGTCCTTCTAGAAGGCATTGTCTACAAGATACAAAACACAAGATTAATCAAGAAAAATTCAACCACCAAAAAAATTAAATAAACAAAAGAAACCCTCATCTATAATAACCCATGATCAGGCTCAAAACATAACCACAATCCCAGAACACCCATGGAAACTTGAGGTTCAACACGAAGAAGAGTCGGTCAGGATATCCCCCATTCCTACTGCTCGAGTCACAATAGTCCTAGCTCCAATATTCCATTAACTCCAAAATAACAATGGATTTGATACCATTTTGTAATGAACCAACCTAGGTTGACCCAAACCATCACCCAAGACGGCCCACCACATGGCCTGAAGCATGTTCCCAATCGCCACGGGTTGGAGACAAAAACCAGGCACAACCAACTATCATTTGGGAATGGTTTCACCACTAGTAAATTAGTATGACCCATCCATATAATGTTATGGATACACCTATATCTCCAGATTTATCATGCATAAAAAAGAATCTAGAGTAATGAAACATAAGAAAAAAATATTCCATAAGCAACAACAACACATCCTAAACAAAACTTTCCACAACTGAACATATATACATGGTATCTCAAGATAAGACCCAAAAACAAAGACAATGGGAACAACTAAAAAAAATCCAAACATACATCCCAGTGGAAACAAAATACCAAAATTACTCCTTAAGATCCAACCTGGTGAGACCACATCTCCTACATCAACCAAAAAAATTTGGTAATCAAGAAGAGCAACCCTAGTATATGGTGCCCTTGCATTTTCCTGTGTCCTACAAAATGAAGTCTACAAATTACAAAATTCCAAAATAGGGTGTGAGGAAAAAATACCATTAGTATACCACCATGAATCTATTTAATGTTTTTACCCAAGAAAACTAATAAACTAGTTTGAAAACATTTTCAAAACTAACCACTTTGGAAACATGCCATTTTCAAATAAATCTTTGAAATACCTTTGGTTTTCCTTTCCAAACAAAATGGTTTTTACAAAGAAAAAACAAAACATGGATTGGGTATATAAATATAACCACAAGTAATAATATGATCAATATAACAAAAAAAGTATAACCAAGGGTGATCATGACATCAACAACATGTAAGTTCATCAATGTAAAATGTGCATAATATATCTCATCACATAAAAATGGCACTAATCAAACGAAACAATAATATAAACCAATCTTACATGACTAATGCACACCTAGGTATCTAAACATTAGGCCTTTAGTGAGTGAGTAAACAAGTATTCTATCCAGCTAAGAAAATGGAAGCTCCCATGATCTTTCTCGGACCAAACTCCAAGATCTATCATGGTCTCTCGACAACCAACATGAAATATCTCATGATATTTCTACCTAAATGCACTCATGGTCCCTTGGAAACCAAATTAAATGATCATATGGTCCTCCCATTAATGGATCATATGGCCTCTCTGAAAACTATAATGAAAGGTCACATAGTCTTCCCTCAAAATGCTCACATAGTCCCTCAAACAAACCCCTCACTCACACCTTAATTAACCAGTGTGCTACTCTATTCCAACACAATCACAATCAAGTTCCCATATCAAACAATCCATTTCATAAAAAAATATTCTCATTTTATCAAAACACACTTCCCAAGGTATAAAAATTTCCAAAATAATTTTATAAATCCATTTAGAATCAAAAAATCTCTTTGACCCATTTTATCAAACACTTGGGGTGTATACAAGTCACACCCATTTAGAAAACCCCCTTTAAACACCTAATTTCTAAAACAATCCATCAAGAACATTAAAAATAGGATAAAAATCAACCATAAATCATTTATTTGGAAAATTAACAAACATAACCAAATGTGATTCTTAATTTAAAGGTAATCCATGGAAAACACCCTTAAATAGATATGTCTGCCTCAGATTCAGTCCCAACATCATCACCTTTGATGATGACCACTTGAAAGAGGAAGAACAAGTCATCACACACCTAATACATAAGAAAACAAAGCATTTTCCCAATTAAAAACCCTATATTTGTCCAAAATCACCCCTAGGGTTCCCCACTTCCACAAAAATGGAATAACAAGCAAGAAGAATGGGGAATGAGGAAGAAACCAAGAATGTATTGACTTACCTCAAGACAAATCACCAAGATATCCAAGAGAAAACCACTAAGGAAGAGGGAGAAAATCTTGAATCAAAGGGAGAGGAGATTCATGTGATGGGGGGATAAAAATGATGCCAAAGGGTTATAAAATAAATAGGGTAAAAAAGGTAAAACTTCACTTTTTAAGTGACCTGGACAAGCTACACGGTTTGGCCACATAGTTAGGAAAATTGTATGCCAACCATGTGGGTGCCATTTTCCACCCAAAAATAGGATGCACGGTTTCCCTTTGTTGTCGCATGATTTGGAAAACCATGCTCAAACCATGTAAAACTGCACTGTCACCATATTCATCCCCCTTGCATGATTATTCACATGGTTAGACAAACTGTGTGCTAACCGTGCACCCTGGTTTTTCCTCCCAAAAATCACTCTTTTCTACCCTTGACACCCAAGAACTCCAAGACCAAGATAAAAGGTAAATAAAACTCAAAATTAGATGTACCAATTACTTAGTGGGTGTCACAGTTGTATCCTATCAACTAGAACTCCCAGTAACCATGTCTCAATTGCATGACATGTTCCATGTATCACTCTTGAGAAAGTACATACAAGATCTCTCATGTGTACTGAATCCATAGGTGGTATATTTTGAGCATAATATCTCTTATGAGGAGAAACCGATGAAGATCTTGGACTATAGAGACAATTTTCAGTGAAACAAGACTACTCACCTAGTTGGAGTACTATGGTGGAACCATAAGTATGAGGATATAACATGGTAACTAGAGAAAGAAATGAAATAGTAGTACCCTAATTTGTTTTCATCTTAGTGGGTAAAATGAAATTTAGAGGGTGTAATTTATTAAGAATATGTAAGAATTTAATGACTATGAATCTTATCAATAGAATTTCCCCTCTGAATTTACACGTGTCTCATTTAGTAATGTAGTATTATATAAATTACATACACCACATGATAGAACCAAAAAAATCATATTGACTTAAACATTAAATTTATAGTATAAATATACTAAATAAAATGTTTAACATTATAATGGGAAAAAATATAAAATAAGATAACTATGATATGAAAATTTGAATATGCTTGATCCCCTATAATGATCGCACTCGCAAAGAACACTGTAGAAATGAAGCAGAATATTAGAAAAGTAGCACCCATTTTGAAAATAAAAATATATTACCTTAAGATAAAATAGAATTGAATGAATAATGAATGAAATTTGAGGTATTTATAGATGGTATAAAACCCATAATACCACTAAACATTTAACCATTAGAATAATAATTTGACTATTGGAATAGTAATCTAACTGTTAGGAATAGTAACATGATAGTTAGAATGATAACTTGACCGATGAAATTATAAAATAATATTTTAGAATCAGATAAAATTAAAATATAGAAAATTAATATCAGGATAAAAATAAATAAATATTTTGAAAATGATAAAATAAGTGTTTGTATTTTTGTAAAACACATATGTTTTATTTTCTTTTTTATGATAAATATAAAAAATTAAAGGAAAGATTATTTTCATAAAATGGGTTTATAAAATAATATTAAGTTTTATTATAATGATACTATAATTTTATGATATCATAATAAATTTTTCAAAGGGTTGAAAATTGAATATAATATTAAAATTAGTATTTTTCAAATAAATAAATATTTTATTTAAAAATAATAATTTTCTCATATTTAGAAAATTATTTTCATAAAATGGATTTAATTTTAGTAATTTACACATTTAAAAATGGTTATGTTGAATTTTTTGTATTTTTAAAAAATAGTTTATTTATTTATAAATAGTGAAATACAGCAAAATACGGTATTTAACATTATAAGTAAAATACATGAATAACTAAATCATGACTGATGTAAGAAACTATTATCTCAAAATCACATGAAAAAATTAATGTATTTTTTCAAAAGATTCGTCACTATTGATAGTCTTGAGAAAAAATAATAAACTAATGAATACTATATTTAAAAACACTCATCTCCTCCCCATATAAATACCACCCATAACCACCCCTTCTCCTCACACCCTCTAAGAATTGTATTTTTTCCAAAATCTATTAATTTCTCTCCCTAACCCTCCTCATCACATCCAAATATTTTTTTCTTACCAAAATACCATCCTAATGAGCCTTAAAGGGTAACCGAGAGGAGACTCCTAAAGGAAGAGGTGAAATTTTCAATAGACTCTCGTTTGATTCTTTTCTACTTATAAATCCTACCTATTAACTTCATACAACTTTAAATAGTAACAATAGTATCCTAAATATGTTTATATTTTATTATTATGGTGTAATATACATTTTATACACTAACCTAAATTGATTCTAAAATGAAAACGTTGTTCATATTATGGTCAGTTCACCATCCCCCATGAACATAAAATTTCATTTTCCACCACTACCTTCATAGATGGTTTAAATTCAATTATTATGGTTAAAACTAAGATTAATAAGTATATTTTATTTTTTATTGTTCTATAATGTTTAAATACTCTTAAAGTTAAATAAAATCAAGCAAGTTCATCATGGTCTGAAAACCCGCCTAAATGAACTAATCATATGACAAAAAAAACTATACTCTCTAAATAATGATTATTTATAAATACTATTGGAAATTATGAACCTTTTAAAATTATATATACACATTAAATACATACCATTACACTTATGTATTTATGGAATCATTCCATAAGAACTCTCATAATTACCTACAAATTAATCTGACCTTGGAACCATGAAACAAATGACCATGAGATGGTGAATATAGACATGATATCACAATTAAATGACTCTAAAATAACATAAAGGATTGGTAATAAATAAAATATAGTTTAATTAGGTTCTCATTAAATTTTTTAATAAATCTAATTTTATTATTCTGTATGTTAAGTGAAAGTGCAGAACGAATCCAGGCCTAAGGTGAGTGAACTATCTGAACCACCCTATTTTCTTTGGGTTATGAATTTTTTATCTATAAATAAATTTATCTATATATTTAACATTATGGAATGATTATAAATTATATGTATATTTCTATTACATATGTACCAAGATTATTCTCCCTTTATTTGTTGGGGTTACACATTCCTTATGTTCATTTCTCAATACCTTCTTTAAAATCAAACCCGATTAATGTGAACTTCTCTATCTCTTAATACTTTCATGTAACACTATTTTAAAGTATTTTACCCATTAAATATTTCATAAAATGAGAAATATTTGAGGTTTAACCTTTTTTCCATCTGGTTTCAAATAAAATTCCATATTCTTTCCTTTTTTAAAAGTCTTTTACCAATTCCTTAAAACACTATTTTAAAGGTTCATTTCTATACCCAATTCTCTACCCTTTTTCATGGATTTTTCAAATGAATTTCATATTTTAGAACTATTCTTAGTGATTCAAATATTAATATCCACAATATTTAATTCCTTCTTATCTTTGTAATCTTTATGAAATACCCTTTGATTATGTTTTGAGGCAAGACTATGCAACTCATTACTTTCCATGAGTATTTATTATGATTATACCTTATGTTTAATTCCCTTATGTGGTACACATATACATGTACATGTTATGATGTTTGAACCCAAATAGAACTCCAATGAATTGGGTAATTTTTATATCTCATGAGATGATATGTATGGGATTAGGGCTTAAATTAAATCCACTATGGGACTTTTTCCACTATTATGTTGTCTTAGTGGTTAACCTCGACTTATGTTTATGTCATATTTTATGTTGCTAGAACACTCCTATAATTTCATGATATTATGATGTCATGTTATTTGTTTTAGGCTTTCATATGATTATTCATGGGCCTTATCTTTTATGTTATCATGTTATGTTATATGACTCATATGTTATGTTTTGTTATCATGCTCATTATTTTATTGCGATTTATAGATAACCTCTTTTATTTATGTTTTCCCCAATTTATCCTATATAGTTTTAGAATATCAAAGTGAATTAGGAGCATAATATAGAAATTAAAATAAATGTTTTTTATTTTTAGTTTCATGTTGATGTATTATGAACCTAGTCCTCTAAAGACACTGGGCCTCTGGATTTTGGGGTTGTTTTATTGGATATTTATGTCAAAAATCATAAAGAAATATGTGTAAGATTTTTTTGTCACTATAAGAACCACAGGAAAAATACCCATAGGTGAATGGTATACCAACAACACAAATCCTCAGGTTTAAGATGCACCACCACTAAAAACCTCAAACTGGACAAGGTTCTACCATTTCATTAGCCTCATGGTAAACGATGGATCCCTAAATCACTTTAGGTGGACAAGATTACACAACATATCAAGGGTGAATAAGATAACACTATTAATCAACTATTGGGGGACAAGGCACCACCACATACCAAGTATCCATTTAAAATTTATGATTTATTGTTTAAGAAAAATCATTTATAATTATATAACACATCAAGGGTTACATTCTCAAGCCACTAACTTTCTCAAATTCCTATGCCACTAGCTTACCCATAGCCTAGATTTTTCACATGTCATTATTTACCAAGGTATCTACTATGACACCACATGATGCTCCTAGCATAAAATTTCAAGCATAAGACCCATCCTAGGTCTGAAGTCATGATTCCATAACATAACCCACAATGAAATTGGTCATCAGAAACCAATGGTGACGACTTGAACCTCCCACAGACCAATCAAGGCCTTCCCAGACTCCACTCATACCATACATATTTAAAAAAACTAAATTAATTTAGTTTTATGGCATAAAAAATAATTCAATGTTTCCCTCATTTCATAAAACACATGTTACACATGTAAATACTCATGATAAAATAAGGGACCTTCTAATTGGGACTAAAAGGGTTCTAATCACTGAATATCATCAACTGGTTTGACCTCAAATGGAAGAAATCATAAAAATGAAACCCCCCCTCTCAATTGGTCCATAATCGTTGATGCATGGAGAAAGAGTAAGGAAACTTGAGAATAGACACAAGAGAATAGGTAGCCTTACCCTTGAAACTCACCTATGACAAACTACACTTTGATCTAAGCCTGAACGATGAATATTTGTTCCTCTAGGAAGAAGAACGTGATAAAAAGATAGATAGGGGTCTATACAAGTGCTAGTGTGAAAATGGGGGTGAAACCCCATTTTATAACATTTTAAACTCATTTAATTTAATTAAAATTAAAAAATTGGTCCCATAAGAACTTATTTGGGCCTCCACTGGAACTTTGGTGGCACACCATGGTTTTGATACAGCCTCAAAAAACTCTCACTGATAATAACAATATCCATTTCCTCCCCCACCAAAACTTTTATGGACCCTAATAGAACTTCTGGTGGGAAATATGCAACTTTACATATTTCCATCATCAACTTGTTTCCTTGAAACACAAGCTTAATCCTCCTTCAACCCCTCTATTACCCATAATAGGCCAAAATTCATGATTTTCAGCAAAAAAAAATAGAGTTAATTCATACCTTAAAAGGTTGAGGCATTACAACCAATATCATAACTTTTACAATATGAACATGTCGTATAATACGACATAGTAGAGGCATAGGTACAATGTAAGTCATAAGATATTCCTTAATTTATATATGTCATACCATAAAACATAACTACATTTTAGCATACGATATAATCCAAAACACATCATATATATAGAATATTTAGGGAATTTCTCCATTAGTTTTTGTTGTGATAATGGTTTTATCAAAGGATCTACTACATTATCCTCTATAGTCACTAGACATATTTTTACATCACTTCTCTCAATTATTTCTCTAATGAGAAGGTATTTGTGAATAATGTTTTTAGAACTTTGATAAGACTGGGATTCATTAGATTGAATGAAAACTTTTCTATTGTCATAACACTACAAAAAAATAGGTCTTAGAGGAATTTTATTAGTGGCAGTTCTAATAACCACTATGAAATAAATCGTATTAAAAAAATTACAATATAGTGGTGGTTTCATATAATTACTGCAATATAATTTTTATTTTAACATTTATCAGTGGTTTTATTTAAACTTCTACTAAATATTTTTAAAAACCCTAATTTTTTCTCCCCTCCCCTTATCTCCTTTGACCCAACTCCCCCCCCCCTCACTCCCCTTGGTGACCCCCAACCCTTACCTCCTTCTCCCAATGGCCACCGCTGTAACCCCAACGCCCCATGCTCCCAATAGTGATTGTCATGACCCCAACCCCCTACTCCCTTCTGATGATCGTCGTGACCCCAACCCCCCCCCCCCTTCCAACAACTGACATGGACCCAACCCCCCCCCCCCCTCCTATGATTATTGTGACCTCGACCCTCCCTGTCGACAACTGTCATGACCCCAACCCCCCCCCCCCTATCGGTAACTTTTGTGGCCCCAACCCCCTTGTCGGAAACCGTTGTGACCCCGACCCCCCTTTCAGTGACTGACATGACCCTGACCCCCTTTCAATCTACTTTCATAACCCCGACCCCCTACCGGAAATTGTCGTGACCCCAACCCCCCCCACCCCCCCGATGATCATCATGACCCCAACCCCCCTTCCATTAACCTCTGTGACTCTAACTCCCCATGTTCCTCAACACCGACCCCCAAAGGCCTCTCTTCCTGTTTTTCCTATGACTATGACCCTTGGCATCATTGAAGGTACGATTGATTGAATTTTTCTAAGGGTTTTAATTAAATTATATAAATTTATGTGTAATTGAGTGTTGTTTATGTTTTTAATGTTGTTTTGAATCATTTTTATGTTAAATTTGTGTTATGTCTAATCAAGACCATACCCTAGTCAATGATTGTCACAACCGGGTTTTTAATCTTTACTCCATCCTAGTTTGGGTTGGGTTCTTGGTCTTTTTCTCAAGAACTGGGTCTGGCAGGTTTAAATTTTTGGGGCATTAAGTCCTCATATTCTTGGACTATATTTCCCCCTAGTTTTTCTCCAGACCCCCCTGATTTTTGGAAGAAAATGAGGGTTTTGGGGTGGCTAGAACTGATTGCATAGTTTACTAAACCATGCGGACAAACCGTGCATAGTGTCCAGGTGTTAAAAAAATGGTTTTAACCATTTTTTTCTTCCGTAAATAAACCTAATGCGCCCCTTTCTTCCCCCATTCAACCCTAGAATCCATGGGAGGTATCTAATCTCCCTCAACCTCCCTTGTAACCCACTTTTGAAGGGGTATTTGGTGGGGAAACCTCAAGAGACATCAAGTAAGTGAGTTTCTCTCTAGTTTCTTCATCCTCTTTAGGGTTTCTTCCCCCTTTTCTTGTGGTATCATGTTTCCATCACCTAGGGTTTCTTACTTAGGGTTTAACCATGGGTTTTTTGGTGAAATATTCTTGGTTAGGGTTTGTCTCTACTTTATTGTGGTGTGGTTGAGGAGCAGTCTAAGTTCACACTGGTTTTTAGGGGGTTTTGACATCAAAGGTAGGTGGTTACATCTATAAACATTATTTGATGAGTTAACTTTCTTACTTAATTTATTTATCATGTTATTTGAAATATATATTTGTTTCAAAAGTTTTTTTTGAAAAATATTAGTGTGTGTGTTATTTTTATATGGAATGTTTATGTAAAATGGGGTGTGATTTTGATGTAAACCCGTTTGGAATTACTTGGTGGTGCTTTATAACTTGTGAAAATGGTTTATTAAATGATTAAAGGGATGAAAATTATAATTTTGTGTGTTATTAGTGTGTGTTTGATTCTAAAAGGGGGATTTTGGGAATGATTTTTGTGTAAGTCCATGTTGTGTTTCTTGGGTTTCTTTTATAAGTTGTCAAAATGGTTTATTGAATGATATAAGAGGTTCAAATGTTGTTGGAAAACTGTTTTGGTTGTTGTATGTTTTTAAAATGGTTCCTTTTGAATTTAAAGGGTTGTTTTTTATGTGTACCACTTTGGAAATGTCTTATAAAATTTTTAAAACCATTTTTTGGTAACATTGATTAAGTGTTTAATTTTAAAGTTGCATTTTGACATGGAATTGAGTGTTTTTCATGTGTATTACATGTTGTATCATTTGGGGTTATTTTATGATTTATGAAATTGATTTATTAAATGGTGTTAGGGATTCCAATTAGGGTTTGGTATGGTATTTTTGGGATTTTGGCCTTAAAATAATATTTTTTAATGAATTTGGCGTGCAAAGCCTTATGACACCTCTTGATGTTGTTTTATAAAACTTTTATTGGGATTAATGAACTACATTGAGGGTGTGGAACATGTTTGGGGTACTTTTTTTTGTGTGTATGATTTAGAAATGGAGTTTTGATGTGAAAATGGTATTTTGTAACATGTGTAACTTGATTGAGCACAAATGGGAAGCCCAGGTATTAAGGTGGGTGGACTTGGACTAGTATGCTAGTGATCTGGTAGTGGATTTATCCATGTTTCACTTAGAAAGATTGATTATTACAACACTAACTAAACTATAATGATGTTTGGGGACCACTAATCCATTTGTTTCTCCCCTTATAGTGGATCGTCCATGAGAAGGTTATTGGTTAAGGTTACTTTTACACTGAGATACAATGTACCTAGGGCCTCACAGCAAGCTAGTGCCTAGGGGTGTTCCTGTGACTAGTGATCATTGATTATATTGTACTTACCATCATCATACAGTGTTTTTGGATGGTAATTTCAACTTCATGTGTGTTTTATTTAAAAAATCATTCTTTAAAGTTTCCCTCTTGAAAACTATTTTTATTTAAAGTTCCACCCCTTTAAAATTGTTACTAGAATTTCCTATTTATGAAAACTTACAATATTTTTGTCTCATAATATTGATATCATAGAATATTTTTTTGTTTCTAATCTTATTGGGATTATGATCACACCTTGATTTCACCTTTGGGTGTCAGTAGACTTGATAATGTTTGACGTAGGTAAGGTCAAGGTTTTTTGAGACAGTGGATCGGGTTTCTAGCAGTTTCTTGGAGCGGTGTTGTGGAGATGGTTTGAGGGAAATGAACTTTGTCATGTGGTGGTTTGGGGGGTAGAATTTATGATCCATTTTTTTCGGTCCTTTTGGGTTTTTGTTATAAGCTATGTAATTCAATTCTGAATTTTGTAAATAATGGATTGGTTTGAAAAAATCAGATTCATTTTGTTAGCCTTTGTTTGTTGTTTTATGTTTATAAATTTTAGGTAAACCATTCCCAATATTTATTTATGATACATGGGCACTTGTACCATACCATGGATATTGGGAACACCCTTCAGGCCTTTCCACGGACTAGGTCGAGCGCTAGGTGGGGTGGTGACCTGACTTGGTTTGTGAAAAAATGGTATCACATGCAGGTTCACTCTTTTTTGGTCATGTTCTTTTGGGAAATAGTTTGGGTAGATCGGATCTAGGGTTGTTGGAACTCGATGTTATAGTTATGAGTAAGGTTCCTTGCTATCACACCTTGTGGTGGGACTTGATTTACTAGGGGAATTCGGGTTCCATATAATTCTTTTAGTCCTTTTGGTTACTTGTTGTTTGGGAAATGAAATGGGAGTTGGGTCAACATTCCTAATGAGATCACAAGGTCTGTAAAGCCATGTGGAGTCAGGGATATGGTCTCAGAACACTCTCTATGATGGTTAAGTGATTGGTGTATGGATTCCAACCTTATGTATGAGTCACCCACCAGCACTAGTTTTCCTTTTTTGAGAAGCGTCTTGTGTCACTTTGAGTTTTGGAAATCGTTTTGAAAAGTCCTTATTTTAGATTCATAGAGACATGGTTTTAAAGTAAAAATGATTTGGTTTTAAGAAATGTGAATTTTTGAGACATGATTTTCTAGTAAAATAGAAATGGGTTGATTTCTAAAAGGGTGGAAATTAATTTTTGTGAATTTTGGAAATTCCTTTTGGAAATCATGAATTATGTTGAAGTGGGTCTTGAAAATATGTTTCAAATAGAATTTTTTGAACTATTAAAAAGTGTTTTGAAATGGGGTCAAATGTTTTTAAATTAATGTGTAAGACTTTAAAGTGAGTGTTTATGTGAATGGTTAGTAATTTCCTGAAAAGTTTTGTAGGATTTGAATTGGGTTTTGATTTTATGGCTAGTAGTTTTGAGGAAGTGGAAGTGTGGGTTGAATGTTTATCTTGAGAAGTGGAAAGAACTTTGATTTTACCTTTGGAATTCTCATGGGTGACAACATGCATGGGTTATATTCAAGGAAAAGTGGATGAGTTCCCAAGATGGAATGAAAACATACATGTGTGAGACCCATGAGGTACAATTGGTGAATGTGAAACCCACCAACCCTATTTTGTTTTCAAAAGGGATTTTGAAGGAAAATATTGTGTTTTGATAACTTGTGGTTGGGTGATGTTTCTTATGTGTTTTTTGTAATATTTTTTTGGGATGTTTTGAATTCAGAAACCCCCCTTTTTATAATGATGTTTTGGGTTTTTTTTCACTAGTAAGTTGGGTTGAAGTGTTGGTTAGTGGTCTTTTTCAAGAAATGTTTTGGGAAGCCTTTGTGGTGGTTCCCCTAATGTGTTTGGTTATAGTTTGTGGTGAGTTTTGACCAAAGTTCCATCTTTATTGGGTCCTTGGGTTTTATTTTTGGCTAGGGTATTCCCCCATAAAATTTAATGCGCTATTAAAGTGTGTCCACAGGTTATTTTTCATTGGTAGATCCTCTAGTTGATCAACATAAGGACTTTATTCTTGAGATTTAGAGATTGAGTCTACCCCCTCTTCTTTTTCGGTTAATTTTATCCTCTTGTAGTGGTAGAATGGTTGGGTAAGGTTAAAATAAACCTTAGTCTCTTAAGTTTCCTGAGTTGTCAAAGGTGAAGTTTGAAACCATTATGTCTGTAGGTTCTATCTAGAAAAAATGAAGGGGAATTCTAGTGAGGAAAGGTAAATCAGTCTAGATTTAATGATTTTGGCTATAGTCTTTAAGGGCCTTTGGGTCTTTCATTGGTTTTTCATAAGAAAATGATTCATGTTGGGCCACTAGTGTGTAAAATCTGGTCGTTTGAGGTTGTTATGGATACTTTCTATAATATCATGCTGCTTGGGACTCAGTTCAAGGTCTCACTCCATGTAATGTCTCTATTGGTTAATAGGGTCATTTTCGATGGTTCCTTGTTGTTTTGTGTTTTCTTTTAAGGGAAAAGGTGGATGTTGTGGAACTTTTTTAGGACTTACGCTTAAATGAAATCATGTTTTCTTCTAGGAGTTCCTGAAATTCTCTATTGTGAATGAAGGTGTCTTCCTTGTGTTATTTCTTCTGCTGTTTTTTGTTTAGGGTGAGAGGAGAAATGTGCATGCATATTCAAGGACCCTTTCTTGGTGAAGGTGTCATGTTAGAGTAAAGTGGGTTTCATAGTGTGTTATGTCCTGGTGGTTTGGTCTGAGAGGTGATGTGGTTTCTTGTGGAACTATAAGGAGAAGTTTTGATCGGGGGATTTTCAATGCCTAACTATGAGGTGGGATATGCTTCAATAATATGAGCTCCATCCATAGGTCCCAGAGTGAAGTTATTGCATAGTCAGGAAACCCTCATGGATATAAAGGATCTTATTTTAACTTCTATCTCCAGTGTGGGAGGTGGGTGCATTTTGAGGTTTTGATGAGGAAGTTTCATTTCAAGTTGTCTAGTGTGGTGGAAAGGGATATGTGGACCCTATCCCTCAGGGTTGTAATCTATGTCAGTGGAAGAGTCCCACCTTGGTTACAAGGAGTCGCGGTGGTTTTGTATTATCAAAACCCCATTGCTTGAAACCTTGTGGTTAAAACTCCCAATATGTTTTTTCATGTATGAATAACCTTGTCAGCCCTTTTTTACCTCATTTTTGGTTGGACTCATCCAAGTATGGTAATTATTGTGGGATTGGTGAATCGCGTAGTGTCTCTGTTGGTTTTAAGTTTCGTTGAATGGGCCTCTTGTGATGGGAGAATAATTTTTGCAGGAAGCACCCAAGTTAGCCTATGTTGGGTATCCTTATCGACCCGTGTTGGTTAGTTAAGATGGTTGGTTCTTATGGTGGGGAGTCCATTCGGGCCTCCCTGTGTTGGTATTTTGGTTTAGTCACGAGTTTTAGTAGATTTATTATGGTGGGGAGTCTATTCAGGTCTCCCCGTATTAGTAATTTGGTCGTGTTCCTAGTGTTGTCTTGGTTTTAGGTAGTGTCATTCATATCTATATAACCACCAAATTCTTTCATGGTTAAACATTGGAATTGGAGTGCGCCCAATAGTTTTTCTGAAGTAAGGTTTTAGTAACCTCATTAGAATCTAATGTTTATTTCAGGTGGAATATTTGAGCTTATTAAGAATTTCAAAAGTTTTGGTGTCAGGATGTTGTTTTGAGTGTAGTGAGAGTATACTTACCTTGTTTGATAAACTGGAGGTGTTTTGGATTTTGGGGGTAGGTGGAACTTAGCAGGGGAGTCCATATTGGTCTCCAAAGTTAGCTCATGTCGGTTTTTTTGGCATTCATTAGGAACCCCCCCCCCAACTTGGAAATGGTATTATTTTTGTTTTTTTTTCATCTGGACTTGTCATGGATTTCTAGGAGTGGAAAGAATTATGGTGGGGAGAATTGTCACACTCATGTTTTTAATCTTTACTTCGTCTCAGTTTGTGTCGGGTTCTTGGTCTTTTTCTCAGGAACTGAGTGTGACAGGTTTAAAATTTTGGGGCATTAATTCCTCATATTCTTGGCATACATTTCCCCCTAGGTTTCCCCTTAGATACCCCTTTATTTTTGGAAGAAAATTAGGGTTTTTGGGTGGCCAAAACTAGCCACACAGTTTGGCTGCACGGTTTACTAAATTGTGCACACAAACCATGCATAGTGTCCAGGTGTTAAAAAATGGTTTTGGCCATTTTTTCCTTCTATAAATAAACATAATGTGCCTCTTTATTCCCCCATTCGACCCTAGAATCCATGAGAGGTCTCCAATATTCCTCAATCTCCCTTGGAACCCACTTTTGAAGGGGGGTTTGGTGGGGAAACCTCAAGAGGCATCAAGTGAGTGAGTTTCTCTCTAGTTTCTTCCTTCTCTTTAGGGTTTCTTCCCCCTTTTCTTGTGGTTTCATGTTTCCATCACCTATGGTTTCATCATTAGGGTTTAACCTTGGGTTTTGGGGTTAATATTCTTGGTTATTGTTTGTCTCTACTTGCTTATGGTGTGGTTGAGGGGTGGATGAAGTTCACACTAGTTTTGGGGGGGTTTTATATCAAAGGTAGGAGGTTCCATCTATAAACATTATTTTATGAATTAACTTGATTTCTTAATTTCTTTAACATGTTATTTGAAATATATATTGGGTGTGAAAGGTTTTTTTTTGAAATATTTTAGCATGTTTTTTATTTTTATATGAAATTTTTATGTGAAATGGGGTGTGACTTTGATGTAAACCCATTTGTAATTACTTGGTGGTGCTTTATAACTTTTTAAACTGGTTTATTAAATGATTCAAGGGCTGAAAATTATATTTTGGTGTGGTATTAGTGTGTGTTTGATTCTAAAAGGGGTATTTTTGGAATGATTTTGGTGTAAGCCCATGTTGTGTTTCTTAGGTTTGTTTTATAAATTGTCGAAATGGTTTATTGAATGATATAAGAGGTGAAAATCTTGTTGGAAAACTATTTTGGTTGGTGTATGTTTTTAAAATGTTTCCTTTTGAATTTCAAGGGTTGTTTTTGATGTGTACCACTTTGTAAATGTCTTATAAAATTGTTAAACCCATTTTTGGTAGCATTGATTAAGTGTTTAATTTTAAAGTTGCATTTTGACATGGAATTAAGTTTTTTCATGTGTATTCCATGTTGTATCATTTGGGTTTATTTTATGATTCATGAAATTGATTTATTAAATAGTGATAGGGCTTCCAATTCGGTTTTGGTATGGTATTGTTGGGAGTTTGTCCTTAAAAGAGGATTTTTGAATGAATTTTGTGTGCAAAGCCTTGTGAAACCTCTTGATGTTGTTTCATAAAAATTTTATTGGGATTAATGAACTACATTAAGGATGAGGAACATGTTTGGGGTAATATTTTGTGTGTGTATTATTTAGAACTAGAGTTTTTATGTTAAAATATTATTTTTTAACATGTGGAACTTGATTGAGCACAAATGGGAATCCTAGGTATCTTGGTGGGCAGACTAGGACTAGTATACCAGTGATCCAGTAGTGGCTTCATCCCTGTTTCACTTAGAAAGATTTATGATGACAACACTAACTAAACTATGATTATGTTTGTGTACCACTAGGAAATTGGGGTTTCCCATCCTAGTGGATTGTGCATGATAAGTTTATTGGTTCTGGTTACTTTTACACCGAGATACGATGTACCTAGGGCCCCACAGCTAGCTAGTACCTAGGGGTGTTCTTGTGACTAGTGCTCAATGATTATAATGTACTTACCATCGGCGTATAGTGTGTTTGGATGGTAATTTCATTATTTTGTTTGTTTTCTTTAAAAAAATTCATTCTTTAAAGTTTCCCTATTAAAAACTGTTTTTATTTAAAGTTGTACCCCTTTAAAATTGTTACTAGCATTTCCTGTTTATGAAAAATTGCAAGATTTTTGTCTCATAATGTTGATATAATGGAATATTTTCTTGGGTGGAATCATATTGGGATTAGTATCAGACCCTAATTACACCTTTTGGTTTGAGTAGACTTGATAATGTTTGATGCAGGTAAGGGAAAGGTTTTTCAAGATAGCAGATCGGGTTGCTAGCAGTTTCTTGGTGCGGTGTTATGGAGACAGTTTGAGGGAAATGCCCTTTACCATGTGGGGGTTTTTGGGGTTGAATTTTTGCTCCCTTTTGTTTTGGTCCTTATAGGTTTTGTTTTTAAGCTATGTAATTCAATTCTGAATTTTCTAAATAATTGATTGGTTTGAAAAAATTAGATTCATTTTATTAGCCTTTGATTGTTGTTTTATGTTTGTAAATTTCGGGTAAACCATTCCCAACCTTTATTTTTGATACCTGAGAACTTGTGTCAGCCCGTTGGGATTGGGAACACCCTTCGTTCCTTGCCATGAACCAGGTCAGGCACCGGGTCGAATGGTGACCCGACTTGGTTTGTGACAATGATGAAGTTGGGTGATGTTTAATTTTGATTATAGTTTTTTTATTAAACATTTATAACTTTATATTCAAATTTATAGGGGGAATAGTAACAATAAAATACCTATGGATAAAATTTGGATTAATTTACCTTGAAACATACCTCATTATGCCAAGGGTTTGGAATAATTTTTAGATTATACAATTGTAAACTAATTAGTGGATGGTAGAATAAAATGTTTTTGTCCTGGTTGTAAATTCAAGTAATGGTTGAATAAAAACAAAGTATATGATCATTTGATATTGAAACAACTTTTTAATTTATATGTATGTTGGATTTGGTATGGTGAATTTAATGTTATAGAAAGTCAAAATAATGATTATACTGTAAACGAAACAAAAAAGTGACCTGATAGAGAAGAATTCAGTTCAAAATTTGATAAATAGCACATTTGGTTTTATAGAATACAAGTTAAAGGATTTTAATGGATCAATAGAAACTTAAATTGATCCTGAGAAGGTTAATCTTTCTGAAAACTTGAGTGACCAAAAAATTTAGTTTTATGAATTAGTTTAAGATGGACAACAAGAATTGTATGAAGAGTGTGTCAAGTATTCAAAGTAGTCTTTTCTACTTAAGTTTTATCATATCATGTGTCTGTATGGAATTACTAACAAAGTAATATCCATGATTTTATAGTTTATTAATGATTCATTTAGTGAATCTAAGATCCCTACATCATTAAATTCATCAACAAACTTGGACTTAATTATACAAAGATACATGGATGACCTAATGATTGCATGCTTTACTAGGGAGAAAAGTCTGATAAAGAAGAATGCATAAGATTTCATACAAGTATATGGAATTAAATTAAAAACAATGATATTATAAATCAATGAAACCCCAATAATAAATATAATAAGAATACTCTTATAAAGGTATTGTGTTACTTTCCTATGAAACTATGATTGTAAAGATTATTCATGTCATCTAAGACTACATAAGACATGAAGTGGCATGATCATGATAGTAACAATGGCTTGATGTGACATACAAAATATTCAACATCATGGAATATGTTTGATTCATTATATCTATATTTTTCTTCAAATCCTAGGAATGTATGTTTGGTATTGGCTTCTGATAGTTTTAACCCTTTTAGTAATTTAATTACAAATTATATCATTTGGTTAGTTGTTTTTATCCCCTATAATCTACCTCCATGGATGTTTATGAAGAATAATTCTTTCATTATTTCGATGATTATTCCTAGAAAGAAAATTCCTAGAAATGACATTGATGTATACCTTCAACCTCTAATCAAATAATTGTGAGAATTATGGGATGATTGCATGGAAACATATGATGATTCAACAAGAAAACTATTCAAAATGTATGCTTCTTTAATGTGAAAATTAGTGAATTTCCTAGACTAGTAAATTTATTTGGTTGGAACACTCATACTAGTTTGTCTTATCCATTTTTTAATTTTGATTTTGAACCTAAATGATTACCTCATAACAGAAAATGTTGTGTTGTGTGTCATTGTTGATTTCTTGATGCTTCTCATAAATTCATGTTTAACAAGAAACAATTAAATGGAGATATTGAATTGAGAAATCCACCGAAGGTGTTATCTGGTTCAAAAATATTTGGAAAATTAATGAATGTAACTGAAGAATTTGGAAAATGTAATTAGTTTAAAGAAGGGGGGAAAGGGTATGAGGTGTATTATTCTAAGCAACTACAAAGCAATGATGGCGGAAAAATAGTATATTTTTCAAACTTCCTTATTAGGAGTTTAATTTTATACTTAATGATATTGACATAATGAATATTGAGAAGAACATCTATGACAATGTAATTTTTATATTGTTTAATGAGTAGGGTAAATCGAAGGATTTCCTTAATGATCATATTGATTTAGATTCAAGGAATATAAAGCATGGTTTTGGGAAAATGAGAATGGAAAGTATCCTTCGGCTATTTTTACAATGAAAAAATATGAGAAAGATGTATTCCTTCAAACATTAAAGGATTTAAAAGTGATATATGGATATTATAGTAACATATCAAGGTGTATTAACTTAAAACATAAAAATTAACATAGATTGAAAATTTGTCACTCACATATTCTAATGGAGCATTTGTTTTCATTGGCATTACATAATATGTCACCTGAAAAATTAATTGTGGGTATGGTTGAGTTTTGTACCTTTTTAGAGAGATTTGTGGAAAATTATTAATCTAACTGAGCTTGATAAACTTCAAGAAATATTTTTTTTGATACTTTTTCATTTGGAGATGTTATTTCCCCATAAATTCTTCACAGTTATGATTCATTTGACCATTCATTTGGTGGAAGAAGCTAAACTTGGTGGACTGGTACACTATCGATGGTTGTATCCAATTCAGAGGTACAATGATATTATTTTTATTTTAATTGTTGAATTCAATTTTATCAAATCATTGTGTAAATTTTTTTAATATGTTTCTTATTTTTTTCATCAGGTACTTGGGTCATTTGAAATCATGTGTGGGGAATAAAGCTCAACCAAAAGTCTTTATTGCTAAAGGTTAAATAGTTGAAGAGTACTTGACCTTCTATTCTAGGTATTTGGATGGGATTGAGAGTATATTCAATCATGTTGGACGTGTTGATGACATCTCCCCTAATTCTCATTCTGAGAATTAGTCATTGATATTTCCAACTATTGGACAGCCAATTGGAAAGGGTTCAAATTTTACACTTATTGGATTGGATTTTCTATATGCACATAGATATGTTCTACTCAATAGTCTTATTATAGATCCATTTATTGAAGAATTTTGATTGCAAAAAAAGTGAATAAAGTTTTGAGCTCAAAATTATTTAGAATTAACAAAGGTTGTTAATAAGAAGATTGTTGAATGGTTCTCCCATCATGTGAGTATATATTCATATTCATATTATTGACATGTATTTATTTTTTCTATGTTAAAAGTAACACCTTATATCTTTTTTTATAGATAATGAATATTGAAAATAAATCTGAAATATCAGATGATTTGAAGTTTTTGGATCAAGGTCCTCCAAGTTGGGCTAATATATTTGATGCCTACAATGTCCATGGCTTCAAGTTTTGTACAATTTATCGTGGAGAAGACTTAAAAACTCAAAATAGTGGTGTATTTACACTTGCAGAGTTGGGATACTATGGAAATATGAATGATATGGTTGAATTAAACTATTATGGTTATTTTTCAATTATATCTTCAAATTCAAGTGGTTTAGCATTGATAGGGGTATAATGGAAGATTCGTTACATTTTACTTTTATCAAATTCTCTTTCTTAATCCATACCGATGTAGAGCATGATCTATTTATCTTGGATTCACAAGCTAAAATGGTTTATTATGTATCTGATGAAATGCATAAAGTTTGGAGTATTGTTATAAAATAAAAGCATAAAGGCTTATATGATATTGGTAGTGAAGATTAATTGTTACTTTGTGACAGTGAACCTCATCAACCACAAAACATTTAACAGTTTTTTCCTGACAATATCAAAATAATAGAACTTATAAGAGAGGTTGAAAATGAATAACTCGTCACAATGGGGGTTGATAATAATGAAGAAAATGAATATAAAGATGATTGAATATATAAATTGGTAATGAAAATATATTACAATTTCTCATTGATAAGTGTTTCGTACATATATACATTGTTCTAGTTTTTCTTCTTTTTTGTAAAAAAAAATTAGTTTTGAATTTTTTATACATTTAATATATCCAAACCATTTGAATTGTAGGAATGTAGAGAACAAAAAAACAAGATCTTAGTCGATCAGTATCTCAGAGCACACCACCACTACCATCAACTTCAATGGATATAAGTGATTCTGTTGTACCAGAGACTAATAGTGAACCATTTGTTTCTCCATATGTTGTTGGTAGCCCACCATCCACCTCCAATGATGGAGCAGTTGGTTAATCCTCTATCTAGGGGATATTGGTAGTTTATTGTTACTCGTATGTATGTCATTGTACAAAAAACTATATATTTTATTAATTATTTAATAAATTTGTCAAAAAAGATAAAGATAAAAACAGAAGGAATATAAATATGAACACAAAAGATGTATGGAACCTAAAGGAATTCAAGATTATTGTTCCATTTGATGATTTCAGGGTGCCTACTGATGACGTTGTCAGAATCTATGGGCAGATTCTTGGGAAGCTTTCTTACGAGATAGTGAGATTTCCCATTAATTATAAAGATTAGAGACATATTCATATAGCTTGGAAAATGAGGTCTTTGATACTCAAGTAAAGGTAATATTAATTTAATATTCATTGATAACTAATTTAAAAGACATTATTAAAATTTTGCAATATACTTATAAAGTGTTATGTTTTATATTTCTATAAGTTCTTTCATTTTGGTGGCCCTGACTCAGTTTCACACCCATGGACTCTGAAAATTTTGGGAAATAAATAGAGATATTCTAAAGAGAGATCATGGCATGAGTTTAATGACACATCTCTGAGCTCATGACATATGTATGAGAAAGTGTCTGAAGGAATTTCTCGTGAGCAATGGAAGTTGTTTATCAATATTAACATTGATAAATATCATGAGGTAATTGCATATTTTATAGTATCGTAATAACATAAACACAATAAAATTATAATTTTTATTAATGTTTATATTTTTTGTAAGAATTATCAAAAATAATATTGTGAATCATGAGAAACGATCCATTCCTCATATTGATGGGTCTCATATCTTTTTTAGAAAAAGAAAAATTTTGGTTTGTATTTTATTCATTAATGTTTATAAAATTTTATTGTAAGTCAAGATTTTTTCTAACTTGTTTATATTTTTTTATAAAGGTTGATAAATTAGGTCACTATTTTGGCCGAATAGAGGTGCGGTGTAAAGAGCATAGGAAACCTGATAACAGTTTTGTAAATGAACCTACCAAATAAGTTGGATTAAGTACTTTTCATTACTGTTTAATGTTATTTCATTATTATAAAAACATAATAATGAAAAATATATTATAACAAAAAAAGACTTCAAACCAAATAAATGGGGTCACCTACATGGATCAAATGATTCCAATTTGGCATTGTTTGATACATCTAGCCAACCTCAATTAATTGGGTTCAAGGCTTGTTTGTTTTGATAATATACTTTTCAATATTATGTTTTTATAGTAATTAAATAAAAACAAATATGTAAGAACCTAGATCTTCTTTTCAGGTATGTTTTTCCTTTTCTGGTTATTTTTGAGAAAAAGAGAAAATTCTGGAAATTTTCAAAGTACACATCATGTACTTTATGAGTACACGCCGTGTACTTGGTTACTGCGAGTAGCCATGTGCTGGCCCTGTAGTGTCCAAGCACACGGCCATGTGGGGGTGAACTGGAGTCCACCTAAAGCGGAGGTCGGAAATGGTGACTACACGCCGTGTACTTCAAAAGTACACACCGTGTACTTTTATTTCATTAAATGCACTGGGGTCGTGTCTAATCACGAGAGATCTCACCTTTTAGGTCTCGTTTGACCGAGAGCTCCATACAGATATGGATCTTCGACATACCCCTGAGCCTCCATCCATCCTTTGAATCGAACATCGTTGGTTGTGTTGGAATCACATTGGTGAGATCTCTATTCTTCTTGAGCCTCGTTTCATGATTCCTCTTCTTTTACAAGTTATCGTGGGTTGGACGTTTTGATCTTTTTTATAGATCTATGGCATTCTAAGGTGATTCAAGCCTCAAGGTTCACATATAGTGATCTCCTAATGTCGAGGTAGGTGGTTTGTGCCTTTATGTTGAAAGTCTTTGAGTTTTATGTGCAAATTTTCCCAATACCCATGAACGGGGTGTTGCGCGTTTACTATTTTAGCCCTATTGTTTGTCTGCTATGATGGTATGCTTGAGTAGATGATAATTGTTGTGAATATGGTGAATTGTTATGCTTTGGATGTGTTTCCCATGCATGTTTTTCCTGTTTTGACCTTTGGGTCTAGTTTACTTGTTAGGCTGTTGTTTACTTTCCCATGCCTAGTATTGTAGGATGGTGTGACTGGTGTCCTCTTATGTTGGTGTGTTGTAGAATGCTAGCCAAGTAGTTCTTGAGGTTTACCTTGGTCGTTGCACACTACTACACTTGCTTGACTTACACAGGGCCGTGAGAACCTAGTGTATAGACCATAGGGAGAATGGACGTAAGGGCTTCTCTAGAGTGTCTTTATAACTTATGATGCGAGACCATAGGGGGAATTGGCATTGAGTTCTTCCCCAGAGTGTTTGTAGTTTCTCAACATGGACCACAGGAGGAATGATACATTGAATGATTCCCCAGAGCTTTTTTGGTACCATTACGAGACTATAGGGGGAATTGACGGTGATTGCTTCCTCAGAGAGTCTATGCTTAAGCTTAACCATAGGGGTTAGACTAAGTGTACTGCCCAAAGGGTTGCTTGTACTTGTTAGGTAGGACCAGAGGGGATAGGCTGTGAGTACTTCCCAGAGGGTTACCTTGTGTTAGATTCTTGCTTGTGTTGCTAGGCAGGACCAGAGGGGATAGGTTGTGGGTACTTCCCAGAGGGTTACCCATTGTGTTTATCTATTTTGATTATCTAATGCATGTTTTGTGGTGATTTTAATGCTTTGAAACTATGGATTGTTTACTGCTGAGAACTTCCTTGTTTACTACCTTCTGTATTTTACCTGTCATATATTCACTGACTGTTAGGCACATATCTCGTGGTGGTTGCCTACTGGGATTTAGTCACACACACTATTTGGGCCATGCTTTTGGGCCCAAACAGATTATATTATTGCAGGTATAGATAAGGTTAAGCGCCCTTCTACTTCAGGTACTTGATTTGTTGTGGAGCTAGAGAGCATGGGACCAAGCTATGGATTGTGATGCTGAGGAGTTTATCTGCTTTATTTTGCACTTTGGTTTAGCACTGTTATATTCTAGAATTGTGACTTGTTTGGATGTTTTCCTAGACATATGTATCATGCATAATTTTATATATGTTCTCCAGTTTATACTTTCAGTTTTTTGTTGTATGTCATTATTACTGCTTACGCTCTTGTATGTATTTGTTTACTTCCGTTGTATACTCTGCAAATGAGGGCATAGTTTCCCTACTATCACACCTAAGGCCCTTGATGCTAGTCATAATCCTCTGTCATTCGGGGAAATGCGCTTGAGGCCATGTGACCAACCAGGTATGGGGTGCCTCTGGGTGGCTTCTGGAACCAGGAAATTACAAAGTGGTATCAGAGGGAATTTCTTTTCTTCTTGACTTACTGTTTTGAGTCTTTGGCCAGGGATAGGATGGAATAGGTACTTGCTAATAAGATTTTCCCAGGAGTATCTAACCTGTGTATAGGTAAAAGCCAATCTACCTCGTTTAATTGCAATTTTTTGGTTTTGAAATTATTACAGTTGATTTGATTTCACCTTGAGTGATTCACCTGATTTGTGTTATTTTTGTTGATATTATTGAGGTTCTATTTCTGTTTCAACTCGATGAGATGCGGGTATGTCATCCCATGCATCATATAGGCACTTTTTATAAACCACACATCATTCATTCTTTCCATGACATCTATGGTGAATTAGCTATTTCATGTTATTATGATAGATGTCGTGTAGAATATGCATGTTGTTGTGATAGTTTCCTTGATAAAAAATACCTATTGTTTGATAGGGTATTGTTGTGTAAGGTTTTGTTGAATGAACGCAAAACTTTGGTTATTGAGGAGTTATGGGCCCTCATGGACTAGAATTTGGTGGATCATTTCCTTGTTTTCCATGTTATAATATGTACAAGATGCCAAACTTTGATTCATGGGGAGTATGGGCCTTCACGGATCAGAATTTGGAACTTTCAATGTTCGTTCCAGTGTTTTCTAGGTTCCAGGGTAATTTCTAAGGCTTACTGTTTGGAAAATTCCAGAATACACATTTTTTAATGTTAAGTACACTCCATGTGTTCTTCTGTTTGGGAAGAAACTTTTTTCTTAAGTACACTCTGTGTACTTTATGTACACGTTGTGTAGTCTCTAACTGTGTCGTAGGTCATGTGGGCAGAGACACGGGATGGGGAAAGTCTGGTGGGAACACGCCGTATACCAGTCAAACATGTTGTGTAGTGTTGACCCTGTGTCCGCCCGTGTAACTAACAACATAGATGGATAAAACCTTAAGCTATACATTCCGTGTCAGGATTGAATACGTTGTGTAGTCTGACCCAGGTACCCAGCTGTGTCACGAACAACACAGGTATGTGTTATCCTTTCTCGTACATGCCGTGTCCATCTGGAACACATCGTGTAGTGTGAGCCATGTGTTAGGTTGTGTCACTAACAACACGGGCCAGGTGAAGCTTGTCTGGTACATGTCATTTCTATCTTGAACACGCCATGTAGTATTTTCTTAGAAGAGATGTGGTGCTTAACCATGTATAAGGACTCGGTCATGGGAAGATGATTCAAGTACATGCCATGTGTTAAGACAACACATCATGTGTTTGGGGTGTTACACGACCAGTATAGGCAGGAGTACATGCCCATGTGAATGACTTAAGGGAATACGCCATGTAGGGTTTATACACGTCGTGTAGTCATGTTTTGAAAAACCTGAATGTTTTCTTTCTCTTGTTCCCTTCTTACACTTCTAGTTTTCATTCCCTGTTAATTTTGATCTATGGTGTGCACTTGACCTTGTAGAGTCATACCACCGAGATGTCCTCTGGTTGTCTTCCAGTTACAGGGCAATGATCAGACGCCAGATACAGCTAATTAGGGACTTCCAGCAGATCCTCATGTTGTGCCAGTCTTGGAACCAGTAGTTATACCTGATACTGGTGCTGATGCATAGTTCAGGGAAGGCTTCATGAGGATGATTCAGACCTTTCAGGGAGCACCGCCTCCTATCCTGTCGATGGCTGATTTGACGTGGTTCTTCCAACAGCAGCATCCTCCCACTTTCTCAGGGGAAAGAGGACCTCAGGCTGCAGAGTCATGGCTAGAAACCATGATGACGATCTTTGAGCATCTGGAGATGCCTCCAGAGAGGAGGGTCAAGCTCTCTACCTATATACTTTGGGACTCCGCCAAGAGGTGGTGGAATGTGATCTCATGGGCAGGATGCTAGTAGGTTATGGCGTGGGATGAGTTTCAGCACATCTTCTATGATTAATTCTATCCAAATACTTTGAGGGATAATCGAGCCTGAGAGTTAATGAGTCTGGAGCAGGGTACCCTTTCTATTATGAAGTATTCCTTCCGATTTACTGAGATGAAGGGCTTCACACATATTTCGGGAGTCGATCATATTTTCATGGTAAGGAAGTTTGAGGATGGTCTGAGGCACGACATTTGATCACAGGTGAACATATTCTGGTTTACTTCTATCACTTCTATAGTCAACCAGGCACTGATCATAGAGCGCAATCTGAGGGATTCTGGAGTTGTGACCCAGGGCAGCTCGACATCTGGGGTTAGTATTCCTGCAACTGACAGTAGGAAGCATCGTAGGGATCCTTCGTGTAGTGATCCAAGGAGGCAATACACTTCTTCTGGTATCCAGGTGGTGTGCTACCAGTGTGGGAAGATCAGGAATACGAGGCCACACTGCTCGAGAGACCCAGTGGAGTGCCGATCTTGTGGAAAGATGGGTTATATTTAGCACTTCTGTCAGATCTTCTCACCAGCATTTGGTGATAGGGGTTCTTCTATGACTCCTCGTTCAGGATCAGCACCACCAGTTTCTCACCAGTCTGGGAACTGGAGTTCTTTCAGCTGTTCAAGATGAGGTGGAGGTCGTGGCCATGGTAGTCAGTCACCAGGTTTTTAGTGACATCAGGGCGGACCATCTTAGAGTGGCCAAGCAGGGTCACAGGTTCGTGGTATAAGCCATACTTTTGAAGTGGATTAGACCCAGTAGGAGCAGGATCCCAGACCTTCTATAGTTTGAGGTACGATCTTAGTAGCCTTAGTTTTAGGATCTGCCCTTTTTGATACAGGGGCTTCCCATAGCTTTATATATGATTCTATCATGGAGATCCTTGGTCTCTGTATCTTTTCTTCTACTGATATCTTGATGCTAGACACTCTGTTGGGGACTAGAATGGATAGTGTACATCAGTGTAAGGAGTTCCCTCTAGAGGTTGGTGGGTCTCACTTTTTATGGGACCTCTATGTCCTAGAGATGATAGGCTATGATGTCATTCTCAGAATGGATCGGCTAGTTCCCTTCCAGGAAGTCGTCGATTGCTATCGCCGAAGGGTGAGTTTCACATCACCATAGGGTGAATACTTTCTTCATAAGGGTGAATGGGATGTCCAGGCGAGCAGAGAGGGACCCGAGCATCATGGGTTGAGAGGAGTTACAACCCAAATTGCCAGTTTATACCTGGATGACCAGGGAACTTCACAGTTAGACTTTCCTCTAGTGGTGGATCGTTTCAGAGATGTCTTCCCAGAGGACTTTTCAGGTTTGCCTCTAGAGTTTGAGTTAGACTTCTTGATTGAGCTGGTGCCAGGAGTGGCACCGGTGTCCATTCCTCCTTATATGATGGCTACACCAGAGTTGTAGGAGCTCAAGAAGAAGTTGGAGGAGTTTCAGGAAAAGGGTTTCATCTGACCTAGTACTTCTCTTTGGGGTTCACCTATCCTGTTTGCGAAGAAGGAAAACGGTACCCTCAAGATTTGTGTGGATTATCAGAATTTGAACCAGTTAACGGTCAAGAACTGATATCCCTTTCCTAGGATTGATGATCTCTTTGATCAGCTTTGAGGAGCCTGGGTGTTCTTGAAGATTGACTTGAGGTTTGGTTATCATCAGTTGTGTATTAGACCATCCGATATACCTCTCACAGCCTTCTGGGGCAGGTATGGTCTATACGAGTATATGGTTATGTTGTTTGGTCTCATGAATGTGCCTGCAGTTTTCATGGCACTAATGAACTGAGTGTTCCATCCATACTTGGATTCCTTCGTGGTGGTTATCGTGGATGATATCTTGGTGTACTCTCACACTCTACACGACCATGCTACCCATATTGAGATCGTTTTGAGTACACTGAGGGAGCATCAGTTATATGTTAAGCTCTCAAAATTCCACTTTTGGATGGATCAGATTCACTTATTAGGTCATGTTATCCTAGAGACAGAAGTATCAGTGGACCCAGAGAAAGTGAGAGCATTAGTTTCTTGGGAGAATCTGAAGAACTTCTTTGAGGTATGGAGTTTTCTAGGGATGGATGGATACTAAAGACATTTCATATAGGACTTTTTATGCTTAGCAGCACCACTAACAGGCCTGACTAAGAAGGTTATGAAGTTATTGTGGTCATATTCTTGCGAGTCAGCCTTTCAGGGGCTAAAGGTGAGGTTGACTTCATCACTGATACTAGTCTTTCCAGAACCGGGCAAGAGCTATATTGTGTATTGTAATGCTTCAGGTATCAGGCTGGGAGTTGTGCTTATGTAGGGAGAAGGAGTCATCGTGTATGGGTCTCGACATTTGTGACCACACGAGAGGAATTACCCGATGCATGATCTTGAGTTGGCAGTTGTTATCCATGTCTTATGCTTTTGGAGAAATTATATTCTGGGAGAGCACTTTGTGGTTTTCACCAACCAAAAGAGTCTCAAGTACATCTTCACTCAGTGTGATCTAAATTTGAGATAGTGTAGGTGGGTTGAGTACCTTCAGTCCTTTGACTTTGAGCTTACCTATACGCCTGGGAAGGGCAACGCAGTGGCTGATGCATTGAGCAGGAGGATGTAGATATAGGTAGTTTATGAGGCCAGTAGTGAATGATATCTCATGGATCTGTTCTCTGAGATACATTTGGAGGTGCATGATAGGCAAGGGCAGACTTTTCTTTCTTCTGTGGTTGTTACCTCTACTCTTCTTGATTGAGTGTGAATGAGGCAGATATCAGATTCTAAAGGCCTAGTCCTATGGGAAAGTGTGTCAAGAGAGGACCCTATTTCGGGATGGACCATAGCCAAGGATGAGATCTTTTGTTTCTAGGGGTACATATGGGTTCATGTAGACATACACGAGGAGATGATGTGAGACTTTCATTCCTCAGTTTGGGCAGTTCATCCTGGTGTCGCCAAGATGTATCATGATCTACACTGTCAGTATTGGTGGCTAGGTATGAAGAGAGATGTTGTTGGTTTTGTCTTGAAGTGTTCCACCTGTCAGCAGGTGAAGGAAGAACATCAGTAACCAGTAGGGCTTTTGCAGTAGTTACCCATTCCTGAGTGGAAGTGGAATGATGTCGTGATGGATTTCCTAACAGGTTTACCGAGATCGCCTCGAGGGAATGATGTTGTTTGGGTTGTCATTGACAGACTTACAAAGGTCACTCACTTCTTTCCAATCAAGGAGACCTTCAGTGTTGATGATCTGGGACAGTTGTACATCTGTGAGATTGTACATCTGTATGGAGTTCTATGCTCCATCGTTTCATACAAGGATGCACGTTTTACTTCTCGGGTCTGGCAGGGGCTTCATAAGGCTTTAGGTACTTAGGTACTTTTGAGTACAGCTTACCACCACCAAACAGATGGCCAGTCCGAGCGTACGATTCAGGTGCTTGAGGACATCCTCCAAGCATGCATTCTGTATTTTTGAGGTTCTTGGGAGAAGCGCATGCCTCTTGTGGAGTTTTCCTATAATAATAGTTTTCAAGAAACTATTCAGATGAAACCTTATGAGGCTTTGTACGGTCGGACATTCCGATCACCCTTGTGTTGGTTGGAGGTAGGAGAGGCTGATTTTCTAGGACCTAGTCTTGTTTAGGAGACCACATAGCAGATAGAGTTGATTCAGAAGAGGATGGATACTATGCAGTCTCGATAGAAGTCTTATGCTGATCAGCGGAGATGACCTCTGAAGTTCAAGGTCGGGGATCAAGTTCTCCTACGTGTCACACCGAGGTTGTGACACAATAGGATTAAGAGACAGTATAAGCTTTCACTGAGGTATTTCGGGTCGTTTGAGGTGTTGGAGAGATTTGGGCTGGTTGCCAATCGGTTGCAGTTATCTTTGAGGTACCAGGATATGCACGATGTCTTCTACGTTTCTTAGCATCGACGTTACTTCTCAGACTCGTCTCATGTCTTCCAACCCTAGGAGGTTGAGTTGGAGGTGGATGCATCCTTTGAGGAGCATCCTATCCGAATTGTCAATCGAAGTACAAAGGTTCTATATGGCCGGTCTGTTCCTCTAGTACGAGTGATTTGGAAACACAGGCGAGTACAGGATGAGACTTGGGAGAGGGAGGCAGACATACGATCGCAGTGGCCAGAGCTGTTTGGGGTTTCTTCTTCTATGCCTCCTTACTAGGGAAATTTAGGGATGAATTTCTTTAAAGGAGGAATTTTTTAAGAACCCGAATCTTCTTTTTAGGTATGTTTTTCCTTTTCTGGTCATTTTTAAAAAAAATAGGAAATTCTATAAATTTTCGAAGTACAAGTCGTTTGCTTTATGAGTATATGATGTGTACTCAGTTACCGTGGGTAGTCGTGTGCTGGTCATGTAGCGGCCAAGCACACGACCATGTGGGGGTGACCTGTAGGCCGCCTAAAGTGGAGCTCGGAAATGGTGAGTATACGTCGTGTACTTCAAAAGTATACTCGTGTACTTTTTTTTCATTAAACGCACTAAGGTCACGTCTAATCGTGAGAGAGCTCTCATTTTAGGACTCGTTCGACCAAGATCTTCGTACGGACATGGATCTTCGATGAACCCCCGAGCCTCTATCTGTCCTCTGAATTGAACATCGTTGGTTACGTTGGAATTTCATCGGTGAGATTTATCTTCTGCTTGAGCCTCGTTTCATGATTCCTCTTATTTTCCAAGTTATCATGGGTTGAATGTTTTGAGCATTTTTGTAGATCTACGACATTCTAAGGCAATTCAAGCCTCAAGATTCACATATAGAGATCTCCTAACATCGAGATAGGTGGTTTGTGACTTTCTGTTGAAAGTCTTTGAATTTTATGTGCAAATTTTCCCAATACCCATGAACGGGGTATTGTGTGCTTACTGTTTTAGACCTATTGTTTATCTATTATGCTAGTATGCTTGAGTAGGTGATAATTGTTGTGAATAGAGTTAATTGTTGTGCTTTGGATGTGTTTCCCATGCATGTTTTTCCTGTTTTGACCTTTGGGTCTAGTTTTCCTGTTAGGTTGTTGTTTACTTTCCCATGCCTAGTATTGTAGGATGGTGTGACTGTTGTTCTGTTATACTATTGTGTTGTAGAATGCTAGCCAAGTATTTCTTGAGATTTACCTTGGTCATTGTGTGTTGCTACACTTGATTGACTTACACAGGGCTGTGAGAACCTAGTGTATAGACCATAGAGAGAATGGACATAAGGGCTTCTCCATAGTTTCTTTATAACTTACGATGTGAGACCACAGGGGGAATTGATGTTGAGTTCTTCCCCAGAGTGTATGTAGTTCCTCAAAGTGGGTCACAGGGGGAATGAGATGTTGAGTGCTTCTCCAGAGTGCTTTTATTACCGTTACGAGACTATAGGGGGAATTGACGATGAGTGCTTCCTTGGAGAGTCTATTCTTAAGCTGAACCAAAGGGGTTAGACTGGGTTTACTACCCAAAGGGTTGCTTGTACTTGTTATGTAGGACCAAAGGGGATAGGCTGTGAGTACTTCCCAGAGGGTTACCTTGTGTTAGCTACTTGCTTGTGTTGCTAGGTAGGACCAGAGGGGATAGGTTGTGGGTACTTCGCATAGGGTTACCTATTGTGTTTATCTATTTTGATTAGATAATGCATGTTGTGTGGTGATTTGAATGCTTTGAAACTGTGAATTATTTACTGCTAAGTACTTACTTGTTTACTGCCTTCTGTATTTTACCTTCCATATATTCACTGACTGTTAGGCACAGATCTCGTGGTGGTTTCCTACTGGGATTTAGTCTCATACCATATTTGGGCCATGTTTTTGGTCCCAAACAGATTATATTGTTACAGGTATAGATAAGGTAAATCACCCTTCTACTTCAGGTACTTGATTTTCTGTGGAGCTAGAGAGCATGGGACCAAGCTATGGCTTGCGATGCTGAGGAGTTTATTTACTTTCTTTTGTAATTTGGTTTAGCACTATTGTATTCCATCATTGTAACTTGTTTTGTTGTTTTCCTAGACATATGTATCATGCATCATTTTATATATGCTATCTAGTTTATACTTTCATTTTTCTATTGTATGTCATTATTACTGCTTCCGCTCTTGTATGTATTTATTTACTTTCGTTGTGTACTCTTCCAATGAGGGCATAGTTTCCCCACTATCACACCCAAGTCCCTCACTACTAGTTGGAAGCCTCTGGCGTTCGGGGAAATGCGCTTGAGGCCATATGACCAACCGGGTATGGGGTGCCTCTGGGTGGCTTCCGAAAAAGGGACGTTACAAAATAGTAATGAAAATTTTATTAATTAGATAATATTATGAAGTTTAGATATTTTAAAAAAATCATTGCTATTATTTTTTTATTAACAAGTTAAAATTAAAGAAGTTCAAGATGTGAACCCTTCACAATCATCATCAGTTTCCTAGAACAATGTAGTAGCAATTGTTTTAGGGAATGAGCATCCTGGAAATGTATAGGGGATGGGTTATGTGAAGGTATTGGGGTTCATAGTGGAAGCTGGTGGGATAGGGATTTAAAAAAATTCACCAGCGATCGACGTAACAATTTCATCATCAGTGATGCACTGCCCCGATATAAGCCTGAGGATCACACGTGAAGAAGATTAAGCACGATATTAAACCATAAATACCTAGTTCGATCTGAATTCATGTGTTTGTCATCTATTCATAACCAATTATTTCTTCTTGAAGAATATGAAGTCAAATTCCTTGAGATAATCCACATGCACTTTAAAAATCTGCAGGAGCACTGATCGTCGAATTCTGAGTACTAGCATGGAGTTCTGACGATGCCTTTAACATTCCAATGATCACCACATCACCCTTCTTGAGATGCATGAGTGATCACTTGGATTGAGATATTCTCTCTCTAGAAAGTATAAGAGGAGAGATAATCTTTCAATATCTTTCCATGAATCATTCATTAGTGAGATCCTCTCCTCCTATTTATAGTGTATTAAGAAATTACCTGGAAAGGCTCCCTAGCCCCTGGATATTTAACACACTATAAAAATGATATACTATGAATATTGTACTGAGTCATAAATATCATTTATATTTTTATCACATTCTTGTAATATAATAAATGTTTTACATGATCAAACTTTATCCATTAACTCAACTATTCATTCTCACAAATATTAAATGAACCTTGAATATTTTAAACTAATATTCATTCATATAATATTTTCCATACATTTACTTTAAAACTTGTAAATACATATAATAAATAAATTCAATGTCAATTATTATTAACTTAAATAATATAAATTTATTTATTCCTTTTTTTATCGTACATCCTTAGACAAAACTCAGTCCCTGGTGTTGGGGTCCATCATGTCATATATACCTATTCAACTGAATAGGAAAGATTCTTGAATACGCTATTGTGTGTGACCCTCTAGAAACTTATCTTGATATTAGTGAATATTATTCATGGTCCAAGAGAAGAATATAGAAACCCATCATGGACCCTAAATAGATAAGGAGTGGTCATAGCAACAACAACCAACCTCCAAACACAAACTGTGTAATATAATCTCTTTGTCTTTGGATATATCATAAAGCATGATGCACACCCATGTCATCATCCTTTATTTATTTATTATTTGTTGATCTAACTATAGGAATTTACCCTTGACTACCATATTCGTGGATTTATGAAGGTATTACCATCTTGATAAACCTATCCCAAGATATATTACATCCTCAACTCAGAAGTGAAAAAGTCTATCTTATTCATTCAACCAATGTTATAGCACCAATGATGCACCCAACACAAACTACCTCGATGCGATTTCATTATCATAGTTTTTTTCTTTCATCAAAGTACACAATCTAATGGTACACGCTAATAATGATCTCAAGTCAGGAGACCAATACATATGTTCATAGATAGGAACATCCAATGACACCCAAAACATGTGGTGTTTCTATTAGCAGGTTTATCCTCATGATCTCAACTACTAGAGATCAATAAATGAAAAATTCATGAGAAGAAGTCTCAATAATTATGAGCCCCCGGAACCTGATATTCAAACATCTACTGTGTCTAGTTAGTATGATGTATCTAGACCATAGGACATATATTTAAGATTAATTTCATAGTATCTCAAGGTTCTCATTATAGCCTGGGATCTACTATAACCATTTGATATGACAATTAATCTATGGAAATTACCATTTAATAGAGGATACAAAAATTTATACACTAAAATAGTAAGTGTACATCATGAATATCTAATTGTATACATGATATGGTAATCAAAAGTACTATTCAAGTTGGGTCTAGGGCACCCACTATTACAATACTCCCACTTGCACTAGAGACAACTTGATAACTATCCTTATTATCTCTCACATGATTAAGATCATGTTTTTTCTGAGTCACGGATTTAGATGTTGAGTCTTCCATGTCTCTGTTGTATGGCTATTTTGTTATGTGTGACCTTACCTGCTTTAATAAAACTTCTTAAGAGATGTTAACCCTGAATGTATACACCTTCTTACACTGTTAAAACTTCAAATCTTGGATAGTAAGAGTATCATAATTTACATTATGATAATAATTTACTTACTAGGTGTGATTCCAAGAACTATAACAAATCATTACGTTTAATAACTACTTCTTAACTACCTCAGAATTTGTAATGTACTCAATATTTGTAGGTATGGATACCACTAGCTTGAATGAGTTTGTTTTTCTCATTACCTTAGCCTAACTACGATATTAGATCATATTGATCTACAGAAGACTAGTTTGTGTCCCCTGAAAACTAGTAACCCTTCTTCTCCATGTACCAGGTAGATATCTCTTGTACTTCCCCAAGTACAATCGGATAGTTATGACTGCCTCCCTTGTAGTTATCCTAGGTATAATTGATATTTTCCTACTATAAATTATATCTTGGAAATATCAATTATTGTGCATATCATGGCATACGTGATTGATCCATCGCTAAATCATATGGAATTCAACTCACCATGTGAATCTCCTCCTATGTCCCGAACAAGTCAACCTAGAGAGATATATGTCATGTGACACTAGTAACAATTCTCTATTTAATTGTTCTAACTTGTATTTTTCAATACCATGTTAGTATATGTACATTTGACTATGTCTATGAAACCATTAGATCTACCTCAAAAGATCATGTTCTCTAGAACATAGGATGCTAAGTTAAGTAAATCACTGGATAATTACTTTCATCCTGGTCTTAACTAACTGTAATACCAAGAGCTATTTTCCATATGTTACCAAACATATTTCACTTAGAAAACCATGGTGCTCCCACTAACCATTGGTAGACACATGTAAAATATTAATTTTAAAGTAATATTCTATAATCTAGTTAGTTAATTTAATCCTGAACTGGATTTCAATAACTTTCACCCTTATTGGAATTTTGTGATGTCAGCATTCCTTTCTGGTTGTTTCATATAGACACTTTCCATGATTTGTGGTCTTGACAACCAATTTTCAATAAAATGATCATATAAATTAGCTATAAAAAGTAAAATTCTAATGGATTTAGGAATAATGAATTGGTATAACCAATCAGGCCTTATTGGTACTACACTTGTACCATCCATGTATAATCTCATTTGAATATCCACCGCATTATTCAAAATAATACGCCCCATGTACTTTGATACATGGAATCCATTATTGAATTTTAATTGATCTTATCAATTTTAGATAATTTCCATATACTGCCTACTTATAGGAATTATTATTCAAAATGAATAATGTATCACCAATCGTGGTGAATATAAAACTATAACTATGGTTTTATCCTTCCTATACAGTATGTGTCCCTGGAAAATTCTCTTCCATAGTTGCTTGTGGAACTTGTTCATGTTCTAACTAATTGTGTATCTATGGAATTGACTAAACCCAAGTCAATCTAGCTCCTACTATTTCAAATAGATATGTGCACCCTTATATAGAAATATAGTCTATAACTTGACTATATCTTTCTATCATGGGGATTTTTGTAATATCCTAAGAAAAAATTAGGATCATTACTTAATTGTGTTTTACTTGATGCAAGTTTGTTTATATCCTCAACAAACTCTTCACATCTAAACACATAGTTCATGTGACATAATGGATTTATATCATACTATAACTCATATAATATCCATTTTTCATGATAGTTGGCATGTGGTTTTCGGATAACATCATTATTTGCAAAGAACATCTTGAAATGTAATGGAATTGCTTGCAAAGATATAAGTTTCAACATTGATTCTCCTTTTACTAACATCATGAATCTCATGTATATAAAGAAATGTGAATTTATGAATTGCTCCACACTACATTTTTGTTAATCAATATTAACATGTATGCATTTTCATCAATCCTCCTTATTAGAATTATAGCCCTGATGTGCAGATAAGGTAACGTGTGTTTAGGAATTACTCCATGCTATATTATATTGATCGATGAATGCTTGGTCAAGATATTCTTCGGCAGACCATCCCAAAGCATCTCATATATTCTGACCATGCATATACCATACATCACTTTTATATTCCATAATAACTTAAAGGAATCTTATGAAGTATAGTTACCACTAGATTACCCTTGGAATAGTTCATGCTCTGTGGATGAACTAATTCTAGAAGTTTTCTGGCTTACCGTTATTTCTAAAAGTTTATTTTTCCAAATTTAAGTATATACGTCAATGATACCTAATCTATTTAGCTCAACTGAATCTAAATACCATACTAGGTATGTAATGACCCAAACTTTCATTAATGGAAATCCCTATTGATCTAATTAAATGTCTATTTATGTAAAATGTTTATATAAAATGTCAACTTATTTGGTTTTATGTTAATAATTGTGACCGTTTATAATATAGTCATTGAACAGTGATCACATGATTAGTATAAATATAGGGCTTTAACAAATCCAATTTACTCAGAAAAAGGAAGCGATGGCCTCATCCACTAGAGGTGCTCCATACAAATACCATTTGTCAAAGATCAGAAAGGAGGTGGTGTCATTGGGATTCACTCTTGACCAAGATCAAGCTGATCTTGAACACTTTAATCTTGAGTGGAACAGCCTATGGGAGAAGTTGAAGTTGATAGAGATTACCACCCGAGTGATGTTATCCGAGCCACCCCAAGAGTCTGTCACCATCGCACACCTCACCCTTCAGTCTTATGCAGGTATTTTAAGGGGTTATTTAATAATACCATAGTACTATGGTTATGTACATTATTTTTGTATATAATAATGAATATACTTTCATTTTATTATTGTTACCTTATAAATAGTTTTTAAAGCACAAATAGTATTTTTAGTTAATGTTCAACTAAGAAATCTATTTTGATGAATTAATGGATTTTTGAATTAAATAATATTTTAATAAAATATTATTATTATTATTAAATTAATTTTTATTAAATATAAATGATCATATAATTTTATGAATGCAATTGTAATTTTTATTAAGGTTTGAAAGCTATTTTTGTCAAAACCTGTAAATTTTAGATAAATGTAGGTTATTATTTTAAAAGTTAAAATTAAAATATTTGGAAAATTATATAGATAAAATTAATATTATTTATGGAATCAGGATGTCGAAATTATCCAACGGTGAATTTTTCATAATTTTCTGAGATAGTCAATTTTTTGGGTAAAAAAAAATACCGTTTAAATATATATTGTGTTTTATGACATCATAATGACTCAATAGTGATGTAATAAAATAATATAAACTTTTTTTTGGCCAATATATGTTTTACCATTAAAATAATGTGATTTTGGGTTTGTTTGATTTATTTTACAAAGCTTTAGTGGACCCTTCAAGACTTATTAAACATTTTGTCTTTTTAAATTGTTTTCCTTTGGAGTGTAACTCACCTCCACATAAGCAACCCATTATTTTAATAATTTAGGAATTTTTCCTTATAAAATATTTTTTTACACTTCCCTTTTCCAAAAACCATGTGCAAAAACTATGGTATGGTTTGTGGTTTGGATTAGTTTAATCTGACGTGTCTCAAACCTAAATAATAAATAATTCCCTAACCATTTCTATATAAACCCACCCAAGATCTCACTTCCTCCTCACTCAAAGCCTTTTGAGTTCGTCCAACCTCTTCTCTCCTCTCTCTATAATCCTCCCAAGGTTCCCCAAGCTCCCAAGAAGCCTCTCTCAAGCCTCGCTCAAGCCTTTGGAAGCACACTTCCAAGTAAGGTTTTTCTTCCTTTCTCATTTTTGTTCAATATTCTTTAAATTGTTATGTCATTTTAATTTAAATTATAAATGTTGGGGTATGGTTTTTCACCTACCCCATACTTCCCTCTTTATTTTTTAATTATTGGAGACCCATTTATCTATCATTAAATGCCTCCCATGTACACCTGTTACTATACCAAAATTCCGAAAGGAATTTCTATCTCCTAATTTACATTCAAGAAATTATTTTGTATCATGAATATAAATTCCATTAAATTTGTTGGGACATGTATCTATATGACCCTCTTACTATCCTTTTCATGTAAATATGATGATACTTTAAGGGTTGGTGTCCTGAGAACCAACTGTTTTGTACTTTGATTACATGAATGTTCACTTATTATATATTGTTCATTGTTCTGCATGACTATAATATAATAATGTCCTGGAATATTTGTTGCATTAATAAGGTCATAGCAGATCCCCACTATGATGAGAACCTTGAAATTCTATAACAATATTCTTAAATAAAGTTCTGCGGTTGGATGACATACTATGATAGGACACATAGTATACAGACCGTCATGTGCGAGTACTCGTAAGAAGATGAGACTCTCTCTCATGGAGTTCGCACTTGGTAATCTCCAAGATGGGAGATTATGAGAACAGACCCGCCAGTAGTAATTCTACATGTCTTGGTGTCATCAGATATTGTTATCTGCGAGTGTGTGTAATGGTCCTTAGACTGGAAGATTATCATTAACTCATGTCATGACTCGCGCACTTAGATTTACTGACAAAAACCGTCACGCAGACAGTTGGCGGGAAGTAGGGTACATTGGGTGCATCACGAGTGACATGTTGTTAATGGATAAGTCGAGGAAGGATTTTTCCCTTCCATTTATGGAAGTTGATATCTCGGCCCTTTGATTGAAATAGAACTGTCGCATTAAATTCCATGGCCATGGTGTAAACGACATGTTTATTTTAGGTAGTCAAAGAATGACAGATCAAGCATATAGGTTTATGACACTTCCATGAAACCTTCTTGATGAGATATTGAGACAAAGGGATTAAATTACACCGTAAGCATTCGTATGAGGTGATACGTCAATGCGGCGTCAACTTCTTTCTCTTGGGTGCCTTGACCCGTTGCTAGACAGTAATCTTGGACTTTAGGCAAGCCCGCCTAATGCCAATGAGAAAGAGGCCTAGAGGGTCACACACTAAGTGTATCCAAGTATCTCAAGTTGAATAAAGATTATTCTCATACGTGGTTTAATAATTATTCAAGGAATCCTAATTTGTTTTAAATGATGGAAGAAAAATAAAATAAAACAAGTACACGCCGTGTATTATTAAATGTACACGACGTGTAGTTTTATTTTGGAAAGGAAATGAATAAATGAAAACAAGATATACACTCCGTGTACATTTAATGTACACGCCGTGTAGTTTTCAATGAAAAACAAGTACACGGCATGTATTTATTATTACACGCCGTGTAGTTTTTCCAGTCGGGATTTTGAGGATATAATATTGTTTTAAATGATATTTATTATAATCAGTGTGGGCGCATGTCAAGGAATTATTTATTCGACATGGGGTTTTAAATAAAGAGTCAATGAAATAAATAAAACGTGTAACACGTTTATTTATTGTCATAACTCTATAACCCCACACACCCGATTATAAATATCCTCACAACCCCAACTCTTTTCCGACACACAAGATAATCATTGTACACAACATCTCTGGAGAATTATTTCAAGACCGAAAGAACCTCTTCCTCCAAGAATGCTCTCAAGACCGAGAGAGATCCTCTTCCATCAGATCAATACGATCTAAGGCGGACAACGCAAGCAAAGGCTTCTCCATGCTAGCACCCGGAGAATCCTTTGGCGACGTCCAGAGATACGAGGTGCACCTGTGGATCACTGCTAGAGGGAGTCTACACTTGGATTCTGTGACACAACGACGGATCACATCGACAACATGATCTTGAACATCAATGAAGAAAGAACACCCAAAAGGTATTTCTTTATAATTAATTAAATTAATTATAATCAACCTGTAACGATCCTTTTTTGTGGTTCCGGGACAAACCGTCTTCTTTGTCTTTTTCTGTGTTTCGATCTGTGGAGACTGGCGTTTATCGTCGTATTGATCCCGGATTGATCATTGCTAATGAAAAAAATCTAAGTGGGCACATCCCCCCATGCGCTTCTGCTGCACCCAGAACCTTCAAATGGTATCAGAGGGAGGTTACAACGTTGATTATAGTTATTTAATTTTCGTTGATAATTTATGCATTCATATTTGATTCAATTCGAAATAAATCGTTCTATAAATCTGAATTAACGAGATCTATTCTTCCTCCTTCGTTTCTCGATTCATATCATAGAAATGAACTTTTAATTTTAATTTTTGATTAAAATAAAAATGAGTAACTCATCCAGAGGAGCCGCTCTTTCTGTCTGTACAACATGGGATTACACGGCGTGTACTTAAAACTACACGTCGTGTACTTAGGTTCAACGAACCGGCACTGGTCCGCCAAACCACGCCATGTGAATTGATTATGCCTAAGTTTTAATCACTCAGTGTTGACCAGAATTGAACGGTGCATGGAAACCAGAATACACGGCGTGTATGTTGGAGCAACACGTTGTGTAGTCCGTTCCGGCCCAGGTGAAACCATGTACAAAGATAAGCCACGTACCGCGTACACGGGATCTCCAGGATGGTTACCGCGTAACAAGGAAGTACACGCCGTGTATGATTCATCTATATGTCGTGTACTCTAAAATTTCCAAAGTACAGAAAACACGCCAAAGCCTCGGCATGTACTTTGGATAAAGGGTGAAAAGAAAAATACACGCTGTGTAATTATAAACTACATGCTGTGTACTTTCCAGAAATGGAATTTCACCAGGTTTCCTCCAATGTACAAAGACCCGTACAAGGAATATGGATGAGAATAATCTCAAGGAAATTCAGAATGGAATTTAAGATAAAGAATTGATTAATTATAAGATCATAATTATTTGAATTCGAGCGCGTCTTATCTTAAATAAAATAACGATTAAAAGAATTTGAATTCTAAATATGCGTAAATGTCGTTGCATACTATGGATGATCATGAGCTAGACCAAAGACCCTTTTTATGTGTATGGTTTCATTTAAATTTATTTAATTTAAATTTGTTGGCCTGCGAGCCTTCTTCCAATAAAATGTAGGTCTTGTGTGCCCATGGTTTCTTTAATGTAAACCCATGTAATGGAGGATCTCCCAAGCCAGAGGAGATGGTTCAAATCCTGAAGCCGAGGCAAAACCGACACAAGAAGATACAAAGGTGGACAGGTGGGAGCTGCAAAACACGAACTATCAGGTTCAAGGTGTTTTCCCTAGGTCAGGGTTAGCTTATCAAAACCTCTAGATAATCTAACCAAATAGAAGCTCATGATCATGCCATCTTATTTTATTTCTGTCTGATTGTATGGTTTATTTATTATGTATGTGTTGTCGCGATCACATAATTAATAAAATGAACAAGCATGCAAAGATGGAATAAAATAAAAAAACCGGACTATGCGTAAACATTATCGGAACATGGTTAATCACTTAAGCAAGAATCACTTAATATTAACAAGCATGTGATAATGAAAATATACGCATAAAGAATAAAATCCCTCAAATACCATATTAAGTCAGACCAAGCCTTCTGTTACTTGATTAAGGGAAAGACTCAATAAAACTATGTGTTTGACCAACCCTTGTTGGGACACTTACTTTTATAAAGTAATCCCTTATGAAAGGTTTCAGGTTGACTTAACCATATTACATCAAGAGAAGTAGTCCTTGCTATACTTGATGTAATATTGGAGGCAAGAGTTGAGGAAATCCAAATCAGGATTTCAGGATTGGGGAGTCCACTCAACAGATCAAGGAACTGTAAGCTCACAGTTGGCAAAGACCTGCCTACCTAAATACCTTCAAATAGCTTGACCAACCCTTGTTGGGGTTATGCGAAGGGGAATATGGATCCTTGACACTAGAATGTCAAAGAAACTGGACATTCCGAGTTCAATGGTGAGGGCCATTGGGACTTGATAAAATAGTGGGAGACTTAATAAAATTTATTATTTCTCATAAAATGTAATCAAGAAAGTACTGATGAATCTGCCCTTTTAAATTATAGAATCAATATGACAAACACATCAACCACATTTTCTCTGCGATAAATTCTGGATAAATACAACATCCTCACCGGCAGTAACTTTCAGGAATGTTTTAGGCACCTTCGGGTTATCCTACGCCATGAACGGAAGTTTTACGTGCTGGAGTCCTCACTTCCTGATTCTCCTACCCCAGGGGAAAGTGATGAAGATTTCCTAGTCTATGATCAACATTTGAACGATGCTCTCGACGTTCAATGTTTGATGTTGTCATCTATGTCTAGTGAGCTCATGAAGTCTCATGAAGACATAGATTCCTACATCATGCTCAAGCACCTCCGTGGTTTATACCAGGAGAGATCAAGACAGGAAAGGTTTGAGATCTCCAAGGCTCTGTTTCAGAGAAAGCTTGGAGAGGGTGCCCCAGCTGGGCCTCATGTAGTCAAGCTCATTGGCTACATTGAGCGCTTGGAGGTTCTAGGGTTTAAACTCCCTGAAGAACTGGGTACCGATCTCATTCTCGCATCACTCCCCCAGAGCTTCTCAAACTTTGTTGTTAATTTCAACATGAACAACATTGAGAAGTCTCTATCTGATCTTCTTATCCTTATTCTCCAAGTGGACAATGACATGAAGCGTGAAAAGCCTTCTATCCTTATGGTGAATAAAAGGAAAGGGAAGGCGAAGAGATTTAAGCCCAAAGCTTCTTCAAAGCCTTCCAAGAAAAGGAAGATCAAAGGGGAGGCAAAGGAATAGGATGATGTTTGTTTCGCATGTGGCAAGAAGGACCACTGGAAGAAAAACCGCACCCATCCAAGGAAGCAAGGGGAAGCTTCAGGTGCGTTTGTTATCGAATGCAATCTATCTGTTTCTACTAATTGGGTATTAGATACTGATTGTGGTGCTCACATCTGTATCCAAATACAGGAACCAAGTAGATTCAGGAATATTGATCGAGGGGAGGTAGATCTACGAGTAGCTAACAGAGCCAGAATCGTTGTTGTATCTGTCGGAGACTACCACCTCACATTGCCTACTGGGATGGTCTTGGTTTTGAAAGGTTGTTATTATGTGCCTTCAGTTACTAAAAGCATTATTTCAGTATCCAGATTAGATACTGATGGATTCATATTCAAGTTTGGAAATGAATGTTGCTACTTTTATAAAGATAGCATTTGTTTTGGTAGGGCACATTTATATAACGGCCTTTATGTGTTAGACTACACAAACCAAGTAATGGAAATCGATAACAAAGTTAATTCACATGACTCATACGACACCCAACTTTGGCATCACCGGCTAGGTCATGTCAATGAGAAACGTTTGACAAAATTACATCAAGATGGGTATTTAGATTCTTTCGAACTAAAACCACTTGGTGTATGTCATGCGTGTCTACAAGGCAAAATGACCAAATCCCCATTTAGTGGGAAAGGTGAAAGAGCTAAAGAGATTCTAGAATTAGTTCACATAGATGTGTGTGGACCATTTCCAGTTGAAGCAAGGGGTGGGTTCTCGCACTTCATAACTTTTACTGATGATTTTAGTAGATATGGATATATCTATTTAATGAGGTATAAGTCAGATTCTTTTGATCGGTTCAAAGAATACAAGAATGAAGTTGAGAACCATCTTGGTAAGAAGATTAAGAAACTCTGCTTAGAAAAAGGAGGAGAATATCTTAATCAAGACTTCATTGATTTCTTACGGGAGTTTGGGATTCTATCTCAATTCACTCCTCCTTACACACCGTAGTGGAATGGTGTAAGTGAAAGGAGGAACCGCACCCTATTGGACATGGTGAGATCAATGATGAGTCATGTGAGTCTTCCATTATCCTTTTGGGGATATGCATTACAAACAACAGTGCACATACTAAACCAAGTACCAACTAAATCGATAAATGGTATTCTATACGAATTATGGAGTGGACGCAAAGCCATGTTATCGAATTTACATGTGTGGGGTAGTGAAGCATTTGTTAAGTCCTCTTCAGGTAACAAACTTTCACCCCAAGGCACAAAGTGTATCTTTATAGGATACCCCAAGGAAACAAGGGGATATTACCTATACAACCCCTCAGACAAAAAGGTTACAGTGGCAAGACACGCCATATTCCTTGAGAGGGAGCACATCTCCAAAAGAGATGGTGGGAGCGAGATAGACTTCGATGAAGTCAAGGCTCAAGTTACACATGAGTTGGTACAAGAACAGATTCCACAAAGCCCCGTGGAAGAGCAATCTGTTCCAGAGACACAAGAACTGCGTAGGAGCATGAGAGAGGTGAGAGAACCAGAACGATGTGGTTTTCTTGTCACCGAGGATGGTGACTCATTATTGGTTGACAATGATGATCCTCTTACCTACAAGAAAGTAGTTGAAGGCACAGACGTTGCCAAGTGGCAAGAATCCATGAATTCTGAAATGGATTCCATGTACCAAAACCAAGTCTGGATTTTGGTAGATCCTCCAGTTGATGTAAAGCCTATTGGTAATAAATGGGTATTCAAGAAGAAACTAGACATGGAGGGGAAAGTCAGCACCTACAAGGCATGACTGGTTACAAAAGGTTTTAGACAGCGTCAAGGAATTGAATATGATGAAACCTTTTCACCGGTTTCAATGCTGAAGTCTATCAGAATCCTATTGGCCATTGCTGCTTACCATGACTATGAAATTTGGAAAATGGATGTCAAAAAAGCTTTCCTTAATGGGAACCTCCAGGAAGATGTCTACATGACACAACCTGGAGGGTTAGTGACTCCAAAGGATGCCAACAAGGTATGCAAGTTGCAGAAATCCATTTATGGATTAAAGCAAGCATCAAGGTCATGGAACATTCGTTTTGATGAAGCTGTTACGGAATTTTGATTTGTTAAGAACAAATGTGAGCCTTGTGTCTACAAAAGGTTTAGTGGAAGTGCAGTCGTTTTCCTAATAGTATATGTTGATGACATATTACTAATTGGAAATGAAGTACCTGTCTTACAGTCAGTTAAGGCATGGTTGCATAAATTCTTCTCCATGAAAGACTTGGGCAAGGCGGCATATATTCTTGGGATCAATATCCATTGTGATAGATCCAAGAGAATGTTGGGCCTGAGTCAAAGTACATACATTGACAAGATACTGAAGAGATTCAGTATGGAACAGTCCAATAGGGGATTGTTTCCAGTGTCACATGGCATTCATCTTTCCAAGAAAATGTTTCCTCAGACACATGAGGAAAGAAAGAGGATGGCAAGGATCCCTTATGCATCCGCGATTGGGTCAGTCGTGTATGTTATGCTATGTACGAGGCTAGATGTTGCTTACGCATTAAGTGCGGTAGGCAGATATCAAGATGATCCAGGAGACCTCCATTGGATGGCAGTTAAGACTATCCTTAAGTATCTGAGGCGTACTAAGGATATGTTCCTGGTTTATAGAGGAGATGAGGAACTAGTCATCAGAGGACATGTAGATGCTAGTTTCCAGACTGATCAAGATGAAATGAAGTTGCAGACTGGATACATATTCAGTTTGAATGGAGGTGCAGTGAGCTGGAAGATCTCAAAACAAAGTGTGGTGGCAGATTCTACAGCGGAGTCCGAGTATATCGCAGCTTCTGAGGCAGCTAAAGAAGCAGTATGGATACGAAGCTTCGTCCAAGAGCTGGATGTTGTACCGAGCAGTAAAGATCCTATCACACTCTATTGTGATAATACTGCAGTGGTGGCACTTGCAAAAGATCCAAGGTCACATCAGCGGATAAAGCACATACTTCGGAAGTATCATCTCTTGAGGGATTTTTCTCATAGAGGTGAAGTTGCAGTGAGTAGTATTTCCACGTAAGACAACGTGGCGGACCCATTGACTAAAGCCTTGACTCATCAGAAACATGATCATCATGTGAGGTCTAGCGGACTAAAAGTCGTAGGCAGTTGGCTCTAGTCCAAGTGGGATTTTGTAAGGGTTGGTGTCCTGAGAACCAACTGTTTTGTACTTTGATTACATGAATGTTCACTTATTATATATTTTTCATTGTTCTGCATGACTATAATATAATAATGTCCTGGAATATTTGTTGCATTAATAAGTTCATAGCAGATCCCCGCTATGATGAGAACCTTGAAATGCTATAACAATATTCTTAAATAAAGTTCTGCGGTTGGATGACATACTATGATAGGACACATAGTATACAGACCGTCATGTGCGAGTACTCGTAAGAAGACGAGACTCGCTCTCATGGAGTTCACACTTGGTAATCTCCAAGATGGGAGATTATGAGAACAGACCCGCCAGTAGTAATTCTGCATGTCTTGGTGTCATCGGATATTGCTATCTGCGAGCATGTGTAATGGTCCTTAGACTGGAAGATTATCATTAACTCATGTCATGACTCGCGCACTTAGATTTACTCACAAAAACTGTCACGCAGATAGTTGGCGGGAAGTAGGGTACGTTGGGTGCCTCACGAGTGACATGTTGTTAATGGATAAGTTGAGGAAGGATTTTTCCCTTCCATTTATGGAAGTTGATATCTCGGCCCTTTGATTGAAATAGAACTGTCGCATTAAATTCCATGGACATGGTGTAAACGACATGTTTATTTCAGGTATTCAAAGAATGACAGATCAAGCATATAGGATTATGACACTTCTATGAAACCTTCTTGATGAGATACTGAGACAAAGGGATTAAATTACACAGTAAGCGTTCGTATGAGGTGATACGTCAATGCGGCGTCAACTTCTTTCTCTTGGGTGCCTTGACCCGTTTCTAGACAGTAATCTTGGACTTTAGGCAAGCCCGCCTAATTCCAACGAGAAAGAGGCCTAGAGGGTCACACACTAAGTGTATCCAAGTATCTCAAGTTGAATAAAGATTATTCTCATACGTGGTTTAATAATTATTCAAGGAAGCCTAAGTGGTTTTAAATGATGGAAGAAAAATAAAATAAAACAAGTACACGTCGTGTATTATTAAATGTACACGCCGTGTAGTTTTATTTTGGAAAGGAAATGAATAAATGAAAACAAGATATACACGCCGTGTAAATTTAATGTACACGCCGTGTAGTTTTCAATGAAAAACAAGTACACGCCGTGTATTTATTATTACACGTCGTGTAGTTTTTCTAGTCGGTATTTTGAGGATATAATATTGTTTTAAATGATATTTATTATAATCAGCGTGGGCGCATGTCAAGGAATTATTTATTCGACATGGGGTTTTAAATAAAGAGTCAATGAAATAAATAAAACACATAACGCGTTTATTTATTTTCATAACTCTATAACCCCACACACCCGATTATAAATATCCTCACAACCCCAACTCTTTTCCGACACACAAGAGAATCGTTGTACACAACATCTCTGGAGAATTCTTTCAAGACCGAAAGAACCTCTTCCTCCAAGAATGCTCTCAAGACCGAGAGAGATCCTCTTCCATCAGATCAAGATGATCTAAGGCGGACAACGCAAGCAAAGGCTTCTCCACGCTAGCACCCGGAGAATCCTTTGGCGGCGTCCAGAGATACGAGGTGCACGTGTGGATCACCGCTAGAGGGATTCTACACTTGGCTTCTGCGACGCAATGACGGATCACATCGACAACGTGATCGTGAACATCAACAAAGAAAGAACACCCAAAAGGTATTTCTTTATAATTAATTAAATTAATTATAATCAACCTGTAACGATCCTTGTTTTTGGTTCTGGTAAAAACCATCTTCTTTGTCTTTTTCTGTGTTTTGATCCGTGGAGACTGGCGTTTATCGTCGTATTGATCCCGGATTGATCATTTCTAATGACAAAAAGCCAAGTGGGCACATCCCCCAACGCGCTTCCGCTGTGCCTGGAACCTTCAGATACACCCCTTTCTCTCTCATCAACCATTTTTATAAGTTCTTATGTCACGCCGTTATGCTGCTAAAATTGCATCGCGCTTTTCCAAGCCAAAGTCATTGTGTAGTGAATACCATTTTCATTTTTATATCAAGGTTATTCACCTTTATGGACATTTATTCATTGTTTAAAGAGTTTCATGTGTGTATTCAACATTTTTTTATCATGGAATAAATGATTTTTTTGAATGATTCAATGTTTTATGATCCATGTGGCACACTTATGCATGAAGTGAAATGTTTAAGAAGGGTACACCCTGATAGCGCTCTAATGCATTGGGTAAAGTATAGTATCATGATACTTCATGTGCAATGGGTGTTTAATCATACTAATTCAAGTGCAACTAGGGTTTACTCATGCTTCATGTGCAATGAGGGTTTACTCATGCTCCAGGTGTAATGAGCATTGGCTCATGCTAATTCCATGTTCAGTGTTGTTGCCACATTTCCATGTTATAATTATCTTACTTTATCATGCCTGTATGTTTATGATTCTCTTGTGCTCTATTTATATGCCTATTTTCTAACATGTATTGTATTCCTCATGTTATTCCATGATTATTCCCTTACTGGGCTTTATAGCTCACCATTTTCTTATGCATGTCCTTTGGTTATCCCATGCAATGCTAAGTACGAGGGAATGTAGTGATCATGTAAAAGAATTTTTAAATAAAGATGTTTTATTTCATGTTATAATTTGTTATGTAATGATCCTAGTCCCCAAATACAATAGACCTCTTGATCTTCTATGTTGTATCAAGTGAAGTTTATGTAATAAATTATGTTTAATTGTGTAATAAAAAGCAGGGTTGTTATAGTTGGTATCAGAGGATAGGTTTAATTATTTGTGGGATTAGTATTAGAAAACCCTAGTAAAGCCTTAGAGACAAGACTATGTATAATAAAAACATCCCTAAGTTTTAGTGAGTATTGAGTAAGTGGTTTATCAAGCAAATACATCCTTGTCTGGATACGAGCAGGTAGAGGCGGCTTTGGCATAGATGTATCCTAGGGGTAAAACCCAAAAACACCGCTTTGATCTAGACTCGAACGGGAACTGGTGCACGACAACGGGCTTTGCTGCACTCTTGGTTACAACACTCCTAGGGGATATACTTTGGTAAATTCACAATCTTAGTATGAACCATTTTTAAGGGACAAAAAAATTCCCTAAGAATATATGTTAGAAAGTAGATCATGGATAACATAGACTAGAGCCAATAGATTCATATGTTAAGGAAGTAAAAGTTATTTATAAGTTATCAATTTTTTCCTTGTATTACCCTTTATGTGTTACCCCTAACTTTCCTTTTATTCCAGCCAATGGCCGGTAATAGGAGGACTCGGGCTAACAACCGATTTGAAGATCAATGTGATGATTGTACTAATGAGATGCCCAATCCAATGGAAGCGGGAATCATGAACTTTTTCACACTTCTCTCTCAGATAACTCGTGATTTGAATAGAAACATGGTTCAATAGGAACTTTCAACCCCCACCCCCAAGAAAGAACAAGTCACTATCGAGAGCTTCATGATACAAAGGCCTCCTACTTTTAATAGATCATATGATCCCTTAATTTCTGAACAATGGATCAACTCCATTGAAAAGATCTTATCCATCATTTAATGTTTTGAACAAGAGAATGTTCTCTTGGATACTTATCGTATGGAGGTTGAAGCTAATCAATGGTGGACATTGATAAAAAATATGAATCCTGAGGAGGAGATCGAGGTGTTGGAATGGAAGGATTTCCAAAAGATGTTTTTTGATAAATATTTTCCATGCACCCTCTGGCTTAAGATAGAAAGGGACTTCCTTGCCCTCAAGAAAAAATATGACAAATCTGTTGGAGTGTACGAGGAAAAATTCACAAGGCATGCACAATATGCTTTCGTCTTTGTCGCTACCCCCAAATGCAAGGTTGGACACTTCTTTGGTGGGATGAAACCTAGCCTGCGGAAAGCGTTGGCGATCCGTGACTTCGACAGCTATGAGAAAATTGTCTGATGTGCCCTCAAGGTCAAAATGGAGATCGAAGAATCTCAGGGGTATCATGTGGATAAGAAGTGTAAGGTGGACTTTAATGTTGGCGGTCCAATGGATAAATCCAACAGTTCTAAGAAGATCCATCACCCCACTTGCCAAAGGTGCGGAAAGAAGCACCCCATAAATTGCCTGAAGGGGGTGAGGAAATGCTTTAGGTGTGGAAGAAAAGGGCACCTGGCTATTAACTATCAGCAAGAAAGACTCGTGGCTGAGAAAGAGGAGAGGAACTCTCTGTTTGAACCTCAACGCGTGGTTCATTGCTACAACTGCAAAGAAACAAGGCATCTTGAAAATCAGTACCCTAATCCAAGGGTTTCTGGAGGTAACCAACAACCTCCAAGGTAGCAAAGACGAGATTTTTCCATCACTACTACTTAATTGAACCCCGACAACGAAGTGGTGACAAGTGTGTTATTTATTCATTCAAGAATAGTGAACTTACTTTTTGATTCAGGTTCTACGCATTATTTTATATCTCAAAATTTTAGTAGAACAATCCCAGCAGCACCACAAATCCTGGAAGTGAAGATTTTAGTGAGTACGGAAAATGGGGAAATCATTACATCACATGAATATAACTCCTCCCCTATCATAATATGTAGATTAAACTTCCCAGCGAACCTTTTCATACCCCCTTTGGTGGAATTTGATGCGATTCTTGGCATGGATTGGCTTTACTTATATAAAGCCAACATAAATTTTTGGGAGAGGGAAATCACTCTCCATGTGGATAATCGACCCCCGATTCTATACAAGTGCAAGGAGGAAGATGAATCTTCTTTAGCTCCATCATCTCAAGCGTGGATATTACTGCACTATGAGAACACGTATCTAGCTCAGATGATTGATTCCAAGGAAGCAACCATCCTTGAAGACATGCCTATTGTGAGGGAATTCACTGAAGTGTTTCCCGAGGAATTTCCCTGTCTTCCTCCTAGAAGAGATGTTGAATTCTAAATTGATCTTATACCTGGGGAATTGCCAATATCCAAGACTCCATATAGAATGGTTGTTGTGGAGATTGAGGAGATGAAGAAATAACTACAGTAGAATCTGGATAAAGGGTTTATACGCCCAAGTGCTTCACCATGGGGTGCACCAGTCCTCTTCATCAAGAAGAAGGATGGGTCAATGCACCTTTGCATCAATTATCATGAGCTTAAAAAATAAAAATAAAGAACAAGTATCCTCTCCCAAGAATTTATTACTTGTTCGATCAGCTTCATGGAGCACAATAATTCTCCAAATTGGATTTTTGGTCGAAATATTATCAAGGGTAAAGAAGGGATATATCCTCAAGACTTCTTTTTGTACAAGATATGGGCACTATGAATTCATATTAATGCCTTTTGGACTCACTAATTCTCCAAAAATCCTCACGGACTTGATGAATATATTCTTTAGAGATTACCTCGACAAATTTTTGGTAGTATTTATAGATGATATTCTGATATACTCCAAAACCAAAGAGGATCATGTGGAGCATCTAAGAACTATACTAGAGACCTTGCAGAAGGATAATATCTATGCAAAGTACAGTAAGTGTGAGTTCTGGTTGAAGGAGGTCTCATTCTTGGGTCATATCATCATAAGAAATGGGATATCTATGGATCCCTCAAAAACAGTTGCAATTGAGGGATGGATAAGGCCAACATCGATAACGGATATATGTAGCTTTTTGGGGTTAGTAGGATATTATCGACGATTTGTGATAATTTTCTCATGATTGTCCAACCCTCTTAATAAGATAACTCGAAATGGAGTAAAGTTTTTTTGGAGTGATGAATGCGAAGAAAGATTCAAGGAGTTAAAAAGGAGTCTTATCACTGCGCCCATGATCACTTTACCCATAAGTGGAGAACTTTTTATGGTATTTAGTGATGCTTTGAAGAAGGGCATGGGATGTGTGTTGATGCAAAATGACAAAGTCATTGCTTATACTTAAAGGAAATTGAAAGTTCATGAACAGAACTATCCAAAAAATTACCTCGAGTTGGATTTAGTGATCTTAGCTTTGAAAATTTGGCGTCATTATCTCTTTGGGGAGAAGTGTGGAATATATACAGACCAAAAAATCCTCAAGTATATATTCACATAGAAAGAGTTGAACATGCACCAACGAAGATGGTTTGAGCTGATCAAATAATATGACTGCTCAATCCATTACCACCCTGGGAAAGCGAACAAGGTGGTGGATGCCCTAAGTATAAAGGACCCAATGATTTTATCATTGATGAGAATTGAAAAGGATCCAATCTTCTTAATTTGATGAAGATGGACATGGAAATCATAAAAAAGGGAACATCGTCAATACTTTCACAAATTATTTCTCAACCGTTACTTTTGAAAAGGTTAAAAGATGCTCAAAAGGATGATATGGGAATTCAGAAAAAAGTGGAAGCTGTCAGAAAAGGGAAATCCTTGTATTTTAATGTTAATGAGTAAGGAATTGTGAGATTTGGGAAAATACTATGTGATCCATCAAGTCTGAAGCTTAAGAAGGAACTTTTGGATAATGCACATAGTTCAAATTTCTCTATTCACCCAGGAAACACAAAGATGTATCGAGATCTCCGAGAGCATTATTGGTGGGATAATATGAAGAAGGAGATCATTGAATATACATCAAAGTGCTTGGTGTGTCAGTAAGTGAAGGTAGAGAGGCAGAAGTCTAAGGGGATGATGCAACCATTGCCCATACCAGAATGGAAATGGGAGAACATCACCATGGACTTTGTCACTGGACTTCCGAAGATATCCAAAGGCAACAATGCAATCTGGGTTGTTATGGATTGTCTTACAAAGTTTGCACACTTCATTTCTATTCGAGAGGATTTATCATTGGATCAACTGGCATGGATATATATCGGAAAAGTGGTAAGGCTTCATGGATTACCACTATCTACTGTGTTCGATCGAGATCCAAGATTCACCTCTAAGTTTTGGAAGAGTCTTCAACATGCTCTGAATACTGAACTGAACTTCAGTATGTCCTATCATCCTCAAACTAATAGCTAATCCGAGCGGACTATCCAAACACTTGAGAAAATGTTGAGAGCGTGCTCAATGGACTTTAAAGGAGGATGGGATCAACATCTTCCTTTGGTTGAGTTCTCTTATAATAATAGTTTCCACTCACGCATCCAAATGGCACCATATAAATCCCTTTATGGGAAAAGGTGAAAAACACTGGCATATTGGGATGAGGTCGGTGAGCATAAGCTGTTTGGACTAGAAATGGTTGAAGAAATGGTGGAGAAGGTGAAAATCATTCAACAGCATATCAAGGCATCCCAGAGTCAACATAAGAGTTATACAGATAATCGTCATCGAGACCTTGAGTTTAAAGTTGGAGACATGGTATTTCTATGTATATCTCCATGGAAGAAGGTCATGAGGTTTGGAAATAAAGGGAAGTTAAGTCCAAGGTACATCGGCCCCTTCAAGATTCTTGATCATGTCGGGGTTTGGGCCTATCGACTAGCACTTCCACTTACCATGGTCAAAGTAAATGATTTCTTTCATGTATCCCTCTTAAGGATGTACATACCGGACCCTTCACATGTACTCTTTTCAGAGGTGGTACAGTTAGAAGATGATCTTTATTATGAGGAGCAACCAGTGAAGATCTTAGATCATAGAGAAAAAGTTCTACGAAATAAGATAATGCCCCTCATCAAGGTATTGTGGAGAAACCACAAGTTTGAAGAAGTGACGTGGGAATCAGAGGAAATGATGAATCAAAGTTACCCACATCTGTTTTAGTGTGGGAAAAGAAAATTTCAAGGGAGAAATTTCTTAAGGGGGGAAGATTGTAACGACCCAAACTTTCATTAATGGAAATCCATCTTGATCTAATTAAATATCTCTTTATGTAAAATTTTTATATAAAATGTCAAATTCTTTGGTTTTATGATAATAATTTTGATCGTTGCTAATATATTCGTTTAACAGTGATCACATGATTAGTATAAATATAGGGCTTTAACAAATCCAATTTACTCAGAAAAAGGAAGCAATGGCCTCATCCAGTAGATGTTCCCCATATGAAGCCCATTTTTCAAAGTTCGGAAAGGAGGTGGTGTCATTGGGATTTTCTCTTGACCAAGCTCAAGCTGATCTTGAATATGTTAAGCTTTATTGGAACTGCCAATGGGAGAAGTGGAAGTTGATAGAGATTACCACCCGAGTGATGTTATATGAGCCACCCCAAGAGTCTGTCACCATCGGACACCTCACCCTTCGATCTTATGTGGGTGTTTTAAGGGGTTATTTAATAATACCCTAGTACTATGGTTATGTACATTATTTTTTATATAATAATGAATATACTTTCATTTTATTATTGTTACCTTGTAAATAGTTTTTAAAGCACAAATAGTATTTTTAGTTAATGTTCAACTAAGAAATCTATTTTGATGAATTAATGGATTTTTGAATTAAATAATATTTTAATAAAATATTATTATTATTATTAATTTAATTTTTATTAAATATAAATTCTCGTATAATTTTATGAATGCAATTGCAATTTTTATTAAGGTTTGAAAGCCATTTTTGTCAAAACCCGTGAATTTTCGATAAATGTCGATTTTTATTTTAAAAGTTAATATTAAAATATTTATAAAATTATTTAGATAAAATGAATATTATTTCTGGAATCAAGACATCGAAATTATCCAACGGTGAATTTTTCATAATTTTCTGAGACAGTCAAATTTTTGGGTAAAAATTAAATACCGTTTAAATATATAATGTGTTTTATGACATCATAATGACTCAATAGTGATGTAATAAAATAATATAAACTTTATTTTTAGGCCAATATATGTTTTACCATTAAAATAATGTGATTTTGGGTTTTTTTATTTATTTTACAAAGATTTAGTGGACCCTTCAAGACTTATTAAACATTTTGTCTTTTTAAATTGTTTTCCTTGGGAGTGTGACTCACCTCCACATAAGAAACCCCATTATTTTAAGAAGTTCGGACTTTGGAATTATAAAATATTGTTTTCCACTTCCCTTTTCCAAAAAATATGTGCAAAAACCATGGTCTGGTTTGTGGTTTGGATTAGTTTAATGTGAGGTGTCCCAAACCTAAATAATAAAGAATTCCCTCACCTTTCATATATAAACCCACCCAAGCTCCCACTTCCTCCTCACTCAAAGCCTTTTGAGTTCATCCAACCTATGACCTTCTCTCTCTAGAATCCTCCCAAGGTGCCCCAATTTCTTAATAATCCTCTCTCAAGCCTCTCTCAAGCCTTTTGAAGCACACTTCCAAGTAAGGTTTTTCTTCCTTTCTCATTTTTATCCAATATTCTTTAAATTGTTATGCCCTTTTAATTTCAATTATAAATGTTGGGGTATGGTTTTTAACCTCCCTCATACTTCCCTATTTATTCTTTAATGATGGGAGACCTATTTATCTCTCGTTAAATGCCTCTCATGTACACCCGTTACTAAGCCGAAATTCCAAAAGGAATTTCTCTCTCCTCGTTTATATTCAAGCAATTATTTTGTATCATGAATCCAAATTCCATTACATTTATTGGGACATGTATCTATATGACCCCCTTATTGTCCTTGTCATGTAAATATTATGAGACACCCCTTTCTCTCTCATCAACCATTTTTATAAGTTCTTATGTCACATCGTTATGCTGCCGAAATTACACCACGCTTTTCCAAACCGAAGTCATTGTGTAGTGAATACCATGCCCATTTCTCTATCAAGGGTATTCACCTTTATGCACATTTACTTATTATTTAAATATTTTCATGTATGTATTCCACATTTTTTTATCATGGAATAAATTATTATGTTGAATGATTCAATGTTTTATAATTCATGTGGCATACTTATTCATGAAATGAAATGTTTAAGAAGGGTGCACCCTGATAGCGCTACAATGCATTGGGTAAAGTATAGTATCATGATACATCATGTGCAATGGGTTTTTACTCATTCTAATTCAAGTTCAATTAGGTTTTACTCATGCTTCATGTGCAATAAGGGTTTACTCATGCTCCATGTGCAATGAGCCTTGGCTCATGCTAATTCCATGTTAAGTATTATTTCCACATTTCCATGTCATGATTATCATGATTTATCATGCCTTTATGTTTATGCTTATCTTGTGCTCTATTTATATGCCTATTATCTAACATGTATTATATTCCTCATGTTATTCCATGATTATTCCATTACTGGGCTTTATAGCTCACCCTTTTCTTATGCATGTGCTAAGGTTATCCCATGCAATGCTAAGTACGAGGGAATGTAGTGGTCATGTAAAGGAAGTTTTAAATAAAGATATTTTATTTCATGTTTTAAGTTGTTATGTAGTGATACAAATCCCCAAATACACTAGACCTCTTGATCTTCTATGTTTTATCAAGTGAAGTTTATGTAATAAATTATGTTTAATTGTGGAATAAAAAGTAGGGTTTTGATAAGGTATATCCCAGGCATCCACTTTAGTTTTTCTTGAAAAAGATTTATCTTGCCACAACTGGGTAAATGAGTCTTATATTTTATATCCATCATGTATTGCCTATGATTTATGTATCACTAAACTATTATTTGATTATTCTATACCACAAACAAAATTCATTACTAAACTTGTAATAATGTCTTCTTATGTCCAAAGGACACATGAGATAAATGTTTTGGTTATACTTAATAAAATTTCTACTTGAATCATTAAACTTGGAAATTAGAATTTGTGTGCTTCTCACTACTGACTTAGGAACCACCCTTTCTCAGCTTCTTAGAGAATACACCTTACTTCTTGTAATATTTATATTACTTACATGGTTACTATATTTTGATACACATATGTGTCAAACATATTGTATTTAATACCCAATAATTATGTCATAAATAGTACTTATAATTGATTAATATACACTAAAGAAGAAGTGGGTACTTTCTTATTCAATTCATTTTATTTCATTTAACTTCCATACATATTATTTTATGATATGTGAAGAAAATAACCTCATATTTAATACCTATTTTCATAAAGGATGTTGTGAAGGTTCCTTTGGGGTGACACTTTTCATTGGCCTTTTCACATTTTCTTTCAATTTTTTCACCATAATAACTAAAGATTAATCTTTCTTTACTGTTCTTATTTCTTGGTGAACCTTACCTAGAAGGTAACATAGTATTTTCTCCATATTATTTGTTTTTTAATCTTAAAAAACAAGAGAAAATGGATGATAATGATATTAGAATAGGATGTATTGAAAGATCATAATTCACCTTTCAATATACACAGATCCAGTGAATTCATTTCCTATTCATATATATGTTTCTCTTTCTCCTTGAAAACTTCTCAGAGATGATACTACATATAATATCATTAATGTCCATATGTAGTATCCACTACTTATAATGGGCATTGATGAAATCATTCTGATAGAACCATCATATGCATAAAACATGAGTCTCCTCTAAGCATTTTATAAACACCCTCATTTCTTGAGGTGGATTAATAGGTATTGTGGACACTAACACCTTGAATTTCTAATATCATAGTATGTTGTGCAAGTTCATGTATTACTCTTGAAAACTTGTGCCAATGTGGACATTTACTTTATCCATTAGATATCGCATTATTTCTTGTGGTATAAATTTTAATTTTCTAAAAAAACTAGCAGATTAGTACTTTTATCTTGATTACCGATTTATACATTATTGATTAATTAATTGAATCATTAAATGACTCCCAGTGTTTTATCGAATTCTAGGAACCCTCTGTACTATAATCGGAATACTCAATCACTTGAGTATTCTAGTGGATAGGATCTTTGAACCTCTCCTCATAGTATATAATCTTTGGCTATACCACTACTTTGAGAGTTCAAGGTATCCATTTGACTGGTCAACCGCATTAACTCACAGTTCCTTGATCTATTGAGTGAAGTCTAAGCTTCTAAAATCATAAACTTGATTTACTTAATGCTTACCTCTAAAGTTACAGAAATCTATATTTGGATATTTCTTTGCTACCAAATTTAGTTAAGTCAACCCATCATTCTCATAAGAACTCCATGGTGATAAGGGATACCCTTAACTTTGGCTAACGAGCACCCCAAACACCTGGCTTTGTTCAAATTTGAAAGACAAAAGGCGTTTACGACTTAATATTTCTTTGAGAGTTTTTATATTATTTAAGATGAAATAAAATCATTTTCTATCTCATAAACACATATTATGTGATCGCACTCACAACTGACCATGCAATAAATAGAAAATATTCATCACATCACATGTTCATTTTATTTTTGCATGCTTGTTTATTATTCTATGTGATCATGCATAACACTACACATACATAAAACAATAAAGCATGAATAAATAAAATGATGATGTGATCAAAAGTTGATACAAATGGTTGATCCATTGAGTGAATAATGGATCAACCTAGACCCTAAGGGTGACTCCCTAAGTCGTTTCACTTGCAACTAGAGTTGTAGTGCTCACCCATCTGATGCATCAAACTCTTATCTGGTGTGTCACCATATCTCGATGTGAAGTACGTCACTTCTCATCTTCGTCATTATACAACAATATTCGCACGCATGTAAGGGGGCCTTAGGAGTACAAAAATACAACTGAGAAATTGGACACCCAAACCCTTATACATATAATGACAAAGATGTCGCGGGTCATCATTTATTAAACTAATTATTACAAAAAATCATTACAATAATTTAATAAATTAATTAAACATACATCAGATATGCATTGGCCAGTCTATGGATAAGAGCATCTCCAACCTAAGGGTGTAATTTTGGCCCGGCGGCCCGAAAGCCCGACAGGCCCAGCCCGAAAGCCCGAGTGGCCCGGCCCAGCAAAGCCTGCATTAGGCCAGGCCAGGCTCAGGTTGTAGGTTCAGCGGGCCAGGTATAGGCATATCCAAGAAGGCCCGTGGGCCAGGTTGGGCCAGCCTGAAAAAGCTCGGTCCGCTAGCCCACACAAAGCCCAACCCACTAGCCCGTGTGAACCCTGCCTACTGTAAAAAAAATTAACGGGGAAACCGTTGGTAGGGGGATTCAATCCCCCTACCACAAGCTTCCAAGGCTACGCCTAGACCAACTAGTGCACCTGTTATGTTATCACCATCCTTTATATATATATATATATATATATCATTATATATTAACAAAAAATAATATTATATATATGCATATAATTATTATTATATATAATTATAATATGTATATATATATACACAACTATATATAATTATATATATATATAATAGTGTACATATATAAACAAAGCTATTAACATATATATATATTAATGATTTAATATTATATATATATATATAATAATTTGTTATATATTAATAAAAAAATAACACACTCACCTAATGATGTTCATGCAAGTCCCTCAACCTCATTAATTTTTTTAAGTAGGTTGCAACATGCATATATTATATATACTATACATATATAAATCTATTTAAACAAAATTAACTCACCCACTGCGACGCACCTCCCATCCCCTAATTATTATTTTTACAATTTTCTCATATTATATATATATATATCAATCATTTAACATTATATATATATAATAACTTGTTATATATTAACAAAAAAAATAACACACTTACCCAATGATGTTCGCGCAAACCCCCAACCTCGCTAATTTTTTTAAAATATGATGAAACTTGCATATTATATATATGTATATATATAAACAAATCTACTAATAATATACATATATATATATATCACCGATATGATATAATATATATATAAACAAATCCATTAATAATATATATAAATCTATTAATAATAAATATCAATTATGTCACAAACCAACCCGGGTTGACCCTGAACCAGTCACCCAAGCAGGTCTGTGACATGGCTTGAGGGGCGTTCCTGATCCCCACGGGCTAGAAACCAGTGTCGAGCATCAAAATTTAATCACTGGGAATGATTTGGCCCAAAAAATATTATTAGATGAATAAGAATAAACGAAAAAAAAACGTAACTCGAGCAGTGCAACAAGAAAATAAACAGAACACCTCAACATACCTCCATGTGACCGTCCAGGTCACCTCCCAACCAAAATCTGACCTTGCTCCATCAATGAGCAACTCAACCGAGAGAAACCTAATCAAAGGAAACCTGCAACTGAAAATGATAAAGTAGTCGTGAGTATTTAAAACGCTCAGTAGGGATGCCAAGATTAAACCACTAAATCCAAGTCCTTCCTTTCCCGAAACAATCCATTAATGCAAGTTTTAAATACAACTATAAAAGTAGGGTTTTCACATTTGAAAATAAGTAACACGTTTTTTCCATTTAAAAACCCAACACATACTACATGCCATTTTCCAAAATCATTTGTCATTTTATAAACAAAATCAAAAACAGAATATACCAATGTTGTGCTAGAGTAAAACGGGTAAGAGTGAAAGTTGAAAATAAACTAGCGCACGGAAAGTAAACAAGACTAGTGCATGGAAAGTAACAAGAAATGAAAATAATCCAGCAACAATGGGTGATCCTAAAAATCCCAAGAAGACCCCTAGACGTACTTGGTTTCAGAACCACCTGTCGGCGTATGGTGAAGCTCCTAAGTCTATAACCAACTGGCCTCCCTAACTGACCAATCCAGTGGAAAATCCCACTTGGCCTAACAACAAATCCAGGGGGTACCAACCCATCTAATCGGGGTTGGTCAGCAACCATCACTCGATCTCTAGAAGATGCCCAGGAACCCATGGTGGTTACAATAATATTGTGTAAGTAGGAGGCCCTCACACGCATGACTCATCTCACCGCACTTGCCTACCCCAAACACGTACACTCCATACAATAACCCATAAGGGATATCCCCCCTATAGAGGTGCCCTAATATATATATACATATAAGTATATCATATCATCAAAGGTTCCAACCGGGCCGTCAAATTATTCGGTTTATCAAAACCACTTTATTAAACGCTTGAAGTTATAAATCAAACCTCTAGTTTTTCATAAACAAATGCCTTTATGAAAACATTGCACAAGCTCTTCTAAAACAACCCCAAACACCACTTTTGTATTTAAAAATCCAAGCAGGCCCTTAGGTTCCAAAACGCACACCAAATCATTTTACTGCTACCAAACAAGCCTTTGTCATTTTCAAACTCACATCAAAACACATTTCAAAACCGCTCTAAGTACCCCTTCAAGCTTCAATGTTGACACATACCCCAAAACCATCTTGAAAAACCAAACACATGTCGTAACACTTTCCACCCATGATTTTTATTCCAAGCATCATTAAATAAATCAGTTGTTCATTTGGTAAAACCTTTCAAAGGACAAAATAGAGGCTTGACTCTCAATTTCACCAACTCACAAGAGAAAGCTATTTTATAAACCATTGCATAACCAAACCCTTTGAAAAACTACTCTCGCACCTTTTAAAACTTAACCCACACCACACACCCAACCAAAAGCACTTTTTCAAGACCAACGGACCTCGACTTCAAGAAAAACAGTTAAACTCCCCCTTTGAAAATTCATAATGAACCAAACAATTAATTAAAAATCTTCATGAACAATTGATACAATTCATGAAAAATTTAATTAACAGACTGAATAATTTATAAACATTTATAGAGACAACTCAACCAGTTTACCAACACTTTTATAAACAAGTAACCAGTTTCTAACAATTTCTATAAATATTCCAAATAAAGTATGAATGATTTCATAAACAAATCAATTACCTTTCAAAGGTGCAAATCAAGTAAAATAATCAATTAAAACACGCATGCATTAAATGAATTTATTCAAAAAGGAAAGATACAGATTCGCCTACCTCAAATTCAGCACAGACATAGCAATGACTCAATAGAGGGAAGAACGGAATGTCGCGGACCAACCACACACCTTAGATAATGAGAGAAACGAGAAAACACAACATGATTCATTATATTTGGTTAAAATGAAGGTAAAACGCCAAAGGTGAACTGAAGGAAAAAATAAGTAAACAAAAAAATAAATAAATGAATAAATAAATAAATAAAAGATTAAATAAATAAAAAAATGGATAAAAAAATTAACAAACAAACAAACAAACAAAAAAACAAATAAATAAATAATAAAAAGATTAAATAAATAATAGAATAAGTGGATAAATATACCAGAGTGACAGGGTGCTGGCGTAGCGAATTCGGGAGTGTTGTTGGCCGAAACAAGGAGACCAGAGGCCAGAGGTGGGCTGGTCAGACCGCGGGGGGCTGGGGCACGAACTCACCGGAGGTGCAGTGGTTGGGAAGCATGGAGCAGGTGAGGCGGGGTTGTCGAAGGTGGCTAGAGGGATGGAGACGCGGCAGAGGTCCGGAGGTAGGGGCCGGAGCATGAGCAGGGGCTGACCGAAGTAAGGGGGAACAAGGGGGCAGCTTCGGTTTTTCAGATCACTACAGGTCGATGGTCGGGGTTGATCGGCTGGAGTGGGAGAGGGTGAATCTGGGTGTGCGGCAGGCCGGAGCAGGAGGCTGGCCAAGGTGTTGAGGGGGAGAGGCCGAGGTCAGGGGGTGCGAAAGCCGAGCGAGGCAGAGGGCAAGCAGGGGGGGAGCCGGCTATAGGCTGAATGCGAGAGGAGACTGGGGCACCGTTGCAAAGGAGGAGGCAGTTGCAGAGGGAGGGGAGTGTTGGAGGTGAGAGGCGGGGTGTGCTGGTGGTGTGAGTTCAGTAGGCGGAGGGAGCACGGAGGGTCAGGATGAGGTCTGCAGTGTGAAGTGGAGGCACTGAGCATAGGGTGAGGGTTGAGGGCAGCGGCTGCGCGAGGGGGGGTATCAGAAGGTGGGAGGTGCTGGAGGTTGAGGGAAAAGGGGAAACGCGATGCGGGTGAGGCGGCTCGCTTAGGGAAAGCCAGGAAAGAAAAAAAGGGGGGGCTGCGGGTAGGGTTAGGTTAGGTGTTATATATATATATATATCCATTCTCATAATAATAGTAATCATAAAAATAATAAAAATAATAATAATACAAATAATAATAATAATAATAATAGTCCAATAATAATAGAAATAATAATATAAATAATAATGAAAAATGAAATAATAATAATGAGCAATTTCATGACACCAGGGCTAGTTGTGCGGCTACTTCCAACTACGTAGTGACCGCGTACAGTCCAAAACTTAGTAAAATATTTAAACGTTGAAAATTTTAAGTTGAGACCCAGTCCGGACCTTGGCGCGAGGACCCGAAGACAATATTTAATAAAATAAAAATTAATTTAAGATGGCGGGTATGACAATTCTCCCCACCACAAAAACTTTCTGCCCCCAGAAAGTCACCCAGCTGAATAATGGATAAACCAAGAATCCATGCCGGACTGAAACTAAATGGAACCCCACCACAAGAGAACGGAAGAACACGAGGGGTTCTCCCCACCACAAGAATTCAACTAATACGGAAATTTAACACTCAAACATACCACCCTGGGAAGGGGAGGCTGACGTGGGAACTCCCAACTGATCCCAACTATCTTCTATAGCATGAGCGAAACAACACCTCCGCTGAAACCTGGAACTCTCGACCCATACCAATAACCCTGAACACTAGAGAAAAACCTCCGATAAGAACATGATCCCAATAGTGAACTCGAGTTTAACCACAAGCCTTGACTCCTCTGTAGGCACTTACATCTACAAACAAACGCCTCCAAACTAAGACCAACATATACAAGGGTCAAACACACTTTTAAGAAAACGCACGATTCCAAAAACCATGATCAGACAAAAAAAACTTGTTTGATTACAACATAACATGTATACTATAACTCCACAATGAAACTATGAACTTACAACAACGTCAAAACTTTAACAGTACAAAAATGAAAATGAAAAGACTTTAAATGTTCTAGTTCCAATACGGAACACAAGACCCAGACCAAGGCTTCACACCCCTGGAAACTCCTGACTGCGCGCAAGCTTCACCCCAAGGCCTGTGGCTGGGGATTTGATGGCTAAAGAATCTCCTGCCTCATAGTTAGGCACTAAAATTCCTCCAGTCACAGCGTCTTCTTCAGTCGACACTTCCTGCAAAACTTCTCGAGATGACCCAGACACCCGCAACGATGACACATCCTTGGAGGGATGCGACATGACGGCTTCATGTGCCCGAACCGGCCACACTGGTGGCACACCACTGAACGGTCCGACGAACTAGAAGCCAGAACCACTACAGAAAACTCTTTAGGAATAAGTCCTTCTAGCACACCCTTCTCGTCAGATGGGGAACCTTGACGAGCAACTGGATACACTGGATTGCCAACCATCTCCGCTCCGAAGACCAACTCAGCTAAGAACGCCTCATCCACCAGCTTCTCAAAATGATGGTCCTTATAAAGGAGGACCTGCTTCTTGATCTCTGGATGAAGACCCCCGATGAAGAGAGAAGTCTTCATCAAATCCTGTGGCTTTGCCTCTGGATAAAAGGACACAAGCTCCTTGAAATGGTCAACATATGCCTTCATCGTTCGTTGGCCTTATTGAATATGCATGAGCTCTCCCCTCCTCTTCATCTTCACCTCTTCAGGTATAAACCATTGGACGAAGACGGATTTAAAGACATCCCACGTCATCCCAACTTGCATTGATGGTGGGACGACCAACTCCCATTCATCTAGAGTTGGACCTTCAAACGAACCCAAAACAGCACACACTCTGACAGCTTCGGGAGTTCCCAATACCCTGAAGACACATTCGACCTCTTCAAGCCACTCTACTACCTCTAACAGACCCTGATCACCATGAAGGATAGGCAATGTTCGAGAAGGACCAAAAACTGGGCATGACTTATCATAAACCTTGGCGACCTTTCTAGGTGGCATTTTTTGAACAACAGATAAAACACAGAACCAAAACCAATATCAAGACGAAGCAACATCATTGAAAGTGATTTTATCCAAAAACAACCATCTCAAAAATCCAAACAAACAAAAGAAAACACAACCCAAAATTCCTTTTTCATAAACCCCTTTTTATTTTAGATTTCAAAACTGCCTTCTTTCAAGGCCATTTTTTCAAATATCAAACCAACTTTTCAAGCCAATTTCAATTTCCAAGAATCATTTTCCCTTTTTAAAATCGCTTTAGAAAAACAAGGTAAAGCCTTTAATTCCAAGTGCACACCCCAGTAATCCCATGAACCATTGCACATGTCTTCATCCACTTTCATCCATTCGCACCAACACGCACTTCCCATGCATTCCCTTGCATGTGAAAATGTTCATAAAGAGTGCCCGAGGTTGCACGCAAACCATATCTCTACCAGTTCCAAGCAACCACTGGATTTTTAAACCAAGAACTTTCAGTTTTTAAAAATCAATTTCACAAATTTAAATTCATTCAAAAGAAATCATTCTCATTTTAAAAACCCCTTTTTCGTTTTTAAAAGTGCACTTACACCAATCAGAACCAAGATGACACTCAACTTGCATCAAATTACCGAAGTGAGGGACTAGTAGTCATGCTTAACCTGGCGACATGGTAGTGGGCCATGCTCCATGTAAGTGCCAACAACTAGGAGGAACATAAACTGTGTACTCGGACTCGACATGGGTCACTACTCCATGTGAAATCACGACATGACATTGGATTTCCTTTGTTGTCATCCCTCAATCAAAATCAAATCAGAAAAAAAAACAAGGACTCAATTCTCAGACTACCCCTAGTGACTCGAGGTTTGAAACGGGCGACGGTTCATGACGCCCTTCCCGTAACTACCTCTCGAGTCCCGACAATCCTAATCTCCATCTACCGGACGCCCCAAATAACAAGGGTCTGATCTGATACCATTTTGTCACGAACCCACCTGAGTCGACCCTGAACTGGTCACCCGAGTCGGTCCGTGACAGGGACCGAGGGGAGTTCCCGATCCCCACGGGCTGGCAACCAGTGTCGAGCATCAAAATTTAATCACTGGGAATGATTTGGCCCATAAAAGATAAATATATGAACAAGAATAAATGAAAAAAAAATAAAACTTAACTCGAGAAGGGCAATAAAAAAATAAACAGAACACCTCAACATACCTCCATGTGACCGTCCAGGTCACCTCCCAACCAAAAGTTGACCTTTCTCCATAAATGAGAAACTCAACCGAGAGAAACCTAATTAAATAAAACCTACAACTAAAAATGATAAAGTAGGCATGAGAATTTAAAATGCTCAGTAGGGATGAAAAGAGTAAACCACTGAATCCAAGTCCTTCCTTTCCTGAAACAATCCATTAATGCAAGTTTGAAATACAACTATAAAAGTAGGGTTTTCACATTTGAAAATAAGCAACACGTTTTTCCCATTTAAAAACCCAACACACGCTACATGCCATTTTCCAAAATCATTTGTCATTTTATAAACAAAATCCAAAACAGAATATACCAATGTTTTTCTAGAGTAAAACGGGTAAGAGTGAAAGCTGAAAATAAACTAGCGCATGGAAAGTAAACAAGACCAGTGCATGAAAAGTAACAAGCAATGAAAATAATCCAGTAACCATGGGTGATCCTAAACATCCCTAGAAGACCCCTGGACGTACTCAGTTTTGGAACCACCTATCGACGTATGGTGAAGCTCCTAATTCTATAACCAACTGTCCGCCCTAACTGACCAATCCAGTGGCAAAGACCACCTGGCCTAACAACAAATCCAGGGGGTACTAACCCGTCTAATCGGGGTTGGTCAGCAACTGACACTCGATCTCTAGAAAACGCCTAGGAACCCATGGTGGTTACAATAATACTGTGTAAGTAGGAGGCTCTCGCACGCATGACTCATCTCACCACACTTGCCTACCCCAAACACGGACACTCCACACGATAACCCATAAGGGATATCCCCCCTATAGAGGTGCCCCAATATATATATACATATAAGTATATCATATCATCAAAGGTGCCAACCGGTCCGTCAAATCATTCGGTTTATCAAAACCACTTTATTAAACTCTTGAAGTTATAAATCAAACCTCTAGTTTTTCATAATAAAATGCCTTTATGAAAACATTGCACAAGCTCTTCTAAAACAACCCCAAACACCACTTTTGTATTTAAAAAAGCCAAGCGGGCCCTTAGGTTCCAAAACGCACACCAAATCATTTTACTGCTACCAAACGAGCCTTTGTCATTTTCAAACTCACATCAAAACACATTTCAAAACCGCTCTAAGTACCCTTTCAAGCTTCAATGTTGACACACACCCCAAACCCCTCTTGAAAAACCAAACACACGTCGTAACACTTTTCACCCATGATTTGTATTCCAAGCATCATTAAATAAATCAGTTGTTCATTTGGTAAAACCTTTCAAAGGACAAAATAGAGGCTTGACTCTCAATTTCACCAACTCACAAGAGAAATCTATTTTATAAACCATTGCATTACCAAACCCTTTGAAAAACTACTCTCGCACCTTTTAAAACTTAACCCACATCACGCACCCAACCAAAAGCACTTTTTCAAGACCAAAAGACCACAAATTCAAGAAAAATAGTTAAACTCTCCCTTTGAAAATTCATAATGAACCAAAAAATTAATTAAATATCTTCATGAATAATTGAGACAATTCATGAACAATTTAATTAACAGACTGAATAATTTATAAACATTTATACAGACAACTCAACCAGTTTACCAACACTTTTATAAACAAGTAACCAGTTTCTAACAATTTCCATAAATAGACCAAATAAAGTATGAATTATTTTATAAACAAATCAATTACCTTGAAAAGGTGAAAATCAAGTAAAAAATCAATTAAAACACACATGCATTAAATGAATTTAATCGAAAAGGAAAGATGCGGATTCGCCTACCTCAAATTCAGCTCGGACGCAGTAACGCCTTAGTGGAGGGAAGAATGGAATGTCGCGGACCAACCACACACCTTAGACAACGAGAAAAACGTGCGAACACAATACGATGCATTAGATTTAGTTAAAATGAAGGAAAAACGCCAAAGGTGAACTAAAGGAAAAAATAAGTAAATAAACAAATAAATAAATAAATAAATGATTAAATAAATAAACAAATGGATAAACAAATAAACAAACAAACAGACAAATAAATAAACAAATAAATAAATAAGCAAAAGAATAAATAAATAAGAGAATAAGTGAATAAATATACTGGAGCGACGGGGTGTTGGCGCAGCAAATTTGGGAGTGTTGTTGGCCGAAACAAGGAGACCAGAGGCCAGAGGTGGGCTGGTCGGACCGCGGGAGGCCGGGGCACGAACTCGTCGGAGGTGAAGTGGTTGGGAAGCACGATGCAGGTGAGGCGGGGTTGCCGAAGGTGGCTAGAGGGCCGAAGACGCGACAGAGGGCCGGAGGCAGGGGCCGGAGCGTGAGCAGGGGGCTGGCCGGAGCAAGGGGGACAAGGGGGTGACTTCGGTTGTTCGGATCACTACAGGTCGATGATCGAGGTTGATCGGCTGGAGTGGGACAGGGCAAAGCCGGGTGTGCGGGAGGCCGGACCAGGAGGCTGGCCGGGGTGCTGAGGGGGCGAGGCCGAGGGCAGGGGGTGCGGAAGCCGGGCGAAGTGGAGGGTGAGCAGGGGGGGCACGGGATCCGTCTATAGGATGAACGTGAGAGAAGTCCGGGGCGCCGTTGAAAAGGAGGAGGCGGTTGCAGAGGGAGGGGAGCGTTGGAGGCGAGAGGTGGGGTGTGCGGGTGGCGTGAGGTCGGCAGGCGGAGGGATTACGGAGGGTTGGGACGAGGTCGGCGATGTGAAGTAGAGGCGCTGAGCGCAGGGTGAGGGGTGAGGGAAGCGGCTGCGCGAGGGGGGTAGCAGATGGTGGGCGGCGCTGGAGGTTGAGGGCAAAGGGGAAACGTGGCGCAGGTGAGGCGGCTCGCGCAGGGAAAGCCAGGAAAGAAAAAAAGGGGGGGCGTCGTGGGTAGGGTTAGGTTAGGTGTTATATATATATATATATATATATATATATATATTCATGCTCATAATAATAGTAATAGTAATATAAATAATAATAATAATAACAATACAAATAATAGTACAATAATAATAAAAATAATAATATAAAGATTAATGAAAAATAAAATAATAATAATGAGAAATTGCACGACACCAGGGCTGGTTGCGTGGATACTGCCAACTACGCATTGACTGGGCGGGGTCCTAAACTTAGTAAAATATTTAAACGTTGAAAATTTTAAGTTGGGACCCGACTCGGACCTTGGCGCGAGGACCCAGAGCCAAGATTTAATAAAATAAAAATTAATTTAAGATGGCATGTGTGACAAATTAAGTGTGGATTTTAAAAATCCATTAATAATACATGTATGTGTGTCAATGATTTAATATTATATATACAATAACTTATTATATATTAACAAAAAAAATAACACACTTACTCAATGATATCCGCGCGCACCCCCAACCTCACTAATTTTTTTTAAATATGATGAAACTTGCATATTATATATATGTATATATAAAAACAAATCTACTAATAATATATATAAACAAAGTCATTAATAATATATATATAAATATATTAATAATATATATCAATTAAGTGTGGCTTTTAAAAATCCATTAATAATATATATCTGTGTGTGTGTCAATGATTTAATATTATATATATAATGACTTGTTTTATATTAACAAAAAAAATAACACACTCACCTAATGATGTTTCTGCACGTCTCTCAACCTCATTAATTTTTTTAAATATATTGAAACTTGCATATTTTATATATAAATCTATTTAGAAAAAAAATTAACCCGCTCACTGCGGTGCACCCCCCAACTCCTAATTATTTTTTTAAAATTTTCTTATGTTATATATATATAATAACTTATTATATATTAACAAAAAAATAACTACTCACCCAACGATGTTCGCACACCCTCAACCTCATTATTATTTTTAAATATGATAAAACTTGCATATATTATATATACTATATATACATATATAAATCTATTTAGAAAAAAATTAATCATTCACCGTTGCACACCCCCTAAGGGTGTAATTTCGGTCCAGATATGGCCGGGTCAGGCTTCCCCTGCAAAAAAAATAAAAAACGTTTAAAAAATGTTTTAAATTAAACAAACGCTTAAAAATACTTTTTATAAATAAGTTAAAAAAATAAATGTAAAAAAAAGTTTTAAATAAATGATAAAAAACGTTTAAATAACAACACTTTAAACTTACCACTCACTGTTGCGCACTCTCAATCACTCATTAATTTTTTTTCAATTTGTACATAATATATATAAATTCACAGACATATATAAATCTATTTAAAAAAACAGCATATCCAGCCACTGTAAAATATTTTTACATAAAATGTGTTAAAATGTTTAAAAAAATACATGTAAAAAATACGCGTTCAAAAAAACGTTTTAAATTAAACGTCTAAAAATAAATGTAAAAAAATGTTTTAAACAAGTTTTAAAAAACATTTTAAATAAAGGTTTAAATAAAAATGATTAAAAAAGTTTTTAAAACAAACATTTAAATTAATTTTTTTTAAACAAGCACATAAAAAAAACTTTTTACATTAAAATTTGAAAAATAAAGTCAAATGTTTTTAAAAAATACTTGTAAAAGCATGCGTTAAAAAAACTAAAAAATGTTTTAAATTCATCATTTAAAAATAAATGTAAAAAACGTTTAAATAAAAAATATTAACAAACGCTTAAAAATTATAAATAATTAAAAAAAATGTAAAAAAATGTTTCAAATAAATTTTAGAAAAACGTTTAAATAATAATAAGGCTTTAAACTCACCCACAGCTGTTGCGCACCCCTCATTATTTTTTTTACAATTTGTAAATAATATATATATATATGTATATATTCACAATATATAAATCAATTTAGACAAAAAAACACATCTACCCACTATAAAATGTTAATAAAAAATAAAATAAACGTTTTTACAAAAAACACGTATTTAAAAATAAATGTAAAGAAATGTTTTAAAAAAATGTTAAAAAAATGTTTAAATAAAAATGTTTAAATTTTTTTTGAAACAATTATTTTGAAAATAATAAAAGCTCACCGTGGCCCGACTCGAAAAAGTCCAACCCGAGCCGATGGTTTGGGTCGGCCCGAAATTACACCCCTACTCCAACCCAAAACTTCAAAATGAAGTAAGGGTTACTCTAAAATGAAGTATCTACATTGAAACTTACTCCAACTCATTACTCTATTTTCAACTATAAAAACAATATTATATGAATATATCGATTACTTTTAATTAAATATAATGACTTTGAATACAAAAAAAATAAAAAAATAAAAAACACAAACAGTGATGAAGCTCGCAACAGGGGAGCGCCAAATATAGTGCTCCACTGTAGCTCCCCTTCAATTTGACGTTGGATTTAGCACTCGGTTGGAGGGGCATTTTACTGCAAATTGGCGTTTTTGACGCTTTGTTGGAGATGGTCTAATGATTAGTCAATTGGCATTAAACTCGTATATTTAAATTAAATGCATATAATTAAACTTGCATTAAATTATTTTGAGGGCAGCTTTATTGAATTAAAAATTCACTCTTATTTTTAATTTAATATTTAACCTTTAATATTAAAATTAATTTTTAAACCAAAAATTAATATTTAATTAATTTAATTTAAAACCAAAATTAAATTAATTAATTTATTTAATTTTTTATTATTTAAAAAAATATATGAGCCCCAAAAACTCCAAAGAGTGCCCACACAAGTTGGGATGAACCCACAAGCCCATTATGCTAACCCTGTGGAGGGTGAGTCAAGTCCATCCAGACCCGTTCTGAGTCGTGCCGAACTGCCTTTGCCAGTTCCCGACGGTTCTGGTCAGTGTTGAAGGGTACTAGGGTACCTTGCGTAGCAGTGGTTGGTCTCTCAAATAGATGGAAGCACAGTAGTGACCCAATGCAGGGTGCGATGGTAGGGGAAAAGCAGCTGAGCGTCGATCCCGTAGAGGTTACTGTTGTTGGCTCGGCTGTGAACACCGGTGGCAGAGGGGTTTCAGGCTCACGGTCCAGGAAAGATGGGAGGCGGCCATGGAAGGTGGCATAGATCGCTCGAGGTGGAGGGCGGCCCCTACGAGCACCGGATCTGGCGAGCGGAGGCTGCTGACGGTGAGATCCTAGTGGCCGCCAGCTTCAAAGGCACCTGTCAATGATGAGGAGCCGACCGAGGTGCGTGGACGGTGTCGTGGTCGATGAGGCGGCTTGGCACACCAAAGGAGGAGGGAATGGTCGGACCAGGGCAACACCAGTCTCTGGTGCTCGCTGCGAGGAGCAATGGGATCTAGCAGCTCAGCTTTCTAGGGGATCTGCACAACGACGACACCGGCATGTGGTCAGTCGGTGTTAGAGTTGGTGGTCTAGAACCAACTACTTTATACTTTATTCATTAAATAAAAGACTTATCACATCTTGATTGTTCTTCTTCGTGACATGTAATGTGATAATGTCCTAAGGACAGCTGTTGCATTAAAGGGTCGTAGCGAATCTCTGCTATGATGAGAACCCGGAAGTGCCATAACATTGTTCTTGAATGTATGTTCTATGGCTGGATGATATTATTTGAGGGAAACAAATAATACAAGTCATTAGGGTTGAGGACTCATAAAACTTTGAGGCACCTTCTCATGGTGTGCGCCCTTGGTAATATCCAGGAGGATATTATGAGAACGAGACCCACCAGTAGGAAATCCACATTTCATAGTGTCATTGGATGTTCCTATCTGCGGACGTGTGTATTGGTCCTTAGACTTTAAGATTATTATTAATGGGTATTACAACTCACGCACTTAGATGTATTGACAAAAACTGTGACAACACACTGTTCGCAGCAAGGTAGGATACGTTGGGTGCGTCACGAGTAATACCGCATTAATAGATAATGCGAGAAAGGATTTGTCCCTTTCGTTCCATAATGGAAGTAGATATCTCAGGCCCTTTGATGGAATTGATATAGCCTAAATAAATCCATGGACATGGTAAGGTATGGTAAAGTTCAATTCTGGGAAGTCAAAGAAAGAATAATCAAGCACATGGGTTGATGGCACTAGCATGCAACCCGCTTGATTGGAGATATCGAGACAAAGGGATTATATTACACGGTAAGCGTTCGTAGGAGGTGACACGTCATTGCGGCGTTAACTTCTTTCTCTATGGGTGCCTTGGCGTGTTGCTAGATGCTAACCTTGGACTTTAGGTAGGCTCAGCCTAATGCCACTGAGAAAGAGGCCTAGAGGGTCACACACTAAGTGTATCCATGTATCTCAGTTAAATATTAATTTAACAAGTTAAATAAATACTATTCCCGACTGCGGTTTAATAATTATTTAAGGATGTCTGATCGCATTTATTTTGACACTAGTTATTCGAGAGAATATATTGTGGAAGAAATAATATATATTTATTAGCGAGTAATGCAGTTACATTTATTTAAGAAATAAATAGCCATTACTCGAGGTCTAATAAATATGGTGGAGAAAAATAAATAAAACTGAAAAATAAAAGTACACGCCGTGTAGTTTATTTTTTCGGGATTCGTGAGAAAATATTGTTTATTTAATTAAATGATATTAAATTTAATTCGTTGGACACATGTCAAGTAATGATAATGGTCAACTGTCATTATTAAGACATGGGGTATTGCTAAGAATTAAATGAAATGATTAAATGATTATGAGCAATTAATTTATTTTATTATTCTAGGTATTATAAATCCTAATTACATTATTCTCAAGTGGTTAGCCATTGTTGTGCACAACGGATTTGGAAATACTCTTAAGCCAAAGAGAGAATTCTCTTTCCACCAAGAACGCCCTCAAGTTACGAGAGAAAGATCCTCCACTGGATCAAGGCGGTCGAAGGCGGACATCGCAAGCGAAGGTTCTTCTATGCTAGCACCCGGAGATCCCTTCGGCGACGTCCGGAGATACGTGAAACACGTGTGGATCACTGCTAGAGGAATCCTACACTTGGATTTTACGACGCAACGACGGATCACTGAATCGTGACCGGACACATCAACGAAGAAAGAATTCCAATGAGGTAATTCTTATTCATTAATTAAATTAATTATAATCAACATATGATGATCCTCCTCAAGGGTTTCGGGACTCTTATTTTCTTTTCGTTCTTCATTCTATTCCGAAGATTTGGCGTTTTATTTCGTGACGGATATCAGATTGAACATTGTTTAACGTTAAAATTAAAGTTGAGAAAACCCACCAACGCGCTTCCGCTGCGCCCGGAACATACAAGTGTTATCAGAGGGGGTCATATCGTTGATTATAATTATTTAGTTTTTCGTTGGTAATTTACGCATTTAATAATTTAGTTATTTCAATTCAAGTTTAATCATTCTGGAAATCTGAATGTCGAGATCTATTCCTCCTCCCTCGTTTCTCGTTCACCTCACAGAAACGATTTTTTCTTTTAATTTTGATTAAAATAAAATAGAGGAACTCATCCGGAGGATCCAAACATTTCTGTCCGTATAACACCAGAATACACGGCGTGTATTCGGAAGTACACGCCGTGTAGTCTAGGTTCAATGCATTGACTGATCCACCAAATCAGGCCGTGTATTGGATTTTTTCTAAGAATTTAATACACCGTGTGTTGACCAGAAACAGGTGGCACACGGTTTCCGGAATACACGCCGTGTGGTCAAATGAACACGCCGTGTAGTCCCTTCGGGTTAGGGTTGGGTCGTGTACTCTGTACATGGCCTGCCCGGCTGGAAATCATGTAACGCAGAAACTACACGGCGTGTGTCCCACTATACACGCTGTGTACTCCGAAAATTTCTGAAGTACATTAACACACCCTTTCCTCGGGCGTGTACTTCGGATGGATGGTAAAGAAAAGTACACGCCGTGTAGTCGGAACTACACGCCGTGTACTCACCCAAATTACGCAGATTTATTAAAATTTATTATTATATTATACAAACCCTTGAGACATGTACCATGGTGCAGGTGTAAAGCTGAGGCACAACACGTGATAGGTGTTTTATATATGTGTGTTTAATTTAACATCTGCGTAATAAATGGGAATTCACTGGGTTGCCTCCAAGGTACAAGTTACGTACAAGGATAATTTTAAATGAATTTATTTGTTTAAAATTATGATGGATGAGAATCTCAAGGAAATTCAGAAAAGGGATTTAAGATAAAAGGATTGATTAATTAAAGATAATTAATTTATTCGAGCGTGATTTATCTTAAACAAGAACGATTAAAGAATTGAATGCTGGTTTTATTTATGCGTAAATATCGTTGCATGAATGGATGATCATGAGATAGACTAAGACCTTTGTATGTGAATGGTTTCTTTTAATTAATTTATTTAAATTAAATTTGTTGGCCTACGATCCATCTCCTCATTAATATGTAGGGCATGTGCGCCCAAGGATTCTTTTATGTAAAAACCCCTTTTACCCCTCACCTGCGTGTGAGATAAATGCATATGTAATGGATGGAGCTCCCAAGCTAGTGGAGGCGGCTCAAGTCAGGATCCATGGTGAAACCAATCCAAGGAGATACAAAGGTGGACAGATGGAAAGCTATAAACACGAACCCGAAAGGTTCAAGGTGTTTCTCCCCTAGGTCTTGGGTTAGTTTATCAACCGCTAGATAAACTAACCAATAGAAAAGCTCATGATCATACCATTTATTTTATTTATGTCAGTTGCATGGTTTATTTATTGTGGGTGTGTTGTCACGATCACACAATTAATGAATTAAACGAGCATGCATGATGGAACTAAAATAAAACCAGCTTATATGTAAATATTATCTTAGACATGGTTAATCACTTATGTATATCCCACTTAAAATTAACAAGCATGTAATCAAAGATAATAAAATGGAAATTTATGTATAAGGATAAAATCCCTCAAAATAAATATTAAGTCGGCATAACCTTCCATAATCTTGGTTAGAATCGAACCATAGTTCAAAGTGCTTGACCAACCCTAGTTGGGGTGCTTTCAATTATCGGGGAATTCTAATTCAAGGTTTTGGGTTGACTTGAATTGGTTCGCATCAAGGGTTGACTGCCACAGCAGGACTTGGTGTGACCAAGAGGCAAAGGTTGAGGAAATCCAAAAATGATTTCAGGATTGGGGAGTCCACTCAGCAGATCAAGGAGCTGCGAGTTAATGCAGTTGGCATTTGGAATGCCTACCTAAAACCCTTCAAGTTGCTTGACCAACCCTATTTGGGGTAATGCGAAGGGAAATATGGATCCATGCCACTAGAATATTCACGCAACAGAATATTCCGAAGTCAATGGTGAGGGATATTGCATTTCGATAAAATAGTGGGAGACTAATAAGTATTAATTTATTTATTTGTCTCAATTTTTGTAATAAAGTACTAAACCTTTGCTCATCTTAATTTGTAGAAACTGCAAGAAAATGACTTCAAACATATCATTGCGCACCATACTCGAAAAAGAAAACCTTCTCACCGGCACCAATTTCCAAGAGTGGCAGAGGCGTTTACGCGTCGTCCTTCACCACGAAAGGAAATTATATGTGCTGTAAGAGCCTATTCCAGCTGCGCCTGGGAAAGAGGCTAGTGATGAGGAATTATCTCTCTACATGAAACACATGGATGATGCCATAGATGTCCAGTGTTTCATGATATCGGCCATGTCTAATGAGCTCTTGAAGCAACATGAAAACATGGACGCGTATAGCATGATGTCTTACCTTAAAGATCTCTACCAAGAGAAGGTGAGACAGGAGAGGTATGAGATCTCTAATGATTTGTTTACCACGAAGCTTGGAGAGTCTGCGCTAGTTGGGCCTCATGTAGTCAAGCTTATTGGCTACATTGAATGCCTGGACATCTTAGGGATTAAATTTCCGGATGAGTTGCATACAGATCTCATCATATCATCACTGCCCAAGACCTTCTCTAGCTTCATTGTCAACTATAACATGAGCGGCAATGAGAAGATTCTATCGGAGCTTTTGACCTTGATTCGTCAGGTAGATAAGGACATGGGGCGTGACAAACCCACGGTCCTTATGGTGAACAAGAAAAGGAAGGACAAGGAAAAGGGGACAAAGACTTATAAACGGTCTGAAGCCCCCAAGCATCGTCCCTCCAAGAAGGGGAAGATCTAGAGGCAGGGCAAGGAACGGGCGGCAGTGTGTTTTGCATGTGGCAAGCAGGGCCACTGGAAGAGGAACTGCACCCAGAAGCGTGGGGACGCTAAAGGTGTGTTTTTTATCGAGTGAAATCTTTCTATTTCTACAAATTGGGTATTAGATACAGCTTGTGGGGCTCACATCTGTATTCAAATGCAGGAACCAAGTAGATTTAGAAAGATCGCCAGAGGAGAGGTGGATCTTCGAGCTCCTAATGGCGCAAGGCTGGCTGCGTTGGCTATTGGAAACTACCACCTCTCATTGCCGACTGGGATGATTTTGGTATTACATAACTGTTATTATGTGCCTAGTGTTACCAAGAACATAATTTCTATATCTTGTTTGGATATGGATGGATTTGTTTTAAAATTTGGAAATAAGGGTTGTCTCTTTTATAAGAACAACGTATGTTATGGTATGGCACATTTAAATAATGGTTTTTATGTATTGAATTACGAAAACCAAGTGTTAGCAATCGATAATGAAACAAACTCACATGACTCATACATCACCCAGTTATGGCATCACCGCCTTGGTCATGTGAACGATAAGCGTTTGACAAAGCTCTGCCAAGATGGCTATTTAGACTCTACTAAGCTAAAACCACTTGATAGATGTCACGCTTGTTTACAAGGAAAAATGACCAAGCCGCCTTTTGGTGGACAAGGTAAAAGGGCCACAGAACTTCTAGGATTGGTACACACGGATGTGTGTGGACCATTTCCAGTAGAAGCTAGAGGTGGATATTCTTACTTCATTACTTTTACTGATGATTTGAGTAGATATGGCTATGTCTACTTAATGAGGTATAAGTCAGAGTCCTTAGAGAAATTTAAGGAATTCAAGAATGAAGTAGAGAATCATCTTGGTAAGAAGATAAAGAAGCTTCGATCGGATCGAGGTGGAGAATATCTGAACCAAGAGTTCATTGATCTTCTACGGGAGTCTGGGATTCTATCTCAGCTCACTCCTCCTTATACACCACAGTGGAATGGTGTTAGTGAAAGGAGGAACCACACCTTGTTGGACATGGTGAGGTCAATGATGAGCCATGCAGATCTTCCATTATCCTTTTGGGGATATGCATTACAAACTGCAGCATACACATTAAACCGAGTACCAACTAAGGCGGAAAATGGAATTCCATCCGAGTTATGGAATGGAAGGAAACCCACTTTGTCGCACACATGTGTATGGGGATGCGAGGCATTTGTTAAGGCCTTCTTAGGCAACAAAATAGCACCCCGGGGCACGAAGTGTATCTTTATAGGATATCCCAAGGAAACGAAAGGATATTACCTATATAACCCTCAAGACAAGAAAGTGATTGTCACTAGACAAGCCGTCTTTCTTGAGAGGGAACACATCCTCAAGAAGGATAGTGGGAGCAAGATTGACTTCGACGAAGTTGATGCTCAAGATACACAAGAGTTGGTACAGGAACAAGTTCCACAGGTCCCCGTGGAAGAGGTTCCAGAAACACAAGTACTACGTAGGATCTCAATAGAGGTAAGGGAACCAGAGAGATTTGGTTTCCTAGTCACCGAGGATGGTGAATCATTATTGTTGGACAATGATTAACCTCTATCCTACAAGGAAGTAGTAGAAAGCTTAGAAGCTGCAAGATGGCAAGAAGCTATGAATTATGAGATGGATTCCATGTATCAGAACCAAGTTTGGGTTCTGGTAAATGAGCCAGTTGATGTAAAGGCTGTTGGATGCAAATGGGTATTCAAAAGAAAGCTAGACATGGAAGGTCAAGTTAGCACCTATAAAGTAAAGATAGTGGCTAAAGGATTCAGATAGCGTCAAGGAATTAACTATGATGAAACCTTCTCTCCAGTTGCCATGTTTAAATCCATAAGAATCATACTTGCCATAACAGCTTACCATGACTACGAGATTTGGCAGATGGATGTCAAAACAGCATTCCTTAACGGGAACCTTCAGGAATATGTCTATATGACACAACCAGAAGGGTTTGTGACACCAGGTGAAGCCAAACAGGTTTGCAAGTTGTAGAAATCCATTTATGGATTGAAGCAAGCATCCAGGTCATGGAACATTCGATTTGATGAAGCCATAAAGTAATTTGGTTTCATTAAGAACGAATGTGAGCCATGTGTTTATAAGAGGTTTAATGGGAATGAGGTCGTCATCCTAGTGGTATATGTTGATGGCATATTTCTTATTGGAAACGACGTACCAGCCTTACAGTCAGTTAAGGACTGGTTGAACAAGTGTTTCTCCATGAAGGACTTAGGAGAAGTAGCCTACATTCTAGGGATCAAGATCATTCGTGACAGATCCAAGAGGCTGCTTGGACTAAGTCAGGGTACATACATTGACCAGATACTAAAGATATTTAGTATGAAAAAATCCAAGAGGGGATTGGTTCCAGTGTCACATGGCTTACATCTTTTTAAGAAAATGTGTCCCCAGACACAACAGGAGAAAGATAGGATGAGCAAGATCCCATACGCTTCGGCTATAGGATCCATCATGTATGCCATGTTATATACCAGGCTTGATGTTGCCTATGCACTGAGCATGGTAGGCAGATATCAAGCAGATCCAGGAGAATAACATTGGACTGTTGTTAAGACTATCCTTAAGTATCTGAGAAGAACTAAGGATATGTTCCTGGTGTATGGAGGAGACGAAGAGCTTGTCATCAGAGGGTATGATGATACTGGTTTTCAAACAGATCAAAATGATCTGTAGTCTCAATCTGGATATGTTTTCTGTCTCAATGGAGGAGCTGTGAGCTGGAAGAGTTCAAAGCAGCCAGTTGTCGCTGATTCTACAGCAGATTTTGAGTATATAGCGGCTTCTGATGCAGCCAAGGAAGACGTCTGGATTCAGAACTTTGTCCACGAGCTTGATGTGGTGCCTAGAAGTAAAGATCCCATTACATTGTATTGTGATAATACTGCAGCCGTGGCTCTTGCAAAAGAACCAAGGTCACATCAACAGACAAAGCACATACTCCGGAAGTATCACCTCTTGAGGGATTTCTATCAAAGGGGTGAAATTGCAGTGAGTAGAGTGTCCACAAAAGAGAACGTGGCGGACCCCATGACTAAAGGCCTATCTTAGCAGAAGCATGAATATCATGTGAGAGCTGGCGGGTTAAAGGTTGTTAGCAGTTGGCTCTAGTCCAAGTGGGAGTCTGTTGGAGTTGGTGGTCTAGAACCAACTACTTTGTACTTTATTCATTAAATAAAAGCCTTATCACATCTTGATTGTTCTTATGCGTGAAATGTAATGTGATAATGTCCTAAGGATAGCTTTTTCATTAAAGGGTTGTAGCAGATCCCTGCTATGATGAGAACTCGGAAGTGTCATAACATTGTTCTTGAATGTATGTTCTATGTCCGGATGATATTATTTGAGGGACACAAATAATACAGGTCATTAGGGGTGATGACACATAAAACTTTGAGGCACCTTCTCATGGTGTGCACCCTTGGTAATATCCAGGAGGATATTATGAGAACGAGACCTGCCAGTAGGAAATCCACATTTCATAGTGTCATTGGATGTTCCTATCTGCGGACGTGTGTATTGGTCCTTAGACTTTAAGATTATTATTAATGGGTATTACAACTCGCGCACTTAGATGTATTGATGAAAACTATGACAACACACTGTTAGCAGCAAGGTAGGATACGTTGGGCGTGTCACGAGTAATATCGCATTAATAGATAATGCGAGAAAGGATTTGTCTCTTTCGTTCCATAACAGAAGTAGATATATCAGGCCCTTTGATGGAATTGATATAGCCTAAATAAATCCATGTCCATGGTAAGGTATGGGAAAGTTCAATTCCGGGAAGTCAAAGAAAGAATAATCAAGCACATGGGTTGATGTCACTAGCATGAAACCCGCTTGATTAGAGATATCGAGACAAAGGGATTATATTACACGGTAAGCGTTCGTAGGAGGTGAAACGTCATTGTGGCGTTAACTTCTTTCTCTATGGGTGCCTTGGTGTGTTGCTAGATGCTAACCTTGGACTTTAAGCAGGCTCAGCCTAATGCCACTGAGAAAGAGGCCTAGAGGGTCACACACTAAGTGTGTCCATGTATCTCAGTTAAATATTAATTTAACAAGTTAAAGAAATATTATTCTCAACTGTGGTTTAATAATTATTTAAGGATGTATGATCGCATTTATTTTGACACTAGTTATTCGAGAGAATATATTGTGGAAGAAATAATATATATTTATTAGTGAGTAATGCAGTTACATTTATTTAAGAAATAAATAGCCATTATTCAAGGTATAATAAATATGGTGGAGAAAAATAAATAAAACTGAAAAATAAAAGTACACACCAAGTATATTTATATATACACGCCGTGTAGTTTATTTTTTCGGGATTCATGAGAAAATATTGTTTATTTAATTAAATGATATTAAATGTAATTCGTTGGACGCATGTCAAGTAATGATGATGGTCAACTGTCATTATTAAGACATGGGGTATTGCTAAGAATTAAATGAAATGATTAAATTCTTATGAGCAATTAATTTATTTTATTATTCTAGGTATTATAAATCCTAATTACATTATTCTCAAGTGGTTAGCCATTGTTGTGCACAATGGATTTGGAAATACTCTCAAGCCAAAGAGAGAATTCCCTTTCCACTAAGAACGCCCTCAAGTTACGAGAGCAAGATCCTCCACCGGATCAAGGCGGTCGAAGGTGGACATCGCAAGTGAAGGTTCTTCCGCGCTAGCACCCGGAGATCCCTTCAGCGACGTCTGGAGATACGTGACACGTGTGTGGATCACTGCTAGAGGAATCCTACACTTGGATTCTACGACGCAATGACAGATCACCGAATCGTGACCGGACACATCAACGAAGAAAGAATTTCAACGAGGTAATTCTTATGCATTAATTAAATTAATTATAATCAACATATGATGATCCTCCTCAAGGGTTCCAGGACTCTTCTTTTATTTTTGTTCTTCATTCTATTCTGAATATTCGGCGTTTTATATTGTGACGGATCTCGGATTGAACGTTGTTTAACGTTAAAATTAAAGTTGGGCAAACCCACCAACGCGCTTCCGCTGCGCCCGGAACCTACAGTCGGGACCTGGTTATAGGTGAGGCGCATCTCACTGAAGGGGGAAGCTTCGGCCAGTGAGGAGAAACCCCCGCCAGGGGTCCGCCCAACCCCCGTTTTTTTTCTTTGTCGACTATTTTTTTTGGAAGTTTTTAGACTCGTTAAACACACGAGTCTTTGGTTTTTGTTTGCTATAAACCTTTCCACAACCTATTTAAATAGGTGTTAGAATTTTTTAATTATAATTATTAAAACCTCACCGATGTAATAATACCAAATGGCCAAAAAGTACTGTTCCGGCATGTATCGGGTTTCCAGTTGGTACATGGGTACACTGGAATTGATATTACCGATTGGATTAGGGTAACAAAAACATGTGTGTGTTCTCTAATTTTACACCCCGCAAATTTTGTGATTCAATTCGCATTTAAAACTTTGGATGACCACAACTGGGTCATCTGATCTCGGATTCAATCGCCGTCTGTGACGTTGGGACCGTAACAATTCCCTATTTTAAATGTAATGAAAATTTAATTTTTTTTTCTTGACTTAAAATATTCACACATCGTTCTGATACCAATTGAAGGTACCAGAGTACGTATCGAAATCTATTGGGTCAGTGATTTAAAAAATTTCACTGATGATTGATGTAACTACATTATCGTCAGCGATGCACTGCCCTGTTATAAGCCTGAGGAACACACATGAAGAATATTAAGCATAAAGTTAAACCATAAATACTTGGTTTGATCTGAAGTCATGCGTTTGTCATTCATTCATCCCTTGAGAATCTGAAATCAAATTCTTCTAGATCATCCACACGTGCTTCAAAAATCTATGGGAGCATCAATCATCGAATTATGGATGCTAGCACGAAGATCCGATGACCTATTAGACATTACAACAATCACTATATCTCCCTTCTTGCGATGCATGATGGAGGGATTAATCCAATCACTTAGATCGAGAGCTTATCTCTCTAGAAAGTAGGAGAGAGAGAAGCTCTCAAGGGCTTTCCATGAATCATTCGTTGGTGAGAGCCACTTCTCCTATTTATAGTGTATTAAGAAATTACCCAGAAAGGCTCCTTGGCCCCTAAATATTTAACACACTATATAAATGATATATTATGACTGTTATACTGAGTCATAAGTATAATTTATATTTTTATGACTTTCTTATATTTTTAACACTTACTTATAATATAATAAATATATCACATGATAAAACCTGCGCCATTAACTCGACTCCCTACAAATATTAAATGAACCCTGAATATTTTAAACTAATATTCATTCATATAATATTTCCATGTATTTACTTTAAAACTTGTAAATACATATAATAAATAAATTAAATGCTAATTATTCTCAACTTAAATAATATGAATTTATTTATTTCTTTGGTGATCGTACATCCTTGGACAAAAATCGGACCCCAGTGGTGGGGTCCACCATATCTTATATACTTATTCACCTGAATAGGTCAGATTATTGAATACACTATTGTGTGTGACCCTCTAGGTCCTTATATCGATAGTAGTGAATACTATTCACAGACCAAAAGTGAAATCTAGCAACCCATCATGGCCCCTAAAGAGATAAGTAGTCATAGAAATGACAACCAACTTAGGAACACGAAATATGTAATATAATCTATTTGTTTTAAGATATCTCATAAAGCACAATGCACACTCATATCATCGTCCTTTCTTTCTTTATTATTTGTTGATCTAACTAGACAGATTTACCCTTGACTACAATGACCCTAGATTTATGAAGGTACTACCATCCTGATCAACCTATAACGAGATATATGTAAAGACCCGGAAATTTCAAGGAAATTTTTTTCTTAATTTCATTGAAATTTTACGAGTCTGTGGCTTTTTAGGGCACCTGATTCCGAGGCCCGGTGTGCCCGGAATCAATTTCTGAATTTTTAGCCCAGGTACGTTCAGTGAACGAATAAGCGGGTTATTCTATCTTTTGAACCGGTGCTCGGAATTAAATTTTGAGGGCACCGATGAACTCACAACGTCGGTAATTGCTTAAGGGGGCCTTTACCGTAGTTGCGTTTTAAGCGGGTTAAGTTTTAATATTTGGGGATTTAGTTTAATTAAATAAAATTGTGTGAACAATTTTATTTTATAACTTTGGGAATTATTCTCTTCCATGGGAAGTTGTTGGTGGGGCCCACGAACAACCAACTTCCCATGGGTGGATACTTGAAAGGTGGGGACCACACAAGCCCCAGCCTTTCACATTCCCTTAACTTTCCCTTAACCCTCTTTAAATCCCCTTCATTAATTGTGAACTCCCTTGTTTAATTCTTCAACCCCCTTATTTATGAATCTCTTCACCTTCTCCTCTCCATTAATTATGCCAACACTCAAATTAATGAGGTGATTTGAATTTTTGAATGCTTGGAAAATTTATTAAATAAGGAAAAGCCTTATAATAATTTTGGTTGGCAAATCTTGTGATGGGGAAATCCTTGAAGAGTTAGAAAGATAGATTTTCTCCTTCGGTGAAGAACGTTCTCTCCCGACGAAGAACGATCCTTCAAACGGCGGACGGACTTCGACGAATCTCCGATGCTCAATCTATGATATGAAGTGCGAGGCGGACACAATGATCGACGTCAACTCCATCCTCTTTCCGTGACATCGTCAACAAACTTCATAATCGAGGTAGGGGGTTTTCATATATAGTGTTTAAGTGAATTATACCCTCGTGCGTGGGTATTTAATTTCAGGGTGTTTGTATAATTTATTTGAATAAATTATACCCTAGTCATTGATGTATTATGGATTGAGGTAGGGGAATTTTTGTTTAATTTCCAATTGAGTGGTTTTATCTCAAGAGTATGAGTGTTTAATAATATGATGTTAGTATAATTTTTACATGAATAAATTATACCCTCGTCAATGATTAAAAGCATGTGTTAAAATTATTGTCAATGGATAACACTTAATGCGGAGGGTGCGAGCCAAACAAACACGAACCAACAACCCTCCATAGCTTGTTTATTGATGTGGGATTGACGGGCGACGACAGAATGGGCCGCAATGGTGATTTGAAGTCTCTGTAGTGTAATACGGGTCTCGTAGTGACCATAGGCGCAGACGGCAGGCGAAACGGACCACCGGTGTGCGTTCGGTGGTCTGCGGAAAGCTGCAGCGGCACGCCACCCCGGCGCGGCGGCGGCGGCACACCGCCGGAGAAGACCGCCGCGGCTGAGCTACGGCGGACCGGAACGGCAAATCCGTTTCGGATTTTGGGGAGGCGTGGCTTAAAAGTCGCATCGGTTCAATCAGCCAGGGGGAACGCCCCCCCCCCCCCCCCCCACCCCGCTCCGCGAAAACTGCTCGGCCACAAAGGCCGAGCCGCGGCCGGGCCAGGCCGCGCCCTAGTGAGCCGGACCCAAACCCGGGTCGGGTCGACCCGGTTCGGGCCGACCCAGGGGATATCGGGCCGGATCGGACCGGGCCCGAACCCCCTATTTTCGGGCAGTTTCGTTCAAACGCCCATAACTTGGGATACGGATCTCCGATCGACGCACTGTCAGTTGCGATGGGATCCTTGGATCGAGACGGTCGTTTTAGTATATTATACTCAAGTTTTCGGAGAACTTGGGGTACATCCGGGTTGGTTCGAACACAAAACTAATCGGGCCCTCGGAGCGGAAACGCTTATAACTTGAGCTCCGGACGTTCGATTGACGTGTCGTCGACTTTGTTGGATTCCTCTTGGTGAGACAGACCTTTTTTCTTAATCCTCTTGAGGTTTGGATGCAGTTGGAGTATGGTCAGGTTGGTTTTGACATAAAAAACAACCAGGCCCCTGGGACGGAAAAGCCGATAACTCTCAGACTGGGCGTCCGATTGACGCGTCGTTTGTCGTGTTAAGTTCCTATCGACGAGACGGAACTTTGAGATACATCAACTCCAAATGACGTGTCAGTTGATGTATCGACCCCTTGGCTCGTGGAGCGGACCCTCCCGGAAACGAGCGTGCTGTGTGCGGAAACCCTAGAGCTGGCTGAGACTTGACGACTGCTGATCGATCGACTCGGAGCGTTTCGATAGCCCAGTGGGGAGCTCTTGGTTGTAGCGGCAGACCCACGGTGGAGGAGCGCTTGGTTGTAGCGGCAGACCCACGCTACTCAACAAAAGGAGTACCTCTGTAGGCTGTGAGGGGGAGCGCTTGGTTGTAGCGGCAGACCCATGGTGGGAAGCGCTTGGTTGTAGCAGCAGGCCCACAGTACTCGATAGGTGGAGTACTACAACAGTCCATGGTTAGTGGGAAGCGCTTGGTTGTAGCGCCAGGCCCACTGTACTCAATAGAGGGGGAGTTCCCCAGCAGCTATGGGTTCGACGGTGACGACAACCGTACTGGAATCCTCCGTGGGTTCGGCGGTGACGACTACAGTACTTGTATCCTACGTGGGTCCCAGCTAGATGAATCAGTGGCTACATCTGATCATCTCTATCACCTTACGAAGAAGTATACATGTGTGATCTAAGTCTTGGCTTTCAATCATTATCTTCGATATGATTGACTTGCTTCCTATGTGGATTGTGTTGTGCTTTCCTGTGTGGATTGGGTTGTACGATCCTGTGTGGACGTGATCGAACTTGGGCTCGGATGTTGGAGCCGAACTGGAATTGATGACTTATATATATGTATGGGCATATACCTAAGTAGTGTTGGATGTTACTTCGTGATTGTATCTTTCCTTTATGGATTATCCTTTGTGGATTCTGGGAGACCTTCACGGGTCTCGGGGTCCCTACTGAGTAGCGTATACTCACCCCTGCACGGGCTATTCCTGCACTACGTTGTGTTGGATGCAGACGACGGACATCACTGATCGCGGTTGAGGCTTGTGGAGAAAGTCGGTACCTGGAGGTGGATCACTGGGCGGGACGCACACGGAGCGGACGGCTGGACCCAAGGAGCTGAGGAGGCTATCTGTACCCACCCTTCAGGTGGGACTTCCAGTGGACGGATCGGTATTGCTGCTTTACTTTTCAGTTGTTGTACTTTCTTTCAGTTGTACTTTACTTCAGTTGGGTTTGTATTCTGGCCCATTTACTTTCCAGCACTTATAGTTTTACCCAGTTTACTTAGTGTTTACTTCATCTTGCTTACTCTGGTGTTTGTTTACTTTATAAAGGCAATGTCTTCCCTTTTTATCGGTATTTACGCCTTGGTGCTAGTCGTCAGCCCTTGGCCTATGGGAGGCGGGCTTGGGGTAGTCACGGCACGGGCCCCGAGGATGGGTCGTGACAATATATTACTTCCTCAACTCGAAAGTGAAAAATTCTATCTTGATCATTCAACCAATGTCATACCACCAATGACGCATGCAACACAAGCTACCTTTCCATGATTTCTTTATCATGGTTTTTTCCTTGCATCAAAGTATGCGATCAAATGACATACACTGATAATGATCTCAAGTCAGGAGACCAATACATATGTTCATAGATAGGAACATCCAATGACACCTAAAACGTTCTTATTGGTGGGTCTTTCCTCATGATATCAAATGCTAGAGATCGCCAAGTGCGAACTTCATGAGAAGAAATCTCAATGTTTATGATCTCCCAGCACCTGATAGTCAAACATTTATTGTGACCAGTCGGCATGATGTATCCAGACTATAGGACATATGTTTAAGATTAATTTCATAGTATCTTGAGGTTCTCATTATAGACTGAGATCTGTTATAACCTTTTGATACGATAATTAATCTATGAAAATTACCATTTAATAGTGGATGCATAAATGTCTACACTAAAATGGTAGGTGTATATCGTGTATATATAATTGTATACATGATATGGCAATCAAAAGTATTGTTCAAGTTGGGTCTAGGGCACCTACTATTACAACATTCTAGGCCTACTCAATCAGCTATATTTGGTAGGGCATCATCATCAGTTAATCCTACACCCAGTGGATATTAGAGTAGTGTCGTTGATTGGGAATCACAAATAAAAATTGCAAGGTTGAAAGAAAAAGTGAAAGAACAAGGCTGTTATAGGCAAACACGAGATTAGTGGCAGTCAGCAATGGAAAATGTTTTAGTTTTTGTATTTCAATGGATGACGGGCACAGTCCCTAAGGAAATTTCCATCCTTATAGCTCATCCCGCTGAGGTAAATTATAAATTCCATAGATCATTCACACATTTTCAAAGAACATATACAACCTCCATAAATAAAACTAAAATGATAGTTTTATATTGAAAACACGCACTTCGAGTCATACCGACCACATATTGTTTCGAATTAACATTTGGTTGATTCCTACTCATAAAAAATGAATTATATATCGTTATCCTTAAGTTTGAAAATTATATGAGCTCGTTTACTCAGTTTGACTCAGTAAACAATTTGTAAAGATACCAACGCCTTTAAAACGTGTGTCGGGAGGTCAAAACCAGGAAAATGGCATCATATTTCCATGAAATCATAGGATAATGATCATAGATTGATTTTTGAAATTTAGGAACCGACAAAACATCTTTCTAAATAACAATTTTCTTGGGATTCCTGTAAACACGTTTTTAGTGTTTTACAACACTAAAACATGCATGTAATAGTCCAAACCATGAAAAATGATCAAATATTGATGTGAAATTATGGTACAACCACCATTGAATTATTTGTGATGTGTACGCACAAACAACACATCAATCCAACTTGTGGTGTGGTTAGAATGGCACAGTAAATAGTTTTTAAAGGTACCAAAGCCTTTAAAAACATGCTTCAGGGGTCAAAACCAAGAAAATGATGTCAGATTTCCATGAAATAAGATGACAATGACCATGAATTGATTTTTGAAATAAAAGAACTGATGACATGTCATCTTGAGTAATGGTTTGTCCAGGATGCTTATAAACACGTTTTTAGTGTTTTAAAACACTAAATCTTGCATGTAACGGTCCAAACCATAGAAAACAAACTAAGATTGACTTGAAGTCATGGGAAACCCACCGTTGAATTATTTTTTATGTGTATGTGTAGACAAAACATCAATCTGACTTGCAGTGTGGTCAGAATGACTCGGTAAAGAGTTTTTAAAGGTATCAAAGCCTTTAAAAACATGTTTCAGGGGGTTAAAATCAAGAAAAAGATGTCAGATTGTCATGAAATAAGAGGAAATAGACCGTATATTAATTTTTGAAATGTAGGAACCGATGTCACGTCATTCTAAGTAACAATTTTCTTAGGATGGCCGTAAACATGTTTTTAGTGTTTTAAAACACTAAAGCATGCATGTAACAGTCGAAACCATAGAAAAAAACATAAAAATGATGTGAAATAATGGTACAACCACCATTGAGATATTACTAATGTGTACACATAGAAAACATATCAATCTGACATTCAGTGTGGTCGGAATAACTTGGTAAATGGTTTTTAAAGGTATTAAAGCCTTTAAAAATGTGTATCAGGGAGTCAAAACCAATAAAATGATGTCATATTATCATGAAATAAAAAAAATGACCGTAGATCGATTTTTAAAATGTAGGAACTAACAGAACATCATTTTGAGTTACGGTTTTCCCGAGATGCTCTTAAAATTGCTATTTGTGTTTTACAACACTAGAACATGCGTGTAACGGTTAAAACCATAGAAAATGACCTCATATTGATGTGAAATCACAGGAAATCCACCATTTATAAATTTTTTTATGTGTATGCATAGATAACACGTCAATCTGACATTCGGTGTGGTTAGAATAACTTGATAAACATTTTTTAAAGGTACCAAAGCCTTTAAAACATTCGTTGGGGGTTATTTTTGGAATGTAGAAACCAACAACACATCATTCCAAGTTACAGTTTTCCTAGAATACACTTAAACGTGTTTTTAGTGTTTTAAAACACTAAAATGTGCATGTAATGGTCAAAACCATAAAAAACAACTTCAGATTGATGTGAAATCATGTAAAAACCACCTTTGAGTTATTTTTGATGTGTACACGTAGAAAACACATCAATATGACATGCGGTGTGGTCAAAATGACTCGGTAAATAGTTTTAAAAGGTACCAAATCCTTTAAAATCGTGTATAGATGGGTCAAAACTAGAAAAATGATGTTGGATTTCCATGAAATCATAGGAAAATGACCATAGATTGATTTTCGAAATGTAGGAACTGACGACTGGTCATTCTAAGTTACGGTTTTCCCGGGATTCCTGTAAACATGTTGTTAGTGTTTTAAAACTCTAAAATGTGCATGTAATAGTCAAAACCAGAAAAAATGACCTCATATTTACATGAAATTATGGTACAACCACTATTGAGTTATTTTTGATGTGTACGCGTAGACAACACATCAATCTGATGTATGGTGTGGTTGGAATAACTTGGTAAACAATTTTTAAATGTACCAAAGCCTTTATAAACGTGTGTCAGGGGATCAAAACCAATAAAATGGCATCATATTGTCCTAAAATCAGATGAAAATGACCATAGATTTATTTTCTAAATGTAGGAACTTACAACACATCATTCTAAGTTACGATTTTCTCGGGATGCCCATAAACGCATTTTTAGTGCTTTAAAACACTAAAACGTGTGATAGAGAGTCAAAACCATAGAAAACAATATCATATTGATGTGGAATCATAGGAAAACCACCTTTGAGATATTTTTTACATGTACACATAGACAACACATCAATCCGACGTGTGGTGTGGCCGAAATGACTCGGTAAACAGTTTTTAAAGGTACCAAAGCCTTTAAAAAGGTGTGTCAAGGGTAGAAACTAGGAAAACAATATCATATTGACATTAAATCAAATAAAAAAGAATGTATATCTATTTTTGAAATGTAGAAACTGTCAGAACATCATTCCAAGTTATGGTTTGCTCAGGATGCCTATAAATGTGTTTTTAGTGTTTTAAAACATTAAAACGTGTGTGTAATGGTCAAAACCATAGAAAATGACCTCATATGGATGTGAAATCATGTAAAAAATATTTTTGAGCTAATATTTTACGCGTACACATAGAAAAAACATCAATTCGATGTGTGGTATAGTGAGAATGACCCAGTAAAAGGTTTTTAAAGGTACCAAAGCCTTTAAAAATGTGTGTCAGGGGGTCAAAACTAGGAAAACGATGATGGATTTCCATTATATCAAATAAAAACTACTATGGATTTATTTTTGAAATGTAGAAACTAACGGCATTCCATTCTGAGTTATGGTCTGTCTGGGATGCCTATAAATGTGTTTTTAGTGTTTTAAAACCCTAAAACATGCGTGAAACAGTCAAAATAATATAAAACAACCTCATATTGACATGAAATCATGGTATAACCACCATTGAGTTATTTTTAACATTTAATCATAGAAAAAATATCAACCTAACTTGCGATGTGGTCGTAATGACTCGATAAACAGTTTTTAAAGGTACCAAATCCTTTAAAAATGTGTGTCAGGGGGGTCAAAACCCAGAAAATGTCATTATATTGACATGGAATCAGATTACAATGAACATAGATTGATTTTTGAAATTTATTAACTAACAACACATCATTCCAAGTTATGGTTTGCCTGGGATTCCTGTAAACGCATTTTTAGTGTTTTAAAACACTAAAACATGTGTGTAATAGACAAAACCATAGAAAATGGAAATATATTGACATGAAATCATGATAAAACCACCATTGAGTTATTTTTTATGTGTAAATCTATATATCATGTCAATCAAATGTGTGTTGTGGTCAGAATGACTCAGTAAACAATTTTTAAAGGTACCAAAGTCGTTAAAAACATTTGTCGGGGGGTCAAAACCAAGAAAATGACATTAGATTGCCATAAAATCATAGGAAAATTCCATTATATTGATTTTTGAAATGTATGAACTGAAGACATATCATTATGAGTTATGGTTTTCCTGATATGCCCATAAACGCATTTTTAGTGTTTTAAAACACTAAAACGTGCATGTAACAATCAAAACCATAGATAATGACATCATATTGATGTGAAATCATGGTAAAACCACCAGTTAATTATTTTTTAAATAAAAGACATGCTTTCATATTAAAGTATTTAAAATTTGTTTATTAGGTAAATTTCAACCACACTGCACATCGATTTAACAATTAATTAGAATGTTATATGCTTATCTCTTTTTAGTTTCAAGTGTTGAATCAAATCTTAAATAGGTAAGTTTATGTTTTCAAAAGTTTTTTCATGTTATATTATTTGTTTTATGTTAAAATTTATTATGTTTTATTAACAAAATAACAAATTTTATGTGAAACATTCTGAATATATTATGTGTCTTTTATCTTTCACATTTCTTTTCTTAAATGTTCTAGTTTTACTGTAGGTTGTAGATGTCGATAGTATGCAGGAGGTTAACCATTATGTTCCATTAAATTTTTCACAAGTCATTCTTGATGGTTCTTAGTTTTCATGGTATGTTTACATTTTATCAATGATTCTACTATAATTATGATTTATTATGTTTAGTTTTAATTTCTATCTTCTTTTTTGTTACAGTTGATCAGATGATGTGGTCAGTTTTAGTTGATGAGATGATGTGGAGGAAGATGGATGCATCATAGGTTATGGGGTGGACGTATATTTCCCACGAGTTGTTATTGTAAATATTTTATATGCACATATTGATGATTGGGATATGGGATGACTGAGGTTATCAGTTTACTGCAGTTATGGTAACTGAGGTTAGGTTGACCGAGGTTATGATGACTGTGGATGTATGATGTATGATGTAAGATGTATGATGTATGTATGATGGGTTTATTATGCATTTATGTTTTAGTTTATTACATGTCAGGGTTTATATTTGTATTTTTTTATTAAATATTTAAAAAAATTAGAGAAATATTTAGCAGTGTTTTTTAATAGCCATTGTTAAATAAATTACTAAAAATATTAATTAGTGGCTATTTCTATTAACCACTGCTAAATATATTAGCGGTTATTAGGTTCATCATATCTATTTTATTTTCAAGTTAATTTTTTTTAAAAACCGCCTCTAAATAAAATTGAAACTGCCCCTAAATGCTTCAAAAATGACTCATACAGAAATTGTCGCTAAAAGAAAACAATCGCCGCTAAATGACTGTTGATTGTGCAATATGTGACGGTTTTAGTAATCATTGATAAACGATTAAGTAGTGGTTTAAACCATCACTAATTATTACTTTTTTTGTAGTGTAATAAGATTGGGTTTGAAATGTTAGGAACTATCTCAAGTTCAGAAATCTAGGCCTCTACATACCTTATTTAGAGATTTCATATAACTTCAGAACCATCCCTTTAGGACTTCTAAATTTCTCTAAATTGGAGAAGGCACTCGATGAGATCATATTTGAGAGATGGCTCAAGAGGAAAGAAAAATTGTGAGTTGTTGAGAATGACTTGAGGAGGTGGATATTTATAGGTAAATGTGAGGAGAGTTAACCGTTCTGATCCACGATATTCTTCAAAAGGTAGTAGGTAAGTGGTTAATTGTTATGGTCCATGATATTATTTAGAAGGTTGACACGATGGTTATTAATTTCCGTGGTATATTTCAATTTTATCAAAGATTCTACTTTAATTTTGATTTATTATGTTTATTTTTAATTTTTGTCTTCTTTTTTGTTACAGTTGATGAGATGACGTGGTAGGTTTCAGTTGATGAGGTGATGTGGAGGTAGATAGATGCAGTGGAGATCGTGGGGTGGACTTATATTGGACATGGGTTGTTGTTGGAAATATTTTATATGAATATATTGATTATTGAGTTATGAGTTGACTGAGGTTATCAGTTGTTTGAGGTTATGGTGACTGAGGTTATGGTGACTGAGGTTATGATGATTGTGGATGTATGTATATATGACTGTGGATGTATGATAATGATGTAAGTATAATGAGTTTATTATGCATTTATGTTTTAGTTTATTACATGTTAGAGTTTTTATATTTATATTTTTTATTAAATATTTAAAAATAAATAAATTTTGAGAGAAATATTTATCAGAAGTTTTTAAAAGACGCTGCTAAATAAATTACTAAAAATATTAATTAGCAGTGATCACTATCAATTGCCTCTAAAAATAACCACCGCTAAATATATTATCAGCAGTTAGGTTCATCTTATCTATTTCATTTTTAGGTTTTTTTTCAAAAAAACTGCCGCTAAATAAAATTGAAATCACCACTAAATGATCCAAAAATGACACATACAAAAACCATTGCTAAAAGAAAACAACCATCGCTAAATGACTTCCAACCATGAAATATGTGACGGTTTTAGTAACCACCACTAAACAATTAATCGATAGTTTAAACTGCCACCGATAGTAGAAAAAACTGTCGTTAATGTCTGCTTTTTTTGTAGTGTAATAGGCCCCTATTAGGTTTGAAATGTTAGGAACTATCTCATGTTCAGAAATATGGGCCTCTACATACCTTATTTAGAGATTTCATATAACTTCAATTTCAACCATTTAGGACTTCTAAATTTCTCTAAATCGGAGAAGGAACTCTATGAAATCATATTCGAGAGATGTCTCAAGAGGAAAGAAAAATTTTGAGTGAAGAGAATGACTTTAGGAGGTAGGTATTTATAGGTAAATTTGGGGGGAATTAAAATAAAAATCGAATAATTTGGATAAAAATTTGAATAATTTATTATTTTTGTCTCAAAACCATGATTAGTGATGATTCTCACAACTAAAAATAAATTTTCCATCCATTTGAGTTGAATAAATCTTGGTGACATCATACATGATGTTTTTGAACACTAAATTAGCTTATTACATTATATACTATATTTCAATATTCACATTTGAATGCTATTTTTTATGAAAAACATTAAAACTTCACTCTTGTATAATTTTGATATCATTAATTTAAATTTCACTATAGGAAAACAGATGTTTGGCGGGTTTTTTTTGGGTATGGCGGCGGTTTCGAAAAACTGCTGCTAAATTGTGTGTCGATAAACTTTTCACGGCAGTTTCATCGATTGTGCAGCGGTTTATAGTAACTATCATAGTGGACATATTTCATGGAGGTTTTCCTTGGTTTTAGTGGCGGTTTATCTCGACTGGGCATATTTTTTTAGTGGCGGTTTAAACCGCCGCTAAAAAACAATTATTTTTTGCCCAAGAAAATCGCCGCTAAAAACAAAATAACCACCGTGAGATGGCAATGAAAGATGAAAATTTTGTGGTGGCGGTTAAAACTGATGCTAAATTATTGTCTGTAGCGGCGGTTTTAACAACCGCAGAAGACAAATTTATAAAAAAAAACAGCAAATTCTGTAGCCCCTGTACCAGTGCCCTGAAAAAAACAATAACAGATTCTACACATGAAATTTCATTTTCAACATTTAAAACCCATTCTCAAGATGATTAGAAAACTAACACAACCATTACAAAAAAAACACATCTCTCCCACATCAACCTAAATGAAAAAAACAAATGGTGTTCCCTCTCCATAAACCAAGAATTTCATTATCACCACCTCATAACAATAACCAAACAATAACAACCTCATGAAATTTATTATACATCATCCCTCATCACAACCCTTATTAACTCACCATGGCCTCACTACTAGAACATTATACATTTAATCCGATCACCCTAATTAGTTTTAAATTCCCCATAAGATACCGCACACATAACACAAGATAATGAAACAAGTTAATCATCACATATCAACATATATCAGTTTCCACAATTACCAAAATTTCAATTTGAGGGATGTCAAAATAACAAATATTTTTAACATGGGTATTATCAATAAATTTCTTATTTCCCTAGGAAATGGGTTCATTGACTAAATTTCAGTTATAATAATTTTTCAAGAATGGTTATCTCAATCACACAATCAAAACAACAAGCTCGAAAATCAACAAATTCAAAGTGAAAAAGGTTCCCAAAAACTTCACTTTTTAGAAACAATAATAATAAAGTACCATAATATGTAATTTCATGAAAATAGTAAAAACCTAAGATTTCCCCCTATTTTGAAATGATCCAGTAAAACTAATTATTTATCTTCTTCTAAAAACCCATACTATTTGTAAAATGGATAATAAAATCATGATGTTACAATATATTCACATTAAAATAAATGAACTTGGATCCCCTATCTCAAACAAATAATTCCAATTTGTTGTATGAGGATGAGTCAAGTGGAGAACCACCTATAAGAACTATAATGCATGGATTCAAATTGATAAACCAATAAAATAGTGGCCTTATCAATATATATCTATAAAACTAACCAAACCATCGATATCCTTAGCCACAACCTCCCTATAATGAAGAACTTGGAAGGAAATCATAGGAAATAAAAGTAAAATCACTTAAAATTAGTGATGTTATATATATAGATGTTGAGGATCAATAACCAAAATAATTGGGGTGAAATACATCTTAAAATAGAATATAGGTCACCCATGTATTGTGAGAGAATTTTGATAAATAAATTATTCAAACAGGGTTTAGAAAGTAGGATCATAATTAAAATTTCATGGTGATACACCCTATAACACAATGTAATGGTGATGAAACATGAAAAACCATGGAATTATGAATAGCTCTACATTATAATGGGGCTATTAAAAACTATATCCAAAAAACATAGTGCAGTCCACCTTATAGATTCTATAATATTGGAGAAGGTTCATGACACATAAGAAACTCCATATCACATGTAGATCATCTTTATGAAGAAAACCACACTATGATTTAGCTCCACAACAGAAAAACCCCAAAATCAATAGAAACTCTAAAACAAAACACTCTAGAAGTGCACTAAAAAATCAAGAAGTGACACCAAATCCATGATAAAATGGGTATAACCTCTATAATATCAATTCTTAGGAGTCCTTGTTGTATCCAACCTCTCGATTCCTCCATACTAACCTCAATAAAATATATAAAATGAAACATGAGAAATCGATAAAATATAAGGTCATGAAAATGTTTGGTGGAAACCATGTGCCATGCATGATACATATACAAACCGACTATTACCATATTTTTCCAACATATCAATAATACAACTAATCATGGTTCGATGATGAACACAACTCGTTACCCTCTCCACCTCCATCTCTACTTCCTACTACCACCTGTAAAAACATTATATTGAAAATTTAATATTGCTGTATATTTATATTTAAACTTAAAACCAATAAAAGTTTACAAACTAAATGATTTTGAATTTTTTTGATTTACCTGCTCACAACCATTCAGTGTAATACCACCAGGGGAAGATTCGGTCATCTTCTGATATAAATCAATCAACGCTTTCTGAAAATCGGATATCTGAGCCCCCTGGTCTTGAACTGTGTTTCGTAGAGAAGCAATCTCTCTTTAAGCATCTCTGGGTATAGGATGACTACAACCAGGATTAGATGCAAATGCGATCCCCGGTGGCCTTCCAAAGACCTCAGATGGTACGGTTCCCAAACCCATCCAATGCACTCTACCTGGATGCTCCTTACCAAGAACTTTAGCAACCGGGTTATCCTGGGAGACTGAGTAGGACTGCGAAGGATTAACATCCCATAGTTCTTTAATTTTTACCTATAAATCAAATATCAACCATATTAGAATCAATATATATTAACATAGTCACAACTTATAATAAGTTCTTATAATGAAAAAACGATTTCATACCCCAACTTCTTTGGCAGGCTCATTAACAAAACTTCCATCAGATTTTTTGTGAACATCCAACCACACTTCAGTTCGGGATGCTTCGTGACCTAAATTTTGTGATTGCATTAAACAAATATAAATAAAAAAATTAATATATTAACCAGATAATATTTTCTTATAAATATTTAAATCAATGAAAAGATTACCAGAGTCGATCGGCTTCTAGAAAAGCTTTTTGATCCTACAGTGTGAGGGACAACTTGCTTAGCCCAGCTTGATGCATTCTTTCTTTAAAGATTCTGAAATAAATAAAATACAATTTAATAGTAATGTATTCAATATCATCTCCTCTTCATATACATTTATAAATGTAAAATTAGGTTAATATTATAATATATATTTAAATACCATCTGCTTCTCATCGCGATGTCTGCCAACAAAAACTTTCCATTACTCTTTGGGTACCCCATCGGGTAGCTTGTCATACATCTGTTGGACGGTCAAGGAAGTATCATTGACATTGCTCCAAAATCTCTATTTAAATTATTTCCATTTCTTACCAAGATTTTTCAATTTCTACTTCCGTGCTATCACATCATCAACTGTAAAGTGGAAAAATATCTGTATACAAAAATTCATTTTGAAAATATTAATAACATGACATTCAATTACACCATAATGTATTAAAATTACCTTTATTTGGGAATCAAAAACTTAATTTTTCCAACTTGGAGGAATATGTATCCAATAATCATATGAAATAGGAAGGGAAATGGGCTCCACAACTAGTTGGCCTAGAATTTGGTCAAGTAATCCTACAACGTCATCCGTGGGGACCCCATATGAATCAAATGGAACAACGATCTTCTCTCTAGTCAAATTCCATACATCAAATTTTTTTTATTTTTCTCCAAACTTTCATTTTTTTCATATTTAATGAACAAACAGTTAATATAAAAAAGTGCAATAAATATATTCATATTAAAACTTGTACCTATAACTATCACCCTCCAGTATGCTCGTGAAGAACTAGAAGTGGCGCCCCCCCACTGTTGTGGCTCCTAAAGGGGGATTCAACAACTGAGATTCTAAAGGGACGCTCACAGAGGGTGTAAGAGATGGTGCAGGGGGATATGGTGTAGAGGTAAGTGGATGGTGGCTCATATGCCGTAGGGAGGGAGACAGATGGATTGTCATCTGTCACAGTGGTTAATGAAACAATATATCGCTTCCTCCTTGGAATTCCTGTCATTTAATCAAATAAAATTAAGTTCAGAACATATATTTTAAAAAAAATATGCAGAAAAAAAATTAAAAATGATAATAGATTCAAAATACTAACAAACAAAATATACATAACAATGATAATGAATTACTGCACAAATGAAATAAGTGAATGCGAAAATAAATGTGAAACTGTACATACAATCATTTTTCCCTTCAATAATGTCGGTTTCTTACTCTGTTACTTCATCCACTTCATTCATTATTGCTAGAATAATATTTTCAATATCATGATGGAAAAATAATTCCACTTCTTGTTGTTGATGAGATTCAATTTCAGAGGTCAAATCTTCCACTTCATCACCCATATCATACAAATATCTTTGTATTATGTGAGCAACTACACTTCACCCTTCATCCACAACATCATTCACATAATATGCCATTTTTTATTGTGATGATAAGATATATAGATCATGCAGTTCATGATCACCAACATCCATCAAGTGAGAGAAGTTCACAGAATTAAATTACAAGGAATCTCTTTTAACACCTCTAATAATATCGACCCAATTGCATTTGAATAAAACAACTGAAAAATGTCCATGGTAGTTTAATTCAATAATATCAATCATCTTTTCATAGTATGTCACTTCAAAAAATGTAAATATACCACTATTCTATGTTTTAAAACCCTCTTCTCAATCGACTATATGAAATCTAAAGTCATTCACATTGTAAGTGTCAAACTTTCTAACTTGTTTTAGAGGACCTCAAGTAAGAAACTTCAAATCTTCAGACAACTCTGCTCGGGTATCAGTATTCATGATCTAAAAAAATAAATATACTTTATTAGATTTACAAAATATATGTTTCAACCTAATATTCATATTTATTGCAATATTTATGAACTTACATGTCATGCAAACCATTCTACAAGCTCTTTATTAACATATTTCATTATATCTTTCTAATTTTGTGTTCGGACTCTCATTTGTCTCTTTTTTTGTATCCTCAACTCTTCAATAAATGGATCTATAATTTCACTATTTAGAAGCACATATCTATGTGCCTGTAATAATTTTATTTCTGTTAGTGTCACATTTGAGGTCCTCCCAACTGATCATCCAATAATAGGAAATATATTTGTTTTCTCATGTATTTGAGATTGAGTTGATGTGTCTTCAACATGTCCAACTCGATTAAATATTATCTCAATATCATCCAAGTATCTAGAACAAAAGGTAAGACACTCCTCAACTAAATAGCATTCAGCAATAGAGCCTTTAGGTTGAGATTTATTCCTCACATATGATTTCAAATGCCCAAGATATCTGTGAAACAAAAAACAAACAAACATAATTATGCATTTAATTAAGTGCCAAAAATTGTTTAATTAACTAAAAAACATATAAATAAAGTACCTCTCAATTGGATACATCCATTGATAATGAATGAGGCCTCTTAATTTAGTTTCCTTGACCAAATGCACAGTTAAATGCATCATGATAGTAAAAAAATACGGAGGAAAGATCATATCCATTGCACAAAGTGTCAATACAAACCTCTCCTGAAGGTTTTCAAGCTGAAATAGATGTAGATATTTCTCACATAGTTGTCTGAAAAATGTGCAGAATTGGAGTACAACAGTGCTAATTTTTTTAGATAATAATGTACACAATGCCAATGGTATTAACTGTTGTAACAAAATATGAGAATCATGACTTTTCAATCCATATAACTTATGATTCTTCAAGTCAACACACCTTGAGATGCTACTTGAATACCCATAAGATACCTTCACATGCATTAAAATTTGAAGGAATGTATCTTTATCCCTATTTTTCATTGCAAAAATTGTCAGAGCATACTTTTCATTCTCATCTGGACAGAGATCATATTTTATGTTAATTACTTATAAGTATTTCCAAGAATTGAGATGATCCTTTGACTTTCCATGCTCATTAAGAAATGTGAAAATAAAATATTCATGAATATTCTTCTCAATATGCATCACATCAATATTATGCCACAACAAATTAAATTCCCAATAGGGAAGTTTGAAGAATATACTTTTTTTCTTCCATTGTTGCGTTTCGATTTCACTTGAAGATGCACTTTGAACCCGTTTCCCATTATCATTCAAATGAAGAACCTTCCCAAATTTTTTTTCAATATTTCCAAGTTGTGTCAATATTTCAGAACTAGTTAACAACTTTGGAGGTGGTCTATGATCAATGAAACCATTAAATTTTGATCTATTGAGTCGAAATCTATGAGATGCATCGAGAAATATTCGATGGCACAAGAAGCACCATTTTCTACTGTGAGGTATCCATTTGGGATCAAAATAAAAGTTTCAAATAGGACAAGCCAAACCTATGTAAGTGTTTTAACCAGATAAATTCCCAAGCCCAGGGAAGTCACTAATGGTCCACATTAAAGCAGCATGCATTTTGAACATTGTTTTAGAAGAAACATCAAATGTATCAACACTGTTGCTCCACAACTCTTGTAATTATTTAATTAAAGGCTACAAGTATACATAAATATCATTTCCAGGCATTTATTTTCCAAAAATAATCATTGAAATGATAAAAGAAATTTGTTGCATACACATCCATAGAGGCATATTATAAGGGATCAAAACAACTGGTCAAATGCTATAACTGGTACTCAAAGTCCCAAATGGGTTGAATCCATCAGTAGCCAATACTAATCGAACATTCCTAGGATTAGCTGATAAATATAGATGTAATGAATCAAATTTATTCCATGATTGTGAATCTCATGGATGTCTCATTAACCCATCATTGTTATTATCTACAGAATGCCACTTCACATGTTTGGAAGTTTTTGATGACATGAATAATCTTTGCAATCGAGGCTTTAAAGGAAAGTAACGCGAAACCTTTGCAGGTGTGTTCCTTTTCTTCTTTTTTATGAAAGTATGTTGATTCAGACTTCCAACATCACCCATTGACTTCCATATAGAAGAATAAAATTTTTTACAATCTCGTCTACTTGAATCCTCTCACCAATAAAGCATACAATCATTGGGACACACATGTATTTTTGTATAATTCAGACCAAGCCTGTTAACAAATTTTTTCATATCATAAAAAGACTCGAGGATGTTTGCTTCAGGAAATACATCATGCAAAAATTCCAATATCATGGACATTGCCTTATTTGTAATTCCACATAGACATTTGATATGGTACAAATTCATCATACAAGAAAGTTTTGAATATTTCAAACATCCACTATACAACTCTTGATTTCCATCATCAACTAAATCATGAAACGTATTTTCCTAATTGAAGTTTTCTCTTACATCAGTATCCATAGAATCAAGAGGAGGATCCACTGATATATTACAATCTTGATATGGTTGTCCTACAGTCTCAAAAACACCACTTGTCACATTTCTATTTGTAACACCTTCATTTGGTTGTTCTGATATGTTTTGATGTTGATGGTGGTCTCTTGTAGTGCCAAATGCATCATTTATAGGGTTTTTCATTTCATTTTCCATTGTCGAAGAAGTTGGGAGGTCATTCTGTGGATTGACATCAGTGCTCGACCTTTCTATAACGTTCGATTATCCATGTCAAATCCAACACAAATATTGACCAGGGAATTGCTTCAATATTAAATGTTCATAAACTTCACCTCTCTTTAACCATATTCTAAATTTACATTTAGGAGATGGACATCTTATTCTCCCTTCAATGGATCGACTGGAAATTGAAAAATCTAAAAACTCATTCAAACCCTTAACATAATGAGGTGTGTTCCTCGGTAATGTGATCTAGATTTTATACATGTATATCACAATGTGCCTACATAATATTAAAAAAAATTAAAACACATAACTATTACTAAATAGGGAAAGAAATTCATATATACTATTTGTCACGAACCGAATCTGGTCGCCGCCAAAATTGGAACCAAACCCAGCCCGTGACAAGGCCCGAAGGGCGTTCCCGATCCCCATGGGATGGAACAAGTGCCCGGGTATCATAAAATGAGAATTGGGATTGATTTACCCAAGTTTATAAACATGAAACAACAAATGAATCCAATAAAACGAATCTGGTTTTTTCAAACCAAACAATGTTTTACAAAAATTCAGAACTGAATTACATAGTCTAAAACAAATCACCAAGACTATAACAAAGGTACAAAACCAAAAATGAATAGACCAAGAACCTCAACATGGAAAGAGGCATCGACCTCAAGCCATCTCCACAACACCGCATCATGAATGACCGGTGAAGATCCGAATTGTTGGCACAAAATTTGTACCCAAACCTGCGACAACAAAAATAACCAAGTCTACTTACACCCAAGGGTGTAAGTAGGGTGTGATACAATGCCCATCAAGATACCACCACTAAGATATTCCATATGATAAACATTTAAAGATGAAAAGCATGCAAGTTTTCAAAAACATGTAATTTCTAGTTACAATTTCTAAAAGATGCAACTAAAAAAATTAGTTTTCAAGTGGGATAATTTAAAGAATAAACACTCTTAAAATAAATACCAAAGATACTGAATTTTCCATCCACTCATACCATATGTCGATGGTAAGCACAAAATATCCAGTGAGCACAAGCAATGGGAAATAACCCCTAGGCACTAGCTAGTTGTGGGTCCTAGGTACCTCGTATCTCGATGAGAGTAACCACAAAAAAATATCCATTCTCATGCACGAGCCACTAGTAGGGAACATACCTATAACCTAGTGGCCCCCAATAATAATCATCATAGTTTAGTTAGAGTTGTAAGTGTCAATCTTTCTAAGTGAAACTGAGGCCAAACCCCACGGATTCACTAGCATACTAGTACACGTCCACCCCCCCAGATACCCGGGTTTTCCCTTTGTGCTCAAACAATTTCAACAAGTCAATGAATATAATTTTCACATGAAAATATCATTTCCATATCATAAATTCACCAAACATCCCACATGTGTACAACACAAGTCGCAAAAGTCCACTTTTCATTCAAATGCATTTTGGAATCAAACTCACACCAAAATAGCCCACAACACTTTTTGCATAACTTTCACAATCCAAAAAATCCTTTAACAATTTTATAAAGTACCTCCAAATATGATAAACATAACATAACAACCCACTCACATGTTTCATAAAACCATTTTTATAAACAAAATCCATTTTTCACATCGCACTCACACAAACAGCCCACATCACGTTCACACCTCTTTCACATTTCAGTAAATCCATTAAACATTTTTATAAAACATTTTCAATAGGATACACATAACATGAAAGAACTATTCACATTTAAAATGGTCCATTTGAAAGTATAAAAAATCCAAAAGATTTTTCTAATATGGTTTCACCTCATACATAAATCATTAAACCATTCAAAACTTTCATAAAACAATTCTAAAGAGTGTACCAAATCTTTTCACATAAAACCCATTTCAAAACCTTATTTCAAGGACAAAATCACACCAATAAAAATTAAAAACATAATTGGAAGCCCCAAAAACATTTATTAAACTAACCCCAAGTGTTATACAAACACCTCAAACAATACCACAAAAGATCCACATGAAAAGAACACGTTTTCAAAATCACTTTCAAGAATTACAATAAGGTTTTACACCTTAAACCCATAAAAAACATCTTTAAAACCTAATGGAACACCAATACCATACCAAATAAGAATTACCAGCCCAAAAAAGATTTATTAAACCAATTTCATATGTTATAAAACACACTCAAACAATACCCAAAGGGTTACACATGAAAAACACCCAATTTTAAGCTAAAATGAAACTATAAAAATAAATGCTTCACCAAATCCAACATAAAAAATTTTCTCACCACACATAGAATATTAGTAACATTCATAATAAGTAATTCAATCAAAATAACTCATCTAGAAATGATTACACATGGAATCACCTACTGAAATTGTCGAATCCCTCAAAACATGGTGTGAAACATCAACCGCACCAACCCGGCACCACAAGGAATATAAATCCAGCCCTAAACCACAATATTTGACCAAAAAGACACAAAATCAGACCCTAGTTTCTAACCTCAACTTCTGGACATGAGGAACTTCATGAAATGGTGAAAGAAACCCTAAGGAAGGGGAAGAAATCAAGGAAAGAAACACTTACTTGAAACATCTTGAATCAATCGAACCAAATACACCACAATTTTAATCTCCAAGCAACAAAAACTGATATTAAGGCTCTAATGGGGATGATAAGGTAATGTGGGGACTGAAATGGGGGCAAAAGAGCAGAAATTGAAGGGGTTATGAAAGAAACGATTTACCTCTTCAAATCTGGATGATTTGAGAAATCCAGAGAAGTTTCGCCCAAATTCGGGACACAAATGAGCTCCAAAGTGGAGAAATAGATATTGGGGGTGATCCTTAGGTTTTTGGATTCGAGTGGGAGGTGTAATCACTTAATAATATTAAATATTGAATGAGATATTAAAATATTAAAAATAAAACTTAAAGCAGGAAATGGGATTTCGGGCTGGCCCAAAACCTTAATAAAAAACCCAAATCCCTCATGATTATGGATTTTTATGAGGCCCAAAAGGATATTTTGATTTTAATATATCAGGGTATGACAATTGGGAAGTGGAATGGGTATAAAATAGTAAAAATTTAAGGAGTTATAGAAGAAACAAAATTTGTTTTTAAATCTAGAATTGGGCTCACGGTTTGGCCCAAATTTTCAAAACCCACCATTTTCACCAAAATGAGTGGTAAACCCCCAAAACAAATTAGGAATGGAAATTAAATGAAAAATGAATTTAAAAAAATTCATGGGTGTGACAATATTTTAAAATATATATAAATATGTTAAATAAGGTTTTCCCATATAAATACATATGGTACATAATAAACCCACCCACTAAAAAACCAAAGCATGCAAATTAAAAAGATTCATAAAAGAAGACGAGAACAAGGATCTCATCCCTGTAGTTTTTTGTATGTCGTGCTATACCAAAACAGATGGCCAAACTGATGATGTCATAACTTTGATATCACTAAGGTAAGGGCTTGATAAATCATATAATAATTGAATAGAAGTTAGGAATATGAAATGGAAACAAACACTTACCTTAAACACGACTCACTACTTTAGAAAATACATGGGGAGCCAAGATGTAGAACATGCCAGGAATCATCAGGTGAAAGGATTCATGGATAGGGTAGATAAATCTAAGGATTATAAGTTAGGTATTTGTTTTTCCAGACTCAAAGGAAACATGAAATTCCAAAGATAAATGAAATCATGTATATTAAATTTCCTAAAATATATCCTGAAATAACACTGAAAAGTATTGATGTCAATATACCTTTTCAATTTCTATTTAATTTTGTTTCAATTATATAAAGTGGGAAAACCTATTAAATCCATAGTCTTATGTAATTCATATAAAATATTCTATCCTAAAAAATATACAATAGGGGTAGTATTAAATATTGTGTATATTAATAATTTTTTCCTACTTTGTATGTTATTGGTGGCCTCAAATTAGGATTCAAAGAGTTGGGTATGGTCTGGGGTTGAGAATTTTAGAACATGTGAGGTATCATGGTGAAGTTTTATGGGTAGCAACATGTTGTGACCCTGCATGTGATTAAAATTTTCAGATCTGGGGTGGATCATGGAACATCAATGGGGGTTGAAACATAATGTGGAGCTCTGGGGTGGATCATGGAACGTCCTTGGTGATCCACTATAGTCCAGGAGGTGGTCCACTTTCTCCAACCACAACTTTCATGCATGGGAATTTTTTATATTTTACTTTGTATTTTTAAAAATACATTTCCTTTTCCACTTAGATGACTGGGAAATAATAGAGGTGAGTCATTTGGGAATTTTTTTTACACCCATTCTTTATATTTCTAAAATCTTGTTCAATGTAATATTGATGAGTCATTAATTTATTTGGACTCCTAGATGGTAGGATAACCTCATTAAAACCTCAATCATTATTATCTTATTTTTTTTAATAGAATATCACTCCAAATCTCGAACTTTGGTATTTTGATAGGTTTTGAAATATCTATTGATTGAGGATAAATAAAACGACTATATTTTAGGGGTTAACATTTAATGATAATAAGTAGGTTATAGTTAAATTTTTTTCTCCATGCATTATTTGTTTTATGTTTTTGTGGTATATAGATGTTGGTAGTCAAGTTAGGGAGACCTGAATGTGGACTAAAAGGGTTTGTAATTGTGTGATAAAATATATAGAGGCTATTAGGAAGTAAATTTACATTCCATACATGGTAGGATTATTTTAAGATCATTATATGATCACATTTCCTTGTGAATCATTTTCTAGTTTGTGTGATGGACTCTAATGGGTGGCTGAGCATGAGATAAAATGTGAAGGACATTGGATGATCACATTTATTTTTGTTAAAAAATTTATTAAGTGTATAATGAATGAATGATTATTTGATGGTGGGCTCACCTTGTTGGTTGAGAGTGAAAGAGTAGACAAGACTTAGACCTTGAACAATGGTTTTACCTTAAAGGTGATTTGTAATATTGGCTTGAGGTAAATTATGTGATACCTCTTGAGGCACAGGAAAACCAAGAAAAGTGAACTAATGGGTTTAAAACTTATAAATGGTTCACCTAATGGGATTAGGGTGTAGAAATAATATGAATAAGTCTTAAGGGATATGAAATAACCTTATAGGTGAGTGAACATATGGTAATATATCAGGTGTGTTCCTTTGTGATCCGATGAGATGAGCTATAGAGGGTAAGGTGATTAGTTAACCATTTAGAATTAGCAGCCTTGAGAGTTGGTATGTGAAATGATGTGCTGTGAAAAAGGACTTGGAAACATTTTAGAGGTGATTATTATGGGTAGTGAGTTGGGTCTTGGATGATAAAGATTTTAGAAACATACATTGAGATATATTAGATGCATTGGACATTCTACATGATAGTCAAGTTGGGTGGAGTGATGCTATGTGATTATTTATTGTTTATCCTGATGGTGATGTGATATAATGTGTATGTATGATTATTATCCCCAAGTGATGAGAACAAAATATGGGGAGGGATACATGTGTAATGAAACCCAATGACATGGACTCATCCCTATTATTCATATGCTAAGAATGAAAATATCTTCAAAGGCCTTATATGATTTAGATTATTCCCGATGATTATTCAGATACTATAGAGCTATCACGTGTTCTATGATATCCCATGGTGAGGTTCATTATTGAGGGAATAACTATGTTACACCCCTACTATAATTCAAATTCTCTCCTCATAGGAACTTGATTTGTCTTTCCCCACCCATGATTCAGCAAAACCTTTTGATTTATTTTGATTTCAGGGGGGCACTATGTGTGTTGTGAGACCCCATTTTGTGGATTATGTCACAATATACCCCCATTGTAACCCCTATTGGATTGAGAGTAAAGACAAGTGTTAGCCCTGAATCCCACTTCTAATAGGGCACAAGGTGGCAACAATAATCAAGGGTGTAAACCACACATATGGTAGGTATTACCCTCATATATCCTAGGAGTATAAGATAAGAAACCACAAATATACTCTATATAATATAAATAAATCAATTCCATCATGTTTGTAATTCCATACATAAATGAACATCACTAAATGAAATACCATGAAACAACTTCTATGAAAATGACTCTTCAAACACCAACAAGATCCATGTCATGTTCTAGTAACACCCAACTCAATCACTAACTCCCTCTTACAGACTTATAAAAATAGGATATATAGTGGGTAAGAATACAAGTAGATTTAGTAGGATCCTACCCAAAACCTCTCATCAAAAATGTTGAATAAGCATAATAATATCTTAGAAAATAAACAAGGAAAAAACAAATTAACAATAGGGGCAGTGAGGCACGTTGAGGGGCATCGAGGTGCGCTGAGGGGTGGTGAGCATGAGTCAAGACCGATGAGGCATGCTGAGGGGCGGCGAGGTGCGTTGAGGGGCGACGAGCACGGGTCAAGACTGGTGAGGTGCGCTGAGGGGTGGCGAGCTAGGTCTTCAGGGGTTGCGAGGGTCGGGGGGAGAGGGGGGGGGGGTCTCACAGGGGTCAGGGGGGAGTGTCGACACTGTAAAAAAAAACACGGTTTAGCGACAATTTATTAAAAACCACCGCTAAACCCTTCTTAAAAAAATTAGCAGCGATTTACTAAACCACCGCTAATAGACCACCACTAATGCCTATTTTTGTTGTAGTATTTGAACTCTATTTTTTAAAAAATAAGTCTCTAATGTGAAACTTTAATTTTTAAATAAAACTCTAGATCGCTTAAAATTGCATTTTAAGCAAACATATTATTCACAAACTATATGAAAATTACTGATCCTTATTTATATATAGAAAATATATTATTTATAATTTTTATTGGGTATTTATAATGGTTTAATGATATTATTTCTAATGGTTAAAAGAACTATCAGATTCCATTGACTACCTTTCACTCCTTACTTACCTAGAAATTTACTTCATTTCATACTCTAAAATCATACTTTTCATTCTCTTTATAAACTTGATATTTGTTGAAGAATATAGGCCCGTGGAGTTTTAGATTCTAGCGAGGTTGTAGAATTTTTGTTATTTTTTATTTTTAATTTTAGTCATTGTGATCAAAGTAACTCTCTAATTTACATCATATTAAAGTATTTAATTTGTATTTTTGTTAATGTGGTAGATGCACTATATTTATTTATTTTCATAAAGAAAATTTCCAACCAAATTTTATTAATTCTTAAAGAATAATTTGATAAGATTATGTCATCATATACCAATTCATAAAGAATAATTTAAGGATACAAAATGCGAATTGATTTATCATCCAATGATTTGTTTTGAAGCACAAACCAACATCTTCTAAACCATAAATCCAAGGACTATCATGTAATACATATCAAAAACTATGGCTAGGAATATCTACAGTGAATAGCCAATACAGGCCATAGATCATATGCCTCGCGATCACATTGTCCTCCCCTATCAGCCCACTTGAAAACAAAGCTCACCTCATCGCTCCATCATTCACCCAAACCTATAATTATGCATAGGTGGCCGATGCAATGGCCACCCACAACTTGTAGACATCGTTTGGATCCACCTCCTCAATTTTAATTCTATAGTGGAAATTGGTTGGATTAATATATTTAAAGGTATAATAATATAATGCTTACCTTTTAGATACAGTTAATTAAATTTTTCCATGTCATCAACTACAGTGGTAGTCACTGTCAAATGTTCCATGTCATTATCTACAGTTACTTCAACACTGATATTTCTTGTTGGATCTCTTGATAGGTCATAAATTCTATCACTTTTTTGTACTTGTGGTCGGTTTAATACTTTGTCGATTTTGAGACAATTAACCATGATCAATTCTCTTGATCTTGCAGTCAATGATTCACTTGAAAATCCACAAATTTAAATTGATTTCATTTGGCCTTGAAATTATATGATTGTTTTTGTGGTTGAACCAATTAGCTTTGAGATCACTCTGTTAGGCATGGGGTTGATCCAATGCCTTTGCAAATTTAACCACGATGTTTTATTGAGAGAATGTGTGACCGTTCAGTTCTTTCTTATGGTCACTTGGTTCTTTTTTATAAATTCATCATGGTTGATCAGGTGGTCCTGTGGTCGATCACATATACCGTGAGATTGATTCCAGACTTATTCATACTTTTCCAGAAAAATAATTTACTTCCATATTACATAAAATAAATTTGAAATAAAATAAACATGATTTATGATTATCAAAATAAGGAATTTCTTAACTAAGACAATCCTATACCACCCATGGAAACTCAAGGTTTGACGTGAAGAAGATTCATTCAAGAACTCCCATGTTCCTACCTCTTGAGTCCTGAAAACCCTAGCTCCAGTCTACCAATGAATCCAAAATAACAAAGACTCTAATACTGTTTTGTAATGAACCAACCCAGGTCAACTCAACCCGTCACCCAAGCCAACCCACCACACGAACCGAAGTGCGTTTCGAATCACCACGGGCTGATGACATGCACCAGGCACAACCAACTGTCAATTGGGAATGGTTTCACCACTGGAAAACCAGCATGACCCATCCGTAGAACGGGATGGCTACAATCAAGTTCTCATATCAAACAAGCCATAACACAATCCATTTAATAAACTAACATGACCATTTTATCAAAACACCCTTCCAACCATTTCTAAAACCATTTTAGAAATCCATTTAGAATCTAAAAATCATTTCGAGCCATTTTATCAACCACTTGGTGTGCATACAAGACACACCCATTTGGAAAACCCCTTTAAACACCCAATTTACAAAACAAGTAATTAATCACATCAAACATGGGATAAACATCAACCATAAATCATATATTTTGAAAATTAACAAACACAACCAAAGCTGATTCATAATTTAAAGGTAAGCCATGGAAAACACCCTTAAATAGAGACACCTACCTTGGATTTGGTCCCAACCTCGTCGTCTTTGATGATGACCACCCGAAAGAGGAAGAACAAGGCCTCACACATCTAAGACACAAGAAAAAAAACATTTCCCCCATTAAAAACCCTAGATTTGGAAACATCACCCCTAGGGTTCCACACTTCGGCAAAAATCAAAGAACAAGCAAGAAGAAGGGGGAAGGAGGAAGAAACCAAGAAGGGATTGACTTACCTCAATCCAAATCACCAAGATCTCCAAGAGAAAACTACCAAGGAAGAGGGGAAGAAGCTTCAAGTCAAGGGAAAGGAGCTGCATGTGATGGGAGGATAAAAATGAGGCTAAAGGGTTATAAAATCGATAGGGGAAAAAAGGTAAAACACCACTTTTTAAGTGACCTGGACAAGCCGCATGGTTTGGCCGCACGGTTAGGAAAACCATGCACCAACCGTGCAGGTGCCACTGTCCACCCAAAAATGGGCCGCATGGTTACCCCTGGGTGTCACATGGTTTGAGAAACCATGCTCAAACTGTGTGAAACTGCACTTCCACCCTCTAAACCCCCTCACATGGTTATATACACGGTTAGAAAAACCATGCGCTAACCGTGTGCTCTGGTTTGTCCTCCAAAAAATACCCATTTTTAACCCCCGACACTCGAGAACTCCAAAGACTAGCTAAAAGGTAAATAAAACTCAAAATTAGACGTACTAGTGACCTGGTGGGTGTCACAGTTGTGGCCTATCGACTAGAACTCCCACCAGCCCTATCTCAAGTACATGACATGTTCCACGTATCCCTCTTGAGGAAGTATATACCAGATCCCTCACATGTACTGAACCCAGAGCTGGTATAGTTGGAGTATAATCTCTCTTATGAGGAGTAATCATTGAAGATCTTGGATTGTAGAGACAATGTTCTATGCAACATGACTACTCACCTAGTCAAAGTAGTATGGCAAAACCATAAGTATGAGGAGATAACATGGGAATCAGAGGAAGTAATGAATCATAAGTACCCTCATATGTTTTCATCTTAGTGGGTAAAATGAAATTTCGAGTGTGGAATCTATTAAGAAGGGGGTAAGAATGTAATGACTCAAAATCTTATCAATATAATTTACCCTTTGAATTTACACATGTCATATTTAGTAATGCAGTGTTATATCGATTACATACACCGCATGATAGAACCAAAAACATTTTGATATATTGAATTAAACATTACATTTGGAGTATAAATATACTCAATAAAATGTTGAACATTATAATGGGACAAAAAATAGAAAATAAGATAACTATGATATGAAAATTTGGATATGCTTGATCCACTGGAATGATCACACTCATAAAACAACATTGTAGAAATAAAGAAGAATATTAAAAATGTAACACCCATTTTGAAAATAAAAATATATAACCTTGAGAGAGAATAAAAGTGAATAAATAATTAATGAAATATGAGGTATTTATAGATGGTAGTAAACCCATAACACTGTTATAAATTTGACCGTTGGAATAATAATCTGATCGTTGGAATAATAATCCGATCATTAGGAATAGTAACCTGAAAGTTGGAATGATAACTTACTGATGAAATAATAAAATAATATTTTTACTTATGATAAAATGAAAATATAGCAAATTTATATCAGGATAAAAATAAAAAAAAATTAAAAATAATAAAATAAGTGTTTGTATTTTTGTAAAACGCATCTTTTATTTTCATTTTTATGATAAATATAAAAAATTAAAGGAGAATTTATTTTCATAAAATGGTTTTATAAAATAATATTAAGTTTTATTATAATGATAATATAATTTTATGAGACCATAAATAATTTTTTCAAATGGTCGATAAATTCAACATAATATTAAAATTAGTATTTTCAAATAAATAAGGATTTTATTTAAAAATTAATTTACTCATATTTAGAAAATTATTTTCATAAAATGGATTTAATTTTTTGAATTTATGCATTGAAAAATAATTAGAGTGATTTTTTGATATTTTTCTAAAATAGTTGAATTTTTTATAAATAGTGAAATACAACAAAATATGGTATTTAACATTATAAGTTAAATACACGAATAACTAAGCCATGGACGATGTAAGAAACCATTATCTAAAAATCACATGCACAAATTAATGTATTTATTCATAAGATTCATTATTATTGATAGTCTTGAGAAAAAATAATAAATTAATGAATATTATATTAAAAAACACTCATCTCCTCCCCATATAAATACCACTCGTTCTCCTCACACCCTCTAAGCCTTGGATTTTTCTCAAAATCTACTCATTTCTCTCCCCAAACCTCATCCCCACATATAAAGAGTTTTGGTCTTACCAAAAGACTATCCCAAGGAGCCTTAAGGGGTAGCCAAGAGGAGACTCCCAAAGGAAGAGATAAAATTCTCAACTTACTCACTTTCGATTCTTTTCTTCTTCTACCTCCCACATATGAATTTAATCAACCATTGCATGTTAAATTCAGTATAATAGATATATTGATATGTTATTATTATGGTGGAATATCCATTTTATACCCTGCCCTCAATTGATTCTAAAATGAAAACGTTGTTCATATTATTATCGGTTCACCGCCCCCATGAATGGTGAATTTCATTTTACACCACCACCTTCATGGATAGTTTAAATTCAATTATTATGGTAAAAATGATTTTAATAAGTATATTTTATTGTGTTTCTTATTCTATAATGGTTAAATGCTCTTAAATTTAAATAAAACCAAGTAAGATCATCATGGTCAGAAAACCCACCTAAATGAACTAATCATATGACAATAAAACCTATTCTCTCTAAATCATGATTATTTATGAATACTATCAAATATTATGAACCTTTTTAAACTTATATATACACATTAACTCCATACCATTACACTTTTGGATTTATGGAATCATTCCATAAAAACTCTCATAATTACCTATAAATTAATCTGCCCTTGGAACCATGAAACGAATGACCATGGGATAGTGAATATAAACACGATATCTCAATTAAATGACTATAAACTAACATAAAGGATTAATAATAAATAAAATATAGTTGAATTAGGTTCTCAAATATTTGTTTAATAAATCTAATTTGATTATTTAGGATGTTAAGTGAAAGTGAAAAATGAATCTGAACCTGAGGTAAGTGAACACTCTAAACCACCCTCTTTTCTTTGGGTTATGCCTTTTTTCTCTATATCTCATTTTATCTCTCTATTTAACATTATGGAATACTTCTAAATTATGTATATATGTCTCTTACATATGTACCTAGCTTATTATCCCTTTATTTGTTGGGGTTATACATGTCTTGCGTTCATTTCTCAATACCTTCTTTAAAATCAAACCTGATTAAGGTGAACTTCTCCATCTCTTAATCCTTTCATGTAACACACTTTTAAAGTATTTTACCCATTCATGATTTCATAAAATGAGAACTATTTCAGGTTTAACCATATTGATTTTTCACTGGTTTCAAATAAAGTTCCATATTCTTGCCTTCTTTAAAAGTCTTTTACCGATTCCTTAAAACACCATTTAATGGTTCATTTCAATACCCAACTCTCTACCCTTTCTCATGAATTTTTCAAATGAACTCCATATTTGAGACCTATGCATATTGATTCAAAACTCTTTATAACATTTTAAACTCATTTAATTAAATTAAATTACAATTAGAAAAATAGAACTGAGCCTATTGGAACTATGTTGGTCCTTCGTCGGGAACTTGACGACCCACCAAGGTTCCGCTAAAGCCTCAGTGAACTCCCGCCAATAATAGCAGTAGACATCCCCCCCCCCCACCAAAACTTCGGTGGCCCCCTATCAAACTTCTAGTGGGAAATCTGCAACTTTATAGACTTCCATCATCAACTTGTTTCCTCGAAACACAATCCTTAGCCTCCTTTAACCCCTCCATTGCCTAGAATAGGCCAAAATACATGATATTCAACAAAAAAATAGATTGAATTCATACCTTCAAAAGGTCGAGGTGTTACAACCCATATAATAACTCTTATGATATGAACATGTCGTACAATACAACATAGTAAAGGCAGAGGTGCAATGTAAGGCACACAATATGCTTTGATTTATATATGTTGTACCATACAACATAATTATATCGTATCATACGATATAAGCCAAAACACATCATATATATATAAACTTTAGGGCGTTTCTCCATCATTTTTTACAGCGATAATGGTTTTGTCAAAGGATCTACTATGTTATCCTCTCTAGTCACCTGACAAATCTTTACATCGCTCCTCTCAATGATTTCTCTAATGATAAGATATTTGTGAATAATGTGTTTGGAACTTTGATAAGACCAGGATGCCTTAGATTTAACTATAACTTTGTTATTGTCATAATAGACCCCTACCAGGTTTGAAATGTTAGGAACTATCTCAAGTTCAGAAATCTAGGCCTCTACGTACCTTATTTAGAGATTTCATATAACTTCAGAACCACCCCTTTAGGACTTTTAAATTTCTCCAAATTGAAGAAGGCGCACTATGAGAGCATGTGTTGAGGGATGGCTCAAGAGAAAAGCAAAATTGTGAGTTGTTGAGAATGACTTGAGGAGGTGGGTATTTATAGGTAGAGGTGGGGGAGTTAAAATAAAAAACCAAATAATTTGGATAAAAATATGAATACTTTATTATTTTATCTCAAAACCGTGATTAGTGATGATTCTCACAACTATAAATATTTTTTCCATCCATTTGAGTTGAACCAAGCTTGGTGACATCATGCATGATGTTTTTTAACACTAAATTAGCTTATTACGCTATATATTGTATTCAATATTCATGTTTTAATTCTATTTTTTATGAAAAACATCAAAACTTCGCTCTTGTATAATTTTGACATCACTAATTCAAATTTGAACCCCATTTTGTTAAAATAAGCCTCTTATGTGAAACTTTAAATTTTAAATAAAATTCTAGATTGCTTAAAATTGCATTTTTAAGCAAACAAGGTATTTATTTTTCTAATGATTAAACATATTATTCAAAAACTATATGAAAATTATCGATCCTTATTTATATATAGAAAATACATTATTATAATTTATATTGGGTATTTCTAATGGTTTAATGATATTATTTCTAATCGTTAAAAGAACGATCAAATTTCAATGGCTACATTTCCCTCCTTCCCTAGAAATTGACATCATTTCATACTCTAAAATCATACTTTTAAGCCCGTGGACTGAGGTTGTAGATTTGATTTTGTTTTTTATTTTTAATTTTAGCTATTGTGATTAAGGTAACTATGTAATTTATATCGTATTAAAGCATCTAATTTGTATTTTGGTTAATATGATAGATGCGTTATATTTATTTATTTTCATAAAGAAAATTTCCGACCTACTTTTCTTAATTTAAGGATATAAAATGCCAATTAAGTTATCATCCAATGATTGGTTTTGGAGCACAAACCAACATCTTGTAAACCACAAATCCAAGGACTATTATGTAATACATATCACAAATAATGCCAATGGCATATCCAAGGACTATTAGGGATACTTAAAATACTTTTATCAAATGGTCCACACAATGTCTCCAGGCCATCACGCATTCCCCCCGGTACATTCACGGATCTGTCCGGCATCTCTCATTCACAGATCTCGGAAGACGGGGGCGATTCGAGACGGATGTAATCATACATGATCCCCACAAAGGGGCCGTCGCTGCGGGTTTGCGTCAAGTACACCGTATTGTCGCCGGCCACCAAACTCTGGCCAGGGATATCTACGGTGAACAGCCAATACAGCCCATGGATCCCATGCCTCGCGATCGCGTTGTCCGCCCCTATCAGCCCACTTGAAAACAGAGGTTCCATCGCCGCCCCATCATTCACCCCAACCTGTAATTCTGCATAGGTGGCCGACGCAATGGCCACCCGCAACTTGTAGGTACCGTTTGGATCCGCCTCCTCAATTTTAAACTCGATTTTCCATGTGGTTCCCTCGTATGTGCTGTCTTCCTTCTTCCTGTCACGACCCCAAAAAAATGGAGCACTGAGTTCAAAACAGTATTTTACTCGCAACTACTCATATGAGAAAGGGAGGAACGAACCTGGTCACCTGAGCGAAGAACCAATCAAAGCGATAATCACTGGTATCAACCGTGTAAACCAAATCACCATCGCCATATATTTCTGCGTACCTCTCCCACAGCCCGTATTGCCTGAATCTGTGGGACCGGGAAACAGAACAACAGCACTTGGGCAGTTCAGTTTGTTGGGAGAAGTGGAGGATATTCAGTTGGTTAGGCCACGTGGGCTGGGGAACGTGGGGAATGCTCAGCAGTTATAAAGTGCAAAACTCGCTTGAAAGTCTATGCATTAGTGGATCTGCTAAATTTTGAGATTTGACTTTAAACTCATCACCAAGTATTGTATATTAACTCCCTTGAAAGTCTCTGCATTAGTGGATCTGCTAAATTTTGGCTTGACTTGACAGAGTTCGGTATAATGATATCATCTGGTCTCGATTTTCTGTTTTAAGTATTGCTGTGTGTCGTAGTCAGCGTCATTTCATGACCATAATGAACTGCAATCACAGACATGGGTTAATGCCACGATGGCAGGTCTAATAAAAGTGACCGGAGCCATTTGGCTTCTTTCCTAGAGGTGGCAATTTCTGACACAACGCGATAACCCGACCCGTGAACTCGAGCCTTAAACGGGCTCAGGTTGAGTATAAATGGGTTCGGGTTGTAATCAGGTCAACCTGTTTGGTCCAAATAATATTTAGGTCAGGTTCGGGTTGACGTATCATAACGCATGTAACCTGTTAACCAGATAAAATTCTATGTCTTCATTCGGGTTATTCAGGTTAGATGGGCACATTATGCGGGTTATCCGGGTTATATGGGTCTGGTTATTCGGGTTAAACGGGCTGGGTTATGCAGGTTATTCTGGATAAACAGTTTGGGTTTAGATTTAGATTGATTAAACAAGTTAGACCAGTCGTGTTCAGGTTGACCCTTTTATAAAGGGATCGTGTCGGGCCAATCCGTTTACTTAAACAGGTCAGGTTTGAATTTGGGTTAAATGGGTTCGGGTCAAGGGACCCGAGCCATGTTCCCGAATTGCCGGCTCTTTCCCAGTCATTGCCAAGGCTAAGAACACAAAAGTCATTGCAGAATCCATAATGCATGATTGCTTCTTAGATCTCTACGAAATTATCCCTCCACAGGTGTAAAAATCCAACCACTTGTGAAAAAATGATCTTCTAAGTAATCCACCTCACATTGAAAAAACCTTTGAACACCCTTGAATTACCATGATAGCAGATGCTGTAATTCATAGCGCTCTTCAAATATTTGAGTGCTCTATTAAATACATCTCATTTGTTTACTATTTTTCCAAAAACAGAATCTAAAAAATTCAATTTTCATCTTTTTTAAAAAAGATATCCTGATCAACTTTTTAAAAACTAATTTGATGATTGAAAGTAAAAACTGATTTTTTAATTATAATACAAACATAAAATTACCTCCACTATTCTTAAACACTTTAGAACCATCTAAAATCACTTATTTTTTAAGCTGAAACAACTAAATCCTCATGCCGAATGCTATATATCCCTACAGACTTAAAACTCACCCACATATTTTTTCAACACATTGCATGCCCGATAAAACTATCTACAAAATGACACTACACGATTTGATCAGAATGGATAAACAAATGAAAGAGGAAACATGAAACAATTAAGATTAGTTGATAAATTGTTAAGGATTCAAAAGGTCAAACCTGTCGGGATGGTCGACAAAAAAATTGTTGATATACATTGGATTTGGATCTGGGACATAGAACTCTGCTGCAGATCGATCAGGTATGCCTATTTCCCACAAGGTGGGACCATTCCTTGGAGGCTCGTACACTAGTTCACCCAAATCAATGTCACTACCTGCTTCACATGCAATTCATATTTAAAATAAAAATAAAAAACGTTTACATAAAAACACAAGTTTCATAGCAATAATAAAAAACATGACCTGGGGTTATGGTAATGACAACATCATACGTGTAGTCTCCAATAAAACCAGGAACCCATGCAAAAAGGTTGTAATTTCCGGGACGTATACCATAAATGAAGAAATTTCCATCCTCGTCAGCTTTGATCCAGAATTGGTAGCCCTGATGCATAATCAGTCGGTACGAAATTCTTAAGGGACTAAGGCTGTGTGTGGTATGTGAAAACATTTTCAATTTTTATTTTTCAAAAATGTTTATAAAATGTTTTGGAGCTATGTGGACTCCCTCTCCAAGCATTTTCGTTTTGCTCGAAATATGAAAACATGTTTTTCATCAGTTTGTCAACATTTCCTTATTTTTATTCACATTTTCTAAAAAATGATTTTTATTTACAAAATTCAATGCATTTTAAAAAAGATTTTGCAAAAATGAAAACATGTATGCTTTTATGAACCAAATGGGGCTAACATTTGAATTTGGAAAACAATTTCAAAAATTGTCCCATGCACGTGAGTTGGTTCTAGTCATTGGAATCTCATATGAGTTGGTTCTAGTCATTGGAATCTCTTTGCCCGCATGTACCGTAGCAAGCATTGTACTGTAGCAGTATGGTAGCAGACTATGCAGGTTATGCTGCAATGCAGGGGATGGCTCTGGCTGGACACCAGCAAACTTGAACGGAGTTCATACCAATGCAGATGGTGACAGACACAACTTTCAGACATGCAATAGAATGTGTTTCCCATGATGAACCCTGACATACTCCCCATGTAGATGGAAGTATCCTAATGCAGACACATGACTCCCCTGTAGAATGTTGTTAGTGTCAACACCCCCTCACAAACGTTAGACTCTTAGAGACATGAAAGATTGTGCGACACTGGCGGTGCTATCTAACGAAAACAAAATGGCTGTAGACACAATCAGACGCTTTATAAGAGCATCCCCACCATGTAACCTGACATGTCACCCACAGTGTAATCAGACAGAACAATGAAGTAAATGGAATATGAGTGATAGACAGTTGTAGCGCCTGAAAAAGCTAATTCCAAGAAGGGCTAAAGGGTAATTGCGGGTGGATGAAATGGTTAGAAGAGTATAGGGGAATATGTGCTGCAAAAACGCTGAGAGTCACAATGATAGAGGTTTTTAAATAAAGAAAAGATAGAAACAAAAGAAGAAGAAGATGATGAATACGGACACAACGATTTACGTGGTTTGAGAAAAATCTCTACGTTCATGAAGAGACAAAATAACTTTACTAATTTTGAAAGCACAATTACAGGAAACAAATAGAGTTTCAAGAGCACGCAAAAACCTAGCTCGAATGAGCTCATAAAAGAAGATGATGGAGCTGTGGTACCAACCGCACATAAAGTCCGCATTGCTACATTGTTGTAGTCACCCAAGTCTAAACTGCTATAGCGTCGATGGCAAGAAGTCCGCGGAGATACAGTGATCGGTGGATGGAAGTACGCAAAGATACAGTGACCGGTCGCATGCTGCTACAGTAAGTCCCCACCGCTACAGTGCTCTGTCAGTGCTGCCAGTCAACACTACTACAATGAGTCAACATTGCTACAGTTACCCCCAAATTTGGGTTGAGAACCTTCGGCCCCCAAAGCAAAGGCGTGTTGTCCCCTACAACCCACTGCGGAATTCGAACCGCAGAGTTGCGATCTGGTGTACAGTCTGAGCCGCTAGCATTTGTCCCGATCTTCATCCAAACGATCTGGCTACACCGTTCCGACAATATGCAAGGGAATATGTCGTGGGGCCCATGGGAAGGTGGAGGGAATGGAAAGAGGTTATAAAATGGAGAGGGGGGTACTACACACCTGTTAGTTCGGTTGCAGACTTGGGCGGAAGCACCGAGGGGTGGGGGGTATCTCGGGTATTACTCTCCTCTCACTCACTATCGCGCTCTTTCTTTTTCTGCCTCCACCGTAATTCAAGTACGTTATTTGATAGGGATGTAGGAGTGCTGTTGTTATACTGGGGAATCTTCGAGGGGCGGAACTGTAACTACAATGAGGGAATTTGTGGGCCAACTGGAGTTGATAGGGGGGCTGGACAGCTGGCGGAATATGCTGGGAATCCTCCGGGGAATATGTTGGGGGCCCATAAGTTAGAAGGGGGTATCATAAATAGTGAGAGGTGGAGAGTGTGTGTTAAGGGAGTCGGCCTTGTGGCTTGGACGGGAGCTTCTTGGGGAACTCTCGAGGTTCTCTTTCATTATCTTCTCTTCTCCTACATTCTTTCTACATTCTTCCCATTCCCACTTATATTTCTTCCCACTCCCGCTTGGGCGGGTGCTTCTTGGGGAACTCTCGAGTCGGCCTTGTGGCTTGGGCGGGAGCTTCTTGGTCCACTGTGTCTTCATCAATTGGTTCAACCTACCGGCGTGCACCACTTGTCTTTTGTTGGAACCCATTTAAGTGTAAATGGGTGAGTCCCACATCGGACTTACCCATCTTGTATATTGGTTTCCTAATCTATAAAAGAATATCCTCACCTCACATTGAGGTAAGGGGAATTCACCCACTTACATGGTATCAGAGGGATTTTAATCCCGACCCTCCCTCCCAGCGGCTTCCCGGTTCTGCCTGGCCCCGCCTTTCTTCCCCCTCTGGCCTTGCCCCTTTCCGGCGGCCACCTCTCCTCCCGGCAGGCTCTCCCTCCCGGCGAAGCTCCTCCCTCCTGGTGCGCCTCCACCTCCCGGCGCCCCTCTGCTCACGGCGGTCCTCCCTCCTGGTGCGCCTCCACCTCCCGACGGGCCTCCTTCCTGACGCGGCACCCCTCCCGGCGCCCTAGCCCTCGCGGCTCCCTCGCCCCGTCGGCCCTCGCGCCCACGCCCGCGCGGCTCCCTCGCCCTCGCCCGCGCCCTAGCCCCCGCACCATCCGCCTCCCAGCGGCGCTCGAGCCCCAGCCGCTCCCTCACCCGCCACCTCGCCCAGCGGGCCTTCGCCCGGCGCCCGGCGTCCGCCGTCCTCCCGCGGTGCGCCCTCGTCCCAGCAAACCCTCGCCGGCCCTCCCACGCGGCTCCCGGCGGCATCTCCCGGCCCGCTCCCTCCTGCGCGCGCCATCTTCCACCTCCCCGGCTCCCGGTGCCTTGCTGCGGTGCACCCCGCCCTTGACGTCCCGCTCTCGGCGGCTCGCCCCGCTTCGCCCCGGCACCCTCACCCTCGCCTGGCGCGCTCCCGGCACCCTCGCCTCCAGCGCCTCCCGCGCCTCCCGCTGCCTCCCGCTGCTCCCCGACGTCTCCGCCAGCCTCCCTTCCCCAGCGGCCTCCCTTCCCCGGCGGTCTGCTGCTGTCCGGCGGCTCCTTCCGCCCTCCTGCGCGCCTCACGGCGGACTTCCGGCCCCGCCTCCTGTTGCGGCAACCGGCTCCGCCTCCCTCCCGTCGGCCTTTCTCCCGACGCGGCCCTCCGCGGTTCTTCCCGTCGGCGTCCAAGCCCCGACGGCCTCCCGCTGCTCCCGGCGCCTCCCGCTGCTCCCGCGCGCTCGCGGCTCCCGGCTCCCGGCGGATCTCCCTCCAGTCCGGCGACCCCTCTCCGGCGGCCTCTCCCGTCCCGCTCCCCAGCCCGTCTCCCAGCGGCTTCCCTGCAGCTACCCTGCGGCCTTCCTGCGCCGTCGCCCCCCCCCCCTGCATTAATGGCTGGCATGTCCGCCCGAGCACCTATGCACTCAGCCGAGCAGCTCTCCCATCCTCCATCATCGGCTCTACCGCGCCGCGGTCCTCCTTCATCCAGTTCCCGTTATAGGACAACACTCTCGCTGGAGGAGATTGCTTTGGTAAAATCTTATCGAGCGACTGCGCCACCATCTTCTTCTCTCGCCCCACTTGCTCAGACTGGCAACTCCACCGTCTGTGTTTCTCATCGACAGACAGCTTGGATGTTTGACTCCGGTGCGTCAGAACATCTCGCAGGAGGCTTTGGTATGTTCACTACCTATCATCCGTACACCGGTGCCTCTGCCATTACTGTTGCTAATGGCTCAACAATCCCTATTACCAGATATGGCACATGTTCCTTGACCCCGTCTCTTCCCCTGACGTCGGTCGCTCATGTTCCTCAAAGTCCCTTTAATCTTATCTCTGTCACCAAACTCACCACAGATTTGAATTGTGTTGCTACTTTTAGCTCATCTGGTGTTGTTTTTCAGGAGCAGAAGACGAATCGGGAAATTGGTCGAGGTTATCTTCGGGATGGGGTTTACCTGTTTGATACCCCATCATCCCTTGCTTGCTCATCCACCACAGCCCGAGCCCTTGACCTCCATTCCCGCCTTGGCCATCCACCACCTTCCACCCTCCATAAACTTTGCCCCCAATTCAGTTCTCACCTCTCCTTCCATTGTGAATCCTGCAAGTTTGCCAAACATCATCGGACGACGTATGCTCCTCGCCCGGAACCACGTGCAGCGGCTCCTTTCGCTCTTGTTCATTCCGATGTATGGGGTCCTTGCAGGGTTCCTAGCCAGTCCGGGTACCGTTATTATATCACCTTTATTGATGATTACTCCCGCATGACCTGGCTTTACCTTCTTCGAGATCGAACAGAGGTTCTCTCCACCTTTCAGACATTTTTTCAGGAAATCCAGACACAGTTTTCTCTCCCTGTGAAATGTCTCCGCTCTGACAATGGGCGAGAATACTTATCCACTCATTTTCAGCAGTTTATGAGGGCCCACGGCATCATCCATCAGACCTCCTGTCCTGATACCCCTCAGCAAAATGGGGTGGCCGAGCGGAAACACCGACATATCTTGGAAACCGCTCGTGCCCTCCTCTTCCACCGCCAGGTACCTCTTCTTTTCTGGGGGGATGCCATCCTCACTGCTACTTACCTTCTCAATCGTCTTCCCTCCTCCATCCTTCAGGGGGAGACTCCTTTTCATACTCTGTTTCCCTCTCTCCCTCCTCACTCCCTTCCACTCCGTGTCTTCGGATGTCTCTGTTATGTCCAGGACACTCGCCCCAATCTCTCCAAACTATCACCCAAATCCCTTCGCTGTATTTTTCTCGGGTATTCCCGCACTCAGCGCGGGTACCGATGCTTCTCTCCAGACCTCCGCCGGTATATCACCTATGTCGACGTTTCGTTTGTCGAGAGCTCTCCTTTCACTCTCCCCTCTCCTTCTCCTGACACTACCATCGATGACTGTCTTCCGCTCATGGTTCACCCGCCTCTGGTGTCTCCTCTGACCGGTCATCTCTTTGGACAGACCTACTCTCGTCGTCCTTCCACTGTACCTCCCGTCCCGGCCGAGGAAACCATTGTTCCCGCTTCGCCTGATGTTCCTGACACAGCTCCCGAGGATGTGCCGATTGCGCTCCGGAAAGGTACTCGCTCGTGTCAGAATACTCATCTCTTTGTATCTTCTTACAGGGGATTGTCCGCTCTGGAGATCGTGTCGCTTCCTCGAACGGTCGGTGAAGCCAAATCTCACCCCGGGTGGCTAGCCGCAATGAGAGATGAATTGCAGGCTCTGGATGCCAACCGTACTTGGGATCTTGTTCCCCTTCCGGCAAACAAACAGGCGGTCGGCTGTAAATGGATCTTCACGATCCGTCTCAATCCCGATGGCTCTCTCTGCCGCCTCAAAGCCCGGCTTGTCGCCAAGGGATTTGCTCAGACATATGGCGTCGACTACTTTGAGACCTTCTCTCCAGTCGCCAAGATGGCCTCGGTCCGCCTCTTCATCTCTCTGGCTGCTCATCATCACTGGCCACTTCATCAACTCGACGTTAAGAATGCTTTTCTCCATGGCTTTCTTGACGAGGAGGTCTACCTGCAGCAGCCCCCTGATTTCTCTGCCTCTGGTGCCGCCTCCCATGTCTGCCGTCTCCGTCGCTCCCTCTACGGCCTCAAACAGTCTCCTCGCGCCTGGTTTGGCCGCTTCAGCACTGTCGTCACCGCCTTTGGCCTCTCTCGGAGTATGAAAGATCACACCGTCTTCTTCCGTACGACGGCACACGGCTGTATCTTGCTTGTCGTTTATGTTGATGACATCATCATCACAGGGAGCGACTCCAGAGGCATCGCCAGCCTCAAGACGCATCTTCACCAGCACTTTCACACCAAGGATCTTGGTCCCCTCACGTACTTTCTTGGCATCGAGGTCTCCCGAACTGCGGACACTATCTCTCTCTGCCAGCGCAAGTATGCTCTTGATATATTGCAGGATGCCGGGTTGAGCACCGCCACCACAGTTGACACTCCCCTTGAGCCTGGGGAACGCTCCCTTCATTCCGACTCGGCACTCTTTCCTCATCCTGAGAGCTATCGGCGCTTGGTTGGTAAACTCAACTACCTCACCATGACGCGTCCCGACATTGCCTGTGCCGTTGGCAAAGTCAGCCAGTTCATGGAGCATCCCACCTGCTCTCAGTGGGATGCTGTCCTCCGCATTGCCAAGTACATCAAGAAAGACCCTGCACGCGGCCTTCGGTACTCACATCATGCTCACATGGATATTGAGGCTTTTTGTGATGCGGATTATGTCAGTTGCCTCGCTACCCGCAAGTCTACTTCGGGATTCGCCGTATTCTTTGCCGGTAATCTCATCTCTTGGCGCATCCTCACATTGAGGTAAGGGGAATTCACCCACTTACATCTTTTGTGTCTTCTACAATCTCCTGCGACGACGACACCATAACAAATTTATGCTATCAGTGCGTACGGGTCCCTTATTGCCGCATCTTCTAGCAGCGGTGCCGCACACGACTGGAAGGCACACAAGGCAGGTTTCGAGGATCATGAAGTTGGCTATGATAATGGACGATGTGGCACAGCGACTTGCTTCGATCCAGCAGAGGCAACTGGAGTGGGGTCGGGCATGACATGCGCAAGTAAATCTCAAGCGGCGCGAAGCTGCTAAATACCGCCAAGCTCTCATGTTATCGTTGCGGCGTCTGCAGGCGCTGCAACACGAGGCACGCGATGAAGTAGCGCTATTCAGTGAGGCGTATGGGGCGACAAGCGGTTCTGTCGGAAAACATTTCTAACAACGTGCAAGGTGAACTACCTATGCTTGATTTCCTACAGGAAGACAATCCAGATCGTCTTGACGAGGCGGAGAAGGTGCAGCAACGGGATGAGGGGACTAAAGCGCAGACAACGGTGGCTGGCGAAACAATTGCGCAGGGGTGCGACGGAGTATGGCCGAACCACCCATTGGGCTCGCCCTCAACCAGTTGTCACCTACACGTCAGGTGGAGCTACCGGCTCTTTCCGTACAGAGCTCTTGAAGAATATGTCGAGCAATGTGATTATCTGCCCTCAACAGCGCAACCAATGTTGTCTCTAGCCCAGACTGTTGTAGAACCAGAGGGCATAGAGCATACGAACAAAGGTTCTCAGCCTAGTCTGGTACACGCCTACATTGGGAGGGGAGGTTACCCATCATCTTCTCAGCAACATTGTCCTCTCCCGATGATATCCATTATTGCTGGGTCACGATGATGGCTTTCTCAAGCTGATGGCAGGACTGTGCTTCCAGGGATATCAGTTCACCACAAAAAGGTTGTTGACTCTCTTTAGGGATTATCTGCGCCGGAAGCTAACAACATTGTTATTGGCCTTCACGGCGGTGTGGCGCCTCTTCTTGCCTTGACCTATCCTGATTTTGAAACTCTTCTTGTAACTGCTGCAGGAGCTCTTTGGAATCATGTTTTTTATACTGGACAAAGAATGTCAGACTTCCTAGACTTTGCCCATTCTTATGCAGCAGCAGATGAAAAGCTTCATAATGGTGAGCAGTGGAGACCACAAGCATTGGTGCAGGAAAGGTGGAAAACAATGTCATCATTATGACATTTGAGCTTCTCCATAAGGCAACAACCCGACAAGAGTATCATTCAGCTGCACAACTGTTCTTTAAAATTCTTCACCAGATGCATTTTTATAAAGCATATAGGGCCTACTTTGATTTTGGAACCCGTACAGAAAATGCGCTATTAAGCTGGAGAGGGGTTGGTAGTGGCCACCATTATGCGAACAGGGAGCTAGTTTGTGAAGTTCTAGAAGTACCGAGGCTGACACGTTCCCCATATCGGTCATGTCAATGTTTGTTCAACAATCAAAAACTAGGAAAAGCAAATTTCCACCCCTGGTTTTCTAATTCAGCGGCATTGTTTCCGACTCAAATACAGGATACTGAAGAAGATCCAAGTTCTGTAGCACCTAAAGATGCAAAGCGGTTTGAGCTTGTACATTCTATCATCGGTTCCACAGAACCTTAGATGCATGTTGGATTGGTGTAGCCCGATCCGGTTGGGCCGAATGCTTAAGGCCCGCAATTGTCGCGGGTTGAGCTCCGCGGTGAGCTCGTTGGGGGTTGCAGGGGGCAACGCGCCCCTGCTCCGGGGGTCCGGGGGCCGAAGGACCCCATCCCAATTTTTCGGCACTGTAGCATCTCTGACCACTGTAGCGGAGCTAACCGACAGACACTGTAGCAGTGCGGGCTTCGGAGTCAACAATACTGTATCACTTTTGACAAAGGTGGCCGCCGTTCACTGTAGCGACACAGACTTACTTTTCGGAACAATGATCGTCTTCTCTATTTTATAGCCCATTTTCGGGCTAGGGTTACTACTGCAAAAAACTTTGTATTTTGTGCTCCCGATATTAGTGAATTTTCTGCCTCTCTGTGGACGTAGGGTTATTCCCGAACCATGTAAATTTGTGTGTCCCGTGTCTATTTTCTTTCTGCATTTTTCTTTCATTCCTCGTTTCTGTCGTTGCGCCTCCCGACGATTCCACAACAATGCAAACACAAAGATGTTTCATTTTTTTTAAAGAAATGACGATGTTGATTTTGGGCCAAAACCATGCAACGTGGGCACCAACACTTGCATCTTCTCCAGGTGTGCTTATTATGACATTTATACCTTTGGTTTCTGGGGATCCTACTGTTCAGCATGGGACACTGGCACTGGAGGCCGACCCCCACCACTGCAATTGTATATTTTGGGTTGTGTCTAAATTCTGGAAATCTGATCACCAGAAGGCGGGATCGAGTCATCACAATACGGAACATGACCACCACCTTGAGGACAAAGTGGTTCTTTGGGACAGTGGCACTAACAGGAATGTTGGGGTGCTGCTGTTATGCGGGGGAATCTAATAGCGACCACGACTGGGCATAATATGCAATAAGGGGTAAATGGGTCTTTGGAGGGTGAGTTTGTTTTTCTGTTAGGGAGAAGGTTCTGGACCCATGTGTAGGGTTGGGAATCTGTTATATAAGGCAGGGGGAGTAAGGGCGGGGCGACACTGTTTTGGTTAGGCAGTTACAGTTCGGCCGTAGGCTTGGGATCGACCATTGCGGCTTGGGCGAGAAGCATCACTGCTATCTCGAGGTGTATCCTACCTTCTTCTTCCTCTGCCAGTAATTTTTTGGTTCTTTCCATTTATACTAGTAGTCCTCTGGTCTTCATCATTTGGTCCGGTCTGCCTTTGACTTCCTGCCTTGAGGTAAGGCGACTGACCGACACGATTCTGTTTCTCTTCCCGATCGGAGATGTTGAATACTGCAGCAATATCCCTTGATGAAGACGACCGCAACAGGAACCACTCCAACCTTCTACAATGCCACAGTTGAAATCAACTTTGTAAGAGTCAACCGTCGTGCCTTCGCTTGGCGGTACCATCTCCGGCTGGTTCGTGTCCAACGGCGGCGGTTTCGCTCAGCGGAACCCATCACTAACTCGCATTCCACAGGGGAGGCGCACTGCCAGCTCGCATGTAGCGGCAACACTTTCATCTGGAATACTTCTGGCAGGCCGCACACTGCCTGGTTACTTCCGTGTGAAGGGGCGCGCGACTGGTTGCGCTCGCTGGAGTGAAGCAGCCCACCAGGTACGATCGTAGGGGTGAGGTGTCCCGATTTTTCCTGCCGCTTCGTCTCTGCTCAACAGAGGCACAGTGTCGGATCCTCCTCGTTGCTCAACTCCAGCTGCGGTGCACCCCCCCGATCTACAGGTACATTAAGGCTGCCGAGTAATGGAGACTCGCAAGCAAACTCGCCAGGATGAGTGAAGATCAGAGGCTAGGCCGACTTGAAGCCTTGCTAGAAACCTGAGGACACGAGCAAGTTACCTTCCGATAGGCCCAAACACATGACATTGCCGAACTCACCAAAACTGTCTCCGGCTTGGTTCATCGCTTGGACAAGGCCCCATAGCCGGACGAGGCGCGTCCGTCTCTAGTAACAGAGTTCTCTTCCTCACGCACCCAATAGTCGGACAACCCCCCTGCGCTCGCTCTAGATGCTAGTGTACCCGCACTCACTGTCCACTCTGGCTCAGAGTGGCAGTCTCTTGGCGGGTTGAGCTCCCAATTTTTGCTAACACGGATCTAAGGGGTTGGATCATGCGCGATGAGATGTTTTTTCATCTTCACCAGACCACCGATGCTAACAAAACCGTCCCGGCTCAGTTAAGTATGGAGGATATCGCCATTCACTGATTTACAAGTTTGAGCGAGGTATATCCAACTCTAACGTGTATAGTGTTCAAAGTGGAGCTGCTCGAACGTTTCAGTGGCTTGGAAAACCAAAACCCCTACGAAGAGCTTGCAGCCCTCCAGCAACAGGGCGCCGTCCAAGATTATATTGAGCAGTTTGAGTATCCGGCATCCTTGCTACCCCGAAAACCTGAGGCCCAGTATGTCGGTTATTTCTTGTATGGTCTGAGTGATGACATTCGAAGATGGGTTCGCATTCATGACCCTCTCGACCCGGTTGCACGCCATGTGCTTAGCTCGCAATGTGGAGCTCACTATCACGGGAGGCGAGAGTTCTCAATTCCACAACGAAGGGTCCCGCAAATTCAGCAAGGTCCGCGAGTCTGAACCGTGACATCCTCCAATCCGCTCGGGACCACACTGATCGGATAGAGCTTTTCTCCAACCAACCAAACAGGGAGAAGACCACCAGGAATGGAGCCCGTCGCGAGCCTCCTACTCACACCACCCATGATGGGCGGAGTGTTCACCACTTGACCACCCAGGAGTGGGAGGATCGACGCCGCAAGGGCCTTTGTTTTTGATGTGGTCAACTCTACAGGCCCATGCACAGTTGTCCCGATCCACACTTGATGGTCCTATTACTGGGAGAAGACGATGCTGGAAATGATGAATAGGCAGCTCAGTGGGGCCCCGAGGCAGCCCACGACAATGAGGAACCCATTCCCCACATTCAGGCCTGGGGACAAGGCTGCTTTCCAGGGGTGACCAGTGATAGAGACCACGGGTGGGCATAATATGTAATAAGGGGTAAATGGGTCTTTGGAGGGCAAGTTTGTTTTTCTGTTAGGGAGAAGGTTCTGGACCCATGTTTAGGGCCGGGAATTTGTTATATAAGGTAGGGGGGAGTAAGGGCGGGGCGACACTGTTTTGGTTAGGCAGTTACAGTTCGATTGTAGGCTTGAGATTGACCATTGCGGCATGGGCGAGAAGCATCACTGCTATCTCGAGGTGTATCCAACCTTCTTCTTCCCCCTCCAGTAATTTTCTTGATTCTTTCCATATATACAAGCAGTAGTCCTTTGGTCTTCATCAGAATCTGCCAGGGGTAGAATTGTAACTGCAATGGGGGAATTTGTGGGCCAGATGGAGTTGTCAGGGGAGCTAGACACCTGGGGAAATATGCTGTAAATCCTGGGGGGAATATGGTGGGGGCCGCACAAGTTGTTATAATGGACCATTATAAGTAGGGAGGGCTTGAGAGCGTGAAGGGGGGATTATTTAGTTAAGGGAGTCGGCCTTGTGGCTTGGGCGGGAACTTCTTGGGGAACTCTCGAGCTTCTCTTTCATTATCTTCTCTTCTCCTAACTCTTCCTACATTCTTCTCTCTCCCACCCGTACTCCTATTATTCTTAATACAAGAAGTTGGTCTTTGTTGGTCTCTGTTTTTCTTGCTTTCTTTTCATTATGTGTCCAAGCTAGGTACACCTAGCTTGAGGGGGAGTGTTGGAGTCTGTATCCCACATCGGACTTGATGTCCGGTGTGGTCTTTACCATTTATTATAAATACACCCCAAGGGCTCCTTAGGAGAAACACCTTGGGGGTTCCGGTCTCTCCTATTTTCTCCTCCTACATGGTATCAGAGGAGGTTTTTTGAACCCCCAATCCCTCCCTCCCTATTTTTTTTTCTCCCTCCTTTTGCTTTAGGGTTTCCCGTCCGGGGGCGGCGGCTCCAATCCACATAGCCGCCGCCCCCCTCCCCTCCGGGCTCGTCCTCTCCCGGCGGCTTCTCCCGGCTCCCCGGCTCCCGGCTCGCCCCACCGTCCCGGCGCACTCCTCCTCCCCCCCTGCGCAGCTCCCCGGCGCGACGCGGCTCCCTGGCAGGCCCTCCCTCCGTGACTTCATCCGCGCGCGGCGACCCCTCCCCGGCGCGGCTCTTCTCCCGGCGGCGATTCTCCCCGCGCGTCGGCCTCGCGCCGGCTCCTCGCCCCGCCGCCTCGTCCCGGCGCAGCCCGCCCTCGGCGCCTCGCCCTAGCCCCGGCGCCCTCGACCTCGCCCCGGCGTCCTGCGGACTTCCTCCCCGACGCCGCTCCATCCCCGCGGCTCCCGACTGGTCCCTCTGCTCCCGGCGGCTTCCCGGCTCGTCCCTCCCGCGACGCGGCTCCCGGCTCCTCCCGGCGCGACGCGGCTCCCCGGCTCCCGGCTCCTCCCGGCGCGACGCGGCTCCCCGGCTCCCGGCTTCTCCCGCTGCTCCCGACGCCATCACCCGCGCGCCCCGCCGGCGGCCTCCCGGCTGCTCCCGGCGACCCTCCTCTGCGCGCTCCCTCCCGGCGACTCTTCTCCGGCGGCCAGATCCGGACAGCTCCGGCCGAATCCGGCCGGATCCAGTGATTTCCGGCCAGATCCAGGCTACTCCGGCCGGCTCCGGCCTGATCCAGAAGGCTCCGGCCAGATCCGGCGATTTTCGGCCTCATCCGGCCAGATCCGGAGAGATCCGGAGAGATCCGGTCTGTTCCGGTCAGTTCCGGTCAGTTCCGGGCAGTTCCGGGCAGTTCTGGGCAGTTCCGGGCAGTTCCGGGCAGATCCGGGCAGATCCGGACTGTTCCGGGCAGATCCGGACTGTTCCGGCCTCCACCCGTGCCGGCCGCTCCACGCCGGGGGCCTCCTCGGTTTCCAGCGTCGTCTTCCGGCCTCCTGCACCCTCGCCGGCCTCCTCCTGCGGCATCCCCGCCTCGCCGGCATCTCCCGGCACCTCCCGGCAGCCGCATCTCTCTCCGCCGGCACGTCCATTCGCTGGCGCAGTAGCTCGACATCCTCGGATTTGGGCCCGTTGGCGTCGCCAGTCCCGCAACAATTCTGCGGAATCCCCGCCTCCCGTCGTCGGCCCCGCAAGTGCGGTTTTCCCGGTGCTAGTTTGGATTTCCCGGCGTTTCATCGACCGGCCCCACTAGTGCGGCATTCCTGGCGTTCCGTCAACTGGCCGGTCTGCGTGGTCATCTGCTGCGCCCGCCACATCCATCCATCATCCTGCGGGGGAGTTTTGATCGTGAGGGGGAGCAGCAGCAGCTTAATAATTTATTTCATCTTGTTTTGTCATCAAGCTGGGCATGTCCAGCTTGAGGGGGAGTGTTGGTCTCTGTTTTTCTTGCTTTCTTTTCATTATGTGTCCAAGCTAGGTACACCTAGCTTGAGGGGGAGTGTTGGAGTCTGTATCCCACATCGGACTTGATGTCCGGTGTGGTCTTTACCATTTATTATAAATACACCCCAAGGGCTCCTTAGGAGAAACACCTTGGGGGTTCCGGTCTCTCCTATTTTCTACAGTCTTCTATGGCTACATCATTATTCTTGGTGAACCTTTGGCTCAAGGTCTTTATCAGTGGGTGAATTCCCCTTACTTCAATGTGAGGTGAGGATATTCTTTTATAGATTAGGAAACCAATATACAAGACGGGTAAGTCCGATGTGGGACTCACCCATTTACACTTAAATGGGTTCCAACACTCCCCCTCAAGCTGGACAAGCCCAGATTGGATAGAGTCCCACATAAGAAGAATAACAAGACAATCGCAAACTCCCCCTCAAGCTGGGCCAGGGAGGCTGTGAATACCCAGCCTGGAAGTGAGAGACTCAAGACGAGCTCCGGGAAGACCTTTGGTGAAGAGATCGGCAAGCTGATCGGCCGTCGGGATATGGCCGAAACTGATATGGTGCTGCTCCAGATGGTGGCGGAGAAAGTGACAATCCACCTCGATATGCTTCGTCCGATGATGTTTGGCAAACTTGCAGGATTCACAATGGAAGGAGAGGTGAGAACCGAATTGGGGGCAAAGTTTATGGAGGGTGGAAGGCGGTGGATGGCCAAGGCGGTAATGGAGGTCAAGGGCTCGGGCGGAGGTGGATGAGCAAGCAAGGGATGATGGGGTATCAAACAGGTAAACCCCATCCCGAAGATAACCTCGACCAATTTCCCGATTCGTCTTCCGCTCCTGAAAAACAACACCAGATGAGCTAAAAATAGCAACACAATTCAATTCGGTGGTGAGTTTGCTGATAGAGATAAGATTAAAGGGACTTTGAGGAACATGAGCGACCGACGTCAGGGGAAGAGACGGGGTCAAGGAACAGGTGCCATAGCCGGCAATAGGGATGGTTGAGCCATTAGCAACAGTAATGGTAGAGGCACCGGTGTACGGATGATAGGTAGTGAACATACCAGAGTCCCCTGTGAGATGGTCTGACGCACCGGAGTCAAACATCCAAGCTGTCTGGCGATGAGAAACACAGGCGGTGGAGTTGCCAGTCTGAGCAAGTGGAGCTAGAGAAGAAGATGGTGGCGCAGTTGCGCGATAAGATTTTACCAAAGCAAGCTCCTCCGGCGAGAGTGTTGTCCTGTAACGGGTACTGGAGGAAGGAGGACCGCTGCGCGGTAGAGCCGATGATGGAGGATGGGAGAGCCGCTCGACTGAGTGCATAGGTGCCCGGGAAGGCTGACAATGGAAGTGAGGGTGCGTCCCGGCCGGAATGCTGGCGGCCGGAGGTGATGCTGGAGGGCCGCGGGCGGACACGCCCGCCATTAACGCAGGGAGCTGGGCCGACGGCGCAGGAAGGCCGCAGGGTAGCTGCTGGTAGACGGGCTGGGGAGCGCCGGACCGGGCGGGAGCCGCTGCTGGGAAGGGAGCTGCTGCGGAGGGCGGTTGCAGGAGGAGGGCCGCCGGAGGAGGAGTCGGCGCGGGATGAAGCGGGAGGCGCCGGGAGAGCAGCGGGCGAGCGCGACAAAGGGGTGAGCGCGACGGAGAGGCGCGGGCGCCGGGCGAAGGCCCACTGGGACGAGGGCGCACCGCGGGAGGAGGGCGGACGCCGGGGCCGGGAGCCGCGCCACCGGGGAAGGGCGCTGGGCGGGGTGTCGCGCCTGAGGGAGGCCCGCCGGGAGGTGGAGCCGCACCGGGAGGGAGAGGCGGGCGCCGGCGTCGGGATGCCGCAGCAGGAGGCAGGGCCGTCGCGCAGGGAGCCGGCGCGGAAGGGAGCCGCTGCGGAAGGCGGGCCGGCGCGCAGGGTGGGAGAGCCGCGGGGAGGGAGCGCTCCGCAGGAGGAGGCGCCGGCGGCTGGAGAACCAGGGAGAGGCGCCCGTCGGGCGCCGGCATGGAGGGCCGCCGAGGGAAAGGAGCCCGACGGGAGGGAGGCAGAGCCGGTTGCCGCACAGGAGGCGGGGCCGGAAGTCCGCCGTGAGGCGCGCAGGAGGGCGGGAGGCGCTGGAGGCGCTGGAGGCGAGGGTGCCGGGGGCGCGCCAGGCGAGGGTGAGCCGCCGAGAGCGGGACGTCGAGGGCGGGGTGCGCCGCAGCGAGGCACCGGGAGCCGGGGAGGCGGAAGATGGCGCGCGCAGGAGGGAGCGGGCCGGGAGAAGCCGTCGGGAGCCGGGAGCCGCGTGGGAGGGCCGGCGAGGGTTGCTGGGACGAGGGCGCACCGCGGGAGGACGGTGGACGCCGGGCGCCGGGTGAAGGGCGAGGGAGCCGCGCGGGCGTGGGCGCGAGGGCCGACGGGGCGAGGGAGCCGTGAGGGCTAGGGCGCCGGGAGGGGTGCCGCGCCGGGAAGGAGGCCCGCCGGGAGGTGGAGGCGCACCAGGAGGGAGGAGCTTCGCCGGGAGGGAGAGCCTGCCGGGAGGAGAGGTGGCCGCCGGAAAGGGGCAAGGCCAGAGGGGGAAGAAAGGCGGGGCCGGGCAGAACCGGGAAGTCGCTGGGAGGGAGGGTCGGGATTAAAATCCCTCTGATACCATGTAAGTGGGTGAATTCCTCTTACCTCAATGTGAGGTGAGGATATTCTTTTATAGATTAGGAAACCAATATACAAGACGGGTAAGTCCGATGTGGGACTCACCCATTTACACTTAAATGGTTCCAACAATTCTTAATACAAGAAGTTGGTCTTCTATGGCTACATCATTATTCTTGGTGGACCTTTGGCTCAAGGTCTTTATCAGTTGGTCCGATCTGCCGAAAACTTTCGGGGGGGGGGGGGGGGAGTGCCACTGATGCCCTCTTGGCGATGCTTTCTAAGTTGCTCCGACAATGAATGCTACAATGTGGGAAGAGGTGGAATTCTTGGCAAACCGCATATCCCTGATGCGTCGCCTGGAGAAGATGTCTCAACGAGACGCGGTCAGGCCTTCTCTCACGGCAAACCTCCCTGAGGATCACCTAGTTGCGTCCGTTGTTAGGGGTGTGCAAGGGCGAGCTGCACTCCCGATTGGCCCTGCTCATAACCCGTCCTTCGTTGCGCGTCGAGTGGAGCTACCCGATTTTGACGGGAATGATCCGCATGGATGGATAACACGAGTGGAATCATACCTCCGCATTCATCAGATACCGGAGAAATCGAAGGTCTCCTGAGCTTAGGTAAGTGTGAAGGGAGTCGCAATATATTGGTTCAAAATTATGGGGAAACTCCATTCAGAATTGACATGGACAATGTTTAAAGCGGGATTAATGGAGCGATTCAATGGGCTGAAAGTTCGGGATCCATATGTGGAAATGGCAGATACTACTAGTGGCGCGCTAGGTAGGGAGCGCTGCATGGAGAAGACGCTGCTGCAGGACGAGGTTTCACCGAAGATGACTATGGAGGGGTCGAGCACGCCACCATCTGGAACTGAAAAGGAGGAATAGAATAGCGGCGCGATCGGACTGTCAAACGCAGCCAACACCGCCTGCGAGCATCTACGGGAATGGATAGCTCGAGCTGAGATGTATCTTAGGATTCACCTGATTAGCGAGGCTTTGAAACTGTTGTCGGCTCGGGTTAGTATGGCTGGAATTTCTGGTCACTGGTTTACCATCTTGGTAGAGGTGCACCCGAATGTAACATGGCGGATGTTTAAGGAACTCATGGAGCGTTTCAGTGGGCTAGATAATCACAATTGGTATGAGGTGGCAGTTCTTCATCAGTTGGAAGTTGTCCAATAGTATATTGAGCCATTTGAGTGTTTGGCCACTTAGATTCTGCGTCAACCTGATCTGCCGAAAGAAGCTCGCCTGACACTAATCACGAGAATCCTTCCAGGTATCGCATCCGCTAGTGTTGTTCTGGAAACTGCGGAGGATTTTATATCTTCATCCTTTGCCCCTTTAGCTTGCAAAGGGCGAAGAGATTCTATAGGGAGAGGGAACAACAGTCTATGGGGATAAGGCGGTGCGGGAGAAGGTAAGTGTGCATATGGTGGCATAAATACATGGAGGGGTTGTAGGCATGATGCGGGTGTTGCAGGGCAAGATCATTTCCTATCAAGCTCAGGGACAACGGGGACTGAGGAACGAGAGGGTGGAATTTCCTTTTTAATTCTATTGGATGGTGGTGCAACTCACAACTTTATATCTTCAGCGCTGGTCCATGAGGTAGGGAGGAGCCTTTGGGAGATTGCTTGGCATGCATTTATAAATAGGGCGCCTTATAAGAAACCACAACAACAATGTCCAAAGTCACCAATGTTGTCCAGTTCTGCACAAAGCAAAGGTGGTAGTGGGTGGCTTGATCATGGGCTGTTAAATTTCCAGCACTCTTGTGGCTGTAACGGGACTGATATGGCATGCTTCAGGTTTCATTTGTCAGATATTGCTGACACCAACTTAGAAGGAATTTCAAGATTTTTTTTTTCTGACTTGGAGCTAAGGACTAGGTCATGCCTAATTATCTTTGCATTTTTTTCAGGCAGACCAAAAGCCGGCATATACAGTTTCTTCAAATAATTGATGGGAATTGTGATACACATCGCTTTTTGGATGACTATCGATTGGTTAAGGAGTGTCTGGCGGATAAGATTTATGACTCTTGTCCAGTAGATTAATGGACTTAAGGGTGGAAAACAATGTCATGATTATGACATTTGATAACTATGCATTCATGGATTTTATCCTGATCTGGATTAAACAATTGATTGATCTTGGTCTTTCCAATTTTATCATTGGTGCAATGGACACCAACCTGTTGAGGGCTTGGTACTGCAAGGTGTTCGGTTTTTGATATGGGCAGCCATATGAGAACGTATATACTAGATGGGGCTCACCAACATTTTATAAAACGGAGAGTGAGAAAGTTCTTTTGTTAAATAACATCTGACACCCGAGCTAAATTATTGGTTTCAGAATACATGAGGGTCAAGGAGTCTCAGAGTTCTTTGACAATGTTCGTCGTCCGAGTCACATCTTTGATGGAGCGTTCCATAGAGTTGACAAGCAATGCAAAAAAAATTTCGTCGGCAAGCTTTCAAACTCCGTACTTCGGATCTTATAGGGGGGGGAGCAACTAGATGCGAGTCTAGATCCATGTCAGTGAGAGACATAAGGACTGTCTTACGCCAGACAGAGAAGTTAATGGCATCAAGGTGCTCATCTATAAGGCGGGTGGAGACAGTGATCAATTGTGGAAGGACCGAGGAAGCTGGTGAGGAATCTGCTATGGTAGGAGGGATAGTGGTAAGAGACTACAAGATCCGACCAACCCGACAGGAAGGGCGCAACGAGAAATCCAGCAGGAATGACTAGAAATGGAAACACGAGTCTCAGCAGGAAGAGCAGGGCATCAGGTTACTGGGTGGGATAACCACTAAAGCGTGCAGAAATAGCACAAAGGAATCAGAAGCGTGCAACAGAAGGAGATTTGCATAAGAGATAGGTGCACGACTTCAGGCGAGTTGATTAGAGGCGCTCAATTGGCCTGGAGGTGCTGTTGGGGGGCGCTGGCCACATATGTGGGCACAGAAAAAAAATCGCTGCAATAAGACGATGCAACAGGAGAAACGACTGTCAGGGGACATGCGTAGGGAGATGGCACAGGAGAGGGCAACTGTTCAGGGGACAGGCGCAGTGATGACCGATGTCATCTGGGGCGGCAGGGTGAGCCTGGGAAGGCTGACGCCATTAGGAGTAGTGGGGTGTGCTTGGTAGGCGCGACGAGGTCGCGGCCAGATAGGGAGGCGGCGAGGGCTCGTGCGTGGAGGAGGGCGGTGGCGCGAGGCGAGGCGGGGCTGGATGAAGGGTGGAGGCGACGCCCATGGGAGGCCGACGGGCAAGGAAGGGAGCGGCGATGCTGGTAGGGCGCGGTAGGAACCGGCGAAGGAGGCGGGATGACGATGTGCAAGGGAGGGGAAGAAAAAGAAATGAAGCGAGGCGCAGCAGGAAAAAAATATGGGAGAAGTATCCCTTTAGTGATGGGACTGCTGATGCTGCAGTGGCCGTGGAAGACCCAGGAACTAAGAGCCGATTCACATGAGCAATTTGAGAATCAGTTATCACTGAAAATTGAAAGAGGGAAAGTGTTGAGCCATTCTCCAGCCGTAATCAGTTTCATTTCCTCAGTTTTGAGTACGATACTGATTTTTAAGGTTGGGAAAATGATTGATATCAGCTGTAGTGCCTGGAAAAGCACATTGCATGAAGGGCTAAAGGGTAATTGCGGGTGGATAAAATGGTTAGAAGAGAAAGGGTACAGGGGAATATGTGGGGTGGGGGATATGCCGTGAGGCCCATGAGAAGGTGGAGGGAATGGAAAGAGGTTATAAAATGGGGAAGAGGGTACTGCACAGCAGGAAGGAATATTATTTTCTGTTAGTTCGGTTGCAGGATTGGGCGGAAGCACCCGGGGGTCACTGAGTATTACTCTCTTCTCTCACTCTCGCACTCTTCTTCTTCCGCCTCTGTTGTAATTTTGGTACGTTATTCTTGCAATACTTACAAAGTAGTCCACTCTTGGTGGACCTTTAGCTCAAGGTCTTTATCAATGAGTCTCATGGACTCAATCAGATATGTGTTGTGGGGGCCACTCCCAATCAGGGGAGACATTGAAGCGGGAGGAGTCTCCATTGTCGGCAGCAACATTTTCTGAAGTTGGCAACCAATTCGGATGGAGTCTTCTTTGGTGGGCAGCATTGTGGGCAACAACCATCATTGAAACTGTCAATGTTGAAGCAGCCGACAACAAGAATTTTTCAGCGGTAGATGAACTACCCACCAACCGAAGAAACATGATTTTTTACTCCTCTATAAAACTCGTTTAAAATCCCTTTGTATGGGTGTAGATGTGTATTGTGAAATCCGGTATGTTGTAATCCTCCGACGAGAACCAGAGAAGTGAAATAGAGAAACCGGCCCCCTTCTCCCGTGGACGTAGGTCATCCGATCGAACCACGTTAAAATCCGTGTGTTCTTTCATTTTCTCCGTTTTTGTGTGATTTGCGGTGCCACGCACCTCCGGTGTGCCCTTACAAGTGGTATCAGAGGGAGTCGGAGTGAGCGGAGTCGAAACGGAGAACCGGCAGAAAGATTTTCCGTTGACCGGAAAATTGAAATTGGTCGGAAAATTTTTCCAAGACCAGATCCGTGAAGAGGACGACGAGACGATTCCAACGGCGCAAGCGGCGTTGAAAATAGAACTGAAACGAAAGAGATAAGCTCGGTCAAAGTTTGGTCAAAACCGTGGGTGAACAGTAATCCAGTGTTGGAGAAGACGGTACTGTTTGCGCCACCAGCGAAAATTCCGGCGAGATTCCGGCAGCTGCTCCGGCGTGCCACGTCAGTGCCGCGTCAGCAGGCAATCTGGACCGTTGAACTTGTTTTGGCGATATCTCGGCCAATAGGTGTTCGATTTCGGCAATCCAGGAGTCGATTCCGACTATTCCGACTGTTCCGAACGCATCCGTACGGTTAGTTTTTCAAAATTCGCACTCCATCAGGTTGTTTCAGAACGGTGCGACATCAACGGTGGTGATCGCGTTTTGCGACAACGATGATGGTTGGTGGCGGAGCACTACCAAAATTTGAGATCGAGAAATTCGATGTTCGAAACTATTTCGGCTTGCGGCAAAGCACGATGAAAGATATACTTGTGCAACAGGGCATGATCCGACCGTTGATTGGTGAAAAGCCCGAAACAACCAGTAAAGATGATTGGGAAGAGCTCGAGATGCGGGTCGTCAGCACAATTCGACTATGTCTGGCGAATGAGGTAAAATACTCGGTGTTGGACGAGACCTCACCGAAAGAGATCTGGAAGAAGTTGGAGCAGCGGTATATGACGAAGTCGCTCACCAACAAATTATTCCTGAAGAAGAAATTGTACCAATTGTGCATGGACGAGGGAACAAATTTGTTGGATAACACCAACAGATTCAATAAGATCCTGACACAATTATTGAGGCTTGGTGTGAAGGTTGGAGAGGAAGACAAAACACTTTTACTTTTGTCATCTCTACCAAGCTCATTTGATGGGCTTGTGACTGCATTGCTCGTGGGGAAGGAAACATTGAAGTTGGACGAGGTGATGACGTCGCTTCAAGATTCGGAGGCATTCTGAAGACCTGCGACACATTCAGGCGAGCAAATCATGGTGATGCGAGATGATCAACGTGGGAGGAGCCGACATCAGAAATCAGGAGGTAAAGAATGACGGTCAAAATCGAGGGGACGTGATCCTAGCGAAATCACGTGTTTTTGGTGCGAGAAAAAAGGTCACTATAAAAGTGACTGTGAAGAGCGCAAACGGTACATTGCTGGGAAAGAGAAAGACGAAGAAAAGGTTGCGAATATCACAGAATTATCGGCAGATGATGAAGTCTGCGTGACAACGGGAAACTCGCACTCAGATGGGAAAGTTGAATAGGGAGAAGTGCAGTGTCATTACTGCAAAAGATACAGGCACATGAAGCGGGAATGTCGATTTTTAAAAAGAAAGAACGAGCAGACTCAAAATCCAAAGGAAGATAGATGGATTTTGGATTCGGAGAGCTCGATACACATATGTACGACGAGAGGTGCATTTGATACTTTTCAGCAGGTGCAAGATTCGGTGAGACTTGGTGATGGGTCTACATGCGATGTTTGAGGAGTCGGGACGGTGAAATTGAAGACACCTGATGGAGGAGTTTGTAAACTGGTTGACATGAAATTCGTTCCGAGGATGAGACAGAACTTGGTATCATTAAGTAGCAGGTGGAGTGTTGGAAGTCTCATGTGGGGATACAACAAAGTTTACTGGGAAAGAGTCTCAAGGGTGGTATCATTTGATGGGGACCCTAGTCAGTCCGAGATCGATTGAAGATGGTGGAAGTGCCATGTTATCTGCGTAAAGAAGCGTGTTCGATTTGCTGATGAAGTTTTCAACACCTGCAAGGAGACTGCAAGTCTGGTTTCTACCCCAAATTGGTCGTGAGAGGGATATTTGTGGGGGTCACTCTCAATCAGGGGAGACGTTGCAGCGGGAGAAGTCTCCATTGTCGGCAACAACATTTTCTGAAGTTGGCAACCAACCCGGATGGAGTCTTCTTTGATGGGTAGCATGGTGGGCAGCAACCATCATTGAAGCTGTCAGTGTTGAAGCAGCCGACATCAAGAAGTTTTCAGCGGTAGATGAACTACCCACCAACCAAAGAAACATGGTTTTTTGCTCCTCTATAAAACTGTTTTAAAATCCCTTTGTTTGTATGGGTGTAGATGTGTATTGTGTAATCGGGTATTTTGTAATCCTCCGACGAGAATTGGAGAGAAGTGAAATAGAGAAACTGACCCCCTTCTCCTGTGGACATAGGTCATCCGACTGAACCACGTTAAAATCCGTGTCTTCTTTCCTTTTATTCATTTTTGTGTGATTTGCGGTGCCACGCACCTCTGTTGCGCCCTTACATGCGTGGAGTAGTGTGCCTTAGGCCCTAGAGTTGCCTCCAATGTAGTTCGACCACCCAAGTCAATCCTCGAGCCACTCTCAAGTGAACCTTCACGCCACCCTCAATGAAGTTGAAGACCTTCAGATCGTCAAAGGGCCTACGAGCCCATCTCAAGCAAGCCTAATTTTAAACAGGCATTATGGGGATCTCTAGGTCAACCCTTAAGCAGCCACCAGCGGATCCGATTTCTAAGCAGGCACTATTGGAGTCTCTGAGTATTACTCTCTTCTCTCACTCTTGCACTCTTCTTCTTCTTCCGCCTCTGTTGTAATCCTGGTACATTATTCTTGCAATACTTACAAAGTAGTCCACTCTTGGTGGACCTTTAGCTTAATGTCACGGCCCAATCATGGGGGTCCTGTCCCACACCAGCAAAAACATCAAAGCTGCGGTTCATCTGGTTAGTCCCTATCTAAGAGATGAGAGTCGCCCCAACAAAGAGGATGATGGTGCGTGTCAACCTTGACACCACTGGTTGGGAGTTGGGGCCACTCTCCTGATGAGTCCATGGCAGGACGAAACCAGTGAACCTCACATATGAAGAGCTGGACGGCTGAACCCCGCCCGCCTTGGAGGGGGCTGGGGTGCCGCACGGGCGAACTGCTGTGCTGAGATGCTCAGCCCGTGACAAGTGGTATCAGAGGGAATGTGCCTCGTGGTGTTGCGGAATGCTGCCGGATGGACCTTGGTGGTGGGAGCGGAGTCCCGGGGTGTCATGCGGAGGTGACACGACACAGAAGGTCGCGCTTGCGAGATGTCTGAGGCAGAGACGCCACTATGAAGGGTGGGTCTCGTGGAGGTGGTTTTCGACCCTGAGAGAGAGGGTGGACCACGGTGGTTTGCGACCCAGAGAGTGGGTGGGCCATTGATGCCAACGACAAGGAAGGAGCGTCCCCTGAGGCCATGCTTGGTAACCGGTTAGTTGGAAGCAGCCGTGGACACACAGAAGACCACGATCCTGCATGCACGAGGGCGTGCATGGAATGGTGGTGGGAGAATGTCACGACCCAATCATGGGGGTCCTGTCCCACACCAGCAAGAACATCAAAGCTGCGGTTCATCTGGTTAGTCCCTATCTAAGAGATGAGAGTCGCCCCGACAAAGAGGATGATGGTGCGTGTCAACCTTGACACCACTGGTTGGGAGTTGGGGCCACTCTCCTGATGAGTCCATGGCAGGACGAAACCAGTGAACCTCACATATGAAGAGCTGGACGGCTGAACCCCACCCGCCTTGGAGGGGTCTGGGGTGCCGCACGGGCGAACTGCTGTGCTGAGATGCTCAGCCCGTGACAAGTGGTATCAGAGGGAATGTGCCTCGTGGTGTTGCGGAATGCTGCCGGATGGACCTTGGTGGTGGGAGCGGAGTCCTGGGGTGTCATGCGGAGGTGACACGACACAGAAGGTCGCGCTTGCGAGATGTCCGAGGCAGAGACGCCACTATGAAGGGTGGGTCTCGTGGAGGTGGTTTTCGACCCTGAGAGAGAGGGTGGACCACGGTGGTTTGCGACCCAGAGAGTGGGTGGGCCATTGATGCCAACGACAAGGAAGGAGCGTCCCCTGAGGCCATGCTTGGTAACCGGTTAGTTGGAAGCAGTCGCGGACACACAGAAGGCCACGATCCTGCACGCACGAGGGTGTGCATGGAATGGTGGTGGAAGAATGTCACGACCCAATCATGGGGGTCCTGTCCCACACCAGCAAGAACATCAAAGCTGCGGTTCATCTGGTTAGTCCCTATCTAAGAGATGGGAGTCGCCCCGACAAAGAGGATGATGGTGCGTGTCAACCTTGACACCACTGGTTGGGAGTTGGGGCCACTCTCCTGATGAGTCCATGGCAGGACGAAACCAGTGAACCTTGTTGTACCTCTCGTACCCCTCGTGGTTTAATTTTCATGATCACAATCACTCTCTTATTTATCTAATATTGTTTTAAGTGTTTTTGGATGATAGGCATAATTTCAGGTTGCCAAGGAATTGGGCCAAGAAAGCAAGAAGCCAAAGTGGACTGATTTTCAGTCCACCGGCCAACCGATGGAAGACCACCGGCCAGCCGATGGAGGCCTGGACAGAAGGCATCCCTCTGTCCAGACCACCGGCCAACCGGTGTCCCACCACCGGCCAGCCGGTGGAACCCAGACAAATAGTGTTTGCTACTGCCTCAGCACCGGCCAACCGGTGGCCTCCTCACCGGCCAGCCGGTGGTGCCTGAGCCCGAAGACCTCTCCTTTTCCAAAGCACCTGCCAACCGGTGGCCAAGCACCGGTCAGCCGGTGGAGCCAGTCAAACTAGCCGTTGGGCTTTGACCAGACTTGTCCACTTGCCTCCCAACGGCTCCGAAGGCCTCTCCAACGGCTCCGAAGCCCCCCAAAGGCCATTTGAGGGTTCCCCCTCTATAAATAAAGGACTAGGAAGCCCCGGAAACTCACGGAAGCCCACGGGACACATTTTTGATCATTTGGCGAACCTCCGGCGCATTCCTCCAAGGAACCCCCAATTGCTCCAACTCACTTCCACATCCAAGGAGCACCGCCAAAGAAGCTTGGGAGCACTCTTCATCAACTCCATCAATCCTTTGGCACCCAAGGCTTCTCCCCATTACGGTTTTTCATTGTTTTATTATTTTGAGCATCAAATTGGGTTTGTGCCTACAAACCCCCATCTCTTTCTCTCATCCTCTCTTTTGGGTTTTCACACCACCTTCAAGGTGTGAAGAGGTTAGTCAAGCCTTCCCTTTTAAAAGGCTTGAGTCATAGGTGAGCTAGCCTTCACCTGTAAGAAGGCTAGTGGGTTCTTGCTCAACCATTGAAAGCAAGTGGGTTCTTGCATAACCATTAAAAGCAAGCTGTAATAGGTTCTAGACTAACCTTAAAGTCTAGTGGGTTTCTTGCTAAAACCATTAAAAAGCAAGCGGTAGTAAATCTCTCAACGGTTGAGTTGGGAGCGGAGACGTAGGCTTGGGTTTAAGCCGAACTCCGTTATCAATTTTGTGTCTTACCTATTTTATTTCCGCTGCACCTTTAACTTTGATTTTAAATTGTTAATTAATTTTTAAAAGGCAATTCACCCCCCCTCTTGCCATCACTTCTCCGCCCAACAAACCTCACATATGAAGAGCTGGACGGCTGAACCCCACCCGCCTTGGAGGGGTCTGGGGTGCCGCACGGGCGAACTGCTGTGCTGAGACGCTCAGCCCGTGACAAGTGGTATCAGAGGGAATGTGCCTCGTGGTGTTGCGGAATGCTGTCGGATGGACCTTGGTGGTGGGAGCGGAGTCCCGTGGTGTCATGCGGAGGTGACACGACACAGAAGGTCGCGCTTGCGAGATGTCCGAGGCAGAGACGCCACTATGAAGGGTGGGTCTCGTGGAGGTGGTTTTCGACCCTGAGAGAGAGGGTGGACCACGGTGGTTTGCGACCCAGAGAGTGGGTGGGCCATTGATGCCAACAACAAGGAAGGAGCGTCCCCTGAGGCCATGTTTGGTAACCGGTTAGTTGGAAGCAGTCGCGGATACACAGAAGGCCACGATCCTGCATGCACGAGGGCGTGCATGGAATGGTGGTGGGAGAATGTCACGACACAATCATGGGGGTCCTGTCCCACACCAGCAAGAACATCAAAGCTGCGGTTCATCTGGTTAGTCCCTATCGAAGAGATGGGAGTCACCCCGACAAAGAGGATGATGGTGCGTGTCAACTTTGACACCACTGGTTGGGAGTTGGGGCCACTCTCCTGATGAGTCCATGGCAGGACGAAACCAGTGAACCTCACATATGAAGAGCTGGACGGCTGAACCCCGCCCGCCTTGGAGGGGTCTGGGGTGCCGCACGGGCGAACTGCTGTGCTGAGACGCTTAGCCCGTGACATTAAGGTCTTTATCAATGAGTCTCATGGACTCAATCAGATATGCGTGGAGTAGCATGGCTTAGGCCCCAGAGTTGCCTCCAATGTAGTTCGACCACCCAAGTCAATCCTCGAGCCACTCTCAAGTGAACCTTCATGCCACCCTCAATGAAGTTGAAGACCTTCAGATTGTCAAAGGGCCTACGAGCCCATCTCAAGCAGGCCTAATTTTAAACAGGCATTATGGGGATCTTTGGGTCAACCCTTGAGCAGCCACCAGCAGATCCGATTCTAAGTAGGCACTATTGGAGTCTCTGAGTAAACCCTCAAATATAAGAACTTTGAGTCATCCCTCAAACGTAAAGGTATTCAGACAAAAATGTAAGACCTTTAGGTCACCTTCAAATATAAGATCTTCAACTCACCCCATCATGTTTGACCCCCCCCCCAATCAAGTTTAAAGGTCTAACGTTATTTGTTTTCCTCTTTCAAAAATGAATTAAATTATATTTTGAAAAGGATGAGAAAATAAAAATGTATGTGATTTATCACTCATTGCATTTTCATTTTTCAGAAAACATAAAAACAAGTTTTTTTTTTCAAAAAATTTATCATTTTCATTTTCATTTTCAAAAAAAAATTATATTCCATTTAGCTAAGTCAATCTATTTTCTAATACATCTTTGTAAAATAAAAAAACAAAAACTTTTCCAACAAAATTTACCTTGCATTCTCTTTGCCAGGATCCAGCGTCTCCTGGTGGGGCTAGTCCAACATAAGCACCATTTGCAAGTATATAATCATCGTCCATGTACCTAAAGTGTGCAATTATATATAGATATATGTATAATGGAAATGAAAATTAACAAGAAAATTTAGCCAAGTCGGTCAGTATTCTGGAAGTAAAGTAGTGCTATATGTGCATAAAGCCAACTCCTAAAAAAAACTCATTTTTTAAACTCGTATAAAAATTCGACCTCATATGATTTTTGACCTCCACTCGAGGATGAGAGATAGACCTTAAAACCCAGTTTGCTTGAGAGGATCACTTGGTAGAAAGGGAGAGGGAGTGAAGTTTCCCTTAAATGATGACAAATTTTTTGATTTCCATGTAAATTAAAAATGCTGCATCCCAAACATTAGAAACTCATTTTCCACATCTCAGCTCATCTACCTCGCCATGTTTGTCCTCTACCAAACTTAACTCAAGCTGCCGATCATAGAACAAAAGAACGCATCTAGATTACGGACCTGTCCTTGACTAGCAGCTTTCCACTGACATTACCCCGTTGATCTATTGATGGGAATTCTTCAGATGCTGGGAAACTGTAAGGCCAGCTTTGGACTTCCGTCATCATCTGGAAAATAAAGTTGCCCAGTGATTTTTCAATGAGCAGTATTCATGTCGCAGAATGAAACAACAGTTTTTAGCACATTAGACCTGAATCCCGGCATCCTCCCGCAGTATGAATGGGTCATCCCCATCTGAAACAGAGTTAAGATAGATAAAAACAGGGCCAAACACTTTCTTCCATGGTTCACCAGCTTCAAAATTCGGTTCCAGATCTTTTCCTGCGTAATGGGTACTCAAAAACACCTGATGATACAATGTAAAATCAAATTCAATAAGGGGGCGTTTGAAAAAATTAAGTGCAAAGTCTTGAACAACAAATCAGCCTGTGCGCTTCATGAATTGGTACAGAACCTAACCAAAACTCCTTGTTTGAAGATTCCACACATGGTCGATAAATTTTAAAACAAAAATAAAGACAGATCTGAATTTCTGCAATCTTCAGTTTGAAACCCTTGAAGGGCCAATTTGCAGTGCTTATTAAAAAATAAGTTTTGTTTGTACTTATCCTGAAAAGGCACATAGACTTAAATTTTAGAAGAAAACCACTCGAGTGGCAGAAAAGCATCTAGAAACTCTTATACATGAGCCCTTGTCATAAATGATTAGGGCTATAGCCAGTTTTTCAATGAGTGATCTCAAATGGAGCCAAAATTAAATTGATGTGCAATGCCTAGATATATTAGGTAGGAATCAAGTGCGAGAAAGAGAGAGAAATAGCAGTTTCTATTGATTGTAGCATACTCGATTACAGCAGGTTCAATAGAAAAAGAAGAAAGAAGAAGAAAATGGTTAAGGAGAAGGAAACTCCTCCGGAAGGCGCTGCTCCCGAGGTCGATGGCCTAACCCACCCGCTCAGCTCGCTTTGCTCCTACTGAAAGCAACTAAAACAATTCGCTCAGCACGCTCAGCTCCTGCTGAAAGCAACTAAAACAATTCATACCCCTCATAACTGCTGGACCCCACATTTATAATAGCCCCAAACCATTTTCTAACGACTCAGCAACAACTATTATCTATGGCATTTCCGGCACAGCCCTTAGCAGTTGGGAAATATTCTCACTAAACCTACTCCCCTGCCTAGTAGCCCGCCAGCCTCTGTAGCCCCACGATCCTATCATTCTCACTCACTTGAAAATTTACCTTGTCCCCAAGGTGGAAAACTTAATGAATCTTCTGTCACACATTCTTTTGCGTTATCCACTTCAGGTTCCACTCCTTCATCGTTGTGTCGCTCGAAGGAGATGAATGAATGTAATGTAATAACTTCGGAATCAATGCCGGCTGCTTGATTAACGCCACCTTATTCTTTAAAAACAGAAGGCCATTGCGGTAAGAATACTCAGGTGAACTCGTCCTGCCTTGTTGTAAATCTTCTGCTATCTTTTGTAATCGATCATCCCGCTGAATCTCTTCTCTAATAATCCGAAATTCCTCCCAGGTCGGCTGAGAAACAGCCATGGTTAAACAGTGTCCTTCATTCGCCACTTGTGACAGTGCATCTGCTGCATTATTTAGCTTTCCTGGTTTGTAAACTACCTCAAAATCGTACCCCATCAGCTGAGCATGTCAACACTGTTGGTCCATTGAAATTAGCTGCTGACCAATCATATGTTTTAAACTATGGTGATCCGTAAATACCACAAATTGTCTCCACAACAGGTATTGTTTCCAGTGTTGTATGGACAACACCAGCGCCATCAACTCCTTGTAGACTGACTTCACGAGAGTTGCATCTGACAATGATTTGCTGAAAAATTCAAGTGGTCTTCCCTCCTGTATTAGCACCGCCCCTACTCCATATCCCGAGGCATCACATTCCACAGAAAACAGCTTAGAAAAATCAGCGTGTCGTAATCATACAAACTTTGAGTTCATCAAAGGCTTTCTGGGCATCCATTGTCCACTTAAATTCCCGTTTCTTAGTCAACGATGTAAGTGGTCTAGCAATTTTTCCATAGTTCCGGACAAACTTTTGATAGCATCCAGTTAAGCCTAAAAAACCCCTTACCTCTAACATTCTTGGGCTCCTGCCACTCTTTGACCGCCACCAGTTTTTTTGGATCCATGGAGACTCCTTAGAAATTATATGGCCTAAATATTCCACAGTCCATCTGCCAGAAGAACACTTCTTTCTGGTATCATTAGTACATTATGAGTCATGATTTGTAACACCTGTTGCAATCATTCCAAATGTCAACAAAAAAATACCAACACTCTCTTCCTCAATAATGATCGAAAAAATGAATTCATCGTCGTTTGGAAGGTTGTCAGGGCATTCATTAACCCGAATGACATTACCGTAATGCCCTTCGTGGGTCCTAAACACCGTTTTTTCCACATCTTCATCCTTCATTCGAACTTGATGGAAACCAAACCTTAGACCCATCTTAGTGAAGTAAGCCACCCCATATAGTTCATCCATAAGCTCTTCTATCACCGGTATCAGATATCGACCCAAAACCGTTTTTTTAAACCGTCGGTAGTCTACACACATCCTCCAACCTTCATCTTTTTTCTTAACCATGATTATAAGACTTGAATAAGGACTATGCCTATGTTTGATATATCCTTGCGCTAACAGTTCTTGTATTTGCTTCTTCGCCTCATTTTTCATGTGATGCACCAACTTGTATGGTCGTATGTTAACCGGATCCGCTCCTTTCAATTTGATTGCATGATTTGTTTCCCTTTGTGGGGGCAGTATCCTCGGCATTTCAAAAATACTTTCATACTGCTGTAACAAATCTTGCAGTTGTTCCATCTGCCTCAGACTAAGCTCAACTCTTCCTTCTATGTTGTATCCTGCCTTCCCCCACTGATTCCCTGTATAAGCACACTTCCCTTGCCCAAGTATTCTTGTAATGCTCCTGGCAGTCCCTGTTGTAAATCAATTCCACCGTTCGCCTCTTCCAAACAAACTTCATCGCCATCTTCCTCCAATGTGTCATTACATATCCCAAAGTTTCAAGCTAGGAGATTCCCAAAACCAAATCCGGACCTGTTGTGTCAAAAATATATGCATCAATCTCAAACTCTTCCGCTACCATACACATTCCCCTTGATTCTACCCGATGTTCGTTTTCCATCCGGATATGAAACGAAGTTGTTTCTATAACTTGTACCGACAATGACCTTAACGGCTGCTTCGAAATGAAGTTGTGGGTAGCTCCACTATTTACCAAGACTATCACCGATACACCTTCAACACTACCTTCCATCAACATTGTCTGGCTACACTTGGTCGACAACTTTCCCTGTGTAAAGACAGTGGTTCCCAGCATCTCTAACTCCCTGAATTCTCCGGTCATCTCCTCCTTGACCTCATCGTTTTCAATTTCTTCATTTGCTTCCTCCCACGGCTCAATACATTCTCACACCATAAGCTTGAAGCCTTTTTCGGGACATCTGTGTCCTGGTGCATGCTTCTGTCCACATGCGTAACAAAGTCCTCTTGACCTTGTTTCTTCATATTCTTCCCGTGATAAATTTCGAACTCCTTTCCACCGCGGCGCTGTTCCGCCTCTTCACTCCCGTTCTAATCCCTCCCCTGACGGCAAGACGCGCACCATGTTCGTACTCCATTGTCGACTTGTTCCCCCCGTTGCGGCCTGTCGAGAACGCGGCAAAGGATGTTTGAGGATTCCCTTAACTATCAACTCCCTCTCCACCCGTCGCGCTAACGTTAACAGCCTGGCCTTACTATGTGGTTCATGTGTCATCACTGTACTTCCGATCTCAACCTTTAATCCGCGGATAAACAAACTCATATACCACTTCTTCGAAAGTTTCGGTATCCGCATCGCCACTCTTTCGAACTCGTCAATATAGGTGTCCATTGTTTCTGTCTGCCGCAGCTCCTTTGGGTACATTAATATATCTTCCTCCGCCGCACTCCCATAACGGCCAAGCACTTCCTCCTTCAGCTGTCTCCATGTAAGTTGCGGCCGCATTGACTTCAATGATATCATCCAATACTGTGCCATTCAATCCATGCAAATATGTGTCATCGGCACCTTCAAGTATTCACGTGTCCGATGCATAGAGAAATATATTTCCACTCAGGATATCCATGATATCGGATAATCTCATGAAAATAACGACATCTCAATCTTTCTAGAATGCACACTCAGTTTGCCGCGTTCTTCCTCCTTCGGTAATTCTACGTTGTTTCCCCGACCGATCAGTGTCTCCGCATCCTTCATACTTCCTTCGCATTCTCCCTCGGCAACGGACTTCTTTTTCTCTTGTATTCGTCCAGAACTCCCTGTAGAGCTACAAACATATTCAGTTGTCCTGTCACCGTCGTAAGCTCTTACATATGCCGTTGGAAATCCATTTTCATCTTAAGGACAATTATCTCAAGATTCGCTTGCCGCCGGACTCCTGTCTTCAACTCAAAAGTCCAAAAACATGGTTTTGCTTTCCATCCACGTGTTCATAGAAGTTCTCTGATCTCGCAATTCTTCCGCAGTATAACTCTATCCAACAGTTTCTCCTTCGTCTCTCTCAATGAAAGCATCAAATTGATAGAGTGCAATTTGGTGGACTAAGAGTTCAGAGAAAATGCTCAATTACTAATCAATATCTCTTACCAGTTCGCTTGATTCGCTGTACAGAACGTTCGGTTATCTCTCTTGACTATTGCATGAGTCCAGGCTGAGTCTCTGATTAACTATTCCCCAACTGTCTGAATGGTCCTATAGGACCATTCCCCTTGTATTTATATCCCACGTTGTATTGTTTATTTACAATTCTACCCTCTGTCCCTAATAAAAGAAAATAGAAAACATAGTAACGCCCCCTCCTATGATAAGTATGCACCAGTGGTGGTCGGTCACCTCCTCTCGAACCACCAGCAGTAGACTCCCCTACTTCATCTCTATTAGAAACTCTTGGATGGTTGTCTTTAACTTCCAAGCTAAACTCCACCATTTGAACTCCTTTATCACCTGAGAATGACAACAGCTCACTCAACTCATGGACTTGGATGCATCATCAAGTATGACATCCAATGTCAACCCATGAATCCATAACAATCCTCCAAGCATCACCATCACATTACTTCACCAAACACATATCGGCACATTGACAACAAATGCAATTCTTACTTTAATTGTTACTTGGGCACTTCAAGACCATTAGTTGTTCAAGTTAAAATCCAGATGTTATCGATACTAAAAGTTCCATTTTTTATCATTCACAATTTAGATCAATCACATTGATGAGGTGACAAAATTATTGCTGATATTTTAAAATTGTCCTTCATAATCACTCTGCATTTCCTTCCAGTGCCTTGCTGCTCATAAAAATATAACGGCATGTGTTTTACCTGGCCAAAAGTAGTAGTTACTTAACTGCAAGGGTGGTAGGGCCCACATGGGAACTCAGATTCTGCTTGAGAGGCCCACCAGATCTGAACTCATCAGCAGGTGTAATTTGCCAGAAGCCCACAGGTGGTTCAGTGCATATCCACCCGTGAACCTGAAGATCTTTATTCTCACAAGAATACTGGTACTTGTCATCCACCTGCACTTCAGCAGCAGACGGATTTGCTATGTTAACCTTAGAGGAAATTCAATCCACAGATTTAGGCGGTGTTTGATTGTGAAAAACTTTTTTTTTTCATTTTCCAAAAGTGTATAAGAAAATGTATTGGATTATCAAAATGAACAATATTTTTTAGAAAATGAAAATGCTAGAAGGCATAAATCATATAGATTCTTATTTTTCATACTACCTAAAATATAATCTAATGCATATTTTAATGCATTTTCGAAAAATGAAAACAGAAAACGTTTTCCATAACTAAACACAGCCTTAAGTTCAGGACCTGTCCTTTGAGTTCAGGATTCACGGGATTCACAAGCAGCACGGCTTCCGGATAGGCCAGTTCTTGTCCTCTTCCAGGTAAGCGATCTTCAGGCAGGGGCATGAGGTTTTGCCTATTGTCAGCTACAACCATGTAATGGAACCTAATTGGGTTCCAAAGAAAGAAATGAAAAAAAACAATTGTGCTTTTATGTGAATGATCATTACAGTAATCTAAGCTGTAAAAATAAATGAAGGAGAGTATGTACTTGTCTTTTCGAAGCTTGAGTGCAATCCTTGTCTCACCAAGGCTGAAAGCAGGCCATTCCTCGAGGTGCTCATAAATGGCGTAAGTGTAAATGCCAGAGGAACCGCGAAGCATTATAAACCTAGAACAGACACACACACACGACCATGGACATCACCCCGTGTTTAACATTCTCAAGACATAATTATTTGTAAAGCTTCACTGATGACCTTTTATCTATATTTAAGGGCACGGCCTCCCCTGCAAGTGAGGCATCCCACGTTCTTTTAAATGAGAGCTCTATCTGCTCTTCATTCTCCACAACAACTTCAAATTCCGTACCATTAATCCTACAACACAAACAGCTTCGTCTACTATGACCAACATGCCATAAATTAAACACTGTTGCAGTGCAGTGGATTAGCGAGAAAGCATCATATGCAAGCATACTTTGGCATATAAGTGAGTCTGCACTGTGTGAGACCAACCATTATTTAGGAAAAGATCAAAATTCTCACAAATGACACCAGAATCATTTTATATCAATTCCATTTTGTAATTAGAAAGCATTTGTGGAAGCCTCCATGACAGTCAAATGGAACACGTGTACATTGGATTGAGGGATGGTATGACCCAATTTTTCTCATGCAATACTTCACCGTAAATGATCATTACAAGTACCGCAGCGAAGCTATGTATGACTCACTCATTGCATCCAGGTTTAAAACAATTATAGGTTGTGTTTGGTTTTGAAGAAAGTTTCATTGTATTTGTTTTTCTGTAATAAAGTTGTCAGCCTCACTTACAACGTATAATCTAAAACATTTTCTAATATATTTTTTGAAGCCGAAACATAAAACATTTTCCACATCCAAATGCAACCATATTTTCTTAGGTTTAAAAATTGGAAAGGCAATTGTTTTTCATGAATGGGGCGACATTTTTTATGGGTTGCTATCTGGATGTTTGTCCATGTTCGCTGGCATGTATGCTTAAGTGATAGAAAGATCATACGCATCAAATATTCCAGTTTCTCCCGAGCTTTCTAGGTCATTCCAAACAAGGTCCCAGTACCTGAACATTCCATAAAAAAACAGTTATGGTGACTCAAAAAAGTGATCAGCTGCATGTCATCACAATATCCCCGATGCAAAGGAAAGTAATTTAAGATAATAGATGGCAGAATAATCTTGTCCTGCAAAGTTAAAATGGAAGACCATAACACCCCCATGGCAGCAGGGAAATTGCGGTTCACATGAAATAATTGAATACCACGCACTCAATTATTAATTACGGCTTTGTGTTTTCCCTCAATTCATGCATTTCACTGCATTGTGGATATAAACAAGGCATTGCATACTATTCCTGCTGTGCGATTCACCTTTATTACAAAAAATGAAAGACGAAATTAAGTGTTTAAAATGTCATTTACCCTCTACCAGATTCATCCTCTAGATCCTCCAATACGTTGTCAATTCCGTTATATTGTATCCCAGTGACAAATCCTTCTGGATTTGATAATGTGACTTGAAGTATGCCATTATCTAACAATACCTGCATAGAACAATAAAGAAAAAACGAAGGAAAGAAGAAAGAAGTCAGAATCATATATTATGTGACTTGAAGGATTCATGTCATTTCTATATGTTTTTATGTTTGCTTGCCATAATCTTTGAACTCTATATTTCTAAAAAAAATTATATTGAATGAAATGGTGAGATTTTTTTTTCCTCTATATTGTCCAGCTTAAGTACGTAATGAATTTCTTTGAATCAAATAAAAAACACGAGTACTTAAGAATGATAATCAAAGATTAAAGATTTACAGGGCTTAATCAACTATCGTGTCATTAGAAACACTAGCTGGAGTTGAGCAACGGTGATTAAAAATAAAAAGCAAGGCGTCTTTAGTAGAAAATTTGTAATTTACATGTTGGTCTTGAATATAGAGTTCGACCCCGAGCGGCTCCATTGATTCGGGGTACTTCCGATCTCTTGGTGGAACAGTTGGAGCCTGAAAGATCATATGGGGTTGGTCAACACTAGCACACTTAGTCATTGAATTCACAAGAGGGGTGGTGAAGAAGATGATGCTTGTAAAAATTAAAAAGCTGAGAACAATGAACTCCATGCCTTCCTCCGATTTCTGCCGAAAAACACTGAGATTGACGTAGGCGGTTAAGAGGCGCCTCGTCGCTTATTAAGGTTTTGTTTATTGATAGGCTAACGTGTTCGGTGGTTGTCGCGATCTGTATCTGTGATGGAATCTCTGCGGTAGTTGAATTGCTTTTTTGGTAGTTCCAGTTGGTTTTTTTGGTTCTTAGTTTTTTTTTTTTTGTGTGTGCGTTTCTATTCAAATTGTCGGGAGCTTGAGAATCAGTAGCTCCAGTTGGTTTTATTGGTTGTTAGGCCAACGTGTTCGGTGATTGTCGCGATCTTTGTCTCTGATGGATTCTCTGCTGTAGTTGGATTGCATTTTTTGCTCGTTCCAGTTGGATTTTTTGCGTGTGCGTCAAAGACTTTCTATTCAAATTGTCGGGAGCTTGAGAATCAGTAGCTCCAGCTGTTTTTTTTTGTTGTTAGGCTAACGTGTTCGGTGATTGTCGCGATCTTTATCTATTTGATGGATTCTCTGCGGTAGTTGGATTGCATTTTTTCAGTTGACTTTTTTTGGTTGTTAGGCTAACGTGTTCAGTGATTGTCGCGATCTTTATTTTTGATGGCTTCTCTGCGGTAGTTGGATTGCATTTTTCCAGTTTGTTTTTTATTTTTATTTTTTGCGTGTGTTACAGACTGTCCATTGAAATCGTCAGGAGCTTTAGAATCACTAACGTTATTATTCATCGGATCCGAGTGTAAACCACTCATGTTTTGCAGTGATTCGGGTTTTTCTTCACGTATAACTTGTTGCGGAATCGTCGGGAGACACGACAGAAAACGGGAAAAAACGAAAGAAAGAAAACGGAATACACAACGATTTACGTGGTTCGAGAAAAATTCATACGTCCACGGGAGAGGCAGAAATTCACTATTTGGAAGCACAAATTACAGAGGGTTTTTTTTTTCAGTAGTAAAACCCTAGCCCGAAATGAGCTACAAATGAAGAAGACGGTCCACTGTTCCGAATAGTAGTCCGTGTTGCAACAATGATCGGCGACTCATTTTGTCAAAAGTGCTACAGTGTCTGTCGACTGGAAGTCAAAAGCGCTACAGTGAAGTTGACCCCGAAGTCCACACCGCTACAGTGCCTGTCGGTGTCGGTTGGTCAGCTCGACCCGCGACAGTTGCGGGCCACAAGCAGTCGGCCCAACCGGATCGGGCAACACCAATCCAACATAACTTAGCCCGCTCTCAGGTTTTGGAACTTCGAACCCTTTGACAAAAATTTCTAATGGTTTCATTAGTCCGAGAGTATGATATTTACCTTAAGACCGGGATTTGACATGATTTTGAGTAAGTCTAGTTTTTGGGGATATTTAATATTTATTTGATAAATATATTATAATGTAAAGTGTGCAAAGGTTGATATATCCTAATCGGAGTTCCGGATAAAAAAATTGACACTACCATGATGTTCGGAACATGGGGTTTTTACCTACAAAAGGTGCAATCCATGTTTGGGTTCCGGGCCTCGGACCGAGCCCATCTTGAGATTTTAAATTAAAATACCAGTCAGCCTATTATCTCCTTATAAGCTCCTCCTTCACCTTATTACCTAGAGCCAGTCATCATTGTCATCATAAAACTATGCGAGGAGGGAAGTCATTTGTGTGTTCTTCGAGGAGGTGTGATCGGATTGCAATGCGAAGGTGGATTACGTGGCAATGACAAGCAGATCTTGAAGTGTCGGCGATTCACCATTGAGGTAAGACATCATACTCAATTTTCATGCCGCATTCTATGTGCGATTTGATATGGAATTCACATTATTGAAATTGTTTGATATTCTTAGATTATCGATATTTAGTTCATCGATTATTCATACTCTTGAATTTTTGGTGGGTTTTGATAATTATTTTTCCTATGACCATTTGAGCATCTTTTATTTTCCACGTGATCATCATTGTTAATTCTTGGTATTAATGTTCATTGACATTCGCGTTGCAAATGGAACCTCGTGAAGTTAAATTGCACCGACCATCGATTCCTTTCATCTTCTCGCCTCTCTTTCTCATGACAATGTTTGTCGCATGACCTTCACAATGATCAGTGGTAAAATGATAAAAGCCCAGATGACAGCCCAGTCGACGACAGGCGAGGACGACGATGTCAAGCAGGACAACGTGCACAAATGGTGGTGGAAAACTAGGTGGTCACGACAGTAGAGCAATCAGTGAAGAATCTGGATACGATGAAGAAGGCGCGACTACACAGCCTGTAGTCCTTAGACACGTTGTGTCCTGTTTCTAGTTTGGGGATAGGGTTTTTATGAAGGAGCTAATTATCACGCAACGATCGACTTCTTAGCACACGTCGTGTCTCATTTTTTGTTAGAGGTTAGGGCTCATTACTAGAATTTCACCCTATAGCCATGGAACGGTTGACGTGGTTTTCTGAACCATGGTAATAATATATATTTGTTACAATTTTATTAAACCATGACAATAAAGTATTCTATATTTAAGGTTTTGTTCAAGCGTAACATTATTGTCATATATAGTTATGACTTTTTTAAAGAGTAACACGACAATGACAATAAACTATTATATTTCTACGGTTTAAAAAAACCGTAACTATAGATAACAATATTGTTACAATTGAACACAATTGTAACTATAGAGCCTCTAAAAACCCTAATCGCATCACATGCCCCTCGCCCAACATCACCTCCCTCTTCCATCACATGTCGCCTCCCTCTTCCCTCACCCATTCTGATCCGCGATCTGCCCGCGCCACCTCCTTTACCCCCACTACTCAAGTCACCGTACACATCAGACACATCACACATCTTTTGATCCCTCCCAATCGAGACACACCACACCTACTTCGATCAAGCCACACATATAATACATCGGTCCCCCTTCGATTAGTCGCACTGCTGAGTCGATCCAAACATTACATACATAAATATTACATTTTTTTATATGAATATTCAATACATCTTATAACAATACGTGCCCTAGAATCGTAAAGGTTTAGTATCTTTGAAGACTAGATACATAATCATCTTATTTAGTGAAAGATATTCGACATTTCTCACAAAGTTTTTCTCACATAGTACACTTCTTAGTCACACCCTACTTAAAATCTTTCTTCATAAATCGGGGAAACACAAGAAAATGTGAGCTCAGGTGCTCAATAAGGGTAAATATGAGAGATATCAATCAACGATCATATGTAATCATGAGCATAAGTTTATGATAATATGAGGTTAACATCTGAAAAGCACACCCAACAATTCATAGATCATGAGTCACAGGATCATATAATAAGCATAGGAACATGTCATAGAGAGTGACATAAAAAATGTAGCATAATCATAATCATAGAATTCATATGTCAAGACTACCCAACAAGATTTTCATCACATGTTAAAGCTTGAGCTAACTGTCCATGCACCTACTTCAAGCTTGGGCTAACCACCCATGCACCCTCTCTTTGGATTGGGCTAACCGTTCATGTACCTTTCGAGCTCATAAAATATTAATCATTACCTAATGCATTGGAGGGATGTAATGGACACACTCGTCACATAATCGCAATTCATTCATATGTATGCTAAAAGATCATGAAACCATTTATCATTTTGTCATAACTTAACTCGTGGAAAAGAAAAGGTGTTTCATCAAGATTTCATAATCATAATTAATAATCACCCAAAGAAAGAATAAGGATGATATCATCATAACTTCTTGTTACCTTATTTTAGGTACTTCTTGACTCTTGCTTTGATTCCCTTCTTGTTTGGGTGTGTTTCAAGCCTTTTGAGGATGGAGAGCGTTTGTCGGGGAAAATGACCTAAATTTTGAGGATGTATGTTTGTTTGGAATTAATGGAGTCTGCATATAAATGTGTCAGTAGGGAGTTGCATCATGGTGTGTGGGCCGCGGCGTGGAGAATCCAAGTTGCGATGTGGATCATCAGGCTGCGACATAGGGGAGCATGAGGCCGGTTTGCAGGGCTACTATCAATTTCGGCATAACTGCATCGTGGAGCCCCAGTTGGTGCATTTCGATGCTGGTGCCTATCTAGGCATAGTTGTGGTGTGGTGTTTGTGCTGTGTCGTAGCTTTACCCCATGTCAAGCAGATTTGGGCAATGTCTGTGGTGTGTTTTTTAGAGACCAGTTGACCAGGAAGTGTTGCGGCGTGGTCTGGGGTGGTTGCGCCGTGGTCTAACAATTTTCATCTTTTCTACGCTGTGGTTGTGGGGGTTGCGGCGTGGTCTATGTTTTTAAAAGGCTTAAATGCCCTGAGCCCTGTTTTACATTTCTCCTCTCGCTCGACTCTCATTCGAACTATTGGCTTATAAAGGCTCCCAAGAGGCGTTTTGACTCCTACGAACTCCATTCTTCTCAGATTGAAGCACCAGTGACCACGTCTAATCCCCTTATAGGTAAATATCATCTCATGTGGTTTCTTTTGATCTCCTCTTATCTTCTCTCATTTGAGAGTGATGGATCCTCATGTTGATGATGGGTTGGATCTATGTTTGATGGATCATGTTTATAGGGATTGTGACGACCCGACCCACCGGGACCCACCTAGCCAGCGGAAGGCCGGGCCGCCACAACCCCAAGCCCACCTCCAATAGGCTAGGGGATGGCGACAAGCGCCGATGCATAATGTAAATGGGAGACCTTTGCCTAATGTATCCGTAGGCATGCACCTATTCGTCTCCATGAAACAGTGCAGAGGAATAATAAAAAGACAGTAACATCCAGAGTAAACCATGCATGTAATAACCTCTAGGAAATACATCAGAGTACGACAGAATAAAACCAAAGTATAAAGGGGAAAAATACACGTCCAACCAGAAATGAAGTCTCAACCTGACAACAAATGGAATAAAAGAAATCTGAGAGAGCTCGAATCTTGATCTTTAAGCCACGACCACCGTATGTGGTCAATGCACTCAGGTATCACTATGCTCCAACAAAGTCATTGTTGGTCTCTTCATCGTCTGCATAAGACACGACATGTGCAGGAAAAACCCATACATGAGTGATTATATACATACCCAGTAGGACGCCTTGAAAACCAAAGTGGGAGCAATAAAAAGATACAACAGAAGCACTACTAAAAAACACGCCTTTAATAGCGCTGACATTTATCAGCGCTAGAAAAATTCACTGATAAAATTCATCTTTATCAGCGCTAAAATAAACACTGATAAAGGATGCCCTTTATCAGTGCTGATAAAGAGCACCCTTTATCAACACTTTATTTTAGCTCTGATAAAGGAAACCTTTATCAGCACTTTAATTTTAGCGCTGATAAAAGGTGCCCTTTATCAGCATGTTTTTAGCGCTGATAAAAGTTTCTCTTTATCAACTTTTTTTAGCGCAAATAAATGTCCAGAATAAAATGAAAAATTAAACAAATAAAAATAAAATGAGTAAATTAAGACAAATATGAAACATTTTATTAATTAAATAATTATTGATAAAAATGAATAAATTTAGCATACACACACACATATATATAGATTATAAATATTAATAAATAGTTTATATTAAATATAGATATATAAAATGAATAAGTATAATATATATAAAATGTTAATTAAAAACATATTAATGTCTTATTCATTTTTAATGTTGTTTGATTTTCCAATTTAACCTATATCAAACATCGTGTGTGTCATTTATTTCACCTACATATATATATATATGTGTGTGTGTGTGTGTGTGTTAATGAATTTGTATACACAAACTCACACAAAAATATATTTACGCAATATATAAAAACACATACACCTAATATTTATGTAATTTTTTCAAATTTTAGTATATTTTAGAATTTCATTATAACACGATACATTTAATATATATTATGTTTTTAATCAGTCAATTTTATTTATTTGTTTTTAATACTACAGTTAGGGTATTCATTTTTAATATTTTTTATTTTATTTTTGAATTTGATCATTTTGTATTATTTATTTATATATATTTATTTACTATGTTTCAGTATTTTCAATATGTATTCATCCACTTCAATATATATATATATATATCCATATTTTTTTAATAACTTATATTTAATTAATAAAACTTATCCATTTTTTTAATATTTTTAAAGCATACTCGTTTTGAATTATTCAATTTCACTCATTTTTAAAATTCATATATTTAAGATTATATATACATGAAAAATGTTAAAAATATATTTGTAAATAAATATTTATAAATAAATATATCTATAAATGTATATTTACTATATTTATAAATTTACATATTAATAATTATTATAAATAAATAATAATTATTTTTTAAATAAGTATTTAGATAATTATAAATAAATAATTATATATATCTAAATAATTATAAAATTATAATAAATTTATTTAAATAATTATAAATTTATAATAAATTTATTTAAATAATTATAAAATCTCAATAAATTTATTTAAATAATTATAATTATAAAACTTTTATCAGCGCTGATAAAGCTCGATATTTATCAGTGCTAAAAATCACTGATAAATATTCCTTTTATCAGTGCTTATAAATTTAGCGCTGATAAAAGAGATCTTTATCAACGTTTTTCTGAAAGCGCTATTTAAAATGTCCCCGATCTATTTAAAAAACCCATAACCACGACTCAATCACTCACGCTTATCAAGCTCTCATGAAACTCCTCTATGTTCCCTCAGATTAATCAAGGCTAGAATCCAATGTATGTTATTTTTTACTTTTCCTCTATCATTGTTTAATGTTTTGGGTTCCGTGTTTTGCATTTTTGCGCTATTCTTAACCATGAAGAACCCTACTTCTCTTTTCCTTGCTATTGAAATACAACGAGTGGTTCTATTTCATTGTTTTCCTCTATAGACAACGGTTTCGAAGAAAAAGAATGATGTTTTCATATGGTAAGGTTAGTCAACATATGTGTATGGGCATGTATGGATAAATAAAATAGATTTTGCACCACATGCTATTGCAAAGGTAACACTGGATTTATAGCGTGGTCAAATTGAGTTTAGTTAAGCATTGAAGAGGTTAACCCATTTCTCAAACATGTTGTCTATATCTCTTAGCATTGACACAAGACTTTAGTGATCGGGAAGTGTGTCTAAGGTGATGTGATGACCTGAATTAGGAACTATTTGGGGGTATATTAGGTAAAAAATGTTACAAAATGGAATCAGAGTGAAACTAGGGATATTGGTATTGATTATATTCAAAAAAGAAAAAACTTTCCAGACATAAGAAGTAATCCATATATATGTTCGGATATCATAATTATGTTAGATACTTGAGTTACCATATGGAGTCTAGGTTATTTTTTGTTTATTTTTTCCTCGACCTATCTTCTTGAGTCTCATGCCTCTTATTTAAGAGTTGATAGGTAGGAATCAGTAAGAATATATGAAATGTCATGTTCTTATGCGTCTTTGTTTATTTTTTTCTAGAATCAATTATAAATTTATATTAATAGAAACATGAATAGTAAATGAACAGTACATTCTTATTTACTTATTAGCGATGATTGGGTTTATATAACTTATTAATTGATTGTGTTTATTTAGTAACCACCTTTATCAATACTATTAGTTAGTTGTTTCATACTTATATTTAAAAGAATGCTTCTAACATATTTTAAATTATATATAAAGTATGAAAAGGCTTATTAAAAAGAAATGAATAAGAGAGAGGGGGCAGGGGGTTCACATTTAATATAGATTATGTTGTGCCTATTTATGAAAGATTATTGTTTTTTGGAAGGGGAAAATTATGTGAATCTCTACATTAATATAGAATATTTCACCACTCTGACCCCTTGATCTCCATAGAAAGGAGCTAATGAACATCCTTTGTATGCTAGAACTTATATTGGTCCTCATGTCCTAGTGGTAATTGTAGATCTACTTCAAGCTGTGTGGTATAATTTTTAATGTTGGAAAGTATCTATGGTTCCTCTAAGATTTTATGGTAATATATCATAATAATAAATTTAGGATTTAATTGAATAGATTTATTTCATTTATAAGAGTAAAAAAATTCTAGATCAATACCGAGCATATATTGAAAAATTTACCATTTAAAGGGATGTATGTTATTGGAGGGATCTTATGATGAATTAAAAAATATCCAAAATTTGAAGGTGAGGAATCCTTAAGTAGACAAAAGTGATTTCCAATGTAGGTGGGGTGAGATTTATTTCATCAAGACCATTAGAGTGGAGGTATTATAATTCCTATTCAATTGAGAAGACTTTTTGAGTGATTCCATTAGTATAGGTTCCTAGGAAACTTTAATCCTTAGACACTTGTTGAGAAAACCAACAATATCTTGAGGGGAGCTACTTGGTGTTCTCTATATGGAACCCTAGTCGTGCGCTTGCCCTTTGGGTGATGGCGATGGCTGCCCCGCTCACCACCCACCCTCAGCCAATGTTTTCCCATTTCAATGATCCATCATCGCTCCTAGATTTTCCTCATATCCTCCTTAACTCAAAAGTCCCTTCCCTCCACAATGGTTCTCCTTCACTTCCGATCTCTCTCCAGGAGTTCTCAGAGGCTTCTTCGCTCAATGGGTTGTCCCTCGTCGCCCGCTTTGGTCTTTGATGACCATCGCTCGACCGCTTCGATGGGTTTGTCAACAACACATGGCACATAAAGAACCACATCGTGGTTGGGCTCCTGGAATCTCGCCACTTTCTTCTTCGCTTCGAATGCGCTGATGATCTAGCTTCCGCGTGGTCCAAAGGTACGCATTCTTGCGATGGCTCCTGATTCTTTCTACTCAGATGGATTTATGAGTTCCACTGGAAATGCGACACCCCACTCGCAGTGATTTGGGTAAGCTTCTCGTATCTCCCTCTTCCATTTCAAAATCCTGCTATTCTATAGATGTTGGGTAACCTCGTTGGGAGGTTCCTAGCCTTCGATGAGCACTCTCGCTCCCTATCTCACCTGATTTCTCCCCGTATTTGTGTGGAAGTGGATATTTCAAAGCCTTCGGTGGACATTGTTTTGATTGAGGTTGGTGAAGAACTTTGTTATCAACAATCAGTGGTATTTGAAAATTGGTTCGATTTCTACAGTTCGTGCTTTCGTCTCGGACACCTTCAATCTAATTGTCATTCACCTTGTATCTCGGATAAGTCATGTGTCTCTACTGGTAACCCATCAAGTAGTGTTGTACCCCTTCGGTTGGAGGCGCATCCATTTCTTCCTAGCTCACAGGCGAATCCAGCGGTGATAGAGGGGGGACCCGTTTCTCCTCTACTGTTACTGTTGGGAAGCTGGATGTTGCTACTCCTGTTATTGCAGGTCCAAATGGTTTGGATGCAGGCTCTGTCACTACTAAAAATACGGATTTTATCAACGCTAAAAAAGGCCTTTAACAGCACTAAAAAAGCGTTTTTAATGCCGGCGAAGATAAAGGGGGGTCCCCTTTATTAGTGCTCCAGAAAGTGCTGATAAAGACCCCTTTTATCAGCTCTTTTTTTAGCACTAATAAAATTAAAAAAATTTAAAAAAATTTAAAAAAATTAAAAAAATTAAAAAATTTTGTAAATCAGAGGGGGATTTTAACAGCGCTTGCCCCCCCCATTTATCAGCGCCCACGCCCCACCCACTCCCCCGCAATCCCCAGCCACGACGCCCCACATTTTATCAGCGCTTTGTAGACCCCTTTAACAGCGCTATATCCCCCCCCCCAAATTCACCCATGCGCGCGCCCCTGCCTGCCTCCACCAGGTTTTGAACTCAAGACCTCTCCCCATGCGCCCTAAGCCTTTACCACTCCTCTAATTTGATTTGTTCTCCAACTAGTGATATATATATATATATATAGTTATATTTATTCATATTTATTCATGTATTAATATAAATTTATATAGTTGTATTAATATATATATATATACATATATAGTTATATTTATATATTTATATATTTATTTGTATATTAATATATATATATAGTTAGTTATATTTATATATGTATATATGTATATATTTATATATTTATTCGTATATTAATATTAAGTTATATCAATTTATTTATATATATTTAGTTATATTTTTTATCCATATATTTATTCGTATATTAATATATATTTATAAGATTAGTTTTCAATACAATTATAAAATATGTTTTGTTTTGTGTGTGTATAAATAAATATATATATACAACACACACACACACAGACATATATATGTGTGTGTGTTTCTATAAGTATAATTATACATATATATATATATATATATATATAATATCAGTTTGTTAATATATAGACACACACAAATAGACACACACACATTATATAGGTACATATATAGTTAGATTAATATATAGGTATATAAATAATGATATATTGGTATTTTAAATAAAATGGATATTAGTTATTATTTAGATAAAGTTAATATATTTTATATGTAAATATGTTTAATTATTTATTTAAAAAATTAATTTTTATGTGTGAATATATAAAAAAATATGTATATATTGTTATATATTTGATTATAAATAGCAGTACATTATAAAAAACAATAAAATTTCAAAGACATGATATCAATATGAATGTAATACCTTGGAATAAATTCAGTACCCACCCAAAAAATCCAATAATACCCCCTTAAACGAGGCTGAAAATCTACAAAATGTTAAAAAATCGGGGTATCCAAACTAAAAACTCAGTTTTGGAGGCCTTTTGGGCCGCTTTTGGACTTAAAAAAACCTTGACCTAGGTCCTTTCGGGTCACAACGACGTAGATCTTGTCACAGGCTTCGATTTGATATGTGGTAGAGTTCAAACAGACACCCGGATCAAAAGTTATGGCCGTTTGAAGTTCGAGTTGCGTTTTCAACATATTTTGGATCTTTTTTAATTTTTTTTAATTTTTTTAGTCTTCAAATTGTTATTAAATGACTATTACTCCATAATAATTAGCAAATTATTAATTAAAAATATTTTTTTTAATTTTTTTATAAGTCATTTTCACAAAATATCTTATATATTAAGTGTAACTGTATATTTACACTTATCTAAAATATATTTAAAATTATATTTAAAAAATATATATTATATTTATATCAATATAAATATATCTATATATTTAAATATTAATATATTTTTTAATGAATTTTTTTTTGAAGCAGACCCTTTATCAGCGCTTTTTAAAAAGCGTTGATAAAGACCCCCCTTTATCAGCGCTACTAAAAAAGCGCTGATAAAGGGGTACCCTTTAACAGTGCTAAAAAAAGTGCTGTTAAAGGGGGTACCTTTATCAGCGCTGATAAAGGTACCCCCCCTTTATCAGTGCTTTTTCGTTAGCGCTGATAAAGGGTGGCGCCGGGAATGCCCAGTTTTGTGGTAGTGTGTCTCAGCCTTGGTAAAGGCTGTTCAACGCGATCCTCTAGGGAGTAATCTCTTGGTTCTTGATGTCTTCAATCGCCTGAGGGATGATTTGGGTATTCGCTCACCTGTTGTGCAAGGTCCATTGGGATATGATGAACCCGACGCGGCAAAGGATGCTGCTGCTATTCAAGCCCCTGATAATAACCAAGGAATGGTTACTCGCACTGGTGGAAATCCCACCTATACCAACACAATGTTCCCAACGGTTTAAAAAAACCATTGGGAAAAGGCTACTATACCAACGGTTATATAGAACTGTTGGTATATTCTTATGTTTTTTTGTTTTCCCAACGGTTTAAGGAAACCGTTGGGTATAGTGCTGATTAAGAGGTTTTTTCCAACGGTTTAAACAAATCGTTGGGTATATTTTTGAAGATTTTTTTCCCAACGGTTGTAACCTGTTGGGAAAGAAAATCCCCAAATATTGACGCCTCTAGAGATCTCGAACTCCAGAAGAGAGGTAGTCTTACCCATGGCACTCCCCTGTGACAAAAAACACTTCGATCTGAGCCTGAATGATGAAGATTTGTTCCTTGGGGAATAAAAATGGGATAGAAAGATGGAGAGGGGTCTACATAGCTCCTTGAGTGAAAATGGGGTTGAAAACCCATTTTATAACCAGGTACGTGTTCAAACTGAAGACATACCTCATAAAGATTTTCATAGCAGGTATGGTCAATATAAGTATTTGGTTATGTCGTTCAGTCTCACGAACATGCCAGTGATTTTCATGGCGCTGATGAACTGAGTTTTCCATCCATATTTGGATTCTTTTATGGTGGTATCCATGGATGATATCTTTGTGTATTATCACAATCAACAAGACCATGCCAAACATCTTGATATCATTTTGGACAAACAAAGAGAGAATTAGTTATATTCTAAGCTCAAAAAGTGCCACTTCTGGATGAAAAAGATTCACTTCTTGGGTCATATTATCTCAAATATAGGAGTATCAGTTGAACAAGAGAAAGTAAGAGTTGTAGTTTCCTAGGAGCAGTGATACGTCTATTTTATGTATATATTTTAATGCGTTTAATGTGTTGATTTTGTAATTTATTGAATAAACTTTCCAATTTTGGACCATCTTGAGTTTTTTATGTTTTATGGTAGGAAATGATGGATTTGTGAAGAATGAATGAAAAGGGGTGAAAATATGAGCTAAATGCGAAGCTCGCAGTGCAACACCGGATTTTGGAGAGAGAAGCTGATGCTGGAAGATGAAGAAAAATGCACTACACATCGTGTACCACAAGTACACGTCATGTACCACAAGTACACGTCGTGTACCACAAGTACACGTCATGTACCACAAGTACACGTCGTGACCATTTCAAGTGAAACAGATCCGCACTGGACAAATCGTGACGAGCATACATGATGTGAACTTCAAGTACACGACATGATGATAGTCAAACCAGCACACGAAGTTTCTACAGATTCAACGCGGCAGAAGAAAAAGTGGATCTGAGGTACACATCATGTACCCCAATTACATGTCGTGATGACGTTGACACACAGATAAAACATAGGCGACGTAGGCTGTGGGTTTTTAGATGGTTTTTTTCTATAAATAGAGACCCCCAACCTCCATTCCAAAAACTCTATAGGGAAGAGGCAACCAAGGAACATAAAAGGACATCCACCAGACCACGAGTGACAATATGGAGCCGTTATTTGCTTCCATTCTTCCTCAGGTAATCATGCCGCTCGCCTCCATCATGAGCGAGTATTCCATTAGTGTCAGGTGATGTGATCGTAGGGAGATGTGTGCATAGGGATTATTTTCTTTCCTTTATTCTTGTTTTTTATTGCTACAAACTAATTATCAATTAAATTAATCCTCTTTTTTCATTGCATGACCATTATGGCATTCTGAGGTTTATTTTTAATTGCATCAATTATTTGACATGTTTGTGTATGACTATTATGAAACATATATTAGCTATGTTTAAAAATGGTTTTGGGTTGCTTATTTATGTGATTGCGGTTAGTAGATGACCATTCCAAAGGCACAATTATAAGAATAAGATGAGATACCAAGACCAAGGATCCCTTCTAACCCAACTCCCACACCAAAACTGAATTAATAAATTATCATCGAATTCCTAGCACACGAACCCGAAATCACTGAACCTGGAATGCCTCTCATATTGACTTCAACCCCAATTCCTACTGCATTATTTCTCTTCCTCCAATGAACCAAACAATTTCAATTCTAATTTTTTAATTAATTTAGAACATATGCTCTGTCCCTGTGGGTTCGACACTCATACTTGCTAGATACCACACTTTGAGTTAGGATTGTCTAAGTTTTATAAATTTTGTTTTTGCATAGCACCGTAGGGAGCTAACAACGCTTTGGGGGGATGTCAAATTGGCATCATTGTCGGGGATGATTGCTGTTATGCTTAAATTAATTAGGAATTTAGATAGTTGTTTTTATTTTAATTCGTTGTTTTACACTTGGTCATCTCATGTTGTACTTTCAGGTAACAACCCATTTAATGAGTACTCCCCTCAAGGTAAGGAAAACATTGAAGATATTTCCTTCAACCCTGAGTTGGTGTTATGAACCAACCCAAGTCAACCCTGAACCGGTCACCCGAGCTGGCCCGCGACATGGCCCGAGGGGCGTTCCCGATCCCCACGGGCTGGAAACTAGTGTCGGGCATCAACATTAAATAGGTGGGAACGATTTGGCCCAAAAGAAAATAAACTAAGCAGCGGAAAATAAATAAAAAATGCAAATAAAGAAAGAACAACCAACAACGCTACTAACCTGACCACGAACAAAACTCCACGTGACCCCTCGGGTCACCCTCCAAAACCACAACCAACGTCGCTCAAGGCGAACAGCTGAAGTTGGAACATGCAGCAGAACTAAAAACAAGAAAACACTATAGGTGTGAGTATTAAAACTCAGTAGGCTAGCCCGATAAATCTATCCCCAAAGCACTACCATTAAATAAAGAATATATTAATTTCAGGTTTGAACTACATTACCTAAAATATGGGTTTCACATACACTTTTCATTTCTAAAGCAAGTAACAGTCCATTGCCCTTATTCACATATTAAAAAAACAAGTTTTAATGTTAAAAGGGAAAAGTGAATTATATTTTTAAAACATTTTTCTCAGCCAATTTAAAATCCAAAATTATTTTTTTTATCCAAGAGGAAAACCACACACAACACACAACGAGGGAAATGGAAAAGCAACACATGAGGGTCATCAACCGAACAAGGCACCTCGACTATCTGCCACAAACAAGTAAGCACTGAAGGAAACATGGGTTGAACCTAGGAGCTTGTGAACAATCCAGAACATACTATACATGTGACTCATCCTGAAGGCATGCCATAACTCAATGACGTCATAACGCCCTAACGCTCGGAATAGCCCTACATGGCCTAACCGAGGATCTCAATACCCATAGAAAAAATAACTCAGTATTCTCCTCATATGGGGCCACTAGCTAGTGCGTAATCTAAACTAGTGCAGCAATCGTTCTCAGAAGATTCACTTACTATGCCAGGTTCCCATGTATAGTTCTAAGGAGGGTGTGCCATACAATTTAAACACAAGTCATGCATATATATATATATATATATATAATCCAAACACACCACACAAACTGGAACCACCCCGTCCACCATAAGGGTAGTCCCTTGCCATCGACACTCATTTCACCAGGGAGGTCCCATATCGAGGACCCTCCCAGTCACATAGATCAACAATAGGCATGGGACCCAACCCAAGAAGGGTTTTACCAAAAATCAGTTTAAACTGCCAAACGGGCCTTGGATAAATTTCACAAATCAACCTTTCAAAAATAATTATTTCAAAATGCCAATCGAGCCTTTAGTTGTACCCATCCCGAGGTATATTCATCAAAATCATTTCAAAACCATCTTAAAAGTTCCAACCGGCCTTTAAGTGTTTCTCAAAGTGTAACCAACACATTCATTCACATGTCAAACCACTATTTAATAAAACATCATTTTTCATCAAAAAGAAACATTTCACATCAAACCGAAACCACGCTTGAAAATTCATAAATTAATTTTAAAAAGCCAAACGACATTTTCACCATGATGCGACGGTTCTTCAAGAAAAATAATTTCAGTTCAATGCACAAAAATAAACAGTTTCATTTGCAGCAAATAATTATTCTAAAAATAATAATTATTTATTATTTTTACTTTACCAAAAATTAAATAAATAATAAGAAATTAATAATTTCTAAACTTAACGGTAAGTGCAGTGGGGAAACCTACCTCAACTTGCAGTCCAAACATGACGACGTGACCCGCTTCGTGCTCGCGCAAAAATACCTACAAGCCGAAGACTACAGTGAGTACCAACGCAGTGCAGAGACATCACCAGGGACTCAAAAACACGAAAACATTGGTTTAAAATATTTCAAATGAAGAAGTAGCGCAAACCTCACCTCGACACAGCGGCAAACAGACCAGAACAACCCCAAACAACTCGCCTTCAGCGGCGAACACTGAAACAAAAGTGGTGAGGACCAACGTAGCACAAAATATTATCAGGGAGTCATAAACGCAATTGAGATACTAAAATAAATGTGCACACGATAATAAACCTCTCACCTTCAATGGCGATGGCGAGCAAGACCAAGCGCACCCCGCGAATAACGGCAGGTGATCTGACGCGATCTGAACCACCTCGCCTTCGGCAGCGGTAGCCAGAATACACATAATCGAGACCTGAGGAAGACTTCACACACTCAGTGAGGGGTTCGCGCTAGAGCAGTGGGTCGCTGGAGGTCAGACCGGAGGCCGGAGGGCTGCAGGCCGGAGGCGGGGCTCGCCGGAGCTCGGCCTGAGGTCGCCGGAGGGGGCCGGAGGCCGTTGGCCGACGGTGGGGCTCGCCGGAGAGGGTGACTGGGAGGTTGGCGCGGGTCTGGTACGCGGGGAGCGGGACGAAGCTCGTCGGCCGGTGAGCGGGAGGAGGCGGATCCGGCACGGCGGGTCGAAAGTGGGGTCGTCGGGAGGTGTGGCGTGGGGTAGGAGAATGAGAGGAGGGGGGGGGGGGGCTCGGCGTGGTTCGCAGGCGGGCGGTGATGGGAGGCCAGCAGGGGGGCGCAGGGAGGCGACGAGAGGCCAATAGGGGGGGGTGCGCAGGGCGGCGACGGGCCGCTGGGTGGCGGTGCGGCGGGCTGCAGCGGGATGCGGAGGTCGGCGCGACAGGGAGGAGGGGAGGCCGAAGGTGGAGGCGGGGCGCACAGGAGAGAAGAGAGGGGGAGATGGGGGGGGGGTGTCTAGGGTTAGGAAAAGATGGTAAGAGAGATAAAAAAGAAAAAGAAGAAATAAAGAAATAAAATAAAAAATGATATAATAAATAAAATAAAAAATGATATAAGATAAAAATGAAAATAAAAAAATATATTAATTATCATTATTATCATAACAATATAATGCTAAAAATTATAATATTATCAAAATAAATAAATAAATAAATATATATATATATTTTAAGCGTCTGGCAAAGACATGGTAACCTGGGCCAAACACACGGTCACCGCTAACGGTGCAGTGCCCGTGCACCGGACTAGGACCCTACAAAAAAAATTAAGCTTCAAAATTTCAAACCGAAACTCAAACTAAAATTCGTCCAACCGATGCAGGATTGAGAAAAGAATAAAATAAAATAAAAAGAAGTGTACGTGGTCGGGGTGTGACAATTCTCCCCACCACAGACACTTTCTACCCTGAGAAAGTTACCAAGCCAAAGGACTATCCAAACTAGAGTCCATGCCCGAACAAAACCGAGAGACAAAAAAAATCCCTCGGGGTGACTATTCACTCCACAAGTCACACCCTACCAACTCAGGAGAAACGCCAACATAAGAGAATGGGAGAACACAAGAGGGTTCTTCCCACCACAAGGACCTAACTAGTACAAAAATTTATACTCAAATACACCACCCCAGGGAGGGGGGCTAATGTGGGAACTCCCAACCGATCCAAACCAATTTCCATAACACGAGCAAGGGAACACCTCCATTGAAACTTGGAACTCTTGACTCAAGCCAAAAACTTCCAACACTGAAGAAAACTCACAAGGACTTAACCCCGACAGCAAGTTGGAAACACCACTTCTCAGTTCCACAAGACACAAACATCTCCAAACGAGCACAACTAAACCAAGATCAACCCATACAAGGGTCAAACACACTTTAAGTGAAATGCACGATTCAGAAGACCCTATTTAGACAAACCAGACTGTTTAGAATGAAATAGAACAAGTTCATCACATTTTTCCATTGAAACAGTGACCTTACAATGACGACACAACATTAGTGGCAGAGAAACAAGAACAAGAAGATTTTAAAATGTTTCAATCCCAACATAGAACACACAACCCGGGCCGAGGCTTCACACCCCCAGCAACTCCTGATTGTGCGCAAGCTTCACCCCAAGACCTGTGGTTGAGGCTCTGATGGCTGAAACATTTCCTACCTTACAGTCAGGCACTATCATTCCCCGATCAGAACTACTTCCTCAAACGACGCTTCCTACAGAACATCACCCGGTGACCCGAACAACCACAACGATGGCAAGACTTCAGAGGGATGTGGCAAAACAGCTTGGAATGGCCAAACTGGCCACACCGATGGTACATTAGGAAGCGTTCCGACAAATTAAATGTCAAAACCAACAAGAATTACTTCTTATAGACAAGTTCCCCTCGTGCGCCCCACTCACCAGATGGGGAACCCTCACGAACAACGAGTGGCAACAGATTTTCCCAGCACTTGCGCTCCGGGTGACAACTCCTTGAAGCTTCTGACATAGGCCTTCACATCCTCAGGTATGATCCATTAGATGAATACGGACTTCAACACCTACCACGTTAACTCAACTCCAACTATGTTGAGACATCCAACCTTCACTGATCCAAAACTGGACCCTCAAACAAACCCGAGACAGTGCAAGCTCAAAAACCTCGGGAGTTCCCAACAACCCAAAGACACTCTATGATTTCATCAAACCACATAACTGCCTATAACAGATCTCAATCACCTCGATAAACAGGAAACACTTGATAGGAACCAGACTTGGGCATGACTCGTTAACAATTTTTTTGGGGATTTTTTTATGGGCGACACATTCTGAACAACGCATAGGGCATAAAACCAAAACAGGCATCAAGACAAAACATAATTGAATAGAACACCCCAAGCCGAGATAATCGGCCTGAAATTCAAATAAATATAAATACAACCAAAATCCCCCTTTTCAAAATCACCATTTTCATTTAAAACTTCAAAACTTCTTTATCCCAAGGCCATTTTTCAAAAACAAAAGCCACTTTTCACAGGCCAAAAATCCATTCGTCAGAGAAAACCAATTTCCAATTCCTTTATATTTCAAAAACTCACCCATGGAATCCCATGAATCATCACATGTGTGTACATCCACATCATCCATAAACAAGTGCCTCACGCACTTTTCATACATACCCACACACATGTGATCCTCCATAATGAATATCAAGGGTCACACCAAGCCACCCTTTACCAATTCCAACTAAACACTAACTTTCAAACCAAAGATCCTTCAATTTAAAAACCCACTTTACCAATTTAGAACCATTTTAGAGAAACACTTTTATTTCAAAATCCACTTTTATTTTCAAAAGCACACTTACACCAACCTGATCCAAACAAAACAAAATCCACAATGAAGTACCAAAATGAGGAACTAGCAGTCGCACTTAACCTGGCAATATGGTAGTGAGCCACGCCCAGGTAAGAAACAACAACTAGGAGGAACTTAAACCGTGCACTCAGACTCCACATGGGTCACTACTCCATGTGAGGTCACGACGTGACATTGGCTTGCCTCCATTGTCATTCCTCAATCCAAAACAAAAACAGAAGAATCAAATCCCGGACTACCCCTGGCAACTCGAGAATCAGTGCGAGCAAGAGTTCACGACGCTCTTCCCGCACTTACCTCTCGAGTCCCGACAGTCCTAATCTCTATATACCAAACACCCCAAATAACAATGGCCTGCTCTGATACCATTTTTTCACGAACCAACTTGGGTCGACCTTGAACCAGTCACCCGAGCCGGCCCGCGGCATGGCCCGAGGGGCGTTCCCGATCCCCATGGGCTGACAACTAGTGTCGGGCATCAACATTAAACAGGTGGGAACGATTTGGCCCAAAAGAAAATAAACTAAGCCGCAGAAAATAAATAAAACAAATGCAAATAAAGAAAGAACAACCAACAACGCTACTAACCTGACCACGACCAAAACTCCACGTGACCCCTCGGGTCACCCTCCAAAATCACAACCAACATTGCTCAAGGAAAACAACTGAAGCTGGAACCTGTAGTATAACTAAAAACAAGAAAACACTATAGGCGTGGGTATTAAAACTCAGTAGGCTATCCCGATAAATCTATTCCCAAATCACTACCATTAAATAAAAAATATATTAATTTCAGGTTTGAACTACATTACCTAAAATATGGGTTTCACATACACTTTTCATTTCTAAAGCAAGTAACAGTCCATTGCCCTTATTCACATATTAAAAAAACAAGTTTTAATGTTAAAAGGGAAAAGTGCATTATATTTTTAAAACATTTTTCTCAGCCAATTTAAAATAAAAAATTAATTTTTTTTATCCAAGAGGAAAACCACACACAACACACAACGAGGGAAATAGAAAAGAAACACATGAGGGCCATCAACTGAACAAGGCGCCTCGACTATCTGCCATAAACAAGTAAGCACTAAAGGAAACATGGGTCGAACCTAGGAGCTCGTGAATAATCCAGAACGTACTATACATGCGACTCATCCTGAAGGCATTCCATAACCCGATGACGTCATAACGCCCTAACGCTCAGCATAGCCATACATGGCCTAACTGAGGGGCCCAATCCCCATAGTAGCAATAACTCAGTATTCCCCCGCTATGGGGCCACTAGCCAGTGCGTAATCTAAACTAGTGCAGCAATCGTTCTTAGAAGATTCACTTACTATGTCAGGTTCCCATGTATAGTTCTAAAGAGGGTGTTCCATACAATTTAAACACAAGTCATGCATATATATATATATATATATATATATATACATATATATATAATCCAAACACACCACACAAACTGGAACCACCCCATCCACCTCAAAGGTAGTCCTTGCCATCAACACTCATTTCACCAGGGAGGTCCCATACCGAGGACCATCCCAGTCACATTGATTAACAATAGGCACGAGACCCAACCTAAGAAGGGTTTTACCAAAAATCAGTTTAAACTGCCAAACGGGCCTTAGATAAATTTTACACATCAACCTTTCACGAATAATTATTTCAAAATGCCAATCGGGCCTTTAGCTGTACCCATCCCGAGGTATATTCATCAAAATCATTTCAAAACCATCTTAAAAGTGCCAACCGACCTTTAAGTGTTTCTCAAAGTGAAACCAACACATTCATTCACATGTCAAACCACTATTTAATAAAACATCATTTTTCATCAAAAAGAAACATTTCACATCAAACCGAAACCATGCTTGAAAATTCATAAATTAATTTTAAAAATCCAAACGGAATTTTCACCATGATGCGACAGTTCGTCAAGAAAAATAATTTCAGTTCAATGCAAAAAAATAAACAGTTTCATTTGCAGAAAATAATTATTCTAAAAATAATGATTAATTATTATTTCTACTTTACCAAAAATTAAATAAATAACAAGAAATTAATAATTTCTAAACTTAACAGTAAGTGCAGTGGGGAAACCTACCTCAACTTGCAGTCCAAACATGACGACGTGACCCGCTTCACGTTCGCGCACAAATATCTGCAAGCCGAAGACTGCGGTGAGTACCAACGCAGTGCAGAGACATCACCAGGGACTCAAAAACACAAAAACATTGGTTTAAAATATATCAAACGAAGAAGCAGCGCAAACCTCACCTCGACACAGTGGCAAGAGGACCAAAATAACCCCAAACAACTCGCCTTCAGCAGCGAACACTGAAACAAAAGTGGCGAGGACCAACATAGCACAAAATATTATCAGGGAGTCATAAACACAATTGAGATACTAAAATAAATGTGCACACGATAATAAACCTCTCACCTTCAATGGAGATGGTGAGCAAGACCAAGCGCACCCCGCGAATAACGACAGGTGATCCGATGCGATCCGAACCACCTCGCCTTCGGCAGCGGTAGCCGGAATACGCATAATCGAGACCCGAGGAAGATGTCACACACTCAGCGAGGGGTTCACGCCAGAGTAGTGGGTCACCGGAGGTTAGACTGGAGGCCAGAGGGCTGTAGGACGGAGGTCGCCGGAGGCCGCTGGCCGGCGGTGGGGCTCGTCGGAGAGGGCTACCGAGAGGCTGGCGTGGGTCTGGCGCGCGAGGAGCGGGATGACGCTCGTCGGCCGGCGAGTGGGAGGAGGTGAAGCCAGTGCGGCGGGTCGGAAGCGGGGTCGTCGGGAGGTGCGGCGTGGGGTAGGATAATGGGAGTGGGGGTGGCTCAGCGCGGGTCGAAGGCGGGCGGTGACGGGAGGCCAACAGGGGGGGGGGGGCGGGGTGGCGATGGGAGGCCGACAGGAGGGGTGCGTGGGGCGGCGATGGGCCGCTGGGTGGCGGCGCGACGGGTTTCAGCGGGAGACGGAGGCCGGCGCGACCGGGAGGAGGGGAGGCCGAAGGAGGAGGCGGGGCACACGGGAGAGAAGAGAGGGGGAGATGGGGGGGGGGGGGGCGACTAGGGTTAGGAAAAGAAGGGAAGAGAGAAAAAAGAAAAAGAAAAAGAAGAAATAAAGAAATAAAATAAAAAATGATATAAGAAATAAAATAAAAAATGATATAAGATAAAAATGAAAATAAAAAAAAATATTAATTATCATTATTATCATAACAATATAATGCTAACAATTATAATATTATCAACAAATATATATATATATATATTAAGCGTTTAGAAAAGACACGGTAACCTGGGCCAAGCGCATGGTAACCGCTAACGGTGCGGTGCCAGCGCACCAGACCAGGACCCAACAAAAAAAATTAAGTTTCAAAATTTGAAACTGAAACTCAAACTAAAATTCATCCAACCGATGCAGGACCGAGAAAAGAATAGAATAAAATAAAAAGAAGCGTACGGGGTCAGGGTGTGACAGTTGGAGAAGACCCTACACAAGAAGAAAAAGGAAGAAGCTGAATAAGAACAAGTCAACATGGATGGAAGGGAACAATTCGAAGGAGCTGAGCATGAGATGGACCAAAAAGATGGGCCAAAAATTCAAGGAAGGATTCAGGGGGCCAAGCACCGATCAATTATGGGAGACCCTCAAACATGGGAGTCAAACCCATCATTTTGATACCACCAGTCACTGGCCAACACTTTGAAATCAAGACGATAGTCAAACCAGCATAAAAAAGTTCCTGCGGATTCAACGCGGTGGAGGAAAAAGTGGATCTGAGGTACACGTCGTGCACCCCAAGTACATGTCGTGATGATGTAGATGCACAGATAAAACATAGGCAACGTGGGCCGTGGATTTTTGGATGAGTTTTCCTATAAATAGAGACCCCCAACCTCCATTCAAAAAACTCTCTGGGGAAGAGGCATCCAAGGAACATCAAAGGATGTCCACCAAACCATGGGTGACAATCTAGATCCGTTCTTCACTACCATTCTTCCTTGGGTAATCATATTGCTCACCTCCATCACGAGTGAGTAGTCCCTTAGTGTCGGGTGATGTGATCGTAGGGGGATGTGTGTATAGGTATTATTTTATTTACTTTATTCTTGTTTTGTATTGCTGCAAATTGATTATCAATATAATTAATCTTCTTTTTGCATTACATAACCATTGTGGCATTTTGAGGTTGTTTATTTTTAATTACATAAATTAGTTGACATGTTTGTGCATGACCATTATGCAACATATGTTAGCTATGTTTAAAAATGGTTTTGGGTCACTTATTTTTATGATTGCGGTTAGTAGATGACCATTCCAAAGGCGCAATTATAAGAATAGGATGGGATACCAAGACCAAGGATCCCTGCTGACCCAAATCCCACACCAAAACTGAATTTATCAATTATTATCGAATTCCTAGCACACAAACCTGAAATCACTAAACCTGGCATGCCTCCCATATTGATTTCAACCCCAATCCCTACTGCATTATTTCTCTTCCTCCAAATAACCAAACAATTTCAATTCTAATTTTCTTAATTAATTTAGAACATACGCTCTGTCCCTGTGGGTTTAACACTTTGACTTGCTAGATACTACACTTTGAGTTAGGATTGTATGAGTTTTATAATTTTTGTTTTTTCATAGCATTGTAGGGAACTAACGACGCCCTGGGGGGATGTCAAGTAGCCTAAGAAGGTCTTTGATATATGGAGTTTCTTGGGGCTAGCTGAATATTAAAGACATTTCATACAAGACTTATCACGCTTAGCATCACCTCTTATGGGATTGACTAAGAAGGGTGTAAAGTTTGTATGAAAAGATACCTATGAGACATCCTTTTAGGAGCTGAAAGGGAGACTGACTTCAGCACCTTTCATGATTCTTCCAGAGCCAGGCAGGAGCTACAATGTGTATTGTGATGCATCAGGTATCAGGGTTGGAGCAGATCTCTGATGCAAGATGAGGGGGTTGTGGCATACGAGTCTCGTCAGTTGAGGCCACATGAGAGGAATTACCTAACACACGATCTCGAGCTAACCGTTGTTGTACATGTCTTGTGCTGTTGTAGACATTATTTATGGGGAGAGCATTTTGTGGTGTACACAGACCACAAAAAGACTCAAGTATATATTTACATAGTGTGATATGAATCTGAGGCTATAAGGGTGGGTTGAGTACCTACAATATTTTGACTTTGAGTTTTCCTATACACCTAAAAAGGGTAATGTAGTTGTTGATGCATTGAGAAGGAGGAATCAGATACAGGAAATTCATGAGGCCAGTAGTGAGTGGTAGTTTATGGCCTTATTTTTAGAGATGCACTTGGAGGTACATGATGGTCATGACCAGAATTTCCTCTCATCCTTAATAGTGACTTACACTCTTCTCGATGGAGTGAGGATAAGAAAGTTATTTGATGCTGAGGGCCTAGTCCTGCGGGAGAGTGTGGCAGGTGAGGACCCGCCTCCTGGTTGGATTGTGAAAGCAGATGAAATTATATATATTCATGGTCATGTTTGGGTTCCCATAGACATACGTGAGGAGATGATGTGGGAATTTTATGTCTCATCTTGGGCAGTACACCCCAATGTCACCAAGATGTATCATGAATTGCGTTATCAATACTGGTGGTCGGGTATGAAATTTGTACTGGATAGTTTTCTGATAAGGTGTTCCACCAATTATCATGTGAAAGAAGACATCAATAACCAACCGGTATTTGACAACATTTACATATTCACGAGTGGAAATGAAATGATGTTGCGATGGATTTTATGACTAAGTTGCCAAGGTTGACTCAATATTGTGATGTTGTGTGGGTTGTTGTGGATAGGCTCAAGAAGGTTTCTCATTTCCTACTGACCAGGTAGACCTTTTTTATGGATGAACTTGGGAGGTTTTATATCTGAGAGATAGTGAGACTTCATGTGGTTTCTCAAACCATTGTATATGATAGGGATGCCCAATTCACATCTCATTTCTGGTAGAGTTTGCAGAGGGATTTTGATATACAGGTGCTTCTGAGCATAAAATATCACCCTCAGACTGATGGCCAATCGAAGCACGTAATTCAGGTGTTAGAGTGCATGATGAAATCTTCAACATGGACTTTGGGGGTTCTTGGAAGAGATATATTCCCCTAGTTGAGTTATCCTACAACAATAACTATCAAGTGACTATACAATTGCCACCTTATGAGGCTTTATATGATAGGCCATGCCGATCACCCCTATGCTAGTTAGAGAAAGGATAGGAATCTTTACTTGGACCTCGTCTCATATAGGAGACTTCAAAGTAGGTCTAGTTGATTAGAAAATAGAAGGCTACTGCACAATGTAGATAGAAATCTTACGTCGATCATCGACAATGACCTCTGGAGTTTAAGGTCGGGGATCAAGTCTTTTACATATCTCATCGAGGTTGGGACATCGATATATTAGGAGATAGGGTAATCTTTGACTGAAATATCTCAGGCTATTCGAGATTTTGGAGGGAGTTAGGATGGTAGCATATCCGTTACAGTTACCTCAGAGGCACTAATCCATTCATGACATCTTCTATGTATCTCAGCTATGTCATTTTCATTCAGAACCATCCCACACTCTACAACCTAATGAGGTAGTGTTGTAGGAAGATGTGTCCTTTGAGTAGCATCCTATTTAGGGGTATCCATGGGTCAGGTCGGGTCGGGTTGGAGGTGTTTCAGGGCCCGACCCGAACAACAAATTTCAGGTCGGGTCGGGTTGGGTCACATGCTTCAGGAGTAGCTAACCCGAACCAACCCAACCCATTGGGGTCGGGTTACCCATCACATGCCTGAAGGACCTGACCCAACCCAATCCACTGTGGGTCGGGTCAATTTGGGTCGGGTTATATGTGTAAACCCAACCCAACCCAACCCAACCAATCCCAACCCGACGGACTCGAACCAGCCACTCAGACCCAACCCCCCTTAGACCTAACTCGATGGACCCCTGAACTGCACCAGCCTGCTGCACACCCCTCCCCCAGACCCAACCCGATGGACCCCTGTTGCCCCCTATACACCAGCCTGCCTGTACCCCTCCCCCTTACAGATCAGCCTGCCCCCCTTTCCCACCCTACCTCAGCCTGCCCCTCTCCCCCCTGCACACAAAACCCAACCCCTCCCCCTGCCCCTTGCCCCCTCCCCCCTACACACCAGCCTCCCCCCTCCTACACCCCCTGCACAAAACCCCTCTCCCCCTTCACACAAAACTCAACCCTTCCCCCCTGCACCCCCTGCCCCCCTTCCCCCCTGCACATCAGCCCCCCCCCCTCCTACACCCCTGCACAAAACCCCTCTCCCCCCTGCACACAAAACCCAACCCCCTCCCCCCTGCACACCCTTCCCCCTCCCCCCAGCACACAAGCCACCCCCTCATGTACCCCTACACAACACAACACCCCTCTCCCCCTGCACACAAAACCCAACCCCCTCCCCCCTACACCCCCTACCCCCTGCACACTAGCCTCCCCCATCATACACCCCTTCACAACACCCCTCCACCCCTGCATTGCACCCCTGCACCCCTACACCAGCCTGCAACAACCTCCTTGCACCCCTCCCCCCTGGCCCCCTCCCCCCTGCACACCAGCCTCCCCCCTCCCCCCTACACACTCCCCCAACAAACCAGCCAGCTTGCCCCCTTTCCCCCCTGCTTGCACACCAGACCCAGCCTCCCCCCCTGCACCCTTGTATCACCAGCGTCCCTGCATCCCTGCACTAGCCTGCCTCCCTCCCCCTGCAAACCAACCAGCCCCTACAAACCAGTCGGCCCCCCTCTCCCCCCTGCCTACACACTAGACCAAGCCCCCCCCCCCCCGTACCCCTGCACCAGCCAGCCTCCCTCCCCCATCCTGCACCCATGCCCCCTCCCCCTGCCCACCACCTCCCCCCCTGCACACTCCCCCCTGCAAAGCAAACCAGCCTACCCCTTCTCCCCCCTGCCTGCCTGTACACACCAAACCCAACCTCCCCCTCCCCCTCCCCCGCACCCCTTCCCCCTCCCCCTTTCACACACCAGCCCCCCTCCCCCCTCCACCCTACACACCAGCCTCCCCCTCCCCCTGTAAACCAGCCTGCCCCCTCTCTCCCCTGCCTACACACACTAAACCAACCCAGCCTATCTCCCCCCCTGCACCCCTCCCCCTGCACACACCAGCCTCCCCCCTTCACACTCCCCCCTTCACACTCCCCCCATGCAAACCAGCCTGCCCCCTCTCCCCCCTGCCTGCATGCACACCAGACCCAGCCCCCCCTGCACCCCTGCACGAGCCTGCCTCTCTCCCCCCTCCTACACGCCTACCCCCTCCCCCCTACACACCACCTCCTCCCCTGCACACTCCCCCCTACAAACCAACCTACCCCTTCTCTCTCCCCTCTGCATGCACACACCAAACCCAGCCCCCCTGCACACACTAACCCCCCCTTACACCCCTACACACCACCAGTCTCCCCCCTCCCCCTGCACACTCGCCCCCTACAAACTAGCTTACCCCCTCTCCCCCCTACATGCACACACCAAACCTACCCAACCTCCCCCTTTCCCTGCACCCCCCTGCACACACCAACCCCCCCCCCCCCCCCACACACACACCCTGCAAACCAACCTGTCCCCCTCCCCCCCTGCACCACCAGCCCCCTCTGCACCAGCTGGCAGCCTGCACCCCTTCCCCAGACCAGACCCAACAATGAACACATGTAAGTTGTAGCCACACATATCTCAGACAAAAGGAAAAGTAAAAAAAGTAAAAATAAGACAATTCAATAAAAACTAAAAAATTGTATTGATATTAAATGCAGAATACTAAATATTAAATATGTTTTCTCTATAAAAATCATCATATAAATCTACTTTCTAGTGATGTCAATCACACCAATAAACATGGAGAAAACAAAAAAGAGCATCTAATTAGGCCAAAATGCCAATAAGGTAAGGTTTTCAAATCAGGATTTAGAAGTTCAAATATTCAGAAAATGTGTAATACATACTATGTATAGGTAAGAAAACTTGTTGAAAAAAGAAATTAGCCAGCATCCAAGCTTCTGAGAGAAGATACTCCACCATCTTGCACCCTATATAAGTTCAAAGTTTTTGACAATTTAAGAAAAAAATGAAGAAGGGAATAAAACAGAAGAACAACCATATTTAACTTACAAATTAAGAATCAATCACCCAGATCAATTTCAGAAAATAGGTAATATAAAATTGGAAGCCTTCAGGGCTTACATCTCTGCACAACAAACCTGCAACAATCACCCAATACAAATATTTGTCTCAACAACCTCGACATTTTAAGAAACAACTTAAAAAACACACATGAAATGATGACACGAACCATTGCTCACTGAGCAAGTTTATCATTTTACAAAATTTAGAAACAAATGACATGAAATTTCCATCCTTGTAAGTATGTAGAAGGTAAAATCATAAATTTATACCTTAATGAAGAGTGCTCCATCCATAATCCTTGCTTCTACTTTAGAGAGTGAAACTCTAATCATGAATTGTGGTGGATGATGTCATATCTTAAAAAAACACAACAAAAGAAAGAACAAGTTAGTATTTTACTTTTTCAAACAAATGTTTCTAATTGCCAAATGAAAAATGATAAAAAATCATAATATTTTTAATGGTACCTGATTCAATCGATTCCACTTCTTTTAGTTACTTTCAAATGTCAATTGGTTTAGACCTTCTAAACCAATTTTGTGAGAAAATTAATGCTTCAACAGTGTTGGGATTAAAACAACTATGAAACGGATCAAGGACTCGTCCTCCTGTACTAAAAGTGGACTCTGAAGATACCGTAGTTAAAGGAATTGCTAGAATATCTCTAGAAATGCATGAGAGAACATGATATTTTCTTGCCTTTCCTTTCCACCAACTTAAAATATCAAATCCTTCAAAATCATCCTCATAATCATCAATCTCAAGATATCTCTCTAGTTTATTCCTTTGTTGTGTCAATTGGCTTTTCCTTTTCTTTAATCTATATGTATCTTTCCATTTCTCATCATCCTCACTATCGGTACTAGCATCATGAATATGTGACTCTTGATGAGAACTTGACTCACATTTATCAACAATTGGAATGGAATATTTACATTTGTAAAACTCATAGATATTATTCAGAACCTCTATTAATTTATTGATCAACTGGTTTTTGTCTTCTTCATCATCAAACATCATTTCAAAACTATCCCGAACATATTACAATTTATATCAGGTCCAACTTAAGCTTCACTACAATAGCCATTGCACTCACAATAATATCATGACTCTTCATCCATTTCCTGATTTTTCTATATATGTCACAAAGAGTATGAAAGAAAGTGTGACATGCCACATGCATAGAACCAAAAAACTCAATAGTGCTATCATAATTTTTTTTAAGAACTTGACAAATACACGAGCATGCTCCCAATCACATGTTGTAGGGTCCCCACCTTCACAGACAAGAGCACTCCTAAAACTTGCATCCTCTTCAAGGCGAATAAATACTTTCTCATAATTCTCTGCAATATCCAACATAAAGTAACAAGAATTCCACCTAGTAGGCACATCAAGAATTATGGCATGTTTACTAGGAATTTTTAAATCATCGGTTATGCTCTTGAAAAGAGATAATCTTGAAGGTGAACTTCTCACAAATTTGCAGGAAAATCTGATTCTAGCAATTGATGTTGATATTTCCTTTTGCTCATCACTAAAAATAAGGTTTAAAATATGTGCACAACATCTCATATGCATATACTCTCCATTAAGAACAGACCCATTCCAATCATTAACCCTCCTCACCAAATAAACGATCGTTGTATTATTAGAACTAGCATTGTCCACAGTAACATTATTAATCCTTTCAATCCTCCATTGTTTCGATTTCTATTCTAATACTCAGCCAATTATTTCCCCTTTATGATCCGCAACACGACAAAATCAGATGATTTTTTTATTTAATATCCAATTATCATTAATAAAATTTGCAGTCACACACATATAATTCAGATTTTGAATTGAAGTCCATGTGTCGGTTGTAAGACATACCATGTGAGAGAACATATAAAACATAGACTTCAATTTTTCTTTCTCAGCCAAATATAACTGCAAGTAATCCCTAGCAAATGTTTGTCTAGATGGAACTTGAAATTGAGGTTGAACAACTTCAATAAATTCTCTAAAACCTTGATTCTCAACATATTTAAATGATAACTCATCAATGATTATCATTTTAGCATGAGCTATTCAACACTATTCTTGGTTAAAATGAGCTACTGAAATTTTAACTGTCTCATCATCCTCATCTTCACACTTCTTTGTAAGACCAAGAGTTGTTTGACTTTTGTCAAGATTTTTGTGTGGATTTTTGTTGGACCTTATCAAATTCCTATTCAAATTACTAGTTCCATGTTGGCTAGATGTGCAAGCATAATATTTTCCACAATAATTACAAAAAAACCCTTCCATTTTTCTTATGAAAATGATCCCAAGCTTGAGAAATTCTAGAACTAGGAGGTTTATGAATTTTTACCTTATTATTAGGAGGATACCTCTTACCACCACTTTATTCAATTGGTATGAAACTACTCCCCCTCCTATTTCCATTGAATGTGTAGTTGGAGTAGACCCCATCTGACTTTGGGTTCCTGCGCCAACTGGAGGATTAGAACCACTTATTTTATCACCATCCATGAATCGCTAGTTGTTGTCATCTATGGCACACGAACCCCTAACATAATGAGGAGAATAAATTTTAAAACCAACATATAAATTTGAAATTACAGAAATACAAGGATAATCAATGATAAAATTTTTAAGAACCAATTTCGTTAAATGATTATAAGGTGCATCATGACTTGAACCCAACACGATCATAAGAATACTAGGCTGCCAGCAATAAACAAGGAAACCCCAAACTACCACCATCGAAGGAAAAATGAAACCCAAAGGAATAAATTAAACCAATGATAGTCATGCCTCGTGTAAAAATGGTGGATTCTCAACCAACACATCCTAAAATTCCCACAAAAAAGCCACATCACGAAACCAGAATTGGGCCTAATGCAGTGCATTTGTGACTAAAACAATATTTTAGTGGTGAGAAATGGAGAATAAAATTGCGACTAAACCCGAACTTGACACTTGTAGAGGTTGTCGAACTAGGTAATCAGTCCATTTGTGACTAAAACAGAATTTTACAGTAACAAAACAAAATTGAAGACTCATAATGGAAAACATAATTTAAAAGAACACGATAAAAAAATCAACTCCTTACCACAACTTACTACCACGCTAGACCCACGCACAAGTGAAACAATAGACAGGAGGAGAGGAGGCGACTCGAGCCAAGCCAAGGGTTTTCTTTTGAATCCCAAACCTCAGTGACAGTGATTGCTGGGAAGGTGTCTTTTGAGGGAGGAGGCAAGCGAGGAGACCTGTTTTCTGGGTGGGTTGGGTTTGGAGGTGCGAAAGGAGGCAAAAGAGGAGAGGAGGATGGAAGTAAGTTTTTTCACAAGGGAAGGAGAAGAGAGAACAGAAGGCGCGAGGGGTTGGGGAAGCTCGGGGAAGGAGGATGAAGGAGGAGAGGGGGTTTCATCACCTCGGTTGTCGTCGATCACGAGGGAAGGGAAGGAGGGAGTAGGGTATGGTTTGTTCACCGCGCGAGGGAAGAGAGGGGTCGCGGGGGAGCGAGGCCGACGCAAGTGCAACTCAGCCAGCTGAGCAAGCAAGGAGGGAAGATTAGTTTAGGGATCTTTTTTTTGGCTGCTGGCACCCATCGAGTTATGGGTCGGGTTGGGTCTAAATGAATCCAACCTGAGACCTGACCCAACCCATGTATGAGTTGACCCGTTATGAACCCAACTCGAGTTTTTTTCTATGTAACCTAACCCGACCCAACCCAACTCGGCTGGGTCGGGTCGAACCGGTCGGGCCGGGTCAGTTCTGGACACCCATAATCCTATTCATATTGTTTATAGGAGCATGAAGTTTCTTTGAGGCTGGTCACTTTCCCTAGTATGGGTGGTGTGGCACCATAACCGTTTATAGGACGAGACTTGGGAGTAGGAGGTCGACGTATGTGCTCAGTGGCCGAAGTTATTCTCAGATGATTTTTGAACACCCTTGGAAGAGAAATTTAGGGATGAATTGCTTCAAGGGGGGAAGATTGTAAGATCCCAGGTTTTCTTATAAGGTGAGGATCTTTTTATTTTTTGGTTTAACTCCTTGGTTTTGACCAAATGTGAGTGCTTAATGAGATCATGAGAGTTTTGGGGGTGTTTGGGGCTTGTTCGGAGATCAGAGTCCGAATTTTTGAGAAAAGAAGTTGGGCCACATGATTAGGAGAAATTGTGTAACCCTTGTCGGACGGTTAGGAGTAACCGTACAGGGCTAGATAGTGGGTTTCAGGAGGATGCATAGTTTGAGGAAATCATGCTGCCAGGGGTGCATGCCCGTGAGGGTAGCTCTGCAGTTTTTAGCAAAGGTTTTCAATATGATTTGTGCACGGTTAGTCAAACCGTGTGCAAGAACTGTGCGAGGTTTCCCTTGAGGCAGTGAAGGGCACATGGTTAGCACACAGTTTGGCCAACTGTGTGGCCAAACCATGCGACCCAGTTAAAATATGGGAAATTACCAAAATTCCCTTAAAATCTTTTAAAACATAAATCTATTTCTTCTCCTTCAAGAGGACAACCCCCATTGGTACCTTTGATATCAATAGAGTTATTTAAGTGCAAGCTAATATGATCTATTTCTAGGATTTTAGTCTGTTCTTAATTTTTCTTCTGATCTGGACCGAATCAGAGGCTGATACTAGACAAGTGATCTACTATGGACCTACGGTAGGTGGTCTATACCTTTTCCCTTATAGTTTGGTTGTTTTATAGGTTTTTGCAGTTGTGCCACATGTTAGACTTTCTATCATTGCCCCTAAAATGAATTGAATGCTTTGATTAAATGAATTGGAACTTGTTTAGGTTTCCCATTGGTACCTTTGATATTGTTGGAGGTTGATAGCCCTAGCCTAGGCCACCCATGAGGAATGCCTTTGTATATTCCCTATTTTATACCACCCCGCTGGGTGAGTGTGAGCTTGCCTTGCTAGAGGGAGCCTTTTTAAATTAAATGGAAATTGAATGGAGATGACATGAGAGAGTTGATGCCTCCTTTCCATATGATGACATGTTGTTTACTTTTGATTAAATGGGTTATATGGAAATTGTTGAATGGGTTGATGAAATCATTGATTGTGAATTATTATGAAATGTTAACGAAATGAGATAAATTGATTATGGTAGTGGATTCCTTGGATGAGCTCCTTGGATCCTGATTCCATAGGATGGAATGGACATTTATACTCCATGGGTCTTGATTACGGTAGTGGATGCCTTGGACCTGTTTCCTCCTTGGATCCTGATTTTGTAGGATGCCAAGGACATTACTACCCCTTGGATCTGGCTTACTTGGACTCACATGGTTTTTTGACATGATCCTCAGACTCCACCCAAGTCTTTAACAAGTTTTCATTGAGATGATCTTAGGACTCGGTGTGGATGCCTTGGTCATCTATACCTTGGATCTGGACCTTCATGGTTTGACATTTTTGATTACACGACATGGTCGTTGTGGAAAATTTTGATTACATGGAATTGGTCGATGTGGATGTTATACACTTGATTATACGGTGTGGTCATGGTGAATATTTTGTTATGCTTACAGATAATCCTGGTATGAGTATCATATATCAATGTTATACTAAACAATGTGACTTGTTTATTCTATTTTACAGCTTCCCTTGTTTAAGGGAGCCTAACTATTGTTTATAGAGAGCCTTGTTTGGATGGACAAGATCACACTTCACTTTCTTTACTATTATACCTGTGATATACTATGAACTACTATTTTTATATCACACATACTGGATTTTTTATAGAAACCATTGGTGGTGGCCCACTGAGTGTTATCTGACATCATGTTTGGGTTGTTGTTGGATACCCGGACATACTTCATGGATGCAGGAAGGGATCGGGGAAAGCGCCCACTATACGATGTTTGATTTGTTAATTGCTTAGAAGCACATGAGCATGGGATCGAGCTACGCTCGTGATGCTATCTGGAGATAGATCTTTTTGTTTTTTTTTGTTTTTTGAAACATGTATTTTACTGGATGTCTGTATACCTATTTTTCTTATTTGTACAGACATGACATGACACATAATTTATGTATATGAGATTACCTTTGACATTGTTTATTTATTTCTGCCTTGGATATTTATCTTATGTCTGGTTGATTTAATGATTTATCTATTGGCTATTATGATTATTATCGTTATTCTATACTCTTATATGAGATCATAGTCTCCCCATAGTCACACTATGGGCCCACACTGCTAGTTGGCAGTCTCTGGCATATGGGGAGGTGCGCTTGATGCCATATGACCCACAAGATCGGGGCACCGTTTAGTGAAACCAAGGTTGGTAGGTTAAAACAAACGACCTTAGATTTATGTGAAATCATGGGACAACTATTGGTGAGTTATTTTTGACATTTATGCACAGAAAAAACATCAATCTGACATGTAGTGTGGTTGGAAAGACTTGGTAAACAGTTTTTAAAGGCAACAAAGCCTTTAAAAACATATGTTAGGGGTTCAAAACTAGAAAAATGATTTCATATTATCATGAAATCATAATAAAAATAACCTTAGATTATTTTTTGAAATGTAGGAACTGAAGACACGTCATTCTGAGTTATAGTTTACCCAGGATGCCCGTAAACGTGTTTTTACTATTTTAAAACACTAAAACATGTGTGTAACGACCAAAACCATAGAAGACGATCTTATATTGATGTGAAATCATGGGAAAACCACCTTTGAGATATTTTTGATGTGTATGTGTAGCCAACACATCGATTCAACATGAAGTGTGGTCGAAATGACTCGGTAAATAGTTTTTAAAGGTACCAAAGCCTTTAAAAACATGTTCCGAGGGGTCAAAACCATGAAAAAGGCATCATATTTCCATGAAATTATAATAAAATTACGTTAGATTGATTTTTGAAATCTAGGAACCGATGACACATTATTCTGAGTTACGATTTTCCTGGGATGTCGGTAAAAGTGTTTTTAGTGCTTTAAAACATCAAAACATGTGTGTAATGCTCAAAACCATATAAAATGACCTTAGATTGATATGAAATCATAGTAAAACCACCATTGAGTTATTTTTTACATGTAAACATAGAAAAAATGTCAATCTGGCATCCAATGTAGTCATAATGACTCGATAAATGGTTTTTAAAGGTACCAAAGCCTTTAAAAATGTGTGTCAGGTGGTCAAAACTAGGAAAACGACATCAAATTGCCATGAAATTGGTGGAAATTGACCGTAGATTGATTTTTAACATTTTTAAATTGAAAAAAATCCATTCCGAGTTATGGTTTTCCTGAGATACCCGTAAATGCATTTTTAGTGTTTTAAAACACTAAAACATGCATGTAATTGTCAAAACCATAGAAAAGGACCTCAAATTAATTTAAAATCATGGGAAAACCACCATTGAGTTATTTTTGACATGTACGTGTAGAAAACACGTCAATATGACATGCGGTGTGGTCAAAATGACTCAGTAAAAAATTTTTAAAAGTGCTAAAACTTTTAAAACATGTGTCGGGGGATCAAAACTAGGAAAAATATGTAAGATCAACATAAAATCATATTATAACGAGTATTGATTGATTTTTAAAATTTAGGAACTGACATCACACCATTCCAAGTTACGTTTTTTCCAGGATGCCCGTAAATGCGTTTTTAGTGTTTTAAAACACTAAAACGTGTGTGTAATGGTCAAAACCATAGAAAATGACATCATATTGATGTGAAATCATGATATAGAGACTGTTGATTTTTTTTAACATGTACGTGTAAAAAACATCAATCTAGAGTGCGGTGTGGTTATAATGGCTCGATAAATAGTTTTTAAAGGTACCAAAGCCTTTAAAAATGTGTGTTGGGGGGGGGGGTCAAAACTAGGAATACGATGTCATATTTTCATGAAATCAGGGGGAATGATTGTAGATTTATTTTTGAAATATAGGAACTGGCGAAACATCATTTTGAGTTACACTTTTCATGAGATTCTTGTAAACACATTTTTAGTGTTTTAAAACACTAAAATGTGTGCATAATGGTCGAAACCATAGAAAAAGACCTTAGATTGACTTGAAATCATGAGAAAACCACTATTGAGTTATTTTTGAAATATAGGGCATGTTTTCATATTAAAGTATTTAAAATTTATTTATTAAGTAAATTTCAAGCACGCCACACATTGATTTAAAAATGAATTAAAATGTTATGTACTTACCTTTTTTTAGTTTCAAGTGTTGAATCATATCTTAAATAGGTAAGTTTATGTTTTCAAAGTGTTTTTTTGATAATATTATTTGTTTTATGTTAAAATATCTTCTATTTGATTGATAAAATAACAAATTTTATGCGCAACATTCTGAATATATTATGTGTCTTTTCTCTTTTGCATTTATTTTCTTAAATGTTCTGGTTTTTATTGTAGGTGACAAATGTCAGCAGTAGGTAGGAGGTTAACCATTCTGACCCATGATATTCTTTAGAAGGCATACACGATGGTTCTTAATTTTCATGGTATGTTTAAATGTTATCAATAATTCTATTGTAATTATGATTTATTATGTTTAGTTTTAATTTCTGTCTTCTTTTTTGTTACAGTTGATGAGATGATGTGATAGGTTTCAGTTGATGAGATGATGTGGAGGCAGATGGATACAGTGAGGGTCATGGGATGGATGTATATTGGACATGAGTTGTTGTTGGACATATTTTATATGAATATATTGATGATTGGTGTGTGGGTTGATTGAGGTTATAGTGATTGAGGTTATGATGATTGAGGTTATGATGATTGTGGATGTATGTATATATGGTTGTGGATGTATGGTGTATGATGTAAGTATGATGAGTTTATTATGCATTTATGTTTTTGTTCATTACATGTCATATTTTTTATATTTATATTTTTTTATTAAATATTTTATAAAAATTGAGAGAAATATTTAGTGGCGGTTTTTAAAAACCACCGCTAAATAAATTACTGAAAATCATAATTAGCGGTGGTTACTATTTACCACCGCTAAACATAACCACAGCTAAATATATTAGCAGTGGTTAGGTTCATCTTATCTATTTTATTTTCAGGTTATTTTTTTTAAACTGTTGTCAAATAAAATAGAAACCACCACTAAATGATCCAAAAAACATACAGAAATCACTGCTAAAAGAAAACAATCACTGCTAAATGACTTCTGACCAAGCAATTCGTGGTAGTTTTAGTAACTGCCGCTAAATGATTAAGCGGTAGTTTAAACTACCACCAATAGCATAAAAAACCTCCATTAATGTCTATTTTTTTGTAGTGTAATAGGCCCCTATCAGGTTTGAAATGTTATGAACTATCTCATGTTCGGAAATCTGGGCCTCTACATACATTATTTAGAGATTTCATATAACTTCAGTTTCAACACTTGGACTTATAAATTTCTCTAAATTGGAGTAGGCACTCTATGAAAGCATAATTGAGAGATGACTCAAGTGGAAATCAAAATTGTGAGTGATGAGAATTACTTGAGGAGGTGGGTATTTATAGGTAAAGTTGGGGGGAGTTAAAATAAAAATTTAATAATTTTGATAAAAATTTGAATACTTTTTTATTTTGTCTCAAAACTGTGATTAGTGATGATTCTCACAACTAAAAATAATTTTTAAATCCATTTGTGTTGAATCAAGCTTGGTGACAGCATGCATGATGTTTTTGAATGCTAAATTAGCTTATTACGCTATATACTGTATTTCAATATTCACATTTGAATTCTAATTTTTATGAAAAACATTAAAACTTCACTCTTATCTAATTTTGATATCATTAATTCAAATTTGTACTACATTTTGTTAAAATAAGTCTCTTATGAGAAAATTTAATTTTTAAATAAAACTCTAGATTGCTTAAAATTTCATTTTTAAGCAAACAAGGTATTTATTTTGCTGTTCACAAACTACATGAAAATTATCAATCCTTATTTATATATAGAAGATACATTATTAATAATTTTTATTGGGTATTTCTAATGGTTTAATGATATTATTTCTAATAGTTAAAAGAATGATCATATCCAAATGACTACACTTCCCTCCTTCCCTATAAATTCACTTCATTTCATACTCTAAAATCATACTTTTCATTCTCATTGTAAACTTGATATTTTTTTAGGAATACAGGCTCATGGAGTTTTAGATTCTAGTGTGGTTGTAGATTTTCTATTGTTTTTAATTTTTAATTTTAGTCAATGTGATTAAAGTAACTCTAATTTACATCATATTAAAGTATCTATTTTGTATTTTGGTTAATGTGGTAGATGCACTATATTTATTTATTTTCATAAAGAAAATTTCCAACCTACTTTTATTAATTCTTAAAGAATAATTTGATAAGATTATGTCATCATATGCCGATTCATAAAGAATAATGTAAGGATACAAAATGCCAATTGAGTTATCATCCAATGATTGGTTTTGGAGCACAAATTAACATCTTGTAAACCATAAATCCAAGGACTATCATGTAATACATATCACAAACTTTTTTTGGGGATATCTACGGTGATAAGCCAATACAGTTCATGGATCCCATGCCTTGCGATCGCATTGTCCTCCCCTATCAGCCCACTTGAAAACAGAGGTCGCCTCGTCGCCCCATAATTCACCCGAACCTGTAATTATGCATAGGTGGCTGATGCAATGGAAACCTGTAACTTATAGGCACCGTTTGGATCCACCTCTACAAGTGATCATACCTGATCTCTTTGCCATACCAAAACTTGTCGGGAGTGTCTGTCTGCAAAACAACCGCAGGTGATAAATTGATAATACAAGTAGCAGTAAGTAAAGCCTCACCCCAAAAATGAGCAGGAAACATTGCTTTCGAAAGCAAACAATGCACTCTTTCCAACAGTCTTGTTCATCCGTTCAGCTACACCATTCAGCTGAGGTGTCTTGGGTGGCGTCTTCTGATGTTGAATACCTTCTTACCTGCAATACTGATCAAACAGACCACAATACTCTCCCCCATTGTCAGTGCGAGTACATTTCAATTTCTTGCCTGATTCCCTCTCAACGGAAACATGAAATTGCTTAAAAACTCTGAGCACCTGACTTTTGGCATTCAAAACATAAACCCAGAGCTTTCGTGAGTAGTCATCAATAAATGTAATAAAATAAAGACCACAACTAAAGGTCTTAGATTTCAAAGAACCACAAGCGTCAGAATGTACCAATTCAAGTACCTGTGACTTCCTGTGTGGAGGATGACTACTGAAACTCACTCTGCTATGTTTCCTAGCCATGCAATGATCACATGTGTCCAATTTGATACCCTTCAAATCTGGAAGAAGATTTCTCTTGGCCAAACAACCAAGGTCTTTCTCACTGATGTGACTGAGCTTCTTATGCCACAACTTGGATGAAACACTGCCCTCAACAACACAAGCAGTATCACAAGAAATACAAGCTCTAGTCCAGTACAAACCTGATTGCTTCTTCCCTCGAGACACAATCAAAGAGCCCTTGGAAAGCTTTCATTGACAATCACCAAAAGTACTGATAAACCCTTCATCATCAAGAATACTGGTAGAAATAAGATTCAAGCGAACCTCTGGCGCATGTCGAACATTCTTCAAAATCAGCTTACTTTATGTACTGGTCTATAAACAAACAGTCCCAATACCTACAACGTCAGCATGACCATCATTGCCCATCTTCAAAATCCCAAAATTACCTGGGCTGTAAGATGTAAAGAACTCCTTTGATGTCACGTGAAAACAGGCACCACTATCAACAACCTAGCAAAAATCATCAGAAGCAATGTTAATGGAGTCATAAACAATAACAAGATCACCCCCTATAGCGGCGATAACATGATCATCTCCATCACCATTTTTCTTCTGTGGATTTTCCTTCATTCTATTCTTTCTTTTCAACTGATAACAAAACTTCTTAACATGCCCCTTCTTACCACAATGATGACATTCAAAATCTTTCTGCTTCGATCTGGATTTGCTTTTGCCTCTGCTCTTACCTCGACTGTTCTATCCCTGGTCCTGGCTTCTCCCCCTGTTCTCTGTGACTAAAAGCTCTGAAGAAGATTTCTCCTAAGTGCGCCTCTTGACCTCTTCATTTAAAACAGAAGACTTGACAAAACTAAATGTCACAACACCATTAGGAGCAGAATCGGTTAGAGTAACACGTAAATTCTCCCATGAATCGGGTAAAGTGTTAAACAACAAAAGAGCTAAAACCTCATCTTCAAAATTGATACTCATGCCAAAAAACTGATCAAAACATCCCTGATATTCACTTAAGTAGTCAGAAATAGACGTACCTTCTTTGTACCTCAAATTCATCATTTTTTTGAGAAGAAACAATTTATTGTTTCCCGTCTTGGAAGCGTAGGTCGCCTCAAACTTCTCCAACAAAGTTCTGCCATGAGAGATGTTGACAATGTGGTTCATCACATTGTCTTCGACCCATTGGCGAATGAAGCCACAAACCATCTCATGCTCGAACGCTCATTCTTCATTTGACATCCTTTTTGGCTTCTGGGTACTAAACACAGGAAAATGCATTCGCTTGACAAAAAGCAGATCCTTCATTTTAAATCGCCACATATGGTAGTTGGTACCATTCAACAAAATCATCTGACTGTAATTGGCCTCCATAATAAATTTGAAAATAAAAAACCAAACCCTGTGATACCAGATGTTGGGAAAGACGACAAAGCAACGAACACACAAACAACCGAAAAGCGACCGCGCAGCGGAAATAAAATCTTTCCCTCCAAATAGCGGATGCGCAACGACAAAATTAAGTGCAGAAAATAAAATTGACACCGGAAATTTTTACGTGGAAAACCCAAAAGGGAAAAACCACGGGACCTAGTCCAGAAAAAGAGGTCCACTAAAATCAAGAGATACACGGTAGAGACTTCCCGAAATTGGAAAGGATCTCAAAAGTAATACTTAAGAAAAAAGCAGTGAATCAAAGACGGAGAGTAAGAAAGATGATCGTCGAAGAAAGGAGATCACCAAATGAGATTTTCTCTCGATGTTATTGGTGCCACTGTGTTGAAATGCCTTGTCACTGCCTCCTTATATAGGAAAAAGAATCTGCATCAAAAGCGTGTCACCGCGTGAATTAATTCACGCGGTCTTGGCCCGCATTAAAAACACCTGCGTTTCATAAAAACGCGTGGGCACCAATTGAGGAGGCGCCCAACAGAATCTGCTATGGTAGAAGGGATAGCGGTAAGAGACTACAAGATCTGACCAACCCGACAGGAAGGGCGCAACAAGAAATCTAGTAGGAATGACTAGAAATGGAAACACGGGTCTCAACCGGAAGAGTAAGGCATCGGGTTATTGGGTGGGATAACCACTAAAGCGTGCATGAATAGCACAAAAGAATCAGAAGTGTGCAAAAGAAGGAGATCTGCATAAGAGAGAGGTGCACAGCTTCAACCAAGTTGATGAGAGGCACTCAATTGGCTCAGAGGTGTTGTTGGGGGCGTTGACCGCATATGTGGGTGCAGAAAAAAAATTGCTGCATAAAGACGGTGCAACAGGAGAAACAACCGTCAAGGGACAGGTGCAGATGGCGCAGGAGAGGGCAGTCGTTCAAGGGATAGGCGTAGGGATGACCGACGTCATCTGGGGCGGCATGGTGAACCTGGGAAGGTCGACGCCATTAGGGGTGGCGAGGCGCACCTGGTAGGCGTGACGAGGTCGTGGCCAGACATGGAGGTGGCGAGGGATCGTGCGTGGAGGAGGGCAGTGACACGAGGTGAGGCAGGGCGGGACGAAGGGTGGAGGCGACGCCCAAGGAAGGCCGACGGGCAAGGAAGGGAGCGACGATGCTAGTAGGGCGCGGTAGGGACCGACGAAGGAGGCAGGACGATGATGCACAACAGAGGGGAAGAAAAAGAAATGGAGCGGGGCACAGTGGGGAAAAAATATTGGAGAGGTATCCCTTTGATACCATGTAGATGGGTACAATTCCCACCTCAAAGAGAGGTGAAAATCTTCATTTATAGATAGAGGAAAATAAATACATACAGAAGGAAAACGATGTGAGACTTGAAAATACACTTAAATGGGTCTTACAATAAATACGTTCATAGGTGTGTATGCATTTGATGGAACCCTTAAGATGGGAATTTTGTCGGCAAGCATATTTTGTAACAGGTACACTCAAGTTGTCCAGGTAATGTATCAACAACTCAAATTGGATCCCTATGCAGTACATACAACATACCAGTATGCGGGCACTGAGGGAAAGCGTCATCAGCTGTGAGAAGCAATGGTTTTCTATGATCCACCAAAATATTATGATTCTCCAAGAGGATTCTTATCTTTCAAGCCTTCCATTCCTAAGAGTTTGTTACCCGACAGAAAGCATAATGTCAAATCACATTCTTCACTCATCAATCACATAAAGCAAATATGAACAGCGCTTGCAGTTGCTGCACTGTGGAATCGTACCCGGGTCGTGCCTCCCATATGGTGCAGTTTGGATAGGCTTTGGTTCCCACATCCTGAAGTTTTGGTGGGCTCTATGACAATGCAACCTACTCTTTGTCCTTTGAATCATGAGTTTGAGGTGGATGCCATGTTAAAAAAAACTTCTAGAAGATGAATCTGGCTGTTGGAATTGCAAACCAAAACCACGAGTCAAAGCTGCCTGCATTTTTTCCTCTGACGTCATTTATTACATGCACATTTTTTCATGGGTCCATTTATTTTCTTTGAATGAATTTAATATTCCGTATTTAATTTTTGGTATCTTTCCTTGTACCGTCATAGATTCTCTGTATTTAATGTTTTGGTCTTTCTTTGTACCAACATAAATGCTATGCATTTAATGTTGTGGGTCTATAAATTGATGTAATTGTAGTCTGGATTTTTAATTGTGAAAAAGCTTGAAAGCTCCTTTGTGTTGTGTGCCAATTCTATTCCTCTTCAACATTTCTTCCTCTCAAATTTCTCGGCTTGTATAGCCAACAAACTGGTATCAGAGGCGGTTACCAAGATCCTCCATTTTTTTTTTAAAAAATGACTGCAATCCAGCCGCAAGTTCTGAAGTTGTCTAAGGACAACTACGAAAGATGGTGCATCCAAATGAAGGCGTTATTCAGGTCGCAAGAATTATGGGAGATCGTCACTGATGGGTATATTGTACCCTCTATGGCGGAAGAAGCTTCCTTCATGAATGAAGAAAAGACGGCCCTCAAAAATCAAAGAAAGAAAGACAACAAGGCGTTTTTCCTCCTTTATCAAGGGATTGGATGAATCAACGTTCGAAGAAATTTTTGAAGCAACATCAAGCAAGCAAGCTTGGGATTCTCTTGCCACCATATTCAAAGGTGTTGATCAAGTGAAGCGGGTACGTCTTCAAACATTAAGAGCGGAATTTGAAGCGGCGCACATGAAAGAAGGTGAGAGTATCTCCGATTATTTCTCAAGATTAATTGTTATTATTAACAATTTGAAAAGGAATGGTGAAAAAGTGAAGGACATTTGAGTTATTGAAAAGTCACTTCGATCTCTCACAACCAAGTTTGAGCATGTGGTTGTGGCAATCGAAGAATCAAAGGATTTGGAGAAACTGTCCATTGAAGAACTGATGGGGTCATTGCAAGTGCATGAGCAACGAATGCAAAAGAATATCGGTTAAACAATATAGCATGCTTTAGAGTCCAAGTTGACTCTACAAGAACAAAAGAATGACCACACGCAACGAGGCGATCATCGTGCAAGAGGAAGAGGGCGTGAATATTATCCAAGCCATCAACAAAAGCAACAAAATCCTACCAGCTTTCGTGGAAGAGGGAATAGTGGAGGTCGATTCACGCGTGGTCGTGGAAATGCCAAGAACATTCAATGCCACAACTGTAAGAAATTTGGCCATTATGCCTATGATTGTTGGAGCAAAGTGGATCATGATGAACGATCCAACTATGCTGAAGCATCTCATCATGAAGAAGAAGGTACCACACTCCTCTTGGCACAAGAAAAGGCATGTGAACGCCCCGATGTATGATATCTGGACATGAGTGCAAGCAACCACATGAGTGGTAACAAACAACTGTTCGAGGAACTCACCGAAGAAGTTCGTGGCGACGTGAGTTTTGGCGACTCATCCAAGGTACCCGTGAGAGGCAAAGGTAAAATCAAAATCTATCTGAAGAATGGAGAGTCGAATTACATTTCTAATGTATATTACGTACCAAGTATGAAAAATAATATCATCAGTCTCAGCCAAATTCTTGAGAAGGGGTATGTCATACACTTGGAAAATTCTTCTTTGTCTATAAGAGATGCTCACAGGAGACTTGTCGCTCAAGTCCAAATGGCGAAGAATCGCATGTTTCTGCTGCATATCAACACAAAGGCCGAGAAGTGTCTCTTGGGACTCATGAAGAATGACTCATGGAGATGGCATCTATGATTTGGACATCTACATTTTAGCGAGATTAAACTTCTATCCTCATCAAGCATGTTGTTCGGATTACCGGCGATTGAAGTTCCAAATCATGTGTGTGAGGCGTGTACACTCGACAAGCAACAACAGAACTTCTTCCCAAGTGGAGTGTCTAGAAGAGCAAATGAACCACTTCAGTTAGTTCACACTGATATATGCGGACCGCTTGAAACACCCTCACTTGAAGGTAATATGTATTTTATTACCTTCATTGATGATTTTAGTAGGAAACTCTGGGTGTATTGCATCAAAGAAAAATCTTCTGCATTTGCGATCTTTAAAATGTTCAAAGCTCGTGTTGAAGTTGAAAGTGGTTATAGAATCAAAGTTCTCAGATCTGATAGAGGTGGAGAATACACTTCAAATGCATTTCAAGATTTCTGTAGGGAACATGACATCAAACAACAATACACTGCAGCCTACACGCCACAGCAGAATGACATCGCAGAAATGAAGAACCGCACCATCCTCGACATGACGAGGACCATACTGAAGGAGAAAGGCTTGCCAAAGAACTTCTGGGCAGAAGCAGTGGCATGTACTGCCTATCTTCTCAATCGGTGCCCAACCAAGAGCATCAGAAACTTGACACCACAAGAGGCATGGAGTGGCTACAAACCGAGCGTAGCGCACCTAAGAATCTTCGGGTGTGTTGCCTACGCTCAAGTTCCAGAAGCGAGAAAAAGGAAGCTTGATGATCGTGGTAAAAAATGCATCTTCATCGGCTACAATGAAGAGTCTAAAGCCTCTAAGCTCTACAATCCACTAATCAATAAATTAGTGGTGAGTAGAGATGTGGTCTTTAGTGAGGAAAAAGTTTGGAAATGGAATGATGAAGAACCAAACAAAGAGATTTCAGTCAAAACAGAAGATCCTGAAGAAAGACGTGATCATCAGGAGCAAACACCAGCAACACCTTCCCCGAGCACATCATCAGTACATAGGAGTCCAGGAGGACATTTCATCACTCCTGAAAGGACTCCATCAAGTCAAAATTTGGCGAGCTCATCCTCACCCATGACATCCATAAAAATGAAAAGCTTAAGCAACATTTATGAACAAACCGCAGAGGTAAATCTTTTTTGCCTGTATGCAGATCATGAGCCTCTGACGTTTCAGGAAGCCACAAGGGAATAATGTTGGAGAATGACTATGAGAGAAGAAATTCGTGCCATAAAGAAAAATGGCACATGAGAGCTGACCACACTTCCTAATAGCCAAAAAACCATTGGTGTCAAATGAGTGTACAAGATCAAGCGAAATGCTGATGGTGAAATCGATCGCTACAAGGCAAGGCTCGTAGCAAAGGGGTACAAACAGAATTGGATGATCTACCAATTGGATGTGAAGTATGCATTCCTAAATGGAATTCTAGAGGAAGAGGTCTATGTAGACCAGCCTGAAGGCTTTGTTATGCAAGGGGAGGAAGACAAAGCGTATCGACTAAAGAAAGCTCTTTATGGGTTGAAGCAAGCTCCTCGTGCTTGGAATGCACACATTGAAAGCTATCTTTGAGAGAGCGACTTCACCAAATGTCCATATGAACATGCAGTTTACATCAAGAAGAATGATCATGACTGATATTTTCACAAAGGCATTACCGACAGATGTATTCACAAAACTCAGAACGATGCTTGGAATGAAGCCGATTTTGGTTTGAAGGGGAGTGTTGGAATTGCAAACCAAAACCGCGAGTCAAAGCTGCCCGCATTTTTTCCTCTGACGTCATTTATTACATGCACATTTTTTCATGGATCCATTTATTTTCTTTGAATGAATTTAATATTCCGTATTTAATTTTTGGCATCTTTCCTTGTACCGTCATAGATTCTATGTATTTAATGTTTTGGTCTTTCTTTGTACCAACATAAATGTTATGCATTTAATGTTGTGAGTCTATAAATTGATGTAATTGTAGTCTGAAATTTTAATTGTGAAAAAGCTTGAAATCTGCTTTGTGTTGTGTGCCAATTCTATTCCTCTTCAATATTTCTTCCTCTCAAATTTATTGGCTTGTAAAGCCAACACTGGCCCTGGGGATGGAAAGAGGTCATAAAATGGGGAAGAGGGTACTGCACAGCAGGAAGGAATATTATTTTCTATTAGTTCGGCTGCAGAATTGGGCGGGAGCACACGGGGGTCACTCTTCTTCTTCTTCGGCCTCCGCTGTAATTCTGCTACCTTATTCTTGCAATGCTTACATAGTAGTCCACTCTTGGTGGACCTTTAGCTCAAGGTCTTTATCAACAAGTCTCATGGACACAATCAGATATGCGTGGAGTAGCTTGCCTTAGGCCCCAGAGTTGCCTCCAATGTAGTTCGGCCACCCAAGTCAATCCTCGAGCCACTCTCAAGTGAACCTTCACGCCACCCTCAATGAAGTTGAAGACCTTCAGATCATCAAAGGGCCTACGAGCCATCTCAAGCAGGCCTAATTTTAAACAGGCATTATGGGGATCTCTGGGTCAACCCTTAAGCCACAAGCGGATCCGATTCTAAGCAGGCACTATTGGAGTCTCCGAGTAAACCCTCAAATATAAGAACTTTGAGTCATCCCTCAAACGTAAAGGTTTTCAGACCACACAAAAAAATGTAAGACCTTTAGGTCACCTTCAAATATAAGATCTTCAACTCACCCCATCAAGTTTGACCCCCCCAATCAAGTTTAAAGGTCTAACGTTATTTTTTTTCCTTTTTAAAAAATGAATTAAAGTATATTTTGAAAAGGATGAGAAAATAAAAATGTAAGTGATTTATCACTCATTGCAATTTTATTTTTCTGAAAACAAAGTTTTTTTTCAAAAAAATTATCATTTTCATTTTCATTTTCAAAAAAAAAAAAAATTCCATTTAGCTAAGTCAATCTATTTTCTAATACATCTTTGAAAAATAAAAAAACAAAAACTTTTTCCATAATCAAATGCAGCCTTAAAGTCAACAAAATTTACCTTGCATTCTCTTTGCCAGGATCCAGCGTCTCCTGGTGGGGCTAGTCCAACATAAGCACCATTTGCAAGTATAAAATCATCGCCCATGTACCTAAAGTGTGCAATTATATATTGATATATGTATAGCGGAAATTAAAATTAATAAGCCAAGTCGGTCAGTATTCTGAAAGTAAAGTAGTGGTATATGTGCATAAAGCCAACTCCTAAAAAAAACTCATTTTTTAAACTCGTATGAAAATTTGACCTCATATAATCTTTGACTTCCACTCGAGGATGATAGATAGACCTTAAAACCCAGTTAGTTTGAGTGGATCAGTTGGTAGAAAGGGAGAGGGAGTGAAGTTTCCCTTAAATGATGACAAAAATTTTGATTTCCATGTATATTAAAAATGCTGCATCCCAAACATTAGAAACTCATTTTCCACCTCTCAGCTCATCTACCTCGCCATGTTTGTCCTCTACCAAACTTAACTCAAGCTCCCAATCATAGAACAAAAGAACGCATCTAGATTACGGACCTGTCCTTGACTAGCAGCTTGCCACTAACATTACCCCGTTGATCTATTGATGGGAAGTCTTCAGATGTTGGGAAACTGTAAGGCCAACTTTGGACTTCCATCATCATCTGGAAAATAAAGTTGCCCAGTGATTTTCCAATGAGCAGTATTCATGTCGCAGAATGAAACAACAGTTTTTAGAACATTAAACCTGAATCCTGGCATCCTCCCGTAGTATGAATGGGTCATCCCCATCTGAAACAAAGTTAAGATAGATAAAAACAGGGCCAAACACTTTCTTCCATGGTTCACCAGCTTCAAAATTCGGTTCCAGATCTTTTCCTGCGTAATGGGTACTCAAAAACACCTGATGATACAATGTAAAATCAAATTTGGAAAGTCTTGAACTACAAACCAGCTTGTGCGCTTCATGAATTGGTACAAAACCTAACCAAAACCCCTTCATGGTCGATAAATTTTAAAACAAAAATAAAGACAGATCTGAATTTCTGCAATCTTCAGATTGAAACCCTTGAAGGGCCAATTTGCAGTGCTTATTAAAAAATAAGTTTTGTTTGTACTGCTCCTGAAAAGGCACATAGACTTAAATTTTAGAAGAAAACCAGTCGAGTGGCAGAAAATCATCTAGAAACTCTTATACATGAGCCCTTGTCATAAATGATTAGGGCTATAACCAGTTTTTCAATGAGTATGTCAAATGGAGCCAAAATTAAATTGATGCGCAATGCCTAGATATATTTGGTAGGAATCAAGTGCAAGAAAGAGAGAGAGAAATAGCAGTTTCTATTGATTGTAGCATACTCAATTACAGCAGGTTCAATAGAAAAAGAATGAAAGAAGAATAAAATGGTGAAGGAGACGGAAACTCCTCCAGAAGGCGCTGCTCCCTTAGGTCGATGGCCTAACCCACCCGCTCAGCTCGCTTTGCTCCTGCTGAAAGCAACTAAAAACAATTCGCTCAGCTCGCTCACCTCCTGCTGAAAGAGCCCCAAACCATTTCCTAACGACTCAGCAACAACTATTATCTATGGCATTTCCGGCACAGCCCTTGGCAGTTGGGAAATATTCTCACTAAACCTACTCCCCTGCCCAGGAGCCCGCCAGCCTCTCTGTAGCCCCACGATCCTATCATTCTCACTCGCTTGAAAATTTACTTTGTCCCCAAGGTGGAAAACTTAGACGAATCTTCTGTCACACATTCTTTTGCGTTATCCACTTCCGGTTCCACTCCTTCATCGCTGTGCCGCTCGAAGGAGATGAATGACGGTAGTGTAATAACTTCGGAATCAATGTCGACTGCTTGATTAACACCAGCTTATTCTTTAAAAACAGAAGGCCGTTGCGGGAAGAATACCTAGGTGAACTCGTCCTGCCTTGCTGTAAATCTTCTGCTATCTTCCGTAACCGATCATCCCGCTGAATCTCTTTTCTAATAATCCGAAATTCTTCCCAGGTCGGCTGAGAAACAACCATGGTTAAACAGTGTCCTTCATTCGCCACTCGTGACAGCGCATCTGCAGCATTATTTAGCTTTCCTGGTTTGTAAACTACCTCAAAATCATACCCCATCAGCTTAGCATGCCAACACTAGCGCCATGAACTCCTCGTAGACTGACTTCGCGAGAGTTGCATCTGCTGAAAAATGCAAGTGCTCTTCCCTTTTGTATTAGCACCACCCCGACTCCATATCTCGAGGCATCACATTCCATAGCAAACAACTTAGAAAAAATTGACATAGCGAAAACTGGTACGGTAGTCATACAAACTTTGAGTTCATCAAAGACTTATTGTCCACTTAAATTCCCCTTTTTTAGTCAACAGAGTAATTGGTCTAGCATTTTTTCCATAGTTCCGGACAAACTTCCGATAGTATCCGGTTAAGCCTAAAAAACCCCTTACCTCTAACATTCTTGGGCTCATGCCACTCTTTGACCACCACCAGTTTTTTTGGATCCATAGACACTCCTTAGAAATTATATGATCTAAATATTCCACAGTCCATTCGCCAGAAGAACACTTTTTTCTGTTAGCGTAATAGTACATTATGAATCATGATTTGTAACACTTGTTGCAATCGTTCCAAATGCTCCAGCCAACCCTTGCTATAAATCCAAATGCCATCAAAAAAATACCAACACTCTCTTCCTCAATAATGATCGAAAAAATGAATTCATCGTCGTTTGAAAGGTTGTCAGGGCATTCATTAACTCAAATGGCATTACCTTATATTTGTAATGCCCTTCGTGGGTCCTAAATGCCGTTTTTTTTCCACATCTTCATCCTTCATTTGGGCTTGATGGAAACCGAACCTTGGACCCATCTTAGTGAAGTAAGCCACCCCATGTAGTTCGTCCATAAGCTCTTCTATCACCGGTATAGGATATCGATCTAGAACCGTTTTTTTATTTAACGGTCGTATCCACGAAAATTATATATAATTCTCCTCTAGGTTCCCGAGGGAAAGGAAAACAACAAATGGTGATATCAGATGCTCAATAAGAGGAAGCATATAGTGGAAGATTGTCATGACATAAACACGACACATGTAATATGGAAGAAATAGATAAATAATATGAAGTCATACTCAATTGAATCTGAGAGCATAATATATACATGGATTACAATGAAAGTAAATATATCATGTGGATAAAAATAATTGGTTCCTTAGTGATGAAATGCATATTATCAGACTGCTAATTCCATACCATATTCCAAGACATCATGATCTTAGAAATCCTGATCTTACTATCAAGGCAATATCTTATTATGGGAAGGAATACACCAAAATACTGAAACATGTTTGTCTCTTGATACCTACCGATGCATTGAGGGGCTATATAATGTTAGGCCCCACTCATCATATGTTTAAGTCCAATGCATTCATCATATGATAAAATGATTAAAAAATCCATAATCAAAATTTCCATATTCATTCGTATTGGAATAACAATATATGGAATACCAATACTTTTCCCCACATTAATAAATGAGATTTCATTATCATTTAACATCTGGAGAAAGAAGGTGGATGGTAAAACAATACCTAAGAAACATAGAATCTATGGGGTATTCTCAATATAAAAGTAAATACCCTTATCAGTGAAATAAAGATAAGATAGTGGTGAAAGGTACTTTCAAAGTGTTCAGTTATAAATAGAAGATAGTATATGAGTTCAATAGTTTTCACTGGTGGGAGACCATAGTAATGGTAGGAAAAATCCTTCATCATGGTTCATAAAGAGTGTGAATATTTAAAATCATATCCCTAGAGAGTGTTTATCCACGTTTGCATTATTAGTCCCATTCATCCAGCTTCTGGTTTATGGTTGACTCAATGCTTCAACCAACCATTTCTAGGGTGATATCCTCTAGGTTCATCTATATCACAGCTGCATCAACTTCCTAGTATACAGATAAGGATTTTATTGATAAGAAAACCACACACTCTTTATTTTCATAGAATTTAGGATTTTTGGGAATTATGATGGCTCAGGAATTTTTTTTAATGATTGGAAATCTCATTTTCAATATACCAAATGGGTGATAATTCCATAAAATTACAGGAATGGTGACATTAAAATAATGCTTTGTAATCGATGATGGATGGGGGGAATGATATGTCACGACCCGTCCTCGGGGCCCGTGCCGTGACTACCCCAAGCCCGCCTTCCATAAGCCAGGGGCTGGCGACTAGCACCAAGGAGTAAATCCCGGTAAAAAGGGAAGACATTGCCTTTGTAAAGTAAACAAGCTCCACAGAGTACAAGCGGAAGAAGTAAGCACTAAGTAAAAACTGAGTACAACAGTAAGTACGGAAGGAAAAAGGGGCCGGAAATACAAGCCCAACTATAAAGTACAACTTGAAAGGGAAAACAACAACAGTAAAGTAAAGCCGCTACACTGAGTTGTCCACTGGAAATCCCACCTAAAGGGTAGGTACAGATAGCTCCTCTGCTCCTCGGGTCCCGCCGTCCGCTCCGAGCACGTCCCGCCCAGTGGTCCACCTCCAGGTATCGTCCTGCTCTGCAAGCCTCAACCACAATCAACGTTGTCCATCGTCTGCAACCAACACAACGTAGTGCGGGCATAGCCCGTGCAGGGGTGAGTATAAGCTACTCAGTAGGGACCCCGAGACCCCCCGAAGGTCTCCCAAAATCCACATAGGATAAACCAAAAAGGAAAGATACAATCACGAAGTAACAACCGACACTGCTTAGGTATATGCCCATACATATACCTAAGTCATCATTTCAATACGCTCCAACCTCCGAGCCCAAGCACAACTCAGTCCACACAGGAAAGTATACGTATTCCACACAGGAAAGCAAACGTAATCCACACAGGATAGAACAACACAATCCACATAGGAAAACAACAGGATTCAGCTCACACAGGTATACTTCGTCTAAAGGTCAAAGGGATGATCAGATACAGATACTGAATCATCTAAGCTGGGACCCACATAGGATACAAGACCAGCTGTCTTCATTGATTCATCTATACTGGGACCCACATAGGATATAAGACCAGTATTGAATCATCTAAGATGGGACCCACATAGGATACAAGACCAGCACAGCTAGGACCCACATAGGATACAAGACCAGCTATCTTCATCGATTCATCTATACTGGGACCCACATAGGATACAAGACCAGTATTGAATCATCTAAGCTAGGACCCACATATGATACAAGACCAGCACAGCTAGGACCCACATAGGATACAAGACCAGCTGTCTTCATCGATTCATCTATACTGGGACCCACATAGGATACAAGACCAGTATTGAATCATCTAAGCTGGGACCCACATAGGATACAAGACCAACACAGCTAGGACCCACATAGGATACAAGACCAGCTGTCTTCATCGATTCATCTATACCGGGACCCACATAGGATACAACACCAGTATTGAATCATCTAAGCTGGGACCCACATAGGATACAAGACCAGCTGTCTTCATTGTCGCAGTCCACTGAGGATCTTTGCACAAACGTCGTCGTCGAAGTAGCAGTCGCAGCCAGCTCTAGGGTTCCCGCACACAACAAGCTCGTTCGGGAGGGTTCGCTCCACGAGCCGAGAAGCTGATACATCAACTGTCACAAAGTCTAGAGTTGATGTATCCAAAAGTTTCGTATCTCAACAGGAACTCAACGTCGCAGACGGCGCGTCGATCGGACGCCCGGTCTGAGAGTTATTGACTTTTTTGCCCCAGGGGCCCGGTTGGTTTTTAAGGCAAAACCAACTCGACCGTACTCCACCTGCGTCCAAACCTCGGGCGGAGTATGCCAAAAGATCCGTCTCACTAAGAGGAACTCAACAAAGCTGACGGCACGTCAATCGGACGTTCGTAGCTCAAGATATAAGCGTTTCCGCTCCGAGGGCCCGGTTGGTTTCGTGTACGAACCAACCCGGCCGAAATCAAAGTATTCCAAAACCTTGAGTGCGATATACCGAAACAACCGTCTCGATCCAAGGATCGCATCTCCGCTGACGGCGCATCGTTTGGAGGTCCGTAGCCCGAGTTATGGGCATTTGAACCTAAATAGTTCGGTATCGGGGGTTTCGGGCCCGGGCCGACCCGGCCCGAGACCCCCCAGCTGGCCCGAACCGGGTCGACCCGCCCAAGACAGGGGCGGCCCGGCCTGGCGGACCGGCCCGGCGCCGGTCCGGCGCAGCGCAGCGCGCTGGGCGCGCTGCCAGCTCGGCTTCGGCCGAGCTGATTGAAAAAAAAATGGGGGGTGCCTGCCCCCCTTTGTGAAACCGCGGCCCCCCCTCATTATGGGGGGCCGTTCAACTGGCCGGGGGAATTTAATTCCCCCGGGTTGCTCCCTTCCGGCCGGCCCGACCTGGCCGACCGACTCCCTCTCAATGGGACCAGCAAAGGCCGGTCCCCTTCCGGCTTCCGACACCGGCGGCCCGGCTGGCCGCTGGTCAACTTGATCCGCCGCGGCCCGGAACCGAACGCGGCCTTTGCCGTCCGGCGCGGTGCGACGACACCGCGCCCCTCCGCCGCGGCCCCGCTCCGGCCGCGGCGCCTTCGACTTCCTTCGACGCGACGCGACAGCGTCACGTTCTTGAATTTCTTTCCACGGCGCGGCGCGACGGCGCCGCGCAATACTTGCCGTGTGATACCCGCGTGGTGCGACAGCACCACACCACCCCGTTCCATCCGCAAGAAACAAATATGAACAAAGGAGGGGGTTAAGCCGTGTTTGTGCGGTCCAGACCCCTCTCGTTAAACGATAACATTTATTCGATTAACAACGAAGTTCAACATGCTAGAATCAAGAACGAAATAATTTAATAAATAAAAAAATTCCCCTACCTCGGTTTCAAGAGTGGAGCACGTCAATAAACCGCGTAAGACAAGCGTCGCGGAGGTCAGGCGTCGCAGTAATCGTACGTCGATTCCGTTGACGTCGAGGTGCGTCTGAAGAGGTACGTCGATGGAGTAGATTCGTAAGCTGACAGAGAAAGCCCGAGGAGGAAGCAGCGTCTCCTTTCGTTGACACGGGAAGAAGATCGATAGAAGCGGCGTCGTCGATCTTCGGAAACACACCGGCTGCGAAGAAGAGAAGAGACGACACGTCTTTCTCTTCTTATGGTGACGACATTTTTCGTCGGAGCCTAAGTGTTCTTCGAGTTCTTCGTCGTGGTTGAAGAAGAAGAAGAAAGCTTCCCAAACTTCACAAGGTGGCAAAAGGAACTAACCAAAATAAAATAAGTCTAAGGCTTATTTTATTTACACAACTAAACCACTTTGAATTTCAAAAGTTTGAAATTAAGTCACTCATCTTATTTAATAACACAAGTTGTCAAATTAATAAGAGAGGAGTTATTGGGAGTTTTAAGGGGAGTTGAAGAGTTAGGGTTCATGTGGGCCCCACCACACTTAATCCTCTCAAGGGAGGTTAAGTGTATGTGGGTCCCACCTCTAACTCCCTTTGGGAGGAAATAACCAACATGGATAAAAATAAATTGTGTTTCCACAATTTATTTAACTTCATTTAATTTCCCACAAAACTAACTCTCAACCCGCATAAAACACAACCTCGGAAAAGGTCTCCTTAAGAGAATATCGGTGCTGCGAGTTCATCGGTGCCCTCAGAATTCGATTCCGGGCACCAGTTCAAAAGTTAGAAATTCCCGCTCGTTCGTTAACTGAACGTACCCGAGCCAAACTTCGGAAATTGATTCATGGCACACCGGGCCTCAGAATCAGGTGCCGTCAGAATCTGTGTTCTTGTAAAATCCCAAAGAAAATTAAGAAAAAATTTCCCTTGAATTTTACTGGTCTTTACATTACTCCCACCAAAGGGCTTTACGTCCCCGTAAAGCTTTAACACCAACTAGGGATACAAAGGCGGTAGAGCTAGGCGGTAAGCCACCTCGCCAATCCTGCTGAGGACCTGGAAGGGTCCGATGAAGCATGGAGACAACTTGCCACCTTGGCCAAATCTCCGTAATCCACGTCGAGGTGAGACCCGCATGAATACGTGGTCGCCATCCTCGAACTCTAGTGGCCTTCGCCTCCTGTCAGCACAAGACTACTGCCGGTTCAGAGCCGTCCCCATCCACTCATGGATGAGTTGGACCTTCCTGGTCCTACAAGAGCTGCTGAGATTTCTTCCTCGCCGATAAGAGAAATATGGTCTCATCCCCTGGATGAACCATGTTCTTTGCCTAATACAGTCAATCCTGACATGGATGATACTAATCCATACCAAGGATGACGTCGTAAGGCCTCGACGCTACTACCAAGAGATCCAACCGTTACTCTCGCCTCCAAGGGTTGAGTCACACTGTCGGCATCAGTGTGTGGTAACTGGGTCTCCTCCAGTAGATGTCTCACAAGTGAGGGTCAAGTCAACAGTCAAAACTGGAACCTCTTAGTAACAACACAAAAGAGGACAGGAATGAAAACATCTCAAGGGTATGCGTCTTTTATTATTGTATCTCATAAAACAAAGACGCTACACAATAGCAAAAAGGAACTAGAAGTACAAAGGACGTATCCACTAGTTCCGCTCCTGTCCATTTGCTCCCAGAGCTCCATGATCGAAGGCCTCAGCTGCCTGAAGCTGAGCTCTCCCATGTCCACCAACTTCCTGCGGTCGGGGCGGACCTCCTGGTGGTGGTGGTGGCAACACCTCAAAGTGTCGCCCACTATCTGCTACTCGGCCAGCTCCTCTGCCTCGTCCGCCTGCACTCTGCGGACCTCCATGGCCGAACCTCTGTCTGGGAGGTCCCTCTACCACATGCTGCTCATCTATAGGACGAGTCGGGCAGTCTCGAGCCATGTGACCTTGCCCGCCGCATGCGTAGAAATGCCTGCCCCTCGTGTAGCTGGCTCTCCTTCGTGTGCCCTGCACAACTGAATCTTCATCCAGAGACTGCCCATCTGATGGTCTGGCCCGTTTGGACCTCTACGTCACCTGTCTACTGCCAACTGCGGAAGACCCTGCTACGTGCTGTCCTGCAGAGGGCCCTGTCACTGGAGCCTGCTCGGCGAGAAAACTGTCCACTAGAAGGGATCTCTCCAACACCTCTGCCTGCGTCAGAATGTTGAGGGAGATAATCGAAGCCCTGATCTCATGCCTCAGTCCCTGCTCGAAGGTCCGGGCCCGGAAGAACGGGTCCCGTACCATATCTGGGGAGTAGCGTGAGAGATCAGTAAATCTCGCCGAGTACTGGGCTACTGTCATGCTGCCCTGTCGTAGCTGTAGTAGCTCCTGGATGTGCACCGCTCGGAGGGTGGCTGGGACGAACTCTGAGCGGAAGAGGCTCTCAAAGTCTGTCCAGAGTAGAGATGCCTCATCGTACACCTGGAGCATCAAGCTCCACCATCGTCCTGCTGCTGCGTGCAGTAGGCTCGCCGCGAGGATCACCATGAGGTCTGCTGGTGTCCTCACTAGCCTGAAAACTCGCACGACTGCCTCCAGCCAGTCCTCGGCTGCCTGGGGGTCCATCTCCCCACGGAACCTGGGTGGTCGCTGGTGCTGGAACTCGTGCAGCGTGCTAAGGCGACGTGCATCGTCAGCGGCTGGGGCTGGTAGCATCGGTGGCTCGGCGGGTAAAGGTACCACCGGTGCCTCTGCTGACAAGGAGCCCTGCACCGAGGCCTCATCGCTCGGTGGGCTGTCGTCATGCTCGACTCTCGGAACCCTAGCTGACTACTGTCGTGGGGCCATCCTAAAAAGGAATCAGGTGCGCCACGGTCAAACAGTATACCTGGTGAGCTGACACAAGTAATCACAAAGAAAACTTGAAACACACACGCAATCAATGTTTTTGTGCATTAAGTCGGAAATCAGAAGTCAGGGTCCTGGTGTACGGATACGTCGGCCGCCGCACCATCACTGGACTCCCTGGACTGATAACCACACTCAATACGCAAAACACTATTGCTTCACATAGAAAAGATCAGAGTTCGCGGTAAAACCGAACTCCTCTGATACCAATTTGTCACGACCCGTCCTCGAGGCCCGTGCCGTGACTACCCCAAACCCGCCTTCCATAGGCCAGGGGCTGGCGACTAGCACAAAGGCGTAAATCCCGTTAAAAAGGGAAGACATTGCCTTTGTAAAGTAAACAAGCTCCACAGAGTACAAGCGGAAGAAGTAAACACTAAGTAAAAACTGAGTACAACAGTAAGTACGGAAGGAAAAAGGGGCCGGAAATACAAGCCCAACTGCAAAGTACAACTCGAAAGGGAAAACAGCAACAATAAAGTAAAGCCGCTACACCGAGCTGTCCACTGGAAATCCCACCTGAAGGGTAGGTACAGATAGCTCCTCTGCTCCTCGGGTCCCGCCATCCGCTCCGAGCACGTCCCGCCCAGTGGTCCACCTCCAGGTACCGTCCTGCTCTGCAAGCCTCAACCACGATCAACGCTGTCCGTCGTCTGCAACCAACACAACGTAATGCGGGCATAGCCCGTGCAGGGGTGAGTATAAGCTACTCAGTAGGGACCCCGAGACCCCCGAAGGTCTCCCAAAATCCACATAGGATAAACCACAAAGGAAAGATACAATCACGAAGTAACAACCGACACTGCTTAGGTATATTCCCATACATATACCTAAGTCATCATTTCAATACGCTCCAACCTCCGAGCCCAAGAACAACTCAGTCCACACAGGAAAGTATACGTATTCCACACAGGAAAGCAAACGTAATCCACACAGGATAGCACAACACAATCCACATAGGAAAGCAACAGGATTCAGCTCACACAGGTATACTTCGTCTAAAGGTGAAAGGGATGATCAGATACAGATACTGAATCATCTAAGCTGGGACCCACATAGGATACAAGACCAGCTGTCTTCATTGATTCATCTATACTGGGACCCACATAGGATACAAGACCAGTATTGAATCATCTAAGCTGAGACCCACATAGGATACAAGACCAGCACAGCTAGGACCCACATAGGATACAAGACCATCTGTCTTCATCGATTCATCTATACTGGGACCCACATAGGATACAAGACCAGCATAGCTAGGACCCACATAGGATACAAGACCAGCTGTCTTCATCGATTCATCTATACTGGGACCCACATAGGATACAAGACCAGTATTGAATCATCTAAGCTAGGACCCACATAGGATACAAGACCAGCACAGCTAGGACCCACATAGGATACAAGACCAGCTGTCTTCATCGATTCATCTATACTGGGACCCACATAGGATACAAGACCAGTATTGAATCATCTAAGCTGGGACCCACATAGGATACAAGACCAGCACAGCTAGGACCCACATAGGATACAAGACCACCTGTCTTCATCGATTCATCTATACTGGGACCCACATAGGATACAAGACCAGTATTGAATCATCTAAGCTGGGATCCACATAGGATACAAGACCAGCTGTCTTCATTGTCGCAGTCCACTGAGGATCTCTGCACAAACGTCGTCGTTGAAGTAGCAGTCGCAGCCAGCTCTAGGGTTCCCGCACACAGCAAGCTCATTCGGGAGGGTCCGCTCCACGAGCCGAGAAGCTGATACATCAACTGTCACAAAGTCTATAGTTGATGTATCCAAAAGTTCCTTATCGTCAACATGAACTCAACGTCTCAGACGACGCGTCGATCGGACGCCCGGTCTGAGAGTTATTGGCTTTTTCGTCCCAGGGGCCCGGTTGATTTTTAAGGCAAAACCAACCCGACCGTACTCCACCTGCGTCCAAACCTCGGGCAGATTATGCCAAAAGATCCGTCTCACTAAGAGGAACTCAACAAAGCTGACGGCACGTCAATCGGACGTCCATAGCTCAAGATATGAGCGTTTCCGCTCCGAGGGCCCGGTTGGTTTCGTGTACGAACCAACCCGGCCGAACTCAAAGTATTCCGAAACCTTGAGTGCGATATACCGAAACGACCGTCTCGATCCAAGGATTGCATCGCCGCTGACGGCACGTCGTTTGGAGGTCCGTAGCCCGAGTTATGGGCATTTGAACCTAAACAGTTCGGTATCGGGGGTTTCGGGCCCGGCCCGACCCGGCCCGAGACCCCCCGGCTGGCCCGAACCGGGTCGACCCGCCCCGGACAGGGTCGGCCCGACCCGGCTGGGCGCGGCTGGGCTCAGCCCGGCTGGGCTCGGCCCGGCCTGGCAGACCGGCCAGGCGCCGGTCCGGCTCAGCGCAGCGCGCTGGGCGCGCTGCCAGCTCGGCTTCAGCCTAGCTGATTGAAAAAAAAAACGGGGGGCGCCTGCCCCCCCTCATTATGGGGGGCCGTTCAATTGGCCGGGGGAATTTAATTTCCCCGGGTTGCTCCCTTCTGGCCGGCCCGACCTGGCCAGCCGGCTCCCTCTCAATGGGACCGGCAAAGGCCGGTCCCCTTCCGGCTTCCAACACCGGCGGCCCGGCTGGCCACCGGTCAACTTGATCCGCTGCGGCCCGGAACCGGCCGTGGCCTTTGCTGTCCGGCGCGGTGCGACGGCACCACGCCCCTCCGCCGCGGCCCCGCTCCGGCCGTGGCGCCTTCGACTTCCTTCGACGCGACGCGACGGCGTCGCGTTCATGAATTTCTTTCCACGGCGTGGCGCGACGGTGCCGCGCAATACTTTCCGTGTGATACCCGCGTGGTGCGACGACACCACGCCATCCCGTTCCATCCGCAAGAAACAAATATGAAAAAAGGAGGGGGTTAAGACGTGTTTGTGCGGTCCGACCCCCTCTCGTTAAACGATAACATTTATTCAATTAACCACGAAGTTCAACATGCTAGAATCAAGAACGGAATAATTTAATAAATAACAAAATTCCCCTACCTCGGTTTCAAGAGCGGAGCACGTCAACAAACCGCGGAAGACAAGCGTCACGGAGGTCGGGCTTCGCGGTAATCGTACGTCGATTCCGTTGACGTCGAGGTGCGTCCGAAGAGGTACGTCGATGGAGTAGCTTCGTAAGCTGATGGAGAAAGCCCGAGGAGGAAGCGACATCTGCTTTTGTTGACACGGGAAGAAGATCGATAGAAGCGGCGTCGTCGATCTTCGGAAACACACCGGCTGCGAAGAAGAGAAGAGACGACATGTCTTTCTCTTCTTATGGTGACGACGTTCTTCGTCGGAGCCTAAGTGTTCTTTGAGTTCTTCGTCGTGGTTGAAGAAGAAGAAGAAAGCTTCCCAAACTTCACAAGGTGGCAAAAGGAACTAACCAAAATAAAATAAGTCTAAGGCTTATTTTATTTACACAACTAAACCACTTTGAATTTCAAAAGTTTGAAATTAAGTCACTCATCTTATTTAATAACACAAGTTGTCAAATTAATAAGAGAGGAGTTATTGGGAGTTTTAAGGGGAGTTGAAGAGTTAGGGTTCGTGTGGGCCCCACCACACTTAATCCTCTCAAGGGAGGTTAAGTGGATGTGGGTCCCACCTCTAACTCCCTTTGGGAGGAAATAACCAACATGGATAAAAATAAATTGTGTTTCCACAATTTATTTAACTTCATTTAATTTCCCCCAAAACTAACTCTCAACCCACATAAAACGCAACCTCGGAAAAGGTCTCCTTAAGCGAATATCGGTGCTGCGAGTTCATCGGTACCCTCAGAATTCGATTCCAGGCATCGGTTCAAAAGTTAGAAATTCCCGCTCGTTCTTTCACTGAACGTACCCGAGCCAAACTTCTAAAATTGATTCCGGGCACACCGGGCCTCGGAATCATGTGCTGTCAGAAACTGAGTTCTTGTAAAATCCCAAAGAAAATTAAGAAAAAATTTCCCTTGAATTTTACGGGTCTTTACATGAGAGCCCTTATGTAGGCATAATAACAAAATATGAAAAGGAAATGGTGTGAGGGGATACGTAGAATCTCATTAACAACATATAAAATTGGGGATAATATCATGAAATTAAAATCAATGAAATATTCATAAATTGTGTTATAATAAAAGAATTTCAATTAAAAAAGAATGAGAAGGATCAGTTTCCATTACCTTTCTATGTAGCTTCCTAAAGCTTGGGAGGACACCTTAAAACCTTAAGAACCCCTTGGAAGGTCTTTAGAGAGGGAGAGGTAGGGGAAATTATTGATTAATTCCTTTAAAGTGGAGTGGAATGAGAGAGTTCATGGGAGTGAGCTCCTTTTATAGGTGAATAAGAGGGGATTTTTCATGGAAACTAATGTTAGGTAAGGGGTTGGAATGGAATCACATGGATGTTAGGTTGGTTTTGTGAGTTAGGTGAATTAGGTGGATAAATGGTAGGTGAGGCATGTTTGTATGAAGTTCACACCTAACAAGGATTTCTAGAAGGTGTATATGCCCTTTTAATTATTCAAAATTCTAGACACCACATTTACCAATTTTAACCTTATTAATCTTGATTAAAGATTAACCATTGTAATTATTTTAATTAAAAAATATATAAGATTTACCTTAATTCCAAATTTCAATGTGGAAAATCTAAATTTTGGATCCATTTAACCTAATTTAATCTCTTAAAATGAGAAAACTAACTTTTAAATTAAAACATAAGATATAAAAAAACTGTTTTTATAGAAAAATGTTTTTTTATATATTGAGAGTTTGTTATTCTTATTTACTATTAATTATTAATTTAATGAGTGTTTATATATATCTATATGTATTTAAAAATCATATTATAAAAGTATAATAATCTAATTTATTTAGATAAAAATTATACAACTCTTATAAAATTAATTCTTTGAAAACAACCATTTTACTTTTACCGTGTTAATTAATCTTTAGCCTAAGTAATTTATTTTCAATGACTAAAAATAAGGTTCACATAATTACATAATTTGGACCTATAAATTCAAAATTTAATTCCATTTTATCAAATAAAATTAATGTGTGTAGGGAAAATTAATTTTAACATTTGTACGTATAAAACCCGTTTTTTAGAAAAATCTCCAAAATTCATCATAAGCCAATATCATTATGAAGAATTTTAAATTGATGTTTATTTTGTTAAAATAAAATTCTAACATTCATAAATTAAAATTCTAAATATAATCATGAATAAAATCTCTTTATAGTGGGCATTGTGTGATAATTTTGGGATGTAGCATTTCCTTCCATAGTAGCATCCCAAGTATTACAAGTATCGAGTGTCCAGTAATTTTTTTATTCATCACAAATCATGATCCACCATGGTTATGATATTATATCTCCCAATTTAATTCATATTGGTTTCTTTTTTCTAAAACATTATTGTGATGCTTAGGAGTTTGTGAAAATCTGTGATCAGTGTCACTAGACGGGTAATATTGGGAAAAGGAATAAGATACCACAAAACCTAGTTCTGGAAGTGGAGGAGTTCGATGTGTGGTACATTGATTTCATGGGCCCCTAATTAGACACCTTCATCCACACATATATTCTATTTTTTGTAGATTGAATTTCAAAATGGGTGGAAGTTGAAGCAACGACCTTAAAAACGACCAAATTGGTGACGTCATTCTTGAAAAAAAATCACACAGTTCAGGATTCCATAGTTATTCATTAGTGACCATGAAACTCACTTCAATAATAGCATAGTGAGTGGATTTACTGAATAATTTAGATCCTTTTACAACACAATCACCCACATCACTTACCTTTGGAAATGGAACACAAATTGTTTTAGGCTACCAAGGAAATGAACATGGATTCACGAAGGGTAGAAGAGCATAGATTTTTGCAACATAATGTGCTAGAAGAGATAATATGAGATGATTATGAGAATGAAAATATTAAAAATAAAAATACCAAATGATTTCATGACTGGCGAATCACCCACCATTGCACCCAAGGATAAGGTAGTCTTGTTTAATTAATTTTTAATATCATTTCCATGTAAGTTAGTCATGTTGGTCATGTTCATTCCCAGAGATTAAAATCTTTCAATATAGAGAGGTTGAAATTTAGAGAGGGAATAAATATAAATTCAAGGTAAATAGACAGAGGCTCAATCCATGCATGAAACCTTTCCATGATGGACATATTTTTTCATTAAAGTTTGACTTATATCCTTGAAGGTATGTCTATATCTAGACTTAAAATTAAGCATTGATTGAGAGGCAACCATGATATGTTTTCTAGTATTTTTTTGCGTTCTTTTAGAATAGGATAGATAATTTATAAGTTAAAGTCTCTAGGAAACTATTACCAGTTCCATTAGTGTCACCTAAGAATGAAAATAATTAGGTCAGATAATTGGAGAGAAACCAATTTGAGCCGGTGTAAAGGATAAAATTCACGTTGGGACATATAAAGTATATTTCCATCCATTTTGTCACTAAACTGCACATAACTATTCACTCAACCCAAAAAGTATCCCATGACATGTCATTTACCATAACATAATAGTAATATCTAGGAATTTAAAACATTCAATGCATAGTGTGAATAAAATTAATCACTCTGTGGTATTTTTAGGAGAAATTTAATCACCTTTGTTCAAATTTGCGTTCATAATTTCATGGTGTGAAATCCATGAACTATGGAACAGTTAGTTTTAAGTATTTTTCATTAATGATTCATGGAATGGAATAGGGAATTCACAAAAAAAGTGGATTTATGTATCATAGAGCATCCCTGATATGTGGTCCACCTCTTTATCTTTTCCCCTGGATCATAGATCTCACATGTCTCATCTGTCCAGCTCCCCAAATGTCCCCATTTCTAGTTACAGTTCAGGTAACACTTTTCATTCTTGATTTTGAGTTACCTTGTCCTTTCCTTTCATCCTTGACCAGTTCTGGCCCAACTGTCATCTCACCATCTCCTCCCCATTCCCAAACACAAACCGTCAGACTCCATCATCCTTCTTTAAAAAAAACATGAAAAGCCTCATAGACTTCAACCGTTCCTTTCATTCAACTCCCTCCATTTCACCCTTGAATCAATCCATGCCCAACCACCCATAAAAACCATATCTAGCCAAGATACTGACCAAAACAAAAGCTTGAAAAATCAGAAAACCTATACCCCTTCCCCTTCCCATTGGACTTCTCTGAATTCTTCCTCTACTTCCAAATATGAATCCCATTCCTCTTCTAGGGAGGTTTCCCCATTGTTGCTCAAACACCCATACATGAAATCCAGTGAGTCCAATCATAGGGATCGTTTGTCAAAATCTATAAATAATGCTGATAAAAACCAACAAGATGGTGGATATGGAAGTATTCAGGAAATATCTGATGGATAAGGAGTTCTTGGAGGCCCTACAGGCTATATATGTAGACCAAATAAGCCATCTCCATACGAAAACATTTAAAGAGCTCTTTCTTGAGTTTCTCTCTATGTTGGAAATCACCCTTGTTCAGATCATATTTAGTCAAGGTAGGCAGTAGTTGAGTTTATCACTAATGGAGTCTAATGTGGGACTAGGAATCTATAGTTAGGAATTCACTGAGATAGAGGACTATTAGACCATGATTATGTAGTCTATTAACAAAAATTCACAATGGCTCTAGGCTAATGTAGCCACAGATCATATATATAATTATGATCTAAAAACCATCGAGTGCATGCAACTATGTAGTCCTTTGCAATGGATTATGTATACGGATCTTTCCCATACTTATCTAGCCCAAGATTATTCTCAGGGAGCAAGTGAGCCGGCTTGAAGTTATTCTCTTTTACACATTGAATCATGCTCCAGTAATTCACATGGTACATTATTTTTTTCTATATTGTAATGAATAGGCCAAAAAATCATGAGAGAAGATGATGGGAGGAAATTTCATTACGTATTTGGCCTGACAACTCAGTGTTTTGGAAGCCTCCCTACCACTTTAATCATTGGGTCAATTATAGTTGATTGACTTTCATCCTTTGTTCAATATGTGACTGTATATAAATGTGGGAAAAGACTATGAGTGGGTTCCTGATTGCACTGTTATTGTGAGAGGGGGTTATTCTTGGGGGGTTTCAACATCCAAGACCACCCAAGCCAATATTGGGACCATGTTATCCCCCACAAAGGCCTAGCCATATTCATCCACTCCCACCCTAGAGATATGATTTTACTACTTGGGTTCATTCATAGAGTTCATCATAGATAGCCTCCAGGTTATTTTTTGGGAAAGAGGGATTCAATTCCCAGAGTGTCCCATATCCCTTCACCCACCTAAGGAAATCCACACGACCCCCACAACTACTAGCATCAGTTGACCATCATTTAATCCCTTATGACCCTATCACTATGTATGCAGTTCCAAATGCCCCACCAGGCCTTTACCATATTTGGACATACATCCAAGGCCCAAAAATCTTGGAAAATATGAATATTATTGCTGATATGACAGACCCAACATCCCAACTGGAGTATTTGATGGCCTACAACCTCAAGAGGATGTTGGATTTGTGTAGTCCGACCCATTCTAAATGATGATTGGGCTGAATGCTTCCAGCTTATACTGCACACAAGGCTACAACTCTGTGGGTAGAGCTTCACTGTGAGCTCGTTATGGGTTGAAGGGGGCAACATGCCCATGCTCCAGGGTTTCAGAGGTGAAAGTCCTCTGATCCAAACTTTGGAGAACTATAGAAACTTTGATCGATTGTAGCAAAGTTGACAGACCGACATCGATAGGGCACTATAGCAGTGCATACTTTTGGCATGACTATTGTAGCTCTGCGGGCTTCTAACTACCGACCACTGTAACACCTTGGACTTGGGTGGGTACGACACTGTAGCAATGCAAACTTACAACCAACTTTTACTATAGAATAACTAACTTTCTGTATGGTTGGTGGAATAATGTTTCTTCCTCCTTATTAGCCAATTTTGGGCAAGGGTTTTGTGTGTGTTTGAGAACTCCGAAACTTCCGGTAATTGTGCTCCTAACTATAGTTAAATTTCTATCTCTTCATGGACATAGGGATCATTTCTTAAACCACGTAAATCTATGTGTATTGTGTGATTCATTCTTCTATCTTTTATTCATCTACAAACCATTTCTGTCATTGTGACTCCCAGTATTTTTCTCAATAGGGTAAGGGTCAAGCCACCGAAAATGTGAAGTACAATCCTTTTTTTGACCCCAAGGACAGCTCCATATAACCTTTTCATATTTATAAGGCCCCATTTGAGAATCCTTTTAAGTATACTGTAGTAAAAACTATGACTACCAAGAAGTGTTTCCCAACCACTGCCCAGCAGGCCCTACCAACTTCCCCATATCAGATTCATTATATTCTAGACCATCTCATCTAGGATGCATATTCAGCTATTGCCTTGGCTATAGCTCATTAAGCTCAAATCACTATTTATTCTATTGATTATTTCATCTAGTTTGGGAAGTCCACTCTTGATTAGTCGCACACTCATATGGAGGACACTAGAAGGGATCCTAGGAATGGAAACCTAGAGTCATAGGATTCCACCACTTGCTATTTGTTTTCCATTTTGAACATTCCATTTCTTTCTATGTATTTATTTTCTCTTGCGCATATTGTAAACATGTTTCACATTCCATACATGAATATATGGTTCCATTTTATCACCTTCCCTTCTTTATATGCCTTTATATTTATCATTGTTTTACTCATGACTTTCAAGTGAAGAAATTTTTATTTTTAGTATTCCATCCCCTTCGATAAAGTTTAATGAATGTTTCCATCACCCCCACACTCAATTTTGATTCCACATTGTGTTGTGTAAGTGGGTTTTCTTATCTTTTTTCTATTTTTCTTTATTTTATTGAGTTTTTTTTTTCATCACACTACCTTCCACCTTATCTCCAACAACGGGGAAACTGTATGAAATTTAAGTTTGGGGGACATTTTTGAGCTAATTGGGGACACCATTTGACTGTACTCTTATCTTCATTGGTTTTAGAGACATTTCTTATTAGATTCATTCTATTATAATTTCCTCACGATTTATTATCATCTTTCCTTATGAGATGCAGCTTTAAGAAGCCTTCCAAGCTTATGGGTAGATTTTGTGCACTTGATATTGAGAATAACTCTAGTTTAATATGATTAGAATTTTTGATTGAAATATTCTAGAATGGTAAATCACAAACAGGCATGAAGGCTTAACGTATTTTTGTGAAAACAGTGATGGAGGGAAGAAGAAATTGGGGTAAATTCCAATCCTAAAGCCTAACTTGTTACCAAGGAGGAATGGGTTGCTGAGATTCAATACTTTTTCAATTAATACCTGGTTCTATCTATAGTCTTGGATTTTATTTGATTCTTTTTTGTTGCTGTTGTCCTTTTAAATATATGTTGAGATTCATTTTTCTTGAGGTCAAAAAATTGTTCATCTTGGGGGGGGGGGGTTGATACTAATAATTCATGTATGTGTTTTGATGATTTTTTAGTGATTCTCGATCATTATTGTGCTTAATGAGATTTTTTTGATTATTTTTTGATGTTTTTTATGATGTAGTTTTTTGAGTCTTTTGGGGAGAATTGTATAATTATAGGTAATTTGAGCCACAAAAACACTTTATCATGATAGAAATAGTTGTAGACAGCCTGATCACCAACAAAGTCAGAGATTTCATGTCACAACCATGGCCAAGCACATAGGGATTTTTGGCCTTTGGAGATGTGTGTGAAACCCTACATGGGTCAGCGTAGGGCAGTCAATAGGCATTCATGTGTCCAGAGAGGAAGGACCAAAACGGGTCCATGCTAGACAGGAGGTTCCATACAGTTCAGTATAAGGCCACTCATTTGACTTGATTACTGCATGTCCCGATATTTATGGGAGACCCCATCCAATCTCCAATACGAGGTGGGAAATTTCCCATTTCCAGTCACACTGTGAGACTCTGGACCATTCCGTGATTGTATTTTTAATGTGAAAAGTCATGTGTTTATATTCACACCATGATGATTTGTGAGAAGATTCAAGGAGGGGTTCTCAGTTGATTCCCTAGAGATTTTTTCCATTATCTTTCAGATTCAATTTCAAATTTAGGAATGTTTGAAATGCACTATGAACTCCATTGTTTTCATCATGACTTATTCAAGGAAATTTTGAATATAGGCATACATGTATATCACTAAACAATACATCCATTCATGGTGTACTAGTTTTGAACCTGAAGAAGTTAAAAATTATCCCATAATGATTCACTCTGTGACAACCCTATTGAATCTATGAATAATGATTAAGTATAAATATCAATTTATTCCTAGTTAGGGGGTTCATAATTTTTACTAGGTTTTCCTCTCGTTTTTGGTTTCTTTAAATACTCTTTGATATTATTTTAGTTTGAGTAATTAGTTTTCATGGTTTTTTATTAATTATATTAAGTTTCATTCTAGTTCTACTCTACTTTCTTTGGTTTCAAGTTCTATTTTCATTCTATTTTTTTAAAACATTTTCATCAAACTTGATGGAACTCTATTTTTTCATTCATGGATAAATCTATTAAGGGGAGAGGAGTTGATAGTATGATGATGAGCATGCCAATGCTTTATTAATCATTATCAAATAAGTCTCATTGGTTAAGAATTATCTTGACACTAAGCTCAATGATAATCCTTTTACTGAATCTGACTAAGAGGAGTGTAGATGGAAGAACCTCAAACTAGTAGAGTAGATTGAGTTTTGATAAATGACTGGCATTCATATTTCACTATAAGTATTGAGTGTAATGCATCTGAATTGGTGAATCTTACAAGATCAAGGAATTTCTATTGGTTTAAATAGAATCTACTAAATTGATCATAAGAAGCTGGTAGATTTAGAACAATATTGTGGCCAACTCAACTTGATAAAACCATGAATAAGAATGATGATAATTTTTTAATGAAATCCTTTGAACTTAGACCTCAACCTTATTCAAATACTTTTTTTATTAAATACATTAGTATTAATATTTCTCATTCTTGTAATCAACCCAAAAAAAAAATCCTGATTATCAATTCATCACAGCCTCTTTTGTGGGACGACCTCAGACTTTCCACCTTCTACAAATAAATTATTGTGAAGAATTGAGAGCTCTTTGAAATTAACTAAATTGGTAACTCATGGGTAGTTTGAAATTCTTTGTGGGTGATCACCTTCCCACCACATAAATCTTATGTTGTGGAAACCCTTATACTTACATAAATTTTTGTGGGCACCACACATTCTCATTGAACCCAAATATTATATGAAATTCATGTTTCCTAAAGCACATTTAGGCCTCTTCACAATGGCCAATCACCATGAAAGATTTAAAATATGGTTAATCATTTAAAAAATTCCCCTTTTCTAGATATATGGGACACCTTAATGTCCCATCCTTCATTGAGGTCACTTACATGGATTAAATTAATATACCAAATGACCTCATTAGCATCCTTTTACCAAGGTTACAACCATGAAAATCCTAATTCATAGAGTAATACTCTAAAAACACTTTATTTACATTATTGGTTCACCATACACATTTTTTGTACTTCCCTTCAATCATATATTCCACTGATAATGGGAATCAAAAATTTTGTATAATATGTCCCATGGTTTTCCTCTATATCTAATAGGATCTTCATGGAGTTTAAAATCATGTATTCTCTTGAATATAAGGGTTCCTATCCATAGAAAAACTATGGAACTTCACCTGAACCAGGACACTCCTCCTAACCGATCGAGGATTTCCACCCATAACCCTCATATAAATTTTCTAGCTTTGCAGGTCAACTTGATAAGCTATAGTTGAGCATTTCCTTTGCCAGCTTTCCCTTCTCCTCTCTATCCATTTTGGACTATCACTATTTCCATTAAGTGCCATGTCCATTCTTGGATTAGCATCCTTACTCCAATCACTGATCCATGAACGAAAATAGGTTTCTAATATATTTTAACTCTAAACTCACATCCTTGATCATTCTTGGTCAATCATGAATAATTCCCACATGAAAAATTACTATGTCTCATTTACCTAGTAGTCCATTCCCCATGAAATTAAACTACTCAGAATAGTTCCTTATTATATGATCTTAAAGAATAATGTGCAATGGTCCTGGTTGCATGAACTTAAAAGGTACATCATTGGTATGAGTTTTATGAATTTAAAAGGAAAACCATTGGTCCTAGACGCATTACCCAATAAGGTAGCTTATTTGGTCATGGTTCCAAAAAATTAATAGAAACATCATTGGTCTTGGTTTCTCAACCGTAAAAAGAACTAAAATGCTCCTTGCCACACAAACTTTAAACTCAAAATGTGTCCCACTATGTGGAATTGATCTATGTGAGTTCTGATTCCCCTTACAGTGATATGTAAGAAGCCCGTCTCATGGGAATGATCCCAAATCCAACACACCTACCACCTCATTGGATGGAGATAAATTCTAGAGTGCTTAGATGATTGGTTTCAAACCACAGTGTAACCAAATAGTGATGGAAGTATGAAGAAACTATCATACATATAGATAAAGAAGCATTGATACTTAAAAATATCCACATCGATGTATACGGTTGATTGATCATTTTCACATTAAAAGTAAATGATATTGTTATAGGGAATGATTTTTTGAATAAATCATAATACTATAAGAGATTCATAGACTAGGAAACAAGAACCTTCATGGGAGGCACCAACCTCTCATCCTCTCAATCTCAATGCAGAATTGAAATTATTATTAGTCCATCCAAATGGTCACCTTCCTTTGGAAAGAATGGCCACAACCAATAATAATCCATGGGTAAAAACACACATGGGAACCAAGTATATATATATAGTTTTTATTTAGTTACACTTGTAGAAAATTTATCTCTTAAAGTTTACACAAGTATTTGGAAATAAAAATCTGCTCCTAAGGTATTATGGTAAACCCAATCGGTTATTCTGGTCAGTTTGTTATAGTATTATTCCTGTACTAAGGTTTAACCAACACCAAATTTTGATACCTTTTTCACACTATATTATAGTAATTCTCTACTAGATACTTAGGAATAGGAGTCTTAGATCAAACTCTTCCCAAAAACATAAAAAATATAGTTAGAATTAATTAACCTAAAAAAATAGTGTTTAGTTATGACACCACACTTTTTTCATGAAAAAATGCACATCATATGTAAATATATAAGTGGATTGTTTTTAGGAAAACCATATATATAATATCATTTAATGGTATTATATATAAGATAAAGAGATCTTAAATAACATAAACTTCTTCAATCATAATCCCAAGACTATGTTGAAGTTCGAATGTATAGAGACCCATACTTTTCATACACAGATATCACATCTTAATATATGAATATTCATTACATAACATAATGATCCATACTAAAATCATATAGCTCTAGTGACTTTGGAAACATGGACCCATAAAAAACTGGTTCATAAAAGATATACATCACCTCTCATTTAATTCTTCACAACCTAGGGAAAATGAAATATAAGAAAGGGCGATCTCAGATGCTCGGTAATAGTAAACAAGAGATACATCAATAATAACTTGAGTGTGACATGATCATAAGGGTATGAGAACATGATTATAATATTTTAAATTAATACACTGCATATCATAGATCATAATTTTGATCCATGACATAAAGCTTAGAAGTTCATACAACATGAATCATAAAGGAATCAAATAACATGATCTATGAGAGAATAATATTAGCATAAGATGAGTTTGTCTCATACATAATCTTATAACTTTGTGAACATATATAAATAGAATTAGGTTCACTCATTATGTTAAGGACATGAAATTAGGCCCTCTCATAAGCATATGGGCATGAAATCAGGTCCACACATAATCTTATGGACATGAAATCCCGGTCTATGCATAAACTAATGAACATGAAAGTCAGGTCTATGTATAAAATTATAGACATGAAAGCCAGGTATTCACATAAACTTATGGACCTGAATGCCAGGTTCACGCATAAACTTATGGACATGAAAACTAGGTCCATGAATAAACTTATATACATGTAAAAAAGGTCCAGAAATAATCATATAGACATGATATCTAGGTCCACACATAATATTTTGAACATGAAATCAGGTTCATGCATAACATATTTACCTCATGAGTTATCCATATTTAACCAATGAATTGGAGGGACATATAGGCCCCACCCGTCACATAATTAAAATAATACATATATGTGCCACAAGATCATAAAAAATTCGTCATCTTATAAACCATGAAAATAAATGGGGTTCATAAACATTTCATCATAGCATAACCCATGAAAAATAAATGGGTTTCATAAACATCTCATTATAACATAACCTTTATAAAAATGAATGAATTTCATACAAATATTTTCATAATAAACATAAATCACCCATAGAAAGAATAAGGATGGAATCCATGGATCATAACCCCAATAATGTATAATTAACATCAAAGTATGTTATCATAGATGAAAAATTTCTTCAAATTATCATTGGAAAATTTTCTTGAGGAAAATGTCCTTTTCAATTTTAAATAACATTTTTAAAACATAAAAAATTCCCAAATATAAAGAGAAATATTTTATTTTGAACGAACTTTGATAAATTTTAATGGAAACTTAAAAAACATGAGTGGTAAATATGACAATAAATTTCTTTCATGCTGTATAAGTTAAAAGAAAACATTCCTTTCATATTTTTATAAAAAGTTAAAATGTATCTCATTTGGAAAATGATAAGAAGATTCATTTTAAACCATTATTTAAATGGTAAAACATGGGTAAAAATGAATTTAAAAAATCATTAGAGAATATTAAAAACATTCTTGATTTTTTTAGAAAACATAGAAATGGAAGAGAAAAGATTTTTGATTGAGAAGAGAAATGAAGTTGGTTTTTCCTTAAAAACATTCTTTCAGTATCTTGAGTAATTAAAGAGAGGAAAATGAATAGAAAAAAAATATTATATAGAAATAACCAGAGGGGAATAAAATTCATGAGTTTCTTGAGAATTAGATCATAATATTTCATCATCGAAAACATAATCATAAACAATCCTAATAAACAATGATATTGTAACATAAAACCGTTACCGCTTTGGTAACATTTGAATCATAATCCCCATGAAATAATAAGTTCAAATGAAACATTAAATATCATGAGAATAAGGATAATCATGATATATCAATTCAAAGGGTGGTATACACACATCATAAAAGAAGACAGGTCCACAACATAACATATGTACCAATGACATAATTTGAGACGATAAACCCTTACCTCGAGATCTACTTGTTTCGAAAGTTCTTTAATCACCTATATAGTAAATTTAAATTTATTATAATTATATAAAAAATCATGTACATGATTATTATATCATATATATTCATTATATATATCTATTTATATTCATATATAAAGTTATATATGGAAAAATAAATTACACTGTTGATGGAGACGGTAGGCCATAAATACACATGAATGCTGTTTTCATTTTTCGACAGATGAAAAAAAAGAAAGGTAAATATAAATTCACATTTTTAGGATTATTATTATACCACATAAATCATATATATTTATAAAATACATCCTTATTACCATCCATGTAAATTGGAGATGAAAAATGAATCACATTACTTCATGGAGGTGGTAGTCCACACGTATGCATGATCGACATTATTGTTTTCCAATGGTTTGGAAGGTAAGAGGTTAGATATGATATTATCATTAAATAACTATAATTAGTTCATAAATATAATATATAAACTTTAAAATAATTATAATATTCATCCATAAAATATGGTAATGAAAAATCAATTGTATCACTACGTGGAAACAATAAGTTGTATGTACGAACGAGTGATAATTTCACTTCTTATTTGATGAGAAAGAGTGTGAATACTGGTGGTTTCATAATCATAATAAAATTTAAGTGTATTTATGATACTAAATTTATTATTTTATGAATAATTTAATAGATTTAGATGAGTTAAAACAAGAATTAAAAAGATAGTGATCACATCTATAATGTGTATAGGGAAATGGATAAGGAAAGTGGTCTTTTTGGGAGATCATCACTTCTATAACATGAACATGGAAGTTGATAAGGGATTTTTTCATGTTATGGTCAATCTAGAAGATTAAAAGTGGTGTAAAGAAGATAAAGGAGAGGTGTCCTTTTATAATTAAGGGGAGGGGGATTCTTGAAATTTCTTAAATTATTAAATTAATATAAATTATTTTTCCTGCCCAAATGGCACCAAATTGATATAATTAGAATCTAAAATGAGGATAAATCTAAATATTCTTATAAAATAAAATATAGAAAAATTTTGGGTATGTTTAACCCTTATCTTTTAGTTTTAACCCCTATTAACCCTTTTTACAATTACCATAATATTATAATCTCCTACCCATCAAGGGTTAATAATATTACTATAAAATGAAAAAGGACCCATAAAAGGACCATGGTTGATTTTTTAAACCCTATTCCATTCATTCGGTTGAATCTAAGATTTTTATTAATTTTAATTTATTTAATAAATTATTATTTATTATAAAATATCATTAATGTCAATTTTAATACTATTCATTTAATTTAACTTTAAATACATCAATAAAAATGGGGAATTCAAATATAATGATTTCAAACCTCCCTAATATGTTGTATAGATCTATAAATTTTGTGTGACATACTAAATAATTCCAATTACATTAGTTTTTATATTTTTAAAATAATTTATTTTATTTTCCTATTAGTTGAATAAATATTTTATTTGTATTGCACAAGAATTTAAGGTAATAATATAATTTCTAAAAATTAAAAATAAATTTATATCATGATTTTTTTCATTAAACTAAAAATGGAAATTTATATTCATTCATAACATTCTTTTGTGCCTATGTGGACATATAAAATATATTTATAACTAAGAGAGTGATATTTTTTAACTTTATTTCATGGGTCTTACGATTCAAATGTTATCAAAGTGTTAAGGGGTTTATGATATAATATCATTGTTTATCGAGACTGTTTATGATCGAGTTTTTGATGATGAACTTTTACGACATATCTCTAAATAATTCCATAAATTTTCTTCTACTATTGTTATTTCTAGATATTACATGTTTTCCTTTCATTTTCATTTCTTTAACAGCTCAAGAGATTGAAAGAATTTTTTTAAGGAAAACTGACTTTATTTATCTCTTCAGTCGAATATCATTTTTCTTCCATATCCTTGTTTTTGAAAAAATTTACAATAATGTTTTTAATATTATATTATGATTTTTAAATTAATTTTTACCCATTTTTTTGAAATTTTATAAAAAAATAAAAGGAACCTTCTTTTCTTTTTCTGAATGAGTTACTTTTGAATTTTAACTGAAAATTTGAAAAGAATCTTTGTTTTAACGTACATGGAATGAACATAATTTTCTATCATCATGAACACTCAATGATTTGAAGCTTCATTTACAAGTTTCTAAGGTTATTTTAAAATAAAATGTTTTCTTTAATATTTGGGAAATTTTTATTTTTTAAATAGGTTATTTAAAATTAAAAATGGTATTTTCCTCAAGAAATGTTCCAGTAATTTTACAAAGGAATTTTTCATCTATGATAACATCCTTTGATGTTATTTATGATTTTCTTGGTGTTATGACCAAATGATAACATCCACTTTTATTCTTTGGATTTTTTATAATGACGATGATTTAAGGATGATTCTTTAAAACTTGTTTTTTTCCATGGGATAATTAAGTTATGATGAAACCTTTACGAAACCCATTTATTTTCCACAATATATGATATGATGAAATACTGAAATTATTATGAAACACATTTCCTTTATATGGATTATGGTATGAAAATTTTAATATGATATTATGGAACATGTCTAATTTTCATTATTTTATGTGTAGCATCCTAATTCGAGAGCCACTGAAATGGTTCCCCAAGCCAGTTGGCCACTAGGCCAAAAGCATGACTCCCCATAATCTAGATTCTACCGAATTTAAATGAGAGTATAATAGAGGTATGGTGGGATGACTATACCCTCTATATCAGTAATAAATATAATAGGAGAATAATAAATTAAGGAAGAAGAATATAAGAACAATTGATCATCAATAATAAATGAAAGAGTAATCATTCATGAACATGATACAATGTACAAAAATAGACATACAATAGGTGATAGGTAAACACTACATAATTAAAAGAAAAAAACCTAAAGGGATATCTACATGATAATCCTGAGCTCTGGCTCAGTCATGTCCTCATAATCTCTCTTGTACTAGCATAACATCACATAACACAATCCATTACCCTAAACCTGCAAACATGAGGTATGTCTAGGTACCAAATGGTGGATCGAAAAGGGTGTGAGATATACTTATCAGGACACTACCAATGTTTCTATGATAATCCAATCTGTGTATATAAAATAAACAGTGTGCAGTAATATCAAAGATAAGGCATTGAAGTAACCAAATAAATGTAACCACATTGGCTCAAGTTCCTCAAGGACACCTGGCTGACCATACCTACTTCAGACTAAGCTAGAATGTCTCTAAAATGAATTCACCATGAGAATATATATATATATATATATATATATATATTCAATTTATACATTGGAACATATATATTCACATATATATATATATACACTTTATACATAGGGATGTATACAACCATATATATATAGATAAGTAGTGCTAGCTAGGACCCGAGGTGTAGCTCAAGAATCCATGCATAGTCACAAGAGCATCACAGGGTAGTAAGGGACACTATTCTTGAGTATCATGATCATATGAGGGATTTTGTGCCCAAGGACGCCACGCCCAAGTATCAAAATCATAAGGGATTCCATGCCTAGGGATGTCATGCTTGTAAGATCTTGGTTTTTATATGAGGTACAAACCATTTTAAATTTCCATTTAATTCATTAATTTTAACCTAATGGGAGTTCCTAGTGGTTTCATAGAGAAAACATGTGCGTTTGAGGCTTGTACAGAGCCTGAAACCTGATTTTTTGGATGATACAACTGAGTTTCATGGTTAGTAAAAACAGTGCCTTCCAGGCCGCACGGTTTGATTAAACCATATAGGGTGTTCTAACCCACTATCTAGGGATGCAAAATTTGAGGAAACTATGAAACCAGGTATGAACGCGCATGCATGGGCTCTACAATTTTTAACAGAGGTGAAATGCATGGTTGGCACATGGTTTGTCTAACCATGTTCCATGACCATGTGAGATGGGTATTGAGGTAGTGAAGGTTTCATAGTTGGTGCACGGTTTGGACAACCGTGTGGCCAAACCATACAACCCCTTAAAGTTTCATAAAATGGCCATTTTACCCCTAAAATTTTTAAATGTTAAATCATCCTCTTCCTCCTTTGTTTCTAGCATAAAATATCCTTCGTTCCTCTTGGGTGATATCCTTTGAAGCATAAGCCCAGGATTTTCCATAACTCTCCAATACGGACTCTGAATAACTTTATGTCAGTCTAGTTGGATGTATGCTGAAGATTTCTCCAATCCTATTGCACCTTTCATGGTATTTCTTTCTATTAGAGACATTGTTTTGGTGCGATATCTTATTCCCTATTTTCAGGGCATTCATCCATTCTTCCATTTTATTCTGATCTAGATCAAATCCATGGATGAGACTAGATGAGTATTCTTATACCAAGCTAAGTTAGGTGGTCTCATGATTTTCACTTAGATTTGTGGTGTTTATATATTATTTCATTGTTCCATGCATCATATTTTTCTAAGCGATGATTATAAATTGAATTGATTCTTAAATTGAATGGATAGGCTAGACCTACACCACTTTTTAGACTCAATAAAGTTCAATTATAGGTTAGGGACTATGAATTAAAACCACCCCTTGGGTGCATTTTTGAATAAGACTAAACCACCATGGGTTTCCCTTGAATTTGATTTACCTTTTAAGTGTGTCCTTTTACCCCTTTACTTAGGGAATCATATGAATTGATTGAATTATAATTGAATTGAATGAAGGTAAGAGGGAATGGAAGTCCTTGTTCCAAGGACTTGGACATTATTCTTGCTTTCTTATGCTTGAGATGTTTTCTATAATTGAAATGGATAATTTAAAACAAACAGAAGGATTTATGCAATGTTAGGTATTCTAAGCCTATGATTTTTTTAAACCACCATATGAGGCAATTTAATTGATATAATGGTGATAGAAAATTGAATTAAAGTATGAGATTACATGGTATAATTAGAATAAGGTCCCATGGCCATTCTTCTTAAAATTCCAAGAGTGAGAAGTGGGTTACAATTTAGGATTTCCATAGACATAATCTTCTAGCCTAAATAATTAAATGTTATAATTATTGATTATTATGAGTCTTGGGTGAAACATGGGTTCTTATATTAATTCCATGGATAAAATCATTTAGCAACTAGCTCATATATTCTTGAGTGATATTTGGACTCCTTTATGGAATACCAAGGACAAAATCAGAGGGTATACTTTTAATACACCCGAGTGATAATTGGGATCCTTTATGGAAAACCAAGGACATGCTCTAGGGGATGATTATTTTATATGCCATGATTGAAACTGGGGATCCCTTCATGGACCACCAAATATGGACCTAGTGAGCGGTGAATTTATACCACACCAAGAGTGATACCAAGATTCCTTTAAGGAATTCCTAGGACAGGCTTGTAAGGTGCATAGTTCATGATATATCTGGAGTGATACCTAGGTTATGACTTAGGAATGCTAAGGATGGTCTTAGGTTACATTGAATTGAATAATTATTAAATGATTATTATAATGAATCTTCCAAGAAAAAACACAAGCTTGGATTCGATCAGAGAATTCACTACTAGAAAAGGGGGCAGTGGAGGCCCCCTGACTCGGGCGACCGCCATTGGCGGTCGCTATAGCCCACCATTAGCGACCGCCAATGGCGGTCGCTAACCTGCCTAAAAATATTCGGGGGGTTTCTGCGCCCCCCCCCCCCCCCCCGCGCCCTCGATCTCTCCCTAACCCCTCGCCGCCCTCCCTCGCGCCGCCCTCCCCTCCCCCGCCGCCCGGCCTCCCCCGCCGCCCGGCCTCCCCCGCCGCCCGGCCTCCCCCGCCGCCCGGCCTCCCCCTCCGCCCGGCCTCCCCCGCCGCCCGGCCTCCCCCGCCGCCCGGCCTCCCCCGCCGCCCGCCCTCCCCCGCCGCCCGCCCTCCCCCGCCGCCTGCCTTCCGGCCTCCGGCCGCCGCCCTCCACCTTCGGGCCTCCGGCCGCCGCCCTCCGGCCTCTCGGCCCTCCCCCCCCACCCCGGACGGCACCCGCACCCCGGACAGCCCCCGGCGCGCACTCCGGACCGCCCCCCGCACCCCGGACGCCTCCCCGCACCCCGGACAGCACCCCCCCGCGCACTCCGGACCGCCCCCCACACCCCGGACGCCTCCCCGCACCCCGGACAACACCCCCCCCCCCCCCCGCGCACTCCGGACCGCCCCCCGCACCCCGGACGCCTCCCCGCACCCCGGACAGCCCCCCCTGCACTCGGACACCCCCCTCCGAACCCGGACAGCCCCCCCGCACCCCGGACAGCCCCCCCCCCCCCCCCCCCCCCCCGCACTCGGACACCCCCCCTCCGAACCCGGACAGCCCCCCCGCACCCCGGACAGGCCCCCCGCACCCCGGACACCCCACCCCGCACCCCCGACAGCCCCCCTGCACCCCAGACAGCCCCCCCTCCCCCGCACCCCGGACACCCCCGCACCCCGAACACCCCTGCCCGCACCCCTGACAGGCCCCCGACACCCCGGACACCCCTCCCCGCACCTCGGACAGCCCCCCCCCCCCCCCCCCCCGACCCCGGACACCCCCCCCCCCTCGCTGCCCGTCCCCCGTCCCCTCACCGCCTCCTCTCCTCCAGCTCCCCGCCGCCGCCGCCGCCCGTCCCCTCCCTTGCCGCACCGCCTTTGGCTCCGGCTCCCCTTCGCTGCCTCCTCTCCCTCGCAGCACAGCCTTCGGCTCCCCTCCCTTTCAGGTTTGTAGCTCAATCAGGTAACATGAGCTTTCAGTTACATTATTATTTTATCAATGGTTCATAAACAAATGGTTAACATTTATTTTGAATATAGTTGATTTGAAAAATGTAAATGTAATAAGTATTGTGTAAATGTTTGTTATACAGATATTATTATGGATAAGAGTTGGATTGATCTTCCAAATCGAACGTCTAGAGAATATTTCAATGGCATTATGCAGTTTATTGAGTTCACGAGAGGATTTGAAAGTGACTATATTAGTTGTCCATGTAGAAAATGTGTTAACAGATATCAATTCACACGAGATACTGTGAGGGAGCACCTTTTCTTTAATGGATTTCTGAAAAATTATAAGAGTTGGACTCGTCATGGAGAAGAATATGTTCGTTGTCAAAATACAGATGCAGCTCAGATGGATGTTGATGCAAGGATGACTGATCCAATGCATGAAATGCTTACTGAAATGGTACGTGGGTTTGATCCTGAAGGCATTGACATCCAGAATCTTGAGACCGGTGAGATAAATCTTCGCTCTGGTGCAGATCGTGATTCGAGGAGGTTTTATGAAGTACTTGATGATGCGAAAACAGAATTATATCCTGGATGTACTTCTTACAATAAACTGTCGTTTATCGTGGAGTTGTTGCATTTGAAGACTTTGAATAATTGGTCAGACACATCATTCGACATGCTTTTGGTTTTATTGAAAAAAGTTCTTCCTGTCGATGCTAAGATTCCTGAGTCGTATTACTATGCTCGTAAGTTGACAGAGAACTTAGGTTTTACATATGAGACTATAGATGCATGTGCAAACAACTGTATGTTGTTTAGAAATGAAACTGCTCATTTGGATATTTGTACGGTTTGTGGCGCTTCCAGGTGGAAAGAGAACAGGGGAAATAAGACTCATCAAAGTCAGATTGCGATACAGGGGAAACCGATTGCCGTAAAGCAAATGCGTTACTTTCCCCTTAAACCGAGGTTGAAAAGATTTTTTATGTCATCTAAAGTTTCTAATTTAATGAGATGGCATGCAGAAAGAGTTCATGAAAGTGACATGTTAACCCACCCGGCAGACTCTCATGCATGGAAGGATTTTGATAAGAGACATCCCGACTTTGCTAAAGATGTTCGTAATGTCCGATTGGGATTGGCAGCAGATGGTTTCAATCCATTCAAGTCTATGGTTGGTGCAACTCATAGCACATGGCCCGTGGTGTTGGTTCCATATAATCTTCCTCCGTGGCTTTGTATGAAGCAACAATTTATATTACTTTCCACTCTTATTGATGGACCTAAAAGTCCGGGGGATAAGATTGATGTTTACCTTCAGCCATTGATTGATGAGTTGAATGAATTTTGGGGCGATGGTGTGATGACTTATGACTGCGAAACGAATGAAATGTTCAAACTGCATGCAGCTTTATTGTGGACAATCAATGACTTCCCAGCTTATGCAAATTTATCAGGCTGGAGTACGAAAGGGGAATTTTCTTTCCCTTGTTTCAATAAAAGTAAAAAATCTGTATGGCTTAAACATTCCAAAAAATGGGCATACATGGGTCACAGGCGTTTTCTCCCTCCCCAGCACAGGTTCAGAAAGGACAGAGTGGCATTTGATGGTTCTAGAGAGTTCAGCCCAGCACCAAAGATCATGACAGGAGTCGAAATGTTATCGCAGATTGAGGAAGAAAACATTCGCATGGTATATGAAATTCAGGATTTGGTGGCTCCTCCAGTACGTAATATTCGTGCTGCGGGTAGGCAGCGCAGTCACAATTGGAAAAAGAAAAGTATTTTTTATAGTCTTCCGTATTGGAAAACTAACATGTTGAGGCATAATTTGGATGTCATGCACATTGAAAAAAATGTTTGTGATAACATATTGTGGACCATTTTAGGTGTCAGTGGAAAGTCAAAGGACCATGTTAATGCACGCCGTGATTTGGAAGAAATGGGTTTAAGGAAACAGTTGCATTTACAGTTAGCTGAGGGAAACAAGGCATATATGCCTGCTGCACAGCCCCCCGCCACCCCCGTACAGCCCCCCTCCACCCCCGTACAGCCCCCCCGCACCCCCGTACAGCCCCCCGCCACCCCCGTACAGCCCCCCGCCACCCCCGTACAGCCCCCCGCCACCCCCGTACAGCCCCCCCGCACCCCCCGTACTGCCCCCCGCCACCCCCGTACAGGCCCCCGCCACCCCCGTACAGCCCCCCGCCACCCCCGTACAGCCCCCCGCACCCCCGTACAGCCCCCCGCCACCCCCGTACAGCCCCCCGCCACCCCCGTACAGCCCCCCGCCACCCCCGTACAGCCCCCCGCCACACCCGTACAGCCCCCCGCCACCCCCGTACAGCCCCCCGCCACCCCCGTACAGCCCCCCGCCACCCCCGTACAGCCCCCCGCCACCCCCCGTACAGCCCCCCGCACCCCCGTACAGCCCCCCGCCACCCCCGTACAGCCCCCCGCCACCCCCGTACAGCCCCCCGCCACCCCCGTACAACCCCCCGCACCCCCGTACTGCCCCCCGCACCCCCGTACAGGCCCCCGCCACCCCCGTACAGCCCCCTGCCACCCCCGTACAGCCCCCCGCACCCCCGTACAGCCCCCCGCACCCCCGTACAGCCCCCCGCCACCCCCGTACAGCCCCCCGCCACCCCCGTACAGCCCCCCGCCACCCCCGTACAGCCCCCCGCCACCCCCGTACAGGCCCCCGCCACCCCCGTACAGCCCCCCGCCACCCCCGTACAGCCCCCCGCCACCCCCGTACAGCCCCCCGCACCCCCGTACAGCCCCCCGCCACCCCCGTACAGCCCCCCGCACCCCCGTACAGCCCCCCGCCACCCCCGTACAGCCCCCCGCACCCCCGTACAGCCCCCCGCACCCCCGTACAGCCCCCCGCCACCCCCGTACAGGCCCCCGCCACCCCCGTACAGCCCCCCGCCACCCTCGTACAGCCCCCCGCACCCCCGTACAGCCCCCCGCACCCCCGTACAGCCCCCCTCACCCCCGTACAGCCCCCCGCCACCCCCGTACAGGCCCCCGCCACCCCCGTACAGCCCCCCGATTGTGCCGTTTTCAGCAGCGCGGCGCGCGCTGAAATGACGCGTTGGGGGGTCAAAACCACCCGAACGACCTCCGAATGCCACGAAACCGTACGAAAACATCCGGGGCGTGAATTGTGAAATGGTCGGCCAGACGGCACCTCATTCGGAGGTGCCGTGTGACCGCGGCGGCCGGAAACGCGTTTCCGGCGCCATTAAACACCAAAACGGCGTGCGCCGGTCCAATTCAGAGCAAACGTGCTCCGAACGACCTGAAACCGCACGGGAATGATAGAAATATTATTCCTGAGATGCAGGAGGAGGCCGCACGTCCATCGGACGTGCGGTGCGCGCGGCACGTCCGATTGTGCCGTTTTCAGCAGCGCGGCGCGCGCTGAAATGGCGCGTTGGGGGGTCAAAACCACCCGAACGACCTCCGAATGCCACGAAACCGTACGACAACATCCGGGGCGTGAATTGTGAAATGGTCGGCCAGACGGCACCTCATTCGGATGTTCCGTGTGACCGCGGCGGCCGGAAACGCGTTTCCGGCGCCATTAAACACCAAAACGGCGTGCGGCGGTCCAATTCGGAGCAAACGTGCTCCGAACGACCTGAAACCGCACGGGAACGATAGAAATATTATTCCTGAGATGCAGGAGGAGCCCGCACGTCCATCGGACGTGCGGTTCGCGCGGCACGTCCGATTGTGCCGTTTTCAGCAGCGCGGCGCGCGCTGAAATGGCGCGTTGGGGGGTCAAAACCACCCGAACGACCTCCGAATGCCACGAAACCGTACGAAAACATCCGGGGCGTGAATTGTGAAATGGTCGGCCAGACGGCACCTCATTCGGATGTGCCGTGTGACCGCGGCGGCCGGAAACGCGTTTCCGGCGCCATTAAACACCAAAACGTCGTGCGGCGGTCCAATTCGGAGAAAACGTGCTCCGAACGACCTGAAACCGCACGAGAACGATAGAAATATTATTCCTGAGATGCAGGAGGAGGCCGCACGTCCATCGGACGTGCGGTGCGCGCGGCACGTCCGATTGTGCCGTTTTCAGCAGCGCGGCGCGCGCTGAAATGGCGCGTTGGGGGGTCAAAACCACCCGAACGACCTCCGAATGCCACGAAACCGTACGACAACATCCGGGGCGTGAATTGTGAAATGGTCGGCCAGACGGCACCTCATTCGGATGTGCCGTGTGACCGCGGCGGCCGGAAACGCGTTTCCGGCGCCATTAAACACCAAAACGGCGTGCGGCGGTCCAATTCGGAGCAAACGTGCTCCGAACGACCTGAAACCGCACGGGAACGATAGAAATATTATTCCTGAGATGCAGGAGGAGACCGCACGTCCATCGGACGTGCGGTTCGCGCGGCACGTCCGATTGTGCCGTTTTCAGCAGCGCGGCGCGCGCTGAAATGGCGCGTTGGGGGTTCAAAACCACCCGAACGACCTCCGAATGCCACGAAACCGTACGACAACATCCGGGGCGTGAATTGTGAAATGGTCGGCCAGACGGCACCTCATTCGGATGTGCCGTGTGACCGCGGCGGCCGGAAACGCGTTTCCGGCGCCATTAAACACCAAAACGTCGTGCGGCGGTCCAATTCGGAGCAAACGTGCTCCGAACGACCTGAAACCGCACGGGAACGATAGAAATATTATTCCTGAGATGCAGGAGGAGGCCGCACGTCCATCGGACGTGCGGTGCGCGCGGCACGTCCGATTGTGCCGTTTTCAGCAGCGCGGCGCGCGCTGAAATGGCGCGTTGGGGGGTCAAAACCACCCGAACGACCTCCGAATGCCACGAAACCGTACGACAACATCCGGGGCGTGAATTGTGAAATGGTCGGCCAGACGACACCTCATTCGGATGTGCCGTGTGACCGCGGCGGCCGGAAACGCGTTTCCGGCGCCATTAAACACCAAAACGTCGTGCGGCGGTCCAATTCGGAGCAAACGTGCTCCGAACGACCTGAAACCGCACGGGAACGATAGAAATATTATTCCTGAGATGCAGGAGGAGGCCGCACATCCATCGGATGTGCGGTGCGCGCGGCACGTCCGATTGTGCCGTTTTCAGCAGCGCGGCGCGCGCTGAAATGGCGCGTTGGGGGGTCAAAACCACCCGAACGACCTCCGAATGCCACGAAACCGTACGACAACATCCGGGGCGTGAATTGTGAAATGTTCGGTCAGACGGCACCTCATTCGGATGTGCCGTGTGACCGCGGCGGCCGGAAACGCGTTTCCGGCGCCATTAAACACCAAAACGGCGTGCGGCGGTCCAATTCGGAGAAAACGTGCTCCGAACGACCTGAAACCGCACGGGAACGATAGAAATATTATTCCTGAGATGCAGGAGGAGCCCGCACGTCCATCGGACGTGCGGTTCGCGCGGCACGTCCGATTGTGCCGTTTTCAGCAGCGCGGCGCGCGCTGAAATGGCGCGTTGGGGGGTCAAAACCACCCGAACGACCTCCGAATGCCACGAAACCGTACGACAACATCCGGGGCGTGAATTGTGAAATGGTCGGACAGACGACACCTCATTCGGATGTGCCGTGTGACCGCGGCGGCCGGAAACGCGTTTCCGGCGCCATTAAACACCAAAACGTCGTGCGGCGGTCCAATTCGGAGAAAACGTGCTCCGAACGACCTGAAACCGCACGGGAACGATAGAAATATTATTCCTGAGATGCAGGAGGAGGCCGCACGTCCATCGGACGTGCGGTGCGCGCGGCACGTCCGATTGTGCCGTTTTCAGCAGCGCGGCGCGCGCTGAAATGGCGCGTTGGGGGGTCAAAACCACCCGAACGACCTCCGAATGCCACGAAACCGTACGACAACATCCGGGGCGTGAATTGTGAAATGGTCGGCCAGACGGCACCTCATTCGGATGTGCCGTGTGACCGCGGCGGCCGGGAACGCGTTTCCGGCGCCATTAAACACCAAAACGGCGTGCGGCGGTCCAATTCGGAGCAAACGTGCTCCGAACGACCTGAAACCGCACGGGAACGATAGAAATATTATTCCTGAGAAGCAGGAGGAGGCCGCACGTCCATCGGACGTGCGGTGCGCGCGGCACGTCCGATTGTGCCGTTTTCAGCAGCGCGGCGCGCGCTGAAATGACGCGTTGGGGGGTCAAAACTACCCGAACGACCTCCGAATGCCACGAAACCGTACGACAACATCCGGGGCGTGAATTGTGAAATGGTCGGCCAGACGGCACCTCATTCGGATGTGCCGTGTGACCGCGGCGGCCGGAAACGCGTTTCCGGCGCCATTAAACACCAAAACGGCGTGCGGCGGTCCAATTCGGAGCAAACGTGCTCCGAACGACCTGAAACCGCACGGGAACGATATAAATATTATTCCTGAGATGGAGGAGGAGGCCGCACGTCCATCGGACGTGCGGTGCGCGCGGCACGTCCGATTGTGCCGTTTTCAGCAGCGCGGCGCGCGCTGAAATGGCGCGTTGGGGGGTCAAAACCACCCGAACGACCTCCGAATGCCACGAAACCGTACGACAACATCCGGCGCGTGAATTGTGAAATGGTCGGCCAGACGGCACCTCATTCGGATGTGCCGTGTGACCGCGGCGGCCGAAAACGCGTTTCCGGCGCCATTAAACACCAAAACGGCGTGCGGCGGTCCAATTCGGAGCAAACGTGCTCCGAACGACCTGAAACCGCACGAGAACGATAGAAATATTATTCCTGAGATGCAGGAGGAGGCCGCACGTCCATCGGACGTGCGGTGCGCGCGGCACGTCCGATTGTGCCGTTTTCAGAAGCGCGGCGCGCGCTGAAATGGCGCGTTGGGGGGTCAAAACCACACGAACGACCTCCGAATTCCACGAAACCGTACGACAACATCCAGGGCGTGAATTGTGAAATGGTCGGCCAGACGGAACCTCATTCGGAGGTGGCGTGTGACCGCGGCGGCCGGAAACGCGTTTCCGGCGCCATAAAACACCAAAACGGCGTGCGGCGGTCCAATTCGGAGCAAACGTGCTCCGAACGACCTGAAACCGCACGGGAACGATAGAAATATTATTCCTGAGATGCAGGAGGAGGCCGCACGTCCATCGGACGTGCGGTGCGCGTGGCACGTCCGATTGTGGCGTTTTCAGCAGCGCGGCGCGCGCTGAAATGGCGCGTTGGGGGGTCAAAACCACACGAACGACCTCCGAATGCCACGAAACCGTACGACAACATCCGAGGCGTGAATTGTGAAATGTTCGGCCAGACGGCACCTCATTCGGAGGTGCCGTGTGACCGCGGCGGCCGGAAACGCGTTTCTGGCGCCATAAAACACCAAAACGGCGTGCGGCGGTCCCATTCGGAGCAAACGTGCTCCGAACGACCTGAAATGAGATTATTTCTTGAATCGAAGTTTTTAAATTATTATAACACAATGATTTGATATTATATATGTATTAAATATATATTAAAACATTTAAAATATATTATATATATATATATATATTTAAAATATTGTATTTAATAGTATATATATGAATATTTTTACATAAATATATATATATATTTATATTGAATTCAATAAAAAAATTTTTAAATTTTTTTTTTTTTTGAATAGCGACCGCCAGAGGCGGTCGCTATAGGGTGCCATGCCGGCCCACTATAGCGACCGCCAATGGCGGTCGCTGAAGGCCGATCTGCCGGCCTTCTATAGCGACCGCCATTGGCGGTCGCTAAAGGCCTCTAGCGACGAGGCAACAGCGACCGCCAATGGCGGTCGCTGCGCGGCCGCTAAAGACCTTTAGCGACCGCCAATGGCGGTCGCTAATAGTCTTATTTATAGTAGTGATTACACTTTATTGATGGATTTATTATACAAATCCTATTGGATATGATACATAGGGGATACATGGGTGATGAGCCAGGTCCCGATAATTATTTATTAAACTATATAAAGATTGATTGATTACTCAGAGATAGTCTAGCTTAAGCCAAAGCAGGTAGTAGAGGATGAGTGTTCCATGGGAATCCAAACCTATTTGGGTTATTTATATACCACACTTCATTTAAAGTTTATTATTACCTACACACTATTTATATATATACACATATTGGATGGAATTAGACACCATTGGTGGTGTCGTACTGAGTTTATCTCACACCCTGCTCGGGTCTCCCTTATGGTACCTGAATAGACTTCATTGATGTAGGAAGGGACAAGGGAAATATCCTTCTTACTGATGCATGATTCATTATTGCATAACAGCAGGGGAGCATAGGACTGGGATATGACTCATTATTCTATTTTTGGATTGTTTCTTTTTGGTATTTTGTATTTTGATACTTGTATTGTACTATATGAATGTTTCCATGTTTTAATTTTATTTTTAATAGCATGCCATGATAGTCATCTGTATATGAAACTATTGGATATGATTACCTGGATATTTATATGATGGATTTTCTCCTTATGATACTCAGTTGTTTATATGATTCCTCTATTGATTCATATTATCATACCAGAGTTCTACACTCTGATAATGAGAGTATAGTCTCCCCACCGTACCACCTTGGACCCTCACTGCTAGTCTGAAGCCTCTGGCATACAAGGAGGAACTCTTAAGGCCATGTGGCCAACTGGGTTTGGTTACTATTGCGTAAATCGAGTTCAGGATGTTAGAAAGTGGTATGATAGGTTTATTTTATTTTTTCCTATAATTTGGGAATATTAGACATGAGATTAGGAATGTGTTGGAATTTGGTAATGAGATGTGCTTGGGAGTAAGTAACCCACATACAAGAAAAAGCCAAATTGCTTGGGATGGGACATGCTGTTCTAGATTTTTCTTATTAAAGTTTCCTTGATTTTACCTTTGGGTGATGCAATTGATATTTTATCTTCCTAATGATTATTTATTTCTACTCTTACCATGATATGGTGTGATATTTCATCATGCATCATTATAGGCACTTAAAGATTTATTTGTCATGCATTATTCCATTCCATGTTTAAATTATTATGTGCACTTATTGTATAATGTTTTAGTGATTTATTTCTATATCCATGAAATTGTACTGACATTTTATGCAGGGAATTGATATATATTATTGTTTGGAATTAAATGGGTATCACACTTCAATTTTTAAGGTGTATGGGACCTTATAAATTGAAAGTATCAATCCATACAATTCAACCATTTAAAGAGATTGTTATAAATGAAATTTAATTTAAATAAAATTTAATTTAAATAAAATTGAACTCTAAAAAAATGGCCACTGTTAAACATGGATACAAAAATTTAAAAGATGTTTTCCTATCTAGATTACAACTGACACTCTATATCCTAGAACCTTGGATTTATAGCAAATAACTTGACCCCGACCCAAACCTAGTAGTGTGCAGTAACTAGTGTATCTCGATTTTATTATGACTCTTATATCACATAGACCTTTCTATAAGAGAAATAAGAGGGGTGTGAACTTTATATTAGAAGGATTATACCTGCCATATTCTAATATATGTGCATTTAGTGGTTATTAAATATTGTTATGATATGTGTGTTTGGTATTTGTAGAGACATTCCACCCTGATGTCCTCAAGTCATGCTCTAGGAGGGTAGTGATGACCAAGATCTATAGGTGGTGGTCCCTGGTTCTCCAATAAAACCTATAGTAGTGCCTCTTACGACATCACTTGTTATACCTGATATAAGAGCTGATTTCTAGTTTTGAGACAGGTTCCTATGATTTATGCAGACTGTTCTGGGAGTATCGCAACCTGCCCCAACTATGGAAGAGTTGACGCATGAGTTCCAATAGTAACATCCATCCATGTTTTCGGGGGATGGTGGACCATAAGTTGCATAGTCATGGATAAAGTCCATGCTATCGATTTTCAATCATCTCGAGACACCTTCTGAGAGGAGAGTAAATCTCGCCACATATATTCTTTGCGATTACTTCAAGAGATGGTGGGATGTTATACTCAGATGGATCATCATCAGGATATGGATAGGAGGGATTTTCATATATAATTTTATGATTATTTATATACCTAGACATTGAGCGTCAATAAAGCTTGAAAGTTTATACATTTGAAGAAGGTTTCTTTATCAATCATGCACTATTCAAACCATTTTACAAAGCTCCAACATTTTGTACCTATTCTGTTAGGTGATGAGTTATCTAAATCCATGAGATCTAAGGATGGTATCAGGTATGAAATTCAATAATAGGTGAATATATTTTAGCTTACTACAGTATATAGAATAGTTAATCAAGTGATTATCACAGAGCATTACCTGAGAGAGGCTGGAGGTGAGATCCAGTGAAGTTAGACACCTAGATATGGGAATGCATCAACGAATAGTAGTAAGTGTCATATGGAGATTCCATGTGGTGATATTAGTGTCCATGGTACATACCCAGGTAGCTAGGTGAGGTTCCATCAATGCGGTAGACTGGGGAATATGAGACCTCAGTGTATGAGGGACCCAATTGAGTGCTGATATTACGGTAATATGATCCATATAAAATGATTTTTCAGGAAATTTCCTCTAGTATCCAATGAGATAGGGTCTATACTGAATCCACATTCAGGAGCGGGGTCAGAAAATTTTCATCAGGAAGGGAGTTAGAGTACAACTGATTGTTCTGGCTGAGGTGGTGGTCATGGATGGAGTATCCAAACACCTGATTCTCAATGATTGCAGAGAAAACCTTCTTAGGGTAGTTAGGAATTATCTTAGGGCCATAGTTCGAGACATATGTAAACTGTACAAATGATATATAAGGAGAATAGTAACATAAATTCTACAATGAGAGGTATTATTCTAGTAGACTCTACATTAGTATAAGCAATTTTTGATATTGGTGCATCTCATAGCTTTATATCTATGCCTGTTTTGGAGATCCTTGGGATCAGTGTTTAGTTTTTTAGTGGTTTTATAACACTTGATACTCCCTTGGGGATTCAATCGGAGAGTGTGCACTAGTACAGGGAGTGACCCCTTGTGGTAGGTGGGGTTCACTTAATATGGGACCAATTTTTCCTCAAGATGAAAAGGTTTGACCTCATTCTCAGGAAGAACTAATTAGTTTCCTTTCACAATTTTTTGACTCCTATAATCAAAGGGTTAATATCACATCACTAGAGGGAATGTTTTTTATTTAATAGGGTGAATGGGATGTCCAAGCAAGCCAACCTTGTACCAAGAATTGTGGGCTGGGTGGGATGATAACCCAGATTGATAGCTTATATCTAGATGATTAGGGATTATGTCAGGAAGATTTACCACTAGTGGTTGATCATTTTAGAGATGTTTTCCTGAATGAATTTTCAGGACTACCTCCTGAGATAGAGGTAGAGTTTTCCATTGAACGTGTTCTAGGAGATATATCAATATCCATTCCTCCTTACAAGATGGCTACTACTAAGCTACAAAATCTTAAGAGGCATCTAGAATATTTGGAAGCAAAGGGGTTTATATGACCCAATAATTCTCTATGGGGTTCACCAGTCATTTTCACAAAAAAGGAGGATGGTTCCCTCAGATTATGTGTGTATTATCAGAAATTGAACCAATTGATAGTTAATAATTGGTATCCCTTACCTCATATAGGTGACCACTTTGACTAGATTGGAGGATCTTGAGTGTTCTCGAAGATTGATCTGAAATCGGGTTATTATTAGGTGAATGTTAAACCTTTATACAAACCTTATATATCTTTTCACAATAGGTATGATCTGTATGAGTATCTGGTTATGTCGTTCAGTCTCATGAACACACCAATAGTTTTCATGGCATTGATGAACCAAGTTTTTCAACCATATCTGAATTAACTTATGGTGGTATTCATGGATGATATCTTGATGTATTCTCACACTCAACATGACCATGAAAAACATATTAAGATCATATTGGATACACTGAGAGTGCATCAATTATATGATAAGCTCACAACGTACCACTTTTTGATGGATTAAATTCACTTCCTGGGTTATGTTATCTCAAATATAGGAGTATAAGTTGACCTAGAGAAGCTAAGAGTTGAAGTTACCTGGGATAATCCCAAGATATTCTTTGATATATGGAGTTTCTTATGGAAACATGATTATTAAAATCTCTTTATATAGGAATTCTCATGCTTATTAGAAACTCTTATAGGACTGACTAAGAAGGGTGTGATGTTTTTATGGATAAATACCTTCAAGATATCCTTCCAAGAGTTAAAAGAGAGATTGACTTCAATGTTGATCTTGATTCTACCATAGTTGGGTAGAATCTATATAGTTTATTGTGATGCATCATGTATTGGTCTAGGAGAAAATATGTTGTAGGAAGAGCGAGTTGTGGTGTACAGGTCTCATCAGTTGAGGCCACACAAGAGGAACTACACAACACACGATCTTGAGTTATCCATTATGGTTAACAACTTGCATAGTTGGAGACATTACTTACTTGAAGAGAATTTTTTGGTGTACACAGACTGAAAAATCCTCAAGTACATATTTACACAATGTTACTTGAATCTCAGTCAATAAAGTTGGGTTGAGTACTGACAATATTTTTACCTCAATATTGCTTATATTATTAGAAAGGGGAGTGTAGTTTCTGATTCACTAAGCAGGATGACTCATATATAGACAGTTTAGAAGGCCATTAGCGAGTGGTATCTTATGGACTTGATTTAAAAAATTCACTTGGATGTGTATGATAATCACAGGAAGAATTATATCTCATATTTATAAATGGATTTTAATTTGTTGGATGGGGTAAGGATGATACAATTATTAGATTATGAGAGATTGATCCAATAGGAGAGTATTGTAGGTGATGACCATCCACCTAGTTGGATTGTTGATGAGGATAAGGTCTTGTACATCCATGGATGTTTCTGGGTTCCTACAGACATCTGGGAGGAGTTGATGTGAGAGACTCATGCCTCAGTATGGGATGTGCATTCCAGTATTACCAAGTTGTACTGAGACTTATGCTATCAATATCGGTGGATTGGGATGAATCAGAAGATTGTTGGGTTTGTTACATAGTGTGCCACCTATCAATAGGTGAAGGTAGAGAACCAATGACTAATGGGGATTTTATATCCATTATCTATTCTTGATTGTAAATGTGATGATTCCACCATGGATTTCATGATGGGACAACCTAGATCACCTCTGGGTAGTGCTGTGTGGGTGATCATAGACAGGTTGAAAAAGGTCACCCATTTCCTATCTATTAAGGAGACTCTTTTAGTGGATGAGATAGAGAGGATCTACATTCATGAGATCATACACCTCCATGGGGTTCCATGTTCTATCATATCAGACAGTGATACTCATTTCACATCACTGTTCTGGATGGGGTTGTAGAGGGAACTGGGTTCACTGGTACTACTGAGTATATCCTATCACCCATAGACTAATAGTCATTCAGTCTAAGCGTATGATATAGCTTTTATAGGATATGATCTGGGTATGTTTCCTAGACTTTGGGGGTTCTTGGGAGGGACATATAACCCTAGTTTAGTTTTCTTATAATAACATCTTCCAGAAGACTATACAGAGAACTCCTTATGAGTTTCTATATGGTAGGTCATTCTGTTCACCCATGTGCTGGTTAGAGGTAGGAGAGGCAGCACAACTAGGTCCTTGTATAGTGTAAGAGACTTCAGCAAAAGATCATATTATCAAGAAGTGGATGTATTTAGATAAATATAAAAATAAATCACATGTTGATCATCATTATTGATCACTAGAGTTCAAGGTGGGGATTTGGGTTTTCTAATAAGTTTCTCTTAGACTGGGGTATATATGGATTCAAAAACAAGGGAAACAATCACCTCAATACGTCAAGCCCTTCAAGATTCTAGAGAGAGTCAGAATGGTATCCTATTAGTTTTAATCACCTCAGAGGTACTGGTCCATGCACAATGTCTTCTATGTTTCTCATATTTTCCAATATCATTATGATTTATCTCATATTATTTATCCTGATGAGGTTGATTTGGAGGTAGATGTGTCCTTTGAGGTTCATCCTATCAGTATTATAGATATAGGCATAAATTTTCTCCAAGTTTATTGAGTTAATCTAGTATGGGTGCTATGGCATCATGACCATGTACAAAATGAGACTTGGGAGTGGGTGTGACGTCCCATAACCGGATTCCATTGAAGGCGCCCTGTGCCTGCTTTTCCACATGGACTCAAGAACATCTCCTTGAATGCTAGAGGCCACCGACTAGCAGTGAGAGATTATGTTGTGTACATGGGGAGACTATGCCCTCATTACCATAGTGTAGAAAAATAAATCAAATATAAATAGTATGTAAATAGAAAAAGAACTATAAGTAATCAAATGACAGAAGAAAGAGACAAGAATAAAACTAACTGAAACAACTGATACTCATATACAAAAATTATCATGATATGTCATGTCACTATAAAGATGGAAAACATAGATACAAAGCAACATACAAGCATTCTATACAAAAGTAGAAAAAATGAATAAAAACTATCCAAGAATCTTGAGCTCCATCCTGGTCTTATACTACCAGCTCCATCCTAAGAAATTAAGAAATTAGGTGTCTAAAGTGATACACTTCTCTTTATCAACACTCGTATACATGTAGTATGCCCAGGTACCAATGGCACCCAGACTAGGTGTGAGATATATCTCAATAGGCCACCACGAATGGTGTCTATAATATCCTTTCTAGTTAATATTAACTATAATAGCGTGTAAGCATTCATATATAAAAGTAAAGTAGTACAATAACATAAATACCAAAGTACCTTTTTCATCCCTCAGATGGTGTCTGAACATGTAACTAGATCATTTATTTATTAAGTCTAGTTTATATAATTAAGTCATGAGAGGCATAACCAGCACTGACATCACATCATGATAGTAATAGTAGAGGTTCCAATATGTAACAAGGAAACATAATGGTAATAATAATAAAAAGATTCCAAGGTAATAGGAAAGGTAACCTAGAGCTCAAGGGTCACCAAATCAGTAGTAAATATAGCCTGGTTATAGGGGTAAGAGTGTAATTTAAGGAGAATCATCCAAGGAATTCCACAATAGTGTGATCTAATCGAGTCCAAGGAATACATCCAAGGTAAAATGAGATAAGCTATGGATAGACCCAAGGATGTAACCAAGGAACCTCATGTCCATATAATCTATTCTAGATCCAAGGAGTATATCCAAGGCATCCTGTAATAATAAAGGAGGGATCCTACAATGTCATACTGGGAATCCACGGATAAATGAGGATCAGGTTCTAAGGTGGGTCTCAACCAAGGAAACTGACATCCTTGAATTAGAACGGTTTCCTTGAGTGCTCAAGGCATTACCTCAGGAATCCAAGTCATGCTCGAGTGAAACCACTTCCAATAATAATTATTTCAAGGTCCATATATAATTTGGCACCTTACATTTAAATCATTTAATTAATTAAGCCAAGTGATAGTCATATCATTTAATAAGATGAAGGTTCAAGCCTTAACTTTCATTAGTGTGTTAAGGACAAGGGGCATGCAACCATTTAATTCATTTCATACACTACTACAAAATCATCCTTTAACAGTGCTATAAAATAACTTTATTAGTGATAAATGCACTGATAATCGAAGAACAGTTAAAATCCCGAAACTTTTATCAGTGCTAAAAAAGTGTTGTTAAAGGTCTCGCTGATAAATGGTATATACATTTTTTTCCATGCCCCACCCACAACCCTTTATTAGTGCCTCCCACCCACCCACCCCTTTATCAGTGCTTCCCACACCCCTTTATTAGTGCTTTAGATAATCCCAGCCTCCCGTGCGCGCCCCTGCCTCCAGCGAGTTTCGAACCTATGACCCCCATCTTATACACCAACACCTTTTTAACTACCCTATACTATTTTGTTTTAAATTTTATGATATATATATATATATATTTCATCACATTTTTTTATCCTTATATTTATATATATGTTTATATATTAATAAATATATTTTATATGGAAATATACTTAATTATTTATATATAAAATTAAATTTTTATGTGTGAATATATAAGAAATATGTACATATTGTTATATATTTGATTATAAATAAAATTACATTATGAAAAATGATAAAATTTAAAATCCATAATACCAATATGAATGTAATCCCTGAAAATAAATTCAGTCCCCACTGAGAAATGATAAAAAGACTCATAATTGAGGCTTAAAATCCATAAAAAGTTTGAAAATTGTGGTACCCCGACTAAAAACTCTGTTTTCAGACCTTTGGGACTTTTTTGGCCTCTAAAAAATAGTGAATATGACCCCCTAGTCATAATGGTGCAGATCATGTCACAAACTTCGATTTGATATGTGGTAGATCCCAAACAGACATATGGATCAAAAGTTATGGCCGTTTGAAATTAGAGTTATTTTTTCAACTTATTTTAGATATTTTATTATTTTTTTTGATTTTTTTATCTTCAAATTGATATTAAATTACTATTACTTGGTAATAATAAGTAAATTATTAATTAAAAATATTTTTTAGTTATTTTATATGCCATTTTCACTAAATATCTTATATTTTATGTGTAAATTCTTATTTACCTTCTCTAAAACATATTTCAAAAAAATATATATTATATTCATATCAATATAAATATATTTATATATTATTTTTAATGAAATATTTGTTTTGAAGTATAATTTTATCAGTGGTTGTAAAAAAGTGCTAATAAAGGGGGGATCTTTATCAGCACTTCTAAAAAAGCGTTGATAAAGCCCCCCTTTATTAGAATTTTTTTACAAGCACTGATAAAATAGGCCAAGTCATATGCATATGATATACATTCTAACATACCATTTAAAATTAATTAATAAAGTTGAAGCACTTACCTTAGGTGGGTCAAGTGGAAAATAAACATGGTACTAGACATTGGTCAATTCAATAGTCATTTAAAAATGGAATGACTTACTATTAGAATAGTCAATCTCAAGCACACCTGAACGGTGGACCAAAGGTGTTAAAACACTAAAAACCCAATTATGGCACATCACCCTAACAAGTGGAACACCTAGTGATAAATCCAATTATCTGACATTTCATCCTAGACCACCAATACTGACATCACATATCTCGATACATTTTGGAGATGCCTGGATGGACTACCCACTAAGAAGTTTAGGACTATCGCATAAACTCCTATCTCATATCTATAGGAACCCAAACACATCCATGTATATGAAGGATATTTTCTCAATCCATAGACCAATCTGAAGGTGGGTCATCTCCTATAATAATATCATGGAGAACCAATCCCTCGGGATCTAAAAATGGAAATTTCTTCACATTATCAAGGAGGGAAGAGGTAAATATCAAGGTTAATAGGTAAGACTGCTCATGAATATCTTGAAAGTCCAGATGTAGCTCAGAGAAGAGGTCCATCAATTTCCATTCATCATTAGCTTCCCATACGTCATGTGCCTGAGTTTTCCAACTTAGTTTGTCTTCTACCGCATTTCCATTTCTAGGAATATAGGTAAGCTCAAAATCAAAGGATTGAAGATACTCAACCCATATTCAATGTATGAGATTCAAGTCATACTGTGTAAATATATATTTTAGTATATTATGGTTTTTATACACCACAAAGTGATCACCCAATATATAGTGTCTCCAGTAATGTATGTCATGGAAAAATGATGCTTGATCGAGTTCATGCATTGGGTGATTTATCTCATGAGGCCTCAATTGTCAAGATCTATATGCAACAACCATATCCACCTACATCAATACTACTCCTAGTCCAATTATCAATGAATCATAGAACACAGTATAACCTCTTCCAAGATCTGTAATAATCAGAATAGTTGTTGAGACAAGACACCCTTTTAGCTCATGAAAGGATTTCTCACACTCTTCTGATCATAGGAACTTAACACCCTTCTTTGTAAGATTAGTAAGAGGTAAAAAAATGCATGAGAAGTCCTATATAAAATGCCTATCACACCCATAAATCCCTAAGAAACTTCATATATCAAACATTTTTATAGGATGATCACAAGAAACCAAAAAACTAACCTTCTCTAGGTCAATTTATACCCCTAATTATGAGATAATATGACCCAATAAGTGAAATTTGACAATTTAGAAGTGGCACTTAGCAAGCTTTGCATAAATATGATGCTCTCTCAGTGTACTCAAAATGATCTCAAGCTTCTTAGAATGGTCTCTTCGAGTGTGATAATACACTAATATATCATGAAAAAAGACTACAATAAAGAAATCTAGATAGGGGTGGAATACCCTATTCATTAGAGCCATGAAAATGGTGGCCACATTTTTGAGATCGAATGGAATAACAAGACACTCATATAGACCATACCTGCTATAGAAAGTTGTACAAGGTATGAATGGTGGACCAACTCACACCTGATGATAGCCCGATTTCATATTGATCTCAGATAATAACCTATCTCCTTAGATATGGTAAAAGAGATAATCTATTCAAGGTAGTGGGTACCGGTTCTTGACCATAAGCTAGTTCAACCATTTTTAATCCACTCATAGATGAAGGGTCCTGTCTATCTTCTTGCAGAAAATCATGGGTCAACCCCAAGAGGAAGTTCTAGGACATAAAAAAACCTTGGAATCCAAGTCCTCTAACTACCACTTGAGCTCCTGGATCTCTTTAGATTTCATTCTATATGGAGGAATGTAAACTAGATCTACTTTTGGAATGATATCAATCATAAACTCTACCTCTCACTTAGGAGGTAAGCCAGAAAAAATCATTGGGAACGACTTCCTTGAAATGATCTAATACTGGAGGGAATTCAGCTTGATATAAACCCTAATACTCCATAAAGAAATTGGAAATTTGGGTGGTCATTCCACCTAGCCCATGATGCTCTGCTCTAGCTCTCAACATCTAAGGAATGAATTGATCATAGAAATCAGTCTGGAAATTAGCCCATACCATGATTTGATGGTGACCGTCCTGGGTAACTACATCCCACCAATGCTTGGACAAATCACATAGTATATATGAAAAAAGATTATCCCTCCACTCTGGAGTCATCTCTGGATGATCAAATATAGATAGGGTGGCCTCAAGCCAAGATTTAGTAGTCTGTGGGCCTCTATCCCACAAGAAGGTAGGAGGATGCTACTGTTAGTACTCACATGTCAGAACAGCTATCGTAGGTGAAACTCATGGAGCACCATGCATGGAACACATATGAATTAGGAAACTATATCAAACATGAGTGTCATTTACCAAATCAAGTATAGTAGGTAGTGCCTTAAGTTTCACTCATGGAGGAAATACTAGTAGATTAGGGCCAACCACGTTTGGAGAATGGTCATCACCACCTTCCTAGTGAATCACACAAGGATGTTGTGGTGGCATTGGTCTACAAATTCCAAGAACATGCCTCAAAATAAGCTAGAAAAAGATAGATAGTAACAATATCGAAAGCTGAGCATAAGAAAGGTCTCACTACCCCATGGTATACTACCCAAAATACCCTCCTAGAAGGCTAGGTATTGGTAAGTGATCAAGCATTAGTTACTAGGGTTCTAGTAGATGAATGGTCAATAGTAACTTGCCTCATCATTTACTAGAAACCATTTCAATACATTTTATATTTAATTAATATGGTTCAATCATTTACCCTTCATAAATATAACAAGGTGGGATAAGGATATGAAACCATTATATTTTAGAAGACATGATTCACTTTAATAGTTTTCATTTGCTTATAACTTATATCAAAGTTCATTTAAAATGAATCTCTCTTCCCATCAAATCAGTTCCCATACACCTTATCACTAAAAACAACAACCATTTGATTGTAATATAATGGCTTGACTCGGCAAATTACCAATTCCAGCCCATGAGGGGCCATACCAACTCATGAATTGAAACCATAAATCACTCAATCACAGCCAAGGGAAAGCACATGCATAATAAAGCTACCACATCATCACTCAACAATCACAGGAATGTCAAGAAATGAAAAGAGTGAAATGAACCTATATGGCATGGAAATGTTCATAACATGTGAATTTCAGGAGATTATGATGATGCATGTAACAATTATACTTTCCCTCATATCATCGGTCCAAGGATGGAATGAAATTATCAATTATAAGAATAATTACCAACACCACATAGCATGTGATCCCCCCAATGGTGAAATGATATCAACTGTAATTGGAAAAAACAAAACAATAATTGTAATTAAGGAAACTTGGAGTTTACCCCAAACATGGGTTCACAATACCTAAGAACAACTTATGAACCAAGTTCCAAGAATTTATAATCTCCTAAATATTGTCTCCAAATAGTAAATAAAGAAAGGAACCACTCTGATACCACTTTGTGAAGTCCCAGAATTGGATTCCATTGAAGGTTCCCTGAGCCCAGTTGACGACATAGCCATAAGAGCATATCCCCAAATTCCAGAGGATTCCAACTAGTATCGAGGGCCTAGGGTGTATCCTTGAGGATACTATTACCTCATTACCAAAGTGTAGCACAACAGATCAAATATAAATAGAAGGTAAATAAGAGAAGTACTATAATTAATCACATGATAGTGGAAAGAGACAAGAATAAAAATAACCGAAACAACTGATACTCAAATACTAAAATGATGATGATATTTCATTTCACTATAAAGATAGAAAACATGGATACAAAGCATCATACAATCATTATATACAATAGTAGTAAAAAGGAATACAAAACTATCCATGCATCCTGATCTCCAGCTCATTCATCTATTACCAGCTCCATCCTAAGAAAGAAATCCATCAAGTGTCTAAAGCGATACTCATCCCTTTATCAACACATCCATACATGTATTCTTCCCAGGTACCAATGGATCCCAGATAGGGTGTGAGGTAAATATAATTATTCCACCACCAATAGTGTCTATAACATTATGTTTGTGTAATATAAACTATAAAAAAATGAAATCATGCATATATAAAATTAAAACATTACAGTAACGTAAATACCCAATTACCCACTTTGGCCCTTGAATAGTTTCTGAACATGTAACTAGTTCATTTATTAATTAATTACAATTTATATAATTAATTCACATGAGACATAGCTAGCACTGACATCACATCATGATAGTAATAGTAGAGGTTCCAATATGTAATAAGGGAACCTGATGGTAATAATAAAAATGTTCCAAGGTAATAACAAAGGAAACCTATACCTTAAGGGTTGACAACTTAGTATTAACTGTATCTTGTCTATAGGGGTAGAAGTGAAATCTAAGGAGAATCATCCAAGGCATTCCACAATAGTGTGATCTAACATATTCCAAGGAATACATTCAAGGTAAAATGGGTTAAGCTAAGGATAGTCCCATGGATGTAATCAAGGAACCTCATGTATGTAGAAGACACATTGGATCTAAGGAGTATATCCAAGGAATCCTGTAATAGTAAAGGAGGGATCCTATGATGTCATACTAGGCATCCACTAATAGATAAGGATTGGGTTCTAAGGCGGGTCTCAACCAAGGCAACTGACATCCTTAAATTGGAACGACATCCTTGAGTGCTCAAGGCATTACCTTGAGAATCCAAGGTGATCTCAAGTCAAGCCACTTCCTATAATAATGATGTAAAGGTCTATATATGTAATGTCCCAGTTCCGGAAGCCACCTAGAGGTTCCCCGTACCCAGTTGGTCACATGGACTCAAGCGCATTTCCTCAAACGCCAGAGGATACTGACTAGCATCAAGGGGCTTGTGTGTGATGGTGGGAAAACTATGCCCTCATTGGCAGAGTACAAAACAGAAATAGATAACACATACAATAGAGGAAGTAGTAAACATCCAAAAATAGTAAACAGAAGAAGACTAAAACAATAAACAACTGGAGCATATATATATATATGAAATGATGCATGATACATATGTCTAGGAAAGCAACCAAACAAGTCACAATGCTGGCAATAAAATAGTGCTAAAAAAAGTTCAAAAGAAAATTAAACTGATAACTCCTCAGCATCGCAAGACATAGCTTGGTCCCATTCTCCCCAGCTCCACAGCAAGTCAAGTACCTGAAGTAGAAGGGCGCTTTCCCTTATCTATACCTGCAATAATATAATATGTTTGGGCCCAAAAGCATGACCCAAACAGGGTGTGAGACTAAATCCCAGTAGGCAAACACTCGAAGATCTATGACTAATAGTCAGTGAGTATATGGAAGGTAAAGTACAGTAAACAGTAAACAGTAAGCAGTATATAGTAATACACAACAGTAAACAATCCGCAGGTCAAACAAGAAACAAGGAAGCAAACAACTAACCACAAATAGGAAACCCTCTGAGAAGTACTCACAGCCATCCCCTCTGGTCCTATCTAAGAAGTACCAACAACTCTCTGGGATGTACACTCAGCCGAACCCCCCTGGTTTGGTCATATGAAATTATAAACTCTCTAAGGAAGCACACTTAGTCAATTCCCCTTAAAGTCTAGGGTAGTCAGGGACTCTCTAAGGAAGATCACGCGACTAATTCCCCTTATAGACCCAAGGTCTAGAGACTCTATGAGGAAGATCACTCGGTCAATTCCTCTTATATCCTTAGGTCTATCACAAACTCTCTAAGGAATATCACTCGACCAATTCCTCCTATAGCCTGGAATGGTTTAAGGAAATTCAAACAAAACAAAGACTCTCTGAGGAAGCTCACTCTGTCTATCCTCCTATAGTCTATAATAGCTCAAGACTCTCTGAGGAAGCTCACTTGGTCTATCCTCCTGTAGTCTATAATATCCAAGACTCTCTGGGAAGCTCACTCGGTTTATCTCCTATAGTCTATAATGTCCAAGACTCTCTGAGGATGCTCACTCGGTCTATCCCCTTATAGTCTATAGCACCAAGTTCTCACGACCCCATGCCAGTCAGTGCATAATAATGCTATATGTCCAAAGTAAACCTATAGAGCTACTTGGCTAGCCAGTCTACAACATCTCAAGCATGTCAAGGAATAATACTCCATCCTATGGTCACAAGGCATGGAAAACATGTATAATGACCAATAGGCTGAATAAGACCAAAAGGTCATAAACAGAACAAGGAATGGGAAAAACATCCAAGCATAGAAATTATCCTTATACATCACCAAATTACCTTTACACAAGAATACAAGAAAGGCAGGAAAACAACAGGGGTAAAACAGTAAACACGCAATACCCCGTTCAAGGGTATTGGTGGAATTTTCACATAATACTCAAGGAATTTGAACAGAAAGGCACAAACTATCTACCTTGATGCTAGGAGATCGATATACTTGAACCAAGAGACTTGAATATCCTTAGAACGTCATAGATCTATGAAAACGCACAAAACATTCAACCCACGATAACTTACAAAAGAGGAGGAATTGGAAAACGATGCTCTAGAAGAAAGAAGAGATTACCGCTATGGTTACAATGAAATCGACGATGGTCGATTCAGAGAACGAACGAAGGTTTGGGGGCTCGGATAAGATCTGCAGTCATACCCTTACTCTCGGACAAACCAAAGCTAAAAGGAGGGTGTTTTATCTGTCAGATGTGACCCCAGTGTGTTTAATGAAAAAATAAAGTACACAGCGTGTACTAGGATTTTCCGTACTCCACTCTAAGTGGGATCCACATCATCCCTACATGGCCATGTGTGTGGCCCGGACATGGCCAGCACACGGCCTCGCGCGAGAAGGGATTACACAGCGTGTACTCATAAAGTACACGACGTGTACTTCAAAAATTTCCAGAAACTCCTCTTTTCTCAAAAAAACCATAAAAAGGAAAAACATACCTAAAAAGAAGGTCCGGGTTCTTACAAACTCCCCCCTTAAAGAAAATCATCCCTGAATTTCCCTAGAGAGGCATAGAAGAAGAAACCCTGAACAGCTCTGGCCACTGCGATCGTACATCAGCCTCCCTCTCCCAAGTCTCATCCTGTACTCGCCCATGCTTCCATAGCACACATACCAGAGTAACATACCGGCCATGTAGAACCTTCGTACTATGATTGAAAATTTGAATAGTATGCTACTCAAACGATGCATCTACTTTAAGTTCAACCACCTCAGGTTGAAAGACATGAGACAGGTCTGAAAAGTAATGTCAGAGTTGAGAAACGTGGAAGACGTCATGCATATACCGGTACCTCTGAGGTAACTGCAACCGATAGGCAACCAGACCAACTCTCTTCCACACCTCAAACAGCCCGACGTACCTCGGTGAAATCTTACCCTATCTTCAAATCCTCTTGTGTACCAAACTTGGTGTGACACATAAGAAAACTTGATCCCCAACCTCGAACTCCAAAGGTCGTCTCCACTGGTCAGCATAAGACTTCTATCGAGACTGTGCTGTAGCTATCCTCTTCCAAATCAAATCTATCTGGTCTGAGGTCTCCTGAACAAGACGAGGTCCCAAAAAAGCTGCCTCTCCTACCTCCAGCCAGCATAAAGGTGATCCACATGGAATACCGTACAAAGCCTCGTAAGGTGCCATCTGAATAGTCGCCTAAAAACTGTTTTTGTAGGAAAACTCTACAAGAGGTATATGATTCTCCCAAGAACCTCCAAAATACAGAATGCATGCTCGGAGCATGTCATCAATCACCTGAATAGTATGCTCAGACTGGCCATCATTCTAGGGATGGTAAGCTATACTCAAAAGTACCTGTGTACCAAAAGCCTTCTAAAGCCCCTGCCAGAACCGAGAAGTAAAACGTGCATCCCTATTTGAAACAATGGAGTACGGAACTCCATGCAGATGTATAATCTCTTAGATGTAAAACTGCCCCAGCTCATCAACACTGAAGGTATCCTTGATCAGCAAGAAGTGATAAACCTTTGTGAGTCTGTCAATAACAACCCAAACTACGTCATTCCCTCAAGAAGACCTCGTTAAACTAGTCACGAAGTCCATTGCGATGTCGTTCCACTTCCACTCAGGAATGGGTAACTGCTATAAAATCCCTGTTGGTTGCTGATGCTCTGCCTTCACCTGTTGACAAGTGGAACACCTCATGAAAAAACCAGCAACATCCCTCTTCATACCTGACCACCAATACTGACGATGTAGATCGTGGTACATCTTGGTGATGCCAGGATGAACTACCCAAGCTGAGGAATGAAAGTCCCGCATCAGCTCCTCGTGTATGTCTGCTGGCACCCATACGCGTCCCTAGAATCACAGGATCTCATACTCTCCTATGGTCCACCCAGGAATAGGGTCCTCTCCCGACACACTTTCCCATAGGACTAGGCCTTTAGAATCTGATAGCTGCCTCATTCATACCTGATCAAGAAGAGTAGAGGTAACATCCACAGAAGAAAGAAACATCTGCCCCTGACTGTCATGCACCTCCAAATGCATCTCAGAGAATAGATCCATAAGCTTCCACTCACTACTGGCCTCCTGAACTGCCTATAGCTGAGTCCTCCTACTCAGTGCATCAGCCACAACATTGCCTTTCCCAGACGTGTAGGCAAGCTCAAAGTCAAAAGACTGAAGGTACTCAACCCACCTTCACTATCTCAAATCCAGATCATGCTGAGTGAAGATGTACTTGAGACTCTTGTGGTTGGTAAACACCTCAAAGTGCTCTCCCATAAGATAATGTCTTCAATAGCGTAGGGCATGAACAACAACTGCCAACTCTAGATCGTGCGTCAGGTAGTTCCTCTCATGCGGCCTTAATTGCTGAGACCCGTAAGCAATGAATCCATCTCCCTGCATAAGCACAGCTCCCAGCCCGATACCTGAATCGTCGTAGTAAACAATATATCTCTTTCCTGGATCTGGAAAGACTAGTATCGGTATTGAAATCAACCTCCCTTTCAGCTCCTTAAAGGCTGACTCACAAAAATCTGACCATAAGAACTTTTCCCCTTTCTTGGTTAGTCCTGTCAGTGGTGCTGCTAGACATGAAAGGTACTGTATGAAGCATTTTTAGTATCCAAACAACACTATAAAACTCTGCACCTCAAAGACGTTCTTCAGTTGCTCTCAGGAAACTACTGTTCTCACTTTCTCTGGGTCTACTGATACTCCTGCCTCTGAGATAACGTAACCCAAGAAGTGAATCTGATCCATCCAAAAGTGGAATTTTGAGAGCTTAGTATATAACTTATGATCCCTTAGTGTACTCAAAATGATCTCAAGATGGTTAGTATGGTCGTTTTGAGTGTGAGAGTACACCAAGATATCATGCACGAAGACCACCATGAAGGAATCCAAGTATGGATGGAACACTCAGTTCATCAGTGCCATAAAAACTGTAGGCGCGTTTGTGAGATCGAACGGCATAACCATAGACTCTTATAGACCATACATGCTCCGAAAAGCTGTAAGAGGTATATCAGATGGTCTAATGCGCAACTGATGATAACTGGATCTCAAATCAATCTTCAAGAACACCCAATCTCCTCGAAGATGATCAAAGAGATCATCAATCCCCAGAAAGGGATATCAGTTCTTAACTATCAACAGGTTCAACTTATAATAGTCCACAAAAAGTATGAGGGTACCGTCTGCCTTCTTCACAAACAGGACAAGAGAACCCCAAGGATAAGTACTAGGTCGGATGAAACCCTTTGCTTGAAACTCCTCCAAATGATTCTTGAGCTCCTTCAACTCGGGTTTAGCTATCCTATAAGGAGGAATGGGCACCGGTGCTGCCCCTGACACAAGCTCAATCGAGAAGTCTACCTCACATTCTGGAGGTAAACCTGAAAAGTCCTCTGGAAAGACATCTCTAAAACGATCCACCACTGGAGGAAAGTCTAACTGTGAAGTCCCCTAGTCATCCAGATAAATGGTAGAAATCTGGCCTGTAACTCCTCCCAACCCAAGATGCTCTGGGCCCGCTCTGCTCGCCTGGACATCCCACTTTCCTCTATAAAGAAAGGATCCACCCTATGGTGATACGAAGCTCACTCTACGATGATAACAGTCAACAACTGCCAGGAAGGGAACTAACCAGTCCATTCCAATAATGACATCATAGCTCGTCATATTTAGGACATAGAGGTCCCGTAAGAAGTGAAACCCTGCAACCTCAAGAGGGAACTCTATGAACTGATGTACACTAACTGCACTAGTCCCCAACAATGTGTCTAGAGTCAAAGTATTGACAGAGAAAAAGATGCAGATCCCAAGGCTATCCACAACAGCAATAGAGATAAAACTATGCGTAGAACCAGTATAAAAAAGAGTTGAAGATAAAACTGAGGCTGCTAATATCATACCTCGAACTGTAGAGGGGTCAGGATCCTGCTCTTGATGGGTCTACTCCACTACAAAAGTCTGGCCTATACTATGACCCTGTGACCCTACCTGAACACTCTGAGCTAATCTACTCTGGTGTCGCTAGTAGCCTGGTGACTGACCACCACGGCCGTGACCTCCACCTCGACCCAAACAGCAGGAAGAACTCCAGTTCCTAGACTGGTGAGAAACTAGTAATGTATCTCCTAAACACAGAGTCATAGAAGAACCCCTACCACCAACTGTAGGTGAGAAGAACTGACATAAATGCTGAAGATAACCCATATTGCCGCAAGATCGACACTCCATCGGGTCTCTCTGGCACTGAGGCCTAGTATGCCCACTCCTTCCGCATTGGTAGCATACTACCTAGCTGCCCGAAGATACATTCCGCCTACTCTGGTCTCCTTGAGCAGGCTCCCTGTGGTGCTTCCTGATATTAGTAGGAGGAACACTGACTCTGGATGTTGAACCGCCCTGGATCACTACTCCAGAATCCCTCAGATTGCACTTAGTGATTAGCGCCTGGTTGAAGATAGAGGATATCGAAGTCAACCTGAATATGTTCATTTGTGAGTAGATTTCATTCCTCAGACCATCCTCGAACTTTTGCACAAGGAACAACTCATCGCCTCCTGGAATAGGTGTGAAACTCTGTAGCTCAGTAAAGCGAGACGAGTACTCCATAACAGAAAGAGTACCCTGCTCCAGACTTATAAACTCTAGAGATCGATCAGTCCTCAAGGTATCCAGGTAGAAGTAATCATAGAAGATGCATCAAAACTCATCCCAGGTCATACTATGATGGCATCTTGACTATGAGATCACTTCACACCACCTCTTGGAGGAGTCTCGGAGCATATAGGTCATGAGCTTCACCCTCTTCTCTAGAGGTATCTCCAGACGCTCGAAAATTGTCAATGTGGCCTCTAGAAAAGACTTTTTAGCCTGAGATCCTCCTTCCCCTGAGAAGGTGTGAGTATTATACTTCTAAAAAACCCATGTCAACTCTGCCATCGATGGGGTAGGAGGCAGCGCTCCTTGGAAATACTGCATCATCCTCAGAAAATCTTCCCTAAACTGCGAATCGGCGCCTGCAACTGGTATAACTACTGGTGCCAAGACAGGCACATTAGAAGGATCTACAGGAGCTCCCTGATCGGCCATATCTGGTGTCTGATCATCATCTGGCATCTGACGTATAACCAGAGGATGTCTTAGTGGCATAACTCTGAAAGGTCAAAAGCACACCTTAGATCAGGATTAACAAATACTGAACACAAGAGTACAAGAGGGGAACAGGAGAAAGAAACATTCAATTTTTACAAAACATGACTACACAACATGTATAAAACTACACAGCGTGTTCTTTTAAGTCATTCACATGGGTGTGTACTTATTCCACAACTGGTCGTGTAACACCCAAACCACACGGTGTGTTGTCCCCACACACAGCATGTACTTGAACTCTATTACCCCGTTTGAGTCTCCTTACACGGCTAACCCACACAGTCCTCTTAATCCTAGACTACATGGCGTGTTCAAAAAGGCCACGACGTGTACTAGATAAGGTTTCAATGACCCATGCTGTTAGTTACACGGATGGATACACGGCTCACTCTACACAGCATGCTCCATGGGAACATGACATGTACTTGAAGGCTTTCCCCAGTCGGTGTTGTTCATGACATGGTCGGGTACAAGGTTCACTCTACACGGCATGCTCCCTATGCACAAGGAATTTACTTGAAGGTTTTCCCCGACCCGTGTTGTTTGTGAAACGGCTGGGTACTTATGGAATGACGTGTGAAAATAGGACACGACATGTAAAGTCAAAGTTTCATCCATCCATGTCATTAGTCACACAGTTAGACACACGGTCACTACAACATGATGTGTAATTACAATACAAGGCGTGTTCCTAAAGATTTTTCACAACCCCGTGTTTCTTCCCACACAGTCAGCGACACAGTTTGAAAACTATACGACGTGTATTCATAAAGTACACTCTGTGTATTCTGGGTTTTTCCGGGAAGTAGCCTCAGAAACTGCTCCGGAGCCCAGAAAACACAGAAAACAAGAGTTAAGGTTCCAAATTATGATCCATGAGGGCCTATACTCCCCACGAATCAAAGTTTGGAATCTCATACATATCATATACAAGGAAAAAAATCCAATGATCCACCAAGTCACGATTCATGAGGGCCCATAACACCTCAAGAATCGAAATTTGGCATTCATTTCAGTAAATCTATACATAAACAATACCCTATCAATAGTAGGTAATTATATCAAGGAAACTATCACAACATCATGCATATTTATACATCATCTATCACAACAACATTCAATCACTAATGCATCCTAGATGGCATGGAAAAAATGCATGACATGTGATTTCTAGAAAGTTCTTATATGATGCATGAGATGTCATACCCTCATCTCATCAGGTTTCAACAGAAATAGAACCTCAATAATATCAACAGTAACAATACAAATCATGTGAGTCACTCAAGGTGAAATCATATCAACTATAAAAATTGAAAAACCTGAAGAAATTGCAATAAACGAGGTAGATTGGCTTTTCTTTATACACGGGTTAGATACTCCCAGACACAACTTATTACCAAGTACCTATTCTGTCCTATCCCTGGCTATAGGCTCCAAATAGTAAGTCAAGAGAAAAGAACCTCCTTTGATACCACTTTGTAACGTCCCGATTCCGGAATCCACCCAGAGGTGCCCCGTACCTGGTTGGTCACATGGCCTCAAGCGCATTTCCTTGAATGCCAGAGGCTGCCAACTAGCAGCGAGGGTCTTGGGTGTGATGGTGGGGAAACTATTCCCTCATTGGAAGAGTACCCAATTGAAATAGATAACACATATAATAGCAGAAGAAGTAAATATCCAACAACAGTAAACAATAGAAGACAAAAACAATAAACAACCGGAGCATACATATATATATGAAATGATTCATGATACATATGTATAGGAAAACAACCAAACAAGTCACAATACTGGAAATAAAATAGTGCTAACCAAAGTGCAAAAGAAAAGTAAATAGATAAATCCTTAGTATCGCAAGCCTTAGCTTGGTCCCAGGCTCCCCAGCTTCACAACAAGTCAAGTACCTGAAGTAGAAGGGCGCTTGCCCTTATCTATACCCGCAACAATATAATCTGTTTGGGCCCAAAAGAATGACCCAAACAGGGTGTGAGACTAAATCCCAGTAGGCAACCACCCGAAGATCTATGCCTAACATTCAGTGAGTATATGGTAGGTAAAGTATAGTAAACAGTAAATAGTAATCAGTATACATTAATGCATAGTAGTAAACAATCTACAAGTCAAACAAGCAATAAGGAAGAAAACAACTAACCACAAACATGAAACTCTCTAAGAAGTACTCACAGCCATCCCCTCTAGTCCTATCCAAGAAGTACCAATTACCCTCTGGGAAGTACACTCAGCCTAACCCCTCTAGTTTGTTCATATGAAGTTATAGACTCTCTGAGGAAGCACACTCAGTCAATTCCCCTTATAGTCTAGGGTAGTCAGGGACTCTCTGAGGAAGATCACGTGGTCAATTCCCCTTATATCCCCAAGGTCTAGAGACTCTATGAGTAAGCTCACTCGGTCAATTCCTCTTATATCCTCAGGTCTATCACAGACTCTCTGAGGAAGCTCACTCGGTCAATTCCTCCTATAGCCTAGAATGGTTTAAGGAAATTCAAACAAAATAAAGACTCTCTGAGGAAGCTCACTTGGTCTATCCTCTTATAGTCTATAATAGCTCAAGAATCTATGAGGAAGCTCACTCGGTCTATCCTCCTATAGTCTATAATATCCAAGACTCTCTAGGAAGCTCACTCAGTCTATCCCCTATAGTCTATAATGTCCAAGACTCTCTAAATAAGCTCACTCGATCTATCCCCTTATAGTCTATAGCACCGGGTTCTCATGACCCCATGCCAGTCAGTGCATAATAATGCTATATGGCCAAAGTAAACCTATAGAGCTACTTGGATAACCAGTCTACAACATATCAATCATGTTAGGGAACAATACTCCATCCTATGGTCACAAGGCATGGAAAATAGGTATAACGACCAATATGCTGAACAAGACCAAAAGGTAGTAAACAAAACAAGGCATGGGAAAAACATCCAAGCATAGAAATTATACTTATACATCACCAAATTACCTCTACAAAAGCATAAAAGCAAGGCAGGAAAACAACAGGGGTAAAATAGTAAACAGGCAATACCCCATTCAAGGGTATTAGTGGAATTTTCACATAATACTCAAGGACATTGAACATAAAGGCACAAAGCACCTACCTTGATTCTAGGAGATCGATATAATTGAACCAAGAGGCTTGAATATCCTTATAAAATTGTAGATCTATGAAAACATACAAAAAGTTCAGCCCACGATAACTTGAAAAAGAGGAGGAATTGGAAAATGATGCTCTAGAATAAGGAATAGATTACCGCTGCAGTTCCAACGCAATCGATGGTGGTAGATTCGGAGAATAGATGAAGGATCGGGGGCTCAGAGAAGATCTGTGGCCGTACCCTCACTCTCGGATGAACCAAAGCTAAAAAGAGGGTTTTCTATCCATCAGACACGACCCTAGTGCATTTAATGAAAAAAAAGTACACGACGTGTACTTTTGGAGTACACAGCGTGTACTAGGATTTTCCACACTCCACTTTAAGAGGCCTCCACATCACCCCTACATGGTCGTGTGTGTGGCCTGGACATGGCCAACACACAGCCTCGTGCGGCAAGGGAGTACATGATGTGTACTCATAAAGTACATGGTGTGTACTTCAAAAATTTCCAGAAACTCCTCTTTTCTCAAAAAATCCAGAAAAAAGAAAAACATACCTAAAAAGAAGGTCTGGGTTCTTACAATATATAACATGGTACCTTAAATTTAATCATTTAATTAATTATTCCAAGTGATAGTCAAATCATTTAATAAGATTAAGGTTCAATCCTTGTCTTTCATTAGTATAACAAGGCCAAGTGGCATGAAACCATTTAAGTCATTTCATATTTAATTACTCAGTTCTCTCCTTTACATTTCATAACATGACAAGGCTATGATAAGTATGATAAACCACATTTATTTCATTTAATATAAACTAGGATAAGTCATATACATATGATATACTTTTCAACTTACTATTTAACACTGATTAATAAAGTTTAATCAATTTCCTTAGATAGACCAAGTGGAAAGTAAACATGGTACTATCCATTGGTCAATTAAATAGTCATTTAAAAATGGAAAGTCTTACTATTAGAATGGTAAAGCTTGAACACAACCGAACGGTGGGAAGAAGGTGTAAGAACACTAAAAACCAATTATGGAACATCACCCTACATGGGGTGGTTGAAGTTATGGATGTAACCACTGACAATAAATAACATATAGAATGGTTCTTAGAACATGGTTATAATGAAAACATGAATAAAATTTAAATTTAACAAAGTATGCCTAATGAAATTAGCATAATGATATGGTAATTTATAAAATGATGTAAATTAAGGGATGGGTTATAGACCACCTACCTTAGTCTCATACAACTCTATTCATCCAGTATCAACCTCTAATTCAGCCTGGATTGGATTAGATCTGAATAATGGATCAATGAACTAAAAATAGGGCATATTATCCTCCATATAAACAATTTAATTTATAGGAATAAGAACAGTGAAGGATTAAAAGGAATTGAGGTTTTCCCAATATTATTCCAACGTGAAAGACATCAATCGAATCAAATCCTAGCTTGTGAAGAAACACCCAAGCCAAGGTATAGGTGTGAGAGGGGGTTCCTATGTGAGAGAGAGGGGAGGTGAGGGTTTTATCCAAAAAGGGAGGTCATACCTCATATTTTAAAAAAATTATTAGGAATTTACATGATGTTTAAATTCTTTACATTTCATGTAAAGCTTGAGGTCTTCCCTCAAGGAAAAACCCTTTACACGATGTGAGAGGTTCTTCCTAGACCATTACACATCATGTATTCTAATTATATGGCATGAAATTGGCCTCCAAACAACCTACGATACCCCTATTCCCTTCTTATAAAAAACAAACCAACTGGCCCACAACCCATCTTTAGGTTATAATCCAAAATGATAACTACAACATGAGTTTGAAGCAAGAATTAAAAGGAATCATACCTGAAGAAAAATCAGGTTCTTACTAAAAGAGGCTAACATACGTGCTCAGTGGATGAAGTTATTCTTAGATGATGATTAACCACCCTTGGAAGGGAAATTCAAAGAAGAATTTCTTTAAAGGGGGAATGTTGTCAAGTCCTAATTTTTCTATGAGGTATGGAACCTTTTATATTTCTATTTAATTCTTTAATTTTAACATAATGGGAGTGCCTAGTGGGGTAACGGTGGAAAAAGGGTTGTATAGGGATTATAAAGATCCTAGAGATTGAGTTTTTGGGGGAGGTAGATATGCCACATAGTTAGTAGAAATTGTGTTTCCTAGGTTCTATGGTATGAGTAAACTGTTCAGGGTGGTCCATACTACTCTCCAGGGTCGTACAATTTGAGGAAACTGTGAATCTAGGGGCGCATTCCCATGCATGGGCTCTATAGTTTTTAGTAGAGTTTAAATTCATGATCAACACATGATTTTTCGAACCATGCACCATGACCATGAAATAGGGGTGTTAAGGTAGTGAAGGGTGTAGGGTTGGCACATGGTTGACACACGATTTTGAAAAATGTACAGCCAAAATGTGAAACCCCTTAAAGTTGGGTAAAATGACCATTTTCCCCTAAAACTTTTAAATGTTTAATCCTCTTATTTCTCATTTTCTTCTATAATACACGAGTCTTCCTTCCTCTCAGTGATCTCCTTTTAAAACTAATGCTAGGATTTTCCATAACTCTTTGATCTGGACTCTGAATCACTCGTCATCAGTCTCGTTGGATGCATACCAGTGAGTTCTCAAATCCTCTTTCACCTTTCATGGTTTTCCTTACTATTAGTGATGTTATTTTTGTGTAGTATCATATGACCTATTTTCATGGCATTCATCCATTCTTCCATTTTCTTCTGATCTAGATCAAATCAGAGGTTGATACTGGATGAGCGTTCTTCTTCCAAGTTAAGGTATAAAGTCTCGTTCTTTTCCCTTAATGTTTGGGTGTTAATATATTATACCATTGTACTGTGTGCCAAATTTTAATAGTGATGATTATAAATTGAATTGATTATTAAATTTAATGTATAATCTAAACCTACACCACTATTGAGACCCATGTTCAATTACAGGTTAATGAACTTGAATTTAAACCACCCCTTAGGCGCATTGTTGAATTAGACTAAACCACTAAGGGTGACCCTTGTATTTGATTTACATTTGAGGTGTGGAATTTTACCCATTTCCTTAGGGGTTTCATAAAAAATTATTGAGTTTTAATTTAATTGAATGAAGGTAAGAGGGAATGGAAGTCCATGTCCCTAAGACTTGACCATTTTTCTTGCTCACTTATTCTTGAGACATTTTCCATAATAGAAATGGCTAATTTAAAACGAATGGAAGGATTTGTGTGATGATAGTTCTTATAAGACTATGATTTTATTTAAACCACCTTTTGAGTTGATTTAATTGATATAATGGTGATGTAAAATTGAAGTAAATTATGAGCTTACATGGTATGGTTAGACTACGGGCCCATGACCATTGTTATTGACACTTTAAGAGTGAGAGGTGGGTTCCAATTTAGGATCTCCATAGATGAACTCATATGGAATGAATAATTAAATGTTATAATTATTTATTATTATGTTCCTTTGGGGACACATGGTTTATTATATGAAATCCATGGATAGACTCATTTGGAAGCTAGATCATATATTCTTGAGTGATACTTGGACTCCTTTATGGACTAAAAAGAACACACTCAAAGGGTAGAATGTTATTATGAATGAGTGATAATTGGACTCCTTTATGGATAGTCAAGGATAGAATCTGAGAGATGATTATTTTATATTTCATGAGTGACACCTGATATCCATTCATGGACCACCAAGGATGGACTTAGTGAGTTGTGACTTTATACCACACCTAGAGCGATACTAGGATTCCATTGAGGAATGACTAGGATAACCTTATAAGTTGTACAGTTCATTCAATACCTAGAGAGATACCTGGGTTCCAACTTAGGAAAACCAAGTATAAGCTTAGTTTACACTTAATTTAATAATGATTAAATTATTATTACAACATATATACCAATCCAAATCCCAATCTTGGATTCAGTCGGATCCTTACATTTTATTGATGGCCTTATTATACACATCTCCTTGGATATGATACACAAGGTTTGTGTGAGATATAATCCATGTACAAAGACTTTATTATTAAATTAAATCATGATTTATTGATTACTCAGTGAAAGTAATACTTAAGCTAAAGAAGGTAGTAGAGGAGGGGTGTTCTATGAGAACCCGGACCTATGTGGGTTATTTATATGTCACTTGATTTGTAGTTTATTATTACCCACACACTGTTTATATATACAACGAATGGATGGACTTAGACACTATTGGTGGTGGACTACTGAGTTTACCTCACACCCTACTCGGGACATCTTTATGGTACCGAGATAGACTTTATTGATGCAAGTAGGCACAAGGGAAAGTGATCGCTTGATAATGATTGATTCATTATTTCTTAGTAGAAGGGGTGAACATGATCAAACTATGGATCATGATTCTATCCAAGGATAATTCCTTTTTGGACTTCTGTATTTTGATACTTGTATTGTTCTGGTTGTCGGTTTCCATGTTTTACCTATCTTTTATACAATATTCGATGATCGTCATCTATATATGACACAATTTCATATTATTACCTAGATATTTATATAACGAATTCTCTTTTCCCACTAATCATTTGTTCATATGCTTCCACTATTGATTCATATTATTATACCATTATTCTACACATTGATTATGAGAGTATAATATCCCCACCATACCACCTTGGACCCTCTCTATTAGTTAGCAGCCTCTGGCATACGGGGAGGCGCACTTGAGACCATGTGGAAAAATGGGTTTGGTAAATGTTGAGTGAACCATTTATGAGAATTCACCACAATCAAGTTCCATAATTATAATGGAATCCATGCTGGGGAAACCATACCAAATTATCATTATTTAAGGGATTCCATGCCCGTGAATCATAACATAAGGGATACCATGCCTGTGAATAATGAGTTAAGATAGACATCATGCCCGAGTGTCATAAGTTATAATAAAACAAAATAACAAAGATGACATGTCTATAAACATTTTATAACATAAGTAAAGTTCACATGTTGGTTTATTATATTATTAAGTAATTATGAAGGCCATGGGAAGGTCCATACCACTACCAATTTATCATGTGATATGGGTCAAGCATCTCATTCATTTATTTATATGATCCAAGTGTTGGACCTTACCATTAAAATTCCATTCCATTTCACTTAGTAATTTCATAGGTCATGAGATTAACCATTTCATTAGTCCATTTAAATATAATTGATTTGGAGGGCCATGAATGTACACATACCCGTTTTCAATCTTAATAATATATTTATCAATAATTAAATAATTATCATTCTAAGTAAATTTACCATAAATGTTCATTGAGGGACATTGATAAGAAACACTAAAGGGGTGATTTAATATAATGGGAAAAAATGTTTACAATAATCAATTGAACTCATCTAAGGTGGTGGTTTGTGTTGAGTCTTCATCCTCCAACCAAGTCATGGGGGAAAACAAACATCAAGGACAAGTTCTTGGAATTAAATTAAATTAATTATACATTTTAGGATCAATTCATAAGAATTATGGCATGTGGCACAATGGAAATAATATATAAACCCTGAAAAATTAATGTAAAGGAGTATATAACTCCTACCCCACGCTTAGGATGGTCCAATCATCCACTTTTGATCCTTGATTTGAGCTGGAAAGAGAGAAATTGAAAGAATTTCCAAAATATCTATAAATTGTGTAAATTAGATCGCAAGGATTTATTATTTCATACAACGAGATAAAAAAAGAAGGATGCAATAAGACTCTTAGACATACCAATACACTTCCTACACACGTGATGATGTTTGATTTGGATCACAAACAAGGGAGATACCACCATTGTAAGGGGATAGGAAGGAGAAGTGTGTGGGAGGGACTCCTGGACGAATGGGAGGAGAAAATGGTGAAAACACTTTAAGAGTTGGAGGGGGAAAAAGCCATTTTACCCTTTAAATGAGGTGCATGGTCAGGCCGCACAATTTTACTAATCATGTGCTAACTATGTAGCTCACACTACCTAAGAGCCAAACCTCACATGGTTTGAATACATGATTTGAGCTAAACGTACACCAATAATGTGGTGCTACTAGTTAAATGACACTAACCATTCCACTAGGCGCATAGTTTGTAAAACCATATGCAGCCCATGCACCCATGTCTATAATTTACTGCAGAAATTACACATGGCCATGTGTCCCACATTTTTAATTTTAGAAAACCATTAAACAATCCTTATAGGACCACATGGTTTCTCTTAAGGGGCCTTACATATTAAGAAAACTTCATGCCCTATATATTTCACCTGGAAATTAAGAGTTTTCCAGAATTATTCTCTTAAAACTCATTTGAAATCTATAGACCACTCTTGGTCCTTATACCACATCCAAATTAACACATTTAAGTGTTCCAATGCTCAGATTTAAATTCTGAATCACAATTTAAGATTTGGTCCATCCACCAAGTGAAAATTTCTATTTCCTTTGTAATTTTCAACTGGTTCGAAATATGGAATGTTATAATCTCCCCATCATATAACTTATCATCCCCAAGAAGCCTTAGGGAATGATGAAAACATCACCTGACCTACTTGGGTCAGGAAGTTTCATTCAAATGTCCATGTTTCATTTCCAAACACCCAACAAACCTCTAAGAATCACTATAAAAACATGGTAATTAAGCCGCTAAAACTCAAGAAAATGCTCAAAACAACCATAGGAACATTATAAAAGAGCTTACATGATTTCATCATCCTTGATACACGATCACATCATCTTCTCCTTCCACCAACCTACCTATAGAATTTCCCCACCATAGGTTCTATAATTTTTCACAACCATAAAAAATGAAAATGGTTTATTTGTGATGGGGTCCCATAGAAAATAACCTATCGCAAAACATGTCATGGAAAAGATAGTTTTTTTGATGACCCATCACAAAAACAATCTTTTACAATGACAGGATGGCCCCTCATAAATAGTTTTTTAACTAGATTATTTTCTCAAGTATTTGTGATGGGCTAAGTGACCGGTCGTAATTTTTTTTATTGGGAATTCATCCCATCGTAAATAAGTTAAAAAATTTTAAAATAAAAAAAATTATTAAAAAATATCAAAAAGTCAAAATAATTTTAAAAAATTTAATAAATAAAGCTATAAACATATAAAATAATAAAAATATGACACAAAATATTTTCATTCAAATTTTAACATAATAACTATGTACATAATGTATCAATCACTATGAAGGGGGAGGGGTCTTATTAAAGAGAGGGTGAGGGAACTCCATCCCTATACCCAGAGCCATCCATCATATGTAATCCATCATCTAATCATGTTGTTTCTCTTACATTATAATATCTCCTCCAACTACCACTGGTGTTTATCAATAGAGCTCTTCTTTCTCTATACGCATGGCCTCTATAACCTCACTTTGAGATCACAGCTGCTCCTCATACTATGCAGGAGATGATGAAGACTCTTCATGATCTCCCCTCGAGCTAGACGAAAACCATGAAATAGTACCATAAAAACTTCTAGGTGTCAACCAAGAACTGATACCAACCACTCAACCATTCTTGAATGCATATTAAGTCTCCTGCCTATGATACATCATCAAATCCTACCATAATGGTGGCTGGACTCTCAGTCTCAGCCCGAATCTTATCTTGTTTATGAGAATTTAGGACCTTACATGACTACTTAAATTGTAATTTTAAATTAAAATAGTTAAAATAACATTTTCAATGAATTTTAAAACTTTAAAAAATTATACTAACTACAATCTTACATTGGTGACCATTTGTAATCTCTCCAATGGTAGGATTACTATAAATCCTCTTATAAACATCCAAATCTATAATATTAGGATGTTAAATTTACTATGTGATTATAAAATAAATATTTTACATTTCAAGTTATAAAAATTATTAAAAAAGTATTTACTATATGTCATCGATGAGTACTAAATGTATGAATACCAACTCAATACCTCACCTCCTTCCTCCCCCGATTCTGCCGACATAATGATGTTATCCTATGAAAAATATATCCCATAAAAATGAACATAATCCACCCCAAACCTAAAATTAGATGTAATCTGGTCGGTGGTCGCATCAAGACTGATAAAAATCAGTGACTCATGTTTTCTTAATAGTTTCCCTCCTCATATTAAACAAAAACTAATGACAACACTCACACATATAGACTACCCAGGCCTCCTATATAAAATTCTTCATGTTATCATCAATGCGATACCATAATACCTACAAATAATTAATAATATCAAGTTAATAATTAAATAAATTTCAAAATAACTATTATTTATTTTCACACCATCCAATTATCAAACATGCAGTGTAGAGCTTCAATGGAAATTTGATCCCATATCACCCATGCTCTAAAAAAATAGTTCCATAGAATAACACTCACCTATCCAATAACTATATGCAGAAATATTTAAAAAAATAGAACAAATAATCAAAAAATTAGTATATAAATAAATTAATGAAAAGTAATGAAAACTAACTAAAATGAAAAACTGAACATACCTATGTATGCATGGATAGAACTCAAGATATGGACATTGCTTAGGAATAGGGTTTGGAATCATCAATATCACAAAACCCAAACCCCAACGAGTCGAACATGAATAAATAAAAACCTGAGGGTTAGATGATAAAGCATAAGGCTCATCACCAGGTAGTAAAAACTCCTCAAGGCTACAGAATATGTCATCATAAGTCTTTTAATCTATCTAAAATATGAAAATAATGTTATCAAAAAATAATTGAAAACAAGTATTATATTATATTTATTTATTTATTTTGACTATAACCAATAAGTAATTGTGTCATTATTCATCTTCATCCCCATATTTATTTAAGAAGATCTTAATATCTTTATCTTCCTCCTAAATATCATCAATTTCTATAAGATTTTCAGCTTCACCGTCACTTGTTAATTCAAATTCATTTGTTAAATCATCAAAATAATCATCACCATCCACCTGTAACTATGGGGTGTCATCATCGATATTCTTGTATCATCATTGAACAGATGTATTTGGAGTTGTCTCTTGAAAAATTTCCCTTCCTTTCACATTAATAGAACCACATTCACTTTTAATAAACTAATTTATATTGGATTTTATTTTTATAATGCTCAACCAATCAATTAACTCTCTTGAAGTAGTACAATAATTGGAATAATATATTTAGTGATCTTGATGAGACAATAAAAATGGTTCATTCACTACAAGAAGGATTTTATATTTAATATCAATGATTTCATGACATGAATAAACACATAAGACTCTATTAGTATCAAACAAATAACATTTAAAAATCATTACATAATTCTGTCCTAGATAACATTGCTCAATTATTTCATCCATCGTGCCATAAAATTCAACTTCACTACTCTATGATGAGATCCTCTCAAGAAAACACCACTATTAATTGTTTTTAAGATTCACTATATGCACATGTATGAAATAAAAAATAATTCACCACATATGCATTATAAGATTTAACCATTTTCTATGGTGGGTTACTTAATACACACAACGATAATCAATTTTTTTGGTATGTTGCAACACCTGAAAAATTGGAAATCAATTTAAAATATAACTGATAATAAATTGATTTCATATGTTAAACCATAAACAATTTACTTCACCATCCTTTGAAACTAGTAGGTAAAATTATGTTTCCAACATTCTTCAAGAGCATCTACTGAAATTTATTGAAACTATTTCTTGATATGATCATCATATAATCTAAAAATAAAATAATAATATTTTTAAAAAAATAATATAATGAATATGAGGTAGTAGAATTCATTGTACAAATCATGTCATTTCCTTATAGTTTAGCAGAACATATGTATGATCCTTGTGATGTTTATTATCTAAAATCCATCATTAATAAACTCCAAAAAATCCAAGTTATGGATAATTAAAAACTTATAATTGAATGTTTAGTGTACCATCAAAATTTCCACATTATGTTCCATTTGGTTATGTTTTGAAGGATATTCAGGTTTAAACTAATGGGATCAAAAAAAAAAAAGAAATTTCATCCTTTAAATAAAATTCTATAATTGAACCTTCAACTGATGCTTTTTTATGTACCTTTTTCTTTAATTTTTTCATACATATCTTATATGGATACATCCATCAGAATTATACCATCTCTCTATATTATTATTCATGTAGAAAATTTAATATCAAATGTTTCATTGAATCAAAGAAAACTACCAGATTTTTTTTTCAAGTTTACATAAAATTAAAACAACATCTTATTATAGTCTATTAAGTGCATCATAGTTTGTTTTCACTAAATAGATGTTTCAGAAAAAAATATGATATTTATATTAGTGCATCCAAAATCTAAGAGTTCAACAAACCTCTAAATCTAATCGGTAGAAGTCTTTACAATATAACATGATAATCACAAATTTTTAATTTGGTAATATGAGTATTTCTAACACATATATCTAAATTGGAAAATAACCATCTACTAGTCTCAAATACATAATTCACTGACAAAGTAATAAACAATTTTCTTTGGAATGTTTCTAACCCACTTTTGGATTCATTAACTTATGTGATCTATCATTTTCAAACAACTCAAGTTCTGGTTGCCTACAAATTTGGAAAATATATAATCATTCCTTTACATTATCTTTGGTCTTACCAGGTGCTTCCAAAACTGTATAAAATATATTATCAAAATAGTTCTTATTAATATGCATGACATCCAACATGTGAAAAACCAACAAATCAGACCAATATGAAAGATCCCAAAAAATAATTCGTTTAATCCAATTGCGATCTTTCCGAAAGCCAACTATTTTTTGTTAGTTTATAGTTGATCCAATGGTAATGAGAGGTAATAAAGAGACAATATATTTCAAATCAATACTTGAGATCATTTATTAAGGTCCATATATTTTAATTGTACCATTTCTAAAATGTTTTTTGTTCCTTTGAAAAGAATGATAAATAGGAAGAAATCTGTGATGAAAGTTGAAAAAATAAGGTTTTATCCCATTAAAAAGCATAAATGCTTTGATATCACTCACACAGTATGAAAATTATTTTAGACCATGTTTACTCTAGTTAGATAACATTCCATATGTTGAGAATTCACTAATTATCCACATTAATACAACTTTCATTAGGAAATTTTGTTTCGCAACCATCATAAGTATTGACACTATTACTCCACAATAAATTTAACTCATCAATCATTGGATTCAAATAAACATCAATATTCCTTTTTTATTTCCTAGAATTAATAATGTTAAAATGATATACAGTTTATTCATTAACATCTAAGTAGGTAAGTTGTACGAAGTTATAAAGACAGACCAATAAGAATATTATCCACTGTATGAACCAAATGGATATAAACCATTAATAAAAAGACCCAATCACATGTTACAAGATTATAAAGTTAATGAAGGATGTACATGGTCAAAATGTTTCCATGAATCAACATTATAATAATGATTTATGTTTTTACCAACTGAAATATTGTATTTATTCCATGAAATCAATGATGTTGTGTTCTGAGACATAAATAAACCCTACAATCTAGGTGTAAGTGGGAAATACCTCAATAGTTTAACATGAACCAATATATACATCTCTTTTTGAACCACATTTTACCAAGATTTTCTATATGTCATACAACTAATCAACGAATATTTTTCACCATAATATAAGATGCAATCATTTGAACATGCATGAATCTTCTAGTAACCAAGACCCAAATTACAAACCAACCTCTTTATCCCATATAAATTGGTAGGAAACACATTTAATTTAGGTGACAATGATTTAAACAAAGAAATTATATGATCAAAATAGCTATTTTACATTCCTTTATCTTATTTAATAGACATAAATTTTATCACCCCTTCAAATATTCTTATCCTGAAACCAGGATATAAGGCATCTTCAAAAGACTTAAAAAACTAATATTTTCAAGATAGTTCTAACTTGTGAGTTAAATTAATATCATTCTAAGTTTCTATTTTTTGACAAGAAATACCAACAACCTCATGTACGAAATTTTGAAATCATGATGCATCTGGAAATAAATTATTAGTATCAAATCTAGAACTACATTCACCATGTTGATACCAAAAAACACAATATTTCCAAAAGAAAAAAATGAAATAGATGACCCCCACATTGTTAAATGTTTCAAATCTCATTAGATCACATTTCTTACATGCATAATTAATTTTCCCTTCTAAGAACAATTCTGGTTTAAATGATACAAATGATAAAAAAGCTTCAATAACCTCAATATATACAGGATTTATACAAAAAATGTTTGGATTCCTATGATGATTTATCCAATCACAATATTATAATAAATATTGGTGTCTAATTTCTTATTCCATATTTTTCTAAAAAAATAGAAAATAAAAATACTACTTATAATTAATATAAAATAAGGAAGAGGCTATAAAAAAAGTAAAAAAAAACAAAATTACATTTAAATATTATAAATTATACCTAATTAAAAATATTTTTTTCTAATTCCACAAATGATCACTAATTTTTTCTAATTACCACTATTTTTTTTTCAAATTACCATTAATTATGATTAATGTAAATAGAAGGTCAACCAAGGGACATAAGGAAAACATGGAGTGGAGGGGATTAAGCTGATGAGGGAGTGAAAGAATTCTAGTGCCCCTGTGTTCAGACCATTTAGAGGAGAGATAGTCTAGGGAAAACCTATGAGTTTACACATGATTATCTCTCCTTCAAACCATCTGAACACAGGGGCACTAAAATTATTTCACACCATTATCACCTTTATCCTCTCCACTTCATGCTTCCCTCACACCTCTTATTCGATCTTCTATTACTAATTGTGGTTAATTGTAGTTAATTATTGTTAATTATTGTTAATCATGGTAAGTTGTGATATTTTTTACTAATTAATTCTCATTCCCAATATTTGTTTACTAAAAACCACTCATTGCCGATATTTTTTATTAAATAACTCCCATTTTTGGTATTTTTTAATAAATAATTCTCATTATTGGAATTTCTTTACTTAATAACGCTCATTGATGATATTGTTTTACTAAATAATGCTCATTTCTAGTATTTTTTTATAATTAACGGTCATTTCTAGTATTTTTTAATGATTAATGCTCATTGCTGATATTTTTTTAACTAATTAACACTTATTGTCCATATTTTTTTACTAATCAATGCTCACTGCCACTATTTTTTTACTATTTAATCCTCATTGCTGGTATTTTTTACTAAATTCCACTAATTACCGGTATTTTTCACTAAATACCACTCATTGTCTCTATTTTGTTTTACTAAAAACAGCTCATTATGGGTATTTTTTTTTACTAAAAACGACTCATTACCGATTTTTTTTTACAAATTATCGATCATTACCTGTATCTTTTACTAATTACCACTCATTTTTGCTAATTTTAACTAATTAAGGCTCATTTATACTAATTTTAACTAATTAATGCTAATTTATGCTAATTACCTCTCATTGTTTGTATTTTCTTAATAAATAACATTCATTTCCCAGTATTTTTACTAAATAATGATCATTACCGATACATTTTACTAAATAACACTCATTTCAAGCATTTGTTTACTAAATAACACTCATTGCTGGTATTTTTTACTAAATAACACCCATTACTGGTATTTTTTACTAAATAATGCTCATTGCCAGTTTTTTTTACAAAATAACACCCATTTCAGGTATTTTTTACTGATTAATGCTCATTTCCATTATATTTTATTGATTAATGCTCATTATAGGTATTTTTTACTAATTAACACTCATTGAAGGTATTTTTTACTGATTAATGCTCACTGTCGGTATTTTTTCCTAAATACCGCTCATTACCGGTATTTTTTACTAAATACTGCTCATTACCAGTATTTTTTACTAAATGCCACTCATTGTCATTTTTTTACTAAAAACCCCTCATTGCTGATGTTTTTTTACTAAAATCCACTCATTGCTATTATTTTTTACTTATTACTTCTCATTGAAGCTAATTTTATCTAATTTCCTCTCATTGCTGCTAATTTTAACTAATTACCACTCATTTCCTCTAATTTTAACTAATTCTCACTCATTACCACTAATTTTTAATAATTCCCACTTATTACTGCTAATTTTTAGTAATTCCCACTCATTACTGCTATTTTTTAATGATTCCTACTCATTACTACTAATTTTTAATAATTCATGCTCATTGCTAATAATTTTAAATAATTACTACTCATTTCCTCAAATGTTTTCTAATTACTACACATTTTTTCTAATTTTTACTAATTACCGCTGATTTCTGCTAATTTTTACTAAATACCATTCATTTCCTCTAATTTTAACTAATTACCATTTATTTTCATCAATTTTAACTAATTACCATTAATTTTCGGTAATTTTAACTAATTATCACACATTTTCATTAATTTTAACAAATTATCAATCATTAATGGTATTTTTTACAAAAAATATCTCATTGCTGATATTTTTTCTAAAAACAACTCATTGCCTTTATTTTTTTTACTAAAAACCACTCATTACCAATATTTTTTACAAATTACCGCTCATTTACGTAATTTTTTACTAATCACTTCTCAAAGATGGTACTTTTTACTAATTATAGCTCATTTCTGCAATTTTTTTACTAATTACCAATCATTTTCGATAATTATTTCTAATTACCACTCATTTCTAGTAATTTTTAATAATTCCTGCTCATTACCACTAATTTTTATAATTCCCACTCATTATCACTAATTTTTAATAATTCCCACTCATTACCACTAATTTTTAAAAATTATAGCTCATTAATGGTAAATTTTACTAATTAATGCTCATTACATCTAATTTTTAATAATTACTACTCATCATCGCCAATGTTTACTAATTATCACTCATTTTCGCTAATTTTTATGAATTACTTCTCATTTGTGCTCATTTTTACTAATTACCGCTCATTTCCACTATTTTTTTAATAATTTCCACTCATTTAGGCTAATTTTTACTAAATACTGCACATTTTTACTAATTTAATCTAATCACTACTCATTTTCATTAATATTAACTAATTACCACTCATTTTCGCTAATTTTTTCTAATTACTGCTATTTTCTATTATTTACCGATAATTTCTAATAATTACCACTAATTTTTAAGGATTATCGCTAATTTTACCGATTACCACTAATTTTTACCGATTACCACTAATTTATACTAATTATTTTTAAATTATAAATATTTAGTGTTAATTAATAAAAAATACCGCTAATTATTATTAATTACTAATTACTACTATTTATTAGAAATTGGAATAAATTATTATAACTTATTACTAAGATCTATGAATTATTACTAAATTATGTTAATTAATACTATTTATTTATCAATTATAAATAATTACTATTAATAACAACCACTTACTGATAATTAAAACTAATTATTGCAAATTAAAACTATTTACTTTTGATTAAAAAATTTACTTCTAATTAAAACTAAATATATCTAATTAAAAATAATTACTGCTAATTATTACTAATTACTTCTAATTAACCCTAATTACTGCTATTTAATAATACTAAATTCTAATATAAAATAGAATAAATGAATTTAAAATTTAAAACATTAAATAAATACCTCAAACTGAAGATTTTTTTGGATGCAAAACTCAAAATTTAATTCCCTGTAAAAATTTAAACTTTTATTGGAAGAAATGAATATGAGTGGGTAGCAGAGGAGTAGAGGAGATCTCAGATGAAGAAGGAATAAAAAAAATCAGGCGGATGGGGGGTGTATATATATGTTAGATTAGTAGCGACAAGACTATTTATGATGAGTTTCCCATCACAAATATTATTATTTGCAACAGGTCCCATCACAATTAGTATCCACTATAAATAAGTCTTCTAGGGATAAAAAAGTTATTTGTGACGGGTCCCATCACAATTACTCTTCTGGTGACTATTTATTTGTGGTGGGATTTAATTCCCAACACAAGTAATAGTAATAATGAAAGGTATTTGTAGCGGGATATGAATCTGGTCGCAAATAATCATTAATAAAAAATTATTTATTACAGGAAATGAGACCCGTCGCAAATAGTCCCTCAAGATATACTATTTACATTGGGCGATGGGCCTGTCACAAATAGCCTTTCACAAAAACCACTTTTTTCTGTAGTGAATCTCAGAGTCACGATGCTCCCACCATCATAATGGCTTATTAAAACACGACCATAGCATCCTAATGATGCTTCTGGAACAATCCTCAACTCATGACACCCAGTCATACATGATAACTCTACTTCTAGTCCTTGATTAGATTGAACCAATCAAATTCCTAATAGATCATGCTTTAACTGATCATGTCATATTTTCCTTGAAAGCCCCGATTCACTCTTTAAGCTTCACCCATCTCATCCTGATGGCATGCTCAATGCGATTCCTCACCAACCACATTCCACTAACTGAGAGAACTAAAGTTGAACTGTTTCTAGTCAACTAATTTCTAAAAATGCTCAGTGCCTAGGGCTTATGTGTCACTAAAGTAGATTCTGAATCATTTATCCCATGGCATACTAATATCATTCTGAGCATTCTCACCGAAGCCTATACCGAGTTCCAACAACATCTCTTGGCCAAACCATCTCTTGAAACAAATTCTTAATCATATTGTATCACCAACACCGACACTATCCTGATCTAGTATCCATGGATTGTCATAAGCAACATCATGCTTGATGACCACATCTAGCTTTCACTGAAATCCATAATTGAACACATACCTAGAATTTACTAAGGATCACATCCATATATGGAAAAATTCATCAAATGGAATATGAGTGCCAAAACTACCATCACATGATTGGTCTCTCAATTGCACAACCCTTCTCACATGAGGGGTGCCAACTAGTGACCAACATCTTACTCCCACCTTAGGAGAATACTTTTCATCACTTTTAAGGAAAACAATTCATTGATTACCACAGTGCATGCCTTGTTTATCCAGAACATATGACTAGCATTACCAAGAACTTTCTCATCCCGAGCATTAGTGTAAATATCAACTTTCACCTATTCCCACATCCAGATAATGGTTCTCATGGAGAATATTGAATTTGAATCATAATGAGGGTCACCGTCATCAATTGGCTAGTAGCATACTACACACCACATGAATTATATTAAATCACTCCTTGAGAGAAACTCCTAAGGCATCCTTTTGTCAAACCATATTAGTTATTTAAATAGGTAGATCAGTGTAAGCCAATGCTCTCTCATAGAGTCTCTTTATCAAACCATAAGAGAAATATAGATAAGTAGAATGAAGTAATCTAATTATCTCTATGTGTACATATGATGATGTCAATATAAAGGTCAAGATTCCCTATAGACTAGGGGTACACTAATATTTTTATCGGTATACATGTATCGCTCATCCCAAGCCACACTCTCTTTAAAACGAGATGAACAAGACTTTAATTACCCCTAACACCATGTCTCTTGACCATGGTGTCATGGTTGGGTTAAATATCTCTTGCCTCCTAGTCATTCAAAGATCATCCCTCATCCTAGGAACTTCCTTTAATTTACCCAAGATTCAGGCCACCCATCCTAAAAGATCCAAATTTGAAACTATCGATCCTTGTCTCACACCCAGTCTTTCATTGGTGTAGAATTATAAACAGTTATCACATGCAACCATAATGAGTTAAACTTAACATACACAGTGGGTGTATATCCCATACCACCTAGTTCAAAAACACCATTCGTGCTTCCTAGAGTCGTCCTTCAACAAGGTTAAACTAATCGTGATACATAGCATGTCAGTTTTTATTAAGCTAGAAGTTCCTTTAGAACTCCTTTTGAAATTCATGCATCTCTCATGATCCATGATTTAATGAATGACTGCTGGTCTCATGGTGTCATTTCTGAAAGTAAAGAATCAACCACACAACTACTACTGGCCCATTGGGGTAGGAACCCGAATAGTCCTACCCATTGAAACTAGTTTTGATAAACATTAATCAAGGTTATTTTCAAAAGAAAAGAAATTGACATGCCTGAATTGAAAGACTCGACCACCTACAACGCCTTGTTTTTGAAATGAGCATAAAACAAAACTTACCACAAAAAGGAAAAGGTAGTGTCAGACCAACATCTTCAACATTTTTTCTTTAATAGAACAACATCATCAACCTACTATGGTCTAAGTCATGTTAGGGAAACTTGGTTCATCCACTTAGCCCATAGGGTATCTAGCATGAGAACCACATCCCATTTATGGGCATCAGTAACATGAAATCTAACATGCCTATAAAAACTCTATTAGAAATTCTTAACTGAAACATGTAAGGAAGCATTGACTAACCCAGGTAAAACACCTATCAATATAGACATAGTGGCATCACTTTCTGAACATTGGGCTTCCAGTACCCGATCATCATTGTGAATCAAAAAAGGGGAGTTCTCACAAAAAATTTACAATAATAACATAAAGGGTAAAGAGATGACACTCATCAATATTCATATATAGGGATAACCCCTTTTGAGGTTCACTTAATAGGAAACCAACCATCCACCTGAGGTTTCATTTCATTAACTAAGAGTCCTACCCGAATCAATTAGAAAACATGCAGCACTTACAATGCCTAGAAACTTGGATCAATGTTATACTGGTTTACTATATCCAAGGGTTATACTACAAATTTAACTCTTCATTTTTAACTTAAGGCATTGAATTTATAAACTGTAATCACACCTAAGAGATTACTAGTCTCTACTGCATATCCTTGAAGTTTAAGAAAAATCATAAAATGACAATTGATACCTATATGAAACAATCATATTCCCACTCAAGTGTCTCTAAATGAAATTTTACAACTGACTCTTACATGAGGGTTCTTTGTTATTAAAAACTCTAAAAGGTTTTGCTTTAAGGTAATTAAATGGTGCTCATTTCATCACAACATTTAAAACAACTCATAATTGTGGGATAAAAAGTACTGGTTTTAAAATCACTGTACTAAACAATTTATTTAGATCACACCATACAACATTAGGTAAATTATCTGATAATTTAATTTTTAAAACATTTAATCATTATATATCCCAAATTTCTCTCAACTGGGCTCGGTTATAGAAAATTTCAATTCCAAATTATAGAGGAAAACACCCTTTGGGTTGTAATTTTCATTTTAATTAACTAGAACCCCATAATAGAAAATCTCACAAGCAGATAATAAGGATTTTATTAATTAGAAGGGGGGATGGTCATGTAAGATACCACCATATATTTATATGTAACACCATATAAGCTGTTTTGGACACTTTAAATAACTATACCATTAGAATAAGAATTTCCCCATGGGGTTAAGTTATAAGGAATATAAAGAATAAGGAAACCTATGAAGGCCCCATCATGTAAATTTTAGTTCAATTACATGGGCATACATTCCCAATTTATGGAATCAATGCTCTATAAATTACAATTGGCATCCCATGTAAGTGTAACCCAATAATAGTTGGTTTCAATTAAGATTTATACATAGATTAATGGGTTTATTAAATAATCATACCATAAAAATACCACCTAGTTGGGTCGCATCCAGTCTATCTCATAAGAAACATGCTTCAACCAATCTACTTGGATCCAATTGTGCATTTAAGAATTTAGTCATATTGGCCATCATTCCCAAATAATAAAATAACAAGCCTGTGTAAAGGCAACCATTTTCAATAATAATCCCAATTTAGAATATATATATATATATAGATCATGGCTCAGTTAGATGAATTTCCATTCTCAAACTATAAAGGTACCTTCCTTTATAAGTTAAAATTGGATTTCATGTAACTACAACCAGGTTATTATCTATGGTCTTGGAATATAACAGTCTATGTACAATGGTTCCATTTCATGGTTCACCATTCTATAATTCATAAAGGATCATATAATTTAAAAATTGGACTAGTGGTTCCAATTTAATTGAAACCATATCACATCATTTGATTTTAGAATATAAAAAGTCTATATAAGATGGTTAGACTATATGAGTTACCATTTCCAATTTATAGATCACCCATAAACCTTATAAATTGAAACATTAGTACCCATTTAACCAAAACAATTTTTTTTAACTTCTAAAACATATGGCCATAGATTAAACATATTCGAATCTTTTGGTTATATAGAATACCTCTATTAGGATATATGGGAAAACACCATTTAGGTTGATGATGAAACTCTATTTAACCAACCAAATGTTAAAATCATAACACAACATGATATCATAAGAGATAAATTTTGTAAAATAAGGAAATAATTATGGTAATCCAATACACAAGTAAGAAACCACAGAAGTATGTTATACCTGTAGACATTCTAAAAAATTACCAAAAAATGGTCTAAAAATAACATGGAACATACTCAATCCATCAAGTAATGCAATCTACATGGCATGTGAATCTCTATGTGCCTAAAATGATGCATGTAGTGATACTTACTTTCTATACCAGGACAAGGGTAAAAATACATAAATCAATAACTAACTGAGGTACATTAATCACCCGAGGTTAAATAAAAATCAATTGTAATATAGAATAATTATACAATACCATGAAAATTGAAATTTCCCTAATTCATGGGTTAGTCAGACCCAAAAACAAGCTATTTACCAAGTTCTAACACATTCCTAGTCTCATGTATAACATCTCAAAAGTATCATGACAAAAAGGAAAAGAAATTATCTGATACCAATTGTAGCTTCATAACCCAAGAACCATTGAAACAATGCATCGAGATGATTGGCCACTAGACCTCAAGCATGCCCCCTATATACTAGAGGGTACTGACTAGAAGTGAGGGTCTAATGGAGGTATGGTGGGGAGACTATACCCTTAGGATCAATAATAAATAGAGTATGAGAAAAATAAATGAAGGCATCATAATATAATAACAATTTATCATCAATAATAAATAAAAGAGTAATCATGCATGAACATGATACAATGAACAATAATAGACATACAATAGGTGACATGTAAACAATAGAAAAAGAAAATAAAAAAGTTCCAATGGCTATCTCCATGATCATTCTGAGCTATGACTTAGTCATGTGCTCCTAATATCTCATTAAATAGTGTAACATCACATAGCATAATCAATTACCCTAAACCTGAAAGAACGAGGTCTATCTGAGTACCTAATGGAATCCTGAATAGGGTGTGATATTTTCTCAATAGGCCACCACCAATGGTGTCTATGCTAATCCAGTTTGTGTATATAAAATAAATAAGTGTTCATGCATATCAAAGATAAGGTACTGCAATAACCAAATAAATGTAAACATGTTGGCTTAGGTACCTCAAGGGCATCTGGCTAACCATACCTTCTTCGAGCTAAGCTGTAATGTCTCTAAAATAAAGTCACCATGTGTGTATATATATGAAATTTATAAGTAGGAATGTATATATACATATATATAGATATGCATATATATATATATATATGTACTTTATATATAGGAATGTGTACATCCATATATATAGATATGTAGTGCTAGCCAGGACCTGAGGCATAACTCTTGCATCTATGTGTAGTCATAAAAGTTTAAAATGGTAGTAAGGGACTCCATTCCTAAGTATCATAATCACAAGAGATTTCATGTAGCACCCCAGAACATTTTTTCCACTAGAATAGTGCTCAAGGATGGTGTGCCACTGGGCCTTAGGTGTTCCTCCTAGTATGCCAAAGGTTTCTAACTATCAGTGAGTGTGCGAAGGGGGTGATAGCGGGGAGACTATATTATATGGTGTTGATGACAATGATGCTCTATATACATATAATAAATAGAAAATAAAGACCATAAAAGATGGGACCAGTAACCCTCCATAGTGGAAGAAATAACATGCAATAATGGAAGCATAAAAAATAGAAGCAATAGAAAATTAAATACCAAAATAGAATTTCTAGAATTAAAATCCACAAGATACCATATAGAAACATGCATCCAAGTCATGTCATACAAAACAATAGTACAAAGTGTCACCCATGGATGGCCTTAGTAGTATATACATATAAGCATGATGATACAGAAGAAAATAAACAAAAAGGTAATCCTAGTTGATGTATAAAACCAAGTTCCTTTCCATCCATCCCATTCTAAACAAACCAACATGATCACTATGGTCCATCTATTGAGCCCAAAACATTACCTGATTGCAGAATAATAAAATCTAAAAATGTCCTGAAGGGCCTGTGTAGGGTGTGATAATAATATTAGTATGTCACCACCAACATGTGACTAAATTACATTTGTGATAAAATAGGTGTTTCTAAATACAAATAGAATATCACACACACATCATATATATATATATATATATAATCTATTTCCATTATGCTCAAAATCTAAAAGGAATAAATCACCTACTTAGACCATCATCAGAATAACTATAGTAGAGATGATACCTATCATAATGACCAAGGAATCCCATGATAAAAGCACAACCTAGGTGAACAATAAGGTTCCACCTCTAAGTCAAAACTTTTCACCTCAGGCCAACTGAAACCACATGTCCAAAACAATAACTGACTTCCTAAAGGAATGACCAAATAAGTACCCGGTTCCTTAGACCTTAGCTCAAAAGAGTCCCTATCAGCTTAAAGACTGATGTTTGAGGCATAGTGATATCTATCCTATAAGTAATAACATTGTTATCTCAATAGTCTGTGTCCTAAGGAACAATGATATCCATCCTCTCTCATAATCCCAACCCAACATCATCAAAAAATACATAGAGCCTCATCTCCCAACCGATGGTCTCAACACTATCAACCAATGGTTCCTAACTATCCCTATAATTTTCTATGAAAAAACCTCTAACATTTCTAATGTTCAACACCATCCTAATCCACAACTAACAAAGGCCTCTACCCATAGAGTGGTTAACACCACCTCATAACCTGAGTCCTATCTATGTGTACATGACTCCAATGGCATGTCGACCAATCACGATAAGTCAAAAAAATAACCAACAAAGTACCTAATCCACACCATCCTGGAACCTCATGACCTCGGGATCCTATAACTCAATATGATGGTCAAAACCAACCAACATCACATGGGACATGCCCGTAATCCGACGACCTTGTTTTCTCAATCTAATGACCATGTCACCCAACCTGTGATTAACATCATCACCCAAAGTATTCGGTCCAAGTCCAACCTAATGAAAAAATCCACCTTAATATAGATGTTAATCACCATCTTAATCCTCAATAATCACCTATCATGTTCCCATGGAACCATTACAAGAAATAATTTAATAAAAAAAATTAAAAATTAAACATCCCAACCTAATCTTCCCAAGGTCCGAAGCCTCTCACTAAGACTTAACCGGTTGTTGTCTTAGATGAGCATTCCCATTAGCATATCAAAAGGTCAATTTAATTAATTAAGATACAACCATTTAAATTATAGGGTCTTGATCATACTACCTAATGGAACACTTAGGGTCGCACCCCTGAAACATGATCGAAATCAAAAAGAAAGATAAAAACCATGTACCTCAATTTGGTAGATGCTCAATCATTTGGTATTATCCTCTAAATCAATCCAATTTGTAATAAATCATCATTTTAGATGAACACCCTAAAAATAGGGTAAATTAAATTTCATAGATTTAGTGAACCATATAGAGAGAGAAAATAAGAAAAGAGGGTAGAAGATCGAATCCCTTACTGATGTGGTTCCAATGAGACCAACAACATGAAGAATGGAACTCAGATGAAGAGTGTGGCTCAAAGCCTAAGGGTGGAATAAATAGAAGCTCCCCATGGTCTAGAGGCATTGCACACATTAAATGAAGTAGAAAATAGAGGAAATAAAGAAATATAGGAGGAGTAAAAAAGATAATTTCCCACTTTTTAATGACTCAAATGGTTTGGACGCATGGTTTGGATAACCGTGCATCAACCATGTAGATCCCACTACTTATGAACCAAACCTCGCACTATTGTCCCACATGGTTTGGACAAACCGTTTAGAGCCTGTGCAAAGCCACTGTTTAAGTGGCACTAAGCATGAGTCCATGCGCATGGTTTTCCCAAACCCTTTATAGGGCATGTAAACCCCTCTAATAAAAGTTACAGAGCTCCTAAACATCCATGTGCCTCCTCCTAAATAGTTTTACCAATCGTATCTAGATCTATTTGAGGGCTTCACGGTTTCTCCTGAGAGGCCACACAGTTTTTCCAAACCATGCACCTCTATCTGTATACCCTAAAAGTTAGGATTTCATCCTCTGATGCACCCAAAACCTAAATGAAATCTCACGGAACTTCCCAAGAATTGATACCCATCTAAAAACAAGGCCTTGGGTCAAAGGAACTCTCAGAATTAAGTTCTAAATATCAATAAATGCATTAGACCACTCACCAAACTCTGAAAATTCAAACAAGTTGTGGATTTAAACATTCCCAAAAACCCGAGATGTTAGAATCTCCCACATTAACATATATTTTCCCTGATATATAAATAATTACCTAGAGATGGTACCAAACATACCCATCTCGTTCAAAATTAACCTAGTCTACCCCGGACATCAAATCATAGGTAAACTCTATCAAGGCTCTCCCCACTTTAGGAGTTACCTAACCCAGTCATTTCTTGACCTAAAACTCAAATAAAACTGATGTTTCACTGACCATACCTAGACTCAAAAGTCATATTGTGATGAATCATCACTTCTACACCTTGTTAAGTGCTCAAATCGTGCTCGTGTCACATCTAAAACCCATCCTGTGCCGCATATTAGCAGATTCCCATGTCACACATGGAACCTATGAGGTCCCACATCTCAAAAGATGTTCAATAGTATCCATTCCTCTTCAGTATCCATAAATCCCACATACCATCATATGCCCATAAGAAATCCTAGTTCCTCACACCATATATAGAGCCCACATTTCACCGATTCCCATATGCCAATTCACCTCACTAAACCCCACATAGCATCAATTCCCATAGATAATATCAGTTTCATACACCTCTCAGACACACACACACACACACACAAATATATATATATATATATATATATATAACACATCTGACCTAATTCTAAACTAGAAACCAACATCTAGTTAGTCTAAAAATCCATATTGTACACATCGTTCACCTAAAACTGGACATGATTACCAAAAGGGCCATGATAAAAATAAAAATTACCCTCATAGTGCCCACAACATACTTATGACTATTATCTTCTCACTATCCTAATCTGACCTTGGAATCTTAACAACAAGAACCTATCCTGAAGCTAGAATGCTTGAAACATTAGCTCCACATGGTGCTACACCAACCATCTACCACTAACCCCACTATGAGTCCTACTATCTATGAAACATCCTCTACGTGCTACTGAATCTCGGATACCATCTCCTGGCACTGCTCCCGATCCAACCTCAGAACCCTAAGTATTCCTCAGTCCCTGACTGCCAACTTCTCAAGAAGGCTTCCTGTAGTACCTCTTGAGATGTCCAACCTGACTGCATGCTCTATACTCCTTCAGTGCTCGATCATTCTGCACCTGCATGTGTACCGGCTACCAACACTGAAATAACACCATTGATGAACCACTCCTTGGTAGTCTTCCCAAGTATCTGTCCTGAACGCTCTGTTGAGACTCCTCTCAGACTCAACTCCTAGTATCTGAAGCATCATTGTTGAAATCACCTCAATCCATCACCTGAATCGAATATGATCATTCCATAAAATTTACCTCAACTATCAGTGCTTGATTCATAGTCTCTAATAATGAGGCCAACCTAAATATGTTTACCTACACCTGAATGGCATGTCATTAACTATCCTAGAAATATCTCACCCTCTAGGTTTCATCACGCACCATACTGGGTGTGAAGTGAGACAACTCTATGAAAGTAGTTATATAGTCCATGATGAAAATTTATCCCTTCTATAGGATCAAGAACTCCCAATCTCTCTCCTCCCTAAACATCTATAGGAATATGTTCTCGAAGAACTTGGCCTCAAAATCCCTCCAGTATAACACCTCATATTTTCCCACCTAAACCTATACGTCCCACTAACATTTAGTTGATCCTTTGATCATGTACATAAACATCTTCACCCTCTATCCTGGGGGTGTCTCAGGCTACTTGAAGATGGTATAAACTGAATCGATATAGTTCTCATCAGCTTGTGGTCCTCCCTCACCCAGGAATAACGGTGGGTGTTGCAAATGGAACTCTTGAGTCAAGTATGCCATAAATGGATCTGCTCCCAGAGATCATCATTAAATCCCCTGGATGACCTGAACCAAGCTCTCCATAAGCTTCTTTTTAATACATGGGCCAAAAAATTCAAATCCAATGACTTCCCCTCCTATACTAGAGTCTGTACATGTTCATGTACCTATAACTCATAATCTTCCTAATCCTATGGGGCCTCATATTGACCCTTAAGGGCCTCAACCTATGAACTATCTTGCGACACTAAATCACCACCCACCTAATGCTCCATCAGAAGCTTCTCAGGTAGAAACCCGTTGAATACCATTCATAAAGGTCATAAAACCATACTAACATATATATGAAATGCAGATAAATAAAGAAGTAACAGGAAGCACAATCTCACTACCCCTACTCTCTACCATCGCAACCATTTCCCATGACATCTGGCCTCTTGAACCCTAACCCTCCCATATCAGATCCAAGTATCACATATAAATTCCAGCCTCATGTCCCCTCACCTACCCACATCAGAGTCAGGCATCACATATCAATCTGAGGTAGCTGAGTATGATTCCACCAAAGAGGCTAATAAAGAAAATATTGTTTATATTTTTTTCCATTTTAAATAGATCACCCTTATCACCATACCTAATTTATCCTATAATATCTAGGACCATTCATATATATATAACATATTATAGAAAATCTCATATAGTTTTCATTGGAACCCCATGCCTGGGAAAGTTGAGTAGAATGCCACCAAAGAGAGGCTAGGAAGGTAAACACTACTTATCATACTTTGTTACACTTTAAACAAACAAAAAAATCTTATCACAATCCAGGATCCTAATGAAAACCACAAGAAATTTATCACAGAACACACACACACACACACACACATATATATCATCCTATGTTCCTATAAAAAAATCATACTAAAATCTCCCTCACCAGACTGATCCAAGGATCAAAATCCATCATTTCCATACCAGGACAAGGGTGACATATCATAACAGATAGAAATCACATCTAAGTGCACCAATCTAGGTGGAAATAATATCAACTGTAAAAAAGAGAAATATAGAAGAAAAATTTCCCAACCATGGAAACATGGTTTGTCCCCCCCCATGTATGGGGCTGTAGGCTATCAAACATGAGCTCTGAACCCAATTCCAAAAACATTCTAGTCTCCAGTATAGCATAAACCAAATAGTAATAACAATAGAAAAATATAATCATTTGATATCACTATTATTCAGTGAACAATACTACTAATTCATAGTGAAAAACTACTCAGATACCATTTAAAGTGCCCCGACCCATTTTTCCATCGGAATAGTGATCAGGGCCTGTGTGCCATCGGGAATTAGGTGTGCCTCCCCATATTCCAAAGGATGCTGATTAGCAGCAATGGTTTAAAGGTGTGATAGTGGGGAAACTATAAAATTTGGTGGTGATGATAACAATGGTCTATATTCATATAATATGTAGAAAATAAAGACAAAAAATGACAGAAGCAATAACATGAAATAATAGAAGTTTCAACAATAACAGTAGTTAAAAATTAAATACTAACATACCATATATAGAATTAAACACAAAAATATACCATATATAAACATTCATCCAAGTTAGGTCATATAGGAAAATAGTAAAAAGGTTTCTTATGGCCGACCTTAGCAATATATATATATATATATATATATATAAGTATGAATATACAAAAGAAAATAAAATAAAAGGTAAACCTAGCTAATGCAGAAACCCAAGGCTCTTTCCATCCATCCCATGATAAACAACCCAACATGATCACTAAGGTCTATCTTCTGATCCCGAACCATTACTTGATCGTAGAACCTTAATGTCTACACACATCTCAAAGGTCCCATGTAAGGTGTGAGAATAATATCAGTAGGCCACCACCAAAGTGTTCCTAGCATTAATCTGTGATAAAGTTGGTGTTTCAAAATATAAATAAAAAAGCACAAAAACATCATATATATATATATAATCTGATTCTATTATGTTCAACAGACAGAAGGAAGCAATCACCTGCTTCATCCATCTCTGGTATAAATGTAGCGGAGAACATCCTTATCATAAAGCCCAATGCATCCCCTAATAAAGTCTCAATCCAAGTGAACCCTCAGGATCCACATATATGTAAAATTTTGTCCCCTCATGTCAACCAACACCTCATGTATAAAACAATAAACTATGTATCATAGGCACACCCAAATAAGTACCTAATCCCTCAAACCTTATATCAAAAGAGTCCCCATCATCTCAAAGCCCAAAATCCAAGGCACATCGATATTGGTCCTCCAAATAATAACACCTCCAACTCAACAAACAATGTCTTGAGGATTTGTGTATACATCCTCTCACATAATCTCAAACCAATAGCCTCAAACAAAAAGGCGAGCCTCATCCCCCAACTAACGGTGTCAACACCATCAACCGATGGATCCTTAACATCCCTGTGTATTTGTATGGAAATCAACTCCAAAATTTATGAGGGAAAAACCATCCTAATCCTCAAATAATGGATTCATATACCCACATGAGTGGTAAACACCACCTCATCATCCGATTCCCATATGTGTGCACACAACTCCAAAAAATCATCTTCCAATCAAAGTGAGTAGCAATCACCAACAAAGTACTTAACCCACATCATCTCAGAACCTCATGCCCCTATAACTGTGTCACTCAATCTGATGGTTAACACCTCCCAGTATCACAGAGGCCATTCCTATAATCTAAAAATTTCTTTGCCTCAATCTGATGACCATGTCACCCAACCGATGATCAACATCATCACCCAAATTATATGGTTTAATCCCAACCCGATGAATAATGTCACCTCAATCCATATGTTCATCAACATATCAATACTTGAGACACACCCATCTTTTTTCCCATGGAACCATTATAATTAATAATTTTAAAAAAATAATTTAATTTAATAAATAAACACCCCAATCTAATATTCCAATGGTTCGAAGCATCTCACCAAGACTTAACTAGTTATAGTATTGGATGAGCATGCCCATTGGAATCTCAAAAGGTAAATTTAATTATGTAAGAGACATCCATTTAATTTACAGGGTCTCTCTCATACTACCCAATGGAATAGTCAATCTTGCACCCTTGAAACATGTGTGAAATCAAATAGAAATCTAAGCACCACCTACCCCGTGTTAGTAGACACTCACTCATCTAGTATTAGCCTCTAAATCGAGACAGTTTGGAAGAAATTAGTGTTCTAGATAAATGCCATAAAAATAGAGTAAATCATCTTTCATGGATTTAGATAACTTTATGGCAAGAGATTATAAGGAAAGAGGGTAGCAGATCAAATCCCTCACTGATGCAGTTCCAAAGAGATCAATGACTTGAAGTAGGAAGATCAGATGAAAAGTGTGGATCAAAGCCTAATTAAGGAAGAAATATGATCTCCCCATGCCCTAGAGGCACTACACAATTGAAATAAAGGTGAAAAGGGAGTAAATAAATAAATATTGGATGATATAAAAAAGGTAATTTCCTACTTTTTAATGAACCACATGGTTTGAACACACGGTTTGGCTAACCATGGGACAACCATGTGACTCCAACTACTTAGAAACCAAACCTCACATGGTTGGCCCACACAGTTCATCAAAACCTTGAAGAGCCTGTACAAAACCACTGTCTAAGTGGCACTAATCATGAAGTCTTGAACATAGTTTTCCCAACCAGTGTTCAGGCCATGAAAACCCCTCTGTAAAAAGTTGAAGAGCTCCCGCATGAACATGTTCCCTCTATTGTACAGTTTTACAAACCATGTCTAGATCCATTTGAGGGCCACATGGTTACTCTTAGAAGGTTGCACAATTTTTCCAAACCATGTGCCTCTGACTGCACAACCTAAAAATTTATTCTTTTGGCCTCCAACAAACTCGAAACCCAATAAAAACCCTAAATCACTTTTTGAGCATAAAAAATCATCTAAAAAAAGGACTTGGGTCAAAGGAAATCTCAAAATTAAGTTCTAAAGATCAATAAAATAGTTTCAATGCTCTCCAAACTTTGAAAATTCAAACAGGTTGAGGATTTCGACCTGCTCCAAAAACTTGGGATATAACATGCCATGCCTTGAGATTTTATGCCCAAGTATCATAATCACAAGGGATGCCATTCCCATGTATTAGGATTTAAGTGACTCTATGTCAAGGAACTCCATGACCATGAATCACAACATAAGGTACACCATCCCTTGGGATGCCATGAACATGAATATTAACATAAGGTACACCATTCCCATGAATAATGATTCAAGAGGGATGTCATGCACAAGTAACATAAGTTATAATAAAATGAAATAGAAAATAGGACATGTCCATAAACATGCTATAACAGAAGTCAAGTGAACATTTTGGGTCATTCCATTATTAATCAATTAAGAAGTCCATAGGAAGGTCCATTCCACTACCAATTTATCATGCAATATGGGTCAATCATATCATTCATCTATTGATATGGGACACATGTCATCCCTTACCATTAACATTTAATTTTATTTCAATTATCCATTTCACAAGCCAGGATATTACCCAATACATTCATCTATTTAAATATATATTTTGAGGGCCAAGAAATTCCACATGCCCATTTGTAATCTTAACAATTAATTTATCAATAATTAGTCCATTCTCATTCTAGGGAAATTTATAATCAATTTCCATTGAGTAGAACTAATAAGTCACATTGAATTGGTGGTTTAATCTCAAGGGAAATAAAACATTTATAACAACCAACCAAACTCATCTAGGGTGGTGGTTCAGGTTGAGGCATCATCCTCCAACTAAGTGATGGGGGATAAGGGACATCAAGGTCAAGGTATGGGGATTAAATTAAAGTTATTATACATTTTAAAGGAAATTCATGGTAATTATGGTATGCAACACAATCAAAATATTATATAAACCCTATAACATTAAGGGAAAAGTGTATATACCACCTACCCCATGCTTAGAATAGTCTACTCATCCAATATCGAGCCTTTATTCAAGTCGGATTAAGAGAAATCAGAAGAATTTCCAAAACCAATCAAATAGGGTAAATTATCTTGCATGGATTTAACATTCCATATAGTGAGATAAATGAAATAAGGAAGTAATAGGAGTCTTATACTTACTGATATGCTTCCAACATACCTAAAAACGTTTGATTCAGAGCTTAAACAAGGGTTATCCCACCATGTGAAGAGAAGGGAAAGGAGTAGCATGCCAGAGGGACTCCTGGATGAATGAGAGGAGAATTGGGATGAAAATTCTTTAATATTCAGAGGAAAAAATGGTCATTTTTTCCTTTAAATTTGGTTAATGGTTAGTCTATATGGTTTGGATAACCATGAATAAATCATGTATCTCACACTTCCTAATATCCATACCCCACATAGTTTGGTCGCACAATTTGGGATAACCATGCGCAACCTGTGCGGTGATACTGGTAACATGGAACTAACCATGCATCCTGGTTCAAAGTTGTGAAAAATATGCACATCCCATGAACCCAACTCTAAAATTTACTACATACATTCTTCAATTACATGTTCCCCACCTTTAATGGTTTAAAAAACCCTATAACACCCCTTACATGGCTGCACAGTTTCTCCTGAGGGCCCGCATGGTTTATCAAACCATGCGCTGTATCCATTTCTCCTAGAAAGTGAGTTCTAAGTCCTAATGATTTTGAAACTCATCCAAAATACTAATAAAACTCTCAAGACTTAAACCAAATTTAAAAATACACATTTAATTGTCCTAAAATTCATATTTACATTCTGAGGCTCAATTTAAGATTTTGATCATCCACCAAATGAAAAGTTCAATTTCCTTTAGAATTTTCAACTGGTTCAAAACATGGGATGTTATAGATAGGTGGTCCTAGAATTATATATCCCTCCAATTAATTAGGTAAATATAGACATCTCATTGTATAATAATTACTGAAATGGGGAGTGATATCAGTTCAGTAAGGTAATCTTTCCACTATGATAGTCTTGGGAGTGAACCCTGACTAAAGATATGATAGAAGAGGGAGAAAAACCAATCCACTATGATAGTCTTGGTTGTGATCCTTGACTATGGAAATTATTTTATATAATAATGTATATGAAAGAAAAATATTTATTATTTCAATTTATGATCTCATGGCTCATATTCTTTGATTCCTTTATGATTCATGTCTTATGAACTATCGGGATTTATTCAATGAATTAGGATTATGATATATGTTATAAAGGTTATGGTTTTAAAATGTTAATATCATGTTATCATACCCTTATTCTCATGTTATGTTTAATTAATTCTTAATATCTCCCTTTTTTACTCTTACTGATAATTAGAGCTCACCCATCCTTATGTTTCCTTTCCCTATGTCATAAAGAAAGGTTTATGTATTATATGTCTAAGAAGGGTGTTAGTTATGAAAAACATAGTGGGATATGATGTAGATATATTATGGGAAAGATGTTTATGTATCCACATTTATAAATACACTAAACCAATACATCTTTTGGGATGGATCATAATGTTATGTAATGAATATTCATCAAATAATATGTAAATTTTTTTAGGAAAAGTATGGGTTGTTATATAAGCACTATGATTTTATTAAAAATACTATTTCAACTATTCAATAAAAAAATTTATTTTGAATCTAAAAAATATTTCATAATTTAATATTAGTATTCTAAGTCAAAAAATGAAGTTCCTTTTAAAAAATTATCATTCTAAAATTTATAAATAAAGTTTTTAATTTATAAAGAAAACTAATTTTATAGAAAAATAGAATTTTTAACTTTATGTATTCTCAATATTATTTCATACTATTTAATAATTAAATAATTTTAATATACTATTTCATATATTGAAATGTTATAATCATTTAAATTTTGTCAATTTAATTTATTGATACTTTAAATTGTTATTGGAGAATGAAAAATCCTTTTAAATGTTAAATCATATTAATTATATATCCTTTAAATGTAATCAATTTTAGTTGAGTGACAAATTTTTATTTACAAGAGGTTTTATTATTATTATAATTTTCTTAGTAATATTCATCTAATATTTTGTGGATATATTGAGTTTGGTTTTTCATATATAACAATCTATTAACATGATATTTATTTAAGAAAAATACACAGTGAAATTTTATATTATTACACTATCACCCTTGAATACATTATTTCCTCAAAATTTTATTTATCATTAATTAAATAAATAATATAAGGGATCCATAATAAATTGATTATATATTTTATACTGATATATCAACTTCACAATCTTAGATACTAGGAGACTTGACATTTCTCACTTAGTAGGCATGTATTGAGATTTTACTTTATCTCAAAAACTTATAGCAAATATATTTCCTCAGTTATTTATAGGATTTTATAGGGATATAACATTAAATAATTTATTTTTATAATCCTATTCCCAAAAAAATAATAAAACTAAATTTTTTATGATGATATCCAATAAAATAAGATTAAATAGTCATATGAATATGAAAACTCAATCCAAAATCCCTTCTCCAATGAACCCTCTATTTCAACCTATGATATTTTTAGTTAATCTATGATATAATTGGATATATATATCACTTATTAAGTTTAAACAAGGCTATCCAAGGTTATTTTCTTATCAAGATTTCTAGTTATATGTTACATCCTCAAATTTAATTTATGTCCTTCATAATTGTTTGCAAAGAGTATATGATCAACCAAAGCATATCCCCTATGAGTGTCTATACAAGTGTGAAGTATCAGGCTCACTCATAATGATAGAGATTTAATATTGAGTTGATAATCAATTCTAATCTTTCAAGGTGATTACCTTTAGGTGAACCAATTTTATAGAAGAATCCACTTTATTGTATCTAGACAAGGATATAATTGATAGGGAAGAAACATACTAAAAACTTTAACAAAACTCCAGGATGTTATCCTTCACTTATACTTATCTATAGGGTCTTTAATAAATTTATATAATCCTAAACCCCCCAAATCCTCCAAAATAACTAAACTCTACTCTGATCTTAACTGAGGTGACTGAAAGAGCACTGTCGTGGGCGCCCTCAAATGATTAATGTGATTTGGGGTACTTAGGTGCAGCAGAGTGGCTGACCAAGGTCGTCTCTCAAAGGAGGAAGTGAATTAAAACAATTTTTAGAGGTATTATAGAAGTAAAATAAAAGAGAATAAAAATACTACTTTAAAGGATGGGGGTGGTTGTTTATAGTTTATGAATCTAGAAGAAGTTTTCTGGAAGAAGATTGCATTTTTTTTTTGTTTTTAATTTTGAAATGAAGTTTTGATTAGAATGACACAACAAGAAGATGTTTTTTTAGAAATCTATTTTAAAAGGCGTAATCGATCTAACTCTACCTCTTCAATCATTTATTAATCATTATCATTTAAATTAATATTCACTTAATTATGATCCCTTAATTTTTTTAAATCCCGAACCCTACGAGAATTAACTTTACCACGAAGATTGAAGTGAATTTAACCTTAGGCTAACTTCGGAACATGCAATCGCAGCACCCTGCTTTGATTGATGTTCTAAGATTAGATTATGGTCAGTGGTAAATTAAGGCACATATCCACTCTGGAAATGAGGATGAATTGTGTTTAGGGATTATATTTTAACTCTACAAATTTATCCCGTGTGGTCTTGTATTACCGATTAAGATCGCGCTCTCACAATTTACACAAAATCCCGACCTCACGTGTTTTTGTGTACATTGTTCAATTGCTTGATTAGTTTCTTACAATATAAAAACACAATTCATGGATCATATTAAGTGAATTACAGTATCTCATTGATTCAAAATAATTAAATTAAGAGGGTAGAAGATAGATCGATTACTAAAAGACTACTCTTCCATGAGTGGCGTAATCATCGTAGAAGCGTTTTGCATGTGCAAAGGTTTAAAATGGGTATAACCCAATAACGCTTCTACTCAAGAATTCCAGAACAATTAGGAAGATTAAGAGAAGAAGAAATTTAAACAAAACATAAGAAAAGAGAAGAAATAAAAGAAGAACAAAGAAGTTTATTACATAAACAAAATCATTACAACATGAAGGAGAAGAAGAAGGCTTCGTCGAAGGGATCCTTGCTTCAAGAGCTACCCTTATTGAAATGGTTGGATAATTGGAGTGGATCCACTTCTCCTATGCCTCTAAACTTCCCAATTCACGTCCCAACCCCTCCAAATGATAAAAACTCCAATTTATAGAGGGGAGGGGAGGAGAGGTTACAAGTGGTTTCAAGTGTGAATGTGGAAATTCGGCCAAATATTTTATTCCAACTTGCACCGCCCATTTGACCTCCAAAACGCGTGAATTGACCGGCCTTCCAGAAGGATTATTTGTGCCAAACCATGTCCCCGAGCTTTCCTCAAAATTTGGGCTCAATCCAAGCCCTTATGTAGAGGATATGTCCCAAATACAGAACCTTCTCCATTCTGGCGAGCCCAGCCCAACTTTGAATTCATGGACCAATTTCAACAACCAAATGAACTATTTAGCTTTAGTGTCCTGAATAAAAGTTGTAGATAATTAAGTTAGGAACACTTTTACAAAATTTCAAATTCAAATAATAAGCATAAAAATATTTATCTTCTAAATACTACAGTGCACTATTAAGTGTAAAACTGGAATTTTCACCAAATTTTCAAATGAATGATCAAATCCCAAATATTTTATAAATAAACATGTTTAACACAATGTGAGGAAATTATATCATTTATTATCAATAAAATATTCAATAAAATAGTGTTTTATCAACTCCCCCACACTTACCCTTTTGCACACCTGGGCAAAACCTCATATCAAGTAAACATCAATATCAAATCAAAACCAATTTTAAAACACATATCTTTAAGATCAATCAATTTCACACCAAGAATAAAAAGATATCATGCCTCATAAAAAACCTTATTTCAAGTTCTCTATTTATATCATTCAATATATTTCCACTTCATTTATCCACCCATGCACAAAACACTTACCTCGCTTGAATTTTCTCTCATCACTCAAATATCAATTTTTTTTTGCAATGTCTTTCTCATCCAAACTCATACAAGGGTCACCATAGGCTTGATAGATTCCTACATCGCTACCCGATGTGAGTCAAGGAAATATGTTTATCATGAGTACTTTTCAGGGTTGTTCTGTGGCTTTCGGTTGGTAGGATTAAGATGTGAAAAACTCTGAGGCTGAATGAGGAGGGCTTGACTCTTTTGAAGCAAAATTGCATTAATCTAATTTTCACTTAATTATGGTCTTCTCTTCAATCCCCATAGTATCAATTCAGCTCCATCATCATGAAAATTCATGAAATGTTTACACCATTCATCATTTCAGCATAAAAAATGTCAATCTTCTCAAAAATGATTTTCTTGAAAGCCCCAGATGGGCACAGCTTTCCACCTCAATTAGAAGCTCCAGAAAAGGCACAGCTTCACTTGTCATGAAAGCTCCAGAAAAGGCACAGCTTTCAATATAATGACTTTCTTTAGCAGCGAAAACATCTCTTCAGAATTTAATTTTCCACCCAAAGTATCACATAATGTGGTGGCACAACACAAGACAGCTTCCCCCACACTTAAGCTCAACTAGATTATGAAATTTCACTTCAAGAGTTGGTTGGATAGGGAAAATTGGCTTGTAATGTGGCTTAACCTAACAGGTTGTGCATGGATTATAAGGGATACAAGGATTAAATATTCAAGGTAGGCCATTATTAAAAAGGATTCTTTGAAAAGGGGGATTTAATACCAAACAAATGCCTCAATCATTTAAACATATGTACCTCAAACCCTCAAGTTTTGACAGGAATAGATCAAATTCTGGTTAAATCAAGCATGGTTTGGTTCTCTCAAGAAGTGAGGTGAATGTAAAGAATATGAAAATAATGGTTCAGAAGCCTCACAGGAAGGTGATTTCAAATTTAAAGACAGTGAGATGTGGCATGGGATTCAAAATTCGGTGTACTTTCCATGAAATTGCTAAATATTTGAACTTGAAACAAAGTCATTTCAACATTCATTTAAGCTTAGTTTCAGGGGGTAAATTTTTTTCACTTATTGATATGGATTTAAAAATTGTGATGAGAATCATTTTAGCTCAAAATGTTTCAAAAAACACATAAAATTGTAAAATAAACACACAAAATTTGAAAAACACACAATTTTTTTTTGGTTTTTTTTAAACAGGAAAACAATTGAAATTACTAAACTAAAAGGTTCCCTCCCACACACTTAAAATATTGCATTGTCCTCAATGTGAACCTATGAGATGATATATGCACATGAAATGAAGAATTTTTAAATAGGACAAATAATATAAAAGTGAAAGGGTTAGGAACAGCCTGATGTGATCAAGTGATGATGGGGTCATGCAGTGTGATAAAATCCACTGCATCAGTAGGATGGCCCTCAATGTATCTCTTCAAACGTTGCCCATTGACTGTAAAGCTCCTTCCAGTGTCCTTTTGTGTGATCTCCACTGCACCATAAGGAAAAACATTAGACACAATATAAGGACCTAACCATCTGGAACGCAACTTACCAGGCATCAACTTCAGTCGTGAACTATAGAGAAGGACTTTCTCTCCAACATGAAACTCCCTTTGTTGGATCATTTTGTCATGATCTACTTTTGATATTTCCTTGTAGAGCCTTGAGTTCTCATATGATGACAGTCGAATCTCCTCAAGCTCTTGAATTTGCAACTTTCTTTGAATTCCAGCTTGGGCCAAATCCATGTTACATTTCTTTATAGCCCAATATGCCCGATGCTCGACTTCCACGGGGAGATGACACGCTTTCCCAAAAACAATCCGAAATGGGGACATACCAATGGGGGTCTTGTATGCTGTCCTATAATCCCACAATGCATCATCCAAGCGCTTGCTCCAATCCTTCCTATTTGGCTGCACGGTTTTCTCCAAGATTTGTTTCAACTCACGATTTGAAACCTCAGCCTGGCCATTTGTTTGGGGGTGGTATGGTGTCGATGTTTTGTGTGTCACCCCATACTTTCGAAGGAGGGAAGCGAAATTCCTATTGAAAAAGTGTGTCCCTTGGTCACTGATGATGGCCTTTGGTACTCCAAACCTGCAAAAAATATGTGCTTTGACAAAGTCCACAACAACATGAGAATCGTCAGTCCTGGTGGCCTTGGACTCCACCCATTTACTCACATAATCAACAGCAACCAAAATATACAAAAATCCAAATGAACTAGGAAAAGGACCCATAAAGTCGATGCCCCATACATCAAAAATCTCACAAAATAGTATGGGTTGTTGGGGCATCTCATGTCTCCTAGAAATGTTCCCAGTGTGTTGGCAACGAGAGCATGACTTACAAAACAAATGGGCATCATGGAACAAGCTAGGCCAATATAATCCAGAGTCTAAAACCTTCCTAGCTGTCCGTTGGGGTCCAAAGTGTCCACCACATGCAAGTGTATGACAGAATTGCAAAACAGACTCAAACTCATGATCAAGAATACACCTCCTAATGACTTGGTCACTACACATGCGCCAGAGGTACGGATCATCCCACACATAATACCTAGACTCACTTTTTAATTTTTGGACTTGATGCTTCTTCAAATTTACTGGGATTTCAGAGCCAACAATGTAATTAACTAAATCAGCATACCAAGGATGCTTACCTGAGATGGTATAGAGATGCTCATCGGGGAAAGTGTCCCGAAGTGGTACCTGATCCAAGGTGTCATCCTCTAGTGTGTGAGTAAGCCTACTCATGTGGTCCACCACCAAGTTTTCTGACCCCTTTTTATCCTTTATCTCGATGTCAAACTCTTGAAGAAGGAGCATCCAACGGATAAGTCGCGGCTTTGCATCTGGCTTCTTCAGGAGGTACCTCAAAGCTGCATGGTCAGAAAAAACAACTACTTTAGAGCCCAATAAATATGAACGGAATTTATCTAAAGCAAATATGACAGCAAGAAACTCCTTTTCTGTGGTAGTGTAGTTTTATTGGGCTGAATCTAGCGTCCTCGATGCATAGGCGATAACATGTGAACGTCCCTCCACCCTCTGAGATAAGACAGCTCCATCCGCGAAGTTGGATGCGTCACACATAAGCTCAAATGGAAGGTCCCACCGTGGGGGCTGTATGATTGGTGGAGTGGTCAGACACTTCTTCAGCTCATCAAATGATACCCTGCATGAATCATCAAAATTGAAGTCAATATCTTTTTGAAGCAATCGAGATAAGGGTAGAGCGATCTTACTAAAATCTCTGATGAAGCGTCGATAAAATCCAGCATGCCCAAGGAATGATCGAACATCACGCACACATGTAGGATATGGGAGGGATGAAATAATGTCTACCTTAGATTTATCAACTTCAATTCCAGGTTGTGAGACTATATGACCTAAGACAATTCCCTTTTCGACCATGAAATGACATTTTTCAAAATTTAAGACCAGATTCTTCTCAATACAACGATGCAACACATCACCCAAACTAGAGAGACATTCATCAAATGAGGACCCATAAACTGTAAAATCATCCATAAATACCTCCATGCAGGTCTCAATGAAATCTGAGAAAATACTCACCATGCATCTCTGGAAGGTACCTGGGGCATTGCAAAGTCCAAATGGAATCCTTCGGTAGGCAAAGGTACCGAATGGGCAGGTGAATGTTGTCTTCTCCTGGTCCTCTGCTGCAATGGGAACCTGAAAATAGCCAGAAAATCCATCCAAGAAACAATAGTGTGTCTTCCCAGCTAGTCTCTCAAGCATCTGGTCAATGAATGGAAGTGGGAAATGGTCCTTACGAGTGGATTGATTTAGTTTCCTATAATCGATACACACTCGCCAACTGTTTTGTACTCTCACAGGAACTAACTCATCATTTTCATTTTTTATAACAGTGAAACCAGTTTTCTTTGGTACAACCTGAACAGGGCTAACCCATTGTGAGTCAGAAATAGGGTAAATGATACCTGCCTCAAGTAATTTTTCAACTTCTTTCTTAACAACTTCTAGGAGGGTGGGATTAAGTCTCCTTTGTGGCTGTCTCACCGGTTTATCCCCATCCTCCAAGAGAATCCTATGCATGCAAATGGAGGGGCTAATACCTGATATGTCTGCCAATGTCCAACCAATTGCCCTAATGTTATCTCTCAAAAGATTCAAAAGTTTTTCTTCATGTTCAAAAGAGAGATTGTTAGCAATTATGACAGGTAATCTATCACCACTGAGAAAGTATGCATATTTGAGATTTGGGGGCAATGGCTTGAGTTCCAATGTAGGTGGGTGATGTATGGATGGAGAAATTGATGCAACAGACATATCTTCACAATGAACATCAGTATCAGAATAAAAATCATCACAATCAGAGAATAAAGCACCAAATCCATCAGCATACTCAATAGCCATGTCATAATCAGAGTTCACATGATCAAAATCAGAATATGATTCCATTTCAAAATCAAATCTTAGAGAGTCTTGTTCATTAGAAACAGGTGTGGAAGTTCTCTTAGTCATTAAACTAGAACCAATACTCATAATCTCCCTAAGCATAGGACAATCCAATTTCATGATGTTTTTACTTGGTGGTTCAAAATGGGAGATAACAAAAGCAGAATGGTCCTCAGAGGGGTACTTCATGGAATCCATAACATTAAATATCACAACTTCATCCCCAAATTCCATGGAAAGTGTACCCTCATTGACATTTATGATAGTTTTTGCAGTTTTGAGGAAGGGCCTACCTAAGATAATGGGGGCATGAGAACTTACCTGATCATCCTCCATGTTAAGAACATAGAAATCCGCTGGAAAGATCATGTCTCTTACCCGGACAAGTACATCCTCAAGGACTCCTGCTGGATATTCCATAGATCTATTCACCAATTGCACCACTACTCTTGTTGGATTCAACTCACCAACCTGCAAGGAAGAGAATACAGAGTGAGGCATCACATTTATGGAATCTCCCAAATCACAAAGAGCATCAGAGAAGTGCAACTCCCCTATGGTACATGGGATGGTGAATGTCCCGGGATCCTTGCACTTTGTTGGCATTGCTAGAGTTGGTGTAATGAGTGCCGAGACATTCCTTCCAAGGTTGATCCTCTCATTTCCCTTGAGCCCTCTTCGATTGGTGCAGAGTTATTTTAAGAATTTGGCATACCTTGGAATTTGCTTAATGGCTTCAAGTAGAGGAATGTTGATCTCCACACGCTTGAATGTGTCCAAAACCTCCTTTTGCATTGCTTCTTCAGCCATCTTCTTGGTTTGAACAACCCTGTTTGGAAAAGGAAGGGGTTTAGGAGGAACATCATCAATCTTTTTCTTACCTTTATCTTTCTCCTTGGATTGTTCATCAGTTGGTATGGAATGCGGCTTCTCTGAAGTTGAGGTGAATCCCGGTGGAATGTTAGGTGCAGATGTATCGTTCATTTTCTTCCCACTTCTCAATGTGATGGCACTAACATTCCCCTTTGGATTTGGAGTGGGTTGGGAAGGTAGATTTCCAGAATTCTTACTCACAAGTTCATGGAGGGCGGTGGCAATCTGACTCATTTGAGTCTTCAACTCTCTCAGCTCCGAACCTTGACTCTTCAGCTCATTCTGTTGATTAAGAACAATTTGTTTCAAAAGATCATCAGTGTTAGAGTCTACCTTGTGTTGGATATTCCCTTGTTGCTGACTCGTTGATGTTTGAGCTTCGAATCTCCTTTGGGGTTGTTGGAAACCCTGTTGGTAAGGTGGAGGCTGCTGGAAGTTTGGTTGAAAAGGGGGCCTTTGTTGTTGTCCAGAGCCATACCTCATGTCCGACTGATCTTTCCACCCTTGGTTGTATGTTGGATCAAACTTCTTTTGGGGATATGGTTGTTGTTGTTGTTGCTGAAATGGTCTCCCAGAGAACACTGCTGCACAATCTTCTGTTTCTTGGAGTTGTGGGCAACAGTCAGTTGGGTGGTTTGTCTCAGTGCAAATACCACAAGGCCTTGAAGGAGGGGGTAGAGATGTCTTTTGTGCCAAAGCAATTTGCCTTACCATAGTGGTCAATTCTTCCAAATTAGTATCAATCAAATGACTTTCAAGAGAAGAAGGACTTACCTGATGTACTCTCCTGACATGTGGTGTACCTCTATCACCAAATTGTTGGGAGTTTTGGGCCATCTTGTCGATCAACGCACGTGCAGCTACTGGTGTCTTGTCCACCAATGCTCCTCCAGCTGCAGCATCCACCATGCTCCTCTCCATGGGTGTGAGTCCTTCGTAGAAGTATTGGATGAGGAGTTTCTCACTGATTTGGTGATGTGGGCAGCTTGCACACAACTTCTTGAATCGCTCCCAGTACTCATACATTGACTCCCCTTGTGCTTTCTTGATCCCTGATATCTCCTTTCGAATGGATGTGGTCCTTGATGCTGGAAAAAATCTCTGCAAGAAAAGACGTTTCAAATCGTTCCAACAAGTTACATCTTCGGGTTGTAAATAATACATCCGGTCTTTTGCAGCTCCATCAAGTGAGAATGGGAATGCTCTTAATTTGATTTGATCTTCAGAAACATTTCTTGGTTTAAGGGTTGAGCAAACCACATTAAATTCTTTCAAATGTTTATTTGGATCCTCACCAGAGAGGCCATGAAACTTTGGAAGTAAGTGAATTAACCCAGATTTTAGTTCAAAGTCCGATTCGAGATTTGGGTATGTAATACAATTTGGTTGATAGTTAATATCAGGTGCAACCAATTCTCGAATGGTTCTATTAAGTTCATTTCCATTGTTTCCAGCCATTGGTTCTTGTTTAATGGTTGAATTTGAATTGCTTCCAATTTCAATGTTCTGATATTGGAGTAATTCTCCAACTGGTTAAATGTTGAAACTTCCCGTAGACTGAGAATTTCTGATTCGTGCCCTAAGGCTGCGTTCAATCTCAGGGTCAAGATCTAAGAGATATTCGGGATTAGTTCGTGTCATCAATCAATGAAAGATGAAAAGAAGGAATGTGGACCATAGTAAAATAAAAATTAGAAGTTTGAGTTGATGGTCCAAAAATAAGTAGAAAGAGATAAAAGAAGAAGAAAAAAAAAATCAGATTGGGTAAAGACGGAAGAAAGAAGAGAGGAAGAGAATTAAAATGTAAAATAAAATAAATACCTCTAATTGGTTGAAATAATTACTTGCCTCCCCGGCAACGGCGCCAATTTGAAAGAGCGCTGCCGTGGGCGCCCTCAAATGATTAATGTGATTTGGGGTACTTAGGTGCAGCAGAGTGGCTGACCAAGGTCGTCTCTCAAAGGAGGAAGTGAATTAAAACAATTTTTAGAGGTATTATAGAAGTAAAATAAAAGAGAATAAAAACACTACTTGAAAGGATGGGGGTGGTTGTTTATAGTTTATTAATCTAGAAGAATTTTGCTGGAAGAAGATTGCATTTTTTTTTTGTTTTTAATTTTGAAATGAAGTTTTGATTAGAATGACACAACAAGAAGATGTTTTTTTTAGAAATCTCTTTTAAAAGGCGTAATCGATCTAACTCTACCTCTTCAATCATTTATTAATCATTATCATTTAAATTAATATTCACTTAATTATGATCCCTTAATTTGTTAAATCCCGAACCCTACGAGAATTAACTTTACCACGAAGATTGAAGTGAATTTAACCTTAGGCTAACTTCGGAACATGCAATCGCAGCACCCTGCTTTGATTGATGTTCTAAGATTAGCTTATGGTCAGTGGTAAATTAAGGCACATATCCACTCTGGAAATGAGGATTAATTGTGTTTAGGGATTATATTTGAACTCTACAAATTTATCCCGTGTGGTCTTGTATTACCGATTAAGATCGCGCTCTCACAATTTACACAAAATCCCGACCTCGCGTGTTTTTGTGTACATTGTTCAATTGCTTGCTTAGTTTCTTACAATATAAAAACACAATTCATGGATCATATTAAGTGAATTAAAGTAGCTCATTGATTCAAAATAATTAAATGAAGAGGGTAGAAGATAGATCGATTACTAAAAGACTACTCTTCCATGGGTGGCGTAATCATCGTAGAAGCGTTTTGCATGTGCAAAGGTTTAAAATGGGTATAACCAAATAACGCTTCTACTCAAGAATTCCAGCCCAATTAGGAAGATTAAGAGAAGAATAAATTTAAACAAAACAGAAGAAAAGAGAAGAAATAAAAGAAGAACAAAGAAGTTTATTACATAAACAAAATCATTACAACATGAAGGAGAAGAAGAAGGCTTCGTCGAAGGGATTCTTGCTTCAAGAGCTACCCTTATTGAAATGGTTGGAGAATTGGAGTGGATCCACTTCTACTCTGCCTCTCAACTTCCCAATGCATGTCCCAACCCCTCAAAATAAGAAAAACTCCAATTTATAGAGGGGAGGGGAGGAGAGGTTACAAGTGGTTTCAAGTGTGAATGTGGAAATTCGGCCAAATATTTTATGCCAACTTTCACCGCCCATTTGACCTCCAAAACGCGTGAATGGACCGGCCTTCAAGAAGGATGATTTGTGCCAAATCATGTCCCCGAGCTTTTCTCAAAATTTGGGCTCAATCCAAGCCCTTATGTAGAGGATATGGCCCAAATACAGAACCTTCTCCATTCTGGCGAGCCCAGCCCAACTTTGAATTCATGGCCCAATTTCAACAACCAAATGAACTCTTTAGCTTTAGTTTCCTGAATAAAAGTTGTAGATAATTAAGTTAGGAACACTGTTACAAAATTTAAAATTCAAATAATAAACATAAAAATATATATCTTCGAAATACTACAGTGCACTATTAAGGGTAAAACTGTAATTTTCACCAAATTTTCAAATGAATGATCAAATCCCAAATATTTTATAAATAAACATGTTTAACACAATGTGAGGAAATTATATCATTTATTATCAATAAAATATTCAATAAAATAGTGTTTTATCAGTGACCCAGATCCACAATCCTAAATATAGTTCTAAAAACAAATTATTTAAAAAATAGATTTGATACAAAGTGATATGAACCTATATTTATTTTTCATCATTTAAAAAAGTTAAACATTATATCTCAAAATAATCACACAATCCAAAGAACAATATGTTTATTGTCTTCTAGGATTAACTATATAAAAGTGACTTATTTTATGCTACTTGTGAACATTTATCCATAATTTAACCATAATAGACTCCTTTCTAGACTACTCAAAGTTTATACTAATATTAAAAACCTGGGGATTGAAAACATAATAAATAGGTGAACTCAAATTATCTGTATGGGAGAAAACTCATCACCATTTCATCAATGGTTTCATCCTAATAATTTGAAAAAATCATGAGCATGAGATAAATATATTATTAAAAATATCATTAAACAATAATATTTATCTATAAGAAATTATTTAAGGCCATATAAACTCCAATGATAAAACATATACCATGGGAAAAAAGTGTAAGTTAATAAACATGATCTATAGAGTATAATCATTGGCATATGATATAGAAATTTGGAATAAGAACATTAAATAGTGACATTTTGAAAAAATAAAAATGTGATCACATCCACATGAAATCTTGTGAAAAAGTCTCTATAAAATATTTTCCATGAACAATCATATGAATGAAGCTATACATGATCATGTTCTTGAATTATAATTTGAAAAAAGATATTTGTGATAGGCTTATCAATAAAGCATAACATGATCATTTCCACACATAACCTTGTAAACAAAGTATAACCCGATAATGTCAACACACAAAATTATTATATCATGAGGTATAAAAACATAACCAAAGAATTAGAGGGTGATATAGGAACCAACCCACCAATAATCCATACAAATGTGTACCAATTAAATCAATAATTCATTATATCATAAAGAACCAATGGAGATAAAAATGGGTTTCAAAATATTTTGGGATGGTAACACAAAAATTTACCTCAAGAATGTAAACGCTTAACACCAAAAATTCAATCACCCAAAAAAAATAATTCATAAGAACATTTAGAGGGTGATTCATGAAAAATTATATCCAAGAAAATAATTCCTTTATTTATAAAGAGGAAAATGACAGTGAAATCATAAAATAGTTTATAGATAATGATTTTAACTTTTGTTCAAGTGATGAAGTTACTAGTCACTTTGATAATTCATTTTTAGAAAAGAAACTTTTTAAAAATTGAAAAGAAGGCATTTTCAAAATCAATATTTTGATAGAAATATCAACAATCAAGCCTTTAAAAATAAATAATGGTTTAAAAAAGTTGATGTGAAAACATTTTGAAAGATTTTACTTTTTAAAAAGAATAATAAAAATGGATCTTTGAAAAAGACATTATGGTTTCAAAAAATGATTTTAAAACATTTTAAAAACTTTTAAAAAGAATAATAAAAAATAGATCCTTGGAAAATACATAAAGGTTTTAAAAAGGTTATGTGGATAAATTTTTAAAACATTTCATTTTTAAAAAGAATATTTAAAAATATACTTCAAAAATACATAAAGGTTAAAAAGGGTGATGTGAATTTTTTTTGAAAACATTTAATTTTTAAAATGAATATTTAGAAAGGAGATTTGAAAAATTCAAAAAGGTATTAAAATTTTGATTCCAAAACATAATAGAACAATAAATTTTAAAAATAAAATCGAACAATTGATCCATGAAAATTCATAAAGGTTATAAAAAATAAATGTGGAGTGGAAAATAAAAAAATTGATTTTGAAATGATGGAAAACCCTTTTTAATATTTTGATATACCTATTTTAATACCCACATCATATAAATATTAATAAAACTTCTGTTTGAAAATATAATAATGGATTTATAATGGCCATAGGAGATAAAATATAATTGGGTTTCTAATTATAAAGGATAACATTAAAAATGAATAAAAATAGGGGCAATGAGGGGAATCCATTGTTAAAGTGAATGGGAATAATTATCATCAATAATATACTTTTTGAGAAAGAAATTAATCATGATAAAATCATTTAATTAAAATTAATTATCCCACAGGATTAAGAGAAAGTATCATGAAATAAAAATCATAGGGAGGATCCAACCAAATTTAGAATAAAGAAGTTCAAGAGGATGCATTATAATTCTACGAAGGGAGTTGTGATAACAAAGACCCTTACAACCTTGGTAAACATTGAATCATTATAAATGTTAAAAAATAACATGATATGGATCTTTAAATCACATTAATTTTTAAAAATACATCCATTTTCTAGTAATTACGCCATATCAAGGATTTTATGGAGCACAAAAAGAAATATGGTTCAATAACTTAAATTTTAGACAAAGAACCACTTACAGTAATGGAAACATAAGAATAAAAAGAACATAAGTGGGATACCCTAAAATGGAAATTAAAATATCATAAAATGAATGATATTATTTATAATTAAAGGAAATTGGGTAGTTAAAACACCATATAAAATAAATTATGGTTCCCAGTATCAAACATATCTCAAGGAGTTGAACATTAGAAAATGAAAACTTTATCATATTTCAGGACATCCACTAAAGCATGTGAATATCATTTATAAAAAATAAATATATTAATCACCTATTTTATAACCTTATTAATATGTAAAATCATTTTTAAATTCATTCATAATTACTATCTGCATGTATATTGGTTAGTTATTATATATTTTCAATATTGTGTGTGAGTAATCTTGATCGTTTTAAACTAGTTTTGTAGTAGCGGTGTTGAAATTCATTATTCACCAAATGTTCATAATTACCATATCATATATGGTAATATAATTTATTATTTATAATTATTTATAATTTTATGATGTAATTATATTTTATTTTTGGTTATTATCCTTAATGATGAACTTAACGATGAGCAGGTTTCAATGATTCTTGATGAACTGACATTGGTATCTTAATTAATGAATTTAATATTAATGATACCATTAAAAATTTAAAAATTTATTTAATTTTTATATCATAAATTATATTTAATTAAGTTCTCATAGTCATCCATGATATTATTTTATACCATTGTTCAAGTAGGAGTTTTGACCGACCTAAATATGGACATACCCGAATCAATAGGTGACTATCGCTATGAAAGTGAATTCTTTTGGAGTAATATCATAATGATAGAAGAATAATGATATTATTTATATATATTTAAGAATTTTAACTTTATTTTAATATATATTAATAATTTATAAATAAACTAGATGAAAAATTAGAATCATTACTTCATGGATATGGTAGTCTACACAAACAGATGAATGACATTTTTGTTTTTCTTAATGGAAAATGGGAAAGGCGGTTAATGTTTATTACCATGATATAAAAACATTATGTAAACTATAACTAATAAATTAATCATATAATATTTGGAAAAATATATTTTAAAGGTTAGGATATAAAATAAACAATGTTAGGGAAAAGTCAGTAATAACGTTGCGAACTTTCGGTTTTCCCTTAGAGGATTTCTTTAAAAGGGAGGAATTTGGACAAAATATTATGTCCATAAACCTATGTAAGTGGAATATGATTATATTTTAAGGAAAAAGGTATGTGTTTCAAGAGGAAACTAAAATTTTTAGTGTACTTAAATGGGTGGTGAGAGGCTATCTTTATAAATGATGAGAATGACATTTTTATAAATATGTCATCTCAATATAAAGAGAACACTTGTTTGATAAGTTAAGTATACTAAAAAAATTTAAAATAATGTATTTGATATTTTTTATTTACACCTAAAAAACTAAATTAGAAACATTTATTTAACATTTTAGTCATTTTACCCCTTTGGTTAACCCATTTTAATCATTTGTATTTTACCACAATAATTAGTATTTGAAAAATTAATCCATTTTTAATGTCTAAAAATAAAATGGTACATCTTATATAATTTGGAACTAATAAATCAAAATATTAATTAAATTTTATCATAAAATTTTTATATGTGCATAAATATTTATTTTTAACATTAGCACATGTAATATGTAAAAAACCCATTTTTTAAATAATTGTATTTTTAAGTTAAAAATTTATGTTTAAGATAAAATTATCAACGTCTTTATTATCTTGCTTTAAATTGGTTTATTATAAAATAAATAAATTTTATATAACTTTAAAATTAATAAAAACCAAATTTTAGAAAAATAATATATATTTAAAAGAAAATATAAACACATTTTCTCTTATTAAAAAATATTACATAAGTTAAAAAAATGATAAACATAGGTTTTATAAACTCATAATAGTATTTAAAAACACATATTTTTACTCCATAAATAAATATCTGATCATGAAAAATGTTTCTTTATATTTTTTACTGTTATAATTACTTCTTGATATAGTCCTAAATGTGAAGATTTCAATAAAAATAGTATTTTTCACTATTTACTAAAAATAAATTATTTTAGAAAAGTCCAAATCATTAACTAATATTAGTACTATAATTCCAAAAATTAAGCTCATTTTAGAAAATTAAAATTATAAAAAATATAAATTTAGGATTTAAATTATAAATTAAACTATTTTAAATAAAAATTCCCTTTTTAAACAATATGTGTTTGCAATATTATTTCTAACTAATATTTAATTTAAATAATAATGATATATTAGTAAATATATTGAAATATTATAATCATTTAAAAGTTATCAATTTAATATATTAATACTTTAAATAGTTATTTGAGAAAGAACAATACTTTAAAATATCAAACCATATTAATTATATATCATCTAAATTTAAGAAATTTTAGTTGGGTAATATCTTTTTTATTTACTATTAGTTTTATTATTTTATAAATTTATTAATAATATTAATCTAATATGTCATGGATCCTTTTAGATTTTTTCATGTAGAATAATCTATTAATATAATATTTATTTAAGGAAATCATATAATGGAATTATGGGTCATTACGAACTCACATTGTCATATCATGTTTGAGAGTGAAAAAGGTACACATGTACTCTCTAATAATAATAATACATGTTACCCACTTTATATATCAAGCTAAATGATTTTGAAATGAAGCGTATTTCATTCAATTATAATCAAACAATGCATTAAAATTATAACCATGTAAAGATAAAACTAAATTAAATGTTTTAATTCAATATAATCAAAACAATTAGTTAAATTTTATTTCATAACTCCCTTAAAAAGTGTGTATATTTCATGAAATGATCACACGATCATTATCTTTCCATGGAGAGGATAATGAGTCTCATATAGAACTCCAAATTCGTTTTCTATCTCTTTATGATGATAGAAAGAACCAAAATACCAAGTATTATGATAATAGAACTATAAATATCTAAAATTGAATAACTTTAGCCCCTTGGACAAACATATAATGAGGTTCCCGTGGTAGTAATTTATAGCCAAATTTTGTTGTGGTTTTGAATATTATTTTTTGTAATATCAATTAGCTCTAAGATGTGGGAAAGGGAATAAAATTATTTAGTATTATAAAATGATAAAATTTTATTATCCACCCTCTTTAATTTTAATTTGAAAAATTCAGTGCAAATTAGATCTATAGAGTAGTAGATATGGTCAAATTACTAAAGGATCCTCTTGATTTTGATCAATAAATATCCCCTTCAATGCTTATGTATTTTGAGCCTTTAAATGGATATATTTGGATTCATAGTCTTCTATATAATTGTTTCACACTTTTTTAGGGATTCACGCACCAATATTTATCCCAATATGAGGATAAAATTAGGCATAATATAGATTTTATTCCAATTATGTGGTTGTAATTCAATATAGTTTATCCCATTTTACTCTAACTTATTAATGGTAACTTCAATCCACATTTACCTATAATGATTTTTTTTAAAAAGAATAATTTTTACATTTTCATAAGTATATAAATTATTTAAGATGGATTGAATAAGAAGTATAATTTATTTTTATGATGGAATATTAAAATCCTAAAGTACTTAATAACATCTATATTAATGGTGGTAAAAAATATTGAGTCATAATGTGATTAAGGAAATCATTTTTAGTGAGTATTACTACCAAGTATGATTATATAAAGTACTTGAACATTCCCGATCAAATAACATGTATGAAAAATGAATCATGCAAGAGAAATTCATGAAATCTTAATTAAAATCTCAAATCCAATAATGGTATCCATAAGAAAAAATATCCCTAAATAATTTTTTTTGGAAATGCAATACAATCATGATAAAATTAGGTATAAGAAGACCAAAATATTATCCAAGAGAAAACCATAATCAACAAAAAATCAAAGTGCCGGACATGAACCCTAATTGATGAAGGATTCAGGGCACAAGAGAAGCATCAAATGGATATTTGATTTTTTTAATCCAATTCAAGAGAATAAATCAGATGAACACGAAAAACACACCCAAAAAATTCATTGAGAGGAACATGTAAATTTAATTTATAATTTGTTAAAATATAATTACCTTAACCATATCAATATTCATAATTAATTAATTGTCGTCGTCACTCTATTATGTTGTTTTTGTGATAATAAATCAAATTGATTATCCCTCTAGATGCATCCATGTGTGATCCATGAATCTGGGAATGTTTTCCTTGGTCTATCAAGTGATAAGATGAGATAAAAAAGTTTATTTAATAATTTTCTATTGATCATAACAAGAATATCTTATTATCTCTGTCACGAACCATACCCCGAGGCCCGTTCCATGACTACCCCAAGCCTATCTTCCATAGGCCAGGGGCTGGCGACTAGCACCGAAGGTATATTCCCTAAAACTGGGAAGGCATTGCCTTATAACTTGTAACACACACAACCAAGCATACAACAAGATAAGAACTCAAGTAAATTGAATAGTAAACAGAGTGAGTACAGTAAGTAAAAGGGGCCAAAATACAAGCCCAACTGGAAAGTACAAGAAAATGATAGTACAAGTAACTGATAGGTGAAAAGAAGCTCCTAGATCGTCCACCACAGATCCTACCTGAAGGGTAGGTACAACTCACGAATGGCTGTCTTTGTGGTTCACCTCATCTAATGTCCACCTCCGAGCTACCTTCAATCCTAGTACCCTCATCCTCGGTCAGCGCTGTCCGTCATCTGCACCAAACACAACGATGTGCGGGTATAGCCCGTGCAGGGGTGAGTATAGCGATAATCAGTAGGGACCCCAAGACCCTCAAGCTCTCACAAAATCCACAAAGGATAAACCATAAAGGAAGGAAACAACTGATAACCCTACTTAGGTATATTCCCATACATATACCTAAGTTATCAAGTAATCCCATCTCAATCATGAGGAAAACACAGAGTCCAACTCCAAAGCCCCAAGTTCAACTGTTCCACAAAGTAAGAAATACCATGAAGGCAAGTACCACATAGGTACACCACACAGAATAATACCGCCAAGGTATTACCATGAAGGAAAGTACCACACAGGTACGAACTCATCTCACACTAGGTATAACTTAAGTACAATAGCAGAGATTATTAGATGTAACTACTGAATCATCTTACTCTGTTAAGTGGAAGACCCACACAAGATTGCTCGGTGCTAACCCACACAGGATCGCTCGGTGCTGACCCAAACATGATTTCTAGGTGCTGACCCACACAGGATCGCTTGGTGCTGACCCATACATGATCGCTAGGTTCTGACCCACATAGGATCACTCGGTGCTGACCCACATAGGATCTCTCTTCATTATACTAGTCAAAACCAACTACAAAGTTCCTGCTCTACGCTCTCTTGTCTTTGGGAGGGTCCAATCCACAAGCCACTGGTTGATACTCTAACCACTGTGAAGTATCACGAAGAAGTATCTCAAAGGACCGCTACGTCATAGGGGTCTCAATTCATCAGATGGTGCGTCAATCAGACGCCCGGTCTGTGAGTTATTATCCTTTTAGTCTCAAGGGCCCGATTGGATTCGTGCTCGATCCAACCTGACCATTTCCCAACATTATCCAAATATTCAGTGGGGTATACCAAAGGGACTGCCTCGATCCAAGGTTTCCATCTCTGCTGGTGGTTCATTAATCAGATTTCTGGTGCCAAAGTTATGGCCAAATGAGCATAAATGGGTCGTAGTGTGTCTGGGTCTGGTCCGACCCGGCCCGACCCGGCCCGACCCGGTCTGGGTCAACCCAGCCTGACCCACTGGGTTCGGCTCGGCCCACTGGGAAGCTCGGCCCATTGAGTTCAGCCCGGCCCACAGGGCGGCCCGGTAGGCTGCGAGGGCCGCGAGGGGCCGTGGAGTGGCTCGGCCGTGGGGCGGTGTGAGGCCGTGGGGCGGCTTGACCATGGAGGATGCCGCGAGGGAGTGTGGTGGTTGGGCCACGAGTAGTGCGAGGCCGCAGGTCGACTCATCCACAGAGGGTGCCACGAGGGTGGATCGGTCGTGGGGGTTCCGCGAGGGCACAAGGAGGATCGTCCGCGGACGGTGCGTGGTCGTGGGGTGGCTCGGAGGGTCGCGGGTGGCACAACTAGGCAGCGGGGCGGCGCAGCGAGGCCGTGGGGTGATGTGGCAGGCCAAGGGTGGCGGAGCACCATGGGGTATAGAGTCCACGGGTGGCGGAGCACCGTGGGGCGCGGAGGCCGTGGGCAGTGGAGAGCGGAGGCTGCAGGCGGCGGTGGCCGTGAGCGGTAGGGGCCGCAGGGTGTCATCGTTGCCTTCGTCACGGTTGATAGCCATTCTCCTCCATCGCGAAGAACACAAGAATTATTCCAAGAAAATCGGAGAGGATAGGCCATGTTTGTTTGGCCCTCACTCTCCACATTAGAGTGGTATAAAGCGACTATAATAATTGAATCACAATAATATCAAGAATGGGTAAGGGAAATAATTCAAACACCCTCCCTACCTCGTTTGATTCATCGATGGAGGTTGCGAGGAAGGAGACGACATTGTTGGGGATAGAAGGACGTTAGTGACATCATCATTCCCTTGATCGTTGGTTCATTGACATTGAAGACATTCCTCACCAACGATTGTCCCGAGGAAGAAGTCAAAGTCGAAGTCGAAGTCAGTGTTCTTCATTGTAGAGCTTTCTCCCAATTCTCCAAGTTTCTCCCTTTTTCCAAGAGTTTCCCCCCAATTCCACCAAAAATGAATTAACCAACATTATAGAATATGTTGGTATAATTTCAAATTGGAATAATTAATTAATTGAGTTGGTGTATTAATTAAAGGGGGTGGCATAATTAATCAAGGGGAAGTTCAAGAGACTTCCCCTCATTTAAGTGGGAGGTTCAAAGGGGTTTAATCTCAGGTGGTCTCCACCACCATAACCTCTCACGGGAGGTTTTAGGTTCGGTGGTCCCCACCTCCATAACCTTAAGGAGAGGTTTAATTATGGTGGTCCCCACCTCTCAACATTCATAAGGAGTTTCAAAATAAAATAAAAATAAAATGTTACACCATTTTATTTTATTTTATTCTCTCACAAAAAATAGAAAAACTAACTTCCACCCTCGACTTACTATGGTCGACGTGAAGGTCTCCTTAAGCGAATACCGGTACTGTGAGTTCAACGGTGTCATCAGATTTCAATTCTGAGCACCGGTTCAAAAGTTATAAAAACCCGCTCGCACGTTTATTGAACATAATTGAAATAAAGTTCAGAAATTCATTCTAGGCACTCCGGGCCTTGGAATCACGTGCCGTCAATTTTTGAGGACTCATAAAATTCCTATATATTAAAAAAAATTACATGGAATTTCCAGGTCTTTACATTCTCCCCACCTCAGGGATTTACGTCTCCATAAGCCACATCACAAACTAGGTAAACAAGTGGGGGTACTGAGCACGTATCCGATCTTCCTGCTTCTATGTGCTCTCCTAGAGGTTCACGTGCTTCCAAAGAATGCACACCAGAGGTATCAACCACCCATGAAGGACCCGCTCCTATTGATCCTCAATCTCTATTAGAACCCCCATAAAATTTTCCCCATTATCGATATCCAGCTCGCCCTGGTTGATGATGTGAGAAGGGTCGTGCACGTATCTACTCAGTTGGGATACATGGAAGATGTCGTGCACCCGATTTAACTATGGTGGAAGAGCTAAGAAGTAAGATACCTTGCCAACTCTGTTGAGGAACTAAAAGGGTCCAATGAACCTTGGAGATAACTTGCTACCTCAGCCAAATCTCCGCAAACCTCGTCAAGGTGAGACCCGTAGAAAGATGTGGTCGCTATCCTCAAACTCCAGAGGTTTCCGTCTCCTATCGGCATAAGACTTATGCCTGATCTGTGTAGTCTTTATCCTCTCCTGGATGGTCTAGACCTTCTCTGTGGTAGCCTGTACTATCTCTAGTCCCACTAGTGCTGACTCCCTTGGGTCTGTCCAGCACAAAGCTGATCTACAAAGTCGTTCGTATAATGCCTAAAAAGGTTACATCCCAGTGGTGGAGTGATAGATGTTGTTGTATGAAAATTCCACCAAAGGAAATTGATCCTCCCAGCTACGACTGAAGTCGAGGATGCAATCACGTATCATGTCCTCGAGGGTCTAAATGGTTTGCTCAGTTTGACTGTCCATCTTAGGATGGAAGGCGATGCTCAAATGAAGTTGCGTCCCAAAATCCTCCTGCAACCCCTTCCATATTCGGTAAGTAAAACATGCATCACGATCGGAGACAATCGTCGAGGGTACTCCATGTAGCTGCAAAATATCCTTCACATAGAGGCATCCCAAACTCTCTACTAAACCCTACTCTCTGATCGTTAGGAAGTGGTCCGACTTGGTGATTCGTTTGATGATCACCCAGATTGAGTCATGACCTTTGGACGTATATGGAAGTCCTGTCATGAAGTGCATGGATATCCTATCCCACTTCCACTCTGAGACCTCTAAAGGATGAACCAAGCCTGCTAGTACCTGATGATCCACCTTCACTTGCTGACAAGTGAGGTACCGAGAGACAAACTCTGCAACTACTTTCTTCATTCCCGGCCACTAGTTTTGTCGTCGGAGATCCTGGTACATCTTCAACACTCCTAGATGTACCTCTAGAAGGGATGTGTGGAACTCCCTCAACACTTCCTCCTTAAGTGACACCGGTACCATGGTACATCCTCTAAAGAGGATGACGTGCTCCCCACCTTCAGAAAATCCATTAGGTGCCTGTCCTGTGGATATTTGAGCACATCGTGTCTCGCAGTCAACATCCCCATGTTACGCCTCCCTGAATCACTGAAGATGTGTGTAACAACCCAAAATTTTAAATAAATCTTGTTTCCTAATTTTATGTGTTATTTTATTTTATTTGTATACTCAACAAAAATGTTTCATTTGATAATATGAGTATAATTAAAATGAGACTGTTGGGTTTTGACTATTATTTGACCATTGGTCAATATGACCGCTGGAAACTATACGTTTTGACTATTGTCTCTAAATACCAGCAATCTTGGTTAATTAATATAGAAAGAAGATTCGATGGCCTCACCCAGTAGTCTTGGACTGATCGAAGCCCACCTAACAGAACCTGGGAAGGAGGTAGCACCACTGGGCTTTGCTCTGGACCAAACCCAAGCTGAACTTCATCGCGTGAAGCTAGAACAGGATCGTCTTCGCGAGAAGTTCAAACTGATAGAAATTACTACTCGTGTGATGTTGGCCGAGCCTCCCTCAGATTCGCTCACCTTAGCACACCTTACACTTAGGTCCTATGCTGGTGTGATAAGGGGCTATGTAAGGAGACCGTAACTTCCTTGTGTAATCCTTTGTTTTAAATAAAAACTTGGATTTCTTCTTATGATGAAGTTTATGAATTTTCAAATGTCCGGATAATTATAGTATGCATATTTTTGATGAATTTTAGAGAAAGGATATTTTAAAAATGTTTATGTAAACCTTAAATAAATAAAAATGTGTAATGATTTTCAAAAAATGGTCTTCTACAAATATGTTCAGTACGGAATTTAGAGTCTAATAAGATGAACTTAATTTTTGATGAATAGTAAATTATGAATAGTGATTTTATGCTTAGGATTAGTAATGTGACCAAATGGATTATGAATCTCACTTAAAGAAAGTATTAATATAATCTAGGCACCTTGATTAAGTAATGTGATTCAATTAAATGGTTAAAAAATGGTTTCATAAATTATTATTCAAGTATTAGTTTTTTCGGATGAATAGTGTTTTCTTAATTAAAAATTAAATTAAAAATATTTAGAAAATTATTTTTATAAAATGGAGTTCATTTTTGAAATCAGAGCATTGATATTTGGTTAAGGTGAAATTTTGGGATTTTTCTGAGAAAGTTGAATTTTCAGTGAATAGTAAAAATACAGTTTTAGGGTTTCGGTATGTTTAATGACATCATAACTGTGTCATGATGATGTCATGAGATATTTTAAAGGATGTTCAACTAAAGAGGATGAATTATTGTGTGGGGGTACCCATGTGGCCTAACTCTATGGGAAGTACCATGGGAGGGCCCATGCTTTTGAGAAAACCACTTTTGAGGTGTCCCTTGGCCATTAATGCCTTGTCCCCTCACTTTCCCTATAAATACCAAGCCCTCCTCTCATATTTTCTACTCCAAAACCATCCTCAATGAAGTTCGGGTCTCCTTACCTCCCAATTAGTCCTACCAAGGTGCCCCAAGCCCTCAAGGTCCCAACCTTTGAGTTTTAAGAGTTACGTTTTAAGGTAAGGGATCCGATCTCTCTCTTTCTTTTCAAGAAATCTCTTTTATGTAATTTCTTTTATGCTCCATGTTCTTATGTTAAAGGGTGTTCTTTTATACTCCTATTACTTACCTTTTCATGTTCACATAATTAGAAATCCCCTCTTACTCTCATTATTTCGTTTTATGAAGTTTTAAGTGGCGCCATTAGGCTGCCGAAATTTTTGTAACGGATTCTTTCTCCCTTCTCATTTTTCAAGATCTATTTTCATGTAAAGTATTTGAAGTTACTTTTTTTATGTTGGGGTATGATCTCTAAATTTATCATACTGATATTTTATGATCATATGATGAGAGAACTCATTTTATCTCTTCAATTCAGTAATTTGAAGTTTTAAGTGGCGCCGTTAGGCTGCCGAATTTTTAAGTGGTTCTTCACCCTTCTCGTTTTGAAGTTCTACTTTCTGTGAATTATTTCAAGTTACTTTTTGTTATGTTGGGGTATGATCTCTATATCTATCATACTGATATTTTATGACCATATGATGAGAGACCCCACTTGATCTCTTCAATTTAGTATTTTGAAGTTTTAAGTGGCGCCATTAGGCTGCCGAATTTTTAAGTGGTTCTTCACCCTTCTCGTTTTGAAGTTCTACTTTCATGTCAATTCTTTCAAGTTCCTTTTTGTTATGTTGGGGTATGATATCTATAACTATCATACTTATCTTTTATTACCATATGATGAGATACCCCATTTGATATCTTCAATTCATTATTTTGAAGTTTAAGTGGCATCGTTAGGCTGCTAAATTTTTAAGTGGTCCTTGCACCTTTCTCCCTTTTCAAAGTTCTAATTCCATGTCAAGTATTGAAAGTTCCTTTTTATTATGTTGGGGTGTGATATCTATATCTATCATACTGATATTTTATGTTCATATGATGAGAGACCCTATTTGATCTCATTAATTCATTTTTGGTTGAAGTTTATGTATCGCTGTTAGGCTGCCGAATTTTTATAAGAGAAATCTTATTTTTTGTCTTCCTTTAAAGTTCTTCGTTTCATATGGTATATCATTAAAATTTCATTACCATGCTCTTAAATACTTTATATTCTGTCCCTCTACTGTTTTATGGGTCATTTATGAATGTTTGACCCATGTCCCCTCTCTTTTCAATGTTTTCTAAAACCCTGAAACGTAGCCTTTATGCTGCAGAATTTTCGTCTCAAAATGCCTCTCTCTCTTTTCTCAAAATTATTTTATGTTATTAAGTGAATACTCAAAGCTATTATTTCTACAGGGGTATTCACATATATATCAAAATGTTCTATTTTAAATTCTGGGATTTACATACATGAAACCCGCTTTCCCTTTCTGTGGGTTTAAAGTGACATAAAGATCATGTCTTTAAAGAAGTTTTTAAAACGTTATGATTATGAAATGAAACCCATTTATTTTATGCTATATGGGTTATTTATGAAATTTTTGATGATGATATATGTGGATCAGATGACAACAAAGGCAAATTTAAGGGTGCGGCCTGATAACGCTCCAATGCATTGGGTAATGATGTAACCACTAGAGATTACAATTTTCACGATACCTTGGTGAATAACCTTGGTAATTTTCAAATGACACCTTGGGGATGGACCTTGGTGATATGTTCATGATTGTCTATGTTAAATGATCTAGCCACATCTTCAAGTTATGAAAAATGTTATTTTTATTATGATATTCCACATGATTTCTTTCTCATGCCTTAAAGTTCTTTTCATGACATTGTTGATGTATCTCAAGTTCACATGTTAAATGTTTCCCCTTGTTTCCCTTACTGGGCCTTCTGCTCACCCTTTCTTTTGATGTATGTCCCCAGGTTATGAGATGCAGTAATGAACCTAGGATGAACATAAGGATAAGCCTTTCAAGTGTTTAAGAAGAATGTTTTTTTTGTTTCATGTATTAAGTTCTTGGTTTCCAAGACACTAAACCTTAAAGATCCCCGATTTTGTAAAATGTAATGAAAGTTTATGTGATAAAAAGGCGGGATGCTATAGTTGGTATCAAAGGATGGTTTAGTTATTTGTAGAAATTAGGATATGAAAACTCTAGGAAGAACCCTATAGAAAAGTTTAAATATAGGAAATCTTCCTGGTATTTTGGTGAGTATTGAGTAAGGGGTTGCCAAGCAAATACATCCCTGTCTGGATACGAGCAGGTAGAGGTGGCTCTGGCACATATGTACATAGGGGTAAAACCCGAAAACACCGCTTTGAGCTAGACTCGAACGGGAACTAGAACACGACAACGGGCCTTGCTGCACTCTTGGTTACGACACTCCCGGGGGATATGCTTTGGTAAATTCATAAGCTTAGTATGAACCATTATTAAAGGAACAAAGATAAAATAAAATAAAGATTCACATAAGAATATACGATCATGGATAACCTAGATTGGAACCTAGGGGATCACAAGTTAGGATATACTTTTATTGTACAAGTTTATCCTTTTATGCTTAAAGTTTCCTTTTCATGACTATTGGCGAAGTATTTAAGCCCCTAATTATACTTTATCTTCTTAGTTAATGGTGGGAAATGGAAGAACATGTCCCAACAACCAATGTGATAGGAAATACGATTATTTCCGTATTAATATGAAAGAGATGATTAGGGGATTAAAAGATTATTATTTTGGAATATGTTCACTATTTTGGGGACCCTATATGATCGAGGTAAATAGATTACTACGATATTTTCATTGAGGAGTAAAGTCGACTTATATTTTGAAGAATCGATGAATTTAAGGCAGACTTATAGTAGTTTAGGTTACTTATGGAAATGATTAACCTATCTTGGGGTAAATATGTTTAGGTTAGTTACTTTTTTTATAAGATGTTAGGAGTGGTTGATGTTGTTTGGAGATGAATGATAATGTTTACCTTGTAAGACTATGTTATCAAATTATTCTTGTATTTGGGTTTTAATCTTAGTTTGGTTTATTTCGAGGAATTTTAAGAACAGTTATTTATGGAATGGTCTATGATGAACTTTGGGTAGTACCATGGAACTTTGAAGATTTAAAAGTAGTTTCCCTTCCTATGGGATTCTTTTTTTTGAAGAGTTGTTTTACCTTACCCTTTATGATTTTGGGGATAATGTTTAAAGATAGAAGAAATAGATAGTTAATCTTTTGTGGATTATGTGATTCTCTAGAAGATGATTCTTGTGTCTTGATGAGACCAAGTAGTTTTGAATGCTCATAATTTGGAGAAAAGATTAGTTTAGGTAGAAACTTGTTAAAGGATGAAACTTTACATGAAGATAGGTATATTTTCTTATTTTTGGTTCTATGTAGTAAATGAATTCCATAAAATTATGAAAAGGAACGTAAAACAAAAACATTGTTGGTTTACGTTTCCTACTAGGTAATCAAATACCGTTTACACACATCATAAGTTTGGGATTTTCTTATGGTTAACTTTCTCCTAATCATGTTTTCTATCACTCTCCCCCAGAACTTGACCCTTTGTTTTTTCTTCCATGTCCATGTTTTCCTACATGGAATCCTAGTATGGGCTAACTCGGGTGACCTTTTTACTTCCCTTTATTTCTTTTAAAGTAATAGTTTTACTGAGTCCTTTTCCGTTGTGGGCCTTTCAATGAAATTTCAAAACCCAATTTTAAAAATTGAGAGGACGCAATTTCTTAAGGGGGGAAGATTGTAACGACCCGAAATTTTAAATAAATCTTGTTTCCTAATTTTATGTGTTATTTTATTCTATTTGTATACTCAACAAAAATGTTTCATTTGATAACATGAGTATAATTAAAATGAGACTGTTGGGTTTTGACTGTTATTTGACCATTGGTCAATATGACCGCTAGAAACTATACGTTTTGACTATTGTCCCTAAATACAAGCAATCTTGGTTAATTAATATTGAAAGAAGATTCGATGGCCTCACCCAGTAGTCTTGGACCGATTGAATCCCACCTAACAGAACTTGGGAAGGAGGTAGCACCACTGGGCTTTGCTCTGGACCAAACCCAAGCTGAACTTCATCGTGTGAAGCTAGAACGGGATCGCCTTCGCGAGAAGTTCAAACTGATAGAAATTACTACTCGTGCGATGTTGGTCGAGCCTCCCTCAGATTCTCTCACCTTAGCACACCTTACACTTAGGTCCTATGATGGTGTGATAAGGGGCTATGCAAAGAGACCATAACTGCCTTGTGTAATCCTTTGTTTTAAATAAAAACTGGGATTTCTTCTTATGATGAAGTTTATGAATTTTCAAATGTCCGGATAAATATAGTATGCATATTTTTGATGAATTTTAGAGAAAGGATATTTTAAAAATGTTTATGTAAACCTTAAATAAATAAAAATGTGTAATGATTTTCAAAAAATGTTCTTCTACAAATATGTTCAGTACGGAATTTAGAGTCTAATAAGATCAACTTAATTTTTGATGAATATTAAATTATGAATAGTTATTTTATGCTTAGGATTAGTAATGTGACCAAATGGATTAGTAATATCACTTAAATAAAGTATTAATATAATCTAGGCACCTTGATTAAGTAATGTGATTCAATTAAATGGTTAAAAAATGGTTTCATAAATTATTATTCAAGTATTAGTTTTTTCGGGTGAATAGTATTTTCTTAATTAAAAATTAAATTAAAAATATTTAGAAAATTATTTTTATAAAATGGAGTTCATTTTTGAAATCAGAGAATTGATATTTGGTTAAGGTGAAATTTTGGGATTTTTCTGAGAAAGTTGAATGTTTAGTGAATAGTAAAAATACAGTTTTAGGGTTTCGGTATGTTTAATGACATCATAACTGTGTCATGATGATGTCATGAGATATTTTAAAGGATGTTCGACTAAAGAGAATGAATTATTGTGTGGGGGTACCCATGTGGCCTAACTCTATGGGAAGTACCATGGGAGGGCCCATGCTTTTGAGAAAACCACTTTTGAGGTGTCCCTTGGCCATTAATGCCTTGTCCCCTCACTTTCCCTATAAATACCAAGCCCTCCTCTCATATTTTTGACTCCAAAACCATCCTAAATGAAGTTCTGGTCTCCTTACCTCCCAAGGAGTCCTCCCAAGGTGCCCCAAGCCCTCAAGGTCCCAACCTTTGAGTTTTAAGAGTTACGTTTTAAGGTAAGGGATCCGATCTCTCTCTTTCTTTTCAAGAAATCTCTTTTATGTAATTTCTTTTATTCTCCATGTTCTTATGTTAAAGGGTGTTATTTTATACTCCTCTTACTTCCCTTTTCATGTTCACATAATGAGATATCCCCTCTTACTCTCATTATTTCGTTTTATGAAGTTTTAAGTGGCGCCGTTAGGCTGCCGAAATTTTTGTAACAGATTCTTTCTCCATTCTCATTTTTCAAGATCTATTTTCATGTAAAGTATTTCAAGTTCCTTTTTTTATGTTGGGGTATGATATATAAATTTATCATACTTATATTTTATGATCATATGATTAGAGACCTCATTTGATCTCTTCAATTCAGTATTTTGAAGTTTTAAGTGGCGCCGTTAGGCTGCCGAATTTTTAAGTGGTTCTTCACCCTTCTCGTTTTGAAGTTCTATTTTCCTGTCAATTCTTTCAAGTTACTTTTTGTTATTTTGGGGTATGATCTCTATATATATCATACTGATATTTTATGACCATATGATGAGAGACCCCACTTGATCTCTTCAATTCAGTATTTTGATGTTTTAAGTGGCGCCGTTAGGCTACCGAATTTTTAAGTGGTTCTTCACCCTTCTCGTTTTGAAGTTCTACCTTCATGTCAATTATTTCAAGTTCCTTTTTGTTATGTTGGGGTATGATCTCTATAACTATCATAATGATATTTTATGAACATATTATGAGAGACCCCATTTTATCTCTTCAATTCAGTATTTTGAAGTTTAAGTGGTGTCGTTAGGCTGCTAAATTTTTAAGTGGTCCTTGCACCTTTCTCCCTTTTCAAAGTTCTAATTCCATGTCAAGTCTTGAAAGTTACTTTTTATTATGTCAGGGTATGATCTCTATATCTATCATACTGATATTTTATTTTCATATGATGAGAGACCCTATTTGATCTCATCAATTCATTTTTGGTTGAAGTTTATGTAACGCTGTTAGGCTACCGAATTTTTATAAGAGAAATCTTATTTTTTTCTTCCTTTCAAGTTCTTAGTTTCATATGGTATATCATTTAAATTTCATTACCATGCTCTTAAATACTTTATATTCTGTCCCTATACTGTTTTATGGGTCATTTATGAATGTTTGACCCATGTCCCCTCTCTTTTCAATGTTTTCTAAAACCCTGAAACGTAGCCGTTATGCTGCAGAATTTTCGTCTCAAAATGCCTCTCTCTCTTTTCTCAAAATTATTTTATGTTATTAAGTGAATAATCAAAGCTCCTATTTCTATAGGGGTATTCACATATATATCAAAATGTTCTATTTTAAATTCTGGGATTTACATACATGAAACCCGCTTTCCCTTTCCGTGGGTTTAAAGTGACATAAAGATCATGTCTTTAAAGTAGTTTTCAAAACGTTATGATTATGAAATGAAACCCATTTATTTTATGCTATATGGGTTATTTATGAAATTTTTGATGATGATATATGTGGTTCACATGATAGCAAAGACAAATTTAAGGGTGCGCCCTGATAGCGCTCCAATGCATTGGGTAATGATGTAACCACTAGAGATTACAATTTTCACGATACCTTGGTGAATAACCTTGGTAATTTTCAAATGAAACCTTGGGGATGGACCTTGATGATATGTTCATGATTTTCTATGTTAAATGATGTAGCCACATCTTCAAGTTATGAAAAATGTTATCTTTATTATGATATGACACATGATTTCTTTCTCATGCCTTAAAGTTCTTTTCATGACATTGTCGATGTATCTCAAGTTCGCATGTTAAATGTTTCCCCTTGTTTCCCTTACTGGGCCTTCTGCTCACCCTTTCTTTTGATGTATGTCCCCAGGTTATGAGATGCAGTAATGAACCTAGGATGAACATAAGGAGAATCCTTTCAAGTGTTTAAGAAGAATGTTTTTTTTGTTTCATGTATTAAGTTCCTGGTTTCCAAGACACTAAACCTTAAAGATCCTCAGTTTTGTATAATGGAATGAAAGTTTATGTGATAAAAAGGCGGGATGCTATAATGTGGGGGAGTGACTGTAAGAGAATGAAGAAAAACTGCTCCATCTCTATCCACAAAGGATATTTGAAAAGAGGTCAGCTGCTCCATCGCCTCACCTAGTAGCTATATACCAGACCTCTTGCTGAGTGCATCTTCTACAACGTTCCCCTTCCTAGGAGTATAGACCATCTCGAATTCATAGTCCTAGAGGAACTCAAGAAAATGTCACTATCTTAGTTTCAGGTCCTTCTGAGAGAAGATATACCTGAGACTCTTGTGATCCGAGTAGACTGTAAAACGTTCATCCATCAAGTAGTGTTGCCAAATCTTCAAGGCAAAGACCACTACTGCTAACTTTAGGTCATGGGTAGCATAGTTCTACTCGTGTTGTCTTAGATTTCAAGAACCATATGCGATAACTAATCTCTCCTGCATTAGGACACATCTGAGCCCTGTACCTGATGCATCGTAGTAGACTACGTACCCTACGCCCTCCTCTAGAATCCTCAAGATGGGGGAACTAGTTACCCTCTTCCTCAGCTCCTGAAAACTCTGCTGGCATCTCTCTGACCACACGAAGGGTTTCCCCTTCTTTGTTAAGGATGATAGTGGTGATACAACTCTAGATAAATCTGGTACAAATATCTGGTTGTAACTAGCCAAACCCAGGAAAATCCGTACCTCTATCACACTCTTGGGTGGCTCCCAAGAAATTACCACATCAATCTTCACTAGATCCACTGCAACTCCAGCCTCCGATATAACATGACCCAGAAAGTTAACCTCTTGGATCCAAAACTGGAAATTTGAGAGATTACAATAAAGCTGGTGCTCTCGAAGTTTCTCCAGTACTACCTACAAATGATAGGCATGATCCTCCCGAGTAACGGAGTATATCAGAATGTCGTCGATGAAGACTACTACAAAGCGATCAAGGTATGGATGAAAGATCCTATTAATGAGTCCCATGAACACTATTGGAGCATTGGTTATGCCGAATGGCATAACCAAGAACTCCTAATGGTCGTAACGACATTTGAAAGCTGTCTTCTGCACATCCTATTCTCGTACTCTGAGCTGGTGATAGCCAGATCTGAGGTCTATCTTTGAGAACCACCGTGCTCCCTTCAGCTAATCAAAGAGGTCATCAATCCTTGGAAGTGTGTAATTTTTCTTCATGGTCACCTGGCTTAGGAATCGATATTCGACACAAAGTCTCAAGCTCCCATCCGCCTTCGTGGCAAACAAAATCAGGGCTGCCAAAGGTAAAACACTGGGCCGAATGAATCCCTTCCCCTGCAATTCCTCTAGTTGTACCTGAAGGTCACGAAGCTCTGTGGGAGCCATCCAATATGCTGGTGCAGATATAGGTTCCATCCCGGGGGTACAAATCAATATAAAATTCCACCTATTTTCAAGGAGTTAGACCCAAAACGTCATCAGGGAAGACATATGCATACTGATCCACCACTACAGAATAACTCAGACTCTCCACATCAACCGCTCCGAGGGTAAGGCTAGCCAACTGGTGTGTAATCGGCTACACCCTCCTTTGGGTAAGTCCATCCTGTGATGAAAAGGCTCCCTTATCACCGGTGAATGAAGACCTGGTCCCATCCATACGGACATAACGAACTTTGTGCCTAATACAGTCAATCAAAGCATGGACTATAGATAACCAGTCCATACCCAATATGACGTCGTAAGGCATCGACGCTGCTACTAGGAGATCCCAGCTGAAACTCTCGCCTCCTAGAGTAAGCTCACACTGCCGGAACCAGTGCGTAATTGTCGAATCCACTCCGGTAGGAGTCTCTAGCTGTAAGGATCGAGCCAACGACTCCGTCAGAATCTTCGAGCTCCGAACGAGGGAAGTGGAAATAAAATAATGACTGGAACTTGTTGTCATGACCCGTCCTCGGGGCTCGTGTCGTGACTACCCCAAGCCCGCCCTCCATAGGCTAGGGGCTGGCAACTAGCACCAAAGGTGGATCCCTACTAAAAAGGAAAGGAATTTCCTTTAAACTTGTAACACACACAGTCTGAACACAAGCAGTAGAAGCAACAATTACTAAAATAGAAAAGAAAAGTGTGCTGAAATTAAGTGGGCCAGTATACAAACACAACTGAACAACAAGTACAAGTACAAGTAAAAAGGAAAATAGATCCTGGATTGTCCATCGGGGAATCCTAACTGAAGGGTAGGTACAAAAATCAAACACTCATCCCTGAGGTACGTCCCGTCTAGTACATCTTTGAGCATCCTCCCATCCGTCACTCTCAGCCTCGATCACCGTTGACCGTCGTCTGCATAGAACACAACAAGGTGCAGGTGAAGCCCGTGTAGGGGTGAGTGTAACAATACTCAGTAGGGGACCCCGAGACCCCTGAAGGTCTCCCATAATCCACTAAGGATAAAACAAAGAAGAAATTTAAAATCACGAAGTATCAACCAACCCTACTTAGGTACATGCCCATAAATATAACTAAGTTACCGGTCACAGTCCATCTCCAACTCTCGAGCCCAAGCACAACCCAGTCCACAAAGGAAGTAAAGTCAATCACCTCGGTGATAAAGATTGAAAGACAAGACTCAGCTCACATAGGTATACAATTAATTTAGAGGGGTCAAGATGATTACTTGTATCCACTGAATCATCTCCTCTGTCGAACCCATGTAGGATCCTGGAATAGTATCATTGCTGTGGAACCCACGTAGGATCCTGGTACAGAAGTCATCACTATCGAACCCATAGAGGATCCCGATACAGAAGTCACTGCTATCGAACCCACGGAGGATCCTGGTACAAAAGTCATCGCTGTCGAACACGTGGAGGATTCGGGTATTGTATCGTCGCTGTCGAACCCACGAAGGATCTTGTCATCTCAGTCGCATCCAGCCGTAGGGTTTCCGCACACAACACGCTCAATTCCGAGAGGGTATGCTCTTTGATCCAAGTTTCAATGAATCAACTATCATGAAGTCTCGAGTTGATGTATCCCATAGTTACGTATCAACATAGGGAACCCAACATGACAGACGATGCGTTAATTGGATGCCCGATTTGTGAGTTATAAGCATTTCCGTTCTAGGGGCCCAGTTGGTTTTTAGGCTCAAACCAACCCAACCATACCCCAACTATGTCCGAACCACAAGTGGAGTATGCCAAAAGAATCTTCTTTCTCCAAGAATCAATCTCCATAGATGGTTCATCGATCGGACATCCGTAACCCAAGATGCGGGATAAAAAGTGTAAATAGTCATAGCGGGTCTAGGTTCGGTCCGACCCAGTTGGACCAACCCAGTCGGACCGACCCAGCCTGACCTGGTTCGAACCGGGGTCTGACCCGGTCCACGGGTGTGGCCTGACCCGAGTGGGCGGCCCGAAACAAGGGAGCGGCTCGGCCCTAAGGCATGACCCAACTCGAAGGCGTGGCCTGACCTGAGGGCAGCCCGACCCATGGCGGCCCGGCCAACCACGCATGGGGGGGGGGGGTTCCACCCCCCGGGTTTATTGAAAGGAAATAGAACATTGTGCCGGTTCAGGAGCCGCGGGACCCTGGTGGTCCCACTTTCCCGACTCCACAGCGATCGGCTCGGCCGGCCGCCACTGCACCTCCACTAAGGCGCGACGGTGGTGCGGTCCTGCTGCCCTCTGTACGGCACGACAGCGCCATGCCATCATCGCCATAGCTCGACCTGGCCGTGGCCCCATGGTCCTCCGCGCGGCACGACGGTGCCGCACCTCCTCCGTCGCGACCCAGTTTGGCTGCGACCCTCTGCTCCTCTGTGCGGCACGACGGTGCCGCGCCTTTTTGGTGGACCAGTGGACTTGTGCCACCGGTTTCTTCACAGCCGGCTCAACGCTGGCCGCCATTGTTATTCCACCTCCGTTCTTCAACAAATGTAAATAACAAAGGGGGAGGGTCAGGCCGTGTTCGTGCGGCCCCAGCCTTCCATGTTATTACGATATCAATTGGAAAAATAATAACCAAGATCAAACGATGAAGAACGGAAACGAGAATCAAACTTAAATCCCCTACCTCGATTTCAGTGATCAACGACGGTGTTGTGGAAGACGGACATCACAGGATATGGACATCATTCCGTCAATGTCGGAGGAGGAAGAGCTCGACAAAAATGAGTCGACATGACGTCGTTGGTGTACTTCATGGGAGGCGGTGCTTCCCTTCCTTACCCCAGGTGAAGAAGGAAGAACTTGATGCTCGATGTTCTTTGGAGATGAGAGGTGTTCTTCATTGGAATAAGTGGTTCTCTAAGAAATCCAATGCTCCACCCAAGAGAATCACCAACCATAATAAAATAATATATTCTCTATTATTTTATTGTTTCCATGCATTCCAAAAAGAATTATAATGTTTTCAAATTAAATTAAGCTACTTCACTTCATTAATGGGTGAAGTTGTCTTAATTAATTTTGGGGAGGAAGGTGAAGAATTCAATTAATCCATTAAGTGAATAGGCACATTAATGAGGGGAAGGTGGATAGTTGACATCCCTCATAAATGGGGGTTAAAGGGGGTTCAAGCTCGTGTGGGCCCCGCCACATAATATCCTCCCAAGGGAGGTTATGCGTGGGTGGGCCCCACCTCCAACCTCCCCTTGGTGGATTAATCCGCCACAAAATAAATATATGCTATACATATTTTTATTTAATTTATTTAGAAAACCCCCAAAATTAACTTACGCTCTTGTTAGAACGCAACTGCGGTGAAGGTATCCTTAAGAGAATACCAGTGCTACGAGTTCAACGGTGCCCTCAAATTTCAATTCCAAGCACCGGTTCAAAAGATATAAAATCCTACTTGTACCTTTACTGAACATACCCGAACAAAACTTTAGAAACTGATTTCAGGAACACCGGGCCTTGGAATCAAGCACCGTCAGAAACTACGGACTCAAAAAATTCCCATGTATTAAAAAAAATCCATATAAATTTTGAGTCTTTACATTCTCCCCACCTTAGGTCTTTACATCCCCGTAAGCTACAACTCACACTAAGGAAACAAATGGGGGTACTGTGCACGCATCTGAGCCTCCCGCTCCCTTGTGCTCTCCTGGAGGTTCCCATGCTGCCAACGAACGCACACCAGAGGTATTGACCATCCATACAGTACCCGCTCCTGTTGATCCTCAATCTCCACTGGAACCTCCGTGAATATTGCCCCATCATCGATATCTATCTCCCCGTGGTCAATGATGTGGGATGGGTCATGCACGTATCTCCTCAGATGATATACGTGGAAGACGTCGTACACCCGGTGAAATTGAGGTTGTAGAGTTAGGCGATAAGACACCTCACCTACTCTGCTGAGGATCTGGAACAATCCGATGAATAACAAAGATAACTTTCCACCTCTACCAAATCTCTATAGACCTCATTGAGGTGAGACCCGTAGAAAGATGTGGTCACCATCCTCAAACTCCAGTGGTCTCCGTCTCCTATAAGCATAGGACTTCTGTCTGCTCTGTGCAGTCTTCATCCGCTCCTGGATGATATACACCTTCTCCGTTGTAGCCTACACCATCTTTGGTCCCATAAGTGCTGACTCCCCTGGGTCATTCCAGTACAGAGGTGATCTGCAAGGTCGGCCGTAAAGTGACTCGAAAGGTTCCATCCCGATGGTGGAGTGGTAGCTGTTATTGTACGAAAACTCTATCAAGGGTAAGTGATCCTCCTAGCTGTGACCGAAGTCGAGGACACATGCACGGATCATGTCCTCAAGTGTCTAAATGATCCTCTCAGTCTGGCCATATGTTTGAGGATAGAAGGTGGTTCTCAAGCGAAGCTGCGTCCCAAAAGCCTCCTTCAACCCCTTCAATAGCTGGGAAGTGAAACGATCATCTTGATCGGAGACGATTGTCGATGGTACACCATGAAGCTGTACAATCTCCCGTACGTAGAGGTGACCCAGGCTCTCTACTAAACCCTAATCTCTGATCGGTAGGAAGTGGGACGATGTGGTGAGTCAGACAACAATCACCCAGATAGAGTCATGTCCTCTGGATGTTCATGGAAGTCCCATCATGAAATCCATGTATATCCTGTCCCACTTCCACTGTGGGACATCTAAGGGCTGAACCAAGCCTATTGGAACCTGGTTCTCTGACTTCACTTGATGACAAGTGAGGCATCGTGAGACAAAATCTACTACAACCTTCTTCATACCTGGCCACCAGTGCTGTCGTCAGAGGTCCTGATACATCTTCACCACTCCTGGATATACCGCTAAAAGAGATGTGTGGAACTCCCTCAACACTTCCTCCTGAAGTGAAACTGGTACCATGGTACGTCCTCTGAAGAGAATTATGTGCTCCCCACCTTCAAAAACTCCATCAGGTGCCTACCCTGAGGATATCTGAGCACGTCGTCTCTCACAGTCAACATCCCTACACTGTGCCTCCCTAACTCACTGAAGAAGTGGAGGAGTGACTGTGAGAGACTATAGAAAGGCTGCTCTATCTCTATCTAGAAAGGATATCTGTAACGCGGCCAGTTGCTCTATCGCCTCTCCTAGCAACTGAATTCCTGATCTTCTGCTGAGAGCATCTACTACAACATTCCCCTTCCCAGGAGTATATACTATCTCAAAGTCATAATCCTGGAGGAAATCAAGCCAACGTTGCTGTCTCAGGTTTAGGTCCTTCTACGAGAATATGTACCTGAGACTCTGGTGGTCAGAGTAGATTGTAAAGAGTTCTCCCATAAGATAGTGCTGCCATATCTTCAAGGTGAAGACCACTGCTACTAACTCCAGGTCATGGGTAACATAGTTATACTCATTCTGTCTCAACTGCCAAGAACCATATGCGATCACTGCTCGCTCCTGCATCAGGACACACCCAAGTCTGGTCCCTGATGCACTACAGTAAACTATGTACCCAACACCCTCCTCCGTTAACCTCAATATGGGCGCACTAGTCAACCTATGCCTCAGCTCTTGAAAGCTCTGCTGGCATCTCTCTGACCACACGAAGGGTTTCCCCTGCTTCTTCAATGATGAAAGCGGTGCTGCAAATCTGGAGAAGTCTGGAACAAACCTCAAATAGTACCCTTACAGTCCTAGAAAACTCCGTACCTCTGTCACACTCATGGGTGGCTCCCAATAAATTAATACCCTGATCTTCGCTGGATCTACTACAACTCTAGCCTCTGAGATGACATGTCCCAGAAAGTGTACCTCTCGGATCCAGAACTGGCATTTTGAGAGCTTACCATAAAGCTGGTGCTCTCAGAGTGTGTCCAGTACTACCCGCAAATGGTAAGTATACTCCTCCTTAGTATTCGAGTAGATCAGTATGTCGTCGATGAAGACTACGAAAAAGCGATCAAGGTAAGGCTGGAAGATCCTGTTCATGAGAATCATGAAAACTGTTGGAGCGTTGTTTATGACAAAGGGAATAACCAAGAACTCATAGTTGACATACCGAAACCTGAAGGTCATCTTCTGCACATCCTCATCTCGAACTTTGAGCTGGTGATAGCCTGACCTAAGGTCTATCTTTGAGAACAATCGTGCTCCCTTGAGCTGATCAAAGAGGTTGTCAATCCTCAAGAGTGGGTACTTATTCTTCATAGTCACCTAGTTTAGGTGATGGTAGTTAACACATAATTGCAAGCTCCCATCTGCCTTCTTGGTGAACAAAATCGGGGATGCCCAGGGTGAAACACTAGGTTGGATAAATCCCTTCCCCTGCAAGTCCTCTAGCTATACCCGCAACTCACAAAGCTTGGCAAGATCCATCCGATATGATGGAGTAGATATCAGTGCTGTCCCAGGGTACATGTCAATGTAGAAGTCCACCTCTCTATGAGGAGGTAGTCCTGGAACATCGTCAGGGAAAACATATGTGTACTGATCCACCACAATAGGAAAACTCTGACTCTGCACATCAACTGCTCTGATAATGAGGCTAGCCAACTAATGAGTGATCAGATGCCCCCTCCTCTGGGTAAGTCCATCCTACGCTTTGAAGGATCCCTTCTCTTCAATAAAGGTAAACCTTATCCCATCCTCATGGACACACCGCACTTTCTGCCTAATACAGTCAATCTGAGTATGAACTATGGATAACCAGTCCATACCCAAGATGACGTTGTAAGGCCTTGATTCCACTACGAGGAGATCCTAGTAGAATATCTCACCTCCTAGAGTAAGCTCACATTGCCGACACTAGTGTGTAATCGTCGAGTCTGCTCCTGTAGAAGTCTCTAGTAGTAAGGATCGAGCCAACAGATCCGCCGGAATCTCCGAGATCTGAACGAGGGCAGTGAAAATAAAAGAATGACTCACACCTGTGTCTATAAGCACTGCAGAAAGGGTGGAGTAGACACAGATAATACCTCGAATCATATCAGGTGTGCCGTGGTCGTAGGCCTCGACTGGCTGGAGCTGAGCCCGCCTCTGTCTGTCATCTCCCTGTGGTCGGGGTGGACCTCCTGGTGGTGGTAGGGCCTTGAATCGTCGTCCACCACCTACTGCTCGACCAGCTCCTTTTTCATGTCCACCTGCTCCCAGCGGACCACCATGGTCTAACCTCTGCCTCTGCCTAGGAGGTCCCTCTAATATCTGCTACTCATCTGCATGGTGGTTCGGGCAGTCACGAGACATGTGACCCTGCCCGCCGCATGCATAGCACTGCCTGCTCCTCGTATGGTTGGCCCTGTCTCGTGTACCCCGCACAACTGAACTTGTATCCTGGGGTCTCCCACCTGATGGCCTGGTCCTCTTGGACCTCTATGACATATATCTACTGCTGGCTGTAGAAGACTCTGCTACGTTTCGTCCTTTGGTGGGTCTCACTGCTGGTGACTGCTCAGCGAGAAAACTCTCCACTAGAAGGGCTTGCTCCATCACCCCTGCCTGTGTCGGGATGTTGAGGGAGATCATCAAAGCCCTGATCTCATGACTGAGTCCCTGCTCAAAGGTCCAGGCCCTAAAAAATGGGCCTCTCACCATATCTGTGGAGTAGCGTGAGAGGTCGGTAAACCTCACTGAGTACTGAGCTACTGTCATGTTGCTCTACTATAGATGAAGTAACTCTTGAATCCGCACTGCATGAAGGGTGGCTGGAACAAAATCCAACCAAAAGAGACTCTCAAAGTCTTCCCCAGAGTAATGATGCCTCGTCATGAGCCTGGAGCATCAGGATCCACCATCTACCTACTGCTTCATGTAGGAGACACGCGGAAAGGATCACCATGAGGTCGGCCGGTGTCCCTACCAATCTTAAAACTTTCACAACAGCCTCCATCCAATCCTCAGCTACCTGGGGGTTCATCTCTCATGGGAATTTAGGTCTCCTCTGGCGCTAGAACTCGTGCAATGCACTCAGATGGAATGCACTCTCTACTGCTGGAGCTGGTGGTATCAGTGGCCCAGTGGGCAGTGGTACCACTGGTACCTCCCCTATGATGGGGCCCTACACCAAGGCCTCATTGCTCGATGGGCTACCTTCTCATATGAAACTCAGAACCCTATCTGGATGCCTTCATGGGGCCATACTGAAAAGAAACAAGTGTGCCACAGTCAAAAAAATATACCAGGTGAGCTGACACAAAGTAATCATGAAGAAAAACTTTTCAAAGGAAACACACACACAATCAGTGTTTTCTTACACTGAGTTAGAAATCAGAAGCCAGAGTCCTAGTATATGGATACATCAGTCGCCGTACCAACACCAGTTTCCCTAAACTGATAACCACACCCAAAACACTTAACAGTATTTCCATTAAAATAATCAGAGTCCAAGTTCTGCGGTAGAACAAACTCTTTTGATACCAATTTTTCACGACCCGTCCTCGGGGCTTGTGCCATGACTACCCCAATCCCACCTTCCATAGGCCAGGGGCTGGCGACTAGCACCAAAGGCGGATCTCTAATGAAAAGGGATGGCATTGAATTTAAACCTATAACACACACATTTTGAACACAAGTAGTAGAAGTAAAAAATACTAAAATAGAAAAGAAAAGTGTGATGAAAGTAAGTGGGCTAGTATACAAACCCAACTGAAGAACAAGTACAAGTACAAGTAAAAAGGAAAACAACTTCTAGATCGTCCACCGGGGAATCCTACCTGAAGGGTAGGTATAGAACTCGAACACTCGTCCCTGAGGTACGTCCCATCTAGTCCAGCTCTGAGCAGCCTCCCGTCTGTCACTCTCAGCCTTGATCACTGTTGACCGTCGTCTTCACATAACACAACAAGGTGTGGGCGAAGCCCGTGCAGGGGTGAGTATAAAAATACTCAGTAGGGGACCCCGAGACCCCCGAAGGTCTCCCAAAATCCACTAAGGATAAACCAAAGAAGAAAGTTACAATCACAAAGTATCAACCAACCCTACTTAGGTATATACCCATACATATACCTAAGTTACCAATCATAGTCTGACTCCAACTATTGAGCCCAAGAAAAACCCATTCCACAAAGGAAGTAAAGTCAATCACCTCGGTGATAAAGATTGAAAGACAAGACTCAACTCACACAGGTATACAACTCATTTAGAGGGGTGAAGATAATTAGTTTTAGCCACTGAATCATCTCCTCTGTCAAACACACATAGGATCCTGAAATAGTATCAGTGTTGTCGAACCCACATAGGATCCTGGTATAGAATTCATCACTATCAAACCCATGGAGGATCCCGGTACAGAAGTCACCGCTGTCGAACCCACGGAGGATCTCGGTACAGAAGTCATCGCTGTCGAACCCACGGAGGATCCGGGTATAGTATCGTCACTGTCGAACCCATGGAGGATCCTCTTATCTCAGTCACAACCAACCATAGGGTTCCCGCACAAAACACACTTGATTCCGGGAGGGTCCACTCCTCGATCCAACTATTGATACATAAACTATCACAAAGTCTTGAGTTGATGTATCCCATAGTTCTGTCTCAACATAGGGAACCGAACGCGATAGACGGTGCATTAATCGGACGCCCGGTCTGTGAGTTATTGGCATTTCTGTTCCAAGGGGCCTGATTGGTTTTTAGGCTCAAACCAACCTGATATTACCCCAAATGCATATGAAACTCAAGTGTAGTATGCCAAAAGAATCATATCACTCCAAGAATTCCATTGTTGCAGATGGTTCGTCGATCGGACACTCTTAGCCCAAGATGCGGGCAAAAAGGTGTAAATGGCTATAGCGGGTCTGGGTCCGGTCCAACCCAGTCGGACCGACATGACCCGACCCGGTCAGAACCGGGGTCTGACCCAGTCCGCGGGTGCGGCCCGACCCGAGTGGTTGGCCCGACCTGAGTGGGAAGCCCGAACCAAGGGAGTGGCGCAACCCAAAGGGGCGACCCGACCTGAAGGCGTAGCCCGACACGAAGGCCTGGCCTGCCCTGAGGGTGGCCCGACCCATGGCTACCCGGCCGAGGGGTGGCCCAGCCGAAGGGTGACCCGGCCTGTGGCGGCCTGGCCGGCCACACGTGGGAGGGGGGGGGGGGGGGTGCCCCCCCGGTTTGTCAAACGGAACGGGCGCATTGCGCCAGTTCAGGAGCTATGGGACCCAGGTGGTCCTGCTTGCCTGGCTCCATGGTGGCTGGCTCGGCCGGCCGCCACCACACCTCCACGGCGATGTGACAGCGCTGCGATCCTGTTGCCCTCCGCGCGGTGCGACGGCGCCGCGCCTCCTCCGCCATGGCCCAGTTTGGCTGCGTCCCTCTTCTCCTCCGCATGGCACGATGGTTCCGCGCCTTTCCGGCGGCCTTTCACCGCTGGTTTCTTCGCAGCCGGCCCGACGCCAACCACCATTGTTTTTCCACCTCCGTTCATCAACAAATGTAAATAACAAAGAGAGAGGGTTGGGCCGTGTTTTTTCAGCCCGATCCTTCCATGTTATTACGATATCAGTTGGAAAAATAATAACCAAGATCAAATGATGAAGAACAGAAATGAGAATCAAACTTAAATCCCCTGCCTCGATTTTGGTGATCAATGATGGAGTCACGGAAGACAGGCGTCACGGGAGACAGATGTCGTTCCGTCAATGTCATAGGAAGAAGGGCTCAGTGAAAATGAGTTGAGATGACATCATCGGTGTACTTCGTGGGCGGCGGTGCTTCCCTTCCTTGCCCCGGGTGAAGAAGGAAGAACTTGATGCTCGATGTTTTTCGGAGATGAGAGGCATTCTTCATTGGAATAAGTCGTTCTCCAAGAACTCCAAAGATCCAACAAAGAGAATCACCAACCAAAATAAAATAACAGCTTCTCTATTATTTTATTATTTCTGTGCATTCCAAAAATAATTCTAAAGTTTTCAAATTAAATTAAGCTACTTCACTTCAATAATGGGTGAAGTTGTCTTAATTAATTTAAGGGAGGAAGGTGAAGAATTCAATTAATCCCTTAAGTGAATAGGCACATTAATGAGGGGAAGGTGGCGAGTTGACATCCCTCATAAATGGGGGTTAAAGGGGGTTCAAGATCATGTGGGAACCACCACATAATATCCTCCCAAGGGAGGTTATGCATGGGTGGGTCCCACCTCCAACCTCCCCTTGGAGGATTAAACTACCACAAAATAAAAATATGTTACACATATTTTTATTTAATTTATTTAGAAAACCCCCAAAATTAACTTCTGCTCTTGTTAGAACGCAACTGCGGTGAAGGTCTCCTTAAGCGAATATCAGCGCTACAAGTTCAACAGTGCCCTCAGATTTCAATTATGAGCACTTGTTCAAAAGATATAAAATCCTACTTGTACATTTATTGAACGTACCTAAAAAAAACATCAGAAATTGATTCTGGGCACACTGGGCCTCAGAATCAAGCGCCATCAGAAACTGCGGACTCGTAAAATTCCCATGTTTTTTTTAAAAAAATTCCATGGAAATTCCGGTTCTTTACACTTGTGTCTATAAGTACTATAGCTAAGGTGGAGTAGATACAGATCATACCTTGTATCATCTCTGGAGTGCCGTGATCGTAGACCTCCACTGCCTAGAGCTAACCCCGCCCCTGTCCACCTACTCCCTATGGTCGGGATGGACCTCCTGGTGGTGGTGGTGGTAACATCTCAAATCGTCTCCCACCTCCAGCTGTACGACCAGCTCTTGTACCACATCTGCCTTCTCCCTACGGACCTCCTCAGTCGAATCTATGTCTCTGCTTGGGCAGTCCTTCGACTGTCTGTTGATCATCCATACGGCGGGTCATACATTCACAATCCATGTGACCCTAGCCGCCTCATGTGTTACACTGCCTTCTCCTGGAATGACTGGCTCTGCGTTAGGTTCCTCACACAACCGACTTTAAATCTTGCAGTCGTCCACCTGTAGATCTGGTCCTCTTGGACCTCTGTGTCATCTATCTGCTACCAGCTGCAAAAGACTCCGCTATGTAATGACTTGTAGTGGGTCTCATTGCTGGTGACTGCTCAGTAAGGAAACTCTCCACTAAGAGGGATCTCTCTAATACCCCCACCTATGTTGGGATTCTGAGTGAGATCATCGAAGCCCTAATCTCCCGCCTGAGTCCCTGATCGAAGGTCCGAGCCCTAAAGAATGGGTCCCACACCATATCTATGGAGTAGCGTGAGAGGTTAGTGAACTTCGCTGAGTACTAAGCCATAGTCATGCTGCCCTACTGTAGATGAAGAATCTTCTATATATGCACTACGCACAGAGTCACTGGGAAAAACTCTGCCCAAAACAGGCTCTTGAAGTCTGCCCAGAGAAGTGTCACCTCATCATGACCCTGGAGCATCAAGATCAACCATCTACATGCTGCTTCCTGTAGAAGGCTAGCGGTAAGGATCACCATGATATTTGATGGTGTCCCTACTAGTCGGAAGAGTCTCACCATGACCTCCATCCAATCCTCAACCACCTGTGGGTCCGTCTCTCCCCTGAACCTGGGTGGCCTCTGGCGCTGGAACTCGTACAACATGCTCAAGTGGAATGCACCCTCTACTACTGGGGCTAGTGGCATTGATGGCCCAACGGGTAATGGTACCACTGGTACCTCTACTGGAAGAGGGCCCTGCACTAAGGCCTCATCGCTTGGTGGGCTATCAGTGTGTACTACACTCGGAACCCTAGCTGACTGTCTTTGTGGAGGCATCTTGAAAAGAAACAGGTGCACCACGGTAAAAAAAAAGTTATACCTGGTGAGATGACTCAAGATATCAAAAAGAAAACTATTGGAAACACACATGAAATCAGTGTTTTCATGCACTGATTTGGAAATCATAATTCAAGGTCCTGGTGTAGGGATACGTCGGCCACCACACCAACACTGGATTCCCTAAACTGATAACCACACTCACTACACTTAACACTATTGCTTTTAAAAGATCATAGTCCTATGTTATATGGTAGAACCGACTCATATAATACCAATTTTTCACGACCCGTCCCCCAAGGCCCGTGCTATAACTGCCCCAAGCCTGCCTTCCATAGGTGAAGGGATGGTGACAAGCACCGAAGGCCTATTCTCTAAAATTGGGTAGGCATTGACTTATAACCTGTAACACATACAACCAAGCACAAAAAAAGTTAAAAACTCAAGTAAACTGAATAGTAAACAAAGTGAGTATAGTAAGTAAAAGGGTCCAGAGTACAAGCCCAGTTGGAAAGTACAAGAAACTGATAGTATAAGTAGCTGATAGGTGAAAAGCAGCTCTTGGATCGTCCACCGTGAATCCTACCTGAAGGGTAGGTACAACTCATGAACCGCCGTCTCTATAGTTTGACTCATCTAACATCCACCTACGAGCTACCTCCAATCTCATTCATGAGGAAAACACAGAGTTCGACTCCAAAGCCCCAAGCTCAACTGTTCCACAAAGGAAGAAACTCCACGAAGGAAAGTACTACACTGGTACACCACATAGGAGAATACCACCAAGGTATTACCACGAAGGAAAGTACCACATAGGTAAGAAATCACCTCACACTAGGTATAACTTAAGTACATTAGCATAGATGATTAGATGTAACTACTAAATCATCTTACTCTGTTAAGTGTCAAACCCACACAGGATCGCTCGGTGCTGACCCACACAAGATCGCTCAGTGTTGAGGCACACATGATTGATAGGTGCTAAACCACACATGATCACTAGGTACAGAACCACATAGGATCACTAGGTGATGACCCACATAGGATCACTCAGTGCTTACCCACACATGATCACTCTTCATTCTACTCGTCACAACCAGCTACAGGGTTACTACACTACGCTCGCTTTTATCCAGGAGGGTTTGCTCCACAAACCATTGGTCGATACTCCAACCACCATGAAGTCTCATGAATAAGTATCTAAAAGGACCACTACATCATTGGGGTTTCAACACAACAGACTGTGCATCAATCGGACGCCCGATCTATGAGTTATTGGCCTTTTAGTCCTGATGGCCCGGTTGAATTCGTGCTCGATCCAACCCAAAAATTTCCCAACTTTATCCAAATCTCTAGTGGGGTATACCAAAGGAACCATATCTATCCAAGGTTTCCATTTCTGCTGGAAGTTCATCAATCAGACATTTGGTGCCAAAGTTATGTCCAAATGAGCATAAATGGGCCGTAATGTGTCTGGGTCCGGTCCGACCCGCTGGGCGGCCCAGCCCGCTGGGTTTGGATCAGCCCGTTGGGCGGCTCGGAAGGCCGTGAGGTTCCACGGAGCGGCTCATCCATGAGGCAATGTGAGGCCATAGGGCGGCTCAACCACAAAGGGTGTTGCGAGGGTGTGAGGCGGCTCGGCCGTGAGCGGCGCGAGGCCACAAGGCGGCTCGACTGTGGAGGGTTCCGTGAGGGTGTGGGGTGTCTTGGAAGAGGAGGGTGTCATGAGGGTGGATCGACTGCGGGGGTTCTGCGAGGGCATGGGGCGGCACAATTGCAAATGATTCATGGCCGCGATGCGGATCAGAGGGTTGCAGGCGACATGGCTAGGCCGCGGGTTGGCACAGAAGGCTGCAGGGTGGTGCGACTAGGCCTTGGGGGGGGGCAAGGCTGCGGGGTGGTGTGGCTAGGCCGTGGGGGGGGGGGGGGGTCAAGGCCGCAGGGTGGCACGGCTAGGCCGCGAGGGGGGGGGGGGGGCAAGGCCGCGGGGTGGCGCGGCAGGACGTGGGGCAGCGCTGCAGGCCACGGGCAGTGGAGCGTCGTGGGGCACGGAGGCCGTGGAGGCTGTGGGCGGTGGTGGCTGCATAGTGGCGTCGTTGCCTTCATCACCTTCATCGTGGTTGATAGCTATTCTCCTCCATCGCGAAGACCACAAGAATTATCCCAAGAAAATAGGAGAGGATGAGTCATGTTTGTTTGGCCCGCACTCTCCGCATTAGAGTGGTAGCAAGAAGCTATAATACTTGAATCACAAGAATATCAAGAATGAGTAAGGGAAATAATTCAAACATTCTCCCTACCTCATTTGATTCATTGACGAAGGTTGTGAGGAAGAAGACGATGTTGTTGGGGATAGACGGACATTGGTGACATCGACGTTCCCTCAATCATTGGTTCGTTGACATTGAAGACTTTCCTCGTCAATGATTGTCCCGAGGAAGAAGTTAAAGTTGAGTTCAACGTTCTTCGTTGGATAGATTTCTTCCAATTCTCCAAGTTTCTCCCTTTTTCCATGAGTTTCCCCCCAATTCCACCAAAAATGAATTAGCCAACATTATATAATATGTTGGCATAATTTCAAATTGGAATAATTAATTAATTGAGTTGGCGTATTAATTAAAGGGGGTGACATAATTAATCAAGGGGAAGTTCAAGATACTTCCCCTCATTTAAGTGGGAGGTTCAAAGGAGTTTAATCACAGGTGGTCCCCACCACCATAACCTCTTATGGGATGTTTTAGGTTCGGTTGTACCCACCTCAATATCCTCAATGGGAGGATTAATTCTGGTGGTCCCCACCTCTCAACATCCACAAGGAGTTTCAAAATAAAATAAAAATAAAATGTTACACCAATTTATTTTATTTTATTCTCTCACGAAAAAGATAAAACTAACTTCCACCCTTGACCTACTGCGGTTGAGGTGAAGGTGTCCTTAAGAAAATACCGGCACTAGGAGTTCAACGGTGTCCTCATATTTTAATTCCGAGCACCAGTTCAAAAGTTAAAAAAACTCACTTGCACGTTTACTGAACATACCCAAAATAAAGTTCAGAAATTCATTTCGGGCACTCCGGGTCTCAAAATCACATGCTATCAATTTTTGTGGACTCATAAAATTCCTATATATTAAAAAAAATTACATGGAATTTCTGGGTCTTTAAAATCTCTCTAGGTTCTTGAGTGATAGATAATATTAAAATACTCCATAGGTCTTGAGAGAATATTATATGAATAATAATATTTGTATACAATGTCTATAGTTGAAATGAAATATTTTAGAATATATACACAGGTTAAAAAAACAATTTCACAATAAACCTTATTTTATTATTTAATCCATGTCATACACCACGTAAAAATAAATAAAATAATTAAAAAATATCATTATTATTTTACATGTCATGTGATTCATTTAATATAATTTCATAAATAAAAAATAAGTATTTATTTAAATAAAGTTAAATAAAATAAATAATACCTATTTGATCTTTAAACTCAATCCATATTTTCTAAAAAATATTTTCAAACCTTGAAAAATAAAAATATATTTGTTTGATAAAATAAATATTATATTCACTTCACTTGAGAATAAATATTTTTAGACATATATTCACATAATTGAATAAATTATTTATTTTACAATAACCAATAAACATATAAAAAAATAATATTATATTATATTAACTTGTGAATAAATAAATAAGACATTAAAGTCAAATCATAAATTATAATCATGAATATATCATGATTGAATTTTTATAATCAACTTAACATGCATAAATATTATTCCTATATATGGGAATAAATATATTATTAAACATAAATTCAATAGAATTCAATGAGCTCTTGGATACACTTAATGTGAGACCCTCTAGGCCCATTTCCAAATATAAATTGGTAGAACATACCTAGAGTCCTTGTTTTCCATCTAGAAACACACGAAATAACTCATAAAGAAATAAGTTGATGTAACAACTACAATAACCTTCCTATAAATGTTATTGTGTAATATAATCCTTTTTCCTACCGATATCTCATCATGAAATATGTATACTTACATCATCAACCTAGTTATTGATTTATCATTCATTAACTTTCCTAAATGAGTAAAGTGAGATCACTATGCCCATGGAATTATTTTAGAAATTTCATTTCATAAATGTGACAGATATATATCTATCCATTAACTCATATATGATAAATTATTTCATGATTATTAATTTAATGTCATATCACTTTGGATGCACCCAATAAATTTTAATTATTTTTGTACATATGTCATCAAGGTTTTTATCCATATATAAAATTATGTGATTCATGATACACATTAATAATGTTATCAAGTAAAACTACTAATACAAACACACACATATAGGATTATTCAAGGACATATAAAACATGTGAAATTTATATTGGTGGGTATATCCTTATAATCCACCTTATTACAGATAACTATGTGTGAAATTCATGAGAATAAGTCTTAATACTTATGTGATCTCAACACGTGATAGTCAAACATTATATTTTTCCTGTAAGATTGATGTACCAAGATCACATTACATATTTATTTAAGAATTTCACCATGGAATATCAAAAATCCTATTGTAGTAAGGAGATATTATAACCCATTCATATAAAAAATTCTTTAAGAAAATTATTAAATTAATATTACATAGAAGAATAAACAATATATGATTATAATTTATATACCAACCTGTATATATAAATTGGTAATTAAAAGTAAAAATAATAGTTGGTTCTATGTAACTAACTCCAACAAAATCTTTTTTAAACTAGTGTTAACTACAAATGATTTTCAATTTGTTAGATCTCACATTAATTTTTTTTTACTATGATAAGGTTTTCATAAATAAATATACAAAATTTTATCCTACAGAAACTATGCTAACTAATACTTCAAAACTTCTAGATAAATACCTATGGACATGATATCCTTGAGTATATACATTTTTTCCCTATGTAATAACCTTGAAATATTATCTACCACCATAGACATAATATTATCACAATATAAATGGTGAAAATAATTTAATTCCATGATACAATTCTATGAACTGGAACAAATCAGTAAAAATTTATACAACTTCTTCAGCTACATCAAGGGCACAATATACTCAAAATTTACAGACATATACCACTATCTATAATGAGCCTCACTTATTCACTTATGTTTCTTAACTATAATACTATATCATATTTATCTTTAGGATGACATGTTTTGAGTCCCCTAAAAAATTGTTCCTTCCCCTCCATGCTCCAAAAATATATCCCATGTATTCTCTTAAGTACTATTTGGTACTTTTGATTACTACCTTTACAATTCTCCTAGATTTTCATGATATTTTCCTACCCTCATTTATGAATAATAAATTTTTAGATATATTAAATTGCATGGAATGTATGATAGATCTCATCACTGAAGAATATGAAGTTCTAATGATCATCTTAATCTCCTAATATATCATAAAACACCATCTTAGTGATATTTAGACCATATGAAATATGAAATAATTTTCTCTAGAATTATTCTATTATGTATTTTTCATTAATTGGTATAATAAACCACAATCAATCAATCTTATAAGATCTTATTCCCTATGACATAGATTTATATGTTACATCATTTATAGATAAATATGTTTAATATAGTCTTAATTAACTATAAACATACTAATTTTTTTAAATATATTATCAATATATTCACCACCTATGCTTGGCTGGGGTGGTAGGGGTGGGGAGGGATTTGGGACATGGTCATGGGGTCAAGTCCCAAGACCAATAGATTTACCTATATTTTATTCTTTGTGTGTGTGCCTCTTTTGCAGTTGTACCCAACCTTTTATGTTATCAACATATTTTAATTTGAAAATAATGGTGCACCAACAAACCTCTTATAGATTCATGGGAAAATAATGATCTCATTATTTAATGTATTTTGTTATCTATAAATGGATCCTTGTAGTATTGATATATTAGTCAGGGTGGTATTCTATTTCAATTTTAATTCATATAAATTTCAAAATCTATATTAGTGTATAGGTTTTTACATATTCAACATCATTAATTAACTTCAACCTTTAATAACCAATATTATTATATAAGTATTATATTTTTAATCTATCTTTATATTTTCTAGAATACTTATTTGGTTACATTATCTAGAAATACCCTCAAAATACTTACTTGTCTTATTACATAGAATCCATTTCTGGAATCATATCTAATTTCCATTTTATATTATTTTTCTATTTAATAATTCCTTATAGGACAAAGATAACATTTCATATAACTCATTAATTATAAAACCATGTCACTTTGGTAGTATAAATTTTTAATATAGTATCCGTCTATAGAGCTTTCCTTTTCCCATGGGATCTTATGTAATTTTTTCCTTAGAAAACTATATTTAAATATCATGACTTGACCTTATCAAAGTATATATTTCCCTCACTATATCAATAAGATATTTGTATCCTCTTATAAAGATATAGTATTTCTTAGGTATTTATGTAATATAAACTGTAATAATACTCTTACATTTTTTGATTTGTTTAGTGGACTCATATGTCTTGAAATATTATAAATTTATTTCCCTAATAGTTCCCTACAAATTACATCAATCATTCTAGGGTACATCTCTTAATACCAATTTAGTTATATTGACTAATACATTTTATTAAAAATCCTTGATAATTGGAGACTCTCTAAATATGGAAATATCAGTACTTTGAACTATAGTCATATTATATATTACCTTATTTATTCTTTACATGCTTATAAAATATTTTACGTGAAACTAAGATAAATAGGTAACCATGTCTAATAAAATAAACTATGTAATTTTTTAAAAAGTATTTAAATAAAATATCTTATTTTATAATTTGTATAATTATTAATTACTTTATGTGATAACCTGTAAAAATAATTAACTATGCCTATTAAAATACATATTAACAACATTATTAAATTTTTTATTCATGTTTTTTATTTTATTAATAATATATTATTATATTTAATTACTAAAATAAATAAACCATTAATTTCATAAAAAAAATATACAATGATAAAATAAAATAAGTATGTGGAATGGTCATGACATTTATCTACAAGTTAGTTTATTGAGTGGAGAAAAATCAATCTAGACCCTAGGTGAAATAACTCCTTGAGCCTTAACATGGATCGAGTTTAAACATCCACTATTATCATATGTATCCTCTTATATAGATCCATATTAGCTAAGGTCCTAAACTATATAATTTGATAGGGATATCCCTCGTATAAAAATGTATAACCACATGCACATGTGGGGTACCAAGGTTTTTGGTTATTCACCACAATCATGGATTCTCCACTATAAACAATCTCATATTAAAATGGGATTTGTGCATCTCACACCTACATTTTCTAGTAACACAGTAGCCTTCTTCACAATAATATCTCACTGTAGTAATGAAGTCACATTATGTTATCTCTAATTACACAGGGTCCCAATGGTTCTATGAAATTACACTATGTATATGAAATAATTTCATTCATATCTTTTTTGAAGGAGATCACTAACCTATAGAGGGATGCTACAACATCCATGAATAGATCTCCTTATTCTCACAGTGGAGTCTTCTAATACCAAGTGATTATTCAGGAACAATACCTACAAATTTGTCTCTATTTTATATCATCTTTATAGATCTTAAATAGAAACTGCTAACCTGGCCTTATCAACTCACATCGTAGTCAATGAACAACCCAACACAAATATTAGAAAATTAGCATCATGTCATCCCATTATCAATTTATTTCTTCTTCTTTTCATATCTTTGACTCACCTACTTTTATTAGATAATGATGCTTGGAATCTTATTATTTTTTTATCACATATACCCATAAGATATTACCTTCAATTAAGTATTGAATCCTTTTACTTCACCTTAGAGAGTTATTAATTCTTATTCTTAGATCATAACTCTTATATTTCACAGTTCAAACCACCACGCTCTTTCTCTTCACCTTTTTATTTTTATATATAGGTCACTTGAAATAATAATTTCTATATTTAGAATATTGAAAATCCATATATAATTTGGTCTCCATGATCTTAATTTTTTTATGATCATTTACTATACGTGAGAGTGCTCCAATGATTTAAAATTTATTTTTATCTCATAAGATGGTTGTATTCTATAAAATGACTGGAGTGACATTATTTTTCTCATATTTATCTTTTTTCTTCTCATATTAGAACATATATCCTCTGGTAGGATTGAGTCCCTTCAACTCGTACTTATCTTTTAAATAAGTCCACAACTAATCATTATTCCAAAAACATATGAAAAATCACACAGTAAGGAAATTTTCTCCTTGAATCATTTCAACTACATGAGTACTTCAATATTAAATATGTTCAGATTTAGCATGATTATTCAAACAATAATAAACATACCAGTTTCATTAATCTTCAAGCATTCAACTTGACTCACAATTACTTGTCATTTTTAGAGCATTGAAGCAAAACTGTTACATATTTATAATTTATTAAATTATTTTTAATCAAAATTGATTACTTTTTAACATTATCATTCAAAAGCAATGAATAGATAGAACAATGATCTCTTACATCTCCCATTTCATTCATCCTCATTTAACCCTGCTTGGATAATTTTTCATTTTGTGATTTTTATATAAATGGAGTACTACATCAACATAATCCAAATAAATCATCAATTATTCTATAATTTCACATATAATTAGAAGTTAAATCCTCCAGAGTATGATATTTAATTTATCATTATCTTTGGTATTGTGCATCAGTTTCTCAAAATTATGAACTTTTATCACATTTATTTTTTAAATTTTTTGGTCCATTAATAGTATCCTAAGAATCATCCAAATCTATTCCTTCATAATCAAGGTACCTAAAAAATTCAAAGACTTTTGGATTAGTTGTGTTTGTTTATGATAAGAAAAAAAGATGGAAAATAGAAAATAAAAGGGATGTCTTTTATTTCTATAGAAGGAATCCAGTTTAGGAGACAAAAATAATGTAAGATCATATATTCACACCCACATATAGGAAAAGTTAACAAAAATAAAAATGTGATCATGGGCACTGAATGCTATATGGATTTTCTATATTCTAAATATAAGAAATTTTATTTTATGTGAACTACATATAAAAATAAAAATATAAAGAGAAACAGGTATTCAAACTATGATATTTTAGTGCTATGATATGAAAAAATAACTAATACATATATAATGTGAAGAAGTAGGATCTGATACTGTACGAAAGGTATGATTTCTTGGGTATCATAACTGAAATGAGAAAAGGAGTTTGAAAAATGTTATGTGATCAAATTAGGTGTGTCAAAGCTATGACAAGATGAAGAATGAAGTTGAGAATAGATCAGCCTACTTCTCCAATTTAAATATTCATGTCAACACTTTTAGTGATTGGGAAGTGAGTTGATAAATCTAGGCTAACAGTTTCTCTTGAATGTGCGCTAGAATGGAGACTGAGTTATATGTATTATTCTGGAAGATTTTTTTAGAATTTAAGGAATTTTATGTGAGAATAAAGAGATCTATTATTTAATACAATGATATCTATTTACTAATTTGTGATCTACTTTAGAAAATGAGTTTAATGAATAAATTGTATATACATTGTGTGAATCAATAGAACTAATGGGACTCAGGGTATGTAAGTTGATCTTAGTGATAATTTGTGACTATAATGAGAATTTGTTGTAAATAATTCCACTAAAATACTGGTTATCATAGGTGTGAGATACACCATACATATATTAATTTGAGATTTATAATAGTGGAAAATCCTTGATTGGAAAAAATAACTAATAAAGGAAAGGTGTAAGTAATTCTAGCTGAAACATGTAAACCATTATGTTCTCATTACTTTATTTATTTCTTTATCTGGGAGATTCCATGGGATAAAACATTAAGAGTATCATTACAAATATAAATCTATGTGTTAAAATTTAAAATAATAATTCATAAAAGAAAATATACTACTTATTCACCCCATATCAGTATTCCATCAATCCCTTGTAATTTCAACTGGTATCAAATAAAAAACCGGTTTCCTCTAAAAATGATATAACCTACCTCATATTATAAACAAGTAAGTATGCTTTGGCGTATTTATTAGAGTCATATGAAGTGTATATTTGGGATGTTTGAAGAAGAATCTTATATCAATAATTTTGTTTCTATTATTACTGAATTGGAAATGGAAATTTCATTCAAGACTATATATAAGAGATAAAATATTTTTTTAATGAAGGTAAGAAAAAATATGAATATGGAAAAGATCCTCCACTACTCTAAATTGAAAAGTTTGGTAAGTAAAAACCTATATATTCTATTTATAATTATCCTTTTGATGATTCAAGTAAAAGCTTTGGAGAGTTTCAATAAAGTAAATCAATAAAAATAGTGGAATAATTCTACTCTCATTTTTGATATTATTTCAAAAATGTTATTTTTGAAGTTGTGAATTATATATATAATTTTTTGAAATACCTATTTGATGATGATTCACATCTTTGTTAGGAAGTTGGTACCATGGAAGAGGAATTTTCTAAACAAGTTGGAAACTATAATACTCTCTAAAAACTAAGGAAATCCAAGGGAAAATTAGTTTCAAACATAAATTCTAATCATGATTTGAATGATGAAAAAATTCAAATAAAAATTATTTAAAAGGATGTGTTAAATATTGTTGTTACTAAAATTTTCCATGCATTATAGAATCTTCACTAAGTTATTGTAAATTTTAATGATTCTCACCTATAGATGAAAGTTAAATGGGTGAAACATATTGATAGTTCAATATAGGAGATTACAAATATGCATAAAAAATAATATCAAAATTCAAAGAGATATTGGGGAGGGATGATTAAATTAGTGAAATTCAGGAAATATTTTCTAAAGATAAATTTCTTAGAGCTTAATATAAAATTGAAAAACCTATAATCATCTCAAGATAGACCTTCTTAGTGAAATGATATGTAAAGTATCCCTAAATAGGTTTTAGAGGGGCATTTTCCCTTAAAAGGGAATCATTATAGGAGTAATTATATATTTATAACATGTTTATACACACCCATCTCATTCTCATAAATAAAGGTATCCCAAATTCCTATTGAATCTACTACACCAAATCAATCTTGGTAAATTGTGTAGGATTAATGTAAAAATTTGAACACATTTGGTAGAAGAAAAATTTTTAGGAACCCACCAGGGAAAAATAGTGTATATGAGCATATCAAAGAAAATAATATCCTAAAATGGATCCCAAAAAATTTGGGATTTCAACAAAAAAACAGCCCAAAAAATCTAGAAAATATGTATAGACACAAAAAATAACAAAATTTATTGGAATATTTTAGGGTTACTATAGGTTTTATAATATTTAAATTGAATATTTAAATAATATATCTTATCATAAAAATGGTATAATTCAAGAAATACAGGGTATAGCTAAAGTTGAGGACAAACCAGATGAACAAAATTAGTTTTCATAGATGAATAAAAATCTATCTCCCAAAAACTATTTAAAAATACATTTTAATTTATATGAATATATAATTATGCATGGTATCATATATAATTAATTTTTTATTCATAAGACCAAAAATAAACCCATATTGATAAGAAGAAATGGGTACCACATCAAAATAAACAAACAATAGAGGATAATCCTACCTTAGGAAATAAATAAGTGATGTAAGCTAAGAAGTGTTCACGAAAGAATATAATTATGGAACCTAAGAAATATATCTTATCCTTGAAGTGAAGATGAATTTATTATGTTATAAAATTACACACTACAAAACATTATAATATTTCCATGAATTTTATAAAATAATAGAGAAATACGAAGCCAAAAATGGAGTCAATCAAAGAAAGGGACAAAAAGATTTCCATGGTTGAAGATATATCTAATGAAGTAGTTGAGAGGATTCCAAAAAAGGATAACCTAAGAGTTGATAAAAATGTACGTGGAAGGTGTATTCTAGTAATTAAAACTCCTACAAATTATTGACATGACTACCTAGTCAAAAAATTTGAAAATCGATAGGGGTAAAACACCCATGGGTTCTTGTTCAAAATCTATTTCCATAAAGAATAATTCTACAAAAGAGTAGAAGGATGGTCATGTCCCTAAATAAAATTTGATAATATAGATAAATTAGAATGAAGTATATAAGAATTTAGAGTAAGATAAAAATAGTATAAGTTCCTTTCTAGCTAAAGAAAAGAAAACCATTCTAGATAACAAGAAATAATAAAAATAAGGGACAATCATACTGCTTAAAAATGTTTAGGTATATAAAATTAAATAAATTGAGATCATTAAGGAGTATATAATGTTTATACCCTCAAATATATGGATTTATATCTTGGGAAGTAAGTCTCAAACCCACCATGGGTCATATTTTATTTTTTTTATTACTAAATTAGTTAATAAATGAATCGAAATTATCATAATCAATTATCTATTATTCTATAATCTAAATAATTAATCAGAATTTAAATCCTATAGAGTATAGTCTTCTTTGATCCTATAATATATGATTGGGGAGTAGTTTCTCAAAAATTCATAGTGTGTATCATATTTATTTTCTGATGTTTTGATCGATTATGAACAGTCATAGAATCATCCAAATAGCTTCATTCAGAATCATTGAATTATAAAAGACTCATCTTCATTCAAATATTTTCTAAATCAACATAAGGTTAAAATATGTCATTAAATATATTGAAGAGTATATTCAATATACTTGGTTTTTACTTCTTTAGAAAATAATAATTAAAAAAACCTATAATTTTCATAAGGATAAAAATGATCCTTCATGCACCTTTTATGATTATAGGCATCCATACTTATGATGTTAATGCTTACTTATATAGAAAATAAATCTTATGAATTCTGATCATCCTTACACAGAAATATAAATAATTATTATGGTTTCTTTACCCATATGATAGTTATCCTTATTGGTTTTTTTTAAATGTTCTGTTTTAAAATTTTAATATCAGATTCCACCTCATGACTGTTGAAAAAATTATTCAACTATCCCAACAATTCAGGTTAGACTAAATTTATTATAAAAATAGTGTGAAAACAATTTTTTTACCAATTTGGATAAGTAAAGATGTTATAAAACCTACCAATAAGTCGTGGGTGGATTTAATAATGTGTGAGATGAAATATTTACTAAATAGAACCCATTAAAATAGTGAATCCTTCAAAATACAGTAAGGCGGTAAATATATACATACCACATAAATTGGAAATAGAATGAGGTTTTTTGGAAGATATTGTTGTTTCCAAAGTATAAAAAATATATCTAGTAATTTATATAATAATATATCATTCTATGGATGTTATAGAAGGTTATAATTTAAGGGGATCAGGGCAGTAAAAAGAAATAAACCTATTGTGAAAGAATTTACTTCATAAAGAAGTGGAAATCTATCTATTTAGAAAATATTTTATTATCTAGAGAATTTTATGAATACTACTTGGGAAGTTTTCACTATATTTAAGAATGATGGAATCTTCTAACCAACAAAAACACTCATATTAGTGAATATTAGACACCATAATAGTATATGAAAAATTAAAACAAAAATAAAATAAATTATTCCTTAAAGAGTAAAATTTAGAAGTTAGTGATAAGAGATGGGAAATATGTCAGACCATAGAGGATAATATTCTTCTATTTTGGTTGTAAAGGCCACATCATGGATTATTTACAAGTTGAAATAAAGATCTATAAAGCTAAATGGATAAATATGGAACTATAGTTGGAATCAACTAAGGAAAGAAACTTGAATATTGGCTTGGTGGAATACATATGAGTTGAAATTATTGGGCAGTTTCTCAAGAAATGAAAATTTAAGGCTGATGCGAATGTGCATGCAAGGGTAAATTTTCTTAGATACACTCTAATCAAGTGCATTACTATTCAACTTAGACAAATGTAGTTCATAAAAGCTAAATGAAATGCACTAATTGTTCCATGTTAAAATTATTTTTAAATAAATAATTAATTGAAACATAATATAAAGGAAGATATTTTGGATAAAGAGTATTATATCATATGTATTAATGTATTGGAAAAGTCTAAAAAATTAGAAATTTAAAAATAATGAGAGTTCTATTATTTCTCAAGTTAAAAAGTAATTTCCATCCAAGAAGAAACATGAGAAATAATATAAAACTTTTCTTCCCCAACATGATAATATTTAGAAAATCAATAAGTATGAAATTATGAAGAAGAGAAAAAATTGATAGAATCAATGAAATGTGTTGTTGGGATAAGAAATAAGTCTTGTTCCTTGTGTTAAAACTGAACAAAAAAAGAAGCCCCACCTTATTCACACACTAGTTGTATACAAATCATAAAGAAGGGAATTAATGGAAATAGTTTATGGAGTACATCCCTTTAGGGGAGGGGATACCAAAATATGTCAACCTACTAAAATTTATTTAAATCTATAATCTATAAAAACAAATCAAAATATAAACTTAAATGTATTATTTTCAATCTCTAAATAATTTTTTTCATTATGTTTAACCTATTTATCAATGGCGAGTGATTGTAAAACAATATGGGAAATAAAGTCACTTGCACTTGAATTTTATTAAGACGTTTCATGAAGTTGGGTGCAGGTTTGTGGCATTTATTGAAAATATGATTCAACAAACCCCCATGAAACATTTTTTATTGGTACAAGATTGTGAAATTTGAATAGAAATTTTTATACTTCAATAAACTCACTCTTATTTTCTAAAATAGGTTATACCATGTATACTTAGAGTTGAATTACTTCGGGATCATTACTACATGAGATCTGGTACTTACCTTCTCTCATGGACCCAACTAAATCTCACAAGAAAGGTAAAAATGAAGAAAGTGGAAGATCATAGGGGATATGGCATTCATCTTTAAATAAGGTGGAGAATATTCTATACCTTACATTGATGGTATCATTATGGAAGATATAAAGACCCAAGATAAACATAAATAAACAATTCATTGATATCATGGTTTAATTAATACATCTCATAAGTAGTCTCATAGCCCGAGGATAAAATCATTTATTTTCTTTGAGATTAGATACATAGATATATTAATATACAATAATTTATCCATAATAAAACTCCTCTAGACACCCTTATAGAATTTTAAAAAGTTATAATTATCTTGATAACTTGGGTAAGGAAAAAAAAGAAATGGGTGAGCTCAGTTTCTCAATCAGGTTAAACATAAATGATACCAATAAAAGATCATAAATTAATATAAGAGAAATATATAGTTATAATCAATATACATATGAAAATTACACCCAAACAAGCACATAACATAAATCAAGAGTCATGGTCATAAGTCTTGGGATAATATAAGACAAAATCAAATGTGTTTAGAAACATTAGTTAGTAAAAATGATCCAGATGAGCATAACATGGGTTGAATAATATGCATAAGAGTATGACAAAAAAAATACATAAGATAATATATATTTCTGAAAATATATTTACTAATTGTTCCCATGCATATACTTTTATTAAAAGATTAATAGTAATTGTATTCACGTACAACCTTGGGAGCATAGATAAACCACAATTATTCCCTTTCAAAACCTTTTCGACATAGATAAACCATAATTTTACCCCCATAGAACCTTGTGAGCATATCTAAACTATAATTATACTCATGCACAACCTTATGATCATAGATAAACCAAAATAATATATATTCACAACATTTTGAGCATAGATAAACTAAAATTTTACTAATGAAAATCCTTGTGATCATAATTAAACCACAATTATACCCACACACAACCTTGTGAGCATATTTAATTCATAATAATACCCACACACAACCTTGTGAGAATAACTAAACCATATTAATACCAAAACACAAAATAATTTTATTATGAGGTATAAAACCTTAACGAATTCATTAAAGGTTGATATAGGAACCCTACCTTTATAACCCATATATATGGGTGCCACTTAAAATCAAACAATTTAACTTATCATAAATAACACATGGGAATAAAAGGTATTTTATAAAATTTATAAATGGTGTCTTATAAAAATAGATAATGATCTGATAAAAAATAAATGTCCCCCAAAAATATTATTTAATAAAAATCACATATAGGGAGATTTATTAACCATTATTTCATTGGAGAATAATGCTTTTAAAATGGAAGAGAAATCAAAAAAGGATTTTTTAAAGAGTTTATTAATACCACCATAAAAATACGTGATTTTCAAGTAACTTTCAAAGAACCATTTTTTTGAATATGAATATAAAAATAATTAAAAATTACTTAAAAAAATTCTAATAAAGAGACATAGAAAATAAATAAATCATATGTAAAAAATGTGAAGTAACAGGGAGGAATATGAGGTCATGGAATGGAAAATTATTTTGAATATTTTAAAAATTACTTTATTGAAAACTCACACCATTAAATGGATATAAAACCCCTTACATTAAAATGAATAAATAGGAATAAAATGATCATAAGAGATAAAAACAATTTGATTTTACACTAGGGATAAGAGAACATTGGTTGGATGCAAAAACATGGATATAGAGGAAAACCCCATTAAAAGGGATGGGAATTATTATTAATAAAATTACATTTTTAATAAAACAATAGATTCATCAAGGAAGAATAATTTAGTTAAAAAATTATTTACCATTAGAAACAAATAGATATATAGAATAACATCATCATAGGGTAGTATAATTCAATCTTTAAGGATTATAACTGAGGTGGAGTGATTATGACTCATGAAAAAATATTTTAGTCATGAAAACCCCTTACCTTTATTCCCACTTAGTCTAAAGTGAAATATACTCATGTAAAACAAACATAAATATCTTAATAATATATTTTATTAACTTATTCATTTACATTACCATTTTATATACTTAATTTATGATCATTTATTATGAATATACTATTTAGTTATCATTTATTTTTATCATCGTGTGTTAGTAACATTAATTATTTCTTGTATGCTTTATGATGAAGATTTCAGTAACGATTATTTGATACCAACTTTATCATTCCTAGGTTATATAATATACTTAATTTATGTTTTAAAATGACCTATAATGTTATAATCATATTATATTAGTGTTTTTTCATACTTCATAAAACAAAATCAATGACGAATTAGTTTATGCCTATTTATCGATATTGATGGATTACCAAATAATGATCATTAAATTTCACATCATAAATAAATGATCACATAAATCTTATTTATTAATAATATATATAATATATACTCATAAATTATAATTTATAACCATCCATGAAGACGATAGTGAAAAATGGAATATACAGTTCCATGGAGGTGGTAGTCTGAGCATACACATGGATGCTAATTTTATTTACACAGTACTGGATAAAGGTGTAATAAATTTTATTATTTTAATAACATATTTTTTTTGTAAATATAATTATTTTATATTAAATTACTTATTATTACCATACTTTTAAATATTTTAAGAAAAATGAAATATGTTTTATCGTGGAAATGGTAGTCTATACGCACACACAATTGACGTTTTTACTTTTCTTAAGGGGAAGGAGAGATGTAATTAATGTTTATTACCAAAAAATAAAAAAAATTAAGTATAATATAAATAATTAAATCAAAATTTATTATTGAAAAAAATATAAATTTTAAATGTAATGATAAAAGGAAAGGATGTCTACAAAAAGATTAAACTTATAAGAGAACATTGTGTTTTTCTTGGAGGATTCCATGGAAAGGAATAAATAGGGATAAAATATTGTGACCAGAATTATATGAGAGTAAAATAGTATTATAGGGTAATTAAATTGGGAATATTTTCAAGAGGAAACCTAATTTTTATATTGGTATTAAAGGGGTAGTGAGAGGATAATTTTATAAGAGGTCAGAATGACATTTTTGTAAGTATTTTAACTTAATATATAGGGAGAAAATGTTAAACATGTCAAGTGGATAAAAAAATAAAAATATATATTATAGGGTGAGATAAGGTTCATAAAATCTCAAAAAATAAATTATAAACTTGTTTCAATCTCTTTATCCCTTGAATTATTACTTTTCTATTTAATTTTTTACCATGGTAACTAGTTTTTACCTTCGAAAACATAATGGTTATGACTAAAAATAAATTGGCCCTCATTATATAATTTTTACCCAATGAATATAAAATTTAAATCCATTTTTATGAGTTAATTTCTATAATTAATAGAAAAAATAATATTAGTATAATAAATATATAATTTATTAAAATAATTTTTGAGAAAAATATTACATGAGTTATAAAATATCAAATATAGGTTTGTAAACTATAATAAATATTTTAAAATATATAATTTAAATTAAAAAATACATATTTTTTCAATAAAAAGGTTTCAAAATTTTCTATGTTATACTTAAATACTAATAATGGTATAAAATCCATAGTATTAGTAAAAACTATATGTTTCACCATTCAACTAAAAATATAATTTTTTAATAAAAATATCAAAAATTAATGGTAACATAATTTCAAAATTATAAATCCATAAATTAATTTATTTTTATCTAATTATGATTCTAAAATTTATAAATTTAGTTTTAAAAAATACCAAATATAAAGAAAAACTAATTTTATTGAAAATTTGATTTTTTAAACATTATATGGTCTTAATATTATTACATATAAATATATAATTTAAATCCTTATAATATATAATTTTAATATAATAAAATATTATATATTATCATTTAATATTAGTTTATTTAATTATTTGGGATAAAATATATAAAACACTAAAAAAGGTTATTTCATAATGAATAGTTCATTTTAATATTAAATCCAATTTATTAGTTATCCTATAAAAGTATGATTTTTTTCTTGATTAATATAGTATTATTTTCTTGAGATTTTTATTTTTCATATATTTTTCTTAACAATATTCAACTAATATTCCTCAACTCATTTTAGTTCGGTGTTTTCTTGTGAAACATGCTATCAATATAATGTTTATTTAAAGGAAAATATACTCTGAAATATCAGTGCGTTATATTCCCAAACCATTATATAAATTTAATTCTCATGATATTAATCATCATATACTAATGATATATTTAAGTATGTCCTTTAGATAAAGACAACTTAGGATTGGAATTCAAAATAGGTTTCAACCTTCTTAAATTGGTTAGTTCTAGGAAAATCCTCCATTCTTTTTTAATATACATATCACAATATGGGGGTTATTCCTGAAATTTTAAGAAAAATACTCCTCCTGATTGGGGTTATAGCCTATATAAAGTAATAATTTTTCTTATAGATTTCATCATTGACCTTTCAGTGATAGGTGATCATATGTTGATTTGAATATATGAAATGTGGTCTCTATATTTTGTTATTATAGAGTCTTTATAGAAATAGTTAATCCATTTTAAAATTTTGATAAAGGAAAAAAGGATTTTTAGGATGCATATTCCCATAAATATATATTACATAAGGATTATAGACTTGGGATGAAATTTTCATACCAATTTGAGTTTTTATTGATAACTCGACAACTTATCATTAAAATTTTCTAGATATAAAAAAGTAGTTTAAAATTGAACCAAATATGAAACATGCAACATTGAGTAATTAATGAGTGTATAATTCATTATTCATTTTCATTTCCAACTTCAGTAGTTTTGTTTTTGAAATATTTCCCTTATTACCTTGTATTAAGAGGATGTTGAGGTTCATTATCCTCATTATTCCTTGGGTTAGGGCATTGATTTGAATAATACCCAAACTCTTAGATTTTTAAGAACTATATATTCTCCTCCTCCATTGTATTGGTTATCCTATTCATATGTATTCTAGAATAAAAAGATTTATGACCTATCCTTCCATACTCAAAACATTCTATTTCTCCTTTTTGGAAAGTTCTTGGATGCCTCCTTCCACATTTTTGACATATAGGTAGTTGAACTTTCCTTACTCCATAAGTTTTTTCATCTAAGTATCCTTGAAACTCTATTATCCATTTATTTTATCCATTGTCCCAAACATCTATTTTGTCCTTAAGGGAAAATCAAACAACCTTTTCAAAGATATAAAATTTTGTTATATATAATTCCTTTTGAAGACTTGGTTTTAGGACAATAAATAACTCTTCAATCTTACACTCGAGGGTCAACAATAAAACTAGAGGTGTACCTTCTGAGTCTCATTAATCTTTATTCATGAGGTAAAAAATGATTCATCCTCATTTTTTAAGCTATATAAATTATCTCTCAATTTTTTTTGAATAGTCGGGGGAAAATATTTATTAAAGAATACCATTTTGAATTCCTCATATTCCGTATAGTCAACTTCTTCCTTCTTTGTTGCATTATTAATGAGAGTCCTCCATCAGCCAGACTCTCATTCTAAATGATATACATACAAGACAAAATTTTCATGCTATAATATTTAGAGAGTTGAAAACATATTTTCCATCACATGGATCCATATCTCAATAATAATTGGATTGGAAAATCCACTAAAGGAGGGAGTATGCTTTCCTATGAAAGAATCTATAGCATGTTTCTACTTATTTGGTACATTTGGGGTACCACCATGATTGTGTTATTATTTATATCTTTCAATAGTTAGGTGATAATTTATATAATTTTTTTCATCAGAACCCATCCTATTTGGTATCTCATTGAGATAATAATTTCATTTCCCATCGCACCCATTGTTAACATGGTGTCTTCTTTCTTCATCCATTTCTTTAATAAAATAATGTAAAGGATATAGATACTTAATCTAAAAAAACAATTATCATAGAAGTAATGAATCTTAAATAACACGTGTTTCTTAAATTATAAATTTAAAGGCTTAAATCTAGGTTAATCATGGTAATTTTCTATTAGGATCTCTAACCAAAAATATTCTAATCAGCCATAATTTTTCATAAATAGAATATGAATTAACCAAATAATGTCCCCTAGGAGTGTAAAACTGGGTGTGCAGTTAGGCCTATTTATTGTGAACTAAGTTAAAATTTAGTTAAGACCCAAAATTACCTTTTCAAGGTTATTACCCATAGTTATAACTATGCCTCAACCTACATCAACTTATAGTATCAATATAAGGATTTTATTTCCTAGTTAAGCACACAATATATACTTTACCAAAATTTTATGATGTTATATAATACTCAAAATTATTCACAGGGTTTTTGCTAAAGTTATATAATCTAATTCAAAAAATAAATAAACCCTCCTTTGATATAAAATATGGTGAACCAATCTAAACATACGTAAATAATATATTGATATAATGGTTTAATTAATATATCTCAAAAATATTCTCACAACAAGAGGATTGAATGGTTCAGTTTCTTGGAGATTAGTAATATAAACATCTTAAACTAAAATAATTTCTCCATAATTGAACTCCTATAGACTCCCTTATATAATTTCCATAAGTTACACTTATCTTCATAACCTGGGGAAGGAAAATGTAATAAATGGGTAATCTTAGATTCACAGTAAGGGTAAACATAAGAGATACCAATAAAATATCATAAGTCAAAATATGAAGATCATATGTTTATAATCAATATATATAATAAAATCATACTCAATAAAGAATAAAACATAAATCAAGAGTCATGATCATAATGCATGGCATAACATAATATGTGAATCAAAATAGTGTAGAGCCTTAGTCAATAAACATGAACCAAGAGAGCATAACATAAAAACAACAATATGCATAAGAGTGTGTTATAAACTCAGGAATCAGATAATATATCATTTTGAACATTGATTAACAATAATTATGTCCATTCATTGACTTGTGATTATATATTAACCTCAATTATACTCATGCACAATTTTGTGAGTATATCTAAACCAAAATTAAACCCATTCAAAACCTTGTAAGAATATATAAACTACAATTATACCCATGAAGAACATTGTGAGCATGAATAAACAAAAATTATACCCATATGTAACATTGTGATCATAGGTAAATCACAATTATAACCTTGAAAAACCTTTTGATCATAGATAAACTACAATTGCACCCACACACAACCTTATGAGCATAGGCAAACCACAATTATACCCACACACAAACTTATAAGCATAACTAAATAAAAATTATACCCACACATAACTATGTGAGACTAACTAATCCAAAATTATAATAATATATATAATAATTATCTAATAAGATATTAAACCTTAATCAATGCACAGGGGGAAATATATTACCCCTCCCATCATTATCCATACATATGTTTTCCACTTAAAATCAAATCATTCACTTTATTATAAATAACCCATGGGAAGAAAATTAGTTACATAATTTTTTTAAATGGTATCAAATAAAAATACATGATCATTTGATACCAAAAACATATTCACCCAAAAGGAGTATGGTTTTATTTATGAACCACTACATTAATATTGAAAAATTCTTTTGAAATTTAAGAGAAATAAAAAAAGGATTTTTCTTGAAAATAGTATCTTAATGTCACTTTAAAGAGAATATATTTTCAATTCACTTTCCAAATATCCTTTTTTAAAGATGAATATAAAACTAATTAAAATATTAATTCAAATCAAATTCCAATAAATAGACCCTAAAATGAAATAAATCATATATAAAAAATGTGATGTAGAAGGGAGGAATAGAAACTCATGGAATGGAAAAGCCTTTTAAAGATTTAAAAAAATTCCTTTATTGAAAACCCACATCATTTAAAGGATATAGAAACCCTTATTTTAAAATTAATAAATAGTAATAATAGGATTATAAGAGATAAAACCAATTTCATTTTCTACTATTTATAGGATAATATTGGTTGGAAGTAAAAACATGGATATAAAGGGAAAATCCATTAAATGGGATGAGAGTTATTCTTAACAAAATCACATTTTTTATTAAAATGTAGATTCATTAAGGAAGAAGAATTTGGATTGAAGCATGATTTACACAAAAAATAAGATGGATATATAACATAACATAATCATACATTATGATTATTCAATATTTAAAGATAATAATCTAAGTGGAGTGATTATGAATCAAGAAAAATATTTGAGTCAAAAAAACCCTTACCTTTATTCCTGCTTAGTCAAAAGTGCTATAAAATCCTTGAAAAAAACATAATTATATTAATAATATACTTAAAAACCTTATTAATATACAATAAAAATTTATATACTTCATTTATGATCATTTACTATGAATATATTAGTTCTTTATCACTTATTTTTACAATTGGGTGTTAATAACTTTAATTGTTTCACACATGATTTAGGATGTTGATTTCGGTAACCATTATTTGATAAAAATTTTATAATTCATAAGTAATATAATCTACTATAATTTATGTTTTATAATGAAATATAATTTTATAATCCCATTAAATTATAGTTTTATCATGTTTCATTAAAACAAAATTGGTGATGAATTACTTTTGGGTTATTTATCAATATTAATGGATTACATAATAAAGATTGTTAAATTTTATATTATTCATAAATAATAATATTAATTATATTGATAAATACTATATATCTTATATACTCATCAATTATAATTTATAACCATCCATTATGGCGGTATTGAAAAATGAAATATGTCTTTCCACTGAGGTGGAAGTTTTCACGTATGCATGGATAATGATTCTATTTCCAAAGAATGGGAGAAATGAGTAATATGGTTTATTATTTTTAGAAACTGAAACAAGTTATAAATATAATAATTATATATTAAATTTATTATTATTAATATCCTTGTAAGGATTTGAAGAAAAACAAAACATGTTATGTAGTGTAGGCAATAGTCTACACACACGCACGATTACCATTTTCTATTTTATTAAGGGGAAGGAGTGAGGTGGTTGATGTTTGTTCCAAAAATATAAAAATATTAATTATAAATTAAATATTTATTTAATAATATAATATTAGGAAAAATAATAAATTTTTAATGGAATGATAAAAGGAAAAGATGTTAGCGAAAGGATTGAACTTACATTGAGAACTTTGGGTTTTTCTTGGAGGATTACTTGGAAAGGAAGGTCTTAGGATAAAATATTGTGATCGGAATATTATGAGAGTGGAAGAGGATAATTTTGGAATTTAATAGTTTATAATTTCATGGGGAAATAAGTTTTTTATATTTTTATTGAAGGGGCATCGAGAGGTCCCTTCTATAAGTGGTGACAATGACTTTTTTGAAAATATCTAAACTTAATATAAAGGGGGAACATGTTTAAAATGTAGAGTGTCTCCAATAATAGATAATAATTGAGTTTAGGGTGAGATAAGATGGATAAAATCTTTAACAATCAATTATAAACATGTTTTTATCATGTTTCAATCCCTTTAACCCTTGATTTATTACTTTTTCCATTTAACCTATTAACATGGTAATTGGTTTTTACCTAAGTTAACTTAATATCTATACCTAAAATTAAATTGTTCCTTATTAGATATTTTGGTAAACTTATTCAAAATTTGGAATCCATTTTTATGATTCAATTTTTAAAAGTTTTTAAAAAATAAATTTTAATTTAATAAATGTATAATGTATTAAAACAAATTTTGATAAAGATATTACTTAATTTCTATAATATCAAATATAGGTTTGTAAAATATAATAAATATTTTAAAATGTATAATTAAAATTATAAAATAAATATTTTACCATGAAAATGGTTTTCTAAATATCTAATTCATAGTTATATACTAATAATGGAATAAAAACCACAAAATTAGAAAAAATAGTATAATTCACTATTCACCTAAAACACATGTTTTTAGAAAAATAAAAAAATTTCATACTAGGATAAATTTAATATTATAAATCAAAAAATTAAGTTAGTTTTATCTAATTTAGATTATATAAATTATAAATTTATTTTTAAAAATAAAATACAAAATATAAAGAAAATTACTTTTATTGAAAAATGACTTTTTTAAACATTAAGTGTTTATAATATTATTTCATATCATTTTATAATTCAAATAATAATATTATATTTGTTCGTATAATAAAATATTATATAAAATTATTTACTATCTGTCTATTTAATTATTTGGATAAAATATACAATACTTTTAAAAAAGTTATTTGAGAAAGAACAGTTCATTTTAATATTAAATATAATTTATTATTTATCCACTAAAAGTATGATTTTTTTTGTAAATTAATATACATTTTTTTAAGTGAGGTTTTTATTTTTCTTATAGTTTTATTAATAATATTCATCTAATATACATTGACTCATTTTAGTTTGGTTTTTCATGTGAAACACACTATCAATGTAGTTATTATAAGAAAAAATATATTCTTAACTCTCAGTTTGTTAAATTGGATAAAAACCTTTCACATTTTCATTTCATGTAAATTTTCAGTAGAAGAGTAGCATTGACCATGGAGAAATCTGGGTATTGAAAAAAATACAAAGGGGGAGTTTGAAGTGTCCAAATGGATTTTGAAGCTGATGGTTGTATTTGTTTCCAATGGATGTTGTGAAATGGTGAATGCTAATGTGTATGAAATAATGGGTGACAGAATGAGTATACACCACCTAAATAAAAGTAGAAAATATTACCCAAGGAATTATAAGTAAAGGATATAATAAGGATAGAATTGAATATTAAATGAGAGTTTTATATATTGGTGATGGATTTTGGAAGATTTAAATACTTTTTGAGCATCCCCAAACATTAGAGGATTATTTTTGTTGGTCTTTATATTTAAAACATGTAAAAAGTAAGAAGTATTACCTTCCACTATTTATAACGGATCCAACTAATTAAATTTACTATAAAACCTATAGAGATGGATTTAAATTGATTTAAATCAGTTCAAGGTCATTGAGAAATCTAGATTAAAGTTGGTTTTCAATGATTAATTCAATAATTCAAGATTAAGTTCATATTCTATTTAAATAAACTTAGTATTATTTCTAACACTAAAAAATGCTTAAAAACTATTTTTGGAATTTATCAAAACATCTGACTCTTTATCTATATTACCAATAACTCTTACAAAATATTAATATGCATGTTTGAGTATTTTTTTTGATCTTAACTATAGTTTAATTAAATCTTCAAAAAAATATGCAAACCTTCATCCATAAAGGATTTATAATTATATTCAGAATCCTCCAAGATCAACAATCCATGGATGGATTCTCTAATATTCATCCAAGGTTTATACAATAATTTAAACATGTTTTTCATTTTTAATTATTGCCTTTAAAAGATATAAACAACCTATTAAAAAACTATCTCCCATTCACAACTAATCCACTTCTTTAGATGTTGTAGACAACACTTTAACACACCTAGAACAAGTCTATAACTTATGGACTAGTAGATTCAATCATATAATGTTTGGGGATTCTCACATATTACTTAACTCTTCCAAACTCCATTTCCAACATATGAAACTCAATTTTCATATCTAATGGTAGCCAAATTTTCTCATTTACATATAATGTATTGGGAAATACTTTCAACTTGTATTTAGGGGGTGGATACTCATTATATCACCCATTAATCTATACTTATTAACAACATAAATATTGAAACGATCTTCCTATATAAAACAAACATTATATGTTCTTGTAAACACACCGAATGGAACTTCAATCCACCTTTGTATTTGTTTTTAATACTTTGAACTTCCATGAATAAGAAATTCATATAAATATCATATTAGAGGTTCAATTTTCCTCTCCTCTATAATGAAAATAAATAAAAAAAGTAGGAAATGGGTTTTATAACACCCTATTTCATAGAATAAATATAAGGGAAGGTATTTTAAGGGAAAAAATTCTCTCACTTATTCAAATGAATCTAAGATCTTTATTCTCCCATATTATTCTTCCACTTTTATTATACCTAGGTAGTTCCATGAGACAATGGTTTATCCATTATTTTATTATTAATGATCTTAAGGTAAGTAGACTCTAAGTTTACATAGGATAGAATGGTATAGAAAACAAGATTTATTTTACAAAAGCATTGAATATATCCATATATATTTCTCAATGTGGAACCAACTCTAAATTTTATCTCTTTAGGACTATTTAGATGGATTTTCAAGAATGCGTGTTAACCTAAACTCAACTATCGAAATAAAATCAAAATAAATCATGTTAAAGATATTTTTCAACATCATTTTTTAGATAGTCATCCCTTATTATAATATATACATCATAAACTAGATTTTAGTTTGGAAAGTGAAAATGATACCTCATTATTTAGGTTTTTCTTAGGCTATCTAGATTTCTAAATTTATGCATAAACATTAAAAATATAGTATCTTTATCTTGTTTTGTAGATCCCCTCAAGGGGTTATCTCCACAATTCCACATTATTTATTCCTTAAGGAATATTATCTAAGAACTTTTGGTACTAGAAGATGTCTAGTACCAATTTAAATTAGTCTAGTGATGAAATACATGACGATATCATGATTACTATTGAAATATTCTAAAAAATTGATGTCTATATTAACTGTACAAGCCCCAAAACCTTAAAGACATCTTATTTTCTACACTTCACCTAAAATACCTTCCTCAAATAAGCAAAATAACACAAGATTGTGAATAAAGTGGTCTTCTATAACCACTTCAGTTATAATACTCATGTTGGTACTTCTTTCTTAACCCAAGAAACATCTTCTTTGTGAATATAATTCGCAAATAACTCTTCATGTTATCTTATTTCTTGATTTTATATGTATATTTTATTTGTGAAAAAATGGGTTTTCCTTATTTATCAAGTTTCTTCTAAGTATTAAATGTATTGTTCAATTAATAAACTAGATCACTCACATTGTTTTCATATTGTTCCGTTAGTTTGGACCTTTCTAACTCACCATGCCATATAATAAAACACTATTTGGACACATGATCTTACACAATTTTGTGTGTTTACTACTTATTTGTGGAAATAAATTTTGAAATTGTAATAAATAGTTCATTTCCTTTTCTAGTAATCAATTTCTTTTGACTAGGAAACCATCTCATATATTTGACATATCTATAGCCCAATTTTTTAACCTTCCACACACATATTTATTAAGAATTGTGTTTATTTTATTTGTAAACCTCTCACATAGTTCATTAGTGATGTATTATATCATTACAATATTCTTTCATGTTTCTATGATTGACTCCTTTTTTGTTTCATATTAGACCCTTATTTAATGAAATTCATAGACATCTTACAATGGTCCATAGTGTGGCCTCTCTTACTTTGTAGAATTATCTCATTACTGTTGGTTTAACATCCATATTAGCATTTTTCATTGTATTTATGGGTTTACACTTTTAATATTTCCTCAAGTTCTTTCCAAATCCATACATTCCTTCACCTTATTATTTCTTAACATAATATGGTGGAAATATTTTTACATTAGCATATGATTTGTGTCTAGTTGGTACATAACAACATTCCTCGTAATAGTGGAAATAGTTGAAGAGAACAAACTTACTGAATCAGCTCAATTTTTATAGATGAATATAAATTTGTCCCTCAGAAATATATTTGAATTCCTTGATAATTTATGTGAATATTGAAATTTATATGAAAACTATTATAAGGAATATTTGTTTGTTCTGTCCTAAAAAGATTCATTTACTTATAAGAAGGGGAGTCCATAGTTGAATAATTTTTTAACCAAGAAATAAAAGTCTTACTTAGGACCGAATCTAGTGAATAAAGGAGTTAGAAATGGCACTCTTAATAAGACAGTGATAAAATCTAAGAATAAACCTCTTTATTCTTACATTCGAGTATTTTAATGTTAGTTTATTTTTATAAACAATACCTATGACTTGGTCTATATTGTAGCTAATATTCAAAGATCTTTAACAAAAAATTATCACCTATAATTCTTAACTCACTTCATAATCATAGAAATTATTAACAAAAATATATGAATAGTAGTTATAGGTCAATATATCCAAATTTTCTTTATTTTTTATTCTCACAGCTTCCACACAACTAATTTTATCACAAAATGATGTCCAAAATCTTCTTATTACATTATATTTTATACCCAATAGTTCTTATCTTTAGATCATTATTATATCATTCCACTTCATATTTGAGAGGTCTCAGTTCTTTTTCTCTGCTCATAGCTCTCAAATTTCATAGTTTGAAACCATCTCTCTCTTTATATTTTTATTTTTATATGTAGGTAACCCATAATAATATTTCTTATATTTAGAGAATTTAAAATCAAAAAATCATTTATTTCCTAAAATATTATTTTTCTTCTTATCAATATTTCTTGTATGCCGGAGTGCTCTAAAGATCTCACATTTATTTTTTCCTTCTCAACTGGTTGTATCCTAAATAATGATTGGATTTCCCATGCCTTTTTCCTTTTTCCTCTTTTTTATTCTCATATATGAGATCATATCTTCCAAAAGGATCAACTCTATTAATCTCTTTCTCATATTTTTAATAATTATATAGTTAATCAATCATCTAAATCCATATAAGATGCCACAAAAAAATAGATTTGTGGTAATACACATTTCAAAATTTTGAGTGCATCAATATTAAATATGTATAAATTTATAATGAATCTTCAAACACCCATAGGTATCCCAGACTCATTCATATTCATGTATTCATCTTGACTCACATTCACTTGTGATGATTATAACATTGATGTTAAACTCTTTCATATTCATAACATATCATCACAATTCATATAAAAAATTATGACTATAAAATATTCTCATTTGAAATTCATAAATAGTTTGGACATTGATCTCCTACATATTCTATCTCTATCATCATCATACAAACCATCTTAGATCACATTGAATTTTGGGATATTTAAAAAATTAAGTAATTCATCAACATCATCATAATCAATTCTCTATTATTCAATAATTTCCCACATAATCAGAATTTAAAACCTTCATAATACATTCTTAATTTGGTACACTTATCCATTATTGTGGATCAGTTTCAAAAAATATGATCTTGTATCACATTTATTTTTTGATGTTTTGATCCATTACTAATATTCCAAGCATCATGCAAATCAATTCCTTTAGAATCCTTTATTTTTGGAAAACACTTATTCATTATGAAATTTTAAAAACTATTATAATGTTAAAATGATCCTTAGGGTCTCATGCTCGTGGGTTTTTTCTTATGAGCTCATGGGAATCATGATTATATGTAGTCTAAATCATGCTTGTGGTATCATTCATAAAACACATCATCCTTATAGGCATATCATCCTTAAAATTTATCATGTAGATGATGCTTACATAATTATTCTTATAGCTCTTTTTATCCTTAAAATTGTCATGATTATTGGGTAATAATTCTTATGAATGTCATCATCCTTAAAATTCCCAAAATTCATTCTTATGGGTTAAATATTTCTTATTGTGTACAATGGCCTTACCCGTATTCCCCAAACAATAGTTAACTTGAGGTGATACAAGACCTAATACACCCCTCCTTATATCTAAGAGGATCCAAACTAGTGGTGAGGGTATAAATTAATGTGGGGAGACTATTCAATTGGTAATCATATCCGTACTCGGTAATACACATCATAAATATAAACCAAATAAACATAATGATAAATGATAGCTGAATAATTCAAAAATACATGGCATGAAAATTACTAAAAGGATAATTAGATAGAATCCAAATGTGGTGGGTAAAACTAAGTATCATGAAATATAAAGAGTAAATAAACACACTGGAAATTATCTGAAGTATGTCTCAACAACTTCATTGACTCTATGCCTATATCTCTTCAATTCTCTATTATAGGGATCTTTCACTTTACAAGATCCCTATTTATGAAATCCACATGCACATAAATATTTGTGAGTGAAATGTGAGTATAACACTATGGGACAACACTATTGTGTCCTTAACACAAGGGAACATGAATATAGTGGTTTATTCCATGAAAATTAAATAAATTCACACATAAGAAAACAATACCATACTGAGTGTATGTAAACTCACGAAACCTCCATGAAACATTTTAGAAACCACTTCATCTCTTTTATATAAGAATATAAAAATGGTTGTGTAAATGTCATATGTGGAGGAGCCAACCACATGGCTACTTAGTAGTAGTACAAACCCAAGGCCTCTAGGTCAGACCACCTAAGTCCATCATTCCCCATTTATATCTCTCAGGTCAGGTCACATAACATCATCATGTCCCACTATTTCCTCTTAGGTTTGATCACTTAAGATCATCATTCCCCTAGTTAGGACACACAAGTCCATCATGTCACATGAAGTGTCTAAACACACTCTCCATCCAGGGCCACTAAGCCATGATGGGTCCACCTCTCACATTTTCAATATGAATATAACAATAACAATATAACATATACCAAATACATCATATAAAAAATATTCCATCATATCAATCACAAGAATCTATAAGAATAAAAAATCAAATATGGGTCTCACGGTCTATACACACACATAGGAATACCATATTACACAATGGTTCCTTATTCTACATCTAAATATGACCAACATGTCATGTAGCACAAGTCACCTAAGTTTATTAGTGAACATAAAATAATACATGAAAAGAAACTCAAGATCAAGGACATATATGGTAAGGACTTCCTACCTCAAGACTATAGACATCAACAACTGGGTTCACTTAGAGTGTTATCACTCGAACCACATTTCCAAACCAACCCAAACAAGCTCGCGAAATAAGAACTTTCTAGAACTAGTTTCAACATATAATAACATGAGTTACATAGAAATACTAAATATAATGACAATTTCTAGGGTATAACTAACATTCACTAATGTTCAAAACTATCATGGTGTAAATATATCTTAGTTGGAGAAGAAGAAAACTTCTTCTCTCAGAAAATTTGTCAAATAAGGTAAGTATGTCACTCTCAAGAGTCTGGTTCACCAGTGTTGAACTCTCTGTGAGATGGTTATTTTAATAATCCCAAATCATTGTTTTATTTATGACAATTTAGTATTTTATTCAAATTGTTCTAAATTTGTTTATATATGTTTAAATCATGTCTACATATTTTTATCTATGTTAATTTATGTTTTAATATTGACCTGGAAGTATTCTGGACTTAACAGACACTTTGTGAAAATTCCATGTTTTGACTCACCGTTAGTTATTTTCCTGAGTCACCGATGATGAACGGTCACACCGATGATGAAAGGTCAACCGATGATGAACGGTCACACCGATGATGAATGGTCGCACCGATGATGAACAGTTGCACCGATGATGAACGGTCGCACCGATGAAGAATGGTCTCACCTATGATTGAAGGAGCTACTGATACCGATGATCATGACCTACCGAAACCGATGTATATTCAAAATGACTCACTGATCTCATGACTCACCGATAGTCATAAAAAACAGTTTGAATTTCTATCAACTCATATTTAATTCCAACGGTCATATTTGATGTTTTTAATGCAATTAATGATATTTAATGTTAGTTGTTGGCATGTCAGGGAACCATACCTCGTACCTATGAAAAGGTAATCATTCCTATTGCCAGAGCTTGTGGAATATAAGAAAGATTGAGCTACAGTAAAAAGGCACAAAAAAAAGAGGAAAACAAAAAAAATGGAATTCTTCCATGCACGCACATACATGAAAAGAAGAACACACGAAGAACTCTCATACTCATCAAGAACAGAAATTCCAAGAAGAAGTGCAAGGGCTATAATGTTTACCCACTCTTGAGCTGAACACTTACACTGGAAGTGACAGAAGGAGAACCACGACACTCTGTGTTTCTACACAAAAAACAGAGAAGGAATCAAAATCATTTATACTAAATCGAAGGAGTCCAGAGATGCACTGATTATCACTAGAGCATTCTAAACTCTCATATACTCTCTCTAAGTGATTTATTATTTACTTTTTCAAGCATTGTGTGTACTCTGTATAATTTACACACACACTAAATCCTATGCTGAAATAGAGGATACTAAATCCTCACACCAATCTTTCCACACTTTCTTGTATCCCACTAAGGATAGTGGTAGAGGTCAAGTAGGACCTGGACAACCTATGTGTTGTTGCTATCATTTGATTTCCCACGTATAACTGTGGTATAAGTCTTAGAACCTGGACAGTATTTGCACTGTTGTTTACCCCGATCCAGGGTGTGAATCAAATTAATATAAATTGTTTGAGAGGACTAAGTCTCGTCTTAATACTGAACCTCTTGGTTACATCTACTGTGCATCTTTGATTAAGCTTAAAGTATACTATATATTTTATATTCTACTTCTAATTACTTTGAAATACAATTTGTTTTAAAGTTAATTTGATAGTTAAATTAGAAAGTGTTTATACTTATTGTGAACCAGTAAGTTAGTTTCAAAAGTTAATTTAATCTTCTAATTAAATCAAATGAGACCTAATCAATCTTTGAGAAAATAATTGAACTCTTAAAATCTATATAAATTCACTACAGTTTAACTTGTCTTTCAATTTGGGGGATTTTTAATAGAAATATTTTTAACAGAAATTTTTAATTGGAACTCAATTCACCCCCTCTTTAGTATCCACTCCGACAAAAATTTGGTATCATAGGTCTATTTATTATCAAAGTTTTCAAAACACACTATTTTTAAATTGTGATTTTAGTTGAATCTTTAAAGATCTTAAATTTCTGTTAGTTCTAAATTTTATCTCTTTAAATATATTTTCTAAAATCTAGTTATGAACCATAGACTAGAAGGTGATGCTACCAACATGCCACCTTTCTTTAATGGTACAAATTATGCTCAGTGGAAGCTTAAAATGAAAATTCATTTGTAAAGTATGGGGTTTGATATCTGGACTGCTATAGAAACTCAATATAAGATTCTAGAAACTGATAGAACCACTTGGGATGAAGCTACTAAGACTGCATACAATAATAATTGTAAAGAAATAAATGCTTTGTACTGTGCTTTAGGAGATTAATAATTCAATAAAATATCTGCTTGTAAAACTGCTTATGAAATTTGGGACATTTTGGCTATTTCCCATGAGGGTACAAACAATGTCAAAGAAATGAGACTGAACACCTATACTATTAAATATGATAATTTTAAAATGAAGCCTGATGAATCCATTTCTGACATGTATCTCAGGTTCAATGAGATTTTCAATACTATGATCTCACTTGGAAAAGTTGTTCCAGCAAAGGAGAAAATCATGAGGATACTAAGATGTCTTCCAGGCCGATGGAGAGGCACATCTGTTTCAATTAGAGAATCATGTGATATTGGTGATTTACCTATTAAAGTGTTGATTGGTAAGTTAATGATGTACGGGGAAGAGCTTAAATTAAAAAAAGGAAGAAGATGATGAATCAAAGAGGAAGTCAGTGGCATTTAAATCTACTGCTACGAAGAGAAAGGATAAGGAGAAAGTTCACACACTTACTGAAAGTTCAAAAAGTGAAAGTTCAGAATCTGATAGTAATGCTGAGATGGATCAAATAGCCAGGAGGTTTAAGAAATTATATAGGAAGAAGAAATTCTTCAGAAAATCAAACTACAAAGGTAAATATGAAAACAAAGGTCATTGGAAAAAGTATTGGAAGAAAACTGATAAGAATGATGAGGTTGTTTTCTATGAATGTAAAAGAAAAGGTCACATTAAAGCTGACTTCCCAAAATTAAAGTTCAAGAAGAAACATGACTACAAGGACAATAAGTACAAGAAAGCTATAAAAGCTACCTGGAGTGCTTCAGAAGACCTCACAAGTGAATCTGAAGTTTCTGACTTTGAAAAGAATCGATCTAACATGTGTTTTATGACAAACACATCTGAGGTAACTCTGGACCTTCCTACTTTAAATTCATATTACTATGGAGTTTAATCTGATTCTGAATCTAAAAATATGTCTAGTGAAGGACTATTTTAATACCGTAATATGCTAGAAGAAACCTGTAATGAACTTAAGGACAAATATAAGTCATTTAAGAAACAACATGCTTTATATAGAACTGTTAAATCTGCCCTTGAGATTGAAAAGGAAAATAATTCTCAATTGCTGAAGGAAAATACTGAACTAAAATTGTCTAATGAGAAATTAAGGAAGGAATTAGAAAAATTCACAAATGGAAAAGATACTCTTACTCAAATTCTAGGAAAACAAGTGGCACCAAAGTATACTACTGGTTTAGACCATCATCTTGGACAGAGAAAATTTACTAAAACAAGATTTATTTCTAATTCTGAATAGAATGGGGCTAGTTCAAGTTCTGGAAATTCATATGTCTCAACTAGTTACTCACATAGTTACAGATCAAATAAAGTTTATCATTCAAAATCTATTGATTCTGTAAATTATATGAAACCCATAAGACTAATTTGGGTACCTAAAGCTTTGATTACTAACCTATATAGACCCAAGAAGATCTGGGTACCAAAATCATTTTCTATCTAAATCTGTTTTGTAATAAACTTGCTTAAAGAGTTCTCATAAGAAGATGTGGTACTTTGATAGTGGATGTTCAAGGCATATGACTAGGGAATACTCATTCTTTAAGAGTTTAGTCAAAGTTTATGGAGGCCATGTCACCTTTGGTGATAACTCTAAAGGAAATATCATCGGACTAGGTGAGATGGGTAACACTAATTCAGTTTTAATTTCTAAAGTTTTATTTGTTGAGGACTTAAATATAATATGTTAAGTATTTCTCAGTTATGTGATGATGGTTTTAATGTTAAATTTGAAAATTATTCTTGTAATGTTTTTAATTCTAAAAATGTTTTAATATTTTCTGCCTTGGGAAATGAAAATGTTTATGATGTTGATTTTAATTCATTAGATAAACAAAATTTTGTTTGTTTAAATGCTTTTCAAAAATAATATTGGCTATGGCATAGAATATTAGGACACTGAAACATTTATTCACTTATAAAACTGACTAGGAAGAAATTAGTTAGAGACCTACCCAAACTTGAATTCCCATCAGACAAAGTTTGTAATCCCTGCCAAAATGGAAAGTAATATAAAGTTTCTTTCAAGTCAAAGAAAGAAGTTTCAACTTCTCAACCTCTCAAGTTGGTTCACATGGACTTTTTTGGACCTTCTAGAGTTTCTAGTTTAAATGGGAAACACTATGTCTATGTCCTAGTAGATGACTTTTCTAGATTTACTTGGGTATACTTATTAGCTCACAAAAGTGAATCTTGTTCTTATTTTGTCAAATAATCCAAGTCTATATAGAACCTTAGTGGTCTTAAGATTAAAACCCTAAGAAGTGATCATGGTCGTGAGTTTGAAAATCATGAGTTTAAGTCTTATTGCTCACACAATGGATATAGTTACAACTTTTCTACCCCTAGGACACCTCAGTAGAATGGTGTAGTAGAAAGAAGAAATATAACCCTTCAAGAAATTAGAAGAACCATTCTCAATGAGTATGGCGTACCTATTTATTTTTGGGTTGAAGCTGTCAATACAACTTGTTATATTATAAATAGAGTCTTGATTAGACCTGTTCTTAAGAAGACCCCTTATGAACTGTGGAACAATAGAAAACCTAAAGTTAGTTACTTCAGAGTCTTTGGCTACAAAGTATTTATCCTTAATACCAAGGATAATATAGACAAGTTTGCTTCTAAGAGTGATGAAGGAATATTTTTAGGATATTCAGTTTCTAGAAAATCCTATAGAGTTTTCAATAAGAGAACCAAGTGTGTGGAAGAATCTGTTCACATTAAATTTGATGAAACTGATCCACATGAACCTAAACCTTATATTGAAAATCTTGAAGAATATTTGTCTGTTATGAACCTTAATGATAGAATCAATGAACCTGTTGTAAAGACAACCAGTTTTGGAAATATTTCAGAATCTGATCTTAATGAACCCGAACCTAGAGAAGAACCTAAAATCTCTAGTACTATCTTTAATAGATCAACTATTATTCTAAAGAATAATCCTTTAGATGATGTTGTTGGTAATATTGATATAGGAACATAGACTAGAGGTTCTCTCAAAAATTAGTTTGAACATCAAGACTTTCCTTCACAGTTAGAACCTAAAAATATCAATGATGCAATCAATGATGAATTTTGGGTAATGGCTATGAAAGAAGAGTTAAATCAATTTGAAAGAAACAAAGTCTGGGAATTAGTAGAAAGACCTAAGGACACCTTGACCATAGGCACTAAATGGGTTTTTAGAAATAAGGTTGATGAATTAAAAAATATAGTTAGAAACAAAGCTAGGTTAGTTACACAAGGTTATAGTTAGGAAGAAGGTATAGACTATGAAGAAACCTTTGTACCTGTTGCTAGATTAGAAGCCATTAGGATCTTACTTGCCTATGCTGCTCATATCAATTTCAAGTTATATCAAATGGATGTTAAAAGTGAATTTCTAAATGGGTTTATAATTGATTTTTTTTTTGTTGAACAACCACTTGGATTTACAAACCCCCATTTTAAAAATCATGTTTTTAAACTTTATAAAGCTTTGTATGGATTAAAATAGGCTCCAAGAGCTTGGTATGATAGACTTAAAAATTTTCTTATTTTAAAAGGTTTTACTAAAGGAATTTATGATCCCACTATTTTTATTAAAAGAATTTCAAAAGACATTTTGATTGTCCAAATCTATATTGATGATATTATTTTTGGATCTTCCAAACATTCTTTATGTACTAATTTTCAAAGATTATGCAAAATGAATTTGAAATGAGTTTAATGGGAGAACTCAAGTACATTCTTGGATTTCAAATTTTTCAAAAGAAGGATGGTATTATTATAAATCAAAGTAAATATACAAAGGATATTTTAAAAAATTTTGGTTTGGATAGTAATAAGGGAAGTGACATACCTATGAGTACCACCTGTAAGCTGGATGATGATGAAACTGGGAAACCAGTTGATCAAACCAATTATAGAGGTATGATTGGAAGATTACTTTACCTTACTACTAGTTGACCAGATATTATGTTCAATGTATGCATGTGTGCAATATTTCAAGATAATACAAAATAATATCATTTACTTGCTGTTAAAAGAATTTTTAAGTATCTTAAACACACTGTAAATTTAGGTTTGTTTTACCCAAAAGAACAGTCATTTGAATTAATGAGTTATTCAGATGCTGACTTTTCTGGTTGCAAGTTGGATAGAAAGAGAACATCTAGAACATGTAATTTTCTGGGTAAGTCCTTAGTATCTTGGTGTAGTAAGAAGCAGAATTATGTAGCTTTGTCCACTGTTGAAGCAGAATACATTCCTGTTGGTAGTTGCTGTGCACAAATTATGTGGATGAAACACACTCTTTTGGACTATGGATATGATTTTAAGCATGTTTCAATTAATTGTGATAACACTAGTGCAATTAGTATTTCTAAGAATCTTATGTCTCACTCTTGGACCAAACACATTGATGTCAGACATCACTTCTTGAGAGATCATTATCAAAAAGGTGATATTTCTCTAGAATTTATTGACTCTGAACATCAATTAGCTGATATTTTCACTAAGACTTTAAGTTCTGAAAGGTTAGAATTTATCAAACAAGAGTTAGGTATGATAGATCTGTGAAACCGATCTGTGAAACCGATCTGTGAAACCGATTTGTGAAACCGATTTGTGAAACCGATCTGTGAAACTGATCTATACTACCGATTGAGTTGTATAGATTAGTGAAACCGTTAGTGTTTATCAAAACGACGTTGTTTTAATAAATCTTTATTATTTTTTATTATTATCGTAACCCTAAATGATAAAAATAATGACCCATGGCTATTTCTAAATGACTGTTGACCTTCCATCTCCTGCTGAACTCTCTCTTATTTTTTAAATCCCAAACCTTCCAAACCTTTCAAACCTTTTCAAATGCTCAATCCTCTCAAACCTCCAAATGGCCAAGAAAAAGCAAAAAATCAAGGAATATAAAGGTTCATCTCCTTTAAAACGTTATCGTGGAGAATCTATCAGCACGACACAAAGGTCAGTAAACCCAGAGCTGGAAAAACAGGTAGTTACTACAGAAAAGGAAGTTTGTTCAGAATGGGTATTATCCAGCAAGTCTGCTCTGTTAAAAGTGTTGGAAATGCAAGGTTGGGAAAACTATTTATGCGATAACAACTGAGTCTATTACCTGAAGTTGGTTCATGAGTTCTAATTAAACTTAAGTATAGTGTTGTATAGAACAGAAGATGCGAGACTGTCTTCAATAGTTAAAGGGAAAAAGATTACTTTTTCATCGAAACAGTGGGTTGAATGTTTGGGAGTTCCTCATAATGGAAAATATGGGGATTACACTGGTAATATCCCTCCTACAACTGATTAATTTTCTTATGAGATAGATCTAGAAATATTGACTGGTAATTCTGAATTGATAAGAATATCTGCTATAGAATTGGATGGTGAGAGTAGAATTTTGTTTAAATTTATTCAGCACTAAGTATGTCCAAGAAAAGGAGACTTTGCTTCAGTAAAGTATCAGGATGATTTTCTGTTATTACTTTTTTTGAATGGTGAAAAGATCAACCTCTGTAGATATTTTTCTGAGTATATTGTTGATATGATAAAACCATCAAAGAAAGATTCAACTTTGCTTTATTATAAGAAAATCTCTGCCATGCTGAAATTCTTGGGATGTGTTGATGATGGAGATGAGTGAATCTCATCTAGTAGCTTCTGTATTAACAAGGATATTTGTAATAGGATGAAACTCAACTGGAACCCATGGAAGAAGGCTTGGGTCACTGATGAGGAGAGGTTTTATGACTCTTTCAATCCTACTGATCATCCTAAGATACCAAAGGGGATGAGAGATCCCAGTTTAAAACCTGGTGAGGAAGTGGTTTATTCTGATGAAGAAGAGGAAGCAGAAGTTCCTTTGGAAACTGGTGAGTCCAGTAAGAAGGGAACAGAGGAAGAAGAAGCTGATGATAATTTGAATGCTGAAAAGGAGTATGAATCATCTCCTGATGAGAGGAGTAATCCTGATACAGTTAGCCCGAAGAAGAGAAAATTGGAATTTGGACCAGCTATTCCACCTCTCAACTTACCAGAGATTGAACCTATTTTAGGTGATGATGAATAAGAAGATGAGACTGAAGAATCAAACCCTGGGCAGTATGAATCCAGTAGTACAGATAGTTCAAGTGAGAAATCAGTTAAAAATGACGATGATGAAGGCAATGATGGTGACGAGGATGATGCTGATGCTGATGGTGATAGGGATGGTAGTAGCAGTGATTGTGATAGTGGTGATGCTGATGATGCTGATGCTCGACCTGAAGAAGGTCAGAATATGATCCAATATTATCATCAACCCCAACCAAATGAGCAAGAAAATGTCCCTAAGGCTGAGAGGACAGAACAGTTAGAGATTGATGTGGATGAGGAAGTCCATCCTGTAAATTCTGGAAGATCTTAGTTTGTGAAACCTATGTATCCTTCATGTAAAGCTACATGGGAAGAACACCTAGGTCATGATGTTCTGGGTTTAGATTATCCAGAGGAATAAGAAGTATAAATGGATCTTACAGGAGTAAGTTTTTCAGTTAAGGCTCAATTAGTGGCTGAGTTTATGCAAAGAGCAGAATCTAGACCTGATTCTTCAGTGCCTCAAGCTAGACCTGGTCCTACAGTTTCTCAATCTTATTTTGATAGATTTAAGGTAGAGTTGGTTTAAGTAGTTAGAGAGACTATGAAAGATGAGTTATCTCATGTTCCTACTCCTGCTCCTGTGTCTTTATCTGAAGTTGCTATGGATGATTTGGCTCAAAGAGTGGTAAACCTTATCAAGCCAGACCTGTGCAATGCCAGTGAATTGATTGGAAGGCACATTACCTCTTTGAATCAAACACTCATTGATTTAGGTAATAATTTGGTTTCTTTGTCAGATGAGTTTAGAGAAACCATCTCTGGTATGATGAAAGTTCTAGGAAATCTGATAGAACATCTAAAGAAGGCAGACTTAAGAAAGTTGAAAGCTGAGATCACCCAAGTCGTTGCTCAGGCTAGTTCTTCAAAGGTGACCAAGATTACTGGTCATGAGATTAATGCTTTAAAGGATATTATTAAGGAAGATCTGGAAGATCTTTGAAATTTTTTGGATTTAGATTCTTTGAAAAAGATGAAAGAGCACAATGATCATATACACAAAATGGTGCAGTTGTATTCAGTCGATGCTACCAAGGCTCAGAAAGAGATTAAAGAGAAAGTGGATCATTACTTCTCTAAGATTTATACTAAGCATGAGTTGAACCATCAGTTCAAGGTTTTGGCTGAAAATTTGAGGCTTCCTCCGGTTACTCAAGCTTTCAAGACTCAAGTTCAGTAGCTAAAGGATTTTACTCCTACTTTAGAAAGTTTCATGTAGAACAAGGATGACTTTGAAAAGGCTATGAAGTATGGTGGAGAAGTAATTCAAGATTTTATCAATCTTCTCAAACCTTACCTTCATGTACAAGAAAAGGCCATTGTTTTTCCTACTGCTGAACCTCTTAATCCATCAGATGTTGCTCCTGGTCAGTTATCTGTCTCTTAAGCTCTATCAAATATTCGTCTAGTCATTCAACAACAACCTTCATAAAGATCTGCTGCTTCTCAGCAAGTGACTTTGGAACCCACTCTTCATCCAGCCAGAGTTTTCCTGCATCCTATCTCGATCCGACCAGATCAACCCTCTACAAAGCCTCCTTCTGGACCATCTATTCCTCCCATTTCCAAAGGCAAAGCTCCATTGCACCCATAGAAATAGTTGTGTCTGTCCATTTTTTATAGGGTGTCTGTTTCTTGTCCTTTACAACTTTGTATCTGGTTCTTGTACCCATTTTAAAATATTATATAAGTGGCCTCTTCTTCTTGATTCTCTTCCTTCTCTATTCTTTTTGATAATCCCAAAGGGGGAGAAATAATGACTACGAATGAGGGAGAGAAATCATGAATATGCATATTGGGTGAGCTGAATATGAATATGAGCCCTTGCTTCACTTTTTACTACATGAATGCATATACACATGGGGAGCAATGCTGACTATATATCTAAGTGGGAGAAATGATGAAAGGGGGAGAATGAATCTTTTTATCTGATTTATATTAGATGGGGAGAATGAATTATGTTATTCTAACACTTGTCTTATCTTTTGGCATATTTTTTTATATATATGGGAATCATACTGAATGACATACTATCTTCTCTTTTCATTTATGCCATTGATTTGTGATTATCAAAAAGGGGGAGATTGTTGAACTCTCTGTGAGATTGTTATTTTAATAATCCCAAATCATTGTTTTATTTATGAAAATTTAGTATTTTGTTAAAATTGTTCTAAATGTGTTTATATATGTTTAAATCATGTCTAAATATGTTTATATATATTAATTTATGTTTTACAGTTGACCTGGAAGTATTATGGACTGAACAGACACTGTGAAAATTCCATGTTTTGACTCACCGTTAGTTATTTTCCTGAGTCACCGATGATGAACGACCACTCTGATGATGAACGGTCGCACCGATGATGAATGGTCGCACCAATGATGAATTTTCACACCAATGATGAATAGTCGCACCGATGATGAACGGTCGCACCAATGATGAACGGTCGCACCGATGATGAACGGTCACACCGATGAAGAATGGTATCACCGATGATTGAAGGAGCTAGAGATACCGATGATCATGACCTACTGAGACCGATGCAGATTCAAAATGACTCACCAATCTCATGACTCACCAATAGTCATAAAAACTGTTTGAATTTATATTAACACATATTTAATTCCAACGGTCATATTTGATGTTTTTAATGCAATTAATGATATTTAATGTTAGTTGTTGGCATGTCAAGGAACCATACCTCGTACCTATGAAAATGTAATCATTCCTATTGCTGGAGCTCATGGAATATAAGGAAGATTGAGCTGCAGTAAAAAGACACACACAAAAAGAGAGGAAAATAAAAAAGGGAATTTTTCCATGCACGCACATACATGAAAAGAAGAACACACGAAGAACTCTCATACTCATCAAGAACATAAATTCAAAGAATAAGTGCAAGGGCTATTACGTTTACCCACTATCGAGTTGAACACTTACACTGGAAGTGACAGAAGGAGAACCATGACACTCTGTGTTTCTACACAAAAACCAGAGAAGGACTCAGAAGCATTTCTACTAAATTGAAGGAGTCCAGAGCTGCACTGCTTATCACTAGAGCATTCTAAACTCTCATATACTCTCTCTAAGTGATTTATTATTTACTTTTTCGAGTAGTGTGTGTACTCTGTATAATTTACACACACACTAACTCCTGTGCTGAACTAGAGGATACTAAATCCTCACACCAATCTTTCCACACTTTCTTGTATCCCACTAAGGATAGTGGTAGAGGTCAAGTAGGACCTGGACAGCCTGTGTGTTATTGCTATCATTTGTTTTCCCACGTATAACTGTGGTAGAAGTATTAGGACCTGGACAGTATTTTCACTGTTGTTTACCCCGATCCAGGGTGTGGATCAAATTTATATAAATTGTTTGAGAGGACTAAGTATCGGCTTGAGACTGAATCTCTTGGATACATCTGCTGTGAATATTTGATTAAACTTAAAGTATACTATATATATTATATTCCGCTGCTAATTACTTTGAAATACAATTTGTTTTAAAGTTACATTGAAAGTTAAATTAGAAAGTGTTTATACTTATTGTGAACCAATAGGTTAGTTTCAAAAGTTAATTTAATCTTCTTATTAAATCAACTGAGACCTAATCAATCTTTGAGAAACTAATTGAACTCTTACAATCTTTATAAATTCACTACAGTTTAACTTGTTTTTCAATTTGGGGGATTTTTAATAGAAATATTTTTAATAGTAATTTTTAATTGGAACTCAATTCACCCCCCTCTTGAGTATCCACTCCGACCAACAACCAGGAATGGGTCTCTATCTTCCAATTATTGATTTTATATAAAGTTTGATAAAACTATAGGTCTAAGAAGAATGAGGTTATTCAAGGTAGAAACATCAATGTAAGAAGGGTCGAACAGACTCTCCCTAGGATCATCTGAGGAGAATATGGATCAAAGGAATGATCAAGAGGGTAGTGTGTATTAATAAATTGAGGGGGGTAATTAAATTAAAATCACATTCAAGACCCCTCATTGAAGTCACATGGGTTTCCACTTCTAAATTCTTGGTATCCATGAAGAAAGATGGTCATTTTATCCATTCAGTTTCCAATATGACCGTCACTATTACCTCCACAATGGTCGGGGTGTCCTTAACACACCTAGACTAGGTATCCCAATATAGACACCCCCCTAAAGTGTGTTTCCAAACTTTTGGTAGTTTCACCTTCATAATGACCTCCACCATGGGCATGGCGAGGTTACATTTTCATGGACCATAGGAGATTCCACAATGCTCCTCACCTGAGACCATGCCGTAGTCATTCCATTTTTCATTTCCCATTTAAAATAGGGGATCACCTAGGACTAACATGTCTTTCACCAAAACTTTAGTGTAGCCCATGTTGAACAAAAAAACTCTAAAACACTATAGTGCTATTAAAAATCTCACAAGATTCTTTTAAAATATCGATCAATCCAAAAACTTAAAGGATGAAATTAAAACCAGGTTTAATATAATAAAAACAAAAATTATGAGTCTTTACACTATTCACCTATAGATATTCTCATCCTTAATAAGAATCTCTTGTGGTCCTTCTCAAACAAATCAGACCATTATGTTCAAACACGAGGATCCTTATAAGGACCTAACCATAAAAATTATATATTCTAGATTTTTTGAACTAGAATTCAATTTCTTAAAATCCCAAGGATCTTTTGTTTTAGGTTTTTAGAGAATTAGGAAAAAATCTTACAAATAAACCCATATATTATAAGTTGACACTTCTACACAGTATTCATTTTTTCATAAAAACAAATGTCTTTAAAATAAAATATTATTTCCTTTCATGAAAATTCTTCACAATTTTCTTCTTGACCTCATACTTGTCTCCAATCTTCCTTAAAACCTATGAAAAACATTTTAAAAACATGGGATGAGCACAAAAATCTCATTAAGGGACATAAAAAGGAAGAAACATATTATTTTAGTGAAAATCATGAAAACCCATTAAAACAATTTTCTTAAAATCATACTGTTGTACCCATAAAGTGAATAATCTTTATCAAAATGATCATTTTCTTACCTTTTGAAATCAAATGATTTCCATGGAAACTCGTTACAAATCAAATAAAAGTTAATTAGGTATACTGGGACATCATTTTCTATATCAATCTTACAAATGGATTAACCAATATGGTGGAACTCCAAATCCAGAGTACCCAATGCATTGGTGGTTATAACTTAACCACCTATCCTTGATTTATCATGAAACCACCTATCATTGGTTAATAACATAATCACATGTAACATCCTAAGATTTTAAGAAATATATTACTTCAAATTAGTTTTAATTCTTTGATATATTATGTTACAGGAAATGAAAGTGTATTTGGAATTTTACAAAGCACCAATTTTATCTTGTGTTACACATATTATTGAGTTTCTTCGATAAATCATGTTACACATGGGGCTGAGTCTTATCGGAAAATAACATAATATTAATATTATTTATTTAATATAATTGTTATCACCTAGCCATTGGAATGAAAATAATGAATATTATTAACTAGAATATGAATATATTATTTACACATGTTTATATAATGAATCCATTGGTGACCAATTAATTATAAATTAAAATAAAAACCAATTTAATATAAAGGATGTGTTTCTATGAAAAACTATTTTTATGCCTAAAAAGGTGTTTTATCTTAATAAATTAAATTATTCACTATTATTGAATTATATTAATGATATTTATATGTTATATATTTAATCAATTTTTTTAAATTTATCCGACGAATTTTATAGGCATAAATTAAGAATAAATCTAATTTAAGAATTAAAAGGGTGTATTTTTCTAAAAGGCAGTTGTTCCGCCTTTTAATAAAAAACTTGATTTAAATTTTTTTTGACACTTTTATAAATTGTTTTTGAAAAAATTAAATATTTTTTTTAAATATTAATATAAAAATTTATTGGGGTTAATTTCTAGTTTTTTAGAGAAATTTCATATTTTAATGAATAGTGAATGACACCGAATTTTAATTGCAAATTGTTTTTTTGTCTAAATAATTTATAGTGATATATTATATTTTTAACTAGTTTTAAAGTATAATTAGATCAATTTTATATCAGTTAAAAATATTATATCATTTGAATCAGTTTCACATTGAAATTGGATATAAAAACATTTCAATATTTTGAACTTTTCTCTTGAAAAAACCCACAGTCTCATCCCATCTTTGGGATTAACTTTAAATTAAAATCTGAAAATTATATGATTAGAATTTGTAAAAATGGATTAAATATTTGGAATCATAATAATTTATAATTTATATTAATCTAAATTATATTTTTACCAAAAATATTAGTGAAAGCAATTAAACTTAATTAATGTGATTAAGGTACAAAAATGTGTTTACTTAATGGTTAAACTTTAATCTTAAGTGTCCAAATGACATATAAACTTGTAAAAAAACCCATTTAATGGAAATTATTAGACCATATACACACTTTTATCTAACTTGGTTTATTATTGGGGGGAACATGATATAAGGGAGACCTCCCAATTGTGTTTACCTTTTTATATTTATAAAACTGTCACTCCCCCTCCACTATAAAAAGATACTCACCCTCCCCACTTATTTACACATCTAAATCCCTTTGGATAATCCAAAACCATATTAAATAATCAAAAAACATCCATACACTCTTCCTATAATCCTAAATTTGGGAATAAATCAAACTAAAGAATTCTTTTGGTGCAAACCAAAAAGTGTTACCTAAAAAATAGGTAACATTATTCAACGATCACTTTTGTTTTATTTATTTCTCCACATATTAAATTATTCTTATTATTGATTATATAATAACATCAGTATCCTAAACATAATTATATTTTGTTATGTTAATTTTTCTACCTATATAGTCACACATTTCCCTCAAATGGGATACACTACCAACATTCATGTGTACGGTGGACTACTTCCCTACAAACTGATGTCGCATGTTCTTCCATTACCACCTTTCAAGGTTGATAATAATGATGGAATTACTAATTTTATATAAAATATATTATTTTTATGATTTATTAATACTTATTTAATTATTATATAACACATACTTTCATGATTTCCATTTTGTGGGAACATGATAACATCATTTGTGGACGTATGGATAACCACCTCCTCAAAGTGATGCGATACATTCACCCGTTATATATAATGTATTAAGGATGGGTTAAATAAAAAAATATGATGTAAATGAAATATTTATGATATTAATGACATAATTATATTTCTATAAATATAAAATATCATTTTCTTCTTTCCATTTCACACACTAAAAAAGTGATAACATCGTTCATGGATGTGTGAACTACCTTCTCCTCAAAGTGATATGATTCTTTCATTTTTATAACCACATAAAAATAATGATATATATAAGTATATATAATTAAATAATATTTTATTTATTATATAATGGTAAATATTTAAAAATAAAAATTACTTACCTTCTTTCCATAATGATCAATGAAAAATGAGAATGTTACTCATGTGTATGTACGACCTACCATCTCTATGATAATAATGTTGGTTCATTTTTTATAACCATATTTAATATTTAATTTTAAAATTATAATTTAAGTAAAAATGTGATAATTATGTCATTTTTATTATTTTGTATATGTTTAAATAATAACCTCATTGACCATAGTCGACTAATCAAAGTCAGTTTTGGAATATAAGCCAAATATGGTCAAAAAATATTACTTAAAAATTATTGATTAAGTAATTGTATATTAATTTTTTATAAGTTAAATAAAAGTAATAATAAACTTGTAAAATGTTTTTAAGGAATTAAATAATTAATATAAGTTTATTATTCAAGAATATTAAGAACAATAATGATAAATAGGACACAAGGTAATATATTTCTTAACTTAATTTCCATTAATTGGGTTAGAATTCTATGTCATTGGTTATGTTATTCCAAGAATATGTGTGAAATTACATATGATTGTATTATTATGTATATATTTTGTTTTATTTGGATATAAAATTTTCAAACAAAATTATTTCATTGATTTATTCTCACTCCAATGATACGATCATTGTAAGGTCTTTTCTCATCTCAATTTTATTTCTATGAGATGTATTCCATATTCACCACTTATTTATATTGGGTGGTGTATATAATTCCCATGAATTTATTTGATTATTCTTATCCATAAATTTATTTTGTTTTAAATATCCTTTTTATGATATCTCTTTCATGGGGTTTATGGTTTCAATGTTACCAAACCTGTAATAAATTTTCATCAAAATTCGCCTTCTTTGAGAGGTATGTTATGTTATACACATATCTTCTTTTATAAGGAATTTATACTTTTCCTTTAATATGATATATCATGAATCTCCTTAATATCATGATATTATAAGTTTTATTTAATATTATTCCTTCATGGGGCTTATGATTCAAATGTTTCAAGGTGGCATGGGACACTTTGGTGTGTGTAAAGGTTATTTTCGTCATGAATTTATTAAACGATATTTTAATGATATTTCCATTCATCAACATCAAAAAACCTTGTTTTTAATTATCCTCCACCAGGTATATTTTGTATTTATACCATCATCATTATTTTATGGATGAAGTAATATTGTTTCAAAGATATTGTCATTGAACCTGTTTCTTTTCCACGAGTTAATCTTGTTTTAAATAGATTGTTATGAAATCTGTTTATTTTTCATGGTTTAATCATGTTTGAAAAAGATTTTCATGGAACCCATTTATTTTCCATGGTTTAATTTTGTTTCAAATATATTGGAATTAAACCCATTTATTTTCCATGGATTTATCTCATTATAAATGAATAATTATTGTTCCTATGAGTTTTATGATGAATGTGTTTTATTCTTGATATGGTACTTGATCATTATATAAAATAGGTGAGCTCATTATACCTTATATGGAGGTTTGATCCCCATTATAGCTTATATAAAATGAGTGAGCCTGATATAGCTTATACAAATGGTTCTCCCCATTATATATCCCCAATGCATTGAGTAATGATAATGTTGGAAGTCGGCCATATGGTTATTCCAATTGAAAGGGTTTTGGAAGGGTTTTATGAAATTGATGATCCAAGTTACCAAAAATAGTTTTTATTTCTTATTATGAGTTTATAATGTTTCTATTTGTTGAGATTTATGTCACATGGCTCTTGATTATTAATTTTGATGACTCTTTACTTTTCCATGTTTTAATATTTGATGATCCGGGTATTAATGTGTATGAGTTCTTTTATGATTCGATCATGCACTTTGATTATGTTATCATAACCTTATGCACTGTTATTCTCATTGATGATATTCATTTGTTAATGTTTACAGTTTCCCTCACTAATAATTTGACCTCACACTTATTATGTTTCATTTTCTCTAGGTTTTAAAGAATTACATTGAATGATTTATGTCTATAAAGGATTTCACAAGGATGATGTTGATGAACTATTGTAAAATAATAAAATTTGGGTTAAATGGGAGAAAAGTTCTTTTGATGAATTGTGATTTTTTATATAGGAGTTTGAATTAATTATATAAGACTCTAAACCTAGAAGGTCCTATAGTATTTAAGTGATCCATTATTACATTTTTATATTGTAATGTTTAGATGAAAACTTTGGGTTACAATTATGGGCATAAAAACTAGGAATGTAAAAATTATGGATTTTAGCACATTATTTGTGAGTGTGGGTTCTGGGTTATTATATTTAGTATCAAATTTCAGGTTATATAACATTATATATTATAATATTTTTATATTAGGTTATTTTAATAGTTATGGATATTTTAATAAGACTATAGGCTAAAGGTTGATCATAAGTTCAAAGTATTAAGATGTCCAACTTGAGGTTTTTAAGAAGTAAAAATTTTGAGGTTATAAATGAAATTTTTAGAGGAATTTTTTGGGGGTTTGAGGTATTTATAACCCCTAGGATAAACATGAATTATTTTTAGGGAGGATTTATTTTTTAGTATTAAAGAAAAAAATGAAAAACCGAAGGCTAGGTGATAACCCATCGTATCCGGAAAGGTCATGGGCCTTGAACCCAAAACTAAAGGGAGACAAGGGTGTAACACCTACCACTATCCTACATAATGCCTAGGTTAGTATAAATTTTTTTATAGGTTAATATTTAGTTTATTTGAGAAACATATAGAATTTTATTTAAGGAATAATGGTTGATTTATCTTGGAAGAATATACAATCAAATACTTCTAATATTTGGGTTTTAAACTTAGTCAAGAAATGTTGGAAGAATTTTAAGGATAATTATTTATGGAATAATTAAGTTTGAAATTTGGGTATTACTATTGAATTTTGAATATTAGTGTATCATTTTAAGGTTTTCTCATTTTGTGAATTATCTAACCATGTGACAACCATTTTGGTTTTGGTTAATGTCTAAATACAAGTGTAATAGTTTTAATATACCTTTTTTGGTTATGTGGTCTTCAAAAGTTGATTTTAGTGCTTTAGGAATTAAAAATTCATCTTGAATACTCATGGTTTGAAAAAAAGATGATAATTTCATGAAAATTGATTAAAGTATGAAATTTTTCTAATCAAGTAAGTATATTTAATTTTTTTTCTCTTAGTCTAGATAGTTAGAGAATTATTTAACTCTAGGAAACAGATCATGAAACAAAAGTATTATCCTAGTACCTTCAATTCTGATGAGTCGATGGTCTTTTTGATCATCACTGAATTTTGTTTTTGAGGCCCTTAAAATTACATTTATTATTCACTTGTTTATGATTAATTACCTCAATCACTCTCTATAATTATTTATGTTTTTCCTCCATTACCACCTATGTTCCCCCTATGTGGAATCCTAGTTATGTGTAACTTCTGGTGAAATTTATGTTTACCACTTTACATTTTTAAGACAATGTTTTATTAACCCTTTTTATGATGTGAGATTAAATATATTAATTCTAAAAATGTTAATCCTTTGATAACCAAGATGAATTTCAAGGGTGAAATTCATTTAAGGGGGGTACGATGTGACATACTGATATTTTAAGAAATATATTCTTTCAAATTAATTTAAATTCATGGATTTCTTGTGTTATAAAAAATTAATAGTTTATCTTGAATTATATGAATCACAAATTTTATCTTTCATTTCACATAACATTTAGTTTCTTCAATAACTTTTATTATATGCAGGGTTGAGTTTGACCAAACAATAATACACTATTAATATTATTTATTTAACATAATAATCACCTAATCATTGGAATGAAATGAATGAATATTATTAATTATATTATGAATATATAGTTTACACATGTTTATATAATGAATCCTTTGGTGACCAATTTCTTATTAATGAAAATAGAAACCAATGGAATATAAAGGATGTGTTTCTATGAAAAGTTATTTTTATGCCCACAAAGATGTTTAATAATAATAAATTAAATTAATCACTATTAGTGAAGGGTACTAATGATATTTATATGTTATATATTTAAAAAAAATCAAAATCAAAATATATGTTTTATAGAAATAAATTAAGAACAAATCCAATTTAAACATTAAAAGGGTGTGTTTTTCTAAAAGGGACTTTTTCCACCTTTTAATGGAAAACATTATTTAAAACTAAATAATGAAATTTTTATAAATTTTATTTGAAAAAATAAACTAATTTTTTTCAAATATTAATATGAAAATTTACTTTGGGTTAATTTTTGGTATTTTTCAAAGAACATTCATATTTTGATGAATAGTGAGTGACACCAAATTTTAATTGAAAACTACCTTTTCATCTAAATAATTTAGAGCGTTAAATTATATTTTTAATTTTTTTTAAAGTATAATTAGATAAATTTTATAGCAGTTAAACCAATTTATTTAATTGGAATCAATTTCAAATTTAAATTGGATATAAAAACATTTTGAACTTCTGAACTTTTCTTTTGAAAAACCCGATGTCTTGTCCCGTCTGTTGGAGTAACGTTAAATTAATTTATACCACTTATTATTAGAGTTGGTTTCCTAGAACCAAATATTTTTACTTTTATTACATGTATATTTTATGTATTAAATATTAAATTAAACATATTATGATATATTTTTCATTGTTCTGCATGTCTTTAATATAATAATGTCCTATGGTATTTTTCACATTGATAAGATCATAGTAGTTCCCCGGTATGATGATAATCTTGAAGTGGTATGAAAATATTCTTAATATAGTTCTATGGTTGGATAAAATACTATTATGGGGAACATAGTATATAGATCGTCATGTGTGATTACTCATAAGAATATGCAACTTCTTCTCAGGAAGTTCACACTTGGTAATCTCCAAGATGGTAGATTATGAGAACAGACCCACCAATAAGAATTATGCATGTTTTTATTTCATTGGATATTTCTATCTATAGGCATGTGTAATGGGACTTAGACTTTAATATTATCATTAATGCATTCCATGACTCACACACTTATATTTTCTGACAAAAACCATTATGGCATATGTTGGAGGGAAGTAGGGTATGTTGGGTGCATCACAAATTAATGGATAAGTCAACTAAGGATTTCCCCTTCTATATTTATATAAGTTGATATCTCGGACCTTTGATTGAAATAGAACCATCTCCCAAAATTCCATGGGCATGGTGTAATAATGATTTTATTTCAGATAGTCAAAGAAGGATGTATTGATCATATAGTCTGATGACTCTATCATAAACCCTACTTGATGAGATATTGTGACAAAGGGATTATATTACAAAATGAGTGTTCATATGTGGTTGTCATTTTTTTAACTTTATGTTATTTCTATTGGGTGCATTAACCCATTTCTAGATATTAATCTTGGACTTTAGGCATTCCCACCTAATGCTAATGAGAAATAATCCTGGAGGGTCACACACTAAGTGTTTTTGTTGGTCTCGATTAAATTCTATTTAGATTTAATTAATTGAATAAATATTATTATCAAAACTAAGGAATAATTTTATTCAAGTAATATTGATCACATAAATTAAATAAATATTTATTCACTGGTTTGTGAATAAAATATATTTATTTGTTTTATTGAATTTTCAATAAATATTTATTTACTAGTTTGTGAATAAAATATTTATTTAAGAGAATACAATATTTATTCAGGTTACCAATAAGTGTAAGAGGAGTTCTAATGGACCAAGATCATGTCTGGTGATAAAATAATTATTTATGAGTTGGTAAATATTATTTATCCATTTTTTGCAAGTTGGAACACCAAAAAATAATAATAATATTATTATTATTGTTATATGGAATGAGATTTCATTAATGGTTATAATTATATTTAATGATTTTTATGCAATTAAATTTTGTAACTGAAATCATATCTCTATAAATAGACGACCATTTATTTTTAGAAAGTCATTTGAAACAAATTCCAAGTTTGGGAATAGAAAATTATTGCACACAACAAATTCTCTCTCAAATACTCCTCCTATCTCCCTCTCAAGAATGAGAAACCCAATAGAGAATTTCTTCAAGACCTAAGAATAAGCGATCAAGAACGAACAATGCAAGACATTTGATTTGTCATGCTAGGACCTAGAGAATGAGTGACATTTCTTGGAGACCATTGGAGCAAGTGTGTATCACCACTAGAGGGATTATACCCTTGGATCCTCACAAGAACAATGAAGGCAATCCAAAATGGCCTTTTTAGATGATAAAAAATCATCAAAAAAGAAAGTTCCTAATCCCAGGTATTTATTTCTTTAGATATTAAATAAATTAATTATAAATCTAACATTCAAGATCCTCTCTCTTGGTTTTGGGCAATGATTATTAAAATAAATTTTAATATATATCCCTCCAATGCAATTATTATTCTACACCTAGAACCATCAAGTGGTATCAAAAGGGCCATGTTTAAATTTATAATTATTTATTTGATTATTGATTTATGTGAAATCATGGTTATATTTTCATTTCATGTCATTCATTCTTTAATTAAATTTTAATTAAAATGTTATCGACATATTAATCATGTTCATTCAGTATTTCATTTTCTTATAGATTTAAGAACAAATGAAGAATGACCAGAGATGCCATCAGGAAGTGCAAAATCTTTGGCCAGTATAGTTGGGTTACACGCTGTGTGGTCAGAGCACACATTGTATACCCATGTGAATTGTATCAAGATATGTCGAACAATTAAAAACACATGATTCTTTTATTTCTAATTTCATGTTAGCTGGTCTAACATGGAATACAACAAGCAGATACAAGGTGTGTAGCTAGCATGTACACACCGTGTAGTCTATCCAATTTAACACGCTAATTACCCAAGAATGCGACTTGGATATATGGAAACTGAGGTTCATGGTGTGTATTTAGATGTACACACTATGTAGTCTCCTATTAATGGAATAAATTAAACTTATATTAATTTTGATAAATTTCAGTAATAAAACCTTATTTTATTGATTGGAACACCATTGTGTGCTTGACAATTTAATAATTGTTTTAAATAATTATAAGTGGTCAATTATTACTGTAATAGATATGTCATTAATGGTTTTGGAATTTATTTTCCATGAATTCCAAATTGATGGGTATCTTAAATTAAGTTCAGATGATTGTTAAGATGAAAGGGAATTAATTAATTTATTAATTAATTGATACAAACACATTTATCTTAATAATAAATAATGAATAAAGAAATAAATTATATACAGTTACTTTTTTCATATTAATTTTATGTATGAATAATTAGGATTTTGACCAAGACCTATGTATGTGTCATCATTTATTTAATTAAATTTATTGTATGTTTTCTCAATTATTTAATATTAAATTAAAAGATAGTCTATTAGTTATCCCTCCCTCTATTATTATATAGGACCTATGTGTCTAAGGATATTTATGTAATTCCCTTTAACCAATACTTTGGTTCCCCTCACCTGTGTGTGATTAAGAAATATTTTTAATTAATGGAGTATCCCAAGGCGTGTGGAGATGGTTCAATACGGAACTATAATAGCGTCAACTTGGTGATACATATGTGGACATGTGGAATGTTATAGCTAATGAAAAGTATGACATAATGAGTTATTTCTCCTAGGTCATAGGTTGATTTATTGTCCACTCATTAAATTAACCATTAGATTAGATCATAATTGAGTCATTTAATTAATTAATTATTTTCTGTCTAATACATTAAAATTATATTTATTTATGCAAGACAATGACCACATAAATGAATTAATATGAAAAGATATAATTTAAATAAAATTGAGTATGGTTAAATATTTTATCTAAACATGGTTAATTAATTAAGTAAACATCCACTTAAATATTAATAGGGAATGTAAAGGGTAAAAAAAGAAAAAAAATTATGTATAATAATATAAAATTCCTCAATCTAATATTAAGTTAGACTAAGTCTTCCGTTACTTGATTAAGAACAAAACTCAATAGAACTATGTGTTTGAACAACCCTTGTTGGGATACTTATACTTTTATAAGGGGAGTTATTATAAAGGTTTTAGGTTGAATTAACCTCTTTTCATCAACAGGAGTATCCCTTGCTGGACTTGGTGTAATTTGGAGGTAAGTGTTGTGAAAATACAAGTCAATATTTATGGATTGGGGAGTCCACTCAATGGATCAAGGAGATGAAAGCCCACAGTTGGCAAAGACTTACCTACCTAAATACCTTCAAAATAGATTGACCAACCCTTTTTTGGGTTATGTGAAGGGGAATATGAATCCTTACCACTAGAATATTCTAGAAAGTATACATTACAAGTTCAATGGTGAGGGATATTGGGACTTGATAAAATAGTAGGAGATTTAATAAAATTAGTTATTTTATTATTTCCCACAAAATTTGTAATCAAGAAAAGTACTATTAACATGCCCTTTTAATTATAGAATAAAATGATAATTTCATCATCCTAACTATCCCTATGATCAATATTGGATAAATAAAATCTTCTCACTGGTAGTAACTTCCTAGAGTGGTTTAGATGCCTTTAGGTTGTTCTATGCCATGAACGAAAATCTAACGTTCTCGAATCCTCAATTCCTGACCCGCTTGCTCAAGATTCAAATGATAAAGAGTTCCTAGTCTATGAAAAACATATGAATGATGTGGTAGTTGTTCAATGTTTGATGATTTCATCTACGTCTAGTGAAATTATAACGTATCATGAGAAAATGGATGCGAATAGCATGCTTGAGAACCTTTGTGGCCTTTACCAGGAGAGATCTAGACAGGAATGGTTTGAGATTTCCAAGGAACTCTTTCAGAGTAATCTTGGATAGGGTTCCCTAGCTAGGCCTCATGTAGTCAATATCATTGACCACATTTAGAGCCTAGATATTCTAGGGTTTAAACTCCCTGATGAACTGGGAACCGATCTGATTCTTGCATCACTCCCTCATAGATTCCCAAGTTTTGTTGTGAATTTTAATATGAACAACATTGAGAAGTATCTACCTAATATTATTATCATCCTTCTCCAAATAGATAAAGATATGAAGTGCAGAAATCCTTCTATCCTTATGGTGAACAAATGGAAAGGGAAATCAAAGATCTTTAAGCCCAAAGATTTTTCACACCCTTCAAAGAAGAATAAGATCAAAGGGGAAGTAAGAGAATAAGATTTTTTATATTTTATATATGTAAAGAAGGGCCACTGGAATAAAAATTACACCCAACTAAAGAAGAAATGAGAAGATTTAGGTGCATTTGTTATCAAGTTCAATTTCTCTATTTCTTCAAATTAGGTATTAAATACAGATTGTGCTACTCATATATGTATTCAAATATAGAAACCAAGTATATTAGGAAAAATTGACCAAGGTGAAGTAGATATATGAGATTTAAATGGAGATAAACTTTCTATTCTATCTATCGAGGACTGCCACCTCACATTGCCGACTAGAATGATCTTAGTTTTAAAGGGTTTTTTATTATGTGCTTTCAGTTACCAAAAACATTATTTCTATATCCAAACTAGATACAGATGGATTCATTTTCAAATTTGGAAATAAATGTTCCTTATTTTATAAATATACAAATTTTTATGGTAAGACATATTTATATAATAATAATTATGTGTTGGATTACATGAACCAAGTAATGGAAATTGATAATGAAGTTACTTCACATGACTCATACCAACCCAAATTTGAAATTACTGGAAAGGTCATGTAAATGAAAAATGATTGAAAAAATTAAACCAAGATGGATATTTAGATTATTTCAAATAAAAACCACTTGGTGTATGTCATGAATGTTTACAAGGGAAAATGACAAAAGCCCCATTTAGTGGGAAAGTTGAAAGGGCTAAATAACTTCTTGAATTAGTTCATACTGATGTGTGTGGACCATTTCCTATTGAAGTAAGGGGTGGGTACTCATACTTCATAAATTTTACTAATGATTTTAGTATATATGGATATATTTAATTAATGAGGTATAAGTTGGATTATTTTGATAAATTCAAGTAATACAATAATGAAGTTGAGAAATATATTTGTAAGAAGATTAAGAAACTCTACTCAGATTGTGGTGGATAATATCTTAATCAAGACTTCATTGATTACTTATGGGAGTTTTGGATCCTATACTAAATCACCCCTCCTTAAACACCTAAGTGGAACGGTGTAAGCAATAGGAGGAACCACACCTTGTTGGGAATGGTGAGATTAATGAAGAGTCATGCGAGTCTTCCATTATCCTTTTGGGGATATGCGTTATAAACAGTGTAACACATACTAAATAAAGTACCAACTAAATCAATAAATGGTATTCCATATAAATTTTGGAGTGGAAGAAAAACCATGTTATTAAATTTACATGTGTGGGGAAGAGAATCATTTGTTAAGGCCTCTTCAGGAAACAAAATTGCACCCCAAGGCACAAAGTGTGCCTTTATAGGATACCCCAATGAAACAAGGGGATATTACCTATATGAACCCTCATAAAAAAATGTTATAGTAGAAATAAATTACATATTCTATCAGAGGAAGAACATCTCCAAAAGATATAGTGGGAGTGAGATAAAATTTTATGAAGTTGAGGCTCAAGGAACAAAAGAGTTGGTACATGATCATATTCCATAAATCCTCATGGAAGAATAAACTATTATAGGGACACAAGTTCTATGTTGGAGTAAAAGAGAGGTTAGAGAACTAGAATAGAATGATTTTATACTTACTGAGTATAGTGACTCATTATTAGTTGATAATAATTATCCTCTAACCTACAAGGAAGCAGTAAGTGGCATAAATGTTGGCAATTTGAAAGAAGCCAAGAATTATGAAATGGATTCCATGTACCAAAACCAAGTCTAGATTTTGGTAGATCCTCCAGTGGATGTAAATCCTGTTTGTTGAAACTAGTTATTCAAGAAGAAAATAGACATGTAAGGAAAAGTTATTACCTATAAGGCATGACTATTTGCAAAAAGGTTTTAAATAACATTAAGGCATTGACTATACTGAAACCTTTTCACCAGTTACAATGCTTAAATCCATCAAAATTATAATTTCAATTACATCTTATCATGGCTATGAGATTTGAAAAATAGATTTCAAAATATCCTTTTTTAATGGGAACCTTCATGAAGATGTCTACATGACCCAACTTGAAGGTTTTGTGACTCAAATATATTCCAATAAGATATTAAAGTTGAAAAATTTTATTTATGGATTAAAGAAAGAATCTTGGTCATGAAACATTCATTTTTATTAATCCATAAAGTAATTTGGTTTTATAAATAATGAATGTGATCCTTGTTTCCACAAATGTTTTAGTGTGAGTGTAGTCATTTTCTTAATAGTATATGTTGATGACATATTACTTACTAGAAATAAAATTCCATTTTTATAGTCTGTTATGGCGTGGTTTAATAAATTCTTTTCGATGAAAGACTTGGGTGAGTCATCATATCTTATTATGATCAAGATCCATCATGATAGATCCAAGAGGTTACTTGGCCTAAGTCAAAGTACATACATTGACATGATACTGAATAGATTTAGTATGTAACAATCCAAGAGGGGATTGTTTCCAGCATCACATGGCATTCATCTTTACAATAAAATGTTTCCTCAAACCCATGAGGAAAGAAATAGGATGATAAGGATTCCATACATATTATAGATTGGGTCATTAATGTATGTTATGATATGTACTAGGCTAGATGTCATCTATGATTTAAGTGTGGTAGGAAAATATCAAACTAATATAGGGGACCACCATTGGATGACAGTAAAGACTATCCTTAAGTATTTAATTCATACTAAGGATATGTTCCTGGTTTATAGAGGACATGAGGAACTAGTCTTCAGAGGATATGCAGATGATGGTTTCCAAATAGATCAAAATGACATGAAGTCGCAAATGGGATACATCTTCACTTTTAATAGAGGTGTTGTGAGTTGGAAGATCTCAAAGCAGGCTATGGTTGCATATTCTACAACAAAGTCTAATTATATTCCGGCTTCTGAGGTAGCTAAAGAAGTAGTTTGGATGCATAATTTCATCCAAGGGTTTGATGTGGTACCTAGTAGTAAACATCCCATAACACTCTGTTGTGATAATACTATAGTGGTGGATCTCACAAAAGAGTCAAGGTCACATCAGCAGACAAAGTACATACTTCAGAAGTATTATCTCTTGAGGGATTTTTCTTAGAGAGGCGAGGTTGTAGTGAGCAGTATTTCCATAGAATACAATGTGGTGGGCCCATTCATTAAAGCCTTGACTTAGTATAAACATGATTATCATGTGAGGTCAAGCAGATTTAATGTTGTAGGAAATTTTCTCTAGTCCAAGTGGGAGTTTGTTTGAGTTGGTGTCCAAGAAACAACTATTTGTAATTTGATTACATGAATATTTTATGTATTAAATATTAAATTAAACATCTTATTATATATTGTTCATTGTTCTACATGAATTTAATTTAATAATATCCTATATTATTTTTTTCATTGATAATATCATAGTAGTTCCCCACTATGATGAGAACCTTGAAGTGATATAAAAATATTCTTAATATAGTTCTAAGGTTGGATAACATACTATGATGGGACACATAGTATATAGATCATTAGGTATGAGTACTCGTAAGAAAATAAGACTTCTTATAATGAAGTTCACACTTGGTAATCTCTAATACGGGATATTTTGAGAAGAGACCCGCCGGTAAGAATTCCACATGTTTTGGTTTCATCAGATATTCCTATCTTCGAGCATGTGTAATGGTCTTTAGATTTTAATATTATTATTAATACATTTCACGACTCATACACTTATATTTTCTGACGAAAACCATCATACTATATATTGGTGGGAAGTAGGGTAGATTGGGGCTCTCAGGAATGAAATGTTATTAATGGATAAGTCAATGAAGAATTTTTCCCTTCCATATTTATGGAATTCGATATCTCGGTCCATTTATTGAAATAAAATATCACCCTAAATTCTAGGTCCATGGTATAATGATAAGTTTATTTAAGATAGTCATAAAACGATGTATTGATCATATAGGTTGATGAAACCTTCATGTAACCTACTTGATGAGATATTTTGAAAAGGGGATTATATAGCACAATGAGATTTTTATGTAGTTGTTATCATTGTGACTTTATTTTTTTATTTTGGGTTCCTTGACCCATTTCTAGATAGTAATCTTGGATTTAAGTAAGTCTGACTAATGATAATGAGAAAGAATCCTAGAGGGTCACACACTAAGTGTTTCTGTTGGTCTCGATTAAATTTTATTTGAATTTAATTAATGGAATAAATATTATTCTCAAGACCGAGGAATAATTTTATTCAAGTTATATTGATCACATAAACTAAATAAATATTTATTCATCGGATCGTGAATAAAATATATTTATTTATTTTATTAAATATTTAATAAATATTTATTTACTAATTTGTGAATAAAATATTTATTTAAGAAAAGAAAATATTTATTTGGGTGTTTAATAAATGAAACATGAGTTCAAATAGACCAAGACCACATCCAGTGATAAAATAATTATTTACGAGTTGGTAAATATTATTTATCCATTTTGAGAAAGTTGGCGCACTACAAAATAATAATAATAATAATAATAATAATAATAATAATAATAATAATAATATTTGGCATGGGAGATCCTTAATTTTTATAATTATATTTAATGGATGTTATAAAATTAAATTTTGTAACCTAAATCCCAACTCTATAAATTGATGGCCATGTCTATTGTATAAGGCATTCAAAACCAATTCCAAGTTTCATAATAAAGAGTTGTTGTGCACAAACAATTCTCTCTCGAATCCTCCTCCTCTCTCCATATCAATAATGAGAAATCCAAGAGAGAATTTATTCAATACCTAAGAATAATAGATCATGAAAAAACAATGAATGACATTCAATTTTCCATGCTAGCACCTAGAGAACAAGTGGTATTTCTTGTAGACCATTAGAGCACGTGTAGATCAACGTTATAGGGATTTTACCCTTGGATCCTCACAAGCGCAACAAATGAAATCCTAAAGGGCCTTTTCAAAGGATAAAAAATAACCAAAAAAGAAATTTTCTAATCCTAGGTATTTATTTCTTCAGATATTATATAAATTAATTATAAATTTGATGTGAAAGATCCTTGGTCTTGGTTTCAGGCAATGATTATTAAAAGAAATTTTAATGTATTGATCTCCAACACAACAATTCCTCTATGGCCGGAACCATCACTTATGTGATTAGAATTTGAAAAAATGGATTCCATATTTGGAATGGGAATAATTTATAATGTTTAGTAATCTCAACTTAGTTTTTTACCAAAAAAATCAGTGAAGGAAATTAAAATTAATTACACCGATTAAGGTAAAAAATGTGTTACTTAGTGGTTAAACATTAATATTAAGTTACCAAATGACCTAGAAACATGTCAAAAACCCATTTTATCGACATTATTCAACCACATACAATATTTTATTGAATTTAGTTAATTATTTGGGGTGCATGATCAAATTTATACCTCTCAAAAGTGTTAACCTTTTTATATTTACAAGAATGCCACTCCCCCTCCACTATAAAAAGGGACTCACCCTCCCCACATATTCACACTTCAAAATCCCTTTATATCTTATAAACCTAGAAAAAATAATATCCTAACATCCCCCCTCTCAACAAAGAAGCCTCACTTTGTGTGTAAATCAAACCAAGGAATTCCTTTGGTGTAAACCAAAAGGAGTTACCCAAAAAAGATGTAACATTATTCAATGATAACTTTTGATTTATTTATTTCTCCACCCCTTCAATTATTATTATTACATGATTATATAATAACCGTAGTAATCTATATATGTTTATATTTTTATGTTATTTTTTCTACCTACACCTTCACACAATTCCATAAAATGGGATACACAGTCATTGTTCATGTGTATGATAGACTATCGCCTCACGAATCGATGTCGTTCGTTCTTCCATTACCACATTTCAAGGTTGATAATAATGACAGAATTACTAATTTTATATGATATATATGATATTTATAATTTATTAATAGTCATTTAATTATTATATAACATGTACCATCATGATTTTCATTTTGTGGGAATACGATAACATTATTTGTGGACGTGTGAACTACCGCCTCTTCAAAGCGATGTGATATGTTAACGCTTGGCATGGAATGCATTAAGGATGATTTAGATAAAAATATATGATATTAATGACATATTTATGATATTCATGACATAATTATCTATTCTTACATATAAAATATCATTTTATTATTTCCATTTCACACACTAAAAAAGTGATAACGTCTTTTGTGGACGTGTAGACTATTGAATCCTTGAAGTGATGTGATTCTTCCTTTTTCATCACCACATCACAATAATGATATATATAAGTATATAAAATTAAATAATATTTTATTTATTATACAATGGTATTTATTAAAAGATAAACTCTACTTGCATTCTTTCTATAATGATCAATGAAAAATGATAATGTTACTCATACGTATGTACGACTTACCGTCCCCATAATCATAACATTGGTTCATTTTTCATAACCATCATTCCTGTTTCATTTTAAAAGAATAATTTATATATAAATGTGATAAATATGTCATGTTTATTACTCTGTATATGTATAAATTATAACCTCATTTACTATAGTCTACTATCAAAGTCAGTTTTGACACATAAACTGAATATGGTTAAGACATACTACTTAAACATTATTGATTATTTAATTATATATAACTTGTTTATAAGTGAAATAAAAGTAATAATAAAATTTAAAAAAGGTTATGATGTAAAAAAATAATTCACATAAGTTTATTATTCAGGAACATAGAGAACAATCATAACAAATCAAACTCGAGGTAAATGATTTCTTAACTCAATTTCCATTAATTGGGTTAAACTTCTATGTCAATAGTTATGTTATACCAATAATATGTGAGAAATTAACTCTGATTGTATTATTATGTATTTAAAATTTTATTGTATGGACTTAAAATTTTCACACATAATTATTTCATCAATTTATTCTCACTCCAATGGTACCATCTTTGTAAGGTTTTTTCTCGTCTCACTTTTATTTCTGTTAGGTGTATTCCATATTAACCTCTATTTTTTTTTGATTTTTGGTGTATATAATACCCATGAATGTATTTTATGATTATTATTCTTAAATTTATTTATTTTTACATATCCTTTTTTTATGATCTCTATTTCATGGAGTTTACAGTTCCAATGTTACCAATGTGGTAATGGATTTTTGTCACAATTTACCTTATTTGAGATGTTTGTTATGTTATATACCTATATTATTTTAAAAGGTGTGTATACTTATACTTTTACATGATATATCATTAATATCCTTATTCTCATGATATTCTATGTTTAATTTAACGTTATTACTTCATGGGGCTTATGATTCAAATGTTTGAAGGTGGTAAGAGACACTTTGGAATGTTTAAAGGTTATTTTCCTCATGAATGTTTTAAATTATATTTTAATGGTATTTCCATTCATAAATGTCAAAAAATCTTGTTGTTACTTATCCTATATTAGGGATATTTTTAATTGATACCATCCTTGTTATTTTACGGATTGATTAATATTGTTTCAAGGAGATTTTTATTGAACCTATTTCTTTTCCACAGGTTAATATTCTTTCAAATAGATTGTTATGGAACTCATTTATTTTTCACAGGTTAATCATGTTTCAAAGATATTATCATGGAACCCATTTATTTTCCACGATTTAATTGTGTTTAAAATATATTTAAATTAAATCCATTTATTTTACATGGGTTTATCCGGTTATAAATTAATAATGATTCTTTCTATGAGTTTTATGATGAATTTATTTTATTATTGATATGGTACTTGAGAATTATAAGAAGTGGGTGAGACTGATCTAGATTATACGAATGGTTTATCCCTATTATAGTTCATAAAAAATTGGTGTTCCTAATATAGATTATACAAAGGGTGATCCACATTATATATCTCCAATTCATTGGGTAATGATAATGTTCAAAGTCAGCCGTATAATAATTCCAATTGTAAGGGTTTTGAAAGGGTTTTATGAAAGTGATACTCCAAGTTACCAAAAAGAGTTTTAATTTCTTTTTATGAGTTTATAATGTTTCTAGTGATCAAGGTTAATATCATATAGCACTTGATTATTGATTTTTACAACGCTTTCCTTTTCTATTTTTACATATTTGATTATCTAGGAATTGATGTGTCTGAGTTCTTTTATGATTCACTCATTCACTTGGATTATTTCATTATACCGTTATACACTCTTATTCTCATTGATGGCATTAATTTATTATTGCCTATGTTTTACCTTACTAAGACTTTGAGCTCACCCTTCTTATGTTTCCTTTCCCATAAGTTTTAAAGGATGATATTTAATTATTTATGTATATAAAGGATTTTACAAGGATTATGTTGATGACCTATTATGAAATAATGAACTTTGAGTTAAATGGGAGAAATGTTATCTTTATGACTTGTGAATTGTTTATGCAAGATTTTTTTTCTAATTATCTAAAACTCTAAACTAAAAAATTCCTCCAATATGTAAGTAATCCAAGCTTCCATTTTGATGTTGAAAAGTTTAGATGGAAAATTTGGGTCACAATTATCAACATCAAAGTCGATAATGTAAAATTTATGGATTTTAGCATAGGATTCAGGAGTGTGGGTTATAGGTTATTATACTGCCCTTCCTTGGTTTATCACAGAACCACCTATGATTGGTTTATAATAGAACCACCAATCATTATAAATAATTACCAAGAGTTATATCATAATCATAAAACATGAATAATTAAATAATAAAAATATTCTTATGAAAATTACCCTTTTCATTTTTGAATAGCACATTTTAGAAAAACTGTACACATACAAAGGAAAAAATTTTATTTGAAAATAATCATTTATACTTATAAATAAATCTTCAAAGTGTTAATCCATCATTAATTAATGAAAATATGATCATTCCATAAAAGTTAAAAAGAATTCCTTTTATAATTATATAAAAAAATTAAAGAGGATATTTAAAATAGGTTTCTAAAAGAAAGTGCCTTATATAAAATCTTTAATAGATTCATTTTTGAAAAAAAATTGAGTGAAATTTGAAAATTCAATTTTTAAAACATTTATTACCATATAAATAAATTCATAAAAAAAATTAAAAAAAAATTACATAAAAAATAAATATTTATAAAATAAATCTTTAAAATATTTAAAATAAGTTTTTTTAGTTAAAGAGTCACTTACCTTGTGTCTGACTCATCACGTAAGTCCAAAATGACTTCAGTAGGTTGAATATGGTCAAAGTGATCAGAATTTAATCATATATAGAATAATATTTATGACCTAATTATAAATTTTAAAAATTAATTATAATTTTAAATCCAAACATGAAATATTATTATGAAAAATGAACTATGTTACAATCATGGAGATGGTAGGTTGTACATACACATGTGTAACATTTTTATTTTTTAATGATCATTATGAAAATAAGGTAAGTATTATTTTATATTTACAGAATTATAATAATATCATATATCATATTATTTATTTAAATAAACCTATATATATTATCCATGTGATTTTGTGATGAAAAACGAATCACATATCTTCTTGGAGGTGGTAGTCCACACATACACATAAACGACGCTATCATTTTCTTATGTATGAAATGATAAAAAATAAATGATATATTATCATTTAATCATGACAAATATGTTATTAATATAATATAAAAAAACTAATTCCATCATTATAACCAATATTGATATATAGTTATGGAAAATGAATTGCATCGGTTCATGAGGCGGTAGTCCACCGTACACATGAATGATGAATTATTTTCCCATTTGATGGAAGTGGAGATATATATAGGCTATGAAATTGAAATCATAACATATTAGTATATGGGGAATACTGAATTTTAAATTTTACCATGGTTGAATAAGTTTTTAGGTATATGTAATAATAAACAAAATAGAAATGCTTGATTAAAAACAATACCTCTTCTTCAGACAATCTCATTTTCTTAACACATTAATACCACAAAGGTTGGTGTTATGACTAAAATAAGACCTATAAAAAGTTGTTAGGTATTTTGGTAGATATTTTCCAAACCGAACAGGCTTTTAAGTGTGTATCATTGAGAAGAATAGGTTCCCTTTTATAAGAGAGGGGAGGGGCACTCTAGGAATTTCTCAAAATATTAAAATATAATAAAACTATTCTTGAGACAAATACTTAAAAATAGAATATAAATGCACAGGGGATGAAATTTAAAATAATATATTTCAACCTTTTGACTAATTTATTAATTTAATATTTTTAAATAATTTAATAATTTAATATTTTTAAATAATTTAATAAATTATTAATCCAATAAAATATCATTATTATCAAATTTGATACTATTCATTAAATAGACTTTAAAATCATCAGGAAAATAAGAAAAATTCTAACCCACTATTTTATTATATCCTAAACACATAAATTTTATATATAAAATTCATGAATCATATTAATTATATCAAATTATATTTATTTCAATATTTTTAATATCATTTATTTAATTTTTTATTAATTAAATAATTACTTCATCAACGTTGTTCAAGAATTTAAGGTAATTATTTCTTCTCTAAAAATTAAAAATTAATTACCATGATTAAGATAAGTATTTTAGTTTTCAAAAAACTATTTATAGTCAAAAAATATTTTCGATTACCACATATTAAAAATATTAAACTTATTAAAAAAAGAGTGTGAAAAAATTGACTTTCATTTAAATAAAATAATATAAAGGCCTTAATGTCAACCAAGTGGATCAAAAAGGTCATATATTAGACCCATATATTATTATGGTAGAAAAATAATGATCCAATAGAATTGGGGTGTAAATACCCAAACCCTAGTAGCCTAGAGTCAGTGGTTACTTTATTATATCAACATAAGAATAAAGGAATCACATCCCAAATGTCTGAATAGTTTAGTAGTCTTGGTAAAATAGATACATAATTGAATCTTAAATTAAAATTTAAAATAAAAAATAAAAAATATTAATTCCTTTGAAATCACCATTATTCTTTTAGCTTTTCCTTGTATGTAAAATATAATACGCATCTTGGCATCCTGGTGAAAAATAAAACATAAGAAAGGGGTGAGATCAGATGTTCAGTAAGGGTATACATACATCGAAATCTATCATAAATAATAATAAATGATTATGGAAAGATAAATAACTGAAACACATGTTATTTAATAAATAAAATGATCATAATATGTCATAATAAAAGATGTATAAAAAATACCATATAAATAATCACATAAGTTGGAAAACTTAACCATGGATATTCTAATAGTCGAATAATCACATGAAATAGATGAATAATCTCATAGTGAGGTAATTAATAATTCAAGACATCTAAAAAATACCATAAATTCCTCAGTTAAGAAGTCTATATAAATGGGCATGTCCTTGGCCAAAACCTGGTCTAGTTTGTCTCATGAGACCTACTGATGCATCGAGGGGATATAGTAGGCCCCACCCATCAGTTATGAAGTATAATAAACTCATAATATTAAATTGGTGAAACATAATCCAAACTATCATATGAAATGTAAATAATTTTCTCATTCAATGAACATAATCATAAACCATCTAGAGAAATATGGTGAATGGTATAAAAATATTGCATCCCCATTCAAACTGATCATAAACCATTCAATAAAATATGATAAATGGTATCATAAGAGATAAAATTAAATGAATCATAGGATTCAACAAATGATGTTGAAATAGATACTTTAATAATATCACTAAAAAATTCTTGAAGAAAATAACCTTTTTAACATTGAAATCACTTATTCTTAAAAATCTATGAAATTATAAAAATAAATATTTTATTTCAAAAGAACCTTGTAATATTGTATAGGATGCTTCAAAAAAACTAAGGCATCATCAAATTAGGAAAATATTCTCATTCCATATAATTTGAAAAAAGCATTCCTTCTAAAATTTGAAAATGAAACATTTTAACAAGTATTTTTAAAAGAAAGTCCCTTAAAAATATCATATCATTGATGTGAGTGTTAATCAAATGAATCAATTATGTGAATTATATATAAATACACATAAAAAAATTGAAATACAACATAATATAATGAAAATTCATTTCCAAAATATCCATAGAACGACATAATCAACAGAGTAGAAGTTTAACCTAATGAGTGGAAATTAGGTTTAAAATTCCCTTACCTTCTATACGATTTCCACCGTACATGCCCAAACCTCATGAATAATGGTTTTAAATGTATTAATAACTTATAATAGAATAATATTAATATTTATTATATCATAAATCATCCCCTTATAATGTTTTACCACTTGTTTATTTATTCATTTAACTATTTGTGGTGTTAACTACATTTTTTATCATGTTTGTTTTCTCAAAAAAGACCTGGTTATCTTTCATAGGGTATAGATAAAACATTTCCAAAATAACTTTTATGTCAAAAATATAATATTTAATCATTAAATACATTTTTATAACCATTTTTTAATTTTTAACATAGAAAATTAATTACACCGCTACGTGGAGACAGTAAGTTATATACACGCATGTGTGGTGTATTCATTTTTCGTAGGATGGATAACATGTATACTATGGATGTTTTATAATCATAATAACATATCATTATATATATTATATTGGATTTATTTTTTTATAAGGTAAAAAACAAATTAATAGGAAGTAAAAAAGAAATGAATTTGAATGATTTGGTAAAAATGATTACCTCTTCTTCAGCGGACTCCCTTTAGATCTCTTCTTGAGGGATATAGAGTTGGTATTTTTTGAGTAAAAGGACCTCCATAACTTGAATAAGGATTTTATGAGGAGAAATTGATAGAGTTTTGTTGAGCTAGAAAACTCAATATGGTGAAATGAAATGAAGGAAGGAGTCCCCTTTTATAATTGAGGTGAGAGGCACCCTTGAAAATCCTCCAAATATTAATTTATAATAAATCCATTTTCTATCTAAATACAACCAAATGTACATTGATTAAAATATAAGGTGATATATGGTTGTAATATCATCATAAAATAAAATTTTGAAATGTTTTGGTTTTATTTTAAACCATATCATTTTAATTGACCTTAGTTAACCTATTTTAATTTTAATTATGGTAACAATTTATTTAATATTAAAAGGTGGAAAATTTTTACTTATAAAATATAAATTGGACCATAAATTAATAATTTATGAAATTTTATACCAAATAATAATAAATTTTAATTTTAAATGTTTTTTTATTTTAAAATAATTTAATAAAATATTATTTTGATAAAATATCATTAGTGTCAATTTTGACACTATTCATTACTTTGTCATTAAAAAACAATAAAATAATATAACTTTAAACAAAGTAATTTAATAAAAAATAATATTACATAATAATCCAAAAAGATCATGGAGAAACTTAATTAATTCAAATTATATTTATTTTAATATTTTTAATATCATTTATTTGATTGTTTCATTAATAAAATAATTAATGCATCGTCAATGTATAATTATTTAAGGTAATTATTTATTAATTAAAAATAAAAAATAATATACCATGATGTAGAAAAATATTTTATATTTAAAAATAATATCTAGAGGTGAATATTTATTCTGAATAACATAATATTAAAAATAATATAGTTATTAAAATACAAATGTTACATCTTTGTCTTTTCATTAAATAAAATATTATAAATATCATAACCTCATCCAAATGGTCCCAAAAAATCATAAATAAATTTATATATTGAAAATATGTTTATTAATTTCAATATAGACACTTATATCCATTAATATTTTACCTTTTTTCCCATGTGGACACATACGAAATGTTTAAGAAAAAAGAAAGTGATATTTTGTGATTTTCTTTAATTTAAATAATATCAAAGTAATTTTCATAGAAAAGTATCCATAAAATAACTAAAATTAGAAAATTATTTGTTAAGGGTATAATATAAATCATTCGATGAAATTTGGAAAAAATTGGGTAATTTTCTAATCCTTATCATGTTATTTTTAACCTAAATTACCCACTTCAACATTTATCGTGGTAATAAAAAATTTAAAAAGTGACTATTCATATTGAAAAAAATAAAAGGATCATATTTACTAAAATTTTAATTTATTATTAAAAATATGGAATCAATTTCTAAAAACTAAAAAAACATAATTGACAGAATTTAATTTAAAATTAAACTGATAAAATGCAACTAAAAACAGTTTTCTTGAAAATGCATTTAAGCCCAAAAAATGAATGTGTAACTAAATATGGTATAATTATTATTAAAATTAAATAAATTATTTTAAATATAGAGTATTTAATTTACACTAATATCAAATTAAAATCATAAATGTACCTTTAATATAACGAAATTGATAGTTTTATAAAAAACGGTATTTTTTTCATTTCACTGGAATATAAAATTTTTCATAAAATTAAAAAAAATTCACCCTAAGATAATTTTTTACATTCTAATTTTAAAAATAAACTTTATTTTGTTTATTAGAATTAGTAAAATTTCAAAATTTATTTTTAAAATAATTTCCCCATTAAAAGGCGATAAAACTGACTTTTGAAAAATATAAATTTTTATGCATAAAATTGGATTTATTCTTATATTATTCTAATAAAAATATTTTGGATGAGTGTAAATTATTTTATTGAATATATAAAATATAAATTTCATTAAAATATTTTTCTAATAGTGATTAATTTAATTTATTAAGATAAAATGCTATTATGGGCATAAAAATAGTTTTTTTATAAAAAATAATCCTTTATGTTCAATTGGTTTTTTATTTTCATTTATAATTAATTGGTAACTAATTAATTAATTTTATAAACACGTGACAACTATATTTTCTTAATTTACTCAATCTCATTCATTCCGATCATTCCAACGTCTAGGTTATAACTATCATAATTAAATGATAATATTTAATCATTTGTTTAAGATTGTATGTAACATACATAACTTATTTTAAAGTTATTTTTAAATTATTTTCTATTCATGCTTTGTTTTGGGGGTTTCCAAAGGTTTTATGGAGAATAGGCGAGTTTTCATGAATTGGGCCAAACCGTGAGCCCAATTCCTGATTTAAAAATAAATTTTGTTTCATTTATAACTTTTTCATTTTTTAATATTTTCCACTCATTATAACTCTTAAATTTCCTCCCCTAATATATTAACACCACATTTAAATTTGTAGCCTTTATAAATCCATAATCATGGGGGATTTGGGTTTTTATTTGAGAATTGGGCCAACCCGAAAGCTCAATTTTCCAGTTTTAAATTGTTTATTTAATTTTTTAATATCTTATTCATTATAATGAATGTTTTGGTGATTCTACCTTACTCTCGACCCTAAGAAGCCTGAGAGCGCTCCCATTGTCTTTCCACCCTATTTAGAGCTCGTTTTCATCGCTATTGAGTGCTGAAATTCTTAGGGTTTCTAAAATCGGGCAGATTTGATGAGGTAAGTTATTTCCATCATAACTCTCTCAATTATTACTTTTTTCCCCCATTCCAGTTCCTAAATGACCTCATAATCCTTGTTATGAATTCCCTTTAATGTTTGTATGTTTTCAAATTCAGATTCTGGTGGATTTTGAGTCGTTTTATTCAATATTGTTTTGAGTAAGTGTTTCTCTCTTCAATTTCTTCATTCTCCTTAGGGTTTCCTCCCTCTTTCATTATGTTCTAAAATGTAAAAAAGTTAGGGTTCAAACATATGGTTTGATTTGGTGTCTTTTTGGTTAAATATTGTGGTCTAGGGCTGGATTTATCATCCTTTTGATGCGGCGGTGGTGCGGTTGATGTTTCACACCAAGTTTTGAGGGATTCGACACTTTCGGTAGGTGGTTCCATGTGTAAACAATTATTGATGAGTTATCTTACTGTATTTAGTCATTTTTAATATTCCTAATATGTTTTGTGTGGTGAGAAAATAGTTTATGATTAATTTGGTTAAGTGTTAAATTTTATATTTGCATTTTAACTTGAAATTGGGTGTTTTAATGTGTTACTCATGGGGTATTATTTGGGTGTATTTTATAAAATATAGAATTGGTTTAATAAATCTTTTTTGGACTTCCAATTAGGGTTTGGTAATGTATTAGTGTCATTTGGGCCTAAAAATAGGGTTTTTGAATAGGTTTTATGTGTAAAACATTGTTATACTTCTTGAGAGCATTTTATGAAAATGTGTGTTTTCATTAGAATCTTTTGTAGTATTATTCAAGGTGATTTTATAAAACTTGAAAGTGGTTTTATAAATGTCTCTAGGGATTCCAATTATATTTTGGATAGGAATTGGTTTGGTTTTTGGTCTTAAATGGTGGTTTTGAAATTGTTTTTGTGTGCAATATATATTGACACCACTTGGGTTCTTTTTATGAAAATTGAAAATGTTTTAGTTGGTCAAACAAAGTGGGAAAAGGGTAATTTTGTACTGTTTGGTTTTTGTGTTCACCTATTAAGGGGTTTTGAAAGGTGAAGTGAAGTTTTAAGATGTCAAGAATATTTATAATGTTTTTTAAATTTCTGAAATGTTTTAATAAATTATGATGTTGGAGCGAAACTTGTTTGTGGGTTGTTTCGTGTAAGTTTGATGATAAAATTATTTTGAAGGTAAAAGGGGTATTATATAACAATTGAGTGGGTAGTTATGATAGTTTTAATATATTGTAATGGTTTTATAAAATTGTTTAATGGATTTGTGGAAGTGTTAAAGAAATGTGAAAAGTGTTGTGAGCTATTTTGGTGTGAGTTGGATTTGAAAATCAATCTGAATGAAAAGTGGACTTCTGTTACTTGTGTTGTATACATGTGGGATGTTTAGTGAATTTATGATATGGAAATGATATTTTCATGTGAAAATTATATTCATTGTCTTGTTGAACTTTTTTGAGCACAAAAGGAAAAACCTGGGTATCTAGGTGGGTGGATGTGTACTAGTATGCTAGTGAATCCGTGGGGTTTGGCCTCAGTTTCACTTAGCAAGATTGACGCTTACAACCCTAACTAAACTATTATGATGATGATTTGGGACCACTAGGTTATGGGTATGTTCCCTACTAGTGGCTCGTGCACGAGAATGGATATTTGTGATGGTTACTCTCACTGAGATACGAGGTAACTGGGACCCACAGCTTGCTAGTGCCTAGGGGTTATTCCCCATTGCTTGTGCTCACTGGATATTTTGTGCATACCGTTGGAATACGGTATGAGAGGCTGGAAAACTCAGTAGATATGGTATTTATTTTAAAAGTTTTTATTCTTTAAATTATCCCACCTGAAAACTGTTTTTATTTAATGTTGCATCTTTTAGAAATTTTAACTAGCATCTCATGTTTTTGAAAACTTGCATGATTTTCATTGTTAAATGTTTATAACATGGAATATATTAGTGGTGGTATCCTATTGGGATTTGTCTCACACCTTACTTACACCCTTGGGTGTAAGTAGACTTGGTTATTTTTGTTGTCGTAGGTTGGGTACAGTTTTTAGTTCCAGTGGTTCGGGTTTCTGGAAGGTCCTTGGTGGTGAAGTCTTGTGGAGATGGATTGAGGGCGGTGCCCCTTTCCATGAGGGTTCTTTTAATTTCATTATTTGGTTTTGTACCTTTTTAATGGTCTTTAAACATAGTTTTAACTTATGTAATTCAGTTCTGAAATTTTGTAAAAGACGGTTTTAGTTGAAAAATCCATATTTGTTTTATTGAGTTTGTTTGTTGTTTAATGTTTATAAAATCAGGTAAATCATTCCCAATTATCATTATTTGATACCCGGGAACTTGTGCCAGCCTGTGGGGATTGGGAACGCCCTTTAGGACTTGGAACGGTCCGGTTTGGTGCCGGTTTGATGGAGACCAGATCCGGTTCGTGACAAAATGGTATCATAGGAGGTTCGCTCTATTTGAGTCATGTTTTTTGGAAAATAGTTGGGAAATTATGGATTTAGGATTGTCGGGACTTGATATTTCGGTTATGTGTAGTGTGCTTGATCACCACACCTCATGTAGGGATTCAAGTCGCCAGGGGAAGTCAGGATTTTTCTATGTCTTTTGGTTTTCTTGGTCTGATGATGATTAGGGGAAATGAAAAGGGAGTTGGGTTAATGGTCTCAGTGAGCTCGCAGGGTCTGGAAAGCCATGTGGAGCCAAAGATATTCCTTAGAAAACTCTCTATGATGGTGAAGTGATTGGAATATGGCTGCCAGTCATATGTCCATGTCATCCACTGAAACTAGTTTCCTCTCGCATTGTTTTGTGCTTTAGTTTTGAAATCATGGAACTTTAGTTTTAAAGTGGCTTGGTTTTATGAATCTTAAAGTTTTTGTGAAATTATTTTAAAATAAATAAGGAATGGATTGATTTATTAAATGGTGGAACTGAATTTTCAGAATTGTTTTGAAATGGAAAATGGGGTTCTTACACCTCTTTTGAAAGCAGTAACTATATTGAATTTCTTTTTGAAATAGTGTTTCCAGTAGAGTTTTCTAAAAAATAAAAGGGTGTTTTAATGGGATGAGATGTTTTGAAATTGATGTATATGAATTGAAAGTGAGTATTAATTTTAATGATTGGGATTTTTATTCCATGGTTAGCGGTCTTGAGAAAAAGGAAGTATTGGTTGATTGTTTTGGTTTTGAAAAGTGGAAAGGATTTTTTTGTTTTAACCTTTGGTATTTCCATGAGCGACCAGATGCATGGGGTTATAGGGGATGATGGATGGTTAATGGCATGAATGGATGAGTTCCTGGATGGATATGAGGAGGGTGCCTGGTGTGGTACAAAAACATGCATGTGTAAGGCCCATGGGGTACCATTGGTGGATACACTAGTCATTGAACCGTTTGTTTTCAAAGAAATGTTTTTAAAGGAAAACATGATGTCTTGATGATTGGTTTGGGATGGGGTGAATTATGTGTTTTTTTAAAATTTTTATGTTGTAGGATGTTTTGAGTTCAAGAACCCCTCTTGTTCGAACCGTGTTTTGGGTTTTTGTTTGGACAACAAGTTGGGTAGAAGGATCGGTTAGTAGTCCTTACTGAGATATGTTTCGGGACACCTTTATAGTGGTTACCTTCATGTGTTTTGGATCTATTTTGTGGCATTTTTTGACCAATGTACCAGCTTGGTTGGGTCTTTGGGTTCTCTCATTAGTTAAGATACTCCCCCATTAAGGGTTAATGCACAACTGAAGTGCAACCCGTATTGTTTCTCCATTGGGAAATCCTCAAGTTGATCAATATAAGGAATATTTTATCGATATTTGTTGATTGAGTATACACCCAATCATTTCGTTGATTTTTGGATCCTCTTGTAGTGGGATAGTGCTTGTGGAAGGTTTAAGGAGACCTTAGTTTCTAAAGTTTCCTGATTTATCGAAGGTGGAAGTGTTCTGGGGTTGTTAGTGTGGATGAGTGTCTCGATGGCGTCTAAGAGGGCTTCTGGGTTCATCATAGTTTCTTTGAAGTAAGAGTTCTTGTTAAAGCACCAATTTTGGGATTTTGGTCATGAGAGGCTATTGTGTCCACTTTTTGGACTTGTCTGTTGTTTACGGACTTATCATAAGGTCTCGTTCCATGTATTGTTCCTATCAATCGCAAAGGTCATTTTTGGTGATGCATTGTGATTTTGTGTACTCATTTGACTGTAAAGGTTAAGGTCGCGCAATCCTATATGTTTCTATATTATGTTGGGAGTATGTATCACTTGGAAAAAACATCAAATCCTTTATCTTAGAGGAAGGTGTTTATGCGTGTCCTACCCTTCTATTCTTTCTCACCCAAAGAAACAAGGTGTGATGTTTGTGCATCTTCTAATCCCTTGTTTCAGTGAAATGTCAGGTTTCGACAAAGTGGGTTATGGAGTGTGTTACGTCTTGGTGAACCCATCGGGGTATGTGGTATAGTTTTTTGTGGCACTGAAAGAAGAAGTTCCACACGAGGGTTTCCACAACCTATCTGTGAGGCCGAATATGCTTCAATATTTTGAGCTCAAGCCATAGGTCCCAGAGAGAAGCTGGCACGTAGTTAGGGGAAATCCTAGTGTCATTTAAAACCTTGTACAAAGTCTTATCCTAATTATGAAAGATAGGAAGAGTTTAAACCTATGATGTCATCATCTTTCTTCTATTGTTCTCGTTCGGTGGAAAGAGGTGGAGGGCCTCATACCCATATTATCTCCCAATGACTTTCTTTTCCCCTTTGGTTTCCTTTAGGTTCAGGGGAAAGTTTTTAGATTTGTCTATAAATGTTGAGTGAACATTTGGTAGTAACCATTCCCCAGAAAACCATGTAGGTATAAGAATCCACATGGCTAGCGCACAGTTTCCCAAACTGTACGGGCTAACCGTGCGGCTGTCCCAACTCATTAAGTTTTGGGGTTTTTCTGTGCCGGCCCATATTGGTCAGTTAAGATGGTTGGTTCTTATGGTGGGGAGACCCACTATGAGTCTCATGTATATTATTTTTAAAATTTCTAATGTAAGTATACCCTATGTACCAGGGAGTCCATTCATGCCTCCCCTATTAGTGTCCTGATTCTGTCTCGGAAAAAAAATATTGGTTGTCTCTTATGGTGGGGAGCATATTAGTGTCCCCCCGTACCAGTAACTTAGATTTATCCATGGTCTTTTCATGGTGTAGATAGTCTCTTTAAAATCTATCTAGATTCCAACATCTTCCTTGAGTAAATGTTGGGACTGGAGAGCGCCCAATGGTTTAGTTAAAGTAAAGTAAGTGTAACCCTGTTCAAAGTTGTTGTTCGTTTGGGTGAATTGTTTGAGTCTTGTTCGGATAGTGTTTGAGGAGTTTTATTTTGGGATAAAGTATGAATGTGATTGATCCTTTCAGGAAAGTGGTGTAATTTTTGGTTGTGAGATTAATCCTTCCTTAATTGATCACTGGATGTGTTTTGGCCTCTGGGGGTGAAACCTGGCAAGGGAGTACCTATTGGTTTCTCAGTGGGGTTTGGTTGTTGCTTTGACCTTGCTGTGACTTTCCGGGGTGGAAAGTTTACAAGGTTGGGAGAATTGTCACATACATAACTTATTTTAAAGTTTTTTTTAATTTATTTCCCATTCATGCTTTGTTTTGGGGGTTTCCAAAGGTTTTATGGTGAATAGGTGAGTTTTCATGAATTGGGCCAAACCGTGAGCCCAATTCCAGATTTAAAAATAAATTTTGTTTCTTTTATAACTTTTTCATTTTTTAATATTTTCCACTCATTACAACTCTTAAATGTCCTAACCTAATATATTAACATCAAATTTAAATTTGGAGCCTTTATAAATCCATAATCATGGGGGATTTGGGTTTTTATTTGAGAATTGGGCCAACCCGAAAGCCCAATTTTCCAGTTTTAAATTATTTATTTAATTTTTTAATATATTATTAATTATAATGAATTTTTCAGTGGTTACACTTCCCTCTCGACCCTAAGAAGACAAGGCGCGCTCCAATTGCCTTTACCCCCTCTTTGGAGATCGTTTTAATCGCGATTGAGTGCTGAAATTCTTAGGGTTTCTAAAATCGGGCAGATTTGATGAGGTAAGTTATTTCCATCATAACTCTCTCAATTATTACTATTTTTCCCCCATTCCAGTTCCTACATGATATAATAATCCTTTTTCTAACTTCACTTGAATGGTTGGATGTTTTAAAATTCAGATTCTGGTGGATTGTGGGTTGTTTTATTCAAGATTGTTTTGAGTAAGTGTTTCTCTCTTCAATTTCTTCATTCTCCTTAGGGTTTCCTCCCTCTTTCATTGTGTTCTAAAATGTCCATAAGTTAGGGTTCGAACATATGGTTTGATTTTGTGTCTTTTTGGTTAAATATTGTGGTCTAGGTCTGGATTTATCATCCTTTTGATGCGGTGGTGGTGTGGTTGATGTTTCGCACAAAGTTTTGAGGGATTCGACACTTTCGGTAGGTGGTTCCATGTGTAAACAATTATTGATGAGTTATATTGATATATTTAGTCATTTTTAATATTTCTCATATGTTTGGTGTGGTGAAAAAACAGTTTATGATTGATTTAGTTAAGTGTTCAATTTTATATTTGAATTTTAACTTGAAATTGGGTGTTTTAATGTGTTACTTGTGGGGTATTATTTGGGTGTATTTTATAACATATAGAATTGGTTTACTAAATATTTTTTGGACTTAAAATTATGGTTTGGTAATGTATTAGTGTCATGTGGGCCTAAAAATAGGGTTTTTGAATAGGTTTTATGTGTAAAACATTGTTATACTTCTTGAGAGCATTTTATGAAAATGTGTGTTTTTATTAGAATCTTCTGTAGTATTATTCAAGGTGATTTTATAAAACTTGAAAGTGGTTTTATAAATGTGTCTAGGGATTCCAATTATATTTTGGATAGGAATTGGTTTGGTTTTTGGTCTTAAATGGTGGTTTTGAAATTGGTTTTGTGTGCAAGATATATTGACACCACTTGGGTTCTTTTTATGAGAATTGAAAATGTTTTAGTTGGTCAAACAAAGTGGGAAAAGGGTGATTTTGTACTATTTGGTATTTGTGTTCACCTATTAAGGGGTTTTGAAAGGTGAAGTGAAGTTTTAATATGTCAAACATTTTTATAATGTTTTTTAAATTTTTGAAATGTTTTAATAAATTATGATGTTGGAGCGAAACTTGTTTGTGGGCTGTTTCGTGTAAGATTGATGATAAAATGATTTTGAAGGTAAAAGGGTTATTATGTAACAAGTGAGTGGGAAGTTATGAGAGTTTTAATATATTGTAATGGTTTTATAAATTTTTTTAATGGATTTGTGGAAGTGTTAAAGAAATGTGAAAAGTGTTGTGGGCTATTTTGGTGTGAGTTCGATTTCAAAATCAATCTGAATGAAAAGTGGACTTCTGTTACTTGTGTGGTATACATGTGGTATGTTTGGTGAATTTATGATATGGAAATGATATTTTCATGTGAAAATTATATTCATTGGCTTTTTGAACTTGTTTGAGCACAAAGGGAAAACCCGGGTATCTAGGTGGGTGGACGTGTACTAGTATGCTAGTGAATCTGTGGGGTTAGACCTCAGTTTCACTTAGCAAGATTGACGCTTACAACTCTAACTAAACTATGATTATGATGATTGGGGACCACTAGGTTAAGGGTATGTTACCTAATAGTGGCTCGTGCACGAGAACATATATTTGTGATGGTTACTCTCACCGAGATACGAGGTACCTGGGACCCACAACTAGCTAGTACCTAGGGGTTATTTCCCATTGCTTATGCTCACTGGATATTTTGTGCATACCGTCAGCATACAGTATGAGAGGTTGGAAAATTCAGTAGCTATGGTATTTATTTTAAAAGTTTTTATTCTTTAAATTATCCAACCTGAAATTTGGTTTTATTTAATGTTGCATCTTTTAGAAATTTTAACTAGCATCTCATGTTTTTGAAAACTTGCATGCTTTTCGTCGTTAAATGTTTATCATGTGGAATATATTAGTGGTGGTATCCTATTGGGATTTGTATCACACCCTACTTACACCCTTGGGTGTAAGTAGACTTGGTTTTTTTTGTCGCAGGGGTGGTACAGTTTTTATTTCCAGTGGTTCGGGTTTCTGGAAGGTCCTTGGTGGTGAAGTCTTGTGGAGATGGCTTGTGGGAGGTGCCCCTTGCCATGAGGGTTCTTGGGCTGTCCTTATTTGGTTTTGTACCTTTTTAATGGTCTTTAAACATAGTTTTAACTTATGTAATTCAGTTCTGAAATTTTTTAAAGGACGGTTTTAGTTGAAAAATCCAGATTTGTTTTATTGAGTTTGTTTGTTGTTTAATGTTTATAAAATTGGGTAAATCATTCCCAATTATCATTATATGATACCCGGGCACTTGTGCCAGCCCGTGAGGATCAGGAACGCCCTTCGGGCCTTGGCACGGGCCGGGTTTGGTGCCGGTTTGATGACGACCAGATCCGGTTCGTGACATTGTAAGCTACCGAAGAAGTTACATTTAAAAAGTTTCATGCCATAAAATATTGGGGTGTTACATTGAGAAAGTATTAGGGTAATTCTATAGTCATTATCATTTTAATTTTAGAGTTTTTAAAATCATTTTATTGAATTTTCTTCTGTTTGCACAAGCACTACATCATAGTTGCATAAGTATTGAAGGTAATTATTTCATATATAAAAATTAAAAATAAATTACAATCATAAAAATAAATAAATTAAGATCAATATAATTCTCTATATTCATTAATTATGTATATTTACTCACATTCATGTCAAGACAACTTATTTAATTTATTAATTTGACTTTTCTTGCCTTACGCATTCCTTGCACAATTATTTGGATAATATTCATATTATAAAACTCAAAAATTATAAAATATCATTATAAATAATTATTTATATATTATATTTAATAAAAATGTCATGAAAATACTTTTTACCTATCAATTATAAGTTATAAGACACCAAATATGACTTTTCTAGTGCTGAGCAAGCACTGAAAATGATTTTCATATTTATCATGAATTAAATTATAATTTACATGTTCTAAAATTACTTTTGTCTTATATTTATATTATAATATCATACATGAGTCATTAAAAAAGTTTAATAAATTTTTAAATCATAATTTTTTCTTGGCGATATCACAAAAGATACAATATTTTATAAAAAATCTATATTCTTTTCTATTCACCAAAAAATTACCTTTTTTTAGAAAATTATCACAATTTCACCATAGAATAATTTTGATATGATGATTTGAAAAATGAATTTGATTTTTAGAAAATAAATTTTCTAAAACATCCAAAAATTAATTATAATATTCATTCTTGAAAATAAATTAAAATAATTTTTTAAGAAAAAATAATTTTTGAAGATTAAAATGAATTTACAAGAAAAATTATGTTTATAATTTTATAATAATTTAATAATAAATTTATATTGAGTAATTCATATATATTTCTTTCATAAATCCATTATTCCTATTTATACCTTCCAAATTAATGACTAGGTTATAAGAGTCATATTTAAATAATAATATATAGTTCTTCATTTAAGCTCTTTGTCGCGTATCTTATACACTATCGAACATAGTGTTTAATTTTAAAAAAACCAAGATGTTACATTCTACCATCTTTTTGAAATTGCATCCTCACAATTTTGAACTAAGTTTTGGTAATGTGGGTTTAAATTTTCAAAATACCTTTTTTGAAATCTCCCATCACAAAGAGCATTAATAAATCTTCCTTTTTAAAAGAGATAAATGAGAGTACAATAGTTACCCAAGATAACACATACTAGGTTTACAAGTAGGAAAACATGGACATGGAAGAGAAAAGATAATGTGCATTATAATGACCCAACTTTTCAATGAAGGTATTGATCATTAGTTTTTTAATTTGAATATATTAAATGGACCAAATATTGATGTTTAATCAAGTCACGGAGGTCACATGAGTGTTCGGGGCTCATTTAGAGCTCGGAGATCCGAAATGGGGAAAACATGCTCAGATGCATGGTTTTTCTACAACCATGCGACCAAGGGCACATAGCCATGTGGCTAGTTGCAGACATGAGACAGATTCTATTTTCCAGGTTTGCACATGTTTATTCAAACTATGTACCTAACAATGTGAGGTTCCCTTCTCTATATACAAGCATGCACCTAAACCACGCACCCCCAAATTTTGGGTTGAAATTACTATTTTACCCCCACATAAACTTTAAACCATATTTTCCTTTCCCCTATTCTTCCTCCAGTGGATGGGTGAGATATCCTCCTCTTTGATCTCAAAAACACCTAAATTTATGCATCGATACAAGTTCTCGATCTGGTGTCCATTTTTCGATGCATCTGAGGCATTCGATCTATCTCAGCAAGCTCCCTTAGTCTCTCAACTCATATCAAATTTTATATTTCCATCAATTGTGCTATTTAGGTGTAGGATCATTTTACCTATTTTTAGGGCATTGGAATATTTCTTATATCTCTTCCAACCTAATTTGAATATGAGGCCGATATCAAGATAGGTGTCATCTATATACTTGAGGTAGGCGGTCACATTGTTTTCCCATTGAGTTTTTTCATTCCATAATTATGTTGTTGTGCCACATGCCAGCTTTTTTGAGTATCCCAATTGCATTGATTCATACATGTCTAATTGACCCTTATACCTAGATAAATCTTAATTGATTCTAATTTGGTGTTTTATAGGTTACACATACCATGTACGGACACCCCTTGGGAATGCCATTGAAAATGAATATTTTTCTCAATTGCCTCAAATGTTCAGAACTTCTAAATAGTTTCTGGATTAGCTTTTAAATTAAATTACCCTTAATACATGTGTATTAAATGTAGACCTAGGCACCTCTTAGGTGATTTTCCCTCCTATGTTTGGAATTTCCCAGGTAGGAAATTCCCTTAAATGACCAAGTCATATCCTAAATGACCTTGAGCCTCATAAATGGTAATGGAATGTTCTTAATGAATTGAATAAAATGGTAATAGTGAATGGATTTTATATGATGGATTATTCAAGATGGTATAATCCTTTAAATTAATTTACTATGGCACCTTCCAATTGAAACTTTGAGACTAATGACTTTTTTTCCATGTTTTAATGAATTGAATGGGTTTAATGGAATGGATCAATTAAAATGGATAATGTTTGATGGGTTTCTTTTCTTTGAAATGAATCAATTGGTTTTAATTAGAATAACCCCAATGGATGGTAAGGTCATACCCTTTTTTATGATTTATAAAATGATTCATATGAATTGTGATGTTTTAAATGGAAATTGAACTTGGTTAATGATATGTGAGAGGTATTTCCTTATGTGTTATGTTATAAATTATTATGCCTTTCTTATGTATATGGATAGATAAAGTATATGTATTGGAGGTAATTACCCATGCTAGTTATAATTATAATATACCTTTATAGAGTATGTGTACAATGGTAAGGGGTGTTGATGTAGGAGGTAAATGAAACTCCCTTACATCGGGTTTGGAGTATGGAATATTTCACCAGTGATACTATATGGGTGTTGGGATTTACATGCCACATTTCTTGACTAGAGTGTTTCTAAGACAACTCACTCTCCATCTTGATAATTGTTGCATGGAATCTCTCACTCTTATTAGTATGTAGGGAATGTACCCTATTGAATGATATTTTAGGCTCGTTAGATAGGTTATGGATGTCTGAGTTACACCCCTATCCAATCTAGTACTTGTATTTTAGGCATATTTTCATTAGGTTTCCTCATACACTTGGTTCATATAGGTGGATGCAATATAGAACTAAACTATATATATATATATATATATATTATTTACAAATATATAGTGACATGATCAGACACATTCCATCCATGATCTGAAGAAGGTAGACTCCCCAAGTGTCCTATTGGAACCTAAGTGGGCTGTTTATTAATTTCAGCTTTGTTTTACTATTCTAATTATACCTGCACATAGTTTAGTTACGAGCACTACTCAGATTATACGTAGACACTATTGGTGGTGGCTGTCTGAGATTTTATCTCACACCCTACTCAGGCTGCCTTTGATACCTAATAATACTATCTTTCTATAAGTATTGATAAGGTAAAGGGACCTGTTGTAGGATATTGATATATATTGCTTTTAAATGGATCTTAGGAGTGGAGGATCGGGCTTTATCTCGAGTTGTTATGGATAAGTTTTTTTGTTAATTTTTACCTTTTTATTGTATAATATTGTTCCATTTCACCCCTTTTTTACTATATTTTCATGCATACATACATCATACACTACTTTAGAGACTTTTTATTATATATTATTAGTTGTTTAGTTTTGTTTATTCTTCTGTTGGTTATCTGTTTATTCTGTCTAATTGTATATGCTTCTACTAATGTGTATGTTTATTTATTATATTCATTGTGATACTCTAACATGAGGGTATAATCACCCCACTATACCACCTTTACACCCTCGCAGCTAGTCAGTAGCCTTTGGCGTTTAGGGAGGTGCACTTGAGGCCATGTGACCCACTAGCTTAGGTCATAGATTAAGTGGATCCCAAGTAGGGACATTAAAAAGTTGTATCAAAGGTGTTTATTTCTTGACATACTATTTGGAGACAATTTATTGGAGATTAGGTACACTTATAAATTGGTCATAATCAAATCTTGGGAATCATGAACCCATGTTTGGGGTAAAGGCTGAGTTGTCTAAATTATAAATGTTTTTATACTTTTTCCATTTATTATTGATATGAATTCATTATTGTGTGACACACATAGTTTCTAATGTTATTGGTATTTATGTTATTTTTAACATCCTATTACCTTAATTAAAGGTGTGTTTAAAAAAATCATGGTTTTCTTTTTTTATTGACTGGGTAGGGTTGAGAAAGAATTTGGAGGATACCTATAATGGTGAATTCAGAGATTTGTTGAATTCTCAACAAAAACTTGCTTGTTATATAGTCTAATAGGGATTTATATATAGTATAATATGGTTACATGATGTGTAAATTATAAAATAATAATAAATATGATATTATCAAAAGGCGACGAGTTTTTCAGCGATTTTTGGGATTTTTCAATTACACGACGTGTAATTGGGATACACATTATGTAAAGTCCCAATGGTTGTTTTTAATAGTAATAATGGATGATTTTTCTTTTCATCCTCATCAGTTTTCATTTCTCTTGACCTAAGAGCCATTACCAGATGATTTTGGATCCCACAAACCCTTTTGGGTTGTTTCAAATGGCGATTGATCATCATTGTAGTTGTGATGTGACTCACCAGGTAAGTGTTCTACATGTCTCTTAATCTCTTTATCTTTCATTCCTTGGGGTTTATAGATCATATAGGGATTGATGGATCTAAACTCCAGGTCTTCAAATATTGTTTCAAGATTGAGTTCCTAGATCTTCTATGCCTTCATTCTTGTTGGTAGGTTTCGTTACTGGCTTTGTGTTTCTAGAAAAAATGTAAGTGGTTATGTTATGATGGCCGAATTTGATTATCCCTAAATTTCTTGATTTAAATTAATTTTTTTTATTTAAATTAAATTTCTTGAACTACATTCAATTGGTTTATTGAAAACCCAATTCCATGAAATTGGGGGATTTGAATGCGAAGTTGCAATTTGGAACAAAATTGGGGAAACCCCTCAATTCCATTGAATTAGGGTGTGTTTGAGAAATTGATGGAAAATTGTGGGATTTAAATTGTTGAATTTAAATTATGAAATTTATTTTTTGAAATTTATTTCAAAGTATTATTTGAGAAAATTAATTGAAATGGTTTTTGATAGAAACCCAATGGTTTTATCTAGGAAAAGACATGTTTTTATTAAAAACTCATGTTTTGAGTTTTAAATGGAAAATTAGACCTTTTGAAATGGTGGAATGAGATGAATGGTATTTTAAATAGTTTTAAAATAAATATCCCATATTTGATTGTACTAGATCAGATACAAGCCTAGGTAGTTAGTGAGTTATTGGGATAACAAACTTTTAATGCTTTACAACATAAACAAACCTAGTGAAGTAGGTCACATCCCCGTCGGTATAGTGATGAGTCGCCTTTGGAAAGTGTCTGAGGGATGTGTTTATACACATATTGTCATGACCAACTATGAGTGTTTGAGGATCATGTGGCCTAGAACCATCATATCTTTTGGAAGATGACCATATTTCTCACTTTTTTATATATGAGATATAAATGTGTGCCAATTTTTGGAAACTATTTTAAATAACTAATGGATTAATATAAACTATTTCATATAAATTGTTTGTGAATCCATTTATTTAAAGTATTTCCATCATTTGAAATGTAAAGCATGAAATGTTTTAATTATGATTTGAACTGTCATACCTATTTATTTGAACTTGAAAGGTTTAATTGGTTAATTAAATGTTGGAATATCTTACGGAATCCTTGGTGAGACCCTACTAGTTTTTTAGCTCACACCCTACCTATGCCTTTGAGTGATTTTAGATTATCTTATTATAGGTTCAAGAAAGGGTATGTTTCCACATGGTAGTCATGATTATTGATCTTTAGGGTTTGGAGAGTTGATTTCATTGGGACTTGGGATGTTATTCTATTTTTTTTAATTTTATGTATTAATTTTGGGTTGTTTAACTATTTGACTTATGGTACACTACTACCTATGGAGTTTTCCATTTTTATTAATATTGACTTTTTTATTTAATTCTGAAATTTATATAGAAAAACACATTCCCACTATCATTTTTTATGATGCTAGGTTCTAGTCTCTAACCTGTGGGGATTGGGAACACCCTTTGGGCCATTTCAGGATTGTCTTGGTTATCGGGTTACTAGGGTACCTGGGCTAGTTTGTGATAGAGTAGTATCAAAGGCCGATTGATCTTCTTGTCTTGATGTCAGTTTGAATTTTTGTATTCTAATCTAGACTTAGGATGTAGTTGAGAATGAGTATCTGGAAAAATCTCACCATAATGAACCTCAAGTCACCATGGGTGGTTTGGGAAAGGTGTCTTGAGGATTAGTTCTGGCCTTTTTTCCTTCTTTTTATTTGGATTGAATGAAATCCAAATCTTATAATCTTATCTGTTGGGATTCATTTCCAGTGTTTCTCTGTTTGAGTGTTAATATGATGTATTCAACGTTGTTTGCAGATGTTTTCTAGCATGATTCCTTAGAGAAGACATTCAAATTGAATCTAGGAGGAAGCTGCTGATGAACAACAATAAGAAATTCCTCTTGTGGACCTGAGTCTAGTTGAGGTGATCATGCATACTATCCAAGCTCTGGGAAAGGAAAATACACCAGTTCTTGTTTAGGCTTCAGTTGTGGAACCTCAGAGGGAAGTTATCTAGAATCATTCTTAGGAGTTACTTCACCAGAGGCCACCATCATTCAAAGTATCCAATGATCCTAAATAGGTAGAGGAATGGTTTAGCAAGATGGAGTGTTTGTTTGAATTAGTGGAGACACCTAAGGAGATTAAGGTGAAGTGTGCCACATTCATGTTGGAGGGACTGAGTAAGAGATAGAGGGACATAATGGTGATGGAAAAGAAACACGAGTTCTTAGAGAAAAAAGATATCAAGGCCCTTTTCACTAAATAGTTCTATCCAGAGTCGATTCTTTTAGCCATGGCTTTATAGTTATTCAAACTTGAGTAGGATAAAAAATCAGGATAGAATATATGAACCATTTTGTATATCTAGTGCATTTTTCACCTGAGGTAGTATCAAATGAGAATATGAAGACTCGACGATTAAAGTTGGTACTTCTAGCTGATATTTATTCTTATATTTTCCTAATGAATCTGCCTTCTTATGATAATGTTCTAGTTAGAGTGTTGATGGTTGAAATGGACCTAGATGGAAAGTCATGGTTGATGGTAGTTTCTTCTCCTCCTAGTATCAATGTGTTTACCTATAAGGCAAAGAGGAAATGTGATTATTCTCATAGTGGATATCAATAGCAGGGTTTTTTAGAACCACATGAAATGAAAAGAAGAGGCCCATTGATTTTCTACCAGTGTGGAAAGCCTGGGAATTCTATGAGGGTTTTCACTAAGGAACCCAAGATATATGGCTCCTACAGATACTCAGGTCACTTGAAAAAGATTTTCTATATCATTTCCACTCTACAGAGTGGCATAGAATCATCATCACCTACTAAAACAATAGTGCAATTATATGCTTCATGGGAAAAGGGGTTTCAACTATAAGAATCTGAAATTAAGATTCTTCACATAGTGGAAGAGTCTCTAAAGGAAATAGATACATGTGCAATTATTATGAGAGGTACCATAACTATATCTTCATCATTAGAGAGTTATTTATTTGATACTAGCGCATCTCATTTTTTTTATTTCAACCCATATTTTTAATCTTCTAAATATTTCTACAAATATTTTTCTTATGTGATAGATATTAATACACCCCTTAGAACAAAGAGAGGTAAAGGTCTGTAGTACCTCTTGTGATTTATCCTAATCATATGTTGAGATTTCTTTTATTTTTCTAGTTCTCTACATGAAACATCTTAACATAATATTCAAAATGGATTGGATTATTTCCAATAAATCCCAGATGGATTTTTATCTCCAACAGGTTTTCTTTACTAAACCCAATGGTGTGTGTCATGTCTTTCAAGGAAAATGGGACCCAAGGTTTATTATATCCAGAACTTCTTATCCAGAGTTGGGGAAAGTTATATCAGTGTTTGATTTTGATCTAGATTGGGAATGTTTGAGTGTTGATCTCCCTCTAGTCATTGTCAAGTTTCTTTACGTGTTTCCTTTTGACTAATCTAGTTTTTCACTGGTAAGGGATGTATAATTTTCTATTGATTTAGTGCCTGATACTCAACCAATTTCAATTCCTTCTTACTGCATGAAACTAACTAAAATTAAAGCGTTAAATATTCAGTTGGAAAATATTCTAGAGAAATTAATTACATGATCAAGTGTGTCACCTTGGGCGGTGCCAGTTCTCTTCACTAGGAAAGCTGATGGTTCACTTCACCTTTTTGTTGATTATTGAAAAATAAATAGATTCACAACAAATAAAAAGTATCCATTTATATGGATTGATGATATTTTTTATTAGTTAAAAGGGGAAAATGGTTCTTAAAGATTGATATTTGATCTGACTACCATCATTTGAGATCAAAATAATATGACATTCATAAAACCTCTTTTAAAAGTAGGTACGACCATTATGAGTACATTATCATGTAATTTTTCATAAGCAACTCTCCTATAGTTTTTATGTATTTAATGTTTCGAATTTTCCATAAACACCTTAATTATTTCATTTTAATCTTTGTGGATGAAATACTTATCCACTCTAAGTTTGAGGAGGATTATGTGCTTCATCTAAGAGTAGTGTTGAAATTTATAAGAAATCGCCAACTTTATTCCAAGATTTTGAAAAGTGATTTATGGATTCGGGAAGTGAAATTATTAGGGGACATGGTGTCAAAACATGGTATGTGAGTTGATCCTAAAAAATTAAAGGCTATTGTCAGATGGGAACAACCACTGAATATTTTCAAGATTCAAAGATTCTTTGGTCTAGCTGGGTATTATCGTTGGTTTGTTAAGGACTTCTCAAAATTATATTCAATGATTACTGTACTAACTTAGAATGGAGTAATGTTTTATTAGAATGAAAGATTTCAACATTCTTTTTTTGATATGAAACAACTTCTGACTACTGCTCCAGTGTAGACTCTTCCAGAGGCTGGGTAGGGCTATGTGGTCTTTTGTGATACATCAGGTTTGGGTTTGGGCTATGTTATTATGCAATTATATCATGTCATAAATTATATGTCTCATCATATTAGGCCACATAAAAAGAAATATTTGACCCATGAACTTGAACCTAAATCTATGATGCATGTGCTTAAGAGTTGGTGGAATTACCCTTATAGAGAAAGGTTTATTGTGTTTTCAGGACATAAGAGATTGAGTTATATCTTCTCTAAAAAAGATTTGAATATACGTAAGATGTGTTAGCTGTTGTCCCTATAGTATTTATAGTTACACATATCTTGTACCTTGGGGAAAGGGGATGCCATTGTATATGCTTTGAGTAGGAAACTTCATACTTAGGCTATGAAATAATCTTCAGAAGATTGGAACTTAATGGATCTCTTTACACAGTTTCATATTGGATTCTAAGAATCAAGGGCTAAGGTTTCTTTGGATAATGTTCAGTTTAAATCCACTTTTCTCGAGATGATTATTCAAGAATAAAGGTTATATGATGAGTTTCTTGGCATTAGAGACTCACTTTATGGTTGTGAGACCATTACTGAGTGGTTTTTCTATAAAGAGGAAATTCTATGCTATCAGAATTGCTTTGTTGTACCATTAGTGGTAAGGAAATATATTATGGGGGATTTCCATAACTCACTATGGGTATTTCACCCAGGAACCATGATGATGTTCTATGACATGTGGTGTAAATTATGGTATCTAGGTATGATATAGGGAATTGATGAATTTGTCTCTCATTATTATATGTTCCATCAGGTTAAGGAAGAGGACTATAATTTTTTGGGTTTTCTTCATCTACTTCCAATCCCTAATTGGAAGTGGGATGCGATCTCAATGTATTTTGTGGTTGGGTTTTTACATACCCATAGGAAGAAGAATGTGATATGGTTTGTGATTGATTTGATTACTAAATCAACTTAATTTATACACATTTTTGATAAAACCAAATTTGAGGATTTGGGAAATCTCTATGCGAAAGAGATTGTTTGTTTTCATGAATTTCCATCTACTATAGTCTCAGACAAGGATCCTTAGTTCACTTTTCACTTTTAGAGAGGTCTTCAGGAGACACTGGGATCTTAGGTTCATTTGAGTATGAATTACCATCCATAGTCGCATGGAAAATTAGAAATAGATATACATATTCTTGAGGATATTCTCTTTACTCATGTTATTGACATTGGTGGAGCTTTGTATGACCATTTGGTATTGGTTGAATTTTCCTCAAATAATAATTACTAGTCTATAATCAAAATGGATCCTTTTAAGGCCTTGTATGGCCGGCCTTGTAGATATATGTTGTGTTGGTTAGAGGTTGGTGAAAGTTCCTAAGTTGTACCATGATTAGTTCATGAGACGAAAAAAATTTCAGTTTATTCATCATATAATGTTGATGGTACAGAGCTCATATAAATCTTATGCTGATCGTCATCGCGGGACTTTGGAATTCTCAGTTGGTGATAAGGTGTTCTTAAAATTTTCACCTCGGTTGGGTCATCGAAGTCTTGGGAGGAAATGGAAACTTACTCCTCATTTTTTGAGACCTTTTGAGGTTATTGAGAAGGTTGTGAAAGTTTTTTACCATTTATAACTTCCACTATGGATGACGTTAATAAATAACATGTTCCACACATCTCATCTATGAAAGTATCTATCTAATCTATCTCATGTTCTGAGCTAGAGTGATCTTTAGATTGAACCTGATTTATTCATGACTGAACAGATAGTTAGGATAGTTGATTTTGAAACCAAGGAACTTTTTTTAGGTTGATACCTTTGTTTTGAGTTCTATGTAATCACAGTTTTGATTTTCATGAGATATGGGAGCACGAGGATCTGATGAGAGAATAGTGGACACACCTTTTTTATATAGAAGTTTCTTGACAAGCTTCCTAGGGGAAGAAATATTTTATGGTGGGGAGATTTTGATATCCTGTAACCTTACTGATAGTTACATTTTAAAAACTTTTCATGTATTTCCTTTTTCATTGACTGGGTAGGGCCGAGAAGGAATTGGAAGGATACCTATAATGCTGAAGTTGGAGATTTGTTGAATTTTCAGAAAAAAGATAATTTCTCTGTAGTATTTTGGGGATTTACATTTTTTTAATATGGTTACAAGACATTTAAATTATAAAATAATAATAATTCTTATTTTATCAAAAGGTGATGGGTTTTTCAATGATTTTGGTATTTTTTAATTACATGACGTGTAATTGGTTTACACGTTATGTAAAGTCCAGATGGTTATTTTTTAGAAAGATTACTGGCTATTTTTTATTTACATACTCTCTAGTTTTCATTTCTCTCAACCCAAGATCCATTCCTAGTTGATTTTAGAGTCCTCAATTCTATCTAGGTTGTTTCTATTAGTGATTGATTGTTGTTGCGGTTGTTGTGGGACTCACTGGGCAAGTATTCTTCTTTTCTCTTCATCTCCTTCTCTTTCCTTTCTTAGTGATTGGTAGATCCTCTAGGGATTTATGGATCTAAACTTTGTTTTGTTAAATATTTTTTTAGGTTGAGTTTCTAGATCTTCTTCACCTTCATTCTTATTGGTGGGTTCCATTGAAGGCTTTGTGTTTCCGTGAGAAAGGTAGGTGGTTCCATTATGATGGCCAAATTTTATTATCCATGAATTGACTGATTTAAAGTCAATTATTTAATTTAAAGTAAATTAATTTAACTACCTTCAATTGGTTTATCAAAAACCCAATTCCATTGAATTGGGGTAATTAAATGTGAAGTTGGATTTTGTAACGAAATTAGGGAAAACCCTTAATTCCATTGAATTAGGTTGTGTTTGAGAAATTTATGGGAAATTGTGGAATTTAAATTGTTGAATTTAAATTATGAATTTTTTTTTTAGAAATTGATTTCAAATTTTTATTTGAGAAAATATCTTGAAATTATTTTTGATATAAACCTAGTGGTTTTACCTTGGAAAAAGGCATGTTTTGATTAAAACCCTATTTTTTGGGGTTTAAATGGAAAATTGGAGTTTTTGAAATGGGGGAATGAGATGAATGGTATTTTATATATTTTTAAAATAAATTTTCCATATTTGGTTGTACTATATCCCATAAAATCCTAGGTAGTAAGTGATTTATTAGGATAACACTCTTTTGATGCTTTACAACTAAAACAAACCTAGTCCAGCAACTCTCATCCCTGATGGGATGGTAGTGAGTCTCCTTTGGCTAGTGTTAGAGGGACATGTGTACACACATATTTATGTGATCACCTTCAAGTGTGTGAGGATCCCGTAGCCTAGAACTATCATACCTTTTAGTAGATGAACATGTTTTTCGCTTATTTATATATGATATATAAATGTGCTCCAATGTTTGTAAACTGTTTTACATGAAAAATAAATTTATATAAACTATTTTATATAAATTATTTATGAAGAAATTTTTTCAATGTATTTTCATTTTTTGAACTGTAAAGAAATAAATGTTTTAATTATTATATGAACGACCATACCACTTTTTTTTAAATTGAAAGATTTAATTGGTTAATTAAATGTTTCCATATCTTATGGAATCCTTGGTGAGACCCCACTGGGCTTTTAGCGCACAACCTACCTATGTCTTCAGATGTTTGTAAATTATCTTCTTCCAAGTTCAAGTAAGGGTAAGGCACCAATTAGTGGTCATACCTATTGATCCTTGGGACTTGGAGAGTTGCATCCATTGGGACTTGGGAATTTATCCTATTTTTCTATTACTTTGCTATATTACTTTTGGGTTGTTTACCTTTCTGACTTATGGTACACTACTCCCTATATAGTTTTCTATTTTTATAAATATTTACTTGTTTATATACTTGCGTAATGTATGTGAAAAAAATCATTCTCAATGCCATTTTGTATGATGTCAGGAGCTAGTCTCCAACCTATGGGGATTGGGAACACCCTTCATTCCATGTTAGGACCAGCTCAATTATTAGGTTACTAGGGTACCTAGGCTGGTTTGTGATATATTGAAATTATGATTTCTTTACTGCTACCCAATGAAGTGAGGGAAATTTATTACATGCATCACTATAGGCATGTTATGATTTATAGTCCATGCATTTTTCCTTATCACATCTATTTTTAGCATGCATTTGTCTATTTTATATTATTAGTGCCTTGATTATATTTAATTGTGTTGACACTTCTTGCAGGTATTGGAAAACATAATTGATACTTAAAGTGCATGCCTTAACCTAACAGTTCTTTCCTAAATAGGGTAAATCAAACAACTTAAGAATTTCATCATGGCATATTGAGAAATAGGTCATCAGTCACATGAGATGGAACATGTCATGGTGTGGGTCAAGTGGATTCCACGTTTTGGTTCATGAGGAGTATAGGCCTTATGGATTGGAAAATGGAAAACCATTTAATTAATCCATTTTTGTTTAAGATGTTTAAATATGTTTTAAAAAGTAAAATTTCAAAATGAATATGATTCCCAAATTAAAATAGACATCTTTTATAACCATCATAGAGACTTAGAACCAATCTCAGTATTAGTAGTGGGTAGTGGGTGTCACTTGGGTTTGTATGGTCTATTCAACCATCTAGAGCTATCTCTTTAAGCAGGCAGAGAGGCATGTTTATTTATATAGGAAGGATTTACACCTATCCTGATTTCTTAAATGTAACATTCTCAGTTTCTTAAATCTTTTTTGAGGTTTGTGTTCATCATTGTAGTGTCATTCCCCTATGACGTCCTCCGGTCGCATGCCCTGAAGGTGGTGAAGATAATGTTATTGAGGTGGTGGATTTTTATCCTCTAATGATTCCTCTTATAGAGTCAATTTTGGATTCTCTTATAGTTCCAGATATGGCCACATACACCATGTTCCAAGAGGGTTTTTTGTGTATGATTTAGTTTATTCAAGGTGTAGTTCAACTTGACTCGGGCATGGAAGAGTTGACTTGAGAGTTTCAGTAGTACCATCATCCCTCTTTTTTAGGGGATGTCAGACATCATGTTATAGAGTATTGTCTTGAAGTAATCTTTTCTATATTCACTCATATGGAGATGCCTCCAAAAAGGAGGTTCAAGCTTGTGATATATATGATTCATGATTTAGACAAGTGATTGTGAGACATAATCACTTAGTCTGAATACCATCATGACATAATATGGGTGGATTGTTAGACCATCTTCTATGACCACTTATTTACCCATACTCTGAGAGATGATAGAGCTAGATAATTCATGAACCTACATATGGGGATCATGTTAGTTATGGAGTACCCTGTTCATTTCATAGAGCTACAAAAATTATCTCCTAATCTAACTATTGATGATCTAATGACTACAAGGATATTCGAGGATGGGCTGCTCTATTCCATATGATTGTTGGTATCGCGCCATGACTTTTTAAATTAATTTTTATTTTATAATTTCTTAGTTTTGGGTTCTCATGTAGAGGTTTTGGTTGAGTCCCGATTTAAATTTTTTGATGTTTGATGATTTGGGTGGGTTTCAGACTGGTGCACGGGCACCACATGGTTAGCAGTAACCATTCAGTCACCCTGGTACTTGCGCAGGTACCCAAGTGGTCTGGAATGAGGTGCGCAGCTTGCGTGCGGGTTAAGTCTTGCGATGAGCGCGCGGGTACCCGATTTTCAGAATTTGATAATTAAATGGATTAAGTTTTAACAAATATTATTTGTTAATAATAATAATATTATGTTAATATTATTTTTGTTGTTTTTTTGTTGTTTTTTTTCTGGTATTATAATAATAATAATAATAATAATAATAATTATTATTATTATAGAATGAAAAAAAGAAAAAAAATATATCTAACCCTAATAACCAAATCCCGTCGCCCCCCTTCCCCTCACCTGTAGTGTGAGCCGCACCCCGCCCTTCGCGCAGCGCCACCTCCTTACAGCGATCCGACTCCCACCGCCCCTCACCTCTCGACCTACAGCCACCCTGATCTCCACCCTCAAGCTCCAGTGCCGACCTTCCCAACACCTTGATGCCGCCAGTGTCCTGGTTGCCTTCCTCCCTTGCCTCTTGCACGACCACGACTACCCTCCGTGTTCGCCCAGCAGATGCCCCAGCCTGCCTCACCTCGCCCTCCTGATCATGTCTCCTTTCACACAAGACCTCGCAACCCCTACTGTTTTCGGAACCCACCGCCAAGCCTCACGCTGGATCTGCCTTTTCCTGCAAGTCCTTGCTCCGTCCCAGCCTCCATCCCTCAACCTGGTCCATTCACCTTCAGCCTCGACCAACCCGCCTCCCACCTCCCTGCTAACCCCTTCGCACTTTCCCGGGACCTCGTACACCAATCTACCGCAATCCGGTGCCCAGCTGAACTAGACGGCAAGCCTTTTCCCCTCACCCAGCAGCACGATCTCACGTCGAATCGCCCTCACTCTGCTCTTCCTTCCCACTGCTCCAACCGTTGAACCTCCTACATAGGGGCAGGACCCTCCAAGCGGCCTCAAGCCCTTCCCAGCCACGCATCCCCCCCACCAGTGACCTTTCTGTCACCCCACAACTCTTTGTCGTCCTTCCGAGGTGGAACAACCAGCCCTATCGGCTCCTGTTCCATCTTCGTTCATGCGTGACCAGCCGCACACATGCCTTATTCTCAAATGGGTGCATGATTCTCGCTCAAATTTACCCAAGAAAAGAAGGTAGGATGGTCCTTGTAGTTTAGTTTGGGTTGTCGAATCCACAGAGACCTAAGAAGTAACCTATAGACATGTACATTCTATGGACTGTTTTTGGCTATGAAGTGGCCAACTTGGGTTGATTTTAGATGGGTTTTAAGGAACTCTAAGAGACTTAAGTGAATTCAATTTAAAAGAATGAGTTTATCCTAGGTTATTGCTCCGGGTGGATTAGACGTATTTCCTTTTCAATGATTTCAATTTCTATATTTGAGATGGGTTCATTTAGGGAGATAAAACAACATCATCACTTACTAGTTTAATTCCTAAACACTTTAATACTAATCACCTATACACTTGAAGGATCAAATTTTTGAGCACTTCAGGGTAAAGGTTCGTATTAGCACATGAAGTGTGTGGCCTTAAATTCAACAAGGACGATGGAGTTTAAAAATCATCAAATAAAAATCTCAATTTAAGAAGTGATTATACATTAATGGGGTGATAAATAACATCCAATCCATCCCCTTGCTACTCCCTTAGATCAACCCATAAGTGGGTTAGCCCTCCATTTATTCTATGGTTTCAATGGAAGCAGAAAGTAGACTCATGAGGGAGGACATGGAGAAGTAAGGAAAATAACAAAAATAAAATAATCACTCCACCGTTGTGTGAATAATTTCACAAGATTTGGTGTAAATAAATTCACACCTTGAGGAAACAGTATCAAAGTGAGATGTATAATGACAGAATAAGAGGATAAGAAGAACTTTTATTAAGAAACTAAAGTGAATTGAACAACTTACAAGTGAAATACAAATTTGAGACAATAAAATCGCAGCATAACATTACAATTGAACCAAGCACCAAAGATTCAAAACTCCTTCATCAGCACTGCCTTAAATAGGCATTTTGGGAGCCTTGGGTCGAGCCTCCAACAGTACAAAGGATCCCACTTGAGTATGGTAGGCCTAGGGTGGTGGAAAGTAAGGGAGATGAGACTTTTCCACCATTGACCCGAGGTGGCATCCAGCTTGCTTCCACCGAACAGACGCGCTTGTAAGTCCTTCTAGATGGCCGAATCAGAGTGGGACATAGAAGAATAAAATGGATCCCCGGATGACATATAACCGCCGGAAAACTTTTGGCCAAAAAGGAGTTATGGTTGTTGAGATATGGTTTAATTGGTGGGCTGTTTTTCTGGACCGCAGAATCTGGCCTAGAATTTTATCTCTAACTTGGTCCGCCTAAATGGACACCATGGACACCGAATTAGCATTCGATCCTGAAGAGTTATTTGTTCCTATACATGTATTATAGTATCCCACGAAATTTGGGATTTATTGGGCCTGTATGTTGGGCCCCACTGTCTCATCAGTGGGATGATGTGCAATCTTCCTTCTCTAGAATTGCTTCCATTCATCACAAAATATCCTCACCTTCTTCCATGAATTCTCCATTGATCCCTGAATGAAACATGTTCACATTGGAGTGTATATCAATTTAAAAAAATATCAAAATAAAATATGTATAATCAGATGAATAATTGGGTACTTCAAATGATGTTAAAAAATGTACCACATAATAGTGCATTTTAAGAAGGTATTACAATTATAATGTGAAATGATGTTCAAAGTGTAAAATTCACTAAAATGGTGTTTATAAATAATAAAGAACATGAATATTATGTATATTAAAAATGAATATTAGCCTCATTTAGTGGCTAATTACACCCCCAACTTGAGTTTTTCTAGTCCCGAGAAAAATATATCTCAACAATATGAAAATCAAATTCCCTTTTCCAGAAACATTTTAATACACAATGATCACCAGAAACCCTTATACCAAACAATCATGAAACCCATCAAAATATTTTAATACAAGATATTTTCATAAGTAGATCCCAATCCCAAGCCCATTCCATTGTTCAAATTCATTTCCATATTTCAACCAATATCAATTAAGTATGAGGATGTGTTATGCATCACAATAGACATGGGGGTTCATCTTTATTCAAGGGGGAAATTAAGGAAGCGCTAGGTGGAATCACATTTCAATATTAAGATGAGTATTCATTTTTTTGGTATAATTTTTATTTTTTGAAATTTTTCCATTGTAATTGAAGTTGCACTCCAAAGAGTCAACCCCTGTAGCGAGACTTTGCCGATGACTCCCAGGCTCAAATACCTTAGGGCACTAAGTGAATCCCACATACTCAGGCATCATCTTGAGCTAACTTAGTCAAAAACAAATTCCAATTACCAAAAATAGAGATAAAATTACTAACTCTGGGCCAGACAACTATGGAGTCACGATCCCCAAGTGCTGAAATCCACACATTAGGTCATTTCATTGCTCTACGTGCAATTTTTTTTAATAATTTTTTTGAATACTCATATTAAACTAAAATGATCACCAAACCTATGATATTTATTTAGGGGACCCCATGAACTTAAACTAATACCCCACTATCCAAAGGACGTGCATTTTGATTTTTTTTATTTGGATGAAAATATAAACGATGAAATATCACATTAGACAGCCACACTTTCCAAAATATATGCTCATGAAATTATACAAGGATTAAAATAAGAATCAGTGTATGCTAAATTATTTGATATTCAGTTTCAAAGTGTGTAATGTGTATTACCATGTTCAAAGTTAAAGTAATTTTTCCTTCCATTTACACATTTTTTTTTCAAATCATTCATTTTTTTGACATAAAAGCATTTTTTTTATTTTATCTCCCCCCCAACTTAAAAAAACACTATCCCCAGTGTTTGAAAAATGAAAATTTAGAAGGAGTAGAGGCAGAAAATGGAAGTTCAAAAAAAGGAAATTGAAACTGAGGATCATGGAATGAAATCACCCGGTGGTTGAAGTTTGAAGTTCTTGCTGCTCCAATTTAGTCCTTTGATATCCATGTCATTTACAGAGTTACCTAGTGGAAAAAAGGAAAAAAAGAGTATATATATATAAGTAAAATATAAGTATATATATAAAATAAAATAAACTGATGATACATTGTCTTCTTTTTAAATTTCTGGGTAAGGTATTAATAAAGGATCACACCACGTGACATGGATGAATATGGTGCTCCCCTTTCATACCCATCCATACTCATAATAGAAGAACATGTCAACAGTCTATTTTTTTTAAATATAAAAATGATTAATTAAAATATAAATTTTATTAAAACAACAAAATAATAGGAAACTTGAAAACCATTGGTTGCTTCCCATGCAGCGATTTTTTTAACGTCGTTAGCTCAACTTGAACCCTAAATCTATCAATTTTTTCCTGGTTCATAGGTTGGATCAGTTAACTCAACCTCTATTTCCTGTTTATTGAATGATTCAATGAATGGTTTTAACCTTTGACCATTGACCTTGAAAATGCAACCACTTTTGGGATCTTGAATCTCTACTTCCCCATGGGGGTATACATGATGCACTATGAAAGGTCCTGACCATATAGACCTTAACTTTCCTGGGTGTAAATGAAGTTTTGAACTATACAAGAGAACAAGTTTTCACGGTTCAAAATGTTTGACCTTGATATTCCTAGATTGGTAGGCTTGAACTCTAGCTTTATTGATCCTTGAATTTTCATAAGCCTCCATCCTTAGTTCCTCCAGTTCGTTGAGATCTAATTTCCTTTTTGTTCCGGCCAATGAGAGGTCATAATCCATTTTATTAATTTCCCAAAAGGCCTTATGCTCAATTTCAACAGGTAAATGGCATGATTTTCCATAAATCAACCTATATGGGGACATTCCTAAAATGGTTTTATATGCGGTTCGATAGGCCCAAAGAGCATCTAAGAGTTTCTCAGACCAATCTTTCCAAGAGGGGTTGACAGTTTTTTCAAGAATTTTCTTAATCTCCCTATTCACTAACTCATCTTGACCATTAGTTTGAGGATGGTATGCAGTGGACACTTTATGAGAAATACCATACTTATACATGAGTGAAGAGAATGGGCGGTTGCAGAAATGGGTTCCTCGATCACTGATTATAGCCCTAGGAATTCCAAATCGACAAAATATGTTCTCTTTTAGAAATCGAATCACAAATTGATGATCGTTGGACTTAGTGGGAATGTCCTCATCCCATTTTGAGACATAATCAATATCTAAGAGTATGTAGAGGTATCCCCTAGAGTTTGGGAAGGGACCCATGAAATCAATTCCCCAACAGTCAAATATTTCAACCACTAAGATGGGAGTGAGTGGCATTTGATTCATTTTTGTGATGGACCCTACTTGTTGACACCTAGGACAGCTTTGAAAAAAGGCGTAGGAGTCCCTTGAGAGGGTGGTCCAGAAGAGACCACATTGAAGAATCTTAGCAGATGTTTTCTTAGAGGAAAAGTGAGCTCCACATGCCTCATTATGATAGAATTTAAGGATGGACTCTTGTTCAGATTCTGGGACAAACCTCCTAATGACTTGGACAGGGAAAAACTTTTAGAGGTATGGATCATCAAACACATAGTGTCTAACATCAGAAAGGAATTTCCTTCAAGCTTGAGTCCCTAAGAATTTTGGAATGACTCCTGTAACTAAGAAATTTTCTATGTTGGCATACCAAGGGCACTCACTCATAGAGTATAGGTGTTCATCAGGAAATGAATCAGACACAGAAAGGTGATTTGAGTTGTCTTTAAATTCCATCCTAGAGAGGTGATCAGCTACAAAATTTTCAACTCCGTTTTTATCCTTGATTGTGAGGTCAAATTCTTGTAAGATAAGGACCCACCTAATCAGTCTAGCCTTAGCATCTTGTTTTTGGAAGAGGTATTTTAGTGCAGAATGGTCAGTGAACACAGTGATGGGGGATCCTAAGAGGTAGGACCTAAACTTTTCTAAGGAAAACAAAATAGCAAGTAACTCCTTTTCAGTGGTGGTGTATTTTATTTGGGCATCATTTAAGGATTTTCTTGCATAAACAATGACATAAGGAGTTTTATCACAACGTTTTCCTAACACAACTCCAACAGAAAAGTCACTGGCATCACACATAAGTTTGAAAGGAAGGTTCCAATTTGGAGATTTCATAATCAGAGGAGAGGTGAGAGAGGATTTGAGGGTTGAGAATGAACCCTCATAGCTTTCTGTCCAAAAAAAATGGAGCATCCTTTACTAGGAGAGCACAAAGGGGACGAGAGATTGAACTAAAGTCCTTGATGAATCTTCTATAGAAACCAGCATGTCCTAAGAAAGACCTCACTTCCTTGACAGTTTTGGGTGATGTAAGGTGACGAATGATGTCAACCTTGGCTTTATCAACTTCAATCCCCCTACCTGAGACCAGATGGCCTAAAACTAGTCCCTATTTAACCAAAAAATGGAATTTTTCCTAGTTTAGGACTAGATTCTTTTCTTCACATCTTGACAAGACTCTCTCTACATTCCTTAGACATCCCTCAAATGTATCCCCAAACACAGAGAAGTCATCCATGAAGACCTCTATAAAATCCCCTACCATGTCTGAGAAGATTCCCATCATGCACCGTTGGAAGGTTCCAGGGGCATTGCATAACCCGAAGGGCATGCGTTTGAAAGCAAAGGTTCCAAATGGACATGTGAATGTAGTCTTCCCTTGATCCTCTAGGGAGACCTCAATTTGATTATACCCTGAGTTCCCATCTAAGAAACAGTAGAACGCATGACCTTCCACTCTCTCAAGGACTTGGTCAATGAATGGTAAGGGGAAATGGTCCTTCTTGGTGAATGAGTTTAGCTTCATATAGTCAATGCAGACCCTCAATCCACTACTCACCCTTGTTGGAAGAATCTCTCCATCCTCATTGGTTATCACTGTGATTCCAGCCTTTTTTGGAACCACTTGGATTGGGCTCACCCATTCACTCTCAGCTATGGGATATATGATACCAGCTTTTAGCAATTTCAGGAGTTCTTTTCTTACTACCTCCATGAGATTAGGATTGAGTCGTCGTTGAGGTTGATGACATGGCTTTGAATCAGATTCCAGAACAATCCTATGAGTCCCGATAAGTGGGATAATCCCAGGAATATCAGAAAGGGTCCAACCAATGGATTTCTTATGCTTCCTAAGGACATCTAGAATCATCCTTTCATGATTGGCTTCAAGATAAGACTAAATGAAAATAGGATGTGTTTGATTGTCCCCTAGGAAATCATACTTGAGTGTAGCGGGAAGTTCCTTCAATTCGAGATCAGGTTGGTTCGGAATTTCAAAAGAATATTGGGACATTGGATCAAGTTCAATTTCCTTTTTTAGAGTTTCAGATAGGATTTATTCCCCACATGTAGAAAGTGGTTTCTTGAAAGGTTTCACTGATTTTTGGACCTAAGACTTCATAATAAGAGAAATTTGAAAATGATTCAAGCCAAGGAGATAAGCTTCCTTCATATGAACAAAGGAAATCAATCTCATCCTAAATTAAACATTCATCAAATATTCCATTATGTTCTATGGATTCATTATCAATGCTTCATATCATGTTTACTTCATGAATGTCCTCATCATCCCCTATTTGTGAGCTTGCATTATATATGTTCAAGTCTAGACTCATGTTCCCAAAGGTGATGGTCATGTTCCCATTTCGGACTCGGATAACAGAGTTGATTGTTCAAAGGAAAGGATGACCAAGAATGATTGGGGTTTGTTCATATTTCCTAAGTTTGGATGGTTGTCAAGGAAAATGAAATCAACAGGGTAGATGAAGTTTCCAACCTCTACTAGAACGTCCTTTAAAATCCCCTTTGGAACCCTAATGCTATGATCAGCAAGTTGAAGTGTGACAGATGTGGGTTGGAGATCTTCTAGGCCTAACTGGAAGTACACAACATATGGGATGAGATTGACACTAGCACCTAAATCACACAAGGCCTTGACAACTTTTCTCTCTCCAAGTTCAACATTTATGTAAGGGCAACCCGGGTCTTTCAACTTAGGAGGAATGGTCCCTTGAATGGTGGTACTCACATTAGCAGCCAAAAGGACTTGGTTTTTATGTGAAAATTTTCTTTTAAAAGTGGACAAGTCATTAAGGTACTTTGAGTAGGAAGGTATGGTTTGGATGTCATCGAGAAGGGGTATTTTCAACTTTACTTGTGAAAATATTTCCCTCAATGTTTCACTCAATTCAGGCTTGGTTTCCCCCCTCATGCGTTGAGGAAATGGTGTAGGTTGTGGGGTTGTTTGTTGAAGAGTTGTTTCTTTGAAAATGTTATCATGTTTTTCAATTTGATCATTTGGTTCATTTGAATTTTCATCCATGTTTGAATCTTCAGGTGGGTTCTGAATTAGTTTTCCAGGTTTCTCAATTTATTTTCCACTTCTTAAAACAGTCACAACCTTTAGTTGTTCATGAGTTGTTTGAGTGCAACTTGACTCTCCCCTTGAATTTGAGGATGGCACCGCCTGAGTAGGCATGGGTGCCTTCCCAATTTTTATGGTTTAAAGTTCTTGTTTAAGGGAAGAGACTTCTGAGTTTATCCTTTCCATTTGTTTGCACAATTGTTCTAGTAGACTTTGTGGAACAGTTTGGGTTGGTGCTTAAGTAGATTGGTTTATCCCAGGGGGATATTTTGGAGGTGGGATGGTTTGTTGAAAATGGACCGGTGGCTATTAGTATTGGGTAGTTTGGGTTTGGAACTGGTTATGGGTCTGGTAGTTCTGATGGGGGTAAGGATTTTGTCCCTGTGGTTGGCTAGGTTGTTGGTTATCTTTCAAGCGGAAGCCTAGGTGGTCATTATACCTTGGGTTGAAGTTGTTTTGGTATTGAGGATTTTGAAAGTTCAAAGCATTTACTTCCGCTAGGGGTCTTACTAAAAGAACATCCTTGATGGATGGAATGGTTGGGCAATTGTCTGTCTTATGGTCATGTTTTTCACAAACTGTGCAAATAGGGTCAACAGTTTGGATTTCATGGACTTTCCTAAGGTCTATTTCTTCAACCTTCCTAGAGAGTGCTGCGAGTTTAGCCCTAAGGCTTTCCTCTTCTCTAAGTGTATGAATTCCAGTAGTTCTTTGTGTCTTTTCAGAATAAGGAGAAGTTCCCCATGTTTGGTTTTGTTCAGAAAGGATTTCTAGATACTCATAAGCATCATTTGGGGCTTTGTTTTTAAAGGTTCCATTACACATCATGTCAATGAATTGTTTGTTCCCTGGACCCAACCCTTCATAGAAAATTATCACTTGTTCAGGAATAGAAAAACCATGGTGTGGAACCATGTTTAGAGTGTATTTGAACCTCTCCCATGTTTCATAGAATGACTCTCCCTCTTTTTCAAAAAAATTTTGGATACTCTTTTTAAGTTCAATTGTTTTGTGGTGGGGAAAGTATTTTTTGTAGAATTATCTTTGTAGTTGGTCCCAAGAATTTATGGATGATGGTCTCAAATTTTTTATCCAATTTTTAGCTCGATCCTTTAAATAAAAAGGAAATAGCCACATCCTAGCTGATTCTAGTTGATGTGGGGGACACATGGTTTCTACAATGTCATTGAACTCCTTAATGTGAAGGTAGGGCATCTCGGACTCCATTCCATGGAATGTGGGAAGATGGTTTATGACATGAGGTTTAAATATGTAGTTGACATCTCCTAGGGAATTATGTCTAATGAATGAGGGGGCATTGGTCCAAGAATGTGGGAGGTAGTCATTCATGGTTTGATCGACCGCATTCCCCAAGTTTGGGGCTGGCTCATTTGGGTTTCCATTTTGGTTTCCACCTGGGTTTATGAGTTGGTTTCTTTGAAGACCTTCCATTGAAATAGGCTCAATTTCTGACTCGGGGGTGTTTGGAAGATTAGGATCTAATGGAAAGTGTTCCCTTGGTGTACTTGACTCCCCAACCCCAGGACTATCCACCCTAACTAGATGGTTTGATTGATCGCATGTGTAGGCGGACATGCGCCAAAAGAAAAAAAAATGAGAAAGGGACAAGATAAGATAATTTGGATGAGAAAAGAAGAAATGGGGGAGAATTGAATGGGTGTTTAGATGACTTACTTGGTTCCCCAAAAATGATGCCAAAATTTGATTCTCACTCAAATTTACCCAAGAGAAGAAGGTAGGACGGTCCTTGTAGTTTAGCTTGGGTTGTCGAATCCACGGAGACCTAAGAAGTAAACTATAGACACGTACATTCTATGGACTGTTTTTGGCTATGAAGTGGCCAAATTGGGTTGATTTTAGATGGGTTTAAAGGAAATCTAAGAGACTTAAGTTAATTCAATTTAAAAGAATGAGTTGATCCTAGGTTATTGCTCGGGGTGGATTGGACGTATTTCCTTTTCAATGATTTCAATTTCTATATTTAAGATGGGTTCATTTAGGGATATAAAACAACATCATCACTTAATGGTTTAATGCCTAAAACCTTTAATACTAATCACCTATACACTTTAAGGATCAAAGTTTTGATCACTTCAACGTAAAAGTTCGTATTAGCACATGAAGTGTGTGGCCTTAAATTCAACAAGGACGATGAAGTTTAAAAATCATCAAATAAAAATCTCAATTTAAGAAGTGATTATACATTAATGGGGTGATAAATAACATCCAATCCATCCCCTTGATACTCCCTTGGATAAACCCATAAGTGGGTTATCCCTCCATTGATTCTATGGTTTCAATGGAAGCGGAAAGTAGACTCATGATGGAGGACATGGAGAAGTAAAGAAAACAACAAAAATAAAATAATCACTCCACCATTGTGTAAATAATTTCACAATATTTGGTGTGAATAAATTCACACCTTGAGGAAACGGTATCAAATTTAGATGTAGAATGAAATAATAAGAGGAGAAGAAGAAATTTTATTAAGAAACTAAAGTGAATAGAACAACTTACAAGTGAAAGACAAATTTGAGACAACAAAATTGCAGCATAACATTACAATTGAACCAAGCACCAAAGATTCCAAACTAATTCTCCACCACTTACTTAAATAGGAATTTTGGGAGCCTTGGGTCGAGCCTCCAACAGTACAAAGGATCCCACTTGAGTATGGTAGGCCTAGGGTGGTGGAAAGTAAGGGAGATGAGACTTTTCCACCCTTGACCCGAGGTGGCAGCCAGCTTGCTTCCACCAAATATACGCGCTTGTAATTCATTCTAGATGGATGAATCAGAGTGGGCCATATAAGAATAAAATGGATCTCCGTATGTATTATAACCTCCTGAAAAATTTGGGCCCAAAAGGAGTTATTTTGTTTGAGATATGGTTTAATTGGTGGGCTGTTTTTCTGGGCCGCAGAATCTGGCCGAGAATTTTATCTCTAAATTGGTCCGCCTAAATGGACACCATGGAGGCCGAATTAGAATTGGATCCTGAAGAGTTATTTGTTCCTATACATGTCTTATATCATCCCACGAAATTTGGGATTCATTGGGCCTGTATGTTGGGCCCCACCGTCTCATCAGTGGGATGATTTCTAATCTGCCTTCTCTAGAATTGCTTCCTTTCATCACAAAATATCCCCATATTCTTCCATGAATTATCCATTGATCCCTGAATGAAACATGTTCAAATTGGAGTGTAGATAAATTTCCAAAAATATCAAAATAAAATATGTATAATCAGATGAATCATTGGGTACTTCAAATTATGTTAAAAAATGTACCACATAATAGTGCATTTTAAGAAGGTATTACAATTATAATGTGAAATGATGTTCAAAGTGTAAAATTCACTAAAATGGTGTTTATGAATAATAAATAACATGAATATTATGTATATTAACAATGAATATTATCCTCATTTAGTGGATAATCAGCGCACGATAAATTCCTGCCTCCAAAGGTGAGAGGTTTGGATTCATGCCTTTCCACCTGCACTAGTGTAGAGGCGATTTTTTTGTCATTTATTCATTTGGATTATTTGAAGTTACTATTTCTATGTTTTTAGATTCTTTGCATTTGTTGCAGCGTGTTGGTGAAGAAAACCTGTGATGCCACAGTCATCGTCTCATGGGTACTTATGCGCAAGCATGATGCAAGTCGCATCGCTATGATTGAGATGCAAGTCGAGTTTGGTCCATGGGGAATTATTTTACCTTCCGCTGAAGCGTTGTTGCGTCTACGCTTGGTTTGAGGTAGGTGTTTCCTTGATTTTCTTTTTTGAAACAATTTATTTGATGCTTGGGAGTTTTAATAAATTTTTATTTATAGTCTTCACATTGATAATGCATGTCATTTGATTGTTATGGTGTTTTTATGGTAGTAGGATCTTCTAAAGTTAGTTTTGAATCAATTCTTTATTTGTGCATTTACACTTGCACTCATTTTAATAAATTTATGGACATGTTTGACACGTTTTATAAAATAGAACATTTTTACTAAAGTTTGAAAATGCTTGTTTGATAAGCTCTTGGGAAAGTGGAGTTTCACATGAATTTAGAAACATTTTGGAAATGTCTTTGGTGAGTGTATTTTGAGTAAATTTTCTTTGGTGTGTGGACCAAAAAGAATGTGAGTTTGGTTGGTTATTTAAAAATGGTTTTGGGTTTTGAATAGGTTTTGTGTGTGTAAAGTCATGGGTTCCTCTTTGGAATTAATTTTATAATATTTAAAGTGGTTTAGTAAATAGTGTTGATTGTGAAAGTTGTGTTTTGAAATCATGTCAAGGTGGTGTTTTCACTATTTTTTTATTTGAAATGTTTTGAGTACGTGTTTATGCGTTTTTAGTTGTGCGGTTGTTATAGCATGTCAGCGAGGAAAACCTGCGATACTGCAGTCATCGGCTTGCGCGTGTTTGTTCGTCTGTGCGAGGCGTGACGTGCCATTGTGTTTCGACAACGAGTCGAGGTAGGTCCCCCACTACACTCACCTTTAAATTCATAATTTATTAATTGATTGATATTTTATTAATTTTAATAAATGAGAAATAATATAAGATAATTAATTTTTAAATGATTATTTGGTTTAAAAAGACCAGTTTATTTTATACACGACACTTGAAATATTTTCTTGATGAACGGACACCCAGTAGTGAAAGAATTCCCATTTGGCATTTAAACATAATTCATGGAATTTCAAATTTATTTCTGGTTTATTGATAAATGATTTCTTTTTGAAGCATGAACAAGTGTTTTGGTTCTCTTTAGAAATGAGGATTTTCTTTAAAATTGGCGAAGGCCTGTTTGGAACTTTAATAAAATAAATTATTTTTCAAAACTCTCTTTGGGGTGACTCAGGGGTGATCATTGGTGTACATTGACTGCATGAGTTATGTGTGATGTTTGTGCTACTTGATTGAATTTGTTGACTCACCCCTTTACTTTTTATTACACGTGTTGACATGGGAACCTGGCGTAGTAAGTGAATCTTCTAAGAACGATTGCTGTACTAGTTTAGATTACGCACTGGCTAGTGGCCCTTAGTACGGATTATACTCTGCTAGGGTATTGGGCCCCTCAGTTAGGCCATGCAGGGAAACACCAGGCATTAGGGCGTTATGATTTCATCTAGAGTAGGCATTCCTTCAGGATGAGTCACATGTATGGTATGTTCTGGATTGTTCACGAGCTCCTAGGTTCAACCCATGTTTCCTTTAGTGTTTGTTTGTGTGTGGCGGACGATTGAGAGGTCTAGTTTGGTTGTTGTTCCATGTGTGCCATTTTTTTCCATTACCCTTAGTGTGTGTTGTGTGTTGTGTGTGGTTTTCCTTTTTACTAACAACTGAAATTTGGATTTATAAATTGTTTGCAAAAATGTTTTAAAATGTAATGCACCTATTTCTTTCAAACACTAAACTTTTTTTTTAAATTAAAATGGGAAATGGACCGTTACTTTTTTTAGAAATGAAAGTGTGTGTGGAAACCCATATTTTATATAATTTAGTTCAAACCTGTAATTAGTAAACTCTTTATTTAAAGTTAGTGTTTTAGGGATAGTTTGTTGGGAACACCTACTGAGTTTTAATACCCACGCCTATAGTGTTTTCCTGTTTTTAGTTTTGTTGCAGGTTTGACTTGAGCTTTCTCATCATGGGAGAGAGTTGGTTGGGGACTGGTGAGTGACTCTTGGAGTCATGAGGATTTTTGGTCATGGTAGGGTTAGTTCACTGTTGTTGGTTTTTCTTCCATTTTTGTGTCATTTATTTTCCTTGCGTTATTCTAATTTTTCCACTGCTTTACTTGTCTTTCATTTATGGGCCAAATAATCCCCTCTTGTTGAATTTTGATTCCCAGCACTAGTTTCTAGCCCATGGGGATCAGGAATTCCCTTCGGTCCATGTCGCGGACTAGCTTGAGTGAACGGTTCAGGGTCGACCCAGGTTGGTTCGTGACAGTTGGTCAATGTCTTCAGGTTGACTACCATTTCTGAAATCATCAACTAGGACCTAATCATAGAGAGGAATTTGAGGGATGATAAAGGTGAGAATTAGGGAAGTTCATCACCTAGGGATCCCATTGGTTCTTCTTATGGGAGAAAGAGGTGTTTTGAGGATACTCATAGGGGTATAAGCTTTTAGGATCCTCATGCCGAGAATTTTATTATTTGTCATTAGTTTAGGAATCTAGGACACATCAAGTCTCAATGTCCATGGGATCCATTCGAGTGTAGAGACTATGGCGGTATGGGAATTATCCAATGTTCATGTGGTAATTTACCTCTAGTGCCAAGTGAGTGAATATATACACAAACTCCTTGATTCAAAGTGGGGTCAACAGGATCATGTCAGGTAGATAGATAAAACACCACAAGTGGATTAGTTCGAGGTGGTTGTTGAGGAAGAGGTAGCGAGACTTATGATTCTCAATGCCATCAGAGCAGGATTTCTCAGGGCAGTCAGACAATGAATCATGACCAAGGTACATGAAAATTACATGCATTCCATCCCACATCATGGGAGAAAAGTGATGAACCTTATACAGTTCAAGGTGGTATTCTAGTTGCCTCCACTTAAGTGTCTACTTTATTTGACATAGGCACATATCACTTGTTTATATCTAATATTTTTATGGGAAGTCTAGGACTATATATTGAGAACTTTCATGGCGTTATGATTTTATACACATTGTTATGTATCCGTTTAGAGGGTGTTCTCCATTGTAGGGAATTCCCCTTGAGATAGGTGGTTACCTTTTCATGTGGAATCTATACATTCCCAACATGACTGGTTTTGATATAATCATCGGTATTGACTCATTAGTTCCCTATTTATCCCATATTGAATGTTATCATTAGAGGGTGAAGTTTACATCACTAGAGGGTGGTAAGCACATGTATAAGGGTGAATGGGATTTCAGTATGACATGAGCAGGACCCATGAAATAGAGGCTGGGTAATGTGACATCATAGATCGCTAGTATTTTCCTAGATGAAAAGGATTTATGAACCACTTTTTTCCCTCTTGTAGTGGAGTGTTTTAGAGACATATTTCCTGATGACTTCTCTAGTCTGCCTTTGGTATGATATGTAGATTTTACTATTGATTTACTACTAGGAGTAGAACCAGTGACCATTATTCCATGTCGAGTGGAACCTAAGAAGATTCTAGATCTCAAGAAGAAATTGGAGGATCTAGAGGATAAATTATTAATAATCCCCATCACTTATCCTTGGGGTTCACACATTATTTTTTCCAAGAAGAAAAATAGTACCCTCAGGCTCTGTGTGGATTACCATCGTTTGAACCATTTCACATTAAAGAATCAGTATCCACTACCTAGAATAGATGAACTTTTTGATCAGTTTTGAGAAGATAAAGTTTTTTCAAAGATATATTTGAGGACGAGCTATCATTAGGTGAATTTATGGATTTTAGAACTACCTCACACAACATTAAGGAGTCTTTATGGTCTCTATGAGTACCTAGTTCTTTCGTTTGGACTCATGAACACACATATGGTCTTTATGGATCTTATGAATCGGGTTTTCCACCTGTAACTGGATTAATTTCTTATAGTCTTTTCTGATGATATCTTGGTGTATTCAAGCTCAATACATGACCAAGAAAAATATCTTGAAATCGTGATGAATACAATGAGAGATCATCGAATCTATGATTATCTCATTAAATTCCACTTCTTGATTGAAAAGGTCCACTTTTGGGTCATATCATCTTGGAGTTAGGAGTTTCAATACACCTAGAGAAAGTGAGATATGTAGTTTCTTAGGAGAATCCCAAGAATGCCTTTTACATTCAGAGTTTATTAAGGATATCTGGATATTAAAGATGATTTATCTAGGATTTCACATGCCTTATAGTGCTAGTTACAGTCTTGACAAAGAAGGTTATGAAATTTGTATGATCATAAGCTTGTGAAGAAGCCTTTCAGAAGTTGAAGGGAAGATTGAATTCAGGACTGATACTATTTATTCCAGAGTAAGGTATGATATATAATATATAATATGATGCATGAAGTATTATTCTTGGATCTGTATTGTTGTAGGATGATTGATCCATCATGTATAGGTCTTGTCAGTAGAGGCCACATGAGCGGAATTACCCAACACACAATCTCAAGCTCGATGTTGTTGTGTATGCCTTACACTATTGGATACACTATCTATTTAGAGAGAGTTTTTTGGTATTAACATACCACAAAAGCCTCAAGTACATATTTACATAGTGGGAACAAATACGAATGAGGCAGATATCTGATCTCAAAGGCCTCACCCAAAGGGAAATAATTTTAGATGATGATACATATTAAGGGTAGACCATGAATAGGGATGATACCTTAATATTCCATGGGTGTGTATGGGTCCTAGTAGACATAAGAGAGGATATGATTCTTGAATTTTACACCTCAATATGTTCAGTTCAACCTAGTGTCACTAAAATGTACCGATATCTACGATGCCAATACTGGTGGCCTGTTATGAACCATGAGATTTCCTATTTAATCACTCGGTGTTCCACCTGTCAGTAGTTGAAGTTGGCATGTAAGATATAGATAAGGTTTCTATAGTTGTTGTCCATTCCCGAGTGGAAATGGGATGACGTTTCAATGGATTTCGTGACTGGTCTACCTATATCACCTCGAGGCAACGATACAGTGTGTGTTGTCATTGAACATTTGACAAAGGTCATACACTTATTACCTATGTTAGACACCTTCTTGGTAGACAATATAGGAAGTATGTACATTAGAGAGGCTATGAATATTCATGTAGATCCTCGTTCTATCATTTCTAACAGAGAATATCATTTCACATCATGGTTCTAGAAGGGGTAGCAGAAGGCCTTGGGTACGTAAGTACATTTGAGAATGGCCTGTCACCCATAGACCAATCGGTATATAGAGAGTATAATCTAGGTGCTAGATGAAATGATCCATGCATACATCCTTGAATTTGGGGGTTCTTAAGAGAAACACATTCCCCTCATCATGTTATCTTATAAAAACATCTTTTAGGATACCATTGAGATGGATCCCTATGAAGCCTTATATGGAAGGCCTTTCCACTCATCTCTATTATGGATAGAGTCAGGGAAGGTAGTTATGCTTAGACCACATCTCATGTAGGAGACTATAGAGTAGATCCATGTTGTTAGGAAGTGCATGTTGATAGCTCGGTCTAGAAAACAGTCGTATGCCAATAGACACCGGTGACCTCTTGGGTTCAGGGTTGTAGATTGGGTTTTATTGTGAGTCTCACCTAGGTTAGGGCATAAACGTATTCATAAGTAGGGTAAGATCTCACCAAGGTTCATTGGACAGTTTGATATTGTTGAAAATATTAGACCAGTGGATTACTAGTTGGAACTTCCTTAGAGATACTGTTCAATGCATGATATCTTTCATGTATCTCAGATTTGTTGGTATTATCCAGACCCAAATAATGTCTTTCAAATTGATGAGGTTGAGCTGAATATGGATACTTCATTCATGGAGTATCTCATATGTTCTATTGATCGGTGCATGAATACACTTTGAGGTAGGTTAATTCCTTTGGTACAGGTGTTATATCAGCACGAAAGGACAAGATATGGGAACATGAAGCTGATATAAGATCTCAATGGTTATAACTCTTTTCTAATGTTACCACTTTACCCTAATAAGGTTAACTATAGGATGAGTTGCTTTAAGGAGGGGAATTTGTAATGACCCATATTTTTAATAAAGGAACTGATCATTAGTTTTTCAATTTGAATGCCATTAACAGCCCAAATATTGATGTTTAATCAAGTCATGGAGGTCATGAAAGTGTTTGGGGATCTTTTGAAGCCTAGATATCTGAAATGGGGAAAAAATATTGGGCCACATGGTTTTTCTGCAATTGTGTAACCCAGGGTGCATGACCGTACGACCAGTTGCAAACATGGGACAAAATTTATTTGCACAGTTTGTGCACAGTTAGTCAAATTGTGCACCTAACCATGTGGGGTGACCTTCTCTATAGACAACAATGCAAAATTTGATCATGGTTTGACTAAAATTGTGCCTAAACCACACCCCCCAAATTCTGGGGTGAAATTACTATTTTCCCCCACTTAAAATTAAAGACTTATTTTCCTTTACCCTCTTCTTACTCCATCTACTAGGTGAGCTCTCCTCCTCTTTGAGATTAAAAACACCTAAATCTAGTAAATGAGGCAACTTCTTGAACTAGTGTCTGTTCTTCAATCTATTTGAGGAATTGGATTTGTCTCGGTAAGCCCCCCTAGTCTCTCAACTCCTATCAATGTTTATATTTCCATCCATTGTGATATTTAGGTAAAGGATTATTTTACCAATTTCTAGGTCATTGGACCATTTCTCAGATCTCTTATAACCTTCTTTGAATCTAAGGCCGATATCAAGTGATGCATCTTCTATAACCTTGAGGTATTTGGTTATATCATTTTCCCATCGAGTTTTGTCATTTTGTAATTACATCATTGTGTCGCATGTTTACATTTTCCTTGAATCTAAATTACTTTGATTTTTCATGTCTAATTGATACTTTTACCTAAATACATGTTAATTGATTCTCTTTTGGTGGTTTATAGGTTACACATACCATATATGGACACCCCTTAGGTGTTCCATTGAAAATGACCATTTTTCTCAATGGGACAAAATGCTCAGAACTCCTAAATAGTTTCTATCATAGTTTTTAAATGAAGTTACCCATGATACAAGTGTATTAAATGTAAAACAAGGCACCTCTTAGGTTCTTATCCCTCCTATGTTTGGGATTTCCCAATTAGGAAATTCCCTTAAATGACCAAGTCATCTCCTAAATGACTATGAGACTCATAAATGGTAATGGAATGTTCTCAATGAATTGAATAAATTGGTAATGGTGAATGGATTTTTTCGGATGGATTATTAAAGATGGTTTCATCCTTTAAATAAAATGACCATGACACCTTCCAATTGACACTTTGATCCTTATGACTTTTTTACCATGTTTTAATGAATTAAATGAGTTTAGTGGAATGGATCAAGTCAACAACATAATGCTTGATGGGTTTCTTTTCTTTAAAATTAACCAATTGGTTTTAATTTGAATTTCCCCAAGGAATGTAAAAGCTATGCCCTTTGTTTATACTTTCTAAAATGATTCAAATGAATTTTGATGTTTTAAATGTAAATTGAACTTGTATAATGACATGTGAGAGGTATTGCCTCATGTTTTATGTTATAAATGATTATTACTTGATTATTTATATGGCTAGATAGAGGATATATATGGGATCGCATGCCCTGTTCCATTTATAATTACAATACACCTTTATAGAGGTTATGTACAATGGTAAGGGGTGTTGATTGTAACGACCTGATGTTTTTCAATGAAAATTCCCTTCTCATAAGTATGTCATAAAATCACATTAAAACTCAACATAATGAACCATTAAGTTCTAAGTGACCTCTAAACATAAGTTTGACACTTCTGTGTTTGGAATTTCGAAAATCCAGCATACACGGTTGTAATCAGTAAGTTATTTGGAGTCCGATAAGGAAAACTTAATTTTTGGTGAATAGTAACCTACCCTAATGAATAGTAACATACCCTTATTAATAGTGATATAACCTAATGAATAGTAACATCACCTATGATAGTATAAAAATAATATTCATGTTTGAAGTACAATGTACCTGTATTTTAGAATAAGTTAATGAATGTTTTAAAACTGGTTTTCATACCAAATTGTTATTTTAATTAAATATTAAAATAATCCTATTTAGAAAATTATTTTTGAAAAATGGACTTCATTTTTGGATTCTACACGTTGAAAAATGGTTAGGGTGAATTTTTGGGATTTTTTTGAAATACTTGAATTTTTGATGAATAGTAAAATACAATAAATTACAATAAATGATAAATACTGCATCATAGGTGATGTATGGATGATTTAATATGATAATATAGAATAATACTTGATTATTTTAGTATATTTGATGATAATTCTCAATTATTCATAGTCTTGGCCTTAAATAATAAACTAATACTTAAAATAATGGAAAAAATGTCCCCTCCCTCACTATAAATACCCCCTCTCCTTACCTCTTTCCCACACACCTCTCAAGCCTTGTGCCTAGCCCAAATTCTATCAAAATTTCCTCCCAATATCCTTCCCCATGTCCAGTTCCTACTGGTCTTACCAAAAGTCCAAAATCAAAGGCCTTAAGAGGGATCTCAAAGAGAGGAGATCAAAGGGTAAGGATCCCCTTTCATTTTCAAGTGTTTTGTTTTCAATTTCCTTCTTTTCTTATACCCTCTTCCCCTTCCCATATCCAAAAGGCAAGAAAGATACATAATATCATATATTATATATGTTAATAATGTTTATGGAAAAAAATTAAAGCATCATTCTTCTTCTCCTCTCCCTCGCGTTCTAAAATTAAAACATCGTTCGTGATCGATATCGTGGATAATGTGTTTTCAATTTATTTTATCATCTCTGTTTCTGGTAATGAAACCATTTATGTTATGGTTGAACCAGATTATTATATATGTTATATATCCTATTTATGGTTCTGGAATCCTTATACACTCATGATATCAAATAATAATACAAAACATGTTAATTATGGGTAAAATCGCTAAAATTAATTCAAGCGTTTATCATTAATGTCTTATGTCATGGTTCTCTTTCAATCCAATTATCCAAATGAATTTCTTAACCATGTAACCTTATGTATTTTCAACAATGCTATATAAAATCAATTCTGGACGACCACTTTCATCTTAATTTTTATCCAAACCTAAATACAAGTGAACTGATCATTAAAACCAAGGAAACAAACGGACCCGCACCATGAAATTGAACCTCATAATCAATAAAAATGGGTATAAATAAACTTAAAAAGGATATAATAAATATTTTACATGTATATAAAGTTCTGTACCTATTAATTAATAAACCTAATTTTACTATTCAGGTCATTAATATCAAGTGGAGAACACCAACGGACTTAAGGTAAGGGATCCTCCCCTTTTTACTCTTAATCAAGATTGTTCTCTATGCTATGCCTTTTTGTGTAATACCAAGTGATGGGGTACGTTTATACACCTCCCAATACTTTACTAATGTTTTAAAAGTGATTAGAAACCCCTTATCTCTCTCATCAAGCCCTCTTAGTTATATACGATACCATGCCAATAAACCATGATGGATTCTACCCGAACTTCCTTTATTCCTTCGGGTTGATCTATCTTTCTTTTTGTTGTTGTCTTTTATTTTATGTAGAACTTAAAAATTCTGTTTATATTCTCCAAACTCATGTTCCAAGATCCATCTATTGTTCTCTTTCATGGATATACATGCTTTTAAGTGAATCTCTCTTCGATACTTCCCAATAAGCACACTTGTTTTAAAGGAACTTCCCGAACTTTTACCCAATTTCAAGTGCATTCTATCTTATATTTTAAGACACAATTATCTTTGTAAATTATTTATTTTTATTATGAAAACTTTCTTGGTTCAATTATGGTCTTATATAAAAGAATGCCTTCTTTACTATTTTAAAATCTCTATAGTATTTTCCTTAAAACCGCACAAAAATGTTTTAATGCCATTGTTTCTAAAATACATTTCTCATATGTTGTCACTTATGTTTGACACCACTAACCATGATATATGAATATTTTACCCTATGAACATCCATGTATTTTCTAATTATTTCCTTACATAGACTATTTCATGATGCGCCCATTGGTTATGATTGATGACATGATTGTGGTACCCAATTCTTTTCATGGGTACCCTTATGTTTGTGTATGGTTGATTATGTATGATTGTATATGTGGTAAGAATATTTATGTGGAAAGAATATTCATGAATATGTTGAGATGGTTGTTCCCAGATAGAGCTCTAATGCATTGGGTAAGGTTAAGTCTCATTAGATGCGATGTGAAACGGGATTGGCGGTTAGCCTTGACCCGTACTGAAATGGGAAATGGGATTGGCGGTTAGCCTTGAACTGTACTAAAGAAATGCTTTATGATTGTGCCACATTTATATGATTCCATGTTTATATGATCCCAAGCTTATATTAAATGATTTTATAAGTTTCATGCTTTGGATATCATTATGTCATGCCTCTTAAGTCATGTGCTTGAGATGTATCCTTATGTTCATTTCCTAACTGGGATTTTTAGCTCATCCCTTTGTTCATGTGTTCCCCAGAGTACCCTATGTAGATGGAAAGGATCAAAGGAAGTTAGGAGATTATTATGGAGATTAAATAAAGAAGTGTTTTTTTATCCCCATGTTTTGTGTTATATGTATCTAGTCTTACAAGACACTAGACTTAACGATCCTTGGATTGTACTCTGATGATGAATTTTGTTTAAAATCATGAAATGTTATATGTAAAAGGCTCGGGTCACTATAGTTGGTATCATAGGATAGTATAGTTATTTTTGGAGATTAGGAATAGAGAACCTTAGTGAGAACCTTAAGGATGAGACTAAGTATAAGAAAATAGTCCTAAATTTTGGTGAGTATAGAGTAAGTAGTCTATCAAGAAAATACATCCATGTATGGATATGAGTAGGTAGAGGCAGCTCTGGCACAAATGTATCTAGGGGTAAAACCCAAAAACACTGCTTTGAGCTAGACTCAAACGAGAACTGGTGCATGATAACGGGCCTTGCTGCACTCTTGATTACGACACTCCTAGGGGATATTCTTTGGTAGATTCACGAGCTTAGTACAAACCGTTATTAAGGGACAAAAAGAAGCCCATAAGAATATAAGTTAAGAAATAGATTGAGGATAACCTAGATATAAACCTAAGGAATCACAAGTCAGGATATATTTCTTCTTTATAAGTTCATACTTTTATATTAAAAGTTTCTTTTTATGATCAATAGCTAAGTATTCAAGACCTATAATTATACGCTATTTTTCTTAGTTAATGGCAGGAAATAGAAGAACACGTTCCAACAACCAATGTGATAGGTAATGTGAAGATTTCCCTAATGATGTGCCTAATATGACAAAAGCGGGTGCTCAAAAATTCATGACAGTACTTGCTCAGCTGGCTTGAGTTATGAATGATAACTTGAATCAGGTGGAACTCCCTCCTCCTCCAAGTAAAGAGAAAGTTGCTGTAGAATCCTTCATACGGAAAAGGCCACCCATGTTTAGTGGATCTTCTGATCCCCTCCTCACATAACAATGGATTAACTCCATTGAAAACATATTCTCCATTCTGCAGTGCTCGGAAGAAGAGAAGGTTGTACTGGTGGTCTATCGTTTTGATGGGGAAGCTGATCAGTGGTGGACACTGATCAAGAATACAAAGTCCCAAGAGGAAATTGATTCCATGGACTGGGAGGAATTCAAGAGGATGTTTTTCAACAAATATTTTCCTTTAACCCTTCACCTCAAGATGAAAATAAAGTTCCTCAAACTCATACAGAAGGAAGATGATTCCATCAGGGCGTATGAAGAAAACTTTACAAGGCTTGCAGGTACACCTCTAGCTTTGTCATTAACACCAAAAGCAAGGTGGATCACTTATTTAGCGGACTAAAACTGAGTCTACGAAAAGTGTTGGCAATTTGAGACTTTGACAGTTATGAGAATATTTTCCATTGTGACCTCAAGGTGGAAATGGAGGTTGGAGACTCTTACTGGTCTCATGGGCCTAGTGACAAGAAGCGGAAAATGGAGAACAACATGGGTGGCTCATCAAAAAAATCCCATGATGGAAAGAAGCCTCACTTTCCCCTTTGAAAAAAATTGTGGGAAGAAGCATCCTAGTGACTATCTCAAGGGAACCAAGAATTGATTCAAATGCAGAAAGTTTGGTCATCTGGCCAAGAACTGCCAAAGGGATATGAAAAATCCCGCTAATGTAGAAGAAGAAAGGAAGGTTTAGAACAACACTCAGCCTACAGTGCAGTGTTTCAACTGCAAGGAGCTTGGGAATTATGAGAACAATTTCCCTAATCCAATGGTTGTTGGAGGCAATCAACAACAACCTCCAAGCCAACAAGGAAGGGCTTATGCTATCACTACTGCTAAGGTGGATCCGGCCAACTATGTGGTGACAGGTATGCTAGTGATTCATTCAAGAATAGCAGATGTACTATTTGATTATGGTTCTACGCATTCTTTCATATCATGAAAGTTTTGTAGAACAATTCAAACACCACCTCAAAATTTGGAGGAAAGTTATCTTTGAAAATAGAAAATGGGGCGATCACTGCATCCATGGTTTATAACTCCTTCCCGATTAATGTTTTTGGATTGAACCTCCCAAAAAATCCTGTCATACTTCCTTTAGTGGAGTTTGATGCAATCTTGGGAATGGATTGGCTATCTTTTTACAAAGCCAACATCAACTATCGGGAAAGGGAAATCACTTTTCATATCCTGAAGCATCCTTTGATTCTTTACAAATGTAAGGAGGAACATGAGTCTCCTTTAGAATTTTCATCTCAAGTGTGGATATTGTTGCCTTATGAGCAATAATATCTAGCTCAAATGATCAAGACAAAGGAGAGAATCACGCTTGAAGACATGCCCATCGTGAGGGATTACACTGACATATTCCCTAAAGAGTTTCCTGGTCTTCCTCCGGATCGAGAGGTTGAGTACTCAATTGAACTTATCCCTAGATCTCTGCCTATCTCAAAGACACCTTACAGAATGGCCACCGTAGAGCTAGAAGACATGAATTACAGGAGAACATGGAGAAAGGTTTTATATGCCCAAGTGCTTCATCGTGGGGTGCTCCAATACTCTTATTCAAGAAGAAGGATGGATCAATGTGCCTTTCCATTGATTATTGTGACCTCAATAAAATCACAATAGAGAACAAGTGTCCCCTTCCACGGATAGACGACTTGTTCGATCAGCTTCGTGGGGCCAGTTATTTCTCTAAGGTGGACCTTCGGTCAGGATATCACCAACTAAATGTGGGGAAGGAATATATACCCAAGACTGCCTTTCGAACAAGGTATGGACACTATGAGTTCATAGTGATGCCCTTTGGACTCACAAATGCTCCATCAATTTTCATAGATTTAATGAATAGAGTCTTTAGAGATTACCTTGACAAATTTTTGGTAGTCTTTATTAATGATATTATGATATACTTCAAGAGCAAGGAGGAACATGAGGAGCATTTAAAAACTGTGTTAAATACTTTGTGAAGAGAGAAGTTGTATGGAAAGTACAGTAAATGTGAGTTCTATATGGAATAAGTATCATTCATGGGGCATGTTATCACTAGAAAATGGATATTTGTGGACCCTTCCGAGACAAAGGAAATTGAAGAGTGTCCCAGGCCAACTCTATAACAGAGATCTGTAGCTTTTTGGGTCTAGCAGGGTATTATCGATGATTTGTGAATAACTTTTCACGATTGTCAAACCCAATGACCAAGCTGACACGGAAAGGGGTAAAGTTTTTTTGGACCAAACAATGTGAGGTAAGCTTCAAGGAGCTAAAGAGAAGGTTGATCACTGCACCTGTACTCACGTTACCAAAAAGTGGAGAAAGTTTTGTGATATACAACGATGCTTCAAAGAAAGTCTTGGGTTGTGTACTCATGCAAAATGATAATGTGATAGCCTATGCCTCACGGTAGTTGAATATCCATGAGCAGAACTACCTGACGCATGATCTAGAGCTGGCAGCCGTGATTTTTGCCTTGAAAATCTGATGGCACTACCTTTATGGTGAGAAGTGTGATATATAAACCGACCACAAGAGCCTAAAGTATATATTCACACAAAAGGAACTCAACATGCGTCAAAGGAGATGGTTAGAGCTAATCAAGGATTATGATTTCTCTATTCACTACCATCCTGGAAAGGCGAACAAGGTAGATGATTCTCTAAGTAGAAAAGAACCTGCTACTCTATCCATGTTATGAATTGAGAAAGACCCTATCTTCTTGGATATGCAAAGGATGGATTTAGAAATCGTAAGGGCATGGGATAAATCCTACCTTTCCCAAATTATTGCGCAACCATCCATCCAAGAGAAGATTAAGGAATCACAAAGGGATGATGTGGAGTTACAAAAGAAGGTCAATGCAGTAAAGGAAGGGAATCTACAAGAGTTCCATATCAACGATGATGGTGTGATTTGGTTTGGAACATGGATTTGTGTGCCTTCATCACCCGAGATAAATAAAGAGCTATTGGACAATGCACATAGCTCAACATTATCTATTCATCATAGAAGTACCAAGATGTATCGTGATCTCCGTGAACAATTATGGTGGGACAACATGAATAAGGATATTGTGGAATATATATCAAGGTTCTTGGTATGTCAGCAAGTTAAAGCAGAGAACAAAAGTCCAAAGGGATGATGAAACCATTTCCTATAAACATGTGGAAATGGTAGAATGTCACAATGGACTTTGTCACGGGTCTCCCGAAGACTTAGAAGGGAAATAATGTGATATGGGCTGTGGTTGACCGACTCACCAAGACCGCGCATTTTATTGCTATTCGGGAAGACCTCTCGTTTAAACAACTAGCAAAAATGTATGTGAAGGATGTGGTGAGACTACATGGAATTCCACTCTCAATTGTCTCTAATCATGATCCAAGGTTCACATCTAAATTTTGGAGGAGTCTTCAACATGCTTTGGGTACTGAATTACATTTCAGCATGACCTATTACCCCCAAAATTATGGACAATCTGAAATGACTATTCAGACGCTTGAAGATATGTTGAGAGCCTACTCTCGAGAATTAAAAGGTGGATGGGATTAGCATCTTCCGTTGGTTGAGTTCTCATAAAACAATAGCTTCCACTCGAGTATTCAGATGGCTCCATATGAAGCTCTGTATGGAAAGCGATGTAGAACTCCAACCTGTTGGGATGAAGTTGGAGAACAAAAGCTACTTGGACCTGATCTTGTGCAAGAGATGACAGAGAAGGTCCAAGTCATCAAGAAAAACATCAAAGATTCTCAGATTCAGAAAAAGAGATATGCTGACAACCATCGAAGGGACTTGGAGTTCAACATTGGGGATAAATTCTTCCTTCGAATATCATCATGGAAGAGAGTCATGCGATTTGGGAAGAAAGGGAAGTTAAGCCTAAGGTACATTATCCCCTTTGAGATCCTTGAAAGCATCGGATTGGTGGCCTACCGACTAGCACTCCCACCTAGCTTATCTCAAGCACACAATTTATTCCATGTATCCCTCTTGAGAAAGTACATACCATACCCCTCACATGTACTCAATCCAGAGGTGGTACCATTGGAGAATGATCTCTCTTATGAGGAACAAACAGTAAAGATCTTAGATTGTAGAGACAAAGTTCTACGAAATAAGACAATGCACCCGGTCAAAGTGTTATGGAGAAACCAAAAGTTTGAAGAAGAAACATGGGAACTGGAGGAGGCGATGAGGCAAAGTTACCCTCATCTGTTCTAATGTGGGAAGTAAAAATTTCGATGGTGAAATTTCATAAGGGGGGAAGAATGTAACGACCCAATGTTTTTCAATGAAAATTAACTTCTCATAATTATGTCATAAAATCATAAGAAAACTCACCATAATGAAATATTAAGTGCTAAGTGACCTCTAAACATAAGTTTAACACTTTTGTGTTTTGAATTTTGAAAATCCGGCATACACAGTTGTAATCAGTAAGTTATCTGGAGTCCGATAAGGAAAACTTAATGTTTGGTGAATAGTAACCTACCCTAATGAATAGTAACACACCCTTATGAATAGTGATATACCCTAATGAATAGTAACATCACCCATGATAGTATAAAAATAATATTCATGTTTGAAGTACAATGTACCTGTATTTTAGAATAAGTTAATGAATGTTTTAAAATTGGTTTTCATACTAAATTGTTATTTTAATTAAATAGTAAAATAATCATATTTAGAAAATTATTTTTGAAAAATGGACTTCATTTTTGGATTCTACACGTTGAAGAATGGTTAGGGTGGATTTTTGGGATTTTTCTGAAATACTTGAATTTTTGATGAATAGTAAAATATGATAAATTCCAATAAATGCTAAATACTGCATCATAGGTGATATATGGCTGATGTAAGATGATAATCTCGAATCATACTTGATTATTTTAGTATATTTGATGATAATTCTCAATTATTCATAGTCTTGGCCTTAAATAATAAACTAATACTTAAAATAATGGGGAAAACCTCCCCTCCCTCACTATAAATACCCCCTCTCTCCTTAACTCTTTCCCACACACCTCTAAAGTCTTGTGCCTAGCCCAAATTCTTCCTAAATATCCTCCCAAGATACTTCCCCACGTCCAAGTCCTTCTGGTCTTACCAAAAGTCTAAAATCAAAGGCCTTAAGAGGGATCTCAAAGAGACGAGGGTAAGGATCCACTTTCATTTTCAAGTGTTTTGTTTTCAATTTCCTTCTTTTCTTATACCCTCTTCCCCTTCCCTTATGCAAAAGGAATGAAAGCTCCATAATATCATATATTCTATATGTTAATCTTGTTTATGGAAAAAATTCATGCATCATGCTTCTTCTCCTCTCCCTCGCGTTCTAAAATTAAAACATCGCCCGTGATCGACATCATGGATAATGTGTTTTCAATTTATTTTATCATATTTGTTTCTGGTCATGAAACCATTTATTTTATGGTTGAACCAGATTATTATATATTATATATATATCCTATTTATGGTTCTAGAATCCTTATACACTCCTTATATCAAATAATAATAAAAACAAGTTACTTATGGGTAAAATCGCTAAAATTAATTCAAGCGTTTATCATTAATATCCTATGTCATGGTTCTCTTTCACTCTAATTAACCAAATGAATTTTGTAACCATGTAAACTTCTGGATCTTCACCAATTCTATATAATAGAAATTATGGATGACCAATTTCATCTTACTTTTTATCCGAACCTAAATACAAGTGAACTGATCATTAAAACCAAGGAAACAAACGGACCCGAACCATGAAATTGAACCTTATAATCAATCAAAATGGGTATAAATGAACTTAAAAAGGATATAATAAATATTTTACATGTATATAAGGTTTTGGAACTATTTATTAATAAACCTAATTTTACTAGTCAGGTCATTAATATCAAGTGGAGAACACCAACTGACATAAGGTAAGGGATCCTCCCCTTTTTACTCTTAATCAAGATTGTTCTCTATGTTATGCCTTTTTGTGTAATACCAAGTGATGGGGTATGTTTATACACATTCCCCATACTTCCATAATGTTTTAAAAGTGATGATAAACCCCTTATCTCTCTCATAAATCCCTCTTAGTTATACACGATACCATGCCAATAAACCATGATGGATTCTACCCGAACTTCCTTTATTCCTTCGGGTTGCTCTATCTTTCTTTTTTTTGTTGTATTTTATTTTATGTAGAACTTAAAAATTCTGTTTATATGAACCAAAATCATGTTCCAAGATCCATATCTTGTTCTATTTTGTGGATATACATGATTTTAAGTGAATCTCTCTTTGATACTTCCCAATAAGCACACTTTTTTTAAAGGAACTTCCCGAACTTTTACCCAATTTCAAGTGCACTCTATATTCTATTTTAAGGCACCATTATCTTTGTAAATTATGTATTTTTATTATTAAAACCTTCTTGGTTAAATTATGGTCTTATATAAAATAATTTCTTCTTTACTATTTTAAAATCTCTATAGTATTTTCCTTAAAACCGCACAAAAAATGTTTTAATGCCAATGTTTCTAAAATACATTTCTCATATGTTGTCACTTATGTTTGACACCACATACCATGATATATTCCTATTTTACCCTATGAAATTCCATGTATTTTCTAATTCTTTCCTTACATGGAAAATTTCATGATGCACCCATTGGTTAAGATTGATGTCATGATTGTGGTACCCAATTCTTTTCATGGGTACCCTTATGAATGTGTATGGTTGATTATGTATGATTGTATATGTGGTAATAATATTTATGTTGGAATAATATTCATGAATATTTTGAGATGGGTTCACCCATATAGTGCTCTAATGCATTGGGAAAGGTCAAGTCTCATGAGATGTGATGTGAAATGGGATTGGTGGTTAGCCTGACCAGTACTAAAATGGGAAACATGATTGGTGGTTATCCTTGACCCGTACTAAAGAAATGCTTTATGATTATGCCACATTTATATGATTCCATGTTTATATGATCCCATGATTATATTAAATTATTTTATATGTTTCATTCTTTGAATATCATTATGTCATGCCTCCTAACTCATGTGCTTGAGATGTATCCTTATGTTCATTCCCTTACTGGGCTTTTTAGCTCATCCCTTTGTTCATGTGTTCCCCAGGGTACCCTATGCAGATGTCAAAGGAAGTTAGGAGCTCATTATGGTGATTAAATAAAGTCGTGTTTTTTTAGCCACATGTTTTCTCTTATATGTACATATTCTTCCAAGGCACTAGACTTAACGATCCTTGGCTTGTACTATGATGATAAATTATGTTTAAAATCATGAAATGTTATATGTAAAAGGCTTGGGCCTCTATATTGATCTAGGAGGGAAATCACAAGCCCTTACATTGGGCGTGGAGTATGTCATCTCGCACCTGTGATATTATATGGGCATTGGGATTTACATGCCAAGTTCCATGATTATAGTGTTTCCATGATGGATAACTCACCATCCAAAGTGTTTTTTCATGACATCTCAAACTCTTCTTGGGATGTAGGGCATGTACACTATTCCATGAGATTTTAGGCTTATTATACTGGTTATGGATGTATGAGTTACACCCCGGTCCAGTCCAGAACTAGTATTCTAGGTATATGGCCATTAGGTATCCATACACACTTGGTTCATATAGGTGGATACAATATAGAAATAAACTATATATATTATTACTATTAATATATATATATATATATATAGTGACATGATCAGACACATTCCAGCCATGAGCTAAAGTGGGTAGAATCGCCAAGTATCCTATAGGAACCTGAGTGTAATGGTTATTTATATCAGCTTTGTTGTAATATTCTTCTTATACCTTCACACTATTTAGTTATGAGAACTACTCGAATTACATGTAGACACCATTGGTGGTGGCCTGCTGAGATTTTGTCTCACACCCTACTCAGGATTCCTTTGGTACTTGAGAATTCTATCTTTCTATAGGTATTGATAGGGTAAAGAGTCGTACTACATGATGTTGATATTTAATTCTTTTGGATGGAGCTTAGGAATAGAGAACTGGGATTTATCTCAAGATGTTATGAAGCATCTTTTTATTATTTTTGTCCTTACTATTGTATATTCATGTTCCCCATACACCCCTATTGTACTATATGTCCATGAATTCATGTATCAGGAACTGACTTAGATTTTTTTATTATATATTATCAATTTTTTAGTTCTGTTTATTCTTCCACTACTTATCTGTTTATTATGTCTGATTGTATATGCTTCTACTACTGTGTATGTTTATTTGTTTTGTCTGCTACGCTACTCTGACAAGATTGTATATTCTCCCCACTATTCCACCTTTACACCATAACTACTTGTTAGTAGCCTCTGGCATGTGAGGAGGAACTCTTGAGACCATGTGACCCACTGGCTCGGGACACAGATAAATTGGATCTTGTGTTGGGATGTTACACCCATGTACTAATATAGAGTTATAGATAACATGTCCTTGATAAAGTTAACCACCAAAAAATTGTAAATCTATGAGAAGTTAAAAATCCATTGATTTATTTTTAATAAAATGAATAAAGTTTTTATTTCAAACACTTTTCTTAGAGTTGATGAATTCATTTACTACCTAGAGTAAGAACATAAGGGAACAAACTTACTTGAAAAGTAGAGTTTCATCCTTTAATAAATTTCCTACATAAAATCATATTTTTTTCTCTAGATGACGAGTGTTCAAGATGAATTTTACATTTTTTAAGTACTATAATAAAATTATTAGGATCAAAAAATCCAAAAAATAATAACTTTCTATTCCTCCCATATTTAGTCATTAACCAAAAACAATATGGTTAGTACAATATAAAATAATTTCCCTACTTTAATATCCAAAATTCAACACTAATTCCCAAAGTTCAACATAGATCATTAAACAAATAAAAATCCTTAAAATTTCTCAAAAATACTACAGACTAATATTGAACCCCAAAAATAAGAAGGATTTGATTATATTGTCTTCCAAGATATATTTTATCATTTTTTTTTCAAATAACATTAGTGACTCTTAAAGTATCATACCAAGATGTAATTACCCTAATCACATAATCTTCAAGATATACTTTCCATTTACATAAATCACCTAAATCACTATAAAGAAACATTATGACCATCTATGATTCAAAAATATAATTCAAAATTTATTTTTCAAATAAAATCCCATAATATTCTATTTACCTTAATCATTTAGGTTTCCAAAAATAGTAAACATCTTCCAAAATAGCATTAATCACTTAACACCAAATCAATTTCCAATATCATGGTTATCTATAAAATAAAAAATATTTTCCTATAATAAAATTATTATTCACCCACCAAACCATTTAACTAAAATGAATATTACATAATAACTAGGACTCTACATAGGCCAGTGGTAGGCGATGCACCCTCGTCATCATTCGGTTGTGTGTTTAAACCTTACAACATTTCTGGATAAGATGGTTTGTCACCCAGTCTATGAGTTTCCATTTTTTATAAAAATATACAATTTCTATAGAATTCATAGAATTATGATGAACATATTTAAAAATAACTTTAATAAGTTTATCCATAGATATAATGTTTTAACCTCAAAGGTTATCTCATACATTTCATTTTTAATCCCAAAAAAGTAATAAAATTTAATTACCTCAAAAATAAATTTCTCATAAAATATCATTATTTACCTTAAAATATCATAAATTAAATCCTAAAGATGGGTTTTTAATACATTTTACTTATGATAAACTTTAATATTATAAACTATAATGCCCCAACTCCAGAATCCCAGAGTCAGTGCCTTAATTTATTACATTGACATGATTAAAAGGAATCAAATCATGAAGGAACTATTAATTTAACAATTTTTGAAATATAGATTACATACTTGATACCCATATTATATTGGGAAATATAAAATAAAACATGATAAATAATAAAATTAAATAAACTAAATCCTTGAAGGATCATTCAAAGATTTCTTCTTCATATCTTAGGGAAAGGAAACAAAATAAGGCTGAGCTCAAATGCTTAGTAAGGGTAAGTATAACAAAAGAAATAATGAATCAATGGGAATAATTATCTTATAAAGGTAAATATCTAAGAACACATTCTATAAAAATATCTGGATAATTAATAATTAATATGGCATGATAGATAACTGAAACACATTCCATTTAATCAATAAACTGAGAATGAAATTAATCCATAGATAATATCAAAGTAAAAATATCATGGATAATAATAATAACTGAATTATTAATATAGGTAATGATTAATTATTGGATTTCATGTTTTCCAAGAACATGAGACCTTTACAGTAAATATTTATTCTCAAGATAGTTTAAATTACTATAATTTGGCCAATTGATTTGTCTCAGGAGACTACAGATACATCGATGGGATTGCATTAACCGGTACCCAAATCGTATAGTGCATGTCCAAATAATTCCTCATATAATGAAATAATAAATTTAAATCATAAAAAATTCACATTATCAAATATCCTTATTGAATAAAAGATACAAATTTATTAATAATTACCCATTTAACCAAATAAATGCTAAAGTGAACACCTTATGTAAAAATGGTATACAGTTTAGAAAATAATTGTTGGATTTGGTGTCCTAGGACCAACTATTTGTACTATGATTATATGAATATTCGATATATTTAATATAAATGAAACTTCTTATTACATATAGTTTTTTTTCTTCATGACTTTAATGTAATAATGTCCTAGAGTATATATCGCGTTGATATGGTCATAGGAGTTCCCTGTAATGACGAGAGCATTGATATGCTATGATGATATTCTCTAATAATGTTTTGTGATTAGATAACATGCTATGATGGGAATCATAGTAAATATATGGTTAGGTGAGAGTGCTCATAATAAGATGATTATTCTTCTCATGAAGTTCACACTTGGTAATCCCAAATATGGGAAATTATGAGAACAAATCCTCCAGCAGTAATTCCACATGTTTTTGTCTCATCAGATATTACTATATACGAGCATGTGCGATGGCCCTTAGAATTTAAGATTATTATTAATGCATGTTGAAACTTGCGTAATTATATGTATTTCATAAACCACAATGATAATAGTTCATAGATAATTTTGATATGTTGGTTGTGTCATGAGTGCCATGTCATTAATTAATAAGTCAGGGAAGGATTTGTCCCTTCCAATATTTATGGAAGCTAATATCTCGACCCTTTGATTAGAATATAACCATCGCATTAAATTCCATTTCTATGGTGTAACAACGTGTTTATTTCAGATATTCAAGGAAAGACATATCTAGCATATAGGTTGGTGAAAGGATGTGCAACCTGCTTGATGAGATATTGCGAAAAAATGGATTATATTTCATAGTGACTGTTTGTATGTGGTTGTCAAAATTATGATATTAAGTTATTTCTATTTGGTGCCTTAACCCATTTCTAGATAGTAATCTTAGACTTTAGGAAAGACCACTTAATTCCAGTGGGAAATAATCCTATAGGGTCGCACACTAAGTGTTTCCATTGATCTCGATTAAAATATATTTAAGTTTAATTAATGGAATAATTATTAATATCAAGTTTGGAGAATAATTTTATTCAAGTTATATTGATCATATAAATTGAAAAAATATTTATTCACCAGCTTGTGAATTAAATTTTTATTTATGAATAAAATATTTATTCAGTTATTCAATAAATTATAGAGGAGTTTAAACGGACCAAGATTGAGTCTAGTGATAAAAATTAATTAACCAGACTATTACATAATATTTTTTATTGTGCAAGTTGGTTCTCTCCACAAAATAATAATTTTATAATTATTATTATGCATTATGGGATTTATTAAAGGTAATAATTTTTATTTAATGGCTGATATGTAATTAAATAATATTTTTAACTTAAATCCAAACTCTATAAATATGTGGCTATGCCTATTGTGTAGAGCATCCAAAATTAAGAATAGATAATTATTTCTCACAATTAATTATATCTCAACTTCTCCTTTCCTCTGCCACATAATAATGAGAAGTGAAAAAGATATTTCTTTAAGACTGAAGAAAAAGAAATCAACAATGAATAATGCTAGACATTCAACTCATAATGCTAGCACCCAGAGATCAAGTGGTGTTTCTCAAAGATCATAGGAGCACATGTAGATCATTGATAGAGTAAATCTATCCTTGGATCCTCATAGTGAAACGTATGTCCTACATAAATAAAGTTACCTTTACCTATATGTGAGTAATAAATATTTGTAATTAATGTAGAATCCCAAAGTGTATTGAGGTAGTTCAAGATGGAACCATAATGATGCCAATCTAGGCGATACCCATGTGGATAGGTGGGATTTTGTAACTCAAGACAAGTCTAGCAATAAGATTTATTTCCCCTAGGTCAAAGGTTGATTTAATATCCACTCATTAACTCAAATATTAGATAAATATCATGAATGATTCATTTAGTTAATTAATTATTTATATAAATGAAATTATTTATTTTATGGATGCAAGGTCATGATCACATAAATAATTTAATTAATTTACAATGAATGAAATTAAATAAATGAGTTATGCATAAATGTTTTATCCAACATGGTAAGTTAATTAAGTGACATCCACTTAATATTAACAAGATGCGTAAATGATAAAACAAGATACAATTTATAAATAATAAATTAAAATCCCTCAATTAAATATTATGTCACACTAAGCCTTCCATTAATTGATTCAGAATTAAACCATAGAACTATGTGTAGTACATGGAAAAAGTCTATAAACATACTTTTATCAGGAGTTATCAGGATATTTTTCATTGAGTTTAATGTAAAAAGTATATTCAATACAAATTTGAAGGCAAGTGTTGAGGAAATCCATTTAAGGATTTTAGGAAAGGGGAATCCACTCAATGGATTAAGGATCAGAAAATCCGTAGTTGGAAAGACCACCTAACTAATTATTTTATTATGGTTTTCATGGGAAAATTCTGTATCATTAATAAAATTAATCGGAATCCTTTCCACTAGAATGTTAAAGAAACTATACATTCTAAGTTCCTTGGTGAGGGCTATTGATACTAGATAAAATATTGGGATATTTAATAAATAAATAAATAAAAACATTTAATTTATTATATCTCACTTATTTTATAATCAAGAAAAGTACTAATAATGATCTCTTTTTAATTGTAGAATTAAATGACAAGTTCATCATCTAAATTATCCCTATGACCAATATTGGAGAAAGATAACCTACTAACTAAAAGTAACTTCCAAGAGTGGTTTAGATGCCTTCGGGTTGTGCTATGCCATGAATATAAATATTACATTCTAGAATCCTCAATGCCTGATCTGCTTGCTAAAGAGGTGAGTGATGAAGAGTTCCTTATCTATGAAAAAAATTCCAGCAACACAGTCGACGTTCAATGTTTAATGATTTCATCGATTTATAGTGAACTAATGACATCTCATAAAAACATGAATGCACATAACATTTTTGATCACCTCTATTTTCATTATTAGGAGAGAGATAGACAGAAACAATTTGGGATTTCTAAGGCACTCTTTCATATAAAGATTGGAGAGGGTACCCTGACTAGGCCTCATGTAGTCAATATCATTGGATACATTGAGTGCTTAGAGGTTATAGGGTTTAAACTCCCCGATGAACTGGGCACCGACCTAATTATGACATCACTCCCTCACATATTCTCTAAATTTGTTGGGAATTTCAATGTGAACAACATCGATAAGTATCTACTAGATCTTCTTACTCTTCTTCAACAAATAGATAAGGATATGAAGCCTGAAAACCTTACGTTCTTATAGTGAATAAATTGAAATGGAATGTAAAGAAGTTTAATCCTAGATATTCTTCAAACACTTCCAAGAAAATGAAGATAAAGGGTAAAGTAAGGTAACATGATGTTGTTTGTTTCACATGGGCCAAGAAGGGCCACTAGAAGAAAAATTGCACCCAACCAAAGAAGCAAGGGGAATCTTCCAGTGTAGTTTTTATCAACTGAAATTTATCCATTTCTAAAAAATGGGTATTAGATATAGCTTGTGGTGCTCACATATTTATTAAAATATAGGAACCAATTATATTTATGAAGATTGACCAAGGAGAGGTAGATATTCAATAATCTAATTGAACTAAACTTTTTGTATCTATTAGGGACTACCACCTCATGTTGCCAACTTGATTGATCTTGGTTTTAAATGGTTGTTGTTATGTTCCTTCAGTTACCAAAAACATTATTTCTATATCCATACTTTATATAGATGGATTTATTTTCAAATTTTTGAATAAATGTTGCTTCTTTTATAAATAGATCATTTTTTATAGTAAGACACGTTTAAATAATTGCCTTTATGTGTTGGATTACACAAACCAAATAATGGAAATAAATAACAAAGTTACTTCGCATGACTCATACCACACCCATGTTTGGAATCACTGGCTAGCTCATGTAAATAAAAAACACTTGACTAAATTTCATCAAGATGGATATTTAGATTCTTTTGAACTAAAACCACTTGTGTATGTCATTCATGTTTACAAGGAAAAATGAATAAATCCCCATTTAGTGGGAAAGTTAAAGGGCTCAAGAGATTTTTGAATTAGTTCATATTGATGTGTGTGTACCATTTCCTATTGAAGCAAGGGGTGGGTACTCATACTTCATAACTTTTTTTTATAATTTTAATAGATATAGATATCACTATTCAATGAGGTATAAGCTAGATTCTTTTGAAAAATTCAAGGAATGCAAGAATGAAGTTGAGAACAATATTATTAAGAAGATTAAGAAACTTTTCTCAGACCTTGGGGGATAATATCTTAATCAAGAATTTATTGATTATCTATGGGATTTTTAGATTTTATCTCAACTCAATCCTCCTTATACACCTCAGTGGAATAGTGTAAGTGAATGGAGGAACTGCAACTTGTTGGACATGGTGAGATAAATGACGAGTCATGTAAGTCTTCAATTATACTTTTGGGGATACATGTTATAAATAGTAGTATATGTACTAAAATAATTGTAAACTAAATCAGCAGACGGAATACCATACCAATTATAGAATGGAAGGAAACCTATGTACTTAAATTTTTGGGGATATGAATCATTTGTAAAGGCCTCTTCAGGAAACAAGATTGCACCCCAAGGGAAAAAGTGTATCTTTATAGGATATCCCAAAGAAACAAAGGGATAATTCATATACAATCCTTCAAACAAATTTTTTTTGGTTGATAGACGGACCACATTTCCTGAGGAGAATATTATCTCTAAAAGATATAGTGATATCAAGATAGACTTTGATGAAGTCCAGGCTCAAGATACACAAGAGTTGGCACATGAAAAAATTCCACAGTACCCCATGTAAGAAGAGGTTATTCTAGAGATACAATTACTATATAGGATTACTAGAGAGGTTAGAGAACTAGAATGATATGGTTTTCTGGTCACTGAGAGCGGTGACTCATTATTAGTTTATAATAACGATCCTTTGTACTAAAAGGAAGTAGTAAGTGGCATAGATGTTTCCAAGTGAAAAGAAGCTATGAATTCTAAAATGTATTCCATATACCAAAACCAAAGTATTTATCTTAGTAGACCCTCAAGTAGATATAAATCATGTTGTAGTGTTGAAGCTATGAGTATTCAAGAAGAAACTAGATATGGAAGAACAAGTTAGTACCTATAAGGTATGTCTGGTTTCAAAATGTTTTAACTAGAATCAAGGCATTAACTACAACAAAACCTTTTCACCGGTTGTAGTGTTGAAATACCTCATAATTCTACTTTTCATTTAGGCTTTCCATGATTATGAGATTTGGAAAATGGATTTCAAAATAGCCTTTCTTAATTGGAACCTTTAGGAAGATGTCTATATGAAATATCCCAAAGGTTTTGAGACTCAAAAGGATTGCTACAAGGTATTCAAGTTGTAAAGATCCATTTATGGATTAAATCAAGCATCTAGGTCATGGAACATTAATTTTGATGTGGCCATAACAGAATTTGGTTTCATAAATAACGAATGCGATCCATGTGTATATAAAAGGTTTATTGGAAGTGAATTTGTTTTCTTAATAGTATATATTGATGACATATTACTCATTAGAAATGAAATAACAATCATACAGTCTTTTAAGGAATGGTTGAATAAATACTTCTCTATAAAGGACTTCGGTGAGGAAACATATATTCTTGGGATCAAGATACATAATAATAGATCCAAGAGATTGATTGGCCTAAGTTAAAGTACATAAATTAACAAGATACTAAAGATATTTAGTATGGAACAATCCAAGAGGGTATTGTTTCCAGTGTCACATGGCAATCATCTTTCTTGGAAAACATTTCCTTAAACACATGAGGAAAGAAACAGAATGACAAGGATTCCATATGCATCAGTGATTGGGCCAGTCATATATGTTATGATATGTACTAGGCTAGATGTCGCCTACGTATTAAGTGTGTTAGGAATATTTCAAGCTGATCCAGGTGACCACCATTAGATGTAATTCAAGACTATCCTTAAGTATCTCATGCATACTAGGGATATGTTCTAGGTTTATGAAGGAGATGAGGAAATAGTCATCATAGGATAAGAAAATTCCAATTTCCAAACTGATCAAGATGACATGAATTCCCAAATATGATACATATTCACTTTTAATGGTGGTGTTGTGAGCTAGAAGAGCTCAAAGAAGGTTATGGTTGCATATTCTATAGTAGAGTCTGAGTATATTATGGATTCTAAAGTAGCTAAAGAAGTAGTATGGATGCATAACTTCATCTAAGAGCTTTATGTGGTACCCATCAGTAAATATCCTATCACACTCTATTGTGATAATACTGCAGTGGTGGATCTTGAAAAAGATCCAATGTCACATCAGTGGATGAAGCACATAATTCATAAGTATCATATATTTAGGGATTTTTCTCAAAGAGGTGAAGTTGCAGTGAGAAATATTTCCATAGAAGAAAATTTGGTAGACCCATTGACTAAAGTCTTGACTCAGAAGAAATATGACTATCATGTGATGTCTAGCGGACTGAAGGTCATAGGTAATTGAATCTACACCATGTGGGAGTTTTTTGGAGTTAGAGTCTTTGTACTAACTGTTTCTACTCTAATTACATGAATATTCGATGTATTGAATATTAATAAAACTTATTATTACATATTGTTTTTTGTTCTTCATGACTCTAATGTAATAATGTCCTAGACTATATGTCATATTGATATGGTTATAGAAATTTCCCACTATAATGATAACTTTGATGTGTTATGATGATATTCTCAAATAATGTTATGCGGTTAGATAACATGCTATAATGGGACACATGGTACATAGAATGTTAGGTATGATTACTCATAAGAATATGAGACTTCCTCCCATGAAGTTATCACTTGTTAATCTCCAATACATGAAATTATAATAATAGACCTTCCAGTAGGAATTCCATATGTTTTTGTGTCAGCAGATATTTCTATCTATGAGCATGTGTGATAGTCCTTGGACTTTAAGATTATTATTAATGCATGTTAAAACCTGCATACTTAGATGTATTTTATAAAACATGATGATAATAGTTCATGGTGAAGTTGTAAATGTTGGGTGTGTCAAGAGTGACATGACATTAATGAATAAGTTGAGGAATGATTTTTCCCTTCCATCTTTATGGGAGCTAATATATCATACCTTTGATTGGAATAGAATCATAACATTAAATTTCATGGCCATGGTGTAATGACATGTTTATATTAGATAGTCAAAGAAATACATATCGAGCATATAAATTAGTGACACCGATGTTCAACCTTCTTGATGAGATATTACGACAAAGGTATTATATTACACAGTGAGAATTCATATGTGGTTGTCAACATTATGACATTAAGTTCTTTCTCTTGGGTTCCTTGACCCATTGCTAGACATAAATATTGGACATTAGAAAATCCCTCCTAATTCCAACAATAAATAATCTTATAGGGTCACACAATAATTGTTTCTGTTGATCTCAATTAAATTCTATTTGAGTTTAATTAATGGAATAAATATTATTCTCAAGTTTGAGGAATAATTTTATTCAAGTTATATTGATCACATAAATTGAATAAATATTTATTCTCCAGCTTGTGAATAAAATATTTATTTGGTTATTCAATAAATGCTATAGGAGTTCAAACGGACCATGATCGAGTCATGTGACAAATATTAATTAACCAGACTGTTACATAATATTTGTTATTGTGCAAGTTGGAGTGTCCCACAAAATACTAATTATATAATTATTATTATGCATAATGGGATTTAATAAAGGTAATAAATGTTATTTAATGGCCAATATGCAATTAAATAACATTTTTAAATTAAATCTGAACTCTATAAATATTCAGTTTTGTCTATTGGGTGGAGCATCCAAAATTGAGAATAGAGAATTGTTGTGCACACAAAATTCTCTCTCAAATCCTCCTTCACTCTCCCTCTTAAGAAAGAGAAGTGAAAGATAGTTTTATTCAAGACCTAAGAATGAGTGATCAAGAACAAATAATTAAAGAAATTTGAATCACTATGCTATAACCTAGAGATCGAGTGGTGTTTCCCAAAGATCATAGAAGCATATGTGGATCACCTCTAGAGGGATTCTATCTTTAGATCATCACAACGCAATGAAGGTAATTTGTAAGGGTCTTTTCGGATGATAAAAATTCAATAGTAAAGAAATTTCCTAAGCACAGGAGTTTATTTCTTCAAATATTAAATAAATTAATTTAGATTTTTATGTGCAAGATCCTTGCTCTTGGTTTCAGGAAACAATTATTAAAATATATTTTAATATATCTCCCACCTCTTCTCACTTACACTACACTTGGGACCAAAAATAATAATATCCATTACATGAGAATATGAATATTTGAGATAAATGTAATTTATAATAAAAAATATCATAGTTGACTAATTGTTTCAAGAGAAATTTAACAATCACAAAAGAACATGATATTATAACGATAACTTTTTCCACTTGGTAATTTTTAAGTCAAAACACCTTTTCAAAGTGACACTTAAAATACCATGAATTATGATAGAATAATGATATAAAATTACAAAGAGGCAGTATATATACCACATTAAAGTGAATTGGTGCATATTAACAAATAATTCTCAATGGAATGTAAATTTAGATGAAATCTCTTACCTTGTATTTCCTTTTCGGTGAACATACTTTTACCTAATGTATATGGTTTTTAAACTTGTTAATAAATTATATCAAAACCATAATAATATTTATAATATAATATATGACCTTCTTATGATATCTTATTACCCATTTGTTAGTAATATTTCATTATTTGTACTATTTCAGGTGTTAATTGCCTAGTTTTTCAAGTATGTTTTGACTTGTTATTTGTTATTCCTATTAATTAGATCATGATTTAATAATCTACATAATGTAAAATATGATTTAATTATTATATATATATCCATTATATATTTATTTATAATAATCCATAATATTTAGAGATAGGAAATAAAATGCACCATTCATGGAGATGGTAGGTCGTACCTATGCATGATCGCTACTTCTAATTCTTTGTCATATTTAAAAAGTAAGTGATATATATATATATATATATATATATTATCATGAACCGTCCCTCGAGGCCCATGTCGTGACTACCCCAAGCCCGCCTTCCATAGGCCAAGGGCTAGCAACTAGCACCAGAAAGGTGTATCCCTATAATGAGAAGGCATTGCCTTTAAACCTGTACAAACTCATAATCCAAGAACACAACAAGAAGCAACCACAAGGTAAACTACTGCAGTAAAAACTTTACTGGAATTAAAGGTGATATAATACAAGCCCAACTAAAAAGTACAAGTACAACTGAAAAGAGAAAACCACTCCTGGATCATCCACTGAGGATCCAACCTGTAGGGTACGTACAACTCACGATCAGTAGACACTGCGACACATCACATCAAATGGTCCACATCTGAGCACAATATAGTCCTAGATCCCTCAGCCTCAATCAACATTGTCCATCATCTACACAAGAAACAATAAGGTGCGAGCATAGCCCAAGCAGGGGTGAGTATAACAATACTCAGTAGGGACCCCGAGACCCCTGAAGGTCTCCCAGAGTTCCACAAAGGAAAAACCACAAAGCAAGACCTCAATCACAAAGAATGAAGTAATCATCAACTCTACTTAGGTATATGCCCATACATATACCTAAGTTATCAAAATATACTCATCTCATACATGAGGAAACAAAAGGCTCCAAACTTTAAGCCATTTGCACAACTGATCCATGAATGAAGAATACCACAAATGTAACACCATGAAGGTAACACCATGAAGGTAAAATGACCACAAAAGTAACACAAAAAATGTAACAACATGAAGGTAAAATCACCATAAAGGTAACACCATGAAGGTAACACCACAAAGGTAACACCACGAAGGTAACACCATGAAGGTAAAAGTGCCACAAAGGTAACACTACAAAGGTAACACCACAAAGATAAAAGTACCAAAAAGGTAACACCGAGCGGGTAAAGACTCATATTAAACAAATTATAACTTAAGTACATAAGTAAAAATTATTATTCATAAATCTATATTATCTTATTCTGTCGAGAGGCTCCGTTGTTGAGCCACACAAGATCAGTATGCGCTGACCCACACATGATTGCTGAGTGCTAACCCACATTGGATCTGACCCACATTGGATCTGACCCACACAGAATCGGTATGTGCCGACTCACATAGGATCACTGAGTGTTTACTCACATAGGATCAATAAGTATTGACCCACATAGGATCACTATTCATTCTTCACATCACAGTCAATCTACTCCGCCTCACTGCCAGCCACTGGATTCCCGCTCAAATTATGCTTGATTCTAGGAGAACTGCTCAACAAGACATTATTCATACATCAATATCCACAAAGTTCCACTAATAAGTATCCCAAAGTACTTCCATGTCTTAAGGGTTCCAACACGATAGAAGGAGTGTCAATCAGATGCCCGGTCTGTGACTTATAAGTGTTTTAGTACCGAGGGCTCAGTTAGATTCGGGTTCGATCCAACCCAGACATACTCAAACATTATCCAAAAATAAATTAGAGTATACCAAAAGGACCATCTCATCCCAAGGATTCCATCTCCATAGATGGTTCATCAAACATACTTATGGTTCACAAGTTATGGTTCTTTTAGCCTAACTGGGCATGGAAGGGTCTAGGTCCGGCCCAGCCCAGTCGGACCAACAAGCGCCAACCTGGTCTGGGATGACCCAACCCAGTTTAGGTTGACGTGGCTCAGCCCAAATGGGTGGCACTACCTGGTGGGTTGGCGCGACCTGACTCATGGAGGGGCGCGGCCCGCTGGGTCGCTCGGCCCGGCCTGCGATGGGTGCGGCCCGGTCCGTGGAGGGACATAGCCCGTTGGAGGCGTGGCCTGCTGGGGCTCATGTGGCCTATCTTAAGAAGGGGAATGGCCTACTAGAGGCATGACCCACTGGGGATCGTGTGGCTGAGCCCGCTGATTGGTACGACCTAGCTGGCATGGGGGGGCATCCCCCCCCCCCCCCGTTTGGAATTCGGAGCAGAAGCACCATGGGGACCCACCAGGTCATCCATGGGACACACAGGGAGTGAGTATTAGCCCTATTCTATGGAATATGAGCCACAACCTTCTTCAGTGGTGCGCGAAGGCGTTCCACTCACCCCCGTCTATGGCCAACCGATGTCGGTCGCCGCTATCTGTCGCGACCCCTTTCTCTGACAGCGTGCCATTGCGTGTCGCTCCGCCTTCTACAGTCAGCCCGAGATGGCATCTGTCTTCAACTACAATGGATATGGTTGAAACCTTTTTCACAGGGGGTGCACGACAACGCGCCGCTATCTCCTCCACGGCTGGCCATTTTTGGCCGCCGCCGTCACCCGTCGTACTGGGTTTCGTCTAACCTGGATAAAATGCTCATGAAGAATGTACCAAATTCCAACAAAAGACAGAGGGTCTGGGACTTATTTTTTTGGCCCATGCCCTCCACATTAGATTGATAGAAATAGGGTAGAAATTCTTCAACAACTCTTGAAATTAGATAAGAAAATAAACCCTACCTCAAGATCATTGGAGAATGCTCGCGTTTTTGGTAAGATTCAGTGTTCATTATTCCCGCAACAAGCCTCCAACGACACCGCTCAATCATTGATCCTTGGTTAGTGATTCGGTGGTGATCGTCACCACTCACTGGAACCAGTCCCATCCTCTAGGTGTTTGGCATCACAACAATTCATCTGAAATTCATCACTTTTTGAAGTTGTGCCAACACTCCTCCCCAAGCTCCATATAAATAGGAGAGGGGGAGGGTGAGTAACGCACACAGAATTAATGGGGGTTCATTTAATAGGAACCTTCCTAATTCCAATGATGCTTTTACAAAGGATCTGAGGAGTCATGAAATTTAATGGCTTGACAAATCATTGGTCCCACCACTACCGTATGTCCGTTGGAGGAAAATAAAATAGAGAAATAAAATAACAAAGTTATTTTATTATTATTTTAAATGTCCAAAATCTAACTTTTTCTCCCATCCTTATACAGTTGAAGTGAAGCCCCCTTAAGTTAATCCTAGCACTACGGATTCAATGGTGCCCTCGAATTTTTAATCCGAGCACTAGTTAAGATGTTAGAAAACACCATTCGCATGTTTACTGAACATACCTTACAAAAAGTTCAATAAATTATTAACATTCACCCTCAACCCGTGCCGGTTGAGGTTATGCTCTACCTAAGGGGAACACGCCGAAAAAACTCAATGGTACTCTTAGATTTTCAATCTGAACGACCTTTTAGAAGTTATGGTTTTTAGCAATAAAATAATTGTTACTTTATTATTTTATTTACAGCCATAAACTAACTTCCATGGTTGGCCCGCGCTGACCAATGTTAGTATTTACCTAAAGAAAGCATACCATCATGAGATCAGTGCTGGTCTCAGATTTTTAATCCGAGTTATCATTCGTGAGTTATAAGAATTTGAAAAATAAAATAACTTTATTTTATTATTTTATTTACGGTTATGCCATTTTTGGGTTTTCTCACCGAAGGCCTGTGCCGACTAAACTTAAGTCACGCCTAGGGTAAACCCGCTATCTTGAACACAACAGTGCCCTTAGATTTCTAATCCAAGCACCTATTTAAGAGTTATTACACTTTTTTCTGGAAAACCACTCACACGCGCTATTTTTAAACTTAACATTTTTTGTTGGATCACTCCGGGCACTCCGGGCCTCAGAATCACACGCCATCAGATTTTGTGGTCTTGAAATAATTCCATATAATTAAAAAAATTATACAGAAATTTTGGGACATTACATTCTCCCCACATTAGGGATTTATGTCCCCTAAAGACAAAACAAAGACAAATCAAACAAATGAGGGTACTGAGCATGAATCTGATCCTCCTGCTCCCAAGTTCTCTCTTGGAGGTTTCCATGCTGCCCCTAAACTCACACTAAAGGGATCGATCGTCCATGAAGGACTTAGTCTTGTTGATCCTATATCTCCGCCGAAAACTCTGTAAATTTTTTCCCTATCGTCAAAGTACAGATTTCCCTAGTCGATAACATGAAATGGATCGGGCACACATCTCCTTAGTTGCAACATATGGAAAACATTGTGCACCTGATGCATCTGTGGTGGAAGAGATAGACTGTACGCCACCTCACCCACTCTGTTGAGAATCTAGAAAGGTCTGATGGACCTCAGAGGTAGCTTGATGCCCTGACCAAACCTTTGCAATCCTCATCAAGGTGAGACCCATAGGATGACATGGTCTCCCTCCTCAGACTCCAAGGGTCTCTCTCTCCAGCCAGTATAAGACTTTTGCTGGATCTATACAGTCTTCACTTGCTGACAAGTGAGGCATCGTGATACAAACTATGCCACTACTTCCTACATCCCTGGCCACTAATACAGACACCAGAGGTCTTAGAACATATTCACCACTCTAAGATGTACCATTAAAGGGGATTTATGGAACTCCCTCAACACCTCCTCCTGAATCATCACTGGTACCATGGTACTTCCTTTGAAGATAACGACATGATCCCCACCTTTAGAAAATTCTTCAGGAGACCGTCCTGAGGATATCTAAGCACATCGGGTCTCGTAGTCAACCACCCCAATATGTGACTCCTAAACTCACTAAAAAAGTGGGGGAGTGACATTCATAGACTAGAGGTAAGATGCTCCATATTTATCCACAAAGGATATCCACAGCATGACTAGCTATTCTGACGCATCACTCAGTAGCTGTAAACCAAACCCCATGCTGAGTGTGTCTGGTACTACATTCCCCTTCCTAGGAGTATAGACTATCTCAAAGTCATAGTACTGGAGGTAATCTATCCATCATTTATGTCTCAGGTCCAGGTCCTTCTATGAGAAGATATACTTGATACTCTTATGATTAGATTAACAGTAAACCATTCACCCATCAACTAGTGAGACTACATCTCCAGTGGAAAGACTACTATTTCTAACTCTAGGTCATGGGTAGTGTAGTTATGCTCATGCTATCTCAACTGTCATGAGCCATAGGTGATCACTTCCCACTCCTACATTAGGAAACAACCTAGTCTGGTCCCTAATGTGTTGTAATAGACTAAATACCCAATTACCTCTTCAGGTAGCCTCAAAATGGGGAACTTTTCAGTCTCTGTCTTAGCTCCTAAAAGATCTACTAAAACTTCCCCGTCCATAGGAAAGGCTCCCCCTTCTCCGTCAAAGCTGAAAATGGTGTCTCTACCCTGGAGAAGTCAGGTAAAAATCTATGGTAGTACTCATCCAAAGTAGAAGTCCCTCTCCCTTCATGGAGGTAGTCCTAAAAAAATATTTTGTAAATATGTCCTCACACTCTACCACTACTGTTGGTAACTCAAAACTAAAAACTCCTACTGAAACTAGGGTAAGGCTGGATGACTCAAGAGTGATGGACTGCACCCTCCTATGCATGAGTTTATCCTGTGATGTCGGGGTTTCCTTTTTCTCTGACTAAGGAAAACCCCATTCCAACACTGTACATATACTATATCCTTTTTTCCTAAAACATTCAATCTGAGTATGAACTATGGATGTCCAATCCATCCCCAAACTAACTTTTTAAGGCCTCGATTATACCACCAAGAGGTTCCAACTGAAACTCTCACCTTAAGGGTCATATCACGCCGTCGGTATAAGCGTGATTATCGAGTCTCCTCCTAAAGGTATCTCCAGACGTAAGGTTCAAGTCATTGGTTTAATCGGAAACTCTAGGTCTTGAACAAGATTCATGGAAGGAATGAATGATTGGTACTTATGTCTATTAATATGGAAGCTAGTAGTAGACATAGACCGTACCTTGAATCATTCCTGGAGCCCTTGGGTTACACTCCTTGACCGCATGTAGCTACTCCCTTCCCCTATCCTCCAGCTCCCTAATCCTGGTGGGGACCACATTAGGGTGGTGGTTGTAACATGTCAAAATGTATACCACCTCATGCTTCTCACCTAGATCCACTTTCACATCTAATGCCCCGCAGATTCATCTATCGCTATCACTTCCTCTTCCTGAAACATTTTACACACCCAAGTCTCTGAGACTGGCATCAATTTCCTACTTTCCCACTACTAACATTCAATGGATGTATCTTATCATCCAAATAAAATTCAACCACAAAGGTTCTCTCTATAACCCTAATATAAGTTGGAATGTATAGAGGAAAAGTGTTGGCTCGGATGTCCCTAAACAAACCTTGATCAGAGGTCTGAGACCTGAAGCACTGACTGTACTGTATTCATCGAGTACCTGGGATGTTCATTACACCTCAATGAATACTCAGCTACCGACATGTCATCCTACTGAAGCTATAGAAGCTCTTGGAAACACTCACCCCTTAGCTTTTTTATGGAAAGAGACCCACTTCTCTGAGGAAGGTTCTCAAGCTTGTCTATAGAGAAGTCACCTCTTCACAAGATCAAGGTAATCTAAACCCTATCATCATCCGGATGATCCATGAGAAAGGCTCTCTACCAGGACCGCCATATGATCAAATTGTTCCCTGGTTAGATAGAAACTTGGCAACCTCCTCAATCCAATCCTTAGCCGCCTATGAGTTGGGATCACCTAGGAACCTGAAGGGTATCTGATGTTGAAACATGTGTAAGTCACTAAGCCTGCATGTGTCCTCTACCGGTACTGCCGGTTGTAAATGCTAACCAACAGGTAGTGATATAGCTAGAACACTACCTAAAGGTACCTTCTTGGGAAATGGAATATGTACCAAAGCCTCATCACTATGTAGACTATCCTCATGGTAATGCACTGATAAAGACAAGTAGCTAAGATCACCATATGATCAGCTGGTGTTCCAAATAGGTGAAAAAATCTATCCATAGCCTCCAGCTAGTCCTCAGATGCCTGGGGATCTGCCTCACCTCAAAACCACAGGGGCCTCTACTGTTGGAATTCATGCAACGTGCTCAGTAGGCATGAATGGTCCACTGGTAGCATTTTTTGCTTATAAATACATGATCGCTTGGTGCTGATCCACACAGGATTACTCAGTGGTCCATCATCATGTACTCTCTCGGGAATCCAAGATGGTTGTCTACGTGGTAGCATCCTGATAAGGAACAGGTGCGCCATGATCATTAAGTTATACCTGGTGAGTTGACTCTGAAGAAACCAAGGAAAAACATTTCCAAAACACATGTAATCAGTGTTTTTGTGCACCGAGTCAAAAATCAGAATTTAGGGTCCTTGTGTATGTATACGTCAGCCACTGTACCAACACTGGACACCCCAAACTAAAAACCACACTCAAAAAACTTAACAATATTGCTCCATTGAACAGATCAGAGTCCTAGTCCTTCGGTAGAACTGACTCCTCTAATACCACTTTGTCACAAACCATTCCCTAGGGCCCATGCTGTGACTACCCCAAGCCCACCATGCATAGGCCATGGGCTAGAGACTAGCATCCGAAATATGTATCCCTATAATGGGAATGCATTTCCTTTAAAACTGCACAAACTCACAATCCAAGAAGAAAATAAGAAGCAACCACAAAGTAAATTGTTGTAGTAAAATGTGTACAGGAAGTAAAGGGGCCGAAATACAAGCCCAACTGAAAATTACAAGTACAAATTAAAATAGAAAATGACTCCTGGATCATCTACTAAGGATTCTACATGTAGGGTATGTACAACTCATGATTAGTAGACACTGTGGTACATCACGTCAAATGGTCCACCACTAAGCACCATCCGGTCCAGGCTACCTCAGCCTCGATCAATGTTGTTCTTCATCTGCAGAAGACACAACAAGGTGTGGGAATAACCAGTATAGGGGTGAGTATAAAAATACTCAGTAGGGACCCTGAAACCCCCAAAGGTCTACCAGAGTTCCACAAAGAAAAAACCACAAAGCAATACCTCAATCACAAAGCATGAAGTAGTCATCAACTCTACTTAGGTATATTCCCATACATATACCTAAGTTATCCAAATATACTCATCTCATACATGAGGAAACATAAAGCTCCAACCTTTAATCCATTTGCACAATAGATCCACGAAGTAAGAATACCACAAAGGTAACATCACAAAGGTAACACCATGAAGGTAAAACTACCACAGAGGTAACACCACGAAGGTAACACCATGAAGGTCAAATCACCACAAAGGTAACACCACGAAGGTAAAATTACCACAAAGGTAACACCATGAAGGTAACAACAAGAAGGTAAAAGTTCCACAAAGGTAACACTACAAAGGTAACACCATGAAGGAAAAAGTACAACAAAGGTAACACCATGAAGGTAAAGACTCAGATCACACTAGGTATAACTTAAGTATAGAAGTACATATGATTAGTCATAAATCTAGATAAATTTATTCTATTGAGAGGCTCTGCTGTTGACCCACACAGGATCGGTATGCGATGACCCACACAGGATCGCTGAGCGCTGACCCACACATGATCTGACCCACACATGATCTGACCCACATAGGATCAGTATGCACTGACCCACACAGGATTGTTGAGCGCTGACACATGATCGATAAGTACTGACCCACACAAGATCTCTATTCATTATTCATGTCACAACCAATCTCCTCTACATCACTACTAGCCACTGGATTCCCGCTCATAGTGTAACACCCCCAAAAAATTACTAAGGGTTAAATGACTAAATGATATGACTCATGTCAACAAGGTGCACCTTCCTTTTCAGGAGCCTGTCTGATTAGAACTCCACAGTTAAGCGTGCTTGGATTGGAGTAGTGATCAATATGGGTGACCTTCTGGGAAGTTTCTCATGGTGCGTGTGAGTGAAAGCATACTGGAAAGGACATGTGTTGTCCTGTGGGGACTTTTATTAGTCAGATAACCCGTTTGAGCACATGGGTGGGACCCAGGGTGGGAACCATGTGTCTGCAGGGCAACTGGTGGTACCTAGTGGGCCAGGACCCGATGACCATGTTAAGGTGGGGTGTCTATGCTGTCACTGGGGCCCAGTTGTTACATTTGGTTTCAGAGGAGGAACCCAGTCTTAAGTGCAGTGCACTACCTGGGTTGAGATTTAGGGCCCACAATAGGGATGTTGTGCTCTAAAGGGGGTGATTGTAACACCCCAAAAATGATAAAGGGTTAAATGGCTAAATGATATGACTCATGTCAACAAGGTGCACCTTCCTTTTCGGGATCCCATCTGATTAGAACTCCATAGTTAAGCGTGATTGGCTTAGAGTAGTGATCAAAATAGGAGACCTTCTGGGAAGTTTCTCAGGGTGTGTGTGAGTGAGGAAAAAGCACACTGGAAAGGACGTGTGTTGGCCTGTGGGGACTGTCATTAGTCAGATAACCCGTTCGGGCATGTAGGTGAGACCCAGGGTGGGGACCACATGTCTGCGGGGCAACTGGTGGTACCTAGTGGTCCAGGACCCGACGACCATGTTAAGGCGGGGTGTCTGTGTTGTCACTGGGGCCTAGTTGTTACAAATAGTACTCTTGAGTCTAGGAGAACTGCTACACAAATCATCGGTCGTACATCAACCTCCATGAAGTTCCATGAAGAAGTATCTCAAATGACCGCCATGTCATGTAACACCCCAAGTTTTTCTAAAAATAAATAGAAATGTATGGAACTTTGTTTTAAGTAGATATTTATAACTATCCTTTAAACATATTTTTTTCTACTTCTATGTTTTGAATTTCAAGAAATTCATATCTACAATTGTGTTCAGTATGTTATTTGGAGTCTAATGAAACCGACTTTTTTTTATGAATAGTAACATACCCTTATGAATAGTAGTATGACCCTAATGAATAGTAAATTTTATTATTATTTTATTTTCTTAAGGCTTTAAGATAATAACATCTGGGTTAATTTTTCATCGTGATATATAAGTTGTTATAGAATTAGAATTGTTAATTTTTGAATTAAGTATGATTTTATTTAAAAATTAAATTAATAATATTAATAAATTTATTTTCAAAAAATAGACTTCATTTTTTAATTCTACACGTCGAAAAATGGTTTGGGTAAATTTTTGGAATTCTTCTGAAACAGTTGATTTTTTGGTGAATAGTAAAAAATATAGTTTTTAGTTCCGGTTTGTTAATGACATCATTAATGATGTAATAATGATTTCATAAATCTGGTAGACTTTTTAATAGTTAAATAATATGTGAGGTGTCCCACGTGGCTTATACCATGGGAAAATACCATGGGCAAGCCCATGGTTTTGCAAATACCACCCATGAGGTGTCCCTTGGAAATTATTAAAATATTCCCTTACTTTTCCTATAAATACCAACCCATTCATTCATTAACTTTATTAAAAATTCCTCATAAACGAATATCCATCCTAATTACCTTCCTAGTAGTCCTCCCAAGGTTTTCTCAAGCCCCAAAGGTCCCAACCTTCAATTTCTAAGGGTTACTCTACAAGGTAAGAAAATTCTCAATTTATTTCTTTTTTCCATTCAAGTTCTCTTTTATGTGGTATAACTTTAAAGTTTCCATACCATGTTATTATTTTCTTCTTATTCTTGATCTACTCCATATTATGATTCATTTATGTATGGGTGAATCTTGTCACCTCTCTTTTTAATATTTTCTAAAACCATGTTGCGTAGCCGTTAGGCTGCCGAATTTTTGTAAGCGATTTCACAATTATTCTTTTATTTTGAGTTATTTTCTTGTTCTTTCTTCATCTATTCTTACCCAAGAGGAATGAAATCTCCAGAATCTTGTATATTATATATTTTCTCATGTTCATGGGAAATTCATCATCAATCTTCTTCTCTTCCCCCACTTGTTCAAAGAATTAAAAACATTGTCTGTGATGTGTCGAATTACCGACATCGTAGATGATGTGATTTCAATTTTCATTAATTCCTTAAATTATGGTCATGAAACCATTTTTATGGTTGAACCAAGTTATAATATATGTATTATGTCTCATCAATGGTTCTGGAATTCGTTTAACACATGGTTTTAATTTATAAAACAAGATGAGGTCGTTATTATCAAAGAACCACTAAAATGATCTAAACGAACATCATTAATGTTTTAACTTATGAATCATCCTCATGAAAGAATTAAAAATAATAAATGGTATAATTTATGTTACTGGATATATGTAAATATTACTGCATTCCAATTCTGGATTTTCACTTCTAATCAAAAAGAACATCCATCATGAACCAATCTTGGAAATCATGTAAAGAATTCACCCAAAAACAGTGCAAGGGGCAACATACTAACAATTAATGTAACACCCCGAGATTTTATGAGATATATTATTTTTAATTTATTTTAATCTTCTATTATACACTACACCATGATTATCTTGTACTATACGCAACACCGTATTAGCATGCAGTATACGCAACACTATTCTTGGCTCGTGTTACACACAATTTCAAGTTCATTTTGTGGAAATTATTCTACGCAACATTAAGTATAGATTTTGTTTAATGTATAAATGAAATAAGTTTTAATTATGTTATATGAAACACCAAAAGATGTTTTCACCACACACATCCCTGACTTGGCTTGCATTACATGCAATCGCGACCTTCATCGATAGCGTGTGTAGTACGCAATACCGAGTTTCACTAAATAATGATATATTGTTATAATATTATTATAGACTAGCTGTTATGAATAGTATTAACTACATTTCTAATTTTATAACATTATTTTTCATCTTACATATTTTCTATAACATTGTATGTGAACTAAATAAATTTTTCGGGTAAAATAAGTATTTTTCAAAAAATGCAATTTTACCACCTTTTGATGGCACACCCACTTTAAATATAGTTTTTGAAATTTTTATAAGTTCAATTTGAAAAAATAAAATTATTCCTTGGAATAAAGATATAAAAATTTAATTTGGATAAATTTTTCATATTATTCTGATAACTTTCATATTTTAATGAATAGTAAAAACACGCTATATTTTAATTAAAAACATCTTTTTTCATCGCAATAATTTATATAGTTAGATTATATTTTTAATTGGTTTTAAAGTGTAATTAGAATATATTTTTACCATTTAATCCAATGTTGGTCATTGGAATTAATTTCACTTTGAATTTGGACATAAACAAGTGTCGATATTTTGATAGCTATTGTTTCTTAAAAACACGCTATTTATTTTGATAACGGGAATTAATTTTAAAATTAATTAATGCCACTTCTATGTTTTGAATTTGGAAAAATAGACATCATTTTTGAATTTGGAATATCAAATATATATTAGGCTGAATTTTTGGTATTTTTCTGAAAAACTTCAATTTTTGATGAATAGTGAAACCACTTAGTGGTAGTTAAAAAACTGACTCTTTCATTTAAATGAAATTTTACCACTTCTGTAAATTGAATTTCAAAAATCCTACATACATGATTGTTATCAAGAAGTAATATTTGGTTCAATAAGATGAAAATATTTTTTTGTGAATAGTAAATTTTGACTTTTATTTACTGCGGTTAAAGGTAAATAGGGTAATTCAAGGTTAAAAGAATATTATAATAATTGAAAATTACCTTAACACTTGTAATAACCTTATTGGATGAGTAGTGGCCGGCCATGGGCATCCTTGGGTCAATTTTGGGACCCCATTGAGCCACTTGGTAGTGATAATGACAATTTGGATTAATTAATTTAATGTAAAGACAAAATTGACATTAACAAAAATCTTTTAGTAATTAATTTTTATAAGGGGTTATATAAATTATATTTTTGACTATAAATATTCTTGTAAAGCTAAAAGGATTTCCTACATGGTGGTGTTTTTTTTATAATTTTTAAACATCAAATAAATTAAATTATTTATGACACAATAATGATGCAGTATTTACCTCATTAATAAATGATTTAAATAAATAAGATTATAATGATTAAAATATTTTCCAAAACTTGTCCAATTCTGATTGGATGATTTTATTTATACCATGATTCATCTTATCTTCATCTTTAATTATTTTTGGACCTTTTGAAACCGAAGATAAGTTTATAATAAAATAATATTTTCACACTTTCAAAAGGTGCCCCTCTCCTCCCTTATAAAAGGGAACCTCCTCCCTCTTATCTTCACACCCTTTTGAGCTATGAAGCTCGGCCAACCCCTACCAATTCCTCTTCTCAACCTCTATATTTATATCATAGAGGTTCCGGTCTTCTCAAAAGACCAACTCTAGTGTCCTAAGAAGGAGTTTAAAGGAGGTACGTCGAGGAAGAGGTAATCTCTTCTACCGACTCTTTCAAGTTTCTTTCTTCTTCTACTTCATCTTCTTCATTTTTTTCATTATAATGTAATAACATTAGTATTAATTATATACTTATATGTTATTATAAATATTAAACAACCCTATTTCACCTTCTATTCATCCTATGGAAAATGAAATCACAGCGCGTGCGTACGTACGGAATACCGTCTCCACGCCGTGGTGTAATCAGTTTTTCCACCACCACCTTACTTGGATGGGTATAATGGTGTAAATAATAACTATATATGATTATTATAAAATCATAATTATTCTAATATATTATATCATCCACTCCAATTCCATTCAATAAATATGGGAACAATATCATCGCTCGTGCGTATGTACGGATTACCATCTCCACGACGCGATGAGATTCATTTTCCATGTTAACAATTCAAGAAATATTATAAAGTATATATAATAAGTAATCATAAAATATATGACATAATAATTCTACTGGATTTATGTATATATATATATATATATGTATGTCATCTACTTAATTCCATTCAATTCAATAAGGAAACGAAAAACGGCGTTCATGCGTACGTACGGCCTACCGTCTCCATGAACGGTGTATTTCATTTCATTTATCTATATTATATATATATATATTGAATATATATGATATATAAAGAATGATTTACATTTTGGAAGTAAGTAAATCATGATATAAGTAATAATAATATCAAGAACAACAAGTCCAAACACGTATGAAAAATAAAATGATTTTACCCAAAACACTGCTTTAACATGGAATTTACAAAAGAACGGGTAATATAAAGTCATAAGTGAACCATATATGATATCATAACAATGAATATGATTCTGTAATAAGTAAATGACATTATTTAAATCATTTAACCGAAGATAACTCTTTAAAGAGGAGGAATCAGAAAATGAATCTCTAGAAAAAGAAAGAGCTTACCGTGGAAATCCTAACACAATCAATGGTGGTCGAATCGGAGAACGAATGCTCGATTGGGGGCTTGGTGAATATTCACATAGTACGGACACTCTCGGATGAAGAAGGCCAAGAAAAATACACTTCTTCCAACTAGACGCGACCCCTGTCCATTTAATGAAATAAAAAGAAAGTACACGATGTGTACTTTATAAGTGCATGATGTGTACTTGCCTTAACTGGACCCTGCATTAGGTGGTCTCCAGGTCACCACACACGGACATGTGCATGGATGCTACACGGCCAGCACCCGGCTACCTACGGTAACCAAGTACACGATGTGTACTCACAAGGTACACATCGTGTACTTAAGAAATTTCCAGAAACTCCTCTTTTCCTCAAAAACACCAGAAAAAGGAAAACATACCTGAAAAGAAGATCCAGGTTCTTACAAACTTCCCCTATTAAAGAAATTCATCCCTAAATTTCCCTATCAAGGCGGCGTAGAAGAAGAATCCTAAAAAATCTCTGGCCACTGCGATTGTACATCGGTCTCCCTCTCCCAGGTCTCGTCTTGTACTCGCTCGTGCTTCCATTGCACTCGTACTAGAGGAATAGACCGACCATAGAGAAACTTCGCACTTTGATCAAAAATCCTGATAGGACGCTCCTCGAACGAGGCATCCACCTCTAACTCAACCTCCTCGGGTTGGAAATCATGAGACGTGTGTGAAAAGTAATGTCGAAGCTGAGAAACATGAAAGACATTGTGCATAGCCCAGTACCTCTACGGAAACTAAAATCAATAGGAAATCGACCTAACTTTCTCCAACACCTCAAATGGACCGATATACCTCGGTGAAAGCTTAACATGCCTCCTAATCATCCTATGTCCCAACCTCAGTGTGATATGCAGGAAAACCTGATCTCCGACCTTGAACTCTAGAGGTCGTCTCCATCAATCAGCATAATACTTCTGTCAAGACTGTGCATTAGTCATCCTCTTCTAAATCAAATCTATCTTCTTTGTAGTATCCTGGACAAGATGAGGTCCCAGTATAGCTGCCTATCCTACCTCTAGCCAGGATAAGGGTGAACAACATGGCCTGCCATACAAAGCCTCATAAGGTTCCATCTAAATAGTTTCTTGAAAACTATTATTGTAGGAAAACTCCACAAGTGGTATGTGATTCTCTCACAAACCTCTATAATCCAGGGTGCATGATCGAAGCATGTCCTCAAGCACCTGAATCCTATACTTGGACTGGCCATCTATCTGGGGATGGTAAGATGTACTCAGAAGTACCAGTGTACCCAAAGCCCTTTGAAGTCCCTGCCAGACCCAAGAAGTAAACCAGACATCCCTGTCTAAAACAATGGAATGTGGAACCCCATGTAGACGTACAATATCTTGGATGTAAAACTTTCGCAACTCATCAACACTGAAGGTATCCTTAATCGGCAAGAAGTGAGCAACCTTCATGAGTCTGTCAATGACAACCAAAACTACATCATTCCCTCGAGGCGACCTCAGAAAACCTGTCACGAAGTCCATCACGACATCATTCCATTTACACCCAGGAATGTGTAACTACTGAAAAATCCCTATTGGTCATTGATTCTCCACATTCACCTACTGATAGGTGAAACACCTCATGACGAAACTAGAAACATCTCTCTTCATACCTGACCACCAATACTGACGGTGTAGATCATGATACATCTTCGTGACACCAGGATGAACTGCCCAAACTGAGGAATGAAAGTCTCACATCGGCTCCTCACGTATGTCTGCTGGAACCCACATGCACCCTTAAAAACACAAGATCTCATCCTCATCTATGGTCCATCAAAAAATGCGGTTCTCTCCCATCACACATTCTCGTAGGACTAGGCCTTCAGACTCTGATAGCTGCATCATTCACACTCGATCAAGTAGAGTAGAGGTAACATCTACAAAAGAAAGAAATGTCTACCCCTGTCTATCTTGCACCTCCAAATGCATCTCAGAGAACAGAGCCATAAGCTTCCACTCACTGCTGACCTCCTGAATTTCCTGTATCTGAGTCCTCCTTCTCAACACATCAGCCACTGCATTGCCTTTTCTAGGCGTATAGGCAAGCTCAAAGTCAAAAGACTGAAGGTACTCAACCCACCTTCATTGTCTCAAATTCAGGTCATGCTGACTGAAGATATACTTGAGACTTTTGTGGTTGGTGAAAACCACAAAATTCTCTCCCAAAAGGTAGTTTCTCCAACAGGGTAAATCATGAACAACTTTAGCCAGCTTGAGATCATGCATCAGGTAATTCCTCTCATGTGGCCTCAACTGCCAAGACTCGTACACAATGACTCCTTCCCTTGCATAATCACTACTCCAATCCCGATACCTGATGCATCATAGTACATAGTATAGATCTTTTCTAGATATAGAAATACTAGTATCAGTGTTGAAGTCAACCTCCCTTTTAGCTCTTGAAAGGCAGACTCACAAGAATCTGACCACAAGTACTTCGCACCCTTCTTAGTCAGGACCATTAGCGGCGCTGCTAAGCATGAAAAGTCCTGTATAAAACATTTGTAGTAACCAACCAGCCCTAGAAAACTATGTACCTTGAAAAAGTTCTTCGAATTATTCTAGGAAACTACTACTCTCACTTTCTCTGGGTCTACTGATACTCTTGTCTCTGAGATAACACGACCTAAGAAGTGAATTTGGTCCATCCAGAAGTGGAATTTTGAGAGCTTAGCATATAACTGGTGCTCTCTTAGTGTACTAAAGATGATCTCAAGATGTGTGACATGGTTGTGTCGAGTGTGAGAGTACACCAAGATATCATCCACAAAGACAACCACAAAAGAATCCAAGTATGGATGGAACACTCAGTTCATCAGATCCATGAAGACTGCATACCCATTCATGAGACCGAATGACATAACCACATACTCTTATAGACCATACCTACTCTAGAAGGCTGTAAGAGGTATATTAGATGGTCTAACATGCAACTGATGGTAACCAGATCTCAAGTAAATCTTCGAGAACACCCGGGCTCCTCAAATCTAATCAAAGAGATCATTAATCCTCATTAAGGGATATTGGTTCTTGACCGTAAAATGGTTCAACTTACAATAATCCACGCAAAGTCTGAGGGTATCGTCCTCCTTCTTCACAAACAAGATAGGAGAACCCTGAGGAGAAGTATTGGGCCAGATGAACCCCTTAGCTTGTAACTCCTCCAACTTCTTATTGAACTCCTGTAACTCTGGTGTAGCCATCATATAAGGAGGAATGAACACCGTTGCCACTCCTAGAACAAGATCAATAGAAAAGTACACCTCTTGGTCCAGAGGAAAACATGCAAATTCCTCTAGAAAGACATCCCTGAAATGATCTACCACTGGAGGAAAGTCCATCTGAGAAGTCCCCTGGTCATCCAGATAAAGACTAGCAATCTGGGTTGTAACTCCTCCCAACACATGATGCTCGGGTCCCTCTCTGCTCGCCTGGAAATCCCATTAACCATTATGAAGAAACGATCCACCCTCCGATGATGTGAAACTCACCCAATGATGATAGAAATCGACAACTTTCTGGAAGGGAACTAACTAGTCCATTCTAAGAATGACATCATAGTCTGCCATATCTAGGACATAAAGGTCCCATAAGAAGTGACACCCACCAAACTCAATAGGGAACTCCTTAAACTGACGTACACTATCCGTTCTTGTCCCCAACAGTGTGTCTAGTGTCAAGACATCAGTATAAGTAAAGATACATAGCCCAAGGCTCTCCACAACAGCAACAAATATAAAGCTATGGGAACCCCTTGTATCGAAAAGAGTAGAAGCTAAAACCGAGGCAACTAAAATCATACCTCTAATTATAGAGGGTTCAGGTTCCTGCTCATTCTAGGTCTACTCCACCACAAAAATCTGACCTGCACCGCGGACCTGTGACCCTGTCTGACCACTCTGAGCTGATCCACCCTATTGTCACAGAAATCCTTGAAATTGGATGCCACGACCATGACCTCCACCTCAGCCTGAATGTCTAGAAGAACTCTATTTCCTAGATTGGTGAGAAACTGGTGGTGCTACTCCTGAATGAAGAGTCATATAAGAACCCTTTTCTCCATCTTCTGGTGAGAATATCTGATAGAAGCACCGAAGATGTCCCATCTTACTGCATAATCAGCACTCCATTGGGTCTCTTAGGCAATGTGGCCTCGTATTCCTGCTCTTTCCGCACTGGTAACACACCACCTGGATACTATAAATGGTGTCCCGCCTCTTCAGATTCTCGCACACAGACTCCCTGCAACACTTCCCACTGTCATTAGGAGGGATACCAACTCTGAATGTCGAGTTTCCCTGGCTCACCACTCCAGAATACCTTATATTGTGCTCTGTGATTAGCACCTGGTTGACTATATAAGTGATGGAAGTTAACCTGAAGATGTTAACCTGATATCAGATGTCGTGCCTAAGACCATCCTCAAACTTCCTTGCCAGAAATAAATCATCAACTCCTAGAATAGGCATGAATCACTACAACTCTGTGAAATGAGAAAATTATTCCATGACTGAGAGAGTACCCTGCTCCAGACTCATAAAATCTCTGGCTCGATCAGACCTCAAGGTCTCTGGATAGAAGTAGTCATAAAAATTATGCTAGAAGTCATCCCAAGACATAACTTGTTGGAGTCCTGCCTGTGAGATCACATCCCACCATATCATGGTAGAATCTCGAAGCATATACATCACGAGCTTCACCCTCATCATTGGAGGTGTCTCTAGATGCTTGAAGATAGAAATCATGGCTTCTAACCATGACTCTGCAGCCTGAGGTCCTCCTTACCCTGTAATGGTGGGAGGATGCTACTGTAGGAAAACCCACGTCAACTCTTCCATAGAAGGGGCAAGATGCGGTACTCCTTGGAAGGTCTTCCTAAACCTCATAAAACCCTCTCAGAACATTACATCATCACTTGTTTCTCGAATGACGTCTAGTGCCAAGACTGGCTCAACTGGAGGATCTACTGGTAATCCCTGATCATCCATATCCAGTGTCTGATCATTTCCCTATAACTGGAGGAAAATCAGAGGACATATCGGTGGCATGAATCTGCAAGGTCAAGCACACACCTTAGATCAAAATTAACATGGACTAAAACTTAGAATTGTAATAAGGGAACAAGAGAAATAAAGAATTCAAGTTTTTCAAAACATGGATACACAGCATGTATAATTCCTACACGGTGTGTTTCCTTAAGCCTTCACATGGGTGTGCACTTCTACCAACTCAGGTTGTGTAACACCCCATACACATGGCGTGTTGTCCTAACACATGGAGTGTACTTGAATTCTATCCCCCCTGCCTGAGTTCTTCCACATGACTACGACACACGGTTCTCCTAAAACAAGACTACATGGTGTGTTGGTGTCAGACACGACATATACTAGATGAACTTCACCGACCCGTGTTGTTAGATACATGGTCGGTTACACGGCTGACCCCACACGGCGTGTTTCTTCCAGACATGGCATGTACTAGAAGGATTTCACTGACCCATGTTATTTTCTACATGACCGGATACTCGGGTTACACTACATGGTGTGTTCAAACTTGACACAACGTGTATAAGCTAATATTTATCCCTACATGTCATTAGTTACACGGGTGGACACATGGTCTACACCCCACGATGTGTACATCCGGCACACGGTGTGTTCTACAAGACTTTCCAACCCTGTGTTTCTGCCCAGGCAGTTAATAACATGGTTAGAGACTACATAGCATGTACATATAGTACACGACATGTACTTAAGAAAAATAGTTTCTTCCCGAATAGAAGAACACATGTCATGTGTGTCCAACATTACACGCTTTGTATTCTAGGTTTTTTTAGACAGTAAGCCTCAGAAACTACTCTGGAACCCAGAAAACACTGAAACAAACATTAAAGTGCTAAATTCCAATCCGTGAGGGCCCATACTCCCTGCGAATCAAATATTGGAATATTATACATGTCATATATAAACATATAAGAGAAATGATCCACCAAATTCCGGTCCATGAGGGACCATAACACCTCAATAACCAAATTTTGGAATTCATTCAAACTAAGTCTTTACAAAAATCAATACACTGTCAAAAGCAGGTATTATATCAAGGTATCTATCACAAAAACATGCATATCTAGCACAACATCTATCACAACAACATGCAATCACTAATGCAACCTAAATGGCATGGCAAGAATTCATGACATGTGGTTTCTTTCAAGTGCCTATATGATACATGAGATGGCATACCCTCATATCATCAGGTTGAAATAGAAATAGAACCTCAATAATACCAACAATAATAGCATAAAACATGTGAATCACCCAATGGTGAATTCAAATCAACTGTAAAATTACAAAACTAGAAAAATTACAATAAACGAGTTAGATTGTATTTTCCCGGTACATGGGTTAGCTACTCCTGGGAAAAACTTATTACAAAGTAATTATTCCTTCCTATCCCTGGCTATAGGCTCCAAATAGTAACTCAAAAGAAAATAATTCCTCTGATACCACTTTTTAATGTCCCAGTTACAGAACCCGCCCAGAGGTGCCCCGTACCCAATTGGTCACATGGCCTCAATCTCATTTCCCCGAACGCCAGAGGCTGCCGACTAGTAGTGAGGGACTTGGGTGTGATAGTGGGGAAATTATGCCCTCAGTGGTAGAGTAAAACAACAGAAGTAAAACATATTGCTATAGTGGAAGAAGTAAAACATGAAATAGGTAAACAACATAAGTAATAAACAACTAGAGCATACATATATATAATTAATGCATGATACAAATATCAAGTAAAGCATCTAAATAAGTGAAAAATTTTTAATACAGAAATATTCAATGTACAAAATAAAATAGATAAACTCGAACAATATTACATTGCTCTCCAGCTCCTCAGCAATCAAGTACCTGAAGTAGAAGGGCGCTTTCCCTTATCTATACCTGCAGCAATATAATCTGTTTGGGCCCAAAATCATGACCCAAATAGGGTGTGAGACTAAATCCCAGTAGGAAACCACCCAAATATTTGTTCCTAAGAGTTAGTGAATATATATGGCAGACTATACTCAAAATGAATCAGTAACGAGGAAGTACTCAAAAGTCAACAATACTACAGTTTCAATGCATTTAATTTCATATATCAAGCAATCAACAAAACAAAAGAAAGTAACCCTCTAGGAATTAATCACAGCCTAACCCCTCTAGTTCAACCAAACAAACAGAAGCAACCCTCTGGGAAGTACACACAGTATAACCCCTCTAGTTCATCTTTAGCATAAACTCTCTGAGAAAGCACTCGTCGTTAATTCCCCTATAGTCTCATATTGGTAACTAAAAGGCTCTCTGGGGAAGTACTCAATGTCTCATTCCCCCTATGTCCCATTTTGAGTAACTATAGACACTCTGAGGAAGCACTTACATCAATTCCCCCTATGGTCTTGCATCGTAACAGTAAAAACAGACACTCTAGAGAATCCCTCAATGTCCATTCTCCCTATGGTCTACTACACCAGGTTCTCACGACCCTGTGTAAGTCAATAATGCACAAACAATACATGGTAGCCAAAGTAAACCTCAAGAACTACTTGGCTAAACAATCTACAACATAATATCTTATCAGATAAATAATATTACTTTGTCCTACCAGCACTAAGAAAGGAAAGCAAGAAGCCTTACAAGCTAATCAATACCAAATGGTCATAAAAAAAATACATGGGAAAACACTTCCAAAGAATAACAATTAACCCAATTCACATTTAATTGACCTCTACTCAAGCATATAAATCATAGAAGGCAATAACATGGTTAAAACTATAAATACGCAATACCCAGATCAAGGGTATTGGGAACTTTTTCACATATAACTCAAAGACTATCTATGAAAAGGCACAAACCACCTACCTTGGTGTCGTAGGATTGATATACCCCGGCGTCGGCCCTTGGATCGACCTTGAATGTGGTAGATCTACAAAAACATCTAAAAATTTTAACTAAAGATAACTCTTGAAAGAGGAGGAATCAGAAAATGAAGCTCTGGAAGAAGGAAGAGCTTACCATGGCGATCCCAATGCAATCTATGACGGTCAAATCAGAGAAAAGATGCTCGATCGGGGGCTCGGAGAAGATCTGTGTTGTATAGACGCTCTCGAACGAAGAATAAGACACTTCTGCCAATTATACGCGACCCCAATCTGTTTAATGAAATAAAAATAAAGTACACGAAATGTACTTTATAAGTACACGACGTGTACTTGCCTTAACCGACCCCACATTAGGTGGTATCTAGGTCACCACACACGTCCGTGTTCATGGCCACTACATGGCTAGCATCTGGCTACCCGTGGTAACCGAGTACACGACGTGTACTCGTAAATTACACAGCATGTACTTAAGAAATTTCTAGAAACTCCTATTTTCTTCAAAAACACCATAAAAAGGAAAACATATCTGAAAAGAAGATCCTGGTTCTTACACCCATATGTTTACTGAATGCACCTTAAGTTTAAAAATCCATTCTAGGAACATCGGGCCTCCGAATCAAGCACCTTCAATTTTTGCAGACTCGTAATAATCCCAATTAATTAAAAAATTACATGGAATTTTTTGGGTCTTTACATTCTCCCCACCTTAGGGATTTTTTCTTCAAAAGCTATAACAAAACTTGGGGAAAAAATATGGGTACTGAGCATGTATCTGAGCCTCTCGCTCCCATGTGCTCTCCTGGAGATTCCTATGCTTCCAAAAAACTCGCACCAGAGGAATGAACCACCCACAGAGGACCCACTCCTGTGTATCCTCTATCTCCACCATGAACTCCACAAACATTTCCCCATCATCGATGTACAACTCATCCCAATTGATAATGTGCGATGGGTCATGCACATGTCTCCTCAGCTGTGACACATAGAATACATTATGCACCCGATGCATCTATGGGGGAAGAGCTAGATGGTACGCCACCTCTCCTACTCTACTGAGGATCTGGAAGGTTCCAATAAACCTCGGATATAGCTTGCCACCCCGACCAAACCTCCATAATCCTCATTGGGGTGAGACCTGTAGGAAGATATGGTCTCCCTCCTCAAACTCCAAGGGTCTCCGCCTCCTGTTAGTATAAGACTTATACCAGATCTATGTAGTCTTCATCCACTCTGGGATGATCTGAACCTTCTCTGTGGTAGCCTGTACCAACTCTAGACCCATAAGTGCTGACTCCCCTAGGTCTGTCCAACAAAGAGGTTATCTGCATGGTTGCTCATACAAGGCCTCAAACGGAGCCATGCTGATAGTGGAGTGATAACTATTTTTGTATGAAAACTCCACTAGGGGTAGGTGGTCCTCCCAACTACGGACAAAATTGAGGACACAAGCATGAAGAATTTCCTGGAGTTTCTGTATGGTCTGCTCTGTCTGACCATCTGTCTAAGGATGAAATGCGGTGCTCAAGAATAGCTGAGTCCCAAATGCCTCCTATAATCCCTTCCACAAATGGGATGTAAAACAAGCATCTCGATCAGATAAGATCTTCAATAGAACCCTATGAAGCTATAAAATCTCCTACACGTAGAGATGTCCCAAGATCTCTACTGATTCCTGCTCTCAGATGGGTAGGAAGTGGGCCAACTTGGTTAGTCGGTCAATGATAACCTAGATGGAATCGTGGCCCCTAGACGTACATGGTAGCTCTATCACGAAGTCCAGGGATATTCCATCCCACTTCCACTTCGGTACCTCAAGTGGATGAGCTAAGCCTATTGGAACCTGATTCTCATCCTTCATTTGCTGACAAGTGAGAAATCATGATACAAACTCTTCCACTGCTTTCTTCATCCCAGGCCACCAGTACTAACACTAGAGGTCCTGGTACATCTTCTCCACTCCAAGACTTACTTCTAAAGGGGATGTTTAGAGCTCCCTCAGTACCTCCTCTCAAAGCATCACGGGTACCATGGTGCGTCCTCTGAAGAGAATTACATGCTCCCCACCTTCAGAAAGTCCATTAGGAGCCTGTCCTGAGGATATCTGATCATGTCAGGCCTCACAGTATACATCCCCAATTTGTGCCTCCCTAACTCACTGAAGGAGTGGACGAGTAACTATCATAGAATAGAGGTAAGTTTCTCCATCTCTATCTAATAAGGATAAATGCAACACGGCTAGCTACTTTGTCACCTCACTCAGCAACTATAGACCATACCTACTGCTGAGTGAATCTGTTACTACATTCCCCTTTCTAGGAGTGTAGACTATTTTAAAGTCATAGTCCTTGAGGAACTCTAGACATCACCGATGTCTCAGGTTTAGGTCCTTTTGTGAGAAGATATACCCAAGACTCTTGTGATCAGAGTAAATAGTAAACTGTTCACCCATCAAGTAGTTCCACCACATATTCAGCACAAATACCACTGTTTCTAACTCCGGGTCATGGATAGCGTAGTTCTACTCATGTTGTATCAACTACCGTGATATATAGGCAATCATTGCTCGATCCTACATCAGAACACAACCTATTCTAGTTCATGATGTGTCATAGTAGACTACATACCCAATGCCCTCCTCTAGTAGCCTTAAGATGGGGGCACTCATCAATCTCTGCCTTAGCTCCTGAAAACTCTGTTTTCACTTCTCCATCCACAAGAAAGGTTTCCCCTTCTTCTTCAAAGCTGAAAAGGGTGCCTCTACCCTAGAGAAGTTTGGTACGAACCTCCAGTAGTATCCAACCAATCCCAGGAAACTCTGCACCTCATTCACACTCCTGGGTGGCTCCCAAGCAAGCACTACCTCTATCTTCATCAGATCCACTAGAACTCTAGCCTCCAAGATAACATGCCCCAGGAAGTGGACTTCCTGTATCTAGAACTAGTACTTCAAGAGCTTTCCATAAATTAGGTTCTCTCAGAGTGTATCCAAAACAATCTGTAGGTGCGTGGTGTACTCCTCCTCTGACGCCGAGTATATCAAGATATCATTAATGAAAACCACCATGAAGCGATTGAGGTATGGCTGAAAGATCTTATTCATGAGCCCCATCAACAACATTAGAGTGTTGGTCAAGCTGAAAGGCATCACCAAGAACTCATAATGACCATACCGACATCTGAAGGCTATCTTCGGTACGTCCTTGTCTCATACTCTGAGCTGATGATAACCTGATTTGAGGTCTGTCTTTGAAAAACATTGAGCTCCCTTTATCTAGTCGAAGAGATCATCAATCCTAGGTAGAGGATACTTGTTCTTCACAGTCACCTGGTTCAGGCACTGATAGTCCACACAAAGCCTCAAGCTCCCATCTACCTTTTTGGCAAACAAAATCAGGGATTCCCATGGATAAACACTAGGCCTTATAAAACCCTTTCTCTATAAGTCCTCCAACTATACCCTTATCTCACGAAGCTCCATGAGATCCATCCAATATGATGGTGTAGATATTGGTGTCGTCCCAGGGTACAGGTCAATGTGAAAGTCTATCTCTCAATGAGGAGGTAGTCCCAGAACATAATCAAGGAAGACATCAACATATTGGTCCACCACTACAGGATAACTCGGACTCCTCACATCAACTACTCTAAGGGTGAGGCTATTCAACTAGTGAGTGATCAGCTGCACTCTCCTATGAGAAAGTCCATCATGTGGTGCAAAGGTTTCCTTCTCACTGGTGAATGAAAAATTGATACCATCCTCATGGACACACTGTAATTTTTGCCTAAAACATTCGATTTGAGCATGGATTGTGGATAGCCAGTACATACCCAAGATGACTTCGTAAGGTCTCGACACTACTACAAAAAGATCCCAGCTAAAGCTCTCACCTCCTAGAGTGAGCTCACACTGTTTGCACGAGTGTGTAATCATCTAATCTTATCTTGTAGGAGTCTCTAATCGCAAGGATCAAGCCAACGACTCCATCGGAATCTCCAAGCTCTGAATGAGTGTCATGGAAATGAAAGATTGACTGAAACCTGTGTCTATAAGTACTGCAGCTAGGTCAGTGAATCTCGCCGAGTACTAGGCCACTGATAAACTGCCCTACTGTAAGTGGAGCATGTCCTAGATATGTACAGATCATAGTGTCACTGGAATGAACTCTGACCTAAAGAGGCTCTCAAAGTCCATTCAGGTGAGGGTCTCCTTGTCATGTAACTGGAGTGTCAGGATCCACCATATTCCTGTCATGGCCAAGGAAAGACTATCAACTAGGATCACCATCTTCTATACTGGTGACCCAACTAGGCGGAAAACTCTAGCCACAACCTCCAGCCCATCCTCAGCTACCTGGGGATCTATCATGCCTTGAAACCTTAGAGGTCTCTACTGCTGGAACTCGTGCAATACGATCAGTCGGCGTGCACCGTCTTCCAGTGGGGCTAGTGGAAACTACTTCCAAATGGGTGGTGGTGTTGTTGGTGCACTACTCGAAGGTGCTAACATTGTAAGAGGGCCCTGCACCGAAGCCTCATCACTTGGTGGTCCGTCATCATGTACTTTATTAGGAATCATAGATCTCTGTCTATGTGGAGAAATCTTAAAAAAGAACAGTTGTTCTATGGTAAATAAGTTATACCTAGTGAGATGACTCAAAAGAGATCAAAATCAAAACATTTCCAAAACACACGCAATCAGTTTTTTCATGCACTGAGTTGGAAATCAAAATTCAGGGTCCTGGTGTATGGATATGTCGGCCGCTGCACCAACACTTGACTCCTCAAACTAAAAACCACACTCAAAACACTAAACAATATTGCTCCATTAGAAATATAATGTTCCTAGAACATCGGTAGAACCGAATCCTCTGATAACATTTTGTCACGACCCATCCCCCGAGGCCCATTTCATGACTACCCCAAGCCCACCTTCCATAGGCCAGGGGTTGGAGACTAACACCAGAAAGGCGTATCCCAAAACGAGAAGGAATTTCCTTTAAAACCTATACAAACACACAAACTAGGTACAAAACAAAGTAAACCACGTAGTAAAACAGTTGAAGTAAAAGTGTGTACTGAAAGTAAAGGGGACGGAATACAAGCCCAAATAAAAAGATACAACTACAAATGAAAATAAAAAATAGCTTCTGAGGTTGTCCATCGGGGATCCTACCAGAAGGTTAGGTATAGTTCATCTCCATAGCTCACCACATTAACTGTCATCACCCTCCATCGTCAGGTCCAAGCTCCCTGAGTCTCAGTCAAGGTTTCTCGTCATCTGCACAAGACACAACAAGGTGCAGGCGAAACCCGTGTAGGGGTGAGTATAAAAATACCCAGTAGGGACCCTGAGACCCCTGAAGGTCTCTCAAAATTCCACAAAGTAAAAACACAAGCATGATCTCAATCACAATGCACAAAGAAAAAGACACAGTTTAAACTAGGTATAACTAATTACAATGGTACGTATGATTAGTCGTGAGGATAGATCATCTTACTCTTTCAAGAGGCATTGTTTCCGACCCACACAAGATTGATAGGTACTAACCCCCGAAAGACCCACACAGGATTGATAGGTGCCAATTCACATAGAATCGCTGGGTACAGATTTATATAGAACTTCTCAGTATTTATTTACATAGAATCGCTAGGTGCTGATTCACACAAAATCGCTTGGTGCTGATTCGCACAGAATCGTTGGGTGCTGATTCACACAGAATCACTGGGTGCTGATTCATACAGAATCACTCAGTGTTGATTCACACAGAATCTCTCTTCATTCTTCACATCTAGACATCCATAGGATTCCCTCTCATAGTATGCTTTATTCTGGGAGAAACCACTCCTCAATCCATTGGTTATATTTCAACTGGCACGAAGTCCCACATAGAAGTTACCCAAAGATCAGTCATGTCTTAAGGGTTCCAACACAATATATGGCGCGTCAATCGAATTCCATGTCTGTAAGTCATTGGCATTTTAGTGTCGAGGGCCCGGTTAGATTTGGGGTCAATCCAACTTGGCCATACTTAAACTTTCTCTATAACTCTCATGGAGTATCTCAAAATCCTAGTCTCACTCCAAGGATCCTGGCGCCAAAAACGATTCATTAAACGGACGTCTAATTGACAAGATACGGCCTTTTAAGAATTTTTGGGTCAGAGAGGGTCTGAATCTGGTCCAACCCGGTCTGGGTCCAACCCGGACCGACTTGGCCTGAACCAGCCTGGGCTAGGCTGTAGTGGGCTCGACCCGCAGGCTAGAGCGACCCATGCATGGGTCACACGGTCCACCTCCCAAATGGCTCAAAGAGCCCTTCAGCTCTTTAATTGGGGGCACCAGGTGGCGCCACCTAGGTGTATGCAGAACCCATAGGGAGCGGGTCCCTCACTTCATCATGGCTTCGAATTCACGACATTATTCACCGTGGCGTGGGCCGGTGCGCTGCCTTCCTCCTCCGTGGCCAGCCGAGAGCCGTCTTCCTATTCGTCTGCCGCAAGACCAAGAGACGCTGCCCTCTTTTACAGCCGGTGAGCACTGGTCACCTCCATCGCCGCTGGCACCGGTCGTCGGTGCCGTGATGGTCACTGGTGCCACACTGATGGATCTTTCGTGGGCCACCAGGTGAGCTTTAGTGGTCTATTCTTCCTTCAGGACATGCCTAAGGCCCTCCCGGGATGCCGACGTCATTACATGCCACTCGTTTTCCACTTTTTGTCAAGTTTAAAATCATCCCATGAAGAACACATCAAGAAACGAAGTGGAGGAGGCTTCAAGTCTTGTTTTTTTGGCCCACACTCTCTGAGTTAACATCATAACAGAGGGAAAATAAATAAAAAAACACAACATAGATTTTGTTTAAACCCCGTTCTCATTCCTTGATACCAATTTGTCATGACTCGTCCCCCGGGGCCCGTATCGTGACTACCCCAAGCCCATATTCCATAGTTCAGGAGCTGGTGACTTGCACCAAAGGTGTAAATCCCTAAACTGGGAAGGCATTGCCTTTATAACAGTAAAAAAACACAACAGAGTATGCAACTGGAAGTAAAACACTAAGTAAAACTGTATACAAAAGAGTGTGCTGAAAGTAAAGGGGCCGGAAATACAAGCCCAACAGTAAAGTACAATACAACTGAAATTCTAGTACAACTTAAGAAAGGAAGTAAAGAAGCTACTGGGTCATCCTCCGGCATTCCCACCTGAAGGGTGGGTACAGATGGCCTCCTCAGCACCCCAAGTTCATCCATCCGCTCTGTGTACGTCTCACTGAGTAGTCCACCTCCAGGTACTGTCCAGTTCTGCTACTCTCTGCCCTGATCAGCGCTATCCGTCATCTGCAACCAACACAAGGAGGTGCGGGCATAGCCCGTGCATGGGTGAGTATAACGATACCCAGTAGGGACCCGAGACCCTCAAGGTCTCACAAAATCCAAAAAGGATAACCACAAAGTATGGAGTCAACAGATAAACCATACTCAGGTATATGCCCATACATATACCTAAGTTATTTAGTAACTCATATCAATCATGAGTAAAACACAAAAGTCATTGACTCAGCTCAAACCAGGATTTCAGTTAAGTATAGAAGTACATATGATTAGTCGCGAAGCTAGATCATCTTATTCTGTCAAGAGGCACTGCTTCTGACTATACAGAGTCTAACCCACATAGGATCGATAGGTACTAACCCCCGTAATGTCCCACACAGGATTGATAGGTATTAACCCCTGCAATGACCCACACAGGATCTGACCCACACAGGATCGGTATGCGCTGACCCACACAGGATCGTTGAGCGCTAACCCACACATGATCTAACCCATACAGGATTGGTATGCCCTAACCCACACAGGTTCGTTGAGAGCTGACCCACATAGGATCTGGCCCACACAAGATCGGTATTCGCTGACCCACATAGGATCACTGAGCGCTGACCTCCGTATGATATGTCTCCAACCTCCGCCTCACTATCAGCCACTGGATTCCTCGTACCGGTGCGCTCAAGTTCCATAGACTCTGCCCTCGAGATATTGGTCATACCTCGACCGCCAATAAACTCCAAAAAGGAGTAACTCAAAGAACCTTCATGTCATAAGGATTCCAACGTGACAAACGGTGCGTCAATCGGATACCCGGTCTGTGAGTTATTGGCATTTCCGTTCCAGGGGCCCAGTTGGTTTTTAGGTTCAAACCAACCTAGTTGTACTCTAACTATGTCCAAACCTCAAGTGGGGTATTCCAAAAGAACCATCTCGCTCCAAGACTTCCATCGCCGCATGCGGTTCGTCAATCGGACACCCGTAGCCCAAGATAGGGGCAAAAAGGTGTAAACTGGCCAAACGGGTCCGGGTTCGGTCCGACCCAGTCGGACCAACCCGGACCGACCTGGTCCAGACTAGGGTCGGACCCAGTCCGCGGGTCTGATCCGGTCCGAGGAAGCGGCCCGACCCGAGGGGGTGGCCCGACCCGAAGGCGGCCCGGTCCGAGTGGGCGGCCTGGTCCAAGAGGGCAGCCCGACCTGAGAGCGGCCCACCCCATAGGCAGTTCGGCCCAAGGGGGTGGCCTGGCCCGACGGCCTGTGTGGCCCGGCTGGCGGCCCGCGTTTCCTAGCTGGCTGGTCGCGTGACCCGGCTGGCTGGCAGCCAGCGTGGCCCGGCTAGCCATGTGCGGGGGTGCCGCGCCCCCTACTTTGTGAACAGAACTAGTGCTAGGCGCCAGTTCATTCTCCCGTGGGACCCAGGTAGTACCGCCTTGACGCGAAGGCGTCGCGCCACCTCCGACCGCCGCGGCCCGCCTGGCCGCAGCCTCTTCCTCCCGCGTGGTGCGACGACACTGCGTCCCTCCGGCAACCCGGCTGGCCACCTTGTTCTGTCATGACCCGTGCTAGTTGCGGCCCGGTTCTCTACGCGGCACGGCGGTGTCGCGCCCTTGTGGTGACCCGGTGGCCTTGCGCCGCTGACTTCTTCGCAGTCCGCTCCGCCATCAACAAATAAGAACAACCAAAGGGGGAGGGTCAGACCATGTTCGTGCGGTCTGAGCCCTCCTCATCATGGCGATAACATTTGGCATTTCATAATCCAGAAATTTGAACGACGAAGAACGGAGGTTAAAACTCATATATAAAATAACTCAAATCTCCCTACCTTGAGTTCAATGATCGTTGACGGAGTCACAGTAAGGAGGACGTCATTCGGTTGATGTTGAGAAGCGTCCAGGGTAGGAGACCGAGGAAGAAGCGTTGTCAGCATTCTTCTCGGTCAGCTCCTTCTCTTTTGACTCGGTCGAATATCAAAGGAGAAGTTTGTCGTTCTTCAGTGGTTCTTCATTGGAAGGATAAAGTTCTCCAAGGATTCTACAAGCCCTCTCTCAAGCTCCACCAAAATATTATGCCAACCCAAAAATAATAGACTCACTGTTATTTTAATGGTTGGAAAGAATTCAAAAGATTTGAAAAATTAATTAATGGCTTCAAATAATTAATTTTCGAAATCTTTTGAATTCTTTCCCACCATTAAAATAATAGTGAGTCTATTATTTTTGGGTTGGCATAATCTTTTGGTGGATCTTGAGAGAGGGCTTGGAGAAACCTTGGAGAACTTCACCTTCCAAAGAAGAACCACCGAAGAAGGACAAACTTATCCTTTGATCTTCGATCGAGTCAAAAGAGAAGGAGCTGACCGTGAAGAACGCCGATGACGCTTCTTCCTCGGTCTCCTACCCCAGACGCTTCTCAACGTCAATGGAACAACGTCTACCTTACCGCGACTCCGTCAATGATCACCGAACTTGAGGTAGGGGGATTTGAGTTATATTATATATGAGTTTTAACCTTCGTTCTTCATCGTTCAAATTTATGGATTATGAAATTCCAAATGTTATCGCCATGACGAGGAGGGATCGGACCGAACGAACACGGTCCTACCCTCGCCCTTTGGTTGTTCTTATTTTTTTATGGCGGAGAAGACCGCAAAGAAGCTGGAGGCGCAAGTCCGCCTGGTCGCCAAAAGGGCGCGGCACCGCCATGCCGCGCAGAGAACCGGGCTGCAGCCATCACGGGCCACGACAGAGCAAGGTGGCCAGCCGGGTTGCCGGAGGAGGCGCGGTACCGTCGCGCCACACAGAGAAGTAGGGAGCCACGGATGGGCGGGCCGTGGTGGAAGATCAGGGGCGCGATGCCACCGTGCCGCGCCGGTGGTACGGAACCGGCTGGACGCTCGGCTAGCTGGACAAGGCGAGACCACCTAGGCCCCGCGGGAGAATGAACTAGAACCTAGCGCTGCTTCTATTCACAAAGAAAGGGGTGTGGAACCCCAACGCGTGGCCATCCAGGCCACGATGGCTGCCAGCCAGCCGGGCCACGCGGCGAGCCAGCCGGGCCACGCTGGCCGCCAGCCGGGCCACACTGGCTACCATCTGGGCCACACGGGCCGCCGAGCCGGGCTGCCCCCTTGGGCGGGACCACCTACGGGCCGGCCCGCTCTCAGGCCAGGCCGCTTCCTTGGACCGGATCAGACTTGTGGATTGGGTCCGACCCCAGTCCGGACCGGGTTGGGCCGGGTCGGTCCGACTAGGTCGGACCGGACCCGGACCCGTTTGGCCAGTTTAGACCTTTTTGCCCCTATCTTGGGCTATGGGTGTCCAATTGACGAACCGCCTGTAGCGATGGAAGGTTTTGAGCGAGACGGTTCTTTTGGAATACCCCACTTGAGGTTTGGACACATTTGGAGTACGATCGGGTTGGTTTGAACCTAAAAACCAACCGGGCCCCTCGAACAGAAATGCCAATAACTCATAGATTGGGTGTCCAATTGACGCACCGTCTGTCGCGTTGGAACCCTTACAATATGGAGGTCCTTTGGGTTACTCCTTTTTGGAGTTTAGTATCGGTTGAGGTACGATTGATATCTCGAGGGAAGACTCTACGGAACTCGAGCGCACCAGGTGCGAGGAATCCTGTGGCTGATAGTGAGGCGGAGGTTGGAGACAGATCATACGAAGGTCAGCGCTCAACGATCCTGTGTGGGTCAGCGCATACCAATCCTGTGTGTGTCAGATCCTGTGTGGGTCAGTGCTCAGCGATCCTGTGTGGGTCAGTGCATACTGATCCTGTGTGGGTCAGATCCTGCGTGGGTCAGCGCCCAACGATCCTGTGTGGGTCAGCGCATATCAATCCTGTGTGGGTCAGATCCTGTGTGGGTCATTGCAGGGGTTAATACCTATCGATCCTGTGTGGGTCAAACTCCGTATGGTCAAAAGCAGTGCCTCTTGACAGAATAAGATGATATAGATTTGCAACTAATCATATGTACTTCTATACTTCATTGAAATCCTGGTTTGAGCTGAGTCAATGACTTTCGTGTTTTCCTCATGATTGAGATGAGTTACTAAATAACTTAGGTATATGTATGGGCATATACCTAAGGGATATCCGTTGACTTCATACTTTGTGGTTATCCTTGTTGGATTTTGTGAGATCTTGAGGGTCTCGGGGTCCCTACTGAGTATCGTTATACTCACCCCTTCACGGGCTATGCCCACACCTCATTGTGTTGGTTGCAGATGATGGACAGCGCTAATCGGTGCAGAGAGTAGCAGAACTGGACGGTACCCGGAGGTGGACTACTCGGTGAGACGTACACGGAGCGGACAGACGAACTTGGGGTGCTGAGGAGGCCATATGTACCCACCCTTCAGGTGGGAATGTCGGAGGATGACCCAGTAGCTGCTTTAATTACTTTCTTCAGTTGTACTAGCATTTCAGTTGTATTGTAATTTACTGTTGGGCTTGTATTTCCGGCCCCCTTACTTTCAACACACTCTTTTGTATACAGTTTTACTTAGAGTTTTACTTCCAGTTGCGTAATTTGTTGTGTTTTTTTACTATTATAAAGGCAATTCCTTCCCAGCTTAGGGATTTACGCCTTTGGTGCTAGTCTCCAACCCCTGGCCTATGGAAGGTGGGCTTGGGGTAGTCACGATACGAGCCCCGGGGGACGGGTCGTGACAACAAAGGTTGGTGTTCAAACTAAACTAAGACCTCTAGAAAATGGGGAGGGATTATAGGAAGGTATTAGGTTATATATTAGCCAAAAATGTGTTTTTAGGTGTGTCAGATTGAGAATAAGAGGTACTCTTTTATTAGAAAGGGGAAGGGTACTTTTCGAATTTCTCAAAATATTAAAATATAATAAAACTATTCTAGAGACAAAGACTTAAAATAGCTTATAAATGAATAGGATAAGACATTTCAGACCATATATTATCCCATTCTATCTTATCTAATATTTTTTATGTTTTTAAAATAATTTATTAATTTATTAATCCCATAAAATATCATTATTATCAAATTTGGTACTATTCATTAATTTGACTTTAAAATCATCAAGACAAAAAGTAAAATTAAAACCTACTATTTTATTTATCCTAAAGTTATCAAGGTAATCTAAAAAATTCATGGATCACAATAATTATATCAATTTATAATTATTTTGTTATTTTTAATATCATTTATTTGATTTTTCTATTAATTAAATAATTACTGCATCATCGTTGTACAAGCATTTAAGGTGAATATTATAATTTCCCAAATAAATCAAAATAAATTACCACGATGAAGATAAATATTTTATATTTAAAAACCCTATTTATATTCAAACATACCTTCTAGATTACCACATATTAAAGATATTACACTTATTAAAAACAAGAGTGTGAAAAATTTGACTTTCCTTTAAATAAAATACTATAAAAGTCTTAATATCAACCATGTGGCTCCAAAAGGTCATATATTCAACTCATATATGATTATAGTATATAATTACTCATACAATATATCTTTTTAAAGTGTTAGGGTCATTTTATAGTCATTATAATTTTAATTTTAGAGTTTTTAAAATCATTTTGTTGATTTTTCTTTTGTTTGCACAAGCATTGCGTCAATGTTGCATAAGAAATGAAATTAATTATTTCATATATAAAAATTAAAAATAAATTAATATCATAAAAATAAATAATTTAGTCTCAATATAATCCTTTATATTTGTTCATTATGTATATTTACTCATATCAATGTCAATAAAACATTTTAAATTTGTTAATTTGACTTTTCTTGCCTTGTGTAAGAATTACATAATTATTTGGATAATATTCTTGTTATATGACTCCAAAATTTGAAACTATCAGTATAAATCAGTATTTATAGATTATATTTAATAAAAATTTAATTCAAAGACCTTTTACCTCTAAATTATAATCTATTAATTTTACTTTTCTAGTATTGCGCAGGCACTACGTCATCACTAAAAATGATTTTAATATTTATCAATAAATAAATTATAATTTACATGTTATAAAATTATTTTTTATGATATTTATATAATATTATCATACATGATTCATTAAAAAAGTTTAATAACATTTTATATTATAATTTTTTCTTGATGGTATCACAAAAGATACAGTGTTTTATAAAAAAACTATATTTTTTTACTATTCACAAAAAAATTATTTTTTAGAAAATTATAAAAATTACACTGTATAATAATTTTTATATTATTATTTCAAAAATGATATTCATTTTTGTCAAATAAATTTTCTAAAACCTCTAAAAACTAATTATAATATCCATTCCTGAAAAGCAATAAAAATCATTTTTGATGAAAATGTATTTTTTTAAGATTAAAACGACTTTACTAATTTTTTTTTAATATTTTATAATCCTTTAAAAATAAATTTATATTGAGTAATTCCTATATAATTTTTTCATAAATCCTTCATTCATATTCATATCCACCAAATTAATGGTTAGGTTATGATGTTCCTATTTAAATAATAATATTTAGCTGTTCGTTTAAGCTCAATGTGGAATATCTTGCATGCCATCAAACATAGTGTTTCCTTTTAAAAACTCGATATGTTACACTCTTACTCACACATTTCATATTGGATTAATCAATGATACCAAAATACTTGAACATGTGGCATTGTCTTCCCTCTCAGCACCTTTTCACTCCCATTTATAATATACACTGGGCACTCCACAAAATATGCTTCTAATCCCAACTCGATGTCATCACAATCAACCACATGCATAGGATTGGTCACATACCTATAAAACTAAGAAACATAGAGCACATTATTCATGTATAAATAACATGGAGGAAGGTCTAGTTGGTAAGTCACTGATTTGATACATTTGGTGATTTCAAATGGTACAAAAAACCATGATTTTGGATTCCCTTTATTCAACAAATGATAATACCACAATAGAGGTGACACATTCAAGAAGACTCAGTCACCAATAGTAAAATCATGGGGCCACTTATTCCTGTTGGAATATGATCACCAACTACTTTGAGTGGTATCCAAATGATTCCTCATCAAATGCACTCTCTTAGGGGTCTCCTATACCATACATAGCCCAACAACAACTGCCTCACCCACCTCATTCCAACATAGTGGTGAGTGATATGACTGACCACAGAGGGGCTCAAAAGTTTTCATCTGAATAGAAGCTCAAAAACTATTATTGTATGTGAACTATACCAAGGATGGGTGATCATCCCATGATCCACTAAAGTCTCAAATGAAAACCCAAAGCATATCCTAAAGGATTTCAATTATTCTCTCTGATTTTCCATCGGTATGTTTGTGATATGTTTTACATATCTTCAAATGAGTCCCCCAATCCTTCTAAAATCCTTGTCCAAACCATAGTGTAAAATGTGTGTCCCTATATGATATGATACTAAAGGGTACCCCATGCAGTCATATAATCTCCCATATATAAATCTTTCCTAACTCATCTAGAGTGAGTCTCTCAGATCGAAAATAAGTGTGTTTTTTTCATCAACTGATTGACTATCACCCAAACGACATCATGACTCCTTGATGTCCTGGGTAACTCGGTCATGAAGTCTATAACCACATCGTCTCACTTTCATATCATCATTATAAGTGACTGAAGAAAACAATCATGATGATAGTTCTCAACATTTACCCTATAGAATGCAGGTAATCATGACTCAAAACCAGTGATTCCCATCTTCTTACAAGGACACCAGAATTGAAATTAGATGTCATGGCACATCTTCTTCAACCCTGGATGAACTGCTCATTTTGATTCCTGAGAGTCTCTCATCAACCCCTTCCTGATGTAATCTTCCACAACTACTCTTCTATGGACATAGATTACATCATCATCATCTAAGGACAACCCTAGAGTAGAATCATCCCCTACCAAGCATTTCTGCATCACTATGAACTTGGGGTTTGACTCTTGGCTTGATTTCACATGGTATATTAAATAATACATGGTCACTAAAGGTACACATGTCATCATTATATGTTCCTATGATTCATCCACCAACCATTATACCATCAAACTCATCAGACACCATTCCTCTTATAAAGTCGGCTCACTAAGCTCTTCAATCTCTAGTGTTTTACTGCTAACATAATATACAATGAAATTAGATTTTTCCTCTATCATAATCCATCTAAACTATTAATGTATATAGATAATCCACCCAACACCTCTATTTAAGATTGAGACCCTACTAAGAGAATATATATATCACATTATATTGTGGTCCGTGTAGATGAAAAATCTCTCATCGAAGACATAGTGTCACCAAAAAATCAGAGAATGGACCATAAATACTAACACTATGCCATTGGTTGGGTAGTTTTTCTCATGGTGTCAAATATAATGATACCCATAAGCAACTACCTAATCCCTATGCATGAGCATAGCTCTTAAACTAACTCATAAGGAAACATCTGACACTACCTATCTAGTCCAGGATCTTGAAGGGTAAAAACTGGGGTTGTCATCAATCCTCTCTTAATATCAATGAAGAAATATTCACACTGATAAGACAAATTGAACTTCCCCCCCTTTTTGGTCATCCCTGTCATTGGGGATGCCAAACTGGAGAAGTATTGGATGATGCATCAATAATACCCCAAAATCCCAAGGAAACTCCTTCTCTATAATATATTTCTAGGGCATACCTAAGACATCATAACCACTACCTTCTCTAGTTCCACTGAGATTCTTAACTTAGAAATATCATGGAAAAGTAAACACACTTCCTAAATCCAAAACTAACACTTTGAAACTTTAGATAAAGCATTTGACCTCTAGGTGATATGATATATCAGATAATTCATTTGACCTATAAATCCTCTATCTAAAACCTTTAACTCTATCAACTCTATCGATGTAATATGATAGGGAGGAATTGATATTGGTTTCACCATAGGCACAAGATCGATCTAAAAATCCATTATGTTGTCTAGAACAAGACCTGAAAAAGTCATTAGGAAAAATATTATAATAATGATCCACCACTAGAGGAAATATAGAAGGGTATACCATTGATTATAATATAAGATTAGAACCTACTTCTTGCATTTCAATAGCCCCAATATGACTCTAGTTTAGTCCCATTATTCCTCCTCTGAGATCCCAATCACCGGTACACACATAAAAAAATATTTTATGTGAGGTGAAATTCACACGTATATGATAACAGTCGACGTGAGCATGAATGATTGGCATCTAGTCCATCCCACAAATCACATAAAAGTTATACATTTTAAGTATCATGAAATCCCATATATTTTAATGGACAAAAACAACTACTGGACACTCTATGCATCTCTAGATATGATCAAATTTCTTCTATAAGGGTTTGTTGAGAGAAAAAAACTAAGAAGATAACACAATTAGTAAGTCAATACCAGTTTCATCTTGAGATGATATAAAATAATGGGAAACACTGATATCCAAAATAGTGGTAGAAATAGTAGATTTGATCAAGACTTCACCTTAGAAGGTTGATTGTCCCTCTCCACTTTTATCCAGATTTTGGTTCGATGCATACAACCGACCTACCTCAACTCCATGACCATGTCCCTTATAGGCATGAATCTCCTGATTCATCGTCGTCTGAGGGGTCTAATCCAATTATTGAGGTCACTAGATAGTATCATGGATCGATTAATGTGTCTGACTCGAACCCTTGTGATACCTCATCCATACTGACCTTGAGAAAAAAATATTGTATATTCCATATCTTTCCACATTAGTGCAAATTTATTGGGGGATTTAGGTAATCCTTACACCACTCTTCCCATTGTAGTAACACTGGGAAATGTTTCCTCTCCCGAATAGAACAAAAAGGACCTACCATGAACAATATTTCTATCACTGTCCTTCTACAACTCCTTATCCCTCATTTTTTACCATAGAAGAATTAATCATAGCAGAAAATGGTAGTCCATACATAAATTTAATGGAAAATGGAAGAGAGTCCTCCTACAACCCCTTCTCAATGGTGAGATCCTTTCACAACACCTCTGGGTAAGTCATCGAGTCAAAGTTCCTAAACTAGTTTCATATTTCTAGATGAAGGAATATCTCAAGCTCCCCCAACTTCTATACTTTGTTTCCATCCAAGAGAGGATAGAAATTGAGAACCTATATAATAATAGTTAAAAAAAGATACCAACATTATCCCCTTATGAAGCACTATGAAATCTTGCACTCTATTTAACTTCATTGGGCCAGGAATGAACTCCTAAAAAATAAATAATTAAAGGTAGTCCATATCAACCACTCACATTTTTAAGTCTGGTTCATGATAATCCACTATCTCCTTATGGTTATCTAAAGTATAAATCCATCCAACTTACCTTTCTAGTCATTACGAGTCCCTACCAAGTTTACCATTCCCTAAATGATGTCAATTCAATCATCTCAATCATGGGAACCACCAATTAACTATAAATTTGGTCAATAATTGAGTTAGAAATACCAGGAATAATTGACCATGGTCCTTTGTGTTCCCCCACCTTAAACAGGAACAATCCAAAAAAATCATTATTATATTAGCTCCACCTCTTGAATCACTCGAGTAGGTGTAAGAGCATGCTTAGCTACACCTTCCTGTATATTTGGTGGTGGTATAGGGGTCACTAGTAGAAATATAGGCTTTGGTGTTGGTTTTTTGATGTTGGTTTTTTTAAATTGACATTAAAATTAACAAGGGAAACATTTGATGTCCATTTTTACAAAACTGACATTAAAAGGTCTTTAGTAATACTTTTAAGTCCAATTTTCATAAAAACCGACATTAAAAGTTATTAGATAAATATTTAGCATTGTTTTTAATGAAAATAAATGTTAAAAAGCATTAAAAAAATATTTTTAACACCATTTTCAAGAAAATCATCATTAAAAGTCATTAAAAAAATTCTATAGTATCAGCTTTCAAGAAAACCAAAATTAAAAGTTCTTTAAAAAAATATCAACACCTAAACCCTTATTTTTCTTTCACTTGAAACCCTCTCTCTCTATCAACTAACAACGACACCTTATGACTTAAATGACCTTCAAAGACCTTCAATTATCTATTGCCATTGATTTTCATCCACTTTTCATTTTTTTCTCTTAAAAAGTTTATCATTATTTATTATTTCATGTCCCTTGAGCTATTCCATTTGACCCACAACCATATTTTAAGGTTTTTTCATTCTTTTTTAATTTGTTTTTGCGGTCAATTTTCTTCAATCTTGTATCATTCAACCTATTGCCACAGAATTTTATTGAGTATATCAAAATTCATGAGGTATTATACATTATCGAGGTCCAAAATTTTTAATTTTTTAATTTTTTAAAATAAATTATGTATAAATTTTTTTATGATAATTGTTTGTAAGTTATTATTTTTATGTTTAACTATTTTTTATGATAAATTATTATTATGATAATTTTTTGTAAGATATTTTGCATAAATGTTTGTATAATTTTTTGTATGTCATTTATATATAATTATTTGTATAATTATTCATATAATTTTTTTAAAATTTATTTTCGTATAATTGTTTTTACAATATTTTGTTTAATTGTTTTTATAATTGTTCAAAATTAAAGAGAAAATTTTCATAATTGTTTGTAAGTTATTTTTTTTATGTTTGATTATTTTTTATGACAATTTTTTGTGAGATAATTGTGTATAATTGTATTTATGATAATTTTTTTATGATAATTATTTATTACGATAATTGTTTTTTATTTATAATTTTTTTTATGATAATTGTTTGTTATGTATAAGTGTTTATAAGTTTTTATTTTATTTTAGAAGATATATTATGTATATTTTTTTATTTTTGAAGATAAATTTTATATAGTATTATTTGATCATTATGTATAATTTTTTTATGATCAAATAGTTATTAATAATAGATTATTTTGATCATATGTTTTTATGCTTAAAATTTATATATTTATATATATTTATATATGTTTATATGTTTTATTATATTCACTGTTTATACCGCATTCTTAGGTAATTAATGGATCATAATTGGATAAATTTATGAAGAACCAAAGGTAAATATGAGAAAGGAGTTGATGATTTCTTGGAAATTTTTAAAAAAAATCCTCAAAACAAAGATTTAATTTTCTATCCAAGCATGATGTGTCTGAATATGGTAAAGTTAAATTCTAGAGAAATCAAGGATCATCTCATTTTTATGGTTTTATCCATAATCATACACATTGGATCTGGCATGGTGAAATAATAGAAAGATCAACATCTAATATTGATGAAAACATTCAACACAAGATAGATGATCATATTGAAGAATTAATTAATTATGTCGGCATTGAAACCATTGAAAAAAATAGAATTTTTTGAATGATTGTATGGAGATTCTGAGAAGCCACTATAATTTGGTTTCACTAAATTTATAGTGCTATTTTTAGTACTGATATTAGTTAACTTGAAAGAAAGAAATGGACGGAGTGATAAAAGTTTCTTTGAATTGCTTGACCTTTTAAAAGATCCACTTACAAAAAGCAACGAGCTTCTAAATTCTAATTATAACGCAATGAAAATATTATTCCCAAAATAATTAGTGTATAAAAATATACATACTTTCCCCAATTATTGTTTGTTTTATATGAATAAATTTGAATGTTTATCAAAATTTCCTTAATGTGGGACATCACAATATATAATGCATGTAAATTTGAACTCTAATTCATTTTTAGGTACCATAACCAAACCTCCTACTAAATAAATTTGGTACCTTCCAATAATTCCTTATTTAAAGCATTGATTTACAAATTCAAAGGATGAAAAAAGGTTAAGATGGCATAAAAATGAGTGCTTATAAGATGGTAACTTACTTCAGCCTACTGATTCACCGCAATAGAAAATATTTGATTAAAAAATTCCTAATTTTGGAAGTGAAGAAAGAAATCTCATAATGGGATTATGCACGGATTAAGTGAATCCATATCAGATCCTCAGCAGCTAACACAATTCATTGCCAATTTTTTGGTAGTTTATAACTTTCCCCCATATATATGTCTAAAGAAAAAATATTTTATGATGATCTTGATGATTTATGGACCAAAACAGTCGAGAAATGATATTGATGTGTATATTTCACAGTAGATTGATGATTTGAAACTTCTATAGGATATTGGTATTAATTTTCTGATTCATATAAGAAATATTATTTTCTTTTATACGATATGATAATGTTCACTATAAATGAATTTCCTATATATGGAAACTTATATGGATAAAGTGTTGAATGACATAAAGCTTGTAAAATTTGTGAAGAAGAGACTTCATATTATCAATTGCAGAATGGAAGAAAGGTAGTGCACATGGGACATAAAATATTTTTATGAATTGATCATCATTATCATAGTTTAAAAATCATTTAATAGTTTCTAAGAATATAATCATTCCCCACAACCATTTTTAGTTGAAGAATGTTACGACTAGATGAAAAATAATGATTTCACATTTTTAAACAGAGGAAGTTATGGTCATCAAAAAAATCCAGAAGAAATAGTCAATCTTTTTCGAACTACCTTATTTGATATTTTTAGAGATAAAACATAACATTTACATTATGCATGTTGAGAAAAACAAATGTGAAAGTTTGATTGGAACATTTTTATACATTAATGGAAAGAAAAAAAAAAGTTGTATTTCATGCTATATTGGATTTGATATCCATGGGAATACATTTGGAGTTAGATCCCACTATGAAAGTAAACAAAACATATTTATCTTTGGCTTGCAACAAATTAAGCAAGAGCGAGAAGATGAATTTTTTTCAATGTCTGCAAGGTATTAAAGTACCCATTGGATGTTCTTAAAATATAAAGAATTTGGTGTCATTAAAGGATTATAAATTAATAGGTATGAAATCTCATGATGACCATGTATTGATGCAACAACAGCTACCAATTTCACTGTGTGGTATGTTACTGAAACCTGTCAGAAAGACTATCATTAGGTTATGTAATTTTTTCAAATCCATTTGTAGTAAAGTTGTTGATCCAACTTTGTTAGATGTGTTGAAGAATGATGCGTCTCTTATAATTTTTCAAATAAAAATGTATTTCTCACCTATGTTTTTTAATGTAATGGTTCATCTGGTGATTTATTTGGTGCATGAGATAAGAATATGTGGGCCTATTTATTTACCTTGGATGTATCCTTTTGACAGATATATGAAAATTATGAAGGTATATGTTAAAAATACTCATCAAATAAAGGAATTTATTATTAAAAAATATGTATCAGAAGAGGTGATTGAGTTCTATACTAATTATTTGTATTAAGTATAGCATATTGGTATCCCTATATCTTGACATTTGACAGTTGATAGTTAAGGTAGAGGGATTTGAACCTTAAAGATAAAGTTTATTCCAAGTGATGAAGTGATGTTGGCGTATTTATACATTTTAAACAATACAGAAGAGGTTTGTAAAGACCTGGAAATTTCAAGGAATTTTTTTTTCTTAAATTCTTTGGAATTTTATGAGTACGCAGTTTCTAACAGTGCCTGATTCCGAGGCCCGGTGTGCCCAGAATCAATTTCTAAAGTTTTGATCGGGTGTGTTTAGTAAACGTACGGGCGGGTTTTTTTATCTTTTGAACCGGTGCATGGAATTGAAATCTGAGGGCACCGATGAACTCGCAGCACCGATATTCGCTTAAGGGGACCTTTACAGCAGTTGCGTTTGCTCAGGAGGAGAAGTTAATTTTGGGGATTTATATTAAATTAAATAAAATTGATGTACATAATTTTATTGTTTAAGAGATGATTATTTCCTACAAGGGGAAGTTGGAGGTGGAGCCCACACCCACACAACCTCCCATGAGAGGATTTAGTGTGGTGGGGCCTGCATGAACCCAAACCCTTTCACTTCCCCTCAACTCCCTTAAACTCCCCATTAACACCCCCCCTTAATTAATTTGACAACTCCCCTTTTAATGTGATCTCTTCACCTCCCTCTATCCCTATTAAATTTTGCAAACACCTTTTAATTAATTGATTGATCCACAATTAATTAATTTAAGTGTTTGAATTTTGAAATCCTTAAGACATTCTTTTATATAGGTGGTGTGTTTTTATTTTAGTTTGGTTGGCGATTATACTTTGGGGTGGCTTGGATAATAGAGAGAACTCTCTTCCAAACAAAGAACTTGATTTCTCAACGACGAAGAACTCAAGGCCCGCGACCATCATCTTCTTCAATATTCATCCTCCACGTCAAGGGAGAATACTCCACCCGCGAGAGACATTGACTATGCTCCCTCCTCGGACACATCCCGACGTCAACGATTCGACATCATTTTTTAATCCTCTTTCCGCGACACGGACTAGAGAGCATCGAAATCAAGGCAGGGGGTTTGTGTAATTTTAGTTTGATAAAATTAGACTCTTGTCTTTGTTGAATGCAAGTGATCATCTTGGCCTCTTAATATCACCTAACGCAGAGGACGCGAGCCGAACAAACACGGCCCGATGACCCTCCGTTGATCCACGTTTATATTGGAGACTAAAGATGTGTTGGGAAAGGCGACGGTGACCGGAGATAATGGTGGCCGTGCGCTGGTCGCGTGCGGAAGAACTGGGCCCACAACTGCGGGATGCTCGGCCGAATAAGAACCGGTCGGCCATACCCGTCCAGGCTGAAGGAACCACGACACCCCATGGCGCCGCGCTGCAGAGGACCGCGGCCCGCGCTCTGCGGGCTGCTTTGGTGGGCGAACCGGCCGGCTCGTTAGTCAGCCAGGCTGGAGGAGGCCGCAACACCCATAGGTGTCACGCTGGAGGAACAGCGGTCCGCCCGTGCAGGCCGCTCGTGCTGGGAAGATCGGCTGGCTTCGGCCGGCCGGACAGGAGGGTGGTGCTTCCTGTTTGGGAGGTCAGGGAGCCGCCCCCCCCCCCCACTGGCTCGGCGCTGTGCCGGCCACGCTGACCCCCCCTTCCGGGTAGGACCATCCAAATCGGGTCGGGTCGACCCGCCAGCCCACTGGGCTTGACGGGTCGGGCCCAATTCACTTAAATAAGAATAACTTTAAGACCGCATGTCCGATCGACGCACCGTCTGCGGAACTGGGACCCTCGTGACGAATCGGTCCTTTTGTGATACTCTAAGTGAGTTTTGGACGACTTTGGAAAATGGACGGGTTCGGAATGAGCGTATTTTCCAACCGGGCTCCTGGAACTAAAATGCTAATAACTCTCAGATCATGCGTCCGATTGACGCGTCGTCTATCACATTGGGTTTCTTTTGACGATACGGAACTTCGAGGTATATCAACTCAGGGCTTTTTGAAAGTTGATGTATCGAACCCTTTGCTCGAGGAGCGGACCCTCCTGGAATCGAGTGTGTTGTGTGCGGGAACCCTAGAGATGGCTGCGGCAGCGACGACAACTGTACTGGAATCCTCTGTGGGTTCAATAGAGTAGCTGGTCTAGTATCCTACATGGTTCCGAAAGCTTAGATGAATTAGTGACTACATCTGATCATATCTATCGCTATACGAAAGATGCATACCTGTGTGAGCTGAGTCTTGACTTTCAATCATTATCATCGATGTGATTGACTTCTTTCCTGTGTGTACTGGGTTGTGCTTGGGCTTGAGAGTTGGAGCCGAACTGGGATTGATGACTTAAGTATATGTATGGGCATATACCTAAGTAGAGTTTGTTGATGCTTCTTGATTGTATCTTTCTTCTGTGGTTTATCCTTCGTGGATTCTGGGAGACCTTCGGGGGTCTCAGGGTCCCTACTGAGTATCGTATACTCACCCATGCACGGGCTATACCCGCACTACGTTGTGTTGGATGCAGACGACAGACAACACTGATCGAGGAGGAGACTTGTGGAGCTGGACGGTACCCGGAGGTAGACCACTTGGCGAGACATACACGGAGTAGACAGATGGACCTGGGGTGCTGAGGTGGCCATCTGTACCCACCCTTCAGGTGGGATTCCCGAAGGATGACTCAGTGGTTTCTGTTTTACTTTACTGCAGTTGTACTAGCTTCTCAGTTGTACTATACTTACTATTGGTCTTGTATTTCCGGCCCTTTTCCTTTCAACATTTACTTTGTATACAGTTTTGTTTAGTTCTTACTTCAGTTTCATACTCTGTTGTATTTGATTACTTTTATAAAGGTAATGCCTTCCCTTTTAATCGGGATTTATGCTTTTGGTGCTAGTCATCTTCCCCTAGCATATGGAAGGCGGGCTTGGGGTAGTCACATCATGGGCCCTGAGGATGGGTCGTGACAAGGTTCAACCATATATATCATCACATATTACTAAAATAAAGGTATGTTATCCAAAAAGAAATGAATTGGTTGATGATTGAGCATAAAAAGACATTTGTTTCATGGTTTAAAGAGTAATTTGACAGATATATATACATTATAAACATTGAAACTATTAGTAGGGGGACCATCTCATAATGAGATCATATGGGCTGGTTTGGATATCAATGGGTACACATTTTACACACACATAAAAATGAGTATAACAATAGTATCTTTCAAAAAAGTGGGGTAATGGTCATTGTTGATGCACTGCATTTTTCGAGTGCAAAAGAAAATCCAAATTTCTTCATAAAAAGTATATTTTGGAGTTTTTGAGGATATATAGGAAACTGATTATACTAAATGTTGAGTAATAGTATTTAATTGTTACTGGGTTGATAGTAATAGTGGTGTGAACCATGATGATTATTGGTTTACATTGGTTGATTTGAAAATATTTAGTTGCAATGAGGAACCATTTATTATGGAGACACATGTGAAAAAAATATTTTATGTCATTGATCCATCAAATAATCTATGATCCATCGTTTTTTAAGGGAAAATAATTAATTTGAGTGGTGAAGATGATGGTGATGTTATGGATTTATATGAGGATTATTCATCTATTATGCAATTTCTGGATGATAACAATGACTATAATATAGACATAGTTCATGATGTATGAAATGATCATATTGAAGGGATATGAGAGAACACAAAACTACTCTTAATTATTTAGGTAAATATTTATATTTCTTTTTGAAATTTACATGTGTAAAAACACTATTTTTTTAATTATTGGATGTTTAATTACATATATATTGGTTATTTATATGTTTTTGTGTCAAATGTTATATTCAATAGTTATGGTTAATCATATTTTGATTGAAAAACCTGATGTATATCATTATGTTTTGGTTAAATTTATGCATATAAAAACACTTTTTTTTTAATTTGAAATTTAAATTTATAAATGCTTCTATCATTTTATAATTAATGTTTATATTTAATATTTTATCTTGCATATTTTTTGGTTAAGAATAATCACATAATTTTTTTAAACTTACTCTTGTGTGACACTATTCTTTGACTTATATATTCTTGTAATTGTTGTTTTTAAATATTCACTTTTCTAATAATATGTAGGCGAACATAATTTCATTATATTTTTACGTTTCAATGAAAGACATAGTGGAAGAGGAACATTTACCAAGGTATATGATTTTTTTTCATATTATTAAATATTCATTAATATAATTATTTAATGAAACAAAATGTTTAATTTACCAAAAAAAATTAAAGGACTAACGACGCGCCTCTTACAGAGGAGTCTTCGCCTTCTTCTATAGAGAAAATGATTTATAAAGTTGCTAGATTGGGGATAACATGTTTACCAAAACTATCACTTTCCCATAGATACCATATAATGAATATTAATTTTAATGATAATATTAACCCAACTTTCTCAAATGCAACGTAGTTTACCAATTATATCACCATGTAGAGCTATTATAGGATTATCATTTTATATCCTGATTGGAAGTTCGTTGAAAAGATGGTGAAAGAGTAGCTATGGGAGTCTATAAGGGTAAAATATCTCAATTGATTTATTTTTATCTCATTATTCGAATATAATATAATTTATATGGATAATATTTAATGTATTAAATTACAGATGACATTCAATTTTCAATAAATGAATGAAATTAATAAAATATTTATATATTTAGTGGTAGTTTGATAGAGATATTTTAAAAAAATGAAAAAAATGTATTTGGGGAGTTGTAGAAGGAAAACACGTTCTTCAAGAATGAGGTTTTAGATGCAGATACATGAAATAAAATTATTTCTAGCTGGCATGATGAATAATTTATGGTATGATAATTATTTTATATTGCAAAATTTCTTCTATATCACCTAATTAATTATTAGTTTTTTTATGTGGCATACCTTCAGGATATCTCATCAATTGATCCAATTACATAATATATATACACTCATTCTTTATCACATTGGGGTGTCATTTATTAGAGGTGAAAGTTATTGCAGAAAAGTTTGGTACATTAAGAGATTAATCTAGTAGTGGTTTTGAAGAGGTATAGTTTGGTCCTCCATCTCCCCCTCACTCACTATGAAAAATGAAAGAGTGAGCAAGAGAAAAAATGAAAAGTATCTTATATAGAAATATAAGGAAGAAGCTGAAAATTGTGTAGGAAATTTATTTTTATTTTCCATGAATGTTTTTATTTTTTAATGAATAATAATAATATACCATTTTAATTTTTATTTCAGGATGATCTTTAGGAGAAAAGTGATGCAGGAGAATTTTATCACTGAGGGGAGGATGGACATCCTAACTACTACTTTTGGAAATCTAGAACACCTCGGTCGTATAAGAGGATATGAGGTGGGTGTCAATATTAGGAAATTATTTGGTTATCAAAGTAAGAAATCAAGATACCCAAAAATAGATTCTGTAAAAGATGAGCTGAAAGACCTAAAGTAGTCCATGGATGATCAAAGTCAATCTGATGCATAGGCTATGTTTGAATAATTGATGAGACAATCAAAGCCTATGCATCTTGCATAGAATGCACAGCTTGCCCAGCCGGCCTCATCAGATCCTGCACCTCCTCATTTGAATCTGACTATATACTGTGAGTTTTATGCTAAAAATCCCCATGAACGTATTATAGCATACAAAATTGTACATATTTTGGGGGATTTTGTACATCACCAGTTGATGCAGTTGGGTTAGGTAATAATATAAGCACATGATATTATTGATCCAAAGACTCTATTGCCATTTCCTTTTTAAGAGGTTACCAGAGTTGTAGATCTTATGGGTCATTTTTTACTTTGTCTGGCTAGCCCTTTTCATCATCTTATATACGAGGTATGCATTTTTTTCGAATATTATTTTTATTTGATTGAAAATTACTTATAATGTTTTCTTACATTTAATTTATAGGATTCTATAAAATAAAAATAATTAGTATAAAAGAAACAAAAGGTTTTGGAACCAACAACATTAGATAGTTCTGATATTTCAGATGGGATAAAAATATTATCCCATGTTTCTTCTTACTTAGATAATATTTATGAGTTTTGGATGATGTAAGATATATGTGGAATAGACTATCCATTGAGAATATTTAAAAAATATATCATGGATCTAGTTATTTTTTAAGATCTCAACATGCCTATGTTGTTGCTATTGTCCATGTAAGTAAATTTTTATTTTTATTTTTATTTCTTTAAATAAAGATGATTTCAAGTGACTTATTATCTTACTTATATAATTAGGTATTTATACCGGATTATCATTCAAAATCATAACACTGGTGATTATGGTCTTATATATGTATAAATAGGTATCTATACAGGCTTATCACTTGATTGAATTTGGATCCTATATCAAGTGACTTATTATCTTACATATACATGTTTTGTTAGTTGATAAATACGAAAATGAAGGTCATGAAAAAAGTTTTACAAGGATCATATAGGATCCAAATACAATCAAATACATGAAATTAATGGTAAATATATTTTTATTAGATAATATATTTTTTGTTATATATATGTGTGTGTGTTTTTTATTTACAAGTAAATGTTTTATAACTACAATGTCATCTCAAAAAAGGAAATGTGGAATGTGGTTATTATAATTTAAGATTCATGTATGATATAATCACAACTAGGCCAACGACTAAATTTTATAAGGTTAGTTATATTGATTATTTTATGTTATACAAAAAAATATTATATTTTTAAATATCATAACATTCATTATTATTATAGATTTTCAATGATGCCAAGTCATATATGAATGAAGACCTTACCCATCTTCACAGTTTGTTAGAAAACTATTTGTTAAGTATGATTGTAATTTAAATTATCAGTTACGTCTCTTTTAATTAACGTTAAAAAATGAGTATTTATAAAATCATTTTATGCTTTAAGTTAGTATATGATGTTTATTTTTATGGGGTTGTTCTATGTTTTATAAAGAGTTATGGATTTATAAAACAATCACCACACTACACAAAACTTTAATTTAGAAAGATACATCATGAATACCAAAGGATATGAGTAACCAAATCATGCACTCATATGAGTGATAGAAAATCAATGACTCAAGGAAACATGAAAATCCTTTATGTCATGTAATTCTAGAAAAAAAATAAGCGTAACATACATAATTAAATTTATATAAAAATCTTAACATAAAAACAAACTTAAACAAATTAAACTTAAAAAAATTAAAATTAGACAAATATATCTCTAAAAAATTTAAATCTTATATTAAGTATATAAGAATTTATAAATCTATCAATATAAACAAACTAAAAAACATTCCAATCATTACTTAATTTATACTAAATATCAATTTGGATTGAAAATATTCTCTTAAAGTAAATTTTAATAGAACCATAAATAATAAGTTTTTAAATAATGGAAACATAAATCAAAGTTGTTATATACTTTACATAAAAATTATTTGAAATTCAATTTACTAGATATATCAAAATATTTTTTGAAATTAAATTTACTAGATATATAAAAATATTTTAAAAAACATCCCTTAATAATTCTAATTTTTTTAACATTAATTTTAGTAAACAATAATTATGTGTGTTCCAAGAATAGCCTATAAATTTACTTGATGACTTGTGACCCCCTACCATATTCATTAAAAGTTGTATCAACTAAATTATTTCCAAGGAATGATTCAAGGATAACCAAACAACCCCTATGAACCATTAGAAAAGATTTCATAAGAAAAGAATCCAAGATAATAAACACCATAATTAATAAATCACTAAACTCCAAGAAAAACCATGTAATTAATGTTGAGTCATTTTTATTAAATGAATTTTGTTGAATACATTATTTTGATAAATCACATTATACTTCTTATTTTACTTTCACTTGAAATTTTTTTGTTCTATTTTTTCTACAAATGTGACTTTGCATTTATGTTTTATATCAAAATATTCTATTTTTTTAATCATATAACATACATTTTTATTATAGATTTTTAATGATATTGAGTTATATATGAATGAATACCTTACCCATCATTGAAGTTTTTTTGCAAAAAAAATTAATTAAGATTAAACTTTAAATTTTCAAGTATGTATCTTTTAATTAAAGTTAAAAAAAATTAGTATTTAGATAATCATTTTCTATTTTAATTTGGTATATTCTATTTTTTCTTATAGGGTTTCAAATGTTTTGGGTATATCTCTTTTAACTAAAGTTAAAAAATGAGTATTTTTACAATGGATTTATGCATTAAGTTGGTATATTGTGTTTTTTACAGGGTTATTTTTTTACTTTAAGTTACTGCATTTTGTCTGTTTTATAAGGTTTCAATTTTTTTGTAAAATGTAATTTTAACTTTTTTCCCCAAAAAAACTTATATCCTTCCACACTGTTTTTTTTAAATCGATGTTCAATCTGAATAAAAGAAGTTTTGATGTCAGTTTTTGTTAAAAACAAACATCGAATATAGATTCTAGAATTTAAATAAAAAGACTTAAATGTCAATTTTTGGTAAAAATGTGACATGAAAAGTCTTTTCAGAAATCATAATAAAAGACTTCTGATGTCATTTTTTTACCAAAAACTGACTTTGAAATGTCATTCCACGTCAGTTTTTCAGAAAAACCGATGTGGAATTTTTTTAATAAACTTTTGACATCGGTTTTTCTTGAAAAATGACGTTGAAACATCAGTTAAATTTTATTTTAGTGAATTTTTTTATGTCAGTTCTTAAAAAATTGATGTAAAAACTCTTATATTTAATTCCACCTAGGTCAACATTAGTTAAAAACCGTCATCAAAAACTAAAAATAATTGATGTTAAAATATGTTTTTAAACTAGCGGGTGTTCACCCTTGTAGGAGAATTCTAGTCTATTATTGTAGGTGGTCTCATCAAATGTCTCCAGGGTGTAATTTTCTAAAATTTCAAACAATCATTTAGAATGCCTATAACAAGTTGATTAAGAGAACATCTTAAGCAGTTTTTGGGCACACATAAGGGATTTCTATTAGAAGACCTATCCTAGGAGATACCCGCACATAAGTTATAACCCTCACAGTTTTCCCATTGCTCAAGCCAATTCCTATGTACCTAGAAATTAGTCACAATTATATATATACATAAAAGGGTTCTAAAGTTCATCTAACTAATTTCAATAAAGATATAACACAAAAGCATTGAATACTGATATATCACTGAAAAAATAGCACAAATCAATGCATTTAATTAATGTAATAACATAAATCAGTCAACAAGAATATATATATGAAATGTGGTCCCACGTGCCTTCACATGATGCATGAACATAGCCAAATCACATAAAACTATAATAGAAATTCCATCCCCGATAACTCAAAGATCCATTACACATGAGTTAGCCAGGCACATGGAAACTCCCCTACCCGAGTTCCAAACAACCTATCTATTTTCTACATAACCATAAAATAAAATTAAATAAAACTTAATGCCTTTTATATAATTCTATAACACCTTAGCCCAGATCACACCTTAGCCCAGATCACCTGAATGGCGCTCAAGTACACTACAAGACATCATGTATGCCTCCCTATACACAAGAGGCTATCAACTAACGGTGAGGGTCTAAAGTAAGATGGGGTGACTATACCCTCTAAAATCATAACCATCCTCAACAACTCACATCATAAATATAAACTAAATAAACATCATAATATAAGGTAACTAAATAATGTGAAAACAGAAGTCATGCTAAGTTATACAAGGATAATCAGATAGACCCCCAATGTGGTGGGACAAACTAAGTATCAAGAAATAGAAAAGTAAATAAATGGAGTAGAAATAGTATAGAGTATGTCTTGGAATTTTCTTTCACGCCAAAGACTTCATCTCCTCTTCTCCCTCTCATAGGGCTCTTTCCCTTCAATTGATCCCTGGTCATGAAATCTGCATGTGCATCAAGATGATTGAGCAAGGTGTGAGTATAAACCAGTAGGATGTCATCAATGAATCCTTAACATAAGTGCGCATGAATATATAGGTGTATTTCATGAAAATAAAATATATACAAACATAATAAAACAATAACATACTGAGAGTATGCATGCTAACTAAGCCACCACAAACCTTGACCATACCCACTTCAGCTCCATACCAAAAGAATATCAGAATAGTCATGGAAATTTCATAAGTGGAGGAGTCAGCCACAAATATTATCTCTATTAGTATAGGTCCAAGACCTCCATGTCATACAACCTAAGGCCATCATGTCCCACTGTTATCTCCTGAGTAAAATCACATAAAACTATCATGCCCCACTATTGCCTCTTAGGTCAGATCAACTAAGACCATCATTGTTGGCACTAAAAATGCATCAAAGAACATACCAAATGCTGATAAAATTGCTCCAGGGGCATATTTAATTTATCATTCTTCAATTTAACTGGATGTAAAGTCCAAGTGGATATACAGATTGAAAGTTATGTCCATTTGATGTTAGACTACTGAAAATGACCAGTAGAGGGGATTTTGGAACAAGGTATAGATTTTCACAAAACTCAAACATTCATGAAAGTCAAACATTCATGAATCTCGAACTTTATCAAAGTTTAATCTTTCAAAAAACTAAAGCTTTTGTAAAAGATGGTATATTTCATGCAACATATGTTTGCTCACAAAGATCACATGCCAAAATTCATGCTTTCATGAAACATACTTCCAATATAGTAACTTTCATGGAACATGTCTCTTGATGACCCTAGAACCTATAAATACACCCCATCCAAGTAATCATTTTAAGGGTAGGACACACCGATTTGTGACATCATGCTCTCAAATTGTGAAACTCTAAAGAGTTTCATGAACTCACGTAACTCATTTCCCCATGGGTATATCTTTCTTCAATTCACTCACGCCCACCCTTCCAAGTATGGGTTAGTGTTTGAGGATGTTTCGTGAAACATCCATACAATTATGAACATTGTTCATGTAATGTGGGAATGCCTCACAAAACATGAATTTTCATGAAACTCCAAATTTTCATGAAACAGTGTTATCCATATCCATTTGAATCCCTCCTTTCCTAAAATATACTTTCTTGAATGTTGAGCACCTTCATGAAACCAAATCTTTCATGAAACCCTTCATTTGGGTCTCCTAACTTCATGCATGTGAATCTATACCATAGGGGATTCACCCCAAATAGCTACATGGGATCAATGTTGGGCTTCAGTCCCAATCCTTTGGCTAGATCCCTCCCATACCTTCACTGATCCCCATGAAAAATAGAGAGTCACACCATGAGCATTTTAGGTCGGGTCAGGGAAATTTTGGATTTCAATTTATATAGCCCCACTATCCACCCTCATATAATACCATAATTTGAGATAATCCTCTACACTCCTTGAAATAACTTGAGTCGACATACACTTCTTGGTCCCTTTCCCATACCACAAGTTGAGATTCTCCTCATGGTCTCCTTGAATGTCTTGAGTCGAGATTCTCCTCAACAAATTCACGAAACCTTCCCACCTGACTTTTGTACCAGTTTGAACAAGAAAATGTCACTCCTATGCAAGTTCTACAGTAGCCATTTATTCTGCCCAGTATTCCTCACTACATGAAGTTAAAATGTAGTATACTTTATGTGATAGGAATAGGAATGCCTCCTATTAAAATCATGATATTTCTTATGTGTCAAGCATAATATGCCTCATGTAATGATCGTGAGATTACTAACAAGAATACACCATGGGCATCCTCCTTTGGAATAAGCCCCAATCACATTCCTTAACCCATCAGTGGGTCGAGATTCCATTATGAATCGATATAAGTAAGAAGAACGATCAAACCTAGAGTGAAAGCCTCATATGTATCCCTGTTACTCCCAAACATCCACCATGGGCCCCCTCTTTGGGTATACGTCCTAATCATATTCCTCAAACGATTGGTGGTTCAAGATGACCTCTTGACCCAACATGAGGAAGAAAGTATGAGAAGCTCAATGCATAAGTCCCACACACAATGTCCTTCCACATAATGTTAAATTGTAGCCTTACCCTATGCCACAAACATGGGATGCCCTGTAACTATAGGATACCTCATGTGAGAATAATGAGATGTATCATGTGATATGCATGAGATGATACCCCATCATATGGAAAGATTCCATCCATATGCCCCAACCATACCATCGTTTCTCTAGAGTTTCATATGGGAATCCTAGCTGTGTAAGCCCCATTCTCATTGATGCTACTCAATAGCAGCGCTCAGGTAGCCCAGCTATGTAAGAACCATTCACACCATCACTAATCCATAGAAACACTTAGGTAATTTACATGAATAATCCCAGATTACACCATCACCAATCCTAGCAGTACCCAGCCAACCCAGTTATGTAATCCCCACTCACACTATCACTACTCCATAGCAACACATGGGTAACCCACATGCATAATGCCTATCCATATTCGAGTTTCATGATGTAAAACTTATTTTCCCAATATCCTAGTTGTATGACATTAAACTGAATGAAAACATCTTCAGTAAATGATTTACAACTATAGCCTTACCCCGTGTGGTGAACAAAAGATGCGTCGTGTATGACTGGCATGGCATGAACCCTTACTTCCTAACTTGTGTGATGAACACATGATTCCCCATGTACGGTCATCATGGGATGAAACCTCCTTCCCCACCATGGGATGGGACACCTAAAAAGGGAAACCCATATGCATAAGAACCACACTATCCCTTGTTGTAGCTCCTTATATGATGCGAGAATCCTTACCGCATGATGTTAAGCTATATTAACTAGTCCTTCCACACAACCTTAAACTAGGGCATCGAACTATGTGGGTTTTGATCCCCATATCTTAATAGGGTATATAGGATACCTCCTTGAGGCTCAATCCCAACACCCAAACACCACCAAATCTGTATGTCCTCCCTATGGGAGACAATGAAACTCAAGTGTGATCATCTCCCCCTAGGGACACACTTAACCAAACCCTCAAGTGTGATCATCTTCCCCCCCTAGGGACACACTTAACTAAACCCTCAAGTGTGATCATTTTACCCCGGAGGACACACTTACCCAACACCTAAAGTTTGATCATATTCCCCCTAGGGACACACTTAACCAAACTCTCAAGTGTGATCATCTTCCCCCTGGATACACACTTAACCAAACCCTCAAGCGTGATCATCTTCCCCCTACTGACACACTTAACCAAACCATCATGTGTGATCATCTTCCCCTTGGGGACACACTTAACCAAACCCTCATATGTGATCATATTCCCCCCATAGGGACACATAATCAAACCCCAAGTGTTATCATCTTCCCCCATGGGGAAACACATAAGGAAACCCTCAAGTGTGATCATATTACCCCTAGGGACACCTAACCACCAACCAATACCTATAGGATGTTAAACTTGTGACCAAACTACCCCCAAAAGATGTTAAACATGTGACCTCCATGTCCCAACAAGATGTTAAACCTGTTATCCACTTATCCCCACAAGGTATTAAACATGTGTCCCAATCCAAAATCTTTAACTCATACAATAAATATGGGATGCCTAGGGTAAAAATCCTCAGAAGTCTTATTCCCCTGGTGTCATCTACCCCATGTCTATCGGGTGAAGGAAGAACATGATGGAAAGAGGAGGTTCAAGGAAAGGCTTGTGGTGAAAGGCTTCCAATAGGAGGGAGTGGATTTCATGGAAATATTCTCACCAGTAGTGAAGCTTACCACCATCCGGGTGATTCTCATCATTATGGCGTCAGAGGATTTATACCTTGAGCAGCTTGATGTCAAGACTGTTTTCCTTCATGGAGATTTGGAGGAAGATATCTACATGCAGTAGCCAGAGGGATATGTAGAGTCTGGAAAGGATGACCTGGTGTGCAAACTCCAGAAGAGCTTATATGGACTGAAGCAGACACCGAGGCAGTGGAATAAGAAGTTTGATTCATTTACGTCTAAAAATGAATATAAACGATGTGGAATGGATCAGTGTTGCTACATAAAGTCTTTTGGTGATGAATACATTATATTGATTTTATATGTGGATGACATTCTTATTGCAGGATCATGTATGTAGAGAATTAATGAGCTGAAAGGACAGTTGGCTGAGGAGTTTGAAATGAAAGATCTTGGAGAAGCTGGCAAGATTCTGGGGATGAAGATCAAGAGAGACCACACAGCTAGAACATTGATGTTGTCATAGGATGATTACATTGGGAAGGTCCTAAGAAGATCCAGTATGATGGAAGCAAAGGCAGACTCTATTCCCCTGGCAAGTCATTTCAAACTATCAAAGGATCAATCACCGAAGACGGTAGAAGAGGTGGAGTACATGGAAAAAGTTCCATATGCATCAGCTGTTGGAAGCCTGATGTATGTCATGGTCTGTACTCGACCTGACATTTCTCATGTAGTGGGAGTTGTGAGCAGGTATATGGATAACCCTGGAAAGTGACATTGGGAAGTTGTGAAGTGGATACTGAGGTATTTGAAGGGCAGCAAGGAGGTATCTCTGTGCTTTGGGAAAGGAAATTCATTGCAGGGGTATGTGGATGCTGACCTTGGAGGAAATATCGACAGCAGGAGGAGTACTACGAGTTATGTTTTTACCTATGGAGGAATTTCGGTAAGTTGGATATCACAATTGCAAAAGGTGGTGGATTTATCCACCACAGAGGCATAATACATTGTTGTAACAAAAACTGGGAAAGAGATGGTTTGGATGAAGAACTTCTTGGATGAATTGGGAAGAAAGAGAGAGGAGAATTTATTGCACTGTGACAGTCAGAGTGTTATACATCTTTCCAAGAACCCATTGTTTCATGCCCGGATGTAGCATATTCAGTTGAAGTACCATTTCATCAGAGGTTTGATACAGGATGGGTTGCTGACTTTGCAGAAGATCTGTGTAACCAACAATCCGGCAGACATGTTGACAAAGCCTATGGTGATATAGAAGTTGAGGCATTGTTGTGCCTCTGTTGGTCTCCATTGATTAATGGAGGATGAGAGGCAGAATGACGGAGTATCTGATGGGAGTACAAGAGGAAAACAGTTTGTATTTCATGAATCTGTGAATGGGAAGCACGCCACTGGTGAGTGAAGAAGAGGAAGAACTTAGATTAATTTGTCTTCATCAGTTGCATAGAATCATAGCAGTGCTATGGATCAGGCTCCAAGTGGGAGATTATTGTATTGGTGTAGCCCGATCCGGTTGGGCCGAATGCTTGTGGCCCGCAACTATCATGGGACGACTTCACTGTAGCACTTTTGGAACTGTAGCAATGCTGACCACTGTAGCAGATCTGACCGACCGACACCGACAGACCTGTAGCAGTGCGGACTTCAGGGTCAACTTCACTGTATCACTTTTGACTTCCAGTCGATAGTCACTATAGTGCTTTTGACAAAGCTGGTTGTTGTTCACTGTAGCGACGCAGACTCATTTTTTCAAATAGTGATCATCTTCTCCATTGTTTTAAAGCCCATTTTCATGCTAGGGTTACTACTGAAAAAACCCTCTGTAATTTGTGCTCCCGATATAGTGAAATTCTACCTCTCTCTTGGACGTAGGGATTATTCCCAAACCACGTAAATCACTGTTTCCTTGTTGCTTTTCTTTCTTTAATTTTCTCGTTTCTGTTATTGTGACTCCCGACGATTCCGCAACAGATGTTAAACTTGTGATCCACTTATCCCCACAAGGCATTAAACATGTGTCCCAATCCAAAATCTTTACCTCATACAATAAATATGGGATGCTTGGGGTAAAAAGCCTCAGAAGTCTTATGCCCCTGGTGTCATCTACCCCATGTCCAACATGGGATACCTTGGATTACACACCTATGATACCTCATACATTAGATTCCATTTACTTCAAAAGATAAAGACTTTACATGTGCCCAACATTCCCAACATTACCATCTAATCTAACTATAGGTTGTTGTTCTATTGAGATAGAAGAACTGTAATTAACCAGTTCCCACCTTGTGATGACATCCAGAATGAGTTTCATGAATATGAATCAAATCTATGAGGGAGACATGGACTAGGAGATGAGCTCCAAGGAGGAATCTACAGAAGAAGGAATCGATATTCCATCATCTTGTTTCGATTGAGGATCCAACATCACCAACCATGGTGGTGGAGGCCACCGACCTTTGGAAAGTGGGAATACAGGGCAAGAAACAATGCGTTCACAAATTCCCTGATGGAAAGCATTAGAAAGAATCATGCTCCCGGGTCATTCCACATAAGTCCATGATGCCCTATCATCTAACTTGGTACTTTCATCATGCCACATGTAGCATCTGAACATGCTCCCCCTCTAGTGACACCAAGCTATGATGGGTCCACCTTTCACATTGGCACCATGCAAAGAACAACAACAATATAGAATATTCCAAATGCATCATATGGAAATAATGTCATCATATCAATCACAAGAATCTATAATCATAACACAATAAATATGGGACTCAAGGGATACACATGAAAACACATGCATACCATATCACATAATGGTTCTCTATGATACGTCTACACATGGACAACATTTCATGAAACAAAAGACACCTAAGGCTATGCATGCACATGAAAAATAATATGGAAACCAACTCCAGATCAAGGACTGATATGTTAAGGAATTCCTACTATAATCGTATCAACATCAACGTCAAGTTTTTCCAAGAGTGTCATCACCTGAACCACATTCAAACACTAACTGAAACAAGATTCATGCCAAAAAATTCCTAAAATCAATTCAAACTCATCATAACATGTCATGACCCGCCCCCCCGGGGCCCGTGCCGTGACTACCCCAAGCCTGCCTCCCAAAGGCCAAGGGCTGACAACGAGCGCCAAATGCATTATCTCGTAAGTGGGAGGAATTTTCCTGAGTACCTGTACGCACACACACACACATCCCAGCCCACAATGACGAAAAGTAAACATGCATACCACTAAGACAACCATTGAGAGTAACAATACAAAATTGAAAGTAAAGGGTCCATAATACAAGACCAAAAAAAGAGAAGTACAAGATCCTAATGTCTATCTACGGTACACCCTACCTGAAGGGTTGGTGAAGGGGGTGCCACATGAAGCTGTAGAAGTACGCCTCATCTGTCGAATCTCACTGGGCACCACCTGGTTCCAGATCACTAAGGTCTCTATCGAATCGTCTGTCATCTGCACAAGACACGACACATATGGGCAGAACCCATGTAGGGGTGAGTAACACTATACTCAGTAAGAACCTCAAAACAAAAAAGCTAATACCAAAAAGGAAAGTATGCACAAAGTAGACTACCAAAGAGGTAAATGAAGTGTAGCCCCTGACAAATAAATCAAGAGTGAGTCACTAGAGTCAGCTCAAACAGGTATAAGTCTAAAGTATGAAAATCAAGTGTATCCTTTGTAAAAACTAAACACCTTGTACTGCTGAGTCACTCATCCCTGATGAGTCACTTAGGCCTATTAGGGCACCTAGACCCGCTCGTCACTTAGGCCTGCTGGGGAACCTAGACCCGCTTGTCACTTGGGATTTCTGGGGAACCTAGACCCACTCGTCACTTCAGAATGTTGGGGCACCTAGACATGCTCTTCACTTAGGCCTATTGGGGAACCTAGACCCTCTCGTCACTTAAGAATCTTGGGGAACCTAGACCCACTCGTCATTTCCAGCCACAGGATTCCCGCTCGTAGTGCGCTTGATTTCGAGAGAATCTACTTCTCAAGCCATAATTCATATCTCAAATTCCACGAAACCCACTTAGTGTATATCAAAAGGACCGCCTCGTCACAAGAGTCCCAACGCCGCAAAAAGATCGTTAATCAGACTTATGGTTTGGATGTTATGAGCCTTTTTGTAAAAAGGGGTCGGTTGGGTCCGAGCCCGGATCAACCCGATCAAGCGGACCCTACCCGATTTGGCTGACCCGGTCTGACTCGTTCCGACTCGGTTCAACCGACCCGATCCACCCCGACCCGACCCTGTTCGGCCGACCCAGTCCTCCCCGACCCGGTTCATCTGACCCAGCCTAAGGGTTGGGCCCATTGGGCCTATTAGACCCAGCCCGTTGGGACGTGGGTCCAGCTTGTCGGGCCGCCCAGTGGCGCGGTCTTCATCTGGCCCGACCCGTGCTGGCAGGCCGATTTTCCACCAGCCAGGCCACTCAACGGTCCGACCTGCACTGGCAGGCCGATTCTTTCTAGCCAGGATGCGGCACTCACCATGTCCGTTCGAGCCCTGTGGTTTTTTCACAGGAGGTAGATCCCAGCCGCGTCCATCCGAGCCACTGCCATCCGCCTGCTGAGGACCCTGATCCACCACCTGCGGTGGCTGCCGCGGGTTCCACTACCGCCAGCCTTTGAGCTGACGACCCTTTCCACCACTACGACCCTCCTGGCCATGACCATCCATCGCCACCATGGCCCTCCTGGCCGCATACCCTCCACCACTATCGGCCTTCTATGTTGGCAGTCGTTCACCTGGTGTAGCCTTCTCCCTCAGCCTCTTGTTCGGGTTGATCCACTGCTGTCGTCCTTCCTAGGCCACGGTTGTTGTCACGTCACGAAGAACGGAAATGAGTGGGCGAAGTAGAAGAACACACAAAAAAACACAAAGGATGGAACATGACCTTTGTTCTTGCTGGCATGGTTAGTTCTTGTTATGAGGTTTAACGAAGGATAATGAAAAAGCGAATCCAACTTACTTTAGTTCCCCGCATGCAAATTCCTATTTCCCGCAAAGACGACCAACCTGTGGGTCAATCTGTTAGTGGATTGACCTGTATTCATTGTTTAGAAAGAATAACGGGGGAAGGGAGACCACACAGAAATCAAACCCCTTACTTGGAATCAAATCACACGTCAATGAAGAATAGAGTCACTCCAGCATTGTTCATCAATTACCGATTTGCAACTCCAGTGTTGTTCGATGACGAGATCCTTAGGAGGGTAAGGAAGGAACTTGTGGAGATTCATCATTCGTCATCGTTCTCTGTTCACCAACGCCACTCCTCTAGAGCCTCGGAGAAATTCCAAGATCATTCCAATGATCTCATATCTCTGTTAAACAATTAAATGGAGGAAATACGTTTCAGCATTTTTGTTACATTGAGTCATCGTGGCGTTACGTTGTTTCATTTAAGAAACAAATTTTCTCTTACTCTTGAGTTTCAACGTCATTACGTTGTTTCATTTATGAAATGAAACAACTGACTTGACGTGTGTTGTAGTGCAACAATTTTTTTTGAGTAAAAGGAACTTTTCAAGTTTTTTTTTCTTAAAACGCCCAAAAATTAAATTTTTCCCTCGACCTGCGCCGGTTGTGGTTAGGTCCATCCATAGGTAAAGTCATCATTCCAGATGTAATGGTTCCCTCATATTTTTAATCCAGGTACCCATTTAGAAGTTTCCAAAACCGTGCACGTGCACTATTTTAAACAAACTAAAAAAAAGTTCAAACATTTATTTCAGGCTCACTAGGCATCAGAATCATATGCCGTCTGAGCACCTAGTCTCAAAATAATCCTATAAATTTTTCAGAAATTTTACATAGAATTTCTGGGATATTACATAACATGTGTTCTAGTGCAATGTTGAGAAGAAGAACAAGCATAAGGGTTGAACTAAAAATTAACCAATGTTTAGCGCTATTAATAATAGAAATCAAGTCTGGTTAGAGAAGAATAAACCTATTGATCTCAGAATAGTGAAAAAATAAGGGAGGTTTATCTCACAAAAGTTTGTTTATAAAAGAATGCGTCTCAATATCCAAAGTCTAGATTTTCTAGAATGGTCAAAAAAATATAGGGCTATGAAGAATGAGTTTATTCAAGACAGAAACCTCAATTTAAAAATGGTCAACCAAACTCATCATAGGTTCATCTAAAGAGAATATGGATCGAAGGAAAGATCAATAAGGGAGTGTGGATCAGTTAATAGAGAAAATAATCAAATTAAAATCACATTTGTGACAAATAATTATATTCAAAAATGTTTCCCCTTTTAAACGCCCAAGATCCATGAAGAATAATGGTCATTTTGACCATTCAGTTTCTATACTGACCATCGCCATGGACTCCACCATGGCCTCCACCAAGGTTGTGGTGTCCTTGACCAAAATGAGCTCAGGTAGCCTATCACGACCACCCCTATGGAATATTTCTAATATTTTTTCTACTTTCCCATCATTATGAAATCCATTATGGGAGTGGTGAGGTCACTCTTACCGCGGCCGAGAGGAGCTTCCCCAGTGCTCCTTTCTTGAGACCATGCCATGTCTAAACCATTATTCAATTTTAGTTTTACATAAGGGATCACCCAAGACCAACATAGCTTGCACCACGGACATGGTGTATCCCATGTTGAACCAAAACACCTCGAAACACTCAAGAGATACTCAAAAGTAGAGAAGGATCCATCAAAACATGGCTCAATCCAAAAACATTAAGGCGGATATGGAAACACAGATTAATATATTGAAAATAAAAAATTTGAGGCTTTACACAGTGCCTTCTTTCTTATGGTTGGATCATCCTTATGGTTATCTGATGCTTATGATAGAATTATAGACTAATATAAATTTCATCATTAAACTCCAAAGTCTACATTTCTTGAATTAAGCTCATATTCTATTTAAATAAACTTAAGTCCATTTCTATCACATCAAAAAATTTTAAATATATTTTTGGAATTTATAGACTTATAAAGCTATTTTTCTTCATTCCCATGCACTCTGGTAGCATATTTATAATTAGGTTAGAGTATTTTCAAAAGATTCAATGCATTTTAATTAATCCTTCAAAAACATTATTGAAAACTTCATTCTAATGTTGATTAACACTAAAATCAGTATCATTCATTCCCGGTAACACTATGATGTTATATTACATCTTAGAGCTAGCTTCTCTAAAAACATTGAACATTTTTCCCTATTTAATTACAACCTTTACAATATTTAAAATCATTTTGGGATGCTAACACCCATTCACATCTACTCCACTTATTTTGATGATGTTTATAGAAATTACACAAACTTTGAACCTATCTAGGACTTGAGGTCCATCACATTTAATTGACTTATGTTTAAGGGTTTCACGCATAGAAATAAATTCTGTAAACATCCTTTACATACATAAATGCTTTCTTGCTATGAATTTTCAATGGAAACTGCTTCTTCTGCTTTACCCATAGAAATAGAAAACCTTGATCTTGTCTTTAGTGGGTGGGTACCTACTCCATCACCCATATATGCCAATTTACAACATAAATATTGATATGATCTATTGAAAACAAAAATAATCACACACCAAAGGGAACTTTAAACTCCCCCATTGGATATATTTTCAATACTTTGATCTTCCAAATAAATGTGATGCATGTCAATATTCCAATTAGACATTAAATTTTCTAATATCCCTTAATAAAAATAATTAATGAGGAAAATGTATTTATATACCCCTTTTTTATACCATAAGTTCCAGGTGAGGTCTTGTAAGGGAAAAATATCCTCCCATATACTCTTTTAATGGGTAGGTATGGAAATCTCAACCTTCTAACATCCAACATCATCTCCCTTGTTTATTTTTGTACATTTTTTAAGAGAAGTTAGACACCATATAATTTCCTAGCAATGATCCATAGGAAAGTCATATCTAATTCAATGTGGGCTACCCATGTGTAGAAAACAAGAGTAGTTTACCATTGTGTTAGGGTTGACTATTCATATTTCTCAATGTGGTGCCTACTCAAAATTCAACAGGATTTAAACTTCTAACTCAACCCAAAAACTCCATTATTTGAGTGTCTAAAATGTATAAACTCCTCTTCCTTTTCATATTTCATCTTAGCTAGAAATTGATTCTTCACTTGAGCTATCAAGGCTCATTTGCATTGTTCATATTTTTTCATATTCATTTCCAACTCTAACTAAACTAGCCTTATAATAAAACTATATTTTGGGAACATGATATTACTTTCTTTTCTATGGAAACTTCTTCTTTAAGGCATCAAATTTGGAACTTAGAATCAATGGTGCATTCCCTTTGTCACAAATCAGTTTGTTTTGACCATACATCTATTTCATACATCTGATAACTCTATGAGAAACTTCTATTCACATTCCAAATATGTCGTGTGCTTTTGGGTTACCCATATTTACCCTCTTAGACTCATCATTTTTATGTCATTTAATACTAAAATAAGTGTCTCCAATGCCCAATTACACTATAATGGTTTCTTATATCTTCAAGTTAGCTTCTCTAACAAATTTGAACGTGTTTTCTCTTATTAGTTTCAACCATTATAAGTTTTAAACAATTTTTTCAGCAATAAGCTCTCATTCATAACTACTCCACTTCATTAGATGATGTAGACAACACATTCACTCACTTAATAAATATTTAGGAAATAAAGACTAGCACATTCAATTATCTGATGTGCATGGTCTCCACACAACCAGCCAACTCTTCTAACTTCCTTTTCAAACATAAAACATTCTCCCTTTCCATGTTCAATGGAATCCACGTCATTATCTTTTAACCATATACATGGGTATCCTTTATATTTTCTTTTGTGGGAGGATACTTACCCCATCACCCATTTCACTATGCTCATTAACAACATATATATTGACATACTCCATTGACAACCATAATAATCACTCAAAAAAGAGAAAATTAGTTATAACACTTGATATGTTATGTGGTATGGGTTGAATATATAAAACTTCATTTAACATATACTATGTGGCATGTAACCCCCACATGACATACCATTACATAAATTGTGTATTACCATACATGGTAAAACTAAATAGTCTACACAATGTGTTTAAACACATGATGCACCATTAATATACACTGTGATTACCGCTAAAATGTTATGTAATGTAGACAACATGTGACTTTCATTCACATGCTTAATATTACACTAAAAGTCAATACATGGAAGAAGTTATATTATGGGTTTTGTAACTAATCCTACGTAAGGATCCACACAATACACCATGTAATATGAGATTTTAATCTTCTATGTAGTGACCCATGTCACAAAATATCTGATCTAAAGAAACATGCCTTGAAGTTTGTGTTTTGTAACCAGTGACCTTGACATCTTCAAATGGGTAATTTGAGCATTCTTTGCATGTTTATAGCCCATTCATGGCTATATGACGTCAGATTAATGTGTCGTCACAATCATTGGACATGGAACAAAAAAACATGATCTTGAATACTAGTAGACCAATGCATAAAAAATGATCAAATATTTTTAAATAATTATATATTAAAATGTGATAGCTCGTATACCACTTGAATATCCTAAGGAGAAGCTCAAGCGTTGGGTGGATTCCTAATTTTTAATTTTCATCAAATTCAACAAAATATATCTAAAAAACAAGAAAAAATATCCTATGAATTTTATGGATATGATCACGAACAATTAATTAATAATTATTTTAAATATAATTACCTCTACCGTAGTACTTTTCTAGATTAATTGGTTGTTTTACTAGTTTTTTCATTGTGGTTGTGATAAATAATACAAATGGGGTTCCATATTGATGTATAAACATGTACTCCATGAAAATCCAAATTATTTTCTTCATCTCTCTGGTGCTATCATGCCATTCATTATTGATCACAGTAATAATATATTATTCTCTCTCTTGGCTCTTGAGAGACAAAGAACACTAGAATACTTTCTAGGGACTAAGATATTTTTATGGGAATGGAAATTTTCATTTACAACCTGAAATGAAATATTTTAAAATATATACTTAGGTTAAAATAAAATAATTGAACAATGTCCCTTATTCATAAATTTTATCTATATCATACACCATAAATAATAATATAATAAAATAAAATAAATTATTAATATTTTAAATGCCATGGAATTTATCTAATATTATTTCGTAAATAAATGAATATTTATTTATTCAATTGATGTTAAATAAAAAGGACATTTCCATTGCATGAATAAACTCGATACATATTCTACCAAAAAAATTATCAAACATTGATTAATAAAAATATATTTGTTTGAAAAAACAGATATTATATTCACTTAACTTGTGAATAATTATTTATTTTAATATACATTCACATAACATGAATAAAATATTTCTTTTTTAGTATTCCCTAAACATTTGATTAAATAAATATTTTATTCCTTATCTTATGAACAAATAAATAAAAGATAAAATTCAACTCATGTATTCTAAACTCGAATATCTCATGATTGAATATTTCCAATGAACATAACTTAAATAAACATTTTATTACTTTGACTATGAATAAATTTATTCTAAAAAATAAATTCAATAGAATATAATGACCATTTAGATACACTTAGTGTGTGACCCTCTAATCCATTTTCTTAATACAAATAGGTAAAACATTACTAAATTCCATGATTAGTGTAAAAAAAACATAAATGCTCCTATAGATAAATTATCATGCTTAGAAAATATAACAACCTTCCTATTGAATGCTATTATGTAATATACTATTTTGGCTATCTATATCTCTTCATGCATTATGTCTACCCATTTAATCACTCTATGCATTTGATTTATCTTTATTTAACTTTATGAATGAGATTTATTAGATCACCATAGCCATGTAATTTTTTTAGAACATTCATTTCATCAAAATAATGATGATATATTATTCTATAAACTTGGATGGGAACATTCTTTATTTACAACCCAATTAATTCCATATCACTTTGAGTACACCCAACACATGTTACATAACTGCATGTATATGTCATCACAATGTTTGTCCAAACATAAAAGTATATGATTCATGATACACATTAATATTTATCACATGTTAAAGGACCATTATACATGACCTAATATAGGAATATATAATAATTATTAAAACTTTTGGGATTATTATTGGCTATACTAACCTCGTGATCTTCGTTCTAAGAGATCACTATGTATAGACATCATGAAAAGAAGTCTCAATGCTTATCAGTCCCCAAAACCTGATGGTTAGAAATTATAATTTTCTCATCATATTTATGTACCTAGACTATAATACATATTATTTAATAATATCGTTAAGAAATATATAGGTTCCCATTATGGCGGGGAGCTGATATAGACCATAGAATTGAAAAATACTCTATGGAAATAATCACATGGAAGAATAACTAATACGTCTTAGGAATTTTTATATATATTTTTATACAAAAAGTGGTAATTTTAGGTATAAATATTAGTTGATTCCATGGAACTAACTCTCAAAAGGAATAATACCCTATCAATCATGGTTCCATCAAAGGCATTACACAAAATGAGGTAAAATCATATGGAGGATCAAATTCCATCATGGATTGAGTAAGTTGGAGGGATACCATACTCCATCCAACTAGCTCAGTAAACTCATTCCATTGAAACAACACATATCATTGTTAGGGTAATGTTGAGAAGTATAAATGTAGTGGTTATATCCAATGATTTTATTAAAATAATTAAAACATATCTTAGATTACTCATAATACTCCAACAATAAGAGGATACCCCATCCATTGTGAAAAACTACTAATCTATACATCATTCCATGATCCAGTCCCTAAAAATCAAATTAATACATCTATATAAAGAGTATACACATCCCTTGGAATTGACAATATAAATGGGAAGGGTATGATAATCAAGTAGACCAAATTTTTACTGGTGGACATATTCAAACCACATGTAATGCTCCCTTAGTATTAAAATGATAGTCACAAGGTTCTAACATACCCTTATAAAGTTTGTCGGTACAATGAATAAAAATTTCACATTAGTTTATAAGTCATGTTAGTATTTATCCTCAGTAGTGATGAGGTTATCTATCATATCCTCCCATGAGTTTCATCAAATTTTATCACTACTTAGCCATAGAAAGAAGGTCACCTATACTAGTATTTTAATATTAATAACCCTCTATCACATAGTAAACCTTTTATTAGGGTTAGTATAAGTCATTATAAGTCCCATATTTATGATAGGATACTTTAACTCATTACTAGTTCTCGGATATCATGAGTATAAAAATTAATGATTTCTTTCAAAATCAAAATATGTCATTTCAAATTTTTATAAGTGGAAACTACGCTTTCAAAACATCTTGATCAAATCTAATCAAGTCCATTCAAATCTAATCAAATTCACACAATCACAATCCATCATGGTCAAGTATTCTAAACAAGGCTAAGTAAGATAACAATTTTTAAAAACATGGGTTAACCACGATCAATAGAATTACTAGAAATTGAATTAAGTTAACCATAGTCAACCATAATATATTATAGTCAATAGTGAACACTTAAAATCCAAGAGATTTGATCATGAATTCATATGTTCAATCATGGTCAAAAAATATTTTTTATACCAAAAAATGTAATCTAACGTCGTACAATAATTTAAAAACCTTCAAGAACCCAGTAGATCAATTCATCATCAATAGATATGCCTGAAATCTATAACAAAAAGAAAAAATATTAGATCAACTCATTTGTATTTTAAGATCATTTAATATTTATATACTCAAAAACATTATGAAATATTCTATTCACACTTCCTGAATATTTTCCAGATGTCCCAAAATAGGTATGATAAAAGTGAACAATGATTATTCCATGTAGTGGCATCACTGCACACCACATGGATTGGTATGAGGAAAAAACAATACCATTTTACCCCTACTTAGTAAAAAAGACTAATTTAAATCAGGGAGGCAGAGGGGGAGGATGTCACAAAGGTTATAATTTTTCCACCCGATCTAGTCACCAACATACCCTAATTATTTATTTTTATTTTTTCTACTATATATATTGAATATTTTGATGGGGTATTCTACCATCTATTGGGGTTGTGTCATGTGATACTAGTCATTAATGCATCTTATATTGACATTAGGTGTCACCGTAATAAAGAATTATCATAGTCATGACTATTCCGATGATAAAAATGAAAATTTTATATTTATTATAAAAATATAATGCTAACATGTATAATTCAATAATCCTATGACAGTTGGAAATAAATTTTCATTAGATTGATATTTCCAATACATTTATTGAGGTATATTTTTCGCTTCATAGACTGAATTGTCATAAGTTTATATTAAAGATATCATTTGATCCAAGTAGTCAAATGTTAAAATTTAGAAACATTTTCCCATACCAATATATTGCTTGAAAATTAAAATTGATAAATTGGTTCAATTAAACCATACCTATGCCAAATTTACATTACTCATTTAGATAGAATTTTGAAGACCCTTGTCTTCCACATGTGATTTTGAGGAATTTTCATTAACTCCTTAATTGATTATCACGATCCACCCCCAAATGTTTACAACTCAAATGATCATTTTTATTGTAATTAATTGATTCGAATGAAACAATACTGATGGAATTTTAATTCAAGAACCACATCAAATTATTGATAATGAATATAATGTTTTCTTAGAAGAAATTAATATTTTTTCTACAAGTGAAAGAAAATTCAAGGACCCTCAACAAATCCAAATGAATCCAGGAACATCCCCTCAATCTTTAATACCAAAAAAACCCTTCATATCCTGAAATACATGAAATTAACAAAGTTTCATCACAACATGAAGTGTGATGATATTGAAATCCCTTTGGTTGAGTAGTCAATCCCATGCAGAGTGTGTCGAGGGGAGAAAAACACACTAGAAAAACAGCTCAAACGACACAATGGAAAAAATTCAAAAACCCAAGTATCATAAAAATACAAGAAGAAAAATACCCAGTACATAGAACAACATCACAAAAAAGAAGATAGATCCCCACCTATGTTCATCTTTTAATTCATATTCATTATCTGAGGATTCAACATATAGAGGAAATTTATCATTCACTATAAGGACCAAAGATGTTTGTTACTTAAGATACATTTCTCATGAGATCTTCCCAAAAATAACCAAGAATAAAATTGTTCAGACTCCATAACTTAGTCTAGGACATCATAATCTATCTCAACCTAAATTCCTTCCAAATTACTTACATAGAAACTTTCCATCATTTCCATTGTCATTTTTCATGTAAGTAATGGAATGATGTTACTATTATTATAATAAGGAGATAAACTATCCAGGGAACTCACAAGCCCTTCATCCTGGTTATACTCTTGTAAAACACTCTCAGGATCCGTTCTCTGCTAACCATAAAAGACCTAGTGACAATTATTCTCCACCTATTGGAATAGTCCATCCTAATTCTAAATTTTTTAGTCATTCAGGTTGCAATGTGTGTATATATATCTCCCTTCTATATTGCAATAACATCATCATCAAGGGTCACCTCATAGCCTTATTATTCCATCTCTCCAGTAGCCTACTTTGGTTGGGTTAAAGGCACAATATCCTCAGAGTGTAGGATACCAATCATAGCCAATTGGGTGTGCACCTGTATAAAATCCCATGACACACCAACTTTAGCCCCCTTAGTGTTGTCATTCTTACCAGAATGAAGATCAATTTGGGCATTCACCTGTGATAGGAATGTTGCTGTGAGAGAAAGAATAATAGGAGATTTATATTAGGACCACTAATGTTTTTGTTGAGTGGTGATGCGAATAGAAGAAAACAACCAACAACGACTAGGACCGAATCTAGAACTTTTCAATTCGATAACAAAAAACATAGAACCATATAACAAAATAAAAAAGTGAAGAAAACCGAAAATGACACATATATTTATGTGCTTTGATCCCTTTGGGACCTACTGCATGGTAAGAATACCACCCCACACACACATTTTATTAATTTCTCAAAACAACACTATATTAAAGAGGAAATAAAGCAAATATACTAACAAAAGTAGTGAGATACAGAGAAAATGATTGAACTACAAGAAACATCTAAAACTATGGAACCCTTAAGCAAGAAATCAGAGAAACTGGGTTAGAAAAGGCTTACGATTTGGAAAAATATCTGTCTGTCCAGATATCCTCAGGCATTTTCTGTTCCAAATCCCGAATCTAGTAGCTGAAGTAGGTTCTTGTCATGATCCTCCCAAAAATTATCGTGCAGTAGGACCTCGATGCGCAACAGAACCGCTACGCGTAGGCCTTCGATGTCAAGAACTAGATCCCCTTCAGTGAAATACCTCTTTGAAGGTAATGTCGAAGATAAAGGAGATCTCTGTCCTGAGGGGCCTAGATCTGGAATCAAAACACCACCATAGGTGATACAGTTCTATCTGTCAGAGAATGAAGCTGTGACGGAGGGGAAAACCAAATTCTCATACATGTGTGTTTGTAAATGAGGGCACCTTAGGGGGGATAAAACCCCTGAAAGCCCTAAACCACCTAACAGTCTGGAAACCTGGAGGTTTCTATGACACCACGCTGAACTACCCATCCAACAGCATGTGAAATGGTACAAAGGAATGGAGGGCTGGGATTAAAGGGTTGAATAGCATAATCAAGGTCCATAAATGCATGTTATGTATCACAACCATATTTCCATAGTGTCACCAAGCCAAAAAATGAGTGGGCTAAGTCACGGCCCAACAAAATGCATCCAACCGGGAAACCCAAATCTAAAATATTATAACAATTGAGCAAAAATAAAATATGATTACACGTGTTAAACAAATTAAAATGGAAAAATTAATTAAATTTAAAATTCAATATGGAAATCAAATAAATTAATACCCAACTTTCAAAAATCTCCACAATTTTCTTTCGAAATTTGGTGATGTTCTTGCACCTAGCCTATCAATTAAATTAGGAAAATATGTTAAACAACCTAAGAAAAACCAAACTGACAATAAACAGTGCTAGTCAAACTATACACTTCTTATGTCCAAAATGTGTATCAATGTGACACACAATTTACCTCATTAATTACACCTAAGCTTCTACTATAACATTCGTAGAATTAGAACTCATAACACAATTGCATAAACTGAACTTACCTTCACATACCTGAGTTTACCATCTCACATACCTTAACTCACTGCTTGTCACATGCCAACCAGAGGTTCTTGGGATAGCTCCAGTGCCTAGAGGACACCAATAAACTAATAAGTACTCATCCTAAAATCATAATACCAACACAAGGTATGAACATAAACTCAAAAAATAGTTCAGATGCACACAATGGCAGCAAATAAAACAACTCATGCAAATTAAAACAAACAATGCAAAAAACCCAAAGCTTGGAGCAAGCTAGTGACACACTCCACCTGAATCTAAAATAGACCCAAAAAAACTCTCCACCTAAGGAGAAGACACTGCCTAGAACTGTGCAATAAGAGGTAGAAACATCATAACCTAGACCTCTATATAACCCATACAACCTCGGTCTTAATGGCCAACTCGTAGCCCTGAAGAAACAAAACCAGCAAGCAAGGGAAGATTGCTACTGACCTAAGGAAAACCTATTTAAATATATCCCACTAATGACATAAAGCACACAATTCCTAGGCTCTCATATAATGTCATCAAAGAGATACCGACAACATTATCATGAATTCTAGTGATCAACCAGATATCTTCCCATGAACCTTCTTCTCTAACCACTGCCCAAGACCTTACTATCCTCACACCTGGTTATCTCTCGAGAAGAACAACCCTCCTAGAACATGAATAAGGAAAACTCAGAGTTGAACCCACAACCCTGCCCCTCTCTATCACACTAGACAAACTACAGAACATCAACATTAATGAAACCAGGATCAACTACATTGGATTGAGACCCATTACCATTTGAACCATTTATTTCAGTATAATCCCTCTTAAAGTAACATAGTTTACCACACTAATAGCACTTCAGAGACTTAAATTGACTCATACCTTTCATTTTATCCTTATCACTATTTTTTCATTGATCCCTATTATCTGCTCTACCCATGACATTGAGCCCCTCCTCTGATCTTAACCCATACATAGTTTGAAATTCTTCTGAAATAAGAGACGACTTAACCTCTTCTAGGGTTAGTGAGTCTCTACCATACATCCTATTTTCAACTGAAGAACTATAATTTTTTTCAAGAGAAATTAAGAAGATCATTTTCTGACCCTCATCGTAGACTATTACATTTATATTGGAAAGATCTAACATCACTTTATTAAACTCATCATGATGAGATTTGATAGAACTACTAGGTTTCATATTAAAAGTAAACATGTGATATTTTTTATACAGTCTATCAACTAATGAAGCAGTCCTATACAATTTCTCTAATTTTAACCAAATGTTGGAAGTAGTGGGCTCGAAGGAAACCTTTATAAGGACCTTATATCCTAGGTAAAGTAAAAGGGAGTTATGGGCCTTAACAAGCACATCAGGGGGAACTTCTTGATATTCAATAATGATCTGGACTGTTTGATTAATAATTGTAATGGGTTTCTTGGACCCACATAGGGAATCAATTATTCATTGTTGTATAAGAAATTCCCTCATTTTAATTATCCAAATATTGAAATCATTGTCTCGATCAAATTTCTTGATTTCATATCTCATTGTAGACATGTTTATCCATATGAGTAGATTCCAAGTGGTTGGGGTCAACGTTAGGCGTATGACCCCAAGAACCGACCAATCTCACTGGGTATACACGTATGATGAGATGTCGAATACAAAGATTTTCAAATGAAGTAAAGGGTTTCAATATCAAATAGAAATTAATTAAATGATCATGAATTAAATAGACAAATAAATTACAAAAAAAAAGAAACCAAAACTATAAGATTGGAAAAAGTAATCGAAATTAAAAGTTGAAGTAAGGTAGAGAGGTTTTTATACCACTTTTTGTGGTTGATTGGTGATGAGAAAAAAATAAAACCAAACAATGACTAGGACCGAATCTAGAACTTTGTAATTCGATAAAAAAATTAATAACTATATAACGGAATACAAAAGTGCATAAAATAGTAAATGAAAATAGGTATTTATGTGCTTCGGTCCCCTTGGGACCTACTGCATGATAAGAACACCACCCCATGAATACATTTTATTAATGTCTCAAAAAAAAAACGAAATTATAGAGGACATCAAGAAAATAAACAAAAAAAATTAGTGAGATACAGAGTGAATGATTGAACAACAAACATAAGCTTAAACTATGGAAACCATAAGCAAGAAATCATAGAAACTCGGTTAGAAAAGGATTACAATGCCAAAAAGGCATCTGAATGTCCAGATCTCTTCAAGCTTTTATTATTCCAAATATCGGACCTATTTGATGAAGCAGGTGCTCGTTAAGATCCTCCTAGAAATTGTCATGCGGCAGGACCTTGATGTGTAATAGAACCGCTATGTGCAATCCTTCAGCATCAAGAACCAGATCCCCTTCGACGCAACACCTCTTTAAAGGAAATGTTGAAGATGATGGATATCTATGTCATGAAGGGCCCCGATCAAGAATCAAAACTCCAACATAGGTGACACATTTCTATCCAATGGAGATCATTGGATACTAAGACTATAATCAAAGTCATACTGCCGATGAAGATCCCAAGCCTCTCTGTTATATCGATGTCGTGCCTGTCGATCAGATCCTTTTTCTTCCGAATGATTCCATGGAAGAGGGGAAAACCAAATTCTCATATTTGTGTGTTTGGAAATGAGGGTGTCTTAGGGGTGATGAAACCCCCTGCTGTCCCTAAACCGCCTAATAGCCAAGCAAGCAGGAGGCTACCACAACACTGGGCCGAAATACCCATCCTAAAACATGTTAAATGGAACAATGGAATGGGTGGATAGGACTATAAGGATCACTAGCATAATTAAGGGTTAGTAATGCATGCTAAGTATCACAACCAGATTTCCATAGTGGCACCAGGCCAAAAAATGAGTGGGATAAGTCACAACCCATCAACAGTTATATAACCAGGAAACCCAAATCCAAAGTAGTATAATAATTGAGCAAAAATAAGTAAAATTTCATGTGTTAAACAAATTAAAATGGAAGAATTAATTAAATGGAAAATTCAATATGAACATTAGAAAAATGAGTACCCAATTTTTATAATTAATTTTGTAGCCACCAAGGAAAAGAAACAAGAATATACAGATTAATAAAAATAATAATGATGAATGAAGTTATAGAAGAATAAGTTCCCTAAGAAGACTTCACACCCTAAGTCTAGGACGATTCCTCCTTCAGGAAAGCTGAAATCCAAATCCAGAAAATAATTTTTAGTCCCCCAACCACTCTCATCTTTCCCCATATAATATCACATAGCATCGCCTAACAAATTCAATAAACTAAAAAAAGTTAAAGGCCATTACTACTCTAAAAAGTTACCACCCATCCCTTACACAGATAGCCCAACCTTCTACCAATAAATCAATAACCTTCCCTCACTACCCCTCTCCCTAAGCTGTATTGTAGTATCTCACCTCCCTGTAGCCAACCTCCCTTCCACTTTCCTATCATTTCCCTATCCTTGAATAACAAACTTTTACTCATGGTGAAATTATAGGTATTATTCCAACACAAACTTTTACTTACGTGCTTTGAACATTCATGGAAATGAATGATGAATAGGGTAGTCAATGAAAGTTCTAGATACTCCCCCATTGTTAGTATTTCATCATTCATGTTACAAAAAATAATAAGAAAATGTTTGGTTCTGTTAGAACTTGTAAAAATAACCTTTCTATGTAATAATAGTGGTAGAATTTGTATCATTACAAATTTAGTCACATTGGAGCTGATATGAAACTTCTACCTCAAAATATACTTATGTCTTTTCCATATTCCTTATAATTATAGTGAATAATAGATTATATGGTTTATTTTATAGTCATCTGTAGCAACAATTACTAGTGAACATCTATTCATTAAAAACTCTATAGTAATATAATTTAGTATAATGAATTCCTTAGACATAAAATTAAACTATTACCTATAATCCATTTGAAAAGGGTAGTAAATACTTCTATGGATGTCACTAAGAAGTAAAAAAAATCACAATGTTTAAGCTGACTGTATGAAGTAATGGTTTATCAAGAAATGAAACACCAGTTAGCTCAGTGCATGGTCACACAAGAAGAACTATTTTCTGAAAAGAAACAATCAACCAATTCCCTTGTAGTGAATCCCAAGAAAATATTTCACCATTAAATTCTTTTGAGAAAATATCTGAAATCAAATTTTGAGGATTATGAGAATCAGTTGGGGTTGTAGCTAAGTGGTAGAGCAACCCTATAATTCTGCATCCAACCTAGGTTCTAATCTGGGTAGCTGCACTTTTTTGTGGGGTGTGAGGAGGATTTCTAGGTGGGTCACGTGGCCGGTTAGGTGCTTTACAATGTCCTGGGTGGAGGTGTTCATGGTGGGAAGGAGGGCCACTAATCCTGTGTTGGGAAGTCTTCAAGTTGGCAGGAGGTAGTGCGATCAGTGAGTGGAGGCAGATGAGACCGAGAGGCGAGGGCGATGGCGTTTGAGGCTGACGGCGTGATTGTGGACAAATAATGGAGGAGGCAGGGGTTAGGCGATGATGTCTGGAAGTCCAGCGGCATGAACAACAAGGACAAGCGGACAACACTGTGGTAGAGGAAGTCCCATCGGATATTAGCAAAAAAATTGGGTCAGATATCAAAGGTGTAGTCCCAGATATGGTCATAGTAAAAATCATAACCACCCACAATGCTCTCAGATTTGGATTAATGAGATGTTATGAATTTTTCTTCAATACCACTAGATGAGTGACTTACGGGTTGGTTGCTATAACAAAGAACTTTGTATAAGATGTTTAGGGATTACAATTGGTCATTTGATCCTTGGGCTTGAAAAATGGCCATCTATTTCAAAGATTAATGTCTCTAGGTCTAAAAACTATTTAAATATTACCCCTCAAATTTTGAAAGGGTATTATCAAAAATCAAAAAAAAAAGAATCCTTTAGGGTGTCCAGTTAGGGTATTATGAGAATTTCCTCCAATAGAAAATAGAAGTACATTCTCTCCTGTAACAACATATTCTCCATGATCACAAGTTGTTCCATTATCCATGATATTTTCATTTTCTTTTGTAGTTTTATACAAAATTGTGGAATCCTAAAAAATTATTATGTTTTTAGGGATCTACATTTGGTCATTTTCTCTGGTCTTCCATGAGCCATAGGATTTTATTGGTTCTAAGTCCTGAATCTCAAATTCATCTATAGTGTTGGTTTAGTTTGGTACACCAAATTTCACACTATCACTCTCACCAAGATTACCTTTTTTGTCAAAAATAAATATAGTTACCTTATTTAGTGGAATAATTTTATTATTCCATAGCAATATTTTTAAGTACATGAAGATACTCTTTTCGGCGTGGTGGTATTTTATGGACACTAGCATCAGCAGTAACCACTAGCAATATCTTATAGTTCCTTGTACCAGCTGGTTATACTCCTCATTTTCTATAAATTTCTCTATTGAGAGGCTCACATAGCTTGAATAATAAATATCACTATTTCCTTTCTGTATCTACTAGGGCACCAAGCATCCAGACCACTTTGAAAAGGACAAGCCTATAATGGTGGTCCATGGGGTGGATTTGGAAACAATGTACCTCCATTTTGCCAAAAAGTTCCTCCCTTCTGACATCCTTTCATTCTGATCTAGTTAAACACCATCTTCACCAATCCATTATGTTCCACACCTCTGAATTTTCAATTTGACATTACTATCTTCAATAAATTCCTTTGTCTAATGATGCTTAACCAACTATTTCTAATGCTACTCCTATGGATTTTAACAAGGAAATTTAAAGTAAAAGTTATTGATTGTTTCTTTCCAATCCTACACAATCCACATATCCTATCATAGTTGTAGTTCATCTTCTTTTGGTGTTACTTTGACAAGATTTTTTACCTATTTATCCACACTATGTTCATCAAGACTCACACTAGGATCAAAATTTTCCTAATCCATAGTTATCGCCTTGATAATCACTCCCACAAGCCTAACATCTTGACGAAGTCCAACTTTCACCTCTCTATATATACCATGACCATGAATCATTATATCTACAGATAAAGGTGTCAAGTAATAAGAGACTCATTTCTAAACAGATAGCTCAATAGAAGCATGAAATGTTGTCATCAACACCTACAACATCTCATGCTACATTTGTATAAAACTAGAAACTTTATTCTCTTTAAAATGTGTCAACAAACCGGAATTTTCCTAATTTTTGGAAGAGTGAGTCCCATCATGTGTATTTGAAACTATTTTTTCTACCATTATTTCACATAAAAAACTCATCAATATCTTCTTTGAGTTTCATCCAAGTGAACTCATCCATAATTCTTTTGGTCAATAAAAAACAATGTTCAAGTATGTCTGTTATTAAATCTAGTTTTCAAATTAGAATAGTGTGTTTTTTCATGGAAAATTATTGGTTTTATTACTATGAAAATTATTCTTCTGGGATCTATTTTGTTTGTGGGTCTCTGTTTGGGTTTAGGATTATGGTGTCATTGGGCCTCTATTTGTGATTTGGGATTTGAGGGTGGCCAAGATTTTTTGGCTTTCTCTTGCCTCCCTTCCTCTTGTAATTTTGACCATTGATCAGGTATGATTCAATGACTCTGTTTTTGGGTATTTGTTTTTTCTAATTCCTGAGGATCCATGTCTGTGGATACCTTCCTATTCCTTGCCTACCATGTGTCCCAGTTTTAGTGCGATCAGTTGTGCCTGCTTGATCTTCTCGATCCTTCGATGCTCCCTCAACTGTCCATGCATCCACCTTGCCTGTTGAGTCTGTAGGTATATATCCTCATCTCTATCTTGACTCTGCTACACCTTTAGTACCTGATGTGGCCCTTTATTATCTTATTTTTGTTCTTTGTCTTCCATTGACATTCATCATTCTGAGAGATAGCTTGGGAGAGAGGATCTCTAGTGCTCCTCATTTGTGGTCTTGCACGTCCATGTTTTGGTGATCCCCTCTAGTGGAGATCTTACCTCTCATGAGCCTTGCTCGACTGTGATACCTTTAAGAAGTACTAATATTGGAAGCTCTATTGATCTTCTCCAGTAACCTCTTCTATGGTTCTTTGTGTCGGTCTTATTTTGTTAGACTGCATTTATTTTTCTGTTTTGGCTTTTCATTTTCTTTCTTTATTTCTTTGTTTATTTATTTCTTTACGGTCTTAGTGTTGGGGTTGCGTGTGTGAGTTCATCCTATTCTGAGGTGTAAGAAACTATATTTGTCTCGAGTTCATTGTGAGTTTTGAAGTGGAAAGGATCCCATGGATGGATAGTTTTTATGCTCCTCGTGCATTGTCTTTCAGCTTTAATTTATCTTCTATATGTTGTTTTCCTATTTTTATAATAATAAACATTGTGGTGGTGTTTTTTCCATACAGTAGGATCAAACTAGTACGAACCATGTCAATTCATGTGTTAATCTTTAATTTCCTAAAATTTTCTGTCCTATTACACTCCTTGTTTTGGACTTGATTTTGTCTACATTTTTATTTTTATATTTCTTTCGACATCATCAAACATATTTCTCTATTTTCTTCTATTAGCATCAGAAAACCTTCATTGGATATGTTCTGATATTAACAATAGTCACTCCATTGATAACTTAATCTTTTTTGATGATTTACATATCTAGAAATAATCATCAACTCTCATTATCAATGTTTCTAGATATTTTCTAGAAAATTATGGCATCATCACTTTCCCAGTGTCACGACCCATCCTCGGGGCCTGTGCCGTGACTACCCCAAGCCAGCCTTCCATAGGCCAGGGGCTGGTGACTAGCACCAAAGACGTAAATCCTGATAAAAGGGAAGACTTTGCCTTTATATAAGAAAACAAACACCATAGAGTACGTAAGCTGAAGTAAACACTAAGTAAACTGAGTACAAAAGTAAGCGCTAGAAAGTAAATGGGCCAGTATAAAAACCCAACTGAAAGTACAGTTCAACTGAGAAAAGAAAGTACAACAGCTGAAAAGTAAAGCAGCAACCACCAAGTCGTCCTCTGGAAACCCCACCTGAAGGGTGGGTATAGATGGTCTCCTCTGCTCCTCGAATCCGTCCGTCCGCACCGTGTACGTCCCGCCTGATAGTCCTCCACCAGATACCATCCTACACCACAAGCCTCAACTACGATCAGTGTTGTCCATCGTGTGCAACCAACACAACGTAGTGCGGGTATAGCCCGTGCAGGGGTGAGTATACGATACTCAGTAGGGACCCCGAGACCCCCGAAGGCCTCCCGGAATCCACAAAGGATATACAACAAAGGAAAGATACAAACATGAAGTATCAACCAACTCTACTTAGGTATATGCCAATATACATACCTAAGTCATCAATTCTAGTTCTACTCCAACTCATGATCCCAAGTACAACCCAGTCCACACAGGAAAGCACAACCCAATCCGCACAGAAAAACACAACCCAATCCACACAGGAAGGCAAGTCAATCACATCAATGATAATGATTGAAAGTAAATACTCATCTCACATAGGTACACTACTCACGAAGAGGGGTGGAGATGATTAGATGTAGCCTTTGAATCATCTCCTCTGCCTAACCCACGTAGGATCCAAGTACAGAAGTCGTCGCTGCCAAACCCACGTAGGATCCAAATACAGTAACCATCGCTGCCGAACCCACGTAGGATCCAAGTACAGTAGTCATCACTGTCGAACCCATGGAGGATCCAAGTACAGTCGTCCTCACTGCCGAACCCACATAGGATCCAAGTACAGTCGTCATGGTCGTCACAGTCGCAACCAGCTCTAGGGTTCCCGCACACAGCACACTCGATTCCGGGAGGGTCCGCTCCATGAGCCAAGGGGTTCGATACATCAACTGTCACAAAGTCCAGAGTTTATGTATCAAAAAGTTCCGTCTCACTAAAAGGAACTCAACGCGACAGACGACGCGTCAATCAGATGCCTGGTCTGAGAGTTATTGGGTTTTCCGTACTAGGGGCCCGATTGGTTTTTAAGCTAAACCAACCTGACCGTACTCCAGATGCGTCCAAACCTCAAGTGGAGTAAACCAAAATAACTGTCTCACTAAGAGGAATTCAATGTAATTGACAGCACATCATTTAGATGTTCGGTCATTAAGTTATAAGCGTTTCTGCTCCAAGGGCCCGTTTGGTTTCGGGTTCAAACCAACCCGGTCGTACCCAAACTTCACCAAAACCTCGAATGTTATATACCAAAACGACCGTCTCGATCCAAGGATCCCTACGCAAATAACTCTGCATTGATTGGAGTTCTGTATCCCAAGATATGATCATTTGAATGAACCTGGTCCGAAAATAGGGGGTCTGGGCCCGGTCCGACCCGGCCCAATACCCCCAGGGTCGTCCCGAACCGAATTGACCCGACCCGAGTCCGGGTCCAGCCCGATTGGGTGCGGCCTGGCCCGGCCCGTGGCCGACCCAGCCCGTGCGGCCTGCGGCCTGGCTCAGAAGCCAGCCGCGGCTCGGCGTTGGCCGAGCGGGGCGCAAAGGGGGGCGTCGCCCCCTTGTTTCCAAAACGGCGGACCCATGGGGTACGACCTAGGAATCTGTCGGGGGGGGGGGGGGGGGTTACACACCCCCCCTATTTTGGGTAACGACCGACCTTAATGGCCTGCCAGTTGTGAGCTGCCGCAGGACCCACGGGGGTCCCGCTTCCTGGAGCGCCGGCGGTCGGCCGAGCCCGGCTGGCCCTACTGGTCCGCTGCGGCCTTAGGCCACAGCTCTTCTCTCCGGAGAGGCACGACGGTGCCGTGCCCCTCCGCCGCAACCCACTCCGGCCGCGGTCCTCCTTCGGCCTCACCAGCGCGGTGCGATGGCGCCGCGCACCACCGCCGCGGCCCGCTCCGGCCCGCTCCGGCCGCGGTTCTCTTCGTCCCCGCGTGGTGCAACGGTACCGCGCCGCCTTCGCCTCAAACATCAACGAAGATAAAAAAAGGGGAGGAGAATCGGCCGTGTTTGTGTAGTCCGATCTCCTCCCGTTACGATGGTAACAGGCGGCCATACATCGACGAAGAACAAAGATAAACAAGAATTTAAACAAAGAAGACAACCCCTACCTCGAAGGAAGTTCGCAATTGTCAAGTGCCGCAGATGATGGCGTCATTTTTGTCGTCGTCGGTGTCTCCTCCCTTGTCACGGAGGAAGAAGAGGATGGAGAAACCGAGCCGCCGAGTCGAAGTTCTTCGTCAGAGAGTTGGCATTCTTCATTGAAGAATAAGTTCATCAAAAGGAACTAGAGCTCTCTCCTCCAATTCTCAACACAACAAGCCAACCAACAAATAAAATAAGGCTCCTCTTATTTTATTAAAACATGCCATGCATTCAAATTACAAAAATTTAAACACTTAATTCTATTAATTGATTAAGTGTGTGTTGGCATAAATTAATGTGGGAGAGTGGGGAGTTACCCATTTAAATACAAGGGGTTTAATGGGGGGTTTTAGGGGTTTTAGGGAATGTGAATGGTTGGGGCTCATGTGGGCCCCACCTCACATTTATCCTCACCTGGGTAGTTAGGATGTTAGTGGGTCCCACCCTAACTCCCCCATGTAGGATAAAACCACCTTAGAATTATAAATAAAATGGTACACAATTTTATTCACTTTTTATTTAATCCACATTTTTTAACAACTCCTCCAAAGCAAACGCATCTTCGGTAAAGGTCCTCTTAATAAATTACCGGTGCTGTGGTTTCATCAGTGCCCTCGAATTTCAATTCCAAGAACCTGCTCAAAAGATATAAAAACCCGCTCGTTCGTTCACTAAACGTACCCAAGCTAAACTACGAAAATTGATTCCGAGCCCACCAGGCCTCAGAATTAGGTTCCTTCAGAAAATGCGTACTCATAAAATCCCAAAGAATTTAAGAAAAAATTTTCCTTGAAATTTAATGGTCTCTAAATTACTCCCACCTCAGGGCTTTACATCCCTGTAAAGCTACATCATAAACTAGGTAAAAAATGAGGGTACTATCCACGCATCTGAGCCTCCCGCTCCCATGTGCTCTCTTGGAGGTTCCCATGCTACCACCTGATGCGCACTAAGGGAATCGACCGTCCACGTAGGACCCGCTCCTGTCGATCCTTGATCTCCACCGGAACCTCCACAAATGTCGCTCCGTCATCGATGCCCATCTCCCCGTGATCAATGATATGCATCGGGTCATGCATGTATCTCCTCAGCTGAGATATGTGGAAGACGTCGTGAACTCGGTGCAACTGAGGTGGAAGAGCCAGGCGATAAGCCACCTCTCCTGCCCTGCTAAGAACCTGGAATGGTTCGATGAATCATGGAGATAACATGCCGCCCTGGCCAAATCTTCTTAATCCACGTCGAGGTGAGAATCATAAGAAAACGTGGTCGCCATCCTCGAACTATAGTGGTCTCCATCTCCTATCAGCATATGACTTATGTCTGCTCTGTGCAGTCCTCATCTGCTCCTGGATAATCTGCACATTCTCTGTCATAGCCTGAACCATATCTGGTCCTACGAGTGCTGACTCCCCAGGGTCAGTTTAGCACAAAGGTGATCTGTAAGGTCGGTCGTACAATGCCTCATATGGTGCCATCCCAATGGTGGAGTGGTAGCTGTTGTTGTATGTAAACTCCATCAAGGGTAGATGATCCTCCCAACTGCGAACAAAGTCAAGGACACATGCACGAAGCATGTCCTCGAGTGTTTGAATGGTCCTCTCCGTCTAGCCATCCATATGAGGGTGAAAGGCAGTGCTCAGGAGTAGCTGCGTCCCAAAAGACTCATGCAACCCCTTCCAAATCCGGGAAGTAAAGCGAGCATCACGATCGAAGATGATAGATTATGGCACACCATGAAGCCGTATGATCTCCTAAATGTAGAGGCATCCCAAGCTCTCCACTGAGCCCTGCTCTCTAATAGGTAGGAAGTGGTCCAAATTGGTGAGTCGGTCAACAATCACCCAAATGGAGTCATGTCCTCTGGAAGTACGTGGAAGTTTCGTCATGAAATCCATAGATATCTCATCCCACTTCCACTGCAGGACCTCTAAGGGCTGTACCAAGCCTACTGGTACCTGGTGCTCCTCCTTCACCTGTTGGCAGGTGAGTTATCGTGAAACGAACTCTGCCACAACCTTCTTTATACTCGGCCACCAGTGCTATCGTCTGAGATCCTGGTACAACTTCTCTACTCCTAGATGTACCGCCAATGGGGAAGTGTGAAACTCTCTCAGCACCTCCTCCTGTAATGCAACTGGTACCATGGTACGTCCTCTGAAAAAGATGACGTGCTCTCCTCCTATTGAAAATCCATCAGGTGCCTATCCTGTGAATATCTATTCATGTCACGTCTCACAGTCAACGTCCCCATGATGTGCCTCCCTGACCCGCTGAAGTAGTGGAGGAGTGACTGTGAGTGACTGTAGAAAGGCTACCCCATCTCTATCCATGAAGGATATCTGCAAAGCGGCTAACTACTATGTCGCCTCTCTAAGTAGTTGAATTCCCGACCTCCTGCTAAGAGCATCATCTACTACGTTCCCCTTACCAAAAGTATAGACTATCTTGAAGTCATAGTCCTGGAGGAACTCGAACCATTGCCGCTATCTCAGGTTTAGGTCCTTCTGCAAGAAGATGTTCCTGAGACTCTGGTGGTCAGAGTAGACTGTAAAGCACTCACCCATCAGATAGTGCCACCACATCTTCAAGGAGAAGACCATTGATGCTAACTCTAGGTCATGGGTAGCATAGTTCTGCTCATGCTACCTCAACTGTCGTGAACCATAAGCGATCACTGCCCGTTCCTGCATCAGGACACACCCGAGTCCGGTCCCTGATGCATCGTAGTAAACTACGTATCCTACGCCCTCCTCTGGTAGCCTCAAGATGGGTGCACTGGTCAATCTCTGTCTCAGCTCTTGGAAGCTCTGCTGACATCTATCTGACCACACGAAGGGTTTCCCCTTCTTCGTCAAAGATGAAAGCATTGCTACAACTCTGGAGAACTCTGGAAAAAATCTCCGATAGTACCCAGCTAGACCTAGGAAACTCCGCACCTCCATCACACTCCAGGGTGGATCCCAAGCTAGTACTGCCTCGATCTTCGTAGGATCCACCACAACTCCTGCCTCAGAGATGACGTGCCCTAAGAAGTGGACCTCTAGAATCCAAAACTGACACTTCGAGAGCTTACCATAAAGCTGGTGCTCTCGGAGTGTGTCCAGTACAACCCGCAAGTGGTAGGCGTGCTCCTCATCAGTAGTCGAGTAAATCAGTATGTCGTCGAGGAAGACTATGAAAAATCAATCGAGGTAAAGCTGGAAGATCCTGTTCATGAGACTCATGAACAATTCTGGAGCATTGGTTATGTCGAAAGGCATAACCAAGAACTCATAGTGGCTATACCGACACCTGAAGGCCGTCTTCTGCACATCCTCGTCTCGAACTCTGAGCTGATGATAGCTTGACCTGAGGTCAATCTTCGAGAACCATCATGCTCCCTTGAGATGATCGAAGAGATCATCTATCCTCAGAAGTGTATACTTGTTCTTCATAGTCACCTGGTTCAGGCGACGATAGTCAACACATAGTCGTAAGATCCCGTCTGCCTTCTTGGCGAACAAAATCGGGGAAGCCCAGTGTGAAACATTGGGTCGGATGAATCCCTTTCCCTAAAAGTCCTCCAGCTGTACCCGTAGCTCTAAAAGCTTAGCGGGATCCATCCGATATGCTGGAGTTGATATTGAGGCTGTCCCGAGGTACAGGTCAATATAGAAGTCTACCTCTCTGCGAGGAGGTAGTCATGAAACGTTGTCAGGAAAAACATCCGCATACTGATCCACCACAATAGGAAAACTCAGACTCCACACATTAACTACTCCTAGGATGAGGCTAGACAACTAATGGGTGATCGACTATCCTATCCTCTGTGTGAGTCCATCCTGCGCTGCAATGGCTCCATTCTCGCCGGTGAAGGTGAACCTACTCCCATCTGTGCGGACACACCACACCTTGCGCCTAATATAGTCGATCTGAGCATGGACTGTAGATAACCAATCCATGCCCAAGATGACGTCGTAAGGCCTCGACGCCACTACAAGAAGATCCCAGCTGAAGATCTCACCTCCTAGAGTAAGCTCACACTGCCGGCACCAGTGCGTAATCGTCGAGTCTGCTCCCGTAGGAGTCTCTAGCTGTAAGGATCGAGCCAAATGCTCTGTCAGAATCTTCGAGCTCCGAAAAAGGGCAGCGACAATGAAAGAATGACTCACTCCTGTGTCTATAATAACAACAACAAGGGTGTAGTAGACACATATAGTACCTCGAATCATCTCAGGTGCGCTGTGGTCGTAAGCCTCCACTGCCTGAAGCTGAGCCTGCCTCTTTCTGCCAGCTCCCTGTGGTTGGGGTGGACCTCCTAGTGGTGGTGGTGGTAGAGCCTCAAAGCATCACCCACCACCCGTTGCTCGGACAGCTCCTCTACCTCGTCCTCCTGCTCCCTGTAGACCACCATGGTCGAACCTCTGCCTCTTCCTGGGTGGTCCCTCAACCGTCTGCCACTCCTCTACTTGGCAGGTCGGACAGTCACGAGCCATGTGGCCCTGCCCCCCACATGCATAGCACTGCATACCTCTTGTATGACTTTGCTCTGCTGCGTGTGCCCGACACCACTGAACCAGTATCCTGAGGTCTCCCACCTGATGTCCTGGTCCGCTTGGACCTCTGCGACATCTGTCTACTGCCGGCTGCATAAGACTCTGCTACGTGTCACCCTGCGGTAGGCCTCGCTACTGGCGTAGGCTCAGCAAAGAAGCTCTCCAAAAGTAAGGCTCACTCCAGTACTCCTGCCTGCATCGGAATGCTGAGGGAGATCATCGAAGCCCTGATCTCATGCCTTAGTCCCTACTCGAAGGTCCGGGACTAGAAGAATGGGTCCCGTACCATGTTCGTGGAGTAGCGCGAGAGGTCGGTAAATCTCGCCGAGTACTGGGCTACTGTCATGCTGCCCTGTCATAGCTTTAGTAACTCATGGATGCGAACCGCACAGAGGGTGTCTAGAACAAACTCCGAGAGGAAGATGCTCTCGAAGTCTGTCCAAAGAAGTGATGCCTCGTCATGCACCTGGAGCATCAGGCTCCACCATCTACTTGATGATGTGTGCAGGAGACTCGCCACAAGGATCACTATAAGATCTGCTCGTGTCCCTACCAATCTGAAGACTTGAACAACATCCTCCAGCCAATCCTCGGATGCCTGAGGGTCCGTCTCTCCGCGGAACCTATGTGGCCTCTATCGCTAAAACTTATGCAGCGCACTCAGGTGACGTGCACTTTCAGCTGCTGGGGCTGGTGGCATCGGTGGCTCGACGAGTAGAGGTACTGCCGGTGCCTCCGTTGTAATGGGGCCCTACACCAAGGCCTCGTCGCTCGGTGGGCTGCCATCTCGCACGTAACTGGGAACCCTAGCTAGCTACCATCGTGGGGCCATCCTGAAAAGAAACAGGTGCGCCACGATTAATACAATATACCTGGTGAGCTGACACAAAGTAATCACAAAGAAAACTTTTGAAACACACACAATCAATGTTTTCAGGCACTGAGTTGGAAATCAGAAGTCAGGGTCCTAATGTACGGATATGTCGGCTGCCGCACCAACACTGGACTCCCTGGACTGATAACCACACTCATTACTCTAAACACTATTTATTCACAGGAATAAATTATCAGAGTCCTAAGTTCTATGGTAGAACTGAATCCTCTGATACCAATTTGTCACGACCCGTCCTTGGGGCCCGTGCCGTGACTACCCCAAGCCCGCCTTCCGTAGGCCAGGGGCTGGCGACTAGCACCAAAGGTGTAAATCCCAATAAAATGGAAGGCATTGACTTTATATAAGAAAACAAATACCACAGAGTACGCAAGATGAAGTAAACACTACGTAAACTGAGTACAAAAGTAAGTGCTGGAAAGTAAATGGGCCAGTATACAAACCCAACTGAAAGTACTGTTCAACTGAGAAAAGAAAGTAGAACAGTAGAAAAGTAAAGCAGCAACCACCAAATCGTCCTCCGGAAACCCCACCTGAAGGGTGGGTATAAATGGTCTCCTATGCTCCTCGAATCCATCCGTCAGCACCGTGTACGTCCTGCCTGATAGTCCTCCACCGGATACCGTCCTGCACCACAAGCCTCAACTACGATCAGCGCTTTCCGTCGTGTGCAACCAACACAATGTAGTGTGGGCATAGCCCATGCAGGGGTGAGTATACGATACTCAGTAAGGACCCCGAGACCCCCGAAGGCCTCCCATAATCCAAAAAGGATATACAACAAAGGAAATATACAAACACAAATTATCAACCAACTCTACTTAGGTATATGAACATATATATACCTAAGTCATCAATTCTAGTTCTGCTCCAACTCATGAGCCCAAGTACAACCCAGTCCACACAGGAAAGCATAACTCAATCGACATAGAAAAACACAACCCAATCCACACAGGAAGGAAAGTCAATCAAATCAATGATAATGATTGAAAGTCAAGACTCAGCTCACATAGGTACACTACTCCCGAAGAGGGGTGGAGATGATTAGATTTAGCCTCAGAATCATCTCCTCTGCCACACCCACGTAGGATCCAAGTACAAAAGTCGTCGCTGCCAAACCCACGTAGGATCTGAGTACAGTAACCATCACTGCCAAACCCACGAAGGATCCAAGTACAGTCGTCATCGCTGTCGAACCCACGGAGGATCCAAGTACAGTCGTCCTCACTGCCGAACCCACGTAGGATCCAAGTACAGTCGTCATCACTGTCGAACCCATGGAGGATCCAAGTACAGTCATCCTTGCTGCCGAACCCACGTAGGATCCATGTACAGTAGTCATCTTCGTCACAGTCGCAACCAGCTCTAGGGTTCCTGCACACAGCATGCTCGATTCCGGGAGGGTCCGCTCCACAAGACAAGGGGGTCGATACATCAACTGTTATGAAGTCCAGAGTTGATGTATTACAATGTTCCGTCTCGCCAAAAGGAACTCAACGCGACAGACGACGCGTCAATCGGACGCCCAGTCTGAGAGTTATTGGCTTTTTCGTCCCAAGGGCCTGATTGGTTTTTAAGCTAAACCAACCCGACCATACTCCAACTACATCCAAACCTAAAGTGAGTAAGACAAAAGAACTTTCTCACTAAGAGTACTTCAACGTAATTGACGGCACATCATTCGGACGTTCGATCATTAAGTTATAAGCGTTTTCGCTCCAAGGACCCATTTGGTTTCAGGTTCAAACAAACCCAGTCATAACCAAAATTCCCCGAAACCTCAACTGTAATATACTGAAACGACCATCTCAATCTAAGGATACCTACGCAACTAACGGTGCATCGATCAGAGGTCCGTATCCCAAGATATAGTCATTTGAATGTACCTGGTCTGAAAATAGGGGGTCTGGGCCCGGTCCGACCCGACCCAATAGCCCTTGGGTTGGCCCGAACTGAATCGACCCAACCTGGGTCTGGGTCCGGCCCGATTGGGCGCAGCGCGGCCCATCTGGCGAGGTGCGGCTCGCGGCCAGCCCAGCCCGTGCGGCCTGAGGCCCGGCTCGGAAGCCGGCCGCAGCTCAGCGCCGGCCGAGCGGGGCGCAAAGTGGGGCGTTGTCACCTTGTTTCCGAAACGGCGGACCCGTGGGGTCCTCCCTAGGAATCTATCAGGGGGGGATTACACACCCCCTGTTTCGGGTAACGAACGACCTTAATGGCTGGCCGGTTGTGAGCTGCCGCGGGACCCGCGGGGGTCCCGCCTTCTGGAGCGCCGGCGGCCGGCCGAGCCCGACCGGCCCGGCTGGTCCACCGCGGATCTTCTCTCCAGCGTGACGCGAAGGCACTGCACCCCTCTATCGCAGCCCACTCCGGCCTCGGTCCTCCTTCGACCTCACCGGCGCGGCGCGACAGCGCCGCACACCTCCGCCGCGGCCCGCTCCTGTCGCGGTTCTCTTCGTCCCCTCGCGGTGCAACGGCACCGCGCCGCCTTCACCTCAAACATCAACAAAGATCAACCAAAAAAAGGGGAGGAGAATCGGCCGTGTTTTTGTGGTCTGATCTCCTCCCGTTACAATGGTAACAGGCAACCATACATCGAAGGAGAACAAAGATAAATAGGAATTTAAACAAAGAAGAAAACCCCTACCTTGAAGGAAGTTCGTGGTTGTCAAGCACTGTAGATGATGTCATCCTTTCCGTCGTCGTTAGTGTCTCCTCCCTTTTCACGGAGGAAGAAGAGGATGGAGAAACCGATCCGCCAAGTCGACGTTCTTCGTTGGAGAGTTGGCGTTCTTCGTTGAAGAAGAAGTTATTTAAATGGAACTAGAGCTCTCTTTTCCAATTCTCAACACAACAAGCCAACCAACAAATAAAATAAGGCTCCTCTTATTTTATTAAAACATGCCATGCATTCAAATTACAAAATTTAAACACTTAATTCAATTAATTGATTAAGTGTGTGTTGGAATGAATTAATGTGGGAGAGTGGGGAGTTACCCATTTAAATACAAGGGATTTAATGGGGGGGGGGTTTAGGGGGTTTTAGGGAATGTGAAGGGTTGGGGCTCGTGCGGGCCCCACATCAAATTTATCCTCACATGGGTAGTTAGGATGTTAGTGGGTCCCACCATAACTCCTCCATCTAGGATAAAACCACCTTAGAATTATAAATAAAATTGTACACAATTTTATTCACTTTTTATTTAATCCACATTTTTTAATAACTCCTCCAAATCAAACACATCTTCGGTAAAGGTCCTCTTAATAAATTACCGGTGCTGTGGTTTCATCAGTGCCCTCGAATTTCAATTCCAAGAACCTGCTCAAAAGATATAAAAACTCGCTCGTTCGTTCACTAAACGTACCCAAGCTAAACTACGAAAATTGATTCAGAGCCCACCAGGCCTCGGAATTAGGATCCTTCAGAAAATGCGTACTCATAAAATCCCAAAGAATTTAAGAAAAAAAATTTCCTTGAAATTTATGGGTCTTTACACCCAGAGTGCTCCTCCCAAAAAAATTCTATCATGCCCAAGGATGCCTAAATATTCTACATTTGAAACACCATGTGCGTGTACTTATAGTTCCAGTGTCCACAAACACTATTCGAATTAGATGTTGGCTGTTGTGTCTATTACTTTTGTCATATAAACTACAAGTACATCATCCATTGTGTTTGCTACATATAAGGATCAAAGCTTACTTTCTTCCTTTTCTCTTTATATATTTCACCAATTGAAAGAACCCATTTATAGTAATCTAGGTGTGGGAGATTAAAAAATAGAGGATTTATTTTTGAACCTGCAATTCAGTAGCCACTAAAGAGAACCCAAAAAATAGATAGAGTAAGAAAAAGAAGACAGAAGTATGAAATTTTAAAAGAAGTTCCCTTTCTAAGGATAGGCTGTTACCTACTTCAAGAAAACTAAAATCCAAATCTAAAACTAATTCATTTTCCCCCAACCACTCCTATCTTACCCAAATTTGTATCCCCAACCACTTCCTAGAAACCATAGTAAACTAGTAGAAGAAAAAAAGGTCAGTACTACCCTAGTAAGTCACTACCCATCCCATATATAGTTATCCCAACCTTCTCCATACAACTCAACAACCTTCCCTCATTACCCATCATTTTAAGTTGCGTTGTACTAGCCCGCCTCCCTACAGTCGGCCTCCCTATCACATTCTTATCATTCCCCCCCATCTTGAATAACCACATTATCCTTAAGGGGGAAATATAGGAACTATTCCAACACAACCATTAACTTTTATGGTTTGAACTCATATAGAAAAAAAGTATGATCATGGTAGTCAATGACTACATTTCACAATCTATGTTACCAAAAATGAGAGGAAAATGTTTGGTTCTGTCAGACCTAGAGCAATAACCTTTCAATATGGTAGTGTTGTAGGTATATATAAATTTAAGAATTTAGTAACATGGGAGCCAATATGAAATTCCACCCTCAAAATAAACTTCTTTCATTTCTAACTTTATGGTAATTTTACTACATAGATGATTAGTTGGTGGTTTCTCTACTCATCAGGAGAAACACAACTTACTTAACTACCATTACTCAAAATCCTTTTTTATAATAAAATATAGTGTACTCAATTCCTTATCCATCAAATTAAAATTAGTCTCGTGAATAATTAAAAAATGGAAGTAAATACTTATGTGGGTGTCACTATGAAGGATATAAATTTTCATAATGTCTAAGCACACTGTATAATGTAATGGGGAATCTAAAAATGAAACTACAATCAACTAAATACCTGACTACACAGGCAGGATTATTTTTGGACTATAAATTATCAACCAATGGCCTTGTAGTGAAACAAATTTCACCCATAAATTCTATCAAGAAAATATATGAAACCAGATTTAGAGGATTACTATCCATTCATCTAAAAGAAAAAAGAACCACACACCCTCTTGCAGTAACATCCTCCCTATGATCATAAGCTTTCCATTATCCAATATATTTACATTTTCTTGGATATTTATATAAAAAAGTGTGATTCCCCGAATAGTTAGAAAGTCTTCAGATATCTATATTGAATTAATTTCCTTGTTATTCTAGGAAACACTAGGTTTTATTGGATCTAAATACTGAATCTCAAATTTATCTTTAGTGAATGGTTGGTTCCTCACATTAGAGTTCAAACTATCACTCTCATCCAGATAAACTTCTTGGTCAAAAAGAAATGTAGGAACCTTATTTAGTAGCTTAGAGAACTTTAAGTTCTTTTTTAGGATCTTTAGTGTGTATGTTTCATCTAGGAATAGACAACTACTTTCTTTAATTTGACTTTTCTTGGAGTGATGAACTAAGAGAGTCGATCATGAATATGCCTCAATTTCTCCTATTTTACACCCATTTTATTTATTAGGGAAAATACCAAGATGATATGGTGTAATAAACTTCACTTATTCCATAACAATAGTTTTATATACATGACTATACTCTTTTTGATGTGGTGGTATTCTATAGACCCCAAAATCTACTACAATCACTTGCAACTGCTTGTATATCCTTATACCATCTACTTGTAATCCTTGTTTTCTAAAAACTGATATCTTGAGTAGCCTAATTAGAATTAATAACAATATTATCTAGTGATTTCCTGTCTCTACCATAACACCAAGAATCCATGCCATTTTTAAAGGATAGGCCCATGATTTGGGTCAAAGTGGTGAATTTAGAAATAATTTAACTTTATTCACTAGAAAGTTCCTCCTTGTAACCTTTATTTCTAAACAAGTTCAATGTTAGTGTTACAAACCCACTATATTTTTCACCTTATGATTTGTAATCTAACATCACTATCTTCAACAAACTCCTTTTTCAAGCACTTCTTCACCAACTGTTTCTCCTAGGTCTCTTAGGGATTATTATAGTGAGCAGGGAAGGAAACGTTTCTGGTTGTTCCTTACCAATCCTACATGGTCTATAAATCTTTTCACTTTTGTTCCTCATCCACTTTTAGTTTTACTTTTACAGGTTTTTTTCCCCTTTCTCTACACCACGTTCATCAAGAGTTAGACTATAATCATAACTCACCTCATGTGTAGTTCTCACCTTGCTATACACTACCATAAGCCTAATATATTGAGTAGGTATATCTTGCACCTCACTATATATTCCAATGCTTGGACTCATAATCTATGCAGACATAGGGGTCGATGAATAGGAAAAACGCTGAACATATAACTCAATAGAAGCATGTACTTGTATCGACACAACTTACGACATCTCATGATACAATGGTACATGAATGGAAACCTCCTACTCCTCTACACATGTCAGAATACCTGAATTTTCTTTAATTTTATTGAAAAAACCATTATTCAAGTATACCTAGTGTAAAGACCTTGACCCAAGTTTAATAGAGCCAGTGACTTAATTCATTACATTGACATAATAATCAAGGAAGTCATATCTTAAAAGAAAGAATTGTTTAGTAGTTTTTGAAAACAAGATACATACATAAGTTCAACATTACAAATTGAAATGAAGTACAACATAGTAACTATACTAGAAACACCCATGAAAATTTAGATTATCCTTAAAATTGATTCATAATATACATATTCTCATCGTGAGGAAAAATAAACATAAGAAATCGGTGAGCTCAAATGCTCAGTAAGGGTAAGTAATACCGAGGATGCTAAAGTAATCCATAATGTAAGGTGAATAGCCAAAAACACTTGCTATTAAAAAAAACTTGAGCATAATATGGCAGGAATAAAAACCGAATAAATAATTCCATATAAATAATCACATGAAAATGATACTTACCAATTAATATTATAGTAGTCTAATAATAACATGAAATATAAAATACAAATCTCATAATGAAGAAATGAATAATGTGTGACATCATAAACATATCTTTAAGGCCTTGTGACAAGACCATACATAAACGGGTAAAAACCCAAACAAGTTTTCCTCATGAGACCTATCGATGTAACAATGGTATATAGTGGGCCCCAACAAACACTTAATAATCCCAATGCATTCCTCATAAGAAAGGGGTGAAACATAATCAACATATACATTTATATTGAAACTAACATATGAAATGAAAATAACTTTCCCCAATTAGTAAATATAATTACTAACCATTCAAAGTAATATAGGGAATCGTACCGAAATAGAACATCCATAGTCAAACCAACCATTCAATAATAAATTTTAGACGATATTATAAAATTTTAATCCCAATTAACATAATAATCAACAAGGGTTTTGAAAATATATTACAATAATCTTATAAAATTGTCGAGGAATTCTTAAGAGAAAAACTCTTTTTTACGTTGCAAAGAAGAGTTATTTTGGAAAAATATTTGTATAAACAAGAAATGAACTAAGATATTTTTTCATGGAAAAAATACTGATTTTAGAAAAATAACGGTTTCTTAAAACATATTATATATGGTACTTGAAAATGGTTAAGAAATCGAGACATTCCCTTTAACCGGGCTTGCGTATTAGGAAGGATTGAGAGTAGAACCTTTGTAAATCATGTAATTCTCATAAACAAAAGATAAAATTATTTGGATACCTGATGTTGGAATTTATACAAATATTTTATAAGAATTATATAAAAATAATAAATAATCACATTGGTGTATAGTTGAAGAAACCATAACTCGAATAAAAATGAAGGTTTAGGAAGAAAATCCTAACCTTATGTCCAAATGTGTTATGCACTTGATCTTAACATCTTGGATAATTAAATTAAATCCATTAATTAATTACTTCAGAAACTTATCTACATGTATTTTATTTATTATACTTTTATTAAGTTCATTTATAGTATTTTTGATGAGTTATAAGATACAATTTTATCATTCAGGAGCATTCATTTTCTTGGTCTTCATGATTGGTTTGCTTATTTATAAGTAATGAAGTTCATGTAAAATGAGTATAATTCTCCAGAATTGGAATTATATGTTATTGATGAAAATAAATAAGTTTAAATGTTTATATATATATATATATATATCATTTTTTATATGTTGTCAGTATGAATCATTAGATACTACATTTAGTGATAATCGTTTGCATTATTATGGCGATTATTGATCATAACAAACTCATTTTGTTTTATTGTTTAGTATTATGTAAATATGTTACTTAAATAACATAATAAAGTTTGTAATAAATATATTATAGTCTTATTTAACCATATAAATTGTTTCATTACCAGCCTTAAAGGGTAAATTGAAGAACACAAATCCTTCATCCATGAAGGTTGTAAATCAACACCTCATATATGATGATTTTGTTTTTAAAATAAGAGAGAGAGAGAGAGAGAAAGGAGTTTGATAAAGGATATTACATTAACATGATATAATTATAGTATATATATTATATTGGAGTTATCATGATATTTTTGAAATAGGAGGTGAGGAGATAATAACACAAGAAAATAACTTTAAAAAAATTAAAATGAAAAGGAAGATGATTTTACCTCTTGAATACTCCTTCTTGAGAACCTTATTAAGGGGATTGGTTTTTGTCTTTTGATGAGACCAATAGATCTTGGACATTGGGGAGATTATTAGGGAGAATATTGGGAATAAATTTTAAAAGGATCCAAGGTTAGAAGGTGTGATGAGAAAGGGTGGTGAGGGGTGGTATTTATAGTGGAGGAGAGGGGTGATTTTTGAATTTTTTATTCATTTGTTTATTTTTTTGGCTCAAGACTATGAATAGTTTTCAAATTATCATCAAATATATTAAAATAATTAAGGGAAGTTCTATATTATGGTGCTTACATTATTCATGACTCAAGGAATAGTGTATTTAATTTATAATATATTTATACAATAAATTATCATATTTTACAATTCACAAAAAATAAAGTATTTTTGAAAAATCCGAAAAATTAAATCAAACCATTTTTTGACTTGTATAATTAAAAAATGAACACCATTTTATGAAAATAATTTTATAAATATGAAAATTTAATTTATAATTAAAATCATCATTTACTTGGAAAATAAATATTTTAAATTTATAACTGATTTTATAACACTTTAAAAAATTAACTAAGGTCCCATAAAATTATCCAAAAATCAAAAGACAAAAAAATATTGATTTATGAATAAATTTTACAAAAAATAAAATTTCTTTTAAATAATTTTATTAATTAAAAAATTGTAATTAAATATTTACGACTCACAAAAATACCAGCACTTAATTAATAATTTTTAAAATATTCATTTACCTATACTATGATATAATTATATGATAATTTCATTTATAAGATGCCTAACTTTTATTTATACATACATGGGTGAGGTTACTATTCATTCAACTGATTTTCTATTCATAATGGTCATATTACTATTCCTAAGGCCATGTTACTATTTTATCGGTATAAGTTCCTTAACATCTATAAATACCTCTTATTTTACTCATTCTTCATTTATGATGTTTGAATTATGTTCTCTGAGTGATTTTATGTGATCTATACTATATGAAATAAACATAAGAAAGAAAATTTCATTGATAGAGTTCTGGGTTGTTACATTCTCCCCTCCTATAAACATTTCATCATTGAAATTTGTAGGTTGTCACCCCCATAAAAATATTTGGATAGTTCTTCATCATATGCTCCGTATGATCCCATGTCACCTCTTCAATTTTATGATTTTTTCAAATTACTTTTACCATTCGAGTCATCTGATTACTCAACACCTATTCTTTAGTGTCCAGAATCCGAATAGTCTCTTCACAATAAGATAAGTCAGGTTCTAATTCTATTCCTTTAGATGTGAGTACATGTGTTGGGTCTGAAATTTACTTCTTTAATAAGGGTATGAGGAATACATTGTGTACCCTATAAAGTCTAGGAAACATTTCCAAATGATAATCCACAGATCTAATTCTCTCTAGAATTTCAAAAGGACCAATGTACCTCAAGCCCAGTTTCCCTTTCTTCCCAAATCTTATAACATCCTTCCATAGAAATACTTTCAAGAAAATTTGATCTCCCACTTGAAATTCCAAATCCATCCTTTGATTATCAGTATAAATATTTTCCTCCTTTTATCTGCTTTGATATGGGTTTGAATAGAATTTACCTTCACTATTTCTTCCTTCATAAGCTCTAGGCCTACATGCTTCATTTCACCAATTTCTTCCCAACATGTTGGTGTACGACATCTCCTTCTGTACAATTATTCATATGGTGTCATTTGAATACTTGAATGAAAACTATTATTGTAGTAAAAATATAATATAGGTAAATACTAATCCCACATACCTTTAAAATCAAGTGATCGTGATCTCAACATGTCTTCTCATGTTTGGATCATCCTTTCTGTCTGCTCTTCAGTTTAACAGTGATAATTAGTACTCAAACGAAGATCAGTATCCAAACCTTTCTGGATAATTTTCTAGAAAGTTGATGTAAATGGTGGATCATGACCAGACACAATATAAATTGGTGCCCTGTGAAGTCTTACAACTTCATTAATATAGATTCCTTCAAGGAATTCTAGTGGAAAATCCACCCTTATAGCAAGGAAATGTATAGATTTGGTAAGTCGATCAAAAATCAACATTATTGCATCATTATTTCTTGTAGTTTTTGGTAATCCAGTGAAATAATCCATGGTGATTTCATCCTTTTTCCACATATAAATCGGTAGAGTTTTCATAACTCCTCTAGGATGTTGTCTTTTAGCCTTCACCTGTTGATAGTAAAAACATCTTGATACATAATCAGTAATTTCCTACTTCATGTTATCCCACCAGAAGTGTTCCTTCATATTTCTATGCTTCTTAGTTCTACCTGGGTGTATATAGAAATTAAAACTATAGGAATCATCCAATAACTCCCTTTTTATCTTGGGTATAGAGGGAACACAAATTCTCTTCCCAAATTTTATAATTCCATCCTCACACATGATGTCTATCAACTTCCCATCATCACAACTTTGATTTTCTTTTCAATATTATCATCATCAGAATGAGAATGTTTAATACTTTCCAATAAATATGGTTGGGGAACCAATTGAAAAAGTTATGAGGTTTCATCTTCCTTGATAATTAATATATAAATATTTTCTATATCCATGTACTCATGATACTTGTTAATACTTATTTTGTTCAAAACTCCATGATCCTTCCTTCTCAATGCATCTTATACCTTATTCACCTTCCTAGGATAGTAGTGTATTGTACAATCATAATCCTTGAGTAGTTCTAGCCACTACCTTTACCTCGAGTTGATTTATTTATGTGATATGATATATTTCAAGCTCTTGTGATCTATATATATCTCACATATTTCTCCCTAGAGATACTTTCTTCATATCTTCAGAGAAAATATTATAGCTACTAACTCAATATAATGAATTGAATAGTTATACTCATGAGTTTTTAACTACCTTGATGCATAGGCAATAACTCTATCATTTTGCATAAGGACACATTTAGGTCCTTTCTTTGATGCATCACTATAAATCACAAACTCACCATTTCTCGATGGTAGAGTTAAGATCCGATCATCCACCAATATCCTCTTTGATTATTAAAAATATTCTCCACATTATTATTTCAATATGAACTTAACCCCTTTACGAGTAATATAGGTTAACAGTTTAGCTAATCAGTTGAATTTCCGAATAAAATGCCGATAATAACCTAATAAACTGATAAAACTACATACATTGGTTATGTTCATTGGTTTAGGATATTCTTGAACCAACTTTTTTTCATAGGATCAACTAAGATTCTATCTTTAGAGACAATATGGATAAGAAAATAAACTTTTTGAGGTCAGAAATCACACTTGATAAACTTCCTATATAACTCATTTCTTCTAAGAGGCTTCAGAACAATGCCCAAGTGATTCTACTGATCTTAATAGCTTTGAATTATACCAATATATCATCAATAAATGAAAAAGTCATCAAGATATTCCTTGAAAACTCTATTCATCATATCCATGGAAAAAGAGGGTGAATTAGTTAGTCCAAAAGGCATTAATGTAAACTCGTAATGCCCATACCTGGTTCGAAATGTTGTCTTTGGAATATCTTCCCTCCTCTCACGTAACTGATGATATCCAAATTGAAGGTCAATCATAAAAAAATATTAAGCTTCTTGAATTCTTCAAATAAATAATCAATGCGAGGAATATAGTACTTGTTCTTTAACGTAATAGAATTGATTTACCTATAGTCAATACACAACCTCATGGATATATCTTTATTATTGACAAGGAGAATAGGGTATCCCTGTGGAGAAAATCTAGGGAGAATAAATCCCTTTTTCCTCAATTCCTCTAGTTGTTTCTTTAGCTCCACTAATTCCATTGTGGCCATTATATAAGGAGTCTTTGATATAGGCCTTTAACTAAGAATTAAATCAATAAAAAACTCAATTTATCACTCTGGAGGATGTTTAGGAAAATATTATGGAAATATATCAACATATTCTTGAAAAATATGTACATCCTCAATTTGAATATTTCTTTCCTCCCCCATTGATATTTTTTTCGCTTCCTCCCTAAAAATTGCATTCAGAAGATCTACTGGGGGTGGATCTAGATAAGAGTCAAATGGAAATGTTTCTTCTCTAAAGATATGTGACTCTACATAATTCTAAAAATTTGTAACTTACTGCTTATTGTAATATATTTTCACATCATAATTTTAAAGCCAATACATACCAATAATTATATCAATGTCTATCATAGGTATGGTGATAAGGTCATCAACTAAGGAATGTTTATGTGTCATAAAGGGGACCAATTAACACATATTTGTTGCAATTATACTTCCCTTAGGGTTTTTGACTGGAAATACCTTTATTAAATCAAATTGGAAATATCTAATTTTCTTGGAAAACTGGGAAGATATAAAATAATGCGATGATCCATAATAAAATAAATAATTGTCTAATTTTGATGAAACGATTAAAGTACCTTCCACTACATCATTAGGAACTTCAAGATTAGTAGTTGTGACCACATAAGCTTGGCCTTGCTCTATTGGCCATATTTTAGGGAAATTTTCATTGAAATCTAGGACATTAATGTGAATAATTTCCCATCTCTTTTAAATTATAACATTAAAATTTGGAATATTCTTTCTTTCCCTTGAAATCACAGGCTTGGTGTCCTTTTTCTTGACACTTATAACAGACTCCCATTCCCTTCAGACAAGTGTGAGGGTTTTTATTCCCATAATTAAAACAGGGTGGAAATTCAACTCTTACCTTAATCCCCATTTCCTTATTTCCTTTTCCATATTGTTCAGTAGCCCTCTTATTCTCTTTCTTTACTTTTAATTCATATTACTTATTGAATTGTTGTTATTTCTTGATAGCACATGAGACTATATCTTCATAGGATGAGAAATTTTAGGAGATCAGTTCCCTTTAGAGGAATGGTTTTAAATCATAAAATAATAGATCAATATTGTTCCTTGGAATACATATGTAGTCCGTGGTATACCCTAATAACCTTGTAAAGTTGGATTTTTTACTTTGCAACATTTTCATCCTCTTTCTATCTTAGATTCAAGAATTTACTCTCTATATCTACTCACTGTTCTCTATGAAAATATTTTTCTAGGAAAATTTCCTTAAAATCCCTCTATTCCATATTTTTGATTTATTCCTCCTCATTTTTGTTTTAAATTAATGACCAAAATTTATTCACATCTCTTAATAGATGATAAACTTTCATGACAACCTTCTTCCTTTCATTACATCCCAAAGTGAGAAATATCTTCTCTAAGGAACTTATTCAATACTTCACTAAAAATGGGCATGTAGTCCCATTGAATGATGGAGAATGATGTTGAATAAAGTGGTATAACATTTCTCCTCCACATTGTGGTTCAGGATGCTCCATACAAGTAAGTTTATTGTTCATAACCCGAGTCAATTGTCCCAGTATAGTTATAAGTTTCTCAACACCAATTTTTTCTCCAATACCGACATAATTATCTTGCATAGAAGGTAAATCCCAACATGGGATGTGTGAATTGATATGGTTTCCATTACTTCCACTATGAACCATTTATAAATAATGGAATACACTTGATTATGTTATGAATCATAATGTATAATCTCAAACTAGCATAACACTCAACATAAATTGAAATTATATGCATAATTATTCCCATAATCATAAACATGGTTTCTTTGGGGAAATATTTAAATTTAAATCCTTCATATTTTTTTTGTAAAAAAATGTGACTTATACTAGGAATATACCTTGGGAGTGTCAAACCAGGTGCATAGTAAGCTCCATTGTCATGTACCAGGTTACCCCAAGTAAGGCCTGAGTCACATTGTTGGAGTTGTTACCCCTAGGTACATATGTACCAGAACCACACCCACTTGTAGTATCTAGACAAAGATGTATTGCTAGCTAGTTCCTCATAATCTATAACTTACCAAAATTATAGGATATTATTCTATTCATATCTTAAAAGTCTAAATTAGGGTTATATTCCCTAATCCATGTTTTCTAAATATAGTTTCCATGTTTTATAATAAACTTCCTTTGATACCAACTGTAAATACCCCGACCCCAATTTCTTGGATCTAGTGTCTGACTTCATTACATTGTCATAATAAACAAGGAAGTCATATCTTGATGGAATGAATATTTTAGTATATTTGGAAAACAAGATACATACATAAGTTCAATATTATAACTTGAAATGAAGTAAAATATAGTAACTATATTGGAAACACCCATAAAATTCAAGATTAACATTACAAGTCATTCATAATAGACATCTTTTAATCCTGAGGAAAAATAATCATAAGAAAGGGGTGATATCCGGTGCTCAATAAGGGTAAGTAATACAATGTAATCTAAAAATAATCCATAAGTTAAGGTGATTCACGAAAAACACTTGATATTAAAATAAAAACTTGAGCATAATATAACAGGAATAAAAACTGAATAAATAATGTCATATAAATAATCACATGAAAATGGTACATACCCATGGATATTATACTAATAAAATAATCACATAAAATATCAAATACTAATCTCATTATGATGGAATTAATAATGTGGGATATCATAAACATACCGTCAAGGCCTTATGCCAAGACCATACATAAACAAGTAAAAAGCGAAACTAGTTTGACTCATAAGACATAATGATGCACCTAGGGGATATAGAGGGCCCCAATAAAGACTTACTAAGTCCAATTTATTCCTTATATTAAAGGGGTGAACATAATCAACATATACAGTCATTTTGAAACTAACATATGAAATGTAAATAACTTTCCCCAATCAGTATACATAATCACTAACTATTCAGAGTAATATGGTGAATGGTACCAAGATAGAAAATACACATTCAAACTTATCATAAAATATTCAATAATATATGGTATATGATATTATAAAATAATAATCCCAAATAAACATAATAATCAACAAGGGTTTTGAAAATATAAGAAAATACTCTTATAAAATCATCGAGGAATTCTTGAGAGAAATACTCTTTTTACTTTGAAAAGAAGAGTTTATTTGGAAAAATCATTATATAAAACCAGAAAATAACTGAGATAGTTTTTCATGAAAAAATTATTGATTTTATAAAAATAATGGTTTATGAAAAAATATTATATATGGTACTTGAAAATGGGTAAGAAATCGATACGTTCCCTTTAACCGAGCCTGCGTATCGGGAAATATTGAGAAGGGAACCATTTTAAAACATGTAATTCTCGTAAAAAAAGATGAAATGATCTAGATACATGAGGTTGGAATGTATATAAATAATTTAGAATAATTTTATAAAAATAATAAACAATCACATTGGTGTTTAGAGGAAGAAATAATAACCCGAATGAAAAAGAAGGTTCGATAAGAAAACCCCTACCTTATGTCTAAATGTGTTCTGCACTTGACCTTAACATTCTGAATAATAAAATTAAATCCATTAATTAATTAATTAAAAAATTCTCTACTTTTATTTTATTTATTATATTTTTATTAAGTTCATTTATGTCCTTTTTATGAGTTATAAGATACAATTTTATCATTCAATAACATCTATTTCCTTGGTTTTCATGATCAGTTGTCTTATTTATAAGTAATAGAGTACATGAAAAATGGGTATAATTATCCAGAATTATAATAATATGTTCTTTATTAACATCCAAAAGTGTAAATGTTTATATATATCATTTAGTTATATGTTTTGAGGATGAATCATTATATAAGACATTTAGTGATAATCGTTTGCATTATTATAGCAATTATTGATCATAACGAACTCATTTTGTTTTATCATTTAGTATTATGTAAATATGTTACATAAAGAACATAATAAAGGTTGTAATAAATATATTTTAGTCTTTTTTATCCATATAATAGTTTAATTTATAGTCTTTAATGATAAATTTAAGAACAAAAATCTTTCGTCCACAAAGGTTGCAAATTGGCACCTCACAAACAATGAATTCGTTTTTAAAATAAAAGAGAGAGAGAAAGGAGTTTGGTGAAGGATATTACATTAACAAGAAATTATTTTAGTATATATATGATAATAGTGTTATCATGATCATTTTTACAGAGTATTTTATGAGATAATAATAAAATAAAATAACATGAAAATAAATTAAATTGAAAAGGAAGAGGATTTCACCTCTTGAATACTTCTCCTTGAGAACCTCCTTAAGGGTATTGGTTTTGGTATTTTGATGATACCAAGAGATACTAGACATGGGGGGTGGGGTATGTTTGGGGAGAATATTGTTCTTAAATTTTATAAGGCTCAAAGCTTGGAAGGTGTGAGGAGAAGTACGGTGTTGAGGGGTGGTATTTATAGTGGAAGGGAGGGTGATTTTTGAATATTTTATTTATCTGTTTATTATTTTGGCTCAAGACTATGAACAATTTGGGAATTATAATAAAATACATTAATTTAATTATGGGAAGTTTGATATTATGTTTCCCACATCATTCATCACTCAATGAATAGTGTATTTAACTTATAATCACTACTACAAATACGACTTTTATCAGCGCTAAAAATGGACTTTAATAGCGCTCGAAAAGTGCTATTAATGCCGGCGAAGATAAAGGAGGGGGGGAGGGGGTCCCCTTTATCAGTGCTCCAAAAATAACTGATAAAGACCCCTTTTATCAGCACTTTTTTTAGCACTGATAAAACTAAAAAAATTAAAAAAATTAAAAAAAAATAAAAAAATATTGCTAATCACGAGGGGGGGCTTTTTACAATGCTTGAGCCCCCCTTTATCACCGCTTTGCTACTCCTACAGCACCCGCACGCACCGCATACACCCTTTATCAGCACTAGCCCCTCTAAATCACCCTTGCGCGCGCGACCCTGCCTCCACCCGGATTTGATCTCGAGACCTCCCCCCTGCGCACCTAAAGCCTTTACCACTGCCCTATATTGATTTGTTCTCTTATTTATGATATATCTATTTATTTATATATATATTTAGATATATTTATTCGTATAGTAATATATATTTATATTAATATATATAGTTATATTAATATATATATAGTTATATTAATATATATATTTATAGTTATATTAATATATATATTTATAGTTATTTTAATATATATATTGTTATATTAATATATATATATATATTAATGTTAATATATATATAGTTATATTAATATATAGTTATATAAATATTCATATATTGGTATTTTAAATAAAATGGATATTAGTTATTATTTAGATAAATCTAATATATTTTATATGTAAATATGTTTAATTATTTATTTAAAAAATTAAATTTTTAGGTGTGAATATATAAAAAATATGTACATATAGTTATATATTTGATTATAAATAGCAGTTCATTATAAAAAACTATAAAATTTCAAAGACATAATATCAATATGAATGTAATACCTTGGAATAAATTCAGTCCCTACCGAAAAAGCCAATAATACCCCCTTAAACGAGGCTGAAAATCCACAAAATGTTAAAAAATCAGGGTACCCCGACTAAAAACTCAGTTTTAGAGGCCTTATGGGCCTTTTTTGGCCTTTAAAGAATCTTGACCTGGGTCCCCCCGGGTCATAGTGATGTATATCTCGTCGCATGATTCGATTTGATATGTGGTAGAGCTCAAACGGACACCCGGATCAAAAGTTATGGCCGTTTGAAGTTCGAGTTGCGTTTTCAACATATTTTAGATCTTTTTTTAAATTTTTTTTAATTTTTTTAGTTTTCAATTTGTTATTAAATGACTATTACTCTATAATAATTAGAAAATTATTAATTAAAAATATTTTTTTTAATTTTTTTATAAGCCATTTTCACTAAATATCTTATATATTAAGTATATTAAGTGTAAATGTATATTTATACTTATCTAAAATATATTTAAAAATTATATATTATATTTATATCAATATAAGTATATTGATATATTATTTTTAATTAATATTTTTTGAACACGAACCCTTTATCAGCGCTACTAAAAAAGCGCTGATAAAGGGGGTCCCTTTATCAGTGCTAAAAAAAGTGCTGATAAAGGGGTACATTCATCAGCGGTTTTTTTAGTGCTGATAAATGTACCCTTTATCAGTGCTTTTTTAGCGCTGATAAAGGTACCCCCCCTTTATCAGTGCTTTTTCGTTAGCACTGATAAAGGGGTGGTGCTGGCCTTGCCTAGTTTTGTGGTAGTGAATGTATTTATACAGTAAATTACTGTATTTTTCTAATCACAAAAAAGTTTGTGTATTTTAGAAAAATACCAAAAATTCATCCTAAAAATTTCTTGAAATTTATATTTCAAAAATTAACTCCATTTTATGAAAATAAGTTTCTAAATATGATAAATTTAATTTTTAATTAAAACCACCATTTACTCGAAAAATATAGATTTTAAATTTATAACCAATTTTATAAAACTTTAAAAATTTAACTAAGGTCTCATAAAAATATCCTAAAATCATATGACAACAAGATATTTATTATGAATTCATTTTATAAAAAAATTAATTTCCTTTTAAATTATTTTGTTAATTATAAAACTGTAATTAAATATTTATGATTCGCAAAAATACCAACACTTAATTAATAATTTTTAAAATATTCATTTAACTATACTATGATATAATTATATCATACTTTCATTTATAAGATGCCTAAATTATATTTATAAAAACATGTGTGAGGTTACTATTCATTCAGCTAATTTACTGTTTATATGGTTCATATAACTATTCCTAAGTTAAAGTTACCATTTCATCGGTATAAGTTCCTTAACTTCTAGAAATACCTCTTATTTCATTCATTATTAATTTATGATGTTTGTATTATGTTCTATAAGTGATTTTATGTGATCTATACAATATTAAATAAATAAAAGAAGAGAAATTTCATTGATAGAGTTTTGGGTTGTTACACCTAGCATACAAAGTCACACCATTAGTTATTTCATCTTTTAGAGTCTATATGATTATAAAATAAGCCTTTGATCTCATGATCCATGTTTCAAAATATTTTCAAGAAAATTTCAGAATCCTCACTTATCAAGAGAAATCCACCCAACATCTTTCCATCTTGGTTAGTGATGTCCAACTAATCTATATTTGAAACTATATTCACATTTTCTTATAGTTACAACATCAATCAACACTATTCAAACCAGGAGATAGATTCTGTGTCTGTTGTGCCTATGGCGTTAGCTGCAGGTGTCTATAGTGTTTGAGGATTTTAGATTAATTTATTTATTTTCTTTACCTATAATAATATCAATGAATGATATAATTTATAGAAATATAGGGGAGAGGGAGAATAATAGGGGATTTATCTTCAAACCAGTAATTTAGTAGCCGATGAAGAGAACAAACTAGAATGGACCGAAGATGAAAAAAGAAAAAATATTGAAATGATTGATGAATAAGTTCCCCTGAAATATATTTTCAGCAGCAATTCATTCATTGGATGGTGCCTCCCCCTCCTTTGTTAAAGGGGGGCTAGCGGTGGAGGATGAGGTGGGAAGACAACCCCACAAAACCCATCCATTAAAGGGAGGAAGAAAGGGGAGGATTTCCTATAAAATGTAGTGGATTCCTATGAGATTTCTTATCACCTTCACCATCTCATCAGTACTAAGAAGATCCCATTTGAGTATTATTTTGTGAGGTGGTTTCCCTAATTATTCAATAGATATATTTATGAGGGTTTTCTCCTTGTAATAACGAGGGAGTATGTACCCACTTTTTCCAATAGTGATCCTTCTATTTACCCTTGGTTTTTTACCCCTTTTATTTTAAGGATTTTTTCACATTACATATAGTGTCCATTTATTTTTTCATTTTCACTTTATTTTATCTTGTGATTATCACTACACTGGTGGTCTAATCATTTTCAGTCCCAAGAAGTGGTATCAAAGGGCATGTTCTGGCCTAGATCTATTCACATTTTTAGGTATTAATAATTTTTATAAATTTGAGTATGTTCTCTGATTGGGAATTTGTTTGATATTTCACATTAGAAACAATTATTGAGATTATTAAATACACCATTGTGAAATAGATGAGGTTCTGGACTAATGGTGTGTCTAGATGGAGGATAAATTTGAGATTGGAAAATTCAACGAGAATAAATTTTTATTGAGTAAAATGAATATGTAGGTAGTGTTGTGGAAGAATAATTACCAACTGAAAATTGGTGAAAAGATGGTAGATGTGTTTATGGAGTGTGGTTTTAGTGGGATCTAGAATCATGACATGGATGAAAATGTGGAGAGTATTTTCGGAAGTGGATATATACTAGTTAGTGAAGTAGTGGAGACTCCTGGAAGTAGGAAGCATCTCAATGATGCATGAATAATCAATTCAGGAGAAACATGGCACATGGAATCTTGATAGGAATGGTTTGATTAATATGGAACCATACTAGAAGGACTTTTTCACATGGGGAAAGATCATACCCTGAAGATCATTGGAGTCAGTACAATCAAATTGAAGATGCATGATGGCATGGTACGAACCATCCAAGGAGTACACCATGTGAAGGGTATGAAGAAGAACATATTGTCTTTGGGACAATTTTATGACATCAAATAAAAGAATCACACCAAGAATGGATTGACGAGAATTGTGAAGGGTGTGCTTGTGGTGATGAAGGTATAGAAGGTCTAAAAAACCTTTACATACTTATGGGTGAAACATATAAGGAGGTAGAGATAATTTTCATATCAACTACCTCAACAGAAGTGTTCACGACATTATGGAATCAGAAAATTGACCATATGTCAGAATGGCCCCTAAAGATTCTTACATATCAGAAGTTTTTTCCTAGGATTACAAAGGTATCCTTACCATTTTTTGAGCATTGTGTTTTGAGAAAACAACACAGGTTAAATTTAGAGATGTCAACAACACAAAGCAAGGAGATCTTAGAGTTGATCCATTCTGACATTTAGAAAGCACCAGTTATATCCCTAGGAGGAGAAATGTACTTTATATCATTCTTTTATGATTATTCTAGGAGATTTTGGGTGTACCCAATCAAGAGGAAGGAAGATGTTTTTTATGTCTTGAAAACATTAAAAGCGTGGAAGGAACTTAAATCTAGAAATAATATCATGTGTTTGAGGAATGAAAATAGTGGATAATATACAAGCGATGAGTTTGATATTTTTTAAATTTGAAGGAATCAATAGATAGTTCACATTAGAGTAAACTCCTCAGAAGAATGGAGTGGAAAAACATATGAACAGAACCTTATTGGATAGAATAAGGGCAATGCTGAAGACTACAAGAATCATAAAAAGATTTTGGATAGAATCACTAAATACTTCCTGTTATGCAATCAATAGATCTACTTCAATGTAGATTGATCTAAATACAACAATGTAGATGTGGATTGGTAAACCCACTGACAATTCTTGATTACACACTTTTGGAAGTCCTATATATACATTATTCAATGAACATGAAAGATAAAAGTTGGATTTGAGATCCAGGAAATGTATCTTCTTGGGGTATACTGATATTGTGAAGGGGTATCGTTTGTGGGACCCCACTGCCTATAGACTTATCATCATTAGAGATTTAATTTTTATAGAAGACAAGGTGAAAATGATAATTGACCAAAACAAGGAGAAAAAAAATACAGAAACTACAACAGTCAGGGTGGATGAAAAATCCAAGGAATAATCAGTTTCCTTTGAGGTATTACCAGAGAATAAAGATCAAATACTGGTTCAGTTTGGACCATAACAGTCAAATAGGGAGAAAATAGAACTAGTACAACACTCATACTATGTCACTAAGAGAAATGTTACATACTTCTTATTGACGGAGGTTGGAGAGAAATATTATTTTTTGTAGGTGACCCATAGTCCAAATGTATCCTTATAGATGGAAGTGATGTAGGAGGAATCCCTATACAAGAAAAAGACTTGGGATCTTGTTCCATTACCTCATGGAAGGAGGGCTATTGACAATAAATGGATCTTTTAGATCAAGTGGGATAGAAAAGACCAGCTGGAAAGATATCGTGCAAGACTGATGGTTAATGGATATGCTCATAAGGAAGGTATTGATATTGATGAAATATTTTCTCCTATTGTTAGACTGATTACTGTTCAGTTAGTTCTAGAAATGTGTGCTATATACAATTTACATCTAGAGTAGTTATATGTGAAGACTTCTTTTCTACATGGTGATCTTGATGAAGATATCTATATTCTACAACAAGATGTTTTTTGTAGAAGAATTCAAAGATAACTTGGTTTTTAGGTTGAAAGAATCTATATACTGTCTCAATCGGGATCTAAGGTATTGGTACAAGAGATTTTATTTCTATATCATGATCCTTGGATACAAAAAACTTCATTCAGACCCTTGTGCATATTTCAGGGGTTCAGATGGTAATTATTTCATCATTCGTATATTGTATGTGGATGACATGTTGTTTACAGGCCCAAAAAAATATCATATCCAGGAGATGAAGTCATAGTTGGTTAGAGAGTTTTATATTAAGGACTTGGGATAAACAAACAAGATTATTAGGATGCAGATTTATTGAGATATAAATAATGACAAGATTTGGCTATCGCAAAATAATTACTTACAGAAATTCTTGAAACTCTTCAACATACAATATTGTTAGACAATATCTACCCATATTCCTCTATGATGAATCCTTGTAGAGAATCAGATAGGATATAGATGTCTCAAGTACCGTATGCATTAACAGTGAGAAGTCTGATGTTCGCAAAAGTTTGTACTAGAACATACATTACACATACAATGGGAGAAGTTAGTAGGTATATAGAGAATCCATGATAGGAGAATTTGAGAACAATAAAGAGGATACCAAGATACATCAATGATACCTAAAATACAACATTACGTTATGGAGGATCAGATTTCACTATCATAGGTTAGGTTGATTCAGATTTTTTAGGTGATTCTGGCCCATGTAAATCTACTACTGGTTATGTGTTTACTCTTATAGGAGGATTTGTGAGCTATATTTCAAAGTTACAATCAGTTGTGTCATTATCCATGATGGAGGCCAAGTATATGGTAGCTACATATGCTTATAAAGAGGTGATTTGGATGAAAAAGTTTTTGGAAGATATTAGGCATAAACATGAGCATATTCCATTTTTTCGTGATAGTCAGAGCACCTTGTACATTGTAATTAATACATATTTTCATTCTAGGATGAATAAAATCAGGGTACGATATTACTTTGTCCGAGATTTAGTGGAAGAAGGAAGTGTGGAAATGCAGAAAATTCACACTAAAGAAAATATGGAAGATTTCCTAAGGAAGGCGGTTGACTCTGAGAAGTTCTAATGGTGAAGATCCTAAAGAGGCCTTGTAGAGACATGGGAATCATGATTTGGAAGATGGAAAATATGTGGATATTTGATTGGTTCTCAATAAAATATTTAAGTGGGATATGTTTCGACAACAATTCATTCATTGGACGGTGGCACCCCCCTCCTTTGTCAAGGGGTGATGCTGGTGGAGGATGAGGAGGGTTGCCAACCCCACTAAACCCATATAGTGAAGGGAGGAAGCAAGGTGGATTATTTCCTATAAAATATAGTGTATTCTTATGAGATTTCTCATCACCTTAAGCATATTTTCAACACTAACTAGATCCCATTTGAGTGGTATTTTGTGAGGCAATACCCCCACTTATTCAAGAGAGATATTTATGAGAGTTTTATCCTTGTAATATGGAGGGAGTGTGTACCCACTTTTACCTATAGAGATCCTTAAATTTCCCATGGTTTTTTACCCCTTTAATTTTGGGGGGGGGGGGGGTTTCCACATTATATCTTGGGTCTATTTATTTCTTTATTTTTCACTTTATTTTATCTCGTGACTATCACTTCACCAGTGGGCCAATAATTTTTATTCCCAACAGATACCACTCCCTGGGGAAAGGTTACTACCTCCTTCTACCATTCTGAAATCTAAAACCAAAATTTATTCATATTCCCCTAAACTCTTCTAATTGAACCCATTTAATATCCCCAACCACGAACTCCAATAAACTAATAAATGCATATGGTCAGTAATGCCCCTAGTAATTACTACCCATCACTTTCAGAGGAATCCAACCTACTCCCTGAAATTCAATAACATTTCCTCACTAACCATCACCCTAAGATTCATAGCAGTATTCGCATTCCTGTAACCAACCTTTTTTTTCTAATACGACCTTTTTCTTTTTCACTTTAGACCTATATGGAAATGAAAGATGAACTGGGTGTTCAATGCTAGTTCTAACTGCTCATCCAATGCTATCATTTCATTACCATGGTTACCAAAAATGAGAGGAAAACTATTATTTCTATCAAATCCTAGTGTAATAACCTTTCTATCTAATAGTGTTAGAATCATCTTTATCATAAATAATTTCATCACATGGGAGACGATATGAAACTCTAGTGTCAAAATAATATTATTTCCTTTACATATTCCTAACAATTATATTTAATAGTAGATTAGCTAGAGGTTTTGTTCTCAAGTTTAAAATATACGAACTATACTAAGGGACACTTTGAATTATAAGCTTCGAGATGGCATGGAAAATAGATATGAATAGGGTGGTCAATGCAAGTTTTATCTTCTCATCCAGTGCCATTATTTCACTATCTATGTTATTGAAAATGAGAAGAAATCATTTCATTGTATCAAATCCTAGAAAAATATCCTTTTGATCTGATAGATGTGGAAGAATCTATATTTTTAAGAATTTACTCACATTCAAGATGATGGTTTTTTTATCTAGTTCATAAAAGATTAGCTGGTGGTTTTTCTATTCATATGGAGAAATAAGTCCTAGTGAACTTCCATCAATAAAAAACTTTATCATAAGAAAATCGAGGGTTTAGAAGTCCTTAACCATAAAATTAAACCATATACCATGATTAATTCTAAAAAATGTAGTAAATAATTTTGTGCATGTCACCAAGTAGGATAAAAAAAATTATAAAGCTGAAATCTGTGTATGAATTAATGGGGCATCAAAAAGAGAAAATTCAGTAAAATCAATGCCTAACTATGCATGGATTATTATTTTAGGATCATAAAATATAAACTAATATCCTTTTAGTGAAACTAAAGAAAATATTTCACCATTAAATTTTTTAAATAAAATCTCTAAAAACCAATTTTGAGGATTTTCAATATTTATTCTAATAGAAAATAGAATCAGAAACCCTCTTTAACAACATCCTCTCATAGATCATAATATGTTCCATGGGCTAAGTGTTTTTTATTTTCTTCTAAATTTATAAAAAAATGTTTGACATTACAAATAATTATTATGTTTTCAGAGCCTTGAATTGGGATAGTTTCTCCACTCTACTCAGAGCCATGTGATTTTACTGATTCTGAGTGTTGTATTAAAAATTCATCTATAATATATGTTTGGTTATTAAAATCAGAGTTTATGCTATCACTCTCACATATATAACATTCTTGTTCAATAATAAATGTAGGAACCTGATTTAGTGGCTTAGATAACCCCTTTCAAATGATTTTTAGGAGCATGAGTGTGCATCCTATATGTGGAAATAACTAAATTCCAACTTTATTTAATCCATTTTATCATTAGAAAAACTGAGAGGGGACTATCTTGCATATACCACAAAAGATCCTATTTGATGCCCATTTACTTAATTTTTGAAAACACCAACATAATATAGTGAAAAAAATTCACTTATATAGAAATAGTTTTAAGTATACGATGGTACTATTTTTTATGTGGTGGTATTCTATTTACCTGAGAATCTATACCTGTTATTTTTTTATTTTCAATTTAAAAGTATTTATTTAATATTTTCTCATTAAAAATATCAGATTTATTTTTTATTATAAAAGTTTTTTTCTCTAGGTCCTTCACTTTAGATTTTGTATTATCAGGACTTTGTGTGGGCCATTGGTTCTATTAGGATCTCTTATGGACCATGGCATGTGGCTGCTTGCTAGGATGCTCAGTTTTCCTATTGATCTGATGGATTGACTAGCCCCCACTCTCCCACCATGGATATCTTCTTGAGATGATTCCTACGAGACATTGATTAAATTCTATATGGTGGATATGAATTGATATTTTGTGTTTCTAAATTACCATTACCACTACCACCCTTTCACTAATTGCATTCCATGTGTCCCATTATTTTTAGATTCCTATTTTACCATCTTACCTTTTCGATTCTTCTACTCGTTCTTGACTGTTCATGCACCGTCTCTCCTGTAGTGCCTGACTGTACACATCGCCTACCCTATTTTTTATTTATTAATTTGTTTCTTCATTTGTTGAGGAGATAAATTTGGCCCACAGTTCTTATTCATCCTTCCCTCATTTCATTCTTGGGAGAAGATGCCCGCCACATCCATGAAGTGGTGCCTTCCCTATTCTGATGACCTTATCTGGTAGAGATTTCAGGACTCGTAAGTTCTGTATGGACCACTTCATGTTCAAGATCCTCTGACCCTGGTAGAGCTATATCCCCTCCAACACTTTTGGTTTTGAAATATATTTCTTTTCTTTATTTTTCATCTATGTTGTATGATCCTGTTTTCTTTTTGGTTGGTTCTCAAGGTTGCATACATTATTCTATCTATTTTGAGGGAGTACACTGCTATCTTTGAGCCAAGATTCATCACTGGCTCTTGGGGTGATGAGGTCCCTATTCTCAGATATTTTCTCTGTTCCACATTCATGGTTTTATTTAATTTTTTATTCTTTATTGTATGTTATCTATTTCTTTTTCATAATAATAAATAATCATGGTGGTGTTCTTACTATGTACTAGAACCTAAGAGGTCCGAACTATGTAAATCAACTATGTTCTTTACCTTCATGTATTTTCTTTTTATGTTCTTCTAGATTTTTTAAAAATGATTCATTTTTTCTATTGTGTTTTCTTCTAACAAACATAAGTAAACCATTTTTTAAACCAAAATGTGGTATCATAGCCTATAATAGTTTTTACAATATCTGTTAAATTTGAGGTTGAAATTTTTTATGGTGAAAATGATTTCAATCTCTGGAGAGTTATAATGCATGAACTGTTAGTCCACAACATACTTGTGGATGATTTACATGGTAGTAAAAAACATTTAGTGATCATCTCTTTTGATGATCATTACACCACTAATTTAGTTGATGTCAACCCTAGTATACAGGAAAAGGCTCACTGTACCCTTATATTAACCTTAGGAGATAAAGTTTTTCATGAGGTCGCACATGAAAATACTACTAAATCCATTTGGATTAAACATGAACCTTTTTATATGACTTAATCCTTGCTTGTACGTTTTTTATAAAAAGATGCTATTATATAACTTTAAAATGACTCATGGCTCTTGTGTGCATGTTCATATTAAGGACTTTAATAAATTTCTTCTATATTTATCTAATATAGACATAGATATTAAATTTGAAGACCTGAATTTAATTATTTTAGCTTCCCTTGACGATTCATTTAATTTGTTAAAGGATTTCATGATGTGTGGTAGGGATTTGATTACTTTAGATAAAGTAAAGTCTATTGGGTTGTGTCATGACCTTCAAACACATGGTTTAAATTAAGATATTAATGATGTTAATAATGAACCTCAATTGATGTATACTAAGGTTCCAATGAAAAATAAAGGAAGGAAAGATAAGAATCGGTTTAAGAATTTCTGGTGTTTTGAGTGTGGAAAGACTGTCCATATAAAAAGGTACTATCTAAACCTAGAAAATAGAGACAGTATGACCCAGTCCCATATAGTATTCCCTCAGTATAATATTGTAGAATTTCTTTAATTTATTTTTAGTAGCCTCTTCATTAGAACTAGGCATAGGTTCTTTGTTGTCTATTTACTGTGATCCTAGGATTGAAACCACTTGTCTTTGTGGGGGAACATGGTTGGTAGAAAGGATTTTTTGTGGGATGGTCTAAGCTGTTCAAGCTTAGGTGGAGATTTTTTCCATTAGATTCCTAGTTTTTGGTCGCTGTGTGATTTTTTTCTACTACTTTGGTACTATGAAATTATTTTATGAGCTTTTTTTATTATTCATTATGTTTTACCCATAAGGAAGGTTGTTTTTGTTTTTATAGGTATTTGCATGGTTTGGAGTTTAGGGAATCAATAGTGTTGAAGGTAATGTTGGTAAGATATTCTATTTAATTCCATTGCTTAGTTAGTTTAAACTTATAAGCATGCTTATTAATTTTTTTGTGAAGAAGTTAAAATGTGGGTATGGGCAATCCATGTGCCAATGTGACATATGCTAAGAGGATCTATACTAGGCAAATTTAGTAGACTTAGGTTTATTTTTTTGTTAAATAAAATCTGTATGAACACACTGTAGACTAGTTAGGGATTCAAAGAACACAATCAATTTGTATTTAAAATTGAAAAGGTGTAGATTTTTTATTTTTATGGTTATAATTATTTGTTTTTATTTAAGATTTTATCACGAAAAAATGATGGATTTATTTTTTATGGTGAATTTTTTTTTCTCCTATTCCTATAGGGAATTTGTATTATCAAGCCTATGTGTGGGATATTAGTACCAATGGGCTCCCAAATAGACCATGGCACACGACTTCTTGCTAAGCTGCTCGGTTGGCCTGTTGATTAGTTGGCTTGCCTGGCCCCCGCTCTTCCATCACGACAATCTGCTTGAAATGATTCATACTGGACATCGATTAAACTTCATCTAATGGCTCTAGATTTCCATGTTTTGTTTCTATGTGATCCTTACCATTGTCACCCTTTCGTTCCATGCCTACCACATGTCCTCTACTTTTTTGGATGCCCATTGTACTGGATTGAATTCACAATTCTTCCACTTGTTCTTGACTATCCACACATCCCACATTGCCTGAAATTCCCGAAATCACTCACCACCTCACCTAATTCACCCTTATTTGTTTATCGCCTCAGTTTTTGAGGAGATAGCTTCAAACCTTGGTTCATCTTCATCCTTCCCCGACTTCATTCCATAGAGTAGATGCCTATGACATCCACAAAATCATGTATTAATTTCAGTTACCTTCTCCAATGGAGAGACTGGGACTCACGAACTCCATGTGGACTACTTCATGTTCAATATCATTTATACCTGGAAGATCCATATCTCCTTCGACACTTATGGTTTTGTGATCTATTTATTTTATTTATTCAACATATTTATTGTATAATGTTGTTTTATTTTCAGTCTGGTTGTCATGGTTACGTGTGTGAGTATATCTAGTTTGGGGGAGTATGTTGCTATCTCCAATCTAGAATTCATCTTTGACTCTTACGGTGATGAGGTCCCTATTCTTGGAAAGTTTCTCTATTCCATGTGCATGGTTTTCTTTACTTATTTATTCTTTGTTGTCTGTTATATGTTTATTTTATATTATAATAAATAATTTTGGTGGTGTTCTTGTCATGGAGTAGGGCCTAAATGATCCAAACCATATAAATCAACTATGTTATTTACTTTCCTGTATTTTCTTTTTTATATTCTTTAATCTTTGTTAAAAATGATCCATTCTTTATGTTGCATTTTCTTCTAACAAACATAAGTGAACCCATTTCTAAAACAACAACAAAAATAGCCAGAAACTACTTTTATCTCCCTATACCAACTTTTTATGCCCATCATTTTCAAAAAAATGCCTCTTTTGAGCAGCTTGCTTATCTTGATTAACAACATAGCCTATGGAACCTTCTTTTATCTACAAGAGCACCAAGAATCTGAACTAATTTTCAAAGGACATGCCCATATCGGTAGTCCAAACAGTGGATTTGGAAACAATGTACCTCTTTTCACTATAAAGTTATCCCTTTTGAAAAACCTTCTTTATAAACTAGTTTAAGGTTAGATTTATAAACAAATGGTGTCTTGAAACTATAAATTTTGAATATGGTTTCACAATATTCTTCAAATGCCTTTGTCCAGTATTGATTTGGAAACTATTTCTCATTTAGTGCTTGCATATTATCATAGTGAGAAGGAAAATAAATGTTATTTTTTGTTCTTTTCCAATCCTTTACAGTCATCAACTCCTCTTATGTTTGTGGCTCATTCACTTATGAGAGTACTTTTATAGGATATGTTTCCCCTTTCTCTACACAATATTCCTTTGGACTCATTGTAGGATATGAATTTACCTCATGCATTATTCTTACCTTACTGAGCACTCCCACTTTCCCAGCATCATAATTAGGTCCATTTTCACCTTAGTAAATGTGTCATGACTTGGAATCCTTATCTATGTAGACATATGTGTCAACAAATAAGAGATATTTTTCTTAACATATAGATCAATGGAAGAAAACACATGTGAAGTAACCCTTTCAACATTTTGTGTTGTTCCTATAAAGGAATAAAAGCCTCTTAGTCCTTATCACATGTAATTAGAAATGAATTTCACCATTTTTTTAATGAATGGGTCATATCTTGTGTAGCTGAAGCTACTGTATCTACCACTTTTGCACATACAAAACTCTATATTAGCTCTAATTTGAGTTGAGTGTTAGTAAAATCAGCCTTAATTCCAATGGAAAATAAAAACTAAAGTTCAATCATTCCTAGAACACATACTCACACCATTGGTACCTCCATATTTTATAGAGTTTGATGGATTAAGAAATAATACTTGGATATTGTGATCCATGTTTCCTGTTATTTTCTATAAAATTTCATCATTATCACTAATTTAGTGCACTCCAACCTAAATATTTACCTCCTAGCCAGTAACACTCAAATCTATGATATCTGAAACTCCATGCACATGTTTTTAGAGTTAAAACATCCACCAACACTATTTGATTTAAAATCTAGAAACTATGTTTGTGATTGATAATCACCACTTAATTTATTACCTTTACATCTCTATAAATTTATCAACTAGATCACCAATTAATATGAATTAGGGTTTTAGAGAGAATAAAAAAGTATTTCTTTTATAACTAGTGATTTAGTATCCACTGAATAGAAAAACTATAAGAGGTAGGAGAAGTTAAAAAGAAAGGAGGTTGAATTTTTTGAAGAAAAAGTTCCCCTAGAAGACACTGCTCTCTGAGTCTAGGACACTACCTACTTCAGCAAAGATGAAATCTAAATCCAAAATTAATTTTTAGTCCCCAAACTACTCCCATCTTCCCCCGTTGAATATCCCCAACCACCACCTAATAACTCTGATCAACTAATAAAACAAAAAGGCCAATATGAACCCTTTAATTTACTACCCAAAAATAACATATACAACCCAACATTATCCCTACAATTCAATAACCTTTCCTCAACACTCCTCTCCATATATTTTTCTACAATATCCCATATTCCCATATCCAACCCCCCTTATATGTTCATAGCTTTCAATTATTCTAGATTGATTGATGCTTTATCCCTCACCACTGGTTCAAATCCATATATTTTTTATCATTAAATTTAGAATTTAGAATAGTATTGAATTCCACTTCAATCAACGCCTATTTTTAGTTAGAGTGGAGACTCCACTAATAAGGTATCCCTTATGGTATCAATATTTATAGAAAACTTGAAATTTGTCTTATCTTCAGTCATTTCATTATTCTCCTCAAGATCCTTCATTATTAATGTACTTGGAATAGAAACTACTATCTATGGGATTACCAATCACTCCTTGTATTAGTGTTATTTAATATTGTAGGGTTCCTTACATAACCTATTCTAGAAATTTGAATATTTATCTAGATACAAAGAGTCTCCTAGATCCACCTACAATGTCAGTTGTTTGGAGTTTAACCTAGATAATACATTTTCACCATAGTATCAACTATGTTTTGATATCAAGAACCTATTTAATATATCTAAATTATTCCCTTTTCCTCTCTTCCTCAAGGTCCATTTATTTGGTTTAACTAGATCATTATAATTCAAGGTATTATTAACACCTACTTCTTGATCCAAAGATAGTTTCCTCTTGAAATATATTAGTGAATCCCCCTTAATATCATCAATTCATCTAGAAGAGGAATTGGTATGTTCATTTCAATGATATTCTTGAGGGTTAGATCAGTAGTATGATAGAACCTACCTACTAAATTACATAGGGCTTCATGGATATATAGGTTATAGCGAACCATAATTTACATATATAGATATTACTTCAAAATTGAATAATTTTTATTATAAAATATAACAAAGTCATGATAGGACCGTATAGGTATAGTGTCTTCAGAAAATGGGAAACATAAAAAACTAGTTTATAATACATAATCATTTTCTCCCACTTATTTCATCATAAATGGACCCCTTTTTGACATATATTACTTAATACCCTTCTTCATGACCTGGGGAAAATAAACATATGAAAGGGTGATCTCAGATGCTCTGTAAGGGTAAAAAAGGGAGATATAAATCATATCATAATCATGATACATAAGAACATAACATTTGAAAATTTTATCCTTCATATCAAAGATCGTGATATCATGCCATGGGATAAATCATAAAAGTTCATAAGAATCAATGAACTTAATACCAAAATTCATAACCAAAGATGTGAAATTTTGTTTCATACACATAAACATATAAAATAATTTTATATTAGTCAATTCTCAGTTCCAAGACCATCATAGTGGATAGAGTCTATTACTAAACCGAGTTCACTCCACATTCTATCCATGGACTGCTGAATTGAGATTATTTCCCATTCCAGGAATGTCTATCTCATGAGATATAAATATTTAACCAATTCATTTTAGAGAGAAATATGTCCCAACTATCTCAAAATGAAATCAATCTTACATGTTCTACAATAACATAAATCATTCATCATAACCCAAGGAATAAAATGGGTTTCTTTAAACATCATTCCACCATAACATAATCCATGTAAAAAAATGGATTTTATAAATAACCTTACATTATAAACACAATAAAACCATAGGAAAAATAAATATATTATAATTTAAACATAACACTATTAAATAATTCCATATTATATGGAAAATAATTTTGATATAATACTTGAAATGAATTATTGAGGAAAATATATTTTCTTATTCAAAAACATTTTATTTACTCAAAATGACACACAATTTTAAATGAAAAAAATTTATTTGAAAATAAACTTAAAATCATGCAGAGGAAGCTTCATGGAAATAAGGCATTATGAAAACATAAAGACCAGTTCATGCCATATAAGTTAAAAAATATTCTTCTAATTATTTTTCTGGAAAAGTAAAAAAAATACCACATATCGAAAATGAAAAAAGATTCCTTTCATGTTGTTTAATAAAAAATTCACCAACTGGAAAAATTTACCCTAAAAAATTATATAAAATTTGAAAGAATATTTTGGAATATATAATTAGAAAACATGGACATGGATGATAAATATACCCTAGTAAATACTTGAGTATAAACAATCTTGGACAATAATGAGATTGAAAAATTATCCCTTACCTTAGGTCTGATTTCATTTTATATATTAGAATCTCGAATATAAAGATTTAAATAAATTCCTGGAATTATATTATAATCATATTCATTTTTATGATACTATATATGATCATATTATCATCTGTTTGTTAGTAATATTATTACTCATCCATCGGGTGTTAACTTCTTTATTTTCTTACACATGTTTTTTCAGATAACTTATTATTATTATTACTAGGTTATAATTATGTCATTTACAGAATGATATTAGTGTAATATATATCATATTTATTCATTAAATTCATTTATATAACCATGATTTAATGAATATCATGTAGAATGAATCACATCACATCATGGAGATGGTAGGTCGTACGTATTCATGAGCGATGATATCATTATCACAATTATTGAATGGTATTGAAGTGGATGGTGTATGATATTTCATAAAAATAACATGTTATAATAATCATATATATATTATTTCCATCATTATACTCATCGAATTAAGGTGGTGGTTAAAAACATATTACACCACGACATGGAGATGGTAAGCTCTACGTATGTACATGTGGTGATTTCATTTTTTATAGGATGGATAGAAAATGAAATATGGTTATTTCATAATAATAATAAAATATCAGTATATAATTTATATTTGAGTAATTAATTTATAATTAAACAACTCATGAAGAGGAAGTATAATAAGAAAGAAGATTGAAATAATCGGTAGAGGATATTACCTCTTCATCGACATGCCCCCCCTAAATCTCCAATTAAACCACTATAGTTGGTCTTTAAAGAATAAAAGAACATATATAATATAACTAGGGAAGTTTTTAAAGTAAATGGGAAGGTTAGGAACGATATTTAAGGCTCAAAGTGAAGTTAAGATGTGAGGGAGGTGGTGCCCTTTTATAATTGAGGTGGGGGTACGGTTGGGATCTCCAAAAATATTAATTTATAATAAAATCAAAACTCATCAAAAAACCTCCAAAATGATCCAATTTATAAGATGACATGATATAGGTTTGTAATATAATAATAAAATAAAATTTATATAAGTTTTTCTATCAATTTAAACCTTATAATTTTAATTAACACTTAGTTATTCTATTTATTTTTTTAACTAGGGTAACAAATATTTCAATATAAAAATGGTGAAATATTTAATTATTTAATGTCAATTAGACCATAAAAAATACCTTAGAACATTTTAGACCATATAATGATTATTATATATTTTTAAAAATGTTTTATTATTTTTAAATAATGTAATAAAACTTTATTTTAATAAACAATCAATAGTGTCAATTTTGACACTATTCAATTCATTGACTTTTTTAAAATATAAAGATAAAAATTTATCATCAAACCAACTATTTTATTATATTAATAAGTGGTAAAGGTAATCTATAAAATAAATTCGAGATATTAATAATCCCAAATTATATTTATTTGAATATTTTTATTAATATTTATTTGATATTTCTTTTAATAAAATAACTAGTACAACAGTTTTGTGTAATTATTTAATATGACTATTCGTTGAATAAAGATTAAAAATAAAATTACATAACAAATATAAATCCTCTATATTTGAGAATAATACTTATAATAGAATATATATTTTGTATAATCCATCCTGAAAAATGTTATACTTATTAAAACATGAATATGACAAGTTTATCATCACTTTGAATAAAATAATATAAATGTCATAATCACTTCTAAAAGGATCCAAATGGTCAATAACATGACCCTTGGATGGTTATGATCATGATATACTCAACCAATAATATTTTCTGAAGTGTTTGGGTATTTTTATGGTTATTTTAATAATAATTATTTTATTGATCCCTCATCACTGAAATAATTTTTTCATCATTAAAGAATAAGTATTTAAGATAATTATTTATTTCCTAAAAAATAAAAATAAATTATCATTATAAAGAAAAAAATAGATTTAAAATGGGTATTTATAAAATAATTTATCTTTTGTATAACCTTATATTAAAAATGATATACTTATTAAAATTTGAGTAAGACATATTTAACTTTTCTTTAAATAAAATAAATTAAATGTCCTAATCTCATCCAAGCAGCTTCCAAAGGACACCATTTTGACCCAAGGATGATTTAAGTTGAAACACACTCATACAATGATATTATTAAAAGTGTTAGGGGAATTTCATAATATTATTTTTACCCTTAATTACATGATTTACCCCTTTTCCGTATTAATAAAAATTACCAAAGTTACTATTAATAATGCCCAAAAATGAATGTAAGTTATTTACATAATTTGGACTTACTGATTCCAAATATGGAATCCGATTTTCAAAATTCAAAGTACATAATTTTCAGTAATTAATTTAAAATTATTCTTGTTGTTGGAAAGAGAGAACATATTTTAAAAGTTAAAACATTACAAAAGATTCAAATGGTTTTACATAGGAATTCAATGTAAAATTAATGATAATGAAATAAATTATATTTAATGATAAAAATATATTCTATTTATAATTTAAAACCATTCAATATTTTAATTTAACCATATAAATTATTTTTATGAAAAAATTTATTTTCAATTAAAATTTATTGTATTTTTACTATTCATCAAAACTTGAAAGTTATTAAAAAAATATAAAAAATTCATCCAAAGTAAATATTTATATCCCTATTCCAAATAAAATGTTTATTTTGTCATATAAAAATTATTAATGTGTAAAAATATTAATTTAAAAGGGGTTTTCCATTAAAAGGTGGAAAATTACCCTTTTGAAATATATAGGTTTTTATACATCAAATAGGGTTTATTCACACTATATGAAAAAATATATATTATATGAATATAAAATATATTTTATTAAGTATATAAAATATATATTTCCTTAATTTAATTTAATAATAGAAATTACAATAATTTATTAATATAAAAATACAAATATATAATTGATTTATTTTTTTCATAAATAATTGGTAACCAATGAATTCACCATAAATTTTCATAAGTTAGTTATATTTATTCCTGCTAACCAAACAGTTAGGTTAAAATGGTCATTTTATACTAAGGGTGTCTCACGATTCATTTAAAGTCACTATTACATGCAATGCAAGCTATTGAAGAATTAAAATTATTAAAAATATTTCATAAAAACATATGGGTGTTATATTCTACCCCCCTTAAACTGATTTTTCCCTCAAAATTAATCATTTGGAAACAAACATATGAGGATAATTCTACCTCATCACATCCTCATGTTCCCACATTTCTTCCTCAAATTGGTGGTTCCTCCATAAAACTTTAACCAAGTGAGTGGTCTTGTTTTGTAGAACTTTTTCGCTATGTTCTAGATTCTCTATTGGTTTTTCTTTATAAGAAAGATCTTTCTCCAGTGGTACAAATTCTATGTTTAGTATTTGTAAAGGATCAGGTATGAACTTTCTTAGGAGAGATACATGGAACACATCATTAACTTGATAGAGATTCTGTGAAAACGTCAATCGATAAGATACCTTCCCAACATGATCCTGAATTTAAAAAGGACCGATATACTTAGGGCTCAACTTTCCCTTATTTCCAAATATCATTACTCTCTTCTAGGGAGATATTCCTAAAAACACCTTGTTACCCACTCCAAACTCTAGGTCTTTTCTTTGGTTTTTAGTATAATTTTTTTCGACTCTGAGGTACTCTTACATGTTGTTGAATAGATATGACCTTTTATTCCATTTCATCAAAAATATAAGGTCCTAATAGCTTTATTTCCCCAAATTGATCCTAGAAAGTTGGAGTTCTATTCTAATTTCAATAGAGGACTTAAAAAGGATCCATCTAAATATTAGAGTGAAAGCTATTGTTGTAATAAAATTTGACCAAAGGTAGGTGTTGATCCCAACCACCTTTGTAATTTATATAGAAATATCTCAACATGTCTTATAATGTTTTAATATTCCTCTTAGACTAACCATCTATATGAGGATGATAAGTAGTGTTGAAACTCAACTCTGTATCCAGATCCTGTTGAAGAATTCACTAGAACTTCAAAGTAAACCTTGGATCCCTATTAGATATAATGGAAAGTTGTACTACATGAAATATTACCACTTCCTTTACATATATCATCACAATATGACCAAAATAGAAATACTCTCTGGTTCACGCCCAAATTTACCCAAGATAAGAAGGGTAGAACGGTCCTTGTAGTGTAGCTTGGGTTGTCGATTCCACAGAGACCTAAGAAGATACCTAAGATACACAACCTAAGGGATGGATTTTTGGCTATGAAGTGGACAAATTGGATTTATTTTGGATGGGTTTTAAATATATCTAATAGATTTAAGTGGATTCAATTTAAAAGAATGAGTTGATCCTAGGTTATCGCTCGGGGTGGATTGGACGTATTTTCTTTTTAATGATTTCAATTTCTTAAATTTGAGATGAGTTCATTGAAGGAGATAAAACAACATCATCACTTACTGGTTTAATTCCTACACCCTCTAATACTAATCACCTATACACTTGAAGGATCAAAGTTTTTAGCACTTCAAGGTAAAGGATCGTATTAGTACTTGAAGTGTGTGGCCTTAAATTCAACAAGGACGATGGAGTTTAAAAATAATCAAATAAAAATCCCAATTAAAGAAGTGATTATACATTAATTAGGTGATAAATAACATCCAATCCAGACCCTTTATACTCCCTTGGATCAACCCATAAGTGGGTTAGCCCTCCATTGATCCCATGGTTTCAATGGAAGCGGAAAGTAGACTCATGAGGGAGGAAATGGAGAAGTAAAGAAAACAACAAAAATAAAATGATCACTCCACCGTTGTGTGAATAATTTCACAAGGGTTGGTGTGAATAAATTCACACCTTGATCCAATGGTATCAATGTGATATTAAGAACAACAGAATAAGAGTAGAAGAATAACTTTTATTAAGAAACTAAAGTGAATTGAACAACTTACATGTGAAAGACAAAATTGAGGCAACAAAAATGCAGCATAACATTACAATTGAACAAAGCATCCAAGATTCTCAACTCCTTCACCACCACTGCCTTAAATAGGAATTTTTGGAGCCTTGGGTCGAGCCTCAAATAGTACAAAGCATCTCAATTAATTTTGGTAGGCCATAGGTGGTGGAAAGCTTGTGGAATTTGAACTTTTCCACATTTGACCCGAGGTGGCAGCCAGATTTCCTTCACCGAACAGATGCGTCTGGAAGACCTTCTAGACGGCCGAATCAGAGTGGGCCATAGAAGAAACAAATGGAGCTCCGGATGTATTCTAACCTACTGTAAACGTTGGGCCCATTTGGAGTTACAGATTCCTAGATATGATAAAATTAGTGGACTGTTGTTCTGGGCCGCAGAATCTGGCCTAGAATTGTATCTCTAACTTAGGCTACTTTAATGACCACCATAGAGGACGAATTAGCATTGGCTCATGAAGAGTTATTTGTTCCTATGAATTTCTTATAGCATACCACAAAATTGGGGATTCATTGGGCCTGTATGTTGGGCCCCACAGTCTCATCAGTGGGATAGTGTCCAATCTGCCTTCTCTAGAATTGCTTCCTTTCATCACAAAATATCCCCATCTTCTTCCATGAATTCTCCATTGATCCCTGAATGAAAAATGTTCACATTTAAGTGTAGATAAAGTTCCCAAAATATCAAATTAAAAAAATTTGATAATTACATTCCTTAGAATCAGATGACTCATTGGGCCTAAATTGGTGTATATTAGGCATGAAGTGCACAAATGATGAGAATGGATGTTCATAATGAAAATGCACTAACTCAGGACCATAAGATCAAAAATGAACATTTAATACCATTAAAATGTAATTAAAATATATGTCTTTATTGTATAATCACACCCCCCAACTTGAGATTTGCTAGTCCCGAGCAAATAATTCAATGATTTTATTTGAATTCCTTTCTTCAAACACATTATAACAAACAGTGCTCACAATGTAAACTGCACACAAATATATTTTTATAACCTATCAAGATAATTTAAAACAAGATGAATTTAAAAGCAGATCCCAATCCCAAACCCATTCCTTTGATCAAATCCATCATCATACTTCATCCAACTCAATTAGGTGTAATGATGTGTTGTGTATCACAATAGATATGGGGGTTCATTTTCATTCAAGGGGGAAATCATGGAAGCGCTAGGTGGAATCACATTTAATCTTAATATGAGTATTCTTCATTCTTTTTTTTTGATTTTTTTTTTGCAATATTGCCATAGTAATTGAGATTTCAGTTAATCAAATTAACCCATGTTGCAAGACTTTGCCGATGACTCCCAGACTCAAAGGCCTTAGGGCACCAAGTGAAGCCCACATACTCGGGCATCGTCTCGAGTTAAATTAATCAAAAACAAAGTCATATTACCATAAATAGAGATATATTGAAAAACTCAGGGCTAGAAAACTCTGGAGTCACGATCCCCAAGTGCCGAAAGCCTCGCATTTTATCAATCCATTGCTCTACACGCAATTTTTTTTATTTTTTTATTTTTTTAATAATTTTTTTTTAGTTTTTTTGAATACTCATATTATTCATAAAAATAAAACCAGCCTATGCTATTTATTATGGGACCTCAAAAATTCAAATTAGTACCCCACAGTCTAGAGGACGTGCATTGTGGAATTTTTTTATTTGGATGAAAATATAAACGATGAAATATCACATTGGACATCCAAACTTTCCAAAATCTATGCTTTTAAACTTAATCATGAATTAAATTAAGAGTCAAGGAAATAATAATTATTTGATATGTAGTTTTTATGTGAGAAAATATGTTATTATATGAATGATAAAGGAATTTTACTTCTTTTTGTTATCATTGCTTTTTTTTAAACAAAAATTTTGTTTCCACACCCCCCAACTTAGAATGAAACTGTCCCTAGTTTCATAAAAAAAAATTTAGAATGGGGTAGAGGAATAAAAAGGGAAGTTCAATAAGGAAATTGAAATATGAGGATCATGGAATGAAGTCACCTGGTGGTTGAAGTTTGAATTTCTTGCCGCTCGAATTTATTCCTTTGATATCCATGTCGCTTGCAAAGTTCCCTAGTGGAAAAAGGAAAAATATATATATATATATATATATATATATATTTATATAATAAAGGAAGTAAAATATAAGAATATATATAAAAATTATAGAATAAGAAAGCACAAGAAGCCGCAGGTCAGTGGTAAGCGCGCGCCCCTGTCTCCCTTCGGTCCCGGGTTCGAGTCCCCGCGGCTTCGCCGGTTGTGACGGGGTTTTCCCCACGGCCTATGGCGTGGACTTTTTTTTTATTATTATTATTTTATTTTTATTTTTATCTTAACCTATAAAATAATAAAAATAAAACAAAATAAACTGATGATACATTGTCTTCTTTTTAAATTTCTGGGTAAGGTATTACTCAAGGATCACACCACGTGACACAGATGAATATGGTGCTCCCCTTTCGTACCCATCCATACTCATTATAGAAGAACAGGTCAACATTTTTTTTTCAAAATATCAAAATGTCTCATTAACCCTATTTAAAATATAAAGTTGATTAAAACAACGAAATTATTGGAAACTTGAAAACCATGGGTTGCCTCCCATTCAACGCTTTGTTTAACGTCGTTAGCCCGACATGGACCCTAAATCTATTAATTTGTTCCTTGTTCATAGGTTGGCTCAGTTAACTCAACCTCTATTTCCTGTTTATTGAATGATTCAATGAATGGTTTTAACCTTTGACCATTGACCTTGAAAATGTAACCACTTGTAGGATCTTGAATATCTACTGCCCCGTGGGGGAATACATGATGCACTATGAATGGTCCTGACCATCTAGACCTTAGCTTTCCCAAATGTAAATGAAGTTTTGAACTATATAAGAGCACAAGTTTTCCTGGTTCAAAATGTTTGACCTTTATATTCCTAGATTGGTAGGCTTGAACTCTATCTTTATTGTTCCTTGAATTTTCATAAGCCTCCATCCTTAGTTCCTCTAGTTCATTGAGATCTAATTTCTTTTTTGTTCCGGCCAATGAGAGATCATAATCCATTTTCTTAATTGCCCAAAAGGCCTTATGTTCAATCTCCACTGGCAAATGGCATGCTTTACCATTAACCAACCTATATGGGGACATTCCTAAAATGGTTTTATATGCGGTTCTATAGTCCCAAAGAGAATCTAAGAGTTTCTCAGACCAATCTTTCCTAGAGGGGTTGACAATTTTTTCAAGAATTTGCTTAATTTCACGATTGGCTAACTCAGCTTGACCATTGGTCTGTGGGTGGTAAGCTGTGGACACTTTGTGAGAAATTCCATATTTTTCCATGAGTGATGAGAATGGACGATTGCAAAAATGAGTTCCACGATCACTTATGATAGCCCTAGGAATTCCAAATCTAGAGAATATGTTTTCTTTTAGGAATCTAATCACAGTTTGATGATCATTAGATTTTGTGGGAATGCCTCAACCCATTTTGAGACATAATCAACAGCTAAGAGTATGTAGAGGTATCCCCGAGAGTTTGGGAAGGGACCCATGAAAGCAATTCCCCAACAGTCAAATATTTCAACCACTAAGATGGGAGTGAGTGGCATTTGATTCCTTTTTGTGATGGACCCTACTTGTTGACACCTAGGACAACTTTGACAAAATGTGTAGGAGTCCCTTGAGAGGGTGGGCCAGAAAAGACCACATTGAAGAATCTTAGCAGATGTTTTCTTAGAGGAAAAGTGACCTCCACATGCCTCACTATGACAAAATTTAAGGATGGACTCTTGTTCAGATTCTGGAACACACCTCCTAATGACTTGGTCAGGGCAGAACTTATAGAGGTATGGATCATCAAACACATAGTGTCTAACATCAGAAAGGAATTTCCTTCGAGCTTGAGTCCCTAAGAATTTTGGAATGACTCCTGTCACTAAGAAATTTTCTATGTCAGCATACCAAGGGCAGTCACTCACAGAGTATAAGTGTTCATCAGGAAATGAATCAGACACAGAAAGGTGATTTGAGTTGTCTTTGAATTCCATCCTAGAGAGGTGATCAGCTACAACATTTTCAACTCCCTTTTTATCCTTGATTGTGAGGTCAAATTCTTGTAAGAGAAGGACCCACCTAATCAGTCTAGCCTTAGCATCTTATTTTTGGAAGAGGTATTTTAGTGCAGAATGGTCAGTGAACACAGTGATGGGTGATCCTAAGAGGTAGGACCTAAACTTCTCTAAGGAAAACACAATAGCAAGTAACTCCTTTTCAGTGGTGGTGTAGTTGATTTGGGAATCATTTAAGGATTTTCTTGCATAAGCAATGACATAAGGAGTTTTATCACAACGTTTTCCTAACACAGCTCCAACAACAAAGTCCCTAACATCACACATAAGTTCAAAAGGAAGGTTCCAATTTGGAGATTTCATAATGGGAGGAGAGGTGAGAGAGGATTTGAGGGTTGAGAATGAACCCTCAAAACTTTCGTTCCAAACAAATGGAGCATCCTTTACTAAGAGAGCACAAAGGGGACGGAATATTGAACTAAAGTCCTTGATGAATCTTCTATAGAAAACAGCATGTCCTAAGAAAGACCTCACTTCCTTGACAGTTTTGGGTGATGGAAGGTGACGAATGATGTCAACCTTTGCTTTATCAACTTCAATCCCCCTACTCGAGACCAGATGGCCTAGAACAAGTCCCTCTTTAACCATGAAATGGCATTTTTCCCAGTTTAGGACCAAATTTTTTTCTTCACATATTGAAAAGACTCTCTCCAAATTCTGCAGACATCCCTCAAAAGTATCCCCAAACATAGAGAAGTCATCCATGAAGACCTCAAGAAAATCCCCTACCATGTTTGAGAAGATTCCCACCATGCACCGCTGGAAGGTTCCATGGGAATTGCATAACCCGAAGGGCATGCGTTTGAAGGCAAAGGTACCGAAAGGACATGTAAATGTAGTCTTCCCTTGATCCTCTAGGGAGACCTCAATTTGATTGTACCCCGAGTACCCATCTAAGAAACAGTAGAAGGCATGACCTGCCACTCTCTCAAGGACTTGGTCAATGAATGGTAAGGGGAAATGGTCCTTCTTGGTGAATGAGTTTAGTTTCCTATAGTCAATGCAGACCCTCCATCCACTACTCACCCTTGTTGGAAGAATCTCTCCATCCTCATTGGTTATCACTGTGATTCCAGCCTTTTTTGGAACCACTTGTATTGGGCTCACCCATTCACTCTTAGCTATGGGATATATGATACCAGCTTTCAACAATTTCAGAAGTTCCTTCCTTACTACCTCCATGAGATTAGGATTGAGTCGCCGTTGAGGTTGATGACATGGCTTTGAATCAGATTCCAGAACAATCCTATGAGTCCCGATAAGTGGGATAATCCCAGGAATATCAGAAAGGGTCCAACCAATGGCTTTCTTATGCTTCCTAAGGACATCTAGAAGCATCCTCTCATGATTGGCTTCAAGAGAAGAAGAAATGACAATAGGATGTGTTTGATTTTCCCCTAGGAAGGCATACTTTAGTTCAGCATGAAGTTCCTTCAATTCAAGATCAGGTTGGTTTAGAATTTCAGCAGAAGATTGGGACATTGGATCAAGATCAATTTCCTTTTTTAGAGGTTCAGATAGGATTGATTCCTCACATGTAGAGGTTTCAGCTACTAGATTGGCTTGATCAGATTTAGGGAAGGAATTTAGAGGGGTCTCTATGAAATTGGTTTCTTGAAAGGTTTCACTGATTGTTGGACCTAAGACTTCATCATAAGAGCAATTTGAAAATGATTCAATCCAAGGAGATAAACTTCATTCATATGAACAAAGGAAATCAATCTCATCCTGACATAAACATCCATCAAATATTCCTTGATGTTCCATGGATTCATTATCAATGCTTCCTATCATGTTTACTTCATGAATGTCCTCGTCATCCCTTATTTGTGAGCTTGCATTATAGATGTTCAAGTCTAGACTCATGTTCCCAATGGTGATGGTCATGTTCCCATTTCGGACTCGGATAACAGAGTTGATTGTTGCAAGGAAAGGACGACCAAGGATGATTGGGGTTTGTTCCTTATTTCCTAAATTTGGATGGTTGTCAAGGACAATGAAATCAGCAGGGTAGATGAAGTTTTCAACCTTTACTAAAACGTCCTTTAAAATCCCCTTTGGAACCCTAATGCTACGACCAGCAAGCTGAAGTGTGACAGATGTGGGTTGGAGTTCTTCTAGGCCTAACTGGCAGTACACAGCATATGGGATGAGATTGACACTAGCACCTAGGTCACACAAGGCCTTGACAACTTTACTTTCTCCTAGTTCAACATTGATGTAAGGGAAACCTGGGTCTTTCAACTTAGGAGGAATGGTCCCTTGAATGGTGGTACTCACATTAGCAGCCAAAAGCACTTGGTTTTTATGTGAAAATTTTCTCTTAAAAGTGCACAAGTCCTTAAGGTACTTTGAGTGGGAAGGTATGGTTTGGATTGCATCGAGAAGAGGAATGTTTAACTTGACTTGTGAGAATATTTCCCTCAATGTTTCACTCAGTTCTGGCTTGGGTTTCCCCCTCATGTATGGAGGAAATGGTGCAGGTTGTGGGGTCGTTTGTTGAGGAGTTGTTTCCTTGAAAATGTTATCAGTTTCCTCAGTTTGATCTTGTGGTTCATTTGAATTTTCATCCAAGTCTGAATCTTCAGGTGGGTTCTGAATTAGTTGTTCAGGTTTCTCAATTGATTTCCCACTTCTTAAAATAGTCACAACCTTTAGTTGTTCATGAGTTGTTTGAGCACAACTTGACTCTCCCCTTGAAGTTGAGGATGGCACCGCCGGAGTAGGCATGGGTGCCTTTCCTGTTTTGATGGTTTGAAGTTCTTGTTTTAGGGAATAGAATTCTGAGTTCATCCTCTCCATTTTTTTTCACAGTTGTTCTAGTAGGCTTTGTGGAACGGTTTGGGTTGGTGCTTGAGTAGGTTGGTTTATCCCAGGGGGATATTTTGGAGGTGGGATGGTTTGTTGAAAATGGATCAGTGGCTGTTGGTATTGGATAGGTTGGGTTTGGAATTGGTTATGGGTTTGGTAGTTCTGTTGAGGGTAAGGATTTTTCCCTTGTGGTTGGCTATGTTGTCGGTTATCCTTCCATCGGAAGCCTGGGTGGTCATTGTACCTTGGATTGAAGGTGTTTTGGTATTGGGGCTTTTGAAAGTTTAGGGCATTGACTTCCACTGGGGGTCCTCCTAGAAGAACATCCTTGATGGATGGAATAGTTGGGCAGTTGTCTGTTTTATGGTCATGTTTGTCACAAATTGTTCAAACAAGGTCTACATTTTGGATTTCATGGACTTTCCTAAGGTCTATCTCTTCAACCTTCCTAGAGAGTGCTGCGAGTTTAGCCCTAAGGATTTCCTCTTCTCTAAGTGTATGAATTCCAGTGGTTCTTTGTGGCTTTTCAGAATAAGGTGAAGTTCCCCAAGTTTGGTTTTGTTCAGCCAGAGTTTCCAGATACTCATAAGCATCATTTGGGGCCTTGTTTTTAAAAGTTCCATTACACATCATGTCAATGAATTGTTTATTACCTGGACCCAACCCTTCATAGAAAATTCTCACTTGTTCAGGTATGGAAGACCCATGGTGTGGAACCATGTTTAGGGTTTCTTTGAACCTCTCCCATGTTTCATAAAATGACTCTCCCTCTTTTTCAAAAAAGTTTTGGATGCGCTTTTTAAGTGCAATTGTTTCGTGATGAGGGAAGTATTTTTTGTAGAATTCTCTTTGCAGTTGGTCCCAAGAGTGGATTGATGCAGGTCTCAAGTTGTTTAGCCAATTTTTAGCTCGATCCTTTAATGAAAAAGGAAATAGCCTCATCTTAGCGGATTCTAGTTGATGTGGGGGACACATGATTTCAACAATGTCGTTGAACTCTTTGACATGAAGGTATGGCATTTCTGACTCCATCCCATGAAAGGTTGGAAGGTGGTTTAGGACATGGGGTTTGAATATGTAGTTGGTGTATCCTATGGAATTGTGTCTAATTCATGAGGGGGCATTGGTCCAAGATGGAGTGAGGTAGTCGTTCATGGTTTGATCAACTACATTCCCTAAGTTTGGAGCTTCTTGGTTTTGGTTTCCCATTTGATTCCCCCCAGGGTTTACAATTTGATTTTGTGGATGACCCTCCATTGGACTTGTTTCAAGTTCTAACTTTGGGGTTTCAAGAATATTTGAATCTGATTTAAACAATACCTTAGGATCACTTGACTCCCCTATCCTAGGACTTTCCACCCTAACTAGTCTGTTTGAGAAATCACGGGTGTAGGCGGACATGTGCCAAAAAAAGCGAGAAAGGGACAAGATAAGAGATCTTGGGTGAGAGTAGAAGAATAGAGGTGAGGAAAGAAGGTTTTTTTTGGATCTAAGGTACTTAATTGGTCCCCGGCAACGATGCCAAAATTTGGTTCACGCCCAAATTTACCCAAGAGAAGAAGGGTAGAACGGTCCTTGTAGTGTAGCTTGGGTTGTCGATTCCACAGAGACCTAAGAAGATACCTAAGATACAAAACCTAAGGGATGGATTTTTGGATATGAAGTGGACAAATTGGATTTATTTTGGATGGGTTTTAAAGATATCTAATAGATTTAGGTGGATTCAATTTAAAAGAATGAGTTGATCCTAGGTTATCACTCAGGGAGGATTGGACGTATTTTCTTTTTAATGATTTCAATTTCTTAAATTTGAGATGGGTTCATTTAAGGAGATAAAACCACATCATCACTTAATGGTTTAATTCCTACACCCTCTAATACTAATCACCTATAAACTTTAAGGATCAAAGTTTTGAGCACTTCACGGTAAAGGATCGTATTAGTACTTGAAGTGTGTGGCCTTAAATTCAACAAGGACGATGGAGTTTAAAAATCATCAAATAAAAATCCCAATTAAAGAAGTGATTATACATTAATTAGGTGATAAATAACATCCAATCCTGCCCCTTTCTACTCCCTTGGATCAACCCATAAGTGGGTTATCCCTCCATTGATCCCATGGTTTCAATGGAAGCGGAAAGTAGACTCATGAGGGAGGAAATGGAGAAGTAAAGAAAACAACAAAAATAAAATGATCACTCCACTGTTGTGTGAATAATTTCACAAGGGTTTGTGTGAATAAATTCACACCTTGATCCAATGGTATCAAAGTGATATTAAGAACAACAGAATAAGAGTATAAGAAGAACTTTTATTAAGAAACTAAAGTGAATTGAACAACTTACATGTGAAATACAAAATTGAGGCAACAAAAATGCAGCATAACATTACAATTGAACAAAGAATCCAAGATTCTCAACTCCTTCACCACCACTGCCTTAAATAGGAATTTTTGGAGCCTTGGGTCGAGTATAAAACAGTACAAAGAATCTCAATTAATTTTGGTAGGCCATAGGTGGTGGAAAGCTTGTGGAATTTGATGTTTTCCACATTTGACCCGAGGTGGTAGCCAGCTTTCATTCACCGAACAGACGCGTCTGGAAGACCTTATAGACGCCCGGATCAGAGTGGGCCATAGAAGAAGCAAATGGAGCTCCCGATGTCTTATAACCTCCTGTAAATTTTGGGCCCATTTGGAGTTACGGATTCCGAGATATGATAAAATTAGTGGACTGTTGTTCTGGGCCGCAGAATCTGGCCCAAAATTGTATCTCTAACTTGGGTCGCTTTAATGACCACCATAGATGCCGAATTAGCATTGGCTCATGAAGAGTTATTTGTTCCTATGAATGTCTTATAGCATCCCACAACATTTGGGATTTATTGGGCCTGTATGTTGGGCCCCACAGTCTAATAAGTGGGCTAGTGTCCAATCTGCCTTCTCTAGAATTGCTTCCTTTCATCACAAAATATCCCCATCTTCTTCCATGAATTCTCCATTGATCCCTGAATGAAAAATGTTCAAATTTAAGTGTAGATAATGTTACCAAAATATCAAATTAAAAAAAAATTGATAATTACATTCCTTAGAATCAGATGACTCATTGGGCCTAAATTGGTGTATATTAGGCATGAAGTGCACAAATGATGAGAATGTGTGTTCATAATGAAAATGCACTAAATCAGGCCCATAATATCAAAAATGAACATTTAATACCATTAAAATGTAATTAAAATATATGTTTTTATTGGATAATCACTCTCTAAAATAAATGATGTGTTCCAACTTCTTAAGGTGATAACCTATAACCCATTTATCATTATGGCCTTTAGATGTTTTGGGAAGTCTGGTGACAAATTCTATATTGATTTTTTCCCATTTCCATTATGGTATGGGTAATGGTTGTAACATCCCCTTAGACTTCTGTCTCAGCCTTAACTTCCTGACAAACCAAGCACATATAGACATATTTAGAAACATATCTTTTCATGCCATCCCAATAGAAATAATCTTTTAGGTCTCTTTATATATTTTTGATTCTAGTATGAATTGAAAATGATGAACTATGAGGCTCATCAAATAGATCCTTCTTTAATTATGGTATGGGAGGAATAAAAACCATGTTCCTGAACCTTATTATTTCATTGTAATCAAGTTTGAATTAAGGAACATTTCTCACCTTCTTTTGTAGCTCTAAATATTCCTTTTGTGCCTCTTTATTCTTCACTTGTATTGATGGTTGAACATTCATTTGATAAAGATAATATTTCTCCCATTCCTTTCAAATTTCAAGATCCATCCATTAAAAATTGATAAATATTGGATCTTTTATGATCCTCATCATGGATAGTTTAGCATGGTCCTTTCAACTCAAAGAATCCTCCACCTTGTTTGCATTCCCAGGGTGGTAATATATTGAGCAGTTGTAATCTATAATCAACTCCAACAATCTTCTTTGACGCATATTCATCTCATTTTTTGTGAAAATATACTTTAAACTTTTATGATCATTATAAATATCACACCTTTCACTATAAAGATAATGACTCCATATCTTTAGTGAAAATATTACCACATCTAACTCCAAATCATGGGTTGGGTAATTTTTCTCATGGATTTTCAATTGCATGAGGCATAAGATTTCACCATATCATTTTTTTCATGAGAATGCATCAAAACCCCTTCTTGGATGAATCACTACAGATCACAAACCTTTCTCCTCTACAGGGAAGTGTGAGCACAGGTGCACTGAATAAACTTCTTTTTAGCTCTTTGTAATTCTTTTCACATTCCTCCTTCCACATAAACTTAACTCTTTTCTGAGTTAACTTAGTGAGTGGAATAGATAATCATGAAAAATCATTCAAAAAACATTGATAATATCCACCCAAACCAAGAATACTTCGAACCCCAGTTACGGTTGTTAGTCTCATCCAACTTTAAATAACTTTTATTTTTGTTGGATCTACAAATATCCCCTCTCTTGAGATTATGTGACCCAAAAATAAAACTTTTTGAAGCCAAAATTCACAGTTGGTAATTTTTTCATAAATCTTCTCCTTTATCAGGGTCTTCAGTACAATTCTCAAGTGATATTTATGATCTTACTTACACTTCGAATAAGCATAAATATTGTCTATAAAGACTACCGAAATCTGAACAAGATAGTCTCTAAAGACTTTATTCATTAGATCCGTAAAGATAGAGGGGGAATTAGTAAGACTAAAGGGCATCACTATAAATTCATAGTGTCCATACCTTGTACGGAATGATTTCTTTGATATATCCACATTCTTGACCCTTAATTTATGATATCCTAAATGAAGATCAATCTTGTAAAAGTATTGATCTCTACATTGTTGGTAAAATAATTCATCGATATGGGGAAGATGATATTTTTTATTACTAGTGATCTTGTTAATTTATCAATAATTAATGTAGATTCTGACTAATATATCTTTCTTATTAACAAACAGAATAGGTTCACCCCAAGGTGATGTACTAGGGAGTATAAATCCCTTTTCAATATTATTTTTGAGTTTCTTATTCAATTCCTAAAACTCAATTGGGTCCATTTAATAAGGTGTCATTGAAATAGGCATAACACCGGGTATGAGTTCTATTGAAAACTCAACCTCATGATAAAATGGAAGACCTAGAAATTCTTCTGGAGGGAAATCATAAACCTCTCATACAATGAGTATATTATTAATTGTGAGTTTTTCCCCAACCATTTTATATAGATATCCTTCATTTATAGGAATTAAGACCCATATGATGGATAAAATTTATACTGGAAGGTCATATTCATATTTGCATCGATAGATGATCATAGATTGATCTTGAATATGAAACATGACTTCCATTACTTGGAAATTGATATGAGATCCATATATAGAAATTCAATCCATGCCAACAATCACATAGAATTCCACTATAGGAAGGGTCATGAGATTTGTAGGAATAAAGTTCCCACAAACTTCAACTAGAGAAGAATTATAAACTTTTGATGCAACCATTGTGCCATTAGGAGTTGTCACAGCTAACTCAACATCTAATTATTTTGGTAATATGGATATAACCGTAGAAAATTCTTCATAAATAAAAGAGTGTGTGGATACATAATCAAATAAAACATTTTCTACTTTAGATTGGATGGTAAGAATACATTTCACCACTTCATTATCACACTCTATATCACTGATAGTGATTTCTTGTGACATGCCTTTTTCTTTGGACTTAAGAGTTTGCTGGCATTGATTATCATCAATAAACCTTGGGCTAGGGAATTGGTTGGAATAATTCCCCATTTCATTGAACTTGTATCATTGAAGTATAGGAGGTGAATTCTATGTAGCATATTCTCTATTCACATCATCATATATCTTTTTCCATTCACTTCAACATTCAAATACCTGATGATATTCTCTCCCATACTTAAAACATTTTCTAGTCCCATTAAGAGATTTTCCTTAATGTTTCTTTCCACACTTTGAACATAAGGTAAAAATCATCTTCTTTTCAGTGTAGTCTTTATATTTTCCCTTGAATTCCATTTTTCTCTTCTTATAAAACCTAAAGGACTGATGGATTATGAAAATATCCATATCAACCTTGAGTGCACATCGAACGATTTCCTTATAGCTATAAAAGTCCCTTATGGATAATTCCCTTTGGATACTTGGTTTTAAGACACTATATAATTGATTAATTTTACTCTCTGGTTGAATAATAATTCCAGAAGCGTACCTTGAAATTCTTGTAAAATTTTCTTCGTAGGTACCAATGGATTCAATATCCTTTTGATTAAGCTCAAGAAACTCCTTCTCCATATTTTTTCTAAGAATATGAGGAAAGTACTTATTGAAAAATAAGTTCTTTAACTTATCCCATTCCATGGATTTAGTTTCATCTATTTCCCTCGTATTCTTGATAAGGTTCCACCATTTATCACCTTCACCTTCCAAATGATAGACTACTAAGATGAATTTATCATGTTTTGAACATTAGAGAACTGAAAATAACTTTTTAGTGGAACTTATCCATTATTCAACCTCTAATGGATCAGAAGACCCACTGAAAGAAGGTGGATGCTACCTCATGAAGGACTCAACAGAATATTGTTCCCTAATTTTCTCTCTTAGAAGTCTTATGTGATTCATAGTTTGAGAAAGTTGTGTGAGCATAATTAAAAGATTTTTCATTTCATCCCCTGTAACATTTGGTTACTCAGGAGGAAAATCATTGCATTTCCCATCACATTCAGCATTAATGTGGTTCCTCTAGGTTCCAACCATTTACTAAAACCAAGATTCATAGTGTGAGAAGCACTAATCATAATGGGAAAACCACATAATCAAGAATAAAATTTCAATTTAGGACACTTTAGGTTTTATCCTAGGTTATTCATGATTATTTATTAAACACTAGTATTGTAACCTATACTTTTATATATCCTTTGGGTTCTTACTAATGTTTTCTCATCCTAGTTTCCAAATGTTAACTATACATTTCCTCTGATACCAAATATAATGACCCATACTTTACATACATTGATATTACTTCAAAATTGAAGAATATTAATTACAAAATATAATAAATTCATGACTTGACCATATAGTTATAATATCTTTAGAAACTGGGAAATATAAATACTAGTTCAAAATACATTTTCATTATCTCCCATTTATTTCTTCACAACTAGACCCCTTTTTGAAATATCTTACTCAATACCCTTATTCATGACCTGGGAAAAAGAAACATATGAAAGTGTGATCTCAGATGCTAAATAAGGGTAAACAAGGGAGATATCAATCATATAATAATTATAATACATAATAACACAACTTTTGAAAATATTATCATGAATATGAAAGATCGTGATATCATGCCATGTGATAAATCATAAAAGTTCATAAGAATCAATGAATATAATCCCAAAAGTCATAATATAAGACATGGATTTTTTTGGCATAAAAATAAGCATAGAATACCATTTCATGTTATTCAAGGCTCATTTCCAAGACCATAATATTATACAAAGTCCATTACTAAACTGAGTTTACTCCTTATTCTAGCCCTGTACTACTGAACCCTGATCATATCATGTTCCAAACATGTCTATCTTGTAAAATATAAATCTTTACCCAATGAATTTGAGGAAGATATAGGTCCCACCCATTTTAAAATGAAATAATTCTTACATATTCCACAATAACATAAATCATTCATCATAACCAAAGGAATAAAATAGATTTCTTTAAACATCATTCCACTATAACATAATCCATGTAAAACAAATGGATTTCATAAATATTATTCCACCATAAACACAATAAAAACATAAAAATAATAAGGATATTATAATTGAAACATAAACCTATTAAATAATTCCATATTATATGGAAAATAATTTTGATATAACACTTGAAATTAATTCTTGGGAAAAATATCTTTTCTTCTTAAAAACCATTTTCTTTACTCAAAATGCTGCACAATTTTAAAATATAATAATTTATTTGAAAATAAAATTGAAATCATATAGAGGAATCTTCATGGAGGTAAGGCGTTATGAAAATGTAAAAATACATTCATGCCGTATAAGTTAATAAAACATTCTCCTTGTACTTTTTTCTAGAAAAGTCAAAGAAGTACCTCGTATAAAAAATGAAAAAATATTTCTTTCATACCATTTAATAAAAAATTCCCCAATGGGTAAAATTGTCTATAAAAAATTATAGAAAAATAGAAATAATATTTTAGAATACATAATTAGGAAACATGGACATTGATGATAAATATACCCTAGTAAATACTTATATATAAACAATCATGGATAATAATAAGATTGAAAAATTATCCATTACCTTAAGTATGATTTCCTTTGTATGTATCTGAACCTCTTATATAATGGTTTAAATAATTTCGTTGACTTATATCAGAATTATAGTCATTTTTATGATATCATATATGATCATATTATCATTTTTTTCATAACCATGATTTAATGAAGATCATAAAGAATGAATCACATCGCATCATGGAGATGGTAGGTCATACGTATGCATGAGTGATGATATCATTCCAATAATTGCAGAATGGTATTGAAGTAGATGGTGCATAATATTTCCTAATAAGTATAATGTTATAATAATCATATGTAGTTATTATTTCCATCATTATACTTATCCATGTAAGGTGATGGGTAAAAACATATTACACCATGACGTAGAGATGATAAGCCGTACATATGCATGCGTGGTGATTTCTCTTTTCATATGATGGATAAAAGATGAAATATAGTTGTTTCACAATAATAATAACATCTCAATAAATAATTGATAATGGATTTATTACTTTATAATTAAACAACTAATGAAGAGGAAGTATAATAAGAAATATATTTGAAAGAAACAGTAGAGGATATTGCCTCTTCATCATTGTGCTGCCTCTAAATTTCCTTTTAAAGCACTAGAGTTGGTCTTTGGAGAAGACCAAAACCTCAAGAATGTAACATGGGAAGTTGAGAAAGGAAATGGGTTGTTATGGTCAATATTTAAGGCTCAAAGTGAAGTGAATAGATGATGGAGGAGGTGCCATTTTATAATTGAGGAGAGGGACACTTTTGGAATCTCCAAAAATATTAATTTATAATAAAATCAAACCCCATAAAAAACATCCAAAATTTCCCAATTTAGAATATGAGATGAGATAGGGTTGTAATATCACCAACTAATAAAGTTTAGACAAGTTTTTATATCAATTTTAAATCTTATAAATTTAATTAACACTTAGTTATTTTATTTAGTTTTTAATAAGGGTAACACATATTTCAATATTAAAAAGGTAAAATATTTACTTATTTGAAGTCAATTAGATGATAAATAAACAAAATAGAACATTTTATAATATATCATAATTATTATATATTTTTAATTTTTTTTATGATTTTTAAATAATTTAATAAAACATTATTTTGATAAACAATCAATAGTGTCAATTTTGATACTATTCAATTCATTGATTTTTAATAATATTAAAATAACAAGTTAACTTTGAAAAAACTTTTTTATTTTATTAATAAGTGGTAAAGGTAGTCTATAAAATTTATTGGAAATATTAATTATCCCAATTTATATTTATTTTAATATTTTTAATAACATTTATTTGATATTTCCCGGAATAAAATAACTACTACAACAGTTTTGTGTAATTATTTAATATGCTTATTTTTTGAACAAAAATTAATTAAGAATACTATAATAAAGGTAAATCTTCTATATTTCATAAGAATACTTATATTATAATATATATTCTGTATAATTCATCATTAAAAATGTTATACTTATTAAAACATGAATATGAAAAGTTTATCACACTACTAGAATAACAGCTTTTAGCGACCGTCAAAAGCAGTCGCTAAAGGCCTTTAGCGGCCGCTCTGCGACCGCTTTTGGCGGTCACAGTTGCTTCGTCGGTGAAGCTCAATAGTGACTACCAATGTAGGCCGCTAAAACTCCCCCATGAAAACAGCCGCTTTGTGTGTGGATTGTTGTCGATTAAATAAGGAGACACAGGGGGGGGGGTGGTGGGGAGGGACCCCAAAACCTTCGGTCGCCGTCCATGGTGGATGCACGGTGGTCGGAAGGAAGAAGCTACATTGGCGGATATCGTGGGGAGGTTCCACAGTGATGCAAGGACTTATTAGGTACAATAATGGACTTCGAGGGTTGTTTGGAGGTCACCCATGGTGACGTGGGTGACGGAGGAGGCGGTTGGGGGCGGCGACGACATGTTGTAACAAGAAACCCATGAAAAAGATGACTGGAAGTGGGAAAAATCCCGACATATTTTTGAAGGAATTAGAGACCGCCATTGGTGGTCGCTAATACCCCCTTTTGCAATTGCCAAAAGCGGTCACTAATGCTTGCAGCTGTAGAAGCCAAGATTTCTAGTAGTGTCATCAATTTAAATAAAATAATATAAGTATCATAATCTCTTTTACAAAGCTCCAAATGGTCAATAACTAGAAACTTGTATGGTTATGGTCTATATATACTAATAAAATAATATTTGGTTATGTTTTTGGGTATTTTAATGGTTAGTTTAATAATAATTATTTTATTTATTCCTTATCAATTAAATATTTTCCACATCATTAAAGTTTAAGTCTCTAAGGTAATTATTTATTTTCTAAAAATTAAAAATAAATTTTCATAATAAAGAAAAACATTTTATATTTACAATTAGTATTTATAATATAATTTATCTTTTTTATAACCTTATATTACAAATGATATACTTATTAAAATTTGAATAAGACATATTTAACTTTTCTTTAAATAAAATAAATTAAATGTATTAATCTCATCAAAGTGGCTTCCAAAGGACACCATTTTGACCCAAGGGTGATTTAGGTAGAAAACAAATCATCCAATGATATTATTAAAAGTGTTAGGGTAATATAATAATATTATTTTTACCTTTAATTACCCTATTTAACCTTTTACCGTATTAATAAAAATTACCGAAGTTACTATTCATAAAACCCAAAAATAAAAGTAATATATTTAAATACTTAATAATTAATGATTATAAATATGGAATAAATTTTCCAAAATTAAAATCAAATAATTTTCAATAATTAATTTAAAATTTATCTCGTTTTCCAAAAGAGAGAACAACTTTTAAAAGTTTAAGCATTGAAAAATATTGGTTTTTTTACATATAAATTCAATGTAAAATTAATTCTATTAACATAAATTATATTGAATGATAAAAATATATTCTATTTCATTTTAAAACCATTAAATATTATTATTTGACCATATAAATTATTTTGATGAAAATATCTGTTTTCAATTAAAATTTAGTGTATTTTTACTATTTATAAAAACGTGAAAATTATCTGAATTTTTTTAAAAATTCCTAAAATGAAAATTTTGATATACCAATTATAAAGAACATTTTTATGTTTTAATATAAGAATTATTATTGTGTCAAAATATTAATTTAAAAAGTGGTTTCCATTAAAAGGTTGAAAATTACCCTTTTGAAAAATATTGGTTTTTATATATAAAATAGGGCTTATTCATGACCTATGACAAAAATATCTATTGGATGAGTATAAAAAATATTTTATTAAGTATATAACATTTATATTTCATTAATTTCATTTACTAATATTAATTAAATAAATTTATTAATTCAAACATAAAAATATATAATTGATTTATATTTTTTCATAAATAATTAGTAAGCAATGAATTCACCATAATTTCGTACAAGTTAGTTATATTTATTCCCAATAACATAATGACTATGTTAAAATTGTCATTTTATAATAAGGACATCTCATGGTTCGGTTAAATCGATAATTTCATGTAATGAGTTCTATTGAAGAAATAAAATTATTTAAAATATTTTATAAAACATATGGGTGTCATGTTGGTTCTAGAAAGAAAACATCAAGCCCAGAATCTAAAAAAAATTATTGCAAACTCAAAGTCTTACCCTGTGTTTGGTGAGATTTTAGTAAATTTAAAGAAATTATTTTATAGTATATAAAATAAAATAAAATAAAATAAAATATTTTTCTTTCTCTCATTGTGTTTGGATCAATAAATTAGTAAAATAAAATAAATTATTTGGATTTCTCTTCATATTTTTAGAAGAATATTTTTAAAAGAAAAGAAAATAAATTCTTTTATGATACATCTAGAAAATTGGGATAAAATTGGTTTTTTAAAATTTTAATAAACCTTCACCATCCTTTCTATCCAAATAATCCCAATTTTGGGATGATTTAAAAACATTAACAATAGAGAAATATATTTCTCTCCATTTATCCCATCTTATCATTACCTCACAAAAATATTAGAAATCTATTTTCCCCTCAATATCATTTCGTTTCTCTCCATATCACCCATTCCAAACTATCTCTCAAGACTTGTAATAATCTATAATTCATCATAGAAGATTAAATGAATGGTTCTCAAAACTCTAAACTTCACATGACCAATCTATTATAAAATCATCTATTGATTGGTGGTTAACAAATATACATCACAAAATCAATAGACCCACAATTACCAAATTTGGAAGACCCTTAGAAGAATTAATATATCTTTCAAATAATTCGACCAAACAATGGTTAGTTGAGAATATAGAAATCAATGTATAATCATAATTTTCTACTATATTATAGAATTCATATTAAGAAATATTGACTATTGGATTACCATCACATAATGAAATTGGATTTATTTCTAGTTTTATTTTTGAGATGAGAAAACATTCATCAAGAGGGATGAATAGAAAAGAAGGTGATCTTTCTAAAATCTACCTTATAAAAGTCTATTTATAATCCCTATAACATTTTCCCAAATTTTGTAAGGAGTGGGGGAAATGATCTTTATAACACTCTTTTTCTAGGGTTTACGTGAATAAGTAGTCCCCTAATTAATTAATATAACTTCATAGGTTAAAATTATGAAAATTTCACTACTTAAATATTTTCTATAAAACATAATTGAATTCCCATACATTCCTATAAAATCATCATTAGGAAATTTTTTTTAAAAAATTCAACTAATATACTAATATAAATATTACATAAGACTTATATCACAATTTATTGGTATCTTTAATTTATTTTACATTTATTTGATATATATTATAATTATTTTGAGAATAAACCATAAAAATAATTTTAATGGTTTCCAACATTGAAAATGACATGAATATTTCATTGAAATCAATAAATTCCACTTATAAGTTTCCTTTACATAATATTATCAAATTAGTTCTTGGAATATCCATTTCACCATTCTAGTTATTGTAAAATCCCCCTTTTATACAAAATATGTTCATCAATTTTTTGTATAGGTACAAATTACCAAGTGTTAGTATCTCATTTTGATCTAAATTTTCATTAATCACATTAATCCAATTATTTTGGTTGAAAATATCTTCTACCTATTATTTGAATGAAGAATAAGTTATTCCCTTTTATCCACAATTAACCCCCTTTTTGTATTAGTGTATTCCTATATTTGAGGATGTTTTCAACGTCGATATGATTCTATTTCATTAATTGAAGATACCAAAATATTCCCATATCTTCCACTAAACTCCAAATTTTTAATCCAACTTTATCTTTTATTTTATCATCTTTTTAAATATGAATTTTTACTTCTCTAAATGATTGTATAAAACATTAATCATTATTTTCTTTAAATTCTATAATAATAATTGATTTTTTACTTATGTTGAAAAAATTATTAATGAATTTTACATAAATTGTATCTATTAATTCAGGATATTCTTATTTTAAAATCCTAACCTCTTCCATTTAGAGGATATCACAAAAATATCTTAAAAGTTTCTCATTCATAAAAGTTTTCATAAATTTTCCTTTCATTTTGAAAATTCCTAAACATTCAAAAAACTAAAATTACATTATTCATATCATGATTTGAACTCAGTAAATCAGATTTCATATCCATTTTTTTAACATATTAATATAATGGAATTTTGATGGCACAGTAATAGATCCCAAGAATCTAACTCAATGAAGAAGTGGTGACTAAATCATGTTTCAAAGGAAAAAAGAATGAATGTGTGAAATTATCCAGTTCTATGCTTGAAGAAAACAATTTTGAGCCGATATCGCGAGGTTTCATCAAAGCCTCCCAACACAATACAAAATCCATAAACATATCTTTAGGAGTTGTAAAATTTTCTTAATGCAAGACCCTTTGTATTCTTATATATTATGGTTTTATCAAAGTTATATGATGTAAAACCTCTTGGGTGATCATATCCTGAGGCACCGTGAAAGTTCCTAGCGTCATAACCTTTGTGTTATCATACATAGAAGAACTATAACACCCCCACACACATATTAACAAAATTCATCTCTTGTATCCTAGAATTATAATAACATGAAACATATATAATTATATATTCAAGGATTTTTTCATGTGATGTAGTAGTCTATAAATACCCTAGAAACCCTCAATCATATGTATGAGCCAATTCAAAATGGGAGAAATTCTCTTAAACTCAAAGGATATTTATGTTATTTTTGTAAAAACATATATATACCCCCAAATTGAAACTCAAAACTAAGACCCATTTTCAAAGGTGAATAACTCATCCAAAAAACAAATGATACATCTAAACATGTTCCATATATAGGTTACCAATGTGGGAATAACAATTGATACCCTCTATGAAAATATTTTAATTTAATAATTATGTAAGGGGAAATCCAATGATCTATAAATCATAGGACTTATACAACACATACACTTGCATAAACCCTCTAACATGAGGGCACTTGATCATGGATTCCATTCATGTGTGCATGTGCTATGACTTGTAGAAACCATAACCTTGGTGTAAATTATCTATCCCATATTAGGACTATTTGAATAAGTGGGGATGATGAAGGACATCTTGTAAAAAATCTATTTTTTGTAATGGTGATTTTTTTTATAAAATTTATAGTTTACTGATTATGAAGGGTTTATTCACACTCAATGGGGTTTCATTTACCCTTTTCCATCACCTATGGACTAAGGTGAATTTTGGTTTGACTTAGATAAGGTCATGAACCTTCCCTATGCTTATAAATTGTTCTTAAAACCCTAGGTTTCTTTTCCATAATCCCTACTCATATTATGTGATTTCCTCATTTGACTAGTTACCAATTATCCCTTACAACATGAGATCGAAAACACTGTTGGTCATTTCTATATAAGAACTAATCACATGACATGAAAGGTGTGCACTCGCACCTCTTTGTGAAGCTTTGAATACATTTTTTCCATCAATAAAATTATCTACCACCCACAACATAAGGAAAAATTTACTCCCTCTAGTTCCCAACATTCACAAATCAATTCTTACTTCTCTTATCTATCACTAATAGAAAATGATTCTAAAAAATTTACACCTCATTAGAATAATCCCAATGTTAATTGGGTTCATATAACAAAAGAAACTCCCTTGGGATTCATCCTTGGTGTAAACTCTACCACATAGACAAGTTTATCTAACAACATGAGCTTATTTTGGTTTCCTTCTTAGTGTAAGTCCCATACCTTCAAATAAATTATCTACTAATGAAAACTATTTGGGTTTCTCATTCTTAAGTTCCACACTCTTATGGTTTATAGTAACCTTTTTCTTAGATTCACATGTTTTATAATCTTAAACAATATGAAATTTATTATAGTAATATGATTTTAAATAATAAAATACATTGGTTATTTTCATACAAAATTAAAGGATATAACATCGGTTCTTGTTGAACAACCTTAAATGGTGAAAATTTTGTATTTATTATAAGATAATAAAATATAAAACATTGTTCCAAGATGTACAACATCAAATGGAACCACTTTGGACCTTTTCACATGTTTTTAAAATGGTATGACATCCACCAAAATCATAAGGTATTAAAATATCTTTTCCCTCCTATATAGATTGAAATATCAAGCCTCATTCATTTGGGTGTCATGGATTTTCATATGGATTTAATTTTTGATAGTAAACTATGTGAATTTGGATTCCCCTATAAGGTATACACATGAATGCCAATATGGGCCCAATCCTAATATTTCGACACCTTCTTCTATCACCACATCCCATAATTCTTCATGAGTGGCACAAAACTCCAATATAATATTAAACCATCATATGGGCCTTAAATTATATAATATGAAAATTTTATTTCCTGGATGGCATGAAAATATAGTGTGACTATAACTATTCCTATGGGACCTTAAATCTCAACACAAACTAATTAAAATTTCTAGATGACACAAAATGTGAGTATACCATTAAGTCTTCCCCAATTCTCTTTCATGAAAGGTTCTAATATTTAACCTAACCTCAATTTATACTAGGGGACATTAAATCCCAATAAAATCCAATTTCCATTCTTGGAAGTTACTAAACTCTAGTTTAAAAAAAAGTTTCCCATGAAAACTATAAACCCTAATGTGACCCAATTCTCCTTTTTAGATATCACTAAACTGTATAACAATCATAATTATTTTTGGGGGACCATAAATCCAATCATAACCCATTTCACCTTTCTAAATCACATAAAATACCATAAAAACCTATAAGACTTTCTGGAGGAACTCAAACTATAGTGTATTGATATTTCTTCCTATAACACTTTAAACTCTATAATAACCTTTATTTCCTCCTTGATGATTCTAAATAGTAGTTGTTTCTAATACATTTTCCAGGACTTCCCAAAAACCCGTACTAAATATTAAAACTTCCTAGAGGTTTTTAAACTCTTGAAAATCCCTAAAGTCCTCTTGAGATACATTAAACCCCCAAATAATCATTTAATCCTTGCTATATAGAACTACACTACAATGTATAATTAGGTCTCTTTAGGAGACCTTAAACCCCAATATAAACCTTTAACAATTCATGGATAGTAATAAACTCATAAATCTTCTTAACTATTTCTAGATGACCATAAACTTTAGTATAACCATTAATTCTTTATGGAGTACCTTAAACTCTAGTATAAACCCTCATGCCGTCCCATCAGTATTTAAACGGTGGTATAACATTTCATTCCTTCCCATCTAGATTTAAAATATTGTGAAACCCTCCCCATATCTTCCAAAATGTGTTAAATCTAGAGTTCCTTTTTGTATGGATTTAAACAATAGTGTAACTATATACACACATTATTATATAATATGCATGAGACTCTTCATTAATTAATCACAAGATTATTTAATTTAATAAAGTGTCCTTATGAATTAATAATAATTATCTAACCCCTTTCATCACATGTGTTCACCCTGTTATGATGTAAATAGATTTAAAACAAACTAGTATCATTACAAATATTGATTTTATGAACATTAGTTAAATCTATAAAATATCCATAAACTGGATATTAAGATATTACATCGAAAGAGTTGATCCACCATCCTCACAATCAATAAACCTAATGATCACATATATACCTTAACAACAAAGGAAGCTCAATCAGATCACGTAAGGAGGGGTGGTAATGTTGGAAAAATATTTTAAACATTATTTAACTTTCCCCCCAAAACTAGCTTCATATCCAAGATCTTCAAGAATATTTAATGTCATCTCCTTGATACTTAAATTTTTTCTATTAGTTATTCCATATTTTTATGAATTATATGAAATTATATAATCATGTTAAATCCTATTATTTTATTCTTATCTTTAAAACATCCCACTTGTGTATTTAACTTATTTATCCATTCAAATCTTATTAGTAGGATATAAAATATCTTTTATTGTTCTTATTCAAAAAATTTAAAATATTTTCATAAAATGATATATATAAATCACTTATATAATGTCAAAAATATAAGAAAACTAATCAATGAATCAAATAAATAACTTATCTACATGAGCATACTTTTTATTCACTAGAACATAAATGCTTAGGTGCTTACATTGTAGTATCTATATGGTTTAATACAATATTATTTGTATCAGGCATTCAAAATTTTTCCATTTTCAAATATATTTGAAAATTTACCCCCTTATATTTTTAGTTTTTTATATTAATAAATATCATTAAATGAGTTACTTTACTCTTTTGGAAAAGGTCTCCATATAATTCTTTTAATATGGATTTATTCTCCTTAAATAATATTAACATGAATATTGTATGTGTCCCACTTATTTTTTTCTAATTTTTTATAATTTAATCAAAAAAGTAAAATATTTATGAATCCTTACCATGAAATAAATCTTCAAAAAAATCACCTTGATAGAAGTTTCAAATATTTTTGAATCACCAACATGAATATGTTTTAATCCCTTCATAAATAAAATATCTTTTAACTTTAATTTTTTATGAAATTTCCAATTTTTTAACTACATTGGTCTATAATGACCCATCATTTAGAAAATTCATTGAATATATATAAAATTTATACAAATTATTTAGAATTTTTGAAACATTGTTTATAATATATGAGAAAATATATGATTCAAGGACTTTCATTCATTAAATATTTCAACATGACCACTAAAATTATCATAATTTCCATACCATTATCTCGATTATAAAAATTTCATTAGGTATTTTATTAAAAAATTATTGGTATAATCAAAATTAATACCTTATAAACTTAGTCTTTTTAACCTCTACTAAATTATTCTCCAAGTCATAAAAATTAATATTTAACCCCAATTTGGATAGAACCTTCTACAATTATACTTTAATCTTTTTTAGGGCTTTCTTTATCCTTAATAGCTACCTTCTAAAACTTTAAATAGTTTTTATAAGTTATTAATTAAATAAATATATCATATCCATTTGTTTCTTAGTTTTTAGGAACATTATAAACCTAAAATGAAAAAAACTCAATCCATGACATTAACCAAGATAAGAATTGAATGATCAAATAAAATAAAATATTTACATATTTTGTATTGGAATAAAACCATAAATGTGGTTTTGAAGTGAATCATTCAAAATTTAAATAAGAAAATCCCAAAAAATAGTTGTATAATAAAATATAAGTTAAGAATACTTTAAATTCACTATGTCTGTAGAATCCACACATTAGTTTGCAGAAAATAAATTATTTTTTATAAAAAAAATAGAAAATAGAAAATCCAAATATATATATATATATAGAATGAAAAATAATTTAAAAAATGGATTGAGAGAAAATATATCAAATTAACATTATAAAATAGATATAGTCAATAAAAATATAATAGTTATGGAAAAAATGAAAGAAAAATTAGAATATATAAAAAATAATAAATGGATTACGGATAAGAAATATATATTCCATATAAAATATACTATATAAATTATATATATGTTTTGATACCTATAAAAGTTTTATCATTGAACAAGTGTGTAACAACCTAGGTTTCATTATAAATTATCTTTTACTAAAATATTAAATAGAATATGCATACTATTATAACACAAGCGACATGAGTATTATTAAGAAAATAAAACATTAAATATGATTATTATAATTATAATGGAACCATAATAACAAATATATAAAATAACTATAAGGTGAAAATGTGCATCATTGTGATCTCCCATGAAGTTGGTTCAACCAAAGAAAACTATAAAAAAGAGGAAAATAAGTATAATTATGGATGAAATTATTAGGATGAAATGAATGACTAGGATATATAGTTATTTGTAATAGAAAAATATGATTGTTGTTGGTATTTATTAAATAATTTGTCATTGGTAGAATCCGTTATGATATCCTAGAAAATAAGAAGATAATATATCATTTGGAATTTTGAATAAATCAATATTATACTTAATATTTGTGTTATGAATTTATATTTATTCAAGAATTTTTTTACAATGTATGTATATATATAATTCATGTAAAAAAATTAATTTTATACTAATTATACTCTTAAAAATATTTTGTTTGCTTCATCATAAAAATTATGATTTATTTCAAGGATAAATATTTTTTCTTAAAATGTTTTGTATTTTTATTTATATAAAGAATTGTTTAATTTTTGAATATTTTATTAATATATATTTATGTTAAATATATTGATTAATATTGATATTTTATAATAATTTTTTTATTAGGGTATGAAACATGAATATGGTTTTTTATTTGAGAAAAGAATATATTTTTAAATAAATTGTTTTTTCTATATACTATACATTTTTTTTATAAAATATAGATTTATAAACTATAGGATTTTAATTTGATAAAATGGAATTCATTTTTGGTTTCTCCATGTCAAAATTATGTTAATGTAAATTTCTGAGACTTATCTGATCAAGTTGATATGTTGGTGAATATTAAAAAATACACTTTTTATGAATATCCTATATTTTATGGAAGCATTGTGATATAAATATTAAATAAAAAACAATGAAACTTATTAAAGATATATTATAAAATGATATAAATAATATAGAATCTAATTATTATTCAATTAATATGAATTAATTATCAGTTTATGATAAACATGAAAAACATTCTTAGTGAAAATGCAATGCTTGCACAACATTAGAAAAGTCAAGATTGAAGGATTAGTGATAATATCTAGAATTGTAAAGTATTATCACAACATTAATAGATATATATGATTAATAATCAATTATTTTGTTCTATATTAATAAATTTTATAATTATATAAAAAGATAATTATAAAAATGCTTACTCAATGCATGCATAAGGTAGAAAAGTAAAAATAATATCTTAAATATGTTTATATGATAAGTATGAGAATAAAAATATATTATGAATGGTCCTAGAATACAATAATATTAAATAATAAATTTTATTTATTTCCATAAGTAATTTTTAATTTTTAATAATATGATAATTTTCTAAAATGTGAATGCAATGTCCATGCAACACTTTTCAAAGTGGGATAAAAATTCAAGAAGATAGTTTTAAAATATTTAAAGTGCTATGATTTAGATGAATTAGGGTAATGGATGGTTTTGGGTAATTAATATGTTCTTTATGAAATTATTTAAATATTTTATGAATAATTCCACAATTATATATATATATATATTAATGTAAAATTACAATAATAACCATGAAAATGACTTTAAAAGTTAATTAATGATAAAAATGAATTTAAAATAAATAAATAAAATATAAAGTAAATTTGGAATATTTAATGGTATATAATATTATCCATTTTATATTTATGTTCCACTTTATACTTTAAAAGTGCATTATTGACCCTTAACAATTTAATATTTTCAAAAATGCCATCAAAATTTCCCTATAAAAGGGTACCTATTTTCACCTTTTCAAAACTAATATCAAGTTCATTTTTCCCTCAATATTATACAAAAATAATTCTATAAATATCCCATTAAAAGTTCAAAAGGATTTTTCCTTCCAAAATCCCATTCTTTGAATTATTATGACTCAATATAAAGAAGGTGATTCGAAGACCATGGTAAGGAGTTGTTTTTCTAGAAAAATACTGTTTTTATGTCTTAAAGTATTTTTTTTCATGAAATTTCATTTTATATTTTTATCATTAATGAAGAATAAACTCTTTGAAATGAATTTTCCTTTATGGTTTGGTTTTGAGATAGATTTTTATGATTTATAAATGAAGATTCCATGGTATTTGTTCGCGTTGCATTAAAATGCAAGCTATTAAATGTTTTATTCAAAAAATAGTAATTGGGAATTGTATATGATGATAAGTGACCAAGAGATATAGATATCCAATGATTTAGGTAATAATTTAGTCTCTATATATGATATTTTAAAAGTAACAACGTAACACCCAAAGAATTTAGGTTAAAATAACACTATTTTCAATAACTTTCTTAATAAATAACACCATGCTTAAGGTGAACTGAGATATACTATTGAAATATTATTATTTAAATATGTTTGTTTTGGCCAATCCATTGGTTTGGTAGGTATGAATAGGAATAACCATATTATGAAATATTTTTTGAATGTTTCCATTAAAAAAATTAATAATAAATCATATATTATATATGAATTTATTGGAAAGGAAGATAAAATATTTTGAAGGTAAAAGGGATATTTTTCATAAAACTGTTTTTATGTGTATAATGTATTTTTTGTATTAATTATTAAATTATTCACCATTTATAAATTATTAAAATGAAAAAATTATATTATACATCTACTTTATTAATTTAACATTCATTTAATTATGTTTATTAGATAATAAATGAGAATAAAGTAATTTCATGCTTAAAAAATTCTAGTTCTTCAAAAATGGTTTTGTTGAATTTTGTTTATGAATAATATAATTAATTTATGACAAATTTTATAAATTTTACTTGAAAAAATACTTATGATTATTTAAATAGTCTTTTCATAAGAGGATTGTGATTAATTTTTGGGATTTTTTTGAAAATCTTTATTTTTTGAGTGAATAGTGAATATGCTGATTTTTAAAAATATATTATTTATCTTTATTAAAAAAGTAATTTTAATGTAACATTATATTTTGTATTTATTATTAATGTAACATAATACTTATTTGATATTAAATAATCAAATTAATCACATAATAATCAACATTATATTTTTTTGTATTAGTTCATTTTTAAGGTTAAAACTATACTTATCTAAAAAATTATTTTTCATTGCATTTTGCACATTTATATTAAAATTAAATTGTTATACTAAAATAAATTGAATATTGAAAAATAGATTCCATGTTTGGAATCAGAATGATCAAATTTAGTAAATTGTTTCCTTTTATTTTTGGTAATTATGAATAGTAACTATGTTAAATATTTGTCACCTCGGTAAGGGTAAAATAGATAAAACATGGTTAAAAATACAAAATATGACTCTAAAATCTCCCTAAAAAATCCTTCATTTCGATGGATGAGTTTATTTTGAACATTAATGTCCTTTATTTAAAAATTAGGTAATTTCTAGCCACTTGCCTTTGATTATAACCTTTATATTATTTTAGGTAAAGAATAAACATAAAATGTCATTCTATTTCTTTTAATATCTATAATATATTTTAATTTAAAAAAAGAAGTTATGATTGGTTATAAATAGTTATTTCTAACAAAAATATATTATTTTTAGTATATAAAATTATTTTTAATCTTTTGTGATGATATAATTACCTTAAACTCTTATGCAACACCAATAAATACTTTTAAAAATAGTATAAATATCAATTTAAATGATTTTTAAAGAATAAAATTAATATGTTTTTGTTGAATTATGGTACTATAAGAATTTAATTGTTAATTATAATTTATAATTAATGGTAAATGTTTTTATATTAAAATTCCATTTCTATCTTGTTTTCAATGAATTCAAATTAAATGAATAGTCCCAAAAATGACTAATGATGTTTCATGATAAACAATATTATATTAAATGATTTAAAATTCAAAAAAATTGGAAACTTTGGATGATAAATGGTTTAACATTTAATCCATGTACCATTTTTGAGTGACTTCCCACCATAGAAGTAAATTTATAACTCCTAGTAAGTGAAAAATATGTTTCCATGATTATGGTTAAAAAAGGGTTAATAATGGGTTTAAACCAAGAATAATGTTTAAAATGCAACATAAACATATATAAATTTTATTGAGTGAAGTTATTTTGAATGTATAATGTACTAATTTTTAAATTATGTTCATTTGGTTTCACTTAACATGGTTACGATATTTATTATATTTTAAGGTTCTTAACATTTACAATTATGTCACTCCCCTCACTTATAACATAGAACCTCCTCTCTTATCTTCCTTAAAAATTTTGAGCACCCTAAATCAGCCAAGTCATACTAATTTTTTTTTCTCCCTCTGCCATGCAGATCTTTGTGAAAACCCTAACGGGGAAGACGATAACCCTAGAGGTCGAATCATCTGATACAATCGACAATGTGAAGGCCAAGATCCAGGACATGGAGGGCATCCCCCCTGACCAACAGTGCCTTATTTTCGCCGGCAAGTAACTCGAAGATGGCCGTACCCTCGCCGACTACAATATCCAGAAGGAATCCACCCTCCACCTTGTCCTCCGCCTCTGTGGTGGCGCAAAAAAGCGGAAGAAGAAGACCTACACCAAGCCTAAGAAGATCAAGCACAAGCCGAAGAAGGTAAAGCTTGGCGTGCTCCAGTTCTACAAGATAGACGACTCTGGTAAGGTCCAGAGGCTGCGGAAGGAGTGCCCCAACAGCGAGTGCGGTGCCGGCACGTTCATGGCGAATCACTTCGATCGTCACTACTGCGGCAAGTGTGGTTTGACTTATGTTTACCAAAAGGCCGGCGGTGATTAGGTTTTATGTTACTTCATGTTCTGGTTTCCGGCGATTTTCGATCGTTTTTTTTTCGAACATAGTGTGTCTCCTTAAGTTGTTTTTTTATATTCGTACAATTCCATCTTTGCGTCAATCCTGATCTGTTATTTTTTTTTAATCCTGAACTTTTGCGTTCTTCAATTTTTTTAAAAAAAATAATATCTAGTAACCTTCTTGGGTATAACTTACTTAAAATAATTCTTCAAAACCAGGGGAAAAGAAAACATAGAAATGGAGGGGTCAAACACTCAATAATTTTAAACATAATCATTAAAAATTTAATTTAATCAATTATCATAAAATGATCATAATGGTATGATGACCTAATCAAATTGAATGAACATTACATAAGAGGATTTATACCCATCAAACATGGATCATAAAACATGTGACATTGAATAAACCTTTATCAACAGAAAGAGTTATGAGAATAAATAACCATGTTCCATGTGATATCAATATTAATCAAAGGAATCATTAAAAACTCATAGAAACCATAAAGAAAATGTATTGGTATCTTGAAACATCATCTTCATTTCACTCTCAGAATCACTCTAACAAGTTCAATAACTAATATGGTTGACTTCCAACATGATTCTTCAGAGAACATAATTATTACCCAATGCATTTAAGATTTATAATGGGCTCAACTATCCTTGTTTTATAACATAACCACTCTTCCGTGGGTTATAACATAACAACCCATCATCATAAACAATTAACAAGAACAATAAAATAAATAAAGTATATAAATCCTACATTTCATCATAAAACTCATTGAAAAAACCATTATTACTTTCAAAACTTGAATAAACTGTAGAAATGAAATGGGTTCCAAATACATATAGAAAAATAATTAAAATGGTATCATTAAACAATATTCTCATTAAAGTATAATTATCATCAATTGTTGTTGTTTTTAATTAATAGAAATACCTTTAAAAACATTCTTGAGGAAAATACCCTTCCTTCTTCAAAAAACAAATTAAAAAACTAAAAGTTAAAAAAATATTATGAAATTAATTTTCATTTAAAATAAACTTGGAAAATTATTAAGTAATATTCATATAAAATAATATTCCTGAAAATAGTAAAACCCATTCTTATCATAAATTTTAATAATTTACATTCTTTAAAACATTTTGTAAAGAGAGTCCAAAGTGACATATACTAAAAATGTTAAAAAATTTCTTAATAAAACATTTTAAAATAAGGTAAAATATCAGGTAAAATAACTTTATGAAATAATTTTTGTTTATAAAATAACATTCTTAACAAAATTTTATAAAACATTGATATGGAAGAAGAAAATATTCTGACCAAAAATATAAAATAAGGTCAGTTTTTCAAAAAAACGTTTTCTAAATCATTTTGAGTGAGAAAAGAGTAAATTGGTACTAAAACATAAAAAATCCATAAATAACCAAAGTAGAATAAAAATTAAATGGGTTTAAAAATAAATATAATATAATTTTCCTCAAAATAAATTCAATCATAAACAATCCTATATAAAATGGGGTTGAAACATAAACCCCTTACTACTTTGATAACTTTTGAATCATAAGCCCCATGAAAGAATAAATTAAAATGAAAATTTAAATATTTTAAACATATGTATATTCATGATATAACATATAAAAGGGGTATTATATTAACATCATAAAATAAATTAGGTTCATAACATTAAAATATGCCTCAATGAGGGGAAATTGAGATGAAATCCCTTACCTCGAGTCCAGACTTGCCACGTATTTCATTTAACTCATGTATAAAAAACATATATCAATTATTCATTTCATAATTAAATTTTAAAGTCTTAATAACTTATCCTTAAAACATTTATATAATTAATTTTAATGATATATTCAATTAATTAATCAATTATGTCCACATCAGGTGTCTTGGGAATGTTCAGTTCATAACTTCAAAATGACTTTAATATGTTCACTATGGTCAAAGGGGTAATTATTAAATCATATTAAGAATAATAATAATTACATGATTATCATTTTTATAAATAAATTCTACTTTTAAAACTATCTAGGAATGATGTTTTTGAAAAATAAACAATGTTATAATCATGGATATGGTAGGTCGTAGGTACACAGGAGTAACATTTTCATTTTTCAATGAATATAATGAAAATAAGGTATGTATTGTTTTATATTTACATATTTATGATTAAATCATTAACATAATTTCCATTATTTAAATAAACTTATATATAACATCTATGTGATGTGGTTATGAATAATGAATTGCATCACCTCATAGAGGTGGAAATCCACACGTACGCATGAATGATGTTATCATTTTTCAATGTATTGAATGGTATGAAAATATGTAATTTCTATGATTCTATTAGTTTAGGAATTTTAATATTTTTAGATATATCTCTAGATTTTTTATTAGATTCATCATTGTGTTTGGATGTTGTACGACCCCAAAATTAATATATTAAAAATATTAATATATATTAAAACATGTGCATGTATTTTTTTTTTGAATAAATGGGTTTCCCATTAATTGGGACCATAGATAGAAAATATGATACCATGGTTAATTCAATAAAATTAAGTATACTATAGGAGAGACATAAATTTGGTCAGTGTTGTGCGTTCGGTTGATTACGACCATTGGAGGGTGAATTAAGTAATTATTTATTTTATTTAATTAATTTACTTAAATGAACCAAAACCCTTAACATTATATTTATAAAAATCTGTATAGACTTTGTTTTTCCTTGTAATACATTGAAATATTTATTCATATATTTCCAGAGCTAGGCACACAGAAAATGTGCGATTCTAAGGCTCAGTGTGCTGGGAAATAATTTTATAAAAATAATAAATATATTTTCTATTGGACACATGTAGTTTCCTAAAGAAAATGGGATAAAGTTTAAATAGATTCTCATATAAGAAACACAAGACCATGGTTGAGTCTAAAATTCATTGTTTACCCTTGGTGTGACAGAAAATAGGTTAGCACGGGGTGTTCGGATATCTCACCCATTGGCGGTACGTTCAGTGGATTAATTAATTAATTAAATAATTCATTAATTTAACCGAAAAGAATTTTCCTATAAATCAATTGTTATGGAAACCTACCCAGGGTTAGAATAATAACCCTTTAATCACTAATATATGGTCTTCCTCTCCTTTCATTGGTTAATCACCTCAGATGATGATGAATCTCTGGATTAGAGGATATCAGGACACACTAAATGCAATGAATTCATTCAATCATTGGGGAGCATGTTATTTAATGAAAAAATGATCCAATATCTAGGTGGGACTCATGGATTTGTGTATTATTACTATTTTGATTAAATTGATTGATTAGATCAATACCCTCTACTGATCTACACCAATTGCGAATCCTTGACATGCTTATATGTACTGATTTAACTGTTTATTCCTTGGTTTTCTAACCCTGGGTATCCCTGTTCTTGATCATTGGACAAAAAAATTTGAAATAATCTATAAACCTATGTTATTGTGACTTTCCCCCTCAAAATTTTCACAACCTTCACTAGTAGGACCCCACGGTCCTGGTTTGACATTTTTGGGCAGTATAAAGCCTGATCAGACCCCCAAGGTTGTGACAAATTGATGAACGAGTCATGTATTAATGAAACAAGGAAAGATATAATATTTTTGCTGGATGTGGATGATCATTTTTATGACCAGAGAATAAATCATGATCGATTGAATGGATCAGAGGCATTCAGTGCATTTAGTGACACCCCACAGTCGATGGAATAAAATTTTCAGCTATGGGATGGCTAGAAAAAATTATAGGTGGAAAGATCCATTATTTTATGGGTGGAATAGAGTCCTAAATCAATGAAAAATAGCTATATTTGAAGCATGTATTTGGATATGAAATGATGGATAAATCTCAACTACATTCCATGTAATTCTAAGAACACATGATGTGTTGGGCCCTGGATGTGGACGACACCCTGTGTGAAGAAGCACGCTGTGTACTATAGTACACAAACATGGGGTAAAGTAAATAGATGTGACTTGAATACAAAAACATATCCAAACACACGAGTAGGGACTTGAGTGGCATGAGAACACCATTTATACACCACTACACACCATATACCCTTACATGGTAGGCGATCCGTGTATCTCCAGGGACCCAACCAGGTTAATGAGTGGGACCACATGCTATGTGGGTCCTCTCACATGATACGTACCCCTTGGTTCCTTTTGAGTAAACTTCAAGTTTCCATTTATCCTTTATTGGTAATTGGGGTTTATACCACAAGTAGCTTATCCTAAATGTTTTTCTATATATAATGTGATGGTTCCACTATTATGGATTTTTGGATAAAATTTGGAATGTTCCTTGCATGACGCTCGGTTAGGCGATGTATTACAATGATAGTGATCACCTAGGATAACCAAAGGCATCCTGAGTGGAACCCTCTAACTGAGCTGGGTATAGGTCCTTGATGACTTTTGCAGTGGGACCCTCCTACTGGTACATGGCATGGGTCCTCTACAAACCTCCCGAACAGAACCCTATAGAAAGGATGAGCATGGGTTCTCATGGAATTATAGAGTGGAACCCTCCAGTTGGGTAGGTATGGGTCCTCTACCAAATTTTAGTGTGGAACCATCCAGATAGGCTAGACATGGGCCCTCTACCAAAATTTAGAGTAGAACCCTCCAGTTGGTCTGGGAATGGGTCCTCTACCAACTTTTAGAGTGGATCCCTCTTTCTCAGTTAGGCATGGGTCATATACCAAATTTTAGAGTGGAACCCTCCAACTGGGCTTGGCATGGGTCCTCAACCGACTTCTAGAGTGGAACACTCCGGCTGAGTTAGGAATGGTTCCTCTACCATTGAGTGGAACCCTCTTTTTGTACCTGGGTGTGGGTCCTCTACCTAGAGATTATGGGGCCTCGACTGGGTGTCCTAGTTATGAGGCATGGATTGACTTGGACAGTTACTTCTAGGCAGATGTGTGTGATGTGGACATCATTGATGGAATTTTGAAACTTTCAGTGACTCTTATTCCTAGAATGAACTATGAGATGGAGATCCCCTTTATCTCTCATTTGGGTTTCTTTAAACTGAGCATATATATATACTTTTGTATCCATACCATTGTATTTGGTTACTCTCTTTCCATGAGGTACGAAGACATGCATGGTATTCCACATGATTTATTTGTTTAGCTTCTCATGATTGGATGAGTTCACTCTCTAACTATGGGTGGAAAATAATTGACATGTAGTTCATCAACTCACCATGTTAATCCCCTTATTATTAGATGAATCTACTCTTTCTCTTACTTGGATTGAGCTATATCATATTTACTATCTATTGACATTATATTCGTGTTGTATCTCTTACTAACCACCTCCATATTTTGGGGAATCCTATTGGATATATATATACTCACCCCAACATGGAATTTTTCCATACATGTCATGTGTTAGGAAGATGATGGATTAGTTAGAGGTGACTTTACAAGAGATTAGGGATACTTGGTACTTTGGACCGTGTATGGTGGTCATATATTGGAGATCAAGTGATAGTCTCTCTCAACATTTTACTTTACAGTTTTTGTCCGGTTTGGACATATTTCAAGTTTGATGTGTATTTTCACCTTTATTTTTCAGTATACACTATTGTACTCTTGTACTATCCAGAGGTTTTACATGAATGGTTATTTCCCTAGTGTTTTTCATCTTTTAATTCTTTTTCATGTGCACTTATTCATCAAGATGGTTGTGTGTGTTTGTGTGTAAAGTAATATAGGAAAAGGGATCCTCGTGTTATTTATTTATTTAGTGCTAGTTTCCAACCCCTAGCCTATGGAGGCATGCTTGGGGTAGTTGTAGCTTGAGCCCTGAATTGAGTCGAATCATGATAGATTGGCATCAAAGGTGGTTTCATCCTTAGGATGGTGTTTGGAGTAGTCCCATTATAAGGATTTGTTTGAGATTTAGGAAAATAGAGTTAGAGTGTATCAAGTGTGGATCTCATGCTAGGGAATCTAATAATGATGTGGGTGACTGATGTATGCATTCACTAGGACCCGAACTACCTGCTTATCGACTCGGCATACCGAGATATTGGTTGTAGGGATCAATGGTACATGTATCATATAAGACTGAGTATTTGATTTTACTTCTTGAGTCAGCTCCACATTGGTATGTATATATATATATTCTTATATGATTGTGGTATATCTTGATTAAAAATTCCAAGATGCCTCCATGATAACAACCAGCAAGGATATTAGTCTCAGATCACGATGACGATCTGATGAGTGACATGGCCTCAGTTCAGGGTCCATTCCATGAGATTCTTCACCTAGATGGATATCTAGAAGACCCTCCACCCATCGAGTAGTAGACTTTACCATCTAAGAAGGATGAGGATGCACAAAGTCTTAGTTCACTCTATGATTTACAACACCAAAGGTTGATAAGGTTCTGTGGTGAGCTATATCCACAGGTAGTAGTGGTTTGGCTTGATTCATTGGTCAATATATTTAAGCTTATTTGGACCTCAACGTATCAGTTGGTTGCACTGTCAACTAGCCTTTTCCATAGAGTAGATGAGCGCTAACAGAGCCTTTTTAAATAGATGCATGATGATTCAACACTCTCATAGATTGACTTCCAGTAGCTATTCTATGAGAAGTACTACCCCTCTTGTTTGCGATGAGTTTGGATTCATGAGATTTTGGAGTTTCAGAAGTGAGGAATGATAGTGGATAATTATGCTGTGAGGTTCACATAACTTACAGAGTACTCCCTTAACACGATCCATTATGGATACTTATGATCACAAAAGTTTGGATAGGGACTCCATAGAGATATCTATGCCAACGTGGTGCCCTTGTGAATCCCCACCTATGTCGGGGTGCCAGAGAAGAAACTAGTGATAGAGATATTTATATCAGGGGGATTATATATAGTTATAGATGGTAGTGAGTGTCACAGAGCTGAGTCATCTACAATATCTAGAAGGTTCTAGTCGATGCGATCTTGGTACGAGAGATCATTTCATGATCTGACTCAAGTGCGTGGTCATGTAGTACAAGGAAAGCAAAGAGAACTAGGGCTGCCCATAGTGGGTTGGTGATATGATTGTGATGGTAGAGGTCACATAACACATGAATTCACAACCAGATGTGATGAGGATTAGGTAGTTGACAAACCAAAATAGTAGAGCCATGATCAGGGATCACCCAGGAAAGGGTAGAGTGGTCCCCAAGGAGGTGAATCTGTAAGAGGAGCTGGAGGAGTTATGAGTGGTGGATGATGCTATAAGTTCCTTATAAAAGCACCACTAGGAGGCCCATATCAGTCTTAGGAATATTGTTTATAGGACAGAATACAGTTATAGAATTTAGAGGCTTATGACTCCATGACGCATGAGATGACTAGAGGTATGATAAGTGTTTATTATAAAGTTGCTTCAGTATTAGTAGAAATAGGTTCCAGTCATTTCTTATTCTCTATAATAATGGTGTGAGAGCTAGATCACCTATTTGAGGCACTATTCTAGCCTCATCATCTTGACTTTCCTACATGGAACACTTATTCTTATCTTTTATCTATCAATAGTGAGAGCTATCGCTTGGTGGAGAGAGGTTCATGTGGGAACTTTTAGTCATCATGATGAAACCCTATAATGTCATCTTGGGTATGGATTGGTTTTCCATGGTCCAAACCCACACTAACTATCACCGTATATAAGTTATAATCATATGCATTGATGGGACAATATTCACCTTTATGGGAAAGAGAGATCTCATAGAGGGATGAGTGGGTTCTGCGAGCAGGAGGCTACACCCCAACACCCATTAGTTGGTGAGTAAATCCCTTGGTGTAGTAGGCTCTTCAAGCATCGATATTACTTCAATTATGGAGTATTATATATAAGTATTCCCTTAATAAATTTTGTTACTAGATCTTAGGTGGGTGATAGAGTTTTTCATCTAGATTCATCCTGTGACCTCTCTGATGTCTTCTAAATCATATCATATGACCCCTATCGAGATCTTAGAGATACAGTTACAAATGGAGGACCTTCGACAGAAGGGTTTCATTAAGTATATCGTTTCCCCCCTTTGAAGTTCCAATGTTGTTCATGAAAAATGTAGACATGATCTTGTATCTTTTCATCGATTATCATCACCTGAACTAGGCCATGATCAATAATAAGTACCCCTTACCGAGGATTTATGACCACTTTGACTAGTTGTAATGTGTGAGTTAGTTAGTGAAGATTGATCTCAAGTTTGGTTACCAAAAGTTGATGGTTCACGAGGATGATATCCCAAAGCTGACACTCCGATGTTTCTACAAATACAACGAGTTCTTGGTGATTCCATTTGGTGTGAAAAATCACCCCACCATGTTTATGGCTTTGATAAAGCAGGAATTCTAGACATACTTTCACCATTTTGTGGTTTGCTTCATAAAAAACATACTCATCTACTCTACATTGGAGGAGGAACATGCATAGCACTTGAGAGTGATTCAAGATTTTATTTGAGATAACTTACTTTATGGGAAACTCTCAAAGTTATGGTTCTATATTCATGAGGTTCACTTTTTGGGGCATGTCATTTCTGAGAATGGTTTATCCATGGACTCAAAAAAGATCAATACAGTTCTTTCTTGAGATCCACCCAAGGGTATGTTAGACGTGCATAGATTTCTTGGATTTTTTGGGTACTAGAGGAGTTTTTTAGAAATGTTTTCTAGAATTTCATCCCCTTTGACCTCTATAAATGGAAGAGGTATCCTTTTATATAAACTAAGTAGTTCCAGAAGGCCTTCTAGGAGTTGAGCCTGGTGATAAAGAGTGATCCTGTGTTGAGACTACCAGAAAAGGGTGTGGAGTACATAGTGTATTATGATTCCTCAAGAGTTGGGATCAATTTATTGTTGATACATTAGAATGAAGTTATCGCATATGGGTCGAGGCAGTTGAGGCCACATGAGTAGTACCACATGACTCATGACCTAGAGTTATTAATGATAGTCATCACCCTGATGATGTAGAGGTAATAACTTTTTAGGGAGCACTTTTTGGTTTACTCAGAAAATCAGAGTCTCATGTATGTCTTCACACATAGGGGATTGAACCTAAGATAGGAGTACTGGTTAGAGTTCCTAAAGGACTATGACTTCAAGATATTCTATACTCTAGGGAAGGGAAACAAAGTAGCAGATTCCCATAACGGTAAATATCAAGATATCTTGGTGTATGGGGCTTCAGATCACATGTATTCCCTAGATCTAACCCTAGTGGAGCAAGAGGGTATAATTTTTCTTCATTTTATGGTGTTGAATCCTCTACTTCTCGAGCATGTGTGAGAGTCCCAACTGGGATACATCAACTATGAGGTCTTTCATGACTATATATCTATAGAGGATTCGATATATGGATATTCTGAAGGAAGAAATCATGTCATATTTTTTAGGGATGGATGGTGGTTCCGTTCATGATGTGGGAGGTGGTGATGAAAGAGTTTCACACTTCTCCCCTAGTTGTACATCCCGATGTGGAAAATATGTACATTAACCTTCAGCGATAGTTTTGGTAGTTTGACATGAAATAGAGCATAAATGATTTTATCTCTTAGTGACTCGGTTTTCAGTAGGTGAAGACTAAGCAAGAAGTTCTAGAAGGTTTTTTACAGCCCGTTGATATCTCAGAGTGGAAGTGGGACAATATATCCATGGAACTTTTCACATGGATTCTATAAACAATGAAGGGACATGACACAATCTGGGTGATATTTTACTGACTCATGAAGTCAACATATTTTCTTACTATTAGGGAGTAGAGTTAGGTGGAGAGTTTGGGTATGTTGAATATACAGGATACCATTTTCCTTCATGGGGTAACCTAAATGATTATCTCTGATCATGATGCATGGTTTACATCACAATTTTTGAGAGTATTGAAGGAGGAATTCAGGAACCAAATGGGGATGAGTATAACATTTCACCCCCAGACCAATGGTAATACTGAGTACACTATCTCAATGTTAAAGGATATTTTGAGGGATTTCATGTTATACTTTGGTTGGATTTGGGATGATCACTTTACATTGGAAGAGTTTGCATATAACAACAAATAGCCATCGACATGGCACCTTTTGAGGCCTTGCACGGGAGACCCTTTAGGTCAACCTTGTGATGAATATTGATCGGTTATACATCACTTGTGGGTCCATATATAGTGAATGTGACAACAGATAAGGTCCAGGTCATCGATGGGTGGATGAGGATGGCCTAGAGCATGTATAAATCTTACACAGACCGCCATAATATGACCTTAGAGTTTGAGCAGGGAGACTACATCTTCTTGAGAGTCTCACCTTGATGAGGATTTTATAGGTTCAACCAGGAATGAATGCTATCTCCAAGGTTCATCGGGTCATTTGAGATCATGTATAGGGTTAGCGAGGTTTCTTACTGCATCTCCCTACCCCCACAGCTAGAGCAGGTGAATGATATCTTCCATATGTCATAGATAAGAAGATACATGCATAAACCTATTCATATCATCAACTAGGGTGATCTGGACATTGAGAATGGATCTGCCTTTGTAGAGCACCCGATGGCGATCAAGGATTGACAAGAGAGGACCCTGTGTGGATGGACCATCACCTTGGTTCATGTGTTGTGGTAGTATGTGAACATGTTTGAGTGTTCTTGGGAGTGGGAAATCTAGATGTGGGCCCAGTATCCAAAGTTTCTTATTTAGTTTTGGTTTTTAAGGATGAAAATATTTAAGGAGACAATGATTCAAATACCCTATTTTTTCTTCATAATAATTTGTAATATTTCTACATATATTTTGATAACCAGGTACTAAGGTGGTGTGTGATTCCAAGGCTTAGTGTGGCCAAAATTAAATTTATAAAAATACTAAATATATTTTATATTGTGTACACATATTTTTCTAAAGGAAATTGGACAACTCTTAAATAGAATATTTAATAATAAATCTGAGACCATGGTTGAGTCTGGAAAACATTTTTTACCCTAGGAATGAACTAAACTAGGTTTGTGTGGGGAGTTTAGATATATCGCTTGTTGGATTTACTTTCAGTTGATTAATTAATTATCTAATAATGATTAATTCATTTAACATATTAGGATTTTCATATAAATAAATTGTTATGTAAATCATTCAAGGGTTAGCCTCATAACCCTGAAATATCCAAGAAACGTTCTTCCTCTCCTTCTGTGGGGAAATCACCTTATACAATGATGAAACCATGGATCATAGTATATCAGGATGAATTGAACAAAATTAATTACTTCGATCATTGGTGAGCACATTCTTCAATGATGAACAATCCAATCTTTAGGTAGGAATCATCATTTTTTAGATTATTCCCAATTTGTTTAAATTTATTGAGCCGATAAATCCCCTCTATTGATCTGCACCAATTTCATATCCTTGGCATGCTTCTATATACTAATTTAATTTTTCATTCCATAGTTTTCTAACCCTGGGTTTCCCCATTATTGATTTATGTCCAATAATGCTTGTAAATGATCTATAAACCTCTATTATTGTTCCTTTCTCCCTGAAATTCTTCACATCCTTCACCGATAGGACCCAATAGTATCAGTTCGATGTTTCTGAGTGGTACTAAGCCCGGTCAGACCCCTAGAATCATGATTAAATGACAAAAGAGTCTTGGATCTATGAAACAAGGATAGATCTGGTATTTTTGTGGGGCATGAATGGTATTTTTGAAAATAAAAGATTAAATCATCATTGTCAGAATGAATCATAGATGTGTGGTGCATACAGTGAAACACCATGGTTGACATAATTAGATTTTTAGCCCTCAGATGGCTAGAAAAAATGATAGGTAACTAGATCCACAATATTTTTGGAAAAATCAAGGCCAAAATCAAAGAAAAATAGCTAAATCTAAAGCTAGGATCATAGATATAAAATTATATAAAAATAATTACTACATTACATGTAATTTTAAGAACACATGATGTGTCGATCCCTAGCTATGATGACTAGGGTTTCAAGATTTCATAATAATGGCATGTTGTGTATACTTCCTACACATTTTGTACCTTCTTCCCCATGTGGATGAGCTGTGTGATAGAGCACATGGCTAGGAACACACCATGTTACCAAGTACATGAACATAACTAGATCACATAGGTGGCACCCCATGTGAAGAGGCACATCATATACTATAGTACACGAACAAAAGGTAAAGTACATTGACACAACTTGAATACATTGACATGACCAAGAACCAGAGTGGGACCTTGAGTGGCATGGTCATGGCATGTATCCCCCCTACACAGTGTGTACCCCTACATGATAGGCGATACAGGTGCCTATAGGGACACAACCATGTGAAAGAAGTGGGATCACACACCGTGTGGGTCCCCCCACATACTAGTACCCCTTGGTTCCTTTTGATAAATCTACAAGATTAGGTATAAAATTCATTTGGACTCGATTTTTTTCCTATGAGTATCATATCATGAGTTTTTTTCTTCATAGAAAATTATGGAACCCTCTATTGTGGATTTTGGGATACAATGTGAAATTTTCTAGGCACAATGATTAGTTAGGAGATGATCGAGGATGAAAGTGATCACATAGGATCACCAGAGGCATATATAGTGGAACACTATATCCGAGATAGGCATAGGTCCTTGATGGATTTTATAGTGGAACCCTCTAATTGGAATAGGGCATGGGTCCTCTACATACCTCCTAAGTGGAACCCTCCAGCTGGACTAGGCATGGGTCCTCGATGACATCTAGAGATAAAACCTAAAGCTAAGTAGGGTATGGGTCCTTTATCTACTTTTAGAGTGTAACCCTCCATCTAGGCTAGGAATGAGTCCTCTACTGACTTTTAGAGTGGAACCCTCCAACTAGGCTAGGCATGGGTCTTTTATTGACTTTTAGAGTGGAATCCTCCAGTTGGGTTCGCCAAGGGTCCTCTACCAATATTTATAATGGAACACTCCAAATGGGATGGGCATGGGTCATATACTAACTTTTAGAGTGGAACCCTCTAGTTGGGCTAGGAATTGGTCCACTACTGACTTCTAGAGTGGAACCCTCTAGCCGGGTTGGGCATTGGCCCCTACCATTGAGCAGAACCCTCCTATTGTACCAAGCCAGGATTTATCTACTTAGAGATTGTGACCTCTCAACTCTATGGTATAATGAAGAGGTGTGGATTGAATAGGATGGTTACTTTTGGGAATATTCATTAGATGTTGAGCATCATTGATGGAATTTTGGAACTATTGGTGAATTTTCTTCCTGGCATGAGTTGTGAGATAGAGATCCCATTTCTCTATCATTTGGGTTTATTTTGATAGATAATATATATATACTTCTATATATATACCTTGGTATTTTTTTACTCTCTTTCCATGAGATTCAAATACATTTGAGGTATTCCACTTGATTTTCATTTTTAGATTCTCATGGTTGGATGAGTTCACCCTCCTACTATGGGTGGAAAATACTTGACATTTAATTTATCTACTCACTATGTTGAGAACCTTGTGCTCGGATGAGGATACTATTTCTCTTTCTTGGGTTTAACTATATCCTATTTACTATATACATTCTTTCTATTACTGTTTCATCTCTTACTACTCCCCCTTTTTCTTTCAGGGCATCCTACTTGGTATTTATATACTCAAACCTTCATGGGATTTTCCCACACATGTGTTGTCTTATGTATAAAATGGACATGTCAGTGGTGGATTCAGATGATCCTAGGGATACTTAGTACTTTATACCACGTACTATGGTCATATCTTGGAGATTGGGATGTAGCCTCTCTCAGTGTTTTACTTTTTAGTTTATTTATGGTCGGTACATCTTTCTGTTTGGGTGTGTATTTTTTCCCTTTACTTTTCAGTTTACACTAATGTAATCTTGTACTGTATAGAGGTTTTACATGCATGGTTTTCACCCTAGTGTTTTTCATCATTTAATTAATTTTAATTTGGACTTCTACATTGATATATCTATGTGTGTGAAAATAGGTACTTAGTAAAATACCTCCCTATGTTAGTTATTCCTTTAACACTAGTTTCCAACCCCTGGACTATGGAGGCGGGCTTGGGGTAGTTGCAGTTCAAGCCTCGGATTGGGTAGGGTCATGAAAACATCATTATGGAAAAATTCTAGGGTTATAAACATAACCCTAAGAGATTATAGATGAGTATCATGAGAGATCTATTAGTAGATTGAAAATGAGGATTGACAATGAACGATTGAGAATCGTGATATGGTCGAAAAACGTAGTTGGATTATCTTCTTTATCTCTTTAAGACATGTGATTTATCAAAAATCAATCCATTTATGAGTTAAAACATGTTATATCATGTATTTACACCCATGATTAATTTTATAAGAATAGATTATCATCAATTTTTTTTGATGCTTTATAGTATTTTCATCAGGCTATATATTTATTTTAATTGTTAGGCTCTTGATTTAACTTCGGTTTATGCATTATGGAATCATTGGATGAGATCACCCCAATCAATGATGTTTTTAACTTCATTATTTTCCTTTCCACCCACTATTCTTCACATAATTCATCATTGGCCCATGAGGTTGTCCTTCAACATTTTTGGTTCATATTCATGTGTGATCGAAAACCAGGATTCATAGTGAATGTGTAAATGATTTGGAGATTATATTTTTTTTTGATTAAATGATGATTCTATGTGGGATACGAGTGTTGGTGGCTTGGATTGGAGGATGGATCATGGGTTTCTAACCATGGGTGAGGTGATGCAACAAAATAGTGTGATGATTATGATCCGCACAATGTTCAGGTGGCTAGAATCAGTCCCTTGATGATGGACCGATCATCATGAGCCCTAGATCCAAGTTCATCAATGTGATTCAAGTAAAAAATGGTAGTAGTAACGGTGTGGGTGATATATGTTGAATGGAGTTGAGTTTTTATAAAATCAGGACATAAATGTCATGTAGTCTAGGAACACACATTGTGTAGTCCCCTAAACATGATGAATAGAGTTTTGGATAAGGTAAATATCACACAGTATGTGGCTGGTCCCACACACCATGTGATGCTACTCAATAGTTAAGTCATGTTACAAGGGAACATTCCTAAGACCTGTGTGGTCAGACAATTCATGTACCATAAGGGATATGCCATGTATATGTACATGGTTAGGAAAAACTATTGTAGTTGGTGCCCTAGATCAAACTTTTCTAGTACTTGATTACATATTTTCATTATAAATAAATATTTTTTATTACAGTTATATTATTCCTTTTCATAACGTTTTTTTGTAATAATGTGATAAGAATATTAGTGGTACTGAAAGGTCATAATAGTTTCCTGCTAAGATGAGAACCTAGATGTGTAACATAATTATTCATGAACCTTGTTCTATGGATGTATGATATTATCTGATAGGACATAGATGAAACAATCTACTAGGGATAGGAGGCTCATAATAAATTGAGACACATTAGCACGTTGTTTTCCTTTAGTAATCTCTAAGATAGTAGGTTATGAGAATAGACCCATTAATAATAAATCCACATTTATATGTGTCATTGGATGCTCTTATATACGAATGTGTGTATTCATCCTTATAATTGAATATTATCATTAATGAATATCATGACTCATGTAATTTGATTTATTGATGAAAACCACAATGACATATTCTCGTAGATAGGTAAGACATGATGGGTGTGTCATAACTGATATTGGATTTATAGATAACGTGATAAAGGAATTATCCCTTTTATCCCTTCATGGAAGTTTATATCTCAGTCCCTTTGATGGGAATGGAAATGGCTGCATAAATCCATGGTGATGGTGTTTTATGGGTAAGTTCATTTCCAGAAATTCAAATAAAGATACATCTTTCATATAAGTTGATGTCACCAGCATGTAAACTACTTGATTTGAGATATCACAATAAAGGGATTATATTACATGGAATGAATTCATAGGAGCATGTATGTAAATGTGACATTAAATTATTTCTCTATGGTATCCTTGGAATGTTTCTAGAGGCTATCATTTGACTTTAGAAGATTATGCCTAATTCTACTGAGAAAGAGGCCTAGAGAGGCATGTAATAAGTGTATCTGTAATCTTAGTTAAATTCAATTAATGAATTAAAAAAGTTAGAATAAATAATATTTATTCATATTTGGTTGATCTCTATAATTTAATCTCAATCTATTAGAAAGAATAAGCGAGTTAAATAATAATAATAAATATTTATTTTCTATTTTAGTGAATACAATATTTATTATATTTATAGTAAAATAATGCAATGACATTTATTTATTAAATAGTCATTATTCAAGAAGAAATAAATGTTGAATAATGAAAGTAGACTGAGCTTAATGGTCTACTTATAAATAGTAGAAATGATATTTACTCATATTTTTAATCCATTTCACATTTCAAGTGATTAATAAAATTATTATTATTATTATTGGACATGTGTTAAACTAAGAATGTTAAAGATGGTTTAGGTCTTTCATGTTATTTTCCAACCCAAAACCCACCATAATAAATATCTAGTTATATATCTTTCCAAAATAACTTTTAGTGAACACAACGGATAGAAAGAGACTTTCTCACGACCTAGAGTTAATTATATCTTACTCATATATGAAGATCTCGATATAACACTAATATTTATTCCTCCTACAAGAAGAATACTACTACAGTCAACCAAAAACAATGCATGTGATCAAGATCGACCATGCTAGCATCCGACTATTCTACAGATTCATTCAGAGATTGTGGTGTATGTGTAGATCACTAAAAGACGGATTCCTCACATGGATCCTACAACGCAATGATGGTGTGATGAGATCTATTCCATCACATCATCAAAAAATATGAATTAAAAGTGAGGTAATTCTCTATCTTCTTATAAATTAATTATAAATTACTTAGGATGATACTTCAATTCTCATTTCATAATTTTAATCTAGTAATGTAATCAAATGTTTTCATTGTATGTGATTTTTTATCATATAAAGATACAATTACACATGATTTAATAATAAAAAGATAAGTCTCTTATACCATAAAAGGGTGCATTCAATGTGCTCATAACCAACATGTGGTATCTAAGGAATCATGTGTTTAACTTATAATTATTTATTATTTTTTGATTTATTACATGTGTTTTCATTTTCTTTTACTTATATTGATTCATCATAAAATCTGACATCATCATATCTTCCCTTTATCTATTCTCGATAACATAACTAGTAAATAGTTAAGTATTAAAAATGAAGAATCATATGAAGAATACCATCCATAGGTACAAAAGGCTCTTCCCATTAAAAACTATAATACACTATGTGTACTTTGAATATATATGTTGTGTACTGGTGTTTTCATGTATGAATCTAGAGATAAATTCAAATAAATCCAACATAATCTAATCCAAGATCCAGAAAACAATATTGGTGCATAGATATAAAAATACCGACACATGGATTGAATAACTACACACTATGTAACCAATATACACAAAGCTCAGTCCTTGTTTTCTCACAGCCAAGAACACAGGGTGTCCCAAGCAAGCAATGTATCAGATGAATGACAAGGGGACTGAAAATTCATACAACTATGAGGTTATATGTTTTTTATTCCCATTATATGTCATTTATCTGAAACTAGTCCATGACATGAAATATATACAGGCCTAAGGCATGTGTTGTAGACATGAGTAGAAGATAGTACACTTCATGTAATTTTGTACACACCGTGTAGTCTCCTATAAACAATGTTCATAATTTTTTTTGAAGAAAAATTAAATATATAATTAAACCTATTTTTACGTGTTTCATGTTTCATTTTTTTGAAAATAAATTATAGGTATTAGGATTTATAATTTTATATATTAAATTGATTTCAGTGTTAATATTTGGATAAACACATATCTGTTTCCTCCAAAGTACACTTGTGAATTTGATTAATTTTAAATGAAATTAATTTTGTTTAAAACCATAGATGATTATGACTTGAGTATTATTTAATAGAATTATGATAAAGTAAATTGATTGGACAAACTCATGGATCATTATCTTAATTAAATAATTAATCAAAGTAATTGATTACAAAATTTCAAATGTATGATCATTGCATGTTGTGTGGATGATCATGAGATTATAATAGTCCTTTGTATATAGTTGGTTTATTTTAATTAATTTTGATTAAATTAAAATTATGGATTATGTTTTATCCCATTCCCCTAATTATATAAGGTTCTACATTCATGTGGTTTCTTTTATGTAAACCCCCTTCTTCGAGTCCATTGGATCCTCTCACCTACTTGTGAGTAAAAGTTTATATAAGGAGGGATCTCTCAAGTGAGAGGATTTGGTCTAAGTCAAGGATCCAAGGAGAAACCAATCAAGGTGACACATAGGATAAAAGGTGGATTTATAAAAAATGAACCAACTTACCATTCACGGTGTTTTTTTCTATAGGGTTGAGGGTTAGTTTAAAATTTTCTAGATAAACTAAACATTATAGAAATCTAATGATCACGAGGCTTATATTTATTTATATCTGTCGCATGGTTAATTATTTATGTTAGTGATTTTTTCATGATAACCTAATAAATGAATCAACAAGAATGAAATATTGAATAAAATATAAATAGATTATGCATAAATGTTTTATTAGACATGGTTAATAACTTAAGTTAAATCCTCTTAATATTAACAAGGAATGTGAAATGATAAAATGTTATTTTATGCATAAATAAAAAAAATACTTCAAACTAAAATACTAGGTCGACATATCCTTCCACTAACTTAAGTTATAAATGACCTCATTGTTTAAAGTGCTTGAGAAACCCAAGTTGGGGTGCTTTCAATTAATGTGGAACATTTAGCTTATAATTTTCTATTGACATAACTTAGTTTATATAGAGAGTTGACTTAACTAGAAGGAATTGGTGTAACTAAGAGGTAAAGGTTAATGAAATATTAAAAAATTATTTCAGGATTGGGGATTCCACTCAACAGTTCATGGAAATATGAGTAAATGTATTTGGAAAGTTATGCCTATATAAAAACCTTCAAATAGATTGTCAGGCCCAAATCAGGGTTATGATAAGTGGAATATGGATCCTTTTCCACTAGAATATATAAGTTAAAAGATATTATAAACTGATGGTTAGAGTAATTTGGTTTTTAAAATAGTGGGAGATTAATTGAATTTAATTTAGTTTAAAATTATTAATCTATTTTTGTAATAAAAACAAGTACTAATTATATTTTCTTAATTTTTTAAAAATAAAAATAAAATTAATTTTCTAGTATTACTATGATCTATACTTGAGAAGGATAACCTTACCACTGATGTAAATTTCTAGGAATAGTATAGGAAATTTCATCTTATACTACACCAAAAACTAAAATTATACATGTTGGAAACCCCACTACCTGAGTTAATTTCCAAATATTCTAATGAGGAAGAAGTATCTCTCTATTTAAAGGATATGAATTATGGTAGGGATATCCAATATTTCATTTTATCCTCCATGTATAATGAGATTTTAAAATAATATGAGGTTATGGATGTGTATACCATCATTTCTCACCTTAAGGATCTATACTAAGATAAGGTGTGATCATAGAGATATGAGATCTCCAATGCACTGTTTGCATGAATGTTTGGAGATGTGAAACTAGATGTGGAACATATAGTCATGATGATTGGATATATTGAGAATCTGGACATCTTGGGGTTTAATATCCCTGATGAGTTTCACAAAAATTACATTATGTCCTCACAACCCAAAGAAATCCCTAGTTTTTTTCTGAATTATAATATGATAGATAGTGAGAAAAAACTTTTGGAACTTCTTACAATTATTCTTCATGTTGATAAAAATATGGGGAGTGAAAAAATAGACATCCTTATGGTGATTAAGAAGAGGAAGAAAAAGTAAAAGGCACTGAAGACTCATTCAAAGTCTAAATCTATAGAGGACCATCCTTCAAAGAAGAAGAAGATCCAGAGGTAAGGAAAGGAACAAGATGAGGTATATTTTTCATGTGGTAAATAGGGCCACTGGAAGTGGAATTACACCCATTTAAATAAACAAGGGGAAGCTTAAGTTGAATTAATTATTGAGTTTAATCTTTAAAAATCTACAAGTTGGGTATTAGATATCTCATATGGTAGTCAAATTTTTTTTGAATATAGGAACAAATTATATTTCAGAATATTATTAGAGATGAGGTGGATCTATGGGATACCAATGGAGAGAGGCTAGTTGATCTATCCATTGGAGACCACCATCACACACTGCCGATATGATTAATTTTGGTTTTAATGAAATGTTATTATATTCCTAGTATTACCAAGAACATTATTTTCGTTTCTCTTTTAGATGTGGATGGATTTTTTTCAACTTTGAAAATACGGGTTGATACTTTTATAAAGATAGAATATGTTATGGTATGAAATAGTTGAATAATAGTCTTTATGCATTGACTTATGAAAACCAAATATTATCAATTGATAATGAAATAAATATGCGAAACTCAAACCGTTGGGAAAGGTTTTTACCAACGGTTTTACCAACCGTTGGTAAAAACACCAATTACAAAAGCTATCCCAACGGTTTGAACCATTGGGATAGTCTATTTTTACCAATGGTTTAATGAACTGTTGGTAAAAACAGCTCCATATGGGCTATGCCAACGGTTTGAAATCGTTGGCATAGGCTTTGCTGTGCAAATTGCACAGCAGCCTGCAATTTGCACAGTAGGTCTGTTTTGCTCATTTTGGCACAACAGGTCTGTTTTGGGCTCATTTTCAATTCAATTTTCATTTTCAATTCAATTTTAAATCCAATTATTGTAACTATAACACATATACAATGCATACATATAGAGAACAAACCAACACATTTAAATAATGCAAACCAACCAACCAACACATATAATGCATCCTGGAAATATACTCATCCATAATTAAATTAGAATTCATAACATAATTATAAACATACATAATTAATTTAGAATTCAATTTAAAATTTAGATGACAATCATATGTGGAATCCGGAATTCAATTCATAATTTGATTGGTTTTTTGTACACCATATCTTTTTACTCGAAATCATATACATTTTAAACAAAATACATACACCTGGAATGATACCAGTCACACCGTGCCTCGGATTGAGGCGAGGTTTACTCGTACACGTCACAAATGACTCATTGATCGTTGTCCTAAAGTATCAACATATTCTGAAATCGTTTGGTCAGTTTTCCATATGCCAGTTGTTGTTTTCACTTAAAATGAAGTGTTTTTTAAATAGAAGAGAGACACTTTGAATGGTGCCGGCCACACCACGCCTCGGATTGACGTGGGGTTGACTCGTACACATCACACATGACCCATGCATTGTTGTGCTAAAATATAAACACAATCAGAATGTGTTTGGTTGGTTTTCCGTATGTATTTAAAATGTAGTCCATTTTAAAGAAAATAGATACACTTAGAGTGGTCTCGGCCAAACCGCGACTCGGATTGAGGCGCGGTTGACTCATACATGTAACATATGACTCATGGATCGTTTTCCTAAAATTTCAACAGATTCCGAATGCGTTTGGTCGGTTTTTCGTATGTCAGTTGTTTATTTCACTTATAATCTTGTCCCTTTTAAACAATAGAGACACATTTAGAGTGGGACCGGCCACATCACATTTCAGATTTAGATGGGGTTGACTCGTACATGTCTCAAATGACCCATGAATCTTTGTCCTAAAGTATCAACACAATCTGAATGCGTTTGGTCGGTTTTCCGTATGTTAGTTGATGTTTTTCACTTAAAATGACATCCTTTTGAAACAAAAGACATACACTTTGAGTTGTTCCGGCCACACCACGCCTCTAATTGAGGCGGGGTTGACTCTTACACGTCACATATGACCCATGGATAATTTTTCTAAAGTATCAACACAATCAGAATCCGTTCGGTCGGTTTTCCGTATGTCATTTGTTGTTTTCACTAAAAATGAAGTCCATTTTAAACAAAATAGAGACACTTTGAGTGGTGTCGGCCACACCACACCTCGGATTGAGGTGGCGTTGACTCGTACATGTCACATATGACCCATGGATCGTTCTCCTAAAGTTTCAACAGAAACCGATTGCGTTTGGTTGGTTTTCCGTATGTACTTAAAATACTGTCCATTTTAAACAAAAGAAAGTCACTTAGAGTGGTCCTGACCACACCGTGACTCGGATTGATCCCAGGTTGGCTCATACACGTCACATATGACCCATGGATCGTTTTCCTAAAATTTCAATAGATTCCGAATGCGTTTGGTTGGTTTTTTGTCTGTCAGTTGTTTATTTCACTTATAATCTTTTCCATTTTAAACAAAAGAGACACATTTAGAGTGGTACCGGCCACACCGAGTCTCGGATTTAGGCGGGGTTGACTCGTACACGTCTCAAATGAACCATGGATCGTTGTCCTAAAGTATCAAAACAACCCGAATGCGTTTGGATGGTTTTCCGTATGCCAGTTGATGTTTTTCACTTAAAATGGCATCCTTTTGAAACAAAAGACATACACTTTGAGTTGTGCCGGCCACACTGCGCCTCAGATTGAGGCGGGGTTGACTCATACACATCACATATGACCCATGGATCATTGTTCTAAAGTATCAACACAATCAGAATCCGTTCGGTCAGTTTTCCGTATGTCATTTTTTGTTTTCACTAAAAATGAAGTCCATTTTAAACAAAATAGAGACACTTTGAGTGGTGTCGGCCACACCGCGCCTCGGATTGAGGTGGCGTTGACTCGTACACGTCCCATATGACCCATGGATATTTCTCCTAAAGTTTCAACAGAAACAAAATGCGTTTGGTCAGTTTTCCGTATGTACTTAAAATACTGTCCATTTTAAACAAAAGAAAGTCACTTAGAGTGGTCCCGACCACACCGTGACTCGGATTGAGCCCGGGTTGGATCGTACACGTCACATATGACCCATGGATCGTTGTCCTAAAATTTCAACAGATTCCGAATGCGTTTGGTCAGTTTTTCGTCTGCCAGTTGTTTATTTCACTTATAATCCTGTCCGTTTGAAACAAAAGAGACACAATTAGAGTGGTACCGGCCACACCGCGTCTAGGAATTAGGCGGGGTTGACTTGTACACGTCTCAAATGAACCATGGATCATTGTCCTAAAGTATTAACACAATCCGAATGCGTTTGGTGGGTTTTCCATATGCTAGTTGATGTTTTTCACTTAAAATGACGTCCTTTTGAAACAAAAGACATACACTTTGAGTTGTGAAGGCCACACCGTGCCTTGGATTGAGGTGGGGTTGACTTGTACACGTCACATATGACCCATGGATAATTGTGCTAAATTATCAACACAGTCAGAATCCGTTCGGTCGGTTTTCCGTATGTCATTTGTTGTTTTCACTAAAAATGAAGTCCATTTTAAACAAAATAGAGACACTTTGAGTGGTGTCGGCCACACCGCGCCTCAGATTGAGGTGGCATTGACTCGTACACGTCACATATGACCCATGGATCGTTCTTCTAAAGTTTCAACAGAAACCGAATGCGTTTGGTTGGTTTTCCGTATGTACTTAAAATACTGTCCATTTTAAACAAAAGAAAGTCATTTAGAGTGGTCCTGACCACACTGTGACTCGGATTGAGCCCGGGTTGGCTCGTACACGTCACATATGACCCATGGATTGTTGTCCTAAAATTTCAACAGATTCCGAATGCGTTTGGTCTGTTTTTCGTCTGTTAGTTGTTTATTTCACTTATAATCTTTTTCGTTTTAAACAAAAGAGACACATTTAGAGTGGTACCGGCCACACCGCATCTCAGATTTAGGCAGGGTTGACTCGTACACGTCTCAAATGAACCATGGATCGTTGTCCTAAAGTATAAACACAATCCAAATGCGTTTGGCCGGTTTTCCGTATGCCAGTTGATGTTTTTCACTTAAAATGGCATCCTTTTGAAACAAAAGACATACACTTTGAGTTGTTCCGGCCACACCACGCCTCGGATTGAGGCGGGGTTGACTCATACACATCACATATGACCCATGGATCATTTTTCTAAAGTATCAACACAATCAGAATCCGTTCGGTCAGTTTTCTGTATGTCATTTTTTGTTTTCACTAAAAATGAAGTCCATTTTAAACAAAATAGAGACACTTTGAGTGGTGTCAGCCACACCGCACCTCGGATTGATGTGGCGTTGACTCGTACACTTCACATATGACCCATGGATCGTTCTCCTAAAGTTTCAACAAAAACCGAATGCGTTTGGTCGTTTTTCCGTATGTACTTAAAATACTGTCCATTTTAAACAAAAGAAAGTCACTTAGAGTGGTCCCGACCACACCGTGACTCGGATTGAGCCCGGGTTGGCTCGTACATGTCACATATGACCCATGGATCGTTTTCTTAAAATTTAAACAGATTCCGAATGCGTTTGGTCGGTTTTTCGTCTGCCAGTTGTTTATTTCACTTATAATCTTGTCCATTTGAAACAAAAGAGACACAATTAGAGTGGTACCGGCCACACCGCGTCTTGGATTTAGTCGGGGTTTACTCGTACACGTCTCAAATGAGCCATGGATCGTTGTCCTAAAGTATCAACACAATCCGAATGCGTTTGGCCGGTTTTCCGTATGCCAGTTGATGTTTTTCACTTAAAATGACGTCCTTTTGAAACAAAAGACATACACTTTGAGTTGTGCCGGCCACACCGCACCTCGGATTGAGGCGGGGTTGACTCGTACACGTCACATATGACCCATGGATAATTGTGCTAAAGTATCAACACAATAAGAATCCGTTCGGTCAGTTTTCCGTATGTCATTTGTTGTTTTCACTAAAAATGAAGTCCATTTTAAACAAAATAGAGACACTTTGAGTGGTGTCGGCCACACCGCGCCTCTTATTGAGGTGGCGTTGACTCTTACACGTCACATATGACCCATTGATCGTTCTCCTAAAGTTTCAACAGAAACCGAATGTGTTTGGTCGGTTTTCCGTATGCCAGTTGATGTTTTTCACTTAAAATGATGTCCTTTTGAAACAAAAGACATACACTTTGAGTTGTGCCGGCCACACCGCGCCTCGGATTGAGGTGGGGTTGACTAGTACACGTCACATATGACCCATGGATCATTGTGCTAAAGTATCAACACAATCAGAATCCGTTTGGTCGGTTTTCCGTATGTCATTTGTTGTTTTCACTAAAAATGAAGTCCATTTTAAACAAAATAGAGACACTTTGAGTGGTGTCGGTCACACCGCGCCTCGGATTGAGGTGGCGTTGACTCGTACATGTCACATATGACCCATGGATCATTCTCCTAAAGTTTCAACAGAAACCGAATGCGTTTGGTTGGTTTTCCGTATGTACTTTAAATACTGTCCATTTTAAAAAAAAGAAAGTCACTTAGAGTGGTCCCGACCACACAACATCTCGGATTTAGGCGGGGTTGACTCGTACACGTCTCAAATGACCCATGGATCGTTGTCTTAAAGTATCAACACAATCCGAATGTGTTTGGCCAGTTTTCCGTATGCCAGTTGATGTTTTTCACTTAAAATGATGTCCTTTTGAAACAAAAGACATACACTTTGAGTTGTTCCGGCCACACCGCGCCTCGGATTGAGGCGGGGTTGATTCGTACACGTCACATATGACCCATGGATCTTTCTCCTAAATCATCAACACATTTCGAATGCGTTTGGTCAGTTTTTCGTATGTCACTTTTTGTTTTCACTTAAAATCTTATGGAAATTCATATAGAATGTTTTTATATCATATTTAGTATGGATTAGATTTTAGTTGATCATGCTATGAAACATTTCAGAGCTAATGAAATTAAGGAAGGTGGAGGGGCTGTCCGGGGGGCTGTCTGGGGGGGCTGTCCGGTGGGTGTCCGAGGGGCTGTCCGGGGACCAAGGAGGAGGGTGGGGGGGCTGTGCGGGGTCTGTCCGGGGGGTGTTTGGGGGTTGTTCAGGGGGCTGTCCGGGGTTGTTCAGGGGGCTGTCCGGGGGTTGTTCAGGGGGTTGTTCAGGGGTTGTTCAGGGGTTGTTCAGGGGGTTGTCCGGGGTTGTTCAGGGGGCTGTCCGGGGGGCTGTCCGGGGGGTGTTTGGGGGGGTTTTCCGGGGTCCAAGGGGGAGGGTGGGGGGGTTGTCCGGGGGGCTGTCCGGGGGTCTATCCGGGGTCCAGGGTGGAGGGTGGGGGGCTATCCCGGGGGCTATCCGCGGGGCTGTCCGGGGGGTGTTTGGGGGGTGTTCGGGGTCCAAGGGGGAGGGGGGGTTGTCCAAGGTCCAAGAATGAGGGGGGTTGTCCAGGGAGTTCTCAAACACACAACCACTAAAAGACAACAACATCCATAAAAACAGAAAATATATAAAAATAACTCAACTCCAATACTATACTACGAGTCTAGATAAAACCAACAACTAGAATAGATTAAACATCAAATCTCAGTAATATAAGTCAAAAATGTAACGGATCAATATGTCCCACATCAGCATCACCATCACCATCATCATCATCATCATCACCCTCGTCATCTTCCTCCTCATCGTCCTCACCCTCCACAGCGCCCTCCTCCTCGCCTTCGCCCTCCTCCTCGCCCTCCTCATCTCCCTCCTCTTCCTCATCGGACTCCTCGGCATCATCATCTTCAAGCTGGACATCAGCCTGACCACCACTGGAACTGCCACCTGGTGCACCACATATAGAATGTATCGATGACATGTATTAATCAATAGATGGGCTGGCCTCTGCTGGAAGTGTTGGATGTAGAACTTCAATAAATTTCATAAATGCACTGTTTTCCCTAGCAGACTGTTCTGCCGTCTCTGTGGCCCTTTTCTCAGCCTGTTCTGCCTGTGCCCTAACTTTCTGCAGCTCGGTGGCACTACAACTCGTACCTGAGGCAGGACAATACCTCGTCGGGGCTATCCTAGGTCGGCAGCGTACTCTGCCAGAATGATCCTCCCCCAACACCTGATGTAAGTGATCAGATGGCCCAAAATTGTCTTCTTCTTGGGCATCGAGGGCCTCTAAAGCATCCTGTTACAAATATAAATATATTATTAAGTTACAAAATAGATATTAAAATATAAAATCAACAGATTAAAACTTACAATCTGCTGCTGAGTCGCTTCGTTGACAGAACTTCCATCCTTTTTTCGTCTACTCGAGCAAAATAGTTTTGCTCGAGGCACACGTCCTTCAATATTTTGTACTTGCCTCTACAATGACATTGAAAACAAAAGTTATATAAAAACTTTAGCAAATGATTAAATAATTGAGGAAACAAAAGAAAATGTAAGTCATAAAGAAAACTTATAAACAATTGTCATACCTGCTGCCTCTCATGATCCGGCATCGTCGTGCGTCCTAGTGTATGGAGGTATTTTTTTGCATCAATGTTTTTTTTATTTTTTCCAGATGATTCCTAAATAAAATTTTATAATGCAAAGGATAATATTAATGAAAAACTTGAAAGTTATTATTTAAATACCTCAAATTTAATTCATACCTTAAACTGGGTACTCATCCAATGAGTAATCATCTGACAATACTGCTCTATAGGACAATCATCCACGACTGGTACTGCCTCTAACTCAGTGCCAACTCTAGCACGCCAGCCAATATACAGCTCATGCTTGTAGGCTCTCCAAAGCTAGCCTAAATCCTTTAGACATTCCAGTCATGCACCCTCACCATCAGGAAAATTAAATAGAAGCTGAAATCAAAATATTAATTCATATAAATACAAAAATAATTCATGGCATTAAATACAACATATTTTTTTACCCATATCTCTGCCCAATCTCTATATTTGACCTCATGTGGCAAATGTCTCCATGACAGCGGGCTGACGGGAATGATGTCGGAGTATTTGGCAAGCGTCGCCAGAAAACTCCGACATTGCTTCCCTGTTTTCTCAACCATCTGATTGTATTCATTATATTCCACCATAACCTGTGTACGACGGTTCCACACCGAACACATGTGTGTACGGCCCCACCCCCGCCTCCTGTCAGTAGATGTATCTGTCATGAAAGAAAAACAAATATTTTATCAAAACATGTTATAATGAAAATAAATATTGCTATAAAAATTTGTTAGGGTTTTATAAATATACCTGTGCTAGTCTGATCAATGAGTGGCGCCGGATCCACAGAACCTGATGGAACACCCTCTGGTGGAACAGGAGTCGAAGATGATGAAATATAAAAGCTCGGAGAGACAGAAGTTGAAGGAAAAGAAGATGGAACAGTTGTATGACCTGATGCTGACTGGGGAGTGGGAATCATCATGGGATGTGAAAATGATGGGGCAGAAGATGTAGAAGGTAGCGAAAACATGGGAGGCCTAAATACCCCGTGTGTCCCTAATGACACACCGGGATCAGAATGTGGGAAGGATGAAATGTCAGTGGGAGGGGTAGGGTCTAGTCGGGCACGTGCAGCTCTACGTCCACCTCTGGTACGAACCCTCTTCGTACCACCGTCCTGAGTACTAGGACCAGTACTAGGCTCCTCGTCGAATAACTGTCGACGTAACGGTGGATCCTACAAAAAAGTTTACAAAAAAATTAATCACATGACATTATATATTCTGTAAATATATATATATATATATATATATACTTGAAATAAAGTACTCACTATAGGCACTAATGGTGGAATGCCCATCTCCTCCATCCGACAATTGTTCTCCGCCATTTTTTTTCTTCATCTCTCTTCAATTGGCTGCATTTCCTGCATTTGAAAACAAATATGTAATTAATTAGAAAAAGAAATTAATGTGTAAACCAAAAAACTAAATATATGAGGGAATGAGGGGATTCATTGGTAATTTAGCTATCAATTGTTTTAGAAGATCTTGAATGAATTTAATAAAACATACAAGTTGTAATCTTCACCAAGTTAGAAATATTGTTTGATTTGGTTTGAATACAGTTCAATTCCAAATTAGAAAATGCAATTCAAATAAAACAGCAACCAATAAACATTGAAAATTCACATAACGGTCAAGTCAGCTAAAACATATTTGTGATCAATACTAAATAAATATGAATATTACCAACCTTAACAACCCAACTCGAGGTAAACCAAAAGAATTGAGAACATGGATGAATGATTCTATATATTTCCAACCACAACTTCAGGTTCACAATCATCTTTGACAATTGAGCTATTGGACTCATCAAAAGAAATAAATGGATTGGTTCCAATGGAAATAGGGACAGTGTCAATTCCATCATCAGCATCATCAAAAATATGTCTTGGAATTACTTCAACTATGACACCAAATTCAGGTTGAAGTTGATCTTTGACATAAAAAACTTGTTTAGCCATTGATGCCAACACATATGGTTCTTCGGTAGCAAGAGTGCGGGTCATATTAATTACTCGAAATCCACAATCATCAATAAATGTGCCATGTCTCATCATCGAATCAAACCAATGGAATTTCATCATTGTGACTCGTCCATGAGAGTAATAATCCAATATTATTTTTTTCTCAACGACTCCATAATAACCCACATTTTCAAGTCGCGGTCTACTATCTAATGCACTGGCATAACAATCTATTGTGGGAGTAACCATAATACCATCATGTTGTGTTCTCATGTTTTTGGCTCGTTCAGGGACAATAAATCTGTACCCATTGATAACAATTGATTTACAGTCACGAACCACGGTATTAGGACCAAAAGCCAAAGCTCTTATTTCCTCAGAGTCAGCATACAAACTCAATACCTGCAATATAAATGACAGTTAAACTTAAGTAAATATTGAAATAATTAATTTAAACAGTAATATTTTTACCTTCAATTTTAACCAAGCAGAAAACTCTTTTCTATGCAAAGCCTCTCTCCTTCTCAAAGATAAAGAACGATGCTTCCTATTTATCATTGTTTTATGTTCCCTATAGATAAAAAAATATGAATAGTTTAACAGATATATATGTAAGATATACATATTCAATTTTGTTACCTGATATAGTCATCGAACAAATCACAGTTGAACAAAACTGTGCGATGTGCCATCTCCCGCTCTTCATGGCTTAATGTCTTCAATGTATATGATCCAGGAATTCCTCCTGTTTGAGGAAGTGATGGAAAACTGGGTTCAATTTGCTCATATTTTTCTTCTTCATTTCTCAATGGTCTGTTCATTCTTGCAGTAAGATCAGACAAATACATCGAACATAAATCCATACATTCTTGAGCTAAGTAACCATTCACGATAGAACCTTCGGGATGATTCTTGTTTCGAACATAAGAATTTAATGTGAACATATTTCTTTCAATAGGATACATCCAACAAAAAGAAACAGGTCCTCCGAGAAGTATTTCAGTTGGAATATAGACAGTCAGATGCAGCATGCATGTGAAAAATGATGGGTGAAATATTTTCTCCAACTCACAAAAAATTAATGCGGCATCTGTCAACATTTTTTGCAAGAAAGACTTGGACAACTTCTTAGCACAAAGATCTCTAAACAAATGGCACAACCGAATAACACCCACCCTTACATTATTGGACAAAAGATGACGGATTGCTATTGGAAGCAACTCATGCAGTAGAACGTGATAATCATGAGTCTTCAAAGATTTTAGCTTCAACTCTATTTTGTTGACCCGTTTAGATATGTTGCTTGAATAGCCATCATGGACTCTAATAGTCTCTAATACTTCCAGAAATTGTTTTTTTTTCAGTAGGTGTCATCACATAAGAATCACATGGAAGTTTCCATTTATTTTCACCGATACGCACAGGATGCAATTCTGGTCTGATGCCCCAATCCACCAAGTCACGTCGAGATCGTAAATCATCTTTTGTCTTCCCCTTGACATTTAAAAGAACTGAAAGCAACATTTCACATATATTCTTTTCAATATGCATTACGTCTAAGCAATGACGTAGCAAATTGGTTGACCAATAAGGAAAATCAAAAAAGATAATCCTCTTCCTCCAATTGTAACAGGTTTCTGTGGAAACATTCTTTCTCTTTCCAGATTTCATTTGACCCTTCCCGAACAAAAAACTGAAATCTTTCAATTCATTAAGCACATCAGTTCCAGACATACGCTGAGGTGGATCATCGGTCTCTATAGTATTATCAAATCTTCGACGATTCATTCTATATGGATGATCCTTTGGAAAAAATCGTCGATGTCCCATAAAACTGAAACTACAATGATGTTTCCGTCTTCGGGATCTAGTATTCTTCATACAAACTGGACATGACAATTTTCCCTTCATGCTCCATCTAGACATCATTGCATAAGCCAGAAAATCATTGATCGTCCACATAAGCACAACACGCATCTGAAATATGTCTTTCGAACATGCATCGTATGTGCGCACACCCACATCCCAAAGAAGTATCAACTATTTTATTAAAGGTTGCATGTATATATCAATATAAATGCCGGGATCAGAAGGACCAGATATGAGTATACTCATGAAAGTGAAATATTTTTTCATACACAACCATGGGGGAAGATTATAAATGTGTATAAAAACTGGCCATGTGCTGTGCGAAGTAAGCATCTTCCCAAACGGATTAAAACCGTCGCATGAAAGACCCAGCCTCACATTACGCACGTCAGCTGCAAAATCAGGATGTCGAGCATCAAATCTCTGCCATGCAAATCCATCTGCAGGATGAACCAACTCACCATTAGTCTTCTTTTTCTCGGTATCATGCCATCTCATTTTTATTAATATGTCATCAGACATAAAAAGATTCTAGAGTCTGGGGATCAATGGAAAGTGCCACATTACTTTCTGTGGAACGCGGGATGGTGTTCCATCAGATTTTTACTTCCAGCGGGATGTGCCACATTTTATACATTCATTTCGTTCAGCGGTTTCTTCCCAGAATAAACTGCAATCTTTTAGGAAGGCATGAATTTTGTTTCTGGAAAATCCAAGTTCTTCAACTAACTTCCATGCCATATAGTGGTTTGAGGGAATATCTGCATCATCTGGAAGTAAATCCCTCAAGAGGGTAAGAATGTAATCTATTGCTGTATTAGAAATCCCATACATAGTTTTTCCATGAAACAATCGGATTAAAAATTCCAGCTTTTTCATTTTATCGCATTGTCGATATACTTGAGTCGTGGCAGCATCATTCAATTTTTTCACCCTATCAATATCATCATTTTCACTAGATGCATCAGTTTTCCTCATATTGACGTCTTCTTGAGTCGAAATCCTTTCTTTTTCATGATGACGAATAAACGGAAACCGATCATCTAACAAATTCTCCATTCCAGTCCTTTCATTTCGATCATCACAAATTTGAGATTTCATTTTCTCCCCATTGTGATACCACACAAAGTAGTTTTCTTGAAAACCATTTTTGGTTATGTGGTAGCTGACTTCTTCATGACTCAACCAAGGTCTACCAACACAATTGGAACATGGGCAGTGTATGCGACCTCTATCTGAAGCATTGTGAAATGCAAAATCTATAAAGCTCTCCAAATTGTTTTGAAAATCGCTGGAGATACGATCGGTTTCATACATCCAACTTCTGTCCATTCTGTAAAAAGAATTCATATAAGTCATTTTGTCATAAACAATTCAATAGGATTGAAGTTTAATAGAAAATAAATTTAAGTAAACGATAAAGGAAGAAAATAATCATGGTATCAACTACACATGTGAAAAAAAATACTAATGTGTTATTGAAAAAATGTAAAACCAACAAGAACTTAATGTGTTATCACATCAGAGCATGCCTCATCCCATAACCATATTAGTAGGGTATCCTCATATGCGATTTACCTTTTTGGATTAATATGCACTTCCTCACCAGGTACCTGAGTAGATTTCATAGATATAATCATCTCACATCCTGTAAGGCTTCCATTATGTATGATCTGCAGAATAATTTGAGTGATCATGAATCATGGATGGGATCATCCCATGATCACTATAGATTATGAGAAGGAATTATGATAGGTCACGTGAAGAACATCAAACACATATTTTAGATAATTTGAGACATAATATAATAAAATAATGTATAAATCTATGGAATTTGGGATAAAAGGATGGATGAAATACTAAAATATGGGAGACTAAGGTGAAGGAAATATATGTTGACCCTAATGTTCATAACAGGCATCACCTATGAAATTTTATTACACTAGGAAATTTCATCCTGTTCACAATACATTCCATTGGAAACCTATTTTGATCATTTGATGTCCCCTTGACATGTCAAATAAAATCAGATGGCACCAATGAATATGCCACCCTTGTAATGAAAAGCCTTTAATTCTCACCATACAGACTACATGTTTTCCAATAGATATGTATCTCCTTCTATATAGGGGAATCAATACATATTATCTCAGTCTCATATTAAATGTCAGGAATGTTAGATGGCTCCCTTAACACCCTCCAAGCACACCAACTAGGTCATGTGATGTCCTCAAATCATGTCACTATGGACATAAATCACCCTTCAAGACATGTCACACTGACTCTAGAGTTTCCCTCCCAGTGTTTCAAACATGTCTTTTGATGAAAATGGAGAAGATCACCAAAATCAAGAGATTCCCTATAGGCATTACATCCATTATCATGAAATTGCTTCTAGGATCAACCAGTCAGGACTTGTGATGTCCTCCAAACATTCCGTCCTTGATCATTAGAGAAACATCATACAATCCATCTAGGTTAGGAAAATTCATCAAAATTTTTATAGGATCATGTAATTTCCATTGGAAATTTCCAAAAGAAACACTCTATCATTCTAAGTAGATATTCAATGCATTCCATGTGGAAAACCAACACATATCCATAAGAGAAGAAATCTAAAAATAATAGAATCTATATGCATTATAAAATTGTCCACCATTGGCATGTAAGCTTCTATAAAAATGGAACCATACTGTTTATGTTTTAATTAATGGAAAAATCAATTCATTAAAACAACTACAACAACTTGATTGAGATCAATTTTTACCTGTTCGGATGGGGGGTGTACCTATTCGGACGGGGGTCGATGATGTTAGGACGGGGGGTTAGCGAGAGCACGGGAGTGGAGGATAATTAGGGCTCTGTCTCGAATGAGGGAGAGCAGACCGGGGTTGATATTTGGGAAAAACCTTTGCCAACGGTTTGTAAAAACTGTTGGCAAAGGCAACCTTTCCCAATGGTTTCAATAAACCGTTGGGAAAGAGATAAGTTTAGCACCCCTTTCCCAATGGTTCTATAGAATCGTTGGGAAATGGGTCACTGGAATGCCCTTTGGCAACGGTTTCAGTAAACCGTTGGAAAAGGCTGAGTATACCAATGGTTTAATTGAACTGTTGGTATACTGCCATTGGGAAAAACCCAAATTCCAGTAGTGAATCATGATTAAATGACAAAAGAGTCTTGCATCTATGAAAAAAGGATAGATCTGGTATTTTTGTGGGGCATGAATGGTATTTTTGAAAATAAAAGATTAAATCATCATTGACAGAATGAATCATAGATGTGTGGTGCATACAGTGAAACACCATGGTTGACATAATTAGATTTTTAGCCCTCAGATGGCCAGAAAAAACGATAGGTAACTAGATCCACAATTTTTTTGGAAAAATCAAGGCCAAAATCAAAGAAAAATAGCTAAATCTAAAGCTAGGATCAGAGATATAAAATTATATAAAAATAATTACTACATTCCATGTAATTTTAAGAACACATGATGTGTTGATCCCTAGCTAAGATGACTAGGGTTTCAAGATTTCATAATAATGGCATGTTGTGTATACTTCCTACACATTTTGTACCTTCTTCCCCATGTGGATGAGCTGTGTGATAGAGCACATGGCTAGGAACACACCATGTTACCAAGTACATGAACATAACTTGATCACACAGGTGGCACCCCATGTGAAGAGGCACATCATATACTATATTACATGAACACAAGGTAAAGTACATTGACACAACTTGAATACATTGACATGACCAAGAACCAGAGTGGGACCTTGAGTGGCATGGTCATGGCATGTATCCCCCCTACACAGTGTGTACCCCTACATGATAGGCGATACATGTGCCTATAGGGACATAACCATGTGAAGGAGTGGGATCACACACCGTGTGGGTCCCCCCACATACTAGTACCCCTTGGTTCCCTTTGATAAATCTACAAGCTTAGGTATAACATTCATTTGGACTCGATTTTTTTCCTATGAGTATCATATCAAGAGTTTTTTTCTTCATAGAAAATTATGGAGCCCTCTATTGTGGATTTTGGGATACAATGTGAAATTTTCTAGGCACAATGATTAGTTAGGAGATGATCGATGATGAAAGTGATCACATAGGATCACCAGAGGCACATATAGAGGAACACTATATCCGAGATAGGCATGGGTCCTTGATGGATTTTATAGTGGAACCCTCTAATTGGAATAGGGCATGGGTCCTCTACATACCTCCTAAGTGGAACCCTCCAGCTGGACTAAGCATGGGTCCTCAATGACACCTAGAGATAAAACCTAAAGCTAAGTAGGGTATGAGTCCTTTATCTACTTTTATAGTGTAACCCACCATCTAGGCTAGGAATGAGTCATCTACTGACTTTTAGAGTGGAACCCTCCAACTAGGCTAGGCATGGGTCTTTTGTTGACTTTTAGAGTGGAATCCTCCAGTTGGGTTGGCCAAGGGTCCTCTACCAATATTTATAGTGGAACCCTCCAAATGGGATGGGAATGGGTCATATACTAACTTTTAGAGTGGAACCCTCTAGTTGGGCTAGGAATGGGTCCACTACTGACTTCTAGAGTGGAACCCTCTAGCTGGGTTGGGCATTGGCCCCTACCATTGAGCAGAACCCTCCTATTGTACCAAGTCAGGATTTATCTACTTAGAGATTGTGACCTCTCAACTCTATGGTATAATGAAGAGGTGTGGATTGAATTGGATGGTTACTTTTGGGAAGATTCATTATATGTTGAGCATCATTGATGGAATTTTGGAACTGTTGGTGAATTTTTTTCCTGGCCTGAGTTGTGAGATAGAGATCCCATTTATCTATCATTTGGGTTTATTTTGATAGATAATATATATATACTTCTATATATATACCTTGGTATTTTTTTACTCTCTTTCCATGATATTCAAATACATTTGAGGTATTCCACTTGATTTTCATTTTTAGATTCTCATGGTTGGATGAGTTCACCCTCCTACTATGGGTGGAAAATACTTGACATTTAATTTATCTACTCACTATGTTGAGAAACTTGTGCTCGGATGAGGATACTATTTCTATTTCTTGGGTTTAACTATATCCTATTTAATATATACATTCTTTCTATTCCTGTTTCATCTCTTAATACTCCCGTTTTTTCTTTCACGGTGTCCTACTTGGTATTTATATACTCACACCTTCATGGGATTTTCCCACACATGTGTTGTCTTATGTATAAAATGGACATGTTAGTGGTGGATTCAGATGATCCTAGGGATACTTAGTACTTTATACCACGTACTATGGTCATATCTTGGAGATTGGGATGTAGCCTCTCTCAGTGTTTTACTTTTTAGTTTATTTATGGTCGGTACATCTTTCTGGTTAGGTGTGTATTTTTTCCCTTTACTTTTCAGTTTACACTAATGTAATCTTGTACTGTATAGAGGTTTTACATGCATGGTTTTTACCCTAGTGTTTTTCATCATTTAATTAATTTTAATTTGGACTTCTGCATTGATATATCTATGTGTGTGAAAATAGGTACTTAGTAAAATACCTCCCTATGTTAGTTATTCCTTTAACACTAGTTTCCAGCCCCTGGACTATGGAGGCGGGCTTGGGGTAGTTGCAGTTCAAGCCTCGGATTGGTTAGGGTCATGAAAACATCATTATGGAAAAATTATAGGGTTATAAACATAACCCTAAGAGATTATAGATGAGTATCATGAGAGATCTATTAGTAGATTGAAAATGAGGATTGACAATGAACGATTGAGAATCATGAGATGGTCGACAAACGTAGTTGTATTATCTTCTTTATCTCTTTAAGACATGTGATTTATCAAAAATCAATCCATTTATGAGTTAAAACATGTTATATCATGTATTTACACCCATGCTAAATTTTATAAGAATAGATTATTATCAATTTTTTTGATGCTTTTTATTATTTTCATCAGGCTATATATTTATTTTAATTGTTATGCTCTTGATTTAACTTCGGTTTATGCATTATGGAATCATTGGATGAGATCACCCCAATCAATGATGTTTTTAACTTCATTATTTTCCTTTCCACCCGCTATTCTTCACATCCTTCATCATTGGCCCATGAGGTTGTCGTTCAACATTTTTGGTTCATATTCATGTGTGATCGAAAAACAGGATTCATAGTGAATGTGTAAATGATTTGGAGATTATATTTTTTTTGATTAAATGATGATTCTATGTGGGATACGAGTGTTGGTGGCTTGGATTGGAGGATGGATCATGGGTTTCTAACCATGGGTGAGGTGATGCAACAAAATAGTGTGATGATTATGATCCGCACAATGTTCAGGTGGCTAGAATCAGTCCATTGATGATGGATCGGGCATCGTGAGCCCTAGATCCAAGTCCATCAATGTGATTCAAGTAAAAAATGGTAGTAGTAACGGTGTGGGTGATATATGTTGAATGGAGTTTAGTTTTTATAAAATCACGACATACATGTCATGTAGTCTAGGAACACACATTGTGTAGTCCCCTAAACATGGTGAATAGAGTTTTGGATAAGGTAAATATCACATAGTATGTGGCTGGTCCCACACACCATGTGATGCTACTCAATAGTTAAGTCATGTTACAAGGGAACATTCCTAAGACCTGTGTGGTCAGACAATTCATGTACCCTAAGGGATATGCCATGTATATGTACATGGTTAGGAAAACCTATTGTAGTTGGTGCCCTAGATCAAACTTTTCTAGTACTTGATTACATATTTTCATTATAAATAAATATTTTTTATTACATTTATATTATTCCTTTTCATAACATTTTTTTTGTAATAATGTGATAAGAATATTTGTGGTACTGAAAGGTCATAATAGTTTCCTTCTAAGATGAGAACCTAGATGTGTAACATAATTATTCATGAACCTTCTTCTATGGATGTATGATATTGTATGATAGGACATAGATGATACAATCTACTAGGGATAGGAGGCTCATAATAAATTGAGACACATTAGCAAGTTGTTTTCCTTTAGTAATCTCTAAGATTGTAGGTTATGAGAATAGACCCATTAATAATAAATCCACATTTATATGTGTCATTGGATGCTCTTATATACGAATGTGTGTATTCATCCTTATAATTGAATATTATCATTAATGTATATCATGACTCATGTAATTTGATTTATTGATGAAAACCACAATGACATATTCTCGTAGATAGGTAAGACATGATGGGTGTGTCATAAGTGATATTGGATTTATAGATAACGTGATAAAGGAATTATCCCTTCTATCCCTTCATGGAAGTTTATATCTCAGTACCATTGATGGGAATGGAAATGGCTGCATAAATCCATGGTGATGGTGTTTTATGGGTAAGTTCATTTCCAGAAATCCAAATAAAGATACATCTTTCATATAGGTTGATGTCACCAGCATGAAAACTACTTGATTTGAGATATCACAATTAAGGGATTATATTACATGGAATGAATTCATAGGAGAATGTATGTAAATGTGACATTAAATTATTTCTCTATGGTATCCTTGGAATGTTTCTAGAGGCTATCATTTGACTTTAGAAGATTATGCCTAATTCTACTGAGAAAGAGGCCTAGAGAGGCATGTAATAAGTGTATCTATAATCTTAGTTAAATTCAAGTAATGAATTAAAAAAGTTAGAATAAATAATATTTATTCATATTTGGTTGATCTCTATAATTTAATCTCAATCTATTAGAAAGAATAAGCGAGTTAAATAATAATAATAAATATTTATTTTCTATTTTAGTGAATACAATATTTGTTATATTTATAGTAAAATAATGCAGTGACAATTATTTATTAAATAGTCATTATTAAAGAATAAATAAATGTTGAATAATGAAAGTAGACTGAGCTTAATGGTCTACTTATAAATAGTAGAAATGATATTTACTCATATTTTTAATTCATTTCACATTTCAAGTGATTAATAAAATTATTATTATTATTATTGGACATGTGTTAAACTAATAATGTTAAAGATGGTTTAGGTCTTGCATGTTATTTTCCAACCCAAAACCCACCATAATAAATATCTAGTTATATATCTTTCCAAAATAACTTTTAGTGAACACAACGGATAGAAAGAGACTTTCTCACGACCTAGAGTTAATTATCTCTTACTCATATATGAAGATCTCAATATAACACTAATATTTCTTCCTCCTACAAGAATAATACTACTACAGTCAACCAAAAACAATGCATGTGATCAAGATCGACCATGCTAGCATCTGACGATTCTACAGATTCATTCAGAGATTGTGGTGTATGGGTAGATCACTAAAAGACGGATTCCTCACATGGATCCTACAACGCAATGATGGTGTGATGAGATCTATTCCATCACATCATCAAAAAATATGAATTACAAGTGAGGTAATTCTCTATCTTCTTATAAATTAATTATAAATTACTTAGGATGATACTTCAATTCTCGTTTCATAATTTTAATCTAGTAATGTAATCAAATGTTTTCATTGTATGTGATTTTTTATCATATAAAGATACAATTACACATGATTTAATAATAAAAAGATAAGTCTCTTATACCATAAAAGGGTGCTTTCAATGTGCTCATAACCAACATGTGGTATCTAAGGAATCATGTGTTTAACTTATAATTATTTATTATTTTTTGATTGATTACATGTGTTTTCATTTTCTTTTACTTATATTGATTCATCTTAAAATCTGAAATCATCATATCTTCCCTTTATCTATTCTCGATAACATAACTAGTAAATAGTTAAGTATTAAAAATGAAGAAGCATATGAAGAATACCATCCATAGGTACAAAAGGCTCTTCCCATTAAAAACTATAATACACTATGTGTACTTTGAATATACATGTTGTGTACTAGTGTTTTCATGTATGAATCTAGAGATAAATTCAAATAAATCCAACATAATCTAATCCAAGACCCAAAAAACAATATTGGTGCATAGATATAAAAATACCGACACATGGATTGAATAACTACACACTATGTAACCACTATACACAAAGTTCAGTCCTTGTTTTCTCATAGCCAAGAACACAGGGTGTCCCAAGCAAGCAATGTATCAGATGAATGACAAGGGGACTGAAAATTCATACAACTATGAGGTTATATGTTTTTTATTCCCATTATATGTCATTTATCTCAAACTAGTCCATGCCATGAAATACATACAGGCCTAAGGCATGTGTTGTAGACATGAGTAGAAGATAGTACACTTCATGTAATTTTGTACACACTGTGTAGTCTACTATAAACAATGTTCCTAATTTTTTTTGAAGAAAAATTAAATATATAATTAAACCTATTTTCATGTGTTTCATGTTTCATTTTTTTGAAAATAAATTATAGGTATTAGGATTTATAATTTTATATATTAAATTGATTTCAGTGTTAAAATTTTGATAAACACATATCTGTTTCCTCCAAAGTACACTTGTGAATTTGATTAATTTTAAATGAAATTAATTTTGTTTAAAACCATAGATGATTATGACTTGAGTATTATTTAATAGAATTATGATAAAGTAAATTGATTGGAAAAACTCATGGATTTTTATCTTAATTAAATAATTAATCAAAGTAATTGATTACAAAATTTCAAATGTATGATCATTGCATGTTGTGTGGATGATCATGAGATTATAATAGTCCTTTGTATATGGTTGGTTTATTTTAATTAATTTTGATTAAATTAAAATTATGGATTATGTGTTATCCCCTTCCCCTAATTATATAAGGTTCTACATTCATGTGGTTTCTTTTATGTAAACCCCCTTCTTCGATTCCATTGGATCCTCTCACATGCTTGTGAGTAAAAGTTTATATAAGGTGGGATCTCTCAAGTGAGAGGATATGGTCTAAGTCAAGGATCCAAGGAGAAACCAATCAAGGTGACACATAGGATAAAAGGTGGATTTATAAAAAATGAACCAAGTTACCATTCAAGGTGTTTTTTTTCTGTAGGGTTGAGGGTTAGTTTAAAATCTTCTAGATAAACTAAACATTATATAAATCTAATGATCACGAGGCTTATATTTATTTATATCTGTCGCATGGTTAATTATTTATGTTAGTGATTTTTTCATGATAACCTAATAAATGAATCAACAAGAATGAAATATTGAATAAAATATAAATGGATTATGCATAAATGTTTTATTAGACATGGTTAATAACTTAAGTTAAATCCTCTTAATATTAACAAGGAATGTGAAATGATAAAATGTTATTTTATGCATAAATAAAAAAAATACTTCAAACTAAAATATTAGGTCGACATATCCTTCCACTAACTTAAGTTATAAATTACCTCATAGTTCAAAGTGCTTGAGCAACCCAAGTTGGGGTGCTTTCAATTAATGTGGAACTTTTATCTTATAATTTTCTATTGACATAACCTAGTTTATATTGAGAGTTGACTTAACTAGAAGGAATTGGTTTAACTAAGAGGTAAAGGTTAATGAAATATTAAAAAATGATTTAAGGATTGGGGATTCCACTCAACAGTTCATGGAAATATGAGTAAATGTATTTGGAAAGTTATGCCTACATAAAAACCTTCAAATAGATTGTCAGGCTCAAATCGGGGTTATGATAAGTGGAATGTGGATCCTTTTCCACTAGAATATATAAGTTAAAAGATATTATAAACTGATGGTTAGAGTAATTTGGTTTTTAAAATAGTGTGAGATTAATTGAATTTAATTTAGTTTAAAATTATTAATCTATTTTTGTAATCAAAACAAGTATTAATTATATTTTCTTAATTTTTAAAAAATAAAAATAAAATTAATTTTCTAGTATTACTATGATCTATACTTGAGAAGGGTAACCTTACCACTGATGTAAATTTCTAGGAACAGTATAGGAAATTTCATCCTATACTACACCAAAAACTAAAATTATACATGTTGGAAACCCCACTTCCTGAGTTCATTTCCAAATATGCTAATGAGGAAGAAGTATCTCTCTATTTAAAGGATATGAATTATGGTAGGGATATCCAATATTTCATTTTATCCTCCATGTATAATGAGATTTTAAAATAATATGAGGTTATGGATGTGTATACCATCATTTCTCACCTTAAGGATCTATACTAAGATAAGGTGTGATCATAGAGATATGAGATCTCCAATGCACTATTTGCATGAATGTTTGGAGATGTGAAACTGGATGTGGAACATATAGTCATGATGATTGGATATATTGAGAATCTGGACATCTTGGGGTTTAATATCCCTGATGAGTTTCACAAAAATCACATTCTGTCCTCACAACACAAAGAAATCCCTAGTTTTTTTCTGAATTATAATATGATAGATAGTGAGAAAAAACTTTTGGAACTTCTTAAAATTATTCTTCAAGTTGATAAAAATACGGGGAGTGAAAAAATAGACATCCTTATGGTGATTAAGAAGAGGAAGAAAAAGTAAAAGGCACTGAAGACTCATTCAAAGTCTAAATCTATAGAGGACCATCCTTCAAAGAAGAAGAAGATCCAGAGGTAAGGAAAGGAACAAGATGCGGTATATTTTTCATGTGGTAAATAGGGCCACTAGAAGTGGAATTACACCCATTTAAATAAACAAGGGGAAACTTAAGGTGAATTCATTGTTGTGTTTAATCTTTAAAAATCTACAAGTTGGGTATTAGATATCTCATATGGTAGTCACATTTTTTTGAATATTGGAACGAATTATATTTTAGAATATTATTAGAGATGAGGTGGATCTATGGGATACCAATGGAGCGAGGCTAGTTGATCTATCCATTGGAGACCACCATCACACACTGCCGACATGATTAATTTTAGTTTTAATGAAATGTTATTATATTCCTAGTATTACCAAGAACATTATTTTCGTTTCTCTTTTAGATGTGGATGGATTTTTTTCAACTTTGAAAATAAGGGTTGATACTTTTATAAAGATAGAATATGTTATGGTATGAAATAGTTGAATAATAGTCTTTATGTATTGAATTATGAAAACCAAATATTATCAATTGATAATGAAATAAATATGCGAAACTCAAATATCACCGAGTTATGGAATAACCATCTTGGTTATGTAAATGAGAATCATTTTAAAAAGATCAATCAATGTGGTTTCTTAGACTATTTTGATCATAATACACTTGAAATATTCCATTCTTGTTTATAAAGAAAGATAACCAAACCACCATTAAGTATATATGGTGGAAGGGGAACATATCTTCTAGATTTGGTACACACTGATTTGTGCAGACATTTTCAAGTAGGGGCTAGAGGTGTATTATAATAATTCATTAATTTTATTGATAACTTGAGTTGGAATGGTTTTCTATACTTAATGAAGTATAAGTTTGAATCATTTGATAAATTCAAAGAGTTTGAGAATGAGGTTGATAATCAACATGGTAAGATAATAAATAAACTTCGATTAGATTGAGGTGGTTAATACCTTAACCAATAATTTATCAGATTTCTATGAGTGTGTGATTTTATCTCAACTCACTCCACCTTATAAAACATTGTGTCATGGTGTTAGTCAATGGTGGAATCATACCTTATTAGACATTGTAAGGTCAATGATGAGTCATGAAATCATTCCATTATCCTTTTGGGGATATGAATTATATGTGGTATTATACTTATTAAATAGAGTACCAAATAAAGGGGAAAATGATATTACCTTATAGATATGGAGTGGAAAGAAAATTTTTCTATCACATATTCATGCATGAGGTTGTGAGGTGTTTGTTTAGGCTAGAAAAAGTAACAAACTAGCACCCTGAGGCAATAAAGTGCATCTTTATAGGGTATCTCAAGTAACAAAGGGGATACTATCTATACAACCCTTTAGAAAAGAAATTAATTATTTCAAGATATGTCATTTTTTTGAGAGGGATCAAATCCTCAAGGAGGATAGTGGGAGAAATATTGACTTCAATGAAGTTGATGCTCAAAATAAAATAGAGTTGGTATGGGAACCAATTCTATAGGCCCCCATGAAAGAAAATGTTCCTAAAACAAAAGGGCTACATAGGAGTGATAGATAGGTAAGAGAAACATAAATATATTATTTTCCAGTCACTGGTGATGGTGACTCATTATTGGTTGACAATGATGATCCTCTCTCTTATAAGAAAGTAGTAGAAAGATAAGAAACTGCAAGATGGAAAGAATATATGAATTCTAATATGGCTTCCATATATCAAAACCAAGTTTGGGTCTTAATCAATATACCAATTTCTATAAAATCCATTTAATGTAAATGGGTATTCAAGAGAAATATGGACATAGATTTTAAATTAGATACCTATAAAGCACATATAATGGCTAAAGGGTTTCGATGATGTTAAGGCATTAACTACGACAAAAACTTTTCCCCAGTTTCCATGTTTAAATACATTATAAGTTTGTTTTCGATAGCATCTTACTATGACTATGAGATTTGGAAAATGGATTTCAAAACTTATTTATATTAGAGGAACCTTCAATAGGATGTGTACATGACGCAACTAAAAGGTTTTATGACTTTAGGAAATGACAAAAAGTTATTCAGGTTTCAAAGACTGATTTATGGATTAAATAAATCATCTAGGTTATAGAACATTTGATTCAATGAAGCCATAAAACATTTTGATTTAATTAATAATTAATGTGATCCAAGTGTTTACAATTGGTTTAGTGGGAGTATGATTGTTTTCATAGTAGTATAGGTTGTTGGAATATTACTAATTATAAATGATATACCAACCCTACAAGCGGTTCATGCATTGTTGAGTTTGTGCTTCTCTATGAAGGACGTAGGTGAAGCTATAACAACCCTCACTTTCCATACATTAACATTGCATCATTTTTTTCAAAATACTTAAAACATTACACAAATAAACACCAAAATACCATATTAGTTTAGTGAATTTGGAAACATGGAAACATAAACACTGGTACACACGTGATCTACATTATCTCCCACTATTTTCTTCATGACTATCACCCTTCATGGACACATCATACATAGTACATATCTTCATAACATGGATAATGGAAACATTAAAATGTGTGAGCTAAAGTATGCAGTAAGGGTAAACAAAGGGGTATGTAAGGATAAACATGATCACAAGGGTATGAAAACATGATCATGACATTATAAGATCATACCCTGCATATAAAATATCATAAAAATGAATCATGGAATAAATATTGGTAGTTAATAATCTATGAATCATAAGGTAATAAATAGTATAATCTATGAAATCATAATATATGATTAAGACATTTGGTTGTGGTAGATACATAAACATGTATTATAATTCCCTATAAGTCAAGGTGCATTGAAAAAACATAATAGGGAACTTCATGGGTACTAAAACTACTGGGAAGGACACACCACCATCCCTAGTCATAGTCCTTTCCTTGTAAGGTATCAAGTTTCCTCATCTTCCTATACTGGATCAGGTTTCCCCTTATTCCCATAGTGGATAGGATTTTCCCATATTCCGTAGTGGATTAAGCCCATCGACTTGAATCCTATAATAATCTCATGAGATATAAACCTTTACCCAATGAATTGTAGGTAAATATAGATCCCACCCATCTTATAATGAAATCATACATACATGGGACACAAAATCATAAATAATCATATCATAATCCATGAAATGAAATGGGTGTCATAAACATGTAATCATAAATTAAACTATAGAAAAAGAATTTTTTCATAATCATTTCATCAAACCATAACCTATGAAAAGAAGTGGGTTTTATAATTATATAACCCATGAAAGAGAAACCACTTTTATAAAAATCATGTCATCATAACATAAACCATTTAGAGAAATAATATGAACGAAATCTTTGGATCATTTACCCATAAAGGAATTAGTAACACCCATGGATTTTATTTTAAATGGAAAATAATATGGGAATATCTTTTAAAAAAAATTCTCGAGGAAAGTATCCTTTCTGATTTGAAAAATAGTTTTAAAACATTAAACATTCTTTAAAACCTTTTTCATTGAAAATAGTTTAAAAAAATATAAAGGAAGATTGTAAACCATAAAAAATTTTAAAATAATTTTTCATTGAAAATGAGATTAAAATATAATATTTAAAAACATTTTTTAAAACATTTCTGAAAACATTTTTGAAAACATGACTTTTGAAATTAATGGCATGTGTCTCAAAAAAGGAAAATTGAGACAAAAATACTTTACTGATTTGGTAACTTCAGAAAAATAAACCCCATGAAAGAGATATTATAAAATTGATATGTAAATAACCATAAATTTAAGTATAATAATCATGTAATATATTCTTGGGCATTATATACACCACAAAAAATAAACAAGTGGTGAATAATGCATAAATCTCACTGAAATAAAAGTGAGTCTAGAAATCCCCTTACCTTATGTCATGACACTCATCGTACCCATTCAAAACTACTATATAATAAATTTAAGTATATTAAAAATATAACAAAAAACCATATTCTTATATCTAATACCATATGTGGATTTATATTACCCACTTATTAACATATCCATGTTAGGGTTCTGTTTTGGGTAATATCTTCTTTGTTTTTCGCATGTGTTTTAATTTGTTATATTTTTTGGTCCTTATAATTATATCATGATTTATAGAGTGTAAAATATGAAATAAATATCATTTATATTCAGTATATATGTATTTATAATAATCTATGAAAAATATAAATAGAGAATTAAATACATCATCCGTGGAGACAGTAGGTCATACGTATGCATGAACGTATTTTTTCCGTTTTCTTATCATATTGAAAGGAAGAAAGTAAATGAAATATATGTGTGTATATATACAAATACTATTTATAATATAATTATTATGAAATATATATCATATAATTTTATTTAAATCATCATTAAAACATTCCATTTAGAGTATGAACAAATCACATCACTTTGAGGAGGCGGTAGTCCACACTTCCCCAAACAAAATTGTCATTTTTAAACAAAATGGAAAGCATGAAGGTATGTGTTATATAATAATTAAAGAATAATAAATACATAATAAATATCATATATATGATATAAAAACATATTTTACATCATTATTCACAACCATGATAGGTGTTAAATGAAAATTGAATATCATTGTTTTGGGAGGTGATAGTTCGCCTTACACAAGAACGGTAAGTTCTTTACTCATTATATGGAAGTGTGTTTAAGTGTAGGTATAACACTTATAACAAAAAATATAATTATATTTAGTATACATATTATATTATATAATTATATAATAATAATATTTTAGGGGGTGGACATTGAAAATAAAACAAAAGAGTTTGAGGAAGGATGTTACCTCTTCTTTGGGAAACTCCTTTTGGTTTTCACCAAAGAGATTTATTGGATGGATTTATTACCAAAAGGGTGATTCTAGGATGAATGTATATATTTTTTAGGATATTTAGGTTGAGTTTTTGTATCCAAATGGATTTATAGCTGTGAATAATTGATAGGTATGAGCACTTTTTTATAGCGGAGGAGGAGTGGCAATCCTGTAAATTTATGAAAAGGGAATTACACCCCCATTTTTCCTATGTCAAGTGGCTCCAATAATTGTAAAAATATGAGAAAAGGGAGGATATAGTTTAAATGTGAATATAAAATCACTTTTGGAAAAGTTTTTAGGTCATTTTTGGCCTTAAGGTCAAGGTTTAGTCGTTTGTTAAGTTAAATTTTCTCTTAATCGCTGTAATTACTTTTAATCACTTTCACTGATATTTTTGGTAAAAAACTAAGTTGAACTTATTAAAAATTAAAAAATATTCTGATTACAAATATGTAATCTATTTTTCCAAATTCTAATGAAATTGGTGGTAGAAATTAATTTAAACCTAACCCCACAAATGGGTAGTGACATCGGGTTTTTAAAGTAAAAATGTTTAAAAGTTTGGAAAGTTTAGATATCTAATTTCAATGTGAAATTGGTTATAATGAAATAAATTGTATTAATTTATGTAAAATTAATCTCATTACACTTTAAAACAAAATTAAAATATAATTTTACTATATAAATAAATTTGATGAAAATGCAGTTTTCAATTAAAATTCACTCTTTTTCACTATTCATCCAAAAATGATGTTTTTTTTAAAAAAATCCCAAAAATTAACCATAAGATAAATTTGAAATTATAAATTAAAAAATGATATCTATTGTATCAAATTACATTTCTAAAAGTGTGTAAACTTCGTTTTATTATTTTTCAACGAAGGACATAAAAAGATGTTCTTTTAAGAAAATATTATTTAACAAACTTATAAAAACATTATGAGAAATTGTATATTATATTATTAATATGTTTTATTTATATAAAAACATTATAAATAATATTTAAAAATTATTTATTACTATGTTTAATGACTATTTTATAACTATGTCATTTATATAATTATATTAATAAAATATTTTTCATAAAAACTCAATATTGCATGTAAAGCAAGCCAAGTTCGTGTTTCATATAGAGAAAGATTAACTTGGTATAGAGAAGAAATAAATCTTGACTAATTGTAGGATGAAATTTAATAAATCAAATAAAATTATTTTATTTGAGAGAAAAAGGTTCATAAAAACTCATGGTGTTACATTCTACCCCCTTAAAATGAATTTCTTCCACGAAATTCATCATTATGATTAAAAAAATGATCATACTTCTACCTCATAATATCTTCAAGTTCCCACATTTCTTCCCATAACTGGTGATTTCTCCACAATTCTTTGATCAGGTGAGTGTTCTTATTTCTTATAAATTTCTCTATATGATCTAGAATTTCAATAGGTTGTTCCTTGTAAGAAAGATCCTTCTCTAATGTTATGACTTATGAGTTCAATACATGTGTAGGGTCAGGTATGTAATTTGTCAAGAGATATAAATAGAACACATCCTGTACTTGAGAGATATTTGTAGGAATTTCCAAGTGATTGGATACCATTCTAATAGGATCGAGAATCTCAAAGGGACTGATATACCTAGGGCTTAGTTTCCCTTTCTTCATATACCTCATAATGATATTACATAAAGAAATTAGAAGAAACACATTCTCACCAAATTCAAATTATAGTTAATGTTGATGGTTATAAGCATAAATCTTCTGTTAACTTTGAGATTCCTTGATATGAAGATGAATGGTTCTAACCTTCTCTACCATTTCTTTAGATATCTCAACTCTCAATAGATTTATTTCTCCAACTCCATCCCATAAAGTTAGAGCTCTAGATTTCTTCCCATATAGGGATTCATAAGGATACATATGAATGATTGAGTGAAATCTGTTGTTTCAAGAAAACTAAACTATAGGAATGTGTTGATCCCAACCCCCATTGAAATCCAATGAACAAGATCTCAACATATACTTTAGGTTTTTAATTGTTCTTTCAAACCAACCAATCTTCTGAGGATGATAAGCACTATTGAAATTCAATTCTGTATTAATTTATTTCTAAATACTTCACCAAAACATTTAAACCTCAGATCCTGATCAAATACAATGGGAAGTGGTACTCCATTAAACCTTACCACTTTCTTAATGTATATCCTAGAAAGCTGATCCATAGAGAAGTCTTCTTTGATAACAATGAAGTGTGATGACTTAGTAAGGTGATTGACAACCACCCGTATAACATTATACACTTTATAGATTTTGGGGATTCCAATTGTAAAATACATATTAACATTATCTCATTTCTATTCTGGTATGGGTAATGGATGCAACACCCCCTTATACTTTTCTCTTTCTGCCTTAACTTGCTAGCATACCAAACACTGAGATACAAACTCTATGATATCCATATTCATACCATCCCACTCTAAGTATTCCTTTATATATATATATATATTTGTACTTCAAAGATGAATATATAATTAAGAACTTTTATGTTCTTCTAATAGCTCCTTCAAATTTAGTATGGAAAGAACACATACACGGTTCCTAAACCTTATCATTTCATCATGATTAAGGTTAAACTTAGGACCATTTCTAACATTCTTTTATAGCACTACATCTTCCTTTTTCTCCTCTTTAATCTTTACTTGGATATAGTTTTGAACATTAAATTTAGAAATATAATATTTCTCCACTTCTTTTAGGATTTCTAGATCCATCGTTTGCAAATCCAAAAATATAGGATCATTTTTATCCTCATCATAGATAAGCTAGCATGATTATTTTGACTCAAAGCATCAGCCACCTTGTTCTCTTTCCCAGGGTGGTAATGTATTGAGTAGTCATAATCCTTTATCATATCTAACCATATTACTAACACATGTTCAAATCTATCTTTTTGAATATATATTTTATAATTTCATGATTAGTATATATATCACACTTTGCTCCATAAATATAATTCCCGCATATATTTAATGAAAAAAATATTGCTGCAAACTATGAATCATGAGTTGGGTAATTTTTATCATGGATCTACAACTATCACAAAGAATAAGAGATAACCATGTTATTATGCATAAGAAAACATCCCAATACCTTCTTGGATTCATCACAATAGATTAAAAACCCTACTCCACTATAGTGTAATGTCAGCATAGGCATGCTGACCATCCTTCTCTTTAGTTCCTTGAATTTTTCCTCACATTCATCTGTCCAGAGGAACTTGGCACCAATTTGAGTTAACTTGGTTATAGGATTTGATATTCATGATAAATTGTCCATAAAATGTAGATACTATATAGCTAATCCAATAAAACTATGGATCTCAGTCACCATGGTTGGTCTAGGCCAACATTTAATAGCCTCCATATTAGATGGATCTACTGTTATACCATCTTTTGAGATTATGTGACCCTAAAATGAAACCTATTGTAGGAAAAATTCACACTTTGTAAATTTTTCATATATTTTCTCCCTCTTGATAATCTTTTTTAAAAATTATCATGTGGTCTTCATTCTCTTCCTTTATCTTTTAATAGATAAGAAAATCATCTATAAAGACTATCACAAATTGATTGAGGGAATATCTAAAGACTATATCCATCAAATCCATAGACATAACGTGGGAATTAGTAAGACCAAATGAATCACTATATATTCATAATGTCCATACATTATACAAAATTTTGTCTTGGGTATATCCTCTTTCTTTACATTCAATTGATGATATCCAAAATTAAGGACAACCTTGGAAAAATATTGAGCTCCGCACAACTAATCAAAAAATTCATCAATACGGGTAAGAGGATACTTATTCTTGATCATGATCTTTTTTAACTCCTGATAATCAATCCAGAGTCACATTGATCTATCTTTATTTTTCACAAAGAGAATAGGTTCACCCCAAGATGAAACACTTGGCCAAATGAACCCCATATCAAAGTTTTTCTTAGATTTTTTCCTTAAATTCCAACAAATTTATTAGGGAAATTCTATAGGGATTCTTTGAAATTGGTGTGGAACTAGGTATGAGTTCTATCAAGAACTAAACTTAAAATTTTGGTGGAAGACTATGAATTTTTTTTAGGAACACATCCATAAATTTTGGAATAATATTAAAATTATTGATGATAAGTTTCACCCCAACCATTTGAGAAAAACACGCCTTATGAATGGGAATTAAGACCCATATACTAGATGTAATCTCCATAGGAAGTTCAAACATATCTTCATGTTGATAGACAACCATAGGTTGGTTTGAAATATAAAATGTAACTTACCTTCCTTATCAATTGATGTGTGGTTAATGTAGTGAAAGGAAATTCATGCCTTAGATGACATCAAATTCAACCAAAGGAAGAATGAAAAGATTTTTAGGAAACACATTCCCACAAACGTCAACCAAAGATGAATCATAGACTTGAGATGAAATAATCATACCATTAGGGGTTTTCAAAACTAATTACACATCTAATAATTTTTGTGGAATCTTAATACCCTTAGAAAATTATTTAGATATGAAAGAGTGGGTAGATCCAGAATCAAATAAGACATTAGAAGTTATAGAGTGGATGATAAATTTAACTTTCACCATGTTGTTATTACACCCCATTAGAAATGGTGATCACATGAGATTTAACCTTGTACCTTAGTTTAAGAGGTTTTTGACATTTATAATAACCACCAATCCTAAGGTTTGCGAACTGGTTTGCATAATGACCATTTTCCTTACACTTGAGGAACTGAAGTGTGGGAGGTGCATTCTGTGTAGCTTTCCCTCTATTTGCAGCATTGTCCAACTTCTTCCCATCAGTTCAGAAATCAATTACTCCATGGCCTTCCCTCTCATAATTAAAATATTTATTATACCCCATAAGAGAATTTCCTCTATGCTTCATTCCAAACATGGAGAATAAAGTAATAATCATCTTCTTCTCTTTATAGTTTTTACATTTTCCTTTGAACTCCATATTTCTTTTTGTTTTTAAAACCATGTGATTGATATGTAGATCCAACCACCATTTCAACTTTGGATGTATAGTGTAAAATATATTTATAGCTACTAAAGTCTCTTATGGAAAATACCTTTAAAAGACTTGGATTTAAGCTACTGAAGAACCTATCAAATTTACTTTCAGGTTGGATGATAATTATAGAATTATACCTTAAATGTCTTGTGAAATTACCCTCATATGTGCCAATGGATTAATTATCATTTTACTTCATCTCAATGAACTCCTTTTCCATATTCATATGAAGAACACGATGAAAGTAATTATTGATGAATAATTTCTTAAAATCATTCCAATCCATGGATTCAATTTCATCTTTCTTCCTCATATTATTGATTAGATTACACCACTGGTTAACTTCACCTTATAAATGATAAACAACCAGAATGAATTTATCATGTTCTGATCACTGGAGAATGGAGAATATATTTTCAGTGGTACTAATTTATTATTTGTCCACAAGTGGATCAGAAGACTAGTTGAAAGGAGGATGTTGCCTCAGGAAGGACTTAATAGACCGCTGTTTCCTACTTTGATTGTTTGGAAGATTATCATGATTTATTACTTGAGAAAGTAGGGTGAGCATAGAAATGATATTTTTCATTCCATCTCCCATAGAATTCATATGATAAGGAGGAAAATAATTTTATTTTCCATTTAAATCACCATTAATATTGTTCTTTTAGGATCCAATTATTGACTTAAAAAACATAGAGTAAGAAACAATTTTCATAGTGATGAATCACATAATCATGAAAAACCACATATAGGATGTCTAAATTATGACACATTATTTAATCAATAACACCTTATATTTATCCTAGGTTATTAATATATAACTCATATTTAAACCCCTCATAATGGTTTGTAAATAGTTTGAGAATTCTCAAAGCATATCCCCCAAGAATGCCAAACCATGTGTTCAACAAGGCTCATTGTCGTTCACCAGTTTCTGATCGATTCCATCTCAATATGGTGTTTTCGGGATTGTTACCACTATTTAAATATATTACAGAGCCACATCAACTTGTTGTAACTTAACAAGGATGTATTTCTATGAAACTAATCACTATATCCTTTACCAAAATTCCAAAACATTTTCCTATACTTTTACTTATCCTTAGAATTATCCATAAACATGTACTTAAGGTCCGCACTGATATTTTCTCATTTTAGTTTCAAAATGTTAAAAAAACTTTTTCTTTGATAACTACTAGAGTGACCCTCACTTTTCCTACATTAATATTACATAATTTTTTTTAATACTTAAAACATTACACAAATAGATGCCCAAAGACTGTATTAGTTAGTGCCTTTATAAACATGGAAACAAAAACACCAGTACATGATTGAGAAACATTTTCTCCCAATAGGTTCTTTAAGACTATCACCCTTATTATAAAACTCATACATAATACACATCTTCATAACCCAGGGAATAGAAATATAAAAAAGGGGTGATCTCAGATGCTTAGTAAGGGTAAATAAGGGAGTTATGAAAGCATAAACATGAGAATAAGGGTATGAGAATGTGATCTTGGAATTATAAAATCACACCCTATATATTAAATATCATAAACATGAATCATGGCATAAATATTGGTAGTTCATAAGACATGAGTCATTAAGGAATCCAGATTATAATCCATGAAAAAATAATATATGAATAATAAATTAAATTGTGGTAGACACATAAACATGTAATATCATTTTTTATAAGTCAAGGAACATTTCAAAAACACAAAAGGGAACTTCATGGGGACTGCACCAGTCATAGTCCTTTCCTTATAAGGGATCAGGTGTCACCATCTTAACATAGTGGATTATTTTTTCCCATTTTCCCATAGTGGATTGGGTTTCCCCATATTCAATATTGGATCAGGAATGTAAACTTGAATCCCATCATTATATAATAAGATATAAATCTTTACCCAATTCATTAGAGGGAGATATAAGACTCACCCATCTCATAATGAAATCATACATACATGTGCCACAATATCATAAAAAATAATATCCTATGCCATGAAATTAAATGGGTGTCATAAAATTGTAATAATTTCTTAACCTATGTAAAAATATAGGTTTCATAATCATTTCATCAAAGAATAACCCACAAAATGAATCAGGTTTCCAAAGTATAAAACCTGTGAAAGAGAAATGGGTTTCATAAAAATCATGTCATCAAAACATAAAAACATTTTAGAGAAAGAATATGAATATATCCTTTGGATAATTTCCCTATAATAGAATGAGTAACACCAATGGATTTTATCTTAGATGGAAAATAATTTGGGAATAGATTTTAATAATATTTCTTGATAAATGTATCCTTTTTTTCTTTGAAAAATTATTTTTAAAACATTAATATTTTTTGAAAACCATTTTCTTTGAAAATAGATTTGAAAACTTATAAAAGAAGTTTAGAGACCATAAAAATTTTAAAATCCTTTTTCCTTGAAAATGAGCTTAAAATATCATCTTTAAAAACATTTTTGAAAACATTTTTAAAATATTATTGATTTTTTTTGAAAATATGTTTTTTGAAATTCATGGAATGTGTCTCAAAGAAGGAAAATTAAGACAAAACTACTTTACTAATTTGGTAACATTTGAAACATAAACCCCATGAAAGAGTGATCATAAAATGGATTTGTAAATACCCATAATTTTAATTATAATAATCATATAATATATTCATTGGTAGTATATACACCACACAAAAGAAACAATTTGTGAATAAGGCATAAGTCTCACATAAATAAAAGTGAGACTAAAAATCCCCTTACCTTATGTATTGACTCTCTTCATACTCATTAAAACCTCATATAAAATGAATATAATTTTTTATAAATATAATAAATAACCATTTTCTAATATCTAATACTATATATGGATTTATATTACCCTATTATTAACACTTTTTAAGGTTACATATCATATAATATCTCTGTTTTTCGCATGTGTCTTAATTTGTTATATTTTTTGGTCCTCATACTTATATCATGATTTAAAGAAAGTAATCCATGATATAAATATCATTAATATTTAGTATATATGTATTTATAATAATCTCTAAAATATATAAATAGAAAATGAAATACACCATTCATAGAGACGGTATGTCGTATGTTCACATAAATGTTGTTTTGATTTTCATATTTTATTGAAAGAAAAAAGTAAATAATATATATATATATATATAATAATTATATTATAATTATTATGTATTATATATCATATAGGTTCACTTAACCAATCCGGAATACATTCTATGTAGAGTGTGAATGAATCACATCACTCTAAGGATGCAATAGTCCACACTTCCCCAAACGAAATTATAATTTTTACACAAAATGGAAGGAATGAAGGTATGTGTTATATAATTATTAAAAAAAGAATAAAAAAAGCATAAATATCATATAAAAACATTTTTTACATCATAATTATCATCCATGAGAGGTGGTAAAGAAAAAATGATCAATATCATTTCGTGAGGCGATAGTTCGTCGTACATAAGAATGGTAAGTTCGTTACAAATTAGATGGAAGTGTGTGTAAGTGTATGTATAAAACTTATAATAAAAAAATATCATTATATTTAGGTTATTTAGGTTATTATATAATCATGTGATAAGAATATTTTAGGTGGTGGGGAATAAAAATAATACAAAAAAGCTTGAGGAAGGATGTTACCTCTTCTTTGGGTAACTTTTTTTGGTTTGCAACAAAGGGTTTACTTGGATGGATTTATCCCAAGGGGGGGGGGTGGATTATAATATGAATTTATATATATTGGGAGTATATTTATCAATATTTTTTCTAATCCAAAGGTATTTAAAGGTGTTAATAATTGGTAGGGGTGAGTGTCATTTTATAGTGGAGGAGGAGTGGCATTCTTGTAAATTTTTTAAAAGGGAACTCCACCCACGCTTTTCCTATGTACAATGGATCCATTAATAGTCCCAATAAAATAAAATGTAGGATTGGGTCTAAATATTAATATTAAATGGATTTTGGACAATTTTATATGTCATTTTGGGCCTCAAGTTCTAGGTTTTGTCCTTTGTTAAGCTAATTTTTCTCTTAATCGCTGTAATTAATTTTAATTAATTTTAATAATATTTTTTTATCAAAAAATATGTTGAAAATATTATAAATTATAAATAATACTAATTAAAAATATTGAATCTATTTTTTTCCAAATAATAATCACATAAGTGGTAGAAATTAATTTCAATTTAATTCTGCAGACGGGTCACAACAGCAGGTTTTTTTAAGCAAAAATATTTAAAAGTTTGGAATGTTTTGATATCCAATATCAATGTGAAATTTTTTAAAATGACCTAAATTTGATTAATTTATGTCCCATGAATCTCATTACACTTTATAACTAAATTAAAATATAATTTAACTATATAAATAAATTAGATGAAATATTAGTTTTGAATTAAAATTTTGTATTTTTAACTATTTGTACAAAAATGAAGTTTTTTAGAAAAATACCTAAAATTCACTCTAATATAATTTTGACATTATAAATTCAAGAATTATGTTTATTTTATAAAATTAAATTTCTAAATGTGTCTAAAATTAATTTTATTTTTGTTTATAAAAGGACATAAAAATACTTCCTTTAAGAAAATAGTATTTTCAAACATATAAAAACTTTACTAAAAAAATGTATGTATTATTATAATTTTTTTTGATTTATATAAATACATTATAAATAATATTTAAAAATTATTTATTACTATTCCTATTACTAATTTTAACAATTATTTCATAGCTATCCCATTTAAATAGTTATAATAATAAAATGTTGTTTTTTAGAAACTCAATGTTGTGTGTAACGTAAGCCAAACGGGTGTTGCGTGAAGCACGAGATTAACTTGGTATAGATTATAAATTTTTTTTGAATTAGTTTAGAGTGTAATGCAATAAATTAAATAAAATTAACTTATTTGAGAAAAAATGTTCATAAATACTCGGGGTGTTATAGAAGTAGCCTATATTCTAGGGATAAAGATCATGTGTAATAGATCCAAGAGGCTACTAAGACTATGTCAAGGTACATATATTGACCAGATATTGAAGAGGTTCAATATGGAACAAACCAAGAAGATATTAGTTCTATTTTCAGATGGTATACATCTTTCTAAGAAAATGATTCCTCATACATAAGAGGAAAGAGAGAGAATGCATAAGATCTCATACTCTTCAGTGATTGGATCTATCTTGTATTCCATGTTATATTTGAAGCTTTATGTTGACTATGATTTCAGAATGGTTGCAAGATATCAATTAGATCTAGGTGAACAAAATTTTACTATAGTTAAGGCTATCCTTAAGTATATATGGTGAGCAAAGGACATGTACCTGGTGTATGGAAGAGATGAAGAACTAGTCATCAGGGATTAAAGGGATGCTAGATTTTAGATATATTATAATGATATGAAGTCATAGTCTGAATATATATTTTGTCTCAATAGAGGATCTGTGATCTAGAAGAGTTAAAATTAGCTAGTTTTCACTGATTTTATATAAGAGTATGAGTATATTTTTTCTTTTGATGCATCCAAGGAAGTAGTATGGATTCACAAAATTGTCCAAGACCTTGAAGTGGTACCTATTATTAAATACCCTGTCACAGTTTAGTGTGATGATACTACAATGGTGGATCTCTCTAAGGATCCAAGGTCACACCAAAGGAAAAGTACATACTTTAAAAGTTTCATCTCTTAAAGAAATTTTCTCAATGAAGTGAAGTTGTGGTGAACAGAGTATCCATACAGGAAAAAGTGTCATACCCCTTGACCTAAGATTTATCTCAATAGAAGCATGAGTATCATATGATAGATAGAGTATTGAATGTTGTTGTTAGTTGGTTATAGTACAAGTTGGAGTCTGTTGGAGTTAGTGCCCTATAACTAACCTATTTTTTACTAGATTATAATTTTTCATTATTAATAAAGGTTATTTACCACATTATTATTGTTCTGTGTATGAAATTTTTGTGTGATAAAGTCCTAAGAATTTTAATGGCACTGAAATTTCATAGAATTTCCCTACTATGATGAGAAATCATATGTGCAAGGACATTATTCTTGAACCCTTTCTATGTCTGTATAATATTTTTTTGATGAGAAATAGACAATACATGCTATTAGGGGTAGGAGGATCATAATACATTGAGACCCTTCTCATGGTGTTCTCATTTGGTAATATCTAAGATAAGAGGTTATGAGAATAGAACCATTAATAACAAATCCATATTTCCATGTTTTATTGGATTTTCCTATATAAAAACACATTTATTGATCCTTATACTTTAAAATTATCCTTAATGGATATCATGACATACACACTTTAATTTATTGATGAAAACCATGAGAGTATATACTCACAATGAGGTATAATATGTTGGGTGTGTCATTAGTGACATTGCATTAATGGATAATGAAAGAAAGGATCTATCCCTTCTATATCTTATGTGAAGTTGATATCTCAAGCCCATTGATGAGAATGGAACTGCCAGCATAAATCCATGTCCATAGTGTTCCATTGGTGAGTTCATTTTCATAAAGTAAAAGAAAGACACATTGAGAATATAGGTTGATGGAACTGACATTTAACATGCTGAATTTGATATATCATAATACATGGATTATATTACATAGTATGCATTCATAGGAGGTTGTATTTCACTATAATATTACCTTATTTATCCATGGGAGCATTGGTGTGTTACTAGAGGCTAACCTTGGACTTTTGAAGGCTGTTCATAATTCCATTGAGAAAGAGGCCTAATGGGTCACTCACTAAATGTATCTGAAATCATAGTTAAATTAAAGTAATTAATTTACCAAGTTATAATAAAGAATATTTATTCAGGTTGGTTTGATCATTGTAATTTAATCACATGTTATTGAAATGAATAATTGATTTAAATAATAATAATAAATAATTATTTTCAATTTTGGAGAATATAATATTTATTATATTTATCATAAAATAATGCATTGATGTTTATTTATTAAATAGTAATTATTCAAGAGTTGGTAAATGTTGATGGGCAAAAGAGGATTGAGCTTAATAGTCCAATTATAAACAGTGTAAATGATATTTATTTATATTTTTTATGTGTTTAACATATAAGGTCATTAAAATTATTATTATTATTATTATTGTCCATGGGGTCAACTAAAAATATTAAATATGGTTAAGGTCTTGTGTGCGATTTATCAACCATAAACCTACCATAATAAATATTTAATTATGAATCCTTCTTAAAATACTTTTGGTGTAAATAATAGATATAAAGAGACTTTAACAAGAACTAGAGTAAATTATCTATTCCTCATCTCTTAATCTCTCGAGAGAACAATAATATTTCATACTCCTTCAAGAATAATACAACTACAGTAAACCACGAACAATGTAAGTGATCAGGTTTGATCATACTATAACCTGATAATTCTACGATGTAATTCATATATTGTGGTGCACATCTAGATCAATTATAGATGGATTATTCACTTGGATCCTATATCACAACGATGGTGCAACAATATCTATTCAATCATATCTTCAACGAAAGATAAATTAAAAGTTAAGGTAATTCTATATCTATATAAAAATTAATTAAAAATTATATGTAAAGATAATTTGATTTTGGTTTCATAATTTTTATTTAGTCTATTAATATATTATTTTCATTGGACCTGAATCATGTGAATAAATGATTACATGCCATTTAAGAAAAAATTTGAGTTGGTCATACCATTAAAGGATTCTTCCGCTATGATCAGAACCTATAGAACCACATACGTCAAACACATTCCTGGTGCAATAAAGCATGGTATAAAGTAAAAATGTATGTTCTTGATTAGATAGAAATACCCCTATAGAGGAAAGAAACACCATCTAGTTCCACATGTCTTTCCAATCCATGTCTTGGAGGGGACACACTCAGGTGTCCAAGCAAGGACACACATTGGGTGACCCTATGTACACGCAATGCACTTTTCTATGAGACTTCTAGATTGTGTATATTCCTCTTTGAGACTTATATTTTGGATCAGGAGAAGCCTATCCTTAGTATTTATATACACAGAATGTGATGCTGGAATTCACTATGATAGTAGAGATATGACACGAGGTGAAGCTAACAGGATTCTACTCTCAGAGATGCTTAGCTCGTGATAATGATTGGGTGTGATCATTAGAGTGTGACTACGGTCGGTACTCCCTTGTATCTCTATAAGGTGAAGGCATCTCATACCATTTATACAGGTAGTGATAGAACTCCCCCATATTACAGAGGTTGTGGGTCCTTTATTTTTGGAGTGTACTCCATGTCGTTGAGCTTTACCTTTGGGGGGAGGTTAGTCCTCCATTAGAGTAGTGTTCCCTCAGTTGTGCTATATAGTGGAGAGGTGTGGTAACTATATAATATTGGTTGTTTATACAAGATCCATGTCTAAGAGATACTTCCCCCTAATATGTAGCACATAATGGAATGGGTCAGGTCCTCCACCTTGCATCTTATATAGTTATGTGGGTTGTTTGACATCAATGATGCGACATTTGGAGTTAGTTATATGACAACCCTAATATTTTATTACACAATTAAACATAATTTATTACATGAAATTCACTTGATACAACATAGAAGATCAAGAGTCCTAGTGTATTTGGGGCTTAGGATCATTACATAACAACTAAAAACATGAAACATGCAATATCTTTATTTAAATCTTCCTTTACATGGACACTACGTTCCCTTGTACTTATCATTGCATGGGATAACATGAGGACATGCATAAGAAAAGGGTGAGCTATAATGCCCAATAAGGGAATAAAAATGGAATAACATGAGGAATAAAATACATGTTAGACAATAGGAATATCAATAGAGAACAAGAGAAGCATAAACATAAAGGATTGATAAATCATTATAACCATAACATGGAAATGTGGCAACAACTCTTAACATGGAATTAGCATGAGCCAAGGCTCATTGCACATAGAGCATGAGTAAACCCTCATTGCACATGGAGAATGAGTAAAACCTCATTACACTTGAATTAGCATAAGTCAAAACCCATTTCACATAAAGTATCATGATACTATACTTTACCCAATTCATTTGAGCGCTATCAGGGCGCACCCTTCTTAAACATTTCATTTCATGCATAAGTGTTCCACATGGATCATATAACATTGATTCATAAAACATAATAATTTATTCTACGATAAAGGAATGTAGAATTCATAAATAAAACTTTATAATCAATAAGTAAATGTGCATAAAGGTGAATACCCTTGATAGAGAAATGGGAATGGTATTCAGTACACAATGACTTTGTCTTGGAAAAACACTGTGCAATTTCGGCAGCATAACGACATGAAATAAGAACTCATAAAAATGGTTGATGAGAGAAAAAGGGATGAATAATCATATTTACATGACATGGATAGTAATGGGGTCATATATATACATGTCTCAACAAATTTAATGGAATTTATATTCATGATACAAAAGAATTTCTTGAATATAAATGAGGAGAGGGAAATTCCTTTCGGAATTTTGGCATAGTAACAGGTGTACATGGGAGGAATTTAATGAGAGAGAAAGGGGTCTCCCATCATTAAAACATAAATAGGGAATTATGGGGGAGGTGTGAAACCATACCTCAACATTTATAATTGTAATTAAAAGGGCATAACAACATACAGAAAATTGGACAAAAATCAGAAAGGAAGAAAAACCCTTACTTGGAAGTGTGATTCCAAAGGCTTGAGAGAGGCTTGAGAGAGGCTTATTGGGAGATTGGGGAACCTTGGGAGGATTATAGAGAGAGTAGGGAATAGGTTGGACGAACTCCAAAAGCTTTGAGTGAGGGGAAAGTGGGAACTTGGGTGGGTTTATATAGGAAAGGTGGAGGAATTCTTTATTATTTAGGGTTGGGACACCTCACATTAAACTAATCCAACCCAAAAACCACCCCAGGATTTTTGCCCATGGTTTTCTCCAAAGGGGAGTGGAAGAAAATATTTTATAAGGCCAAAGTCCGAAATTCTTAAAATAATGGGGTTGCTTATGTGGAGGTGAGCCACATTCCCAAGAAAAACAATTTAAAAAGACAAGATGTTTAATAAGCCTTGAAGGGTCGATTAATGCTTTGTAAAATAAGTCAAACAAACCCAAAATCACATTATTTTAATGGTAAAACATATATTGGCCGAACATAGGGCTTATATGATTTTATTACATCACTATTGGGTCATTATGATGTCATAAAACACATTATTTATTTAAACGGTATTTAATTTTTACCCAAAAAATTGGCTGTCTCAGAAAATTATGAAAAATTCACCGTTTGATAATTTAGATGTCCCAATTCCAGAAATAATATTCATTTTATATAATTAATTTTCTAAATATGTTAATTTCCACTTTTACAATAAAACTGATATTTATTGAAAATTCATTGGTTTTGACAAAAATGGCTTTCAAACCATAATAAAAATTAAAATTGCATTCATAAAAATATACGATCATTTATATTTAATAAAAACTAATTTAATAATAATAATAATATTTTATTAAAATATTATTTAATAAAAAAATCCATTAATTCATCAAAATAGACTTCTTAGTTGAATATTAACTAAAAACACTATTTGTGCTTTAAAAAATATTTACAAGGTAATAGTAATAAAATGAAAATTTATTCATTATTATATACAAAAAAATAATGTACATAGCCATAGTACTAGGTTTTTGTTAAATAACCCCTTAAAACACCCACATAGGACTGAAGGGTGAGGTGTGCGATGGTGACAGACTCTTGGGGTGGCTCGGATAACATTACTCGCGTGGTGATCTCTATCAACTTCCACTTCTCGCATAAGCAGTTCCATTCGATATTAACCTGTTGAAGCTCAGCTTGGGATTGGTCAAGATTGAATCCCAATGATTCCACCTCTTTTCTAAGCTTCGAGAAATGGGCTTCGTGTGGAGCAATTCTACTAAATGAGGCCATCGCTTCCTTTGTCCAATTAAATTGGATTTGTTAAAACCCATATTTATACTAATCATGTGATCACTGTTCAAAGGCTACAAAAGAAATGATCACATTTATTAATGGTATTTTAAAATCCAAAAAACAAAAGAAGTGGATCTGTTGTATAACCATTTCACATATTAAGACATTTAATTAGATTAAGATGGATTTTCATTAACAAAGGTCATTACAATATTCCCCTCTTAAGAAACTTCACCCTCGAAATTTCATTTTACATTATAGGAAACAAACATATGTGGGTACTTTTCCTTTGTTTCTTACTCCAGTTCCCATGTTTCCTCTTCGTACTTATAGTTTTTCCATAGTTTCTTGACCAGATGAGTAGTCTTGTTGCATAGAACTTTGTCTCTACGATCCAAGATCTTCACTGTCTTCTCCTCATAGGAAAGATCATCCTCCAACTATACCACCTCAGAAGAGAGTACATGTGAAGGGTCTGGTATGTACTTCCTTAATAGGGATACATGAAATACATCATGTACTTTGGCCATAGTAGGTGGAAGTGCTAGTCGATAGGCTACAACCCCGACACGATCAAGAATCTCGAAGGGGCCGATGTACCTAGGACTGAAATTACCTTTCTTTCCAAACATCATGACCTTATTCCATAGAGATATGTGTAAAAATACCATGTCCCCTACTTTAAACTCAAGGTCTCTTCGACTTTTATCTGCAGAAATTTTCTGTCGACTTTGGGATGCCTTGATATGATGCTGAATGGTTTTCACCTTCTCCACCATTTCTTCGATCATTTCAGGTCCTAGTAGATTATGCTCACTGACTACATCCCAACATGCTGGTGTTCTGTACCTCTTCCCAAACAGGGCTTTATAAGGTGCCATTTGGATGCTCAAGTGGAAACTATTATTATAAGATAACTCAACCCGAGGAAGATGTTGATCCCACCCTCATTTTAATTCCATTGATCACACTCTCAACATGTCCTAAAGTGTTTGGATGGTCCGCTCGGATTGGCCATCAGTTTGATGATAATTTGTCATACTGAAGTTCAACTCAGTATCCAGAGCATGTTGAAGACTCTTCCAAATTTAAAGGTGAATCTAGGATCACGGTCGGATATAATATATAGTGGTAATCCATTCATCCTTACCACTTCCTTCATGTAAATCTGCGCAAGTTGATCCAATGAGAAGTCCTCTTGAATCACGATAAAGTGAGTTTTCTTTGTAAGATGATCCTCAATGACCCATATAACATTATTTACTATGGATGTCCTTGGAAGTACAGTGAAAAAGCCCATGGTAATTTTCTTCCACTTCCATGCTGGTATGGGTAGTGGTTTCATTATACCCTTAAACTTTTGTCTCTCAGCCTTCACTTGTTAAGATACCAGACGCTTTGATGTATATTCAGAAATCTACCTTTTCATATTGTCCCACCAAAAGTTTTCTCGGAGATATCGATACATCTTTTTGCTCCTTGGGTGGATAGAGAAGGTTGAGCTATGTGCATCATTCAATAGCTACTTCTTTTTCTCTGGATCAGATGGTACACATATTCACATCCCAAATCTTACAACTCCTTCCTCATCAACTTTAAAATCAAAGGATTTCCCATTTCAAACAGCTTCCACCCTTTTCTGAATTTCCACATCTTTTCTTTGAGAATCCTTTATTCTCCCCAAGAGGGATGGTTGATAAATCATTTGAGAAAGGATTAATGATTTTATTCCCATAATGATTCCCATGTCCATCCTTTGAAAATCTAAGAAGATCAGATCCTTTTCAATTCTTATCATTGATAAAGATGCAAGATCCTTTCTACTTAGAGCATCTGCCACCTTGTTTGCCTTACCAGGATGGTAGTGGATTGAGTAGTAATAATCCTTGATGAGCTCTATCCATCTTCGCGGGCACATATTAAGCTCTTTCTATGTTAATATATATTTGAGACTCTTGTGGTCAGTATATATCTCACATTTCTCCCCATAGAGATAATGCCACAATAATTTCAAGGCAAAGATCACAACCGCCAACTCCAGATCATGCGTTGGATAGTTTTTCTCATGGATTTTCAACTGCCTTGGAGAATAGACTATCACTTTATCATTTTTCATCAACAAAAATCCTAATCCCTTCTTAGAAACATCACTATACACCACAAAGAGTTCTCCTCTTGTAGGGAGTGTGAGTACTGGCGCAATGATAAGCCTCTTTTTCAACTCCTTGAAACAATATTCACATTCCTGTGTCCAGAAAAACCTTACTCCCTTCTTTGTCAGAATGGTCATTAGGATTTAAAATCATGAAAAGTTCTTCAAAAATTTTCTATAATACTTAGCTAGACCCAAAAAGCTATGGATCTCCGTTATAGAAGTTAGCCTGAGCCACTCTTCAATTGCCTTCATCTTGGTAGGGTCCATAGATATCCCTTTGCTGCTGATAACATTCCCTAATAATGATACTTCCTCCATCCAAAACACACATTTAATGTGCTTTGAATACAAATTCTGTAACTCCCCGACCCTAGTTGCCTAGAGTCGGTGCATTATTACGTAACATTGACATGATCACAAGAAAGATCAAATCTCGAAAGACCTATTGGTTTAGTAGCCTTGGAAACACTAGATATATTCATAAGTTTTACATTACATCATAAAATGAAAAACTATTACAACAACATAATGTTTCCACAGTCCACACTATAATCCCCTCATAATATCCCTGCAGGTCATTCATAACTTACATCTTCACTTCCTGGAAAAAATAAAACATAGAAAAGGGGTGATCTCAAATGACCAGTAAGGATAACAATATAGCGGAAACTTTCATCAGTAAGAATAAACATTTAAGGCAATGTATAACTAAAACAAAAGCCTTTTAAACATGAACTTTCAACATGGTATGGAATAAATAAAATGAAATAATGCCATTTACTTATTCACATGGATATTCTACTAATCGAATAATCACATGCAAAAATCAATAACCACTTTCATAATGTTGGAATGCATAATGCCAGACTATCATAACCACATAGCCAAGGCCTCGTGCCAAGACTACAAATAAGATTTTTTCAAGGCCTTGTGCCAAGACACTAGTTTGTCTCATGAGACCTACCGATGCATCGAGGAGCTATAGCGGGCTCCACCCGTCACATATTAAGTCCAATGCATTCCCATATGAAAAGGTTTAAACATAACATAAACATTCGTATTAAAACTAGCATACGAAATGTAAATACTTTCACCATAAACTATGAATTGTATAAAAATAGCACATCCACAGTCAAACATATCACAAAACCTTCAATACAATATAGAAGTTTTGTATCATAATAAATCAACTTCAAATAATCTTAAAATCCATCAAAGGATGTTGACATAGATGGAATCAAAATTCTTTTTAAAGAAATATCTCCTTTTATTTTGAAGTAATTTAAGATCCATATAAAATAAAACATTTTCTTTGAAAATATTCTTATAAGCTTGTAAGGGAAGCTTTGAAGATTTTATAACGGCAGAAAATAGCTGCACCCACCGTATAAGTTAAAAAAAACATTCTTACCTTAATTCTGTCGAAAAGGTTAAAAAGGACCTTGTTTTGAAAACGACCGAAAGATTCCTTTATAAACCACTTATAAAAGTCAAAAAGGGGTATAAATGACTTTAACTCATATTCTAGTAAATAGTAAAAATGTTTTGAAATTCATTTTTAAGAAACATGGATGTGGATGATAAAGAGATCCCAGTAGATTATTACGTATAAACAACCTTGGATAATGAAGAGGTTGTAAAGTAAACCCTTACCTTGAACATTTACTTGGTTGGGGTAGGTTAACCTCCTATATAATGGTTAAATAGTTGTTATTAAATTATACAATAATCATATATATTAATATGATATCATATATGATCTTTTAACATTGATTTGTTAATAATATCTTAGAATTATCGTCGTTTCGGGAGTTAACTTACTCATTTTCTTTTATATGTTTTGTTACATAAGCCATGTTTGTTGTATCTTATTCATATCCAGAATGATATCCAGTCCTTAAACATCATTTTTAAATCATCAAATGATAATTATACTTGAATGGATACGATGGAGAATGAATCTCATCGCGTTCGTGGAGACGGTAGTCCGTACGTACGCACGAGCGACAATATCATTCTTTTGATATTAAAATAATATATAAATGGATGTTATATCATATATACAGAATCATTAACATGTTATATTTATTGTTTACATGAGTTACACATCATTATTATACCCATCCAAATAATATTATATTGAATAACAATTACACCACGACGTGGAGACGGTAAGCCGTACGTACGCACGTATGGTGACATGTTATTCAAAGGGTGGATAGAATAATGAATATGATTGTACCATATTTATAATAACATCACAGTATATGTGAGATACTGGAGTTATTATTTTAGAATGGTAAGAACAAAGGAAGAAGAAGTGGAAGAAGAAATGAACTTGGAGAAGGGTGGTGAAATCATTACCTCTTCTTCGGGTTCTTCCTTTTGATTTGATCAAAAGGGCTCCTTAGGTTGGCTTTCTGATAAAACTAAGGACTCTAGGTTGTAGTGAGGGATGTTGGGAGAGTATTTGGGAAGAGTTTGGCCGAACCAAAAGGCTTTGAAGGTGTGAAGAAATGAGAAGGAGGAGTGCCCTTTTATAAGAGGGGTGAGGGGCACCTTTGGAAAAGCTAGATATATTAATTTATAATAAATTCATATTCGGTTTCTAATGGCTCCAAAGTTGACTATTCAAAGGCTAAGGTGGGTATATGTCGAAAACCACTCAACCAATAGAATTCAGACAGGTTTGGGTACTTATATTAACCTTATCTTTAAGTATTAACTCTAAGTTAATTAGTTTCACTTTTACAATGTCTCTTTGTATTTTTATATAATATGGTTAATAAACTTACTATATACATACAAGCGACCCCCAAGTGGTCCATTAATGATGAAACTATCCTGATATAAGTCTCTTGGATGAACCTTAGATTTTTAGGAATTTAATATCAATTAATAATATAATATTTTTTTTAAGAACTCTTTTATGTCAATTTTGACACTATTCAATAGTTGATTTTTGTGGAACTCATAACAGATTGATTACTTCGAACAAAGTCAATTAAATCAATCCTAATATATCATAGTATCCTAGAAAATTAGTTTAATTCATTAAAAGTTTCATATTATATTTATTTGTGTATTTATAATATCAATTATTTTAATTTTTCACTATTATAGTAATTACTGCATCATCATTGTGTCATATATAAAATAAATTATTTAATGTATAAAAATTATAAATAAAATATCATTATGTAGGAAATCGTTTTATCTTTCCAATGAATATTTATAATCTAAAATCCAACATATATAACACTATGTAACAATTGTTGTTCTAAAAGATATATGCTTGTGTCATTTTTGTATTCATTTTAACTAAATTAAAATAAAGTGTCATTATCACTTACAAGTGGATCCATGGGGTCCCAAAATAGACCCAAATATTCCCATGGTCGACCATGTATCAAACAATAGGGTTAAGACACGTTTTAGGGTAATTTAGTATTATTATAATATTATTTTTTAACCCTTATTTACCGGATTTACCCTTAACCATGGTAAATAAAATATTTACCGCAGTAATTATTCAAAATGTCTAAAAATAAAAGTTACCTATTTACACAATTTGAACATCCTGATTCCAAATATGGAATCCATTTTCCTAAATTCTAAACACAGAAGTGGCAGAAATTAATTTAAAATTAATTCCCGCTGTCAAAACAAAAAGCGTGTTTTAAGAGATAATAACTATCAAAAGATTGACACTTGTTTATGTTTGGTTTAATTGTAAAATTATGTCCAATGACCAACATTATATTAAATGGTAAAAATATATTCTAAATATACTTTAAAACCACTCAAATTCATAATTTATCAATATTAATTATTTTGATTAAAAAAGTTGTTTTTAATTAAAATTTAGTAATTTTCACTATTCATCAAAATATAAAAGTTATCCGAAAAGTACCAAAATTTCACCCTAGGCTAATTTTGATATTCTGAATCCAAAAATGAAGCCCATTTTGAAATATAAAATATATATAATTTCAAAAGGTAGTTATTACTATTCATAACGGTTAGTTTAATTGGTTGTTAGAACTCGGTGTTGCGTACAACACACGCTATCACATTATTCAAAGAGAAGCGTACCGTAGAAGCTTGGGATGTTTCATTTTAAATTTTTGATGTCCCCATTTAGTCAAAAAGTTTAAAATATAGTATTTAAAAAGGGTTCACTATTAAAGTTGATAAAAGTGCAATACTGAAAATGAATTTGTTCTTTCATTATATCTAAGAAACTCATAATATCGATTCTAAAATTATAAGGATTATATAAACATTAAAATTTATCTAATACTATTCATAACCTCTTTTGAACTGCTTGTTTGGTAAGTCATGGTGTGCTTGAACTTGGTGTTGCATGTAGTGAAAGTTATTGAATTATTTTGAAGAACTAACACATTTATGAAATCTTGGGGTGTTACATTCTCCCCTCCTTCAATAAATTGCGTCCTCGCAATTTGAAATTGTTCTTCGAAAATAAAAGGTTGAAAATAGATAATATTTTTGTGGGAAACCCCACATCGGAAATTGGGTTACTAAAATTTAGTCTTAATATGAGGAAAAGAGAAATGAAAGGGTCACCACCAAATTATGATCTCGATTAGGAGAACATTGGTGGCATTTAGAGACATATAATTGGAGGAAAAACGTAAATATTTATAGGTAGTGATTGAGGTCATCAATCACAAACAAGTATAAAATTGAGGTCCTTAAATTCATCAATCTATGATGAATTGAAATACCATCGGTTCAACAAAACATAGGGTATTAGGATAACACATTTTTGATGTTTCAAAATATCTTAGTTGAAATCCCACATCGAAAAATGAATCAATGAGGCATCTATTTAAAATAAAGATTGGAAAGAATGAAGATTACCGAAGATAACACATACTAGGGTTCCATGTAAGAAAATATGGATATGGAAGAAAAATATAACCATCAATTATCTGATGGAGAGTGGTAGAGAACATGGCTATGAAAAGGCCAACAATCCCAAAGCCATAAATTAGTGATGATTTAAGGTACCATCTAGGACAACAGTTTTGTTCTAAGTTCCTTTTCTTAATGTTGAGGAATTTATTTATGAGATTGGCTAAGATCATAAGGAGATATACTTACTTTATAATTAGAGTTTTATCCATTAATAAATTTCTACCACAAACTCATCTTTCACTCTAAAAGATAATAGAACGTAAAACATTCTATTTACACCATTCGTATAAGGTTCCAAAATAAACAAATTTATAATTCATCTACAAGATCTTTTAATAAAAACTACATTATTTAATCCAGGGCATCTCGTGGGCCAGTGGTAGGTGATACACCCTTATCGCCCTTCGGTTGCGGGTTCAAGTCTCGCAGCCTTGCTGGACGCGACGGGTTGTCGCCCGACCTCCGGTTTGTCCTTTTATGGAAATCCAAAATAATCCAAACTAGAACTATCCAAAATACTTCTGTCCAAACTCACAGTCCAACATTTATAAGGAAGTTAAACATAATGTAGATCCTTTTTACCCTGTAATAGCATATGTATACCTTCATCATGTATTCTTTTAATACACTGAAACATCTTGAATTACCATATTCCTTATTGATTACATTCATGTTCCCTTATTCCATATAGAATGCTGGATATACTTCATTAATCCAAAAATGTTTTAAACCCCAACAATGATGGAATATACAAATCCTTAATCATCTTCAAGGTAGTCAATAATATCCAATATAATTTATCCAAATCAATCATGTATTATTCTAAAATCACCACCTCGGTATCTGAACCATATTATGGTTTACCTTTCTCTCAACCATATATTTTCCAGACATTTAACCTGCTACTGAGTCACTTTTCTTTGTTCCACACCATCTCAAGTCCTTAATGAAATAGTACTGCAGTACAATCCTTATATACTCCATAATTATTATAACAAGTACATTGTTGATACAACACTCAATTGATATAATCAACATAATAACTCTAATCATTCCTCTTAATCTGTGGTAGTATCATAACTTGATTATTATCCAATAGCATCATTTGCGGCATAGTCTGATGACTGGGACATTGGTTCATGTAGTGTCCAAACTCCTTGCAAATGAAGCATTGTACATTTGAAACCATTTTCTTACCCTTGCAGTCATGTACTTTGTGCCCTTTTCCTCCACACTTATAACAAACTCCCATTCCTTTCAGGCAAGTTCCAGGGTGTTTCTTTCCACAGTTACCACATATGGGAAAATTATTCTTTTCCTTCTTCCCTTTATCCATTTTTCTCTCTTCTATCCTTTTCTTCTCTTGCTTCCCTTCAAAGCCATAGGACTTAGTAAACTCTTTACTTATCTTATCAACACATGATATTATTTCTTCATATGATGATAAGACATGGGAGACTATTTCTCTTATAAATTATAGCTTAAGACCATGAAAGATATGATCCTTCCTTCTCTTTGGATCATGTGCATTTCTGGAGTTCTCATTCCTTCTACTGGGCGCCATTTCTAAACAATGGAATACACTAGATCAGTTTATGAATCAAAATACATAATCCCATACTTATAAAACACTTAACATAAATTGAACTATTTATGGATATAATCCATAATCATAAAAATGTCTCATTTGAGGATGTATATACTCATAAAACCTTCATAATGGTTTGTAAAGAAAATGAGAATTATCCTAAGCATATCCCCCGGGAGTGTCGTAACCCAGAGTGCAGCAAGGCCTGTTGTCGTGCACCAGTTCCCGTTCGAGTCTAGCTCAAAGAGGTGTTTTCGGGTTTTACCCCTAGGTACATCTGTGCCAGAGCTGCCTCTACCTGCTCGTATCCAGACAGGGATGTATTGCTCGGAAAACTCACAAAATCTCTACAATACCAAAATTCTCGGAAGTTCTTTTATACTAATCCTCAAAGTTAATCTTAGGTCTACGTGCTCTAATCAGAGTTTATCTAAATATAGCTTCCAAGGTTTGTACTAAACTTCCTCTGATACCAACTGTAACGCCCCGACCCTAGTTGCCTAGAGTCGGTGCATTATTACATAACATTGGCATGATCACAAGAAAGATAAAATCTCGAAAGACCGATTGGTTTAGTAGCCTTGGAAACACTAGATATATTCATAAGTTTTACATTACATCATAAAATGAAAAACTACTACAACAACATAATGTTTCCACAGTCCACACTATAATCCCCTCATAATATCCCTGCAGGTCATTCATAACTTACATCTTCACTTCCTGGGAAAAATAAAACATAGAAAAGGGGTGAGCTCAAATGCCCAGTAAGGATAACAATATAGCGGAAACTTTCATCAATAAGAATAAACATTTAAGGCAATGTATAACTAAAACAAAAGCCTTTTAAACATGAACTTTCAACACGGTATGGCATAAATAAAATGAAATAATTCCATTTACTTATTCACATGGATATTCTACTAATCGAATAATCACATGCAAAAATCAATAACCACTTTCATAATGTTGGAATGCATAATGCCAGACTATCATAACCACATAGCCAAGGCCTCGTGCCAAGACTACAAATAAGATTTTGTCAAGGCCTTGTGCCAAGACACTAGTTTGTCTCATGAGACCTACCGATGCATCGAGGAGCTATAGCGGGCTCCACCCGTCACATATTAAGTCCAATGCATTCCCATATGAAAAGGTTTAAACATAACATAAACATTTGTATTAAAACTAGCATACGAAATGTAAATACTTTCACCATAAACTATGAATGGTATAAAAATAGCACATCCACAGTCAAACATATCAAAAAACCTTCAATACAATATAGAAGTTTTGTATCATAATAAATCAACTTCAAATAATCTTAAAATCCATCAAAGGATGTTGACATAGATGAAATCAAAATTCTTTTTAAAGAAATATCTCCTTTTTTTTTGAAGTAATTTAAGATCCATATAAAATAAAACATTTTCTTTGAAAATATTCTTATAAATTTGTAAGGGAAGCTTTGAAGATTTTATAACGGCGGAAAATAGCCGCACCCGTCGTATAAGTTAAAAAAAACATTCTTACCTTAATTCTGTCGAAAAGGTTAAAAAGGACCTTGTTTTGAAAACGACCGAAAGATTCCTTTATAAACCACTTATAAAAGTCAAAAAGGGGTATAAATGACTTTAACTCATATTCTAGTAAATAGTAAAAATGTTTTGAAATGCATTTTTAAGAAACATGGATGTGGATGATAAAGAGATCCCAGTAGATTATTACGTATAAACAACCTTGGATAATGAAGAGGTTGTAAAGTAAACCCTTACCTTGTACTTTTCCTTGGTTGGGGTAGGTTAACCTCATGTATAATGGTGAAATAGTTGTTATTAAATTGTAAAAGAATCATATATAATAATATGATATCATATATGATCTTTTAACATTGATTTGTTAATAATATCTTAGAATTATCGTCGTTTCGGGAGTTAAGTTACTCATTTTCTTTTATATGTTTTGTTACATAAGCCATGGTTGTTGTATCTTATTCATATCCAGAATGATATACAGTCCTTAAACATCATTTTTAAATCATAAAATGATAATTATACTTGAATGGATACGATAGAGAATGATTCTCATCGCGTTCGTGGAGACGGTAGTCCGTACGTACGCACGAGCGACAATATCATTCTTTTGATATTAAAATAATATATAAATGGATGGTATATCATATATAAAGAATAATTAACATGTTATATTTATTGTTTACATGAGTTACACATCATTATTATACCCATCCAAATAATATTATATTGAATAACAATTACACCACGACGTGGAGACGGTAAGCCGTACGTACGCACGTATGGTGACATGTTATTCAAAGGGTGGATAGAATAATGAATATGATTGTACCATATTTATAATAACATCACAGTCTATGTGAGATACTGGAGTTATTATTTTAGAATGGTAATAACAAAGGAAGAAGAAGTGGAAGAAGAAATGAACTTGGAGAAGGGTGGTGAAATCATTACCTCTTCTTCGGGTTCTTCCTTTTGATTTGATCAAAAGGGCTCCTTAGGTTGGCTTTCTGATCAAACTAAGGCCTCTAGGTTGTAGTGAGGGATGTTGGGAGAGTATTTGGGCAGAGGTTGGACGAACCAAAAGGCTTTGAAGGTGTGAAGAAATGAGAAGGAGGAGTGCCCTTTTATAAGAGGGGTGAGGGGCACCTTTGGAAAAGCTAGAAATATTAATTTATAATAAATTCATATTCGGTTTCTAATGGCTCAAAAGTTGACTATTCAAAGGATAAGGTGGGGATATGTCGAAAACCACTCAACCAATAGAATTTAGACAGGTTTGGGTACTTATATTAACCTTATCTTTAAGTATTAACTCTAAGTTAATTAGTTTCACTTTTACAATGTCTCTTTGTATTTTTATATAATATGGTTAATAAACTTACTATATACATCCAAGCGACCCCCAAGTGGTCCATTAATGATGAAACTATCCTGATATAAGTCTCTTGGACGAACCTTAGATTTTTAGGAATTTAATATCAATTAATAATATAATATTTGTTTTAACAACTCTTTTATGTCAATTTTGACACTATTCAATAGTTGATTTTTGTGAAACTCATAACAGATTGATTACTTCGTACAAAGTCAATTAAATCAATCCTAATATATCATATTATCCTAGAAAATTAGTTTAATTCATTAAAAGTTTCATATTATATTTATTTGGGTATTTATAATATCAATTATTTTAATTTTTCACTATTATAGTAATTACTGCATCATCATTGTGTCATATATAAAATAAATTATTTAATGTCTAAAAATTATAAATAAAATATCATTATGTAGGAAATCTTTTTAGATTTCCAATGAATATTTATAATCTAAACTCCAACATATATAACCCTATGTAACAATTGTTGTTCTAAAAGATATATGCTTGTGTCATTTTTGTATTCATTTTAACTAAATTAAAATAAAGTGTCATTATCACTTACAAGTGGATCCATGGGGTCCCCAAATAGACCCAAAGATTCCCATGGTCGACCATGTATCAACCAATAGGGTTAAGACACGTTTTAGGGTAATTTAGTATTTTTATAATATTATTTTTTAACCCTTATTTACCGGATTTACCCTTAACCATGGTAAATAAAATATTTACCGCAGTAATTATTCAAAATGTCTAAAAATAAAAGTTACCTATTTACACAATTTGAACATCCTGATTCCAAATATGGAATCCATTTTCCTAAATTCTAAACACAGAAGTGGCAGAAATTAATTTAAAATTAATTCCCGCTGTCAAAACAAAAAGCGTGTTTTAAGAGATAATAACTATCAAAAGATTGACACTTGTTTATGTTTGGTTTAATTGTAAAATTATGTCCAATGACCAACATTATATTAAATGGTAAAAATATATTCTAAATATACTTTAAAACCACTCAAATTCATAATTTATCAATATTAATTATTTTGATTAAAAAAGTTGTTTTTAATTAAAATTTAGTAATTTTCACTATTCATCAAAATATAAAAGTTATCCGAAAAGTACCAAAATTTCACCCTAGGCTAATTTTGATATTCTGAATCCAAAAATGAAGCCCATTTTGAAATATAAAATATATATAATTTCAAAAATTAGTTATTACTATTCATAACGGTTAGTTTAATTGGTTGTTAGAACTCGGTGTTGCGTACAACACACGCTATCACATTATTCAAAGAGAAGCGTACCGTAGAAGTTTGGGATGTTTCATTTGAAATTTTTGATGTCCTCATTTAGTCAAAAATTTTAAAATATTGTATTTAAAAAGGGTTCACTATTAAAGTTGATAAAAGTGCAATACTGAAAATGAATTTGTTCTTGCATTATATCTAAGAAACTCATAATATGGATTCTAAAATTATAAGGATTATATAAAAATTAAAATTTATCTAATACTATTCATAACCTCTTTTGAACGGCTTGTTTGGTAAGTCATGGTGTGCTTGAACTTGGTGTTGCATGTAGTGAAAGTTATTGAATTATTTTGAAGAACTAACACACTTATGAAATCTTGGGGTGTTACAAATTCTCCCTTCACAAAGTCTTTAACACAGATTTCAAATGATCCTCATTTTCCTCATTGTTTTTGGAGTATATCAGAATATCATCAATAAAGACTACCACAAATTTTTCGAGGTAATATCTAAAGAATCTATTCATTAAATCCATGAAAATTTCTGGAGCATTAGTGAGTCTGAGGGGCATCACTATGAACTCATAGTGTCTATACCTCATTCGAAAGGCAGTCTTGGGAATATCTTCTTTCCTCACCTATAATTGGTGATATCCCAACCGAAGGTTTACCTTAGAGAAATAACTGGCCCCATGAAGCTAATCTAACAAGTCATATATCCATGGTAGGGGATACTTGTTCTTTATCGTGATTTTATTAAGCTCACGATAATCAATGTAGAGGCGCATTGATCCATCCTTCTTCTTGATGAAGCGGACCGGTGCACCCCACGGCGAAGCACTCGGGCGTATAAAACCCTTCTCCATATTCTCCTATAACTGCTTCTTCAACTGTTCCAGCTCTATGGTGGCCATTCTGTAAGGTGTCTTTGAGATTGGTAGAGATCGAGGGATATGTTCAGTTGAGAACTCAACTTCCCTGTCCATAGGAATACCTGACAACTCTTTAGAGAATACATCGGTGTAATCCCTCACAATGGGCATGTCTTCAAGCATGATTCTCTCCTTTGTCTCAATCATTTGAGCTAGATATTCATGCTCATAAGGCAGAAATATTCACACTTGATATGATGATTTTAAAGGAGATTCATCTCCCACCTTTCACTTGTAATTAATTGGAGGATGCTTCGGGATGTGAAGAGTGATCTCCCTTTCCCAGCAGTTGATAGTGGATTTGTATAAAGACAACCAATTCATGCCCAAGATAGCATCAAACTCCACTAAAGGAAGTATGATGAGATTTTCTAGGAGTTTCAGTACACAAAAATTAACCGAGGAGGAGTTATAAACCATTGATGCAATTATTTCCCCATTCGTTGTTCTCATAGATAACTTTTCCTCCAAATTTTGACGTGGTGTTTGAATTGATCTACTAAACATTCAAGATATGAAAGAATGTGTAGAACCAGAATCAAATAGTACATTCGATATTCTTGAGTGAATAAACATCATACCTTTCACCACATCATTTTTAGGCTCCACCTCAGTGGAAGTGATATCATAGGCCCTTCCTTGTTGCCTCGGAGGTTGTTGTTTATTGCCTCCAACAACCCTTGGCTTAGGAAAATGGTTTTCATAATGCCCAAGCTCCTTGCAGTTGTAACACTTCACTGTCGGCTAAGTGTTGATATGAACCTTACTTTATTCTTCAACATTAGCGGGATTTTTCATATCCCCTCAGTAGTTCTTGGCTAAATGACCAAACATTCCACATTTGAATCAATTCCTGGTTCCCTTGTGACAGTTACCAGGATGTTTCTTCCCACAATTTTTGCAAGGGGAAAATTCAGGCTTCTTTCCATTATGGAATTTGTTTTATGGACCACCCATGTTGTTCTCCATTTTCCTCTTCTTGTAACTGGGCCCAAGAGACCATTTAGAGTCTCCAATCTCCATTTTAACCTTGAGGGCACACCAGAAAATATCCTCATAACTATCGAAGTCTGAAATCACCAACAATTTTCATAGACTCGATTTTAATCCACTAAATAAGAGATCCAACTTTATTTCGGTGTTCATGATAAAGCCAGAGGAATACCTTGCAAGCTTTGTAAAGTTTTCTCCATACACCCCAATGGACTCATCTTCCTTCTGCTTGAGTCTGAGGAACTCTCTTTCTATCTTGAGATGGAGGGTTCGAGAAAAATATTTGTTGAAAAACATCCTATTAAATTCCTCCCAATTCATGGAATCAATTTTCTATTGGGACTTTGTATTCTTGATCAGTGTCCACCACTGATCAGCTTCCCCATCAAAACGATAGACCTCCAGAACAACTTTTTCCTGTTCCAAATACTAGAGGATGGAGAATATATTTTCAAAAGAGTTAATCCATTTCTCTACAAGGAGGGGATTAGAAGATCCACTAAACATGGGAGGCCTTTTCCACATGAAGGATTCTACAACAAATTGCTCTTTCCATGGAGGAGGATGGAGTTCTTCCTGATTCAAGTTATTATTCATAACTCGATTCATCTGATCAAGTACTGTCATGAAGTTTTGAGCACCCACTCCCGTCATATCAGCATATCATTAGGGCAATCTTCACATTTCCTATCACATTGGTTGTTGGAACATGTTCTCCTATTTCCTGCCATTAACTAAGAAAAATAATGTATAATTATAGGTCTTAAATACTTAGACATTGTGCTTAAAAAAGAAACTTTGAACATAAAAGTATAATATTATAAATAAGAAGTATATCCTAACTTGTGATTTTTTATATTTAAATCTATGTTATCCTCAATCTATTTATTAACATATATTTTTATGGGGGTTTTTGTTTGTCCCTAAATAAAGGTTTTTACTAAGCTCATGAATCTACCAAAGCATATCCCTTGAGAGTGTCATAACCAAGAGTGCAACAAGTCACATTGTCGTGCACCCGTTCCTGTTCGAGTCTAGCTCAAAGCGGTGTTTTTGGGTTTTACCCCTAGGATACATCTATGCCAGAGCCACCTCTACCCACTCGTATCCAGAGAGGTATGTATTTTCTCAATAAACCACTTACTCAATACTCACCAAAACTTAGGGATGTTTTTATTATACTTAGTCTTATCTCTAAGGCTTTACTAGAGTTTTCTAGTCATAATCCCAAAACTAACTAAACCTACCCTCTGATACCATCTATGATAGCCCTAATCTTTTATTACAAAATTTAACATAATTTATTACATGAAATTCAATTGATACAACATAGAAGATCTAGAGGCCTAGTGTATTTGGGGCTTATGATCATTACATAACAACTTAAAAAATGAAACATGCAACATCTTTCTTGAAAACTTCCTTTACATGACCACTACGTTCCCTTGTACTTAGCATTACATGGGATAACCTGAGGACATGCATAAGAAAAGGGTGAGCTATAAAGCCCAGTAAGGGAATAAACATGGAATAACATGAGTAATACAATACATGTTATAAAATAGGAATATAAATATATAAAAAGATAATCATAAACATAAAGTCATTATAAATCATGATAATCATAACATGGAAATGTGGAAAAAACTCTTAACATGGAATTAGCATGATCCATGGCTCATTACACATAGAGCATGAGTAAACCCTCATTGCACATGGAGAACGAGTAAACCCCCATTTCAATTGAATTAGCATGAGTCAACACCCATTTCACATAACTTATCATGATACTATACTTTACCCAATGCATTGGAGCACTATCAGGGCACACCCATCTTAAACATTTCATTTCATGCATAAGTGTGCCACATGGATCATATAACATGGATTCATAAAAAATAATCATTTATTCCATGATAAAGGAATGAAGAATTCATAAATGAAACTTTATAATCAATAAGTAAATATGAATAAATATGAATACCCTTGATAGAGAAATGGGCATGGTATTCACTGCATAATGAATTTGGATTGGAAAAACATGGTGCACTTTCAACAGCATAACGACATGACATACGAACTCATAAAAATGGTTGATGAGAGAGAAACGGGTGTCTCATAATATTTACATGACATGGATAGTAAGTGTTTAATATAGATACATGTCCCAACAAATTTAATGGAATTTATATTCCTGATATAAAATAATTTCTTGAATGTAAATGAGGAGAGGGAAATTCCTCTGGGAATTTCGGCATAGTAACAGGTGTATATGGGAGGCATTTAATGAAAGAGAAAGGGGTATCCCATCATTCAAAAATAAACATAGAAGTATGGGAGAGGTGAAAAACCATACCCCAACATTTATAATTGAAATTAAAAGGGCATAACAACATAAAGGAAATTGGACAAAAATTTGAAAGGAAGAAAAACCCTTAATTGAAAGTGTGCTTAAAAAGGCTTGAGAGAGGCTTGAGAGAGGCTTCTTAGGAGCTTGGGGCACCTTGGGAGGATTATAGGGAGAGTATGTCAGAGTTTGGACTAACTTAAAAGGCTTTTAGTGTGGATAAATTGGGAGTTTGGGTGGGTTTATATAGGAAAGGTGAAGGAATTATTTATTATTTAGGTTTGGGACACCTCCAATTAAACTAATTCAACCCACAAAACAACCCATGGTTTTTCCCATAGTTTTTTCCAAAGGGGAGTGGAGAAAAATATTTTATAAGTAAAAAGTCCAAAATTCTTAAAATAATGGGGTTGATTATGTGGAGGTGAGTCACACTCCCAAGGAAAACAATTTAAAAAGAAAAGATGTTTAATAAGCCTTGAAGGGTCCATTAATGCTTTGTAAAATAAGTCAAACAAACCAAAAATCACATTATTTTAATGGTAAAACATATATTTTCTGAACATAGGGCTTATAGTATTTTATTACATCACTATTGGGTCATTATGATGTCATAAAACACATTATGTATTTAAACTATATTTATTTTTTACCCAAAAATTTGGCTGTCTTAGAAAATTATGAAAAATTCACTGTTTGATAATTTCAACATCCTGATTATAGAAATAATATTCATTTTATCTAAATAATTTTCTAAATATGTTAATTTCCACTTTTAATATAAAAACAGACATTTATCGAAAATTCATGGGTTTTGACCAAAAATGGCTTTCAAACATTAATAAAAATTACAATTGAATTCATAAAATTATATGATCATTTATATTTAATAAAAATTAATTTAATAATAATAATAATATTGTATTGAAATATTATTTAATACAAAAATCCATTAATTCATCAAAATATACTTCTTAGTTGAATATTAACTAAAAACACAATTTGTGCTTTAAAAACTATTTATAAGGTAAAAATAATAAAATGAAAGTATATTCATTATTATATACCAAAAAAATAATGTACATAGCCATAGTACTAGGGTCTTGTTAAATAACCCCTTAAAACACTCACATAAGACCAAAGGGTGAGGTGTGCGATTGTGACAAACTCTTGGGGTGGCTCGGATAACATTACTCGCGTGGTGATCTCTATCAACTTCCACTTATCCTGTAGGCTATTATGTTCGAGCTTAACCTATTTAAACTTGGCTTGGGCTTGATCAAGAGAGAATCCCAATGACGCCACCTCTTTTCCAAGCTCCGACAAATGGGCTTTGTATGAAGTAATTCTACTGGATGGGGTCATCACTTCCTTTGTCTAAGTAAATTGGATTTGTTAAAACCCATATTTGTACTAATCATGTGATCACTGTTCAACGGCTACAAAAGAAACAGTCACATTTCTTAATGGTATTTTAAAATCCAAAAAACAAAAGAAGTGCATATGTTGTATAACCATTTCACATATTAAGAAATTTAATTAGAACAAGTGGGATTTTAATTAATAAAGGTTTGGGTTGTTACAAGTTATCCATTAGCTATAGAGAATAGTAGCGAGGAGCAGTCCCCTCCACTAAAATTATTGTGAGGTATCACATGGTTTTGGTCATCATAGATGGGCCTTTGGAGCTACAAGATGAATCATCATTCTTATTTGGGATGTGGAGATGGAAATCCCCTTTATCTCTCATTTTGGTTTCTTTTTTAACTTATTTAATATTGGGTTTCCTTTACCCTATATCTTATGATTTGAGATAAATATTAATTATTGATAGTGCTTCCCTTTACTGGTTTTTGGGTCATCCTACTATTTATGTATATACTCACCCTGTAATGGGATTTTCCCATACATGTTGCATCCCATGTGGTCGATAGATAGATTGGTAGTGAATATGGTATTAGTGTAGCTTAGTAGTACATGATGGCAATGACTGTGTTTGGTGGTCAGACTCGGTTATATTGAGATGGGATCTCCCCCACTCTATAATTTTAGTTATTGTTAGTTTAGATTTACCCCTGTATTTAGGATTGGGAATGTATTTTTTCCCTTTTTAATCTTTGTATTACATTGATGTACTTTGATTCATTTCATAGAGGTTGTTGTATGAATGCTTACTCTATAGATGTTTCTTTATCTTATTATGTCGCTGCACTATTGCATGGAGCTGGTTGTGTGCATGTGTACAAGTACTTAGGCTGAGGCCTCCCATTTCAATGTTATTCCTACTCGGTATATGTCACTATCCCTTGTCCTATTGGAGGCAGGCTTGGGGTCCTACATTCGGCTTACCATCAGCCTGGATAGCCTCAGTGGATTAGGTCATAATAGAGTGACATCAGAGGTGGTATTTCCCTTAGGTTGGTGTTTGGAGTTGTAATTGATATAAATATTGGTTTAGGAACTTAGGGAAAAACTACTACAAAACCCACCTATAACAGTGCTGGCATTCATCAGCACTTGAGATATTCACTAATAAATTCCATCTTTATCAGTGCTAAAATAATCACTAATAAAGGAATCCCTTTATCCGCACTAAAAAAAGCACTAATAAAATATAGCCTTTATCAGTGCTTCTTTTTAAGAACAGATAAAAGGTAACATTTATCAATTCTTTATTTTAGCACTGATAAAAGAAACCTCTATCAACACTTTATTTATGGTATTGATAAAAGGTATCCTTTATCAGCACTTCTTTAGAGCTGATAAAAGTTTCTATTCATCAATGCTTTTTTAGTGCTGATAAAGGTCTATAATAAAATGAAAAATTAAACAAATAAAAATAAAATGAGTAAATTAAGAAAAATATGAAACATTTTATAAATAAAATAATTATTAAAAAAGTGAATAAATTTCATATACATATATATAGATTATAAATATTAATAAATAGTATATATTAAATATGGATATATAAAATGAATAAGTATAATATATATAAAATGTTAATTAAATACATATTAATGTCTTATTCATTTTTAATGTAGTTTGATTTGAAATTTAACCTATATTAAACATATTGTGTTGCATTTATTTCGCACACACACACACACATGTTAATTCATTTGTATACACAAATTCACACACAAATATATTATGCAATATATAGAAACACATACACCTAATATTTATATAATTTATTCAAATTTAGTATATTTTAGACTATAATTATAACATGATACATTTAATATATATTATGTTTTTAATCAATTGATTTTTTTAATATACTAGAGTTAGGGTATTCATTTTTAGTGTTTTTTATTTTTTATTTTATTTTTGAATTTGATCATTTTTTATTATTTATTAATATATAATTATTTACTATTTTTAAGTATTTTCAATGTGTATTAATCCACTTAAATACATACATATATATCCATATTTTTTAATAACATATATTTAATTAATAAAACTAATCCATTTTTTCAATATTTTTAAAGAGTACTCATTTTGAATTATTCAATTTCACTCATTTTTAAAATGCATGTATTTAATATTATATATCCATTAATAATGTTAAAAAAATATTTTTAAATAAATAATTAGAAATAAATATATCTATAACTGTATATTTACTATATTAATAAATATTATAAATAAATTATTATTATAAATAATTAATTATTATTTTTAAATAAGTATTTATACAATTATAAATAAATAATTATATATATTTAAATAATTATAGAATTATAATAATGTCATTTAAATAATTATAATTTCAGAACTTTTAACAGTGCTTTTATAGCGCTGATAAAGATCAATCTTTATTAATGTTGTTAAAATACATATTTATTAGTGCTAAAACATTAGCGCTGATAAATATGTCTCTTATCAGCATCTCTTTAGCACTGATAAATACTCCTTTTATTAGTTCTTATAAATTTAGTGCTGATTAAAGGGATATTTATTAGTGCTTTTCTAAAATTTGTATTAAAAGTATCCCCGATCTATTTAAAAGAACCCTGACCATGACTCAGTCATTTGTGATTATTAAGCTCTCGTAGAACTCATCTACTTCTGTTGAGACTCCTCTAAGTTCCCTCAGATTAATCAAGGCTATAATCCATTGTATGTTATTTCATACTCTTCCTCTACCATTATTTGATGTTTTGGATTCGGCGTTTTGTGTTTTTGCATTGTTCTTAAACATGACAAACCCCGCATCTCTTCTCATCTCCACTGAAATACAATGAGTGTGGTTCTATTTCTTCTTCTCCTTTCAAATGTATTTGAGTTTCCAACCCATTTGCCCCTATAGACACACATAGATGGTTTACTCTACTCACGACATTAACAAGTAGACCACTCACCCCCCCTCAGTTTTCTCTTCATTTGAATAACATAGGTTTCCAAAATCTAGGTAGTTTCTCAAATTTAAATCATGTTATATACTAGATTATAGATTCAAATGGCTTAATTATGATGGTTTTTATGGGTTAGGGGATACCAAGTTGTGGTCTCCATTAATGGGAAATGAACATATAAGGACCAAGGTAAGTGTATAAAACATTAAAATATTTTTTTTGGATTTTGGTTATTCATTTAAACTGTTAAACTGTGAAATGGATTTTTTAGATTTATGATTTTGAGGAATAATTTTTTATTGAATTCAAAAAAATATTGAATTAATTATTCATTTTCCAAAAATTATTTTAGTGATGCATTTTGTGAGAGTTTTTTTTAATTAATTCCATATTATTATTAAACTTTAACCAGTCATAGTGTATGATTAATTTTTTATCATAGAATATGGTTTATTTTCAGGGATACCTCTTCCCAATATTATATTTTAAAACTGATAATATCATTATCAGTCATAAATTTGGATGTTCTTAGAGGTAATTATAGATCTACTTCAAGCTATGTGGTATAATTTTCAATGATGAGAAGTATCTATGGATACTCTCTAAGATTTTATGGTAATATATGAAAATAATAAATTTAGGATTTCATTTAATAATTTCATTTCATTTATAAGAGTAAACAAATTCTATATCAATACTGAGTATAATTTTAATAATTCAACCTTTAAATGGATGAATGCTATTGGAGGGATCTTATGGTGGATTAAAAAATATCCAAAATTAGAAGGTGAAGAATCCTTGAGTAGATAGAAGTGATATCCAATGTAGGTGGCGTGAGATTCATTTCTACAAGACCATTAGAGTGGAGGTATCCCAATTACTCTTCAATTTAAGATACTTTTTGAGTGATTCCATTACTTTAGGTTCCTAGGACACTATAATATTTAGAATCTTGATTTTATTCCATCTCTTGACGATGGATTGGACTCCCTCATTCAAACTAGATTTCCTCCCATCATTTTGGTTCCAAAATTCATTGATGGCATACCTCTTTAATAGTGATGGTAGGGAGGATAGTTTGAAAGAGGGAATGAGTTGCCTCAAACCCATCATCAATAGATGGAATAAAATCAAGCATCTGAGGACATATTAAATAAATTTAGTGAAGGTTAGTTGCACTTTAGTATTTAAGTATTATTTCTCTATTCAAGGAAATTATATTTTTCATGCAATATGAATACAATTGTTTCCTTTTATGCATGGAGTGTATTGCGTTGTTGTTATCCAAGAGAAATTAAATGTTTTACTACTCATGTAGATAATGTATTTTAAACATGACGATGTTTCCAATCACAAGAAAGAACAAATTTTTGATGATGAAACTACATAATTATTTGGGGATCAACAACATGTTGATGAAAAAAAAGAAAAAAAACAAGAACAACACATCATCACAGTTTTGAATAAAATTATGAAGGTAAGAATTCAGGGTATAAAATTTTAGGTTGGTTGGAATCAATGCGGCCAAAATATTGACCCTAACAAGTCAAAATTCATCAGTTATCTTGGGGTCAAAATGAGGTTGAATGTGTCGATTGATATTGACTCATGGAACCGTGTCCAACCTGTAATGAAGGAAATAATTTGGAAAGATATAATGCTAATGTTACAATATACATTCACTATTTTTCTAAAAAATTATATAATGAAACATTGATTTATTTTTCATTATTCCTTGCAGAATTCATTTATTTTAGAAGACTACTATACTAAATTAGCATTAATGGATATTGGAAAATCCCAAAGAGGCTTTTGTACTCTTTTGATGAAGTTACATCTTAGGGATATTGAGGGGAAAATAAATCTCCACCCACAACTTTGTTATGCCCCCTTTATAAAGTAGGAAACATTAACTTATTTCAGTAATCATAGCAGTGATAATTCAATTTAGGTGCATTGTGGTTGATAATATATTATTTTACATTATTTATTTTATCCAACTTGATTCAAAATTGTTAATTTATGAAATAGAAAAATAGTGCTAAAAATAAAGAGTGTTCATCAAAACCAGCATACCCCTATCGCAAGGGAAGGATGTGGTACAATTCATTAGGGATGAAATTGGTATGTATTTTAAATCAATAATAAAAGTTTAATTATGTTATATGAAACAACATATGTTCCTTTGTTTATATGTTGATTGGTGAATCAAAATCTGAAGCCACTTCCATCCCACATCATGTGCTTTGGAAGGGGGCTCATGTAAATAAGGATTGTATATTAGTTGATGAAAACAAAAAAGCAGTATAGAAAGCACATGTTAGTATGAAATAATTTTAATTCATTATTATTTATAAAAATATTACATAAAATAAATATGTTCATATTTTTTTATATAGTTTAGACATAAGAATCATCAACGGTCCTACCAAAAGAAAATCGAATTTCAGTAGCTTTGAAGCGGCTTGAACAATGTGTTTGTGTTAGAGGATTAGGTTCTAGAGTCTCTCCTTGAACATGTTTCGAGAATATAAAACCACATGAAGATACATATAATATAATGGGAGGGATGAAAACACAAATAGTCTAACTTCAAGATATTATTTTCTGGTCTGGTTTGGTAGACCAACGTATAAGAAAAGGTGAAACTGAACTGGCAGTGGAGAAAAAATCCACACATGATCCAAATGATACCACTAGATTTAAGGCAATTCATTCTCCTCAAACCTTACCCTGGGTAATCAATTTTTTCATTACTCTTTCTCTTAAATGTGAATCAAACAACTTCTGATAACTTTATATTATTAAAATTCTATAGGGTGTAGTTGTATGTGACTTTTATCTGTCCATATCCTCGTAGCGTCATGTTGTGAGGGGTACAATGTATAATATCATGGGAGACCAATTACAAAATCAAACCCTCCCAAAATAACACATGAGAGTGGGGATTGAGGTAGCTTATGAGATTACTACTTAGTGTCATATTTCACTTGATGATCTAGATATTATGACAGTCCAAGATGCTATTGGAGCTTTCATAGCATGACCATCTAATATTATAAAGATACATTAGGTACGTATTTAAAATATTTTTCATATGAAAAACATGTAATATTTAATGATAAAATGTCTAAAGTGAGGTATGATATTACATATGGATAAAGCAGTGGAGAAACAAAAGGTTGAATAAAACAAATCTACTAAATCAGCCAAGAAAGAAAAAATGAACTTCTGATAGTACCTTATCTCCACCAGTTTTAGAGAAACATTTTTTAACATTAAAAATTTATCTAAATACCACATTTAATGATAAAACTATGTCTTACATTCACTATTAAGAAAAAATATTTTTAGTTTTCATTATGGACATAATTGGTCTCGAGACTCTAAATGAGATTCTCAAGCATGAATGGTTGGGCGTCTCAATTGTGAATACACACATATGGTACATTTTCATAATACGTCTATCCAAATATTTAGCTAATATGTTTATTAACATTAATAAATATTAATATTTTGTATAGGAATTTATATTACAACTATATAAAGGGAAGATTTCATCAAGTACGATTTCGATTCATTAATCTCGGTATCATTTCTACGGAAAAAATTACTTTGGATAAGAAAGAAATAGATAAGAAAAGAGATGAGTTACTCCCAGCGTTTAATAAAAAATTATCATACGACAAACTCTTTTTTATTACTAAAACACAAGGGTAGAACTCTACGATCAAATAACATCAAATATATTTTTAATTTTTGCATTACTTAATTGTTTTTGTTTTTTTAGGAAGCACTAGATTCTAATAATAGTAAAAATAGAAACCTCAACAATTTATTTTTTGGATTCAATGCATGGAATTCCAACCAACCAAACACAAATGATGTGTATTGTGAATATTTAATATACTAAAATCAACATTTTATATATAAACTTTGAATTATATTTTCAGTCTATGTTTTAATGAGAATTTTGTTATGATAGGGAGATTTCTAAATAAAGTCTAAATCATGGAATGAGGCCGGTGTATGAAAAGATAAAGCCTGTGGATTACTAAAAATGGAAAAAAATTAATGTATATATAGAAATATTTAACCATCAAAACATTTAAAAACAATTTACTTATTTTGGTCAATGTTTCTACAGTGTCTAAAACAAGATAATGAAATCGATTATGGATATTATGTTTTAAAATTTATGAGAGAAATCATACAACATGAATAAACTAGAATCCTCCTATAGGCAATTTATGATGGTAATTAAAATTTCATTAAATATATTTTATAATAATTTGATTTTTTATTTTTTCTCAGCACTATCAAGATTACCTATAAAAGAGTTATTCAAAAGAAGAAATCAATTTGTTTAGAGACAAGTGGGAAACATAATTTTTTCCATAATGTATAAAGAAAATAAATTTAGATGATTACATTCTATGTTTGTGATATAGTGTGAGTTATAACCATCAAAAAATATTTGGGGTGTGAAGCATTTGTCTCAGAATGCTTATAAATTATTCTTCATCTCTTTCTCAAAGAGAAGATTAATGGAGGAAATAAATTTGTTTAGAAGTGTTGACCTACAAAAAATAAAATTTTTGGAAAAAAATGGAGGTAGAGGTGGAGGTGGAGGGGAAGGAAGATGCAGAGGAAAAGGTGAAGGTGGAGGCAAATTCAGAGTCGGAGACCAACTTAGAGGAGGAGGCACAGGCAAAGACTAAGGTGGAGACTGAGGCAGAGAATGATAAGAAGTGTTGTCTTGAAAAAAATAAAATTTTTGGGCAATAAAGTAGAATAAGGATCATATAATTATTTTTTTGAGATTTTTTTTTAAAATTAAACACAACACTTATCACTTAATATAAGATGAATTGTGCATCTTTCCAGTTTAAAATGGAATTTTAGTAAAAAACACATGCGACATACTCAAAATTGAGAAAACACATTCCATTTTGTTTATACTTAAGTAAAATGATCCATGAGTCATTTGGAATGTGTATCATTCAGTAACACCTCAATCTAATGCATTATGTGATCGATATGACTCCAAATGCATCTTTTTATTCAAAACAGACATTAATTTTAATAAAAAAATTACTAACATACTCAAAACCAAGAAATAACATTTTTATTGTTTTGATACTTTAGGAAAATGATCCATGAGTCATTTGGGACATGTAGCATTCAGCCACACTTCAATACGATACACGGTGTGACCAGTATGACTCCATGTGCGCCTTTTTTTTTCAAAATTGACATTTATTTTAATTAAAAAAACTAACATACTCAAAACTGATAAAACTCATTCATATTGTTTTGGTACTTTAGTAAAATGATCCATATGCCATTTTTGACATGTAGGGATCATATGAACCTCAATCTGATGCACGGTATTACCAATATGACTCCACGTGAATCTTTTTTTATTGAAAAGTGACATTCATTTTAATAAAAAAAACAACACACATACTAAAAACTAAGAAGATTAATTACAATTGTTTTGATACTTTATAAAAATGATAAATGTGTCATTTGGGGTGTGTATCATTCATATTTACCTCAATATGACACATGTTGTGACCATTATGACTCCAAGTATGTCTTTTTTATTCAAAATTGACATTCATTTTAATCAAAAAACAATTGACCTACTCAAAACCATGAAAATGTATTCATATTGTTTTTTTACTTTAGTAAAATGATCTATACATGACTGGTGATGTGTAGGGATCAACCTCACCTCAATCTGATGTACAATGTTACCAATATGACTTAAAGTGCATCTTTTTATTCAAAACTGACATTAATTTAAAAGAAACCACTGAAAAACTCAAATCTAATAAAACTCATTCCAATTGTTTTGATACTTTAGAAAAATAATGTATGATTCATTTGGTATGTGTATATTTAGTCTCACCTCAATCTGATGCACGGTGTGACCGGTATGAATCCAAGTGATTCTATTTTATTCAAAACTAACATTAATATTAATCAAAAAACAACTCACATACTCAAAAATAAGAAAATGCATTCAAATTGTTTTGTAAACTTAGTAAAATGATCCATAAATCATTTTTGATTTGTAAGGATCATCTGTACCTCAATCTGACACACATTGTGACTAGTATGACTCCAAGTGCCTCTTTTTTATTCAAAAGTGACATTCATTTTAATCAAAAAAATAAATGACATTCTAAAAACTGAGAAAACAAATTATGATTATTTTGATACTTTAGGAAAAGAATCCATCAGTAATTTGGGATGTGTATCATTTAGCTGCACCTCAATTCAACACATGGTGTGACCGACATGATGCCAAGTGCATTTTTTTTATTCAAAACTGACATTCATTTTAATAAAAAAACAACTAACATACTCAAAACTGAGAAAACACATTCGATTGTTTTGTTACTTTAGGAAAATGATCTATACATAATTTTTGATATGTAGGGATAAACCACACCTCATTATGATGCACGATGTGACTGGTATGACTCCAAGTGTGTCTTTTTATTCAAAAATCACATTAATTTTAATAAAAAAACAACTAACATAATCCAAACTAAGAAAACACATTAATGTTGTTTTTATAATTTAGGAAAATGATTCATGAGTTATTTGGGACGTGTATCATCTAGTATCACCTCAATACGTCACACAATGTAACCAGTATGACTCCAAGTCTTCCTTTTTTATTCAAATCTAACATTCATTTTAATCATAAAAACAACTGACATACTTAAAACCAAGAAAAAACATTCATATTGTTTTGGTACTTTAGGAAAATGATCCATACATCATTTTTGATGTGTAGGGATCATATAAACCTCAATTTAATGCATGGTGTGACCAATATTACTCCAAGTGCATCTTTTTATTCAAAACTAACATTAATTTTAATCAAAAAAACAACTGACTTGCTCAAAACCAAGAAAACACATTCTGATTGTTTTGATAATTTAAGAAAATGATTCATGAGTCATTTGGGATGTGTAACATTCATCCACCCATCAATCCAATTCATGTTGTGACCAATATGACTCCAAGCGTGCCTTTTTTATTCAAAAATGACGTTCATTTTAATCAAAAAAACAAATTATATACTCAGAACTAAGAAAAAACATTAATATTGTTTTAGTACTTTAGTAAAATGATCCATACGTCATTTGTGATGTGTAGGGATCATCCAAACCTCAATATAATGCACGGTGTGATCGGTATGACTCTATGTGCATCCTTTTATTCAAAAATGACATTAATTTTAATCAACAAAACAAATAACATAATCAAAACTAGAAAAACATTTTCCAATAGTTTTTCTATTTTAGCACAGTGATTCGTGAGTCATTTGGGTTGTGTAACATTCAACCTCACCGAAATATGATGCACGGTGTGACTGGTATGACTCAAAGTGTTCCTTTTTAATTCAAAACTGCCATTAATGTTAATAAAAAACAACTAAAATACTCAAAAATGAGAAAATTCATTCATATTGTTTTGGTACTTTAGAAAAAAAATCCATATGTCATTTTTTCATGTGTAGGGATCACCCGCACCTCAATCCGATGCATGGTGTGACCAATATGACTCCAAGTGCATCTTTTTATTCAAAAGTGACATTCATTTTAATAAAAAAAAGAACTAACATACTCTATAATAGTGTTTTTTATTGTATTTGTGTCAGGAATTTTATTTCATTTAAATTTATAATTTTTATCTTATTTTGGAAATTTTTGTTGTTGTTTCTGCTGATTAAGTGTGTCTTTGCAACACATTGCACCTATTTCTGGTGATGCATTGTGCTACTGCATCACACTATAGTTTTCACCTTTATTAGTGCTATTAACTATGTTGATAAATCTATCCTTTATCAATGCTTTTATAAGAACTGAAAAATACTACTTTATTAGCACTTATAATTGCGATGATAAAATCTATCTATATCAGTGCATTAAAAAGTACTGATAAAAGCACTGATAAATCATGCTTTTATCAATTCTTTTTAAAGAACTAATAAAGGTTCTATTTTTCATCACTAAATGGATGTTATGATAAATGGGGTCTTTTATTAGCGCTTTGAAAATGACTGATAAATAGTATGTTTATCAGCACTTTTATTTGTGTTGTTAAATCTCCCCTTTATCAGTGATTTTTTAGCACTGATAAAAGTCATGGACTTTTAACCATGATAAGGTCATCAAAACTTCTCTATCACTAATAAAATATGATTATAACACTATTAAATGCATGTTTTTTAGTAGTGAAATGATGTCAGAGTGTCTCAAGTGCATCTCTTAAGATAGTGTACTCAGTGTTGGTGTGGCAGCTGGTGTATCCATACACAATGACTCAAACTACCTTATTTTCAATGATGCATGTTGAGGACTTGGTTTTAGGGAACTAATAGTACATGAATCATATAGGATTGGATATTTTTACTTTCATGACCTTCTTGAGTTATCTCCTTAGATATTCTCTTTGACGCTGGTATATCTTGATAACTATCAAGATTCCTCCGTGACGATTTCTAGCTAGTATTTCAACACAATGTCATTATGAGGACTAGTTGAGTGATGTGTCATCAATTCATGGAAAACACCATGAGTTTTTTCCTCTAGGAAGTTAGAGTGTAGTACTACCACTTGTTGAGTAGTGTGTGGGTCCACCTATAGTGGATCAAGTGGATGGATGATTACATGAGGGAATCCAATAGCTCCATTAGATTAGGTTGACAATACAAGTTGTCTTAGTGCATTATATGGGTTTTATTTATAGTAACCACTTTGGTTTTATGGAAATATATACCCTTAGGAAGTGGAGGATTGTCTCAAGGAAATGGTTTGAGTTTTCCAGTATTTAAACCTAGACCTATCATATGGTTGAACTCATAACCATTTTATTCATAATATTTTCATAGAGTGTGGTGTGGTATGTTCATCTAGATCCATTATGAGGTTACCCTATCTAGGGATAGAGAATAACGTCTCTTCCAAGATGATTAATTTTCATAAACCCCATAGGGAATCAAGGTTTAGATTGAGGTGATAGAATGGGGGTTTTATCATTTTATGGGACCCCTCCATGTGGGACGGTGGTACTAACATCTAGAATTATTCAAGGAAACATAGGGAATTGATGGATCCCTATGTTGGTGATGTGTGTTGTGTATTTGAGAATTAGAGGAATAGGTATGCTTCCCCTACCAAGACACATTCTCTATAATGCGATATAAAGTCATGCAGTTGCGTTATTGTCACCCAAAGTGGATAATGTTAAGGTGTAGTGGGTGAGTTCCTCTAAATTGTAAGTTCAAGTTCATTTCTGTGGAGATAGTTTCTCATGGTACCTCTTAGTCATCAAGATGAAATATTATGATTCCAATATGGGTCTGGACTAGTTATCTCTGGTGTGTCCCAAGATAAACTATCATCGCAAGAGATATAGATGCCTTCGTATAGATGGAATGAAATTATCCTTCATGTGAAAGAGAGATCTTATAGATGATTGGGTTAGTATTGTGAGAAAGAAGATAAAACATATCACCCATAAGTTGGAGAGTTATCCCTTGGTATAATGTAATCTTCTGGAATTTGGCTTCCAATAGTAGTGGATGATGATATAGACATATTTTTTAAAGATTTCAGGTGACTACCTCTGAGGTGGGAGATATAATTTTTCATTTTATTACACCTAGAGACTACACTAATATGTTCTACGACATATCAGATAGAAACTACTAAGCTCCAAGAGATGAGGGTGTGGCTATAATACCTTTGATGGAATTGTTTTTTCAAACCCATTGTGTCCCATTGGGTATCTTATGTTTTGTTCATGAAAAAAGTGGAAGCGATATGAGGATTTGTGTTGAATATCATCACCTAAATCAACTAATGATAAAGAATAATTACCCTTACCGATAATTGAAAACCTTTTCAACCAAAAGAAATTTGTGAGTTGGTTCTCAAAGATCAATTTGAAGTCTAGATAACATCATTTGAGGGTTTGTGAGTATGATACTCCAAAGAAAAAAATATGATATCACTACATACACCATGAGTTCCTTGGGATTCATTTTGGTGTGACCAAGTCATCATCTATGTTCATGGATCTTAAAAACTAGATATTCTAGTCATACTTGGACTGAATCATAGCTTTCTTTATTAATGGCATTCTCATATACTCTATGATAGAGGAGAAGTATGCAGTACCTTTTAGGGTGGTCCTAGACTTACTCTGGGAGACTCCATCTTTATGGTAAGCTCTAAAAGTATCAGTTTTGAATATATGAGGTTCACTTTCATAGGAATGTCATCTTTTATCATGTTTTATTCTTGGGTGTGTCAAAGATTTAAAATCACATCCATTTGAGCTTTTGATTAGCTGAGATGAGGTTGATCCTTGTTGAGTTTGTTTCTCGGTGTCTCTCATGTCAACAGGTAAAGGATAAACATTACATCCCAATAGGTTTGAGTCAGTCTCCTGATTTTTATGAATGAAAGTGGGATGAATTATCAATAGATTTTCTGATGGGGATTTACCATTTAGTGAGTGTCCACAACACTATCTAGGGGATTTTTTACCAACTTACCAATTCAGCACACTTCCATTCCATTGGAGGGTGGATATCCATTGATAATTTGGGGAAATTGTATGTGTAAGATATTGACTAGCTTCATGGGAACCCACAATGTTCATCTTAGTAAATGATGCGTAGTATACATCATGTTTGTGTAGGGGTTAGTAGGATCCTTCAAAAACCTAGTTATGGATGAGCACAAAATTCCACTTTTAGGTGGATAACCAATCTATGAGGACCATATAGGTTTTTAGGGTGTGATGTGGGTCAACATGTTGGTTTTTGGACAAAGAAATGTGGATCTCTTACCATTCATAGAGATTTATTTTAATATAACCTATCAATCCACCATTGGTATGGAACCATGTGAATAACTATATGAAATACCCTATAGGTGACCCTTATACTAGACTGAGGTTAGTGGGACCTCTCTTGTTGGGCTCATAATGGTTCAACTAACATCAAAGAAGGGTTTAGATCATCCATGACCACTGGAAAATAGATCAGTATCAAAAAAATTCTTATGCAGGCCAAAATCACAGACCTTTTGAGTTTGATTAGGTAGACCATATCTTATTTAGAGTCTCCCCATGATGTTGATTACATAGTGTTGGCTGGGGAGTAATTTTTTCCATAATATTTTTGAGTTGTACAAGTTTTTGAATAAGGATTGTGATGTTGCTTTCTACTTTCCCTTACCCCAACATTGATACTAAGTGCATGAAATCTTCCATGTGTCACATCTAATTATATAGGTGCATGAACCAATGCACATTATTGACTGAAACAATCTTTACATCAGGGATATAGTCACCTTCTCAATATACTCATTGGAAATTGAGTGAAAAAAAGGATAAGATCTTATATGGATGGACGATTCCTTTGGATTGAGTGCTTTGAAAACGTGGTAACATGTAGGAGATCTCTTAGGAGTGTGATAGTATTATGTGGGCTCAGTGAACCCACCTTTTTGTATGTATTTTTCTTTTTGAGGTGAAAATCCATAAATTAGGGGAGAATCAAATGACTCCGGTTTTTTTAGTTCACTCCGTTGAAAATTCCTAGATATATCTCTATATTTTTCTTCAAAGTAAGAATTTTTTTTGGGTGTCGTAGGACCCCAAAATTAATATATCAAAAATAATAATATATATTAAAGTATTCATGTGTATCTTTTCAAAATAAATGGCTATCTCATTGACTGGGACCTCTAATGGGAAATAAAGGACCATATTTGATTCTAAAATATAGGATTTACCCTAGATGTGATATGAAGTTGGCCATCATTAGGAATTTGATTTATGGTGACCATTGGTGGGTGAATTTATAAATTATTTAATATATTTTATTAAATTACTTCAGTTGTAAAGACCCAAACTCCAGTAGCCCATAGTGGGACCCTTACTTTATTACATTGGAATATATACATTCTTTAAAATACGAAAGGACCAATCCATTTAGTAGTTTTTGAAACTAGATTATATACTTGAAACCCATTTTATTTTGGGAAAATAAAATAAAACATAATACATAACAATATCTAATAAACTGCATTATTTAGAACTCATTCAAATATATTTTTTTCATAAAATTGGGAAGGTAAACAAAGTATGTGTAATCTCAAATGCTTAGTAAGGGTCATGTACTTTGGAATATATCATAAATAAATAATAATAATCAATATATAAAGGTAAATAACTGAGTACACATTCCATTAATCAATAACTTTAGCATAATATGGAAGGAATAATAGATGATAAAATAATTCCATATAAATAATCACATGATCTTGTAACTTTACTATGGATAATCTAACAACTTATTAATCACATGGAATAACAATAACGAGGAATTTATAATGTTGAATGTCTGAACTATAAAGATATGTCCTCCAAATAATATTTTCAAGATCAATCCTCTTTCCAGTTTAAGTTTGTGGGTAGAAACTCATCTGATTTGGCTAACTAATTCATCTCATGGGACTCTCAATGCATCAAGAGGATTTCATTAACTGGTCCCCAACCCATGTCTTTCATGTCCAAAGCATTACTCACATATCAAATAAACTTTTTAATTCATAAACAATGTTACTTATCCTCAAATATTTTTATTGAGTAAATGATGTATATTTAATATTATTTCCCTAGTTATTCAAATAACATTCCGAGTAAATACCATATGTAAAAATGACATACAATTTAGGAAATAATCAAATGAATCAATTATGTGTATCCACTATAAATCCATTTAAAAAAATACAACATAAGATAATCAAAATTAATTTCACACATTAAATAGTAAATTATTTATAATTTTAACCCAATTATTTGAAATTGTGTTAAGAGATCCCTTACCACTTTGTAATCAATTGAATCGTATGGGACAAAAAATTAATAATTATCAAATAAAAAATTGAATACCATGAATATAAAGGGATTCATGATATGATATATCAAAGTGGTATTATATTTTCCACACATAATAAATAAGTTGGGAATAAGGCATGCATCTCAAAGAAGTAAAAGTCAGATGAGAAACCCTTCCCTTATGCTTTCCTTTAGTTAGACATGCTTTAACCTCCTCTTGAATATCACCTCCTCTAAGGATCCCTTAAAGAAGATGGAATTAGTATTTGGGTGATACCAACCACACTTGTACTTGGGTAGAGTGGAGAGGAGAGGGTTTGGACGAGATTTGGAGATCTTTAAGGCTTATGGGGAGAAATAGGGCGGTGAGGGGTGGTTTTAAATGATTAAATAATGAATATTTTATAATTAAAGCCAATAACATTGAGGTGGAATTATTTCCATGAATTTTGATATAATTAATGTTTTAAAGGCTGGTTTGGGTCAAGAAACACATCAACCAACCATTAAATGTAGTATTTTTTAGGTATTTTAATCCTGTACATTTTAACTTTAACCAGTTTCATTATTTTACTTATATGAAGGTAAATATTTATTTTTACCATGGTAACTTTTTTATGCCTAGAAATGAAAATTACCATGCTACCTAATTTTTAAATTATTATTACAAATATGGAATCCATTTTACAAAGTTAATTTTATAGAATTGTAAAAATTAGATTTAAAATTAATCCTGGAGATGAGACTAGGAAGTAGGTTTTTAAAGTGAAAATGTTAAAAAAAATTGAATTTTTTATATCTAAATTCAATATTAAATTGATTCCAATGAAATAAATTTGATAAATATGTATATAATTTATCTAATTAGACTTTAAAATTAATTAAAAATATAATTTAACATTATAAATTATTTATATGAAAAGTCAGTTTTCAATTAAAATACAATATTGTTAACTATTAATCAAAAAATGAAACTTATCAATAAAATAAAAAAAATTCACCCTAATATATTTTGAAATTACTATTTTATAAATGAGTTTTTTACATATAAAATTTATAAAAGTGTCAAAATTTTGTTTTAAAACAAGTTCACCATTAAAAGGCGGTAAAGGTAACTTTAGAAAAATATAGATTTTATGCTTAAAATTGGATTTATTATTATCTTAAACCTATTAAACATATTGGTAGAATTTAATTTTTTTTTTAAAATATATGAAATATAAATTTCATTATTATCTTCCACTAATAGTTTTTAAATTAATTTATTATGAAAAAATTTCATTGTGGGTATAAAAATAGTTTTTTTATAAAAATAGATCATTTATATTCAACTATTTTTTATTTTAATTTATAATTAATTGTTAACCAAAGAATTCATTTTATAAATATGTTTAAACTATATTTTCATAAATTATTTAATCTTATTCATTCCCTTAATTCCAATTTTTGGGTGATAATGGTGGTATTAAAATATTAGTATATCGCAGTTCATTTAAGCTATATGTTGCATGCAATGTATTCTATGGAAGATATTTAATTTAAAAAGATACATACCATAAAATCTTGTGTTATTACACTCCACCCTCCTTTAATAGATCATGTAATCATAATTTAAAATTACACTTTGAAAATAAAAGGTTGATACTTGAAAATTCCTATGTGGAAAACACACATTGTAAATAAGGTTAATAAAAAATAACCTTAAAAAGAGGGAAAGGGAAATGTGAATGTCACCACAAAATTAGGATTTAGAATAGGATAAAATTAGTGAGAAGTGAAATCAAAAAAATCCAACTACCTTGTTCTCATGGAGAATGATAGATGACATGGTCATTATAAGGTTAACGACCACAAAATCATAGACCAAATAGGTATGAAAAAGGTCCTTGATATCATAAAAAATGACTGTCATAAGATAAAATTTTATTTCAAAATATTTTGAGCAGATATAATTAATCAATTTAAACTTAAAAGTACAACCTCCATCTTTCATTATTCTTCAATAAATATCCACTTCATTTCTTAAACCAAGATATTGGTATTCAAGAAGAGGTTTTTCATGCCTGAAGCACTTTAATGAATCATAAGATTCAAAAGTCATTCCTTCAGAATTTAAATATTTAATGTAACATAAATTGTTAGTACATGTTATCAACAAACAATAATTTTAAAATTTCAACTTAATCCATTCTATAAGTATTTAATCTTAAGAATCATCCAAAATAAATTTTTCCAAATTCAAAGTCCAAAAATTTACAAGGAAGGTAACTAAATTACCTAAAACAACTTAACATTATATTTTCCTAATAACATAATGTAGTAACAAATATATGAATACCATGATCACCTTTAAACCTTAATGAAAACAAGAATACTTCCAAGAATAAGATCTTAGGTTGTTGAATATATTTCTTAAATCCAAACATGTTGTAAACCCATCATACACCATTAAATCACTAACCACTTTCATGGTCACCAATATTATCCTACAACACCTCTTTATCATTATTATCTCAACATAAAAAACATATTAATGTTATCTTCCCATAATCATGTGTTTTCTAAAAGATCAAATTGCAATAGAATAACTCGTCTTGGTTACTGGTACTATTCATCACATGCTTAAATATCCTTAAGAAGAAGTAATGTAGTAAAATTATTATATATCTCTTGATTATTAAAACCATAATATAATTGATAAAATACTTTTACAACATAATTATTGAAACCAAAAACCTAAATAATTTAATTATTCCCCTTTGATTGTAGTAAAAAAATAATCTTGACCTTGATCCCTTTGCTTCTTTTGAGGTATATTCCTTTGACGCTTTAGGAATATGTTTTCATAATATCCCATTTCCTTATAATTGAAACATTGAAAATTTAATGTTTTTTATTTCCCTTGCAATCATGATCCTGGTGACCATTCTCTCCATACTTGTAACATACTCCCATTTTCACAACCCGCCCCTTGGGGCCCATGTCGTGACTACCCCAAGCCCACCTTCCATTGGCCAAGGGTTGGCGACTAGATCCAAAAAGGAGTATCCCTATAATGGGAAGGAATTATCTTTAAATTTTTACAAACACACAAACCAAGAACACAACAAGAATCATCCACAAAGTAAAATGATGTAGTAAAAAGTGTACTAAAAGTAAAGGGGCCAGAATACAAGCCCAACTAGAAAGTAAAAGTACTACTAAAAGAGAAAAACAGATCCTGGAATGTCCACTAAGGATCCTACCTAAAGGGTAGGTATATCTCATGATCAGTAGTCATTGTGTCACATCACGTCAAATGGCCCACCTCTAAGAACTATCTATACTAGATCCCTTAGCCTTGATCAACGCTGTCCGTCATCTACACAAGACACAACAAGGTTCAGGTGTAGCCCATACAGGGGTGAGTATACCAATACTCAATAGAGACCCCGAGACCCCCGAAGGTCTCCCAGAGTTTATCAAAGGAAAAACCACAAAGGAAGATCTCAATCACAAAGCACGAATACGTCATAAATTATAATTAGGTATATACCCGTACATATACCGAAGTTATCAAAATATACTCATCTCATACATGAGGAATCATAAGGCTCCAACTTTTAAGACATTTTCACAACTGTTCCATGAGGGAATATTAACACAAAGGTAACACCACCAAGGTAACACCACGAAGGTAAACGTACCAAAAAGGTAACACTATGAAGGTAAAATTACCACAAATCTAACACCATGAAGGTAACACCATGAAGGTAAAAGAATCAGATCACACCAGGTATATAACTTAAGTACAAAAGTATAGATGATTAGTCATAAATGTAGATCATCTTATTCTGTCGAGAGGCTCTATTTCTGACCCATATAGGATTAATAGATGCTGAACCACATAGGATCTCTAGGAGCTATCCCACACAGGATCGATAGATACTAACCCACAAAGTATTGCTAATCGCTCACCAACACATGATCGATAGATACTGACTCACATAAGATCGATGTTCTTTCTTCGCGTTACAGCCAACCACAAGATTCCCTCACTAAGAACACTTGATTGCGGGAGGATCTGCTCCTCAATTCATCAGTTGTATCTCAACAACCGTGAAGTTCGATGAATACGTATCCCAAAGGACCACCCTATCATAGGGGTCCCAACATGATATATGGCACGTCATTCGAACACCCGGTCTGTGAGATATGGACACTTTTGTAAAAAAGGACCAGTTGGATTCAGGTCTAATCCAACCTAGGTCACATGTAAAACTCCGTCAAAACTCACTTAGAGTATCTAAAAAGGACTGCCTTGTCACATCGGTCCTTATACCACAGACGGCGCATCGATCGAATGCTCGGTCTATTAGTTACATCCCATTCCGTGAAACAGTGGTGATCGTACCTCCGTCCAGCTTGACTCGGTCAGGCCTGTCGAAATATTCCAAAGGGTCCGCTTCTCGAAAGGGGTGCCAATGCCACTAAAGGCATGTCTAATAGATACTAGGTTCATCAGTTACGGGCGTTTCTTTATTCGGGTACCGGTTGGGTCTGGGCCCGGTCTGACTCGGTCAGATCGGCCCGAGGCAACGGGTCCCCAGGACTACTTAACCCCACTCAGGTCTGGACCCCTGGGGGTTGGCCTGATTCAGTAGGTCCACCCAACCAGGGTTGGTCCAAATTATTCGCGGGGCCGGGCCACAGTTGGCCTGTCTTGTCTGGTGGGGCTCGGCCCACCCACTCTGGCCCATTGGACTGTGGGTCCGGCCCATTGGGTCATGGGTCTGGCCCAGTTTGATGGTGGGTCCGACCCACTGGGTTGCGGGTCCAGCCTGACCCGCTGGGCGGGTTTGGTTTTCTCTGCCGCGACCCACTATCCGCGGCTACTCCGCGCCACCTCCCTTCTGCGACGACCCACTGGCCACTACCACTTCACGCCACCGACGATGCTTGTGGGCGCCACCTTTGTCCGCTGTGGCCTGGTCTGGCTGGCGGGATTCAGCCACCATGGCACGCCGTCGTGCTCCGCCTTCCACTTCCCGCAGTCGGTTGCCTTGGGTATCCTCCGACCGCCACTGATACGGCGCACCAACAGTTTCTTCCATGGGTCATCAAACATTCTCTAGTGTCTGTTCTTGGTGTCATCTGCGCCTACATCTCTCCCGTGCTACCATCATCATAGAGTGGCCCACTATTTTTGCATTTCCATCAACCTGAGGAAACTGTCCCCAAAGAACGGAGCATGAGCGATGCGGCGGAGGGTCCTAGCCTTGTTTGTTTGGCCCACGCCCTCCGCGTTAATGTGATAGAAAGTAGGAGAGAATTTAATTAATCAAAGACAACTTCAAAATTAAAACCCCTACCAGGATAAGACACTTGCTGATGATGATTGATGGAACCTTCTTTGCCGTTGTTATCGGTTCGTGATTATGTGGCGCTCGTCACTGCTCGCTGAATCCAGCCACGTCCTCCAAGTGGTTAGCATTGCGATACTTTTCTAGAGATTCTTCTCTTGGTGAAGTTGTGCCAACACCCCTCCCTGAGCTCCATATAAATAGGAGAGGATAAAGAGTGTGTCACACACATAGAATTAATGAGGTTCATTTAATTAATGAACCTTCCAAATTCACGATGTTGCGGTTACAAACAAGGTAGATTTAATTCATTAATGGCTTGACATGTCATCGATCCCGCTACCACTGCTCATCTATTAGAGAAAAGAAAAATAATTAAAATAACATAATATATTATTTTATTAATCTTTCAGAAGTCTGCAAAATTAAAATTTTCATCCGACCTACTGCAGTCAAAGTGAAGCCTCCCTTAAGCAAATCCTAGTGCAGCGAATTCAACAATGCCCTCATATTTTTAATCCGAGCACTGGTTCAAAAGATACAAAATTCTGCCCATACATTTACTAAACATACCTTAAAAAAAGTTAAATAAATTATTAACATTCACCCTTGACCCACACCAGTCAGGGTTATGCTCCATCTAAGGGGAACATGCCCCAACAAACTCAACAGTACTCTAAGATTTTAAATCTGAGTTACCATTTAGAAGTTATGAATTTTAACAATAAAATAATTTTTACTTAATTATTTTATTTACGGCCAAAAACTAACTTCCATAGTTGGCCTGCACTGGCCAATGTTAGTATCTGCCTAAAGAAATCATACCCTCACGATCTCAGCGGTGGTCTCAAATTTTTAATCTGAGTCACCATTCATGAGTTAATGGAATAACTATAAATAAAATATTTAAATAAAGTTATTTTATTTTTCAAATGCTTATAACTCATGAACGGTGACTCAGATTACACATATGAGACCACCGCTGTGCTTGTGATGGTATACTTTCTTTAGGAAGATATTAACATTGGCCGGCATGGGAAAAATATGAAAGTTAGTTTTTGGTCATAAATAAAATAATTATGTAATAAATATTTTATTGTTAAAATCCATAACATCTAAATGGTAACTCAGATTGAAAATATGAGAGTACCGTTGAGTTCGTTGGGGCGTTTTCCCCTTAGGCGGAGCCTAACCTTGATCAGTAAAGGTCAATGGTTAATGTTAATAATTTATTGAACTTTTTTAAGGTATGTTTAGTAAACATACAAGAAGCATTTTTTATCTTTTTAACTGGTGCTCAGATTAAAAATCTGAGTGCACCATTGAATTCGCAGCGTCGAGATTCAATTAAGGGAGGCTTCACTTCGAATGCAGTAGATCTGGTGAAAAAATTAATTTTGAAAGATTTTGAAAGATTAATAAAATAAAATGTTAAGTTATTTTAATTGTTTTTATTTTCTCCAACAGAAGAGAAGTGGTGGTGGGACCAATGACATGTCAATCCATTAATGAATTAACTCTCCATTGTTTGTAACCACAACTTCTAGAATTTGGGAGGTTCATTAATTAAATGAACCTCATTAATTCTTCACATAGGACACACTCTTTCTACCATTCTATTTATATAGAGCTCAGGGAGGGGTGTTGGCATGACTTCACCAAGTGTCTATTCTCTAGCAAAGTACCGCAATGCTAACCACCGGGAGGATGAGGCTGGATTCAGCGAGTGGTGATGAGTGCCACTAAATTGTGAACTGACGACAATGACGAAGGATGTTCCGTAAATCATCGTCAGCAGACATCTTATCCATATAGGGGGTTTAATTTTGCTGCTGTCTTTGATTAATTAAATTCAATCTCTCTTGATATCACATTAACACAGAGGGCGTGGGCCAAATGAACAAGGGCCAGACCCTCTGCTACTTTGCTCAAGCTCCATTCTTTAGGGCCAGTTTTCTCAGATTAATGGAAACACAAAATAATGGGTCACACTATGATGAAGGTATGATGGGAGATCCATAGGAACATATGACACCAAGAACGGACACTGGAGCGCGTCCGATGACCTACAAAAGAAACTTTCGATGCACTATGTCGGTGGCGCTTGGTGGTGGCTGAAGGAGACCCATAGCAACCGGACACGAGCTATGGAAGGCGGCACATGACGGCGCGCCATGGTGGCTGAAGGTGGCTGGCCCGAGCTGACCACGCGGGATAAGGTCGATGCCTACTGGTGCCGCCGTCAGCGCGAAGTGGCCGCGGCCAGAGGATTGAAGCATAAGGGAGGCATTGCGGAGTAGCCACAACCAGTGGGCCATAGTAGGAAGGAGTGGAATAACCCCACTCTACGCCGCATTGCCAGACCTCGGTCAGCCAAATGACCAACTCTTTAATGCGGTGGGGCAGTGCCCCACATGCTGGGAGAAATGACCCCACAACTATTGGACTTGGAGAAGAAAACGGTTTGCCTTCTGGAAGACCAGGATGGATGTAGGCCTATTGAGCAGACTTAACCTATAGCCCAGCAGGCTGGACCCGTGGCCCAATGAGCCAGTGCAGGTGGGCCGAGCCCCACTCAACGAGCCAGGCCAACCATGGCCCGAGCCCTCAAACAAGCCGAGATGACCCCAACGGGATGGACCCAGTGAACCAGGCCAATTCCCAGTGGTCCAGACCCGAGTAGGGTCTAGTAGACCCCAGGACCTGTTGCGTCAGGCCAGTCTGACCGAGTCAGATCTGGCCCAAACCCAACCGATACCTGAATAAAAAACACCCAAAAATGATGAACCAGGTGTCTATTAGACACACCATCACTGGAGTTGGGACCCATTTTGAGAAGTGGTCCCTTTGGCATATTCTGGCGGCCTTGACCGAGCTGGGCCGGACCGAGGTACGATCACCCTTGTTTCACGGAAAGGGATGTAACTAACAGACTGGGCGTCTGATCGACGTGTCGTCTATAGAATAAGGACCCTTGTGACAAGGCATTCCTTTGGAGATACTATAAGTGAGTTTTGATGGTGTTTTATGTGTGACCTGGGTTGGATTAGACCTGAATCTAATCGGGGCCTTTATACAAAAGTTCCTATATCTCACAGACCGAGTGTCCTAACGACGCATCGTCTGTCATGTTGGGACCCCTATGATGGGGTGGTACTTTGGGATAATTCTTCATGGAAATTCTTGGCGATTGATATAATATCGACTACTTGAGGTGAGGATCCTCCGAGAATCAAGTGTGCTTAGTGCAAGAATCTCATGGCTGGCTGTAACATAAAGAAGGAACATCAATCCTATGTGAGTCAAAATCTTTTGATCCTATGTGGGTCAGCGCTTAGTGATCCTATGTGGGTTAGTATCTATCTATCCTGTGTGGGTCAGCACCTAGAGATCCTATGTGGGTCAACATCTATCAATCCTTTGTGGGTTATTAGCAGAGCCTCTCGACAGAATAAGAAGATCTAGACTTATGACTAATCTTCTTTACTTCTGTACATAATTTATACACATAGTGTTAGATGAGTCTTTTACCTTTGTAGTGTTACCTTTTTGGTACTTTTACTTTCATAATGTTACCTTTTTAGTACTTTTACCTTCATAATTTTACCTTTGTGGTACTTTTACCTTCATGGTGTTACCTTTTTGGTATTTTCCCTCGTGGATCAGTTGTGAAAATGGCATAAAAGTTGGAGCCTTATGATTCCTCATGTATGAGACGATTATATTTTGATAACATGGGTATATGTATGGGAATATATCTAAGTAGAATTGATGACTACTCTGTGCATTGTGATTGATGTCTTTCTTTGTGGTTTTTCCTTTGTGGAACTCTAGGAGACCTTCGTGGGTCTCAGGGTCCCTATTAAGTACTGTTACACTCATCCATACATGGGATATGCCCGCACCTTATTGTGTCTTGAGTATATGACAAAAAACATTGATCGAGGCTGAGGGAGATAGGTTGGACGGTGCTCAGAGGTGGACTATTTGACGTGACGTGATGTAGTGACTACTGATTATGAGCTTTACCTATCCTTCAGGTAGGATCCTCAGTGGATGTTCGAGGAGATATTTTTATCTTTTATTTATACTTATACTTTCCAATTGGGCTCGTATCCTGTCCCCTTTACTTTTAGTACACTTTTTACTAGAGTAGTTTACTTCATGGTTTCTTCTTGTTGTGTTCTTGGTTTGTGTGTTTTTACAGGTTTAAAGGAAATTCATTCCCTCTATAGAGATATGCCTTTTTAGTTCTAGTCACTAACCCATTTCCTATGAAAGGAGGGATTGGGGTAGTCACGGTACGGGCCCTTGGGGATGGGTCATGAAAAAGTGGTGTCAGAGGATTCAATTCTACTGAATAACTAGGACTCTGATATTTTTAATGGAGCAATAGTGTTACATGTTTTGAGTGTGGTTTTCAGTTTGTGGAGTCCAGTGTTATTGTGAAAGTCGACGTATCCATACACCAGGACCTTGAATTCTGTTTTCTGACTCAATGCACGAAAACACTAATTACGTGTATTTTAAAAATGCTTTTTCTTGGTTACTTTGGAGTCATCTCACTGGGTATAACTTAATGACTATGGCACACTTGTTCCTTATTAGGATTCCACCATGTAGACATCCCTCATGGATTCCCAAGAGAGTACATGATGATGGCCCATTGAGCGATCCTGTGTGGATCTGTATTCTAGCGATCCTGTGTGGATCAGCAACAGATGCTACCAGTGGACCGTGCATGACATCTGAGCATATTTCACGAGTTCCAATGGCAGATGCCTCTGAATTTTCTAGGCGAGATAGATCCCCAGGCAGCTAAGGACTAGATGGAGGCTTTGGATAGAGTTTTTTTGCCTATTTGGGACACCAGTATATCCGATGTTGATCCTAGTTGTGAGTCTTTATCAATGCATGACCAAGAGGATGGTCCGCATAGTGACGAGGCTTTGGTACATGGACTGTTTCCCGAGATGGTACCTTTGGGTAGTGTTCCAGCTATATCACTACTCGTTGGTCAGTAGTTACAAATAGTGGTACCAGTAGAGGACACATGTAGGCTTACTGACTTACACATGTTTTAGCATCAAATACCCCACAGGTTTTGAGGCGAGCCCGACTCACAGGCAGCTAAAGACTAGCTTTAGTAGGTGTCCATGTTTCCATCTAGCCAAGTGAAGTGCCCAGATCAGTGTGAATCACTGAGAGGGGGAGGGGGTGAATCAGTGATCCCTTAAAACTTTTTACTAATTGATTCTTATCAATTAAACCTCTATGGCTGGTTAAAGCCTCGATCCACTCTTCTTGTATCTCTCAACCTTTCCCGAATGATGCAGTAATGAAAAGGCATAGGACACAAGGATTTACAAGGTTCGGCACCAAAGGCCTACATCCTTGCCATGCTCTCCAAGCATGGATTCTTCCATTATAATCGGTTAGTATTACAATGGTCGATACAGAGTCCCACTGTATCTCTCCTGAGTCCCACAGGAGGGTCTTTATACTGCGTCCCACAGTGTTACCAGAGTCCCACTGGCCTGCTCCAGAATCCCACTGAAGACTTCTTCTCCCTGAGTCCCACAGGGTCTTCTCTTGGCTCCTCGAGTCGCACGAGTAGCTCTTCTTCTCTTTAAGGTCTTCAAGTATCTTCAGCAGCCTGGGATAAAGGCTGCTGGCCTTGCTCTTCTCTTCTGATCACTTGTGGTTGATCAGGACTTCTCGTCTAGCTCAGGATTTATCTCCTTCTTCTAAGGATGACCTGGCTTCTCTCCAACTACTGAATACTCAGACAAATGATGTCTTTAACTTCAGTCTGGTCCAGTCTCAGTTCACTTCAACTTCATGCACTGAGTGCATGGCCTTCTCAATATCTTCAAGATCACCTGGTCTTGGACTCCTCAAATGCACACCACTGTTTTAGCACTGTTCACGTGTGCACGTACATGCATGCATGCATGCACTGTCCTCTTTCTCCTCTTGGTGCAATAAACCCACAAAGGGTGTAATCACTTCAAGCACACACCTTCTTCTTGTCCTTCACACATTTTGTTCCTTTTGATTACACACATAGAAGTGGGTTATACTTTGTGTGAGTCCTCCCTTTTCTTCTTCTATGTGTATACACACTTCTTAGTGCACACACTAGGTTCGGCCTTCACTTGTCACTTGTTAAGCACACACAAATTCTTCATTTTGCACACACTTGATCTTGGCCTACTCCTCTATTCTTGCACACACTTGGGCCGTAGGTGGTTCTTCAAGTTTGCACACACACACAAATGTGTGATCTTCACTTCACCCACTTTCACACACAAGGCAAGCCTCGGGTTCTTCCCCACTTAGCACCCAACCCGTAGGTATGTAATGCACTCCATCTTCATGTTGCACCAAGCACACACACTGCCTTCTTCTCTGTTTTCACACACAGCCCGAACACTCAACTCCACTGCCGCGCAGGGTCACAAGGTGCAAGGGTGCAACCTCTACTGTCTTCAAATGCCGCGCGCAAGTCCTCAAGCACTTGAGTGCAAGGAGGCTCGGGTGCGCAAGTGCCACTGCCACAGGGGCGTGCAAGTGTGCACTGGCCGTGGGTCGCGCAAGCCACAGGTGTGAGGACACCTTGGGCGCGCGAGCTACTCCTGCCGCGCAAGTATGCGGGCAGGGAGAGCTCTTCCTGTCGCGCAAATAATGCGCGCAGGGGACCTTCGAAGCCTCGGGTGGCTCCGGAACCTTCAGCCGCGCAAGTTCTTTGCGCGGGGCTTCAAACCTTCGTGAGGCAGAGGGATGCACTCACGGGACTTCAAAAATCAGCGCATCAGCAAACCATCAGAGAGCCTCGGGTGCTCCTTTTATAGGCAGAGGCTGCCTCGCATCTTCCGCGTGTTAAATCTTGAAATCCCGAGATCTTCGGATCTTTAAAAACTTTCCAAATCTTTATTTTGCTCCTCTGTTTCACGCGGGTTCTCTCTTTTATTTTTCCTCACGTGCATGCGATTTATAACGCATGCACGGCCTTCGGTTAAGGCTCATCCCATGCAAAACACGAACCACGTGGCCTCGGCAGCTTTGCTTGCCTCGGCCGAACTCGAAATCCTCCAAACATTGCATGCATGCTCTCTTTATTGCATGGATGGATTCGGTATGTCCAGACGAGCACGAGGGTGCCTTCGGCTTCGAGAGAGATGGCCGGAATCTCAAAAACATCACTCGGGAGGCGCCTGGTTCAGCGGGGCTCGCGGGTGGCTTCGGCTCGGGCTCGAGGAAGAGGACGAAGCCACGGCCGTTGGATGCGGCGATGGAGATACATCGGGCGGCCTGGATCTGATCGCCTCGCCGCGGATCAGTTGTGCGGCCGAGATCTGGCGCGCGATTGATCGTGCGGCCAGGATTACTCCAGCGGAAAAAATCCGCGTCCCACATCGAAACAGCGAGAGGTTTTCTCGCGGCTTATCAACATGCCGCTCCCCCAGCACACTCAATTGAATCTCCTCCCTCCATGGTGCCGCCCCGCACCGTGTTCTCCCTGCGGGCGCGCTCTGCGCCCACTCTTGCCACTCGGGCGCGCCACTGGTGCCCACTATGCGTGCCTTCGGGCGCGCGCGCTGCGCGGACTTCACCACCGCGTAGCTCGGGGCTTATACACGGCCCCGGCCTCCTTTGGGCTGGCCCCATGGGATCCCCTTGGGCGTGGTGACTGGTTCCCACATGTGCCTTGGGTTGAACCCTTAAGGCTGGCCCTTGAGGTTGGCATATTTTTTTGCTTGAATATACACTAAGTATACAAAGTACTTAAGTGTAAAATGCCAAATGCCCTTTCTCCTCTAAGCCATTTCTTCTCTCTTCTTCTTAGGAATTCAAGCATTAATCTTCTTCATTAGAATTCCTCCATTCTTCTTCAACATATGATCAACATTTAAGAATGGAATTCCCGAAGGTTTCTTCATCTTCAACCGAGCTCCTGAATCAAATATTTCTTCAATAAACTTCATTGATCCAATCAGGGATCAATTGGAACATCTTCTGATTCACATGCACTAAGTGATAGTGCATGGACTTCTTCAGCTCACTTCATCCACTTAGGACTTGTGGATGGATCTTCTTCAACTCCTCATGCATTGTCACTACAATGCATGGTCTTCTAATCATGTTGTGACTTTGTATCATCATGATACAAGTTCTATGAACTTAAAGAATAGCTCAACAATCGTCAGATATACATGGAGAATGTTTCAACCATATTCTCCAATGCCACTTAGTGAATCTCCTAAGTGACATTCCTCTATGTTCCATGGCCATTCTCCTTCACCACCAACACCATCACAACCTTTGTCATTCACATCGTGACATTCCTTGACTTCCATTCATTCCAAGACAACTTCATGCCTCATTGACAACAAATGCAACACAATGCACTTCAATCTCCCCCTTTGTATTTGTTGTCAATACACTCCATCAGCACATATGAATGGGTCAATATGTGTGCCCAATCTTTTCTCCCCCTTATTGGCAATCAAATGCAAAGGTGTGGTGTGGTTCACTTAAAAAAAAAAAAATCTCTTCCTCCCTTTCAATAGCATCTTCTTGGAAATCACTAAGAGAGGGATGATGTCACATGTCCTTCTTTAGCAAAGAACCTTTAGTAAATCAGCTCTAAGTCTACTTGGGCTAACCCGGTGTAGAAAACAAGAGTGATATGACCAAGGTACTCAATGCTGTCCAACATTCACTATACATGTGAGATCATGCTTCAGGGGTTTGAATCTTTTTCAGATATAACAATGAATTGCTAAATCCTGCACATACTTCACAAAACACATTAGAATGTTCAGTGCAAAGATAAAGCTTCCCCTTTCATCCATTTGTCTTCAATCCATACTCCCCCTTAATTGACAAGATAGCCTCAATTAAGAAACAAGGGATGAAAGTATGATTGGATTACCTTCAGATTTTCTCAAGATAGTATTAAATCTTAGAATACCATCTTCTCCAGATTGGCTCCCCCTCAAGGGGTGCTCTCCATTCTGTCCAAACCACTCTCCAGATGAGAATGATCATCATCTTCAATTCCCTGCATTGTTAGCACATGTAAATACCAATGTATAAGGGAATAAGATGGAACCTCCTTGGTTCATCAATGTGAACAACAAGGTTGAGAAGATTCTCTCAACCGAGATGTCCCATTTTCACCATTCTTCACACTTGCACATTTGATCTTCAATGATGTTTGTGCTGGTGTGGTTCTCAAAACATCTTCATGTGAAATCTTTTTCTTCCCTTTTGCTTTAGCAAATGCCAGAGCTTCATCTTCATCTCTTTGTAGTTCTCTGGCAAGTTGCAACTGATGTGACCATATGACAAGTATATCATTTGGAAGAGTGGCCCCAGTTCTGGAAGTTTCACATGGTTCCTTAGATACTGTCAAGCTACCTTTCTTAGGCAACTTGTTTTCAATCAATCCCTTCTGCTTCTTCTGGATTGATTGTCTGTTTGAGTTCAGTCTGCCTCTATTGAATTTCATGGCTTCTTTACAAAGATCCATGATATGCCCTTTCTTTCCACAGTAGAAGCATTTCTTGGTGGTCCTACTGGATGCATCACCCTTCTTGGACTCAGACTCAAAGGACTTCTCTTTATTTCTCAAGCACTTCTTGGGAGCATTTTCTACTTTCTTCTGCTTGCTTCCCAAGGAATCTCTTTTAGCCAGGTTCAGTGATCTTCTCTTCATTCCAGCTTTGGATACAGTTGGAGATTGACATGTATCATTCTTTTGACCACTTTTGCAATCATCCCAGATGTTGTCAAGTAATCCAAATCTGTTAGCAGTAAACAGATGTCTCTGGACCTGTGGATGTTGCTTCTTTCCTTCTGGCTTGCTCCCCCTTGGCATGTGCTTCCTTTGTGCTATGACATTCAGTGGATTGTACCAACAATCCTTTGCACAATGCCCATACTTGTTACAACACCAACATTGACCCACGAATCTTGACCTTTTCAGTCCTTCTGATTGCTGGGTACTTTTCTTGAAAAGTTGTGTTGCTTCAGGAGAGCTCTGCTTCTTTACTGTCTTCATCCATATTTGTTTGGAATTATTCTTCCATCCTGCACTTTTAGTAGAAACACTATTAGAAGCATTAGTACAAGATGGGATGGATGGTACCTTCTTTCTAGAAGTTGTTGCACTTTCACAAGAGGATGTCTTTCTTTTAGAATCATCCTGCTCAATGCATACTTGAGTAGCAACATTTCTTCTTCCAGCTGACTGGGAGGATTCAGCTTTAGGTGATTGCTGATTTGTCAATATCACCTCTAGTTCTAAGCATTTCATGTTAAGGGAGTTCTTTTCATCCTCAACAGTTCTTAGCCTTCCTTCCCAATTCTCCACCAGTTGTTTCATTTGGTCTTCATGCACTTGCTTCATTTCAAGCAATGAGTTGTCAAGCTCCTTCACCCTTTTGACTTTGTCTTCTAGTTGAGCATCTCTGACAATCATTGAGACTTTGTGCAGCTTCTCCAGTGCATGGAACACTTCTTTGATAATTATCAAAAATATTTCTTTCTCAGAAGAGCTCCTTTGCAATTCTTCACAGGTATCTTCATATCTTTCATTGCAAAGGGAAACAGTTTCATCCTTGGCATTCACCAGCTTTCTGAGAGTGTTGGTTATGCCAACCCTTTTTGCCAGCTGATCTTCCATAGCATTGGCTTCTCCTTCTAACTGTGATTTTTCTTCATGAAGATCATGGATGCCTGTAGCTATACACTTTGCCACTTCCATGGGAACTGTCTTCTGAAGATATTTGAGTGCACTCTGAAGATCATTCATTGTTTCGACTTCATCACAGCTAGGACAAGCTTTCTTCATCTTCTTGGCCTGTTTCTTCTTTCTATTTTTCTGAGTCTTGGCAGATATCTCCATTTGAGGCTGGTTGCTCATTTCCTCAAATCTGCACTTCATAAAGACTCCCTTGGATCTTTTATAGGTAACCTGCTCTGATACCAATTGAAGTGCCCAGATCAGTGTGAATCACTGAGAGGGGGAGGGGGTGAATCAGTGATCCCTTAAAACTTTTTACTAATTGATTCTTATCAATTAAACCTCTATGGCTGGTTAAAGCCTCGATCCACTCTTCTTGTATCTCTCAACCTTTCCCGAATGATGCAGTAATGAAAAGGCACAGGACACAAGGATTTACAAGGTTCGGCACCAAAGGCCTACATCCTTGCCATGCTCTCCAAGCATGGATTCTTCCATTATAATCGGTTAGTATTACAATGGTCGATACAGAGTCCCACTTTATCTCTCCTGAGTCCCACAGGAGGGTCTTTATACTGCGTCCCACAGTGTTACCAGAGTCCCACTGGCCTGCTCCAGAATCCCACTGAAGACTTCTTCTCCCTGAGTCCCACAGGGTCTTCTCTTGGCTCCTCGAGTCGCACGAGTAGCTCTTCTTCTCTTTAAGGTCTTCAAGTATCTTCAGCAGCCTGGGATAAAGGCTGCTGGCCTTGCTCTTCTCTTCTGATCACTTGTGGTTGATCAGGACTTCTCGTCTAGCTCAGGATTTATCTCCTTCTTCTAAGGATGACCTGGCTTCTCTCCAACTACTGAATACTCAGACAAATGATGTCTTTAACTTCAGTCTGGTCCAGTCTCAGTTCACTTCAACTTCATGCACTGAGTGCATGGCCTTCTCAATATCTTCAAGATCACCTGGTCTTGGACTCCTCAAATGCACACCACTGTTTTAGCACTGTTCACGTGTGCACGTACATGCATGCATGCATGCACTGTCCTCTTTCTCCTCTTGGTGCAATAAACCCACAAAGGGTGTAATCACTTCAAGCACACACCTTCTTCTTGTCCTTCACACATTTTGTTCCTTTTGATTACACACATAGAAGTGGGTTATACTTTGTGTGAGTCCTCCCTTTTCTTCTTCTATGTGTATACACACTTCTTAGTGCACACACTAGGTTCGGCCTTCACTTGTCACTTGTTAAGCACACACAAATTCTTCATTTTGCACACACTTGATCTTGGCCTACTCCTCTATTCTTGCACACACTTGGGCCGTAGGTGGTTCTTCAAGTTTGCACACACACACAAATGTGTGATCTTCACTTCACCCACTTTCACACACAAGGCAAGCCTCGGGTTCTTCCTCACTTAGCACCCAACCCGTAGGTATGTAATGCACTCCATCTTCATGTTGCACCAAGCACACACACTGCCTTCTTCTCTGTTTGCACACACAGCCCGAACACTCAACTCCACTGCCGCGCAGGGTCACAAGGTGCAAGGGTGCAACCTCTACTGTCTTCAAATGCCGCGCGCAAGTCCTCAAGCACTTGAGTGCAAGGAGGCTCGGGTGCGCAAGTGCCACTGCCACAAGGGCGTGCAAGTGTGCACTGGCCGCGGGTCGCGCAAGCCACAGGTGTGAGGACACCTTGGGCGCGCGAGCTACTCCTGCCGCGCAAGTATGCGGGCAGGGAGAGCTCTTCCTGTCGCGCAAATAATGCGCGCAGGGGACCTTCGAAGCCTCGGGTGGCTCCGGAACCTTCAGCCGCGCAAGTTCTTTGCGCGGGGCTTCAAACCTTCGTGAGGCAGAGGGATGCACTCACGGGACTTCAAAAATCAGCGCATCAGCAAACCATCAGAGAGCCTCGGGTGCTCCTTTTATAGGCAGAGGCTGCCTCGCATCTTCCGCGTGTTAAATCTTGAAATCCCGAGATCTTCGGATCTTTAAAAACTTTCCAAATCTTTATTTTGCTCCTCTGTTTCACGCGGGTTCTCTCTTTTATTTTTCCTCACGTGCATGCGATTTATAACGCATGCACGGCCTTCGGTTAAGGCTCATCCCATGCAAAACACGAACCACGTGGCCTCGGCAGCTTTGCTTGCCTCGGCCGAACTCGAAATCCTCCAAACATTGCATGCATGCTCTCTTTATTGCATGGATGGATTCGGTATGTCCAGACGAGCACGAGGGTGCCTTCGGCTTCGAGAGAGATGGCCGGAATCTCAAAAACATCACTCGGGAGGCGCCTGGTTCAGCGGGGCTCGCGGGTGGCTTCGGCTCGGGCTCGAGGAAGAGGACGAAGCCACGGCCGTTGGATGCGGCGATGGAGATACATCGGGCGGCCTGGATCTGATCGCCTCGCCGCGGATCAGTTGTGCGGCCGAGATCTGGCGCGCGATTGATCGTGCGGCCAGGATTACTCCCGCGGAAAAAATCCGCGTCCCACATCGAAACGACGAGAGGTTTTCTCGCGGCTTATCAACATGCCGCTCCCCCAGCACACTCAATTGAATCTCCTCCCTCCACGGTGCCGCCCCGCACCGTGTTCTCCCTGCGGGCGCGCTCTGCGCCCACTCTTGCCACTCGGGCGCGCCACTGGCGCCCACTATGCGTGCTTTCGGGCGCGCGCGCTGCGCGGACTTCACCACCGCGTAGCTCGGGGCTTATACACGGCCCCGACCTCCTTTGGGCTGGCCCCATGGGATCCCCTTGGGCGTGGTGACTGGTTCCCACATGTGCCTTGGGTTGAACCCTTAAGGCTGGCCCTTGAGGTTGGCATATTGTTTTGCTTGAATATACACTAAGTATACAAAGTACTTAAGTGTAAAATGCCAAATGCCCTTTCTCCTCTAAGCCATTTCTTCTCTCTTCTTCTTAGGAATTCAAGCATTAATCTTCTTCATTAGAATTCCTCCATTCTTCTTCAACATATGATCAACATTTAAGAATGGAATTCCCGAAGGTTTCTTCATCTTCAACCGAGCTCCTGAATCAAATATTTCTTCAATAAACTTCATTGATCCAATCAGGGATCAATTGGAACATCTTCTGATTCACATGCACTAAGTGATAGTGCATGGACTTCTTCAGCTCACTTCATCCACTTAGGACTTGTGGATGGATCTTCTTCAACTCCTCATGCATTGTCACTACAATGCATGGTCTTCTAATCATGTTGTGACTTTGTATCATCATGATACAAGTTCTATGAACTTAAAGAACAGCTCAACAATCGTCAGATATACATGGAGAATGTTTCAACCATATTCTCCAATGCCACTTAGTGAATCTCCTAAGTGACATTCCTCTATGTTCCATGGCCATTCTCCTTCACCACCAACACCATCACAACCTTTTTCATTCACATCGTGACATTCCTTGACTTCCATTCATTCCAAGACAACTTCATGCCTCATTGACAACAAATGCAACACAATGCACTTCACCAAGGCACCATTCAATCAGATGGAGGTCCTAGTAGAGAGCCTACTACATGGATCAATAGGATGATTACAGGGTTTAGATTACCCTAATCTTCCGAAGAGGTGAATTTTCTGTGGACTAGATTGAGAACCCTCCTCTAAGAAGGGGGTATCTTTCCATAAAAGGATAAGGGCTGAGTGTTCCCTAGAGATTATACAGCTTCGGAAGGACAAGATGTTGGTAGATGAGTATTCATCGAGGCATACCGACCATTCCAGGTACTCAATGAATACAATATAGTCAGTGCTTTAGGGCACAAACCTTCACGTTAGGTGTGTTTAGGAACATCCAATCTAGCACTATTACTTTATGAATTCCTACATATGTTAGGGTGCTAGAGAGAAACTTTGTGGTTGAATTTTTCTTTGGCTGAGTGGATACAACCAGCGAATGTTAGTAGTAGGAAAGTAGGAAGCTGACCCCAGTCTCAGAGACTTGGGTGTGTAAAATGTTTCGAGAAGAGGAAGTGATAGGTCTAGATTAATCTATTGGACAGAAGACATGGAAGTGGAGCTAGGAGAGTAGCATGAGGTGGTATACATTTCTACATGTTACAACCACAAACCTAATGTGGTACCCACCAGGATCAAGGAGCTGGAGGACATGGTAATGGAGTAGATTCATGCGGTCAAGGAGTGTGACCCAAGGGCTCAAGGAATGATTCAAGGTATAGTCTGTGTCTTCTATTAGCTATTGTATTAATAGACATAGGTACCAATCATTCCTTCTTTCCAAAAATCTTGTTCAAGACCTAGTGTTTTCGGTTAAATCGATGACTTGACCCTTAAGTCTAGATATACCTTTGGGAGGAGACTCGATAATCAAAATTATGCCGATGGTGTGATCAGACCCTTAAGGAGAGAGTTTTGGTTGGAACCTCTTGGTGGTAGCATTGAGGCCTTACGATGTTAGTTTGGGTATGGAATAGACATCCATAGTTCATAATCAGGTTGACTATTTTAGGAAAAAAGGATGTAGTATATCTACAACATTGGAATGGGATTTCATTGGTTAGCAAGAAAGAAAACCCAGGTATCACAGGATAAAATCATACATAGGAGGGTGAATCTGATCACTCTTGAGTCGGCCAAACTTACCCTTGTGGCAGTAGGAGTTTTGAGTTTTCAGTTCCCAACAATAGTGGTAGAGTGTGGGGACATATTTTCAAAATATTTTTCCAAGATTACGTCCCCGAAGGGAGATGGACTTCTTCTTGGTATGGGTACTATTAGAGATTTGTACCAGACTTCTCCAGGTTAAAGTCACCCTTTTAATCTTTGAAAAATAAGGGGGAGCCTTTACTATGGATGGAGAAGTGTAAGACGAGCTTCCAGGAGATGAGAAATAGATTGACGAGTGCCCCCATCTTGAGGCTACTAGATGAGGGTGTTGGGTATGTAGTCTACTGAAATAGATCATAGACTAGACTAGGTTGTTTCCTGATGCAGGAGCAGGTAGTGATCACCTACGGCTCATAGCAGTTGAGACAGCGTGAGCAGAACTACGCTACCCATGACTTGGAGTTAGCAGCAGTGGTCTTTTCACTGATGATGTGGTGACACTACTTGATGGGTGAACGATTTAACTTTTACTCTCATCACAAGAGTATCAGGTATATCTTCCCACAAGAGGACCTAAACCTGAGACAACGATGATGGATAGAGTTCCTCCTGGACTATGACTTTGAGATATTCTATACTCCTGGGAAGGGTAATGTGGTAGCAGACACACTCACCAGGAGGTTTTCTCTATAACTACTGAGTGATGTGTTAGATTATCTAGTCGCGTTGTGGATATCGTTAGTGGATAAAGATGGATAAGCTTACCTCCAGTGTATGACTGTCACTCCCCCACTTCTTCAGCGAGTTTGAGAGGAAAAAATTTGGGACATTGACTATGAGGCCCGATGTGCTCAGATATCCTCAGGATGATCTCCTAATGGATTTTCTGAAGGTGGGGAGCACGTCATTCTCTTCAGAAGAAGCACCAGGGTACTAGTGACGCTTCTGGAGGAGGTGTTGAGGGGGTTCCATACATCCCCTTTAAAAGTATATCCTGGATTGGTGAAGATGTGCCAGGACCTCCAGCGTCATTACTAGTGTCCAGGGGTTTAGGAAGTAGTGGTAGAGTTTGTATCACCATACCTCACTTGTCATCAAGTGAATTATGCACATAGCTGACCTAAGACTTATGCCTATAGGAGACGGAGACCCTTGGAGTTCGAGGAGGGAGAATATGTCTTCCTACGGGTCTCACCCCGAGGAGGATTGCAGAGTTTTGGCCGGGGTGGCAAGCTATATCTGAGGTCCATCGTACCTTTCTAGATTATTATCTGAGTGGGAGATGTGGTGTACTATCTATATCTTCTCTCACAGATGCATTGGGTGTATAATTTTTTCCATGTGTTGCAATTGAGGAGATGCGTACATGATCCATCACATGTTATCAACTAGGGCAAGTTGGACTTTGATGATGGGGTGAATTTTATGAAGTTCCTGGTGAAGATAGAGGATCGATTGGATCGAGTCCTTTATGGATGGTTGATCCCTCTGGTGCGAGTTTGGTGGTAGCACAGGAACCTCCAGGAGATCACATGGGAGTGGGAGGCTCAAACTTGTTCTCAATACCCTCATTTGTTTGATTTTCCTTTGTTTTGGATTTTGAGGATGTAAATCACTATAGTGGGGAGAATGTAATGTCTCAAAATTTCTATATAATTTTTTTAATTATATGGAATTATTTTGAGACCTTTAAATTTGACGACACATGATACCGAGGCCTGGAGTGTTTTACTTACGGTCATACCATTTTTGGGTTTTCTCACTGGAGGTATATGCTAACTAAACTTAATTCGTTCCTTGGGTAAACCTACTATCATGAACACAAAGTTTCTCTCATAATTCTAATCCGATCACCTATTTAATAGTTATTCTAAGTTTTTAGGAAAAATGCTCATGCGTGCTATTTTAAACTTAACATTTTTGACGGATCATTCTGGGAACTCCGGGCCTTGGAATCACGGTCTATTAGATTTCACAGTCTCTAAATAATTCCATATAATTAAAAATATATATGTAAATTCCAGGACATTACACCCATTACCTTTAGGTAATTACTGGGGTGTTTCTTTCCATAATTATCTCATGTGGTAAAATGATTCTTTACCTTTATCCCTTTATCCATCTCTTTCCCCATTGTTCTCTTCTTATCTTACTTTCCATTAAATTCATAAGAATTAGAGAATTATTTATCTATCTTGATATCACATGATAATATATCTTCATGTGATGAGGAAGTTTGGGAGATTAGTTCTCATTGAAGGAATGGATTTAAACCATTAAAGAAATGATCATTATTACTCCTTGGGTTACATATATAGTCTATAACATGAATTTATAATCTTTTAATGTTAGTTTCATACATAAAAACATTCTCATCCCCCATTTTTCTTAGACTCAAGAATTTTCTCTCCATATTTGTTCACAGTTCACAAGGAAAATATTTTTCCAGGAAAAGTTATTTAAAATCCTTCTATTTCATGATTTCTATTTCCTCATCATCCTTAGTGTTTTGAATCAATGACCACCATTGATCTGCATATTTAGAGAGATGATAAATTTCCACAAAAACTTTCTCCCTTTAATTATTTCCCAAAGCAATAAATGTCTTCTCAAAATAACTTATCCATTTCTTATCTACAAATGGATTTGTAGTCCCATTTAATGATAAAGGTTGTTGTCACATAAAGTGACCTAACATTGTTACACCACATTATGGATTAGGACACTCCATATAAGAAAGGTTATTTCTCATAACCTATGTTAAATTTCCTAATATAGCTATAATTTTTTTAGCTCTAACTCTAGCTCTAGATCCATATTTAACACCATTATCTTCATTAGGAGTGAAATCCATACATGGACTACATGCATTAACATGGTTCCTATTACTTCCAGTAGGATCCATTTTAAATAGTGGAATTCACTAGATTAGATCATAAAATTATGAAACATAATTCACAATCTCAAAACTGCTTAATATGAACTAATATATAAATCATAAGTTTTTTTTCATTGGGGAAATTCCTAAATTTGTTATAGGGTTTATCTCTCTAATATATGTTTTCATAAATCTAGTTCTGAAGGTTTCTACTAAACCTCACTCTGATACCAACAATATTGTCCTCGACTCTAGTATATCAGAGTGGGTGTCTTACTTTATTACATTGGCATAAATACAATGTTCAAAATCCCAAAGGACTAATTAGTTTAGCAGTTTGGGAAACCAGATTGCATACGTGGAACCCATTTTACATTGGGAAAACAGAATAAAACATAATACAAAATAAAATATAAAAAACTGCATCCTTAAAAACTCATTCAAATATCTCTTCTTTATAACCTGGTGAAAGTAAACAAAATAAGGGTGATATTAAATGCCTAGTAAGGGTCATATAAAATGGAAGATGTCATTAATAAATAGGAATAATAAATAAAAAAAGGTTAATAACTAAGCACGCATGCCATTAATCAATAAATTGATCATAATATGGTAGGAATAATAGATAAGAAAATAATTCCATATAAATAATTACATGATCTTGGAACATGACCATGGATAATCTCAATAATAAATTAATCACATGGAATAACAATAATGATGGAATGCATAATTTAGAATGTATGATATATCGAGATATATCCTCTAGATAATACTATCAAGATCAATCCTCTTACTAGTTTATGTATATGGGTACAAACCTGTCTAATTTGGCCAACTGATTTGTCTCATGAGACTACAAATGCATTTATGGGCTTGCATTAACCTATCCCCAACCCATGAATTTCATGTCTAAATAATTCATTATATATCGAACAAACTATTTAGTTCATAAATAATGTGTCATATAATCAAATATGTATATTACGTAAAATATAAATATTTAATACTATTTCCCTAGTTATTCAAATAACTTTATGTGTAAACACCGTATGTAAAATTGGTATACAGTTTATGTAATAATAAAATGAATCAATTATGTGTATCCACTATAAATCAACATAAATAAGTGGAAATAAAACAGAAGATAATAAAAATCCATTTGAAACATGACATAATAAATGAATTAGAAGTTTAACCCAATGATTAGAAATTGTGTTATGAAATATCTTACCAATTTATAATTAGTTGAATCATATTCCCCATAAAATTAATAATTATCAAATGAAACATTGAATACCATGAAAATAAATGGATTCATGATATGATATATCAAAGGGAAATTATATACACCACACATAAGAAACAAGTGGTGAGTATGGAATGTATATCAGAGAAATAAAAGTGTTATTAGAAACCCTTATCTTATGATTTTATTTAGTTGGATGTGCTTTAACCTCCTCTTGAATATCACCTCCTTGAAGGATACCATAAAGATCATGGAATTGGTCATTGTGTGAGACTATCAGCAGTTGGATTTGGATATAGTATATATAAGAGGGTTTGGAAGATATTTTCAGAGTTCAAGGATTTTGAGGATAATTGAGTTGGTGAGAGGTGTTATTTATACTTTATGAGGAGTGGTTTTATGTGATTAAAAAAATGAATATTTTATAATTAAATCCAACTAAATTGATGTGGCATTAATTTCTAGGAATTTGGCTAATAATAAATGTGTTAAATGTTGTTTTGGGTCAATAAACACATCATCCATCCATTAAATTTTTTATTTTTTATGTATTTTGAACCTTTACTTTTAAACTTTTACTTGTTTCATTATTTTACCTATTCAATAGTAAATCTGTCTTTTTAACATGGCATTTTTTATACATAAAAATGAAAATGACATTACTAACTAATATGAAACTTATGATTCCAAATATGTATCAATTTTACCAAATTAAATTCATAAAATTGGAAAAATTAGTATTAAAATTAATCCAGCGGACGAGACTAGGAAGCGGGTTTTTTAAAGTGAAAATATTCAAAAGTTTCAATTGTTTTTATATCCAAATTCAACATGAAAATAAATACAACGAAATAATATTAATAGGTGTATAATTTATCAAATGATAATTTAAAACGAATTAATAATATAATTTAACATTATAAATTATGTTTATGAAAAGTCAGTTTTCAATTAAAATACAGTATTTTTAACTATTCATCAAAAAATGAAACTTATCAAAAAAACCAAAAAATCACCCAAAGAAAAATTTGACATTATGATTTCAAAAATGAAGTTTATTTTTTCATATGAAATTTATGAAAGTGTCAAAATTTTATTTTAAAACAACTGCTCCATCAAAAGGTAGAAAAACTACCTTTACAAAAAATAAAAATTTTAAGATTAAAATTGGATTTATTATTATCTTAATCCTATCAAAATTATTGTATGAATTTAAAAATTTTATATTAAATATATGAAATATAAATTTCATTAATATCATTTACTAATAGTGATTAATTTAATTTATTAAGAAAAAATTCCTTTATGGGTGTAAAAATAGTTTTTTATAAAAACACATCCTCTATATTGAAATGGTTTTTATTTTCAATTATAATTAATTGGAAACAAAATAATTAATTTTATAAATATATTTAAACTATATTTTTATAATTTAGTTAACAACATTAATTCCACCCATTCCAAGGTTTATGTGATAATGGTCATGTTAAAATAATAGTATATTGCAGTTCATTTAAGCTTGGTGTTGTGTGCAACATATGCTATAAAAGAGATTAAATTTAGAAAGAAACATTCCATTAAATCTTGGGGTGTTACATAAATAAATAAAAAATCAAAATCACCCTTTTTATAAATTAAATTATGTAAAATCTCTAGGGTTATCAACATAACCCTATAAAATCAGAGAGGAGAAGGAAAAGAGCTATGCTGGTAGATCAAGAATGGTGATTGATGATGAACGATCCTAGAGAATCAAGAGACTATTGAAGAACATAATGGGGTTATTTTATTCATCGCTATCATATGCATTATTCAACAATAATAGATCCATTCTTGAGGTAGCGAATGTTATTTTAAGAATTTATTCTCTTGATTAATTTGATAAACAAGGATTATTATACGCTTTTGTTTTTATAGTGATTGATATTCTTCGCATGATCCTAAATATTTTTTTAATTTTTTTAACCTAGATTTAACATTGTTTTAAACAATATGTAATCATTAAATGAGATAACTCTATACAATTTTTTTCATTTCATTCATGTGTTTCCCCCCACTATTCTTTATGTTCTTCATCATTGGTCCATGGGGTCTTTTTTTGACATTTTGAGGTTGGATCCGAGCATGATCGAACCCCTAAATATATGGAAGATGCATAGAAAACTTAGATATTGGTGTTTTAGGATTGAATCACGATGGGATGTGGGATAAGGGTGTTTGAGGCACAGATCAGAGGTCATATCATGGGTTTCTAACTATGAGTGAGGTGATGTGGTGGAATGGTGTGATAGGGATGATTTGTACATGGTTTGGGTTGCCAAAATCTATCCATTGATGATATATTAGGCACAATGATCCATAGATCTAAGTTCCTCGATGTGATTCAAGGTGGAAACGATAGTGGAAATGGTTTGGGTGAGACATGATGAATGAACATGAGTTTTTGGAAAGTCTCGATATAAATGGTGTGTAGTTTATGAACACACATCGTGTAGTCCCCTAGATATAGTGGTTATAGTCTCAAGTGATATAAATATCACACACTATGTGTCTAGGCCCACAGATTATCTAATCCTACTTGAGCATCCAAGCCATTTTCCAAGGGAACATGCTTAGGATCATGTGTGGTCAGAAATGCCATGTGTCCTAAGGGACATGTCATGTATCAGTACATGTATAGATAAACTACACACCTTGTGTACATGACCAATGAAATAGAGAATGGGTTGGAATATATGGGCATGGGATAAAGTATATAAGAATACCCCCAAGATGGAAATACATGCTGAGTACCCCCAAAACATTCCATGTAGTTCCACCTAGATTTTCAAATCCATGTCAAGGTGCGGACATGCCCAAGTTTCGAGGAATGGAAAAATTCTATGTGAACCTATGTACACACCATGTACTTTTCTATGTGAATTATACCTTGTGTATCTCCCTATTTGAGAATATTATTTGAGAATACAAGTATCCTATATGAATTAGTTTTTCATATAGAACATGATGGTGGCCTTTGTTTTGGAAGTATAGATATGATGTGAGTTGATTCTAGCATGTCTCCTCTCTCAACAACATTTAGCTGGCGATAGTGATAGGGTGTGATCATCAGAGTGTTACCAGGTCGGTACTCTCTTATATCTCTCTAGGGTGTAGGTATCTTATATCATTTATATATGTAGATATAAAATCCCCACATCACCAAGGGTTGAGGTCCTCTATATGTAGAGTGAATTCCTCATCATTTGTCTTTGGAAGTGTCTAGGTCCTCCATTGGAGTAGTGATCCCCTGGTTGTACAACATAGAAGTGATATACAAGAACTCTATATTGTTTAGATTTTATATGATATGCATGGATAAGACATAGTTCCCCCTCTACTGTAGCACAAAGTGGTGAGTATTGGATCCTCCTATAGATATTATATGTGGTAATGTGGGTTGTTTGACATCAATGGTCTGACCTTTGGAGTTAGTACTCCCTTAGTTTTGATGTACAATAGCAAAAAGTGGTTCCCTCTACCCAGATTATTATGAGGTTTCATGTGGTTCCTAGAATTAAAGATAGAACTTTTGAGATATAGGATAAATCATCATTCTTTTTTTTATAAAGATGAGATCACAGGCTCTTGAATTAAAAAGAAACTACAAGATTCTAAAGGTGGGGGATTTACATTTGTCTTTTTGAAAATGATTCAAAAGATCATTCGAGATTATATTGTTGTATCGAATAACCACCTCATGCACACCTTTGTTAGAAAGTTCATCCTCAAGTGCATTCACTTCTCGGAAGGTGTGTGTAATGATGTAGCTCATGGAGGATAGTTGTTTGAGGCAGTGTTCCCATTTCGTAGTCAACTTCCAAGAAAGATGGTTTTTTCCATTCCATACCGCCTGTACCACAGTTGAGGAGTCACATTCAAACTAGATGTTATTAATTCCCCTTGGAAGAGAAGAAGATACTACATTAATCAGCCATAACATTTCTGCTTCAAGATCCATTGCGATTCTCTTTCTCTCTCGCTTGAGATTCTTTTGAGCATATCTTATGTTGAGTTTCCCTTTACATCTTTCTTATGGGTCAAGATGAATATTAACTATTTAAAGTGATTCCCCTTCTTGGTTTTAAAGAAATCCCATGAGGTATGTATATAATCATCCCTTTATGGGCATTTACTATGAATTTTGTGTCTTATTCAACCGATAAACAAATTATTAGTGACTATGGTGGGCCAAGTATCAGTGGAGCTTTTCAGTATGTGGTGGCATTGACTATGTTTAGTAGGAGGACTTTGGGATCTTGAGTTGGGTTCTCACCCACTCTAGTTTTTATATTTTTTTTCATTTTGGGTTTCCCCATGTATTTTTGGTTGTTCATGTATTTTTTCCCTTTTTTACTTTCTATATTATGATGTTGTACTTTGATGTATTTCCTAGTGTTTGTTGCATCCATGGTTAATATATAGATATTTCATTTTATTATTATTATATATACACTATTTTATCAATTTGATTTCGTGAATTCATAAATAATTAGTTTAAGGCCTCCCATTTTAGTCATATTTCTACTCGGTGCTAGTCTCCAGCCCCTGTCCTATTGGAGTCGGGCTTGAAGTATCCTAATCAGATTACATCCAGTGAGGAGGGACCTAGTGTGTCTGGTCATGACAAAATAGATGATATGTTATCTTTCCATAATGATAATTATGTCATGAATATCATATATATATATATATACATTAAATTCATCATTATAACCTGATGTGAGAGGTTGTGATGGAAAACTAATTTCATCAGTTCGTGAGGCATTAGTCCACCATACACACGAACGATGGATTCATTTCCCATTTGATGGATGAAGGAGATGAATATAGGTAATTAAATTAAAATAACAACATATATGTATATATAAGATATTTTTGTTATTAATTCATCATATTTGAAAAATATTTTAATAATTTAGAATAAAAAATAAAACTAGAATGTTCAGTTAATAACTATGCCTCCTCTTTGGACAACCTCATTTTATTTACACCAAAATCCTTATAAGGTTGGTATTATATCCAAATTAAGACCTTTTGAATTTGGGTACATAAATTAGTCAGTTATTTTTATATTTTTCATCTAAAACAAATGGTTCATTAAGTGTTTATATAAGAGGAAAGGAGACTACCATTTGTAATGAGGGTAAATCTACTTTTGGAATTACATAAAATATTAAATTGATATATATATAATATTCCAAAAAAACTCAAAATTGAAATAATAGTAATTTATGATGTGGATATGTTTCAAACTTCTCATTCAACAAAATTTTGAAAAAGTTTAGATTATTTTTTTACCCTTATCACTTTTTTTTAACTCCCCCTTAACCCTTTTTACAATTATCATGATATTAATGTTTTTACACTTTAACAGCTAAATAAGTTACTATAAAAGGGAAAATAACCCATAAATGGAAAAATTTTGATATTTTAAATAATATCCAATTTACTTGGATAAAGATAGTATTTTTATAAATTTTATACCATTAAATAAATATTTTTTATTATAAAATATCATTTTTGTCATTTTTAGAAATACATAAAATATTATAATATAATATGTGTCTAACTCATGTTAAATGGTTTAATATATATATATATATATATATATATTGAAAACTATAAGAAAAATATAGTCATAATATAATTTTCTAATCATATTTATAGAGTTTTGGATATTATTTTAAACCTTGTATTTTGGTTTAACCACTTGGTTGACCAATTTTAACCTTAACCATTGTAATGAAATTTTCAATATTAATGGGTTATAATTTTACTTATGAGATGAAACTTAGCTTGTAAATAGTACAAGGATGAAAATATACACAATTTATCATCCTAATTTTATTCTTTTAATATTTTTATGAATTTTAAATAATTTAATAAAATAATAGTTAACATAAAATAACATTAATTTCAATTTTGAAAATATTTATTTAATTTGACATTGAAAAATATATAATAGAAAATGAGGTCAAGTATAAAACCTTAAAACATATCTAATATATTATATTTGTCTTCAAAATTCATTGTACAATTTAAATCATCCAAATAAAATTACTTTTAGATTTTTTCAAATCATTTATTTTATTTTTCTATTGTTTTTATGAGTATTGTTTTGAAATTGTGTAAGCATTTAAGGTAATTATTTTATCATTAAAATATTTAAATAAATTATTGTGATATAGAAAAATAATTCATGTTAAAAATAACTATTTGTAACTAAAAATAAGTTATTTTTATCTTGTTCACAAAATTTTATAGATATTAAATGCAATGGAGTGGCATTTTTTACTTTATATTTAATTAAAATAATATATAAGTAATTTTTTAGGAAAAGTTTTTAAAATAATTACATAAATTAGAATATTGGATTTTTATAGACAAACCCCACATATAAAATAGATTAAATTTAAGTTTAAGGGTCATTTTTAGTCCTTATAATAATATTACCAACCTTACTTACTAGATTTACCCATAATGAGGTGAAACATATTTACTATGGTTACTATTCACAATGTATTAAAATAAAAGGGACCTATTTACCAAGTTTGGACCACATAATTATAAATATAGTATATATTTCTCAATATTTAATTCCTATAATTAGCATGAATCAAATTTAATTTAAATGTGTAAAACGCAGTGAATAACTGTTTTTAAAAAATGTTTTTTAATCCAAAAAAGGAACATATATCAAAATCAAGTATAATGTTGATTGATATATAATTAATTATATTATATCTAATTAAATAAATCTTTTTTTACTTTAAGGTCAAATTTAATGCATAATGAGACTTTTAAATGGACAGGAAATGCGATTTTATAAAAATCGATATTTTTCATTATTCACTAAAAAATCAATCTTTGCAGAAAATCCCCAAATTTCACCCTATGATAATTTTGATATGATTTTTCAAAAAATGATATCCTTTTTTCAAATAAAATTTCTAATATTTTCTATAATTTATTATAATATTCTCTTATAAGAAACAATAAAAGCCATCTTTGAAGAAAGCATATTTTTGAAGAATAAATTGACTCTACTAAACAATTGAGTGCATATTTTCTAAAAATTATTAAATAAATTTATATTGAGTAGTTACTTTGTATATATTTCACAATTTCATTAATACTATTCATAATTTCCAAATTAACAGCTAGGTTATAATGGTCATATTTAAATATTAATATTTCATGGTTCATTTATGCTTGGTATTGCATGTTGTATACACTATTGACCATATTTTTCTTTTAAATATATTCAAGTGTTAAATTCACCTATCATTTAATAAATTTTATCCTCACAAATTAATCTTTATCTCATTAATCAGGGTTTTTTACATTTTGAATATAACTTTTTTGAAATCCCACATCACAAAATAGGTTAATAAATCTTTCTCTTGAAAAGAGGGAAAGAGAATTATGAAGGCTATCTAGAATAACACATAAATAGATTTCCAAATAGGATAACATTAATGGGAAGTGAAAATTTGGAAATAGAAGAAAAATTAATGTCCAAATAATTATGGAGAGTGATATAGTGTTTTGATCACAAGAAATTGAATGATCATGAGAAAGTGAATGACCAAAAAACCATAAATCAATAAGGTGTGAAAAAGACCAATTATTATTTAAAAATGTAGGTAATAGGATAAAAATTTTGGTTCAAGATAATTTTCATGGAGTTAATGAATTACTTTACCATTCATAAAAATATAATAAGGAAATATACTTACTTGATAAGTAGAATTTCATCCTTTAATCATTTTCCACCACAATATCATCTTTTACCCCAGATGATGAGTTTTGAAGAAAAATGTTTCCTTCCCGAAGCACTAAATTCATATTATAACAGATCACATAATCCATAAAATGATAAATATCTAATCCAATTTTTTTTAAATATTAACCATAACTGAAAGGGTTAGTACCAGTTAAGATAATATCCAAAGTATATAAACCTTCATATAAATAAATAATAAATTTTATTCCAAAATGTCCAAAATATCACCAAAGGTTTAGATCATTTAAAAATTTTCACAATAACACCAAAGGTTTAGACCATTCCAAAATTAAATAACCCTATATCCCAATTAACTTGAAAATCCTCAATATTATATAATTTTTTGACCTCAAAGGTCATCTCATAACTTTCATCCTACTTACCCAAAAATTTAATTTCATTATTCCCAAATAACATTTCATGTTAAATATCATTTTAAACCTAAGGGTTAAATATACCTCAACCCAATGAAACATCTCACAAAATATCCTTAATCACCTTGATAAATCATTATATAGTCTTATAATGTAATGAACTTTACAAAAATATTAGTAATAAAATTTAGATACAAACTTTAAAGGTAATCCTTAGTTTGATCATAAATATATTTAAAAAATATAATCTTATCAATGAATAAATTTTCAACCATCAATATTAATTATATCCCACAATCCAATAGACCATAATTAACTTAACATCAAATCATATGCTAACCCAAAGGGTTATTTAATCCTCAATAGGATATTCTTTCTTAAACCCTATAAAAGTTTTGAATTGCCTCAAAATCCCATCACTTAATACCTCAAAAGTGGTGTATAATCCTTTGAACTTATAATAAACATTAAACTAATAAACCCATGATGGTATCTATAACTCTTAAGATAACCTCACATGAAAACATCTTAATCTCTATTTTTTAAACCCTACTTTGATACTGACTGTAACTGCCTGAAATCCACACTCCGGGATCTAGTTCTAAGAAAATATTTTTTACATTTTTGGCTTTGATACTAACAAAAGTGACCCAATTTCAACCATCCAAACTTACAACATCAACCATAAATAATGGAATACTTACATACCCAGGTACATTTTTTGTTTTGATTTTTATATAATTTGGAAAAACTATTAAATAAAAACTTGGATACATAAAAAGATTATTTATAAAATTATATATCTTATTTTACTATGTTATTCAATTCTATTATCCTTATTATGAATAACATACTTAAAACCTATATTCACAACTTGGGTAAAATAAAACATAATAAGGGTGCAGTGAAATTATTAGTAAGGGTAAACATAAGAATTAATAATTGAGTTTCATAAGTTATCATAACATGATCATAAGGGTATGATGAAATAATAAAAGTACATGAGAATAATATAATAAAATTTATAACCATCAAAACTTGGATAATAAAACATTCAACATGGAATAAAGACTTATAAAAAGTAATATTCAGGAGAATAAATAATCCTGAGCAATTTGATATCAATGTTGATCAAACAAATAATAATAATGTCATAGAAATCATAAATAATACATAGTGGTATCTAGGAACATTATCTTCATATTACTATAATAATTAATCTTATAATAGGAATAACCAACATGGTAGAATTACAACATAATTATCTAGATAAAATAATCATTAAGAAATGTATTAGAAAGATATAACAGGCTCACCAGTCCTTAATGTATAATGAAACCACCCATACTTGGTTTATAATAAAACCAACCATAATTATAAATATTTCTCAATAACCATAACATCAATAAAGTATATGGAGAATTCATTTCATTATTAACCTCATAGAAACAACCACTATTCCTTTCATAACTTGGTTAACTTTTGGAAAAGAAATGGGTTCCATGAAAATATATTTGAAATAATAATAATCTATATAAAGAAATAATTGGGATGGTTTTATTAATAAAAATCCCAATTTGATCATATGTAACATCAAGGGTTTTTGGGGTTAATAAATAGAAATACCATTAAAAACATTTTTTGAGGAAAATATTCTTTCCATTTTGAAAATCACTTTAAAAAACTAAAAATTCACAAAATATTGAAAAAATAATTTTATTTGAAAATAATTTAGAAATTCATGAAGGAGTATTAAAATAAAATAATGTTCATTATGGAATGAAAATATGTTCATATCATACACATTAAAAATAGATATTCTTTTCAAACATTTTGTAAAGAGAGTGAAAAGTGACCCATGAGCAAAATGTTAATAAATTTTATTTTAAAACCTTTTGAAAGAAACTAAAATATCATGTAAAATAACTTTTTTAAAAAATTTATGTTTATAAAAAAACATTCTTCAAAACATTTTAGGAAACATTTATATGGAAGAAAAAGTCTTCTAATAAAAAATGGAAATAATGCTGACTTTTCTTAAAAATATTTTTTGAATCATTTTGAGTACCAATGAAAAGAAATTGGTGCTAAAACATCAAAATTAATGAAATAAATATATTGTAATAAAAATTAAATGGTTTTATCAAATAATTATAACATTAGTTTCCTCAAAGTAAATATAAGTATAGACAATCCCACTTAAAATAGGGTTGAAACATAAACCCCTTACCACGATAACTTTTGAATAGTATACTTAATGAAATAATAACATCAAATGATTCTTTAAATATCATGAAAATAAGTATATTAATGATATAATATTTAAAAGTGGTATTATATACACCTCATAAAATAAATTAGGTACATAACATTAAAATATGCCTCAATGAAGTGAAATTGAGGTGAAATCCCTTACCTCGAGTCTAGACTTTCCAAGTATGTCCTTCAAATCATATATAAAAAATGTATATCAATTATTTTATTTAATAAAAAAATTATATGATTAATAACTTATCCTTAAACTATTTATCATATTTATTTTAATGGAATTTTTAATTACATTATCAATTATGTCGACATCGGGTGTTTTGGGGAAGTTCAATTCATAATTTCAAAACATCTTTAGTATGTTGATAGTGGTCATATGGGTCATTATTATAGAATCTACATAATAATAAAAATGAATTAATTTCAATTTTATACATAAATTATAGTTTTAAAACCAACCATGAATGATGGTTATGAAAAAAAACATGTGTTATAGTTATGGAGAGAGTAGGTCGTACGTACACACGAGTAACATTTTTATTTTTCAATAAAGATGATGGAAATAAGGTAAGTATTATTTTATATTTAAATAATAATGATTTTATCATAAATATAATATAATTTTTTTAAATAAATTATATTTATAATCCATGTGACATGGTTAAAAAATCAAATTTCATCACCTCATAGAGGTGGCAATGAACACGTACACATGAACAATGTTATCATTTTTCAATCGATTAAAAGGTAAGAAAATAGTTTTATATTAACTTTATATAATGATAGTTATTTTAAGAATATAATATGTAGACATTAAATCCATTATTATAATCGGCCATAAGAGGTGGTGATGGAAAATGAATTTTATCAATTTGTGAGGTGGTAGTCCACCATACACATGAATGATAGATTTATTTCCCATTTGAATGAAGAAGGAAATAGATAAAGGTTATTAAATTAACATAAAATAAAATATTTATATGTATGATACTGATGTTATTATTTCACCATTTTGAATAATATTTTACGGAGCTAGAAGAACAAATAAAACTAAAATTCTTAGTTAAGAAATAAACCACTTCTTCGGATGACCTCTATTGATTTACATTGTAATCCATATAAGGTTGGTATTCCACCCAAAATAAGACCTATCTAATTTTGGGAGAGATGATAGGAATGTATTTTTTTAGGTCATGTGTTTTATCATTTTCTTCATGCAATATCTTGTCTTCTCACGGTCAATCCTCATGGTAGGTTATCCCCTTAGGTAGAAATATTCCAGTTTTCCCATTTTTTCCCATTTTTTCCCAAATGATGTAAAAAAATGTTTTTAAAAAATATTGAAATAAAGACTTAAATCATGAGATTAAAAACAATAATCAATTAAGATCATTGGTATAATTTAATTCCTTATAATTGGGGATTTTAAATGATTCATTATACAGAGAATTAAATGAGTTTAAACAAAAAAATTAATACATTTTAAAAGTGAAAGTTTGGAATGTGTTTTGGAAACATGATAGTCTAGTATCATTTATTCTAAAATTAGATTTTACAATTTTGTTGGATTTATTGCATTCTATAATGATTGGGTTATCTAAAATTTTCTCTATTATAGTCATGAAACCCTTTTAAACTTTTTCAATCCCATTCCTCTAAGTTTTCATATCTATCCATTCATCCGATTCTTCCATTGTTATTTAGTACAACAAAATCATGATATCCTTTCATAAAGTAGTGGATTATATTCTTCTCATCTATTTTGTGAAATGTGTGATGGTTTTATGATTTATTTTCATTTTCTTAAATTGGTGAGATTTTATATAATAAAATAACAATTTGTAAAATAACTGCATGACGATAGATTATTAAATAATATGGAAATATATAAATGAAGAAAAACTATTATTATTATAAGCTGTTGTTTAATCAATGTTTTGGAATTATTCTCATTTTTAAGATGTCAATATAATCCAAGGAAAATAATAAATTTAAATATATTGTAAGTATCATTGTTAATATTTACAAAGAAGGAATTTTAAATAATTCACAATATATTTCTTAAAGTGTTGGATTTTATCATTATTCTAGGAATTATTGAAGAGAGATAAAAATATTAATCATCTGAATAATTATTAATATTAAATCAAAGAATATAAAATAAAACAATAATGGAAATATCACATGTTCCAATGTTATCTACTTAATGTTTTATGATAATATTAATTTTAAAATTCTTTGTATTAAAAAAATTAAATAGGGATTATCTCATGTTATATATAATTTTTTTTGTAATATAGAATTTAATTAAGGGATGTGGTTTTGGTGGTCACATGTGGTTAATAATTTCTTTATATTTCCTCTTATTATTTTTTTTGGATAGAGGTATAACTATTTTTAATTATTCCTTTTAGTGTTTTTAGCATGATTTAGGTTCTTAAAACTAATAAACAATGTACATATTGTGATATTAATTAAATGGGAGATGCATCATAATTAATTATTATCCTTTATTAAAGTCAGGTCACTTTAGAAATAATGATCAATTATTGTTTATGTTTTTTCTAGCTAATTTTAGATATTTTCCTTAGGTTTTCTTATTCCAGAAAACTATTCATAATAAATCAGAAATTCAATATGAAATTAAAATTGTGGTTTTATAAGGATTTTTTTGGGTCTAAATGGGCATGTCTTTATTATAGGAGCATTGAATTCCATGGCCTTATTTCATTTTCCATGTATGCAGGAAACATATAGTTAATATATATTTTTCCTAAAGGATAATTAAATCATATCTATGATTTGATTTGATTTTTGAAAACTTATTTAGTTGGAAACCTTTTATGAGAAATGGTATGGGAACCCAAGGCTTTAGTGATGGTCAATTATAGTGATAACAAGATAGATTTTACTATACACAATGGTGTGGTAATGGAACCGGGGTCCTTAGGAAGTGTTTAGTGTGGGGTTTTCTCATTGAATTACTTCTTAGTTGATGCTTTTAAATGGTTAGTTGGCTGAATCTTATATAATTGGTTTATAATTACTTGACATATTTTGATTCTATATAGGTTTAGTGCATCCTTGTTATGGTAGACTCGGGTAAGTCCTATAGAACTCGGATAAATAATAAACTAGTAAATATAATTAATACATGAACAAGGATGGTTTATGCTGATTATAAATGATGATGATAAATCTTAGAATATAAGAAATAGAAATTATGGGGTCAATGGATCTTTCTTAAAAGATTAAATTTTTAATCTTGGAAATGATGATGGAATAATATTAATTAATGGTTTAATTAAGTAATTTATATAGAACATGATTCTTTTATGCTTCTTAGAGATCTAAACCTTAGTAGTGCTCACCTAGGGTCATGTATAATGATAGAATCATCTAAGTATAAGGGTAATTAGTTTCCCTTAGTGTGGTTGTGTGTGATATTATTTATATTTTGTAATTTCATATGCTACCACACCTATGTTAGCTTCAAAAAAACAACCAAATGTTTTTATACATTTTTTCTCTGGAATTTTGGGATGGAAAGGGAATTTTTAGACAACTTAAACCTCTCCCCCACTCTCCCTTTTTATGTAGTTATGTATTGGTAACTTTTGGGCTATAATGGCTTGCAGCATAGGGTGTGTTCCTACCTTGGATTTAAAGGATATCAGTTTTACTATAAATTTATGTGCAGGATGTAACTTCTCGTGTTTATTGAATATACCTTTATCCAAATATGGTGGTTAAAGTTTACCATGGATATTTATTCATGATCTATAATAAATGTAGGTTAAATGAATTTCTGAGCGCTATAGTGGTTCCCAAACACGCACTTGGTTACTACTGAGGATAAGATTATTAGAAGGTTATATATACTAATGCCAAAATGATATGTTGGAACATTTGTGGGACTGAGGTGGGTAGAGTTGAGTCCCGACTCACATTAAATATGAATTCAATTATGGAATAGAATAATATAGGATATGTGGCATTGGGGAATGAGAGTGACAAGCTAGTATGGAAGTGAAATTGAGGTACATTCATATATATATATATATATATATGTATCCTTTTAATATATAATTTTTTAACTTATATGGGTTACTTTGTGAGTGACCCAAGCTGAGTATGGGAATGGAATAACATTACTTGTTTATGTGATGATTTAGTTTCATTTTTTATTCATTGGGTTTTAGTATGCTACATTCACATTTTTATTAAGAATTTTTAGGGAGGATTCTATAGAGTGTACATGTTTTTATCACCATATGTATATATAAACTACTTAATAGGTCTATATGAGATGATTGATGGTTGAACTCAAAGTTACCCATTCATGGGAGTTTTTTGGAGCAGTTAGAGATTCTTGGTCTCTGTCGATGTATTAATTTGTGTGCTTGAATTTTTCAGTTATAGTAATTATGTATGATAGTACATCTATTTGTATCACTTATTTATTTATGAATGGTATTTTTTGGTTTCTCAACTTATCCCTTACTCTTTAAATCTATATGATGGTAATTCCTCCTATATATGTGATTATATACCCTCAGTACTAATCACCAACCCATTGAATATTGGAGGTGATCTTAAGGGATCAATGTATCTCTTTATTCATTATTAGCCAAGGAGGGGTACCTTTTGAGGGAGGTAGTCATGTTAATGATTCTTTACAAGATTTTTTGATAGAAAATTGTTTATAAAATAAGTTGATATATATTTTGAAATTAAGTTTTTGTTTTTTACAAGTCTAAAGTTCTTTTTTAAAAGAACTTATTTTTCAAGGGTTTTTATGTTTTTTAATTTCCTAACTAGTTTTTAATTTTATTTACACTAATTACTAAGGTTTATGATCCTCTAATATTTTAAAATTATTTCCAAAGGGATTAATGATGAGTAAGATCAATTATAAAGTATATCTCCGAATATAATATTTTGGTCTTGAATAAAGTAATTTTATCATTTAATGTGTTTGGTTTAGTGGAAAAAGTATATTTATAAGAGAAAGTATTGGTTTTTTATGTATAATAATCTCTTAATTATATAAAACACTAAAACTAAAAGGTCATGGTAATGTATGTAATGTAATATTTATTATAATTATTTTATTTATAGTGGGATTATAATCAGGGTGTTATTGTTGGTATCTGAGCAATGTTTAGACAAATTTATAGGTTAGGATGTTTTCAATTGAGAATAATTTAAGATTAATTTATATCTTTATGGTTTCATATATTTATAGGTGATCATAAATTAAATGACATATATACCATTTTGAGGTCATATGTGATTGGATTTTAAGGTGGTTAATGATATTATTGGAGACATATATTGGGATTTAGGAAGAATAAATGATTAAGGTATATATAAACCTTAGGTTTAATATGTGATATATTATAAAGGTTATTTTGGAATAATGTTATTATATTTTTGTTGATATAATATGAAAGGTATAAATAAAAATTAGGGTTTCTATGTGATTTAATGCTGAGGTGATTATGGAGATTGGGGATATAATATTATTTTATTTTTGGAATATAAATTCAGTAGTATAGATAACATTGGGGAATGTAATGTGAGTTGGTGACAAGGTGATTAAGGTTATTATATAGAAATTTTACTATAATTTTTGGTAGAATTATATTATTAAGTTATATATAGGAAATTGTTATCCAGTATGAGTTTTGAGGGATAAACGATTCAGTTATTTTTTAAATAGAATATAATTTTATTATGGTTTTATAACATGATGATTCAAGTTATTTTGGGATAATATTAGTATATTTTATGATATTATATAATTACACAATATTCATATTATATATGAAAAATTATGAAGGATTAATTTTATTTTGGGGGTAAAAGTTATGTTTATTTTGGAAGAATATGTGATCAAGTTTTTCTGATTTTTTTGTCTAAAATTTTATTTAGAGTATAAGATTATTAGGGTTTATTTATATGTGTAATTATTTAAGTATAGATTGATATTGTTTATACTAAGGTTTTAAATATTAAATTATTACTTATTTATATGATAGTGTATTCACATTTTATTAAGTATTATATTTATTCATGCTAACCATTTTTGGGTTTTACTAATTTATTGGGAACTTGAGGAATAATATGTAATAAAATACTTCATAAAATAAAGATAAATATCATTAGGTTGATCCCATTATCAATTAATAGTTATTTTTTTTACTTCATGCATAAAAAAACATCTTGGTTAATCATAATTTGTAATATGAGATAAAAATAGGTGGAAAATGATCAAAACAGATAACCAAAGGATCAATATGTGATTTTGAAAAGAAAATAAAAAAGTAAGAATATTTTCTAATTTTTTCAATCAATATGGTAAAATAATTCATCAATATCAAAAAAAAATGAATAAATATTTATAATGTATTTTTTAGAAAAAAAACTCAACAATCAAGGTATGGATTTGGAAACATATTCATAAGTATGATTAATATGATTTTCATAAATTTCTTAATAAATAATTATATAATAAATGATATATATCTTAGACTTAACCCCAAAATTAATGTTCTTAATAAAATATCTATATGTTATTATGCCTCTATCAATACACACTCATTTTGATGATTATTGAGGTTTTGTAAATTTTACGACAAAGATTATATTTATTTTTTTAGGATAACATGTGATCAAAGTTTTAAGGATTTTTGGGTATCCTTTCCACTTTTATAGAAATTATATTTATTGTTATTATATTTCATATTTTCTCTACTATCTCCCCAAAAAATATCTTGAAATTAATATTTAACTCTTTTATTTTAATTTATGATGAATTGATGTTCTATTTCCCAATATTATGGATTTATAGTTCATACACCACATTGTTCATAAGGGTTTTTGGGAAGTCAATTACCTTTACTTGATTTATAACCATTTTTATTGAATATCACCCTTCTAAGTTGAGTATATACTACCTTATGATTGCATTATATTATACATTAAATCTTTTATTAGCATTTTTATTTATTTCTCATAATTACACTTTAAATTGATTCTTAAATCATAATACATGTTATTGTAAGGGTTTAATATGACTGAATACTCTTTTATTAGGTCATACTATTTCATAATTGAATATGTTCATTTATGTTTAGTTGATTCTTTCCTGGGATTGTATTATATTTTATTTCTTATTTATTTTTGAATAAATTACATTTAATTATCATAATTTAATTTCAAATTTTTCTTAATTTATAAATTATGACTTCTATAATGGTTTCTCTATATAAATTACCATTCATCAAGCCATGTTATATATTATTCACCAATTCACCTTGACATGGTATACTTATTACTTCATTAACATCAATTATCATAATTTACATATGACTCAAGGTATCTATAATCCCACTTCATGTTCTCTCTTTAATTTAATTTTGATTTATATATCACCAAAGTAAAAGAGTGTAACACCATGAAAATTTAGTTTAAATAATAATTATCTCTATATATTTATTAACACACAACAATGATCTTTAATTGAATTGTGATATACTATAAAAATATTATTATTTAAATATGACCATTATAACATAGTCATTGAACTGGTGGGTGTGAATATGAGTAACATCAATATGAAATATTTTTATAATGGTCCTACTAAATATAAAATTATTGATTAATTCTTAGTAAATAAGCACTCAATTTTTATTAAAGTCATTTTATGCTTCAAAAATGAATTTTCCTCAAAAATGGATTTTATTACTTTCTGTGAGAAAACCATATAATTAATTTCATCCAATTTTAGAAAATTTATATGAAAAAAATAAATTTTGAATAAATTGTATAAAAATTAACTTTGAGAGAATGTTTTTGTCTTTATTATGAAATGATTGATTTTTCAATGAACAGTATAAGATGAAGACTTTTAAAATGATCTCATTTCCTTTCATTAAATAAAATTGTTTAAAAGTTCCATTATATTTTTTATGTGGTATCAATGTTACATATAATCCTTTTTTATAAAAATATAATTAATTACAATTTAATAGGCAATATTCATGATTCTGATATAAGTTAACTTTTATGCTTAAAACACAATTTTATAAAAACACATTTTGTTGCATTTTACAAATTTTTATTAAAAGTAATTAATTCCAATACAAGATATTGAATCATAAAAAATGGATATTATATTTTTAATCACATGTTTCAAATTTGTGAATGGGCCCAATTTATTTTTGTTCATTATAAACAGTAACCATGGTAAATATTTGTTACCATGGTAAGGGTAAAACTGGTAAAACATGGTTAAAACCATGAGATAATACCTAAAAATAAACCTAATGCATGAATTTAATTAATGTTTTTTGGATAAATTTGACCATATCCCTCACAAATTCCAATATATTTCATTTTGGAACCATTTTACCTTGATAATGACATTTATATTATTTTATGTAATGAAAATTCCAAAATTTCACGCTCTTGAATTTAATATATATAATTTTTTTACATAAGGATTAAAAGAGGATAATTTTGGTTTTAAATGTTAATTTTACATATTTATTATTATTTTTCTATCATTTTAATTTATTTTAAATTTTCAATGATGAAATAATTACCTTAAATGCTTAAACAGCTCTGACATAGTGCTTGTGCAAACAATAGAAAAATCATGTGAATGATTTTAAAGACAGTAAAAGAAATATTTTATGGGTTATTTATAGTTCCCCATGAATTTTATAGGTGAATAAAACATATTAGGGATTTTTTAAATGTTTATATTCTAATTTAATTTTTATTTTGATGTCATTAGTGTCAAATGAAGTGAATAATGTCAAAAATGGCATTAATGATATTTTATGAAAAATAATATTTTATTAAATTATTTAAAATCATAAACATCATGAAATAAGAGAATTATGATGATAAATTTTCTAAAATTCCATCTATTTTCCATTTATTAGTCAATATTTACCTTATAATTAAAATTATAACCCTTTATGTTTGAAAAGGTTTTTATTGTAGTTAAATTAAAAAATTGGTTAATAAAGGGGTTAAACCAAAAGATAAAGTTTAAAACGACACAAAAACCTATATAAATTTCCTTTCATGATTAAATTTATACCATATACCATTTTAATTTTAATTCATTTCTATTATCAATCATTATAATTGATAAAAACATTAATTGTATTTAAATATTTTAAGTAATTCTTAGTGTGTTCCTTCACTCCCTTATAAAAGTAAACCCCTTATATATTTTCTTTACACCACTTTGAGACTTATGTCTCTAAAAATATATTTTACATTCTATTCTAAACTTCCCTATATATTATTTATAGGTTTTTTATTCTTATAATAATATTCTAATGGTCCTTAATAAAGGATCTAATGGAGGCCAACCAAAAAAGAGGTATTCATTTTACTCGACCAATTTCAATTTATTTACTATTCCACCTCTTATAATGATATGGTATTAATCATAAAATAATAAATAAATTATCCTATATATAATGAATTTTTATTATGGTTATAGAACCACCTTCATTTACCCTATCTTCCATCAAATGGGAAGAAAAAGTATCATGTGTATGTATGTGTGGACTACTGCATCCACATAAAAATACAATTAATTTTCTATCACTATATTTAATGGATGGTTATTATTATGGGTCTAATATTTATATATTATATTTATGATATAATTATTCTGTTGTAATTATAATATCATATCTACTTTATTACCTTCTTATCCATTGGAAAATGATGATGTCGCTCTTACGTATGTGTGGACTACCACATCATGAAGCGATGTGATTCATTTCCTTGTTTTAAATTTACATAGATGGTAATAATATTAGATTTATTTAATATATATATGATATATATGATATTATAATACTTCTATAAAATTTAATTACTATTTACCATTCTTTTTTTCATCCATCGAAAAGTGAAAACATCGTTCATCCGTATATATGGCCTACCATCTCCATAAATGGTGTAATTCAGTTGTCTATATATACCCTTTCTGGATAAATCTATATATATATAATTAATATATATGATATTTATATATTTATTTATATTTTGTATATGATGGATACTTGATCCAAGTACAAGTACTGTAACTATAGAACTAAAATTCAAATGAAAAATGTAACAATTAAACCTAAAAAAGATGATATTAATAAATAATTATAAATAAATGGGTGTTGAAATAATATATGTGTAATGTCCCAGACCTCTCCGGTCCATTACTTTGTGAAAATTTAGTATTGGAGGTGTTCCGGGAGGTCAAGGTGACTTATCCCCAACACTTTTCCAAATTTCCAGTTCTGTGAACAGTGTTTCCTATTTTATGAACAGTATCGGTAGGTGAACAGTGTTTTTATCAGTGAGGTTCAGTGAACAGTGTTTCTATCGGTGAGCTTCTATCAGTGGACTTCTATCGGTAGACTTGAACAATGTTTCTATCAGTAGAATTGAACAGTGTTTTTATCGGTGAGGTTCTATCAGTGGACTTCTATCGGTAGACTTGAATAGTGTCTTTATTAGTGAGGTTCTATCAGTGACCTTATATCGGTAGACTTGAACAGTGTTTCTATCGGTGAGCTTCTATCGGTGGACTTCTATTGGTAGACTTGAACAATGTTTCTATCAGTGAGGTTCTATCGGTGGACTTCTATTGGTAGACTTGAATAGTGTTTCTATCAGTGAGGTTCTATCGGTGACCTTCTATCGGTAGACTTTTACAGTGTTTTCAGATCAGTAGACTTGTACAGTGTTTCCAAATCGGTAGACTTTCCTTTGCCAAATTTTGAGTATGTGAACAATGTTTCCAGCTTCCTACAGTTTTGCCCCATTTGACGTTTCCTTTGATGTAAAATACATTTAAAGCCTTATTTTTAAGGACTCTTAAGCTGATTAAATGTCCATAAATCCTATATTAATTATCCCTATAGTTCCGGATGTTTTTACTTGGTCAAACCACGTGGGTTAATGCGATCCATTTTTAATGGAGAATTAACCGGATCTTAAACCGTCGCCTCGTTAAATCTTCAAAAAGGAACCAGATATCATTCTCCCTTTTTCTTCCTCTTTGTTCTCGGCTAAGAGACACTATAACCTTTCAATCATTCCCGTAGGAGTTTCACAATCAAACCCAAATCCTCCAATTGGTTCCGCTCTATTTTGGATGCAACCGAGCTATGTCGGTCAATCTTCCCTATAAGGTATGTTTTATCGTCATTCCTTTTGGGATAATCTTATAATGTTTCTCCCTTCCATATTATACCATGTAATCTCCAAGATTCTAATGGGTTTTTCTTGGGGTTGGTTGGTACTGTCGTACCATGGAATCCTTCGGTGGATGTAGTTGTCGTGAGAGGAGGATTGTGACCCGTTGTGTGGATAAAAAACGTCAATAACTCTTCGAGGTAGGGGATTCATGGCTTCTCTAATTGTATATGTGCAATCGTAGAATTAGCATGATTTATCCCTTTGGATCACAATGAAATTGACCTAATTAAATACTTGAACTGTATTAAAAGAATTGGTTGATCGCATGTTGTTTTTTTGTACCATGATAACGGTTTGCCTCATGTTTTGCTAGATAGAGTGATATCTATGATTTCATTGATTAGTTGTTCGTTCTTGATGGAAATTGATAATGAACGTAAAGCCGGAATTAATTGTTAATTAGTTGGCTAAAGATAAAGAGGCATGTAAATGAATCTGGTTGTTGTCGTTGTTCTAATTTGAGGTTAATCAAATTAGGGAAGTAAGCAAGGTTATTTAATTGTGATATCTTACTGATTAGGTCTCCCGTAATTGGAACCTATGAATAAAAAATATACTAATTCAATATGGATTAAAGAACATATTGTGTGAGAATTTCTTAAAGGGTTCTGAGTTACCCTCTTGATTTTTAAAGGGTCAAGAGCCCATTGATGTGATGTTGTGTTTTCTTGCTGCTTGTGCTGTGATGTGAGCCTAGATGGCTGTTGTGATATATGGAGGCATGAGGACTTGTGGTTGTGGCAGCGGATGACACCTAGGGTGGCGAGATGCATCAGCTTATGCATGTGGGTGTCGGGGAGGACACCAAGGATTATGGTATGGGATGGATGTGATGGCTGGATGTTGGTGGTTTTGTTTGGTTGTTTATCTACTTTACTTTTCCCCACTGCTCAATGAAGCTGGTCTTGCTTACCCTCCTTCCGAAGGAGGCAAAGACACGTGGGGTATGCCACATGCTTTCCGTGTTTAGCCTCTCAAGGGAGAATGGGTCTATGCTCTTTCTATAAGCGGAAAAGACTCGACGGGTAGTATATCTACTCACTGTGTTGATCCCCCTTTGTGTTTAGTAGTATAGGATGCCTTTATAGAATGCCTGGGAATATGGGAAAGTAATTCTGTAATGAAAGTTTGATTAAATGGTGATAATCCACAAGGAGGGAGATACTGGAATTTAAAGGTGATGTGAATCTTAAAAGGAGAAGTTGATTTTTAATGTGATGCCAATTAAGTTTAATGTGGAATGGTTCATGGTTAATTATTGTTTAAAGAATTAATTAATGTACAATGGAACTGATAAAACGATAATGGAGTAATCTAATAAATCTCTTCAAATGTTTGTGTGCTTATAGGATACCTAGTCTTAGAAGTAGCATCCTGGAGTCTGAGAGATGTTAGCTACAGTTGTATCTAAGACTAGGTAATTACCATAGTGTGGATGTGAGTTATATATATATTCTGTACCTTTTGTGTTTCTATAAGCTACTCCACCCTATCGGTAAGGGAAACTGACACCCCGGGCATTTTGAGCCCTGGGGGGGGGGTGTTTTCCCCAACATTCCGGTGGGAGGATGAATGGTTGACTACCCCCTTTGGCCCCGCTCTCTTCTCTTGGTAGATACTTGTGCCAACAGGCACAACAGTTAGTTTCCCCATATATGTGTGTAGAGGGCTGTAATGGCTTGTGGTTATTTCACACACATATATTCTGGATATAGTATCCTATGGACTACTATAGGTGTAATGTGTATAGGTTGTTATGGCTTGAGGATCCCTACTCGGTGTATGTGCTATAATGACTTGAGGTATAATACCTGATGTATGATACACGTTATGCGGGCTGTGGTGGCTCCCAGAACCTACCTGGTTACTTTTGGTTGTGAGGATGGTGTGGTGCTTCGCCCAGGTGTCTGCGGGCAAGCCTTTGTGGGGCACGAGGTGCAGATTGTGGAGCTTAGCCCAGGTGTCTACGGGAAAGACTTTGGAGAGAGATGCACAGGACGTATGTCGTTTGGGAAAAGCGGAAAACTAGTGGGGAAGTAGTAGCGGGGTACCCTTGATATTCTTTACTATATTCTATATTCTTGTATTCATTACTTGGTGAGAGTAGCCATGGTGAGGTAGAGAACTTAGTATACCTGTTCAGGTGACAAGTTAGTTTCACTTGTTGTTCACTGGGCTTTAACATTCTCTATTTACTTTTGCACGAGAGGCGGGGGGAGGATCCTACTGAGTATACTGTTATACTCACCCTATCTTTATATAAACTGTTTTTCAGGTCACTTGGAGTAGGTTAGAGATCATGCTGGTTACTACTAGCTTGTGGTTGGAGGATCTGTTCGGGCTTGTGGTCGCTGCCATTTTACTTTCTTTTGGGTACTTTTAGTTTTCCCTTTCAGTTGTAGTACTTTTGCATGACATTTCATATATGTACTTGGTTTTCTTTTATATTTCAGTTCTGAGTTTGATTTGATTGGTGTATGTCTTATCTCTCTCTTCCGCATGTGTTCTCTTAGAGGGTAATGCCTCCCATTTGTGTGTTTACTATACCCTCGGTGCTAGTCGCCAACCCGGGGCCTACTGGAGGCGGGACTCGGGGGTCGTTATCTTCCTTCTCACATTGCCGGCCCAGGAGGGGTACACTTTGTGGGGAGGGGGTCTTGACAGAGTGGTATCAGAGGCTATGGTCAAGGGATAGGATGAGGTTTGGAGTTAGGAACATGTGAGGTTTCATGGGATGGTAGGGAAATGGTGTCATTCATGTTTATCAAGTGGGGTAAACACTGGAGACCGGTAGAGACATAGGCGTTTAGGGCCCCCTATGATCTGATGCAGATACCTTTAAGTTTACGATGGATACTAAAAAAAGTTATACAGGTTGCAGGGTAGAGACCTAGGAAAGGATCACGAATCATTCTTCTTTTCACCTGTGTTTGAATAGGTAGAAATTGGGGTAGGTTAACCTAAAATGAACAAAAGAAAACAATAAATTAATTAATGTTGAGTCTTCCATAATCTAGGCTTAGGAGCTCTAACGGTTTGTTCTTTTGTAGGTATGGCTCCAGGTCGACGTCCTCATCAGGTTTGCGCAGAAGATGTCCAGCAGGCTATTCCAACAGATCATCACCGGGTAGAGGTTGACGAAAATGACACTTGGAGGAAGACACTCCAAGAGTTTCAGCGCCAAAGTATACAGAAGTACGGGGGCTCCGTTTCAGATGCAGTTATAGAAGACTGGTTGGAGGAGGTCGAGATAGGATTCAGTTTGATTCGTGCATGAAAGGAACACTGGGTGTCCTTGGTTGTGACGATGCTACATGGATCAGTGAGGTAGTGGTGGTTCTTGTTCCTTGGGGATCATGAGGAGTTAGTGATCTCATGGGAGGAGTTTCGAGACAGGTTTAGAGTCGAGTTTCTTTCTTTAACTGCGAAGGCGTCCAGTCTGCAGGAGCTTCTTACCCTTCGATAGGGGAGCTCCAGTGTTCGAGAGTTTGGAATCCATTTCAGGAACCTTCTACAATATGCTTCAGACCTATTACCAGATGAGGAGGCCAGGGCGAGGCATTTCAAGGAGGCTCTGTGTCCAGAGATCCAGCGCTAGGTCACCCCATTTATTCTAAAGACATATCTTGAGGTGCTGGAAAGGGCAGAGGTTGTTGAGAGGACTTTGGCTAGGACTGGATCATCATGAGAGGGGAATCCTCGTGATTCCTCATGAAGAAAATATGTGGTCTGGGGATCTTGGTTTTCAGGGCAGAAGAGTTTCCGTTCACCTGGGGGTAGGTCCCAGCCCTTCCCATCTCATTTCTCTGGAGGCAACAACTATCAGACCTATGCCAAGGGATCAGGCGCTTGTTTTTCTTGTGGTAGTCGTGGTCATCAGCAGCGGGAGTGCCTAACTTTTCAGAGCAGTCATCGTGCACCGGGTGCTCCGCTCTAGGTTCCTCCATTGAGGCAGTTCCAGCCGAGGCAGCAGCAGCAGGTTTCACTAGCTTTAGATCACCAGAGGGTAGATGGAGCAGGCAGAGGACAACCCCATGACGCTCCCCGTCCTCATAGAGCAGAGTGCGCTATGGTGGTGGTGGTCATCAGGGTCAGAGAGGCCGTGGAGGAGGTCGTGGTCAGATTCATGTTCTAGCGTTGCCATCCCCTGGTGATCCAGATGTCGTTCGAGGTACCCTTTGCTTGTTTTCTACCATGGTCTATGCCTTGTTTGATTCAAGAGAAACACACTCCTTCATACCACCTACCCTTTTCCATGCTTTGGGACTTGAGGTAGAGAGGCTTCCAGTGCCCTTGGCATTGACTACGCCAGTTGGAGGTCGAGCTTACTTTTTTTAAAGTATGTAGAGACTGTGAGATAGTTTTGGGGAAACACCGCTCTTGGGTAGATTTCCTATATTTATGAATACAACCATATGATGTCATCCTCGGCATGGATTGGTTTTATTAGGTGCAGGCTATTTTGGATTTCTATAGGAAGAAGGTCATTTTCTTTGATGAAGATGGAGAGAAAGTGGTGTTTGTTAGTGAGCGAGATCCTCAGATGGGTCCTAGATGAGTTCCATCCTTATCATCCATGATGGCTGAGATGATGATAAGTTCTTTAGAGTTTCAGCAGTTGGTGTATCCTAGGTTCGTAGAGGAGTACCCTGACGTCTTTCCAGAAGAGGTTGTATCCTTACCCCCTTGACGAGAGATCGAGTTTGTGATTGAGCTATAGCCAGGAGCGTCTCCTATCTCTATGTCTCCGTATAGGATGACCCCTTATGAGTTACGAGAGATACGTATTCAGCTTGATGTCTGTTGCAGTGCGGTTTTGTTCGACCAAGTATGTCACCGTGGGGTGCACCAGTTTTGTTTGTGAAAAAGGCTGACGACAGTTTGCGGTTGTGCATCGATTAAACAAAGTGACAATAAAGAACCACTATCCTCTCTCACGGATTGATGACTTATTCGATCAACTGAATGGTGTAAGTTGGTTCTCAAAGATCGAATTGCAGTCAGGATATCATCAGATGTGTGTAAAGGATGAGGATATCCCGAAGACTGCTTTCCTTTGTCGTCATGGGCATTATGAGTTTGTTGTAATGCCATTAGGCATGACGAATGCTCCAGCTGTTTTCATGGGGTTGATGAATGCTGTGTTCCGTGAATTCCTGGACAAGTTTTTTGTGGTTTTCATCGACGACATCCTTGTGTACTCCATGTCTGAAGAGAAGCATGCAGAGAATCTACGAGCCGTTCTGGGAGTTCTTTTCCAACATCAGTTGTTTGGGAAGTTGTCGAAGTGTGAGTTCTGGGCTCGAGAAGTTCGTTTCTTGGGGCATCTTGTGTCCCAACAGGGAGTAGTTGTGGATCCGTCGAAGATAGAAGTAGTGGTGTCTTGGGCAACCCCCAAGACTATGTCAGAGGTGCGAAGTTTCATTGGTCTTGCAGGATATTATAGGAGGTTTGTAGCCAATTTTTCCCGAGTTGCGACTCCTCTGACAGCTTTGACCAGGAAGGATCAAGCATTCATATGGACTGATTGGTGTCAGGCAGCTTTCGAGTATCTAAAGGAGAAGTTGGTAAGTGCTCTATTCCTTTGTCTTCCAGCGGAGGGAGTCCATTTTGATGTTTTCTATGATGCTTCACATCTAGGGCTAGGCTGTGTTCTCATGTAGCAGAGGTCAGTTGTTTCTTATGGGTCTCGGCATTTGCGTCCCCATGAACACAACTATGCCACCCATGATCTCGAGTTGGCATCCGTCATGTTTTCTCTGAGGTTGTGGGGACATTACCTAATTGGTGAGCACTTTTTGGTTTTCAACAATCATAAGAGTTTGAGGTATGTTTTCTCCCAATGTGACTTGAACTTGCAGCAGCGTCGGTGGATGGAGTTCTTGCAGGAATATGACTTTGAAATATCATATACACCTGGAAAAGGGAATGTTGTAGCTGATGCACTGAGCCAAAAGTCACGTAATGATGTTGTGCGTGAATCTGGTGATTCTTGGAGAGTGATGGAAGATCTATCAACTTTGCATCTTGATATGGGAGAAGTTAGGGGTAGAGGTTGTCTTTTCTAGATGACAGTGTAGTCATCCCTGATGCAGAAGGTGGAAGAGTCTCAGTTGGGTGATATAGAGGTGGAAGTTTAGAGAGACTGAGTTGTTTTTGGTGAGGCCCCTGATGGATGGTTGGAGGATGAAAAACACAGAGTGTTGTATCATGGCAGGCTTTCTGTTCCCTTAGAGATGCATGAGATGGTTATCAGAGAGTTCCACAGTTCGCCTTTAGTAGTACATCCTGGTGTGACAAAGATGTATCGATCCTTGAGGAGTCAGTTTTGATGGCCTGGGCTGAAGCATGCGGTTGCGGAGTTTGTGTCTCGATGTTTAGTTTTCCAGAAGGTGAAGGCCGAACACCGTGTTCCTAGTGGTCTTCTCCAGCCATTAGAGATTCCTCAGTGGAAGTGAGAGGACATCTCAATGGACTTTGTTACAGGTTTAACTTGAGCTCCGAGAGGACATGATGCTATATGGGTGGTAGTGGATCGTTTAACAAAATCGGACCACTTCATAGCGATCAAGGAGTCGAGCTCAGTGGAAGTTCTGTCGAGGATGTATCTGGAGGAGGTGGTGAGACTTCCTAGAGTCCCTAGGACGATCATTTCTGATCGAGATCAACGTTTTACCTACAGTTTGTGGAGGGGTCTCCAACATGCTTTAGGTTCTCAGCTATTTCTTAGCACTGCTTTTCATCCTCAAATGGATGGTCAAACAGAGCGAACCATCCAGACTCTTGAAGACATGTTGCACTCTTGTGTTCTTGACTTTGGAGGTTCATAGATGAGGCACCTACCCTTGGTGGAGTTTTCTTACAATAATATTTTTCACTCCACCATTGGTATGGCGCCATTTGAAGCCTTGTATAGTCATCCTTTCTGTTCTCCGTTGTGCTGGACTGGGGTCGGAGAGGCAGCAATTCTCGGACCGTAACTAGTGTAGAATACAACAGAGATGGTTAAGGTGATTCGTGAGAGGATGAAGACAGTGTAAGATCATCAGAAATCATATGCTGATCAAAGAAGGCGACCCTTAGAGTTTAATGTTGTGGATCATGTGTTTGTGAAGGCGACTCCCCGTCGTGGGCAATGAAGGTTTGGTCGTGGAAGTAAGCTTTATCCCCGGTTTGTTGTGACTTTTGAGGTGTTAACTCGTGTTGGAGCTGTGGAATATCAAGTATCACTTCCCCCTCAGATGAGTCAGATACATCATGTTTTCCATGTATCATAACTCCGTCGTTATCTTTATGATGAATCTCATGTTATCGATTGGGGAGAGATCGATATTGATGATGATGCAACCTTCGAGGATCGACCTGTGGAGATCCAAGACCACAAGGAGAAGGTGTTGCGTGGACATTCTATCCCCTTAGTTCATGTCTTGTGGTGACATGGTGGCATGGAGGAGATTAACTGGGAGTGTGAGTCACAGATATGTTCTCAGTACCCAGAGTTGTTTAATGTTTAACTCTTTTCATGTAATGATGTTTCCTTTGTGGTTAGACCTTTTATGTTTTATTTATGAACTTATTTTGTTCCTTTTTGTGGATTTCTCTATTTTGAGAGGTATCTCGATGGGTGGTTGTTTGGGCCCCGTTTTTTCTCTCTTTAGGTTGGTTTTGAATTCTCGAGGATGAGAATTTTTTGAGATGTATCTGATGTAATTGACCGAACCTCTCCGGTCCATTACTTTGTGAAAATGTGGTGTTGGAGGTGTTCAGGGAGGTTAAGGTGATTTATCCCCAACACTTTTCCAAATTTCAAGTTCTGTGAACAGTGTTTCCAGTTTTACGAATAGTATCGGTAGGTGAATAGTGTTTCTATCGGTGAGGTTCAGTGAACAATGTTTCTATTGGTGAGCTTCTATCGGTGGACTTCTATCGGTAGACTTGAACTATGTTTCTATCGGTAGACTTGAATAGTGTTTTTATCGGTGAGGTTCTATCGGTGGACTTCTATCGGTAGACTTGAACAGTGTTTCTATCAGTGAGGTTATATCGGTGACCTTCTACTAGTAGACTTGAACAGTGTTTCTATCGATGAGCTTCTATCAGTGGACTTCTATCGGTAGACTTGAATAGTGTTTCTATCAGTGAGGTTCTATCGGTGGACTTCTATCAGTAGACTTGAACAGTGTTTTTATCAGTGAGGTTCTATCAGTGACCTTCTATCGGTAGACTTGTACAGTGTTTCCAGATTGGTAGAATTGTATAGTGTTTCCAGATCGGTAGACTTGCCTTTTCCAAATTTTGAGTATGTGAATAGTGTTTCCAGCTTCCTACAGTTTTGCCCCATTTGACGTTTCCTTTGATGTAAAATACATTTAAATCCTTATTTTTAAGGACTCTTAAGCTGATTAAAATTCCATAAATCCTATTTTAATTATCCATATAGCTCGGGATGTTTTTACTTGGTCACACCACGTGGGTTAATGCGATCCGTTTTTAATGGAGAATTAACCGGATTTTAAACCGTCCCCTCGTTAAATATTCAAAAAGGAACCAGATATCATTCTCCCTTTTTATTCCTCTTTGTTCTCGGTTAAGAGACACTAGAAACTTTCAATCATTCCCGTAGGAGTTTCACAATCAAACCCTAATCCTACGATTGGTTCCGCTCTATTTTGGATGTAACCAAGCTGTGTCGGTCAATCTTCCCTATAAAGAATATTTTATCTTCATTCCTTTGGGGATCATCTTATAATGTTTCTCCCTTCCATATTATACCATGTAATTTCCAAGATTCTAATGGGTTTTTCTAGGGGTTGGTTGGTACTGTCGTACCGTGGCATCCTCCAGTGGATGTAGTTGTCGTGAGAGGAGGATTGTGACCCGTTGTGTGGATAAAGGATGTCAAGAACTCTTCAAGGTAAGGGATTCGTGGCTTCTCTAATTGTATATGTGCAATCGTAGAATTAGAATGATTTATCCCTTTGTATCATAATGAAATTGACCTAATTAAATACTTGAACCGGATTAAAAAAATTGGTTGATCGCATGTTGTTGCTTTGTACCGTGATAACGGTTTGCCTCATGTTTTTCTAGATAGAGTGATATATATGATTTCTTTGATTAGTTGTTCATTATTGATGGAAATTGATAATGAACGTAAAGTCGGAATTAATTGTTAATTAATTGGATAAAGATAAAGAGGCATATAAATGAATCTGGTTGTTGTCGTTGTTGTAGTTGTTCTAATTTGAGGTTAATCAAATTAGGGCAGTAAGCATGGTTATTTAATTGTGATAGCTTACTAATTAGGTCTCCCATAATTGGAACCTATGAATAACAAATCTGCTAATTCAATATGGATTAAATAACAGATTGTGTGCGAATTTCTTAAAGGGTTCTGAGTTACCCTCTTGATTGTTAAAGGGTCAAGAGCCCATTTATGTGATGTTGTGTTTCCTTGCTACTTGTGCTGTGATGTGATCTTGGATGGCTATTGTGATATGTGGAGGCATGGGGACTTGTGGTTGTGGCAGCGAATGGCGCCTAGGGTGGCGACATGCATCAGCTTATGCATGTGGGTGTCGGGGAGGACACCAAGGATGATGGTATGGGATGGATGTGATGGGTGAATGTTGGTGGTTTTGTTTGGTTGTTTATCTGCTTTACTATTCCCTACTGCTCAAGGCAGCTGTTCTTTCTTACCCTCCTTCTGAAGGAGGTGAAGACACGCGGGGTATGCCACGTGCTTTCCGTGTTTATCCACTCGAGGGAGAAATGGTATATTCTCTTTCTATAGGCGGAAAAGACTCGACAAGTAGTATATCTACTCACCGTGTTGAGCCCATTTTGTGTTTAGTAGCATAGGATGCCTTTCTAGAATGCCTGGGAATATGGGAAAGTAATTATGTAATGAAAGTTTGATTAAATGGTGATAATCAACCGGGAGGGAAACACTAGAATTTAAAGGTGATGTGAATCTTAAAAGGAGCAGTTGATTTTGAATGTGATGCCAATTCAGTTTAATGTGAAATGTTTCATGGTTAATTAATGATTAAAGAATTAATTAACGTACAGTGGAACTGATAAAATGAGAATGGAGTAATCTAATAAAGCTCTTCAAATGTTTGTGTTCTAATAGGATACCTAGTCTTAGAAGTAGCATCCTGGAGTCTGAGAGACGTTAGCTGCAGTTGTATCTAAGAATATGTAATGCCCATAGTGTGGATGTGAGTTATATATATATTCTGTACTTTTTGTGTTTCTATAAGCTACTCTACCCTATCGGTAAGGGAAATTGACACCTCAGGGATTCTGAGCCCTGGGAGGGTGTTTTCCCCAACATTCTGGTGGGAGGACGAATGGCTGACTACCCCCTTTGGCCCCGCTCTCTTCTCTTGGTAGATACATGTTCCAACAGGAACAATAGTTAGTTTCCCCATATATGTGTGTAGAGGGCTGTAATGGATTATGGTTATTTCACACACATATATTCTGGATATAGTATCCTATGGACTACTATAGGTGTAACGTGTATAGGCTGTGATGGCTCGAGGATCCTTACTCAGTGTATGGGCTATAATGGCTTGAGGTATAATAACCGATGTATGATACACGTTATGAGGGATGTGGGGTATCCCGGAACTTACTTGGTTACTTTTGGTTGTGAGGATGGTGTGGTGCTTCACCCAGGTGTCTGCGGGCAAGCCTTTGTGGTGCACAAGGTGCAGATTGTGGAGCTTATCCCAGGTGTCTACGGGAAAGCCTTTGGAGAGAGATGCACAGGATGTATGTCGTTGGGGAAAAGCGGAAAACCAGTGGGGAAGTAGTAGCAGGGTACCCTTGATATTCTTTACTATATTCTATATTATTGTATGCGTTACTCGGTGAGAGTAGCTATGGTGAGGTTGGGAACTTAGTATACCAGTTTAGGTGACGAGTTAGTTTCACTTGTTGTTCACTGGGCTTTATCATGCTTTCTATACTTTTTCACGAGAGGCTTGGGGAGGATCCTACTGAGTATACTCTTATACTAACCCTATGTATATATAAACTGTTTTCAGGTCACTTGGAGCAGGTTGTAGATCAAGCTGGTTACTAATAGCTTGTGGTTGGAGGAGTTGTTCGGGCTTGTGGTCGCTTCCGTTTTACTTTATTTTGGGTACATTTAGTTTTCCCTTTCAGTTGTAGTACTTTTGCATGACATTTCATATATTTACTTGGTTTTCTTTTATATTTCAGTTCTGAGTTGGAGTTGATTGGTGTCTATCTTATCTCTCTCTTCCACATGTGTTCTCTTAGAGGTTAATGCCTCTCATTTGTGTGTTTACTATACCCTCGGTGCTAGTCACCAACCTGGGGCCTACTGGAGGCGGGACTCGGGGCTCATTATCTTCCTTCTCACATTGTTAACCCAGGAGGGGTACACTTTGTGGGGAGGGGGTCATGAAAATATGGGTAACATATATGGCATTTTAATTATTTTAATTACTATTTTATAGAACTATATAAAAACAAATTATTTTACAGTAGTTTGTATAAATTTTGAAGAAATTAAAACTTGAGGTAAGGGTTTATTTCACAATCGAATCGTTAACTGAGATTGTTTATGTTTAGATATCTATTGGGAAAATTATATTATTTTTCTATAATAAACCAAATATTTTTTTATCCTTTGGTTATTAATTTAATTTTCAAATAATAGTACCATTTTCCTCTCTTAGGTAATTAAAATATTAAGAAAATTATTTTAAGAGAAACAAACTTTATTTCCTTGTTGGTCAAAAATATTTTTATTTCATGTCTATATTTTCATTAAAATTTACTAAAGAATGTTTTTAAAATTATAATATGATTTATAAAATTTATTTTTACCCATGTTTTTCTTTCTATAAAAAAATTAAAAGGAATATTCTTATTGGTTTTTGAATGAGGTACTTTTTGATTTTTTGCAGAAAAAGTGAAAGGAATATCTGTTTTATCATACTTATCATAAATAAAATTTCACACAATCATGACCACCCAATTATTTGAAGCTCTATTTATAAGTTTAATTTGTTATTTTTAAGGAAAATATTTTTCTTAATATTCATGAAATTTTTAGTTTTTAAAAGTTATTTTTAAATTGAAAAGTTTATTTTCCTAAAAATTGTTTTTAATTGAATTTGTATGGTATTTCTATTCATCAAAGACAACAAAAATTATTTTAATTATAATACAATGGATATATTTTGTAATGATTCCATTATTATTATTTATTTGGATAGTTTATGATCAATTTTACCAGAGAATGTATTTACATTATGTATGATAGGTTTTCCTATATGGACAATTTTTTTTATTAATCCATGTTGGTTAAGTTGTATTATTTATTCATATAATTAATGCATTGTACTTATTAAGTGAAATGTGTATCTTGGAATTATATTAGACCACAATGAATCAATTTGTATTATGAGACAAAAAAGGTTATGTATTTGGGTAAGGTCTTACCCATTTATGTAAGAGGTATTTGCACAAGGCCTCAATGGAAATTTTAAGATGTCCATCATTATGTATTTAATTATTATGAAATTAATTTTTTATTTCTATGTGATTATTAAAATATTTATTTCATATATTGATAAGTTTCAACCTCATATGAATATTTATACGCCATTATTTTATCATTCTTTATTCATACCATGTCATTACCTATATATTCTATTATATATTCTATTTTATGCATTACCTTACTAAACATATAAACTCACCACTTTCTTAGGATTCTATATTACCTTACTAAGAATAGAAACTCAACCTTTTCTTATGATTCCTTTCCCAATGATTCCAAGAAGTTAATTATGATTGATACTCAAGGTTATTCTATATATAATAATAATATTCTCAAATAAAATATTATGTTGAAATTTATATTTCTAATGTAATTTTGTATTTAAGTATATATCCAGTTTATCATGACTAATAAACTATTTGGTCCTTTGGGATGTGATCTCTTGTATCTAAATCCAATGTAATAAATCAACCACCAACTCTGGGCTACTAGGGTTGAGGTATTTATTGTTGGTATCAGATGAATTTTAGTAGAAACATTGGAAACTAGATTTATGAAAACCTAGATAATGGAAAATAACCTTATAATTAATATTGAGTATTTTTCTAATTGTAGGATAATATCATATTTTTTTGTTGAGGTAAATATTATGTTGGTTTCATAGCAATACTATTTTTATAGAAACTAAATGTAGATATGGTTCTTGGAAAATATTGTAACGCCACAACCCCAGTTACCCAGAGTCGGTGCATTATTGCGTAACATTGGCATGATCACAAAAGATCAAGTCTCGAAAGACCGATTAGTTTAGTAGCCTTGGAAACACTAGATATCTTCATAAGTCTTACATTACATCATAAAGTAAAAAAAACTACAACAACATCTTGTCTTCATATCCCCTCATATTATCCCTATAGGTCATTCATAGTATACTTTTTCACATCCTGGAAAAATTAAAACATTGGAAGGGGTGAGCTCAGATGCTCAGTAAGGATAAAAATATAGCGAAAGCATTCATAAATAAACATTAACATTTAAGGAAATGTATAACTAAAACAAAAGCCTTTTAAACTTGAATTTCAACATAAAATGGAAAAAGTAAAATGAGATAATGCCATTTACTTATTCACATGGATATTCTACTGGTCGAATAATCACATGCAATATCAATAACCACTTTCGTAATGATGGAATGCATAATACCATATTATCATAACCACGTAGCCAAGGCCTCGTGCCAAGACCAAAAATAAGATTTTGTCAAGGCCTCGTTCCAAGACACTAGTTTGTCTCATGATACCATTCGATGCATCGAGAAGCTATAGCGGGCTCCACCCGTCACTTATTAAGCCCAATGCATTCCTCTTATGAATAGGTTTAAACATATCATAAACCATAACATAATCTTATCACATAAAACATGCATATAGGAAACATAACATTTCCACATTTCAATCACAAGATATCAATACAACACATTGATATAATAAAAACACTTTCAAAACCATTTTCAATACCAAAATAAAGGAAAATCAAAACTTTGTATTTATTTTTTATTTAAAAAAAGTTATGATTGTAGAGGAATCAGAAACTCAAATAATGGTCACAGTGGCAGAGAAGTCATTTTCGCAGCATACGTAACACAAAACATTCCTTTTTTTCGTTTAGTGAGACACTTCTTATAAAAAATATTCTTTTTGAATAAACGTAAAAGTCAAAGGGGTGTATACACCGTATAAAATAAAGTTGTGTATAAAACAAAATATGCCTCAATGAAAGGAGATTGAGATAAAGTCCCTTACAAAGATATATTTTTTAAATAAAATATATCTATTATGTGTATTCACTATAAGTACACATAAATAAAGTACAATTACAAGATAGGACATAATAATATCATGACATAATTTGAAAGTAGGAGATTAACCCAAAGAACGAAAATTGGGTTAAGAAGTTCCCTTACAAAGATCATTTTTTAAATAAAATAGATATATTATGTGTATTCACTATATTTACACATAAAGAAAGTATAAATATCAGATAGGACATAATAATATCCTGACATAATTTGAAAGTAGGAGATTAACCCAAAGAATGGAAATTGGGTTAAGAAGTTCCCTTACCTCATGTCCGACTTGACTCGATCATTCTTTAACCTCTTGAATAATAAACTAGAGTTAATTTCTATTTTCTTAAGAACCTTTTCCATGTTCATTATTCCTTTTATATCACTTATTACCATGTTATGAACATTACGTAATTATTTAAGTTAATAACGGTCATTTTGTCGATCTTTGGTACTTGAGTCAAAAATAAACTTCTTATAATTACAATTTGTTCATGTGGTGAAATATCCATTATATCCAGAATTATATTCATTATGTGGATATCATATATATCATATATATCCAGTATATACATGCATTTATAATATTACATAACTTTTAGAGGTAAGAAATGAAATGCACCGTTCATGGAGACGGTAAGCCGTACGTACGCATGAACGCTACTTTCATTTCTATTTCGTATTTAATGGAATAGAATTATAATTATATAAAGGTATACTATAATTCCAGTATAGTATAATGTATAATACCATTTACTCCATCCTTTATACATCCCACATATGGTATTAACGATTCAAATCACTTTGAGGGGGCGGTAGTCCGCACTTCCTAAAATGATATTATCGCGTTTACCCATAATGGAAATCATAAAGATATTCCATAAATGAAAAATATAGAATCATAAGGAAAACAAAAACATAATATATATCATATATAAATATAGTGACATCTTAATGTCCACCTTTGAAGGTGTTATATGAGTGTTGAACAATAATCGTTTCGTGAGACAGAAATTCGCCATCCACAGAAACAGTATGTTCTTTAACCATTAGATGTAGGTGTGTGTAAGTATAGCTCGAATACTTCTTATAACTACATACTAGTATATTGAGGATACTGGTTTTTTTACAAAATAAATGAATAAAAATAGTTTAGGGGGTTGGAGAAGCAAAATAAAACATAAGAACACAAGAGAAAACATTACCTTTAAAATGGGTTACTCTTTTTGATTTGAGCTCAAAGGCTTCATTGGGAAGACTTCTGCCCAAAGTGAGGCTTCTAGGAGTAATATTGGGATTTGGAGAGGCCAAATGGGCAGGGTTTGGCCGAGAAAAGGGCTTGAGAGGTGTGGGTAAGGTGGTAGAGGTGGGGGCCTTTTATAAGAGGAGAGGAGGGGCACTCTTGGAAAGTTATAAAAGGTTACTTTATCATAAAATGATTTTCAGATTTAAAAGGTCCAAAAATTATATATTTCTAGGATTAGGTGATAATATTTTGAAATCCACCAATCCAATAGGTTTTTTTACATGTTTATGGCTTAGATTTTACATTATCTTTTCATTTTATTTAAATCATTAAATAATGAGGTAATCGCTGCATCATCATTGTTTCATAAAAAATTTCATTTATTTAATGTATAAAAATTATAAAAAAAATATCATGATGTAGAAAATATTTTTATATTTCTAATGAGTATTTATAGTCAAAAATATGACTTGTATAACCCCATTTAAAAATTGGTTTTGTAAAACAACTCATGTTTGTGACATTTTTATTTTAACATTAAATAAAAAAAATTAATGTCATTTTCCTACCAAAGTGGCTCCATGGGGTCCCCAAGTTGACCCATGGATTGTCTTGGTCGGCCATGACTCATCAAATAGGGGTAGGACATGTGTCAAGGTCATTTCATATTATTATAACATTATTTTTACCTTAAATTTCACTAATTACCTTTAATCGCGATTAATTAAACTTAAAAGTTACTATTCACCAAAAATTATTTTAATCCCATTGAACCACATTTTACTTCATAATGAAAACCATGTATGTCAGATTTTTGAAAATCAAATCACCGAAGTGGTAATGTTTCATTTAAACAAAAAATCAGTTTTTTAACTACCACTTAGTGGTTTCAATATTCATCAAAAATTGAAGTTGTTCAGAACAATGCCAAAATTTCACCCTAAGATATAATTGATATTCCAAATTCAAAAATGATGTCTATTTTACAAAATTACAAACATATAAATTATTTTTATTTAAAAAGTTGTTTTTAAGTATTTTTCACTATTTATAAAAAATTGGAAGTTCTCAGAAAAATACCAAAAATTCAACATAGGCTAATTTCGATATTCCAAATCCAAAAATGAAGTCCATTTTGAAATATAAAATATATATAATTTCAAAAAGAGGGTATTACTATTCATAATGGCTATTTTGATTGGTCGCGGTGTGTTAGAATCTCGAACTTGCGTACAATGCAATCTATTGGATTATTGAAAGAGAATCGTATCATGGAAGCTCAGGGTGTTACAAATATGCATCAAGGGGTAATAACCTTGAAAAAATTTGTTTGAGTATATTTTGACCATTATTCTAGTTCATGATGAGTGTTCCCTTACTAAGAACCAAGTTTGAAACTTCTAATATTTTTTTCTTAATTCACATTATATTTATGAACCATTATGATGAATTATAGAATAGAACCTATGGAAACATATGATATTACATAGTGATATGGGATAATCCTTAAGTGTATTGGGTTGATACGTATAAGGTTGATCATTAGTTCAAAGGAATAAATACCCCTTTTTAGATTTCATATGATGGGAGTTTATCATTATTAAGGATATTTTGTAAGACATTTATAGGAATACAACCCTTTGGTTTAGTATATTTTTTAGTGATATGTTTATTTGAGGAATAATGATTTTATATATATTTTAAATTATTTAATAGTTATTGATAACCTTTATTGTTAATATGGTCATTGTTGTTGAGGTAATTATGTATTATTATTATAAAATATCTAGTAAATTTTTGGAATATATCATATAGATAACCGTGGAACTAAAAATTCATTTGATGACTAAATTATTAATATTAAGTGCACTATATTGGGAATATTGTATGTTTAAGGTAAACATAATTTGAGGACAGAATATTGAGTTAATTTATAGAATCATATAGGATTTTATTATATATATATGTTGATTTGGGTTATTAGCATGTTTTAAGAGAATATATGATAAAGGTATTCATATATTTAGAATGTGATATTTAGAGTTATTTTATGTTTTTTGGGGGTTTAATATTACGTAGATTTTGGAAATTTAGTGGCCTTATTTCTTTTTTTTTTGTTTTAAAATTAATCAGATCTATTTTTGTGGATTCTTATGGTTAACTAATTATTAAATAGATTATGTTAAAATTTGGGTGCTACTATTGAGTTTTTAGAGATTAATGTATTATACATATCCATATTGGGTAATTTTTAATAACCATTTTGGTCATGGTAAATATTTAGGGATCAGAGGAATGGATTTTCATTATTTCATAGATCTTATGATCTGTTAAAAGTGGACTTTAATACTTTGATGTAGAAAAAATATTCTGGAATATTCATTTCTTGGAATAAGAGATGGAGTGTAAATTGGTTAAATCACAAAAAAATGATGAAATTATGATTATGAAATTGAAATAAATAAATTAATTATATTTCTCAATGTTCTCTATATTGATAGTAATATAATCCCTTAAATTTAGTAAAATGATATTTAATGAAAAAATTTATCCTTTTACCATAATTTATAATGAATTGATGATCTTTTCACCCCTAACTAATTTATGGTTTTTTGTCATTAAATTTCTCATGACCAGTTTCTCTATCATTCTCTATTAGTACTTGGATGGTAGTTTTCTCCTTCATGTCTATATCTTAACTTTCCAATAATGTTCCCCTTATATTTCCCACTTCCATTTTTCAAATGAAGTTTTATTATCCCGATGTATGATGCAGGTTTGCAACAAAGGTATTTTCAAATATTGATCCTTTTACAGAAGTGATAAAATTATGATGGTGAAATTTTTTTAAGGGGGTATAATGTGAAACTATAAAAATATATTTTAATATAATAATAAGATTGATGTCTTTCTTAACACAAAATAATTAACTTTAATAAAATTATGATATACTATAGAAATATTATTATTTAAATCATACTATTATAACCTTGTAGTTGAATTATTGGGTATGAATATGATTAAATTAATTATTAAATATTTTTTATAATTTTCACACTTAATAAAAAAATCTTGATTAATTCTTAGGAAATAATCACTCAATTTTCAGAGAAGGAATTTTATGCTTCAAAAAAGTATTTTCCTCAATAATGTTTTTATTGATTTTTCTGAAAAAATAATATAATTAACTTAAGTTATTTTTATAAAATTTATTTGAAAAAATAAACTTCATATTTTGAAATCATAATGTTAAATTTAACTTAGTGTTAAATTTTGTGATTTTTCTGAAATGATTGATTTTTCAATGATTGGTAAAAAATACTGATTTTTCAAGTACTCACATTTCTTTTCATTAAATCATGTACTTTAAAAGTTACATTATATGTTATATTTGGTATTGAAGTTAGATATTATCATTTATATTTTTAATAATTTAATTAATTCCCTTTTAATCATAAATATTCTTAATTCTGATATAAGTTGAATTTTATGATTAAAAAAGTGTTTCTCTAGTTTTTCATTTCATTTTATGAGTTTATATTAAAATTAGTTTATTCCACTTCAATATATTTAATTTTGAATAATGGATATGATATTTTGAATCAAGAGGTTCAATTTTTTTTTTAAATATTTCCCTTTTATTTTTATTCATTATGTATAGTAACCATGGTAAATATTTGCCACCTTGGTAAGGGTAAATAGGTTAATAGGGTTAAAACCATGACATAAAGTCTCAAAATCAACCCATAACTTTCAATTATTTCACTGTATGGGATAAGTTTTAACATATCCATCTCAAATTATAATATATGTCATTTTTTTCATTTTCCCTTAATATTGATATTTATATTATTTTATGTAAAGAAAATCCCAAAATGTAAATCTCTTGGATTTAATATCTCTAAAATTTATACATTTGGATAAAAGGAGGATAAGTTCAATTTTAACTTTTTATTTTAAATATGAATTACTAGTTTTTATCATGTTAATTGTTTCTAAATGTTTAGTGATGAAACAATTACCTTAAATGTTTACACAATATTGACAGAGTGTTTGTACAAGCAGTAAAAAAATCATGTAACCGTTTTAAAAATTATAAAAGTATTATTGTAAGGGAAATTTATAGTTATACATGAATTTAATATAATAAAATAAAAAATTAGGGTTGTTTTAGAGTTTTATATTTGAATTAAATTATAATATTGATATCTTTAAAGTCAAATTAATTATATACTATTAAAAATGACATTAATGATATTTTATGATAAATCATAATAATATTTTATTAAATTATTTAAAAATAATAAAAATATATAGATAATAAAATTATGATGATAAATGGTATAATTTTTTTACATTGGTAATTTATGAGCTAGTTGTTACCTTATAATAAAAATTATAACTCTTTAATATTAAAAAAGTTGTTAACACATTTAAGGTTAAAATTGTTTAAGAAAGAGGTCAAACAAAAATATAAGGATTAAAATGACCCAAAAACCTATATAAATTTCGTTAAATGATTATATTTTAATCATATACTCTTTTTATTTGAATTCTTGTCTATTTAGAAGCATTATAATTGATTAATACATTTATTGTATATAAATATTTTAAGTAATTCTATGTGTGTTCTCTCATTCCCTTATAAGCGGACTCCCCTTGTCTCTTTTATTTACAACAACTTGATCAATATATCTAAAAAAAGCCCAAAAATTACATTATAAAATTCATTTCCCATGAATTAGTGAGATATTATTCTTAAAATACCCATATAATGGTCCTTAATAAATGATCAAAATAAGGCTAGTTGAAGAAGAGGTAACCATTTTAACCACTATATTTCAATTGATTTCTTATTATAACAAATATAACTCTATGGTATTCATCATAAAATAAAAAATTTAGTATCATAAATATATATAAATTTTATTATTGTTATGTAACCACCTTTATTCACCATATTTTTCTTCAAATGGGAAGTGAAAGTCTCACCCATGCATATGTGTAGACTACAACATCCATGTAATGATGAAATTCATTTTCCATCACCATATTTCATGGATGATTATTAAGATGGGATTAATGTTTATTTGTGATATTTATGACGCAATTATTCATCTAGAATTATAATATCATATCAACATTCTTAGCTTTCCATCTAGTGGAAGATGATAACATCGCTCATGAATATGTGCGGACTACCACCACCATGAAATGATATGATTTGTTTTTCAATTATGATTTATATGGATGGTAATAAGGATATATTTAATTAATATATATGATATAATAACGATTCTATAATGGTGAATTGTTATTTACCATTATTTTGTTTCATCCATCGAAAAGTGAAAAAATGTTCATGCCTATGTACAACTTACCATCTTCATGAATGGTTTCATTCATTTTTTATTTATACATTTCATGGATGACTATATATATATAATTAGTATATATTATATTTATATCATGGTTAAAATTATGGATATTATGGAACCATGATCAATGTACAAGGAACAGAACTACCGAACCGAAATTCTCATGAAGAATGAAATAGTTAACACCTGCAAATGATGATTTTAATAAGGAATTATAAAAAAATTGGTGTCTAAATATTGTAAGTTTATAATATATGATATTATAATTATGTAAATTAATATATTATATATTTATAAAAAATGTAAATTTATTATACATGATTTTATAGTTCTTTTAAAGTAATTCTAACTTTAGGTAATAGTTTATTTTACAATCTCGTCATTAATTAGGATTATTTATGTTTAATTATCCATTAGGGGAATTATATGATATTTATATATTAAACCCAATATATTTTCTTATCCTATGGTTATTCTTATAATTTTCAATAAATATTATTATTTTCCACTCTTTGGTACTTAAAATATGAGGATTTTTTTTTAATAAAAAGTGACTTTATTTCCTCATTGGTAAGAAATATTTTCCTTCCACATACACTAGTAGAAAATTGGATTAAAATTAAAATACATGGTATTGGGTTTTCATAAAATGATGCTAAATTTATTTGTTGGACCTTTTTGGCATCCTTTTTAGCATAAACCAATGCCAAAAACACCACTGAACATGATGTAAGGTGTCATTTTTTTACAATAACTGACACCTTAAATAAAAAACTCTGCACAGTTTTTCTTAATAACCAATGTCGAAAAGTTTTTTTTAAATATGGTATCAAATAACCTTTATGATAACTTTTAAACCACCTCTGACTCGCGACGAGCCCAACGGTAGCTGTCCAGTGATCACAAGAGTGGTTGTTGTTTATTTACTTTGATATTTATCATCAGTTCTTGATCTGTGGTCTCAATTCGTCATCTTCTTTCATTATTTCATCATCTACCAAATTATTTCTCTTCAAAAATCATTTTTCAGACATCCCTCATCTATGGTTTGATTTTATTTCTTTTTTCTTGTTTATTCTTCATTTCTGTAAATATTTGTGTTTGATCTAGCAATGTTTGTTCTTCTAATGAATTTGAGGGAGAATGATAAAATTAAGGATCCATTTTCCTTTGTGAAATCTGATTTTTTTTTGTTTTTTTTAATTTGAAGTTAAATTATTTATCATTTAGTTATATTTTTGATCTTTTGTTTCAATTATTTTTATGCGGTTGATTCTTATTTATAAATGTTGTTCTTAAAGCTTTTTTATTTTGATAAATTTTTTATTTGATTAAATTATCAAATGGTCATGATGATATATATTGATTAATGTTTTTTTGAATCAATTATGTGTAAAATATATTTCATTCATATTTTTGTTTTGACATTTTGACATGTGTTAAATATTGATTGATGTTTTGATGAAAGTTTTACGATAAAGTGGTTGAACATGATCTATTATAATGGAATTCTAGAAGAGGTTATGAATAAATATAATATTAAATTATTTTAGATAACCAAGGATAATTTGATGTTATTCATCCAATTATTATTAATATAGATTAATTTATAATAAGAAATAAAGAAAAATAGTTATAGTTGAATAAATTCACCTAATCAAGTGGTTTGAAGTAGACATTTTGTTTTTTGATATTTTCTTAATAATGATGATATGAATTGTTGGAATGAAATGTTGAAATGATTTGGTGGCTTGATAAATAATATTATGATAAATTTTGATTGGTTTTCAATGTGATTTTATATAATTATTGGGTAAATTATTTTTTGACAAGGATATTCAATCGTTGATATGATATTGTGATTTGTATATAATTTGATAATGTGATCTGATAAATATAACTACATTATTGATTTTTTTAATTTATCTATTTATATACATATATTTATTTATTTATTTAAATGTTTATATGTTTTAATATATTCGTCGATCATATTGAAATATTAGTTATTTAATGGATCATAATTGGATAAATTTATGAATAACCACCAGTGAATATGAAAAAGTAGTTAATGAATCATTGGAATATTCTAAAAAAAATCTTCAAAACATAGATTTTATTTTATTTCCATGTGTGAAGTTTTTTAATATAATAATTTTAAACTCTAGATAAATCAAGGGTCATCTCATTTTCTATGGTTATAGCCTTAATTATACATGTTGGGTCTGGAATGGTGAAAGAACTGAAAATTCAATAACTAATGTTGATGAAAATATTCATAATGAGGTTGAGGATTGTATTCAATAATTAATTAATTATTTTGGTGTTGAAACCATAGAAAAAATAAAATTTTGAATGATTGTATGGAGAATCTAATAAACCATTATTCCCAATTTGAAGTAAATATACATTTTTATTTGTAGTTTTGAGATTAGTTAACTTGAAAGAAAGAAATGGGTGGAGAGATAAAAGTTTTTTCAACTTACTTGAGATTATTAAAGAGATACTTATAGAAGTAAACATGCTTCCAGATTCCAATTATTAGGTGAAGAAAATATTATGCCCAATGGTGTTGGGGAATAAAAAGAAACATACTTTCCCCAATGATTGTGTGTTATATAGGAATGAATATAAATATTTATCAAGTTTTCCTACATGTGGGACATCATGCTATAAGATGTATGAAAAAGTAAACTCTAATTAATTATTAGGTACTCACATATAACCTCATGAAAAATCAATTTTTTTACTTTCTAATGATATCATCCAATAATTATTTTATACAATTCTGATAGTTCAACAATTATTCATTCTTAGGTACCAGAATCAAATCTTCTTCTAAAGCAATTTTCTACCTTCTAATAATTCCTCATTTGAAGCATCTATTTGAAAATTCAATTGATTCCAAGGTTAAGATAGAATTTAGATGAGCACATATTTTATTGAAACTGATGTCGACCTACTGATTCACCACAGTGGAATAGATTTGATAAACAATTTTATGATTTTGGAATTGAAGTTAGAAATCTGAGAATGGGATTATGTATTGATGGAATGAATCTATATCAAAACCTTAGTATCCAACATAGATCATGGCATATTTTTTGGTAGTATAAAACTCGTCTCTACATCTATGTAAGAATAAAAAATATGGTATGATTATCTTGATGATTTCTGGACCAAAATAGTCAAGAAATGATATTTATGTGTATCTTTCACCATTGATGGATGATTTGAAACTACTATAGGAGACAGGTGTTAAAGTTTTTGATGCATACAAGAAAGAGTATTTTCCTTTTCATTCTATGATAATGTTCACTATAAATGGATTTCTTCCATATGGAAACTTTTATAGATACAGTGTTTAGGGACACAAAGCATGTCTAATTTGTGAAGAAGGGACTTCAAATTATCAATTGAATAATGTAAGAAAGATAGTGTACATGAGACATCGAACATTTTTTCGAATTGATCATCCTTATTGTAGATTGAAAAAATAATTTAATGGATTATAGGAATACAACCTTCCCCCTCGACCATTTTTAGTTAAAGAATATTATGACATGGTAAAAAATATTGATTTGATATTTAGAAAGAAAAGATGTTCTAGTATTGAAAAATATATCTAGAAGAAATAGTCTATCTTTTTTGAAATACCTTATTGGAGATTTTTAGAGATAAAACATATAATCAATGTTATGTATGTTGAGAAAAACATATGTGACAATGTTATTGGAACTTTATTCGACACAAAAGGAAAGATAGAATGTGGATTTCATTCGATATTGGACTTGATATTAATGAGAATATGTTTGGAGTTAACTCCCACTATGAAAGTAACCATAACATATTTACCTCGGGCTTTTTAAACATTAAGAAATATTGAGAAGATGATTTTTTTAGTGACTCCATGGTATTAATGTACCCAGTCGTTATTCTTCAAATGTGAAGAATTAGGTTTCATTAAAGGATTGTAAATTAATAGGTATGAAATATCATGATTGTCATGTATTGTTGCAAGAACTTCTACTAGTCGCACTGTGTGGTATATTGCCAACAACTATTATAAAGACTATCTTCTGGTTATTTAATTTTATGAAATCCATTTGTAGTAAAGTCATTGATCCAAATTTGTTAGATGTGTTGGAGAATGAATCATATCTTATTCTTTGACAACTAAAAATGTATTTCCCACCTATGTTTTTTAATATAATGGTTCATCAGGTGATTCATTTTGTGTGTGTGATAAGAATATGTGGGCCTGTTTATTTACTATGGATGTATCCTTTTGAAAGAAATATGAAAATTTTAAAGGGATATATTAAAAATCCTTATCAACCAGAGGCCTCAATTGTTCAAAAATATGTATTTAAAGATTTGGTTGTGTTTAGTACTAATTATTTTCTAACATAAAGAATATTAGTCTCCTTATATCTCAATATATGACACTTGATAGTGAAGGTATAGGGATCCGACGATTAAAGGTAAATATTATTCCATATGATGAAGTGATGTTGGGAAATTTATACATTTTTAACAACACAAATGAGGTTCAATCATATATATCATCACATATTACATAATTAAATTTATGATATTTGAAATTAAATGAAAATTTGATAATGATTGAGAATAAAAAGACATTTGTTTCATGTTTTAAAGAGAAATTCATCATAGATATATCTGCATTATGAACATTGAAATGGTTGGTAGGGGGACTATCTCTTAATTTGATCACATAGTCTAGTTTTGATATTAATGGGTACAAATTTTAGACAAAGAAGCTGGATTACAAGAGTACCATCCAAAATAGTTGTGTAATGGTCATCACCGAAGTGCTGCATTTTTTTAGTGAAAAAGATAAAAACCCAATTTCTACATCAACGCCGTATCTTGGGGTTCTTTAAGACATATGTGAAATTGATTATATTAAATTTAATGTCAATATGTTTAAGTGTAATTGGGTTGAAATTAATAGTGGTATTAAACAAGATGAATATGGGTTTAAATTAGTTGATTTGAAAAGATTTAGTTGCAATGAGAAACCATTTATCATGGAAACACATGAAAATAAAAAAATTTATGTCATTGATCCATCGAATGACCAATGGTCCATCATTTTTTAAGGGAAAACAATCTATTTGGCTAATGAGGATGGTGATGATATTATTTATTTATATGAGGCTTCTTCATCTATTACCCAACTTTCAGATAAAAATTACTATAAACCATACATAGTGCATGTAATATGAAATGATCATGCTAAAGGGATATGGGAAAATACTGAATTACTCTTCTAATTAATCTATTAATTATATATATTATCTATATTTTTTTGAAATTTACATGTGTAAAAACTATATTATTTAATAACTATTGGATATTTAATTATATATAATTGATTATCTATTAGATTTTTTGTGTTAAATTTTGATAGTCTATAGTTATGGTTAAACACTTTTTTATTGAAATACCTGATGTACACTATTATATATTTTTTAATTTATGAATATAAGAACACATTTTAAAATTTTGATATTTAAATTTTTAAATGATTATATATTTTTAAAGGTAATATATATATTTAATAGTTCACCTTGAATATTTTTTTGTTATGAATCATAAAATCATTATTTAAAAAAAACATACACATGTGTGCCACTTTTTTTACTTATATGTTTCTATTTTCCTATTTTTCTAATTACATACTTGTCTAATAATATTCTAGTACATAAGAATTTCATTACATTTTCCTGTTTTAATGACATATATAGATATCGAGACAGAGGAACCTATACTATGGTATTTGTATATTTTTTCATATTATTTTATATCTAGTAATATAATTTGTTAATGAAAGAAAAAATTTAATTTACAAAAAAAATTAATTGTAGGACTTCTGATGAGACTTCAATGGGGGGGGGGTATTCTGCATTTAGTATTTAGAATTAAATTCTAGAGTGGGTAAACATGGCATTAGATATTTTCAAAAACTATCACTTTCTCATGGAGAGGAAGGATTAAATATTCATTTTGATGATAATAAAAATGAAACTGGCCCAAATTCAACATAGTTTATTAGATATAACGGTATGCAAAGCCATTGTAGTGTTATAATTTTATATCTTGATTGGAATTATATCGAAAAGATGATGATAGATCATCTTTGTGAGGCTGTGAAGGTAAACTATATCAATTGATTTATTTTATCTCATTTTTTGAAAATTATATATTTTAAAAGAATAATATTTATGTTATGAAATTACAGATGACATTTAATTTTGAAGAAACAAAATAAGTTAAGAAGATTTTTCTTACATTAGTGGTGGTTTGATGGATAAATTTCAAAATGAAGTTAAATAAAATTATGTGTTGGGAAAGAGACAAAATTAGAGCCCATACCTCAAGTTTCTGTTTTTAGATAAAGATACATGGAAGAAATTTGTTTCCACCTAACATGATGAAATATTTTAGGCATGATTATTATATTATATTATATTATAATTTTTTTATATATGTACCTAATTATTTAGTATTTTACCTTTTATATAAAATGCCTTTATAAAATCTCATCAATAAATCCAGTTGTATAATGTATACCCTCATACATTATCACGTGGAGTGTATAATTTATTGGAGCAAAAAATGATTGCAGAAAAATTTAAAGGACTAAGAGATCACTCCAATAGTGGTTCTAATGAGATCCAATTAGGTCCTCCATCTCCACCCACCCACCATGAGAAATGGAAAAGAGTGAGAATAATAAAAATGAAAATTATCTTACAGAGAAATCTATGGAAGTAACTGAAAGAATTATAAGTAAATAATTATTATTTTTCATAATTTTATGTAATTTATAAATTAGGAACACTAATATACCATTTTTAAATTTTTATTTCAGTATGAACTTCAGAAGAAATCTACATAAGGAACTTTTATCCCTAAGGGTAGGATGGACATCCTAGACACTATATTAGGAAATCCAAAACACCCCAGACACATAAGAGGATATGAGGCATGTGTTAGTATTCAAAAAATTTTGTTCATCAAAATAAACAATAAAGAGACCATAAATTGAATCCTTAAAATCTCAGTTAAAAGGTATGAAATAGTCTATGGGTGATCAAATTCAAGCAGTTATATAGCAAGGTATGTTAGAACAAATAATGATATAGTGATAGTTTGCATAGCCTTCCCAGCCCACAGAGCCCGCCCAGCCTTCTTACTCAGATCCTCCACCTCCTCACTCAGACCCAACCTTAAATTGTGAGTTATATATAGGAGATCCTGATGTATATATTGTATCAATTATAGTCATGCATTTTTTTGTGGGATTATATACATCCCCAAACTATTCAAATTAGAAGGGATGGAGTATTGATACTTGATTTTATTGATCCTAGTACTCTACTACCATTCACAACCATGGAGATTACCATAGTTGGGGATTATATGGGTATTTCTTTTACTATATCCATCTAGACTAATTTTCCATATTTTATATGAGGCATGTGTTTTATAATATTAATTATATCTGATTGAAAATTACATAAATTTTTTTCTGACATTTAACTTATATAGGAGTATCTAAAATCCAAAGAAATGGAATAAAGGAAACAAAATGTTTTGGAACAAACAAATATAGATACTTCAGATATTTCTGATGGGATAGAAATATTATCTCAGGTTTATTATTCCTTGGATAATATCTATGAGTTTTATATGTCATCTGATATATATGAAAGAGACTATCTATTGAGAATATTCTGAAAATAAATTATGGATCTAATTGATTTTAAAGATCTCAGTGTTCTTGTGTTTCAGATTTTTTCCATGTAAGTAAATTGACATTTGAATTTTTATTTATTTTTTAGTTAAATATGGTTTAAATTAACTTACTACATTACATTTTTAATTAGGTATCTTCACATTCTACTTGGTCAAAATGTAAGCATCATAATTTATGGTTTTATAGATCCAGAATATATTTCAACAGATGTGCAATATGTATCGACTGAAAATAGAGTGGCATATATATGTGAGAGGTTATCAATAACGGATATTGGGTGGTGGTTTATGCCATTTCATGATGGGTAATATAAGAAACTTAATTATTAACTAATGTTCATTATAATTTCATTAAATGTAAAATTTTTGTATTTTAGGGGGAATTTAATGTTAGGTGTTTATTCATCCCAAGTTAAAACACATTATATTGGTTTGGTTCTTTATTAGGTGGTGTTTGTAGAAAATTTTCCATCTTGTTAGACAAGTAAGTTTTTTTTGTTTTTATATGCTCATTATGTTTAATTATCATTGTTTATACATGTATTATTAGTCGGCATATATGAAAATCTAGGCCATAGAAAAAAATTAACAAAGAGAACTTGTTAATACAAAATCCAAATTCAATAAACTATGTGAACGTAAACGTAATTATTTTTTTCATTAGATATTATTGTGATTTTTGGATATATATATATGTGTGTGTGTGTGTGTGTGTGTGTGTTGGTTGTTATTATTAATTTAATGTTTTATTAACTATAGTGTCATCGTTAATAAGGATATGTTTAATGTGGTTATTATGTTCTATAATTTATGTATGAGATAATCACAACTAAGGTAATGACTGATTATGATTAGGTTAGTCATATTAATTATTTTATATTCTCTATCAAAGTATTCTATTTTTTAATCTTATATCATTTAATGTCATTGTAGATGTTAAATGATGTCGATTCATACATGCAAGATGAACTTAGCAATATTCACTCTTTGTTTGCGAACTATTTGTTTAGTATGATTATGATTTAAGGTATGTATATTCTTATTTTTTTTATTTCTATTACATTTTCCTAATAAAATGTGTTAATACGACTAATTATTATTTTTATAATAGGTGTTTGAATATAATGATATCAGACAAATGATTCAACAATAACTAAAAATGGTCATGTTGTAAATTTCAGGTATCTGTTTTTTTAATTATAATTTATAATACAAAGGCGTAGATAATTTTTTGATTAATTAGTTAAAAGTGTGTATGTTTTTATATATTTTTAGTCAGTGATATAGGTTGTTTGACTACTATATACTATTTTTCTATTATTGGGGTTCTGAATATTATGGGGATGTAATATTTAAATATTTCTAAAAAAATTTAAATTTTGGTGTTGGTTTTTATCAAAACCGATGATGAATCATTAAAATAAAATAGCATGGTTTTTGTTGTTGGTTTTTTTGAGAAACAGACACTGATTTTTTTTTGTTTAGTGTTCAACATCGATTTTAATAAAAATTGACGCCAAAAATAAAACCAAAACTATTTTCAGCATCATTTTTTTAAAAATAAATGCCAAAAATCTTATTTTTTATGTCACCTTTATAAACGTCGGTTAAAAACTGAAAACTAAATTAAAAAAACCAATGTGAAATTGTTTTTTTGCATTAGCGGTCCATAATTTCATTACATTGATTTCAAGAATGTTATAAATATTCTAATATGATTGTTTAAATTCATTTTTAAAAATGTTTTAGTTTCATTAAAAAAATTCAAAGGAATCTCCTTATCATTTTCAAAATGAGTTAATTTTAGACATTTTAATGAAAATATTAAAGGTATCTAGGTTTTAACATATTCAATATAAACAGAATTTCCCACTACCATGAACGATCTATTATTTGAATATTCCTTTACAAGTTTCCATGGATCTTTTAAAATAAAATATTTTCAATAAATATTTTATAAATTTTTAGTTTTAAAAATTGATTTTCAATGTGAAAAGTTCATTTTCCTCAATAATGTTTTTAATATACTTTTTTTAGTTTATTCATCAACAATAACAACCCTTTATTTAACTTATGCTTCATAGGGGATATGTTGTAATGATACCATTTATATTCTAGTTCTTCCTATAAATATAGTTTTTATTATTAAGGAATGTTGATCAAGTGATATTATTTATTCATATAATGAATGTGTTGGAATTATTAATTGATTGGTGGGGACTGGAATTACATATCCATTTGATGCATCAGTAGGTCTCATGATATAAAACATGTTGGGTGTTTGGTCAAGCCCTTTACTATTCATGTAATATGTCTTGGAATGAGGCCTAGATTGTATGATTAAAATTCCTAGAATTAGGAATTGAATTATTATGAAATAATTTATAGATGTCTTTATGATTATTCAAATAGTTATGCCATCTGTGGATTAGTTTCAAGCTAATGTGAATATTTATATAGAATTATTTTATCATAATTTATTCCTAATATATTATTCATGCCTTATTTATTCTATGACATCTTCTATTGTATGCATTTCCTCCTCAAGTATTTGAGATCAACCCTTTATTATTTTTTTCCCTATGATTCAATAAAGTGTACTATTATTGATATACCAGGATATTCTAGAGAGAATAATAATATAATCAAATAAAATATTATGTTTTAATTTATGTTTAAAATGTAATTTGGGATTCTGGTATGTATCTAGTTTACCAATACTACTATACTATTTATTCCTTTAGGATTTTATCACTTGTATCTAGTGACAATTTAATAAAGTAACCAATAGCTATAGGATACTATGGTTGGTGTCTTTACAGTAAAGGATATTCTTGACTCAATTGATTTTATTTGAATCATAATATTTCTTCTATTGGCCCATAGATACAGTTGGCCACTATCTTTGATTATAATGGTTTTAATTATCACAAATCATGTCATATATTAACATATATCTTATCTAATGTTAGATCTTAAAATATGTCAAAGAATTATCTTGAATATCATATCATTTCAATCATATGACTATGTATGTATGTTTAAGACTAAACAAGATTATAACTGATTATATATGCATGTTTATGTGTCTTAACACTCTTTTATTTTTTTTGAATTGTTGGGTATAAAGAACATATAAAAATTATCTAAGTATGAGTCACTAACACTGATAGACATTTGAATCACTGAACGATAGATCAAATAGAGATATGTTCTCTGTTTGTAAAGCTAATACCATTGAGACGACTCACCGTTTCACATGACATCGACGCAGACAACTCATCGTTACACACTAATCCCTGACGTAGATGACCTACTATTAATCCATGTGACCTACCATTTCATGGTGCTACCGATTAAAGGACTCAATGTCAGTTGAAATGAATCACGGATAGATCAATTGTCTCACCAATAGATTAATTTTCTCACTGATAGATCATTGTATCACCGATAGAAGGAACAAATCACCGTTGAATCATGTCACAAATGTAATAAGTCACCGATGTATGGAAAGATCGTTAGAATGAAATATTAATGGGATGAGAGACAAACAAAAGGATAAACCTACAAAAGGAGACACCAATAGAAGGATACACCGATAGAAGGAGAAACCAATAGACGAGTCACTGATAGTCTGTTTAAATCTGTATTTGTTAATATTATTTCCAATAGTCGTATTTATGTAATTTAATGATACTGACATATTTTATAATCCTTTTTAGGAATTTTAGAAGACAGTATGAGTAATGATGAAACTATGCACGTGGAATGTACATGCTCTTACTAGGCCCTAGAAAATAAGAATAATTTTTAAAAAAAATGAAGATACACAGAACAGAGAGGTGTGGTGCATGCCTATGAGGGAGAAACATACTAAAGAACATCTAAAACTCTCATGCAACCACTAGAAATCAAGAACATAAGAACACATGAGGTGATCTCAATCAATCTGAACATCAAATCGATAAATTTATTCAGCATATCAAAGAAGGAGGAGAATATACCTACAGAACCATACTTGTACCTGGAATCTAGAATATGACACTCTATTTTTGTGTCAACTTCTAGAAGAGGACTTATACTTCATCTCAGATACATCTGAGGAGTTTAGAGCTACATCTCAGGACACATTGATCCTCCTAAATCCTTTCTCATATTTGTTTTCTCTATGGTGTTCATTTTTAGATACTTTTGAGCAGTGTGTGCATCTGTCTATTAAGCACACATTGTCTATTGCATTAAACTGAAGTATACAAGATATTATTTTAATCATATCTACTTAAATATGTTTACTCCCATGGATATGTGTGGAAGAGGTCCTTGTGTGACTTGGTATCTTGTACCCACAAAGAACTATGTTAGAGGTCTTATGACATGGACAACTTGTGTGCTGTTGTGAACCCTGATATATTGTGTGGAGCAGACTATTTATAAATTTAATCTTCTTGGTGGTAGGTGATCACCAAGTTTATAGGATTAAGTCCCAACATGAGACTAAACCTCTTGTTTTATTTCTGTTGTGTTTTTACCTTTTAGTTGTACTCTCTTTTATCTCATATTTCATAAAACTAAATTGAACACTTATAGTTAGTGTTAGAAAGTGCTTATAATAGTATTGAACTATTAGATTAGTTTCAAAATCTTTATTAATTATCAAGTTGATACAACCGAGAACTAATCAATCTTTTGAGAAATTAATCGAACAGTCAAGCTCTTATAAATTCAATATTGGCTAACTGAGAAATTTATTTTTAAATTTTGGGGGAACATCAAACATTAATTTTTAAAAGAAATTATTATAGGTACGCAATTAACCCCCTCTTGAGTACTCTACTCTAACCAACATTTGGTATTAGAGGTTTTAGGAATTTTCAGTTTTTAAATCTTTTTCAAACTTTTTCAACTATTATTTTTGTTGTATTTCAAAGATCTTAAAATTTAAATTAATACTAATTTTTTTATCTCTTGAAAATATTATTCTAAAATTTTTAATATGGATAGTAGTTTAGAAGGTTATTGTACGAACAGACCTCCATTATTTAATGGAACAAATTGTGCTCAATGGAAAATTAAAATGAAAATGCACATAGAAAGTATGGGTTTTGAAATTTGGTCTTCAATTGTAGATAAGTATAAGATTCCTGATACTACTAGAACTAATTGGGATGATCCAAATAAGACTTCTTATAACAATACTTTCAAATCCAGGAATTCCCTATACTGCTCTTTAGGATATGAGGAATTTAATTGAATTTATACATGTAAAAAACCCATGAAATTTGGAATACTTTATCTATTTTGCATGAAGTAACTTTTAGTGTTAAGGAAATGAGACTTAACACGTGTACTATTAAATATGAAAATTTTAAGATAAAGCCTACTGAGCCTATTTTTGACATGTATCTTAGTTTTAATGAAATTTTGAACACTATGATCTCTCTAGGAAGAGATGTTACTGCCAAAGAACAAATTATGAGAATTCTCATATGATTAATTGATAGATAGAGAGGAACTTCTGTCTCAATAAGATAATCATGTGACATTATCAAGCTACATGTCAAATAACTAATTGGAAAATTAATGATATATGAGTAAGAGTTGAAAGTCAACAAATATGAAGAGGATGAACTAAAGAGAAAATTTGTAGCCTTCAAGACTACCACTTCCAAGAGAAAAGAGAAAGAGAAAGTTCAAGATGATGTTGAGAGCACAAGTGGTGAAGAATCATCTTCAGACAGTGATAAGGAAATGGATTATCTGTCCATAAGATTTAGAAAATTTTATAGAAAGAAAAATTTCTTCAACAAACCAAAATATAAATGAAAATATGATAATAAAGGCGTTCGGAAAAAGTATTGGAAGAATCTTGAAAAATCAAATGAAATAGTTTGATATGAATGCAAAAGGAGAGGGCATGTCAAAGATTATTCTCCCAAATTAAAGTATAAAAATAAGTATGAGTATAAAGATAGTAAATATAAGAAAGAAATTAAGGCCACTTGGAGTGTATCCAAGGACATCTCTAGTGAATATTCTTCTTCTCAGAATGAGAAAGAAGACATGGAAAACATGTTCTTTATGAAAAATACCTCATAGGTACTCTTAAACTCTCCTATACCTAATGACTATTATTCTAGATATGAATCTGAATTTGAAAATATAAAAAATGATTAACTGTTTGAGTATTGTAATATGATAGAAGAAACTAGTAATGAACTAAAGGATAAGTATAAATCATAAAAAAACAACATGCACTCTCTAAAAATATTAAATCTGAAATTATTATTGAGAAATAGAAAAATGTTCAACTACTCAAGGAAAACAAGGAATTAAAAATGTCTATTGATAAATTGAAGAAATATCTAGAAACTTTTACCAATGGTAAAAATACTCTTACTCAAATGATTGGTAAAAAAAATAGATCCTAAGTACAATTCTGACATTGGATATCAGCCTGGATAGAGAAATTTATCTAAAACACATTTTGTAACTAAATCTGGAAAATCTATTCTTTTACATAAAAATCAAAATTCTGCCACTAGTTCTAGTTCTGGAAAATCTCTTACTACCCCTAGTTTTTTTGGACCAAATAGAGTATATTTTTTAAATATGTTACATAATGCTTATAGGAAACCCATAAAGAAAATGTGGGTACCTAAATCATTGATTACTAATTTCACTGGACCCAAACAGGTCTGGGTACCAAAATATGTTTTTGTTTTATTATTCTGTAGGAAATCTGTTTAGAGAACTCCTATATGAGTCAATGGTACTTGGACAATGGATGTTTAAGACATATAACAGGTGATTATTCAATATTCAAGAGGCTAATCAATATTGATAGTGGATATTTCACCTTTGGTGAGAATTCTAAAGGAAAAATAATTTTCTTAGGCCATATTAGTAACTCTAAATCAATGTTAATTTATAAAGTACGTTTTGTTTATGGATTGAAATATTATTTTCTTAGTATTTCACAATTATGTGATGATAGATTTTATGTTAAATTTTAAAATGATGCTTTCAATGTTTTTAACTGTAAAAATGAATTAGTATTTTCTGCTTTTATAAATGAAAATGTATATTCTGTTAACTTAGATTCTTTAGCTTCTCAAAATATTTTCTTGTTTAAGTGACTTTAATAAAGAGTTTTGGATTTGGCATAAGAGATTAGGAAACTATAATATACACTCTCTTAGAATGCTTACCAAAAAAGGACTAGTCAAGGATCTACCCAAACTTGAGTTTCCAAATGACAAAGTATGTAATCCTTGTCAAAAGGGTAAACAACCCCATATATATTTCATATTAATGAAATAAATTTAAACTTCTCAACCTTTAGAGTTGGTTCACATGGACTTGTTTGGAAAATCTCAAGTTTCTAGTTTAAATGGGAATCACTGTTTCTATGTTCTTGTAGATGAATATTCTAGGTACACTTGGACTTATTTCTTAGCTCACAAAAGTGAAGCATTTACTTACTTCACCAAGTATGATAAAACATTAGAAAATCTTAGTGGAATTAGAATAAAATTCTTAAGAAGTGATCTTGGTCATGAGTTTGAAAATCAAGACTTTTAATATTTTTTCTCACACAATGGCTATATTCATAACTTCTCTGCACCTAGGAAACCTTAAAAAATAGTGTTGTAGAAATAAGAAATAGAACCTTACAAGAAATTTCATGAACAATGCTTAATTAATATGATTTACCTGTTTACTTTTGGGCTGAGTCTATAAATACAACTTGCTACATAATTAATAGAGTCTTAATTAGACCTTTCATCAATAAAATTCCCTATGAGTTGTAGAACAATAAAAAATCCAAATTTAGTTATTACAATGTTTTTGGTTGCAAAGTATATATTATTAATACTAAGTATAATCTTGAAAAATTTACATCTAAGAGGTATGAAGTAATGTTCCTTGGTTACTTAAATTCTAGTAAAGCCTATAAAGTATTTAATAAAAGAACCAAGAATATAGAAGAATATGTGCATATCAAATTTGATGAAACATATCCACATGAACCTAAGACCTCTCTAGACAACCTTGAATATGATATGTCAAACTTGGAAATAAATGCAAACTCATCTAATCCTCTTATCAAGCAATCTGCTAAATCAAACAGTTCTAGAAATTCTTCAGAATCTATACATGATGAACCTGAAGTTCCTAGACCCTCCATTTCTAGACCAACTATAACTCTTAAGAACTATCCTTTATATTTTTTTTGTTGGAGACTTAGATAAAGGGACTCAAACTAGATCTTCTCTTAGAAATCAGGTTGAAAATCAAGCCTTTTTGTCACATCTTTAACCTAAAAACATCAATGATACAATTAAATATGAATTTTGGGTAATGTATATGCAAGAAGAACTTAATAAATTTGAAATAAATAATGTTTTGAAACTTGTGGATAGACCCAAATACACCTTGACCATAGACACTAAGTGGGTGTTTAGGAATAAAGTATATGAATATGGTAATATTGTTAGAAAAAAAGCTATATTGGTTGCACAAGGTTATAGTTAAAAAGAAGGAATTGACTATAAAGAATCCTTTACACTTGTTTCTATACTTGAGGCCATCAAAATCCTACTTTCTTATTTTGCCCATATTTATTTTAAACTTTATCAAATGGATGTTAAGAGTGAATTCTTAAATGGATATATAGTTGAGGATGTTTTTGTAGAACAACCCCCTAGTTTTATAAACCCTCATTTTCAAAATCCTATTTTCAAATTAATAAAATATTTATATGGTTTAAAACAATCTCCAAGAGCTTGGTATGATAGATTAAGTAGTTTTCTTATTTCCAAAGGTTTTACAAAATGAATTGATAATCCTACTCTTTTTATAAAATGAATTTATAAAGATGTTTTAGTATTTCAAATCTATGATGATGATGTTATTTTTAGATCTTCAAGAAATTATTTATGTATTGATTTTACTAAAATGGTGAAAAATGAATTTTAAATGAGTTTAATGTGTGAACTAAAATTATTTCTTAGATTTCATATTTTTCAAAATAAAGAAGGTATTATTTTAAATCAAAGTAAATACACAAAAGATATTATGAAAAGATTTATCTTTGATAGAATTAAAAGTAGTGACACTCGAATGAGTACTACTTGTAAGTTTTATCTTGATGAAGATGGTAAATATATTGAACAAACCACTAATAGAAAAATGATTAGAAGTTTTACCTACATGAGTGCTAGTAGGACATATGTAATTTTTAGTGTGTGTATGTGTGCCAGTTTTCAAGCTAATCCCAAAGAACCTCACTTACATATTGTTAAAAGAATTTTCAAATACCTCAAACATACTATCAATTTAGGTTTTTTTACCCCAAAGGACAATAATTTGATATAGTGAGTTATTATGATGATTACTTTGGTGGATGAAAGTAAGATAAAAAAAGAACATTTGTAATAGGTCATTTTTTTGGGAAATTCTTTGGTTTCCTGGTTTAATGAGAAACAAAATTTTGTTGCATTGTCTACTTCTAGAGATAAATACATAGCTACAAGTAGCTATTATGCACAAATTTTGTGTATGAAACACACTCTACTAGACTATGGATATCAATTTAGATATGTACCTATAAATTGTGACAATACAAGTGATATTAACATTTATAAGAACCTAGTTTCTCATTCTAGAACAAAACATATCCATGTAAGACATTACCTTTTGAGAGATCATTATAAAAAGTGTAATATCACTTTAGAATTTATTAGCACCAAATATCATCTTGATGACATATTTTATAATCTATTTAACTTTGAAATAATGAATTACATAAAACATGAGTTAGGAATGATCAACCAGTAAGACCTTTGTTTCCTTTCCTTTGATCTTTTTTTATGAATTTGTCATGTTGACACCATTGTCATGAAAACACCATTGTCATACCAACATAATTGTCATGACGGCACTGATTCCTTGTAATACTGACACTATTAGTGTTATACACAGTATTTCATGCTAACACCAATGACTCGTTATTTCTACACATTTTACGTTTTTATCAAAATAACACTGTTTCATTAATTCTGGTGAACCCGGTTCATGATTTTGTGATTGTGTAATTTCAAAAACCCTAAATGATATAAATTTGAATAGATCCAATATACTTTTTTTCCATTACCCCCTCTTGTTTTCCACTCTCTTTCTTTACCCTCTACCTATCACCTTCCGACCTTCAGACTAAACTAATTATAATGGTTCATGTGAAGCGAGATCTTGAAGAGGGTGAGTCTCATGATTCTTATAAATAGAAATGTGAATTGAGAAAAACTTCAGGTCCTATACATCATGGTCTAGAAAACCATGTTGTAGCCTCAGAGAAATAATTCCAAGTGGAATGGCTCTTACAGAGTGAGTCTTTACTGTTAAAGGTGCTTCAAGATAAGGGATGGGTAGACTGGTTTGCAAACAATGACATAGTATTTTACCCGAAGATGGTATATTAATTTTACATTAATATAAAACTTTTTTGGAAGAAAGTGATGTAAAAGGGAAGAAAGTGATGTAAAAGGGAAGATAATCTCTTTATCTTCAAGACGTTGGGCTGAGTGTCTTAAGGTTCCTCACGAAGGAGGGTTTGATGACTGTCAAGGTACTTATACTCATAAAAGTAAATTCTTTTGTTATGAGACAACTCCGAAAGATCTATCCTGAAATGAGGAATATATAAGACCCATTTTATCAATGATAAATGGTGAGTGAATAATTTTATTTAATTTTATTCAGCACCAAATTTGTCCCCGGAAAGGGGACTTTGCTTCTCTCAAGTATCAGGATGTATAATTGGTGTATTTCTTTTAGAAAGTAATTAAATGGAATATCTAAAGATATTTAATAGTGTACATTAATGAGATGATAAAACCTAGTTATAATTAAAATTATAATTCCTATTCTAGAATGATTTAAATAATGCTAAAGGAGAAAGGCTTTGTAAGTGAAGTTGATGATGTTGTAGTTAGTGAATGTAATAGAATCTATTTAAGCTCTGACATCTATAAGAGAATGAAAAGTAACTGGAACCCATGGATAATGGAATGGGTTGGTGATGTAGATAGACTATATAAAAATTTCAATCCTATAGATAATCTAGTTGGACCCAGGGATCTAGTGGATCCTGGTCTCAGTCTTGATGAACAAGTCACCTATTCTTTAGATGAGGAGGTGGAGCCTGTTACTCCTGTTAGAGATGTGGGATCACCAGTTGATGATAGAAGTGACCCAAATACTACTGTACCAAAAAAAATAGTATCTATTGGAAATCCAAGTTTACTTTTAGACTTAACTTCTCATGAACATGTTCTCAAATATACTGAAAGTGAAGAAACAAAAGTTTAAGGAAGTGTAGAATTTTTCAGCGAATCTAGTAAATAAGAAGATGAATAAGAAGAAGCTGGTAGTGGTGAAAGTGGTTCAGAATTAGGTAGAGAAGAAGAAGATGAAAAAAATGATGATGAAAATGGCAATGAAAAGAATAAAGATAGTAATAATGAATAAAGTAGTGAAAGTGGCAATGATAGTGAATCATATCATCCAAATGAAAATCTAAATGTTGTTAGTATGGAAGTTGTTGAAGCTAATGCCGGTGTATCTATTGAGGTTGTTATTAAAAATGAAAATGTTGCTTTAGATGAACCAGTTTCTAAAGATGTTTATACTAGAAAATGAACTCTACATAAGGAGAAGAAACCTAGACAGGAAGCATTGACTAAGCGGGATCAATCTTCCTTGAAAGCTGACACTGAGGGGGAACCTCAAGAAAGAATTGATCAAACTGATGAGAAGTATCAAACTATAAGAGTAAGGCTTGATACTCTCACTCCTATGGGTTATGATATTATGGATGAATGGGTGAGGAATCCTGGGTATGTGACCCTAGTTAGATTATGAAGGTTATGATGATGAAGTCATTGCACTTGCTACAAGGGAAATAGTGGTTGAGACCTCTTCTAGTGACTATGTCACTAAGGCCAATTTTGGACAATTCAAGAAAGACATTTGTTCATACATAAGATACTCAGTATAATCTCAAATGAGATATGAGATTTATGAATCCAGGAGAGAGAACACTTAGCTGAATGGCAATTTGAAAGATATTCGATCTATGGTTGATGGTGTAAAGTAAGCTGGAGCTTCTAGTTTTACTCCTACCTTAACCAGTGATTATCAAGATGCTGCTACTTCAGTTTTAAAGATTTTGATAAAATAAATTCATCCAAAATTGATTAAAAATGTAGAAACAATTGTGAAAAGAAACACCAATCTTGGGAATGAGATGAAGAAGTTAACCTATGGTATTAATGCTTTAACCACCGAGTACAGGAATACTATGGAAACTATCATTAAAGGACTTGAGAATCTTGTTTCGCATTTTAAATATCTTGATTTTTACAAGATAAGAAAAGAATTTAAGTAACTTTCCTCCTATGATCTTGCTTCAACCTCTACTCCACCAGTTCATCCTTCATAATCTATAGATATTTCCACGGTTAGTTCATTTTTGAAAGAAGATTTTCTAGCTTTAATTTCCATTATAGCCAAGGTTGAGGACACTTCAGATAAGGTGCACGACAACGTGAAGTATTATGTAAGGATTTCTTCATAGACTCAGGTTGAGATGACCAAAAGGATTAATGGGGTTTTATCCAAACTCATCACAAAGCATCAAATGAATAGTATTTTTAAGTATTTGGACACCAATATTACTCTTCCTCCAGTAAAAAAGGATTTTAAGGATCAAATTCAGAAGCTGATTGTGGCATCCCGCCTTTTTATTACATAACATTTCATTACATTTTACAAACAGTGGATTTTTAAAGTCTAGTGTCTTAGAAATCAGGAACATAAAACATGAGAAAAACATAAAACATTCTTATAAACCACTTGTAAGGCTTCATAATAGGTTCATCCTATGTACATTTACTGTATCTCATATCCTGGAGATATACATCAAAGGAAAGGGTGAGCAGAAGGCCCAGTAAGGGTAAACAAGGGAATCAATGTACTTGTGATATCAATAAGAACTTGAATAAAAACATGAAGACACGAGAAATGTAAGAATATTCATATCATAAAGAAAAGAACTTGGAACATAAATTGAATATGTGGCTACAAAATTTCATTTAGACATTCATGAACATATCCCCAAGGTCCATCCCCAAGGTGTCATAAAAATTACCAAGGTTATTAACCAAGGAATCATGAAACTTGTCATATCTAGAGATTAAATATTTACCCAATAAATTGGTGAGCTATTAGGATGAACCCTTAATATGTATTTAATTTCATGTGATTAAAATAGATCATAATAAAACATTTTATAAATAACCCATAGAGAATGAATGAAATGGGTTTCATCTCAAAATCATGACACTTTAAAAGTTCTTAAAAATAAGATCATTATGTTATTTATAACCCATGGAAAAGGAGTGAGGGTTATATGTATGTCCATTACAGAATAAAATATATCATTTTTATATAGTTATGAATACTTATATAAAATAAATAGCTATGGGTATTCACATAAATAAACAATAGAATTTCATGAGAGAAAGAGATAGAAATTTTGAGACGAAATTTCTATAGCATAACCACTATATAACATGGTTTTAGAAAACATTAGAAAGAGAGGCTAAAAGAGTAACCCACTAATAAATAACTTATAATACAATATAAATATATAACAACATGGAGATAAGAACATGGTGTGGAAATTTGAATGACATACCACATGAAAAGGAAACATGAAAGAAAAGAGAAGACACGATTCCTTTTACGAGAAATTCGGCAGCCTAACAGCGTCACTTAAAAATTCAGAAAACTAATTTATGGGAGAAGGAAGGGTATATCATCATTTGGAAATAAAATGGGCAGTAATAAGAACATATAATAACATACCCTCAATATAAATAGATGGAAAATATAAGACACAACATAAAGGAAGTCATGACTTAAAGGAAGTCACTATTCACCGAAAATTCATTTTTTTCAAAAAATCCCCAAAAATCACCTTAAACTAATATCAACGATCTGAATTCAAAAATGAACTCCATTTTATAAAAATAGTTTTCTAAATAATTTTTATTTAATTTTTAATTAAAAACACTATTCACCCGAAAAAACTAATACTTGTCTAACAATTTCCGAAACAGTTATTCACCTATTTTATTGAATCACATTACTTAATCAAGGTGCCTAAATTATAATAATACTTTTTTTAAGTGATATTACTAATCCATTTGGTCACATTACTAATCCTAAGCGTAAAATCACTATTCATAATTTACTATTCAAAAAAAATTATGTTGATCTTATTAGATTCTAAATTTCCTACTGAGCACATTTCCCGAAGACCATTTTTTGAAAATAATCACACATCATTAATTATTTAAGGTTTACATAAACATTTTAAAATATCCCCTTTTTTCCAAAATTTATCAGTATGCATCCTATATTTATTCCAACATCTGAAAAAACACAAACTTCACCAAAGGAAGAAATCACAATTTTATTTATCTCAAAGGATTACACATAGTAGCTATGGTCTCGTTACATAGCATCTTACAACCCTAGAATAGGACCTAAGTGTAAGATGTGTTAAGGTGAGAGAATCCAAGGGTGGCTCGACCAACATTGCCTGAGTAGTGATTTCTATAAGCTTGAACTTCTCCTGAAGGCGATTCCGCTTCAGCTTTACACGATGAAGTTCATATTGGGTTTGGTCCAGAGCAAAGACCAGTGGTGCTACCTCCTTCCCAAGTTTCATCAGATGGGCTTTGATCGGCCTGAGACTACTGGATGAGGCCATCAATTTTTTTTTTGTATTAATTAACAAAGATAACTTGTATTTAGGGACAACAATCGCAACATTTAGTTTCCAATGGTCATATTGACCAACAGTCATATAACAGTCAAAACCCAATGGTCTCATTTTAATTATACTCACATCATTAATTAATGAATATAGTTTTTTGAGTATAAACAAAAATAACCCACAAAATTAGGAAACAAAAATTCATTCAAAATTTTGAATCGTTACATTCTTCCCCCATAAGAAATGTCATCCCCAAAATTTTAACTCATATCCTCAGAAAAGAAAAGGTGTGGGTACTTCTGCCTCATATACTCCTCTAGTTCCCACATGGCTTCTTCATATTTGTGGTTTCTCTACAACACCTTAACAAAGTGGGTATTGTTGTTGCGTAGAACCTTGTCTCTATGATCCAAGATCTCCACCAGCTGCTCCTCATAAGAGAGGTCATGTTCCAGATGTACCACCTCTGGGTTTAGTACATGTGAAGTCTTAGGTATGTACTTCCTCAAAAGGGATATGTGGAAGACAAAATTAACTTGTGCTAGATTTGGAGAAAGTGCAAGCCGATAGGCCACTACTCCCACGTGATAAAGGATTTCATAGGGGCCAATGTACCTAGGGATGAGCATCCCTTTCTTCCCAAACCTCATGACTCTCTTCCAAAGTGAAATTTAAAGAAAGACCTTATCACTGACATCAAACTCCAAGTCCCTTCTACGGTTGTCGACATAGCTCTTTTGCCGACTATGAGTAGCCTTAATGTGTTGCTGGATGGAAATGAATTTTTTTTGTCATCTCTTGCACAAGATCATGCCCAAGATATTTTCTCTCACCAGCTTCATCCTAACAAGTAGGAGTTCTACATCGCTTCCCATATAGAGCTTCATAGGGTGCCATTTGAATGCTCGAGTGGAATCTGTTGTTGTAAGAGAACTCAACTAAAGAGAGATGTTGATCCCATCCACCATTAAATTCAATTGATCATGATCTTAGCATGTTCTCGAGTGTTTGAATAGTCCTTTCAGATTGGCCATCAGTTTGGGGGTGAAAGGCCATACTGAAATTCAATTTAGTGCTCAGAGCTTGTTGAAGACTTCTCCAGAATTTTGAGGTGAACCTTGGATCACGATCATATACGATAGAAAGTGGAACTCCATGCAGCCTTACCACTTCCTTCACGTAAATCCTGGCAAGTTGATTGAGAGAGAAGTCTTCCCGGATAGAGATAAAATGTTCAGTCTTGGTGAGACTGTCCACAACAACCCATATCGCATTGTTTTCTTTGGAAGTTCTCAGAAGACTAGTGACGAAGTCCATTGTGATATTGTCCCACTTCCATGCTGGTATGGGCAGTGGTTTCAATACCCCTTTAAGAAGTTTTCTCTCTGCCTTAACTTGCTGAAATACTAGGCACCTTGAAGTGTATTCAACAATCTCCCTTTTCATATCATCCCACCAATAATGATCATGAAGGTCCCTATACATTTTTTTGATTCCAGGATGTATAGAGAAAGTAGAGCTATGAGCTTCATCGATCAGCTCCTTCTTTATTTCAGGAATAGATAGAACACATAGTCTTGTATGAAATCTCAATACACCTTCTTGATCAATATTGAACTCAGAAAAAATTTCATCCTTTACAGCCTCAAACTTCTCTTGTAACAAAGGATCTTCTTTCTGAGCTTTCTTGATCCTCTATAGTAATGACAATTGAGAAATAATTTAGGTTAGGTTTGATGATGTCCCTTTCCTTATAATTCCCATGTCCAGCTTTACTTGTTCATTGATCAAAGGATCATTTTGAATCCTCATCATGGAAAGAACAATTGGTTCTTTCCTACTTAATGCATCAACAACATTGTTTTCTCTTCCATGGTGATAATGAATTGAATAATCATAGTCTTTAAGAAGTTCCAACCATCTCCTTTATCTCATGTTCAATTCATTTTGCATGAAAATATACTTCAAACTCTGATGGTCCGTGTATATATCACATTTCTCCCCCTAAATATAGTGCCTCCATATCTTCAAACCAAAAACAACCGCAACCAACTCCAGATCATGCGTAGGATAATTCTACTCATGAATCTTCAACTATTGAGATGCATAAGCAATGACCTTGTCATTTTTCAAGAGGACTCACCCAATCCCTTTTAGAGATGCATAACTAAAAATAGCCAATCCTTCTCCACTTGAGGGAAGAGTTAACACAGGTGCAGTAACCAATATCTTATTCAGCTCTTGGAAACTTTCCTCACACTCCTTTGTCCAGATGAACTTGACCCCTTTACGAGTTAACTTGGATAATGGATTAGAAATTTGTGAAATTTTTTTCACAAACCTCCTATAATATCCTGTTAATACAAGAAAACTATGAATCTCAGTTATCGTTGTAGGTTGAGACCACTCTATAAATTTTATCTTTGCAAGGTCAACCGTGATTCCTTCATTGGTTACAATGTGCCCTTAGAAAGTGACTTGTTGTAACCAGAAATCACATTTACTGAACTTTCCAAAAAGCCTCTCCTTCTGCAGAGTTTGAAAAATAACCCTTAGGTGATCTTCATACTTCTCACGACTTTTGGAATATATCAGAATATCATCAGTAAAAACTACCACAAATTTATCAAGGTAGTCCTTAAAGACTCTATTCATCAAATCCATAAAAATAAAAGGTGCATTAGTCAGTCCGAAGGGCATAACAACAAACTCATAATTCCCATATCTTGATCATAAGGTTGTTTTTGTAATATCTTATTTCTTAACCCTTAATTGATGATAACCGGATCGAAGATCAATCTTAGAGAAGAATTGAGCCCCACAAATTTTGTCAAATAAGTCATCAATTCTTGAAAGAGGGTATTTTTTCTTCACTATGATCCCATTCAGTTCTCTATAATCAATTCATAGCTACATCGATCCATCCTTCTTCTTTACAAAGAGAACAGGTTCTCCCCAAGGAGACACACTTGGTCAGATAAACCCCTTCTAAAAAAGATCTTGGAGTTGTTTCTTTAATTCCTCCAGCTCCAAATTTTCCATTCTATATGGGGTCTTTGATATCAGATGAGATCTAGGTATGAGTTCAATGGAGAACTCCACCTCTCTTTCTAGGGGAGGTCCATGAAACTCCTATAGAAATACATCAATGTATTCCTAGACGATGAGGACATTTTCTATCATCAAACTCTCATCTCCTTCTTCTTCTTCACCAATCAACTCCATAAAGAAGGATATAGGGGGTTCTTTTAGACAAAGACGAGGTTGAGATATCTATCCTTGAAAAATAACTGTAGGTTTTCCATTCAAGACTACTGATATTTCCTTGCTTCTGCAATTGATCTTAGAATTATACTTTAAGATAAATTCCATCCCTAGTATAATGATGAATTTTAGCATGGGAATGACTACTAGATTTGTGATAATATTTTTATCACTAAAGTAAATACTAGAGTTTCTAAACAATGACGATGCTTGGATAGTCCCACCAGGAGTCTTGACTGACAACTATACTTTTAGCAATTCATGGGTTGATTCTAAATTCCTTGCAAACTTGGAGGAAATAAAGGAATGCGTTGAACTGGAATCAAATATAGTACTTACTTGCTTTGAGAGGACAACAAGAGTACATGCTACCACATCATTTGGAGCTTCAACTTCAGCTGTAACAATAGAAAAAGAACAGCCTTGATCCCTTGGCCTTTGCTGAGGCTGATGGTGTTTCCCCTCCACTGCCCTTGGATTTGGACATTGATTGGAAAAGTGCACATGTTGTCCACACTTGAAGCACTAAACATCAGGTAGGTCCTGCACCATATTCCTCTTGTAGTTTGTTTTTGTGATTTGAGGATTCACCTCACCATGATAATTCCTTGAAATTTAGGCATCTCTACCACACTTTTAGCACTTCCCACTCTCGAGCAGGCAGTTACCCAAATGCTTCTTCCCACATTTATTACACGTGGAAATTTTCACTTTCTTTCCTCCTCTTCCTTGATCAAAAGTCCTGCCTATGTTGGGCTCCATCGATCTCTTATTGTCATTGGATTTATGAGACCACTGTGTCTCACCAAACTCTAGCTTAACTTTCATCACACTATGCACAATCTCCTCGTAATTATCATAATATCGGTTGGCTATATTCTTCCACAGATAAGGTCTCAGCCCATTGAAGAATATATCAACCTTACCGTTAAGATCCATTACAAAGCTAGAGGTATATCATGAAATCCTTGTGAAGTTCATCTCATAGATTCCCACAGATTCATTCTCCTTATACTTCAGCTCGACAAACTCCTTCTCCATTATTGTTCTCATGGAACAAGGGAAATAATTACTGAAAAAGATCCCTCTGAACTCTTCCCACTCCATAACTTCAACTTCCTCTCTTTGCCTCATGTTTTTTATCAGTTCCCACCACTGATCAACTTATCCTTCTAAGAGATAGACAGCTAGGGTGACCTTCTCTTACTCTGAACAATGTAACATAGAAAAGAACTTCTCTATAGAGTTGATCTATTGCTCAGCAATCAATGGGTCAGTCGATCCACTGAAGGTTGGTGGTCACTGGCACATAAAGGACTCAACAGAATGTTGTTCCCTTCATGGTGAGATCAGCATCTCAGCTTGATTCAAGTTATTACTCATAACTTGAGTCATTTGGTTCATCATTCACATGAATGTTTCCATTCGAGCTTCCATTGGAGGGCCGTCAGCGCATGGTCCATTGCGATCACCATTTTCACGGTTCCTCCTATTGCCCGCTTTTTTCTATAAGAATAAAATATTAGTGAGAAACTTCTTTCATTTATGAATATTTTAACTATAAAGGATTTTACGTCTTAAAACTTCATTCATAAACAATTATATTTCTCTATAATTCCTTCATAATGATTCATAAAAAGATTGCGATTAAACAAACATATCACCTGGGTGTGTCATAACCAAGAGTACAACAAGGCCCTGTTGTCGTGCAATAGTTCCCATTCAAGTCTAGCTCAAATCAGTGTTTTTGGGTTTTACCCCTATGTACATCTGTGCTAGAGCCGCCTCTACCTGCTCGTATCCATACAATGATGTATTTTTTTGATTAACCACTTACTCAATACTCACCAAAATACCAGGAAGTTTTCCAAATAATTAAAATTTTCTATAGGCTTCATCCTAAACTTTTCATAACCTAATTTCCATAAATAACTAAACTATCCTTTGATACCAACTATGGCATCCCACCTTTTTATTACATAACATTTCATTACATTTTACAAATAGAGGATCTTTAAAGTCTGGTGTCTTGGAAATAAGGAACATAAAACATGAGAACAACATGAAAAATTCTTCTAAACCACTTTTAAGGATTAATAATAGGTTCATCCTATGTACATTTACTACATCTCATATCCTAGAGACAGACATCAAAGGAAAGGGTGAGCAGAAGGCCCAGTAAGGGTAAACAAGGGAGTCAATGTACTTGTGATATCAATAAGAATTTGAATAAAAACATGAAGACATGAGAAGTGGAAGAATAGGAATATCATAAATAAAAGAACATGGAACATAACTTGAATATGTGGCTACAAAATTTCATTTAGACATTCATGAACATATCACCAAGGTCTATGCCCAAGGTGTCATAGAAACTACCAAGGTTATTCACCAAGGTATAGTGAAACTTGTCATCTCTAGAGATTAAATCTTTACCCAATGCATTGGAGCGCTATCAGGGTGCACCCTTAATATATCATTAATTTAATATGATCAACATAGATCATAATAAAGCATTTCATAAATAACCCATATATAATGAATTAAATGGGTTTCATATCAAAATCGTGACATTTTAAAAGTTCATAAAAATAAGATCATTGTGTTATTTATAACCCATGGAAAGGGATTGAGGGTTATATGTATGTCCATTACAAAATAAAATATATCATTTTTATATATTTATGAACACCCATATAAATTAAATAGGTTTGTGTATTCACATAAATAAACAATAGAATTTCTTGAGAGAAAGAGATAGAAATTTTGAGATGAAATTTCTGGAGCATAACAGCTATACAACATGGTTTTAGAAAACATTGGAAAGAGAGGGTAAAAAAGTAACCCACTAATAAATAACTTATAATATAGTATAAATATAGAAAAACATGGAGATAAGAACATGGTATGGAAATTTTAATGACATACCACATGAAAAGGAAACATGAAAGAAAAGAGAAGACACGATTTCTTTTACGAGAAATTCGGCAGCCTAATGACGTCACTTAAAAATTAAGAAAACAAATTGATGAGAGAAGGAAGGGTATATCATCATTTGTACATAAAATGGGAAGTAATAAGAACATATAATAACATACCCTTAACATAAAGAGATGGAAAATATAAGACACAACATAAAGGAAGTCATGACTTAAAAGAGGTGGGTGAAAGAATCCCTTACCTTGAAAAGTAACTTTGAAAGCTTGAAGGTTGGGACCTTGGGAGGCTTGAGGGAACCTTGGGAGGAATCCTTGGGAGGTAAGGAGACCCAAACTTCAGTGAGGAGGATTTGGAAATGAAAATAATGAGATAAAGTCTTGGTATTTATAGGAGAAGTGAGGGGACAAGTCATTAATGGCCAAGGGACACCTCACCGGTGGTATTGGAAAAACCATGGGCTTTACCATAGTATTTGCCCATGGTATTGGCCACTTGGGACACATCATACCTTAAATTAATATTCATACGTCAACCAGAATGATTACATAATTATTACATTCTTAATGATGTCATTAAATACCCGAAACTAAAAACTGTATTTTCACTATTCACTGAAAATTTATTTTTTTTTTCAGAAAAATCCCCAAAAATCACCTTAACCTAATATCGATGATCTGAATTCAAAAATGAACTCCATTTTATAAAAATAATTTTTCTAAGTATTTTTAATTTATTTTTTTTATTAAAAAACATTATTCACCTGAAAAACTAATACTTGACTAATAATTTCCAAAACAGTTATTTACCTATTTTATTGAATCACGTTACTTAATCAGGGTGCCTAAATTATAAAAATACTTTATTTATATGAGATTACTAATCCATTTGGTCACATTACTATTCCTAAGCGTAAAATCACTATTCATAATTTACTATTCACAAAAAATTAAGTTGATCTTATTAGATTCTAAATTTCATGCTGAACACATTTCCAGAAGACCATTTTTTGAAAATCATGACACATCATTAATTATTTAAGGTTTACATAAATATTTTAAAATATCCCCTTTTTCTAAAATTCATCACTATACATCCTATATTTATTTAAACATCTGACGAAACACAAACTTCGCTAAAGGAATAAATCACAATTTTCTATATCTCAAAGGATTACACATAGTAGCTATGGTATCGTTACATAGCCCCTTATAACCCCAGCATAGGACCTAAGTTTAAGATGTGCTAAGGTGAGAGAATCTGAGGGTGGCTCGACCAACATTTCCCGAGTAGTGATTTTTATAATCTTGAACTTCTCTCGAAGTTGATTCTGCTCCAGCTTCACATGATGAAGTTCAGCTTGGGTTTGGTCTAGAGAAAATCCCAGTGGTGCTACCTCCCTCCCATGTTTCATCAGATGGGCTTCAATCGGCCCGAGACTACAAGATGAGGCCATCAAATCTTTTTTCTGTATTAATTAACCAAGATCACTTATATTTAGAGAGAACAATCGTAACATTTAGTTTCCAGTAGTCATATAATAGTAGAAACCTAATGGTCTCATTTTAATTATAATCACATTATTAATTAAAGAATATAGTTTTGTTGAGTATAAACTAAAATAACACACAAAATTAGTTAATAAAAATTCATTCAAAATTTCGGGTCGTTACACTGATAAAATTCACTCCCTTGTTGTAAAAGTTCATAGAAAACAAAGAAAATTTTGAAAAGGAAATAAAATATCGTGGATAGATAATTGAGGAGTTCATCATGCTATTAAAACCATGTCTCCATGATAAAAGTGAATCTATTGTTGTGCTGTTTATGCATCACTTGGACCTACTGGTTCAGTGCCTGCTCAAGCTCTGATATCAGTTTCTTAGGCTTCATCTCTGATCATACCCATCATTATAGAGCCTATTTAGCCACAAATTATTTCTCATCATAGAGCTTCCCTAGCTTCTACAGTTCCCAAAGGAGTGCCTCAACCTTCTCTAGAAATCCATTCAGACCCTCTTGTTTCTCAGCCTACTCCTTCTGCTGAACCATCCATTGATCCTTCTAAAAAGGGGAAGGAACCCCTTGACCATACCGAGTAGTGTGGATCATTATCTGATAGGGATTTTTCCTTGTAATTTTTCTAATTCAGTTTCCCTTTCTTATGAAGGACATTCCATTATTTCTACTTTTCTATTTTCAGTTTTCCACCTTCCACTTTTTGCAAATACCAAAAGGGGGATAACTTTATTAATTTTTTTAAAATAGGTAGAACTAAAAGAGGGATATCCTTTTTAATCATTATTATATATGATAAATTTCACTTCCCATAATGGTAACTAATAATAAAACTATTTACTTTACTCATTCTCCAAGGGTACTTAATAATTCAATGATTTCTGCTCATCAAAAAGGGGGAGATTGTTGGACCATAGATACCATTGGCCATTATCTCTGACTATAATAGTTTTAATTACCACAAATCATGTCATATATTAACATATATATTATCTCATGTCAGATCCTAAAATATTTCAAATCATTACCTTGAATATCAGATCATTTCAATCATATGACTATTTATGCATGTTTAAGACTAAAAAAGCTTATAACTGATTATCTATGTGTGTTTATGTGTATTAACAATCTCAAAATTTGCTGAATTGAAAGACAAATAGAACATCTAAAAATTATCAAAGAATGATTCAATGAAAGCAATAGACATATGAATCAATAACATATAGATCAAATAGGCATATGTTCTATGTTTGTGAAGTTGACACCGTTGAGACGACTCACCATTGCACATGACACCAATATAGAAAAATCATCGTTACACATGACTCACTGATGCAGATGAGCTACTGTTAGTCTGAGTGACCTACCATTGCATGGTTCTACCGATACAAGGTCTCCCTATTAGTTTAAATGAGTCACTGATAGATCAATTGTCTCACTGATAGATCAAATGTCTCACTAATAGATCAATTGTCTCACCGATAGATCCACTATCTCACTGACAGAAGGAAGGAATCACTGTTGAATCAAGTCACTGATGTAATAAGTCACTGACATATGGAAAGACCAACAAAATGACATACCAATGGGTTGAGAAATCATCCAAAGAATACACAGACAGAAGGAGACACCAAAAAAAGGAGACACTGAAAGACGAGTCACTGAGAGACTGTTTAAATCTACATTTATCAATATTATTTATATATGTCATATTTATTTCATTTAATGATACTGACATATTTTATAATCCTTTTTAGGAATTTTATCAGACAATAAGAGGTATGATGAAACCATTCACATGGAATGTTCATGCTCTTTTTCAGCCCTAGAAAATAAGAAGCATTTTTAAAAATAAAGAAGATACGTAGAACAGAGATGTGTGGTTCATGCCTATGAGAGAAAAACATACTAAAGAACATCTGCAACTCTCATGAAAACACTAGAACTAAAGAACAGAATAACACACAAGGTGATATAAATGAAGCTAAACATCGAATCAACATGTTACTTCAGCATATCAAAGAAGGAGAAACATTTACCTACATAACCATACTTGTACCTCGAAGCTAGAATACGACACTCAGTTTTTGTGTCAACTTCCAGAAGAGGACTCATAATTCATCTCAGCTACATCTGAGGAGTCCAAAACTACATCTCAAGACACACAGATCCCTCAAAATCCTTTATCATATTTGTTTGCTCTATTATGTGCATTTTTTACATACTTTTGAGTAGTGTTTTCATCTGTCTGTTAATCACACACTTTCTCCTACATCAAACTTAAGGATACAATATATAATTTCACTCATATCTTCTTACATACTTTTACTCCCATGTATAGGTGTGTAAGAGGTCCTTATGTGACCTGGTAGAATGTACCCACAAAGAACTATGGTAGAGGTCTTGTAACCTAGACAGCTTGTGGGCTATTTTGAACCCTGATCCAAGGTGTGGATTAAACTATTTATTAATTTAAACTGCTTGGTGGTAGGTGATCACCAAGTGAAGGGGATTATGGCTATGCTTGATACTAAACCTCTTATTTTATTTCCACTGTGTTTTTACCTTTTATTTTTACTCTATTTTATCTCATATTTCAGAAATCTAAATTGAACTCTGATAGTTAGTTTTAACAATTGTTTATAACAATATTTATTTATTAGATTAGTTTCAAAAGGTGTATTAATTATCAAGTTGATACAACTGAGAACTAATCAATCTTTTGAGAAATTAATTGAATTGTAAAGCTCTTATAAATTCACTACTGGATAATTGGGCAATTGAATTTTAAATTTTGGGGAAACTTTAAAAATACTTTTTAACAGAAATTTTTATAGATACTCAATTCACCCCTCTTGAGTACTCTACTACAACCAATATCTTCTCTGACCACATTCCTTTATCACTAATATATTTTTCCATTCTCTATCTTAAATGGTATTTTCTCTTATAATTTGGTGAGACTAAATTTTTATTTCATGTTTTAGAATTTTATGAATTTATAGTTCCATAAAAAAGGATGTTGTTATGAATTATTCCCTACAACTTTGTTGACAATTTTTCATCTCAATTCCCATGTTATTTCATACAAAAAATGTTTTATTTTATTACTTTAGAAAAAAACTATTAATTCTCTTCTAGATAATTTATATTTCACATTATATATATCTAGAATAAAATGTTATATTTATTTTTTATGTGGGTTTAATTAAACCCCATTATAAAATCATCAAAGGTATTTCTTTCAACTTTTGTATATTTATTTTATATTATAATTCAAATTTATTATCTTTACCTTTATTTCATCTCAAGGTTTATTTTTTGGGATTTATTTGAAAATAAATATTTTTAAAGTCCTCTTTCAATATTTTAAATGGATTTTTAAAATATCTTGATTTATTTTTTTCACTTTCTAAACCCTTTCTCTTCAAAAAATGATTTAACAATGTAAATTGGAGATTCTAATAAAGGAATAATTTTTTTAAATAATAGTTATCTTATAATTTTATTTTGAAACAATTTGATCCAGAATGGTAGAATATTATTTTTTTTATAATAGAAATAAAGTGTTAAGGAATAAAAAATCAAGGTATAGTTAAATTTTCATGGAGTATATGTATTCTGATGAGTATATAGTGATCCTTTAACATTTCTTCAAGATGTTGAAATTATGAGGATATAATTTTCTTATGTGGGGGGGGGGGGGATTGTAACAACCCATGTTTTATCATATATTATATTTTCATAAAATATAAAATTGAATATTAATGCTATTACAACACAAAATAATTGAATATTACTATTAACATACAATATTATATATAATTAGTACAAGTAATATGGGACGATAATAACAAATATCTAAATGAAATTTAAGGTGTAAATGTGTATCATCACGATCTCCCACAAATATGAATCCACCAAATATAACTACAGAATGGGGAAAATAAGTTTAACAATGGAATACATGTTTTCGAATAAATGAAAGAATATGAAATGTAATTATTTATAAGTGAAAAATATGATCATTGTAGGTAGTTTTTATAAAATTTAGTCATTGAGGATAGTTGTTATAGGATCCATGAAACTAAGAAGGTATGATATTATACGGTATTTTGAAAAAATAATAATTATAATTAATATTCATGTTTTGAATATATATCTATTCAAGAAATATTTACTTTATAAAATATATATATATATATATATATATATCATTCATGTTATAAAAAATATTATATACTCATTATATATTTAAAATTATTATGCTTTCTTCATAAAATAAAATATATTTTAAATAAAGTTTTCATATATTATCTTAACATGATTTGTATTTTATCTATATAAAAAATTAATTGATTGTATGATATTTAATAAATGGGCATTTATGTTAAATACATTGATTTATATTGATATTTTTTATTATAAACAATTTAATTATGGTATAAAAAAGAATATTATTTTTCATTTGAGAAAGGAATAGTTTTTATTTTGACTAAATTGTTTTTCTATATACTATATTGTTTTATATAAAAGTTAAATTTATAAATTATTGAATTTTAATTTGATATAATTGAGTTCAGTTTATGGATTCATCATTTAAATAACATTTGGAAATTTTTATGAATTTATCTAAAAAAAGTATATTTTGGTGAATGGTAAAAAATACAGTTTTATGAATACTTTATAATTTATGACATATTTAGGATAAAAATGTGATATAAAAATTGGTGAAACTTGTGAAACATATAATACATGATTATATACCCAAAATATCAACTAATGATTATTAAATCAATATAAATTAATTTTTATTTAAATATAAAATCAAAAAATATTTATTGGTGCTAATGTAGTGCATGCACAACATAAGAAATGTAGAGATTAGTGGATTAATAATTTTATTTTGAATCTATAATTCATATATAAAATTTTAATATCTATATATAATTACAAATAATTTATTTTTAGGGGTATTTTTTACCTTTAGAACTATATTTCAAGATAATTATCAAAATTATTTCCCAAAACTTGTATAAGGTAAGAAAAGTCAAACTAGTATCTTAAATATGTTGTCATGATAAAGATTAAAATAAAAAAACATTATGAATAGTCCTAGAGGAAAAAAATTCTAAATAAAATTTATATTTATGTTATAAATTTATTTCAAATATAATATAATCGGATAATTTTCTAAAATGCTTATGTAACATCGAGATAAGGCTTGTCCATGTAGGGGAGAAGCCAAAAACTGTATTTTTAAAATATTTAACAAGATGTGATTTAGATAAATTAGATAATTTCATGGTTTGTTTGTGATTAATAAGATATTTATAATTTCTTTTAAATATTTAAATTTAAATTCTATAGTTATCTAGATGTTTTTAAAGTCAAATTACTAGAATAATCCTGAAAATGACATTAAGGGGTATTTAATGATAAAAATTGCTTATAAATTATTTAAAATTTAAACCCATATAATAATTCATATGGGGATAATTAATTTTCAATCATATCATCCATTATCCATTTATGATACACTTTCTATTTTAAAAGTACACTATTGACCCTTAAATACTTAATTTTTTTAAAACATAATTGAAATTTTCCTATAAAAGGGGACCCATTTCACAATTTTTGAAACACATACCATGTTTATTTTTCTCTCTATATTATACCCAAATACTTAACTAAATTTCCATTTTCATGTTTAAAAGTATATTTCTTTGACAAATGTCCTTTGTTTGAATCCTTGAGACTATATCTGAAGTAGTTCATTGAAAGAGCATGGTAAGGGGTCATTTTTTTTATCAAAACTGCCATTCTATGACACAATGTATTTCATTTCATGAACATTATTTCTCTATGTTTATCTAAAGTTAACCATGAATTTTTTAAAATAATTTTTTTATGGGTTAGTTTTAAGATTAAATTTTATGGTTAATAAATGAATTTTTCATGGAATTTTTTCAGGCCATGATATAATGCATCATATTAAATGTTTTATTTGAATTATGATACATGGGAATTTAATATTATGGTGGTTGATGCTATTATATATCCATAATAAGAATTTGGTAATTATTCACTCTATAAAGATAATATTTTGGAAGTAACTGAATAGGATATTCTACTATAAGAGTGTTTATAAGGGTGATTGAAAGAGTTATTATAAATATGATGTCTAAAGATTCATTTATGGGTTTTCTATAATTTTTTTGAGTTTTATAAAGGAAATAATTGGATTGAAAAAATGTGTATTTATTTCCTGGAAGAAGGGAAGTTTAATGAATTTTTATGTTTAAATATTTAATAATTTTTTTATGATATTTTATAGGTTAAAATTTCTTTTTCGAAGGAAGTATTTTTTTAAAAAAAATTCTTTTATTATTAAGGGAACATTATAATTATTCTGTGGATTTTATGTTTATTTAAAATATTTTTTATTGGAACTTTTTGAGCAATAATATTGATTTTATTTTTAAAACTTTGTTTATGCTCTTTTATAAATACAATGTTTACTATTTAAAAAAATATAATTTTCAAGGTTTTTCTTGTTTTTCAATAACAAAAATGGTTTCCACTTTTTTATATGCCAAACTTATTTTTACTCCCATAAAAATTTTTCAAACTATTTTTATACAGATTATGGATTAGTATAATCAATTATGATTTTTGGCTATAAATATGTGATTTTGTTCTTAAATGAAGACATTGTTTCATTTAAATAGTTTGTTTTTGGGAAAAAATATCCATTTAGAAGAGAATTTATGGGTTTTTTTAAGTAAGTGACTTTCCTAACTCTCTAAAACCCTAAAACTAAATTTCATGGGAATTTATGTAACAAAATATTTTCTATTACTCTGTTAAATATAGTGTAATCATGATCAGGGTGTTACACAAAGAGGTAAAAGGATATTATCTCAATATCTATTAGGAATTAAACTAAGTATAAGTATTACTCACATTATAAATGACATTATTGAAAATTCTCATCATATATTAGCACAAACATGAACTAGACCACTACTAACCACAAACTCATTCCCATGAATTACTAAAGGCTACTGATAAGAGGATAGGGAAAAAATCAATACTACCGGGGAATAATTTCCCTTAACAACATTACATTAATTGAATAAACTAAAACATTCTAATTAAATAATTTTAAATGACTAAATATCATGAAAACAACCTATAATTAAATCAAAATATTTAACAATAATATTGTTTAAACGAAAAGTAAAAAAATGTATTAGTAAAACATAAGTAAAAAAGTATATAACAAGGTCTAATTAGCTAACAAGATCCATAAATGAGAAATTTACACTAATCTCTCTAAAAATTGAGTTAAGGAATCATCCTAATTTAAACAATATCCCTAACATATCCAATAACTCAAAACAAGACTCAATTTCATGTGAATAAGAGTACACACATAGGGGGTGTGTATATCCATAAACTCAATTAGTTTTCCTTGAAGGACTCCAAAAAATTACAATACTATATCAAACCATGTAAGATATAATAATTTTTTTTAAAAAATACATGATAGTTCTAAACATTTTATAATAAATATTTTAAAATTTTATAACTCAATACACTCATGACTTTTGTTAAAATAAAAGAAATAAAAAAATAAAACCCTTTTACCAAAATATTTAACATTAAACATTAGAAACTAAACAACCTTTAAATGTAGTAAAATATATAACTAATTCAAGTTATAAAGAAAGAAAAATGAGAACCTATGAACTAGTATGGGACACAACCCATTATTGGTAATCATTCGCAATTTATAGACCCACTAAAATATTTGAAAATACATTTATTAGTCTTTAATTGTGAAAAAATATAGTTTCCAATCTCCATCACATCCCACCTAAACTAGACACATCACCACTTCAAAATAAATCTTCCCAAAGGTCATTTTTTCATTTATGAAATTTAAATGTGGAGTGTTACAATTTCCCCTCTATATAACTTTTAATTTTATGAAATCTAATGAAATTAATTACTAAGAAGAAATTTTATTCAATTATTTACAAAAATGGTCAAATCATTTACATGAAATAAATTCATTCTTACTAATGGATCACTAAAAAAAATCTCCAAAACAAATTTTTTTTTACCTTGAATCCCAATGTAAAAATGAAAAATTTTAAAGTAATGAAAATACATACATCTTATCTAATAAAATTCAATGTATAACCACTCTATTATGAAATAATAACTCAATTATTATCCAAATGTTAATTTAGATAAACTCTAAAATGGTAAGATCAATAATTCCTTTTCAACCCATTCATTATTTAATTAACTTTCCAATGTTTAAGGTTTTATTATATTTACCCACTCATCATTTCAAGAAGAGAATAATATCTTAAAAATATCTCAACTTCTTTCTAAAGATGATATTGGTAAAACTATTCACTCACTAGGATTATAATTTTATAAGAACAATTCAGGAATCCTTCTTTTCTTAAAACTTCATTTATTTCAAAATTTATGTTTGTTTAAACATGGATATTTGTTTTTATCTCTTTTTAGAAAATTTAATCAAATAGGGGTCTTAAGTTGGTTGTAAAGGGTTTTATAGGCAAAGGAAAGGGTAAAATATGTGTTTTTGATGTCTCCCCATATTTATTTATGATTTTTAACATGGTTTGTAGACTATTTTATTAATGATCTCAAGAAACTCCCCAATCTTCCCAACCTATAATATTTTGTGAAATGTTTTATAATCCATGTTAAAGTTAATGGATCATTTTTAATAGACTTCATTATTTTTAAATAATGTTATAAACCTCAATAGAGTACATATAAATATAAAACAACTAAAATAGTACTATTTTAGGTATAATTTTCATGAGTACACTAATATAATTTACAGGAAACATTCTAGAGGCTATATATACCTAAATAAGACTAGTTACAACCATTAGAACTCAGTTTGGAAAGTTTATCAATGTGTCACAATACCATACCTAATAAAACTTCAATATTCTACTAAAAAATTACCAAAAACAATACACACATATATAATTCACACTCATTTGTCATAAAATCAAAAATAAATCATCATATATAGGGATTTTATATAAGATCCAACCTTTTTTTATCAAGATTTAATTCTAGTGAACCCCTAAACAACCCAATAGCCCAAAATAAACTATAATATATATTCCTATTCAAATTTTATAATTAAAAATATAAAATTTTTAAGTTACACATATTATACTCAAATTTACATTAATAATAATACCTCTCAAGTGTTCTTTAAATTTCCACCACACCTACGCAAAAAATATCTCATATATCCCCAATACCAAATCAAAATAAATAACTCTATCATGAACTTTTTCTAAACTAACTTTTAACTCTTGAACCCAAAATAATTGAATATGAAAAAAATTAATGAAAATGATTAATATTTAAATGAAGTTTGATTAAATTAAATATGAATCCATCAACTCAAAACATTTTGAAAAAAAATATTACACCAAATGGTTGCATGATTTTATAAGAAATATTCATCGCAATAAAACCACTAACACAAAAAAACATTTGATATATTAACTAAATAACAAATATTTTAAAATATTTTTACAAATGAAAATTCTTGAAACTAAACTACACTTGTCCCATAAAAAATATTCCATAAAATTAAAAAGCATCATATTCAAAGACATATATAATCCTTTAAAAAATAAATTCAAAACAAACATATTTAAACCAATAACCTAGAAATAATTTAGTAGTAATAAAAAACATATTAAATTGAAATACATTAAAATCTAAAACATTCCACATTTATATTAAACCTAACAAAACACCTTTAAAACAACCATTAAAGGAGCCTTCACTGATAATTTCAAAACAAAATATAAATTCAAATCATACCAGAATTTTTTTCCAAAACCACACTAAAAAATTGTATAAAAAATAAAACATTTGTAATTATATATCAATTTGGTTTGAAAATTTCACCAATAATATATTTAAAACAAATTTTATTATGATGTTTACTAGTTTCTATAAAAAACTAAAATTTTAAAAAAAATTATATCTAATCTATACATTCCTCAATTGAAAGATAACTAGATTTTTTAAAGTGAATATTTGGTATTTTTATACTAAAATATTAAATTAAATAAGAGTTTTCCAAATAAAAATATTTTTAATGAATTGTTTTTAGAAGCAAGGGTATAGATTTATTTAACTTCCCTAACCAATAAATACTTATTTCCAACACATTAATACCATTTTAATCCCAAAACACAAAAATATAATGTGAAAACACATTCACAATCAACATAATGGGCATTTTCTTCTAATTTACACAATCAAAGACATATTTTTAAAAATAATATTTGTTAATAATACCATGTAATAATTTAAAATCCAAAAATTCCATTGAAAAATTATACAAAAATAAAATTCCCTATATTAATAATGTAATCAAAGTATTATAATTTTCAAAAAAATAAAAATAAAACAGTTTATAAATTTATACATTTTTAAAACAACTAACACATTATAGAAAAAACCAAAAAATTCTATTAAAATTACTTTTAAAATGAAAAACAATTCAAATATTACCTAAAATATTTTGGGGATAATATTAAAGGAATTGACCAACTTACATCAAAAAGTAAAAATTCTTTACAAAATAATAGTTTTCACTTAGAAATATCTTTTAACACCCAAAACACACTTCATATTCTTGAAGAACTAAAAATTAAATACATTCAAGATAAAATTATGCTATACAAAATACACTCCTTGTTAAAACAAACCAGAAATGATTTTTTTTAAATATAATCACTTTTCCAATCAAGATAAATGGAAAAAACATAAAAAAATAAATTATAATTATAACAATGCTAATAATATGACAATAAATCCTTGATAAAATTGATTTCCATTAGAATCAACATATAATTACTATTATATGATCATTCAGTCGCTCTTAAATTTTCCTATGAAATATCTAATGTCACAACTCATCACAGTGGGACCCATGTCATGACTAACACAATCCCGCCTCCAATAGGACAAGGGATGGCGACTAGCACTGAGTAGAAATATCCCAAAAATGGGAGGCATTTTCCTAAGTATAAGTACACATGTACACATCTCCAATCCACAAAATTCTGAAATGTAAAAAAACTAAGTAAACAATGAATGCATACCACTAATATCACACAATAGAGTATGATAATAAAATTAATGGAAGTGAACAAGGACAAACATAATTCCACCACAAAGAGTCTATAAAGCAAGTCCAACCTGTAAGAAAATAGGTACTGGGACTTCTATCTGAACAACGGGAACACACCTCGGTATGTCCATCCTTTCTAAGCATCACCTGGTCCTGGTCTGCCTAGCACTCCATCAAAATGTTGGTCATCTTCACAAGACACGACACATGTAGGCAAATCCCGTAAAGGGGTTAGTATACCAATACCAAGTAGGACACCCTGAAACCACAAAATAATTCCACCAAAGATTGACATAAAGTAATACCACAAAGGAAAGTATAGTAAACTCCACATAGGTATATGTCTACAATATATTTAGCAAGAATATTAAGATATACTCAATCCATGACATAGAGTTTATAGGTAAGTTTCAACCAATCACCTACCACATGATTATGCTCGAACCACGCTCATTCCAGAAGAATTCACTCCTTGATCCATCGTATCAATAGAGACACTCACCAAGAGGTATAGCTCATTTGGGCCCCACCAAAGATGACATATTGGTTGAGGAAGACTATGATACACAGAGAGGTTATATTTCCCAAACACACTATGGAATACCACTAACCCTATCTAAATTAATTTGAAACATAAAGGATTCTACCAAGACACACTGGGTATTACCACTAACCCTACTTATGTGGCTCATAATTTAGGGGATCCTTCCCAAAAACACTGGGGAATACCACTAACCCTATTGATGTGGCCTACTAGATGGAGGATCAATGCCTTAATCTGGGAGGTTATGTCGATTCCACAAAACACCACTAAGGATGATAGAGTATCTAGCTCCATTCCCATGGAGGGGTACTGTAACTCTTTCAAAGACTTGGCCTCTAGAGGGGATTATAATCCAGTGATGTGGATGTAATGTCATATTGAACCCTAAAGGCAAGGACTAAGAGAAATATCTCAACCTATACTAGTCCAAAGTAAAAAACTAAAAACTGACCACTTAACCCCCAAACTTCTGTCTCATCGCTAGGGTCCCAACGCCGCAGATGGATCATCAAATGGACATTCCATTTGAAATTTATAGTAGTTTAAAGTTCAAAGGGGGGTTATTTGGCCCATGGACCAACTACATGTTTGTCCCACCGAATATGGTAGTCAAATACTCTGGTCAACCACTAGGATTTTCCACCCTATGGATTCCTTGGTCAATAGTGCCCCCATGTGTCGTGGCAGTTGGAGCGATAGTGGATCATGGTTGACCATCGTAGTCAACCGTGGCCCAAATCTAGTCCTATCACCCCTGGTTCTGACCCACTCTGCCTGAATCACCTGTTCTTGGACCACTTGGCCTAACCCACTTATCTTGGGCCTGACCCACTCTGCCTGGAACCAGCCTATCTCCCCTGACCCGGCCCACTCGCATGAGGGCCACCACATGAGGCCTGCATGGTTGCATTTGTGGCCTCTGCACTACAAGGCCACTAAACGTGTCTCACATATACACTTTTTCAGTCCCCTTACACTGGCTCATCCAGCTCCCATAAGGACACTACCAAAACCTTCATTCACTGTCGCCCCGATCGCCACCACCTTGGTCACCAATGTCGCTGCCTCGCCTCACCAGACCCGGAGTTGTGGTCCCTTATATGGACCACTGAGCCACCTATGATGCTTTAAATTTGAAATAGTTGTAGATCTGAGCTTCTTGGGTCCTTATGTATAAAGACCCCACCTCTGTTGTTGGTTTACTTCCAATTTTGAGGTCTAATCATGTTCGCAGCTACCCGGAAAGTCAAACAGTGGCCACGAGGGTCCAATGGTGAAGAAAACAAATAATGGGAGAGAGAAAAACACAAAGAACACTCTGATAAATGAACCATATCCTTTGTTAATGTTATCCTCAATTATTTCTCATTATAATGAATAATGAAGAACTAAATAAAGAAAAAATCCAAAAATAATTCCAACAATTATGAACCATCCCACAAAGGTTGAACCTTTGATCAATTTGTTCATGGATTGACCTATGTTATTTGGTAAAATCAAGAATGGGGAAACCATAAATAAAAAACCACCCTATCTCAATTTGGATTGATCACTAATGAAGAATGGTCATCATGTCACCGTCGATCCTAGATTCATCGAATCCGAGGGGCATCATTCGGTCAATTCATCATCATTTTCCAACAGTTTCTCTAGAGGTTCTCCTCTACATCTTGAGAAGAAAGTTCAGGTTATGAGAAAATACCTAAATTTTTGAAAATATTTAATAAAAAGGATGTTTTCTACGTCAAAAATAATTTTATTTACGTTTATGCCCTCTATGACTTTTTCTGCAAATGACCTACGTCGACAAAAGTTATGTCATGTGTAGGGTAAATCAATTTATATGAACTCAACAGTGCCCTCAGATTTCTAATTTGGGAAACCTTTTAATATTTATTCCACTTTTATTAGAAAACCTTAGTGCATGCTATTAAAAGTTTAATATTTTTCAAACAATTGTTTTAGGAAAACCCTGCCTCCGAATCACAAACCATCTCAGCGCCTAGTCTCGAAATCAATCCATATAATTTCTAAAAGCAATACATGGGAAAATATGAGATGTTATACTCTCCCCACCTTGGGTATTTATATCCCTTAAATCCAAAACAAGGGATACTCAAATAAAATAGGTTACTAAGCACAAATCTGATCCTCCTGATCCCAGGTTCTCTCTTGGATATTCTCACGCTACCACCAGACACACACCAATGGAATCGATCACCCATGAAGGATTCTCTCTTACTAATACTCAATATCCACTGAGTACATAGGAAAAATAAACACATCCTCAATTTCCAAATCTCCCCAGTCGATGATGTGCAATGGTTCATGCACATAACTCCTCATCTACAACATGTGGAAGAAATCATGTAACCAATCAAACTGTGGGGGAAGATCCAACCAGTACACCACCTCAACAACTCTACAAAGTATCTATAAAGGTTTGATGAACCTAAGAGATATCTTGTTGCCCCAGCCAAATCTCTGTAATCCCTATAAAGGTGAAACTTGAAAGAACACACGGTCGCCTTCCTCAAACTCCAAAGGCTTATGTCTCCTATCAACATAAGACTTATGAAGGCTCTGTGCAGTCTTCATCCACTCTGGAATGATCTGTACCTTCTCTGTAGTATCTCACACTAACTATGGGCCCATGAGTGGTGAATCTATAGGGTTAGTACAATAAATTGGTGACCAATAGGGTCTCTCTTACAAGGAATTAAATGGTTTCATACCAATGGTGGAGTTGTAACTGTTGTTGTAAGAAAAATTTACCAGTGTTAGGTGATCCTCTAAACTATAGCCAAAGTTTAACAAGAACGCCCATAGCATGTCCTCCAGAACCTGAATGGTCCACTCAATCTGGCCATCTGTCTATGGGTGACACACTCTACTCAATCATAAAAGGGTCCCAAACACCTCCCACAATCCCTTCCACAATAGTTTTGTGAATAAAGCATCACAATATGAAACAACCACCTATGGGACTCCATAGAGTCAAGCTATCTCATGCACGTATTGGTGTCTTAAGATCTCTACTAAACTCTGCTCTCAAATAGACAAGAAGTGGGCTGAATTGGTGAGTTAGTCAACGATCACCCAAATGACATCGTTTCCTCTAGACATATGTGGTATACCCATCACGAAGTCCATCTATATCCCATCCCACTTCCATTTTGGCACCTTAAGGGGTTGGGCTAAACCTACTAAAACCTGGTGCTCAATATTCACTTGCTATTAAGTGAGGCATCAACATATAAACTTTTCAACTCCCTTCTTCATCCGTTTCCACTACAACTAACGTCATAGGTCATGTTACATCTTTTCCATACCTGGATGTACCACCAAAGGTGACATGTGGAACTCTTTAAAAACATCCTCCTACAATGCCAAAGGTACAAATTTTCACCCTCTGAAAATAATGACATTCTCCCCACCTTTTGATTATCAATTAGGAGCATGTCCTGTAGAAATTTTAGCATATAAGGTCTCACAGTCGGTGTCCCCATGTTTTGCCTCCCTAACTCACTATAAGAGTGGAGGGGTGAAAACCATCGATTGGAGGTAATATGGTCCATATCCATCCACTGAGGATATCTATAATGAGTCTAACTATTCTAATGCCTCATTTAGATATTGAAAACAAGATCTCCTACTAAGAGAATCTACCACCATGTTCCCCTTCCTAGGAGTATTGAAAATATCAATGCCATAGTACTAAAGGATATCTAGTCATTACCTCTATGTAAAGTTCGTAACCTTATGAGAGAAGATATAATTGAGATTATTGTGATCATATGAGATGATAAAATGATCACCCATCAGGTTGTGCCGCCACATCTTCAATGCAAAGACTACTACTACTAACACAAGATCTTGGGCTACGTAATTCTGCTCATTTGGTATCCACTAGCACGAACCATAAGAAATCACCACATTCCCCTACATCAGGACACACCCATGCCCGGTCCCTGATCCATCGCAGAACACCACGTAATCAATACATTCCTTCGATAACTTCATGATGGTAGGGCTTTTCAACCTCTAACTCAACTCCCGAAAGCACTACTGGCACTTCTCTGTCCACATAAAAGGTTTCCCATTTTTTGTCAAAGCTATCAAGATTGATTCCATTATAGAGAAGTTGGGTAAAACCTCTATTAGTATCATTTTAACCAAAGGAAACTTCATACCATTGTAACACTCTTGGGTGGCTCCCAAGAAATCATTGCCTCAACCTTCACTAGATCCTAGACAACTCCATCCTCTAAAATGATGTGTCCAAAATAATGGACCTCTAAAATACATAACTGGGACATTGAGATAATCTCGTAGACTTGGTTCTCTCAGAGAGTTTTTAGGACCATCCTCAAGTGTCTCATGTACTCCTCCTCATATGTCGAGTACACTAGGATTTCATCGATGAAAACCACCAAAAACTGGTCTAAGTAATGCTAGAAGATCCAGTTTATGAGTCCCATGAATGTTGTTGGGGTGTTTCTCCAACCAAACAGAATCACCAAGTACTTATAGTGACCTTAATGACATCTGAAGTCCATCTTCAGTAGATCCTCATCACATACTCGCAACTGGTGATATCCTGATCTGAGGTAAATCTTCAAGAAACATCCCAACCCTTTCAATTGTTCAAATAGTTCGTTGATCCTTGGTAGTGGGTACTTTTTCTTCATGGTCACCTTGTTCAAGCAGAGGTAATCCACACATAACTTCCTGATCACATCTTACTTCTTGCCAAACAAAATTGGGGCTGCCCGGGGTGAAACATTGGGTCTCACGAAGCCCTTCCTCTATAAGTCCTCTAATTGTACCCTTAGTTCATGATGCTCTATGAGAGCCGTCTAATATAAAAGTGTATATATCAGGGATATCCTAGGTTTTAGATCAATTCATAAGTCTATCTCCCTTTTTATAGGTAAACTGGGAACATATTCAGGAAATACATCCTCATACTCCTCCATCACTATGGAAAAATGAGAAATCATTTCATCTAATACACTGAGGGTGATCCTAGAAAACTGATGAGTAATCGGTTTCTCCCTCCTATGTGTGAGTCCATCTAGCACTACCTTTATTTTCTTTTCACCAACAAAAGAAAACCTAGTTCCATCACTGTGGACACACCGCACTCTATGCCTATAATAGTCATCTGAGCATGAACTTTGGATCACCATTTCTTACTAAGAATGATGTCATAAGGCCTCGATGCTACTACCAAGAGATCACAACTGAAACTATCACCTATAAGAGTTAGGGAACACTATCATCACCAGTTTTTAATCATATAACATCCTCCTATAGTATTCTCCAAGTGTAAGGGTCGAGTCAATGGTTAAACATGAATCTATGAGTCTCGAACAAGGTTTGTGGAAAGAAATGAATAACTAGAACTTGTTTATATAAAAACTGTATCTTAGGTTGAAAAGACACAGATTGTACCTAAAATACTCCCTAGAGCCTCAGTTTCATAAGAATATATTTCCTACAAATGGACTCATCCCAGTCCACCAGCTCCCTGAGCCTAGCATGGACCACCTGGGGGTTGTGGTGGTAATAGTTCAAACCTCCATCCACCTCCTACTACCCTGACATCTCCTATGACACAACTTCTACCCTATGGACCACCCTACTCCTATCTCTACCTCTACCTCAGTGGTCCCTAGACCATCCCTAGATCAGCTATACGACATGTCGGTCAATCTCATGCCAGATGTCCCTGACCACAACATGTGAATCACTATCTATCCCTAGGCTTATTTGAGCCACCCTAGGAACCCTGCATCACTGGCCCTAAGTCCTATGGTCATATCCTAAAGTTCCTAACCCTCTTGGGTCCCTGCAACTTCCATTAGCTACTTGCTGCTGAGGTCCTAACTACCTTATGGCCACTAATTTTCCCCACTACTAGTGTCTGGTCCAATAGAAAACCCTCCTCTATAAATGCCCACTCAATTACCCTTTCATAAGTAGAAATGATAAGGTATACCACTGATTCCCTGATGTCCTGACGTAAGCTCTGCTCGAAGGTCTAAAACCTGAATAAATAGTCTCGTACCATGGCCATGGAGTAGTGAAAAAGATCAGTAAACCTTGTTGAATACTCCTCCATAGTCATAATTCCCTACTACAAATGCAGAAGCTCCTATATACATATCGATCAAAACATGGCCGAATAGAACTCCTATCTAAATAGATGCTCAAATTCTATATAAAAGACATTTTTATTATCATTAGATAGTTTCACCAAGATCTACCATCACCCCGCAGATCCCTGGAGAAGACTCATGGTAAAGACTACCATATGGTCAGTAGGCATCCTCACATGGAAGTAAACATGGGTGACTACCTCTAGCCAATCCTCATCCAACTAGGGGCCAGGATCACACCAAAATATGGCAGGCCGCTACCTCTGAAACTCCTGAAACACACTTAGCCTATATACATACTCAATTGGAAGTTCGAGTAGTATATTCTGCTCGACGGGTGGTGGTATAGTGGGTAAACCACCTGAAGGTTCTATCTCTGGTACATGCCCCAACATTGATGCCTTATCAGTAGGTGTATCATCCTCGTGATATCATAGTGGAATATTGGATGGATGTATTCATGGAGGCTTCCTATAATAAAACAAGATGTACCATGGTCAATAGAGTATATATGGAGAACTAACTCAAGAAGGAAATGGAAACCACAACCATTCCTATATGATTCATGTGCCATTATTTTTCACCTCAACCAAAGTTTTCATATACCTAGTCGTAAATCAGTTAGTTAGAGTCCAGGTGTATGGATACGTTGGTTGCTACACCAACACTATAATCCCTAGCCTGAACACCAAACCTAAAACACTTAACACTATTTCCCCAAACCAACCTCACAGACTCTTGGTCCTAAAGTATAACCAAACTCCTCTGATACTACTCTATCATGACTTGTCCTAGTGGGGCATGTTCCATGACTACCCCAAGCCCACCTCTAGTAGTCCAGGGGATGGTGACTAGCACTGAGTAGGCATATCCAACAAATGAGAGGTATTTTCATAAGTATTTGTACACACTCACACATATCCAAGACACAAAATGTTGAAATGTAAAAACACTAAGTAAACAATGTAGGCATACCACTAAGATCTCATAATAGTGTATGATAGTAAATGTACTAGAAGAAAATAGGTGAAAATACATTCCCACCACAAAGACTCTATAAAACTAGTACAACCTATAATAAAATAGGTATTGGGACTATTTTATGAACTAAAATAACACAACTCAGTATTTCCATTATCGTTAAGCACTGCATGGTCCTAGTTTTCCTATCACTCTATTAAAAGGTTGATCATATTAACAAGACACGACGTGTATGGGAAAAGCCTATGTAGGGGTGAGTATAAAAATACACTGTAGGACACCCAAAACTAAAAATTAATACCACTAAGGATTAATGCAAAGGAAAAACTCAAAGGAAAGTACATTCAGGTACACATAGGTATATGTATAAAACACATGTTGTAAGAATATCCAAATATATTGAATCCAAGACACACAGTCTGGACGCAAGCCACAGCCAATTAACTTCCATAGGATTCTGATAGCATGCTCGTGCTGAGAGAACTTACTCCTCGAGCCATGATATCATCGAAGACACTCATAGAGAGGTTTATATCATTTGGACCCCATCTAAAGAGAATGTATTGGTCAAGGAATACTGTGATACACCGAGAGAGGATCCTACCCAGACATGTTAGGGAATACCACTGACCCTATCTGGATCAATTTTCAATGTAGAGGATCTTTCCCAGACACATTGGGAATACCACTAACCCCACTGATGTGGCTCATAATGTAGTGGATCCTACCCAGACACACTGGGGAATACCAATAAACCTACCGATGTTGTCTACTAGATAGAGGACCAACTCCCTACTCTCGGTGGTTATGTCGATTCCACAAAACACTACTAGGGGTGATATGGGATCCTTCTCCAGTCCCCTAGAGGGACACCATAACTCTATCTGGGAATCAACCTCTAGAGGGGATTACAATCCAGTGATGTGGATATAATAATGTACTAAACCCTTGAGGAAAGGACTAAGGGAACTCTCTCAACCTATACTAGTACAAAATAAAAACTCACCACTTAACCCAAAAACTTCTTCTCATTTCGAGGGTCGCAAAACCATAGAAGTCTCTTCAAATGGATTTACCATTTGAAAGTTATAGAAGTTTGAATATACAAAGGGGTCATTGGGCCTATGGACTAGCCACACGGTCGGTCCACTGACTACCATGGTCGACCACCCCATGGCTGTCATGGCTGAGCAGAAACTGGAGTGACTCTGGGTTATAGCAGACCATCAAGGTCAACCATGCCCCAACTCTGGCCCGATGACCATCAGGTCTAACATGTATCTAACCTACTTGGCCCAACACTCCTAGGCATGGCCCAACTGGCCTGGACCATATCCCCTAGCCTAGCCCACTCACATGGAGGTCGTACACAGCCTGCCTAACCACATCCACGACCTCCACTACATGCGGCCGCTAGCTGTGTATCACACAACTGTAGGTCATGTATCATGTGGATATTGGCCATGTATCATGCGGCTGTCACTGGGGTCCACTTTTGATAGATACCACACGGTCATCACTGATTCCTCCATTCATTACCACCTCCGATCACTGCCACCCCAATCACCACCGCCCTGGTCATCAACACCACTACCTTGCCTCGCCATACCACTGTGCCAGACCCACACTAGTGGTCCCTTAAACGGACCATTGAGCCACATCTGATACCCTTAATTCAAAACGATCATAGATCTGAGCTCCTTATGTCTTGATCTACTTATACTCGGACTCTATCATCGGTTTGACTCCAATATGGGGTTCTGATCGTTTTTGGAGCCTCCCAGAAAGCCAAATAGTGGCCATGGGGGTACAACAACAAATATCGTGAAGAACAGGGGAGAGAAAAACAAAAATAACACTCTAAGGAATGAACATCAGCCTTTTTTCAGGTCGACCTCAATTATTTATTATTAGAATAAAGAATGATGAACCAAATCAAGAAAAACTCCCAAAATAATCCCTATAATTATGAACCATCCCATAACAATTGAATCACGTATCAATATGTTCATGGATTGACCTATTTTCATTGTTAAAATCACGAACAGATAAACTATAAAGAAACAACCATCCTACCTTGACGTGGATTGTTCACTGATGAATAAAAATCATCCCATCGTCATCAATCCTCGATTCATCGAATCTGAGGGGTGTTATTCTATCAATTTTTCATTTTTTTTCAATGGTTTCTCTAGAGGTTCTTCTCCACATCTCTAGAGAAAATTCATGGTTATGAGGATAACCATAAATTTCTAAAAATATTTGATAAAAAATATATTCTCTGCATAAAAAATAATTTTGATAAAATAATTTTATTTATAGTTATGCCCTCTGTGACTTTTTCTACAAATGACCCACACTGTCAAAATTTATGTCACACCTAGGGTAAAGTCACTCCTCAAACTCAATGATGTCATCATATTTCTGATTTGGACACCCATTTAAGGGTTATTCTACTTTTTCAATAAAATTGTGTATGAGTGCTATTAAAAGTTCAATATTTTTCAAACAATTGTTTTGAGAAACTAGGCCATGAAATCACACACCGTCTCAAATCCTTGTCTTAAAATAAATTGATATAATTTGTAAAAATAATACATTGGAAAATCTGAGATGTTTGAGACAAGGATATGAGATGACTTGAGATTCTAAGGCTCATTTTTCCCAAAACAATTAATTGAAAAATATTACATGGGAAAATCTGAGATGTTACATCTGATTTTATGGAGCCCTAATAACAATCTTAGATGTGGTATATAAGTGATCATTAGATTCAAAATAAATAATTAACTAGCAACCCAAACCATTTTAATTTAAAATAGTGAATATTTTATAATGTTTATTTTTATTTAAAAATTAAAAATATAGTAATCACATATAGTCACTAGATGATATTTAATTCCAATATAGGAATACATTATGCATTTGAAATAATGATTAAATTTTTCCATCATAGATCCAGAAATATTTTTGTTGGGGCAATGAAAACGAAAATAAAAGATGTGATTCGCAGAGTTTAACTAACACATCACTCACTCAAACTCCTCTTGTTAAATCAAGTATCACTTCCAAAAATAATAGAAATATATTTTTTAATAGTATACCCCTTAAGTGATGAAATTAATATCTCTAACACATACAATACATCTCAAAAATAATCACCCAAATTGTATTTTTCTACTATTTGTAATTATCTTCCCAGGTTATGCCAATCCCAAATTAGACCCCCAAAAAACATCAATGAGCTCTATCAAATCTTTAGAGGACATAAATGAGTAACAAAGATAAAAAATGATTATATTATGAAAAATTACCCTCAGTTATCTTTCATTAGTTAAATAAATAAGAATTAAAAATTCAATAAATTGAAATTCATAAGGGGGATTAAAATTATAGATATTTAAATTAAATTATCCATTAATGATAGTTATTCAATATGTACAATAAATTTTTTAGTTTAATATTAATAAAAATATAAAACAGGGCTTAATTTTCTGAAATGATCCATAAATGAAAAATTAATGCACTCTCTCTAGACTCTGATTGAAGGTAGAAATCTATTATCGACCAAAAAACATGAGTGTAATCCATCAACTAACCCATAACTCTAAAAAAGAAAAAAATTCATCTTCACTAATGTACACATGTAGGGGTGATTATACCCATATAATATATAGGTTTTCACTAATTGACTTCCTATAATTCCTATGGACAAGTAAACCGAGAAGCATGAAATAAATTCATTTAAAATAATTTACATCACAATTGAAATTATTTTATAATAATGATTTTTAAAATAAATAACTCTATCTACTCATTCATGATGAGTAAATAAATAGTTTTTTATAATAATACACTTTTCCTAAAATATTCACCTTTAAATTTCATGAAACAAAAAAAACAAAATTAAAACAAAATAAAAAACATTAAACAAGTCATAAAAAATGAAAATAATGTGAACAATAATGGATAAAATAGGTCAATAATTTTAATGGTTTAGACCTTATATTCAATTCATTATGGTTTACCAAGTCTTTGTGGTGTTAAGGAGGAGTTTGGAATATTTTAGAGGTTGTTGAGAACTCTTAGATCCAAAAAAGGTCCACCACTATTGTGGTATGAGACATTGTGTCCCCAATTTCCTCTTGTCTAAAACAACTAGATTTGAAATTCCCAATGAACATGTGTCATAAGGTGTGGTAACTTGAGGGACCTCCTACGAAAAATAGGGAATAGGATCTCACCACACCCATGTATAGGAGAATAGTGTATGTGGGATTAATTTTGAATTAAATTATATCACTTATATGAATTTAATTTGTAAAAATTTAATATATATTTTTAATCATCATAATTGTATATTATATTTATTTTTTATGAAAGTAAATAGTAAAATAGTAAAATTTATTTACCATAGTTAAGGTAAAAATGGGTTTACCAAGGGTTAAACTTAAAAGATAAAGGTTAAAATGACCTATAAAATTGTCTAAAATCTATTTTATGACCATATTTAGACCTTATAATTTCTAAGGTTCTAATTTGATCCATTTTGGACCCTTGTTCCATGTGAAAAACATGGGTAAAATTTTTCCTTTTAAAAAAATTACAAGTGTGACACTCACCTCACTTATAAAGGCCACCACTTCTCCTATCCTCTTCACACATTAAAACCATTTTGGTTTGGCCAATACCTTCCCAAATAACATACCAAATTCCATACTCCCATCCTAATACCTATTTTTTTTTTATAAAAACCCAACCTAGGAAGGATTTTGGGGAAAACCTAAGGAGGGAACCTGGGGAAGAGGTAACATTCATCAATGAGCATTTTTGTTTTATTTATTTCTAATCATTTTCCTTCAATTATTATTATACCATTATGATATAATAACCTCATATATTCCATATAATTTTATATTTTTATGTTAAGGGCATTACCTATAACAATCTCCACTTCCATCAAATGGGTTATGAAATCATCATTCATGTGTACAGCGGACTACCGTCTCATGATCCAGTGTTATTTATTTCTCCATTACCACCTATTGAGGTAGAAAATAATGATATATTGATTTTTTGAATATTATATTTATGGTTTTATTATTATTATTGAATTAATATATCATACATACCTTCATACTCTCTATTTTTTGGGAATGCGATAATGTCGCTCGTGTGTATGGCGGACTACCGCCTAGATAAGAGATGTGATTTGTTCATGTTTTACATGTATGGTAATAAGTATTGATTTAATAAAATTATTTTATATATATGAAATTAAAATTAATATATAATGATAATATATCATCTAATTTTCTTTCTTTTAATCCATCGATAAGATGGAGACAACGTTCATGCGTACATACGGTATACCATATCCATGAACGGTGCATTTAATTTTCCATATCTAACTTTTATAAACTAATATAAATGAAAATATATTGAATATATATGATATTTATATAATTATTAACATTTTATAGATTATTAAACCATGATATAATAAGAGGACCAAAAATAAAAAGTTAAAACGTACACGAAAAAGAGCAGTTATTTCCCAAAACATAATTTTAACATGGAATTATTAATAAACAGGTAATAAAAGGTCATAAAAGATCATATATGGTGTGATGTATATAAATATTTTTCTTTAAAATAAATTAAAAAATTATATTTATTATATAGGAGGTTTGAACATGTATAATAGAATCTAATACTTAAGGTAAGGTATTTTTGTCTCAATTTTCCTTCTTTGACACATATGGTATGTTATACACCTATATTAATTTATGAGGTGTACATACAACTCTTTTGAAATGTAATATCATGAATTTATTTATATTCATGATATTTTATTCTTTATTTTTTGTTATTCCTTCATGGGGATCACAATTCAAAGTTACCAAAGTAGTAAATATTTTTTGTTATAATCTCAATGTTTAGTAGGATTGTTTATGATTATGTTTCCAATGATAAGATATTATGATACATATATAAATAAACTCATTATTTTTATTCTAATATGGTTATTAATTATTTTTTAAAACAATAATTTCATTTTTTACACATTTGTTCTTTAAATAATTGATAATTTTTTTTTCAGGAATGCCAGACTTTATTTCTCTCTTCTGCCGAAAATCTGTTTTTTCCAAAAACATGTTTTCTAAAAAAAAATTCAAAAATTATTTTACTATTATCCTATGATTTATAAAATAAAACTTTTTACCCATTTTTGAATTCTTACAAAAAAATTAAAAGGTATCTTCATGACATTTTCCAAACAATGCTTGTTTGGGTTTTACTAAAAATGTGAAAGGAATATTTGTTTTAATATATAAGACATGAACAAAATTACCTAAAATCATGAAAAATCATTAATTCTAAGATTATTTAATAATATTAAAAGTTTATTTTCAAATAAAATTATTTTTAAAATGTTTTATGTTTTAAAAAGTATTTTTCAAAGTGGAAATGATATTTTCCTCAAGAAATTTTTTAAATGATCTTTCAAAATTATTTTCCACATAAGATGAAATCCATTGATATTACTTATTAATCTAAGGTATATGATCCAAGAATTACATTATTATTTTTTATTTGAATAGTTTATTTTTATTATTTCATGATGCTTATTAAAATCTATTCTTTTCATGGGTTATGATGAAATTACGAACAATCCTGAAACCAGTATCATTTCCATAGGTTATGATATGATGAAATGTTTATGAAACCAATTTCATTTCATGGGTTATGATATGATGAATGTTTTATGAAATTTGGGCACACATATTTATGGTTTTAATTATGTTATGGGTGGGACCTATATCTCCCTCCAATGAATTGGGTAAAGATTTATATCACATGAGATAGACAGGACTGGAACGGAGAGTGAATCCAGTTTAGTAAGGGACCTTGTCCATTTTGATGGTCTTGGGAGTAAACCTTGACTACTATGATAGTTTTGGTATTGAACACATTCCACTATGATATATTTGGTAGTGAGACTTAACTAATATGAAAATTATTTTCTATACTTGTGTGTATGCTACAAATTCAATGTCTTATGCTAATGTTATGCTCTCATGGATCATGTTATTTGATTTTATTATGATTAATGTCTTATGAAATGTCAATATTTATTCCTTGATTTGATATTATGATATTTTATATGTAGGGTATGGTTTTTAAATGTTATGCTTGTATTCTCATACCCTTATGCTCATGTCATGCTTATTTATCTCCCTTGTTTTCCCTTACTGAGCATCTGATCTCACCCTTTGTTATTTTTACTTTCCCTAGATTATGAAGAAATGTATTATGTATGATAAGTATAATAAGGGTGAATAGGATAGTGGGGTATGATGTAGTTCACTTATGGACTAGTTGTTTATGTTTCCATGTTTCCAGAGGCACTAGACCTAAATGAATCTGGCATGGATTGCTATGTTACGTAATGAATATCCATCTATTAAGATATAATAATTATGGGTCTTTGTATTGTCTATGGTTGTTACTTATCACAAATTAATAAATTAGTCACATATGATAATGAACTAGTTATTTGATAAAGATAAATTTATGGGGTCTTTATAGCCTGTATTCTTTTGAAGTCTTGATGCCTTGGTTTTAGGGTATAGATTCCCTATTGATGTTTTTGTTTTCCTAATGCATTATATGATTTTTCTAGATGAGTATATTTACTATATGATGTGATGTGAGACTAGGATAACTGATGCTTTTTTGAGATAAGGGTCAGGAGGCTCAGGTTTTTGGAAGTATTTTTTGCCTATGATGGTAGGATTCATTGTGATGTGCATGATAGTTTTGTAGATAGGAAAAAGTATGATGGAAGGGGTTGAATTTGGGTTTTTCCATTATTATTTGTGCTGAAATACTGGAAACATTCTTGATTATGAATCTGATTTAGGATTAATAGCCAAGTTTCTTGTTTTTTCATTCATTTCCACACTACATGAAGCAGCTGGTTGTGTATAGTGTATGCATGTATTTATGGTAGCTTATGATGAGTCATAGAGTACCATGAATTATGGAATATTAATGAATAATAATGAATGTTTTATTCATGGGGTTGGTGATTGAATGTAATTCCAAAAATATGTTAACTCTTAGGGAACCATTGCATTGGTTGGTTTATTCCTTGAGGGTATGGATTTTTTTTGGTTTATTCATAGAGGGAATTACTTTTAGTTAGATTATACCTAGAGGGTATGAAATTTAGTTCATAATAAATGTAAATAGGAAAGAGTATAACATTAATTGATGTGTAACATATTAATTAATGTAACTATAATTTTTTTAAAAGGAATAATTAACTAAAATTCTTCTTGAAATTCATCTGTGCTTATAGGATATCTATTCTATAGTAATGGAAATCAGGTATCCGAGAGATGATAACAATATTTTAGGTTAAGGATAGGTAGTTCCCTATAGTGTGGTTGTGAGCTATATGTTTATTACTATGTAATCTGATTCCATATGATAACCTACCCATATTGGTAGGGTGAATGAAACCAATTGACTATAGAGAGTGTTTCCCCAAAATCTAGGTTAGTGCAAAACAGATGGCTGGCTACCCCCTCTTTCCCCACTCTCTTATCTTGGTAGTATTATATGTTCATATTAATAGTGGTAATATTTACCATGTATATGTGTGTATAGATATGTAATGTGTTGTGGTAATTTCACACACATGTATCTCTAGATATAATATCTTAAGGATTATTATAGGTATGTTGTGCATGGGTTGTGATGGATTGAGGTATAATACATAATGTAGAAGTTATGGTGGCTTCTAGAAACTACCTGGTTACTATCTAGAGATAGGATATTGATGATAGAATATGTGATGCATGACATGCATGTTTTTCTATTGTTTCCTAGGTTTATTTGGGTAGGATTTGTTTTGGATAGACATGGATAAGGATGTGTGACATTGGGGAATAGAGGAAAAAAGTGGTATTGGGGTACCTTCATTTGATATTATGTTGGTTATTATATCATTACTTATATGTGGTACTTATTAAAATATACATGGTGAGTCTGGGAACTTATCATACATATTTATATGATTAGTTAGATTCATTTATTGTTCACTAGGTTTTATTATGATTTCTTTATCTTCTTTACATGAGGCTTCAGGGAGGATCTGAAAAAGTATACCTATTATTCTCACACTATTTATATAAATTTTTTTAGGTCCACAAAAGGTGGTTGGAGATCAAGATGGACATTACTAGATTTTGGGGCTGTTCAGGATCTATTTGGCCTTCTAGGTAATTTCTAATGATTTATAATTTTATACTTGTAGTTTAATTTTTATTTATTTAGTTATATGACCTTGAATGAATGTATTTAGATCTTTTGATTTATCTTGAGAAGGAGTTGTTCATATTTTCATTTTGTACCGCATTACTTGTGTTCTGTTATAGGGTAATGCCTCCCATTTTTGTGTATGATATTCCATTGATGATTTTTTCCAACTCATGTTCTAATGGATGCGGGATTAGAGCATCATTATATTCCTTTTATCATTATTGGTCAAGGAAGGGTACCTTCATGGAGAGGGGGTCATGATAAAGCAACATCAATGGGGGGTTTGAGGGATTGGATAAAGTATAAAGGTAGGAACTAGTGAATACTATAAGGGTTTTAGAGAAATAGTGTCAGTTAAGCTTTGTATGTGAGTAAAAAAGTGATAAAAACTAAGACATGAGTATTTAGGTCCCTTCATGATTTGATTCATAGACTTTTAAGTTCATTGATCCTGTTAAGAGAAGTGATACTAGTTGAGGGGTTCAGTTCTAGAAAAGGATCATAAATCATTCATCTTTTCTCTTGTGTTTGAAATAGGTAGACCTTGGGATTAGGTTAAAATGTAAATAATTAATCTTAAATATTCTATATATTTGGTTCAAGAGTCCCTATACATTTTTCCTTTTATAATTATGAATCTTGGTCAAGGTCCTCATCAGTTTTGGGATGAAGATGATTAGGAGGATGTGTTAGGGGATCATCGTAGAGTTGAGGATGACGATGATGAAACATGAAGGGGGACTCTCTAATAGTTCCATCACCATAGTATTCAAAAGTATGAGGGATCCATTTTAGAATCAGTGATAGAGGACTAGTTATATGAGGTATAGATTGCCTTCAATTCAATCCGTACTCGAAAGGAGCACATGTATTCATTGTAAATGACGATGTTGTTTGGGGAATCCATGTTAAGTGGGTTCTTATTCCTTGGGGATCATGAGGATTCATTTATCTCATGGGAGAAGTTTTAATATTATATTTTAGCCAAGTTTCTTTATTCAACCATAAAGGTATCCTATCACCAGGACCTAGTAACCCTTTGGCAAGGGATCTCTAGCATGAAGTAGTTTGAGATCTATTTTAGGACTCTTAATTGATATTATTTGGATCTTATACTGGATGAGGAGGCCAGGGTGAGGTATTTAGAGGAGGTTTTTCATGTATATATCAAACTACTAGTCACTCCTTTCATGATGATGATGTATATTGAGGTGATGGAAAGAGTACATATTATTGATAGGATAGTTTCTATAACTACATCATCACAAGAGGGGTGTCACCACGATTTTTCATGTAGTAAATCTATGGTCTAGAGTTACTGGTTTCCTAGGAAAAATATATTTCATAGAATCGGGGGTAGGTCATAGCCTTCTTCATATCATTTTTCTAAGGGTGGTGACTCTCAGTACCTACCAAGGGATCAAATGAACATTTTTCATGTGGAGTTCATGATCATCAATAGAGAGAGTGGACAACCTTTCTAAGAAATTAGTGTGTGAATGATGTTTCAATTTAAGCTTCATTGTTGAACTAGTTTCAGTCAAGGTATCAATAATAGTGTTCCCTAGCCTTTTAATAGTAGAGGATATACATGGCAGATAGGGGAGAGTTTCATTATGCTCCTCATTCCTGAAGATCAGAGTGCGGCCATAGAGGTGGTCATTGTTAGAGTCATAGAGGTCATGAATCATGTTGTGGATAGTTGAATGCTTTAGGGTTCTAGCACAAAGTGAGCCAGATTTAGTTTGAGTTACCCTTGGATTTTTATTTTCTTAGGTTCATGTTTTTATTAATTCATAATTTACTCACTCCTTTATATAATTTATTATAGTATGTTCTTTTGGACTTGAGGTTGAGATGCTTCTAGTTCCCTTGGAATTTACTACACCAGTTAGAAGTTGAGATTATTTTAATAAAGTATATCGAGAATGTAACCTAGTGATGTGTAACCATCACTCTTTAGGAGATATATTATGTCTATGTATTCAACCATATGACATCATCCTCATCATGGACTAGTTGTATTCAGTATAGGCTATTTTGGACTGGTTTATGAGGTATATTTTGTTCTATGATGCTGATGGAGATTCATCTATGTTCATTGGTGAGTGATACCCTTATATGGGTCAAAGGTGTGTTCCATCCTTGTCTTCTTTGATGGCCGAGTTGATGCTAAGTTCATTTGAGGTTCATCTGATAGTGTTTCATAGGGTTGTGGTAGTGTACTTCGATGTCTTTCCTATGAAGGTTTTGGAATTTCCCATTCAATGGAAAATGAGTTTTGGATAGAGAAATTTTCAATAACTTATCTGATCCTAATATCTTCATATGGGATGGCACCTTTCGAGTCATGAGATATACAGTTTTGGATCGATGATCTCTTACATAGAGGATTTGTTTATCCGAGCATGTCATTATGGGTTGATCCAATTTTGTTCATAAAGAAGGCCGACAATACTCTAAATCTATGTATTGATTATCATAACTTGAATATGGTGATAGTAAAGAATAACTATCCTCTTACATGAATTGATGACTTGTTTGATCAGCTGAAAAGATCTTGTTGGTTCTCGGAGATTGATATGTTATTTGGATATCCTCATATATGGGTGAAGAATGAGGATATACCTAATACCGCTTAGTAATGTTTTTATGTTCATTACATGTTCTTTTTGATGTCATTCTATGTGAGGAATTCCTTATCAGTATTCATGGTGAGGATGAATTCGGTGTTTGAATATTTCCTAGATTAGTTTGTGGTGGTTTTAATCAATGGAATCCTGGTGAACTCAATATCTGAGGAAGAGAACACATAGCATCTGTGGGTCGTTTTGGATATTCTTCATCATCAGAAGCTAATCAGGAAGATATTTAAGTGTGATCTTTGGGCTTATGAAGTTAATTTATTGGGTAATTTCATGTTCCAATATAGATTAATTTTGGATCCTTCTAATATTGATGATTTTGTTTCTTAGGAACCCCCCATGAGTATTTAAAAGGTATGGAGTTTCTTTATTCTTGAAGGATACTATTGGAGGTTCTTACCAAATGTCTCTTGGATTGAGACTACTCTGATAGACATGACTATAATGGATTATGAATTCTTGAAGGCTGACCAGTTTTAGGTTTCCATCAAGTTTCGAAAGGATAAGTTAGTTAGGGATTCATATCTACATTTGTCAGGAGAAGGAGTTTTGTTTGATGTTTATTATGATGATTCACATCTTATCTTCTATGGTGTCTTGATATAGTAGAGAGTGTTTGTTTATTATGAGTCATTTATGTTCCCTTGAACATAACTATACCCCCATGATCTAAATTTGGTAGTTGTCTTGTTTTCTCAGAATATGTTGAAACACTACCTCATCAGTGAATGATTAATGATTTTTACTAACCATTAGAGTTATAGGTATGTCCTATCCTAATGTGACCTGAACTATAGAAAATTAAAGTGGATGGAATTAATACAATATTATGATGTAAAGATTTTATATACCCTGGAAAAGATGATTTTTGTAGCTAATTCACTAAGAAGGAAGTCAAATAGTGATTCCATTCATGAATCTAGAGATTCCTAGAGATTAATGGAAGATCTATCCATGATACATCTTGATATTGGAAGAGGATGCCTTTTTTAGAAGACAGTGTGGTCATATTTGTTATATCTAGTAGTGGATTCCCAATTAGTGGGATTTTGAGGTGGGAGTTCGGTGAGATCGAGTTATATTTGTTGATTCCCCTTATGGTTGTTTTGAGGGTGACCAACTATGGGTGTTGTTTAGGTGAGGCTTTTAGTTCCTTTGGTGATGCATGGAGTGGTTCTCAATGAGTTCCAAATCTCTACCTTATAAGTAAATCCTAGCATGACAAAGATATACCATGATTTTAGTGGTCTGTTTGGGCATCCTAGTTTAAATCATTTAGTTTTAGAGTTTATGTATATATGTTTAGTCTTCTAGAAGTCAAATGTTGAACATAGTATTCTCTGTGGTTTTCTCAAACAATTATATATTCCTCAGTGGAAGTGGTAGGATATATCAATGGACTTGTTCATCAGTTTCCCTCAATGTCAAGGATTTTATGTTTTTATATGGGTGATAGGAGATTGTTTTAAAAAATATATCACTTCCTATAAATCATAGAGTTGAGTTTAGTGGATTTTTTATGGAGGTAGTATCTGGAGGAGGTGGTGAGGCTTCACGGAGTTATGAGGTTGATTATCTCTAATCATGATCCTCATTTCACCTCCATGGTGTGGATAGGTCTCTAGTATGATTTTGTATCTCATTTTTGACTTTTCACACTAATTTATATTTGTAGACATATGATTGGATATAGTATATTATCTAGAATCTTTAAGACATGTTTCATTATTTTTTCCTATACTTTGTTGGTTCGTGGTTGAGGAACCTACCTTTGTTCAATTTTTCTTACAAAAATAGATTTCACTTCACAATTATTATGTAATCCTTTGAATATTTTTATGTCCACCTTTTCATTCCTTGTTTTACTGGACTAGGGTTAGAGAGTTAGCAATTCTTAGTCTGGAACAAGTACAAAGGATAAAAGAGATGGTCTAGGTGGTTTTCAAGAGGATGAAGCTGTCAAAGGATAATTAGAATCACTTTGTAAACTACAGGAGGATATATCTAGAGTTATATGTTTCATATCATGTGTTCTATAAGGTGTCTCCTCATTTTGGTCCATGAATATTTGGTCCTATGGGTAATATTTCTCCTCAGTTTGTTGGGACTCTCAAGGTGTCAACTCATGTTGGAGTTGTTGCATGTTGGATAAAAATTCCCCCATATATTATCTATATACATTATGTCTTTTATATGTCATAGCTTCACCATTATCTTTATGATTATTATCACATCAATGTTAGGGCATGATCAATGTAGATAATGATACAACCTTCGACAAGTGGCATGTATAGATCTAGGACTACCAAGAGAAGGTGTTGTGTGGGTATGTTATTCACTTAGTTCATGTCCTTTGGAGAAATGGTGTATCGTATGAGAGAATATATGAACATTAATCACATATATGTGTTCATCATCCCATATAGTTTTTTATTTAATTTTTTTTGTAAAGATATTTTTTGGTTGTTGAAATTTATCTAGCTTATGAGATAGTTTTCTCTTATTTGATGACTTTTTTGTTTCCTTTTTATTATTTTAGAGGTATATACTTTTATAGATTTTTTGTGTTGTAGTTATTACTGTTCCATATTTTTTCACCTTGTTCCTCTAGGTGGGGTGGTTATACTCCTGTGATGAAGATATTCTTAAGAGGTATCTCATAGGGCGGGTGATCTAATGACCCCCTTTCCTTTTCCTTCTCTCTTTGATTAGTTTTAATTAATAAGGGTGATAATTTCATGATATCTATATAATGTATTAATTTGGACCTTATTAACCTTTTATTGTGTTTTATCGAGGATTTGTGGTTTTGAGGGGGATTTTAGAGGTGTTTGGAGGTGTTTGGAGGCTCTTTGTTTAAAACAGGATCCACCTTGGTCAGGGTGCAAGCTGTGGTAACCCTAGTGTCCTCTTGTTAGAAACAAATAGCACCAAAATCCCTAGAAAGGGTATAGAACTGAATGTGACAACTTGAGGGACCTCCTGTCCAAAATTTGGAAGTGGACCTCACCATGACTATTTCCAAGTTCTTAGTGAGGTGAAGTAGCTAGGTGGGGGAAACACACCCCAAGAAAATCCATTTCAAGGTGTAGTGTTCAGGAACACCATGGTCATGGAAAATATGTGGTAGAGGACATGGTGGTGGTCAAACTGGTTATAAACCAGTTGAATCAGTAATCGTTCAGAATTGATCTTGGTTGGTTCCAAGGGTGAAAATTCAGGAGACATTATAGGGGTTTTAAATACATTTTTAATACATTATTTTCACCTACAAATATATCCACACCCCTCCCTTTGTTGTTCCTTCCATTCCAAATTATTGAAAATCCTATTTAATAGATGTTTTTCTCTCATTTTTAGGATCTATTTATGGATTTTGTTGTTGGATAGTGTTAGTTTACCCATACTTGATTCCATGTGATTGATTCCATTGAGAATTACAGTTAATTGGATTTTTCGATCAAGTTTTGTAGATCATTATATGTTTTCCCCTCTTCCCCCTTCTCATTTTTTATCTTCTTCTTTTCCAATTACATCGTAGTAATAAGAGTACCTACTTTGGGTGTTGTTTGAGTGTGGTATAATGGTGGATTTTTGTTTTTAGTTTTGGAGAGTCATTTATTAATTTGGTGTTGTTTTTAGGGTTAGATGCATTGATGGAATATGATCTATAGGGGGGTTAAATACACCTTTATTAAAGTTGTCAATGTTATTAAATATTAATTGTGGAATTTGGTGGTTTAAAATTATTAAACAATTCCTTCCTAAAAGAATAATAACAGCATATGTGTGAAGAGTGTAAGAAAAAAATTAAAGAGAAGAGAATACGGATTTTTTGTTGTAGTTTAGATATAAACAACCCTACTCTAATATTCACACCCCAAGTGATGGATTATGGAACCTACTTTGAAAGAGAGAGATACTTATACATGGCAGAAATATAAACCGAAATTTTAATAATGGGAGAAACCACAACCAAAGAATTTGAGAGGAGCTATCCAAAACCTAAAAATAGACAACCTTCTATGAGAAAAATAAAAAACCTAGGCTCTCTACAAGGAGTAGCCCCAACCTAAGTGTTTTTATTTTTTATTCATGTGATAATATCTAAGGAACTTCCTTTTGGTAATGTAGTACCCCCAGTTTCTGGAATGTAACCCTTTCTTGATGCTTTTCATGGTTTTAAAGTTAAGGGTGTTGAATGGGAGAGTCAGGAGACTTGGAATGATGTTTGGAGGCAAAGGAGAAGCCGCACGGTCGGCACACAATTTGTCTAACCATGCAGCCAAACCGTGCGTAGTGAGTCTTGGAGGCAATGGCTTCCGCACAGTCGGCACACGGTTTTTCTAACCGTGCGGCCAAACCATGCGTGAAGGATGGCTGAGGCAGAAGCTAATGCACGGTTAGCGCACGGTTTTTCAAACCGTGCAGTCACTTAAAGTTAGATCCTAAAATTATGGATCTAACTCGTTTTTCCTTTAATTGTCTTGTTTAAACCTCCTAAGTGGCCCTAACTCGGGATTACTCTCCCTTAAAGGTTGGAAAACTTATCCCAAGTGTTCCGGAGGCAATCCGAAGGCTTCCCTTGGCGAATCGAAGCTGGTTTCTTAAGGTATGTGATTGTTATTGATCGTTTTCTTAGATCTACTTAGATCTACTTATCATCTTATATCATTTTCTTAGATCTATGCCCGTTATGGGTAGATATAAGGGTGTGGATGCCAAATATGACAAGATTTGGTCGTTTTGGTGTTAGGAGAAGATATCTAAGGAGGGTTTTGTAGTTTTGACCCAGTGTTCATGGCGTTCTTCATCCGTCGGTTGGTTTCGCCCAAATTGTTGAGGTAGGTGGCTTCACTCTCGATTCCTCTTTCTTAGAACTTGAAGGCTTAGTTCAAATTGATTTAATCGCTTGGTTTTGATTGTGAAATGGTGGTGAAAACGTGTTATAAATATTCTTTAGTGATGATTTATGGGTTTTGATGAAATTGTGGAAATTGAAAGAATGGTTGTGCAAAGTGTTTTGGTTTCTTGATTTTAAAATAGAGATTTTAAAATATGGTTTTGCTGGATTTGGAAAATGGTTTGTGGGAAAAAGGGTTTTCAATGAAAGGGTGATGCTTTATTGAAAGGTTTTGAACACACTTGGTTTTGGGCATGGATTGCATGGGTTGTGGTGTGTGTTCATATGCATTGGGATGGATAAGGGCAAGAAGTCCCCCCATCAATAGGTTGGGACGGATCAGGTCGTGAAGTCCCCCATCAAGGTAGTCAACTAAGTGATGGCTTAGTGGAAGGATAACTCACCACTCGCGAGTATAGGGAGGTCCAGGTGGCATGCATGGTTGGTTGTGTGGATTGGTGAAATGGAACGAATGTGCCAAATGGAAATGTGAATGGAATTGAGAACTTTTCTTGGTTGGTTTTCTTAATAAATATGGGTTTTGTTGGAAAATGGTTTTGATAAGGAACTTGTTTATTGTGAACTGTTTTGGAATTTTTTATATAAATTGTTATATATAAATTTGCTAACATGTTCTATCCTTGATGCATGGGTTGGGAAGTCATCAGGGAGAACCTAGTGAGTTTCATTACTCACCCCCTGCTTTGGCACGTTGGTGCTTTTGCAGATTTCATATACCGGGATATTGGAAATGGTAAAGTGTCACATACATAGAGCACTGCTTCGTGATACTTGGGCTAGTTCGTGATGTTGGAGATTGGAGCTTGTGGAGCATGGAGTTGTGTTGTTGTCCTATAGTCTTTGAGTTGTCTTTCCGCTATTTACTCTGATGTTTTAGTGTTGGTTTTTTCTGTGGTACTCTCGGTTGATTTTTGATAAATAAATGGTTGAGTTTTCTAAGTTCTTATCATGAATCATTATTAGATCTCTTGGTTATGGTTGTTGGCTCTGTGGTATGTTCTTAAAGGTTAAATCGTCCCCCACTTGTTTTGAAACCCTTCGGCATTTATGTCCAGCCTTTGGTGCCTTGGGGATGTCGCTTAAGTCCTAGTAATGACTCGTTGATCTCTCAAGCTAATGAGAATTGGCGGGTCTTTACAAATGGTGTCAGCTTGTTTGCTCCTTGCCTAACAAGTGGTCATCAATGTAATTGTCCTGGAGTTGAAATTCCTTCTTTTCTATTCCTTGGGTGATCATCTTAGACAGGAGTAGTATTGTCAAAACTTGAAATGTATAGCATAAAAGGATGTAGATAACTCGTTTATGTTGAACTTCAAGTTACCAGGGTGTTGGGTACATAAGTGTTTTGGATACACTTCTAGAATGTTACAAATCTCATTGTCATGGGTTTAGCCAATAAGATGTGCATGATATGCATTAGAGGAATGACTTACCACTAGGATGACATATCTCATTGTGAAAAATGATTTATGATTTTGGGAAAGGCACAAATTTTTGAATAAGGTATAAATTTATTTTCAAATGAATGATTTTGAAAAACTGGATATTTAATATATTTTGAAAACGGGTGGATTTTCAAAACGTATGTGGGATGTTTTCAAAAATGGTTGAACATGTGGATAAGTTGGATGGTTAGAAAACAATGATATGATAGTTGATGTGATAGAAATTGAAATGCTAAGCCATCAGTTTCTAGGAAGTGAGACTAATAGTGTGCGTTGTTTGTATAGAAAAAGGCACTCGTTAGGCGTCGTAGAAACCAACCCGAAGAAACTGCGGAGAATGTGGTTTCACCTGAACCACATGTGAACCAGGAGCTGGTTTAGAGTATCGTTAGAGCATTCCAGGCTATGGAAACATGGAATTGGAGGGATTAGTCAAGGCATGTAGACCATTTCGTCCAGTTCCAGAAGCAGAATCCACCCATCTTTTGGGGTGATTATGAACCAGAATGGGCGGAGGTGTAGCTGAGTAGGATGAATCGTATCTTCGATTTCATAGGCAAACCAGTAGAGTTGAAAGTAAAGTTGGTGACATATATGCTCGAGGATCTTTCACTTCAGTGGTGGGAGTTAGCGGTGCAGGATAAATTGGATGAAGGACTTACATGGGAGGATTTTGAAGAATTGTTTAACAAACAATTTTATCCTCACACATTGAAGATCCTAAAAACGACAAACTTTTTCAGCTTGAAACAAGAGAGCCTCTCTATCACATAGTATGTGGCTAAGTTCATTAATTTAGTCTGTTTTTCACCAGCGGTTGCGGAAAGTGCTTCTTTGAAGGCACGTATCTTCGAATCGGGGCTAAGGCAGGAGATTCGATCGAAGATTGTGGTGCTCTGTATTATGGATTATATAGAGATGGTGAACAGAGCAACGGTTTCTAAACGTGATATCTCGGGATCAATAGGAAGAATCATGATGATACCCACATGAATGGGTGGGAACTATAATGCTGGGAATAAGCGGAAGAGGGACACATACTTCCAATGTGGGAGTGTGAATCAGAATCAGACGGCTAGATCGGTGAATCTTCCTCCATGACCCATGATGAAAGCCTGGTGTTTTCAATGTGGCTTGACTGATCACATAAAGAGAGAGTGTATGGCGCAACCTAGAAAATTTCACAGTTTCAAGAAAATGGGGAATCTACAACGCTATTGTATAAATAATCTGAGGTCGGGTGCACGTGACACTTCCCTGGAATCACAAGCATCATATGCTTCGACAGGACGAGGATAACAGAGTCAGTCTCGTCAGCATAACATAGCTATCCATGGTGATTCTCAAAATACCATGAATCTTCAACCAAGGCAATCTCAGAAAGGCAATAAGGAGAATAGTGCAGCGACGAAGCAATTGTATGGAGCTGAGCAGATGATTGTTGATGATCAGGCTGGAGCATCAACATTAAGAGGTATGACTCGTTTGAATTCTACCTTTGTGCAAGTGTTTTTTGATACTAGTGCGCCACATTCCTTTATTGATTCTCATGTTGTTGACTTTCTATGTTTACAACTGGAAATGATGCCTTTTGTCTTGAAACTGCAAACTCTTCTTGGTGAAAGAGAATGTCAATCCTTCGTGTGTAGAGAATGTGTTATAAATATTGATAGAGTTGATCTCAAATGTGACTTCTCCATGTTGGATATGGATTTCTATGATATAATCTTGGGTATGGATTGGTTGACAACGTTTAAGTCTCACATAGACTATTATAGGAGAATGGTTAGTTTCATGACTGAGGACGGCATGGAGAATCTCTTTAGAGGAGAGAAGATAGTAAGGAAAGGCACAAAGATTTTGTTGGCACCAATGGTGGGAATGATCTCTTACCAATTGGCAGTGTTGACTTTAGAATCATTGGAAGAAATCACGGAAAATAGTTTTCCAGTTGTGGTGGATCAATTTCTAGATGTTTTCTCCTGAAAACTTCTCAGGGTTACCACCTATAAGAGAAGTGGAGTTTACAATTGATCTCTTTCTGGGGACCAGTCCTATCTCACTTCCATCTTATAGGATGGCACCAATGGAGTTAAAGGAATTGAAAGGGCAGTTAGAGGAGCTGAAAAGCAAGGGTTTCATTCGACCAAGCATGTCTCTGTGGGCAGCACCAGTTTTGTTTGTAAATAAAGAAGATGGAACTTTGAGGCTATGTGTGGATTATCGTAAAATTAACCAAGTTACGATAAAGAATAGATATCCACTTCCATGCATTGATGACCTGTTTGATCAATTAAGGGGAGCTCAATGGTTCTCCAAGATTGACTTGCGGTCAGGATATCACCAGTTGTGAGTTCGAAAGGAGGATATTCTGAAGATAGACTTCAGAAGAAGATATGGCCACTACGAGTATGTAGTCATGCATTTTGGTCTAACGAATTCACCAATGGTCTTCATGGATTTGATGAATCGGATATTTCAACAATATCTGGATTATTTTGTTGTGGTGTTTGTGGATGACATACTGGTGTATTCAAGAACAAGGTATGAGCATGAGAAACACTTAGCGATGGTGTTGGATATCTTGAGGAACCATCAATTGTATGCCAAATTATCAAAGTGTGATTTTTGGATACAAGAGGTACGTTTTCTAGGCCATGTCGTTTTTGAGAAAGGTGTTTCAGTGGATCCAGAAAAGATAGAAGCTGTTCTTTCTTGGAAACCACTGAAGAATTTCTTTTAAATACAAAGTTTTCTTGGTCTAGGTGGTTATTACTGATGCTTTGTCCGTGACTTATCACAACTAGATTCGCCTATGACAGTATTGACAAAGAAAAACAGCACATTTCAATGGACTGAGGATGTCAGAGATCTTTTCAAGAGTTGAAATTTTTCCTTACATCAACACCCATCTTGATCTTGCCTAAATCAGGACATGGGTATGTGGTGTATTGTGATGCTTCGAGAACAGGGTTGGGATGTGTTCTCATGAAATGATATCATGTTGTTGCTTATGGTTCAATACAATTGAGGTTTCATGAGAATAATTACCCAACACACGATTTGGTGTTAGTTGCAGTCGTACATGCTTTGAAAACATGGAGACATTATCTCTTTGGTGAGAAATTTACTATGTTTACAGATCAAAAAATCTTGAAACACATTTTATCATAGAAATATTTGAATCCGAGGCAGAGGATATGGATGGAGTATCTTCAAATTTTCGACTTTGACTTAATGTATACACCGGGTAAGGGAAATTCAGTTGTCGATGCATTAAGCAGGAAGTCGTATGCTCAGTTGGAAAAGGAAGCTTCATATGAATGGTAGTTGATGTCAGTTTTAGCCGACATGCATGTGGAATGTGAAAACCGAGGTGATGTTGTTTTTTTCTTCTCAACTACACTTGTTCCTGATTTGGTGGAGATAGTAAAGGAGGTACATACATCCGATGTAGATTGTGTTGCAATGAGTTCAAAACTCAATAGTGGGAAGACCATTGAGGGATGGAAGCTAGATGGGAGTTCAATTTTGTGTTTCAGAGATTGGATGGTTGTACCTATGGTTTTCCAGGAACAACTCCTTCATGCATACCACCATTCGAGATGGGATGTACATCTAGGTACATAGAAGATGTATAAGGCGCTAAAGGCGCAGTTTTGGTGGAGCGGCATGAAAAGAAAGGTGGTCGAACTCGTCTCGCGATGCTTAACTTGTCAGAAGGTTAATGTAGAGCATCAGAGACTAGTTGGTATGTTACAATATTTATCTATCCCAGTATGGAAATGGGATAAGACAGTAATGGATTTTGTTGTAGTACTTCCAAGAATGGTTTGGAAACACGATTCCATTTGGGTGATAGTGGATTGTCTAACCAAGTCGGCCCATTTCATCCCAATTCGTGAAACCCATACAGTGGAAAATATTTCAAAAATCTATATACGATAAGTGGTAAAGAGGAATGGGGTACCAGTGTCTATCATCTGATATAGAGATCCGAGGTTCACATCTCGTTTCTGGAAATCATTACAGCAATCCCTAGGGACTCAGTTGACGATGAGTACGGCGTATCATCCTCAGATAGATGGGAAATCTGAGCGGACAATACAAACATTGGAAGACATGTTGCAGGCTTGTGTAATGGATTTTGGTGGTTCATGGGAGGATTATATACCATTAGTGGAGTTCTCATACAATAACAGTTATCAAGCCTCGATACACATGGCTCCGTTTGAAGCATTGTATGGGCGTCCTTGTCGTTCTCCACTATGCTGAGTGGAAACTGGTGAAACTTAACTATTTGGGCCGATCCTTGTCCAAGAAACAATAGAGAAGATTAAGTTGATTAGAAATAAGATGGAGATGGCTCAGAGTCATCATAAATCTTATACAGATCACCGTCGAAGACCGTTGTCGTTCGTTGTGGGTGATCAGGTCTTCTTGAGGATCTCTCCCAGACTTGGACATCATCGTTTCAGGAAGTAGGGCAAGTTATCTCCTCGATATATAGGCCCTTTTGAGATACTGGAATGGGTTGGTGAGGTGGTGTATCGGTTGGCATTACCACCATGGTTTAGTGCAGTGCATAATGTGTTCCATGTATCTCAATTAAAGAAGTATCAACCTGATCCTGACCATGTGATCAGATGGGATCACGTTGACCTAGATCCAGATGCTTCGTTAGTACATATCCTGGTATGGATAGTGGATAGGAAAGGGAATGTCTTGCATGGAAAAATCATCGGTCTAGTGCGGGTTTTATGGAAGCATGGTCAGATTCAGGAAAAGACTTGGGAACGCGACAAAGAAATAAAGGAGCAGTGACCAGAACTCTTTCAGTCAAGCAATTGTTTTCTACTTTCTAGGGATGGAAAGGAAAATGGTGGGGAGAATTTAGTGCCCCCAGTTTCTGGTATGTAACCCCTTCTTGAATCTTTTCACGATTTTAATGTTAAGGGTGTTGAATGGGAGAGTCGGGAGAAATTGGAATGATTTTTTGAGGCAAAGGAGAAGTCGCACGGTCGGCGCACAGTTTGTCTAACTGTGCAGAAAAAACGTGCGCAGTGAGTCTTGGAGGTAGTGGCTTCTACACGGTCAGTGCACTATTTGTCTAACCATGTGGTCAAACCATGGTTGAAGGATGGCTGAGGCATAAGCAAATGCATGGTTAGCGAACAGTTTGTCAAACTGTGCGGACTAACTGTGTGGTCACTTAAAGTTAGATCCTAAAATTGTGAATCTAACTCGTTTTTCTTTTAATTGCCTTGTTTAAACCTCCTAAGCAGACCTAACTCAGGATTACTCTCCCTTGATGGTTGGAAGACTTCTCCCAAGCGTTCTGAAGGCAATCCGAAGGCATCCCTTGGAGAATCTAAGTCGGTTTCTTAAGGTATGTGATCGTTCTTGATCGGTTTCTTAGATCTACTTCACCTCTTCTCTCATTTTCTTAGATCTATGACCATTATGGGTAGATCTAAGGGTTTGGATGCCAAATATGACAATATTTGGTCTTGGTTGTGTTAGGAGAAGAGATCTAAGGGGGGATTTTTGAGTTTTGACCCGGCGTTCTTCCCATTCTTCATCCATCAGTTGGTTTCGCCCAAATTGTTGAGGTAGGTGGCTTCACTCTCGATTCCTCTTTCTTAGAAATTAAAGTCTTAGTTCAAATTGATTTAATCGCTTGATTTTGATTGTGAAATGGTGGTGAAAACATGTCATAAATCTTGTTTAGTGATGATTCATGGGTTTTGAAGAAATTATTGAAATTGAAAGAGTGGTTGTGAAAAGTGTTTTGGTTTATTGATTTTAAAATAGTGATTTTAAAATATGGTTTTTCTGGATTTGGAAAATGGTTTACGGGAAAAGGGTTTTTGTTGGAACCACTTTGTTTATAAGGTTGTATTTTTTGTCAATAATTGTCAATGAAGATCAAAATGAAGGAGATCAAGAAGTACTCTGATGAAGTGGATGAATGATAATTAAGACGAGTGTTGTACTGATCATAAGTTCAAAGAACATGTGTCAAAGGTGATACATTTTTTACAACAATAACGAATGTGAGGTGTAATCCATCTGAGGATGATTAACGAAGAATGGGGTTTTTGGATGAAGACCATGCAATTCCTCCTTATTGCATGAGAACCATGGGTTTTGATGAAGACCATGCAATTCCTCATTATTGCATGAGACCCATGGGTTTTTGATGAAGACCATGAAATTACTCATGATTGCATGAGAACCATTCAAGAGACTTCTTGAAGAATTGAATCATATGCTTTGCATGAAGTAGATAATGACGACTGAAGAAGAAGACAATGTGCAAGGGATTTGACTTCTAAGATGGTCGTGCGAAGATTGAAATTATGAGATGGCCATGCACATCACATTGTATCAGAAGATGATGGTTCTACAGTTGTTCCTTGAAAGAATACATATCACGATAGTGGAGTTTGTGATGACAGTAGAAGAGTTGCTGAGGGATTCAAATCACCGAGAAGAAGTGTTTTTGAGGTGATTGTTCTTGTTGAAAAAGCAAACAAATGACATACAAACTTGTTGACAAGAGGGATTTCATGATGGCATGTTGAGTTCAAGAGTTGTGGTCAACGATCTATGTTTGATTCAAGAACTTCGATAGAGGAATGGATGATCTGAAGGTGGTACAAAAAGAGCAGATACAAGGTGGCATTGTTTCCCAGTGTTTGCCAAATTTTTGGGCCTAAAAATCGACAAATGGAGAAAAGTGTTTTTGGAAAAGGGACTTGCGCTCCATGTACTTGAAGGCTTGGAAACTTGTTCACCATATGTTTTTGAGGATCAGAACATCAAAATATGGCAAAGGGATAAGGGTCGCGCAAGTTTTGGTGAGGTCACGCCGGTGACTTGCGCGCCGTGAAAGTGACTTGCGCACCAATGCCTTGGAAGCTTGAGAACTTGAGTGCCTATGGTTTTTCAAGATCAGAATATCAAAATTTGGAAAAGTAAAGAGGTTCGCGCAAGTTTGGAAGTTGGTCGCGCAAGTGACTATCAGGGGAAGAGACCTGCGCGCCGAGACTTACGCGTCGATGGTTGACTTGCGCACCGTCATGCAGGGTGGTCAAATTGCCTATAAATACCGGACCACCCCTCCTCAATTCCTACAGAGTTCAACACATAGAAAAATCAAATATCCTGTCGCGCAGGTGTGGAAGTCGCGCAAGTATTATGTGGTCGCGCAGGTGGACTTGCGTGCCATTATCTGAAGTTGTGCACTGGTTGTTGGCTGCGCGCCCAAGGCGGTTTGGGAGAGAAAGGAAGTAAGTCGCGTGAGTTAGATGTTGAGGAAGGCAGTGTCATTCAAGTGGTTTGGTGATACTTGCGTGCCAGTTTGGACCTGCGCGCCGGAGACTTGCGTGCCGTATTGGGAATTGCGCACTAGGATTGGAGAAGGGCGCCAGGTGTTGTTGGAGCTTGCCCGTCTTCGTGGAGCTGCATGAAATTTGTGAGATTGCCCAATACCTTCGGTGCAACAAATGATGTATTCATTTACAAAGACGGAAGAACAGTGAACAATTTGGTTTTATGAAGAGAAGTGGTACCGCACACACATGACTGATGTTTAACATCCTCATTGTGCTTTGCGATGGGAAGAAGAATGGTTCGTGCAACTAAACTCAGATCTGCACAGAAAGAGGGGAATATATCAATACACTCAGGTGTTAGTATTGAGAATCAAAGGAAGAGAAGAAGAAGATATAGTTCATTCAGTTATTGCACTAAAGTAGAAGGTTGAATACAAAATAGCATCAACTCAGGACTCTGATGCAAGCAAAGTCTCATGCTGAACAGGAGATGAATACTTCAATGCAATTCTATTGAAGAGAACTTCACTTTATAAACTAAGTGTGACTTCACCAACGGCTGTGATCTAGGGGGAGTCAACGGGAGTGACCCGAGGGAAGCAGTGAGCTATCCCTGAACCTTTGTAAAGGCAGTGATCCTGGGACAGAGTGACTGCGCCCGAACCATTGTAATCCACAACTAGTGAAGATTAGTGGGATTTGGTATGAACGGAAACTTGTCGGTGTATGCTCCTTGTACGTAGCCCTTAGTGGTGAACCAAGTAAAACTATTGTGTTATCTCTTTTTATGTGAATGTTTCATTTCTGATCATATCCATCATACAGGTTTAAGTAGTTCCTACCAATGTGGGAACAAGATCCACAACTTTAAGAAGAAAAATTTGACACCCTGATTCACCCCTCCCCTCTCAGGGTGTCCCAGGGTCCTACAGTTTTCAATAAAAGGGTGATTCTTTATTGAAAGGTTTTGAACACAATTGGTTCTGGGCATGGATTTCATGGGTTTTGGTATGTGTTCATATGCATTGGGATGGATAAGGGTGAGAAGTCCCCCCATAAATAGGTTGGGACAGATCCGGTCGTGAAGTACCCCCATCAAGGTAGTCCACTAAGTGACGATTTAGTGGAAGGATAACTCACCACTCACGAGTATAGGGATGTCCAGGTTGCATGCATGGTTGGTTTTTTGGATTGGTGAAATGGAACGCATGTGCCAAATGGAAATGTGAACGGAATGGAGAAATTTTCTTGGTTTCTTTTCTTAAGAAATATGGGTTTTTTTTGGAAAATGGTTTTGACATGGAACTTGTTTATTGTAAACTATTTTGGAATTATTTTATATAAATTGTTTTATATAAATGTGCTAACATGTTCTATCCTGGAGGAATGGGTTGGGAAGTGATCGGGGAGAACTTACTAAGTTTCATTACTCACCCCCTGCTTTGGAACGTTGGTGCTTTTGCAGATGTCATATACCGGGATGTTGGCAAAGGTAAAGTGTCACATGCTTAGAGCACTGCTTCATGATACTTGGGCTGGTTTGTGACATTGGAGCTTGGAGCCTGTGGAGCATGTAGTTGTATTATTTTCCTATAGTCTTTGAGTTGTCTTCTCGCTGTTTACTCTGATGTTTTAGTGTTGGTTTTCACTGTGGTACTCTCAGTTGATTTTTAATAAATAATTGGTTGATTTTTCTGAGTTCTTATCATGCATCATTAGTAGATCTATTGGTTATTCTTTTTGGATCTGTGGTTTGTTCTTAAAGGTTAAATCGTCCCCACTTGTTTTGAAACCCTTTGTCATTTATTACCAACCTTTGGTGCCTTGGGGATGTTGCTTAAGGCCTAGTAATGACTCGTTGAGCTCTCAAGCCAATGAGAATTGGCGGGTCGTTACAGGTAAGGTAGCAAAACCATGTACTTATTTTTATAGGTAATATAACCTATTTTATGAATGATAGAAGTGTAGACAACTCTACCCATCCCAGAAGAAATAAATACAATAATTACAGAACCACTGGAGAGTTGTAGAAAGAAATATGTAGAAGAAATATTTGATGAATTCCCGTTTAATGGATTTGCATGATGAAGTCTGAAAATTCCATAAAAGGTATAGTACATATATTTAATGTGAATGAATTTGAAGAACATGTGTTTCTACATTGAGAGTTTATCATAAAGGATGTGAATAGTTGATCATTGGATCACTTTATTAACATAATAGTAAGAACATATGTGATCCTCTATTATCATTTTGAACCATTATATATGTTCCAAGCATCCTTTAGTCCTTTAAATGAAAATATAGTTAGAATACACACTCAATTACATAGTTAGCATAATAAAAATGATAAAAATGGATCATAAAAAATAGGGAGAATTTATCATTTCATAATAATCACACAACTCACATAAATTATTCAAAAAAATATAGAATAATTCAAAACAATTTGAAATCATAAATTAAATAATTTAAAGGTTATCTATAATAATAGTTCAACGAATGATCCCATGAAAATAGAAATTTTCAATTTCAAATATGAAATCCAAAAACATTATTTTTATGATAAGAAGTAAATTTGGGAAGAGTATAAAATAATTAATAATAACACATTAAATATAATAAAAAAATATTAAAAGATTTCAATCTAAACAAATATTAATTTAGAAATAATATAATCAAATAAAAAAACAAAAAATTACAAAAATCATTTTTTTTCAAGTTATAAGTTTCATGTGTAAAAATATAACATCCTTTATTATTTATAAAACATGTTTAAAACAATGAAAAAACTTCACATGGGTTATAAATAATTAATATGAATTTATAAAGTCATTATAACAATTTTAATCATTGAAATAAACATGAAGAAAATTGATATAAGAAACACAATGTAAAACAGAGTATAATTTCTAGTAGGATTTTCATTGAGCTAAATAGGAAAATTAATGTAGGGGTACTTCACGTAGACATTTTTCTCTACATAATAAAATTCACCACATGAGTGAATCTATATAGTTTATTCATGCAAGAAAATTTATGTAGTAGAATCGTGTGTGGGATTTATGTATTTGAATTCATCACGTAGGTAATTCACATATCCAAATTCCTAAAAATGGAAAAATGATTGAATATTCAAATTTTATACCTCAAACAAACATACTAAATGGAATGATCATAATTGGGTAATTTTGAATTATATTAATAAATTTTCATTAGATTTACAAATAATTAATAATCAACCTTATTGAACATCTATAAATAAATTTATAATTAAAAAATAAAATCAAAATAGTTCTGGACAACTATAGAAATAAGACTGAAAACATAATATAACTTGTTTCTTAATTTATGATATGTTAGAGATTTATTCAAAATTTTATTTACTCTAATTAAATGTAAATAATATTTTTATATTTACAAAAAATAATAATTAATCAATTTGGGATCATTATCCCAATATATGGTTGAAATAAAGATGGTAATCGATTCTGGAAAATCAGCTATGTGGAATAAAAAATGGCTACCTAAACTAAAAATTGGATACATGGTTAAAAAACTCGATACAAAGTGAAAATAATTTTTTTGTATGGGAATAGTAAAAAACTAGTATAAATGATATTTTAAGGTTACAAATGACTCATTTATCTTATTAACAATTAAGTACACTTATAGAACATGTTTTAAACAATCAAAACATGAAATATAAAGATAATTTAAGAAAAGAAAATTATGATATAATCAAAGTTAAGAATACTTTAATCAATACATAACTAATATTATTAAGACATTTAAATGAAATAAAGTTAAATAAAACTAATAAATATTTTTAATTATCAAAATATAAAGTGGTTCAAGGAGCCACTCAATATTCTCCACTTTTATGATGATGAGAAAGCCAAGTATAATTTCAAAAAAATATCCCCCTTTTGAAATTATAAAAAAAAATAATGCCTTTAAAATAAAATGGATTATATTTTATAAGGTAATGACATAAATCCAACAATAAACATTGTATTAAAGTTTTCATAAACATCCAGTTTTTAAAACATGTATTAGAGAGCCACTATAATAACATCTAGAGTTAAAACCTATAATTAAATGCATTGATTATAATTTTTAAAGGGTGATTTATAAAAATAATTAAAAGAATACTATAAACAAATATTTTATGAAAATTGATGATATAAATAGGAAGTTAACATCATCTAGTATGTATGAGAGTTTTTAAAATAGTAATATAGAAAATAAATATGTAAAAAAAATTAAATAATAGTAATATGAAAAATAGTTTCCAGACTTCATAAATTTTATGTGAATCTGAAAATTTTAGCATATAATCATACTCAAACTTCCCATGAATTTATTCAAGATAATGCAGTAGAGCACATGCTAGAAATAATAAATAAAATAGGAAAATCTCCCCTTGAATTCATGCCAAACAAATATCCACCTATATAAAATTATTAGTTCATATAATAAAATTATAAATATTACCTGTATCATAAGGAAATGAAACATTATTTTGAGAGTATCCACCCTTTGATTAAAACCTTAAGCACATGTGGAATATTCTTGTATGAAATCGAACACAAACACTTTTTTGTACCCATTCTATTTTGAGTCCAATTGGGTTAGTAATAAAAAAATTTAGTGCCCAAGAATATTTAATGAATTTGTTTTCAGATACATGAGAAGATAAATTCTTTGAGATAGAGACTAGTAATACCAAGAGATTGAGAGAACATGATGCAACTTCATCAGTATAATGTCCTTAAAATTGAAATTTAAATCATGTAACTGTTGAAACATTCCCTATAGAAATTTTAACAAAATACGCATTCTAAATCTTATAAAGATAATGATTATAACTAAAACCAAACTTATCTCTATTTCATTTCATCATATCTATCATCTTATTATATTTTATTTTTATTTGAAAAAATATAGATAGCATTTATTTCAACTTTAAAATTTAATTTTTTCATATTAACATTTTCCTTCTGAAAAATTTCCATATATTCAAAAAATTTATCTTTGGTAGATGATGTAGAATTTATAAAACTATGAATTTACTTTTCATGTTTAGAAAGATTATTTTTCATTATATTAATTGTCTACTTTTATTTATAAAACTCAAGAATATAATTTTTTAACTTTTCATTTTCTAAAATATGATTATTATTTTATCTAGAAACTTTCTTACGATCCATATCCATATTTTCATACATTTTAGAAATATGTTCAATTTCCACTTGAAGTTTGTTACATAAATCACTTAATTTATTAACTTGAGAATTATCAAAATTAAAAATAGAAGTGGATGTAGAATAAGAATCATATTTTTGATGAATTACTAAAATTATTTGATAAATACAATAAACACTATCTAACATATTTTAACATATCATCAAAATAATATATTACCTAAGGATATTTTTTTATTAGAGTAACTTTACTAGTATCTTTTTCACTTTCATATTCTTCACTAGAGTTCTATTCTTCAATACAACTCCAACCAGAATGATAAGAATGTTTCATTTCCTTTCTTTACTTATTATCACCATCTTATTTCAACTTTAGGAACTCATATTTGGTGTGGTCAGGTTTCTACATTCATAAAAAATAATAGTGTATTTTCTTTTATTTCCTTTTGTTTTCAAATATTTCCTTTATCTCTAAAATATATATTTATCCTTTTTAGTAGTATTATTTTTCTTTATGAGTCCTTGAATTCATTTAGCAACTTGAATTAGATCATTATCCTTCTCTGAGCAATAGGGGTCCGAGGAATCACTTAAAGAGTTAGTATAAACATATTTAGATATAAAAGAAACTCCCTTTATTTATTCCTATGAACCAAACTCATTATTCTTCCATTCAATCTTGTATTTTAATATATATCTAATAATATAATATAGAGAGTATTCTATAAAGTCCTTTCATTCTTCAATGGATACTTTATTTGAATTCCACTTCTCTAGAAAGGATTAAAGTATCCTTTCAATCAACACTTCATTATTCATGGTTTCAACAAGTGTGACTATATTGTTGATGATATTTTTGAATATTTTAGACATATCATTCACACTTTCATGATTATACATTCTAAATTCCTTTAATTCATCCATATAAATTCAAATATTAGTTCTCTGCAATTTCCCAATTTCTTGATGAGTCACTTTTAAAGTCCTCCAAATGTCAAAAGTCGTTTTACAAGAAATTATATGAATATAAACACTCCTATTATAAGAAAAATAAATATAATCCATGACTTTATAATTTAATACATATTTTTCAACATTATTTCTAGTTAAAGATTCAAGTTTAACTTCAGGTATTTTATACTTTATATCCATGATAGAATAATATTAAATACCTATATTTTTTTAATAATAACTCTATTATATCTTTCCAATATATGTAATAGCTTCCATTAAAATTATTTTATATCAAAGTATTTAATAATTCAATCTTCTGAGTCATCATCACTGAAATATATCTTTATTTATTCTTGTTAAGGGCTAGGATACAAGTTATCTCCAATAAATAAATAAAATAGTCATTTAAAAAGAAAATTGAGGAAAAATGAATAATTTTAAAAGGGTGCCCCTTAAATACAAATTATTGGTATTTGAAAAAACAATAGTAGAGCTAATTAATCCTTAATGAGGCTCAACTTTGATACCAAGTGTTAGGTATCCAAAAAAATAATTATATAAATAAAATATCCTTAAGAAAGGATGGGCTCTAATACTAATTGTAGGGTCTGATACATTAATGGTTGATGGTCTAATGGGGGTGAATAGACTTTCATTAAAATTATTAGTATTATTAAATATCTATTGTGGAATTAGGAAGTTTAAAATTATTAAACAATTCTTTTCTAAAAGAATAAGAATAGTGGATGTTTAAAGAGTGAATGTAGAAAATTAAAGATAAGAACATAAGGAATTTTTACAGTTGTTCAGATCTAAACAATCCTACTATACTCTTCACATGCTAATCTATGGAGTATGGAACACATAATGAAAGAGAGAGATACTTTTACAAATGGGTAATATAAACATATAATTTTACAATGGGAGAAATCCCAACCCAATACTTTGTGAGGAGCATCCCCAAACCTAACAACTCACAGCCTTTTATAGGAGAAAATTGAAACCCATGATTTTTATTGAAAGAATCCCTACACTAAGTGTTATGATTTTTGTTAAGGCGATAATAACTAAGTAAATTCCTTTTTAAGGTATATTTTTATATGTTTTATAACTTATTGTGTGAAAAATGAAAGTGAAGAAAACTCCACCCATCCTAGAAGAAATAAATACAACAATTGAAGAACCATTAGAGAGTTTTAGAAAGAAGTTTATAGATGAGATAATTTATTCAGTCCCTTTAAATGGATTTAAATGATGAATTAAAAGAATTCAAGTAAAGGTACATTATTTATCTTCAAGGTGAATAAAGTCAAAGAAATACTTATTCCTCCCTTGAAAGTTCATCACAAAGTATGTGAACAATTGAGCACTGGATCACTTGATTGATGTAAGAGTATGAATGTATGTGGTTATTTGTTATCATTTTTAACTATTTTATATGTTCTAAGAATATTTTATTCATTTGAATAAATATTTATCTATACCACACACTCAATAAAATGGTTATAAAAATAAAATTGATAAAACTATATTATCAGAAAGAGAGAAAAATTATCATTTCATAATAATGGAACAACTCATGTCCATTATTCAAAAAATTGAAGAATAATTCAAAATAATTTTAAATAATCTTTTAAATAATTTAAACAACCTCCATAATAACAGGTTAATGAATTACCCCTAAAAATAACATGTTTGAATTTGAAATATGAAAATTTAAAAATATTATATTTAATTCAAACATTTAATATGAGAAGAAAATAAAATAATTAATAACAACACATTAAAGATATTAAAATAAGTTTTAAATAGTTTAATATTAACTAAAATTAATTTAGATACAATATAATTGAAGAAAATAACCTAAAATAACAAAAATGATTTTTGTGTTTCAAGCTATAAGTTCCATGTGTGAAAATATAACAACCTCTGATCTTCATAAAAGCATGATTAAAATAATGAAAAACACTTTTCATAGGTTCAAAATAATTAATATAAATTTATAAATTCATTATGAAATTTTAAATATTTAAAATAAACATGTAGTAAATCAATATAAAAAACACAACATAAAACACAATATAATTTCATATAGGATTTTAATTTGATCTATGTAGGAAAATTCATATAGGGATACTTCATATAAGTGTTTTTCTATATGTAAGTGGATTGAGAAAATTTATTAATCAATGTGGGTGACTAATATAATCAAATAAAAATAGTTTAATCATGTAATGTATTTACGTCGGTGAATTTTTCAAATAGATGATTCATGTTTTTGAATTCTTAAAAACCAAAGACTCTCTGAATTTTCACATTTTAAAACTAAAATAGACATAATAAATATAAGAATAATATTTGTATTTTTTTTAATTACATTTATCTAATTTAATTATATTTCCAAATAAAAAATAATCAACTTAATCAGACATCTATATCTCAAGTTATGATTAAAAAATAGAAGGAAACTATTTTTATAAATATACAGTAGTAAGAAAAAAAAACATATACTAACTTATATACCAATTTCTGATAATATAGAGATTGATTTAGAAGTTTATTTTTTCTAATTAAATGGATATAATCTTTTTATATTCCCAAAAAATAATAAATCAATTTGAAGATATGTATCCAAATATATGGCTAAATTAATGAGGGTGGATGATTCTATAAAATTAGTTTTGTGGATCACAAAATGACTATGTGAATTTTAAATCGGCTATATGATTAAGCAATTGGATATGTGGTGAAGAGTGAATTTACTATATGTGAATAGTAAAAACATGTATAAATGATATTTTAAGGTCCCAAATGACTCATTTAACCTAGGAACACTTCAAGACAATTGTAGAACATGTTTTAATCATTTAAAACATGGAATATAAAGATAATTTGAGAAAATAAAATTATGATATAATCAAAGTTAAAAAAACATTAATCAATAAAAAACTAAAATTATTAAGAAATTTTAAATAAATAAAACAATAAATATTTGTAATTATCAAAACATAAAGTGGTTTAAGGATCCACTCAAAATATTTCTTCTGATGATGGTTGATCCTCGATTGTTCATTCTTGTACAGATAATATTAAACTTAAAAATCAAGGCATGGATTAATTTCTTCTCTAGATTTATGTGTACACATAAAATTATAATTCTTTATCCCTTTAGTTAAGTATTTAATTGATCTTAATGAAGATAAAATCATATTAACAAAATGAGATGGTTTTTGGTTTTTGTTGTAGCGATCACATGAGTTTATACCATCATATCTGTTTGCTTTATATTTTTCTAGAAAGGGTTATATATATGATTATTCTATTAATTAGTATGTTTTTTATTCTTTTAATTAGATAAATTACATAAATCTAGTAATTCTTATTAGATAAATAACAATGAGGCATGTTTAATTGAAATTATTCTTCCTTTTAATTGATAATACTATAAGTGATTCTTGAAGCATGCTTGAATAATTATTTTGAATTTTGGTAGTTAATTAATTGGGTTTAATATGGTTTTAAACTATAATATATTAATCATTTAATTCAATTTTTCAATTAACTGGTTGTTTGATGAATATAAATGTTGGTATCAAGTGAGCCTGCTAACTTATAAATGTTATATGCCTTGGTTTTGGGCATAGATTCCCAGTTGAATTTTATTATTTACTTTATGCCTTATGTGATTTATTTTGATGATAATCCATGAAATGAGATGTTATGTTAACCTGGTATGGATGGTGGTTTGGTGAGATGTGTGTGGGGAGGCCTAGGTTCATGGTAGAAGTTGGTGCGTGTGATCTCGAGATGGATAGTGACATGTATAGTGTTGTCGGGGATGGCACTAGTACTGATGGAATGGGTTGAATATGGGATTTAACATTGTTTTTTGTGATGAAATATGGGATTCTTTCTTGATTATGATTCTTATTTAAAGGCCATATATCTAGGTTTCTTTTTTTTCATTCGTTTCCCTACTCTATAAAGTAGGTATTTGTGCATTGTTTATGAATATATTTGTGGTAGTTAGGTTGAGCCCTAGAGTACTTAGAATTATGGAATGTTAATAAATTAAAATTAATGTTTTAACCATGGGTTTTGTTATTTTATGGAAAAAATTATGTTAACTCTTGAGGAACCATGTGATCAGTTGGTTTATGTCTGGAGGGAATAGATTTTTTTTGGTTTATGGCTGGAGGGCATGGATTTCAATTAGATTATCCTTGGATAAAATGGAATTTGGTTGATAATTAATGTAAGTGGAAAAGGTATAATATTAATTAATGTATAATTAATTAATTTATATAGCTATGGAATGTTTAAAAGGAAAAATTAAGTGAAAGTATTCTTTTAATTCCTTTGTTCTTATAAGATTTCTAACCTTTGGAAGTGGTATCCAATGTTTGAGAGATAATAACTACAGTTGAGGTTAGGTGTAGGTAGTTTCCCATAGTTTGGTTGTTAAATATATTCATATTCCTATACTATATGATTTAATACACTACCATGCCCATGTCGGTAGGGAAACCAGCACTATTGGACTTTTAAGGGCGTTTTCCCCAACATTCAAGTTGGCAAGAAATGGATGGTTGACTACCCCCTATTTCCCCTCCCTCATATCATTGTAGTATTATGTTCTAGTATGCCTGATATTTATCTTTCCCATATATATGTGTGTATATTTATTCAATGGATTGTGATTAGTTCACACAAATATATCTCTGAATATAGTATCATAAGGATTGTTATAGGTATATTGTGTATGGGATGTGATGGATTGAGGTATAATACATGATTTATAAGATATGATGGTACCCAAAAACTACCTAGTTACTATATGGATATGGTATTTTGATGATGAGATTATGTGATACACAAGGTGCATGTTTTTCTAAAATTTCCCTCATATCTTCAGGCATGCTTATTTTTGGAGAAAGATGGATCAAGACATTCGATGTTTGGGAAGAGCAGTAAACCAATGTAGAAGTGGTAGTGAGGTACCTTAATTTGATATTATGTTCGTTATTATATCATTAATTGTATATTATACTTGTTGAGAGATCCATGGTGAGGCTGGGAACTTAGTATGCCTATTTACATAATGGGTTAGTTTCACTTGTTATTCATTTGGGTTTAATATTATTTCTTTATCTTCTTCACAATAGATCCCAAGGATGATCCTAATAAGTATACATGTTATTCTCACACTTTATATACATATATATATATATATATATATATATATATTTAGGTTGGTAAGAGTTGGTTGGTTATTAATCTAGACATTGGTAGCTCATAGAGTTATTCAATAGCTATTTGGAATTTGAGGTTACTACTGAGGATCTACTTTTGGAGCATATAGTTTCTTTGTATTTGTTCATTTGTATGACCTTACATGCATGTATCAGGATCTTTTACTTTATCCTGAGTAGGGTTTTTTTTTGTTTTATTCTTATCTCACATTACTCATCTTGTATAAATGGGTAATCCCTCCCATTTTTGTGTATGATATACCCTTAGTGCTTATCACCAACCTGTGGCCTATTGGTGGTGGGTTTTGAGCATCATTATCTTCCTTCTCTCAATTTCACCTTAGGAGGGGTAACTTTGGGGGGATAATAATAAGACCCTTCTAAAAATAACCAACATAAACCAAGTACCAATTCATCACTCAATTCCACTATGTTTATTCAACTAGAAATGAAATTCAATGTGACACTAAGATATTCCACTCTGATTCAAAATGGTTTACCACTCTGATTCAAAATGGTTTACTTCCATTAATGTGGGATGTCTATTGATTAAGCCTAATAAAATACCAAAATACAAAATACTATCTTTTGAAAATTAAATTAACCTAAAAATGTATTCTCTAATCTATCAAAATAAAATCAATTTTTTATCCACTCAAAAAACACAAATTTCGTCTTTAAGAAGGTTATATTAGAAAATCACTTGAACACCAACCAATTTCTTTTGAAAAAACAATATTTCATGAAATTTATAACATTTCATTCTCTTAAAAACACTTTAATTGATCCAAATACATCATAAAACTAGAAATTTAACATTTAACATAAGAATCATTATTACTCAATGAAATTCCATTCATGAATACTAATTCAAAAATTTCATATGCACCCTTAATATAGTGACCCATACTTTTCATACATAGATATCACATCTTAATAGATTAATATTAATTATATAACATAATTATACCCACTATAATCATATAGTTTTAGTGAATTTGGAAACTTTGATTCATAAACAACTAGCCCATAAAATATATTCATCATCTCCCACTTATTTCTTCATAACTAGTGCCCTTCTTAGACATATCATATATAATACCTTTCTTCATAACCTATGGAAAATAAAATATAAAAAATGGTGATCTTAGATTCTTAGTAAGGGTAAAAAAGGAAGAAATTAATAATAACATTATTATAACATGATCATAATGGAATGAGAACATGGTCATAACTTTTTAAATTCATACCCTTTATATCACATATCTAATATTGAGTTGCGGAATAAATCTTAGAGGTTTATAAGATATGAATCATAATGGAATCAAATAAAATTATCCATGAGATCATAAAATTATCATAAGACATGATTTTTTGGTATACATAATCTTATAAAATTGAAAAAATGTATGAATAGAAACAAGTTCACTCATTAAGTTAAGGAAATAAAATTAGGCTCTTTCATAAACTTATGGACATGAAACCAGGTCCATGCATAATCTTACGAACATAAATTCTAACTCTGCACATAAAATTATAGACATGAAAGTTAGTTCCATGTATAAAATTATATATAATTAATATAGGTCCATGCATAAACTTATGGACATGAAAACTAGTTAAAAATATAATCATATGGACATGAAATCCAGGTCCACACATAAAATTGTGAACATGAAATCAAGTTCATGTATAACATATTTACCTAATGATTTATCCATATTTACCCAATTCATTGAAGAGAGATATAGGTCCCACCCATCACATAGAGATAATCATATATAAATGTTCCAAAAGATCATAAAACAATCATCATCTTAAAAACCATAAAAATGGGTTTTATAAACATTTAATCATAACATAAACCATTGAAAATAAATGGGTTTCATGAACATTTAATTATTTCATCATAACATAACCCATGGAAAAGGAATATAATTCATACACATCTTGTCATAATAAAAATAAAAAATATAGATAAAGAATAAGTATTATATACTGGTATAATAACCCCAATAAATCATAATTAACAACAAATTATGTTATCATATATGAAAAATTCCTTTAAAGGATCACTGGAAAATTTTCTTGAGAAAAATATAGTTTTCACTTGGAAATAACCTTCTTAAAAAATGAAAAATTCAAAAATATTAGGGAAATTTTTTTATTTGAAAGTAAAATTGATACATTATAAAGTAAACTTAAAAATATTGAGTGGTAATGATGATGGGAAATTCTATTCAGGTCGTATAATCTAAAAGAAAACAATTTTTTCACATTTTTTGTAAAAAGTAAAAAAGTACCACCTTTAGAAAATGAAAATAAGATTCCTTTTAAAAAATTATAAAAAAAATAAAAAAAAATTGGTAAAAATGAAATAAAAAAATAATTATAAAATAGTAAAAAACATTCTTGAAAACTATTTTAGAAAAAATAGACATGTAAGAGAAAGTACATTCGATTGAAGAGATAAATGAAATTTGTTTTTCCTTAAATACATTATTTCAGTATATTGTGTTATTAAAGAGAGGAAAATTAAAAGAAAAAATATATTCTCTAGAAATAAAAATATGATAATTAAATTCATGAGTTTCTTTCAATATAGAACAAAATATTTCATCATCGGAAACTTAATAATAAATAATCCCGATAAGCAATGAGATTATAACATAAAATCCTTACCACTTTGGTAACATTCAAATATAAGACCCGAGAAAGAATAAATTCAAATGAAACATTGATTATTATGAAAATAAGTATAATCATGAAATAAAATTTCAAATAGTAGTGTATAAACCTCATAAAGGAAGATAGGTTCATGGTATAACATATGTCCCAAGAAGATAATTTGAGACAATAAAACCTTACCTCAAGATCAAATTGGTACAAAAGTTATTTAACCTCTTATATAATAAATTTCAATTTATTATAAATACATAAAATAATAATTTAAATTATTAGTATATCATATATATTCATTATATATATCTTTTTTTAGTTATCTATAATGTTATAGATAAAAAAATTAATTACATCATTCATGGAGGCGGTAGACCGTACATACACATGAATGTTATTTTCATTATTCATCTGATGGAAAAAATAAATTTAAATTATAATTCAACTATAAATAATTAGTATTATATCATATAACTTATATATGTTCATAAAATCTATTTTTATTACTATATATGAAAATTGGAGATAAAAAATGAAACACATCAACTCATGGAGGTGGTAGTTCACACGTACGAAGAAGCAGCATTATTATTTTCCAACGGTTTGGAAGGAAAGAGGTTATATATGATATTATAATTCCATAAGTATAATTAGGTCATAAATATAATATATAAACTTTAAACCTATCATAATACTAATCCATAAAAAATGGTAATGAAAAATGAATTATATTGCTATGTGTAGACGGTAAGTTGTATGTATGCATGAATGATACATTCACTTATAATTTTATGAGAAGGAGGGTTGATAATTATGGTTTCATAATCATAATAACATTTAATATATTTATGATACTTAATTTATTATTTTATGAATATTATAATAGATTTATAGGATGTAAAATAATAATTAAAAAGAAAGTGATCGGTTAAGTTGATTACCTTACCTTCAAAACAACTCATTTAGTTCTCCTCTTAAGAAGCCTAGGTTTGGTATTTTGAAGAAAAAATAACCTCTAGAATGTGTATGGGGAAGTTTAGAAGATATTTTTATAGGTTATTATCTTGATAGAGGACTTAAGGTGGTGTAAGGAATAGAAAGGAGAGGTTTTCTTTTATAATTGAGGGGAGGGGTATTATTGGAATTTGTTAAATTATTAAATTAATATAAATTATTTTTCATTTCCAAATGACTTAAAATTTATTTAATTACAAGGTTAGATGAGGATAATTCTAAATAATCTCATTCAATAAAATTTGGACAGGTTTTGGTTATGTTTTTACCCTTATTTTTAGTTTTAACCCCCTCTAAAACCTTTTGACAATTACTATAATATTATTGTCTCCTACCCTTAAAGGGTTAATAATGTAACTATAAAATTAAAAAAAGACCCATAAATGGAAAATGATTTATTTTTAAAACCCAATCCCATTATTTTGGATGAATCTATGATTTATATGAATTTATATAATTTAATAAAATATTAATTATTATAAAATAAAATTAATGTAATTTTTAATTATATTCATTTAATTTAACTTTAAATACATAAATAAAAATGTTTAATTAGAATATAATTCTTTCACACCTCCCTAATATGTCATATATATCTATAAAATTCATGAGATGCATTAACTCTATAAGATACTAGTTTTCTACGATGTACAATATATTTTAATTCAATTTTAATTCTTTATCTTGGACATAATGTGAATGAATAATGACTTCATGAATGTTAAGATGGTGTACGAGGGATTTTTCAAAGCCTCGTACCCCTATTTTTGATAATTTCATGTAAAGAACATTGTTAACACACTATTAGTGATAATAATTTTCCTCAAACCCCGCATCCCGATGGGGGTGCTGTTGTGACATCCCCGACCTAGTTCACTCAACAGTAATCGAAATCAGTTAGCCATATGGCCTCAAGTGCACCTACCCATATGTTATAGGATGTCAGATAGCAATTATGGTCCATGGTGGAATAATGGGGATATTATAACCTCATGATCATATTATAACACAGTAGTATAATCACATCAAACAACAAAATAAGCATAAAAGATAACTGAACAATGGAAGAGTAAAAAATCTATCATATAAATTACCAAGTAATCACTTTCATAAATGTCATATACAAAATGAAGATCAATAAAATCTGTATAAAAATTAAATACATGAATACATGATATAAGGTACAAATACATACAAGTATACCAAAATAACCAAAATACTATCTACAGAGAGCATCATGAGCCATAGATCTATCATGTGCTCCCCCACTCCCATGCTAATATTAATAAAGTGTTGATAACTGGGCACTTGTCCCTATCCCATCCTATATCCATGAATTCTATCAAAGTAACAAACAGTGGCCTGATCAGGGTGTGGCATAAACTCCTTAGGATACCACCCATGATGTCTAATTATATCTAATTAGTTAATATATAATAAATAGTGTGAAGGTAATAAATAATATGTAAATGAGATGTAGTGAATAAATAATATATATATAGGTATGGGTTCCCATAGAATGCTCATCCTCTAAAACCTACTTCGGCCTAATCTTGGATATCTCTGAGTAATTATTCAGTCATGATTTAATTATAATATAGTTTCGCGACCCGGATCATAGCCCAAGTGTACTCCATGAATAACATCTGATCAAGATGAGTAATAAGTCCATCATAACAATGAAAAGCTCTAACTGGATCAAAGTTTTTTTATTTGTCTTGGAATATGAATATATATTTAATTCATTATCATTATAAGAAACCTAAGACCATCATTAGAATTCCTAATTTGGAACCCAGGTATCACTCTAGGAAAAACATAAACCCATCACCTTACAATCTCATCCTAAGAATTTCTCACAAGAACCCTAGTATCGCTCTAGTTGTGGTATAAATTCACCTCCCTCTGTGTATGTTCTTAGTGGTCCACTAAGGGAGACCAAGTTTCACTATTGGTGTAATGTAATAATTGGCCCTCTAAGTCTGTCCTTAAAATCCCACATAGGGAGTCCTAGTATCACTCATTGCATAAAAAAATATTCTCTTTAAGTTTGTCCTTGGTAGTCTACATGGGAGTCCAAGTACCACTCTGGTGCATAAAATCCACCAGTTGAATGAGTCCATCCATTTCATTCATATGAGAATCCATGTGTCACCCAATGAACATAATAATCATTTAATTATATTCATTTAATTTTTCAAGTCTAAAGATTCCATCTATGGTGATCCTAAATTTGAGCCCACCTCTCACTCTATGCATGGAAATAATAATGGTCATGCGCCCATAGACTAACCATTCCATTTAAGTTCAAATAGTTCAAATGGACATCATAATTATTTAATCAATTAAACTCACCTTATAAGGTGGCTCAAAAAAATAATGGGATTAGAAGTCCTAGAATCACATAAATCCACCCATCTATCTTAATTGGGAATTTGGATATAAAGAGTATCACAAGCCTAAGAAAGAAGGAAAATGTCCAAAGGTATAGGGACATGGTCTTCCATTACCTCTTTTATTTAATTAATTTTACATTTCATTCAATTCATTTAACATACCATAAGATAGGGGTAAAATAACACACCCTAAAAGGTGAATCAAATCATAGGCCATCCATGGTGGTTTTATCCATTAAATAAACACATCCAGAGGTGTGGTTAATTTCAAGGTCCTTAACCTTTAATTATAATTAAATGGGTCTCATTAGTTATATAGGACAAGCCTACCCATCTAATTTATGAAACAATTAATTTAATAATATTCTCTTAGAAAATTAGGTATGTGACACAACAACATATATATAAATGCCACGAATTTGAGAGAAAATCGTGAGACCACCTAACTCAGATCGGTAGTTAACTCCTCATCAATTTTTGTCCTCTAATATAGGTTAGAATTGAAGAAATCAAGAAAGAAAACAAACTCCTTGAAAATATGGAATATTATATAACACTAAAATAAATAAATAGAGAGGAATAAAAATGACTAATGGAATAAGAGGAATAGAGAAAATACTGGTGGCTATCCAATGAGATAGATGGTAGGAAATTCAAAGCCTGGATGGTGGTGATATCACAAAACCTAGGTTAGGATTAGAATGGAGATTCAAAGAGACGGGGAGGGATTTCCACTGAAGAAAATAAAAATAATAATATAAGGGTTAATATTTTAAAGAGCCAAGGGTAATATGATATTTTCACCACTTTAAAACTAGGATGCACAGTTTGGCCACATGGTTGGCCAAACCATGCACCAACCTATGACCATCACTACCTTAAGACTCCCTTATATAGTCATGGTTCATGGTTAGACAATCCGTGCATCAAACATTTGTTTTCCCTCTATTAAAAAGTTTTCAACAAATTCATGGTCTTGCGGCCCCTAACAGTGCACTGGACCACCTCAAACAGTTTGATCTAACCATGTAGACTAGGATGTACAATTTCTACTAACTATGTATCCTAGTTTCCTCCTCCAAAATATCAATCTTTGGGATTTTTAAAATCCCCCAATACCCTCGTATCCTTTGTAAAACCACTAGGAACTCCCATAAGGAAAAAATTTAAGAATTAAATGAAAATTAAAAGGTATTTTACCTCATAGTAAATTAGTCTTCTTACTATCATCTCCCCCTAAAGAAATTCGTCCCTGAATTTTTCTTACAATGTCAGTCAAGCATCATTTGAGAATAACTCTAGCCACTAGGCACATATGATATCCTCCTTCTCCCAAGTCTCATCATGTACATGATCGTGCTTCCATATCATGTGCACTATAGGAACAGATCAGTCTCAGAGAATATTTGTACCTTAATCAAACAAATGGATAGGATAATCCTAAAATGATGCATCAAACTCCAACTCAACCACCTCGGGCTGAAGTATATGTGATAAATCAGAATGATATCATTGAATCTATGATACATGGATGATGTTGTGCATGGATAGATACCTCTAAGATAATTTCAATTGATAAGATACCATCCCAAATATCTCCAAAATATCGAAGGACCCAATGTAATGATTCAAAATATTCACTTATTTTTAAATCCTTTCATTCCACAGTTTAACTAAAACTTATAATAAAACATAACTCCCCACTATGAACATAGTGGTAGATAATGGCGATCATCATATGACTTCTTTTTAGACTGATCAATTGACATACACTTCCTAAGAATCTGAACCTACTCCAAAGTCACCTGAATGGTATGGGGTCCTAGTATAAATTACTCTCCTACATCTAAATAACATATGGGTGAATGGCATGGAATAATCTATTGGACCTCATAGGGAGCCATATGTATGGTGTCCTGGAAGCTGTTATTATAATAAAACTTAGTGAAAGGTAATTATTTCTAAAAAATATCTACAATCAAGGAAGAATTATTGTAACATGTCCTATAAAACTTGTATCATACACTCATACTGATCATCATTTTATGGGTGATAAGTTGTACTCAGTAGTACCTATGAACTCATTGCCCTCTACAACCCCTTCCAAAACCATGACTTGAAACAAGAATCTCTATCTGACATGATAGAACGTGGAACCCTATGGAGGTATATAATCTCATGAATGTAGATCCTCCTAATATCATCTACTGATAAATTATCTCTAATAGGTAATAAATGGGTGACCTTTTTCAACCTATCTATGATCACCCATACAACATCATTGCCCTGAGGTGACCTTGGAAATCCCATCATGATATCCATGGCGACATCATCCCATTTCCACTTAGGAATAGGTAATATCTATAAAAGACTCACTAGTCACTGGTGTTCTACCTTCACCTTTTGATAGGTGGAACACCAAGAAATATACCTAGTAATCTTCCTTTTCATCCCTGGACACTAGTTTTGGTGGTGTAAGTCACAATACATCTTGGAAAGACCAGGATTTACTACCCATATAGAGGCATGGGAATCTCACATCAAATACTCTCATACATATAAAAGAACATAGAAATATCCAAAGATGTGAAAGATCCCATCCTCATCAATGATCCAACCAGGCAGTTTGTCATCACCTACAACACTCTCATAAGACCAATCCCTCTTAATCTGATAGCTGCATCATCTTCACTCTCTCAAGTGGTGAAGAGGAAATAGATAATGATGAAATTAAAAACTATCTACAATGTACTTGAACTTCTATATGAATCTCAAAAATTTGGGAAATAAGTTTCCACTCGCTACTAGCCTTCTAAACTATCTGTATCTGATTCTTCCTACTTAGAGCATCGACAACTGCATTTCCCTTTATGGGTGTATAAGCAAGCTCAAATTCAAAGGACTACAGGTATTCAACCCACATTTTCTACCTTAGATTCAATTCACACTATGTAAATATGTACTTAAGGATTTTAAGGTCTGTAAACACAAAAAAAATGATCTCCTAGAAAGTAATTCCTCAAACCACACAAGCTATGAACAATACTGGCTAACTCGAGATCATGTGTTAGGTAATTCCTCTCATGTTTCCTCAATTGATGAGGCTTGTATACCTTGACTCGATCCTCCTACGTAAAAAATACTCTTATCTTGATACTTGATTAATCATAATAGATTATATAGCTTCTTCCTAGATTTGGAAGAATCAGGATTGGTGATAAAGTTATTTTCCCTTTCATATCCTAAACAATTGTCATGCAGGCTTCAGACCCAAAAAACTTTATACCATTCTTAGTCAACATCATAAGTTTATCTTGTAGGTATTATAACACCTTTATGAAGTTCCTATAATAACCATATATCCCCAAGAAAATATATATGTCAAATTAGTTCTTATGATGCTCTTAAGAAACAAAATCTCTTCCCTTATAGGGGTTAACTAATACTCTAGTCTCTGACATAATATGAACTAGGAAGTGAATATTATCCATCAAAAAGTGTCACTTTGTGAGCTTAACATATAACTGATAATCTCTCAGGGTATTCAATATGATCATAAGATATTTTACATGGTTGTCTCAAGTGTGAGAAAACCCCAAGATGTCATCCACAAATACCACCAGAAATGAATCTAGATATGGATAGAAGATTCAATTCATTAGTGCCATGAAAATTTCTAGCATGTTTATGAGAACAAAAAACATGAACAAATACTTTTACATTCAATATGTACTACGGAATGTTGTACATGGTATATCTGATGGTATAACAAACACCTAATGATAACCCGGTCTCATATTAATCTTTGAGAAAACTATTTCTCCTCATATTTTTTCAAAGATATCTTCTATACAAGGAAATGGATATTGGTTATTAATCATAAATAGGTTCAACCAATGTTAATACATTAAAATATAGAGGCTACCATCCATTTTCTTGGAGAAAATGGATAGTGAACCCCATAGTGAAGAACTAAATCATATAAAACCCTTAGCTTCCAAATCCTCTAGCTACCTCTTTAGTTCCTACAACTTAGTAGTATCCATTCTTTAATAAGTAATAGATATTCATTCATCTCCTAGAACTAGTTTGATTGAAAACTCTACCGATATCTTGAGAGGTGTTCCTAAAATGTCATCTAGAAAAACATCCTTGAAATGATCTACCACTATATGGAATTCCACCTAATGTGTCCTCTAATCATCCAGATATAAGGTATAAATATATAGGTTATCATCCTGCCCAACCCATGATGCTTGGGTCCATATCACCTTACCTGGACATCCAATTAACCCTTTTGAATAAAAACCCCAGCATTTGGTGATGTGAAACTCACCCTTATGTTATATAAATCAATGAAATCATGATAGGGAACCAACTAGTACATCTTGATAATGATATCAAACCCTTCCATATCATTGAAAAAGAGGTCTCATGTGACAACCACCTATATCAAGGGGGAACTCCCTACACTGGCGTGCACTCTCTAATCAAATCTCCAATAGTTTATCAAGTGTCATGATTCCATAAGAAAAATAAACATTTATCCAAAGGATCTCCACAATATACATGGATATGAATGAATGAGAAGCATCTATATCAAAAAGAGAAAATACTAATGTAGAGGCTTCTAGAATAATATGTCTTACTATATAAGTTCTTGTACTATACTTATCAGGTATCGATTCTACTACATATATTTGGCCTGATCCATGAACCTATGATATATTATAGCTACCCTGATCAGGCTCACTCTCCTAGCACTATAAGTCTGGTGTCATGCTACCTCAACCACAACCACCACCTTAGCCTGATCGATCATCCATTCCCCATCTCTCTTCTTGATGATAAGCTACTAAACCCTTTCCAAAATGTGGAATCAGTGAAAAACATATATCACTGACTACTAGAGGAAAATATATGAATTTTTTTTGTAGATGGCCTATCTTTCCACAAGATCTACACTTGAATGGGTCCCTCATACACTAAGGTTTTGTATGTCCCGGTCTACCAAACTAATGAAACCTCATATAGCTACATGAGTATATGCTATGAATACTAATATCACCTTGTGTAAACTCCAAATGATTATTCCTACTGTTGGTCAATTTTGTTCCAAATCTAGGTGCTCAAAAACCCTATCTCACACCCCCAACCTACCTTTGGTTATGCTCTATGATAAGAACCTGATTCACTATCCCAGATATGGTAGTAAGTTGAAATAAATTCACCTAAAATTATATTTCATACCTAATACCATTATAAAATCACCTAGATTAAGATAAATCATCACCTAACAAAATAGGTGAGAAATTTTGGAGCTTTATAAAATGGGCATAATATTCCATGAATTGATGAGCAACCTACTCCAAGGGCATAATCTCCCTTTCCTTATTGGACCTCAACATATCAGGATAGAAATAATCATATTAGACCATCTAACAATCCCTCTAATCCATATCCAAATGACGATCCATCCAAGTAATAACATCCCACTATATCTTCGTGTAATCCTGAAGCATATATATATATAAATATTCATTATCCTCCCAGGATGTGTCTTGAGATGCTCAAAATAAATATTATAGCTTATATCCATGACTCAATAGACTATGGTCCACCATCCCTTGAAAATGTGGGCATATTCTGCTACTGAAAGTCACACATAAACTCTACTAGATTCAGGGTTGGTCATGGGGCTCCCTGAATAATTTTCATAAAGCATAGGAAACCCTATAAAAATTGGGCATCGAATTCCATATTAGGTATAAATGGATGTTCCATAAGAGGAAATATGGAAGGTTCCACTAGTGAACTATAGCCCACCATCTCTAGAGCACTGTCATCACCACCCTTCTGGTGAACAACTCGAGGACCTTATACTATAATGTCTCTAAAAATTCCAAACACACACCTCAAAATAAGGTTTGATAGCCAATAAAATCATAGATATAATAATAGGATAGGTACAATTTTACCTATATAAAAGTCACACACCTCTACCTTCTCTGAAATTTTGGTTTGGGAAGGTTCAGATCATGAGAAAAATTAAGAGATGGTACCTACGTCCTACTATTGAGGTTAGGTCATGGTCAAGTTATTTATTATAAGTCTAAGGTCTCGGTATAAATAGTGTCAATTGAAATTTATAGAAGAAAATACCCTTTAAATTGAAGTTGGCATCCCCATTTAGTGGTGACCATTCAATTAAAAATTCAGTTTTATTTTAAGTTCATTCTCACGTATATAGTAAATTTATTTAAAATAGTTGAATTGCATGGATAAAATATTCCAATTTATAAGGGACCATAAACCTTATAAATTGAAATTAATCATCCATTTATTTACAACAAATTATTTATCAAGTCCACACATTAAATTTTTTCAAAATTCCATGTACATAGCAATAAAGTAACCAAAACATGCTACAAGTAATGTACACAATAAGTAAACATGGAATGACATAATTCAAGACATATAAGTCCTAAAGTTCCTATAATTAATCTTGATGCAATAATTACTTTCTATATCGGCCATGGGTAAAAATCCATAGACAAAAAAATATCAAACATCAAGTGCATCACCCAATGGTGAAATCAAGAAAACTGTAATAAGTACAATCCATCACAACATACCCCATACCATGTAATTTGTCTTTTCACTACATGTGGGTTAGCTTTTCTTAGGCACAAGATCATGACCAAATCTTGGCATGTCCTATTTCTCCTTTCAACTATCCCAATTAGTAATATGAGAAAGAAAATAAAATAAAATAAACACTCTAATATAATTTTGTGACATATCGGGACCAACTCACTTAATAGTAATAGAATTCGGTTGGCCACATGAAATTAAGTGCACGTACCCATATTCTAGAGGTTTCCAACTAGTATCAAGGGTCTATGGTGGAATAGTGGGGATTCTATACCCTCATGATCATATTATAACAAAATGGTATAATCATATCAAACAATAGTGGAAGCATGAAAGATAACTAAATAGCATAAGAGTAAACATCCATCATATAAATAACCATGTAATCACTTACATTAGTTTCATATAAAAAATTACAAACATGGCATGCTATAATAAAAGGAAATATATGAATATATGGAAGCAGATACACATACAAACAAGTATACCAAAATAACCAAAAGACTATCTCAATATAGCATCAAGATCCATGGATTGGTCCTATTCTCCCATACTCCCATGCTAATATCAATCAAGTATCAATAACTAGGAACTTTCCTTTATCCCTTCCTGGATCCATTAATTCAGTCCGGGTACCAACCAACAACCCTAGCAGGGTGTGAGATAAACTCCATAGGCCACCACCACTGGTGACTAATTCCATCTAGTCCATGAATATATAATAAATAGTGTGAATGTAATAAATAATTTTTAAATTAAATTCATTTAATAAATAACCCTCATATTTCTAGGTTCCCATGGAATGCACATTCTATTATACCTACTTCATCTTAAGATATAATATCTCTATATAATCAGTCTGTCGTGATTTAATTACAATAATGTCTCAGGACCTATCTTGTAGTCCAAATGTCCCCTATGAATCATATCTAATCAATATGATCAATAAGTCCATCATAAAAATGTAAGGATCCAAAAAAATCCATATTTGAGCTTTGGATTGGTAGACACATTGTATAATTAATTCATTATCATTATAAGAAACCTGATTTTTTTCCTTAGTATTCCAAATTTAGAACCCAGGTATCACTCTAGTCATAACATGAGCCCATCACATTATAATCCCATCATAGGAATTCCTCATAGGTACCATGCTATTGCTCTAGTTGTGGTATAAATTCACCACCCACTGAACCCGTCCTTGGTGGTCTACTAAGGGAGCACAAGTTTCTCTAATGGTGTAATGTAGTAATTTTCCCTATAATTCCATCTTTGGCAGTCCACATAGGGAGTCCCAATATCACTCATGAAATAACAATGATCTTCCTTCTTTTTTCATCCTTGGTAGTCCAATTGGGAGTACAAGTATCACTTGGGAACATAAAATACAGTAACTGAATGAGTCCATCCATGGTGTTCATATGAGAAACCATGTGTCACCCAAGGCACATAATAATCATTTAATTATATTAATTTAATTATTCAAGACTAAAAAGTTCATCTATAGTGATCCTAAATTAGACCCCACCTCTCAATATCAGGATGGAAATAAGAATGGTCATGGGCATAGAGACTAACCATACAATTTAAGTTCACATATTGTAACTGGACATCATAATTATTTAAGAAATTAAACTCACTTCAGAAGGTGTCTCAGATAAATCATAGGCTTAGATGTCCTTTATCATATAAATCCTCCCATTTATCTTAATTGGTAATTTTAATATAAAGAGAATCTCAAGATTAAGTGAGAAGGACATTGGACAAAGGCATAGGGGCATGGTCTTTAATTCCCTCTTTTATTTAATTAATTTTTCATACCATTCAATTCATTTAACATCCCATAATATAGGGGTCAAATAACACACAATAAAATGTTAACCAAATCATAGGCCACCCATGGTGGTTTTATCCATTAAAGAAACACACCTAAAGGAGTGGTTAATTTCAATTTACTTTTCCTCTAATGATAATTAAATGGGTCTCATGGGTCATATAGGACAAGCCTACCCATTTAATTTAAAACCAATTCATTTAATAAGCATTGGTTACAAAATACGGTATGTGGAATAACAACATATATATAAACACCAATACTTTGAGGGAAAATTACAAGACCAACTACCTCATCTTGGAAGTTGACTCGTCAAACATTGTTGACCTCTAATCAGGGATAGAATAAAAAAAATTGAGAAAATAGACAAATACCCTAAAAGAAGGTCATATGAGATTCCACCAAAATAACTCTATCGAGAGGAAGAAAAACGATTAAAGGTGTATGAGGAATAATGAAATTGATGGTGGATATCCAATAAGACAAATAGAGAGAGATTTGGAGTTTGGACAATGACAATATCACAAATCCTGGTATTTTCTTGTAAGGTAGATTCAACAAGAGAGATAGGGGTTGGCTACTTGAAGAAATAATAAAATAAGAGGAGGTTTAAGTTTTTGAAGAACTAGGGGAAAATTGTCCTTTAACCACTTTGAAAATAGGTTGCATGGGTTGGCCAAACCATGAACCAACCATGTTCCCATCACTACCTCAAGACTCCCATCGCATGGTTATAGTGCACAGTTAGACAATTTGTGTTCTGACTGTGCAATTTCCCTCTATTAAAAAATCTACAACAAATGCACAGGAATGTGGCCTGGGTTTCACGGTTTCATCAAACCTTCTGGCCCTTAATAGGGCACTCGATGACCAAGAATGGTTTGATCTAACTATACAGATTGGGAGGCATTGTTTCTAATAAATGTGCAGCCTAGCCGCCTCCTACAAAATATTGGGCTTTGGGCTCCATATGAGCCTTAGACACCCTCATTTTCTCTATGAAACCACTAGGAACTTCCATAAGGATAAAATTTAAGAATTAAATGGAAATTAAAAGGTTCGACACATCATATAAAATAGAGGTTCTTACATTTGCATGGTTTGTTTAAACCTTGCAAGGGAGGCTTGGGTCATGTGGGGATATGTAAGAGGGTATGCATGGGCTGCACATGGTTTTTCTAACTGTGAACTACCAACCATGTGGGGTGTGTCACCTAGATAGTGGGGTGTTCATGTTTGGAACATGGTTTTTCCAACCAAGTAGCTAAACCATGTGACCTTTAAATTTTGGGTAAAAAGAGAGTTTTTCCTCTATTTCTTTATTAACTCACCCATAACTTATCTTTTCTCTTTCACACATAGAAAGCTCATGTTGGGAGCTCCTCCTCCATGCCTAAACTAGGTACTTTGATATCTCTCTCATCCAAACTCTGATCGAGCCACCATATGACCCATTGGATTCCTCTCGGTAAGAGCTTAAATTTGTTGTCTTCTTTTCTTCGTTTACTACATAATATTTTGTATTATTTTGGTGAAATATAATATTCCCTTTTTTTAGTTCATTTTACTATCATTCCATTTTAATTTTTTTCTATCCAAACCCAAGGGATGATACTTGATGAGGAATATAGTAAAGGCATAAGGTTGGTAGTATATTACTTTTCCCTTAAATTATTACCATTTATAAATTGTTATCATTGTGTGCATGCTGGTTTCACTAGGCATTTCTCCTTAAAATTCATATGGGTTAATTTAAATTGTATATATTATAATATAAGGACCTAATGAGTACTTTTTATATCATTGGAGATTGATACCTCAATATTGACCACCCCAAGTAGGGTGATTTGTCCATTATGCCTTTAATGACTAATAGTGTGATCACCCAGGACACCGTTCAGGTGTGCTCGACTTGACCTTTGATAAGGTAAGTGATTCATCTTAATAAATGAGTCCTAAATTGTTAAATGAAAATTATATATATATATATATCATGTGGCCTTATTAAATTGTTTTTGAAATGGAAATGGGTTGCATGTCCCTATTAACCTTATCACTTAGGATGAAAGGTAATGGAATAAACATAAAGAATTGTATTTTTCATGAGTTTTACATGGATAAAATGACTTATTATACCAAATTTATATTGTTCATATGGCATATGGACCTTTTTAATCTTTATAGGAATGGTCAAACTTGATCTTTCCATGGATTCCCAAGGGAATGCCTTGAGAACTCAGAGGATGAAATTTTGATTCATTGAGCTTATTTCCAAGGGAGATACACACCTTGGAACATGGTCATTGTCTACTAGTGGATGCGCCACATGATGCTATAGTATTTATATACACACTCTCTCCAGAAATTAGAATGCATCAGATATAGTTCCTGGATTCAGCTTTATGTCTACGAATATACAACACCTTGGATAGTTCTCCTTGGGACCAATCATACTTAGCATGGGATTTACTCTGGACATACTCCATGGAATGAGTTAGAAACTCTTCTAATGGGATTCCTTGGTTGTAAACCTTGGATTGAACTCAATATCTTATGATAGGATGCATGGTTGTGTATTGTGAGATGTCTTGACCTTATAAAGTCAAGGATACCATAGTTTCAACTTGGATTTTTTTATCATTATCATTATCTTTTACTGTACTACTGACACCTTTATGTGAAGTTCCTATTATAAATGAATCATGATTAATTAAATGAATGTGTGTTTAGAGACACCAGTTGAGGCTAAAGTAGGTATGGATTGTTTATATTGTACTTTTTTACTTATGATATACCAACACACTATATTGTATATTCACAAACTAGATTCATATAGACACTGTTAGTGGTGGCCTACTGAGTTTATCTCACACCCTATCTGGGATGTCATTGGTACTCGGGAAGATTATATGATTATAGGTGTAGATAAGGGAGGAGTCCAGTTATGGATGTATTACTTATTGTATTGGGATGGGATCTTGGTAGCAGATTAATGATCTAGTGCTCGGGATACTTGGATAGTTTTGGGTCTATTAGTTATTTTGTATATCATATTGTATCTGTCTACTACCATGTATTCTTGGTCCCTTTTAGACATATAATATCATTTTTTTATATTATAATGATTTATATTTTCAGTTGATTATTTATTTCAAGGATTTTTATGTTTTTTCCACCGCCTTATTCCTTATTATTATGCTTCCATTATTTCTGATTTTATTTCACTGATGTTATTTACTCTGATTATGAGGGTATAGTATTCCCATTGTACCACCTCATACCCTCAATACTATTCAGAATCCTCTGGCATACGGGAAGACACTCTTGAGGCCATGTGGCCAATCAAGTTCAGTTACTTGGAAGTGAACCAAGTTTGATACATTACAAACTCATTCAATTTAGACCACTCTTAATATTTTTAAAATAATTTATTTTCTTTTCCTATTAACTGATTAAATATTTTATTAGTGTTAAAAACTAATTTAATTAAACTATATAATTTCTAAAACTTATAAATAAATTTATATCATGAATATAATTTCATTCATCCCAAAATATAAATTGATATCCATTCATAACTTTTTTCCCCGATGTAGACATATAAGATATATTTAAAACTAAGAGATTGACATTTTGTATCTTTCCTTGAATTAAATATTAAATAGATAATTTTCATAGAAAATGTACATTAAAAAGTGAATTTATATTCTAAGGTTATAATTGAAAATTTGCCTTCATCCAATAAGAATTGGTATAAAAAATTATGGGCTTATCACATAGTTTTATCCTAGATTAACCTGATTATCTCTTTACTGAGGTCATAAATTTTACCATAATTACTATTCATATTGACCAAAATAAAATAGACCTAATTAAAAAATTTAACCTCTTGATTCCAAATTTGGAATCCATTTTATCAAATTTCGATTCTAAAATTTGAAGAAAATAATTTTAAAATAAGTGTGTTACATGCGGCAAAAACAACTTTTTATAAAAATATATTTTAAGAATAAAACTTAATTTATTCTTTTCCCATGATTAGAAAAAATATTAAATGAATGTTAAATTTTTTTATTGAATATATTATTGATAAATTTTATTAGAATAATTCCTAACTAGTGATTAATTTAATTTATTAATACAAAAAATACACTACGTGCATAAAAATAGTTTTTCAGAAAATACTTGTTACAAATAAAAAAAAAATTTATACCAACATCAAGAATAAAATTGATTTCAATTAACTTAATTTGATTATATAAAATATAAGATAACTAATTTTACTTTTTAAACCATTTAATAAAAAATGGGACTCTTTACCTTTTTAAAATGAAAAGGTAGTTTTCAATAAAAATCAGTCTTTTTTTATAATTCATTAAAAATCATACTTTTAAAAATATTCTCAAAAAAACCTTCAAAGATAATGTTGAAATGATGAATTAAAAAATAATATCATTTTTATTAAATATAATTTCTAAATGTTCCATAAATTAATTATAATATTTTCTCACAAAAATAAATAAAATAAATTTTTGAAGACAACATATTTTTAAAGAATAAAATGGTTTATAAATTTAGTGCTTATTTTATAAGAATTAATCAAAACAATTATATTTAATAGGAACTTTATATGTATTTCATAAAGTAGTCAATCCTATTCATACCTGTGAATTTTAATGACTAGGTTATAATAGTCATGTGCTAATATTTTAATAGTATATCACGGTTCATTTAAACTTGGTGTTGCATATAACATAATCCAAAAAATAAATAAAATTATTTAAAGAGAAATATTTTCTAAAATATCAGGCTTTTACATTATCTCCCATTTAATAAATTACATCCTCAAAATTTGAACTTATGCTTGTAAATAAAAGTTTCAATATTTGAAAAGTCATTTATGGAAACCCACAATGTAAAAAAGGTTAATAATGCTTTTTTCCTAAAAAAGGAAAACAAAATTAAAAGTTCGTCTAAATTAACATAAAACTAGGTTTCCAAATAGAATAACATCAGTGGGAAATCAAAATATGGACATAGAAGAGAAAAAAAACAGCCAAGGAATGATAAAGAGTGTTAGAGAACATGGTTAGGATAAAGTAAATGACCACAAAACCATAAATATTAGATGCGTGAAAAGACCATAAATTCATTATAAATGAATGTAAAAGTATACCATTTTATTTCAAAACGATTTTACTAAAGTTGAGAGATTAAGATAAAAGACACAATAAAATATAATTACTCGATTTATTTCCATACCATAATAAAAATTTCATCATTTGGTTGTGCTTCAATTAATTTCTTATTCATCTCTTACTCCAAGAAATTAATATTCAAGTTGAATTTTTTTTATGCTTGAAGAACTAAAATTAACATCTAACTGATCATAAAATCTATAAAATAATGATAATTCAGTCTTTCTGCCTCTATATTTACCAAAACTAAAATGATTAGTACATGTTATCTAATATGATAAATCATACTTTAATCCAAAAAAATAACACAAAAAATTTCAACATAATCCATTCCATAAATAGTTAACCTTAAGACTCCTCCAAAATCTGCCTGACCAAGATGGAAACCAAAAGATGATTTTATCTCATATCCTTACATAAGCAACTTAATAATAATTTAAATCACTCATAATTTTTAATACCAAAATGTATATACCTTGATCATAAATCCTACAATATATAGTAATAATTTTCCAAAATAAAGTCATAATAAAATCATATATGATTCTAAAATATAATTCACCCCTTATTCCTTATATAAGGAATTATCTTAGCTAAAAATATGTCCACTGGAATTTTGGGTTCATAAATAAACTAATATATTATCATATTTTGATTTAGAATATCAAGTATGATTTCTAAATTAAAGAAATATATATAGAATCTATATAGGGACAGCTAGTAAAATTTCACTAAAGGTTAATATTTTCGTAGGGATTATTCATAAAAACATCAATATGGAATCCCCAATTCTAGAGTGGAGGATAATTTTGACCTAACTATCATTATTCACCTTAATTATTGTAATTTCATAAGTTTTCCCTTTGTCCTTTGAATTCAGAGGTTTTTGTGGCTTATTATCTTCATTATCCCTTGGATTAGGAAATTTATTTGAATAATTCCCAAACTCTTTTCATTTGTAGCACTGAAGTGTGAGTGGTGTGTTTTGTTGAGATGTCTCCCCATTAATTTCATTGACCAGACTCCTTAAATCACTTCAACATTAATTTTTTAGATGTCCAGTCATCCCACACTTGAATCATCTTCTTGATCCTTTAATACAATCACCTGAGTACTCCTTCACAATTTTATCAAGTAGGATATTGAAAATCTTTCTTCCCTCTATGTGAAAAACCACTATATCTTCCATAAAGCTCCATATTCCTTTTATTATCACTATAAACTTGAGGGTTTCCATATTCCATTTCCACTTTTATTTCACATAAAACAATTTCTTCAAAGATTCAAAACTTCCATATAAAAAAATGTCTTTTGAAGACTTGGTTTTGAACAACTAAATAATAGATCAATTTTTCTTCCATGGATGATGATTAAACTTGAACCATACCTTTAAAGTCTTGTAAAGTTTTCATAATAGGTACCAAAGGATTTATCATCATTTTTTATAATCTCAAGGATTTCCTTTTCCATTTTTACATAGAATACGAAGGTATTTCTTACTGAAAAATATTCCCTTAAACTCATCCCATTCCATGTAGTCAATTTCATCCTCTTTTCCCATATTATTAATAATATTACAACATTAATCTGATTTTCATTCCAAACAATAAATAGTTAGGACAACATTTTCATGGTTTAATCACTGAATAATATATAATATCCCTTTTAATACATTAATTTGTTGCTCAGTAGCCAATGTATTAGAAGACCCATATAAGGAGGGAATATGTTGTTACATAAAAGATTCAATAACATGTTTCTCCCTCCTTGGTGCATTCATAATTTCAAAATGATCCATGTTACAACCAATATCTTGAGAGATTTGAGTGAGCATAGTTATAATATATTTCATTCTAGTTCTTAAACCATTTAGTTTCTCATAAGGACATATGTTTCATTATCCATCACATTTTTTATCACATGATTACTTTTGGTTCCATCCATTGAATAAAATAAAAAATATGAGTGTGAGAAATGACAATAATAGTGGAAACCCACATAATCATGAAACATAATTCATTTGGATGTAAAAATCAAGACACCTTATTTTCAATCTATAGAACCTTAGGTTTAACCAAGGATATCCAGGAACATTAACAAAACTTTAGGATGTTATCCTATAATTAGACCTATCCACAGGTTTCTCACTAATTTTTTCTCATCCTAGTTTTTAAAGGATAACTAAACACTTATCTGATACCAACTCTATCGGTCCATACTTTTCATATATAGATATCACATCTTAATAAATGAATATTTATTTCATAACATAACGATCCACACTAAAATATTATAGGTCTAGTTCCTTTGGAAACTTGGACACATAAATAACTGGTTCATAAAAGATCAACATCATCTCCCAATTCATTCTTCATTTCTAGAACCCTTCTTAGAAATATCATAAATAATTACTTTCTTCATAACCTGGTGAAAATTAAACATATTAAAGGGTGAGTTCAGATGCTTAATAATGGTAAATATGGTAGATATCAATAATAATTTGAGTATAACATGCACATAAGGGTATTAAGACATGATTATAACAGTTTTCACTTCATAACATGTGTATCATAGATCATAAACTTGTGTCATAGAATAAATCTTGGAATTTAATAAGATAATAATCATAAAGGAATCAAATAACATGATCCATGAGAGAATAAAATTAGCATACGAAGTGAGTTTGTGGCATACACAAGCTTATAAACTTTTAAAAATGTATAAATAGAAACATGTTCACTCATTAAGTTAAGGAAATGAAAAAAGGCCCTCACATAAACTTATAGACATGAAACTAGATCCATGCATAATATCATGGACATGAAAGATAATTCCTTGTATAAACTTCTATACATGAAAGTTAGGTCCATACAGAAAATAATTAACATGGAATCTTGGTCTATCATAAACTTATATACATGAAATCTAATTCCACACATAAATTAATGGACATGAAAACCAGGTCCATGTATAAGAATATTGACATGAAATTATGGTCTATTCATAAAATTTTGAACATGAAATCAGGTTCATGCATAACATATTTACCTCATGAGATATCCATATTTACCGAATTCATTGGAGGTAGATATAGGTCACATCCATCACATAATGAAAATAATATATATTTGTTCCAATATATCATTAAACATTCATCATCTTATAACCCATGAAAAATGTTTTTTTATAAACATTTCATTATAGCATAACCCATAGAAAAGAAATGATTTTCTTAAACATTTCATCATTTAATCATTACATAAACCATGTAAAAATAATAAATTTCATGCAAATATTTTTATCATAAACATAAACCATACATAAAATTAATAAGGATAGTATAATTGGATCATAAACTCATTAAATCATATGTAACATCAAATTATGTTATCATATATGAAATTTTCCATTAAAGGATCACAGGAAAACATTCTTGAGGAAAATATCCTTTTCACTTTGAAATAAACTTTTTAAAACATAAAAATTTACCAAATATTATGGAAAAAAATTTATTTGACTATAAAATTGATAACTTATAAATAAACATAAAAACATTTAGTTTTTATGATGGTGTGAAATTTTATTCATGCCGTATAAGTTAAGAGAAAACATTCCTTTCACATTTTTGTAAAAATTTTAAAAGTACCATGTTTAGAAAATGAAAATAATATTCATTTTAAACCATCCAATAAAAAGTTAAAAATGGGTAAAAATTAAATTAAACCATCATTATATAATAGTACAAAATATTATTTAAAACATTTTTATAAAACATAGACATTGAAGAGAAAGGGTTTTCGACTAAAGAGAAAAATGAAGTCGATTTTCCCTTAAAAACATTATTTGAGTATCATAATAAATTAAAGAGAGAAAGATTCAAGGAAAACATATATTCAATATAAATAACTAGTGTAGAATAAAATTCATGAGTTTCTTGAGAGTTATATCATAATATTTAATCATATAAAACTTAATCATAAATAATCCCAAAAAAACAATGAGATTGTAACATAAAACCCCTACCGCTTTGGTAAAATGTGAATCATAATAAACATGAAAGAATAACTTCAAATGAAACATTAAATATCATAAACATGTTTATAATCATGATATATTATGTAAAATTGAAGTACATACACCTCATAAAATAAGATAGGTTTATAATATAACATATATCCTAAGAAGATAATTTGAGCTAATAAACCTTTACCTCAAGATCGACTTGCATCAAAATTTAATTAACATCCTATATAATAAATTTAAATTTGTTATAATTATATTCTAGGATAGTTTACATGCTTATTATATCATATATATTCATTATATATATGTTTTCAGTGTCATCTATAAAGGTTGATATAGAAAAATTAATTACACCATTCATGGAGATTGTAGGTAGTATGCACGCATGAACATACTTTTCATTTTTAAATGGATGGAAAAAAATAAAGGTAAAAATAATTAAACCTTATAGAATTATTATTATATAATATAAATCATATATATTCAAAAAATATATCCTTATTATCATCCATGTAAATTGAAGATGGAGAATGAATCACATCGCTTTGTGGTGGTGGTAGTCGACACTTATGCACGAGTGACCTTATCGTTATCCAATGGTTTGGAAGGTAAGAGGTTAGATATGATACTATCATTTAAGAAGAATAATTATTTCATAAATATAATATATAAAATTTAATTTCATCGTAATATTCATCCATAAAATATGGTAATTAAAAATGAATTGCATCACTATGTGGTGACGGTAAGTCGTACATAAGCAAGGCTGATATTTTCACTTCTCATTTTATGAGAAAGAGGGGGGATAATAATGGTTTTATAACCATAATAAAATTACATTATATTTATGATAAAAAATTTATTATTTCACTAAGAATATAACAGATTTATAGGAGTTAAAATAAGAATTAAAAATGTAGTGATTGGTTAAGGAGATTACCTCGTCTTTGAAACAACTACTTTAGATATACTCTTTAGGATCCTAGGGTTGGTATTTTGGGGAGACAAAAAACTATATAATGTGTATATATAAGTTTTAAAGGGATTTTTATAGGGTATGGTCGAGATATAAGACCCAATGTGCGGTAAAGAATAGAAATTAGAGGTTTCCTTTAATAATTGAGCGGGAAAGACATTCTTGGAATTTCCTAAAGTATTAAATTTATATAAATTATTTTTCATTTAAAAATGGATCCAAATTGATATAATTTTAATATAATATTATTATAAGTCTAAAAATATTCATAAAATAAAATTTGGATGAGTTTTGAGTATTTTTCACCCTTATATTTTAGTTTTAACCCCCGTTGTTAACCATTTTAAAATTACTATAATATTAAAGTTTTCAACCCTTTAAGGGTTAATAATATTACTATAAATTAACAAAAAACCCATAAATGGAAAATGGTTTAAGTTTAAAACCGTATATAATTTATCGGTATGGATCTATGATTTTTATGAATTTTAAATCATTTAATTACATATTATTTATTACAAAATATCTTTAATGTCGTTTTAACGCTATTAATTTAATTTGACTCAAAATACATCAAGAAAAAAGATAAAATTAGAATATAATTATTTCAAACCACCCTAATATTTCATATATATCTATAAAATTCATGTTACACATTAACTCATTTAAGTTATATCACTTTTAACATTTTTAATATCATTTATTTTATTTTTTTGTTAATTGAATAAAGATTGTATTAGTGTTGAAAAAGAATTTAAGGTGACTATATAATTTCTAAAAAATCTAAATAGATTTTTATAGTGAAACTAATTTCATTTATATCAAGGTATATATTTAAATTAGTTCATAACTTTCTTTTATCCCTATATATAAATATTAGTGATATTTAAAACTTAGAGAGTGACATTTTGTATCTTCATTTATTTAAATATTAAATATATCACTTTCATGGAAAAATATCTATTAAAAAAATTAATTTCAAGTATAAGGTGATAAGGGTAAAAATTAATTCATCCAATAATAATTATTATGAAAAAATTCCTTATCACTTAGTTTTAACCTAGATTAACCCGATTTACTCTTTACCGGTGTGGTAAATTTTACCAGAGTTACTATTCATATTGTCAAAAATAAAAAAGGACCTATTTTCCAAATTTGAACCTTCTAATTCCAAATATAGAATCCATTTTATCAAATTCTCTTTCTTAAGTTCCAAAGGATTGAATAAAAACTGAGACAGGGGGGTTGAATCAGTTGTTCACTTTTATAAGTTTAAATACTTTTAAAAGCTTAACCACTACAACCTATTAAAGATTATATCCTTATCACATTTCAAAAAATACTCATGCATGAAAAAGTTGGAAATAAAGTAACACAAACAATATTTATGAAGTTCATCCTCATTGTAATAACCTACATCCTTTCCATAGCCACTCCCATGGGTCTATAGAAATTCACTATTTTAAGAAGTAAATACAACTTGTGACAATTCCCATTAGACACCTTCTATATCCCAATAAGAATTATTATACTAAATCCAAACAGTTTAAAAAATTTCTTAATAATAATTAATCCAAAATAAAATAATAAAGACTTTTTTCAAACTTCTCCATAAGTTACCTATTTGGAATCCTTAATCTGATGTGGCTAGGTCTGATTCTCTCAGTATAATGAGGTTGGGTCCAAAAAACTTATGCTGATAAGGCTTGGTCTGAGGAACTCAATTCCATAAATTCAGTATGATGGACTTGGTATAATGAACTCATTCTCAATCTACATTACTCAAACTATGCTCAAATTCTTATTTTGATCATCCTCATTCCAGTAAACAAAAATTTCATATGTCCAACCATCTAATTAGGTCTTAGTCCAAAAAAGATAACTTTTCCACAAATTCTAAATTACTATGCATTTTACTCTAACCTGAAAATTTTACAAAGTATGAATGTATTGTGCATCTATTTACAAGTATCCCAGAAAGACAAAGGTGGGAAACTAAAAAACTTTTTCCACTTACTCAAATTCAAAAACTCTGAGATCTTTGCATTTTTTAATTTCAAGTTTAAAAACTTAAAATCTTCACAAATCTTCTAGAATATTCTTGATTCTTCTCTATAATCAGTCTTCTTGGACTTTCAAACATTTCTTTAGTATGAAGGAACTTACACAACTTATTATGATTTATGTTACTCAAATCATTACAATGGAAATTCTTCAGATCATTCCGAATTGAATTTCCATATCAAAGTTAGTATGATTGAGTTTTCTTCTCAGATTCAGTCTGATTGAATTTCATTATTAGAGACATTCTGATTGACTTCCCTTATCAAATCCAGTTTGGTTGATTTTCTATCTCAGATTCAGATCATTTGATTTTCCTTCTCAAATTCAGTTTGATTGACTTTCCTCCTCAGATTCAGACCAATTGAATTTCCTCCTCAGATTTAGTCTGATGTAATACTCATAATGATGGAATTATCATTAGGATGGGATTCTCATTATGATTTAAAATCCACTCTATAACTTTGAAATTGTTCAAACCTCATCAGAAATAACTCATTTAGACTTCTGAAAACTTATGTGCCTGGTACTTATGGATCTGATGCAATATTTATGATTCCACTATTTCTTCAAAATATTTTATCAAGAGAGTTTTTATGATTTATAAGAACGTAAATAATGGAAAATCATCGTCTAACTTACATAGAAAAGTATTATGACTTCCCTTACTTTTCTTCACCTTCTTTCATTACAACCAAAACTCAATACAATTGGTTGAACCTATTCTCCCACTTTTCATCATAAGTATTGCACCACAAGTGTTATAGAAAACTTATGATATTTGAGAATTAAAATATAGAAAATCATCCTCTTTCTTAAGGTTAGAAAGTCTAAGAACTTTCTAATTCCTGTCATGTAACACCCCAAAATGTTAAAGGATTAAATGACTAAATGATATGACACATGTCAACAAGGTGCACCTTCCTTTTCGGGAGCCTACCTGATTAGAAATCCACAGTTAAGAATGCTTGGATTAGAGTAGTAATCAGGATGGGTGACCTTTTGGGAATTTTCTCAGGATGTGTGTGAGTGAGGAAAAAGCACACTGGAAAGGACATGTGTTGGCCTATGGTGACTATCATTAGTCAGATGACCCGTTCAGGCATGTGGGTGGACCCTTGGGTGGGGACCACGTGTCTGCGGGGCAACTGGCGGTACCTGGTGGGCCAGGACCCGAAGACCATGTTAAGGCGGGGTGTATGTGCTATCACCGAGACCCAGTTGTCACATTTGATATCAGAGGTGGTACCCAGCCTTAAGTGCGGTGCACTGCCTGGGTTGAGATGTAGGACCCACAACGAGGATGTTGTGCTCTAAGGGGGGGGGGGGGTGATTGTAACATTCCAGAATGATAAAGGGTTAAATGACTAAATGATATGACTCATGTCAACAAGGTTCACCTTCCTTTTCGGGAGCCTACCTAATTAGAACTTCATAGTTAAACGTGCTTGGCTTGGAGTAGTGATCAGGATGGGTGATCTTCTGGGAAGTTTCCCAGGGTGTGTGTAAGTGAGGACAAAGCACACTGGGAAGGACATGTGTTGGCCTTTGAGGACTATCATTAGTCAGATGACCCGTTTAGGTGGTACCTGGTGGGCCAGGACTCGACGACCATGTTAAGGCTGGGTGTATTTGCTGTCATCAAGACCTAGTTGCCACATGTCATCACTGTCTTCATTCAATTTCTTCAACAACATTCTAAATTTCTAACTTAGAAACTTATTTAAAATGAAAATCATGTCTGATAGATATTTAACTTCATGCTAATGGATCTAAGACCAATAATGTGCCTGATCAAAAAATTTAACTTTTTTATGACTTCTAAGACCGATTATAATCAGTCTGATACCCTACGTCTGGTGTTTCTCTGTCTGATCCTCTTTGTTCAGAAAAAAAATTTCTCAAAATCAAAACTTTTCTCCACCTTTATATTTGGGTTCTAATATTCAGCAGTGTTCAACTATTTTTCAAAAAAATTTAAAATATATTAGTTTTCAACAAATACACAAACTTTTTCATATCAAAACATCACAAAGGTTCTTCAATATCCCCATTTGGATTTTATTAACAACATTTGTTAACTACTTTTACAACTCACCATTTTTCAAACACTTAGAATTTTTCTCAACAAATTTTTGAAACAAATCAAAGTTTTTAAATTTTATAAAAACATATCCTTTATCAAAATAGAGTGTCATGACACCACACTAATTCATAAAGTAATGATTTTAAAGGAAATCCATCTATTAAGGGAAATAAAATTTTACATCTATGTAAAGATAAATTATGCATTACTTTTATATTTTATCAACCTTTTTTATATCCCCCTTGATTATTATCATCCCAATTATCTAATAACCACAACATTATATTCATAAAAAAAAGATAAATAAATTTTTTTATAAAGTAAAAAATTTGTTACTTTCTCTCCCCATTTGTCAAAATAATCCAAATAATGGTGGGGGGTTCCTTATGATATTTAGAAATTCATTGGAGGAGGTTGAATATGAAGTAGAAACCTCAACTCAACATATAATTATTTTGGCATTACCTTTGTAAAGATATCAACAATTTGATACTTCATTGAGATATATTCTAGTAAAACATCTCCAGAAGAAAATTTATCTTTTATAAAGTGAAACTTTATATCAATGTAATTTGATCTTGAATGTTGGGCTGTATTTTTTATAAAGATCAATTAAAATATGATTATCACAATGTAACTTCAATGTTTTAGAAACTTTTACATTCAAATCTTCCAGATGAACTTTTATCCATAATATCTAAGTACAAACCTAGGTATCTGCGACATATTCTGATGTCGATGTGCTCAAAGTTATTTAACTTTTTTTTTCTTACTATGAAAACTCACAAAACATTCACCTAATAAATATTTTCCTCTAGAAGTTGATTTTATATCATTACAATCTCCATCCCAATAGTATATGTATGACCATGAAATTTTATATTGTAACTTATTTTGTATAAAATCACATGTGAAGTTGTTCCTTTAACATACCTTAAAATTCTCTTTGCTTACAACATATGTGATTCTTATGGATCACTCTAACATCTGAAACACAAAGTCACAACATAAACAATATTAGGTCTTGAGGCTATAAGGTAAAATATCATTCCTAAAAACTTTTGAAATTATTTATGATTAACACTTTTTTTAGACTCATCTTTACTCAACTTCATATCTAATGAGATAGGAGTAGAAACTTCTTTGGATACTGCCATGTCAAACTTTTATAACAATTCACTGGCATACTTTTCTTGATATAGGAAATTATATTTTTATTTTTTTTGAACTTCTAAACCAAGGATGAATGTTAATCATCCTAACATTAAAATCTAAAATTTCTTTTTTATTTATTTATAAAATATTGTAAAAACATCTTCTTTATCCCTAAAAAAATTTATATCACCCACATAAACAATTGAAATTATATTTTTAGAGTTAAAAAATTTCATATATAATTTTCTATTAACTTTTTCTTTAGAAAAAATCAACATAATCAAACCATTTTCAAGATTATAATACCATGCATGTGAATCCTGTTTCAAACCATACAAATATTTCTCCAATATACAAATTTTTTTTCATCCTCATCATGTAGAAACCCACAAGGTGATTCAATGTAAACTTCTTAATCAATTACTATATTCAGAAATTCATAATTTACATCCATCTGATATAATTTGTAATTTCTCTAAGAATAAACTTATAGAACTGTTATAATAGTTTCTAACCTTGAAATGGGCATAAATGTTTCATCAAAAGTCACATGTTCCACCTGTGCATAGCCTTTAAAAATATGCCTAGCTTTGTTTCTCAAAACGTTTCCATGTTCATTCAACTTGTTTCTATAAAACCATTTTGTTCTGATAACATTTTTACCTTTCAAACATAGAACAAGCTCCCATGTTTCAATATTCTTAATATGATCCAACTATTCATTCATATATTTCACCAATTATTTGTGTTTAATAGCTTCTATAATTGATTCTAGTTCAACATTTGAGATGATTGAATTTTGATTTTCTAATATTAGTTTTCTTTTGGTCCAAAATGGGGTCTTCTGATTCCCAAAAATATTTTTAGTCTCAAATTTTTTTTAACATAGGAAATTTCGTAGTTCCTCTTCCTACTTCCCTGTCCTCATCACATGATTCATCTAAATATTCATGCACATTACTTTTCTCACTTTAATTTTCATTGGAAACTTTCAGTTTTTATTCCTTCATATTCCAAGAAAGTTTTTTTAAATAAGTTGCATTCTTAGTAACTTTCGTAACATATGAGTCCACCAATTTTTTCAAACATTTTTTTTCATTTTTTCAACTTCTTTCATTGGGTGGATAACCAATAATAGTTCCTTCCTTATCTTTCTCGTCAATCTTTTCCAGATTTGGATTTTTTATTTTATGTAAAAATGGACTACCAAAAATCATTGATGTACTTAAAGAATTTTTTTATTATAGAATGTTTAATAATAATTCATGTTGGATTATGTTCTCAACAAACATATTTTCTGAATATGTATATCAGTGATGAAAAATTCTCTCGAATAAGACATTGAAAGTTTGTATTATGTTAATATACTTATTCCCATTTCCATAAAACTTCTATTATTTATATCTTCTACTCCATTTTTTGGAATTTAGGGAGAACTATACTAACATTTGATACAATTATTTCTTATATAATTTTTAAAATTATTTCTTGTGAATTTAGTACCATTATTTTTTCTCAACTTATTTATATAAACCCCCATTTCTTTCTCAACTTCTTTTATGAAAAACATAAAATATTCTATAGCCTTTGACTTCTGTTTCATAAACCTGATGTTTTTAATCCAATTAATATCATAAATAAATGTGATGAAGTAAAAATACCCTTTTTATTTATGTCTCATTGGCCCACATAAATCAAAATGAATAAGTTCAAGAGGCCTATTAAACTGAATCTCAACTTCCTTATGAATTTTATTAAACATATTCCCTTTCTAACAAGTAAGACAAACATCTTACTATATTCTTTTCAATTATGGAAAATTTTGTTCATAATCAACTTTAGAAAGTTGTTTCATGTTTTATTTCTCAAGTTGTCCAAGTCTTTTGTACAACAACTTATTCTCATATTTATCACTTAATTAACAGGAGTTGTTAAATACTCTTATTTATAAGAGATTCATATTGTTTATTTCTCCTTTTGAAATAATTCTTCCATATTTAATGATTTTGTTAACATATTAATATTTTAAAAAGATCACTTCTTTTCCATAATCACAAAGTTGACTCATAGTAAGTAAGGTAGGTTTTAGTCCATTAAAAAATAAATCTTCTTTAGATTTAAAAATTTCTGCATCAATCTCATCCATTCTTATTCATTTTATTTTTAATGAAGTATCGTTCCCAAAGGTAAAACCACATTCATTATGATTTTCAACATGTTTTAAATATTTTTAAATCATATTTCATGTGTAAATAATAACCCCTATCAAGTATCCATGATTTTTTCTTTTTTACTTTCTCTCAAGGCAGTCTCAACAATAAAATCTATTTCCTTAACTCTAATCTCTCTATCTTCATTTTATTTTCTAACATAATAAACTTGTTATGGAATGATCATAAAAAGACTTTCAACATGATAACCATATAGATCACATCTTTCACAAAATTCTTTCATAAATTCAAAATGATTTTTTGTTGGAAAGTTTCCAACATCTTGATTTTTTTTCTAACTTCCTATGTGTTAGAGAAGTTACTCATTCTAATTTCATTATTTCTTCTAATCTATTCAAACCTTATTCTGGGACATGATAATTTAGGACAAATATTATAGGTTTTATTCCCATAGATTACACATCAGTAACAAAACCATCAAATCATGGTTTTCTATTGAAGTGTGATCTTTCTCTATAGAAAATTTGTTGAGGTTGATAAATTCTTCCTACTCTAACATACTCTGGGCATGGTATATATTTCCTTCTGAGAGAGCTTTTAAATTTTGTAGATGTGATAGGTTTATCACATCCTTTATCCACCAAAAATTCCCCAATACTTTTCTTATCACATCCATCCATCCAATGGCCCTAAGGCATTCATTTTTTATTGATTTTTGATAATACACCTTTCAAGGGGTGAGGTGGAACCCATACATGGCCCGTAGGCTTAAGTATTACATGGCCCGTAGGCCTTAGAGAAATTCATTTCCCATAGGATTCAAAAATTACATATAACCCAGACTAACTACTTGGAATTGCTCCTCCCTAGCATATTCATCATGAAATCATCTCTCCACATTCGCATGGCTGTTCGGCTAGGTTTTCCCATGCATGCACAGGCTTGTCCTGATGGAAGGTTCCATACCCTCTCATTATTGCAATATGTTTAGCTTCTGTTATGGTGAAATCTATTTGCTCATCCTCCTTTTGAAGCTTGTTCATTGTAGGTTGTCTGGTTTTCATCTACACTTAAGGTGGCCCGAAGGCCTTACTAACCCAAAGGCCTAGGTGGCCCAAAGGCCTTAAAGAACTCAGGGACCAAATTGGTAGCCTGAAGGCCCAAACTAAGGAATATTCCTAGTTTCTATAGTGAAAAATAGTTCCTATATGATTCTTCACCACATTCTCCACTATCTTAGGAATATATTTTTTTTCAATCTTTGCAATGAAGGTTCTAAATTTTTCTGAACTTTCATCTTCCAAAGAATTGTTTTCAGTTTATTTTGATTCAACTTTAATACTCAAAAAACTTCCTTTTTTAGTAAACTTATTATTGTGTTTGTTGGATGAATTTTTTTATTTAGAACATTTATTCCACTTCTTCCAATGAGTTATTTCATCAGAATCATCTTGATACTCACTAACTCTCTTCTTGGAAAATTCATAGAAAAGTGTCCAATTCAACTACACTAAAAAAAATTGATATTAATTTTACCTCCATACTTTTTATCTTTCTATTTGATAGTTCTTAGATATAAGATACATTATTTTTTTCATTCAACTCACAATCCTCTTTATCATAGGTGTCATAAGGAGAAACATCTTTAAAATATTAAATTTTCATTTTTCTCATAGCTTTAAAATCCATTTCATCTTTCATATTATTTTTTAACATTATAGATTTCCTTGTTTCATAAGAGAAAATAATGTTATTCAATTTATCATGAGATAAATCATACTTATCTTATTAAGAGGAAATATTAGAGTCAAACATGTCTAGAAATTTTCTCATAAGTTTTTTCACTATTATAGAATCTTTCAAAATTCTGCAAATCCTATGATGTTGCAAACAATTTCATTTACCCTAGGGAAGTATTCATCAATAGATTCCTTATCTATCATTCTTATTTCTTTAAACTTATTATTCCATATTTTTATATTTTATTCCTTCACTTTATTATTCCCTTAAAAAATACTTTCTAGATTTTCCCACATACTATTTGAAGTTTTGAGGCCCATCACCTTCATATACATATTTTATGATAAGGTCATAAGGATAACATTTCTTATCTTTAAATTAAATTCTATATTACTCTTATCATCAAAAGTTATAGGAAAATATTTTTAAATAGGTTTAAAACAAATTTTAGCTAAATAAAAAAACATCTAGGCCAAGAGATAGGCGAAAAGAAATTATCCTATTTTTTCATCTATAATAATGTTTTTCATCAAATGTAGTTATTCCTCTACTTTTGATACAATTGATATTTTCCATGATAAGGATTCAATAAGGTAACCATCCCTCTGATACCAATTTAAGATCCATAGAATCTAATAACAACTGATAGGGGGTTGAATCGGTATTTCACTTTTATATGTTTTGATACTTTTTAGATCTTAACCCCTAAAACATGTTAAAGTTTATATACTTATCATCTTTTAGTTAATACTCATGCATGAAAATGTAGGAAAGAAATTAAAAAAAATGAGATTTATAATTCTTGGCCTCAATTAGAGAACCAACATCCTTTCCATAGCCTCTCTCAGGGGTCTATGGAAATTTAAAATTATTAAGAAGTGAATAAAACTTGTTTCAAAACCCATTAAATAAATTCTATCACCCAATAGGAATTATTATACTAACTCCCATTAGTTTACATAGTTTTATTAGAGAAAATTGATCCAAAAAAATAATAAATACTTTGTTCAAACTACTCCAAAAATGATCTATCTAGAATCCTCAGTATGACATGGATGGGTTTGATTCTCTCAGTATGATGAGGCTGGGTTTAATGGACTTAGTCTGTTAAGATTGGGTCTGATGAACTTAGTCTGATAAATTTATTCTAGTGGACTTAATATGATGAACTGATTCTCAATCTACATTACTCAAACTCTTCTAAAATGCTTAGTCTGATATTCCTCTATCATGAACCAACCCAATTTGACCCTGAACCGATCACTCGAGTTAGTCAGCAACATGGCCCGAAGGGCATTCCCAATCCCCAAGAGCTAGAAACTAGTGTCGGGCATCATCAAATTTTACAAGGGAATGATTTATCCAAAATATAAACAAGAAACTAAATTTTAGAAAGAAATAGACAACCTAAAATAAATATATATAAAAACTGAACTAGACATCATTTGTACAAGAAACTGAAAGTACAGCTGAAAAATACAACTAAACTGACTGAACCTGATGACTAAGTAACTCCATGTGACCCCGCTGGTCACTTTCCAACACAACGATCACACATCACTCAAGGCGATCTAACTCAAGATAAAACCTACAAAACGGATAAAAACATAAGAGAATTATAGGCATGAGTATTAAAACTTAGTAGGCTAGCCCGATAATCTATTCACAATGCACGTCCTTTAAAGTAAAAGAAACATCCATTTTTAAGTTTTAACTTTGATATATAAAATTATGGTTATCAATATTTTTACTCAAAAAAAATGTACAACTCATTTCTATTACACATTTCCAAAACTAGATTAATTTCAATAGTGCATCATTGGAATTTTCAAGGGGAAAGTGATGTTTAAATTATCAACTTGCACAAAGAGAATAAAACACATTTCTTGAAAACAATTTTCATAAACCTTATTAAAATAAGCCCATGACTTTCCATTAAAAACAATTCATGAGAAGGAATAATAGTAATCTCACAATAAGGGATATGTAAATATACATACAAGCATCACATTCATCACTGCAAGAAACTGAAATCCAATAGACATGGGTGAACCAAGGAGATCAAGAACAATCTAGAAGACACCAATACTTGAGATCTCATCCCTATTGACATGTCACACATGATGAAATCAAAATTCTAGCCATGATCAGCCACCCATTCTCCAGATAAACTGAGGAAAAAATCCCATAATGATAAACCCAAAATATCCACCCACTATAGACCACGGGTCAGTACATAAACTACTAGTGCATCAATCATTCTCATACTATTCTTTCAATATGACAGTTTCCCATGTCTCAATTATTTAATGGGGTTGATCCAACTGATGCCAACTGAGTATCCAATAATAACATATATATATAATAATAATTCACAACATGCATCGCCTCGATTCACTCCAAGGACCGATCCCATGCCACATTATAAATAAAACACAAAGAGTCAAGCCTAAGGCACTCTAATAATGGATCACAAGGATTTCATAAAAATGAAATTCCATATATTATATAAATATACTAGTCATGAGAACATATAATGGAGGTTTCCTATAATAATCAATTTCACCATTTTAACAAAGTTTCCAAACGAGCCTTTAAGCATTTCACAAAACCAACATTTATCAAAGGTACAAGTTTCAATTTTCATAAAGAGGTGTAAAAATACCATTTTAAACAACTAAAAATTTAAATAAACTTCTTAAAACATTCAGGTTAAACATTAAAAACAAAACTATTTTTATAAAAATTCCAAACGAGCCATCCCTTTGGCAACACATGCCAAAACATGCTAAAAACCAATACCCATTTGTTTATAAAATCAAAACCACTTTCCATAACCATAAAAGGACCCCAAAATATCATTTCTCACACTAAAAATACTTTAATAAATTCAAAAAATTGTATTATAACACACTTATCACATAAAATCCAACCGATCACTTTCCAAAAAACATGTCATACAATATTTAACAAAAAAATATTCTATTTAGAACTGAATAAGGTGTAAAGAAATATTTCATGCCATATTTTCATTTAATATACTAAAACATGTTCTACATATCACAAACTAGGTGAGAAAGAAAACAGTACATTTTATCAAATACTTGGAGTGCACATTTTGACCAAAACAATACTAATTTTCACCAAAAAGGCATAAATCACCATTTTATCATAAAAAATTAAACAAAGTGTTTCAAAACAACACATAACATATATAAAAGGTTCTAAAAAAAAGAAACAAATGAAACTTAAATGATAAAGGAAAGTTCAAGGGATATCTTACCTCAAATCCATGGTGGAATGGAAACACACACCCAAAATCACCCGTCATGGGTTCCAAAACCCTGGCTCTATGAAGACCATCCATAAGGAATAAAACCCCCATAAAAAACCATGGAAAAAATAGAAACCTAGAGAATACCAACCAAAGATCCTTGAATGATTTAAGCAAAATATAGTGACACTTTGGGTGTAACAAAATCTCCACCATGAAATTTTCCCCCAACACAAACCAAGGATCAACCATGAGGGAAATACAAGACAAATAAAACACTTAAAAACTAAACACTAGTCACACCCAAAACCCAAAAAAAATATTGGGATTCCCAATGAACCAGATCATAAACCAAAACATAAAAAACTTGGTGTGACAATTCTCCCAACCATTAATGCTTTTCATCCTTGAAAATCCATAACACTTTCCAGTTGATTGATTAAAACCTAAGGATTCCATATCAAAATGATCGAACCTCTTTGACCAAGGGAATATCATACAACACTAATGGAATTCAATCCTCTTTCTCAAAATAGAGCCACAAATCAAAACTAATTCTCAAATGGGAAAGGTCATGCCACTACATCCACAACCATGCCAAAAACCAGATTGTTGGGCCTTCTCCCAAATATCCCAATGATCAACCAAACCGAATATCACTCATATAAGTCAAAAACTTCAAAGGAGTCTGTAACAAACTCCCCACCATTAGAAAAAAACTAGCACTTGACAAATCCTAAAAAAGAAACTCAACGAGACCCGCGGTGGGTCTCCCCACCATCAATAACTAACTAACATTGACCAAAAAATAATTTAATGTGAAAAAAACTAGGAATCCCCAAAATAGGCCAACCAAACCTTCCTTACAATGTCCTATAAACCTTGTACATGAAGAACATAGGAGAAACGTTTAAACTACCCACTCCCAAATGGAGTGGGAAAGTACTGAATCGAAACATCCTACACAGACCCAAAAAACCCCACCACAGGGGATGGGGAGTGAATTTTCCCAATTATCAGACCACTAAAACAACAAATAACAACTACACACCCCTATTAACTTGAGGATATATAAAACCAAGCCCACACCCAATTCACACGGGCGGTCCACACAAGAACCCTAACCAGAAACTCGTATTCAAGAAGGTATAACCACAAAAAATGCATGAGGGGTAATTCTACCATGCTCTTTACGGCAAGAGAATATTCAATGTGATGAGAAAACATAATATAAATTCCAAAACTACCTAACCTCAATGGTGGAGGCAAAAACTTATATCGACTTCCCACACCACTGAGATTCTTGACTACACTCCTGCTTCACTCTTAGACCTATGGCTAGAGCTCTGATGGTTGAATCATCTACTGCCTCAAAATTATGACCTACTAATCCCTAACCAAAACTCTTCCCCTAGTTCCACACGAGGCCACATAACACTCCCAGGAATAAATAATAGATTATGACACACTATGGAACTCACTTCCTCAAACAAAACATCTTCACCTAGATAAGGACTTAAGACTACACATCACCATTATCTCACACTTTGAATAAGGAACATAATTAACTAGGAACATGACTAAACACATAAACATTATTTACCACAACTACCACAACTGAGTGAATCAATATAATAGGAATGTACTTTAATCTGAGTGCAAAAAACTCTATATTTTGATAAATGGGTTCAAGAATCATTCAAATAGGTAGATTTAACATTTTTAATGAATCCTCAGGTTCACCAATTGGAAATATTTCCAACAGAGTACCATCTATGGAAAAATCACAACATCTAATAGATCTTAATAAACCTACTAAAAGTTGATCCAAAATTGATCCACCAACAAGATTTCATCTGAAGACACAACAATAGTATCACTTATTGATCATGAGGAAGCATGCTAAATGAACCACACTTATAATACATAGAAAATCAAGCCACACAACAAAGGATATTCAAAACACCACAATTTACAACATAAAATACCTTTGAAAAAAAATGATATTGGTGTATTTTAACATTTAACAATGGTGTTTCATTTAGTCTCACTCACATGCACATTTTCATGCCACCCTGGGAACCCATCCACATTTCCATATACAACCATGCATGTGAGAACCCATAAAAACACTAATAGATAAAAAAGAAACCTCATTTTCAAAACAAACCATTCACCCCTTTAAAAATCAAGGGCCTTCCAAAGGAACACTAACCACCAAGTCAAACCCCATTTCATATTTCTCACAAAAAACCATCTTACAAGGTTTAAAAATGAAATCACAAAAATTTCCATCAAAATCCTTTTCCATATCTTTCAAAACATTTTCTAAAAATTCATCCAAATCCCCTTTTCACAATCCTCTAGCCATAAAAATCAAAACTCATTTTGAATCACACAAGGCCCATTTAGAAAGACAACAACCATTCAAATCTAATTTCCAAAATCATTTTATCTAGTTCAAACACTTTTTAACAATCCAAAACATCCCATTTAAAACAAGTATCTAAAAACCACATTAAAATAATACATGTTTTCCAAACACTTTATTTCCACAAACCATAATCTTTGATCAGGGAAAAAAATCCCATTAAACCATTTCCTCTTCACTAAAAGATTTGTTTTACAAAATCCCAGCTTTCTATAGACTTTCTTTAAGTAAATTATGAAAATCCATTTTCCACTTTTCAAAATCCAACCATTCCATTAAAACAAAATTTTTAACAATTACCACACAAGTATTTTCAAAAAAATTAAAATTATAGAAATGTCCAAGGGACCCACAAATGGGAACAAGTGTTAGTGAGTGAATTGACCATATGGTTTCCAGTCATATTCCAAACACACAACCAACATAGATAGCCTTCTAGGATCATTCCCTGGATCCACATGGATTTCTAGGACCTATGAGCTCACAAGACCATTATTACAACTCCCCTTGTCATATCCCAATCACCAAAAAATCCCTAAGGACCAAAGAACTAATAAAGCCACAATTCCCATGGAAACTCAGGGATCAAAATGAGAAAGAGTTCGTGACACTCTTCCCACACCAACCCCAAGAGTCCTAACAATATTACTCAATATACCTTGACCTCTCCAAATAAAAAAGAGAACTTGGAAAATCAGGTTTTGCTAAGAGATCACCTCCTTTGATACCATTTTGTCACGAACCGCCCAGGTCGACCCTGAATAGGTCACACGAGTGGGTCTGTGACAAGGCCTAAAGGGTGTTTTTGATCCCAATGGGCTATCAACTGGTGTTGGTCATCATCAGAGTACAAAAGGTAATGATTTTTACCAAATATAAACAAGAAAATAAATAGCATACAGAAATATACTTCCCAAAATACATATATATAAAAACTGAAGTAGACATCATTTGTACAAGAAACTGAAAGTACAACTAAAAAATACAATTAAACTGACTGAACCTGATGACTAACTAACTCCATGTGACCCCACTGATCACTCCCCAAAAAAAATCACACATCAATCAAGTCAATTTAACTGAAGCTGAGGGATAAAAATAGAAGAGAACTATAGGCGTGAGTTTTAAAACTCAGTAGCGATGAATGTGATGTTTGTAGGTATATTTACATTTCCAAAACTGGATTCATTTAATTAGTGTGTCATTCGAATTTTCCAGGGGAAAGTGATGTTTACATTTTCAACTTGTACAAAGAGAATATAACACTTTTATTTAAAACAATTTTCATAAACCTTATTAAAATCATCCAATCACTTTCCAAGAAAAATAATTCATGAGAAAGAACAATAGTAATCTCACAACAAGGGAAATGTAAATATACCTACAAGCATCGCATTCATCACTACAAGAAACTGAAATCCAATAAACATGGGTGAACCTAGGAGATAAAGAAAAATCCCTAAGACACCAATACAAGAGACCTCATACCTATTTTCTTGTCACACATTATTAAATCAAAATGCTCAATATTCTTGGCCACCCTTTCTCAGGACAAACCGATGGAAAATACCATAGTGATAAACCCAATATATCCACCCACTATGGGCCATTGGTCAGTACATGGACTACTAGGGAAGCAATAATTCTTAGACTATTCTCTCAATATTACAAGTTACCATGTCTCAAGTATTTAATGGGGTAATCCAATTGATGCCAGCCGAGTATTCAATCACCATATATATATATATAATAATTCACAACAGACATCACCCCTAATTACTCCACGGACTAATCTCATGCCACATAATAAATGGAACACAAAGAGTCGAACCTGAGGAACTATAATAATGGATCACAAGGATTATAAATCAAGTAAATCCCATCCATTATATACATATACTAGGCATGAGAACATCCAAATGAGGTTTTCCATAAAAATCAATTTCAACATTTTCACAAAGTTACCAAACATGCCTTTAAGTGTTTCACAAAACCAGTATTTATCAAAGGAAAAAGTTTCACTTTTCATAAAGAGGTGTAAAAAACCATTTTCAGTAGCTAAAAATTTAAATAAACATCTTAAACCATTTATGTTACATATTCAAAACACAACCATTTTTATAAAAATTCCCAACGGGTCATCCCTTTAGCAACACTTGCTAAAACATTCTAAAAACCAATACCCATTTGATTATAAAATAAAATACACTTTGAAAATCCATAAAAGGACCCAAAAATATCATTTTTCATGCTTCCAATACTTTAATAAATCCAAAAAACATTTTATAACACACTTATCACATAAAATCCAACCAAGCACTTTCTTGAAAACAAAGCATGCAATATTTAACAAAACAATTTCGATTTAGCACTCAACAAGGTGTAAAGTAAAAAATTTCATGCTATAATTTCATTTAAACTACTAAAACATATTTTATATATCAAAAAAAAGTTTTGAAAGCTAGCAGAATAATTTATAAAACACTTGGAGTGCACATTTTCACAAAAACAATACTAAGTTTCACCAAACATGGCATAAACCACCATTTTATCATAAAACAGTTAAAGCAAGGGTTTCACAACAATAAATAGCATATATAAAAGGTTTAATAGTGAGAAAAAGATGAAATTTAAATTATAAATGTATGTTTATGGGATATCTTACCTCAAATCCATGGCGGAATGGAAATGCACACCTGAAATCACCTATTGTGGGTTCCAAAACCGTAGATCTATAAAGACTATCCCTAAAGGAACAAAACCCCCATAAAAAACCATGGAAAAGCAAAACCCTTGGTTGATCATGATGATGTTAAAAGATAAAATCAAGAAATAATGGAAGGAGGGGGAATAGGGAAGAGAGGAGAAGAGGTAAGGGAACGATTTTAGGAAGAATCACTAACCTTTGGTGACAAATCACCCAGAAAGTGGCTAAAACGAGGTAGATTGAAGGGGGGTCCCTACATTCGATATCCAATAGATAAGGATTCAAATGGGAGGTGTAATCACTTAAATTTGTTTTTTAGAATGAATGTTATTTATCCTGCAATGGTCCGCATAGTTTTTCTTCACGGTTTTGTCAAATGTGTGTAAACCGTGTGACATGAAAAATTGGCCAAAAACCCTCTAATGACATCCCAAATAGTAAGGAAGGCCACCCAATGATCCTTGAATGATTTAAATACAATATAGTGACATCGTGGGTGTCACAAAATCTCCACCATGCAATTTTCTCCAAACACAAACCAAGGATAAACCATGAGGGAAATACTAGACAAAGAAAACACTTCAAAACTCATCACCCATTACACCCGAAACCTGAGAAAAATACCAGGATTCCCAATGAACTGGATTATAAACCAAAACATGAAAAACTGGGTGTGATATCCTCATTATGGTAAATAGAAATTTCATATGTACAACCTTCTAATGAAGTATTGGTTTGGAAAGATAACATTGAAATTAATTCTGTAGTGCTCCACCTTTTCAAATGACATGAAAAAGTTTAAAATTTTGAATGTGTTATGATTCTATTTATAGGAATCCAAGAATGACAATGGAAGGAAACTGAAAAACATTTCATACTTACTCAAATTAAAAAAATTGAGATCTATGCATATTTTAATTTCAAGTTTGACCACTTTAACTCATCACAAATCTTATGTAATCTTCTAGATTCTTCTTTGTAATCAGTCTTTTTCAGACATCATATATTTTCTTCAATATGATGGAAATTACTTAGATCATTATGATAGAACTTCCTCCACTCATTTTGAATTGAATTTCCTCATTAGAGTTAGTTTAACTGACTTTCCTTATCAGAGTATGTCTGATTAACTTTTCTTATTAGAGCCAGTCCAATTGAGATTCCTTCATAGAGTCAGTCTGATTGGATTTACTCCTCATAGTCAGTTTGATTGACTTTACTCCTTAGAGTTAGTCTAATTGATTTTCCTCATTAGATTTAGTTTGATTTTATTTATTCCTAATATTTAGTCTCATGGAATCCTCATAATTATGGAATTATAATTACGATGGAATTGTTATTATGATGGAAACTCTACTCCAAAACATTGAAATTTTTCAAACCTTATCATCTATAACTCATTTAGACTTTTGAAAACTTCTAAAATAGATACTTCAAGATCATATGAAATCATTATGATTCCTACATTTCATTAAAAGGTTTTATCATGAGAGTTTCATGATTTATGAGAACTTTAATATTGGAAAATCATTATCTGGCTTACATAGGAAATTTTTATGACTTCCCTTACTTTTCAACACCTTCCTTATTTTCAAACCAAAATTAATATGATTTGTTGCACCTATTATCCCCTTTTTCTTCGTATGGTTTTCATCACAAATGTTATAAAAAACTTGTGATTTTAAATATTTACAAACCAGTAAAGTAACATCTAACTTAGGGTTATAAATTTTAATAACTTTATAATTCCAGACATCATTGTCTTCATTAAACCTCTTCAGCAATAATCTGACTTTCTAACTTAGAAACTTATTTCTAATAAACATAATGTTTGTTAGACCTTGAACTTCATGTTTATGGATCTAAGAACTATGATGTGTTTTATCAACAAGTTTAACTTTATGATGAATTTTGTGACTAATGTTGCTCAGTTCGATACTCTATGCCTGGTGCTGCTCAGTCCATTCCTCTATGTTCGGAAAACAACTTTTTTAAAAAACCTTTTCTTCCCTTTATAGTTAGGTTCGAACATTTAAAAATGTTCACCTATTTTCCAAAATGATAATTTTAAAAAATATTAGTTCTCAAAAAATAAATTTTTTTTAAAACAACAAAAAGGTTATTTAGTTTCTAAAAGTGGTATAATTTAATTTCAAAATAAGCGTGCAACACATGACGAAAACCTCTTTTTATAAAAATACATTTTAAGAATCAATTTTTTTTATTCTTGTACCATGATTAGAAAAAATATTAAATGAATGTAAAAATAAATTTAATATATAATTTATACATTTCATTAAAACCATTAACCAATAATTATTAATTAAATTTAATAAGATAAAAAATACATTGTTCACATAAAAAAATCAAAAAAAATGCATTTTATGTAAAAAAAATTTTTTATACAAAATTAAAAAATAAAATTTATTCTAATGATCTTAATTGTAATATTTAAAATATAATATAACTAATTTTACTTTGATACCATTTTATAAAAAAGTAACTTTGTACATGTCTGAAATGAAAATACAGCTTTCAATAAAAAATATACTTTTTTAATATTCATTGAAAAATCATACTTTTCAGAAAACTCTCAAAAATTAATCTTAAGATAATTTTGGAATATTGAATTAAAAAAATAATATACTTTTATTAAATATAATTTCTAAAATATCTATAAATTAATTATAATATTTTCTCACAAAAAAACAATAAAAACCATTTTGGAAGAAAACATATTTTTATAGAATAAAATGGATTTAAAAATTGAGTTCTAATTTCCAAAAAATTAATAAATAAATTTTCATTTAGTAGGAATTTTTTTTGTATTTAATAAAATATTTAATCATTTTTATACCTATCAATTTTAATGTCTAGGTTATAACAATCATATAATAATATTTTAATAGTATATTATTGTTTTTTTAAACTCAGTGTTGCATATAATATAAGAGATCAAAAAAATAAAATGATTTAAAGAGAAGTATTTTCTAAAATCCTAGGCTGTTACACTTAAAAATCTAAAAAATTATTAACTAAATTTATAATATAAAAAATCACCAAGCTAAACTAAGTATAAGTAAGGATTTTGAACAATTAAGAGATACCAACCATTAATCAAATCTATAAATCTATCTTATCCAATCCCCAATCATAAAATACTCATATGGTATACCCTAAATAAAACGTCTCTAATTTTCAAGAAAAATATCCAAAAAAAATAAAAAATAGAAAAAAATTATAAAACAATTACCGTGAGACATAACCATTCCAACCAACATAATAGAAACATGTAAAACCTCATTTAATCCTCAGGTTATTTCCATGATAAATGGCCGAGTCATTGAGTGAGTTTTATTATTCTTCAGCGAAACCCACTCCTTGAATCCATACAAATCATTTCATTAAAATGATAAGAGTTATAGAATAATACATGAGAAATAAATAAAGATATTTTTTATTTAATTAATAAAAAAATCCTTTTAAAATGACTAAAAATTAATTCTAAATAGTGAAAACCCCTTATTGGGGATATGAATGACCTATAGGGAATAAAGAAATAAAAAAGTAAGAAAAATAAAATAAAAATAAAGTGGTTTAAATGGTACCATGATTTATAAATTGTACCATAAACTTGCTGGAACATTTACAATTTTGGTAACCCAATATGTTTTATATACCCCCTACATGGTATGTAAACCATTTTTTGAATTACTCAATATCCAAAAACCTTGTTTTCACTCTTTTTCACTGACTAACATCACAAAACTCATACCTAGTTATAAATTACTCATCTTTTGGGTGATTTTTGGAATTTCTAAACTATAATACTCATATAATTATCCATCTTTATACATGAAAACTAAATATATAACAAAATTCCCTTAGTTTTTTTATGTAAATTAAAATAAAAAATAAAGACTGTTAATAACCATGCCAAAAGATTTCTAAGAATAATAATACTGTAGACTTAATAATTCTAGGTTACAATTGAAAAAAATATATATTCCATTTTTAAGAAATTGAAATATTAATAAATATTATATAAAATATGAATAAAATATTGAATTATTCTCAATACTAAAAGAATTTATCATCGATAATATGTGAATAAAATCATCATTATAAGATTTATTTAATATTTAAGGATTAATGTGAGTGTTTTTGATATTTTTTCATTATAAAATATCTTATAATTCCTTTATATGGGCATCTATATCCTATAATTTATGTTTTTTACCATTATTAAATTACATTTGTGAATTCCAAAAAAATCAACATGATAGTCTTAATCATTAATCAAAATTTTAGAAACTAATTATTGAATTTAAATTTTACTTATCACTAAAATAAATAATGTGAGATAATGGATAGGATAATATTTAGTATGACACGCATGTCAATTTCTTAGAATGTGGCATTCCATATTTGGGATGTGAAGACTCTATCAGAACTCATGAAGACCATAACTGGTATATATGAGAATACCACATAAATGAACAAGTTAGACTTGATAAGAAGGATATTATTCATGAGAATATAGAAAGGATTTTATATAGTAGATCATCTAAATTACATTAATGTAATTCAATGTCAAATGAAATCAGTAATGGTATACTTCAGTGACCCATTTTAAGAACTGTTGTTACTTTCCTCCCTTCTTGAGTCATAGGACATGATGGTGATAGCAATGAGTAATTCTAACAGAAATACACACTTGATGTTAATAGATGTACATTACTAGATCATGAATGGAGAAATTAATTGGGATTATATTTAGGTATATTTCGATAATACTTATGGAACAAATAGAATATGGTGTACTACTAGACTAAAAGGTCTCTAGAAAGGGAAAGGGAATTGTAAGAAGAGGTGATACAAAAGTAGTTCGATGGAAGGTTCTCCTCTATATTGTAATTTTGGGATGAAATGACACCTTAAAAAGTATTTCTATTATTGAATGGATTAATTAAGATGATATAATTTTGGAAGTGGTTCTAGTAACCCTATATTAGTGTAAATGAGTTGTTTCCCCAAAGTATTTCCAAACCACTTAAGTCTTGGATGATAAACTCTAGAGCTTCATTCCATTCAAAATATAATAGTGGATAATAAATGTTTATATATTATTATATTTTAGTAGTGTTCATCTAAAAAATGGGAAGTATCTTGATAATGTTGGCATAAGTGATGTCTCCTTCCAGATAAAGAATAAAAACATGCTGAGCATACAAGTTTTATAACACACATATTGATTAAGAAATAAATTAATTTCCACTGGACAACTTAATGAATAAATTTTCCATACCATGTTCATGGATGGAACATGGAATGTTTTACATGGATCCATGGTTATAGAAATGAGAGTGAAGGATGAGAACCTGTATCTTATAGTCTCATCTAAAGAAGTGAGGCATACTGAAGAAGATAATTCCACTAAAATTTGTCATTGTTGTCTTATCCACATCAATGAAATGAGAATGAATATTATTGGTATCTAGTTATTACTGGAGACCATAATCAAGGAGTATAGAACATACATGGATTTTGCTTTTGGAAAGTGGTGGAAGGTGACCTTCTAGATGGAGGGGGAGATTCCAAATCATCAAATGTTGTATTGGGTTCATAGATATTTTTAGGGGCTATCTTCAGTGAAATTTCCTAGAGGTTAACTATAGTATGTGACATCATAGATTATTTCACACATATGGTGTGGTTGTACTTAACTTATTATTATCCTAAGTTTTTTAGGAATATATTCTAGTGGAGGACCATGGTGGAAAAGGAGAGAGTATATAAGTTAAAGTTTTTACGGTTATACAATGGTGGTGAGTACAGAAGTATAGAGTTCCAAAGTATTTACTAGAGGAAGGGGACTAATTTTTAGATGATAATGAATGTAATATTTAGTAGAATATAATTTTTGAGAGAATTAATTAAACTTTGGTGTAAAGTTCAAGGGGCATGAGGATTCAAATAGGGTTGACCAAAGTGTTTCGGGTGGAGGTAGTGAAATTTTAATCCCGCTTAGTCAATCAGAGTCTATCTTTACCCTTTGGAAAGTAACATTTGGAGAACTTTTGGTCTAGAGGAAAATTACTTTTTGAACCTCCTCCTTATCTTCATTGCACTCTAATATTCCCACATTGATGAAAAATAATGATAAAATCTAGAGACTTACTGTCAAGAATGATACTTTTTTTGAAATAGAGATAAATAATTTTGATTTCAACTCTAGGATAAGGATGCTCAAAAATTCATCAGAAGTGGAAATGTGATCATCAATGAGGAGATCCTATATAAGGATCAAAACCTGGAGGGAAATTATAATGAATGAAAAGTATCATCAAATTATAAGGTTACCTTGGATGGAAAACCATAATATATGAATCTACCTATAAATTAATGAATCATTCTTGTTCAAGAAAAACTATTCTAGTTGATGTGGTTATTGAAAGTAAGGGTTTGTGTTCTAATGGTGTTTCTCATACCTAAATTATTGATGAGTTCAAGCAATTATGAATCTCGAGTATTGAAATTTCACACTCTAGAAGTTGTAGTATTGGAAGAAGAAGAACTAAAGATACAATTATAGAGATATTCCTAATAAAGGTGAAAATTTGAAATATATGCAAGTTCATTTTTTATATACTTCTAACTATCCTTGGAGAGCCTAAATTCCCAGAGAAGGAAAAGTGCATAAAGGATTAAAAATAGTTGTGGTTAGCAATTACAAATGAAATTGATTGCCTCTATGTTTATGGAACATATGAGCATATGTATATACCTATTAGGAAGATGATTCATTAGAAAAAAATGTATTTATCAATTGAAGAAAAGAGAAGATGGTATGTGTGAGTGCAAGGCTGTGTTAGTTTCAAAGTGATTTCAATAGAATAAATTATTGGATTTATATGAAATATTTTCTTCAATAGTTATGCATATTATTATCAAAATATTATTGATTATGGTGTCATCCAAAAATATTCATCTAGGAAAAAATATGAAGAAAAATTCTATTAGAAAAACATTGGGAGAGATCAAGATAGAGAAAATAGTTGGTTTCCTTGATCAACAGAACCATGAAGTTATGTGTAAACCTAAATGTAGCTTTTATGGTTTGAAGTAAGAACCAAGGTGTTATAATCATAAGTTAAACGATTTTATGATTATATGAATCTCAATATGGAGCAATGATAATCATATTTATTACTGAAAGGTGTTTCTTGATGAGAGTTTCATCATCTTTATACTTTATATAGATGATATATTTATAGAAGGTTTAGTTAAAGAATTTATCATTGAGATAAATTCTATATTTTTTAGGATCTTTGAGATGATTTATATCAGTCTAGAAAAGATTATTTTGGGGTGATTATTGTATGAGATCAAAATTCAGGTATATTTTAAAATACCCCATCTAAATACATCTATAAGGTGGTTGAACACTTCGGTTCTTCTGATGAAAAACCTATGACCATACCCCTATATGAGAATATCAAACTGAGTAAGAAGAATTCATCATTAATATAATTTTAGTTTGAGTACATGGTGATGGTTAGATATAAATCATCTCTAAGATATTTGATGTATGGTATGGTTTTTACTCTTTCATATATTTTATAAGTAGTGAGAGTTATTTGTAGGTTCTTAAAGAACCTCTAAAGGGAGAAATAAAAGGATTTTAAATGGGTCCTATGGTATCTAAATGGTTTTATAGACTTAGAACTTTACTTAGGAACAAATTATTCTCTATAAGGATTTATAGACTTAGTATTTGGTGGAGATTCAGATTCATTGAAGATAATAATAGGGTATGTGTTTAATTTTGGTGGAATGAAAATCAATTAAATATCTAAACATTAACAAGTATTCATATTGTCTATTATATAAGTGAAGTACATCAACTTAATTAATGTAGTGAAGATTTTGGTGTGGTTAAAGTGGTTGGTGGGGATCACATAAAACAAAAAAAAGTTGAGATGATGTTTTGTGAATCATAGACCATAATTCATTTGGCTTGAAATTCATTGTTTAATTCTTAAAAAATCACATTATACTGAATTACCACTTCATTTAAACACTATTAAAGGAAGGAGTGTTAGATCTAAAGAATAACGAATAGATTTGAAATCCAGTTGATATGTTGACAATGGTCGTTACTTAGGAATTTTTTAGGTTGGGTTATGCCTCAGTATGTTTTTGTTGACTAGAAGGAATGCATGGTGAGTAAACACTAGATTATTTACAAAATTTTGAAGGAGGAAATATATATGGTTGTTTCCAGAGGACTTACAAAAATAAAATGAATTACAAGTATGATATTGTTGAGGTGTGAGATTAATTTAACATGGAGGGAATGTCAGTTCACTATAAGTAAAAAAAATTGATCATATTTCTAACAACTACATGGGGATGGACTGGAAATGGAACAGTTTTAGTACACTAGAAGGTGAAGGTTAGTGTTGTAGGATCCAGTTCATTAGAAATGCATCCAATAGAAGATATGTAGGTTTTTTTCATCTATTATATCTTTATAATGGAAATAGTTTATCGACTGGGAATATTGATTTGGTGGATTTCTTAGACTAGATGAAGGGTTCCTCCATGTATCTTAGAAGAGGTGGGAATTATTCTATATAGATTAGATGAAGATAATGTTTTAAATCCATATAATGTTACTATTATGAAGGTAGGGTGGATCACTTGTGATCAGGAAGACTATGATGAGTTACAATAACTGAAGAGTGACTTCATGATTATTATAATCTTCCTTTTGACTCTTTGAATAAATGTGAAGAAGTATTCCCTCATGGATTGGGGTATAAGCCTAAACCTCATAATCTTCTTATGTTTTTATTTTTCTTTCATGTTTTTCTTATGAACATTGTTTTTAATAGTCTTCATTATGGTTTTCCAATTGTTTTATGTTGCACTATTTTAAATTGGGTTCTCATTCTTCTAAATTTTGAGCATCATACACGAGGTTCATTTCAGATTTATTTCATCTATAAGTGATGCTTTGATGGATTTGATTCTGGTGGTTTAATTGGAATATTTTTGTGATCCCAACATCTACTGAATATTGTGTCACACCCAACCTATAATATCTAAATTTGGTCATATAGGTGTACGCCACCACTTAAATAAAATAATTAATTAATTAATACACACATTCCCATTCATTATCCACCGTCACCTCCTAATTTCCATGTCAATTTCTTCAATCATCATTAATCTCAATACACGTTTGAATAACCATATTTGTTACAATCCACATATAATCCTAATGATCATATGATTTTTTAGTTTTAAACTGGAACTAAAGATAATCACATTATTCTTATTAATAATTTATTTTTTATAAACCATTGATAAATCAAATATTCCTTTTTTAACATGGATATAACTAATTATTCATATTACTAAATGATAAATCCCATAAAATTTATACAATAATTTCATAATACAAAATCATTTCATTCCATAATTCAATATTTATACACATCCACAATAACCCATAAGTCACATTAAACTTCACACCATAATAATTTAAAATATTATTAATAATTAACAATAATTATAATCATCACATTTAAATAAGAAAAATAAATAAATTTTTTAACCACCATCCAAAATTATACATAATTCAAACATTATATAAATAAACATTAATCATCCACTATCATCAAATATTAATAATTAATCTAAACTCATTTCCTTAGAATAACATAATGAATAATTTTTAACAATAATATTTTATTAAAATTAAATAAGTTAATTTATCCCCCTCAAAATTTAATTAACATAATAAATATAAATTCACTCTTTTATATGTTTATATAACACTTCCATAAAAAAAATTATTTCACCACTTTATTTTTACAAAAAAAAAAATAATTCTACGAAATAAAATAATATCAATCATAATTTCATATATCGCATGAATATATCTTTCCATTTTATATTAAATAAAATATTAAAATATTTATAATTTAATAATAAATTTTTTGTTATTATCATAAGTCATAACATAAAAAATAATTATACTATTAATAATATTCACATTTTATTCATTAAATATCAACATTGAAAAATTTATACTATCAAAATTTCATCATCTAAAATAAATAACATAATCAAAAACAAATATCACCAAATTATATCATTATTGCATCACTTTTTATTTGAAAACCTTACAAAAATATTTTTTGTTTTATGATATTTTTCTTCCTAATTATTTTTTTTATTTTTTTCTCCCATTAATTCAAGTTATATTAACATCACAAGAAACTAAATTTTTATATAATCATATTGAAATAATACATAGAGGTTATAATCCCTTTCCAGATATTGGTATGAAAATGTTCTTCTTGATGTCAGGATCACAAAACCATAGACAGATCTAAATTCTGAAAATATATGAAAAAATTATAAATGAATTATGAGATAGAGAGAGAGATATAGAGACTATGTGAGGTATTTATAGATAATGATAGGGGAGGATGGAGGGATAGTGGTGTATATTCCCCCTTTCTCACAACTTGACCTCCCCCTTCCCCTAGGACTCCCAAATATAGGCATGCACATATTTAATGTATCTATCATATATATATATATATATATATATATATTCAAATATTGATGGCCACTTAGATAGATTTAACACATTATTTTTAATAAATATCACCCAAACACAATCATACATACATATATAATTAATATAAACAATGATATTTATTTTTAAAAAAATATTATGAATTTTTTTCAAAAAAATTATATAAAAATTCCAATAATGAGATACATATTTGTTTATTTTATATAAAAACATTCACAACTTTTCCATGAAATAATTAGGTTAAATAAAATCTTTTAATTATTGTAATTACCTTATTATACTATTACCCCACCAGATTCATCTATGATATCAAGTGGTATCCCTAATGTTGTGATCTAATATCCCATGGGTTTTCATATAAGGGATCAGATTTTCTTGAACCCTTACATTGTTATTTCTCAGTGTCGAGGGAGTATAGAGAAATATAGTGGAGATCTTATTGATATAACAAGATGTTTGGTTAGTCTTCCTTTCTTACCATCTAATATGATGCAACATAAATATAGATATGGTTAATCATACACAATTAATTCATCTGTGTGATCTATCAGTATTTTCATATTATTCTTACATGATGAAAAGTTGATTCATATGAGAGCTAGTTCTATTCTTAAGAAAAACTCTAATAATTTTGACACGAGATCTCTTAAAATAGATATCTTCTTATATATCACTTATCATTTATGTATTATTCATATGTGATAACAATTTTATCTTTTCATGGTGATGGAATGATTCATATATAGCTTCTGATTTATTCTTACATAATACCTAACTTCTTGAATTAACCTTACATAGCTACTCAAAGTTACAAAAGTTATTCTTCAACACATTTGTATGTTTTTTATGTAATAATCATTACCTCCATTCAAAATTTTAGTCTTATATACATAATATTAAAGCACTATTATATTATATTTATTCATTCATATGTATGATTAATTCCCTCTGTATGTGAGAGTGTTTATTTCATGCATAAGAGTCGTCCTCTTTATTAATTTTCAAACCTAGAGAATATCTTCTTGATAATTTAATTTCCAAATTATTTAACTTTCAAAATCCTTAACATCTAGACTCACCCATCCTACAATACTTGACCATGCTCAGAGTTAACATATGTAACATCTATAACATTTAGATAACTCAAATCGCTAGTCACTTTCAGATGTCAACTTCCAATTTTAGAGACACCTTCTTTCAAATATCAACGTCCATTTCCAAAACCAATAACTTAAATATTTATGTATATACCTAATATCTTATAATCATCCCCATTTTTTCCAAATATGTATTTTATGATTGAAATAGGAATATTAAGCAGAAAATATTAGAAAATTAAGAAAATAAACTATTTAATAAATTTATATTGGTCTGTGTCATTATTCATGAGTAATTTAGGTCTCATGACATGGATTACAAATAATCCATGGGCCACACATATTTTTATCAAAATTATATGGAATTAAATGAGTTTTAATAAAGGGAAACATTTGGGTGATTTATGACCTACTATTACGTGATTGTATTTCTTTTTTCATAGCTCAGATTCCCCCTTCCCTCAGTTTCATTTTACATTACCCTAACCCCTTGATTACAAGAGATGATATGAGACTAGTGATTACCCTTCAAATGGATCTCAAACTTGGAAATATCTCCCTCCCTCTGTTATTTTCCATTAGGTAATCTCTCTCAATAATTCATGGAAACTCAAGGGCATCCCTCACTCTCTCCTTATTCATCTGCAATAAGAAATCGTGGAAGGGGGTTCAATACCATTCTTGTTTACTTGTGTGTGGAATTACCATGCTATATATATCTAATGAATAAAAATTTTGTATTGAACCTCAAAATAACATAATTTGGAAATGATAAATTGAGTTCAATTGTTGTATTATTGCTTTAAATTATATTTTTTCATTATATAAAAATACTTTTTTAAGGGTTAAATATGAACTCAAAAAAATATTCCCATCATAAAAGAGATTAAATCAAAATTCCAAACTCCAATACATCCAAAAAAACATAAATGGTTGGATTTGTGATCTTTATGTAAGATCTAGTCAACATAAAAGTGATTCTATTCTGGATCAATATGGATGATATCCTTGATGTAGTAGGGGATCATGTCAAATATCCTGATGAACTCATCCATATTGTTCTTACATTAATTAAAACCCAAAATAATAATTCTATCTTAATAATAGATCCATTACTTTTAGTCATTATTAACTTTAACATGAATATTTCTTGTATACATATTGTTAGAATTTACCCTTGATTCATTTATATAAAATTCCACTTCCACCTTCTCTTACTTGGAGTGAAGCATAAAATCCAACAAAAGTGTATGATAGACTTATTTATTATCATAATTAATTATTCTTCATCAATTATCAATATGGATTTGATCTTCCAAGGTTTCAAAAACATGCATAGGAACCTCATTTAGAATATAGTGTACTTGCTCAAGGTATTTCTAATCCATAAAGTTTTTGGGGTTCATCATATAAAAAAGTGTAATGAAAGAAAACCCATATGATTTCATGATCTCTCCTCAATATAATCACCATGTAATGTAAATTAATAATATAAAAAATTCATAACAAAATTGGTGTGTAATCCATATTTGACTCTTCATTTAATTCTTAATAAATACCACTATATAATTAGATGAAAACCTACAACCTCTGAGGGGATTACACCAACCATAGGATCTCGAGACATTACTTGAGGATACTTAAATACATAAGGGATTTTAGAACCTTCAACTAGTGATAAACTACATCTTTAGAAGAGGATAGTATCATGTGAATTTCATATGTCCACATGTATCCAACGGTATGGATTTAATTACTTTATATATCCATCTTTTATGTGTCCCATTTAATGAAAAAAACCTACCATATTGACATATTAGAATATATTAATTCTCATTATACATATTAAATAAATTACCTAAATTAATTCAATACCTTTAATCCATTCATAAAGTATTGAAACTGATGAAACTGTGTCAGAAGATTCATGCACCTGAAGTCATGAATATGTGGTAGATTAATGCACTCAGTGTGTGTGGTGGGAGATTCATTAAATTAACCTAAAATATTGGATAAAACATATTATTTCATACATATCATATACATATATTTATATTATATAACCAATAATATCTTACTTACACTAAAATATAATAGAAATTCATAAAAAAACTACACAAATCTCTTTATGAATCCATCAAAAAAAATTCTTTTAGATACTATTTCATTTAACTTCATTAATTTTGGATCAAACACATTTTCCAAAATTTTATCATTATAAAAATGCCTAAATGTGTAACCGTTTAGACCTAAGTATCATTTAAAAAAATATCAAATCCATATTTCATAGATGTAAGCAAAGAGTGGTGATATACTAGATTTGATACTATCTAAATCCACCTGAACTTGATCTTCTATACTTATAGTTTCAATAAAAAAAACTAAGTCAGTTAATTAAAAAATACCATTTATGTTTAATTTTTTAGAAGAAAATACTTTAATTAATAAAACCCAAATCTTTCTCACCCATTGCACATTTTTCCACTGTACACATATTTTCATATAGTATAATAAATCTTCAATATCTCTCCCAAAATTCTTCGGATATGATAATCTAATTTACATACCATATGTAATACTCTTCCTCATATCCTATGAAATGGAAAACATAAGAAAATGGTGAGATAAAATGCTCAGTAAGGGGTATCATTCATCAGAATCTTATCAAAAAATAAACATGGCATGCATAATATAGAAAGAATAAATGATAATAAAATAATTCCACATATCTAATCACATATACTTTATATATATCCACGGATAACAACATAAAAAATAACATGGATATAAATGATTGATTTCATGGGGATGGAATGCATAATTATAGATATCATATTCTTACCATAAATTCATTATCCATGAAACCATACATAACATCAAGAACGCATCCAATACATCAAAAATAATTAGGTAGGCATACACCAAATACCTAGGATATTTGGTCCCATGAGACCTATAGACGCATCGAGGTCCTACATAATTTTAGGTTCAACTCATCACTAAACATATCCAATTCATTCCTTGTATATTTAATGAACAATATTATACATAATCAATATGTCATAGAAATCCATATTTTACTATATGTAATCAAGTATATAGAATGTTAATATTTCTTAGTCAATAGAAAAAAAAATTAGTGAGTTTCCTTAAAGTAAAACCATATATATATATAAGGGTGTATGGTTAAAAAATATAGAGTTGATATTTAATATGTCTTTAGTTATAGATAATATGGACATGAAATGAAAAATAAATTCAAATGAATGATGGGGACTGATAAAGAACAAAACATTAAGGAATGAATAACGTGATAATAAACCATGTGTACAAAATAAGATATACACCATAAATAAAAATGGGTTAAAAAAATATCATCAATTCAAATTAAATAAAGTATTTAATGTAAATTCAATTCTTTTTAATGATATATAGAAAATTACAAGCAACAGTTTGAAAAGAAATTTCCTAAAACTTTTGTAACATAGTTGAAAAAACAGAGTTAAAAGTGACTTCCAAAACTCTTTTCAAGATTTGAAAAGAATAAAATTAAAACATTACTAATAAAAAAATCAATTATGGAATATTAAAAATAAACTATAGAAATATAATAAAATTTTGAGTGGAAAATAAAAAATTGCATAAGTGCATTAAAAAACTATTTCAAAACATCCAAGAAAATAATATCCATTTATTTTGAAAGAATACATAGAATAATGAGAATAAATAATAAATTGGAAAACAATAAAAAAATAAAAATTATTATAATTAAAAAATAATGGTCCTCACATAGGAAAAAATATTCATAAAAAAATTAAAAGAGACTCTTTCTGAACTTTCATAAAGAAATACCAAAATAGATTGTTCTGTAAACATTAAAAAGATTCTTTTTAAAATTATGAATATAATTTCAAAGATAACAGAAATTTATATCAATAAATCATTAAAATATATAAAACAACTTTCTTGAAAAAGGAATTAATATGGATATGGTAAATAAATAATCTCGACCAAAAAGAAGAAATAAGGTTGGCCTTTTTTATAAACATCCCATTGGTGGTTTTGAGTGATAGAGAATAAAATTGAAGGGGTGCTTTAGAACCCCATATATAACTGGAGGAGAATAAAACACATGTAATTTAGATATAAATAACATATAATTTCTCTCAATGGAAATTTAAACATATAAAATACTAATAAAAAGTGATATTGTTAAATAAACCCTTACAACTTTGGTAACTTTCAAACCAAAATCCATCAAAAGTTAGAAAATTAAATGGTTCTATAAATCCCAATAATTACATCAATGATTATGTTAAGATATATTAACTGGGATAGTAATTGCAACATATAAAATAAATCATGCTGCACAATATGAAACATATCTCAAGAAATCAAAATTGAGACCAAGAAACACTAAAAATTTTGTAACACCTGAATCAAAATCTATTGAAATAGAGAAAATGGAATGGAAATTAATTTATAATTATTAAATATTAGATCATTTTATAACATTTAAATGTGTCATTATTCACACCATAAAATGAAAATATGTTCATAATTTAAAAAATGTCTCAATGTAGGAAATTTGAGATGAGAAACCCTTACAAAGATCATAACAATTGAAGTAATAATAAAAAAAATGAATTAATTATGTGAAACAAATGTATATCTACATAAAAAAAGTTTAAATACAACATAAAAAATCATAGTTCATAACACACATAATCTATGGCATACAATTGTCAATGAAGAAGTGATATAACCTCATGAAAAGAAATTGAGTTAAGAATAGCCTTGCCTTGTATTTTTTCATGGTATAATGCATTCTAACCACTTGAATAAATAAATTAAATTTATAAAAACATTTATTAACTAAATTTTATATATATATTATATTTTTTATTTTTTATTTAATATCATATGTCATTTATTTATTATATTTTTTCTTATGTAGACCACTATAGGTTGTTTGGTCGATTTCTCTAAATTTTCTTCAGTATACTGACCATGGTTAAAGGTGTTATGAGATAGTTTTATCATATCTAGAAATGTTGAGATATTTTTTATTTATAATATTATTATCACAAAATATTTTTTTAATAGTTTGTCAAAAATAAATTCAAATTAAGAATGTTATTTTGGTATGCTCATTTTAAGTGGTTAAATTTCACAATGACCATTTATTATTAATATTATTAATAGAATGAAAAATTTATCATTATAAAAAATTAATTATATTATAAATATAATATTTATTAATTAAATCTATTTTTTTATCCATCCATGTAGGGTGGTGATAAAAAATGAAATATGTCATTCATGGAGGTGGAAATCTGTATGTACATACGAGCGATGTTTTCAATTTTCAATGGATGGATAGGATGTAAATGATAGTTGTTCCATCAATTTAATATAATTTAAATAATATAATAATACTAATTATATTATTTTAATATGGTTATAGAAGATTTAGAGAAGGTTTAGGAAGAAATAAACTTGAAATAACTCAGTTAATATAATTATCTCTTTTTTTTGTTTCCTCCTTTCAATTGAACTTAATGCCTTTGGAAGAGAAGTGTATGGTCACAGTGGGGTCTTGGAAATGTAATATTAGATGTGTGTAGAGGGATTTTTATTGAATATTGAGAGAAAAAAATCAAAAATTTCTTTTTAAAGGTTATATTGAGTCCCAATTTATAGGAAAAAATCAATAGTGTTTTTAACAATATTTAATCATTAGGGGATAAGAATATAATTTAAAAAAACAAGTGGCTCATAAATGGACCATGTATGGTATGAAAGACCATTTCTCATCCAATTCTCTTAGGATACGATATTTATTATTTTAAAATCAATTAATAATATAGTTTTTGACATTAAATATCCTTTAAACTTATTTTTATAACTATTTATAGAATTTGGTTTCAATGGTATCTAGAAACATATGGAATTAAAATTTAATTATTCAAATTACAATTTACCAAAAAAAATTATCCATAAAATTAATGAAAGAATCAATTTCATCAAAATCATATTACTTTTTATATTTTTAAAACTATTTACTTTAAATTTTTGTAACACCCTAAGATTAAATATGATATATTTTATTTCCTTTAAAACCTAATGTGTTCAATAGCTTGTGATACATGCAACAATGAACCAGAAAAAGATCCTGAAATAATTATGGTCATTAAAATTAGGTTTTATAATTGTTGGGTTGATCAAAATAAATTATGAAATATATGAATAAATAAGAATAAAATTTATTATCAATGGTAAGGAATTGATAAATTAAATTGTTGTTGCTAAATAATTAATACGATCAAGTTATGATTTAAAATGAAAACATTCTTAAAAATTGTATTTATTTATTTTTTTAAGAATCTAAATATATTATGGATGAAATATATTGATGATAATAATAATACATTAACACTAATTTGACTATTAATTAATATGAAATAAGAATAAAAATAGTTAATATAATTAAAAAGTTATTTTCCTATGAAACCAGTTTTCATTATGTTTTTATATTTTTATTTAAATGTTAAATTATAAAATTTTAGAATTTAAATTTGAAAAAATAAACTTCTTTTTTATATTAAACATATAAATATTGTCTTAAGAAGGATTTTTGTGTTTTTGGAGAGTTAATTGATTTTTAGATGAATAGTTAAAAATAGAGTGTTTCGAAAAAATGGTTACATTTATTAATTTATCAGTATATAAGAATGACCTAGAATTTTAGAAAACTTATTAACTATTTAAATATTTATTTATGAAATAATTTTATAAATTTTAATGATATTTTTAAAAAAAATTATAAAATGTATTTTTAACCTTATAAAACAGAAGTAACATTTTAATTCTAATAAAAATTATTTTAAATATTTTATTTTAATCAAGTATTTTAATGGTAAAATTTGGTTTTGAATTAATTTGAATTATATATACCTTTTTTATTTCTATAATAAATTAATTTATGGTATGTAAATTGATAATGCTGATAATTATGGATTACACATAAGTTTTATTCTTAAAGGCACACTTTTCCTAAAAATTATTTTTATGTGTTATATTGGTTTGTCTTAAAATTATCATTTCAAACTATTAGAAATTTTATTTCATAAAATTATTTTAATATTTAAAATCAAAAGTTTAAAATTAGTTAAAATGATCAATTTTAATTTTCTTCATTAAAATTAATTAATAAAGTTAAAAAAGTAATTACCCTAGTATAATAAAAAATATTAAAAATATATATACTGAGATGAAATAATTCAAAAAAAGTTAAGAACGTGTATAAAAATTTTTGGTTGAGATTTTTCTTGACCAAAATTCACATCTCATCCCTATTTTCCCTTTTTGATCATTTTACTATTATATAATGGCTTTTTATTATTGAAAATGTAAGTTGTGCTTCCAAATTTTCCCTCCTATACTTATAAAAGGTGATCATTCCATCTCTTAATATTACACCTTTAAATTAAAATTTAATTATAAAACTCTTGATTTATGTTCCTCCTATAACCCTATCCCACTTCCTTAATCCTCTAGCCACCATTAGTAAGTTTAAGTCCTCTTTTTCTAAGGATATTTCTAAGAGAAAACTCAAGCGCTCAACATAAGTATTACTCCTCCTCCAATGGCCCAAAGGCCTTCATTTTTTTATTGATTTTTGATAATCCACCTTTCAAGGGGTGATGTGGAACCCTTAAAATGCCTGTAGGTGTAATTATTATATGGCCCGTAGGCCTTAGAGGAATTCATTGACCGTAGGCTTCAAACATTACATACAACCTAGACTCACTACTTGGAGCTACTCCACCCTAGCATCTTCATCATGAAATCAGCTCTCCACCTTCTCATAGTGGTTCGGCTAGGAATTCCCATGCATGCATAGGCTTGTCCCGATGGCTGGTGTCATACCCTCTTATTCTTGCAATCCATTTATCTTTTGCTGGTGAAAGATCCTTGCTAATCCTCCTTTTTAGAGCTTTTTCCTTGTAAGTTCTCTGGTTCGCATCTACACTAAAGGTGGCCCGAAGGTCTTGAGGTGGCCCAAAGGCCTGGGTGACCTGAAGGCCTGGGTGGCACAAAGGCCTTAAAGGACTCAGGGACCAAATCAGTGGTCCGAAGTCCGAAACAGGGGAATAGTATCGGCTGATACAGTGCCAAATAGTACCAGTTACCGTACAGCTACAGTACCTACTATAGTACCCCCCAGAAATATACCTCCACCTGGATTTGATCCCAGGTCGCTTGGATTCACTTAAGGAGTCCTCACTAATAGGGTTGAGGCTCATGTGCAAACGTGTGTAAGGTTAACGCTTGACTCTCACTAAGGGGGCCCCGCCAGGCCCCAGAGCGCACCGCACGTTCCTGAACTAGGAAGATGGCTTTGAATTTCTCTATGCATAATATGCACAGTGTCCAAGTCTGGTGGGACTTGAGCCTGGTCCAGTTCCCATAGAGAGCGAGGGGTACAACCAGCGGGTACCACTCAACTAACACCCCATGGGCTCAACATAAGTATAACTCATTTGTAATCATTTATTATTAATATTACTATCATAAACCTTTTCTAATCACCTTAATATAATGAAATTATTATAATTAATAAACCAATATGTTATTATATTAAAGTAAAAACCCTAATTTATTCATTTTCATCCACTAAAAAAAACCAAAGATTGTCAATAGTGTATATGTGTAGACTAACGCCTCCACAAATATGTGCCTTCAGTTTTTCATAATAAACTCTAATGGATAGTTATAATAATTTAATTGATGAATAAAAATGGTATATAAAATATTTTTATAATTCTTAAATTACATATTAATATTCACCTTTAATCCCTCTAATTTGTTGAAAAATAAATACATCTTCATGTGTGCATGCAGACTACCGCCTCCATGAACAATGTGTCTTATTTATTTTCTTACCCAACTAACATGGTTGGTACTAAAGGTGTAATTTATGAAATAATATGATATTTTTAACATGTTTTAGGTAATTAAATAATAAACCATACTATATATTTCTCCCTCTCAATGAAAAATTAAATCATTATCCATGCATATGTGCGGACTACCGCTTCGATGGAACTGTGTATTATATATTTCATTAATGCCCTTCATGGATGTTTACAATATTTGATTTAAGTGGTAAATGTTATTTTTATGAAGTTACTAAGGATTATTTATGTAAAATTTGGAAACTTATTAACAATATGATCAATAAAAACCCGTTGTAAATTCCACCATCCAAAAAGAGCATACCTAGAAGAAAATATGATTTCTTATTATTATTTAATAACTTCGTATATATTATATTATTCTTAAAATTGTTTAAAATTATAATAAATCACACTATTAAATAATAAATAATATCATTATTCTTCTATTATAATTGTATTACAGCTAAATCACCTCATATTCATCCACTAATTATAGTATTTTCTTGTTTGGGTCGATCTAAAAACCTACATGAACAATGAAATAGAATAATATCATGGATGAATATGAGAACATAGTTACAAATAATATATGATATAAATAATAAAATTATGATTTTTTATGATAAAATTAATTATAAACACATGAATTTGGATACCAACATTTGTTCATCCAAAATCATAGAAACATGCTCATCATTGATTTTTTATTTAAGGATCGTAATAAAAAATCTCATAGAATGAAATTATAACATTATTAATAATTATAAAACATCAATTAGATTACCTTTTATTGGTTGGGAATGATGAAATTTGGGAAAATAATGATGAAAAACACCACTATTACAAAAGTAGTTCAAAACAATCAAGGTTAATCATACCCAATATTGAATGATGATAATAACTAACCAATATACATGAAGATAACAATTAAAAATAAATTATTTTAAAATTTTATAGATTTGAATATGGTTCTTAAATAGGTGATTAAGATAATTATTTTTTATACAGGAGATTCAAGTACTTTATTGGAAGTCCGGAATTAAGTTAAGGGTTTCTTGTCTCAAATTTTTACGCCTAGATAAAAATTTATTATTATACACCATGTTTTATTTAGAATGGTGTATCTATTGAAAATTTAATATTTTATATCACGATACACTCATAATTGAAAATATTTAATTTTTCACTTGAAATCATATCCTTCTATGGGTTTTGACTTGAAAGTTTCTAAGGTTGTAAGGGATTCTTTATCTCAAATATAATGTCATGTGACATGTTTGATATTGTACACAATTATATATTTTATATGGTTTATTTACTAAACTATTGATTTTTTATGTGAAATATATTCCATTTCATGAGATTATAATTTCCATTTGTGATCTTCCTCTCAAGCACCTTTTATTCTTATTTAACCAATATCGTGAGGGTTTCTTCACCAATCTCATTTTCAAATAGAAATTTATTTTGAAATAAAATCCATCAAGGTAATTTGTATAATTTTCTCTCTGCAAACATTATAATTTTATTCCCCTATTTTAATTCTTTGGTTTTTACTTTTCTTCTCGCTATTTCATTTTCTCCCTTAGCGCATTACTTACCCGTTGTAAGGTAACAGACCACACTTTGTCTTTTTCAGTCAGGGGCCTCCTTCTTTCCATGTCAATATTCATTTTATGATTTTTTTAATGTTTTTATCTATAAATAAATAATATATTAAGTTCATTTTATTCTACTTTACAGAATTTTAATGTTTTAAAGAAATTTGTAATGTTTTTCATATGGGTCGGTTCTATAAAAGTGTAAAAGGAACATCTTTTTAACATTTTCCATGTGAACATGTTTTTTCACCAACTTTTTCATTTTTTATAAAACTTCCTTTAAAAGATTTAATGGTTTTCAAAAAAATATTGTTCTCTAGGATTAATAAAATATTTCTATCTAAATAAATATTTTCAAAAGATCATGTAAATTTATTTCTTATAAAGTGATTTTTTTATAAAACTATTAAAAATTATTTTTTCATCTTTTACATTATACATTGAAATATCTTATGCTTGATTGAGAATATTCTTAAAATGTTACCATCCAAAATCTTTCTCTGGATGTATTATGTAATATTCATTTCTATCAAAGATATGATACATCACTGCCTTTGTCTTTAAAAACCATCCTCTATTACAGGCATGGTTTTTCTTCCAATGTCTTTCCTCTATGAATACTATATTTTTTCTTACATTATTTTGAATAAAATTCACCTAGATATCTGTACATTGATTTATTGTAGAAATTATGACAACATATATCTTATATATGGTTTATTTCATGATTTATTACATGAATATACACATAATAAAATTCCATAATATCGAGATGCCTAGTGTATTTGGGAAATTAGGTATATAGAATAATAACTGAGAACATGGATACAAAAAATATTTAAAACTCCATAACATACTGTTAAAATCCACAAATCTTCAAAAACTAAATGGGATAACCTAAGGATGTATATAAGAAAGGGGTCAGATATGAATCCTAGTAAGAGAATAATCAAATCATAACATGATGAAAGTAAAACATGCTAGTCAAGAGGTATATCAAGGAGGAATAAAATGAGTGATAATCATGAACATGAACATCGAAGCATGATATAAGATGATAACATCATGGAAATATAGGAATTTTTAAACAATATTAAACATGATATCATAAGCACAAGTCAAGGATAACTATCGATACATCATAACATAGTATTCTTAGTATAACCTCTCATGAACCAAACATGGTATCTCATGATATAAAAACATTATCCAATGAATTATAGGTCTATATAATTTTGGGTTCACTCGTCACATTCATATCATGTGTATGCATTAGTTTCCACATAGATCATACAACATATGAACACATTTCATAAATTTTAATCCCATAATTAATTATTTGGTTAACATATATAGAATTCACCCATCAATGAAGTGAAGGTGCATCTAGGTGAATACCCTTGAGTGTAAATGGGGATAGGTATTCACTATACAAATATTTAGCATGGAAAAATCGAAGGGTAATTTTGACAGCATAATGGATGTAAAAAAAGGTTTATGTAAGGAGTGAATGAGAGTGAAAGGTGGTCTCTAATTACATGGTCATCATGAGGATAATAAATGGATGTGTAAAAACTTATTACAACATGGACCATTGTAAATCAAAAAGGCATAGTATAAATAAAGTACTTGAAATAAAAGGAAGAGAGGGTACCTAACCTCAAGAGGGTGATTCAAAAATATTGGTAGGATCTTATTAAGAGATTCAGAACACCATGGGAGGAATCTAGAGAGGGAAATATAGTGTAAATTATACTCAAAGGTATTTAAGAGAAGAGTAATGGGAGGTTTTGTGGGTTTTTATACCAAAAGGGAGATGAAATCATTATTAATTTCTAAACATAGGTTTTGGACTCTATATAATAAATTAATCAAAACCATAAAACTTCCAATGTTTTCTTATAAATAGGAGTGATTTTCAATATTTTATAAGTTTAAGAACTAAAATCATTAAAATAATACCATTGGTTATGTTGAATTGATTCATGTTGATAAAGAATTAATTTTAAAACCTTAAAATACAATATAATTTTTGGAGGATTCATTAAGGGTTTATAAAATTAATAAAATAACTTAAAAACACATTATTTTAAAGGGGAAATATTTTTTTTCATGTATGACCTTTATACCATTTATTACATCTCTTTTGGGATCTTATAATATCATAATACATACTATATATATAAACCATATTTAATTTTTACACAATGTTTTCATTGTCTCAAAAAACTATGAAAAATTTCAATTTTCTAGTTTTAATGTGTTGATTTTAAAAATAATATTTATTTTATAAGATAATATTATAAATATGATAATTTTAACTTTAAAATAAAAATACATATTTTCTAGAAAATACTATTTTTTATGATATTAACCACTTTCTAACATTTATAAAAATCACATTATATTTCATTAAATTATATTATCATTTATATTTAAAAAATTATTATATAATAAAAATATTTTTAAAAAATAATATTTATTTCAAGAATTTTTGAATTTATCAAAATATTGTCTTAATTGAAACTATATATTTCCCAAAAATACAATTTTGATTTCTTGGTGTCAAAATATAATTTTTATCAAATATATAATGATTTATCAAGTTATAATTGAAAGGGTTAAATATAATTATTATTTCTTTAAAATAAAATATACAAATTTATATTATTGGGGTCTATATTAATAACCACTTATTAAACTATAACTACAATATATTTCACTTTTTCCAATAGAAATTTATTGATAGACAATATATCTGTCGGTAAAAATGAGCAATTCCAACAGATAATAAGTTTTATTGGTATTAATTTTTAACACCAACAATTATTTTTTCCAATAGATATATCTTTTGGTATTAATCATTCAATAGAAACATATCATTTACCAACAGTTGAATCTATTGCTTTATTATACTAATACCCACATTTTTTAATAACACATGCATTTGTTATTAATAATGCTATTACCAACAAATATATCAACGTCAATAAAAAATGTTACAAAAAACCACTCAACATAAAAATGTTTTTATCAATAACCAATTAAAAGAATCATATTATATATATATTTTTTTTATTATTTTTATCAACAAAGTAAATTTTTATTTCCCAGAGTTTTATTAAAAACATCTCATAATTGATTTATTTTTTAATTTTCTCAAAATATAAAATGTTTTTATATTTTTCAATACTGGTTATTCAATTTTATTGAAATATTAATTGTTTTTATATATTTCAATATTATTTATATAATAAAAATTTAAATAAATTTTATGAAAAAAAATATTTGGGACTCTATCACCACCCCTATCTGGGTTTGACATCGCCTCCCACCACCCCACCTCACATCCCGCCACCCTACCCTGCCCTACTCCTGCCTCACATCCCATCACCCTACCTCACATACCAGTGCCCTACCCTACTCTGGCCTCACATCCCACCGCCTTCACATCTTGCAGCCCTTCTACCCTGACCTACTCTGGCCTCACATCCAGTCGCCCCGCCTCACATCCCACCGCCCCGCTTCACACCCCACCGCTCTCATGCCTGTCAAACTAGGGAACACCTCGCCTCACTATTACCATCTGGAAACCCTAAATCAGTTCTTAGCTCATATCCACCATGTTTACCCAAATTTTGATTTGTCGCCACATGTTTACCTTATTTGGATCATCCCCCTTCTGTTCATCCCCCAAATCTTCTAGCCATTCACCCCCTTGCCTCCCCCCCAAATCTAGTAACCATTCACCCCCACGGTTCTTTGCAACAATATTCTTCACCATACTATTCATCTTCAGCTAGTATCCTCTCATCAACTACAAGGTCATCACAAATGGGAGGTAATTATTTATTTATGTGATCAATTTGTGAAATTTATATCACGATTTCTCAATTTTGGGCTGTGATTGTTGCGTGAATACCTCCATTTTACTTTTCATCACTCTTAGATAAAAGCAACATTATTTTCATCATAATATTGATGAACCGCTACCATGTAGTAGCTGTTAAAAAGTGATTTTGATCTTGATAATTCTAATACAGTGTTCTCATTTAAGAGAATATCACCTTTTTTACTCATGAAAATTACTTATTGCACACTATCTTTGTTTTTGAATAGGTTTCAGGGCCCCCTAATGATGAATGGGTACATAATTGAAATATAGATTTTACCAGACTCTTTTGTAAAATTCATTCTATGTTCAAATTCCATTTTAATTGAACTAAAATGTTTCCAAGCTATACATTATAGTAAAACATACAGTCCATATAGAAATTTAACACCTCTAATTGGCGTAGGTTGAATGTTTTACATATGAATGTGCCCTAAAATCATATTATTAGACAAGAATTAATTATTAATTTGGTGAATAATGTTTGTCCATTTTTTATTTGGTTACAATTATTTTTTTGATTTGGTTTGTGGAATGCCTCAATGCCATGTTTTTTCTTGATTAATGTATGATTACCATTCAATGTGATGAGTAAATTCATTGTATTCATTTTATTACATTAATCATTTGGTATTCTATTGAATTTGATATCAAGAGTTTATATTTCTTTGAGTCTTTACAACATTTTCCATATGTTAATATATTTAATTTATTGAAATATGCATAAAAATTGATATATATATTGAATTTAATTTACATTTTGAACATCAAAGTGATATTTTTATGTGATTATTAACCCTTGTTGCTTTATGTTAATGAATAAAACTTTATTTTAGTATTTAAAATAAATTATCAAATGTGTTATTTGAATGTTATATTCTTTGTTAGTATTCAATTACGACTTTTTATTAGTTATTGTGCAACATTACACTCATTCTCACTCAGAAACAACATCAGTTTCTACTAAACTTACTTTAGTTTCTTTGTTAATATATTACTTTTTTTTAATTGTTGATCAATATTACACAATTTCTCACTAATCAATTTCTAGTCAACTTACATATTTATGGTGTCATTCATGTGAACATTTATGAAGAGAAAATGGTAGGATCAATTTATTTCGCTAGAGACGTGTTCAAGATGACTTACTTGGAGGGTAACACTCATTCTCACTCATAAACAACATCATTTTTTACTCAATTTTCACATTTTATAGGGTACTTGTAATCCTCATGTCATGGGTGTGGCTTTAACTTTTTGGGTGTTCTCTAGATATTTTTTCAAGCACAATGGCCAATAGTTGGTATGCTTTTGATTTTTTTTATATATTTGGCTATATATTTTTTTAAGAAAAATAGTTTCGTTAAATTTTTATATCTTTTTTTAAACAGTCATTTGAAATATTTCTTGAATATTCCCTCAGAAAACTTATATTATACATGGTATTTTGTTAATGGTTTTATGTTTTGTGGGTGTTACTTTTACCCTAATATCATATGTGGAAGATTTTGGTTCATCAAACCACTTCACAAATATCGCGTTACTAAAACTTCTATCAACCAAAGGTAACCTGACATCACTTTGTTCTACATTTGTGGTTACATAAATGCACAAAAGTTGCATCTTTATCTCTTTTTAGCCTTATAGCTCGGCTCTTAGATGGCTCCTATTGGATAATTTTCCCTTCCAAATGAAATAATGACATTATTAGTTTAATTATAAATAATGAACATATAAACATGATAGGTTATATGTAGTTAATTAGTATAAGGTGGGTGTATATGCTGATATCTCAAATTGAGTTCAAGTACCTATCAGACATTATTACATTCCATATACTAGATCATTAAATATCAAAATTTATATGTGGGTGTATTTGTTGATATCTGTGTGAGTGAGTCTGAATAAGGTGGGTGTATATGTTGATATCTCATGATTTGGTTAATTGTGTGCCTCTGATTTTTCAAGAACTCTGCCTTTGATAGTTTTCTTGGTTATTCACTTATTATCATCTCTATTGTTTCATTTTTCTTGTACTGGTTATGTTTTAGTTCGTGTTTTAGAATTGGAATTGCGATAATGTTGATTCTGTTTTATGCCACAATCTTTTTTGTTTTGACAACTGAAACATTGTTTAGAACATTTAATTTTGTGTATTGAATAGTAATTATTTTGATATTTTTGTGAATATTGTCATGAATTAAAAATTATGTGTTCAATTTTGGTTTTGAAACTATGAATCTATCTCGCAAGTTTTTGTTATTTGATACTACAACTAAATTATAATTTTGATATAGTATTTTCTAGTTATCTTTCATCTTATATGGAATAGAATTTGTTATGAAATTTTTTTACTAATTATTTATATTCTAAATTTAAAAATGATCTTAATAATTAATTTAGATATTCCGTATTTTTGGGATTTATCGAATCCTTGCTATAATATTTTTCTCTTGGTAATTGATTGATAACTTGAATAGATTAAGGATGATTGATTATGTTGACTGTTTTATTTATTATTATTTTGGTTTCATCTAGTTTCTTGGAGTAGCTCCATTCTCATAATTCCTGCATGCATCACATTATTTCCCCACTCTTCTTGTCATGCTCTCACAGGCTCCCAAGGTACCCACAATTTTTTGTCCTCTCTAGCTGGTTAATGATTTAGTTGTTGACTTTTCAGGCTTCTTTATTCAAGTAGTATAAAGGAAGAGACATGTATAGTAGGAAATCTCGTGAGTCGGTGAAGGAATTTGCAAACAGTGGACTTGGAAAAATCCCATCTTTCAATAATGAAAACATTTATAATGTGGTTAAGGAATGAATTGTGCACTTCCTTGAGTTTCAGTCCTTAATGAGGAAAATACAGGAATGAGTGGACATTCAAACCACAAGAAATTTTGATCACTATGGGATGGTTTCTCACCATCTTTCTATTATGTTCAATAAGCACTGCCTTATGTCATACATGCATAATCTCGAGTCTGATATGGAAATAAGGGACAATTCATCCTCAAGATATTCATATGAGGCCTAACTACCCAGAGGAACTTTATTTCAAGAATCACTACGCAGCACTGGAATCCTATATGTCTAAATTGGATCTTGATTTGACTGTGTAAAATATCAAAGATGTAATTCTAAAGAGGCATGCTTGCTATTGTTTTTGAACTGGGTTCAATAGTATTACCCTTCATTGATTCCATGTATTTTCTGAAGGGAACATATGCTGAGCAATTCATTGCACAGGGGTTGATGGTGGGATATTATATGGTAACTCATCAAATGTATGTGGTGTCCAATGCTCTATTCACATTGTCTATTAGGTATGATAATTTCCCAATTTTCATGTCTATACAGTATTGAAGAATCATTTTTACAGGGCTTGTATGCTAAAAAGGGTGAAAATGTGATGTGATGTTTTAGGTTGGATGAAAATAAAAATTAATCCATAAGATCCAATTCACTGCACTAAGCTTGGTAGGCATTTCATTCTTTATGTCTAGCCTATTTTTGTTACCAGTCACCTGGTTTTTAACAAATTTTTCTTTCTAAAAAATAATTGACATTGTAAAGATTGTTTCTCTCTTGGAAGATTTTATTCCATGTGTAGGTATTGCAACACATAAAAAAATATAAGTCTTCTTTCCATAAGAACCTACAATTTAAATTAAATGAAATTGGATTTTGATTGAATGGTTATATCTCATTGGTATATTGATGTCTGCAGTTGGAATGTGTGAAGGTCATGTTGCTGGGAGCATGAGTGAAATAGATTTATTATGCTAATCACTGCAACTGACAGTTGATGTTGGAAGATCAAGTATGGATGATAGAGGAGTATGAGATGTGGCTTGGGCCTTCAAGCATGGTGATGGATGAGGATGTGAATGAGACTATACCAAAACCTATTTTTTCCAATAAAAGTTAAACTTGTTTTTATTGGGAGCTAGAGGTGACCATATGGCATGGTTGGGGCACTGACATGGCTGGGGTGTTGGAGCTGGAGCTGACTAGATAGCATAAACGGGTCGCCTGGAGGTGGGGTGGACCTTATTGGGGGATCCAGCGTGGGGGGATTGGGGGATCCAACATTTTGTATAATATATTTCATTATTAATACAATTACTTTTTTTCTATGTTTGATCATGTGTTAAAATCGTATTTTGTGTATTATATATGATAAAATAATAAATATAATTTGAAATTTCACTAGTAATAAAAATTTATTATTTTTATTCGAATGTAATTTATAAAGAAATATATATTATATGTTGGTAATATTATTACCGACAGAAAAATTTGTCACCATAATATGTTTCTAAACACTTTAACCAACTTGTATATTATCTGTTGGTATAATTATAATTGCAACAGAGCTATTTTATCAGTCTCAAAAACATTTAGCGACAGAGTTTTTACCAACAGTTTAGTGACAGGGACATATATGTTGGTAAAACGTTTTACCAACAGAAAATGCACTTTTAGCGACAGATATGTCCATGTGGGAAAAAGTGAAATATTTTTTAGTGTAGTATACACCCTAAGGGTAAGGTGTATGATGGTAGTGATGTCTTAGGGTGGTTTGGAGAACATAATTTAGGTCTTGATCTCAATAAGATTCAACATATCCTGTAAAAAGTTTCAATCATGCTTCAATTGTTGAATCTTAGATTGGGCTTAGTCAAGGGAAAATACTGGTGATTCTATCTCCCTTAAAATATTTGATATATGTTCTTTATAGGGTACAATACTACTGTTTGATACCATCCCTTCTTTCATCTGTGTCAATTGGATTTTATCATAACCCTTAATATATACTAATCATAACGGTCATTGTACAACGATTTTATTTTCAATGGTTATGATGCTTAATGGTCTTTTAAATCTAATAGGATATAAATTATATCATTTTAAAATAACGAACTTAGTTCATGTATTTTCTATAATTACATTATATAATAAGGTATTTATTTATTTAAAAAGGGAATTTCATTTATAAAATTTCATGTCATTGCACTCATTCCCACTTCAGAAATATCAGTCTAATAATTTCATTTCATAGACTAAAATAGAAAATGATACTTCTGTTTCATTACATATTCTGGTTTATAAGTTAGTTATTGATAGGAACATAGTTCATCACATCCCTCAAAATATTATTTATAAATCTACACTAGTATAGTAGTGAAGGGTTGAACACACAGGGAAGGTAGAGTAACCAAATTTTCAAAAGCAAATACTATTGAACTATTCACAAGTATTTTTCTTAAATTTATTTTTAATGATGTATTGTGATGATGAATTTTTTTTGTATAAACTGAACTAAAATAATGAGGTTAAATGTTTAATAATGAACAATAGAGACAATGTGAAAATAAGTTCTAAAAGATGAACAATTAAAAGAAATGAATGGGGAATACCTATCCTACTAGTTTAAAGGGGGTTCCTATTCACATAAATGTAAATGAAAATGTAATCACTAAAAATGAATAATTTATCTCCCTCACCAAGTGATTAATCATGAAGATTAAACAATCTTGGAGTTCACCACTCCAAGAAAGATTCAACTGCAAAAATAAATGCGAAAAAGTCAGAAGAAACAAATTCCACGAATGTTCTGAAGTATTTTTTTGAAATTAAATCATAGAGAAATTGCATCCACGATCAAACAAACTAAATGATCATAGATTTTAAAGATGACCCAAAGTGTTAAAAATCAATTGAATAAATTCAGAATCGATCTTGCTGATAAATTTTGAAAACATTGAAATAAAAATGTGAAAAGGTGAATTATTAATAACCAAAAGAAAAATAAATTCCCCAAACTAAAAATTATCCAACAATCATGTTCATATTAATAAATTATTACAATGTGAAACAAAATATTTTAAATTGAGGTTGAAATTTTCCTCATCATAGAACAGTTCCTATTGTTGCTCGTTTTCACCTCTGTGATTCTATTATGTCTCTATATGGAACTCAATGTCTCAATGTCAAATCAATCACCCCCTTTCACTTCTGTTGTCTGCCTCTATTTATCCTCAGTCCTCTTCTATAGTATGTAATGGCTCAGACCATCCTAGTCCATTAATTTTCTAAATTCTAGTGTTTTGGGTGTCTTGGACACCATTGGCGAGTCAGGTGGGCGTCAGTGTTGGTGGTAGGGGGTCACTGTGGTGTTACATGTTGGTGCCATAGATCGGTGCCACCGATCGGCCCTGATCGGTGTCTCACCGATCGGTGTCTCACTGATTTGTGTCACACCTGAATGGTTCCATAGAGGATTGTCGATGTTTCTTTCCACTGTTTCCCATAACATCTCTTTTATGTTTTAATACATCTTTAAAAGTGGTTTAATACAGTTTTAAGGATGGTAAAATATATCTTAAATCCACTAAGAGTGGGGAAACCCTTCTTACCAAAACATCTTCCATTTAAATCAGTTTCACACCTTTTTTGTGTTTCTAGTTATACCCCAATTATGTGTTTTCTCGGTGTAAATGTAACCTATCTAACTCTCCACCATGAGGTGATCTATCTCACTATCTCCAAAGGAATTATTAGATCTAAATAAATTATAACGCGCACAACCACCCAGCCATTTGGTCAAACCACAATCTTCTTTTTAAGCACTTCGAGGTTGCACATCTCATAACTCTAGGATTGGGAATTTTATCACACCTAGATCTTTTTATTCCTTGGTCTCCTTTTTTTCCTTGGTGCACTTGCGGTCCTTATTATAGAGATGATTTGTGCCTGTGTAAGAGCCCTCCTATTCAGTTCTTCTTGGAGTTTCTAGTCACATCACCCCCAGTTCTTGGTATAAGGAGAAAACTTTGATCCTTGATCATCCAGGTAGGGTTTTTTTCCTTAGTCTCTCTTTACTGTGCATCATGCAGGGTGGGTATGATGATGTTCCCCCAGGACATAGATAGAACCAACATTAATGAAGATAATAAATGGAATTTTAAAGAATTAAGGGGCGGGAAAGATGATGATGTTGTTGTGTTTTACCTTTTATTTTATGATGTGAATTTTATGGGCTCATGTTCACTGAAAATCATGGTCATTAGTGTTCCTTTCTTGCGCACTAATGAAGCTTTTTTTTCTGGATAACCTTGTCATTGAATGATTATAACATGGAAACTGGATAATCATGTAAACTTAGTTGATTAAATGGATTCCCAATAAATAATAACCCTTGTGTGATCACCCTAGTTAATCAAATGAAAAGAAAGAACTTAATGAATGGTGTTGGATAAATCTGAAAACTTCTTTACTCAATTCTGGTGATATACATGGTTGTTCTGTTAGATGCCTTGTGGGGTGATTTAGAGGGGAATGAAATCTTTGGATGAGAGGTTATTGGTTTTTGAATCCGAGGTCATGTGGAGATGGTGGTAAATTCTCTGGACTAGTATGCTGGGGCTTGGTTTGGTTCTAGTACTTCAAGGGATATCACAGATCCCTTTTGATGTTGTTACTTACAAGAAAATCGGGTGTGAATGCTTAGATGCCTTCTTGGCTGTTTTGTGTTAGTTGTTGTTTTTGGCTTGTGGTTATGCCTATTAGTTGCTCTGTAGTAAAGGAATATTTAAATGGAATCACATGAACATGATAAAAAGAACAGGTATAATGGGGAACTATTTTACATAAATGGGATATGCTCTGGTTGTGGCTATTGTGTACTTGTGCATGTAGTAATAGCAGCAAGAGTGGTTGAATATGGGTTGGTTGTTGGTTTTGGGACCCCTAGGTTGGTATGAGTGATTGATTATATATATGTATAAAATTTAGTTCTTTTTTTCTTATACACACCCATCTTTGTTGAGAACTTTATGTCAAACACCTTCATTTCATGGGGAGGGTGTTTTTCCAAAACAAATTATTATTGGCTAGTTATTAGATTTTTTCTGCTCCCTCTCCCAAGTATCCCAAGACTCTTCAGGTAGGATGTGACAACCTATGGTTCATTATGGCCAAAGACTCTTCGAGAAGGGTGTGTTGTAGTGGTTGGCCTAGGTGTGTGTAGGTAGGTTTGTTTCCCAAGCATCTTTGGGATGAGGCCCAAGTGTCATTGGGTGTGGCAGTGGTTGTTATGGCCCAGGTGTCTTTAGGTGTGGTGGTGGTTGTTTTGGACAAGGTGTTTATGGGTGTGGTTATGTGTGGTTATTGTGGCCCAGGTGTATATGGGCGTGGTTATGTGTGGTTGTATTGGCTCAGGTGTCTGCAGGCATGATGTGTGGTTGTGATATCCCATGGGGTTGTTGTTGGGGTGACAGTGGGACTACAATGGAACTTGTGGGGAAGGTCTGATGCAAAGGATGTCCTAAATAACCAGTGGTAAAGTGGTGTGGGTTACCCAAATATCAATGTTCTATTACTATTAATTTACCTGACTTGCGTTATTTGGGGAGTGTGCCTTGGTGAGGCTGGGTGGATAGTTTCCTTGCTAGGTTTTTTGGTTATCTCTATTTATCATGGGGCATTAGAATGTCTCCCCACTTATGCATGAGAGATTTTGTTTTCCCTACTATGTATACCTATATACTCACCCTGTGTATATAAAACTACTTTCTGGTTTACAGGAGTACTTTGAGGACTGTGTCAGACCTTATTAGCTCTGACGTTGGGACAATTGTAATTGCTAATTTTTCTTTTCTTTTTGTACTTTATTTCAGAATTTATCTTTCACTTCGTATCAGTTTATTTTAAACATGCGTATGGGAATATATTTTTAGCTTTACTTTTACTTTCGGTTTTTTGGAGTTGTTTGGGATTTACTGTCTTATCTCCCAATCTTGTTCTATAAAAAGGGTAATGCCTTCTATATTACGTGAGATTTTATACCCTTGGTGTTAGTCGCCACTTTGGGGACTATTGAAGGAGAGACTCGAGGGTTTATTACCTCCCCTTCAACTTGAAGAAGGAAGGTTCTGGTAGTTTTTTTCCCCTCCCTCATCATAGAGAAGGCGGTTCATGACAGAATGGAATCAAAGGCAGGTTGAGAGATAGGATGGTGTTCGGGGTTAGGCACAATAAGGATTGCATGGGATGGTAGGGAAACAATGTTAGGAAATCTTGGTATGTGAAATATGATAGGGAAGACCAGTTTAGGGCTGATCAAGAGGAGGAGGATGACCTATGGTAGAAGGTGCTTTGTACCTTCCAGCGGTAGGCTCTAGGAAAGTACGAGGATAGCATCTCGGACATGGAGACGAAGAGCTGGCTTGAAGAGCTGGTGATCACTTTTAATTTTTTTCTAGGATCCTTCAAATTACTAGGTTAATCTGGCCATGAGCTAGATGTGAGGGGTATCATTTCACTGGTAGACACTCTATATCAGGGAGAAGAGAGAAGATGAGGTTTTGTGGACTGAATTTGAGAAGGAGTTCTGGGCGGAATTCCTTTCTTCCATGATGAAGGACGAAAAGAGGCAGGATTTTCTCTTCCTTCAGCAAGGGAGTATGACGTTAAGGAAGTTGGGTATCAAGTTCATGGATCTCCTTTGTTTTTCTCTAGAACTCTTCCCGGATAATGAGTCACAAGCAATACGTTTAGAGGAGGCACTCCAAACTTCCCTTCAGTATGTTGTCACTCCCTTCAATATACCAACGTACTTGGAGGTTCATAGGAAGGATAAATTGGTGGAGAGGATGCACATGATGGGAGGTGTTCCATGAGGTGGTATCCAGTTGATCTCATCAAAGGGGAAGGTCATCAGTAGTAGGCCTCCAGCATTAGGGCCTTCTGGGTTTTAGCCGATGGGGAGCAGACCTCAGCATTTCTAGTTCTGATCTCCTGGTCCTCACCCTTTCTCTATGAGCCTAGGACCAAGGTGATTTACCTATGGATATAATGGGAATATTCAGAATCAATGCCCTGTCTATGTACAGTACGGTGGGGGTGGGCAGGATTAGAACCCACCTCAGCAGTAGCAGTTTCCAGCCAGACCTTTTCAGCAGCAACAACTGAAGTAGAGAGCTCCCACTCCACCAAGGGAAGACAGTGCTAGAGGAGGTTGACCTTAGGGTGCTCCTCAGGGACATCAACTAGGGTGTGGTTGGTGAGGCATTCAATAGACTAGGGGTAGAGGAGTTGGGCGTCGGAAGTTTCACACCATAAAGGCAACAGTTCAAGTAGGTCCATAGGTCATTCGAGGTACGATCAATCTATTTAGTACCCTTGCATGTGCCTTGTTTGATTTAGGAGATTCTCACTCCTTTGTTGCACCTGATCTAGCCCATTCCTTGGGTCTATACGTAGAGATACTTTCCATGATCCTAGTGTTGAGTACACAAGTTAGAGGTTAGATCATCATGCTTTATGTTTTTTGAGGATGCAGACTGATGTTGGGGGCACATCAGTCTATTGGGGATCTACTTATGCTACTAATGCATCCATATGATGTCATAATAGGAATCAACTAGCTATTTTCTATGCACGCAGTTATCGACTACTTCTGTATAAGGGTCGTGTTATTAGATATGGGCATACAGTATGTATCTTTCGTTGGAGAGTGGGATTTCCAAGAGGGAAGACGGTGTGTGGAGCCCCTTCATTCCTTATTAGATGAGCTGTTAGATAAATTAGTAGAATCAAAGATGGTGGAAGTTCTAGGTATTTTTATTGAGTTCTTGTATGTCTTCCCCAAAGAGGTTGTGACTCTACCCCCACGATGTAATGTTGAGTTCGAGATAGACTTACAATCCGGTTCATGTCTGATTTCAATGGATCCCTATCGGATGGTGCCTTCTGAGTTACGAGAGTTTTTAATTCAGGTTGATGACCTGATAAATAAGGGTTTTATCCAAACAAGCACATCACCATGAGGTTCTCTAGTCTTGTTCTCCAAGAAGGCGGATAGTGGTCTTAGGCTATGCATAGACTATCGAAGACTGAATCAGGTGATGGTTAAGAACCGTTACCCCCTCCTAAGGGTTGATGACCTTTTTTACCAATTGAAGGGATCATGTTGGTTCTCTTAGATTGGCATGTGGTCTGGATATCATCAGTTGGGGGTGAAGGAGGTTCAAATCTTGAATACTTCTATCATGTGAAGATATGGGTAATTTGAGTTCGTGTCCATGTCATTCGGCATTACTAATGCACCATCCTTGTTTATGGGGATCATGAACTCTATTTTCCATGAGTATTCAGAATGGTTTGTGGGCGTGTTCATCAAAGACATCCTAATCTACTCAAGATCAGAGGAGGTCCACGTTGAGCATCTAAGGATAGTTTTGGAGGCCCTCTGTCACCACCAGCTCTATAGTAAGTTGTCCAAGTGCAAGTTCTGGACACGAGAGGTTCACTTACTTGGAAACATGGTGTCCTAACAGGGAATACAAGTGGAACCATAAAACGTCAAAGAATTTGTTTATTGGGAAGCACCCAAGAACATGACAGAGTTTTGTAGATTCTTAGGACTGAAAGGTTACTACTAGAGGTTCGTGTCTGACTTCTCTCGAGTTGCAGCGCCTTTGACAGCCTTGACCAGAAAGGACAAGGAATTCGTATAGAGTGAGCAGTTCCAGGAAGATTTTATTTATCTAAAAGGGAAGTTGTTCAGTTCCCCATTTCTGAGGTTTCTAGAGGAAGGGGTAACATTTGAAGTGTTTTGTGATGATTCTGGTCTAGGCTTGGGGTGTCTACTGATGTAGTAGTGGGGAGTGATCTCATATGGGTCTAGGTAGTTACACCCTCATGAATGTAACTATGCCACCCAAAACCTGGATATTTCAATAGTAGTTTTCTCACTGAAGTTTTGGCGACATTACCTCATCGGGGAGCGCTTCATGGTCTTCACAGATCACAAGATATTGAGGTATGTCTTCCCCCAGTGAGACCTAAACATGCAACAATGAAGGTGGGTGGATTTTCTTCCAGACTATGACTTTGAGATATCCTACACCTCAAGAAATGGGAATGTGGTAGCCAATTCCTTAAGCATAAAGTTACATAATGATGTGGTTCAGGAGTCAGCAGATTCTTAGAAAGTAATGGAGGATTTGGATGTTTTGCATATGGGCATGAAAGTGGAGGATGGTAGAGGCTATCTATTTCATATGAAAGTGTAGTCTTCCTTGGTACGGTAGGTAGAGGAGCCTTAGTGGGGTTACTCAGAGGCTGATGTGATTTGTGATCGTGTTAACTAAGGTGATGCTCTAGAAGGATGGTCGGAGGATAGTCACAACCAGATGTTGTTTTGAGGGAAGCTATTTGTCCCAATAGCGATGCACGAGGGAGTTCTCGGTGACTTCCATAACTCACCCCTAGTGGTACATACATGAGTCTCTAAGATGTATCGGGGCTTGAGAGGTTAGTTTTGGTGGCTAGGACTGAAGCAGGTAGTGGCAGAGTTTGTGGCAAAGTGCCTCATGTGTCGGCAAGTGAAGGCTGAACACCATGTTCCCGAAGGTCTGTTGCATCCCTTATACATTCATGAGTGGAATTTGGATGACGTCTCAATGGAATTAATTACAATACTACCTAGGGATGAGGGAGTTTGTGATTCCATATGGGTAGTGGTGGATTTTTTTATGAAATTGGCTCACTTATTAGTGCTTAAGGAGTCGAGCACTGTAGATGTCTTAGCACAGAAGTACATGGGTGATGTTGTGTGACTACATGGAGTTCCCAGAACCATTGTTTTGGATCAAGATACACACTTCAATTCATGAGTCTAGAAGGTATTGAAATATTATTTTGGCACCCAACTATGCCTTAGCACTACTTTCCACCCTCAGACAGATGGGAAGACAGAGAGGACCATCCAAATATTGGATGAAATGCTACGAGAATGTGTTCTGGACTTCAGACGATCATGGGTACGACACTTGCCTCTGGTATAGTTTTCCTACAACAATAGATATCACTCTACTATTTCCATGGATCCATTCAAAGCCTTTTATGTAAGATCGTTTTTTTCACCCATGTGCTGGATAGAGGTTGGGGAGGTAGATGTTCTTGGCCCAGAGGTGGTGTGAACCACAACAGAGAAGGTTCATCTTATGTGTGAAAGGTTGAAGGAATATCAGGACCAGTAGAAGTCATATACTGATCATAGGAAGAGACTTATAGAGTTTGAGATTAGGGACCATGTGTTCTTAAAGGTCTCCCCTCGGTGTGGAAAGTGGTGGTCTGGCAGGGGGAGTAATCTTTCCCCCAGGTTCATCGGACCCTTTGAGGTATTGGAATGAGTCAGTGAGGTGGCATATCAGCTGGTGTTACCACTTTCGCTAGAGAGGATCCACAATATCTTCCATGTATCTCATATTTGTCGATATCTACACGATGACTCCCACATCCTCGACTGGGGAGAGTTGGATATCGAGGACGATGCGATGTTCGTGGAGAGACCGGTGAGAATCGAGGATCATAATGAGAAGGTGCTTCATGGATGGACCATTCCCTTGGTTTGTGTGTTGTGGAGGCATGGTGGCCACTAGGAGAGTACCTGGGAATGGGAGTCACATATGCGTACCAAGGACCTAGATTTGATTTGAGTTTTGATCTTGTGTTTTCTTTGTTCCTTGATTATGATGTAATGTTTGAACCTCGCTTGTTGTATGATAAGTTGTTCCCATGTTCTTTGTTTTGTGTGAAAATTCTTAACTATGGGGAGGGGAGGACCTGATCCCTAGTCATGAAATATTAATGTGGATGCGATTAAACCCATTCAGGTGAGTCAGTGCCGCCCAAAGTGGATAGTATCTTGACAAGGAGAAAGGAGCACCCTAATCCATGTGTCAGGATGGTGTGATATTTTTGTGTTTGTGTGGTTACTTGAGGGATATGAACGACAATGTTTCTGCACTTATTCAGGAGATAGATGTGAGAGAGGTGTCCCGGTATGTTGAGGTTTTATTCCTAATTTTGAACAAATCTAAGGTGGTTTGTCCTTGAGAGGTATATTACAAGGTGGTTGTTTGGACCCCTCTCTTTTCTTTGGGTTTACTCTTGAATTCTCGAGGGCTAAAATAGTTTGAGAGGTATCTTATGTAATGGCCCAAACCATCCTGGTCCATTACTTTTACAAATTCTAGTCTTTCGAGTGTCCTGGATACCATTAGTGAGTCATGAGGGAATCAGTGTCGGTGGCAGGGTGTCACCATGGTGTCACCTTTCGGTGACACTGATCGGTGCCACACCTGAACGATGCCGAAGTGGGGTGTTGGGGTTTCTTCCCCCAGTTTTCCCATAATGTCTGTTTTACGTTTTTATACCAATTTTAAAGTGGTTTAAGACGGTTTTAAGGCCATTAAAGGATATCTTAAATCCCCTAAGAGTGGGGTGACCCTTTTTTACCAAAACATTTTCTGTTTTAATCAATTTCACACCTTTTTCCATGTTTCTAGTTATTCCCTTGTTATGCGTTTTCTTGGTGTAAATGTGACCTATCTAACTCTCCACCATGCGATGATCTGCCTCACTATCTCCAAAGGAATTATTAAATCTAAATTAATTCCAATGTGTGAAAAAACCCATTCACGTGGTCAAACCATGATATTCTTTTTAAGCACTTTGATATTGCACATCTTGTAACTCTAGGATCGAGCCTTTTATCAAACCTAGATCTTCTTCTTCCTTAGTATCTTTCATTTCCTTGGTGCGCTTGGGGTCCTTCATTTAGAGACGATTCGTGCCTACATAAGTGCCCTCCTATTCGGTTCTTCTTGGAGTTTCCAGTTGCGCCATCCCCAGTTCTTGGCGCAAGGAGAAAACATCAATCCTTAATCATCCAGGTAGGGGTTTTTCCTTAGTCTCTCTTTACTATGAATCATGCAGTGTGGGTATGATGATGTTCCCTCAGGACATATATGGAACCAACTTTAACGAAGATAATAAACAAAATTTTAAAGAATGAAGGGGTGGGAAATATGGTGACGTTGTTGTGTTTTACCTTCTCTTTTATGATGTGAATTTAAGGGGCTCATGTCCACTGAAAATCTTGGCCATTAGAGGTACTTTCTTGCACACTAATGAAGCTCTATTTTCTAGATAACCTTGTGATTTAATGACTATAATATGGAAACTAGTTAATAACGTAAACTTGGTTGATTAAATGGATTCCAAATGAATAAGAACCCTTTTGTGATCACCCTAGTAAAACAAAGGAAAAGAAGGAACTTAATGAATGGTGTTGACCAAATCTAAAAACTTTGTTGCATTGTTCTGGTGATATGCATGGTTGTTCTGCTTGCTACCTTGTGGGGTGACGTAGAGGGGAATGGAATCTCTGGTTGGGAGGTTGTTGGTTTGTAAATCTAAGGTCTTGTGGAGCTGTCAGTAAATGTTCTGGACTGGTATGTTGGGTTTTGGTTTGGTTCCAGTACTTCGAGGAATCTCACAGATTCCTTTTGATGTTGTTACATACAAGAGAACTGGGTGTGAATTCTTAGACATCTGCTTGGCTGTTTTGTTTCAAGTGTTGTTTTTGGCTTGTGTTTATGCCTGTCAGTTTTCCAATGGTGAAGGAATATTTAAATGGAATCACTTGAACATGATAAAGAGAACGGGTACAATGGGGAACAGTTTTCCAGAAATGGGTTGTGCTCTGGTTGTGGTTGTTGTGTACTTGTACATGTAGGAATAGCAGCAAGAGTTGTTGTGTCAATGTTGGTTGTTGGCTTCAGGACCCCTAGGTTAGGATGAGTTTTTGATTATCTATATGTATAAAATTTAGTTCTTGTGTTTCTTATATGCACCTCACCCATGTTGAACACTTCGTGTTGAACACCCCCATTTCATGGGGGAGGGTGTTTTTTCCAACATTCCAATGAGTGGCTGGTTATTAACTCCTTTCTGCTCCCTCTATCAGGTATCCTAAGACTCTTTGGGCAGGTTGTGATGGCTTAAGGTTTTGTATGGAACAAGACTCTTCGGGCAGGGTGTGTTGTGGTGGTTGGCTCAGGTGTGTGCGGGTAGGTTTGTTTCCCAAGCATCTTCAGGATGAGGTCCAGGTGTCTTTGGGCATGGCGGTGGTTGTTCTGGCCGAGGTGTCTTTGAGTGTGGCGATGGTTGTTGTGGCCCAGGTGTCTACGGGTGTGGTTATGTGTGGTGGTTGTGGACCAGGTGTTTGTGGGTGTGGTTATGTGTGGTTGTGGTGGCCCAGGTGTTTGCGAGCAGGATGTGTGGTTGTGATGCCCCATGGGGTTGTTGTTGGGGCGGCAGTGGGACTGCAATGGAACTTGTGGGGGAGGTTTGATGCATAGAATGTCCTAAATAACTAGTGGGAAAGTTGTGCGGGGTACCCAAATATCAATGTTTTATTACTATTACTTTACCTGACTTGCATTATATAGGGAGTTTTCCTTGGTGAGGTTGGGTGGATAGTTTCCTTACTAAGTGTTTTAGTTATCTCTATTTCTCATGGGGCATTAGAATGTCTACTCACTTGTGCATGAGAGCTTTTGGTTTCCCTACTGAGTATGACTGTATACTCACCCTACATATATAAATCTGCTTTCAGGTTTCCTGGAGGACTTTGAGAACCGTGTCAGACCTTACTAGATCAGACATTGGGACAGTTTCTGTTGATACTTTTTCTTTTCTTTGGATACTTTCCTTCAGAGTTTATCTTGTACCTTGTATCAGTTTATTTTAAACAAGCATATGGGAATGGATTTTTGGCTTTACTTTTACAATTTGTTTTTTAGAGTTGTTTAGGATTTACGGTCTTATCTCCCAATCTTGTTCTATAAAAAGGGAAATTCCTTCCATACTACGTGAGATTTTATACCCTTGGTACTGGTCGCCACTTCGGGGCCTATTGAAGATGGGACTCGGGGGGGGTCATTATCCCTCTTACAACTTGAAGAACGAAGGGTATGATAGTTTGCTATCTCTTCCTTCATCTTGGAGAAGGTGGGTCGTGACATAGTAAGTCACCATTGGTGATCATTGATTTCCACCCGTCTATGAGTGTTAAGCACATGACTTGAGTGTCACCCCTATAACAACTTCCACTCCGCTATTCTTCATGAACCTGGATGTATATCTGTCTTCTACTTGAATCTGCAAAACGAAAAACAAAGAACCAAAAATCATAAGCATTTACATTTTTTATAAAAATATTACTGTAATAAATATGGGTAATTAATTATTAATAAGTTTATAAATATAAAAATATAAAAAAAATAGTTTAGATAATTATAAATAATTATGTTTAAATATTTGTATTTATTAAAAATAATTTGTGGTTGTAATTAATATTAATTTATTAATTATTACTTTGATTGATTATTTTAATTATTTTATTTTATTTAAAACTTTTATTTATTGAAGTTTACTAGTAAAATTTATTATTAGTATTATTATTATTATTATTATTAATTTTTAATATATTTATAAAAGATAATCGGTTTAATTATTGTTTAAACAATATTAAATATTATTCTTTAATTAATACATTTATAATTATTTATTTTATTTAATATTATAATTATTGTTATTTTTATTAATTTATTTAATAAGTTTATTGATTATTATTAGATTTCACTAAATTTTCAAAAGGGTTATTAATTAATATTTATATATTTGATTAAATAATTATTTAAATTATTCTATTTTATTTGTTATTTATATTAATGATTATTATTATTGATTTTGTTATGATCATTTTATTTATTTATTTTTATTTTATTTATTTTTTTGTTTTCATTATATCCGTGCATAACCAATCCACGCGAGGGGTGGGTGTCGTCGTCCTAGAGAAGTCGCGATCGCTGCTTCCTCCTCCACGGAGGCTCCTTGCTCCTCCACGAGGTTCAATCAGTGGCTGGGGTTCAGATCGGTGGCCTGCGGTGGGGCTTAGTTGAAGGGAAGCTCAGCGTCTGGAGGTATGACAGCTTCCTTCAATCAGCATCGGAGAAGGGTTATTCGGTTTTTAAATCTACGCAAGGGGGTCGACAACGAATCTCAGATGGCAGCGACGGTGATCTGGTGGTTAGCGGTGAAGTTCGAGCTGTTAGTGGCAGGGATGGAACTCGAAGTGGATCTTGGTTCAGCTCAGTGGCGGTGGATGACTGAAAATGGTGGGTGTGGGATGTCACTGCTGAAGGATGGTGGGGTGAAGATTTCTGCAACGGTGGAAGCTTGAGGTTTGGTAGTGTCCACCTCACGGTGAGACAGAAGAATGGTGAGTCGAGATTTTGCTGCGTTGGTACTCCTGGCGGTGTCTAAAGATCACAGTGATGGTGAGTTGGGGCAATTCTGTGGCCGTGTGTCGCTGAATTGATGCAGCTAGCGGTGTCACAAATGACTCGCCGTTGGACAACTCAATGGTGAGTGAGAAAAAATTGGCATAGGGGGTGGCCAGTGAGTAATGAGTCACCATTGAAAAATGGATAATGAAAATTTGGAAAAGGAAATGAGTTCTCGTTGGGTTTCAACGGTGACTTCCCAATCTAGCGGAGAATTATCTACACAAAAATTAATAAAACAGAAAGTTAAATTAAAGTTAAATATAAGCACTTGAATATAAATTATATCAAATCAAAAAATATATATAAAGATTAATAAAAACATAAACAATTAATTATTTAAATATTATTCTAATTTAAGATAAAAACTGAAAATAATTGAATTAATTTAAAATAAAAACAAATTAAAATAAGTTTAAAAAAACTAAATAATAAACTAACTGAAATTAAAAAGAAGATCAAAAATATAATTTTGAAGCTCGAAAATTAAATAAAAATAAAACATTAAATTTTAAGCGAGTTAAATTAAGAATTGAAAACAAATTAAAAACTTAAATTAAATATAACAGTTAAATTATTTTAATAGAACAAAATTAAAAGATAAAATGTTAATGTTTTAGTTAATTAAATAAATAATGAATTATTTTTTTAATTAATAAATGTAAAATTGAATTAATATTTTAAGTAGAATTAAAACTTAAAATGTAATTAGAATAATAAATAAAGATAAAAATAAGTAAAACAAAAATAATAATTTTAAAAAGCTAAAAATTCAAGATTAATTATAAAAAATGATTAATTAATAAATTTAATTATAAAATTAAAAAGGTAAAATTATTTTACCAAAACACTAAATAATTAATTAAATAATTAAAATCTTGAATAAAATATGTGGAAATTTTGGTGAATTAAAGACCACATCAAATTCCCCCACATATTCATTGATTGTCCTTAATCAATTTCATGATTTATTGCCTTGTTAAAATAAAAACTAAAAAAATAATAATCAAGTTTATAATGAAGCATGTCATGCAATCAGAGGAACAAAAACTGTGAAATAGCCCTTTCAAAAGAAATGTTCAAATAGATTCTTGCCTAAATTCAAATACTCACTATGCGATAAAGGGAGAAAAGAATAATTTACTACTAAGGATTTAACGCCTCATATATGGGGTTACTTAATGACTTATTTCAGTTCAAGTTCAAGTACTAAAACTAAGAGTGATAACAGGTTGCATAAAAGTGAAAATAAGATCTTAAGAAAAAGAACCTTATACTTAGGCTTTCTCCTAGGTTACAGAACAAAATTAAATATTTTTTTGAAATCACTTTATTGATACAATTTAAATGATTTTCAAATAAATCAATTTTCCCCTTCTTCATATAGTGTTCAAAATTCCCCTCATCTTAATGAACTTGTTTTTGACAACTAAGCATTATATTTTTTTTTGAATTTTACCCAGCCATGTAACTTGTGCAAAGCACTACGCAGATGCACTTACTAGAATTGTACAAAGGGTTTACACACACACACTTAGTTCCTAGTGTCTCAGAGGTTCGGCGTGAGATCTCATTTTCCCATTTTACTTCAGATTCAAAAGATTTAAATGACTACCATTTAAGTTGGCTTAATAAAGTGATTACTTCATTAAATTAAATAAAAAGTGAGTCCCCTTAGTTGAAATTCAAACTTCCAGTTTTTGAAAGTTATGATCATAATTCCACTAAAATTTATCCTATATCACTCTTATTCTTATTCCCTAAATAGAATATTCATAAAAATGTATCTTCGCTCAGCAATCATTAATCCCCAAAAATTTCAGATTTAAATAAACCATCAACAACCAGTAAGTAATATTAAATAGGCAAGACTAATTTTAAGTTCATAACTAAGCCTAAAGAACTTCTAATTGTGAAAGAATTTAAAAAAATTGACCATTTTTTATAAGAATTTTTTTAAAGGCTTAGTGATTTGATGGACTACATTAAAGCACAGATTAGCACAAAAAATGAAGAACCTCCCCCACCCACACTTAAAACACAACTTTTTCCCCAAAGTTGAATTTAAAAGTGGCAAAGACAATTTGACTTTAAAAGTTTAAAATAGATTTTCAATCGAGAAAATTAATGACATGTCAAATGGTTATAATGTAGTTCAAATGTATGTTTTCCACAATAAAATTTTTTCAACAAAATCACATGAATATTCATTAAGAAGGTGAATAAAAAATCTCAATTAAGTTATAAAAATTTCATGTGTAAAATGAGTAAACAATGAATTGGGTGTCAACAATTTAATAGATTAGTTTCAATTGGATTTTCAATATCATAGAAAAAGTGTATGCCAAAAACCCAACAAGGAAAAACATATCCATTAAAAGAAAGATAGTAAGGGGATATTAATCTCCCACATTTAATTCCAAACAGTAAATGAATTTAAAAACAATCAAAAAAAATTCCAGAAACAACCCACATGCAATATAGTTTCTAGTAGCAGAAAGGCAACCATACAGTTATAAAGAGGAGCAGAAAAATGATGAAAAAATAAAAATAATGAACTTCCCATGTCCTTGTAATTTGAAGAGACAGTGAGAACTTTGCTCCTTTGTTGACACCAACAGTATCCTTCTCTAAGAATAAAGACAAGACAGAAAAAGAACTTGTATCCAGCAGAAAAGAGATGATAAAAACAAATCAAGAAGCACTTTATTCAAAGCATGATAAGAAAAAAAGTAAAAACAATATAAAGCATGGGTTGACTCCCATGAAGCACTAAATTTTTAAGTCTTCAGTTAGACTTTTTTGAGAATTAGTTTTCAAGTACATAGATGGAAGCAAAGCCCTTTGGCTACCCTTTAAAATAAATTTTAACTCTCCACCCATTCACAAGAATTGCTTTGTTTTCCTCTCCAACAAATTTCTACTGCTCCATTCTTCAACACCCTAACAACGATAAAGGGTCCAGACCACTTATATTTCAATATTATAGGAAAGTGATTAAGTTTAGAATTAAAGAGAAGGACCTTATTTCCAGGTTTGAATTATCAATATTTAATGAAAGAATCATGAAAACATTGGACCTCCCTTTTTAAATCCTAGAGTTATCATAAGACTCTCTCCTAATCACATCCAACTCACACAACTCAAGCAGTCCCCTCTCTCTAGCATTTTTGACATCAAACTTCAAAGTTTTAACTTCCCAATATGAATTGTTCTGTAACTCCATAGGCAAATGAAAGCACTTCCCAAATAACAACTTGTATGGAGACAAACCAATTGGGGTTTTCAAAGCTTCTCTATAAGACAATAAGGACTCATTTATCTTTAGATACCAATCCTTCCTAGAGTTTGAGACATTTTTCTCTAGAATCTGTTTCAGCTCCCTATTAGATATTTCTACCTGTCCACTAGATTGTGGATGGTAGGAAGTTTTATTCATATGGATGCATCCATATATTTCTATTAAATCCTTAAATTTTTAGTTTTTAAAATGGGTATCATTACCAGTGATAAAGGCTCATTCCACCCCAAACCTTGAAAAGATGTTCTTTTTAAAAAAAAGTATCAAATTTTTGGCTTGATTGTTGGGAAGTGATAATACTTCAACCCACTTAGACACATAATCAAAAGCAACTAATATGTACTCATTCCCATGAGATGATGTAAATGGTCTCATTAATTCTAATCCTCAAACATAAAAAAACTTCTAAAATACCTTTCTGAGGTAACTCATTCTTCCTCTCAATATTTCCCAACCTTTAACATCTATCACACCCCACAATATAACTTCTTGCATCCTTAAATAAGGTGGGACAATAAAATACATTTTTAAAGACTTTTTGGGTTATCCTCTCTCCACCATGATGTCCTCCCGAAGGTTAGGAGTAACAACTCTCCAGTATTTGTAGCCTCTCTTCCTTTGGAATACACCATCTTAAGATCCCATCAGCACATATCCTAAAAATAAAGGGTCCATCTCAATGATATTAATTAAGCTCTGAAATGAATTTATTTCTTTGGTTGTTTGAAAAATCCTTACGAATTACACTTTCTACCAAAAAAATTGGAAAAGTCTGCAAACTATGCAGACTACCTAATGGAGACAGTGAGAAGCTTCTCATCAGGAAAGGAATAATTTATCTCCCTTGGATCTTTATAATGGGTATTAGGAAGTCAAGAGATATTATTTATAACTAAATTATCATATCTATTAATATCTCTAATTTCCATATAAAACAATTTCAATAACATAATTCCTATAATGAGTCATAGTTTTGCCTATTTTTTAGAAAGTAGATACTTTAAGGTAGAATGATTAGTAAAGATAATGAATTTAGATCCTAGAAGGTACTGCCCAAATTTTTCTAGAGCAAACACAATAGATAAAAAAATCCTTCTTAGTAGTGGTGTAATTCCTTTATGCCTAATATAGAATCATTCTATCATAGTAGACCACATGTAACCTTTTATCTCTCTATTTTTCTAAGAAATCTCCAACACCCATGTCACTAACATCACACATTAGTTCAAAGTGTAACTTCCAATCAGGTGCAGTAATGATAGCTGATTAAGTGAGTTTTTCATTTAGTAATTTAAGTGATTCAAGAAATTTTTCATCAAAAAGGAAGGGTGAATCCTTGAAAAGAAGATAACACAAGGGATTTTTTATTTTTGATAAGTCTTTGATAAACCTCTAGTAGAAATTGGTATTCCCTAAGAAACTTCTAACACCCTTAACATTTTCAGGAGGGGTAGATTTTGAATGACTTATTTCTTGGTAGTTTCAACCTCTAAACCCCTCTTGGACACCTTATGTCCCAGCACAATCCCTTTAATGACCATGAACTAGAATTTTTCTTAGTTAATAACTAAGTTGGTCTCTAAGAATCTTCCCAACACTAACTCTAAATTTCCTAAATAAATCTCAAATGGGATACTGACTATAGAGAATTCATCCATGGAAACATCAATGATCCTCTCGATCATATTAGAAAATATGGTCATTATACACTGTGAAAGGTAGATGGTGTACCACACAGACCAAAGGTCATCCGTCGGTAGGCAAATGTCCTAAAGGGGCATGTGAATATAGTTTTCTCTTAATCCTATGTGCCTATAGGGATCTAGTTGTAACTAGAATATCCATCGAGAAAATAGAAGAATTAATTTCCAGTAAGCCTCTCAAGAATTTGATCAAGGAAGGGAATTGGAAAATGATCATTCCTAGTGGCTGAAATGAGATTCCTTTAATGTATAAAAACTCTCAATTTGTTTTCTTTTCTCACTTGAATTTATTCATTTTTTTCATTTTTGGTTGCAGTGAAATGGCCATTTTTAGGGGAAACTTGGACTAGGCTAAACCAATCACTATCATAGATAAGATAGATAATTATAGAGTTCATAAGCTTGATAAATTCCTCTCTAACAACTTCTTTCATATTAGGGTTCAGTCTCCTTTGGAAATTTTCTCTAGGATTGTGATCTAGTTCCATAAGAATATTATACTTGAAAAATAAAAAGGATGATCCCTTTGATATCTATTATGAACCATCCTATTACATATTTTAATTTATTAACATCACCTAATAAATTTTCTTCTTGGTTATCTTTTAGTTAATTATAGATGATAATAGGAAATGTGGAATTCTCTTATAAAAAGAGCTTTTAAGATGTGCAGGGAGTGGCTTCAACTCTAGAGTGGGTGAATTTTCACAATAATAAAGGATCATGGGTCTGGTAGGACCAAGGTATTCAACATGTCTCTTGTATGGAGTTTTAAATGAATAAATTTTTTGAATTTCTTGACCATTTTCAGAATTTCCATCACTGTTATCCAAAGTGGACAACTCGTTGTCCAAAGTTTCAAGATTTGAGTTTAACAAACTTACTAAAGAAGAATCATCAATTTATTTAATCAACTCTCCCTATTCCAAATAAAAATTTTCAGTAGTAAATGTGGAAGTATTTTCATCTTTTAGTTCAACTAATATCTCTCTAAGTTCATAAATAATGGATTCCTCAACAGTAGAAATAGTAGAAATAGTGTTATTGTGTAGTTCTGGAAAATTTTCCAGATTTTTATTTTGAGTAGTTTTAAGAGTTTCTTTATTAGGAAAAAATTATTTTTAGATTACAAAGAAATTTCTCCATAAAATTGTTGTTTTTTAGAATATTAATAAAGTTAATTTGACTTTCTGACTTCTAAAATATCTACATTAGAATAGCACTCACCAAGAGTTGGTTCTTTAACACTTTTAAGAACATTGAACTCTTTTTGTTATTCTATGATTTTAAATATCAGTTGACCCTTATAAACATCTATGAATTATCCTTTAGTGGACAAGAATGGCCTACGCAGAATGATGGGAACCTATTGGTCACACTCCATGTTATGAACTAGGAAATGAGCTTGCAGAAATAGTTTTCCAACACCTACCAGTGGGTCATCTACCCTTCCCATAAGATGTGTGAATGAGTGGTCAACTAATTATAGGATGATAGTGGTGGGTTAAAGATCACCCAATATCAACTATTGAAATAGTGATAATGGAATAATATTGATACTATAACCTAAGTTACACAAATAATTGAGTTGAGAAAAATTACCTAGAGTATAGAGAATGAAAAATATTTCAGGATCTTTTAACTTTGGAGGAATTTTATTTTGAAGTATAGCATTACACTATTCAGTGAGGATGTATGTGCCAAATTATTCAAGTGTATTTTTTTGAAATAAATTTTTAAGGGATTTTAGATATGATGGAATTTTAACCAAGTCTTGGATGAAAGGAATGTTTACTTGGATCTTGGTCATAATCTCAAGGAAATAAATAAGTTAATCCTTGTTATTACTTGTTGGTTTTAAATTTTCTAGGAAAGGGATGGGTGGGGAAACTTTCCTAATAATAGTATGCATCTCCCCTAATTCTTATAAAATTTTATCCTTTACTTTATTCTTCTTATTTTCAGAAAAAAAAAATCAGATTTTGTTTCAGGTGAAAATTGAGATTTTTTTTTCATTTTCATCATTTAACTCATGATTTCCATATTATATTTCAAATATATTTTTTTGTTTTCAGATTCATTATGTTTTTTATTTTTGGGAATTTTCAATGTATTTTCCAGACTTAGGTTGAGTTTTATGCCCATTCCTTATTACAACTGCCATGAAATTTTCCCTAGGGATGATTTCAATTGTACTGAGAAGTTTACCATTTTCCCTTTGATTCATTCCTCTTGAAATTTGGCCCAATTATGATTCAATATTTTTCATTCTAGCATCAGATTGATTTTTTTTAGAATCATAAATGGATTTTGGTTTATTAAATTTATTCTAAAACTTTTTATCTTGAGAGTCCATTTTATTTAATATTTGATCCAATTTAGAAAACATTTGACCCTCAAATTTTCCTTGTGAATTATAAGACTCTCCCCTTGGTTGATTTTGAAATTGTTGTCTTGGTTGGTTTTGGTAACCAGGGGTGGTGGGTTTCTTTATCATGCCTTGTTCATTCCATGAAAAGTTAGTATGATTCCTATATCCTTGGTTATAGTTATTTTAAAATGGATCATAATTGGAAGGAATACTAGGACCATAATTAACAAAGTTTAAATTTTCTTGTTGGGCTGGCATGTCAAATTTTGGACAAAAGTTTTTAGCGTTCCCAAACATGCCACACTAAGAACACTACTCCCTATGTGATTGTTTTGTGTTTTGACATCCCACTTGGTTAACAGTTTGTTTGGTATTTTGGTTCATTATTTTTTGGATTTAGTTTGTGATTTCAGAAAGTTGAGTGTGAGTATTCACTCTTAAAATAGGGTTGTTTCCAATTATGTTAACTCTTTTCCTTTTTGAATTTTTATTTTAAGAGTTCAAATCATGGTTGTTGAAAATTCATCTTAACTCTTCATCAGTTTTGTCATTGTAATTTCCCCCATCTGATTGGTCAACAAGGTATTGACTAGAAGAGGAAACACCTTCATAGAAGGTGTCCATGAGAACATGGGATGGGAGTTGATGATGGAGAAACTTCTTAAGTAGTTCCTCAAATCTTTCCCTAACTTCATGAAATGTTTCACCATCATCTTGGTAAATTTTTTTTGATTTTATTTCTCAGTTCACCCTTAAGTCTTTAGGGATAAAATTTCATTATAAATAAATTATATAGTTGGTCCCAATTATAAAAAATGTTCTCATCTAGACTCAAAAACAAATTATTAGCATCCCCTTTAAGTAAAAAAGGGAAATAATCTCATTCATAGCTCATTTTATGTGATTCCAAGAGGTTTAAATTATTCCATTGTGTTATAAAAGTCTCTAAGTGAGTCCTCATTAGAGACACCATTTAAAAAAGGCAGTAAAGAAAGGTGAGATTGTTTTAACTCATAATTTATAACTCTAGGAGAAAGTATAATGGATGAAGGGTTACTTGAAACTTGAGGGAGTTGAAACTCCCTCATCCTAGGCCTCTCTATCTTTTCATTGAGTTTGGGTTGAAAATTATGAAGGTTATTAACCGGAACTCTATCTCCTAAATTTTCCATTTCTAATTTTTTTTCTTTTTGAGATCACTTAAGTATTTTTCAATTTTAGGGTATATGGTATCTAATATATCAATAAAAGTTATTGTGCTCATATAGTATGTGATAATAGAGAAAAATAAGAAAAAATAGTAGTATCAATAAAGTAGTTAAAATATAATGAAAGAAACAAAAAAGTGAAACAACAATAGAAACAGGAAGTACTGACAATTTTTTTTTGCGGTTTTCAATTTACAAATTTTTTTGAAATTTTTTATGAATTTATTTTTAGTTTTGAAAAATATTGGTTCCTATAAGACTTCCCCATCAATGGTGCCAATTTTTGATAGTAACATAGGTCTTCGTAGCCCTCAAAATATTATTTATGAATCTACAGTAGTATAGTAGTGAAGGGTCAAACCCTTAGGGAATGTAGAGTGACCAAATTTTCAAAAGAAATAACTATTGAATAATTCATAATTATTTTTCTTAAATTTATTTTTGATGATGTATTAGGATGATGAATTTTTTTATAAACTGAAAGCAACTAAGGAGGATAAAATTTTAACAGTGAACAATAGAGGCAGTGAGAAAATAAGTGCTAAAAGCTGAATAATCAAGAGAAATTCCAAGAGAAGATCTATCATATTGGTCTTAAGAGGGTTACTATTAAAATAAATGTAAATATAAATAGAACTAATGATAATTAATGATTTATCACCCTCGCTGTTAGATTAATCACACAGATTAAACAATCTTGGAGTTCGCCATTCTAAGAAATATTTAACTACAAAAATATATGCTAAAAAGTCAATAGAAACAAACTTGTTGAATGTTCTGAAGTTTTTTTTAAATTAATGATTAAAGAAATAGAATCCATGATCAAACTCAACAAATGATTGTGGATTTTGAAGTTGAGCACAAGTGGTGGTGTTAGGGTGATCATCGGCAAAGTTCAGGCAGTCAGCAGTGGAAGACACTCATAGTGGATCTCAGCTCGACTTGACGGTGGTTTTAGTTTAATTTGTGGAGGTATGATTTGTTTATGGTGGTGGATGAATGACAATAGCGGGTGTGGGATGTCATCACTGAAGGTTGCTTATCGGCTCGATGGTGGGTGGGAGATTACTACAACAATGGAAACTTGAGGTTTGGAGGTGTCAACCTGATGGGGAGATAGAAGAACAGTAAGTCGAGAGTTTGTTGCATTGGTACCCCTGGAGGTGTTTAAAGATCACAATGACGGTGAGGTGAGGCAAATCTGTGGTGGTTTTTTGATGATTTACTGCATATGGCAACGCGACAAATGACTCACTGTTGGACAACCCAATAGTGAGTGAGAAAATATTGGTTAAGGGGGTGGGCGGTGAGTAATGACTCGCTAAAAAATAGATAATGAAAATTTGACAAATGAAATGAGTCACTATTGGGTTCTCAAGGGTGAGTTCCAAATCTAGTGGTGAATTATCTACACCAAAATTAATAAAACATAAAGGTAAAAAATCTAAATATAAGCAATTGAATATAAATTAAATCAAATCAAAACAAAATATTAATATTAATAAAAATGTAAACAATTAATTTTTTTAATATTATTCTAATTTAAGATAAAAACTTAAAATAATTGAATTAATTAAAAAAATAGATTAAAATAATTTTAAAAAAAATTAAATAATAAACTGACATAAATTAAAAAGCAGATCGAAAATATAATTTTGAAGATCAAAAATTAAATAGAAATAAAATATTAAATTTTAAGAGAGTTAAATTAATAATTTAAAACAAATTAAAAACATAAATTAAATATAAAAATTAAATTATGTTAAGAGAAAAAAATTAAAATATTAAAAGTTATTGTTTCATTTAATTGGATAAATAATGAATTATTAATTAATTAATAAATGTAGAACAGAATTAATATTTTAAGTATAATTAAAACATAAAAGGTAATTAGAAGAATAAATAAATATAAAAATAATTCAAACACAAATAATAATTTAAAAAAGCTAAAAATAAAAGATTAATTATAAAAAAATGATTAATTAATAAATTTAATCATAAAATTACAAAAGTGAAATTATTTAACAAAAATACCATAAATAATTAATTAAATTATTAAAAACTTAAATAAAATATGTGGAAAATTAGTTGAATTAATGGCCACATCACTTCCTCAAACTTGTGGTTCTAACATAGTACTTTAACCAGGTGATTTTTCTTGTTTCATAGAACTTTGTATCTATGATCAAAGATCTTCATTGGTTGCTTATTATATGAAAAATCACTCTCCAAGGGTACCACCTTTGGATTTAGTACATATGAGGGGTCTAGTATATACTTCCTCAAGATGGATACATGGAACACATCGTGTACTTTCGATAGGTTAGGTGGAAGTGTTGGTAAACAGGTCACAACTCTGATGCGATCAAGAATATCAAAGGGGTCGATGTATCTTGGATTGAGCATTCCCTTCTTCCCAAACCTCATGACTTTATTCCATGGTGAAATACTAAGGAAAACCTTATCTTTGACTTCAAACTCTAAGAATCATATATGATTATCTACATAGTTTTTTTCCCAAATTTGTGTAGATTTCATATGATGTTGAATGGCTTGAACCTTCTCTATCATCTATTGGATATGATCAGGTCCCATAAGTTTTTTCTATCTAACTTCATGTTAGCATGTCGAAGTATGACAACTCTTCCCATACAGAGCCTCATAAGGTGCTATTTGAATGCTAAAATGGAAGTTATTATTATACAAGAACTCCATTAGGGGAAGGAGTTGATCCCAACATCTATGTAAATCATTTGACTATGATCTAAGAATATCCTATAGAATTTGAATGGTTCTCCTAGACTGACCATATATCTGAGGATGATAAGAAATACTAAAACTGAGCTTTATGTCCAACACTTGTTGAAGGCTTCTCCAAAACCTCAAGGTGAACCTATAATCTTGATCATATACAATAGAGAGTGGTACTCCATGCAGTCTTACCACTTACCTTATGTATATCATGGTGAGTTGATCAAGAGAGAAATGTTTTTTGATAGTAATGAAATATGATGACTTTGTAAGTTAATCAACTACCACCTAGATGGTATTATTGCCTTTAGATTTCCTAGGGAGTCATATGATGAAATCTGTGGTTTTGTTTCCTATTTTCATATCAATATGGGAATTGGTTTCATCATACTATTAGTCTTTAGTCATTCATCCTTGACTTGTTGGAATACCAAGTATCAAGATACAAATTCAAAAATCATCCTCTTCATGTTATCCCACCAGATTTTTTTAATAATATTTCTATCCATCTTAGTGATTCTTGTATAAATAAAGAAGGATAATCAATATGCATCATATAGAAGTTCCTTCTTTGGTTTTCACTTTTATGGGACACATATCCAGGGTCCAAACCTTATTATTCCATATTTAGAAAAGTTAAACTCCAAAATATTCTCTATCTTTTTCTATAACACATTATCATCTTTTTGGACCTCCTTCATCCTCTCAAGAATGGATGGTTAAGAAGTTAATTTGGAAAGGTAGGTTGATGCTCCTAATATAATTCCCATTTACATCCTTTTCATGTCCAAGAATATTATATCCCTTTCAATTTTCGTGATGGATAGGGTCTTGGGACGCTTTCTAATTGGAGAATCTTCCACTTCATTCTCCTTCCCATAAAATTAATGGATTGAACAATCATATTCCTTAATCAACTCTAACCACCTTCATTAGGGCATACTAAGATCCTTTTGTGTGAATATATATTTGAGGATTTTATTATCCATATATATATTACACTTCTCCCCTTAGAGATAATTCCACCAAATCTATAATGTGAAGTTCACTACAACCAGTTCTAAATCATGGGTTGGGTTGTTCAGCTCATGGATAATTAATTGGTGGGAGGCACATGCTATCACTATGTTATCTTTTATGATTACACAACTCAAGACATTTTTGGATGCATCATTGTAGATGAAAAATCATTCCCCATTGGTGGGTAATGTGAGCACAGGTGTAGTGATTAGACTCTATTTTAACTCTTCAAATATCTCTTCACATTCATCATTACAGATATAATTCACCCCCTTCTGAGTTATCTTGGTTAGTGTGCTTGAAAATCATAAGAAGTTTCTCACAAACCGATGATGACACCCAATTAATCCAAGGAAACTACAGATCTTCATCACAGATGTTGATCTATGAAATCTTTCAATTGCCTTTGTTTTATAAGGATCCATAGATATCCCTTTATTGGTGATAAAATTTCCCAGGAATTTTACTTTCTCTATCCAAAACTCACATTGTTTGAACTTTTCATATATGTTTTCCTTTCATAAGGTCTTTAGTACATTATTCAATTGCTACTCTTGTTCCTCCTTTCTTTTAGAGTACATAAGAATATTGTATATAAATATTAACACAAATTTATCAAGGAAATCCCTAAATAATTTATTCATTATTTCCAGGAAGATATCCTGAGTGTTATTGAGTCCAAATGGCATCACTATGAACTCGTAGTTTTCTTACCTTGTGTAAAGTAGTCTTGGGGTCACTAGTAGAAAATAGCCCTTTAGCGACTGCCAAAATCTGTCACTAAATGCCTATAGCGGCCACCCAATGTCCACCAAACGGCGAACTCTTTAGGCCCATCACTGTTTCCTATAACTTCCTCCAAATGATGAACATTATAGCTCAACCGGTATGGCATATAGAAACCACCAAATGGAGGTCGCTATAAATCAACAGGGCATGCCCTATAGCGACCACCATTTGGCAGTCACTATAGGCCTTATCGGATTGGTATATAGCGATCTCCAAATGCCGGTCGATATAGATCAACATGGACTGACCTATAACGACCGCGAAATAGCAGCCGCTATAGGTTTTTTTAAATATAGCCACATTTAAATGACTACTATTTCAAAAATACAAAAAATATTTCCAAAATATCTATAACCATGGATATCTTTATATTATCATCTTCCAAACTCCACATCCATATTCAAATAGAACTGGATATAAAAATTTAATAAAAAAATTATTTTAGAAACAAATTTCTCACCTAATAATTGAAATAAAAAAATATTTCAATTAATGCTTTATACAACAAATCGAAATTATTTGATTTTGAAAATATATTCATAGTTTCTAATAATTTTTTAAAAACTTAAAACCCCATATTTTGTCGTTCTAAGAAGACCGCACATCTGATTGACATGTCGACGGCTCGGACACATAAAAAATAATATTAAATCGTTTTTCATGTGATTTCAAGTCATTATGAGGTTGTTAACTATGGATCTGACCCTTAAATGTGTGTTTTATTGTTTTATGACACTAAAAGTGAATTTTCGGTCATCCCAGGAAAATGACACCTCCGATTGACATTCTATATGCTCGACCATTTTACAATTCACTCTACGATTATTGTTGTCTAATTTCATGGCATTTGAATGTTGTTCGGTAGTTTTTTACCCCCAGACGCACCTTTCTAAAGGCTGTCAAATCTTTAAAAACCGCATATTCAGTAGTTTTGGGAATACTGCATATTTGATTGATGTTATATCTACTCATACACATAAAGAATAATAATAACATGGTTTTCCTATGATTTCAACTCATTCCGAGGATATTAACTATGGATCTAACTGTTAAACGCACGTCTTGTTGTTTTGTGATAGTATGCGTATTTTGGTGTTTTATGACACTAAAAGTTCATTTTCCATCTTCCTGAGAAAATGGAACCTCCAATTGATGTTCCGTCATCTGAGTCATTTCAAAATTCACTTTAATATTTTTTCCGTCTGATTTCACGGCATTCGGATGTCATTTTGTTGTTTTTTACACCCAGATGCACCTTTTTAAGGGGCATCAAACCATTAAAACCCACATATTCAGTAGTTCCGACCAGACTGCACATCAGATTGATGTTATGTTTTCTCATACACATCACCAATAACAATAATATAGTTTTCTGATGATTTCAAGTCATTCTCAGGTCGTTTTCTATAGATATGACTGTTAAACACGTGCTTTGGTGTTTTATGACACTAAAAGTGCATTTTCGGTCATCACGGGAAAAAAGAACCTCTAATTGGAATTCTTTCTTCTCTACCATTTTATAATTCACTCTATGATTGTTGATGTCTGATTTCATGGCATTCAGATGTCATTCGGATGGTTTTGACCTCCGGACGCACCTTTTTAAGAGTCGTCAAACCTTTAAAACCCGCATATTCAGTAGTTTTGGGAAAACCGCACATCCTATTGACTATTTGTCAACTTTTACACATAAAGAATAATAATAAGATGGTTTTCCTGTAATTTCATGTCATTGTGAGGTTGTTTTCTATGGATATGACTGCTAACACGTGTTTTTGTGTTTTTATGACACTAAAAGTGTGTTTTCAGTCATCCTGGGAAAATAGAACCTCTGATTGACATTCTGTCTACTAAGCTATTTTTCAATCCACTATACAATTTTTGTCGTCTGATTTTACAACATTTTGATGTCGTTTGGTTGGTTTTGACTCCCAGATGCGCATATTTAAATGATGTCAAACCTTTAAAACCCGCATATTCGGTAGTTTCGGCCAGACCACACATCCAATTGACGTTCTGTCTCCTTGAACATATCACGAATAATAGTAAAATGGTTTTCCTATGATTTAAATTCATTAAGAGGACTTTTTTTTATTGATCCGACCATTAAACGTGTGTTTTGGTGTTTTATGACACTAAAAGTGTGTTTTCAGTCATCTCGGGAAAACGATGCCTCCGACTAACATTCTGTCTACTCACCCATTTCACAATTCACTCTACGATTGTTTTCTTCTGATTTCACATTATTCGGACGTCGTTCGGATGGTTTTGACCCCTAGACGCACCTTTTCAAAGTCCCCAAACCTTTAAAACCTACATATTCGGTAGTTCTGGTCAGACCACACTTCTGATTGACGTTCTATCTGCTCTTACACATCACGAATAATAATAATATTGTTGTCTTGTGATTTCAAGTCATTCAGAGATCGTTTTCTATGGATCTGACCGTTAAATGCTCGTTATGGTGTTTTATGACATTAAAAGTACGTTTTAGATCATATCGGGCAAATGGAACCTCCGATTGAAATTATGTATGCTCTCCCATTTCATAATTCACTCAACCATTGTTTTCGTATGATTTCACGACATTCAGATGTTTTTTGGATGGTTTTAACCACCAAACACATCTTTTTAAAGGACGTCAAACCTTTAAAAACCGCATATTCGGTAGTTCGGGGAAGACCGCACATCCAATTGATGTTTTGTCTCCTCGTACATATAAAGGATAATATTATTATTATTTTCTTATGATTTCAAGTCATTGTGAGGTCATTTTCTATAGATTCGATCATTAAACGCGCATTTTGGTGTTTTATGACACTAAAGGTGTGTTTTCAGTCATCTCATAAAAACAATGCCTCCGATTGACATTCCTTCTACTCACCCATTTCACAATTCACTTTATGATTGTTGTCGTCTGATTTTACATCATTCGGATGTCGTTCAATTATTTTTGACACCAAGGCGCACCTTTTTAAAAGGCGTCAACCTTTAAAACCAACATATTCTGCAGTTTCAGCCAGACACCACATCCGATTGATGTTCTGTTTCCTCTTACATATCATGAATAATAATAATATGTTTTTCCTGTGATTTCATGTCATTAAGAGGTCGTTTTATATGGATCTGTCCATTAAACGTGCATTTTGGTGTTTTATGACACTGAAAATGTATTTTTAGAAATCTCGGGCAAACAATGCCTCCAATTGATGTTCTGTCTGGTCACTCATTTCACAATTCACTCTATGATTTTTGTCATCGGATTTCATGACATTCGAATTTCGTTCGGATGGTTTTGACCCCTAGACACACCTTTTTAAAGTCCTTAAACCTTTAAAACTCGCATATTCAGTAGTTCGGGCCAGACCACACATCTGATTGATGTTCCATATACTCGTAGAAATCATTAATAATAATAAGATAGTTTTCCTATGATTTCAAGTCATTCGGATGTCATTTTCTATAGATCTGACCATTAAACACGCATTATGGTGTTTTATGACACTAAAAGTAGGTTTTTGGTCATATCAGGAAAAAGACACCTCTAATTGACGTTATGTCTGTTCTCCCATTTCAAAATTCACTGTACGATTTCTTTTTTATGATTTCATGGAATTCAGATGTTTTTCGGATGATTTTGACCATCATATACACCTTTTTAAAGGGAACCAAACCTTTAAAGAGGCATATTCAGAAGTTTCGAGAATAACGCACATCTGATCGATGTTCTGTCTACTCGTAAACATCATAGATAATAATAAGATGGTGGCACTATGATTTAAAGTCATTCTGAGATCGTTAGCTTTTGATTTGACCGTTAAACGCGCATTTTGGTGTTTTGTGACAATAAAAGTGGGTTTTCGATCATTCTGGGAAAACGGCGCATATGATTGACATTTTCATCTACCCGACCATTTCAAAATTCACTCTACGATTGTTTTTCTATTATTTCACAGCATTATGATGTTGTTCGGTTGGTTTTTACCTCTGGTCGCACCTTTCTAAAGGGCGTCAAACGTTTAAAACATGCATATTCAGTAGTTCTGGCTAGACTGCACATCCTATTGATGTTCTATTTGATCTTACACATCACTAATAATAATAATATGGTTTGCTTATGATTTCAAGTCATTCGAATTTCTTTTTTATTGATATGACCATTAAATGCGTGTTTTGATGTTTTATGACACTAAAAGTGCATTTTTGGTCATCCCGAGAAAACAGCACCTCCGATTGACATTCTGTCTACTCTCCCATTTTACAATTCATTCTAAAATTGTTGTTGTCTGATTTCACTGCATTCAGATGCTATTTGGATGGTTTTGACCCCCAGACACACATTTTTAATGGGCGTCAAACCTTTAAAACCCGCATATTCAGTAGTTTTGGCCAGACTACACATCTGATTGACATTCCATCTCCTTGTAAATATCATAAATAATAATAAGATGGTTTTCCTATGATTTAAAGTCATTAGGAGGTCGTTTGCTATGGATATAACCGTTAAACACGTGTTTTGGTGTTTTATGACACTAAAAGTGTGTTTTCAATCATTTCGGGAAAACGACACCTCCGATTGATGTTATGTCTACTCTTCCATTTCACAATTCACTTTATGATTATTGTCGTCTGATTTCATGGTATTCAGCTGTCATTCGGTTGATTTTGACCCCCGAACACACCTTTTTAAAGGATGCCAAACATTTAAAACCCACATATCTGGTAGGTTCATCTAGACCACACATCTGATTGATGTTACATATTCTCGTACACATCATGAATAATAATAAAATTATTTTACTATGATTTCAAGTCATTTGGAGGTCATTTGATATGGATATGACCATTAAATGCACGTTTTGGTGTTTTAATACACTAAAAGTTCGTTTTCCATCATCCTGGGAAAATGAAACCTCCGATTGACCTTCCGTATTCTCAACCATTTCACAATTCACTCTATGATTGTGTATAGGCACACCTAAATTATCCCCCTCCCCATAGTGAAACCACTCTTTTTGGACACAATTTTGACTAAACTAACCCATTGGTTATCTGAAATTGGGGATATTATACCAACAAGTGGGTAGTAACCTTCTTTTTAACCACCTCAAGAAGAGTAGGATTCAATCTCAATTGACACTTCATAACAGGTTTGCAGCTTTCCTTTGAATGAATCCTATGCATGTATATTGAGGGATGATTCCACATAAATCATCCAAGGACTAGCCTATGTCTCTCTTATTCTTCCTAGGGACTCCAGAAAGTTTGGTTTCTTGTTTTGTGGGAAACCCCTTTGCAATGATTATAGGATATGTTCATGCAATTCCAAGTAGGAATACTTGAGGTTTTCAAGAAAATGTTTGAGTTACAGTGAAAGTGAGATATCCACACTTGAAAAAGTGCAATAAACAAGGTTTCCTCAAGCAGTGTGTATGTGTCAACTTCATCAATCAATTTAGACTCATAAAAGTAGTCAAATAGATGATTCATAAATTATTTTCAGTAGGTTTTAATCTCACAATAGTGGGTTCACATTTATTTTCATTAAAAAAATCAGAATATTGTGCAAAAAACTTCATGATTAATAGTTTCAAAATTTATTTCAACAAATTCAGCAATGTTTTCACAAGAAAATTCAATATATATAACAAATTTATAAGAGGAAAAAGTTTTATACAAGATTTCATCCATTCCAGGAGTACCTTCATAGCATATTTTAGAGGTTTCACATGCAAAATTCTCAAAATTTCCAAATCTAATAGTAGGTGATTTAAACTCAGATTTCAAATCAATATCACAGCAGGTAGACAAAAAAATCAACATTCAAAGTAGGTTTGATATCAAATAAAATCTTATTTTCATAAGAATTTAATTATTGTTAACTACATGAAAAATCAAGAGATAATTTAGTGGAAACCAGTCAATCATATTGACGTGGTGTGAATAATGATTTTCTGTTGGATATTTCCTAAACTAAAAAATGTCAAGTGAACAACTTGGCAGAAAATTTCTAGTGAAAGTGTGCCTTTATATACATTGATGATAGATTTAGTAGTTTTCAGAAAAGGATTACCTAAAATTATATGTTCATGTGTACTGAACCTACCATTTTTTATAGCAATATTTATTCTCTTTTGGACATTTATTTTTGTTGTTTGACAATTTCCTCAATGTTATTCCCAAATTTTTTAGTTTTTTGAGTAGGCAAAATTCTCTCATGGGTTGATTTTTTTTCTCTTGGTATGGTTGGAAGTTCCCAACAAGTGTATCAACATGATATTAATAGTATCTAGGTTGTTGGTTATTTTTTGTCTTGGAAAAAATCTCCCTGTTTATTCAGTTTGCCTATTCCTATCAATTTACTAATTATTACAGCCCTGATTAATGTTTTGATTTGATTGGTATGGCCTAGATTGGTTTTTTAGTTGGAAAGGCCTCACCAGAAATATTCCATTGCAAGTTTTAGGTTAATCTTGGAATTAGGGACATTGGTCATTGAAGTGTACTACTGTAGAACAAATACCACAATGCATTTAGATTGGAATAGTTTGTTCAACTTGAGTTTGCATAAGGGAAGTGTTGGAAAGCATCATTAGTCTCACCATGGTGGTATGATCAGTCAAAACCTATGATAGGAACTATTTAGGAACAACACTATTTAGGCACACCCAAACAATGCACAACAGTTGGGTGAGACACCAGGTTGTGTGGGAAACCTGACCCACATACGTTAATTTCTTGCATAGGATACAAAATCAGACCAAAAATGCAATTGAGGTCAAGCATATAGTAAAAAATGACCATCTTTAAAGATTCAATTCTCATCAGTGTTACTTTTACCTCAGGATTACACCCTCTTTGTTCAAATAGGATCAAATCCTAAAGGGGGGAGGTATTTTTTGGTGCTCCACCCCTGCAGCACCCCCACCCTCTCTAGCAGCATCCACCCCCTACTGCAACCCCACTTCCCCCAACACCCTGCAGCAGCCTCCCCCACACCCCACCCCCTACAGCAACCCCCGCTTCCCCAGCCTACCCCCAACCCCCTGTAAGCAACCCCACCTGCAATATGCCCCCTTCCCCCTACACCATCCTCCCCTCCCCTCCCCCCTCCCCCTGCAACACCCCCCCTCACTAGCCTCCCCTTCCCCCTACCCCATCCCCCCTGCCCTGTCCCAGCCTTCCCTCCCCCCTGCAGTATCCCCCCCACCCCCTGCCCTGTCCCAGCCTTCCTTCCCCCCTGCAGTAGCCCCCCCACCCCCTACCCTGCCTCCCCTTCACCCCCTTCCCCAACCTCCCCCTGCCTTGCCCTGCCCCCAGCCTCACCCCCTGTAGCATCCCCCCTATAGCAACCCCCCCCCCCTCACCCCTGCCCCATCCTCCCCTCCCCACCTGCACCAGCCTCCCCCACCCCCTACTGCAACCCCCTCCCCCTGCAGCAGCCCCTATCCCATTCCCCTACCTCACAACCCATATGACTAAATTTTCATTGATACTTAACTGACTATATGATCTTTCTATACAATCACTTGAGACCAAAATAGTGAAACCAACAAATTAAACTTAAAGAAAGATAAATCTTAATAAACTGAAGTGTTATGTAATATATGCTGATTAAAAATAAACTAAACTTTAAAAGAATGAATTAAATCACATGAATTAAAACAAAAAAATATGTGTGTAAATAGAACTAAAGGTTCAAGATTAATTATTAATTTCTAATTCATGTATGATATTAAAATGGTAATACCTCATATATGAGGTTCATCCTCATCTGGATCTCCAATCTCACTATGATGTCCACCAACTATATTTGGAGCCTACAATATATATAAATATTATGTATCTTAATCATATAAATAAAATTCAATATGAGTATGATTTATATACTTTTTTACCTGTGGCACCACTTGTGTACCATCAACAGGACATTGTGTCGTCGCTTCATCGATATGTGTTGACATCTGTGAGAATTTCTCCTCATACTTTGCACATAATTTCTGAAAATTATATTTAGGATAATCTTGACAATATCCATGAAACAAATATTAATGTAAAAAAATCCAAACTAAAAAAAAGTGATAGGTTTGAAGATGTGAAAATGGCTAATGATGAAACTATTTATGAATTTTTAAAAACTTCATTCAAATTACATAAAACATCAAAAAACATTAGAGAAAAATTAGGGGACACCACCATGTTCAAATAATGGGTTGGTTGGTAATGACACTAATCTTTTATTTTTATTCAATAAAACCTAGGAGGTAAAGAAGAAATAATCATTTCGACACAAATTCATAAAATAGTTGGATGCATAAGCAAGGGAATGTGCTGATCAGCACATGAAAATAGCCCAAAGAATTCTCCAAGAGCCGTAGTATCTAGGTTATGAAATAGATGATAGGGAGACTGGGTAATCACACCAAACCACTATATGGTGTCATGCTTCATATGAATGGAGAATGTCCATCTATGGAGATAGAATGTGACTAGGCCCTTGCAAATTCATCTTCATTGGATAACTAAATGAGAAAATGTTGAGTCAACCAACTCCACCCTGTGATGCTGACATGCTTATTGAAGACATCCACCATAGATAGATGATGTCTAAAATGAATGATCAATGAAGAATCAATCATATATGATGCTTTAGAAAATTCAAGATGTGAGATAACCACTAATGAATTTTCATCAACCACCCTTAGAACCTTCAGAAGATGTTTTATTTTTAGAAGATCTACTAAGAGAGGAGATGAATCTGACCCTATAGATGCTTCCAAACCCTCCCATGATGATGGATGAGGGGACTCCTTTCCTATAAAAAAAATTTTTGTACAAGGAATAAAAGAAAAAGAACTATCATACATAACTATGTACCAATCAAACCTATATAAATATATTTTCAAATTATGATAGGTGTAAGATATAACAGGTGTATTGTTCTATGTATTACAATGGGTGGGAAAAAATCTACATATTTCCTTTAATCATCCGCTTAAATTCGACCAATCAATCCCTTGAAAATTGAATAGCTATAAGATATAAATCACTGCATAGTGTTGGAGGTTTGAACTCTTGATAATGAATTGGAAGGGATACCCACACAATAAGTGCACAAAAACTCTCAGAGAGGATTAATCTCCTAGTCAACTACAACTAGAGTAATACCTAATATACATACATGTATATAATGTTGAATTATATTCAAATGTTTTATTAAGAAGAGGAGAAATTCTTAAGAAAATTCCATAAAACAAAGTTTAGGAATGATTAAAAAGGGATTTAATTAAATAGGTTATAAATGATTTACTAATGGGAGGACGTGGAGTGACATGGTGGAATGATGGAAGGTAGAGGATTTTGGATTTGACTCCTGAAATTCATGCAAAGTAGGGGACTTGACCCAAGGATAGAGAAAAAGGTTTGTGGAAGGGTGTGGATGAATGATCCAAGAGGGTGCAGAATTAATAAATTGATTTTTAAGAATAAAATAATATATATGGTGATTGAAATTCAACAAATATGATTCGTATAAATCCCTCCCTATAAAAAATTTTGAACTCTTTATTCATGTTTACATCTCACAATTCTACAAATGTACACTGAGAAATAATATCAATCACTTCTTTTTATATATTTCATAAAATGATAAAAACATACATCAAAATCACAATTTTGAACACCTAATACATATGCTCCAAATTCACACTACGAATTCGTAGTAATTCATTTCATACAAAGGAACACTGCTATAAAAAACAAACTGAGGATGAAATCCAAATATATATGTTCCGAATTGCATAAAATGTTTACAGAAAAATCATACCTCAAAATCACAATTTTGAACTCTTAATACATATGCTCAAATATTGACAAGGAATTTAGACCAATAATTAAGGAGCATATGGTGGGAACCATGAAATGAGTAAGCTATCCAAATTAAAAACTAAGATTAGGGAAAAGAAATAATCAATGCGAACTTACCTAGAGGGGAGTTGATTGCTAGTAAAGTGGGGCGACCAGATTGGGGATATATGATGGGGAATATGGGATCGACACAGTGGTTCAGTAGAGGGGATTGATAGGGCGGGACAACTCAGTGGAGGCGGAAGGGTTAGATGGTGGTACACAATGAGGATGGGAGGGTTCAAAGGCAGTAGGACGGGAGGGCTCTACGGCGGGGCAGGACAGGGTTGGGAGGGTTTGACGGTGCTGCGGGGAGGCAGGGTCGTGGGAGGGTCATGGGAGGGTCGCGGGGTCTGTTCGTGGGGTCGCGAGAGGGGAGAGGAAAAATTAAGCGGGCGGGGGGTTAAAAAGTGCAGCGATCGCTAAATAGCAGTCCCTAATAATTTCAATAGCGACTTCCATTTGGTGGTCATCCGAATTCCCTCTTCACAAAAGGTTAAATTTCTACTAGTGGGTTCTTCACGTTTACTTGATAATATCTTGAATGAATATATGCCTTAGAAATATTTTGTTCTTCATAGATGATCAAACAAATCATTAATCTATGGCATAAGATATTTTTTTATCATGATCTTGTTGTTCTCATGGTAATCAATGAAAATGAACACTGACCCATATTTCGTATTGATGAAGAGGATCAACACAACCCATGGTGAAGCACTTGAGCATATAAATCCATTATCCAAATTCTCCTATAGTTTATTATTAAGATCCTTAATTTCAAAAGTGACCATTCTATAGAGAGTCTTGGATATTAGTAAAGCTTTGGGTATAAAATCAATTGAGAACTCAAGCTCATGGATTAAAGTAATACCAAACAATTATTTGAGAAACACATCATCATATTCCCTTACAATGGGAATGTAATCAAGGATAATATTTTCTTTAGTCTCAATCATTTGAACTAGATACACTTTCTCATAAGGAAATAATATTCATTATTGATATGATGATACCAAAAGAGATTCATACTCTTTCTTTCAATTATATATAATCAAAGTGTGATTCATGACATGGAGGGTGATTTCATTCACTCTTCATTTTATATTGGATCCATATAAAGAAAGTCAATCCATACCCAGAATTACATCAAATTCTACATAAGGAAGGATCACAAGGTTTTACGGGAAGTTCAACCCACAAATAGAAGTTATATACTTGGGATGAAATAATTTCACCATTTTTCATTTTCATCGATAACTCCACTTCAAAATTATGAGGTTGTGTTTTAATAATTCTATTAAACTTTCAAGATATGAAATAATGCATAGAACCATAGTCGCATAGAAAATTAGAAGTTCATGAATGGACGATATGCTCATATTTCACTATTTGATTATGGTTCTAATCATTTACTTCATTCAAAATAGACTTAGGGATGAGAATGTCCAAACTATTACAAAAATAAAAGGGAAAATTATGAACATTAGAGGGATAACTCATAAATGGAATACATTCTCTAACCTATAAATTTCTAGGTTTCAATCTAAGTTATCCATGGCCTATTTCAGAAAATATAATTTCATAGGAATATTATTCTCTTGGTAATGGTTCATATAGAGCTTGTGAATTTACCAAAGCATATCTCTCCAGGGGTATCAAACCAGGTATACAACAAGACCTATTTAAAATCCATCATGTGATGATTGATTCAATTCCCAATGCACAATTTTTGAGGTTATTACCCCTAGGTACAACTATTCTATAGCCACATCTACTTGTAGTATCCAAATAGGGATTTTGCTGCTTTGAAACCACTTACTCTATACTTTATCAGAATTTTGGGATGTTTTCCTATGTTTATTCCTATCCCTATGGTTTTAACTATGGTTTCTAATACTAATACCCAAAATTAACTAGACTTTCCTCTGATTCTAACTATGAAAACCCATATATTTTATATGTTTTATTTCATGATTTATTACATAAATATACACATAATACAATCCCAAAAGATCGAGAGGCCTAAATTCTTTGGGATATTAGGTACACAGAACATGAACTTGGAACATGGATATAACAACATTTTTTAAAACTCCATAAAATGATTTTAAAATATACTCATCTTCTAATACTGCACAGGATAACCTGGGGATATACATAATAAATGGGTGAGATATAAATCCCATTAAGGGAATAATAAAAGAATAACATGATGAAAGTAATATATGTTAGTCAAGAGGAATACCAAGGTGACATAAAATGGGTGATGATCATAAATATAAACATCAAAGAATAATATAAGATGATAACATTAAGGAAACATGGGAATGTAAAAACAATATAAAACATGACATCATAAGAATAAGTCAAGGATAAATGTTGAGACATCATAACATAGTGAGATCAGGATATCCTCTCATGCACCATACATGGTATCTCATGAGATAAAAACATTACCTAATGAATTTTAGGGATATATATTTTTGGGTCCACCTATCACATTAATATCATGTACATGCATTAGTGTGTCACATAGATCATACAACATTAGAACTAATTCCATAACTTTTAATCCCATGATTAATGATTTTGCATTACAGACATGGATTTCCTAAATCAATGAAGTATAGGTACATCTAGTTTAATACTATTGAGTAAAAATGGGGATGGGTATTCACTACACAAATGTTTGGCATGGAAAAATTGCAGGATAATTTTGGCAGCATAACAGGTGTACATAATGGTTTATGGGAGGGTGAATGAGAATGAAAGGTGGTGTATCATTACATGGATATAAATAGGACATTAAAGGGATGTGTAAAAACACATTATAACATGGGAAATTGGAAGTCAAAATGGAATAGTATAAATAAAGTGCAACCAATAAAAAAGAAGAGGAGGGAGTCTCTTACCATGAGAGGATGCTTCTAAAAGCTTGAGAGGATCTTACTAAGAGATTGGGAACACCTTGGGTGGGCTTTAGAGAGGGAATGGTAGAGTAAATTCATTCTCAAAGGGTTTTTATTGAAGGGGAATGGGTGGTTGGGTGTGTTTTTATAGTTAAAGAGGGGGAATTCTTTATTAATTTTTAAACTTAGGTTTTGGACTCTATATAATAAAATAATAAAAACCACAAGCCTTCACATGGTTTTTACACATGGTTTCTATCAAAGAGGAGTGGTTTTCAATATTTTATAACTCTAAGAACCAAACTCATTAAAATATTATCATTGGTGATGTTGAAGTGAGTCAAGTTCATAAAGAATTAATTTTAAAATCATAAAATATAATATAGGTTTTGGAGGATTCATTAAGGGTTTATAAAATTAGTCAAATAACTTCAAAAACACATTATTTTAAAGAGAAAACATATTTTTTGTCATGGATGCCCATTATAGAATATATTACATCAATTTTAGACTATTATGATGTCATAATTCATACTATATATTTATATTCTATTTAATTTTTACCCAAAAAAATAGTTGTCACACGAAATTATGAAACATTCACCATTGGGTAATTTTGATGTGCTGATTTCAGAAATAATATTTATTTTATTAAAATATTTTTCTAAATATGAGAATTTTTACTTTTAAATAAAAATCCATATTCACTAGAAAATACTAGTTTCTACGATATTAATAACTTTTTGACATTTATAAAAATTACATTGGAATTCATTAAATTATATTATCATTTATATTTAATTAATTATTATCTAATAATAATATTTTAATAAAATATAATTTATTTGAAAAAAAATTAATTTATCAAAATTGTGACTTAATTGAAAAAAATATATTTTTGAAAAATACTATTTTAATTTCATTGTGTCAAAATATTATTTTTATCAATGAAATTATATAATCATTTATTAAGTAATAATAGAAAGGGATAAATATAATCATTATTTGATTAAAATAAAATACACAAATTTATACCACTATGGTCTAGATATATAACCCCTTATTACACCAGCATACACCCTAAGGGAAAGGTGTGTAATAGTGGTGCTTACTTAGGATTTTTTGATGAACATGATTTGAGTTGTGATCTTGATAAACTCGAACCTATCTCATAAATTTTTTTATCATGCTCTAGTTGTTGAATCTAAACTTAGGCTTCCACAAGGGAAACCCCCAATGATTCCATCTCCCTTATAAGCTTTTGATAAATTGGCTTTATAGGGTATGATCCTACTCGTCGAGGTCATCACTTCTTTCATTTGTGTCAACTGGATTTTATCATAACCCTTAATATATACTAATCATAACGATCACTGTACAATGACTATATTATCAACGGTTATGATGTTTAAGGGTCTTTTAAATCTGATAGGATATAACTTATAACAATCTAAAATAACCAAAGTAGTGCATGTTCTTTCTATAACTACATTACATAATAAAGAATTTATTCACTTAAAAATGGAATTTCACTTATAAAAGTTCGGATTTTTACAGAAATTATTGACTTAACCATATACCATTACCCCATATAGTGTTAGTTTAAGGGATTATTACAAAGAAACCTATTCCATTTATTGATTGAGAAAATATTTAAAATTTGTATACTTGTTATTCCAATCACTAATAGAAATTTGGGATATAGACATGGTTTTAAACCATGGATATAGGTCCTCAAACCGTGGCTATAGGTAATATCCACAGTTTAAGGAATGGTGGCTAAGTTTGGCATGGCTATAGGACTTGACCTATATCCACGATTTCAAACTGTGGTTATAGCCCTATTGCCACGGTTTAAACTATGGCTCTAGACCTATAGACACGGTTCAAATCATGGATATACACCTGAAGCCACAGTTTGAAACTGTGGCATTAGCTTAAGGCACACAGGGCTATAACCACGGTTTGAAACTGTGGCTATAGGGTTACAACCACAGTTCAAACCGTGGTTATAGGTCTATAGCCAGAGTTTAAAACCGCGGATTTCCCATTTCATAAAAACACCCCTATATCCTGAACAGACCCCCCCCCCAAGACAGACCCTAGAAACCCTCTAACCAGGCCCTAGACACCCCCTGGACAGACCCTGGACACCCCCCAGATAGACCCCCCCAGACCCTGGACACCCCCCCCCCTGTACAGACCCTGGACACCCCCAGACCTTGGACACCCCCTAGGACAAACCATTGACACCCTTTGGACAGACCCTGGACACCTCCCCAGACAGACCCCCCCCCCAGACCCTAGATAGACCCCCCATGACAAACCCTGGACACCCCCCAGGACAGACCCCCTAGGCCCTAGACACCCCCCTTGGAAACCCCCCTAGATAGACCCTAAACACCCCCCAGACCTTGGACACCCCCCCATACAGCCCCCAGACCCTAGACACCCCCATACCCTAGACAGACCCCCCCAGGACAGATCCTGGACACCCCTCCCCCAAACCCTGGACACCCCCTCCCTCCTGGACCCCCACCCCCTACAACACCCCTTCCCCCATGAAAAGACGCCTAGACCCCCCCTGCACACCCCCTCCCCATTACACACCCCCTCCCCCTACCCTACACACCCCCTTCCCCAAAAGGCTACTTTAGGACCTCCTTCATCTATCCATTCCAAACACTCACATAGTATACTTGTATGTGATTGTTTGGAATGGATTGATCAAGGAGGTCCTACAGTAGCCTTTTGAAGATGATAAAGGTTAAAGATTTGTTGATGAAGAGTTCGATGGGCCATGTGGAATCGTTGGTGTTTTCATCTGATCAATTGGGCTTGGGTAAATGGGGTGACAATTGTGGAAAAAATTATAATGGTTGGATGCATGGTGGTGTTGAAGGGGTTGGTATTTACAGGAATGGGAACAGATGAGCATTTTATGTGGCATATCTTTCACTATACCCTTATGCGGCTGGATGTTGATATGGATATGGAAAAGGCGGGTGGAAGAATGGATTTCGTTGTCCCATGAAAGGAGATATAACATGTTCTCATGCATCAAAGATTATAGATGTATGTGATACTAGCGACACCGTGGATCACATTGATACGGGGTTGAATCCTATATGTTTAATCAATGTTTAAAGTTTCGTTTATATTGGTCTTATGGTTTATATTTTATAGTCTTTCAAATTCACGTATTTGAAACATTTTTATGTTTCAAGTAGGCTATTTTGAACGCTTAGAAATTATTTTTCATGAACATTTTTTATGAAATGAATTTTGTTTTCAGCAATTTCTTATATGTTTAATCAATGTTTAAAGTTTTGTTTATATTGGTCTTATGGTTTATATTTTATTGTCTTTCAAAGTCACGTACTTGAAACATTTTTATGTTTCAAGTAGGCAGTTTTGAAATCTTATAAATTATTTTTCATGAAATTTTTTTATGAAATGATTTTTGTTTTCAACAATTTCTTATATGTTTAATCAATGTTTAAAGTTTCATTTATATTGGTCTTATGTTTTATATTTTATAGTCTTTCAAATTGACGTACTTGAAACCTTTTTAACTTTAAGGTAGGCGATTTTGAAAGATTATAAATTATTTTTCATTTTAATAGACATAAAACATATAAATAAACATAAAGAATCAATGTCTATGTCTACGGTGAGGAGATCCTGTCCCACATGGTGGTATAATAATAGGACGTTCGCTGTGAGATCTCTGGGGAGTCTGATGACCTGGAGAGGTCTGATACTCAGGCGCTGGAACATTGACTGTCATATCCTCTACCTCTGTTCCAGTGGGAGAAAATGTCAACTCCACCTCGTACTGCTCACCAGATCCTTCTCCCACTTCGATGGTAGAAGGACCTAACATCATCACAGTGGGGAACAAATCATGTGGTTGAACTATACCCCAACTCTGTGATGGGTCTGGACCCCAAGGTTGCGATGACTCTATACCCAAAGGTTGCAATCCATATGGACCCCATGATGGAGAAAACTATGGATATCTCGTCAAAAAAGATGGGTCCCATGATAGCTGAGGCACATCCTACATCGACTCAGACTGAACTACAAGAGGGCCGACCTCTGCCTATGGAACTGGTGAGGCCTGACGTGCAGGTTGACGTTGTCTACGTCGCCGTGGTCATGGCTCCTTAGTACCAGCAGTTACTGCAGGATCTTCCTCTGCGGCAGGAACCTGCTGTCTCCATGTCGGACGCTTGAAGAGGCTCTTGGAAAATGCATAGACAGATGACCTCTGCTCCAACGCTTGAGCATGAATGGATTCTCGGCTTAAGACTATGTCCTCAGCCTCATCACTCATATGAATAAGACTATCTGTGTGACTCACCTGTAAACAGATTAAAAATGAATTAGAAAATAACTCAATAAACATAGTAACATAATTTAATTGACTTACAATCATATTCATCTCTCTGCCGGCTCGGGTAAAATACAACATAGACTTCAGACTATACCATGGCTCATACTCGTGCTGCGATGAAAGAGAGAACTACATCATAGGAACTCCCTGGATATGAAACTCTGCGCGTCTGAGCCAACAGTCGAGAAATACAGCATGTATTCGATGCCAGTCGTCATCCTGCCTCCCTGTCAGCTTCATCCCATGAAGCTGATCTATCTGCCTCGGCGGTAATGGAATCCGTTGAGTCAAGAGAAACTGGCGCATGACTCTATCAGGCTGGTGCCACTCAACAATATGAAAGTGAATGAGTGACACTACAACCGTAACATCATCAAGACCAACCGTGCAGTATGGAGGCAACTGGTCTATAATAGACCAGAATGGAACCCATGAAATCTGAAATAATATATTACCCTTGTTAGAAAAACTCTTAACTAAAAAAATTATGATATTATTAAATTTGTTATACAGTTATAGATTGTATATACATACCTGATGGGGTAAGAGAAAGTCCAACTTGAGCCAATATATAGCCAAATCGTGTCTCGGAACCACATTGAAATTGTGTCGCTAACACCACCTATAAAATACAACATCAATAGTGATAAATAATGATAAATTAAAGTCAATAACTTGTAGTAGCATCAGAAACTGATAGAAATGAGTGATCATACTAGCGTCCATGCGGAGCGTCATGCAGCACCGCCATCTCGACTGATGGACCAGCAATATCAGGGCAGAATGCGAGGATGTGCTCCCATGCCCACATCTGAATAAGGATGACGCATCCCCTGAGACATGTGCGTCGCCTGTCAGATATCCTGCATAATGCTCCGTATGACATATTTTCTATGGTCTGATTCGTAAACTACATAGCTATAGTGCCTCTCAATGTGAAATCTTTTTAGCGTACTTTTTAAGGCATCTTTACTTAGAAAATTCCTTCCAACATATAAAGTTTTGTCCATTTCACTAAACCTATCTCATATAACTCCAGGAAACTCAGTTGCTAGTGTGAGAATATTATCTTCAAATTCAGGCACACGTGTCATTGCTTCAGACCAAGATGCAAAGAGCAGTGAATGATTTATTATAGGTCGAGTCTGCTGTACAACTAATTCATTTCTCGAAACTTCCGTTGTTCCTTCCTCATCATCACTATTATCACCGTCTGTTTCGTTATTACGAAACTCCTCATCAGATGTCGGGTTTACATGTATATCCTGGAGATCAAGTAGGTTGTCCTCTTCTGCATCATTTGGAATAGTCTCAACTTCATGGGGTGGACTATCTTCAACGACTCTTGTAAGTCTACATCTTTGTACAATTGGATGTTGTTGTTGTACAGTATAAACATCAACATATAACTCCATCATTGTATCATCCGACCGTTGAGAAAACAAATTAATTGTTTGGATCCATTGTGCATCATCAACCAATGGAAAAGTTAGATACCACAATGTTGACGGGAACTGCAAATGTCTACAACTCATTGACTTGATCTTTTGATCGGGTCCTAGATTTAATGAGCCATGAATTCTGTTTTAAAGGTCACTTAGATATTTTAGTAGTTTATAAAGAAATATGCATATCTTAAGCATATCCCCCAAGAGTGTCAAACCAGAATGCAGTAAGGTCCGTTGTCGTGCAACAGTTCCCGTTCGAGTATAGCTCAAATCAGTGTTTTCGGGTTTTATTGCTTATATAACATAGTCTTTATGCTACCAAAATTTCATTAAAAGAATCCTAAATTAATTTATACTAATGATAATTATAATTCCTAAATATATATAACTAATTAAACAATCTAATAAACAAAAAAAAAATTAAAACTACTAAACTACTAAAGAATAAAATATTTAACTATAAACAATTCAACTAAATAAAAAATATCAAATTTACAAAAATATTTAACTAAAAACAATTCAACGAAATAAAAAACATTAAATTAAAAACCATACCTTTAAAAGCTTTTCAAAAATTTCAAACTGTAAACTCCGTCGTAAAAGAGAGAAATTGAGAGGTGAATAGGTGTTTGGAAGTGAGTTGAAGGGGAGGGAGCGTTGCCCTTTTATAGGGCGCGGAGGTAAAGGTGGCACCCGCAGTGCCGCCTTTCTTATGACATCATCTAGAAAGGCGGCACCGTAGGTGCAGCCTTCGTCATGTCAGTGATCCGTGCTGGCAGTGCAAAGGCGGCAGTCACGATGCTGCCTTTCACCCGAAATGTATAGCCGACATCGCGGATGCTGCCTTTGCGGCGCATTTTGAAAATTATTTTCGCCCTAACGGTTTTATGCAAAAAAAAAATTTAAAAACCTAAAAAAAAAAAAAAAAAAAACTCTCAAGAAGGACATTATCTTGCGCAGCCATCGCAAAGCACAGGCGCTCAGACGCCATTGGTCTGACCTTCAACCAGTCACCACCATGCAAAACACCTGCCCAATGGACCACAAAACACTGTCGAGAACACGAACAGTGACCAACTACACAAACCAAAGACCAAAATCATAACAACACGACAATCATGGCACTATTGACTATCGACCACGATCCGCGCAACTCAGAAATCCTCGAGACTCAACTCCGATCCGTGATGTTCGCATCAGATGGGAACAGGATCCCCAATACAGACCGAACAAACTGCAAATTACCTGCTCCAACGAAGAAGAGAAGTGAGGAAGCCACGTCAATGTCGGAGAACCGTCGACCCATAATATCAAACGACGAACGAAACAAGAATGAACAAGAGCACAGCAAACCAAACCAAAGAAAACCACAAAACCAAGATACGACTGAAATTTGGCTTTGCAAAACGGTCGGTGGGATCAGAATCATGATAACACAGCAGATGGCTTCTCTCGCCCAATTCAGACCCAAGGGGGTTGACGGCCGCTCCGTCTCTAAAACAGCATACCCACCGCAACGGATTCATCCGAAGTAATATCGAACAAATTACCTAAGATAAAATTCTTAGATGCACCAGTCAATCCAGCATCATTAAGAACAGACGCCTATGGGCCCCTGAAACCACATCATTTCCAAAATATACGGAATCCAGTAGTATTCCCATACCAGAGCAAAGCAACGTCACAGACGACATCCCAGAACGACGCAGAAACTCTGAGATCAAATTTATGTTGTCAGTCAACCCTAGCAGCGGCCAGAACAAATCCACAAACGTCCATGAAAATGAAGAAGAAGAAGCCTAAGAGTCAGATGCAAGTGGGTTTGACGGCCTCACTGTCTCCAAGAAACCATCCACTTCAGGACTCAGCATCAAGGAAGAGGAACATCTCTTGTGGCGCTAACATGCGCCGATAGGGAAATCTGAAACCCCTCTATAGTTTTCGGGGTTGAAATAGTGATATTTTTGTAAATACAAACTTATTTTAATATTTACCCCAATTACTAACTGTTAACCTAATTTTTATGACTAAATATAAAATAGTACTTATTACCTAATTTAAATATGATTATTAAAAATATGAAAATCATTTTACCAAATACAATTTATAAAGGTAACATAAATTAGTTCCAATATTTGTGCACAAAATGCGTAAAAAATCATATATTGAATTTTTTTTGAAAGTATATGATGAATTTATTCTCATGACTAGTAGCAACCTTTAAATGATTGTTAACTTATTTTATCAAATATATTATCAATAAATTTCAACAAAATCATTTTTCAGTATCGATTAATTTAATTTATTAAGATACAAATGTTTTGCATACTTAAATAACAGTTTTCTAAAAAATATATCTTTTACCATCGAATAATTTTTTTTTCATTTCTAACCAATTGATAATCAATTTGTGAATATGTTTTTTTACAAACATAAATAATACTTGTCAATAAATTTAATACTCTAAAAAACGGAAATTTATCATTTAAATAAGTGTTAGAGTTAGTGTCCTAGAACCAACTGTTTATTCTTTGATTACATAAATATTTGATGAATTAAATATTAAACTAAACATCTTATTACATGTTGTTTATTATTCTGCAAGACTTTAATGTAATAATGTCCTGGAGTATTAGTCACATTGATATGGTCATAATAGTTCCCCGCTATGATATGAACCTTAAAGGGATATGACAATATTCTTAATATAGTTCTACGGTTGAATAACATTTTATGATGAGACACATAATATATAAACCGTCAGGTGCTAGTACTCGTAACTTGATGAGACTTCTTCTCATGAAGTTCGCACTTGACAATCTTCAAGATGAAAGATTATTGGAACAGATCTGCCGGTAGAAATTCTGCATGTTTTGGTGTCATTAGATATTCCTATCTGCAAGTATGTGTAATGGTCCTTAGAATTTAAGATTTTCATTAATGCATGTCACGACTCGCGCACTTAGATTTTCTAATGAAAACCGTTACGCCATATGTTGGCGGGAAGTAAGGTATGTTGGGTGCTTCATGAATGACATGTTATTAATGAACAAGTCAAGAAAGAATTTGTCCCTTCCATCATTATAGAAGTTGGTATCTCTGTCCTTTGATTGAAATAGAACTGTCACCCTAAATTCCATGACCACAGTGTAACAACAAGTTTATTTCAAATAGTCAAAGAATAATGTATCGAGCATATAGGTTGATGACACTATCATGCAACTTTATTGATGAGATATTGTGACCAAAAAATTATATTACACAGTGAGCATTCATATATGATTATCATCATTGCACTTTAAGTTCCTTCTCTTGGATGCCTCGACATGTTGCTAAACAATAATCCTGGATTTTAGGCAAGTCCACCTAATGCCAATAAAAAAGAACCCTAGAGAGTCACATACTAAGTGTTTCTGTTGGTCTCAATTAAATTCTATTTGAATTTAATTAATGGAATAAATATTATTCTCCAGACTGAGGAATAATTTTATTAAAGTTATATTGACTGTATAAATTAAATAAATATTTATTCACTAGATTGTGAATAAAATATATCTATTTATTTTATTGAATATTTAATAACTATTTATTTACTAGTTTGTGAATAATATATTTATTTATGAGAATAAAATATTTATTCGGGTGTTTAATAAATACAAGGGAGTTCGAACGGACCAAGATCGTGTCCAGTGATAAAATAATTATTTACAAGATGGTAAATATTATTTATCCATTTTGCGTAAGTTGACGCACCACAAAATAGTATTATTATTATTATTATTATTTTGTGGCATGAAATTTCACTAATGGTTATAATTATATTTAATGGTTTTTATGCAATTAAATTTTGTAACTGAAATCCCAACTGTATAAAAAGACAGCTATGTCTATTGTGTAAAGCATTCGAAACCAATTCAATGTTTGATAATAGAGAATTATTGCGGACAACAAATTCTCTCTCAACTCATCCTTCTCCCTCCATCTTAAGAAAGAGAAACCCAAGAGAGAATTTCTTCAAGACCGAAGAATGAGTGATCAAAAATGAACAATGCAAGACATTCGATTCGACACGCTAACACCTGAAGAACAAGTGTCGTTGCTCAGAGACCGTTAGAGTACATGTGGATCACCGCTAGAGGGATTCTACCCTTGGATCCTCACAAGCGCAATGAAGGCAATCCAGAAGGGCCTTTTCGGACGATCAACAATCATCAACAAAGAAAGTTCATAAGACCAAACATTTATTTCTTCAGATATTAAATTAATTAATTATAAATTTGATGTGTAAGATCCTCACTCTTGGTTTCAGGCAATGATTATTAAAAGAAATTTTAATATATCACCCTCCACCACAACACTTCCACTGCTCCCAAAACCAACAATAAGAACATGTAATAATATTGGAGTGATATCTATGTTACAATGGGGGCTCTCATCTATGCTGTGTTGGTGATTCTCTTATAAGAACCTTTGTGTTCTCTATTGAAGTTCAACTATGAATCTTCTTCAATCTGATTGTTTCATTGTATTCTCACGGATTTGTTCCACCCTAACTAGGAGAATTCCTTCAAGGATGTGGTTCACGAATCTCCTGCAAATAAGAAGCCAGTCATGGAAAACCTAAATCCCACTAAGGGTTCATGAGCATCAAAAAGCGACGAAATTTCTTTTGTGGAGGCTCTTCATGGTGCAGATCCCTAAAAGGATGATTTTCATCAACTTTCTGTTTAAAAAAAAATGAAGACTGTGTTTTCTCGATCATCGATGATCCAGAATCCCTCCAACAATGACTCGATTTATGTAAATTCCCCATTCTTGGGTGTATTACATACTCTAAGGGAGATAAAACATGGTCCATCCCAAATCTCAATGCTAGAAATGTGCATTTTTGGGGTGGCAGTGATTGAAAAATGATCCCGATTGGAAGAGGGTTCTTTAAAATTCTTATGGGGGAGTAAAGATTGTAACACCCCGAGATTTTATGAAAAATATTCTTTTAATTTCATTAATGTCTTGTGTTGTACGCTACACCAAAAGGATATTGCACAACACGCATCCTTGACTTGCCTTGCATTACACGCAATCGCGACCTTCCTCGATAGCGTGTGTAGTACGCAATACCGAGTTTCACTAAACAACGATATGCTATTAAAATATTAATAAAACTAGCCGTTATGAATAGTAATAACCACTTTTTGAATTTTTTGTAAATTTTATTTTTCAAAATGGACTTCATTTTTGGATTCGGAATATCAAAATTAGCTTAGGGTGAAATTTTGCTACTTTTCGGATAACATTCATTTTCTGATGAATAGTGAAAATTACTAAATATTAATTAAAAACAACCTTTTTAATCGAAATAATTAATAGTGATAAATTATTAATTTGAGTGGTTTTAAAGTATATTTAGAATATATTTTTAAAATTTAATACAATGTTGGTCATTGGATGTAATTTCACATTTAAACCAGACATAAACAAGTGTCAATCTTTTGATAGTTATTATCTCTTAAGAACACGCTATTTGTTTTGACGATGGGAATTAATTTTTTAATGCAACTGATATGTTTTGAATTTGGTAAAATAGAAATAATTTTTGAATACATAATATCAAATATAGCTTAGGCCTAATTTTTGGTATTTTTCCAGGAACTTTCATTTTTTGATGAATACTGAAACCACTAAGTGGTAGTTAAAAAACTGAATTTTTTCATAAAACTTAATTTTACCACTTCTGTGAGTGGAATTTCGAAAATCCGAGAGACACGGTTAATATCAAGGACTAAAATGTGGTTCAATGAGATGAAAATAATTTTTGGTGAATAATAACTTTTTACTTTTTTTACCACGGTTAAAAGTAAATAGGGTAATTAAGGGTAAAAATGATATTATTATTACCCTAACACATGTCCTAATTCTATTGAATAAGTGTAATTCGACCAACAACAACCTTAGGAATAAAATATGACTATTTAGGCCCACTTGGATTAGATTAGGACATTTATTATCAATTTATTTAAAGAAGGGTTAAAATAGTTAAAATCAAAGTTTAATAACTAAAGCATTTTTAATATAGGGTTGTACATATGATAAATTCGACTATAAATATTAATTAGATAGCTAAAAATATTTCCTACATAATGGTATTTTATTTTTAATTTTTAGACTTAAAATAATTTAATTTATTTATGATACAATGATGATGCAGTAATTATCTTATTAATGAAATATTGACATAATTGATGTTATAAATACCCAAATAAATGTAATTTGAGACTTTTTATGAATTAAAATAATTTTATATGTTAATATGACATGTTAGTATTGATTTAATTAAATTTTTCGAACTAATCATTCTGTTATCATTTTCACAAAAATCAATTACCAAATAGTGTCAAAATTGACATAAAATAGTTTTTAAAACAAATACTATATTATTAATTGTTATTTTATTCATAAAAATCTAAGGTTCGGCCAAATGACTTAGATAAGGTTATATATATTAATAATAAACAACTTGGGGTTCGTTTGACTTGATATAGTAAGTTTATTAACCTTATAGTGTAAGAAAACAAGAAGACACGGTAAAAGTTAAATTATCTAACTTAAAGTTAAATCTAAATGATAAGGTTAAAATTGATATCTAAACTTGTCTAAATTATATTGGATAAGAGGATTTCGACCCATCCCCACCTTAGATTCTAAATATATCAATTTGGAGCTATTAAAAACCGAATTTGACTTTATAATAAAATAATATTTTTAGTTATTCCAATGGTGCCCCTCTCCTCCCTTATAAAAGGGAACCTCCTCCCTCTCTTCCTCACACCACTTTGAGCCTTCAAGCTCGGACAAACCCTGCCAAATTCTATTCTCCACTTCCCTAGAAACATCCTAGAGGTCCTGGTCTTCTTCAAAGACCAATTTTAGTGCCCTAAGAGGAGGACTCAAAGAGGCGCTTCAAAGAAGAGGTAATGTTCGTTATCGATTCTTTCAACTTTATTTTTTCTTCCACTTGTTCTTATTAGGTTGTTTCATTATGAAGTAATAACATCAGTATCACTCATTTACTGATATGTTATTATAAGTATGAAACAACCCTATTTCACCATCTATCCATCCTACGGAAAATGAAATCACCACGCGTGCGTACGTACGGAATACCGTCTCCATGCCGTGGTGTAATCTATTTTCCACCACCACCTTACTTGGATGGGTATAATGGTGTACATAATAACTATATATTATTATTGTAAAGTGATATTGATTTTGAAATAGAATACATACACTCTAATACAATTCCACGATCATGATAACGATATCATCGCTCGTGCGTATGTACGGACTACCGTCTCCACGACGCGATGAGATTCATTCTCCACGTTAACAATTCATGAATGATTATAAAATATATATAATAAGTAATCATGAAATATATGACATAATAATGATAATGGATTTATGTGTATATATATGTATGTCATCTACTTAATTCCATTCAACTCAATAAGGAAACGAAAACAGCGTTCATGCGTACATACGGCCTACCGTCTCCATGAACGGTGTATTTCTTTCCATTTACTGATTTATTATATATATGTATATTATGAATATATATTATATATAAATCATGTTTTATATTCTGGAATTAATTAATCATGATCTAAGTAATCATATGAATAATTACAAGTCAAAACACGGACGACAAATGAAACGATTTTACCCAAAACGCTCTTTAACATGGAATTTACAAAAGAGCGGGTAATATAAAGTCATAAGTGAACCATATATGATATCATAACAATGATTATGATTCTGGAATAAGTAAATGACATTATTTAAATCATTATACAGGAGGTTCGGACACTTACAAAGCAAATCGGACCTAAGGTAAGGGAGAATGTCACAATCTCATTTTATCCGAGATTGTTTATACTTTGGTATTTACTGGGGTGTATTTTATCATCCACATCCATGTTTCCTCAATATTTAATATTGTTTCCATCCACCTAAAATTGTTTAAATCCAATTTTACCCTTCGGTGAGTTTTTAGTAAAAGATATGAAAGGAATTTTTTGTCGTTTTTCGTACGAGGTACTTTTTGACTTTTCCGACAAAAGTACGGGAATAATGTTTTTTAACTTATACAGCATGAATGGATTTTTAAAACATTATTTCCAAGAATATTACTTTACAAGTTTTCAAGTTTATTTTTAATCAACTTCTTTTAGTTTAAAATTGTATGACATGTTAAGAAAGGAAAATGTTTTTGAAGTAGAAAGGATATTTTCCTCAAGAATGGAGTTCAAGTGTTTTATCAAAATTATTTTCCATATAAGATAATATAGGGTTCTATTTCTATCCCTATTATTACATTGATTTGATTATGTTGTGATGAAATTATTTTTATTAATTCCTTTATCTTATATGAATTGTTTTATGATGTCATGTTGTTTAAGAATCCCATTTTTATTACATGGGTTATGAAATGATGTATGATTTATGATTTTGTGGCACACATATGAATGGTATCATTATGAGATGGGTGGGACCCATATCTCCCTCCAATGCATTGGGTAAAAATTTTATATCTCATGAGATAGACATGGCTAGAACGGCGGGTTAAACCGGTTCAGTGAAACAGGACTGAAACGAGGAATGAACTCGGTTCAGAAATGGATTTTGTCCACTAAGATAGTCTTGGAAATGAGTCTTGACTAATAAGAAATGATTCTCTATGATTATGTGTGTATTACACAAAGATTCATGTTTTAAGTTATGATTATTGTGATTACATTTCACTACCATGATTTATCCCATGTTATGAAATTATGATCTCTTTTGCAGGGTAAGATTTCCAAATTGTTATGTTCTTATGAATATGATGTGATTGATATTTCTTTTGTTTACCCTTACTGATCATTTGAGATCACCCTTTTATGTTTATATTTCCCCAAGATATAAAGAAAGGTTTTAGTTAAGAAAAAAAAGGGAAGATCTTTATGGGAGATGTTGAAGATCTTTCACCACGATTAGAAGATTATATTCCGAGTTTCCAAAGACACTAAACTATTATGGTCTTTGTGTGTGTGTTTTTGTTATGTACTAAGTATTCTGCAAAAGTAATGTAATGTCCATGTACGTCAAGCTTAGGGTCTCTACAGTTGGTATCAGAGGAAATGTTTAGTCAACCTTTGGAAACTAGGATGTGAAAATGTTAGTGAGTTCCCTAGAGATATTTCCAAGGTATGTCTAGGGATGTACCTAAGGATAAGTATACGTATAGGATATAGTCCTAGAACTATGGTAACGATCTTAGAATTTAACCTAAGATGTTAGATATTGAGGGTGCTCCCCCTTTAATATGTTGTTTTCCCTAGCATGATTGTCTCTCACACTATTCTTTTTGGGTTTTAGAAAATGGATGGAAACAGGAATATTCAAGATAATGTAGGATATGAAGGACAATGGAATGATATTCTTCATGATAAACCAAATGAAACAGGATTTAGAAGTCTAAACATAATTATTATGCCTAATCAGAAATCTCATAATATGATCAACAATCTCAACTTTGGTAAGTTTCCTGACTCAGATAATAAGAGAAAGATGGAGTTTCATGATGATCATAGAGGAAATAAAGTTCAATTTCCCTCATGTAAATCATGTGGGAAGAGGCATCGGGGAGATTGTTTCAAAGGAACTAGAAGATGCTTTGGGTGTGGAAAAGGACACAAAGCCAGTAAGTGCAAAGGAAAAGGTTCAGTTAACACCAGGGATGAGGATAATGGTATTGCTACGACATCAACAATGGTTAAATGTTTTAAATGTGGAATGTACGGGCATTATGAAAACCAATTCCATAAGGTAAAGTCTCATGAAGAGAATCAGTACGGTCATATGGGTAGTATTTATGTTGATGATGATGAAGAGACTACAAATGATATGTGAGATGAAAGAATTGTTAAAGCTCGGTCAATGGTTTAAGAAGGTAGTGTAATGATTACATGTTTATCAAGTGTAATTTTTTATAAGTAATCTCATGGTACTATGGAATAAAGAGACATCTAAGGATTGTTACACTGTTGTCTTTCCTTGAGTTTTGAAAGTGTATGATTAATGGTACCAGTATCCATGAAAGGTTATTCAGATATTTTTGGAATGTAGATGATATGCGCATAATGAAGGGATAAGGAGAAAATTAAATGTTTGATATTATTCATGAGCTCATGACTGATATAAGGAGAAGGTTATATCATGGTTTGAGTACATAGAATTTTTGGATTTTGGTATGTGGAAAGAGTTAACTTTTGACAGCATTCATGTTTTCACTAAGGTTTAATGGGTATTCATTTTTCAATAGAATACATGATTATGGTATTCACATGATTGGAATGTGAGCAACAAGATATATGGGGGATAAATGATGGTATTCACATGCTTGGTTGATGATATTTCAAGTAATCATTTTCTTTATACTATGAGCTTGGACCGAAGTATTTTAGATAAACCTAAAGATTGGAATGGATTATGTTGGACATAAGTTATTATTGTTTAAGGATAGAACTTTTTTTTTATTATTGATGGGATGTTATATTAATGTAGTTTTAGAAAAAGGACAACCTGCAGGACCGGCGACAACCCATCGCGTCAGACAAGGCTGTGGGAATCGAACCCACAACTGAAGTGCGACTGGCCTTTATCGCCTACCACTGGCCTACAGGAAGTCCTTGTTTAGTAGAAACTAGTTTTATTATATTAAGAAGTATGATATATGAAGTATAAGTCCATTTTAGGAACCATATATGATTAATCTCACTATAGATCGACTAATTTATATTTAATAACTTTTGTTAACCTTTTGTTTGAGACAGATGGAATGACCCGTCATTCTATCACATGATCTGCTAACACTTCACGAATAACAAATTCAACTTCATTTCTTTAAGAGATGAAGTGGAAATTGTTCAAGGCATGAACAACAGTGAGATTGTACCAAAATAAGGTAAGTATTTATTCTAATTCAAATTCTTCAACTTTAGGGAAATGATCTTGAAAACGAAAAATGTTGTCATAGTGCCCTTATATCCGATGAATCAGATGGTACCCTAGATCATCACAAATTTATGGCTTTGTGATTGATGGATTTTTCATAGCCATGTTCTCTACCACTCTCCATCAGAACTTGATGGTTATATTTTTCTTCCATATCCATATTTTCACCTATGTTCTCCTACATGAAAACCCAGTGATGAGTTAATTTGGGTAACCGTTACATTTCATAATTTATTTTTTAAAGCCAAGTTTTGGTATTCCTTTTTACGATGTGGGTTTCAATTAAACAAACTTTCGAGTAGTAAACCATTTATAACCCCGACGAATTTCGAGGGCGAAATTCATTTTAAGGGGGGTAGAATGTAACACCCCGAGATTTTATGAAAAATATTCTTTTAATTTCATTAATGTCTTGTGTTGTATGCTACACAAAAAGGAGCTTGCACAACACGCATCCTTGACTTTCCTTTCATTACACGCAATTGCGACCTTCCTCGATAGCGTGTGTAGTACACAATACCGAGTTTCACTAAACAACGATATGCTATTAAAATATTATTAAAACTAGCCGTTATGAATAGTACTAACCACTTTTTGAAATTTTGTAAATTTTATTTTTCAAAATGGACTTCATTTTTGGATTCGGAATATCAAAATTAGCTTAGGGTGAAATTTTGGTACTTTTCAGATAACATTCATTTTCTGATGAATAGTGAAAATTACTAAATATTAATTAAAAAAAACCTTTTTAATCAAAATAATTAATAGTGATAAATTATTAATTTGAGTGGTTTTAAAGTATATTTAGAATATATTTTTAAAATTTAATACAATTTTGGTCATTGGATGTAATTTCACATTTAAACCAGACATAAACAAGTGTCAATCTTTTGATAGTTATTATCTCTTAAGAACACGCTATTTGTTTTGATGACGGGAATTAATTTTTTTATGCAACTGATATGTTTTGAATTTGGTAAAATAGACATCATTTTTGAATACATAATATCAAATATAGCTTAGGCCTAATTTTTGGTATTTTTCTGGAAACTTTCATTTTTTGATGAATAGTGAAACCACTAAGTGGTAGTTAAAAAACTGAATTTTTTCATAAAACATAATTTTACCTCTTCTGTGAGTGGAATTTCGAAATTCCAAGAGACAAGGTTAATATCAAGGACTAAAATGTGGTTCAATGAGATGAAAATAATTTTTGGTGAATAGTAACTTTTTACTTTTTTTACCACGGTTAAAAGTAAATAGGGTAGTTAAGGGTAAAAATGATATTATTATTACCCTAAAACATGTCTTAATTCTATTGGATAAGTGTAATTCGACCAAAAACAACCTTAGGAATAAAATATGACCATTTAGGCCCACTTGGATTAGATTAGGAAATTTATTATCAATTTATTTAAAGAAGGGTTAAAATAGTTAAAATCAAAGTTTAATAACTAAAGCATTTTTAATATATGGTTATACATAAGATAAATTTGACAATAAATATTCATTAGAAATATAAAAATATTTCCTACATAATGGTATTTTATTTGTAATTTTTAGACTTAAAATAATCTAATTTATTTATGATACAATGATGATGCAGTAATTATCTTATTAATGAAATATTGACATAATTGATGTTATAAATACCCAAATAAATGTAATTTGAGACTTTTTATGAATTAAAATACTTTTATATGTTAATATGACATTTTAGTATTTATTTAATTAAATTTTTCGAACTAATCATTCTGTTATGATTTTCACAAAATTCAATTACCAAATAGTGTCAAAATTGACATAAAATAGTTTTTAAAACAAATACTATAGTATTAATTTTTATTTTATTCCTAAAAATACAAAGTTCGGCCCAATGACTTATATAAGGTTATATATATTAATAGTAAACAACTTGGGGTTCGTTTTTCTTGATATAGTAAGTTTATTAACCTTATAGTGTAAGAAAACAAGAAGACACGGTAAAAGTTAAATTATCTAACTTAAAGTTAAATCTAAATTATAAGGTTAAAATTGATACCTAAACTTGTATAAATTCTATTGGATTAGAGGATTTATACCCATCCCCACCTTAGCTTCGAAATATATCAATTTGGAGCTATTAAAAACCGAATTTGACTTTATAATAAAATAATATTTTTTGTTATTCCAAAGGTGCCCCTCTCCTCCCTTATAAAAGGGAACCTCCTCCCTCTCTTCCTCACACCACTTTGAGCCTTCAAGCTCGGAAAACCCCTGCCAAATTCTCTTCTAAACTTCCCTAGAAACATCCTAGAGGTCCTGGTCTTCTTCAAAGACCAATTTTAGTGCCCTAAGAGGAGGACTCAAAGAGGCGCTTCAAAGAAGAGGTAATGTTCGTTACCGATTCTTTCAACTTTATTTCTTCTTCCACTTCTTCTTATTAGGTTGTTTTATTATGAAGTAATAACATCAGTATCAATCATATAATTATATGTTATTATAAGTATGAAACAACCCTATTTCACCATCTATCCATCCTACGGAAAATGAAATCACCACCCGTGCGTACGTACAGAATACCGTCTCCACGTCGTGGTGTAATTTATTTTCCACCACCACATTACTTGGATGGGTATAATGGTGTAAATAATAACTATATATGATTATTGTAAAGTGATATTGATTCTGAAATAGTATACATACACTCCAATACAATTCCATGATCATGAGAACGATATCATCGCTCGTGCGTACGTACGGACTACCGTCTCCACGACGCGATGAGATTCATTATCCATGTTAACCATTCATGAATGATTATAAAGTATATATAATAAGTAATCATGAAATATATGACATAATAATGATACTGGATTTATGTGTATATATATGTATGTCATCTACTTAATTCCATTCAACTCAATAAGGAAACGAAAATAGCGTTCATGCGTACGTACGACCTACCGTCTCCATGAACGGTGTATTTCATTCCATTTACTGATTTATTATATATATGTATATTATGAATATATATTATATATAAATCATGTTTTATATTCTAGAATTAAGTAATCATGATCTAAGTAATCATATGAATAATTACAAGTCAAAACACAGACGACAAATGAAACGATTTTACCCAAAACGCTCTTTAACATGAAATTTACAAAAGAACAGGTAATATAAATTCATAAGTGAACCATATATGATATCATTACAATGAGTATGATTCTGGAATAAGTAAATGACATTATTTAAATCATTATACAGGAGGTTCATACACTTACGAAGCAAATCAGATCTAAGGTAAGGGAAATCTTACAATCTCATATTTATCCGAGATTGTTTATAATTTGGTATTTACTGGGGAATATTTATCATCCACATCCATGTTTCCTCAATATGTAATATTGTTTCCATACACCTACAATTTTTTTAAATCCAATTTTACCCTTCGGTGAGTTTTTAGTAAAAGACATGAAAGGAATCTTTTGTCATTTTTCGTACGAGGTACTTTTTGACTTTTCCGACAAAAGTACGGGAATAAAGTTTTTTTAACTTATACGGAATGAATGGATTTTTAAAACATTATTTCCAAGAAGCTTACTTTACAAGTTTTCAAGTTTATTTTTAATCAACTTCTTTTAGTTTAAAATTGTATGACATGTTAAGAAAGGAAAATGTTTTTGAAGTAGAAATGATATTTTCCTCAAGAATGGAGTTCAAGTGTTTTATCAAAATTATTTTCCATATAAGATAATATAGGGTTCTGTTTATATCCCTATTATTACATTGATTTGATTATGTTGTGGTGGAATTATTTTTATGAATTCCTTTATCTTATATGAATTGTTTTATGATTTCATGTTGTTTAAGAATCCCATTTTTATTACATGGGTTATGCAATGATGTATGATTTATGATTTTGTGGCACACATATGAATGGTATCATTATGAGATGGGTGGGACCTATATCTCCCTCCAATTAATTGGGTAAAGATTTTATATCTAATGAGATAGACATGGATGGAACGGCGGGTTAAACCGGTTCTGTGAAACAGGACTGAAACGAGGAATGAACTCGGTTCAGAAATGGACTTTGTCCACTAAGATATTCTTGTAAATGAGTCTTGACTAATAAAAAATGATTCTCTATGATTATGTGTGTATGAAACAAAGATTAATGTTTTACGTTATGATTATTTTGATTACATTTCACTACCATGATTTATCCCATGTTATGAAATTATGATCTCTTTTGCAGGGTAAGATTTTCAAATTGTTATGTTCTTATGAATATGATGTGATTGATATTTATTTTGTTTACCATTACTGAGAATTTGAGCTCACCCTTTTATGTTTTCCTTTCCCCAGGATATAAATAAATGTTTTAGGTAAGAAAAAAAGGGAATATCTTTATGGGAGATGTTGAATATCTTTCACCACGATTAGAAGATTATATCCCGAGTTTCCAAAGACACTAAACTATTACGATCCTTGTGTGGGTGTTTTTGTTATGTACTAAGTATTCTGTAAAAGTAATGTAATGTCCATGTACGTCAAGATTAGGGTCTCTACAAAGATAATATTGATTCAATGTGGAGAATTGGAAATGATAATTTGAAACACGGAATCTTAGGATTTATGAATGGGGCATGAATTTGAATCCATTCAATCAAAGAAACTCCACAAACCAAATCTGGGTTTAGTTACACGGATTGAATCAATTATTTTGGTATAAAAAAATTATCAGTTATCTTGCAGCATGCATTGAAATTACCTTGAAGTTGGACTAGAATACTGTAAATTGAGAACTTGATCTCTATTCTAGGATTCTGGTTGATGCTAATTTTGATTCAAAATTGCTGGATGTGATCAACTTCATTTCCAATGATCAGAGCATGGAAGTTAAATTTGATTATGAATATACTCCACCATTCTATGATGTGTATAGAATTTTAATACACTCCATTAAAACTTATAGAGTGACCCGAAGTAGGTGAAGACACCCAATGATCCTAATTCTTGGAAAGATTTCAACAAAAAAGGTGGACTTGTTGTTATTGATAAGGGTGAGCCTTCAAGGAAAAATGATCCAACAAAATGGGTAAAAAATAAGTACAATGCCTTCGACTTTAAGAAAACAAAAGGAAAGCCTTGGGTTACTTTGGTTGATGAAGAAGAAATGGAGAAAGAGATGGATGTGCCATCCATGAATCCTATCACTCTTGTTTTTTCCTCTATCGATGGGGTAAGGAAGAATGAAATAATGGTCAATGAGGACGATTCCATCTATCTTGAAATTTATCATGACATCATAAGCCTTGTAGAGTCATTAAAAAAAGATCCAATTTATGAAATATCTAATAAGTATAATGTGTTTTAACCTCATCTTAATGATAGGGTTCATACATCAGGTCAAATTCATCATCAGATGGAATCAAAGAATGATCTTGAAATGAACAAGACTCCTTCAGAAATAAAGCATACACTTATACCAACTCATGAAGGTAGGGATTATAAAACTCTATTATCAAAACATCTATGGAATCTGGTGAAGGTATAAGTAGAAATTATGTAGAACCTCAAGCTTCCAATTTACTAGATAAAACACTTTATTAGGTGGTTACAATGAATGATGAAAAAATCAATGAAACTATTCCTCATCCTAACAGACCATACAAGTCTTCATCTGCACATGAAGTCAAGGCTCCAAATGACATTACACTCAAATCCTCTATGAATTCCAATGAATAACCTAACAAAGAAAATATTGTACCTCTTTTGGAGAAAGCAAAAAACCTTATTAGTGGAAAACATGATGAAATCTTATTGGATCTTACTAATGAACAAGGAATTTTGAAATCTGAGGGTGGTCCTAAGGCCATCGTAGTGGAAAAAAAATTCCCAACTATTCATGATTTTTCATACCAAAAGAAGGAAATGACCTACTATAGTCCATAAAGATTATGAAAAGAGAGATATGACAGTCCATACAATGATGGGAAAAATCAGTGATTAACAAAAAATCAACCAGAAACAGAAATTCTGGTGGAAAAAAATTTATCCAAACACAAGTTTAACTGAGGATTCTATTCTGGAATTGTTAGGGCCTAGCCAAACTTGATATAATTATCTCTTTTAATATTTTTATTATGAATCATAAGACAGATATACTATGCCTTTCTGAATCCAATATAATTCTTTCTTATAGGATTTATTCTTTTGATAATATGGGCTTTCGACTTATAATCACTAACTAGTCCATCATTAACATCAAAATACTTTGGATCTTATCTCATTCGAGACTGGATGGAATCTCTTCTATAAATTCTAGAGAACAAATGATCACTCTCAGTTATAACTATATGGGAATGAAACATTTTTTCTCTTTGATCTATGACTATAATGGATATCAAGAGATAAGAGAATTATGGCCGAACATTCAGGTTTTGAGCAGCTCAATAAATAGTCCATGGGCTCTACTTGGAGATTTCAATACCATTCTAAATCTAGAAAAGAGGTTTGTGATGGTTAACTCTTCTACCTCAATCGTATATTTCATGTAATCCCTTGAGAATAAGAACTAGTATGAAGTTAACTTGGTTTGTTCCAAATATTCTTGGTATAGAAAGCATATCTACAAAATGGTGTCCAACAGATTGGATAGGGTTTCTATAAATGGTGTGGATCTTAATGTTTGGGCCTCCATTTCCTGCGACACTATTCCAAAACTCAATTCATACCACCACTATATATTTAAAAACATTTTCACTAGAGAGGTTAAACCAAACTTCCAATTCATATTAAACAATGCATGGTCCTTGCATCCTGATTGTAAGAAATTGGTGCAAGACACTTGGAACTCTTTAAATTATAAGGATTATGCATGGGATTCTATTTTAAACTTCAAAATGTTCACGAGAAATTTGAAATTTTGGTGTCAAGAGTGATTTAGTTACATGGATGAAAATATTGATCAGTGTGAATCCTTGCATTAGATCATTCAGGAAAATTTAATTGCTGGTGATTTTTCTACATGTCTTGAGTAGGAAAATGTGATCACTCAGGATCCCAATACCCTCTTTAATTTTAAATAATTCATGAAAAGAGAATCCTTCAAAGTTAAATGACTTAATTATGGTGACATGAATACCAAAATTTTCAATTATCTTCAATGAGTATGGAAACTCAATAGACCTTTAACTATTCTCTATGGTAATGGGATTTTTTTTGATAAAAGGGTGGATTTGGCTTATCATGACCTGATCCTAACAGGGGATCGAGCTGAAACTACCCCTATCCCACCTCCATAGGCTAGGGGTGGTGAAAAGTAACAAAAATCATTTCCTAAATGGGATACCTTTGACTATGTACCTATACTCACACACCTGACCATCTCAATGAATAAGTGTAGAGGAATAACAATGAAAAGATATAATAGATAGAAAGTAAACCAAGCATGAAAAACTTATAGGGTGTAAAAGAGTAAAATAATGAAAGGTAAAAAATAAATGGAAAAAATACACGCCCAACCAGAAATATGTCCCAACTAGAAAATACTGCAAAGTAATGTGTGGAGAGATATCAGCTCCTAATCTCCAAGATACAACCACCATACACAGTCCTAAGCACCCAGTATCCCTAAGCTCCCCTAAAGTCACCATCGACATATCCATCATCTGCATAATACATGACATGTGTGGGAAATTCCCAAGTAATGGTGAGTATATACATATCCAGTAGGATTCCCCGGAAGCTGAAGGGGGAGCAGTAAGAGATACAATGGAAAAAGAAAGATAGTAGATAATAAACAATATGTATCTCAAACCAAAACAAGATAAAGAGTAACCTAATAAAAGAAAAAGGGGATCAATATTATGTGTATATGGACAACACATTGAGTCTTTTCCACCAATAGTAGGAGAGTAACCCCATCCAACCATGAGAAGTTAAACAAAAAAAGCTGGACTACCATGCACATCGTTACAACCCATGGCAGGAGAGTAACTGAATCCAACAACATGGACACACACACACACACACACACACACTTAGTAATAATAATCCCAAATTAGAGATAAATGGGATCTCCATCTCTTAACCTAGCCCAAGAAAATGAGTCACAAATAGTTTCAAAAGTCCTTCAAAAATTCCCAATATCTTGCACGTCTGCCCAGCAGAAAACATTCAAGTCAAGCCACATATCATCACTATGAATCACAGATGAGAGGCCAAAATCTCTTGGAAGAGGACCCATGACCTGGCACAATAGGAGTTCTCCACTCAGTGGATAGATAGAGGAACCATACCCTATTAAAATAGGAGGGTTTCACTCTAATAGTTGATAAAGGACTCATGACCTACCCAAAATGATGGTTCCACTCTAATGGTAGATAGAGGACCCATGACCATACCGACTAGATATTTACACTCTAAAATATGAAGGAACCATGCCCTATCCCAGTGGAAGGGTTTCACTTTGATATGTAGGTATAGAAACCATGCCCTATGCAAGTAAGAGGGTTCCACTATTTAATTCTAGAGGATCCATTCTCTGTCTCCATAGGAGGGTTCCACTCTGAAACAGGGAGGAACCATGCCCTATCCTATCATAAGGATTCCACTCTGATAGGCTGAGGATCCATGCCCATCCCAACTAGAGGTTTCCACATTGAAAGACTCTGGTGATCCTGCATGATCACTGCCATCGTCGATCACCGTCTAAATAAGCGCCAAGAATGGAACATCTCACATAATATATCAAAATCCACAATGGAGGGAAACATCATGTTTCAAATGAAAAAAACTCTGGATGGGCTACTTGACGACCAAAATACGAGTCTAAATGAAGGAGATATGGGAGTTTGATGTTTCCTAAAAAGGAATCAAGGGGTATATGACATGGGAGGGGACCCACATGGCATGTAATCCCGATCCATCACCTGTATGTGTCCCTATAGGTACAAGGATCAAATTTTTTTTAGAGACACATGATGTGTAGGGGATCTACATGACATGCCCATACCACTCGGGGTCCTGCCTGTGTGTTGGACCATGTCCGTGTACTCAAGTCATGTTTGTGTCCTTCAATACACGACATGCCTAGCCATTCCCAGGCCTGTGTACTCCAAGAGTACACATTGATTTTTCCATCACAAGTTCACAGGGTGTGTGGGGGTCCCACATAGTGTGTGATACTTATAATTCACTGAAAACCTATCTTCCGCAGCCAGGGCCCGATACGTCGTGTGTTCTTCGAACTACATGGCGTGTAGTCGAGGTTTTTCTAGAATTCCAAATCCATTCTCTATTCACTAGATATAAACTTACTATCTTTGAATATGTATTTTTTTCTTTCCAAAAATGATAAATCTATCTTTGTCTGGTGGATTTTGGCCATTCGGTGGCTGAAAATTCGTTCTTGATTCGTCATGTGTGTAATCTGTGAACCTCACATGTATTCGACTCTTCATTAATTCATGATTTGGATTTATATCATAAAAAAATCACCCAAAACCCATAATATATTTTAAATCATCCATGGTTGTTTGATCCAACCCTTTTTCATGAATTCCTCTTGATTCTGGGGGTCTGATCGGGCTCAATACCGCCCAATAATGTCGAACCGGGACTGTGGGGTCCAATCGGTGAAGAAAAAAAATGAATTATGGGAGGAAGGCACAAGAAAAAAGGTTTAATCAATATTTTACAAGTTTTATTGGATAAAAATCAAGAATAAGGATATACAGGGTTAGAAAAAAATTGAATAAACAATGAAGCCTATACATAAGTGCATACCAAGGTTCAACAATTGCTGTAGATCATGGATGGGATGATTCTGCTCAATCAATTTAATCAAAAAGTAAATAATAAAAAATTTGATGAGTCCTACCTAGATATTGGATCATTCATTGATGAATAACATGACCACCAATGAATGGAATAATTTTTTGCATTCGTTGCATCTCGATCTGCTTCGATCATGAGATTTGTCGTGTCAAATGTGATTCGCCAATGTAAGGAGGAAGATTGATCTGGAATCCCCCCATGGTTTATGTGAATAAACTTAAGAAAATATCCATAAAAACATAATTATATATTTAATACATTGCATTATTTTAATAAATTAATTAAATTAATAATTTAATTAATCCACTAAACACACTCCTCATGGATGGATTATTATAATTCCTTGCACCGACCTACTTTAGATTGTACTTATAGTAAAAATTGTGTTCAAGACTCAACCATGGTCTTATATTTCTTATTCGAGAACTTGTTTAAGAGTTACCTCATTTTGTTTTGAGAAACTATGCTCATAATATATAAAATATTTTTAATATTTTTATAAAATTAATTATTGGAACACCGGTTCTGGTAATCACACACCGTCTCAATTCCTAGCTCTAAATATATATGTAGAAATATTTAAAAGTATTAAAAGGAAAAATTGGGTCTCTCAATCATTCCCTCCCTCAATATTTTCATACCCCAAAAGTAAAACTACAAAAAAATGCAGGATAATGAGCCCGTATCTAGATCTCTCATGTACGTTCCTGTGCTACCACAACATGCAAACCAAGGGGATGGTCCATCCATATAGGTTCCTCTCATATCAATCCTCGATTGCCACTGGGTGATCCAACAATGTTGAGCCATCCTTGATGTCTAGCTCTCCCCATTTGATGACATTCATGGGGTCATGCACGTATCACCTCAACTGCAACACATAGAAGACGACATGCACTAGCTCCAACTATAGGGTTAGGGAGAGGTGGTAAGAATCCTCAACAACCCTATTTGAGATCTTAAACATTCTGATAAACCTTGGGTATAGCTTTCCACCCCATCCAAAGCTCCATAATCCTCACTATGGGTAAACTCTTAGGAAAACTTGGTATCCCTGTTCAAACTCCAAAGGCCTATAATGTCAATCTCCATAATATTTTTGTTTACTTTGGGCCATCCTCATCTACTCACAGATGACACAGACCTTCTCCGTCATCACCTATACCAAATATGGACCCACAAGAGATGTCTCTACGATCTATGTTTAGCATAAGGGTGACCTATAGGGTCTCTCGTACTGGGCCTCTAAAGGTGTCATGGTGATAGTAGAGTGGTAGCTATTTTTGTACACAAAATATACCAAGGGAAAGTGATCCTCCCAAATCCAATCAAAGTCTAACATGCAAGCTCTCTCCAAAACCTAAACAATGTTGCCAGTTTTCCCATCTGTATGGGGATGAAAGGTTGAAATCATCCTCATATAGGTACCAAATTCATCCTATATGACTCTCTAAAACCATGATATGAACCAAACCTTAAAATTGGATATAATAAATGAGGGAACCCCATGAAGGAGAATAATCCCCTGTACATACAACTGCCCAAAAATATTCACCGAAATATGCTCCTTGATAGCAAAGAAGTGTGTGGAATTTGTGATTCATTAAACTATCACCTAGATGGAATCACGACCCTTCACTATCTGAAAAATCCCAATCACAAATTCTATGGACAAGTCATCCCACTTCCACTCTGAGATCTCAAGGGGCTGCAACAAACAAGCAGGAACGCAGTGGTCAACCTTCATTTTCTGACTGGTGAGGCACTATGAGATGAACTCATCCATGATAAATCTCATTTTGGACCATCAAAACTACCATTGATGGTATCTATACATCTTACCCACACCAGGATTTACAGTTAGGGGAGATGTGTGGAACTCTTGAATCACCCCTTCCCGTATTTTTACTGGGACCACCGTTCGTCCCTGGAAAAGGATGACGTGATTCCATCCTCCATAATATCCATATAGAGTATCTACTATAGATATATAGTCATGAAAGGCCTCTTAGTCGATATCTCCCAATGGGGACTCTCTCACATGCTCAAGAAGTGGATGAGACAACACCATTGACTGATGAAAAACTGCACCCTCCTGCTCCACTAGGGCCAACTACAAGGAAGCCAACTACTCAAAATCCTAATGAACCAAGCGAGCTTGAGACTTCTTGCTAAGGGAATCTACCACTATGTTTTCCTTCCCTAGAGTATTGACTATCTTGATGTCATATTCCAATAGGAACTCTAACCACTGTGACTATCTTAGGTTAAAGTCTTTCTAAATGAAGATGTACCTTAGAATCTTATGGTATGAGTAAACTATAAAGTGCTCCCCCAGAAGGTAGTGCCTATAAATCCTCAGGGAAAATACCATCATTGCTAAATCCAGGTCATGATTCAAGTAGTCATACTTGTGGGGTCTCAAATTCTTCGACCTGTATGTGATAATTCCCCACTGCTACATCAACACGTAGCCGATACCATATCTGGAGGCATAACAATAAACTACGTACTCCACTCCCTCCTCTAGCAGTGTCAACAGATGAGAAATTTTATCCTCAGCCTCAAATACTTGAATTACCTATAGGACTGCCCAGTCCAAGTAAAAGGATTCCCTTTCCGCTTCAGGTTAGTCACAGATGCTTCAATTTTGGAGAAGTATACCATAAACCTCCTATAGTACCTTTCCAAAACAATAAATATTCGTTCATCCGACATTCTCTTGGGTGGAACCCAATAAATCACTGCATAGATTTTTTCAAGGTCCACTTCCAAAACATGATCATAAATGAAATTCCCCAGAAAGTGATGCTCATGAATCTAGAACTGGCACTTCAATAGCTTACTATAAAGCTGGTGGTCCCAAAGAAAATCTAGAACATCCTCAAGTGCTTTACTTTCTCCTCCTCTAATTTAGATTATATGAGTATGTCATCGATGAAGACAACCACAAACTGGTCCAAGTACGACTAGAATATCTGATTCATTAAATCCATAAACATGGTTGGGGAATTAGTCAAACCAAATGGAATCCCTAAGAAATCATAGTATCCATAGAGAAATCAAAATACCAGATTTGGAATATCAGCCTTGAGAAAACTTAACTGGTGGTAGTAAGACCAGAGATTAATCTTCAAGAACCATCTCATGCTTCACAACTGGTCAAAGAGGTTGTCAATCCTATGCAAGGGGCACTTGTTCTTTATTGTGTCCTAGTTCAAGTGACAATAATCAATTAAAATACATAAGATCCCATCCCCCTTTTTCATGAACAACATTGGGGATACTTAAGGGGACACACCAGGTCTAATAAATACCTTATGTCAAAGGTCCTCCAAATGAAACTATAGCTCCCGAAGCTCAGTAGGGACCATATGATATTCAACAAAAGATATTAGAGTGGTCCTGGGATGCAAGTCGATGAAAAAATTCATCTTTGACCTTAGAGGTAGTCCCAAAATGTCCTGAGGGAATATTTTTATATAATCCTTCACAACTGAAGGAATATAGATGCCTGAAGAGCCTAATTTACTAAGTCATATACTCACCAACTAATGGGTGATGGGTTGCAGCCTCTTTCTCAGAGAACCCACTCATCCCTCCATGAGATATCTCTCACCCCTAAAGGAGAATCTCATCCCATCAGTGCAAAGGAATATGAATCATCTACGGTGAAATTAAATCTAGGCTCAGACCATGGATAAAAAATCCATACCCAAGATGACGTAATAGGGTTCCATCATGATAACAAAAATTTACCATGTGAACCTCTCTCCCCTAAGTGATAACTCTCACTACTGACAGATAAAAGATATAGAAGAAGTATTCCCTATAAGAACCTCTAGACAAAGTTGTTGGGATAACGCCTCAACTGGGAGCTCCATCTCTCAAACCATGAGTATATAGATGAATAAATTATTGGAACATATGTATATTAATACTAAATCAAGAATAGAATATACATAGATCTTACCTATGATCATCTCATGCACTGCAGGGTCATAATCCTTCAGAGCCTGCAACTATCTACGACCCTAACCATCATCTCCCTAAGCCTGAAGTGGGATTCTAGGTGATGGGGGTGGTGGTGGTGGAAGGATCTTATACCATATTCTAACTCACATAGATCCACCTCATCCTATTCTTTCCCCAACTCCCTTGGGGCATCCCTACCATCACCTGGGAGATTCTTGATCACGACGGTGTCTCTGCCATGGAGGTCCATTTTTTACTTACCTGTGCTTGTCAACATGTTTGGTCAGGCAGTCATGCGCTATGTGAAATCTCCCATCACAAGCAAAGAACCTCCCCTCTCTGGGAGACCTCAGTACATTTCATTGTCCTAGCGTTGAAAGACCATGCGTCTGAGTCTGATCAATATAGGATCTTCTACACCAAGATCTTACTAACCAGTGCCTTCTAGCTTCTATAGATGTCTCAGATCTATGACACCCACTGTCATCTCTAGTATCCCAGTGTCCCTCCCACAAGAATATCTCTATCACCAGTGATCACTCCAACACTCTGACATAGGTGGGAATGTACAAGGGCACTGCGCTGGCACATATCTCTTTGTAAAGTCCATACTCAAACTTCAATGCTCGGAAGGACCCATCATAGATCATGTTAAGGGAGTACCTTGTAAGGTATGAGAACCTCACTGTGTACTTAGATACTATCATCCCTACCTACTAAAACTCCATAAGCTCCTAAATCTGAACTGAGTGAAAACACGAGGGGTAGTACTCCTCATGGAACAATGGTTGGAAGTCGGGCCATGAGATTATAGACTCATTGTGTATGTAGGTAACAAGACTCCACTAGCACCCAACTGATCCATAGAAAATTCTAGCTATTAGTACAACCACATTATCCATTGATGTCTCGATAAGACTAAAGATATAGACCACTAACTCTAGAAAATCCTATACTTCTTGGGGATCTATCTCACCACGGAACCTTAGCGGCCTTTGATTTTGGAACTCATAGTGTGAAATCAGCTTGCACACATCCTCAGCCTACCCAAATGGAATTATATGATGATCTAAAGGTGGTGGAAGTGCTACCTAACCACCTAGAGGAAGAATCTAGAGGGATAAAACCAAAACTAAGGCCTCATCACTCATTGGATCATCATCATGATTTGGAACTGGTATCCTAGTTGGCTGTCGTCACAGAGGCATCCTAAAAATTTTAAGCAAGATGTACCATGGTCAAATGTGAATATATATATATATATATATAAATAGGGATCCAACTCAATAAGAACATTCAAAGAATCAATAATATATGATTCATGTACCATTTGATCCCTTCAACCAATGTCTTTGTATGTAGAGTCGACAAGAAGGTATTCAAGGTCCTCGTGAATGGATACATCGGCCTCCCGTACCATCACTAGATTTCTGAACCAAGATACGCACTGGGGACACTTTGAATTTTTTTCCCAAAGTCCCATCCAAATCCTCATAAGGGTACTTCTACAAAAAATGTCCCAAGTAATGAACAACTCTGATGCCAATCTATCATAACCCAACCCTAACCATGGCTCTAGCTACAAATATCCCAAGCTCGCCTCCATATGATAGGGGTGGCGACATGTGGTGAAAGACATAACCTAAATGGGAGGACTTTTCCTAATTACATGTATGTAAATAATCAACTATCTCAATTTAGAAGTGTAGATGAATAATAATAAAAATATGCAATAGTTATAAAGTAAAACAAACATGAAAAACCTCTAGGGTTTGCAAGAGTACGACATTGAAAACTAAAAAGTAAAGGGGGGAAATAAATGCCTAACCATAAATATGTCCCGAGATGAACAAACTTGAAAGTAAAGTGATAAGAGATCCCAACTCCTAATCTCTAAGATATGACCACCATACGTGGTCCCAAGAACCCAATATCCCTAAGATCCTTTGAAGTCACTACCAACCTATCCATCTTATTTATAAGACATGACACATGTTGTAAAATCCCATGTAGGGGAGAGTATATACATACCCAGTAGGATGACCCAAAATCTTAATGGGAGAAGTAAGAGATACAATTGTAATAGAAAGACCGTAGATAGTAAACATGATGTAGATCAACCCAACAAAATATAAATAGTAACCTCTTCCAATCACAATGGGATCAACTTGGTGTGTAGATGGACTACACATCAAGTCTTTTCTACCCATAGTAGGAGATAAAACTCATCTAACCATGAGAAGATAAACATGGAAAGTAGTTGGACTACCCTACACATCTTCATAATCCATGAAAGGAGAGTAACTGAATCCAACAACATGGAAACACACACACACAAACACATATATATGCTCAGTAAAAAGATTCACAAATGAGAGAGAAAGGGGATCTCTATCTCACAACCCAACCTTATAAAAAGTTTCTTCAACAGTTCTAGAAGAACATAAAAAATTCCAAACATCTCACGCATCTTCCTAGAAGAAAACATCCAAGTAAATCCATGCCTCGTTACTATGAAACACAGTCAAGGGGATACAATCCATAGGTAGAGGACCCATGCCCTTTTACAACAGGAGGGTTCCACTCAAGGGATAGATAAAGGGGCCATACCCTATTCCAATAGGAGGTTTCCAATCTAATAGTCGATAGAGGACCCATTCCCTACCCAGTAGGTGGGTTTCACTATAATGGAAGATAGAGGACCCATTCCCAGCTCAGGTAGAGGGTTCCACTATGAAATATGGAGGACCCATACCCTATCCCAGCAGGAGGGTTCCACTCCAATAGGTAGGTAGATGACCCATTCCATGTGCCAATATGATGGTTCCACTCTATGATTCTAGAGGCTCCATGCCTTGTTTCTATAATAGGGTTCCACTATAGAACATGGATGACCCATGCCCTATCCTAGTAGGAGGTTTTCACTTTGATAGGTCGAGGACCCATGCCCTGCCCAGCTTGAGGGTTCCACTCTAAAAGCCTCTGATGATCATGTGTGATCGCTTCCATCATCTAGCATCACCTAAATAAGCACCAAGCTTGGAATATCTCACATCATATCTCAAAATCCACAATGGAGGGAACCAACATGTTCCAAATGGAAAAAAAACTCAGGATAGGCTACTCATGAGCCAAAATATGAGTCCTAATGAAGGAGATATGAGACTTTAAAGTTTTCTAAAAAGGAATCATGGGGTACATAGTGTGTGAGGGGACCCACATGATATGTGGTCCCACTACATCACCTGGTCATGTCCTTGGAGGTACATGGATCACCAACCGTGTAGGGACACATGACATTTCATGGATCTACATGGCAAGCCCATCCCACTCTGGGTCCTTCCCATGTGCTTGGTCATGTTCATGTACTAATGCCATGTCCATGTACTTTGGTATGTGGGATTCCTAGACATATCCATGCTCGTATCCTCATAGAGTACACACCGAGTATACCAAAACAAGATCACATGGCATGTGGGGGTCCCACACTTCATGTGATGCTTATAATTTGTTAAAACCCTATCCACTATGGATAGGGTCTGACATGCCATATATTCTTATAACTACATGGTGTGTAGTTAGTATTTTTCCAAAATTCCCGATCCATTCTCTGCATTCCAAATATGGAATTTATACCTTCAATTCCAACCTCGTTACTTCCTAAATATGATAGATCTATATTCGCTCAGTGGATTCCTGCCATCTGATGGATAGAAACCGTTTCTTGATTTATACTGCAAGTAACTCGCACACCTAACATGTTTCTAGATCTTCCACCATTCATGATTTGGATTTCGGTCATAAAAATGATCACCCACAACCCATAATATTTCTAAAATAATCCTTGGTTTGTCAATCCATCCCTTAAATATGAATTAATCATGATTCTAGGGGTCCCATCGGGCTTGGTACTGCTCGAAAATGTCAAACTGGGATCGCAGGGTCCAACCAGGGAAGAACGTGAATAAATTGTCAGAGGAAGAAACAATAAAAAGGGTTTAAACGATTTTTGCTAAGAGTTCTTGGAAAATGATCAATAATGGGGGATATATAGTGTTTGAAAACAATTGAATAAATAATGAAATTGGTACATATGTACATGATAAGGTTCAAAAATTGGAGAAAATTATAGAAGGGATGATTCTGATCAATCAATTTAATAAAAAAGGGCATAATCCAAAATTTGATGAGTCCTACCTAGACATTGGATCATTAATCATGGAAGAATGAACCCACCAATGAATGGAAGAAGTCATTGCATTCAATGAATCCCAATCTACTCCAATCCATAGATTCATCATTGTTAGATATGATTTCCGAACAGAAGGAGGTAGAATGCTCGAGAGTCCTCCCTAGGTTTATGCAGCTAACCCTGAGAAAATATCCATAGCAGTTTACTTATAGATGTAATCCATTGAGTTATTTAAATAAATTAATTAAATTAATAATTTAATCAATCCACTAAACATACCACCAATGGATGAATTATCTAAACACCCCATGCCGATCTACTTTTGGTTGCACCTATGGTAAAGATCACATTATGGACTCAACCGTGGTCTCAAATTTTTTATATGAGATTTCATTTAAGAGTTATCCCATTTTATTTATGAAACTGAATATGAATAATATAATATATCTTTAATATTTTTATAAAATTAATTCTGAGCACAGCAGGTCTCAAAATTGTACGTTGTCTCATCTCCTTAAAAAATATATGTGGAAATATTTAAAATTCTTATAAAGGAAAAATGGGGTCTCTACATGGATGTAAATGTTGCCTATTGTTATAATAATCTCTTTGGTGGTCTTATCTTAGAAATGACCTAATGGAAGATATTATTCCCAATATTATAAATCATGATGATAAATTAATTATTACTATTATTCCCCTTGAATTTGAGATGAAATAGGATATCTTTGGTATAAATTATGACGGGTACCCTGGCTCGGATGGGTTCACATACTCTTTCTTCAAGACCTTTTAGGATATTATCCAGGGTGATGTTTGTAGGATGATCAATCATTTTTTCAAAGGGGTTTAGCTGATGAAAGGAAATAATTCCCAATTTCTTACACTCATTATTAAAGTGGATAATGAGAATGAGATTCATCTCTTTAGACCCGTGTCTCTTGATAACACTATTTACAACATTGTTGGGAAAATTCTTCCAAAAAGAATAGCTAGAATTTCCAATAGAATGGTGTCTTCAAATTGATTTGGTTTTATTAAAGGTAGAAATATCCAAGATTTCCTCATCACTACTTCTAAATGTGTTAAAATTATCAATAAATCCACCATATGGGGTAATATGGCATTCAATATTGATGTTAAAAAACCTTTAACATGTTAGATTGGGGATTCATTTTCAAGGTTTTAACCTGATTTGGATTTGATGAGTCATTTATAAAATGGGTTATAATTCTTCTAGGCTCATCTCATATCTCAATGCTTATCAATGGATCTCTTGAGGACCAATTCACATGATCTAGAGGTTTCAGACAAGGAGATCCTCTCTCAGTAATTATTTTCTCTATTGCTGAAGATTAATTAAGTAGGATACTTCTCAACATGGTTAATGCCAATAAAATCAAAACCATCAAAGATTCCATAGGCATGGAAGCCCCCAATCATTTATTATATACTAATGAAATTATCCTATTCACTCAAGGTAATAAAAGAAATATTAAGATCATCAAGAATGTTATCCTTTATTAAAAAAAAGTCTCAAGGAAGGATATTAGTTGGAAAAAGTCATTCATATACTATGGAAAAAATATTCATATGGATAGAAAAGTATACATAACCAATGATATAGGAATCAGAGAAGGCGTGCTTCCATTCACTAATCCTGTTGTCCCTATGTTTTGGGGAAAACCACATGTTAGTTATATTTTTCACATTGTGAGCAAAATTTGAAATCAATTGGATTCTTGGAAAGGAAAGACGCTATCAATGGAAGATTGATTTAGTCTTGTGAAAGTTGTGACTGTGTTAATTTTTTTACTCGTTTATGGTTTATAAATGGATGGATTCCCTCTTTAAGAATATCATCAATTCTATCAAAGTTTTTTTAAGAGTGTAAGTATTCTTCAGACAAGACTTGTGACTATACCTTAGAAGAAAAACTATCAACCAATTGACTATGGAGGGATTGGTTTTAAAAATATCTAAAAATTCAATCAATCTTTATAGGATAACTTCATATGGATGTTAATAAATGATAATTCTAAGGAACTTTCTTTTCTGAGATATAGATTTTTTAGATGAATCAAAATTGAGAATTTAATCTATATAAAATCTTCCATATTGAATGCCCTTAAAGATTATTTATCTATTATTTCAATTAATTCTCACTAGCTCAACAACATCAAGTCATCCCTCAATTTCTGGTTAGAAATTTGGATAGGTACACCTCTTCTTATAACTTTAAACTCTCCTGACCTATCAATTGTCACAAATGTTTCAGTCAAGGAGAAAATAGAGATATCATTGGACATTCTTCCTATTGAAATCAAGGAATTGGTTAGGAATTAAAACATTATTAATGGTGATGATTCTTTAGTTTGGGAACCTACCACCAATGGGAGGCTCTCCTCAAAATTATTCTACCAAGCGGTTGTGCAAGGGTATACAAACAATTAGGCCAAGATCTTGAGAAGATGCTAGATTCTTCCATCTAGATTTTACCTTGCATGGAGGGTTATGTATTCCAAGATTCATACTAATTATTTTAGATAGATTATTGGCATTAAACTATGATTGATACGTTTCCTATATAATAAGCATAGGGATGACATCGATCATCTGTTTCTTATCTTTGTAACTACTACTTCTTTATGGACAACAATTGCTGTTTTAGTGGTCAGAATTCCCTACAAAACCTACATCTATGACCAAATATATGCATGTATTAAGCCAACACTATCCCAAAAGATTCTAAATCAATTTTTTGTGGATTTATATAAATTCATCCATGTGATATTGACCAGATGAAATAAACCATTCCATGAGAACACACCTTTTTGTCTATAGTTGGTGTTGGCCCAAATTATAGTAGTTTTGAAAAATGAAAATTCTATTCAAAAAGTTTTTTTTGATAATTATAAACATGATATTACCATGATTAATAATTTTATCATTATAGGAAATTATCAACCTACAATTGGATCCTTGAAAGTCATGTGGATATATACATTTCCGGGCTAGATCAAATGTAACATAGGAGGATCTTTAAGAGTAAATCTAGGTCCTTCAAGATATGGTGAAATCTTCCGAAATCACTATAAGGATGAAATGGGATGCCTTTATGGTCCTTTTGGAATTACCAAATCTCTTTATTCTTAAATTATTGGCATAATCAATGTGGTTGAAATGGAAAAGCAATGAGGTTGGTTCAATTTGTGGCTTGAATGTGATTCCACTATTATTGTGCAGGCTATTTGAAATGACACTATTCATATCTCATGGAGGCTAATTGCAAGGTGGAGAAACTACATGGAATCTCTCTCATCCATTAATTACATCATCACACATTCATATCACGAAGAAAACTTTTCGGTTGATGGGATTGTATATAAAGGGTTAACTGCTACTGAGTTGACATATCTTATTGACGAACCTGATGAGATTTATTCCTTTTAAAAAAAGAATTATTATAAAAAACTTTTTATAGAATTTTTTAATTTTTATTTTATATTGTCTTTTTGGGAAAGTTCTCATTATTCCAAATAAACATGTAATATATAATAAAATAATGTTTTTAATTAAAAAATTTCTATTTATGAAATAATTATTTGATTTATATTATTTTAAGGAAGTTATTAATTAGTTATACTAATTATTAATTAAATATATTTTATTTATATAATTCCTAAAAATTATTAAATCTAAAATAAATCCATAATTAATAAAAATAGATCAATATAGTTTCTATAGAATAAATGGTACTTTATTTAGATAATTAGACCACTTTAATTTTACAAAGTAATTTATTTTATCCATTTTAATGAACAATATAGTATTGTATTTCATTTTCAAATTTAATAGAGAGTTATTAACTTAGTTTTGGTGTTTAATATATCATAATATAAAATATTTTTATTTAAAGGAGAATCCATACTAAAATCTTATGGTGTTAAATTCTCCCCCACCCTTAAATAAACCGTGTCCTCACAATTTTAATTTCCTCTTACCAAAATAAATGTATCTTGAGATATGTGTACTCTAAAATCATGATATATAATTTATATGTTTCTAATAATAAACTTAGTATTTTATAATTAATTTTTTTAAAACATTATAATACCATTATAAGACTCATATTTGTGAATGAGTTTTTGAATGAATACATTAATAGCTGAGCGCTATTTTCCATATAAGACTTAATAGATTTATCTTCCTCTTTCTTGAGTTTGAGGAATTCTTTAAACATCAAGGTAAAAAATATGATAAAATATACTTACATGATTTATTTCTATCCTACAACCATAATTTCATCCTTCAGTTGTGATTTGATTAGTTTTCCACCTCTACTTTATTATATATTCTAAATGATAAAAAAACATGATTAATTTTTCATGAATGAATAATGAAGATAATATTTTAATGGATTACCAGATCTATAAAAGGAAGAAAAGATATTTCTCCCATCTCTATCTATTTATTAAAACTGAAATAGTTATAACAATTTAAGATAATACTCAATATGAATAAACAATCAAATGAGGAAATAATATATTAATCTCCAAAACATCAATAATAATACAAAAATTTCACCATAAATCATTTCACAAATTACTAAACTATACAACCCTACAAAACATTTTGACCAATTATGAAATAAAAACTTCAGAAAGATTTAATTATATATTCTTCTAAAATCAACATAACATTTACCTCCATACAAAATTACTCACTCATAAAGTTTCATAACAAAAATGTATATACCATAGTCATATATTATTAAAAATATACTAATAATTTCAAAAAATAACCTGAATCACCATGAAATAAATTTGTAAAAAAATATTATATGTTTCCAAAAGTTAAACCCGGTCTTTATTCCTCAAATAATATAAACAATTTTTATATAAAAACTAATACTAGCCTATAACTTTACATTCACCTTAATCCTATAATGTTCCCAAAAATATGAAAACCCTTTATCCATAAATACCTCAATATCAAAGAATTCATTAACCCAAAATGTTATTTATACATTGGATCTTATGTCCCTGTAAATATAATAACATTCCTCTAAATTAAACTTCACACTAAATCATGTTAAATCTAAAGGTAACATATAACTCAATCATCAAATAAAACCCAATAAATATATCCCAAATTATCATCAATCACTTAAAACTCCCATCACATAAAACATTAAAATGGAATATATGACTTTAAACTTATGATCAACTTTAGACTTATTAACCTAGGTTGGTATCAAAAACTATTAATATATCCTCATATGAAAATAGAATAACCTATAACTTTATCTAAACCATGTTCTGATACCAAATATGATATCCAAAACTCAGAAACCCAAATCTAGGTCTAAAAACATACTCTTTACATAGTGGATTCGATTCTAACTGAAGTGACCCAAATAGAAACTTCCATAATTAATGTTTTGATTAAAAATACCAAGACACTTACATACCTAAGACATTTTAGTTTTATTTCATGAACTACCATGAATACCCTGGTAACCTAAAACCCAATCCAGTCCTAACATGGCCTAAATGGCGTTCATAATCTCCAAGGGTTGGCTACTAGCACCTAATATTATACAAGATTAAAGAAGGAACAAATTTTCCTCAAAACAGTGAAAGTTAAAATATACAAGTCAGCATGCTCAACACTCCAAAAGGAGAAGTACCAGAACACTACTAAAAAATCAGGCATTAGCGACTGCCATTAGCGGTTGCTATAGCCTTATAGAGACCACCCAATGACCGCCATTGGCGGTTGCTTTAGCTGCATCGTTGTAGGCCAATAGCGACCCCCAATGGCGGTCGCTATAGGTGGCTGAAATTCCGGCCTTAAGCGACCGCTTGGCGGTCGCTACCTTGGGAAGTTTTTTTAAAAAAAATTCCAACTGAAAGAAATATATATATATATATATTTATTAAATAAAATATATATATATATATATATATATTAAAGAAAATATTTATATATATAATATTAAATAAAATATTTTAAATATATATATATAATATGTTTTAAATATTTTAATATATATATATATATTAAAGAAATATATATATATAATATTAAATAAAATATTTTTCATTTTTTTAATGAAATAGACGAATTGGGTTTTTTTATTCTTCACGGTGCAAAATCAGAGATAAAACAAGGTAAAAATCATAAAAAATGGAAAACAATTTCAAACAGCATAAACATCAAGATCGTCATAAACAATAAATGATAAACTTTCTTCAATGATCTGAGCAGGTCCATCCATTTCAATCTTCTGCTTCAATAAACCTACAATAAGACAAAAAAAAACAAAACAAAACAAACGTAAATTGGATATAATTATTCAGTTATTATATACATATAATAAAATTAAATCTGACATCAAATCAGGGTGCTATAAAAATTTAAAACCCCCAATTTAAGAAATGCTATCATTTCAGGTCATTCGGAGCACGTTTGCTCCGCTCACGTCGTTTTTGGTGTTTTATGACACCGAAAATGCGTTTCTAGTCACCACGGTCAAAAGACACCTCTGATTGATGTGAAGTGGGAACGAAAATTTCACAAATCACACAACGGCTGTTGTCGTACGGTTTCATGGAATTCCGAGGTCGTTCGGGTGGTTTTGACCCACCAACGCGCCATTTTAGCGCACACTGAGCTGCTGAAAAAGACACAATCGGCCGTACCACGTGTACCGCAAGTCCGATGGGCGCGCCATCTCCTCCTACATGTCTCGAATAATATTCCTAATGTTTTCGTGTGGTTTCAGGTCATTCTGAGCACGTTTGCTCCGAAATCGACCGTCTCACGCCGTTTTTGGTGTTTTATGACACCAGAAACGCGTTTCCAGTCACTACCGTCAAACGACACCTATGATTGACGTGCTGTCGGCACGAACATTTCAAAAATCACACAAAGGCTGTTGTTGTACAGTTTCATGGCATTCCGAGGTCGTTCGGGTGGTTTTGAACCCCCAACGCGCCAATTTTAGCGCGCACTGAGCTGCTGAAAACGACACAATCGGCCGTACCACGCACACCGCACATCCGATGGGCACGCCGTCTCCTCCTACACATCACGAATAATATTCCTAATGTTTTCGTGTGGTTTCAGGTCATTCAGAGCACGTTTGCTCTGAATTCTACAGTCTCACGCCGTTTTTGGTGTTTTATGACACCGAAAACGTGTTTTCGGTCACCACCGTCAAACGACACCTCCGATTGATGTGAAGTCGGCACGACCATTTCACAAATCACAAAACGGATGTTTTAGTATGGTTTCATGGCATTCCAAGGACTCTCGGGTGGTTTTGATCCCCCAACGCGCCATTTTAGCGCACGTCGAGCTGCTGAAAACGACACAATCGGCCGTACCGCACGCACCGCACGTCCGATGGGTGCGCCGTCTCCTCCTACACATCAAAAATAATATTCCTAATGTTTTCGCGTGGTTTCAGGTCATTCGAAGCATGTTTTCTCTGAATTCGACCGTCTCACGCATTTTTTGGTGTTTTATGACACCGAAAACGCGTTTCCAGTCACCACCGTCAAACGACACCTCCGATTGACAAGCTATCAGCACGACCATTTTACAAATCACACAAAAACTATTTTCATACGGTTTCATGGCATTCTGAGGTCATTCGGGTGGTTTTGACCCCCCAACACGCTATTTTATCGCGCGCCGAGCTGCTGAAAATGACACAATCGGACGTACCGCGCGCACCGCAAGTCCGATGGGCGCGCTGTCTCCTCCTACACTTCAATAATAATATTCCTAATGATTTCGTGTGGTTTCAGGTCATTCAGAGCACGTTTTCTCCGGATTCGACCGTCTCACGCCGTTTTTGGTGTTTTATGACACCAGAAACGCATTTCCGGTCACCGCCGTCAAACGACACCTCCGATTGACTTGTCGTTGGCAGGAACATTTCAAAAATCACACAACGGATGTTTTTGTACGGTTTCATGGAATTCTGAGGTCGTTCGGGTGGTTTTGACCCCCCAACGCACCATTTTAGCGCGCGCCCAGCTGCTGAAAACGACAGAATCGCCCGTACCGTGCGCACCACATGTCCTATGGGTGCGCCGTCTCCTCCTACACATCAAAAATAATATTATTAATGTTTTTGTGTGGTCTCAGGTCATTCGGAGCACATTTTCTCTGAATTCGACCGTCTCACGACGTTTTTTGTGTTTTATGACACCGTAAACGCGTTTCTGGTCACCGCCATCAAACGACACCTCCGATTGACATGCCGTCAGTACGACCATTTCAAAAATCACACAACGGCTGTTGTCGTATGGTTTCATTGCATTCTGAGGTCGTTCGGGTGGGTTTGACCCCCCAACGCGCCAATTTTAGCGCGCGTCGAGCTGCTGAAAATGACACAATCGGCTGTACCGCACGCACCTCATGTCCGATGGGCGCTCCGTCTCCTCCTACATGTCACAAATAATATTCCTAATGTCTTCGTGTGGTTTCAGGTCATTCGGAGCACGTTTGATCCTAATTCGACAGTCTCACGCCGCTTTTGGTGTTTTGTGACACTGAAAACGCATTTCCAGTCACCGCCGTCAAACGAAACCTCCGATTGATGTGATGTCAGCACGACCATTTCAAAAATCACACAATGGCTGTTGTTGTACGGTTTAATTTCATTCTGAGGTCATTCGGGTGGTTTTGACCCCCCAACGCGCCATTTTAGCGCGCGCCGAGCTGCTGAAAACGACACAATCACCCGTACCATGCGCACCTCACATCTGATGGGAACTTCGTCTCCTACTACATGTCATGAATAATATTCGCAATGTTTCCGTGTGGTTTCAGGTCATTCGGAGCACATTTGCCCCGAATTCGACCGTCTCACGCCATTTTTGGTGTTTTATGACACCGGAAACGCATTTCCGGTCACCGCTGTCAAACGACACCTCCGATTGACGTGTCGTCAGCACGAAAATTTCAAAAATCACACAACGGATATTTTCGTACAGTTTAATGGCATTATGAGGTCATTCGGGTGGTTTTGACCCCCCAACGCGCCAATTTTAGCGCGCGCCGAGCTGCTGAAAACGACACAATCGTCCGTACCGCGCGCACCGCACATCCGATGGGAACGTCGTCTCCTAATACATGTCACAAATAATATTCCTAATGTTTTCGTGTGGTTTCAGGTCATTCAGAGCACGTTTTCTCCGAATTCGACCGTCTCACGCCGTTTTTGGTGTTTTGTTACACTGGAAATGCGTTTCCGGAAACGTGTTTCCAGTCATATCCATCAAAAGACACCTCCGATTGACGTTATGTAGGCACGACCATTTCAAAAATCACACAATGGCTGTTTTCGTATGGTTTCATGGCATTCTGAGATCGTTCAGGTGGTTTTGACCCCCCAACGCGCCATTTTAGCGCGCACCGAGCTGCTGAAAATGACACAATCGGCCGTACTGCCTACACTGCACGTCCGATGGGCGCGCCGTCTCCTACTACACGTCACGAATAATATTCCTAATGTTTTCGGGTGGTTTCAGGTCATTCGGAGCATGTTTGCTCCGAATTCGACCGTCTCACGCCGTTTTTGGTGTTTTATGACACCGGAAACGCGTTTCCAGTCACCGCCATCAAACGACACCTCCGATTGACGTGCCGTCGGCATGAACATTTCAATAATCACACAACGGATGTTTTCGTACGGTTTCATGGCATTCTGAGGTCGTTCGGGTGGTTTTGACCCCCCCAACGCGCCATTTTAGCGCGCGCCGAGCTGCTGAAAACGACACAATCGGCCGTACCGCACGCACAGCACGTCCGATGGGCATGCCATCTCCTCATACATGTCACAAATACTATTCCTAATGTTTTCGTGTGGTTTCAGGTCATTCGGAGAACATTTGATCTGAATTCGACCGTCTCACGCCGTTTTTGGTGTTTTATGACACCAGAAACGCGTTTCCGGTCACCGCTGTCAAACGACACCTCAAATTGACATACTGTCAGCACGACCATTTCAAAAATCACACAACAGCTATTGTCGTATGGTTTCATTGCATTCTGAGGTCATTCAGGTGGTTCTGACCCCCCAACACGCCAATTTTAGCACGCGCCGAGCTGCTGAAAACGACACAATCGGTCGTACCGCGCGCACCTCACGTCCGATAAATGCACCTTCTCCTCCTACATGTCATGAATAATATTCCTAATGTTTTCGTGTGGTTTCATATCATTCGGAGCACGTTTTCTCCGAATTTGACCATCTCACGTCGTTTTTGGGGTTTTATGACACCAGAAATGCGTTTCCGGTCACCGCCGTCAAACGACATCTCCGATTGACATGCTGTCTTCATGAACATTTCAAAAATCATACAAAGGCTATTGTCGTACGGTTTCATGGCATTCTGAGGTCATTCGGGTGGTTTTGACCCCCCAACGCGCCATTTTAGCGCGCACCGAGCTGCTAAAAACGACACAATCACCCGTACCACACGCACCTCACGTCCGATGGGCACGCCGTCTCCTACTACACACCACGAATAATATTCCTAATGTTTTCGTGTGGTTTCAGGTCATTCGGAGCACGTTTCCTACGAATTCGACCGTCTCACGCCGTTTTTGGTGTTTTATGACACCAGAAACGCGTTTCCGGTCACCGTCGTCAATTGACACCTCCGATTGACATGTCGTCGGCACGAACATTTCAAAAATCACACAAAGACTGTTTTCGTATGGTTTCATGGCATTCCAAGGTCGTTCGGGTGGTTTTACCCCCCAACGCGCTATTTTAGGGCGTGCCGAGCTGTTGAAAATGACACAATCGGCCGTACCGCGCACACCGCACGTCCAATGGGCGCACCGTCTCCTCCTACACATCACGAATAATATTCATAATTTTTTCATGTGGTTTCAGGTCATTCGGAGCACATTTTCTCCGAATTCGACCGTCTCACGCCATTTTTGGTGTTTTATGACACCAAAAACGCGTTTCCGATCACCGCCGTCAAATGACACCTCCGATTGACGTGGCATCAGCATGAACATTTCAAAAATCACACAACGTATGTTGTCATACGGTTTCATGGAATTACGAGGTCGTTCGGGTGGTTTTGATCCCCCAACGCGTCATCTTCGCGCGCGCCGAGCTGCTGAAAACGACACAATCGGCCGTACCGTGCGCACCGCACGTCCGATGGGCACGCCGTCTCCTCCTACACGTCATGAATAATATTCCTCATGTTTTTGTGTGGTTTTAGGTCATTCGGAGCATGTTTTCTCCGAATTCGATCGTCTCATGCCGTTTTTGGGGTTTTATGACACCGAAAACATGTTTCCAGTCACCGCCGTCGAACGACACCTCCAATTGACATGCCGTCGGCACGACCATTTCAAAAATTACACAAAGGCTGTTGTTGTACGGTTTCATGGAATTCTGAGGTCGTTTGGGTGGTTTTGACCCCCCAACGCGCCATTTAACGCGCGCCGAGCTGCTAAAAACGACACAATCGGCCGTACCGCGTGCACTGCACGTCCGATGGGCACGACGTCCCCTCCTACACGTCACGAATAATATTCCTAAAGTTTTCGTGTGGTTTTAGTTCATTTGGAGCATATTTACTCCGAATTCGACCGTCTCACGCCATTTTTGGTGTTTTATGACACCGGAAACGCGTTTTCGGTCACCGCCGTCAAACGACACCTCCAATTGAGGTGCCGTCAGCACGACCATTTCACAAATCACACAATGGATGTTTTCGTACTGTTTCATGGCATTCCGAGGTCATTCTGGTGGTTTTGACCCCCCAACGCGCAAATTTTAGCGCGCGCCGAGCTGCTGAAAACGACACAATCGGCCTTACCGCACGCACCTCATGACCGATGGGTGCGCTGCCTCCTCCTACATGTCACGAATAATATTCCTAATGTTTTCATGTGGTTTCAGGTCATTCTGAGCACGTTTTCTCCGAATTCGACCGTCTCACGCCGTTTTTGGTGTTTTTTGACACCGGAAACGCATTTCCGGTCACCACTGTCCAACAAAACCTCTGATTAATGTGCCGTCAGCACGACCATTTCAAAAATCACACAAAGGCTGTTGTCGTACGGTTTCATGGCATTCTGAGGTCGTTCGGGTGGTTTTGACCCCCTAACGTGCCATTTTAGCGCGCGACGAGCTGCTGAAAACGACACAATCGGACGTACCGCGCGCATCTCAGGTCTGATGGGCGCTCTGTCTCCTCTTACACGTCACGAATAATATTCCTAATGTTTTCATGAGGTTTCAGGTCATTCGGAGCACATTTTCTCTAAATTCGACCGTCTCACGCCGTTTTTGGTGTTTTATGACACCAGAAACGCATTTCCGATCACCGCCATCAAACGACACCTCTGATTGATGTTCCATCGGCACAAACATTTCAAAAATCACACAACTGATGTTGTCGTACGGTTTCATGGCATTCCAAGGTCGTTCGGGTGGTTTTGACACCCCAACGCGCCATTTTAGCGCGCGCCGAGCTGCTTAAAACAACACAATCGGCTGTACCACGCGCAACGCACGTCCGATGGGTGTGCCGTCTCTTCCTACACATCACGAATAATATTCCAAATGTTTTTGTGTGGTTTCAGGTCATTCAGAGCACGTTTGCTCTGAATTCGACCGTCTCATGCCGTTTTTGGTGTTTTATGACTCCGGAAACGCGTTTCCGGTCACCACCGTCAAACAACACCTCCGATTGACATTTCGTTGGCACAAAAATTTCCCAAATCACACAACGGTAGTTTTTTTACGGTTTCATGACATTCTGAGGTCGTTCGGGTGGTTTTGACCCCCCAACGCGCCATTTTAGCGCGCGCTGAGCTGCTGAAAACGACACAATCGGCCGTACCGCGCGCACTACACGTCCGATGGGTACGCCGTCTCCTCTTACATGTCACGAATAATATTACTAATGTTTTCGTATGGTTTCAGATCATTCGGAGCACATTTTCTCAGAATTCGACCGTCTCACTCCGATTTTGGTGTTTTATGACACCGAAAACGCATTTCCGGTCACTGCCGTCAAACGACACCTCCGATTGAAGTTCCGTCAGCACGAAAATTTCAAAAATCACACAACGGCTGTTTTCGTACGGTTTCATGGCATTCCGAGGTCATTCGGGTGGTTTTGACCCCCCAACGCGCCATTTTAGCGCGCGACGAACTGCTTAAAACGACACAATCGGCCGTACCGCGCGCACCGCACGTCCGATGGGCGTGATGTCTCTTCCTACACATCGCAAATAATATTCCTAATGTTTTCGTGTGGTTTCAGGTCATTCGGAGCACGTTTGCTCCGAATTCGACGGTCTCATGCCGTTTTTGGTGTTTTATGACACTGAAAACGCGTTTTCGGTCACTGCCATCAAAAGACACCTCCGATTGACGTTCCGTCAGCACAAAAATTTCAAAAATCACACAACGGCTGTTGTCGTACAATTTTATGGAATTTCGAGGTCATTCGGGTGGTTTTGACCCCCCAACGCGCCATTTTAGCGCGCGCCAAACTGCTTAAAACGACACAATTGGCCGTACCGCGCGCAACTCACATCCGATGGGAGCTCCGTCTCCTCCTACACGTCAAAAATAATATTCCTAATGTTTTTGTGTGGTTTCAGGTCATTCAGAGCACGTTTTCTCTGAATTCGACCGTCTCACGCCGTTTTTGGTGTTTTATGACACCAAAAACGCGTTTCCAGTCACCGCCGTCAAACAACACCTCCGATTGATGTTCCGTCAGCACGAAAATTTCAAAAATCACACAACGGCTGTTGTCGTACGGTTTAATGGAATTCCGAGGTCGTTCGGGTGGTTTTGACCCCCCCAACGCGCCATTTTAGCGCGCGCCGAGCTGCTGAAAATGACACAATCGGCCGTACCGAGCATACCGCACGTCTGATGGGCATGACGTCTCCTCCTACACATCACGAATAATATTATTAATGTTTTCGTGTGGTTTCAGGTCATTACAAGCACGTTTTCTCCGAATTCGATCGTCTCACGCCGTTTTTGGTGTTTTATGACACTAGAAACGCGTTTCCGGTCACCGCCGTCAAACGACACCTCCGATTGACGTGCTGTTGGCACGAAAATTTTAAAAATCACACAATGGTTGTTGTTGTATGGTTTCATGGAATTCCGAGGTTTTTCGGGTGGTTTTGACCCCCCAACGTGCCATTTTAGCGCGCGCCGAGCTGCTGAAAACGACACAATCGGCTGTACCGCACGCACCTCACGTCTGATGGGTGCACCGTCTCCTCCTAAATGTCACGAATAATATTAATAATGTTTTTTGTGTGGTTTCAGGTCATTCGGAGCACGTTTGCTCTGAATTCGACCGTCTCACGCCGTTTTTGGTGTTTTTTTACACCGGAAACGCGTTTCCGGTCTCCGCCGTCAAACGACACCTCCGATTGACGTGCCGTCGGCACGAACATTTTACAAATCACACAACAGATGTTTTTGTACGGTTTCATGGCATTCTAAGGTCGTTCGACTGGTTTTGACACCCCAACGCGCCATTTTAGCGCGTGTCGAGCTGCTGAAAACGACACAATCGGGCAGGGGAGGGATGTACGGGGTGCGGGGGGCCTGTCCGGGGTGCGGGGAGGGATTTCCGGTGTACGAGGAGGCTTTCCTAGGTGCGGGGGGCCTGTCTGGGGTGCGGGGAGGGCTGTCCGGGGTGCGGGGAGGGCTGTCCGGGGTGCCGGGGGGGGGGGGGGGGGGGCTGTCCGGGGTGCGGGGAGCCTGTCCGGGGGGCGGGGAGGGCTGTCCGGGGTGCGAGGAGGCTGTCCGGGGTGCGAGGGGGATGTTCGGGGTGCGGGGAGGGCTGTTCGGGGTGCAGGAGGGCTGTCCGGGGTGTAGGGAGGGCTGTCCGGGCTGCGGGGGGGGGGGGGGGGGTCAGGGCTGCGGGGGGCCTGTACGGGGTGTGGGCGGGCTGTCCGGGGTGCGGGGAGGGCTGTCCGGAGTGCAGGGGGCCTGTCCGGGGTGCGGGGAGGACTGTCCAGAGTGCGGGGTCCTATCCGGGGTGCAGGAGTGCTGTCTGGGGTGCGGGGAGGGCTGTCCGGAGTGCGGGGACGGCTCTCCGGGGTGCGGGAGGGCTGTCCGGGGTGCGGGGAGGGCTGTCCGGAGTGCGGGGAGGGCTGTCCGGGGTGCGGGGGGGGGGGGGGGGGGGGGGGGGGGGCTGTCCAGGGTGGGGGGGGGCATGTCCGGGGTGCGGGGAGGGCTGTCCAGAGTGCAGGGAGGGATGTCCGGGGTAGGCTGGGGACTACAAATAGTGAACTCAACTCATTCATAAAAAACAAGTTTAGTGGTTTAAATTAGGAATCACATGTTTTTTTCAAAAATATTACAGAACATGCAATTCTAAACATTGAAAATTGAATGAACAAAAAATATCCAAATCAATAATCAGTTTCATGGTTACTTCTTAGTTCGTGCACACAAACATTGCATGAGGCCAAAACACACATGATACCCCCAAATCACAAAAAAACTCATTAGAAACCCAACATAAATATCAATAACAACCCCACCATTAAAAGAAAAAACACACCTCGTGAATATGATGCGTCATGCGTGTTCATCACTGACCTCCATCCGGTGGGCCAGGGGCCTACAACAAATAAACATTATGAATATTTTAATAACAAAAATAATTTAAATTAAATAAATAAATACAGTATAAACCTGCGTCGTATGATCCCCTGCACCGTCACCTGGATGCACATATTCCCGCAATGCTCTAACCTCAGCAGCCAATTGCGCATTTGCCTCCTCGAAAGCCCGCAACCATGCCTCGAAATCTGAAAACTATTGTGTCATATGAGCAGCAGCAGGACTGAAAACCGTAGCGCTTGACACTACAGAATGAGGATTCCCTATTCCATAGGTCAAACTATATCCATGCCCGTCCCGACCAATGATGCGATGAAAGATCTCATCCCTTCACATGGGTATCTGTCGCTGGTCCTCTGGCAGATGTTCTAATTCAGCTTCAAATTGAGCCTGTGAAATATTTAAATATATATACATATATTAATATACAGATTTTATGTAAGTATAGGTAATGAGTACAAACACTTAGTATCAATGCTGCAGCCTCTGGATCATTGCAATCACGAGTCCTCACCCACACCGATATTTTATCAGTTGGTGCACCTTGCTCCCGCAACTATATATGAATAGAATATAAACAAAAAACCGTATTAATTAAAAAAAATAAAAAAATGAATAATAAATACCTCATGTCGGATCTAAGACACGTGACGAGTCCCGAGCCTGTGAGGTGGTCCCTGCAACGCTCGATTCTCAGAATGGCGTGTTGACACCTTCTACATTCAATTCATTCAAATTTAAAACAAATCACACATTCTTGAAAATATATATACCAAAATAAATATACAAACCAAAACACCCTCAGTAGACCAATATGCAACTAAATCACGCCACTGAGCCGGGAGGACACCTCTCGGGACTTTTTCCAGAATGTCCGGGGCACCCACATTTGGTACCCAGTGGTCCCTATTGACTTTGTCTTTATAGTCTTTCCACATCTTATGACATTTTCTCATACACACTGGCCGAAACTCATCGGTACATACTTTCAAATTTTTCTATTAAAGAAAAATTTCACATATCTTATTGTTGTTTATACATAGGAAATAAATTAAAATGGTCTTCTTACCAGAACCTCCCTCCAAAGACGATCTAATGTGACCTAAGGGATAGAAGCCCAGTCATGCGTGGTCAATGGAAATTGATATGGATCACGTATGATATGACCCAACTGATGAATAAATGCAGGGGAATTCCGTCCCACATGATGAAATACCTCATCAAATGAAACATCAAAAGTCGTATCAGAATTCCATGATAATATGCCACGACCACGGCCTCTCCTGCGAGAGGAAGAAGCAGTCGAGTCTGATCCTGTTTAAAACAATTTTTTATAAAAATTGACATATGTTATAAATATATATATATATAAATATATATATATAAATATATATATATATATATGTTTATTAATTACATAAAAAAAGAGACAATGACATTCCAACATACCTCGACCCTGAGATGTAGATTCCTCAGATGGATGATGTGGATCTTCTGCCTCTTCCCCTGACATGCCTGCAGTCATGGAAAACATTAGTAAGGGGACTATCCAAAATGTCCAAATGATAAATTGGATTGTTTTAAAAAAAATCAAACTTGTACAATTGTTAATCAAACAAAAAGGTATTGAATAATTATTTGTGAATGAAATTTAAAAAATCAGAAAGTTCACAAAACAGATATACAAATTATGTACAAAACCAATCAATGCATAGCCAAATTTCAAATTGAATTAATAAAAAATCAAGCAACACATGAACCAAATGAAGAATACCTCAATGGGAAGATACACTAACAATAAAATAAATATAACATGAGTTAAATCACCCTAAATATTTATAACTGAATAAACTTCCAAAAGTGAGGATTAAAACTTACAAGGATTTATAAAATGTTTAGATAATTTATGATATCTTAGGCTGAATAGAGGGAAAACAATTATACCTTTCATTAAGCATGCAAATCGACCTTTTCTCCTTCAACAACCGCTCTGACCCAATAAATATCTTCTTCACGTTGAACTACGGTATGTTGATCAAGCTATTGGGAAAAAAGGAACAGTCTCGGGTTCATCTTGTTCAAATACAAACACTCCTCGCCGAGACATTTTGACAACAACTTGCTAACTTGGATTCGAAGGCAAAGTAACGAAGAATACTTGTTCCACTTGTGATGTAAAAATAAAAGGTTCATTATCAACTCGTTCATTTTTGTATAACATATAGTTAAAATTCACCAATGAAAACTGATATTGATCGAATTTACATCCACACATTGGATCAACCCAATTACACTTTAACAATATGTACTTCAACCCGTGTGTGTATAAAACTTCAATGATGTCTATCAATTGACCATAATAATAACCAGAATCGAAAAATGGACAACCGATGCCACTGTTTTGTGTTGCTCGTTTGTCGTCAACCTCTTTAATGCGAAATCAAAAACCATTAGCATCTATAGATTTATAACGACGAGCTGTTATAGATGGACCCTCAAGCAGTTGGATAAATTCTTCAGTTAGCGTGGGGTCCCCTAACTCCCTTAGCTTATGAACCTACATAATTCATAGAATTAAATAATGATATATGAAGAAAGAAATTAGTATAATACTTCAATCATAATGAAAATAAATTTATAAGTACATAATCCTTGAACCAATTATGAAATGACGCATAATGAGACTGTTGAATTTTCAACTCAGTCACACGATACATCTCTTCTTTTATCTCATTAATGTGTTTTCTGAAAATGATAACACAATGTTTAAATGATCAACTTATGCAAACAAAACATGTAAAAGGTAAACAATAAAAGTGATAAGATACTTACTGTATTAATGGTGCAACTAATGGAGTATTGAACAAGATATATCGATGCGCTTGTATCCACTCGATGTTGTTCATATCATATGTGGTTCCTTCTCCAACTGGACCATCCTGAATCCGAGAGGGCTTATCTAATTTTGTTTCAACATCTGTAAGATATTCTGCACAAAAAGTAGTACACTCATCCATCAAATAACCATTGGATATTGATGCCTCCGGACGAGCTCTGTTGCGTACAAATCGTTTCAATGTACTCAAATACCACTCAATAGGATACATCCACCTGAATTTAACTAGACCAGCAGCCATTACTTCATCAGTTAGGTGCACTATCAAGTGGACCATAACATCGAAAAATGAGGTAGGAAATAGTTTCTCAAAGTGAAAAAGCGTAAGTACAATTAGGTCCTGTAAACTTTTTAAATCACTCATTCATTGATTTCTTAAACAAAGATGTCTAAAAAAATTACTCATCTCAATCAACAGCTGAACAACATTGGGGGATAAACAATCACAAATTGCGATTGGAATCAACTGCTGAAGTATTATGTGATTGTCATGACTTTTCAACCCTTGCAATGTCTTGCTCGTCAGATTCAAACACTTTGAAATATTAGAAGAGTAACAATCAGGCACCTTGAGCATCTTAAAAATGGAAAGAAATTTCTCTTTATCCTTTGTAGTCATCGTATACTGTGCAGCAGGAATATATTCCTTGTTTCCCCCAGCTAACTGTAAATGAAACTGTTTCCTTAAACCCATTTCTTCCAAATCACGGCGTGCATTAACATGGTCCTTTGATTTCCCACTAACACCTAAAATGGTCCACAATATGTTATCACAAATATTTTTTTCAATGTGCATGACATCCAAATTATGCCTCAGCATGTTAGTTTTCCAATACGGAAGACTATAAAAAATACTTTTCTTTTTCTAATTGTGACTGCGCTGCCTACCCGCATCTCGAATATTATGTACCGGAGGAGCCACCAAATCCTGAATTTCATATACCGTGCAGATGTTTTCTTCCTCAATCTGCAATAACATTTCGATTCCTGTCATGATCTTTGGTGCTGGGCTGAACTCTCTAGAACCAACAAATGCCACTCTCTCCTTTCTGAACCTGTGCTGAGGGGGGAGAAAACGTCTATGACCCATATATGCCCATTTTTTTGGAATTCTTAAGTCATACATATTTTTTACTTTTGTTGCAACAAGGGCAAGAAAATTCCCCTTTTGTACTCCAACCTGATAAATTTGCATAACCTGGGAAGTCATTGATTGTCCACAATAAAGCAACCTGCAGTTTGAACATTTCATTCGTTTCACAGTCATAAGTCATCACACCATCGCCCCAAAATTCATTCAACTCATCAATCAATTTATGAAGGTAAACATCAATCTTATCCCCCAAACTTTTAGGTCCATCAATAAGAGTGGAAAGTAATATAAATTGTTGCTTCATACAAATCCATAGAGGAAGTTTATACGGAACCAACACCACGGGCCATGTGCTATGAGTTTCACCAACCATAGTCTTGAATGGATTGAAACCATCTGCTGCCAATACCAATCGGACATTACGAACATCTTTGGAAAAGTCGGGATGTCTCTTATCAAAATCCTTCCATGCATGAGAGTCTTCCGGGTGGGTTAACATATCACTTTCAAGTACTCTTTCTACATGCCATCTCATTAAATTAGAAACTTTAGATGACATAAAAAATCTTTTCAACCTTGGTTTAAGGGGAAAGTAACGCATTTGCTTTACGGCGATCAGTTTCCCCTGTATCATAAGCTGACTTTGATGAGTCTGATTTCCCCTATTCTCTATCCACCTGGAAGTACCACAAACTGTACAAATATCCAAATGGGCAGTTTCCTTTCTAAACAACATACAGTTGTTTGCATATGCATCTATGGTCTCATATGTAAAACCTAAGTTCTCTGTCAGTTTACGAGCATGGTAATATGACTCAGGAATCTTAGCGTCGACAGGAAGAACCTTTTTCAATAACACCAACATCATGTCGAATGATGTGTCTGACCAATGATTCAAAGTATTCAAATGCAACAACTCCACGATAAATGAAAATTTATTTTAAGAAGTACATCTAGGATATGATTCTGTTTTTGCACCATCAATTGCTTCATAAAACCTCCTCGAATCATGATATGCACCAGAGAGAAGATTTATCTCACCGGTCTCAGGATTCTGGATGTCAATGCCTTCAGGATCCAACCCACGTACCATTTCAGTAAGCATTTCATGCATTGGGTCATTCATCCTTGCATCAACATGCATCTGAACTGCATCCGTATTTTGACAACGAACATATTATTCTCCATGATGAGTCCAAATCTTATAATTTTTCAGAAATACATTAAAGAGTAGGTGCTCCCTCATAGTATCTCGTGTGAATTGATATCTATTAGCACATTTTCTACATGGACAACTAATATATTCACTTTCAAATCCTCTGGTGAAGTCAATAAATTGCATAATTCCATTGAAATACTGTCTAGATGTTCGATTTGGAAGATCAATCCAACTCTTATCCATAATAAGATTCTTATAACAAACATTTACACAAGATTTATTACATATTCATTTTTCATATCAAATATATTTAAAATAAATACTAATTAATTTTTTGTGAACCATTTATAAAATAATAATATAAGTGAAAGACCATGTCATCCCTGATTGCACTAAAAACCTGGAAGGGAGGGGAGCCGAAGGCGGTGCTACGAGGGAGAGGAGAGGCAGCGGTAGGGAGCTGGAGATGGAGATGGTGCAGCGAGGGAGGGGACGGGCGGCGGTGGCAACGGGGAGCCAGAGGAGAGGAGGCGGTGAGGTGGCGACGGTGCAACGAGGGTGGGATGACAAGGGAGGGGACCAAGGACAGGGGGAGCTGGAGTGGACGGGCGGCATCGGCGAGGGGATGAGTAGCGGTCATGCGGGGAGGGAGGGGACCGGGTGGTGACGGTGCAGCAAGGGAGAGGACGGTGAAGGAGGGGACGAGTGGCGGTGGTGTGACGAGGGAGGGGATGAAGATGGAGGGGATGGGGGTTGGCGGGGTGTGGGGTGGGGGGGGGGGTGGTGGGGGGTGTTCGGGGTGCTGGGGGGGATGGACGAGGGGGTGGAGGGCCGAGGGTGGAGGTCGAAGGCCAGAGGGGATGGAGGCCGAAGGAAGGTGGCGGGAGGCCCGAGGGAAGAGGGAGGCCGAAGGGCGGCCGGAGGGCAGCCGACGGAGGGCGGGGTGGTGGAGGGAGGCCTGCGGAGGGCGGAGGGCAGCCGGAGGGCAGGGCGGAGGGCGGCTGGTGGAGGGCGGGGCGACGGAGGGTGGCCGACGGAGGGCGGAGGGCAGCCGGCGGAGGGCGGAAGGGCGACGGGGAGGGCGCGCGGCGATGGGGACGGTGCACAGTGACAGGGAGGGTGGAAGGGTTCGGGGGGGGGGGGGGGGCGCTGAAGCCGGTTTTCTATTTAGGGAAACCCAGCGACCGCCATTGGTAGTCGCTATTGGTTACCTATAGCAACCGCTAGCGGCGGTCGTTATAGGTAAAGGGGATCAAAAGCCCATATTTCTAGTAGTGGAAACAAAAAGGTATAACAATACACGAATAAATAGATAATATAACAACCTTATCCTTTTATATATAACATTACATGATTTTAAAAATAATTATACATCATAGTACAATCTAAGGATCGTAAAGTCTAGTGTCATATAAGACTAGGTACATAAAACTGAAAACATGGAACTAAAAAAAACACTTCTTTATTTAATCTTCATAAAGAGATCTTAACTTTCTTTGAGCCCTTACATTAGTATAGGGTACCCTGGGGATCACATGAACATAGGGATGAAATAAAAATCCCATCAAGGAAATAAACATAAGAATAAGGCTTTAGCACAAAGGTTTGAGATCATGACATAATGATATAAAATGGCATATAGAATCATAACATACAAACATAGGATCATATAAACATGAATTCAGAGTAATGTGGAAGAAACATAAATCATAAATTTAGCACAATTCAAGTCTCTTTGCACATTGAGGATCACAAGTTAAGGTTAACCACCAAGACCGTTGCACATGGTAGCATGAGTCAAGGCTAACTGCCAAGACCGTTGCACATAACGTCTCATGTGACTAAAATTTACGTAATGCATTGGAGTAATATCTAGGTGAAAAAATATTAACATGTTCATGAATATGATTTCCACATAAATAATCATAAATAATCAATCATACATAAACAAAAGGGAACCCATGGAGAGAAATGGGTATCACATTCATGTCATAAAGCATAATGAATGGGCATATCAAAAAAGTGTCCATGAGAGAAAAGAAATAAAACATACATGGACATTAATAAAGTAAAAAATGATTATAAAATGGTAAATTATGTCAAACATAAGTGGAAACAAGTAAGACGAGTATTTAGGAAATTCTTATCATTAAAACATTTTAGTGCGGTTTTAAGGAAAATACTAAAGATCATTTAAAATCAAAAAGGGAATAATAATTTATATAAAAACAGAAGTGAAACAAGAATGATTTCATAATAAAAATACCTATTTTATAAAAAAAATAGTGTATTAAAACTAATGGTAGAGTTTACTTGTAATTGGGTAAATTTTTTGGAAGTTCCCTTAAAACGAGTTTTCTTATTGGGAAACATCAAGGAGGGAATCACTTAAAAGCATATATATCCCCAAAAGAGAACGAGTTATGGATATAAAAACATGAGTTTGGATTATTATAAAAGTATTTATAAGTTTTAAATAAAAATAAAAGGAAAATTCATTTAGGTAAAAAGAAAGATAGAGCAAGCTGAAGGAATAAAGGCAGTTCAGGTAGAATCCCTTACAGAATATCGACACGGTATCAGGTGCACTTAAGAGGGATTGATGAGAGATAAATGGATTTATCATATTTTATACATCATGAGGGAAGTATGGTGATGTTGATAAATCATATCCAATTATTAGTAATTATACGTAAAATGGTATAACATATAGGATATTCTTGAATAAATGTGAGAATGAGAGGACCCCTTACCAAAATTCTGATGGTGTTATCCACAAGATATTAATGACCTGAATAATAAAAGTAGGTTCATTAATTAGTAATTAAAGAACCTATTTTACATGTAAATTATTTATTATATCCTTTTTTAGTTCATTCATAACCTTTTAGATTTGTTATGAGGTTCAATTTTATTGTTTGGGTCCGATTGTTTCCTTGGTTTTAATGATCTGTTCACTTATATTCATATTCGGATACACATGTATGATGAGAGTGGTTGTCCATAATTGAATTTATATTTTATTATTGAAAATAAAGAAGTTTAATTTTTTTTAAAATTCATTTGGTTATTTGGAGTGAAGGTGAATCATTATATAAAACATTAATAATAAACGCTTGAATTAACTTGGTGATTTTGATCACAATTAACTTGTTTTGTGTTATTATTTGTCATCATTCATTTATAAGGATTATAGAACATTAAATAAGATAAAAAATATATATTATGATCTATTTGAACCATTAAAATGGTTTTACAACTAGTATAGAATATGGTAATGAAAATTGAAAACCAGTCATCCTTGGAATGTGATCAATCAACACATCTCAAACGGTGTTTCATTTATAGTATAAAAGGAGGAGGAATGAGATATTATGATAAACTATACCAGTAGAGTAATATAATTCCAATATATTTATGTTATTGGAGTAATCATACTATTTGGGTGAAGGGAGTTGAGGAAAGAAAAAAGAAAAGAAAAAAACTAGAAATAAAATAAAAGAATAGGAAAGAGGAATTTACCTCTTGAGATTATCTCATTTGAGATCCTCTTAAGAGGAAAAGATTTGGTATTTTGAATATAAAAAGGGATGTTGTATGTGGGGGAGGATCTTGGGGAGAGATTTGTGTATAATTTAGGGAAGGCACAAGGCTTGAGAGGAGTGAAAAGAAGATGGGAGTGTGGGTGGTTTTTATAGTGGAGGGGAGAAGAGTTTTCTTAATATTTTAATCATTTGTTTATTATTTTTCCATAAGAAAAGAAATAGTAATGATTCTTATGAAAAAATAAAAATATTTTCATGTGAGTTTGAACCAATTCCCATTCACATCATCCATTACTCAATCATGATGCATAAATTCAGGTTTTAGCATTTATTATGAATTATCGCATTTTACTATTCATAAAAAATTCAAGTGTTTTAGAAAAATCCCAAAAATTCACCCTAACCATTTTTAATTTGTATAATACAAAAATAAACTCCATTTTTCAAAAATAATTTTCTAAATATGATTAATTTAATTTTAATCAAAATCACAATTTACTTGAAAAATACAGAATTTAAAACTATAACTGATTTTATAATTCTTTCAAAAATTACAAAAGGTCTTATAACATTATCTTAAAACCAGATGACATAAAATTGATAATTTATGATCACCATTTAGGAAAATACATTTTATTTTAAATTAATTAATAAAATTTAATTAATTATTTATGACTTACAAAAATACCAATACTTTTACTATGGCCATATTATCACTTATATGATGCCTAAATTTTATTTATACATTCATGGGCAAGGTTACTATTCTTTTGGAATATTTACTATTCATAAGGGTCATATTACTATTCATAAAGGTAGGTTACTATTCATAAGGGTAGGTTACTATTCACCAAAAAATTATGTTTGTTCCATTAGACTCTAAACATATTACTGATCGCAATCGTGTATGCCAGATTTTCGAAATTCAAATCACAAAAATGACAAAATTATGTTTAAAGGTCACATAGTACTTATTAGTTCATTGTGTTGTGATTTCATGTGATTATATAAAATAATTATAAGAATTTAATTTCCAGTGATAAAACATCGGGTCATTACATTATTCCCCCCTTTTGAAATTTCATCCTCGAAATTTCTTTTTTTTACATTCTAAGACATAAACAGGTGCGAGTACATTTCCTTCATTTCCTGCTCTAGTTCCCATGTTTCCTCTTCATACTTATGGTTCCATCATAGTAATTTGACCAGATGAGTAGTATTTTTATGTATAAATTTATCTCTATGATCCAAGATCTTCACTGGATGATCATCATAATAAATATCATTCTCCAACTGTACCACCTCTAAAGAGAGTAAATGTGAAGGGTCTGGTATATACTTCCTTAAGAGGGATACATTAAAGACATAATGTACTTTGGACATGGTAGGTTGAAGTTACATTCGATAGGCCACAACCCCGACACAATCAAGAATCTTGAAGGGGACGATGTACCTGGGAATTAGCTTTCCTTTCTTCCCAAATATCATGACCTTCATCCATGGAGATATGCGTAGAAATAACATGTCTCAAAATTTGAACTCAAGGTCTCATCGACGATTGTCTGTATAACTATTTTTTCGACTTTGGGATACCTTTATGTGATGTTAAATGGTTTTCAAATTCCCCACCATTTCAGGTCCTAGCAGCTTACGCTCACCGACTTCATCCCAACACACTGGTGTTCTTCACCTTTTCCCATAAAGGGCTTTGTATGGTTCCATTCATATTGTTGAGTGGAAACTGTTGTTGTAAGATACTTCAACCAGTGGAAGATGATGGTCCCATCCTCTTTTTAAGTCCATAGAACATGCTCTCAATATATATTCTATTTTATGAATAGTTCTCTTAGATTGGCCACCAGTTTGAGGATGATAGGCCGTACAAAAGTTCTGTTCAGTGCTTAGAGCATGTTGGAGACTTTTCCAAAACATGGAGGTGAATGTCAAATCTCGATCGGATACAATATATAGGGGTACTCAATGAAGACTTACCACCTCTTTGATATATATCTATGAAATTTGATCTAATGATAAGTCCTCTTGAATTGTGATAAAGTGAGCTATCTTTGTAAGACGATCCACAATGACCCATATAGCAGTGTTTTCTCTAGATGTCCTTGGAAGAACAGTGAAGAAGCCCATGGTGATGTTCTCCCACTTACATGTTAGTATGGGTAGTGGTTGCATCATCCCCTTAGACTTCAATCTTTTATCCTTCACTTTTTGACATTCCAGGCACTTCAATGTATATTTAACAATCTCCTTCTTCATATTGTCCCACCAAAAGTTCTCTCGAAGATCTCGATACATATTTATGCACCTTGGGTGAATAGAGAAGGTTGAGCTATGTGCGTCATTAAAAATATCATTATTTATATCTAGATCATATGGTACACATAATCATGACCCAAATCTTGCAACTCCTACCTCATCAATCTTGAACTCATAGGATTTCTCATTTCTAATAGCTTTCACCCTTTTCTGAATTTCCACATATTTTCTTTGAGCATCCTCCATTTTCTCCATGAGGGATGGTTGAGAAATCATTTGAGAAATGATTGATGATATTCCTCCCTTAATTATTACCATGTCCATCCTCTACAAATCTAAGAAGATTGTATCCTTTTCAATTCTCATTATTGATAAAGATGCAAGATCCTTTCTACTTAGAGCATCCACCATCTTGTTTGCCTTACCAGGATGGTAGTTGATTGAGCAGTCATAATCCTTGACGAGTTCTGTCCATCTTCCTTGGCACATATTGAGCTCTTTTTTTGAATATATATTTGGGACTCTTGTTATTTGTATATATCTCACACTTTTCTCCATAGAGATAATTCCACCATATTTTTAATGCAAAGATCACCGATGTCAACTCTAGATTATGCATAGGATAGTTTTTCTCATGGATTTTCAGCTTCCTTGTGGTGTAGGATATCACTTTATCATTTTTCATTAGTAAAAAACCTAAGCCCTTATTTGAAGCATCTATGTACACCACAAAGAGTTATCCACTTATTGGGAGTGTGAGTACTAGTGCAGTGATAAGCCTCCTTTTAAAATCCTTTAAACAATCTTCACATTCCTGATTCCAGACAAAATTTACTCCCTTTTATGTTAGTTTGGTCATTGGGTTTGAAAATCATGAAAAGTTATTAAAAAATAATAGATAATACCCAGCTAGACCCAAAAAGCTGCGGATCTTCATTACAGATGTTGTCCTAGGCCACTCTTCAATTACCTTTATCTTATAAGGGTCCACATATATCTCTTTTCTAGTGATAACATGCCCCAAGAATGATACTTCCTCCATCCAGAACTCACATTTACTATACTTTTTATACAACTTATCCCTTCGCGAAGTCTTTAACACAATATTTAAATTCTCCTAATGTTTCTCATTTACCTTGAAGTATATCAAAATATCATCAATAAAGACTACCACAAATTTTTTGAGGTAATATATAAAGGCTCTACTCATTAAATCCATGAAAATTGCTAGAGAATTATTGAGTGTGAAGGGAATCACTATGAACTCATCGTGTTCATACCTCATTCAAAATGTAGCCTTGGGAATATCTTCCTTTCTCACCTTTAATTTATGATATCCCAAATGAAGGTCCACCTTAGAGAAATAACTGGCCCCAAAAAGCTAATTGAACAAGTTATCTATCCGTGGAAGGGGATAATTGTTCTTTATTGTGATTTTATTAATCTCACGATAATCAATGTAGAGGTGCATTGATATATCCTTCTTCACGATGAAGAGGACTAGCGCACACAATGACGAATCACTCGGGAATATAAAACCCTTCTCCAGATTCTCCTCTAACTTCTTCTTCAACTCTTCCAGCTCTATGGTGTCCATTATACAAGGTTTCTTTGATAAAGGCAGAGATCCATAAATAAGTTCAATTGAGAACTCAACCTCTCGGTTAGGAGGATGACTGGGAAACTCTTCATAAAATACATCATTGTAATCCATCACGATAGACATGTCTTAAAGAATGATTCTCTCCTTTGTATCAATCATTTGGGATAGATATTCTTTCTCAAAAGGAAGAAATATCCATAAATTAGACGATGATTCTAATGGAGATTCAACTTCCTCCTTACACTTGTAATGAATTAAATGATGCTTTGGGATGTGAAGAGTGATCTTCCTTTCTTGACAAATGATATTGGATTTATATAAAGAGCGCTAATCCATGCCCAAGATAACTTCGAACTCCACTAATGGAATTATGATGAGATTTTATGGGAGGTTCAGTCCACAAATGTTAACTGGGGAGGAGTTACAAACCATGGATATAATGATTTCCAAATTCTTTGTTCTCACAAATAGCTTATCCTAAAAATTTTGAGGTGGTGTTTGGATAGTTCTACTAAACATATAAGATCTAAAAGAATGTGTAGAACCAAAATCAAATAGTAAATTCACTATTCTTGAATGAATAACTAGCATACCTTTAACCACATCGTTTTCCAGCTCCACCTTAGCAGTAGTGATATCACAATCCATTCCTTATTGCCTTGGAGGTTGTTGTTGATTGCCTGCAACAACCCTCGGCTTAGGGAATTGTTTTGAATAATGCCCATGCTACTTGCAGTTGTAACACTGCACTACATATTGAGTTTTTATTAGAACCTTCCTTTATTCTTCCACATTAGTAGGATTCTCCATATCCCATCGGCAGTTTTTAGCTAGATTTCCTAACTTTAAACATTTTAAGCAATTCCTAGTTCCCTTTAGATAGTTCCGAGGATGTTTCTTCCCACACTTTATACACATGGGATGATCAAACTTATTTACATCATGGAATTTATTTATGGGACCACAAAAATTAGATTTAATTTTCCTCTTTTTGTCACAAGGACCATGATACCACTGAGTGTATCTGATCTCCATTTCAACATTAAGGGAACAATGGACAATATCCTCACAGATGTCAAAGTATCGAATAACCATCACTTTTCATAGACTCAGATTTAGTCAACTAAAGAAGCGATTCACCTTTCTTTTGGAGTTCATGATAAAGCCAGAGGTGTACCTTGAAAGCCTTGTAAAGTTTGCTTAATATTCCTTGATTAACTCATCTTCCTTCTACTTGAGTCTGAGGAACTCTCTTTCCATATTGATAAAGAGGTTTCATAAAAAATATTTATTGAAAAAAATTCTCTTGAATTACTCTCAATCCATGGAATAAATTTCCTCCTATGGCTTCGTATTCTTTGTCAGTGCCCACCATTGATCAGCTTCCCCATCAAAAAAATAGACCACTAATACAATTTTATCTTCTTCTGAGCACTGGAGGACATAGAATATCTTTTCAATGGAGTTAATCTACTATTTCACGAGGAGTGGATTAAAAGATACACTAAACATGGGAGGCCTTTGCTGCATGAAGGATTCAAAAACATATTTCTCTTTCCTTAGAGGAGGAGGGTGTTCCACATGATTCAAGTTATTATTCATAACTTGATCTAGTTAAGCAAGTACTGTCATGAAGTTTTGAGCACCCGTTCCCATTATATCAGGCATATAATTAGGGAAATCTTCACATTCCCAATAACATTGATTTTTGGCATGTCTTCTTCTATTTCCCACTATTAGCTAAGAAAAATAATTTACAATTATAAGGCATGAATACTTTGATATTAATCATAAAAAGGAAACTTTAAACATAATAGGATAAACTTGTAAAGGAGAAGTATATTCTAACTTGTGATTCCCTATGTTTCAATCTAGGTTATCCTTTATATGTTTCTTAACTTATATTCTTATAGGTTTTTTTCATTACCTAAGTAATGGTTTGTACCAAACTCATGAATTTACCAATGAATATCCCTCAGGAGTGTCAAACCAAGAGAGAAACAAGGCCCGTCGTGCACCAGTTCTTGTTTGAGTCTAGATCAAAGTGGTGTTTTCAGGTTTTACCCCTAGATATATCAGAGCTAGAGCCACCTATACATGTTTTTATATAGACAGGGATGTATTTTCTTGATAAACCACTTACTCTATACTTACCAAAATTGAGGTGTGTTTTCTTATACTTAGTCTCATCATTAAGGTTCTTACTAAATTTCTCTATTACTAATATCCAAAAATAACTAGACCATACTATGATACCAACTATAGGGACCCTAGCATTTTACATATAACATTACATGATTTTAAGCATAATTATACATCAGAGAACAAGCCAAAGATCGTAAAGTCTAGTGTCTTGGAAGACTAGGTACACAAAACTAAAAACATGGAACAAAAAAAACTTTTTTATTTAATCTTCATAAAGAGATCCTAAATTATTTTGATCCCTTACATCTGTATAGGGTTCCCTTGGGATTTCATGAACAAAGGGATGAGCTAAAAATCCCTACATGGAAATAAACATAAGAATAAGGCTTAACACAAGGGTTAGAGATCATGACATAATGATATAAAATGGAATATAGAATCATAATATATAAACATGAGATCATAAAAAAATGAATTCATAGTAATGTGGTAGTAAAATAAATCATGAGTTTATCATGATTCAAATCTTGTTTCACATAGAGGAGCACAAGTCAAGGTTAACCACCATGACCATTCCACATGGTATCATGAGTCTAGGACAACTGCTAAGACCATTTCACATAACATTTCATGATACTAAACATTACCAAATTAATTGGAGAGATATCTAGGAGCACCCATATTAACATGTTCATTAATATTCTTTCCATATAAATAATCATACATAAACATAAGGGAACCCATGGAGAGAAATGGGTATCACATTCATGTCATAAAGCATAATGAATGGGCGTATAATAAAAGTGTCCATGAGAGAAAGGAATTAAAACATACATGGAAATTAATAAGGTAAAATAATCATACAATATGGTAAGTGATTTAAAACATAAGTGACAACATTTAAGAAGAGTATTTAGGAAATTCTTAGCATTAAATCATTTTAGTGAGATTTTAAGGAAAACACAAAAGAACATTTAAAATTTTAAAGGGAATAATATTTTATATAAAACCAGATTTTAAAAAATAATGTTTTAATAATAAAAATAACGATTTTATAAAAACAATGGAGTCTTAAAACAAATGGTAGAGTTCACTTGAAATTGGGTAAAAATTTGGGAAGTTACCTTAAAATGGATTTGCTTGTTGGGAAGTATTGAGGAGGGAATCACTTATAATAATGTATATACCCAAAAGAGAATTATGGATGGATCTTAAAACATTATTTTGGATTATATACACATTATTTATATTTTTTACATAAAAATAAAATACAACTTCATTTGTGTAAAAATAAAGATAAAGAAATCCGAGGAATAAAGGTGTTTCAGGTAGAATATCTTATGGAATATTAGCATGCTATTGGGTGTACTTAATAGGGATTAATAAGTGATAAAGGGATTTTTAATTTGTTATAAATTATGAGGGAAGTATGGGGAAGGTGAAAAATCATACCCCATCATTAGGAATTTTATTTAAAAGGTAATAACATAGTGGAGATTCTTGAATAAATGTGAGAAAGAGAGGATCCCTTACCTTAAGTTCGAAGGTGTTATACACTTGATATTAATGACCTGAATAATAAAATAACATTAATTAATTAATAATTAAAAAACACATTTTACCTGTAAATTATTTATTATAACTTTTTTGAGTTTGTTCGTAACATTTTCGACTGGTTATGAGGTTCAATTTCATTGTTTAGGACTGTTTGTTTCCTTGGTTTTAATGATCAGTTCACTTATATTCATGTTCGGATACACATGTATGATGAGGATGGTTTTCTAGAATTGAATTTATATTTTATTATTGAAAATAAATAAGGTTACACTTTTTTAAAATTAATTTGGTTATTTGGAGTGAAGTTGAATCATTATGTAAAACATTAATGATAAACGCTTGGAATAACTTGGCGATTTTGATCACAATTAACTTGTTTTGTATTATTATTTTACATCATGAATTTATAAGGGTTACATAACATTAAATAAGATAAAATAAATATATTATTATCTGGTTTAACTATTAAAATGGTTTCATGGCCAATCTAGAGGATTTTAATCTAAAATGAAAACCTGTCGTCCTTGGAATATGATTAATCAAAACATCTCAGACGGTGTTTTCATTTATAGTATAAAATGAAGGGGAAGGAAAGATTATGAAAAAATATACTATTATAATAATATAATTAAATTAAATTTATGTTACTAGAGTTATCATACCATTTGGGTGAAGGTAGGCGAGGAAAGAAAAAAATGAACTTGAAAGAAAATAAAAGAATCAAAAAGAGGAATTTACCTCTTGAGTTTATCTCCTTTGAGAGCCTCTTAAGGGGAGAGGATTTGGTATTTTGAGGAGAAAAAAGGATTTTGTACATGGGGGATGAGGTTGGGGAGATATTTGGGAAGAATTTAGGGAATTAATAAGTCTTTAGAGTATTGAATATAAGAGGGGAGTGTGGATAGTTTTCATAGTGGAGAGGAAGAGAGTTTTATTAATAATTTAATCATTAGTTTATTATTTTTCCATAAGACAAGAAATAATAATGATTATTGTGACCAAAAACAGTTATATGTGCATGTAAGTTCTAAAAAATTCCCATTTAAATCATCCATGACTCAAGAATGATGCATAAATTTAAGTTTTTGCATTTATTGCGAATTATCGTATTTTACTATTAATAAAAAAATCAAGTATTTTAGAAAAATACAAAAAATTAACCCCAACAACTTTTGACATTTTGAATCCAAAAATGAACTCAATTTTTCAAAAATAATTTTATTAATTTAATTTTTAATTAAAATCATAATTTACTTGAAAAATATAGATTTAAAAACTATAACTGATTTTATAATTCTTTTAAAAATTACCTAAGGTCTTATAAAATTATCTTAAAATGATAAGACATAAAATTGATAGTTTATGAAATTTTTTTTGGAAAATAAATTTTATCTTAAATTAAATAATTAATTTTAATTAATTATTTATGACTTACAAAAATACCAATACTTTTACTATAGTTATATTATAACTTATAAGATGCCTACATTTTATTTATAAATTCATGGGAGAGGTTAATATTATTTTGGATGATTTAATATTCATAAGGATTATATTACTATTCATAAGGGTAGTTTATTATTCATAAGGGTAGGTTACTATTCACCAAAAATTAAGTTTGTTCCATTAGAATCCAAACATCTTACTGATCGCAACCGGGTATGCTAGATTTTCGAAATTCAAATCACAGAAGTGACAATATTATGTTAAAGGTCACATAGTACTTAGTAGTTCATTGTGTTGTGATTTCATGTGATTAGATGACATAATTATATGAAAGAAATTTCCATTGATAAAACATTCATCGTTACAGATAACATCCCAAAGGAAACAACAACATCAATGAGACAAATGTATCAAAAGATCCTCTGTGAAACATGGACAACAACTCCACTGGTCACCATCATCACACCATAGTTGCAGGGATCAAGAACATCCATGACCTCTAAGTGGTGATTTCCCTTTACTTGGACCTAGCATAATACAGTCTAAAAACACCCAAAGTAAAAGGTAGGGTGTGAGATATAAATCCCAGTAGGGTCTCATCAAGCGTTCCATAATAAATTCCATAACGATTTAAACTAATTATGTTTTCATTTAAAAGGAACTAAAAAGTCACGACATTTAATTCACATTTTTTTAAACCAAAACATGCTTTCACATTCAAAAAATGGAAGATGTATCAGATTAATATTAAATAAAATTTTTATTTAAAACACTTATATAAAATAGTTGGAATGAATAAAGAAACTCAGTAATAAATGGAATGTATAATCACGTCAAAAAATATATAAAAAAGCCACATGGTTTTTTAGTTCAGGTAATAGGATCCTCACACATCCCAATAATGATATCATCTCAAGATAGGTGTGTACACACAATCAATATCTTCCCTAAATATGGGAACCCATTATGGGTAGTCTAAAAACAATAGGGGAACACTATATAGGTAGTCTATACCACAATTGTTATGTAACAATTGTCATCGTCAATCCATTGTTAGGGTGTCAAGTTCTAAGAATGATTTTCCCATTTACCACTAACTACCCAGACTGAAATTTTATTCAAAAAATAATTAAATCAAACATTTCAAATCAATTAAATTTACAATTTCCTAGTTTTTCAGTTTTTAACATGCCTCTCTCATTTCAAAACAAAAAACATGGTTTTCAACAATTCATGTCATTTCAAATCATCTTTTACTTTAATCCATTTATATCAAGATTTAAAAATAAATCAATTGATAGAATCAATTTTAAAATAAATCCATCATTTTCCCAACTCTTCCCACATTTCTATTACATTAAAATTGGGTATTTTCACAAATTCCATGCCATTTAAAATCACACATCCAAACCTTTCAAATCATGGGTTTTAAATCAATTAAAAACCCATTTTTATTAAATTAAGAAAATTTAGGTTTCAATAATAAGGAAAATCAATATAGAACCACATAACTTTTGTCACACAGTCAAATAAAACAACCACAATAAGATTTTAAAAGAAGAAAAAGGTGAAATATATTAAGAAACTCAAACTATAGGAGATTAAATGTGATTAGCGACACTTTGATCTTCTAATAAAAGGGGTTTTAGGAGACAAAATTTACTATTGAGAGATTTGAAAGACCAAATATTCATGTCTGGGTTGAATGGGGTGATTATTCATCTTATATGAGGTGTTAGGGATCTTAAATATATTTTTAGTGGAATTAAAACATGCACGCATGGTTTTTTTGGTTAGGATTGCATGGTCAGAAAAACCATGAGCCCTAACCATGATCACCTACTAGTAGGGTGAATGGTTTCTCCTAGTAAGGTGCATGGTTTTTCAAACCATGTGACAACCATGAAAACCCTCATTGTTTGAGGTTTCATGGTTTGGAGGGTCCGACCACATGATTTGGAACAACCATGTCCCCCTTCTAGTATCTCACAATAGGGAACATGGGTTGGTGGGACAAACCGTATGGTCTTACCTTACCATTCACTAACCTTGAAAAACCCTTTAAGCTTCCAATATTCTCCAAATTCACCTAGAAATACGCTAAAACAAGGCCCGACTTAAAGGAGATCAAAACAAGGGTCAATGAATACCTGAAATAAGGCAACGATATGTTACAACCTCCCCACATAAAAAAGTTTTGTCCCCATAAAGACTATCAAGAAAGATCTATATCAAAGAGGTGTTTCTATTGCTCTCTCATTAGTGCCTCACACTCCCATGTCTCATGTGACTCATAACCATGATACCATATCACACATACCAATGGTATCATCCTCCCATGAAGCACCTTTGTCTTAGAGTCAATAATATTGATTGGATGCCCAGTCATGGATAAATTAGGCTCAACATCAAGATCCTCCCAACTCAAGACATGAGATGCATCAGAATGATACTTCCTAAGCCACGATACATGGAACACATTATGTATTAACATCAACTATGGTGGAAGTTATAAAAAGTAATACACTTTCCCCTTATTCTCAACAATATGAAATGTCCCCACAAACCACGGTGTAGGATTCCCTTACTTCCAAAGCTATTGATGACTCAAATGAGGTGAAAATATAAATAACACCGGGTCACCAACTAAAAACACCAAATGTTGACTATGGAGGTTATCACATGTTTTTTATCTGATATGTTCCATCAACAATATTGATGAATCAACTAAATCTTAACCATCCTTTCTTGGACCAAAATTGACCAAACCAAAGAAATTTCACCAATCTCTGACCAATACAAAAAATATTTACGAGGATGACCATACAAGGCCTTAAAGGAGCCATAAAAATTTTATATTGGAAACTCTTATTTTAAGAAAACATAACTATTACTAAATGGGAATCCCAAGCTCCACTAAAGTTAAGATCATAGGAATGAATAATTTACTCAAGAATCTGTATAGCTTATTCTATCTAGCCATCCATCTATGGATGATATTCCATGATTAATCATTCCAAAGATCCTAATTTATCTTGAAGATCTCTCCAAAAAGAAATAAGTAAAAGGGGGATCCCTATCAGAGACTATAGTATAAGGGACCCTGTAAAATATGAAAATCACTTAAACCTAGAAATGCACCAAGTCCTCATTTTTTTGTATCGTGAATGGGTAATAAGTTAGCAGATTTTTTCATCCAATGGATCAAAACCCATATCACATTCTTCTTTTAATGGGTATGTGGAAACCCAAAAAAATTACATAGATATTTTTTCCAATTTCTAAGTTGGTATTGGAGTTAGATTAAGAAAACTCAATGGTCTTTGGTTCTTAGATTTGATCGGATGTCAAATATAACAATGGGAAAAAAAGTTAGTGATGTATCATCTCATACCTAGACAACAAAATCAACACCAAATATCATGGAATTTTTTTTGGTTCTGGGGTACAATTCTACTGCGAATTATAGAAATCCCCCATTACATCCTTTCTTAAAAGAAAAGGTACAAAAAATAATTCTGAAAAAATAGTATTCCATTATAAGAGAACATCCATTTTCTAAGGGTATGGCCACCATAAAGAGAATCCTTAGTGCTATATAATTCACCATCAATCTGCTATTCTAGAACAATCATTTTAAAAAGAGTGGATGCCAACTAAGCACTTGTAAATACAACCTCAGTCCCATCTTCACAGAATCCTAAATGCAACTGTGTAAAAAGATCCATCAAGTTCCACTCTTATGATGATTCCTTCACAGTCTAGGTCAGAAGTTTCCTGCTCAAGTAATTAGCATCAAAATTTCCCTTTCTTAGGGTGTAGGCAATTTTAAGGTCAAAAGACTATAGGAATTCTACCCATCACCTCTAATGAAGGTTAAAATAATTTAGAGAGAAGATATAATAGAAAGTTTTGTGGTTTGAATAAATAATAAACCATTCTCCAAAAATTTAATTCCGTAAACCCTTATGTGCATGTGTCATAGCCACAAGTTCGAGATTTTGGGTCACATAATTATCCTCATATGGAAAATTCTATCTAAATACATAGGTTACCATGTGATTATCATACATAAAAACACATCCCAAACTAGAAGATTATGTGCCACAAAAGACCAGATATCCCCGTCTAGCCTCTAGAAGAGTCAACATTATCACAAAAGTCAAATGACATTTCAAATCAATAAAAAAACTCTGTTATTTTTAATTCCATAAGAACTTAACTACCTCTCAAGTGAGGTAAGTCATTAGAGAATCCAACTTTGAGAAATATTTGAAAAAACTATGGTAATACTCTTCTAGGACCAAGAAACCTTTTATCTAGAAGACATTATGAATTTTCTCCCATGTTATGATATCTTTCACCTTCTCAGGATTGACTAAGATACCATATTCTAACACCATGTACCCCAAGAAATTCACTTCCCATAACCATAAATTACATTTTGAATGCTTTATGTAAAGTTTGTGATCTATCAATATTTCCAAGACTTCTCTCAAATGATGCAAATGATCCTCCTCATCCTTAGAGTAAACCAAAATATCATCCGCATAAACTACTATGAACAAGTTGATGTACTCATAGAAAATACTATTCATTAAATCCATAAAGACTGTAGGAGTATTGGTCAGTCCAAATTGCATAACAAGATACCCATAGTGACAATAACTTTTCCTAATATTAGTATTATGAATGGTATATTCTTTTATTATCAACTGGTGATAACCAGATTGAAGTTAAATATTCAATAAAAACTTTTTCCCTTTCAACTGGTCAAAAAAATCATCAATATGTGGAAAAAAATACTTGTTATTTACCGTTAATCAATTGAGTTTTTGGTAATCGTCACATATATGATGTGTTTTGTCATCTTTCTTTACAAATAGAATAAGTTCTTCCCAAGGTGACACACTTGGTCATGTAAATCCTTTCTCTAACAGATCATCTAGATGAGTCTTTAAATCTTTCAAATTTGCTGATTCTATGTTGTAAGAAGGAATAGATACTGGCTAAGTACCATGTACTAAATCAATAGGTAACCTACCTCTCTTATCAGTGGAAGACTAGAGAAATTAAAAGGGAACACATCAGGAAACTCGAAAATTATTAGAGGGAGATCATTACTAAAATATTAGTTCTATGAGTCAAAAAACACCAATATTACTCTGAAAAACTCTGGAAAAGACTATCCAAATCTACTTGACCTTAGGTACCATTCTCCCTAAAATAAAAAACACACCCCATAGAGTATGGAAAAGAATACCCATCAAAGATAAACGCCAATTCAGCCTCATTATCAATTATCCAATCCATCCTAAGGATGATTTCAAGTGGTTTAATTTCAAGAAATAGAAAATTAAAACAAGGTTGAATTCCTGATAAATAGAAAACACAATAAAGGGAATGGAGACCCTTTTCTCTCTTCATTCTAAGGGGTGTAGTAATTTCCATCACATAAGAAAAAAATCACTGTAGAATATTTAGAAGGTTCACAATACGAGTCAATATAATTGAGTGATATGAGTCAGTATAAAAAAATAAATCACTAAAGATGAAGCTATAATGATGGAACCTATCACCATTGCTGGACTTATATTAGCTTCCTATATAGATTCTTCCATTGTATGATGAAGCTTCATTCCAGATGCATATAACTATAATCCCTTAAATCTTGAAGCATTTTATTGAACCATAGTAGTTTTTGGAGTTAATGAGACTGTGCCACTGCACAGAGTAGAAAAGAAATGGTACAAATTCTATATATGTCCTGAGAAACCATAAGAAATACAGATCTTTGGTGCTTCAGTACAAACACTTCTCAAATTAAAAAACTTAACGCACTAAAATCAAGTCAATGGGCCTTTTCTAGGTATTGGAGGAGGTCTGGAAGAAGCTTGATATATAGAACCCCCACGAGACTCATCACACTTCCTATTAACTTTAAAATAACTCACAAAACTTCCACTAGAAGAAAAGGTGCTCCGATCAACCTTGTCCTACCCTCTAGGTCAAGCCCGACCATCAATACCCTATCCATCAATTTAGCATACAAAGCCATATTTAGTAGTAAAACTTGAGATTATATGTCATATCAAAGTCCCATCCCAATTATTCATTCCATAAACTTATAATTAGCCACCACCATAGGATAAGACTGAAAAATCACAGAAAAATGGTTTATGTACTGAATCACAATCATGTCATCCTACCAAAGTTTGAGAAACTTTCTGAATTTTTCCAAGACCATAGATTCTAGATATAACTTATCGATGAAAATAACTAGAAAGTATTTTAATTAAAATACCTAATGATTTTTCTCCATCACCATCAAATCCCCCCATTTCCTCATAGGCCCTTCTAGCTTAATGGTAGCACAATTTACTTTAATATATTTGGAAATTTCTAAAAAATCAAAAAGAAAATATATCTTTCTCAACTAATCCTTAACCTTTATAGAATCATTAAATCCTTGTAAACAAGGTGTATTCTAGAAATTTTTGAGCATATTCAATATATTCATCCCTTCGAGGTTCTACTACCAGATATTGAATGAGAACAAGTGAAGGTACTTTTTCTAGAGATTTGATAACCCTCACAACTATGTCTACAAGGTTCCGATCCACTAGAGTATTTTCTCATTGTTGTTCACCAAAAGCTTCCTCCAGAAATCTATTCAAATATATTCTCAAAGGAATGGTTCTATACAACACCAATAAAAACAATTAAGATATCATATAGGATACACATATCAAAAACATAGACAAGAGATACAGGAATATCAATTCATTCAAGCAGAAATTTAAGATTGGTATTTCGTCATACTCAGATCAAAGGTAGGGAAAAGACTAGAATTATATGAAAAAATTCCTCAATTAATTTTTTACCAAATTACCATAGTGACTAATAGATCATTATGGGGAGATCTATCCAGGCACTTGATCACACCTACCTCATAAGTCCCATAAAGAAATTCCAAACCACATAATGACATCAAGGAAAGATACTTAATATGTACCTTTGATACCAATTTGTCACAAACCATCATATATACCCTAGTACCCTGATATATGAACCAATATTGACATGGTACAAAGGGAATTACCAATCCCCACGAGCTTAAGAATAACACCTATAATCATACAAGATCAAATAGGGAATGGTTTTTCCTCAAAATAGTGGAAGATAAAAGATACAAGTCAGCATGATCAATAATCCAACCATATTATCCCATATTTAGTGGTTATTTTATTATAATGGAATAGATAAAATAGATCACATCACCAAGGATCGATCAGTTTTGTAGTATTTAAGAACTAGATATATACATGGTTCCTGTATTACATTGGTAATTAAACATCGCACATAAAAATGGAAAATGAACTACTTCCTTGACACTTATTTTGAGATTTCATCTTCATAAATTTAGGAAGGAAAAAATAAAAGGGTGTGCTCAAACTTTTAGTAAGGTTTACATGAATCAATAATAAGTGAATCAAATTCAATAAGGTATAATCATTATGGAAAGGTAAATAACTAAAAAACACATGCCATCAATAAAATGAGAATAAAAATTCATCCATAGATTTTGACATATTGAAAATATCATGGAAAGTAATAAATAAATACTAAATGGAGAAAATGATTAATCATTGGACATCATTTATCTAGAAAATGAACCATTATACCATCAAGATAGTTAAAGTCTATGGGTAGTAACCCATCTGATTCTATTTGGAAACAAACACAAAGGGATTTTCACCAACTATTTTGTCTCATGAGACCTATCGATGCATCAAGGGGATATATAATACCAGGCCCCACCCATCACTACAAGTCCAAATAATTCTTTATACATATATTTAATTCAAAAACAATATGACTTATCAAAAATATCCATATTGAGTAGAAAATACAGATTTATCAATATTTCCACAGTTAAAACTACATTCAAGGAGAAAAATGTATGTAAAAATGGTATACAAATAAAATAATAGTCATATCCATGATACAAGAAATATATATATTTAAATAAATCTTCCATGGATTATTATCATAAATAAAAGGGAAGTATACATACACCATACACAAGGAATACATGGTGAATAAGGCATAACCAAAAAGAATATCATAATGGTGTCCATGAAAGAATGGATTTAAATAATTATTGGAAATTCATAATGTAATATATAAATATATCCTGATAAATGATGTCAAAATTAAGTGAAAAAATGTAAAAACAGTGTTTAAGAAACTTTATAAAAGATCCTCATTAGTGATGTTTAAGGGAAAATATTAAAGAGTCTTTAAAGCGGTAAAAAGAATTTTTTTCTTCATAAAACTAGAAATTAACAAAGATAGTTTTTCATGATAAAAAGAGTGATTTTAGAAAAATATTGGTGGCTTAAAAAATATTATAGAGTATACATGACATTGGGTAAGAAATTGTGAAGTTCCCATAAATTGGGATTTCTTATGAGAAGGAATTGAAATGGAATCCTTAAAAGCATGTTTTTCCCCATCAAAGAAAGAATAAATGAGCTAGGTAAATTTTTTTGGAAGATAAAAATAGAATTTTGGATGATTAAATAAGAATAATTAAGAATTATATCGGGGTAAATAGAGAGAAACCATAACCCAAAGGTAAAATGGGGGTTCAGAGAGAATCCCTTACCATATGTCTGAAAGTGTTCTGCACTTACACTTAATGTCCAAGATAATGAAATTAGATTCATTAATAATTTAATTAATAACCTATTAAAAATGTATTTTATTTATTATAATTTTATTAAGTTAATTTATGGCCTTTTAAATGATTTATAAGATTCAATTTTGTCATTTAGGAGTGTTTGTTTCCTTGGTTTTCATGATTGGTTCACTTGTATACATGTATGAAAGATAATGTAAAATGGGAATAGTTGTCCATAATTGAAATTATATGTTATTAATGAAATTATATAATATTAAATGGTATTATATATCCTTTTTTATATATTATCATGATTAATTAGACAAAATGTTAATGATAAACATTAATATTATTTTGGTGTTTTTTTGATCATCACAGACTAGTTTTTTTTATTAATTAATATTATATATATATAATGGTTACATAAAACTAAATAAGTTGTGATATATATTTTAATTTTTTTAACCATTATAATGGTTTTATGAGAAGACTTGAATGTTTTATTAGAAAATAAAAAGACCATCTTCCCTGAAGGTGGTTAATCGACACCTCTCAGACGATGTTTTCATTTTTAGAATAAAAAGGAGTGTAGAAGGTGTGATGAGAAGAGGTGGTGAGAAAAAAAGATCTTGGACATGGGTAATAGTCTTTTTAGGATAAATTTTTAGAAATTGTACAAGATTAAAAGCTTGAAAGGTGTGATGAGAAGAGGCGGTGAAGGGTGGTATTTATAGTTGAGGAGAGGGGTATCTTTTGATTATTTTATTCATTTCTTTATTATTTTGGCTCAAGAATATCAATATTATTGAATACTATCAATAAATATTTTAAATAATGAATTATAGTTCAAGATTATGGTTCTTAAATCAAAAATTACCCAAGAAATAGTGTATTTAACTTATAATATTATATACTGTATATAACCGTATTTCACAATTCACCAAAAATTTAACTAAATTAGAAAAATTCCAAAACATAAACCTAACAATTTTTCAAAATTTAGAATTATAAAATGTTCATAAATTAAAGAAAAAAGTTATATAAATATGAGATATTTAATTTTTAATTAAAATAATCATTAATTTGAAAAATACCGATTTTGAAATTATAACTGATTTTATGATATTTTTAAAAATTAATTATGGTCTCATAAAATTATCTTATAATTGTAATTAAAAAAAATATTAATTTATGAATATATTTTATGAAAATAAATTTCTTTTAAATAAATATATTAATTCTAAAATTTTAAATAAATATTCACATTTCAGGAAAAATACCAACACTTAATTTATCATTTTCAAAACATTTATTTAATTATTACATGATATAAATATATAATATTTGAATTTATAAGATACCTAAAATTTATTTATAATTTTATAGTAAAGGTTACAATTCTATTGGCTACATAATTTTTCCTAATGGTTACATTACTATTCCAAATGGTCACATTACTATATCAACATTCATGTTAATATTTAATATTATATCACTGTTTTAAGAACAGTGTTGTGTGAAACATAAGATATTGAATGAATTTAATTTTTTTTAAGGAGATAAATACAATAAATCTTGGGTTGTTATATTCTTCCCTCTTTAAAAGAATTTCATCCTTGAAATTTTTCATGAGTATTTCCTTCTAAACATATGAGGGTGGTTCTTATTCATTACATCTTCAGGTTCCCATATTTCTTCTTCCATTTTATGGTTTCTACAAATAAACTTTACCTATCGAGTCATAAGATTTATAAATACTTGATCTCTTGTGTCAAGAATCTTGATAGTATCTTTATAGTAAGACAAATCAAGTTCTAGTTCTATTTCTTCATAGGTGAGCACATGCATTGGGTCTTGTATGTACTTATTTAACAATGATATATAGAAAACATCCTGAACTTTGGAGAGACTTGGTGGAATTGATAATAGATAAGATATAACTCCAATTATTTCCAAAATTTCAAATGGTATGATTTACCTAGGATTCAATTTCCCTTTCTTTCCAAACCGTATGAAACACTTCCATGGATAAGATTTTAGAAAGACATGATATCCAACTTAAAATTCAAAATCCTTTCTCCAGTTGTCATTATATCTATTTTTCCTACTTTGAGCTACTTTAATATGATCCTAAATAGTTTTACCTTTATTTTTATCTCATCAATAAGTTATGGAACTATAAGTTTCCTCTTACCAAATTTATCCCAACAATTTTGAGTATGATATCTATTTCTATATAATACTTTATATGACACCATTTGAATACTAGAATGGAAACTATTATTGTAATAAAATTACACTAAATGAAAATAATGATCCCATATACCTTTAAATTTAACTGATCATGATCTAAACATGACTTATAATATTTGAATAGTCCTTTTAGACTATCCATAAATTTGAGGCTGATAAGAAGTACTCAAATGAAGCTAAGTATCCAAAGCCTTCTGAATACACTTTCAAAATTTTAGTATAAAACGAGAATCTTGATCAGACACAATCGATAGAGGTTCAACATGAATTCTTAAAAATTCATTAATATAGAGTCTTTCTAAGTTCCCAAGAGGTAAATATTCACTTATATCAAGAAAATTTTATGATTTTATAAGGTGATAAAAAATAACCCATATTATATCCTTCTTTTTGGGGGTTTTTGGTAATAAAAAGATGAAGTCCATAATAATTTCATATAAAATCCACATAGGAACAATTCTAGATTTCATGAATCCTCTAGGATACTATCTCTCAGCCTTCACTATTTGAAAAACTGGAAATCTTGACACACAGTCAACAATTTCTTGCTTCATATTTTCCCACAAAAAATGTTCCTTCAGATCTCTATACATCTTGGTACTACTAGGGTGTATAAGGGGATTTGAGATATGAAAATCATTTAATAGTTCCCTATCTAGATCAAGTATTTCTGGAAAACATAATCTATTTAAAAAATTCTATAATTCCATCCTCACACACAAAGTCTTCCAATTCTCCATCCTTAACAGCTTTAATTTTCTTTTGAAAATTATCACGATCAGATTAAGAACTTTTTATATTCTATAGTAAAGATGGTTTAGAAATCATTTGAAAAAGGAGTGATGTTTCCCATTCCTTAACAATTACCATATCCATGTTTACTTAATCTATGAATATAGTATGTTTCTCAATACTCATTTGGGTTAGAAGTCTACGATATTTTCTTCTTAATGCATCTAATACCTTATTTTATTTTCTGGGGTTGTAGTGTATTGAGAAATCATAATCTTTGAGTAACTCGAGCCATCATATTTTTCTCCTATTGAGTTCTTCTTATGTAAATATGTATTTCAAAATCCTGTGATCTATATATATCTCACATCTTTCACCGTAGAGATAGTTCCTTCATATCTTTAGAGAAAAGATTATGGCTACTAACTCAAGATCATGAGTTGGATGATTTTGTTCATGAATCTTAAACTTCCTTGATTCATATGGAATAACTTTATCATTTTTTATACGGACATAATAAAGCCCTTTCTTTGATGAATAACTGTATATTACAAACCCATCATTTCCTAATGGTAGATTCAAAATTAGAGCATAGAATAATCTTCTCTTCAATTCTTCTAAACATTCTTCACATTCTTTTCTCCATAAAAACTTAACCCCTTTATGTGTGAGATTGTTTAATGGGGTAGCTAATCCAGAAAAGTTCTGAAATAAACAATGATAGTAACCTATTAAATTGATGAAACTATATACCTAAATTATGTTTATTGGTATAGACCATTCTTGTATTAGATTTGTCTTCGTAGGATCAAATGATATTCCATCCTTAGAGATAACATGGCCAAGAAAAGAAATTTCATGAAGCCAAGATCCATACTTTCTAAATTTATCGTATAACTCTTTCCTTGTGAGAGTCTCGAGAATCATCTGCATGTGATTATCATGGTATTCATAGTTTAAAAAAACACTAGAATATAATTAATGAATACTACAAAAAAATCCTCAAGATATTCCTTGAATAATTTGTTCATTAGATCCATGAAAACAAATGATTCATTAGTCAATACAAATGGAATTATTTTGAACACATAATTTCCATATATCATATAAAAAGTTGTATTCAAAATGTCTTCCATCTTTACTTGCAATTGATAATACCTAGATTGAAGGTCAATATTCAAAAAATATTAATCTCCACAAAGTTGATCAAATAAACCATCACTATAAGGTAGAAGATACTTGTTCTTTATTTTAGTAGAATTGATATATCTATATTCAATTCATAGATTCAAGGATATATCTTTCTTACGAAACAATTCAATCCAGAAGCAAAGATTCTAACCATTTATTATAAATAAAGAATAAGTACAACAAAGAGAGAGGCAGGTTCAAACAAAGGAATTTTCCCTCATCCATCATATAGTAAATTTAAATATTTTAATAAGGTATGTCATTTACATAATCAAAATCATAAGAGATTTCCCACTCAAATTAATATTTACCTTGATTTAAGATATTTAGAATTTCTTCATTTCCCCGCTTTGAAGATGATCTGGTGGATACAATCTATGGCATAGTACAATAGTCCTTATGTGGCCTTCTATTTGAAGGAGTAGTAGTGAAGCCTTCACTTTAATTTACCTTTGACTTACCATAGGAAATTTAATCCTTAAAAGAGGCATGAAAACCACTGAAAAATTCCTTTAGTGGAGTGATAAAATGCACCTCTTCCTTAGGGATGTTTCCCCACATCTTAGATTTCCTATGATGATCATTATCCCACATGGTTTAAGGATTAAACACCACCAGCTACATGCATACTTTCCCCAAATGATGTTGTGTAGATATATCCACTGGAAACTCTAGATGAGTATGAACATTATTAATAAGAGTGATGTCTTGTTTCTTACCTACATCACCCAGAGCAAGAGAAGATGAATCCACCTGTATATTCTCATCCAAGAGAGGACTGGTACCTATATACTACACATCCATACCAACATTGAACGGAGGATTAGGCCTCATCACCAAGTGAGAGATATTAACCTTAAAAGCATTAATCACATCCTCAGTCAAAGGTTTCTTCTCAGATGCACATTTTCTACCAACATGATCCACATAATTCTGCACTTTCTTTTTACAAGAAGTCTCATGATGACCTTTTACATCGCAATAGGAACAAACCACATTTTTACAGAATGTATATTTGACATGACCAATTGTTTGAAATTATAAAAAAACGAGGAAACATTTCATATTACACCTTATAAAGAATTTCATCATCCAATGAAGATAGTACTATATTGTTAATTAAGCACATGCTCAAGTCAATATCCACAAGTACCCTAGAAAAGTGCCCAAAAATGGATACCTCAGTAGCTTTTTCCATTTTTATTATAATGAAAATAGTAGAGGGAATATAAAAGATAATCTTAGGATTCAATAAAATACAATTAAGACTAATAATTTTAATCTAAACTCGGTCTCGAGTATTTTTAAAGCAAATGGGTTAAAATGAAAATCCCATTTTTGAAATTAGATCATACCTAGACTTAAGGAAATTGATCTGATTCCCAAATCCCTACATTTTAGTTCCTATGATGGTAAAATTATGTTGAATAAATCCCAACCCATGTTTATAAATCTCCAGTCTGAATAATTCCAAACAAAGGATAAATTTTGAACCAAATCATCATTTTTCATAGTTTTCCTCTAGGAGGAAGAACAATCCTAGTAATAATGGAGAACTTGAAAATCTTAAATCTATAAAATATTGCCTCCTTGTTATCAATAACATATTCCATACCACCCTTAATCACAATGTGGTCTAAAATAACATCCTTAAAAAATGTGAAATGCCTTCTGTTGGAGTATTTTTTAGCATATTCAAACCCAGAATTAACCGCATCAGTATTAGAACCCACTTTTATTGCTATTACAACATACCAAATATGATGACACCAACCGACATATTATACCAAAGAAACCCATGAATCATTATTAACATAAACTGTGGATCCCACTCCTTCCTCATCCTGAAGATATCTACCCCCTAACCCCACAGGTGAGGATCTACCATCCTCAGTCTCAACCAACCACCCTATCACATCACAATGAGTTCCAACCTCAGCCATCACCATTGTAGAGCCACTAAAAACTTTATATATATAGTGCATTTCCATGAGATACTCAGATCTAGGTCCTACCACCATATATCTACACAAACCATTGACAACAGGCACTGCTAAGGGATGCTCAAAAGTGGTCTCAGTTGGTCCAACAACCTGATGTCCGCATATGCCTGAATCCCTTATTACTCAACTCCCCTAGTTATTTCATCATATCTATTAATTACAAAGTTTCTATTCTATAAGGATTATTTGATATTTTTCCTGAATCATGTATTAAATCAATGGTAAACTCAACTTCACACTTTGGGGGGTGTCCATGTAATTTCTTAAGAAATACATCAATGCATTCCTCTAAAATTGGTACATATTAAATTTGAAGAAGAAATTAATAATCACTAGATTTTGTTTTATATTCCTCCCTACTAATTTCATTAAGTATAGATACAGGGGGTGGATCTAGATAAGAATCAGATGATTAAGTTTATACTATAAAGATAAGGGATTATACAACTTATTCATAAATCACAGTTTCCTTCTTACAAATAAATTGTCAGATCATATTTTGAAATCCAGTAGATACCAAGGATTATATAAAAGTATACCATATTTATGATGATAAGTTTTGTAAATAAAGCACATTTATATGACATAATGGAAACTACCTGGCATATTTTTGTTGCAATGATACTTACCTTAGCAGTTTTTGTTAAAAAAATACCTTATTAAATAAAAAGGGAAATATCCAATTTTATTGGAAAATTTAGTAGATATGAAAAAGTGTGATGATATGGAATCAAATAAAGAATTGGACAAATTTTAAGATAAAATTATTATACCAACCACCACATCATTGGGCACTTCTACTTCAGCTGTGCTAATTGAATAAGTTTTTCCATCTCCCTTTGGTTTCTTCTGTGGTAGATTCCCTTGGTGCTTGGGGAATTGATTTTAATAATTCCCCATTTCATTATAGTTTAATAATTGAAAATAATTGATTTGTTTTGTACCATTTCATTCATTAGATTTATGACCCATTTCTCCACACTTATAACAAACTCACATTCCTTTCAAGCATTCCCCAAGATGATTCTTTCCGCAATTTTCACATAATGGGAATTTATTCATTCCCCTCTTATTATTTGATGCTTCACCTTTTCCATGGTTACTGTAAGACCTCTTTTTCTCTTGATTTCCCTTGAAATATAGGTTCTAGAAAATTCCTTCTTCATTTTTATGGCACTTAATACTATTTCATCATATGATGAAAATGTTTGAGAAGCTAGTGACCTTAAAATACTTAGATTAATACCTTCAAAGAAATGATTAATATTTTATTCTGAATCACTTATATAATCTTTATCATACCTTTATAGTCTTGTGAAGGTATCCTCATAAATTGCAACACTCCCTTATTAAATTTTCTTTAGGATAAATAAATTTTACTTCATTTCTATTCTTTGATCATGAGGTAAATATTTATTAAAACTTTTTATTTAAAATTTTTCCATCCCATGTCTTATATTTCATCTTCTTCCTTAATATTATGGATCTACAACCATAATTGATCAGTATCTACTTTGAGAAAACATATTGTCAGTAATAACTTTTCATTTTCATTGCTTCCCAATGCTAGAAATATCTTTTCAAGGAACATGATCCACTCATCAGCTACCAATTGATTAGTAGTCCCAATAAAATATAGGGTATTATCCACATAAAATGATCCAACATAGGTTTAGTATGGTTATTCGTCATAACCTGAGTAAGATTTCATAATATGGTCATGATCTACTCAGCTCCAACACTAGATATGTTGACTTTCTTTGTGGGGAAATCCCTACATTTTTTGGGAGTATTTATTCCATTAATTATATTAGGGGTCATCACTAAATAATTTCACCCACTAAGTTAGATCATAATCATGATTATTATTGAGCCAAAAAATTCACTATGAAGAATTATTAAAATTATCATGTCTAGTTCCCAAGGTTTCAATTAACCATGATTCGATATAAACTATAACAAACCCAAACCCAGTAGCCTTTATTTGGTGGTTATTTTATCATAATGGAATATATACAAGAGATCACATCACCAAATATCGACCGATTTAATAGTCTTGAAGAACTAGATAAAAACATGGTTCCATTATTACGTTGGTAATTAAACATAGAACATAACAACGAAAAATTAACTGATTCCTTGAAACTTATTATAAGATTTCATCTTCATAATATGGGGAAGAAAAATGAATAAAAGGGTGAGACCAAGCACTCTATAAGGGTTAAATGAATTAATAATAAGTGAATCAATGTCAATAAGGCACAATCATTACGGTAAGGTAAATAACTGAAAAACACATGCCATCAATAAAATGAGAATAAAAATTCATCTATAGATTTTTTTTCATAGTGAAAATCTCAGGCAAAGTAATAAATAAATACTGAATGAAGAAAATTCTTAGTCATTGTAAATCATGTATCTGTAATAAGAACCATTATACCGTCAAGAAGGTTTAACTATGTGGGAAGAAACCTATCCGAATCTGTTTTGGAAACATACCCGAAGGGTTTCCGCACACTATTTTTTCTATTAAGTCCTATTGATGAATTTATGGGATATATAATATCATTCACCACCCATAAATACAATTCCAAATCATTTTTAATACATATATTTAATTCATGAACAATAGGAATTATCAAAATATCCATATTGAGATGAAAATATAGATTTATTAATATTTCCTTATTTAAAAGAACATTCAAAGAAAATATCACATGTAAAAATGGTATATAAACAATGAAATAATCATATCCATGATATAATAAATATTTATATTTAATTAAATCTTCCTTTAATGATGATCATAAATAAAAGGTAAGTATATAAACACCATACATAAGGAATAAGTATCGAATAAGGAATAACCAAAGAGAATATCATAATGGTGTCCATAAAAGAATACATTTAAATCATTCTTGGATATTAATAATGGAATATGTTCATAGATCATGATATGTGATGTCCAATTGAAGTGAAAACATGTAAAAAATAGTGTTTAAGAATCTTTAGAGAAGAGCCTCTTTAGTGTGGTTTAAGGAAAAATATTAAAGTCTTTAAAGAGAGAAAAAGAATAATTGTTTGAATAAAACTAAAAATGAAAAATATAGTTTTTAATGACAAAAAGAGTAATTTTAGAAAAATATTGGTGTACTAAAATATATTATGGAGTTTACATTCAAATGAGTAAGAAATTGGGAAGTTCCCTTAATTCAGACTTGCTTATCGGGAGGAATCGAAATGAAAACCTTAAAAACATGTTTTTACCCATAAAAGAATAAATAATTGAGCTACGTAAATATTTTAGGAACATACAAATACAATATAGGATGAGTACACATGAATAATTAACAATTACATTGTGGTAAATATAGAGAAACTGTAACTTGAAGGTAAAATGGGGGTTTAGTGAGAATCCCTTACCTTATGTACGAAAGTGTTCTGCACTTACACTTGATGTCATGGATAATGAAATTAGATTCACTAATAATTTAATTAATAACCTATTAAATAAATATTTGATTTATTATAATTTTATTAAGTTCATTTATGGCCATTTTTATGAGTTATAAGATTCAAGTTTATCGTTCGGGAGCGTTCGTTTCCATAGTTTTCATGATTGGTTCACTTGTATACATGTATGAAAGATCATGTAAAATTGGAATAGTTGTATAGAATTAAAATTATATTTTATTAATAAACTTATATAATTTAAAATTCTCTTATATACCTTTTTCCAAGTTATTATTATGATTCATTAGATAAACCATTAATGACAACCATTTAGATTATTTTGGAATTTTTTCGATCATCACGAACTAATTTTGTTTTATGAATTAATATTATTTATATATACTAGTTCCAAAACAAAAAATAAGTTTTAATATTCATTTTATAATCTGGTTTAACCATTATAATGTTTTTATGACCAGCCATGATGGTGTTATTAGAAAATGATAAATCATCATCCACAAAGGTGGTGAATTGACGCCTCTCGAATGATGTTTTCATTTTTAGAATAAAAGGGTGTGGATAAGGGTTTTGATGATGGATTATCCATTAACATAATAAAATTAAAGTATATATAATATACTGGGGTTATAATTCCACTTTTATTAGGGTATGTGAGGATATGATAAGAAAATAAAATAAATTAAAAATAAAATAAAGGAAAGTGAAATAGGATTTTACCTTTTGAATTTCTTCTACTTGAGAATCTATTTAGGGAAATTGGATTTTCTCTTAATTTATGACCAAATGATCCTTGACATGGGGTAGATTCTTGGAATGAGTATTAGTTAGAAATTGGAAAATCTTCAAGTCTCGTATGGTGTGAGGAGAAGAGGTGGTGAGGGGTGGTACATATAGTGGAGAAGGGGGGTTTTTTTGGATTATTTTATTCATTTGTTTATTATTTTGTCTCAAGAATATCAATAGTATTGAACCTTATAAATAAATATATTAAATAATTATGGATAATTTTATATTATGGTGCTTAAATCTTTAATGAATCAAGAAATAGTGTATTTAACTTATAATGTTATATACCGTGAATTACCATATTTCACTATTCCCCAACAATTCAACTATTTTAGAAAAATCCCAAAAAAAATTAAACCTAAACATTTTTTAATGTGTATAATTAAAAAACAAACTCCATTTTAGGAAAATAATTTTATAAATACGAGAAATTTATTTTTTCTTTTAAATCATCATTTATTCAAAAAATACCATTTTTGAAATTATAATTGATTTTATGGCACATTGACAAATTAATTAAGGTCTCATAAAATTATATTATAATCACAAAGAAACAAAATATGAAATTTTGAATCTATTTTATGAAAATATATTTTCTAAATCAATATATTTATTATAAATTTTAAATAAACATTTATGTTTCAGAAAAATTCCAACACTTAATTTATAATTTTTAAAAAATTTATTTACTTATTCCATTATATAAATATATCATATTTTCATTTATAATAGACCTAAATTTTATTTATACATTCATATGTGAGGTTAATTTTCTATTGTCCACATTACTATTCCTAATGGTTACATTACTATTCCTAATGGTCACATCACTATTTCAATAGTCATGTTAATATTTAATATTATATCACTGTTTTAATCATGGAATTGTTTGAAATATAAGATATAGACCGAATTGAATTTATTTAATTAGATAAATCCCATAAATCTTAGGTTTGTATATTCTTACCTCCTTCAAAAATTTCATTCTCAAAAATTTTCATGACTATTTCCTTTTAAATAGATGAAGGTGTTTATTTTTTATAATATCCATAAGTTACCATGTTGCTTCTTCCATTTTATATTTTCTCCAAAGAACCTTTACCAGTAAATTCATCAAATATCTCAATACTTTCTATCTTAAGTCAAGAATATTGATAGGCTCTTAATAGTATGAAAAATTGGGTTCCAGTTCTATTACTTTATAGGTGAGTACATGTGTTGGGACTAGAATGTACTTATTTAACAATGATATGTGGAAGACATAATGAAAAATTGGGTTCCATTACTTAACAATTACCATATCCATATTTACTAAATCCATGAATATAGGATCTTTATCAATCCTCATTTGGGTCATATTTCCATGATTTTTCTTTCTTAATGAACCTAAAACCTTATTTTCTTTTCCTCAGTGGTGGTGTACTGAGAAATCATAAAATTTAAGTAACTCAAGACATCTTATTTATCTTGTGTTGAGTTATTTCTATGTAAATATGTATTTATAACTCTTTTGATCTATATATATATCACATCTTTCACTATAGATATTGTACCTACATATCTTCAAGGAAAAGATTACAGATGCTAACTCAAGATCATGAGTGGGATAATTTGGTTCTTGAACATTCAAATTCCTTGATGAGTATGAAATAAAATTATCATTTTTTCATAAGGAAATAACCCAATCCTTTATTTGATGCATTAGTATATATTACAAACCCATCATTTCCTGATGGTAGAGTCAAAATCATACCATTGACTAATCTTTTATTTAATTCATAAAACAATTATGCACATTCTTTTTTCCATATGAACTTAACCCCATTATGTGTCATATTGGTTATTGGGTTATCCAATTGAGAAGAGTTTTGAAAGAAACACCAATAATAACCTGATACACCAATGAAACTATGTACCTAGATTATGATTGTTAGCATAGTAAATCCTTGGATTGCCTTTGTCTTCAATGGATCAACTATAATTCCATCCTTAGAGGAAACATGGCCAAGAAAATAAATTTCCTAAGGCCAAAATTCACACTTTCTAAATTTACCAAATACATCATTCCTTATGAAAGTATTAGGAATGATCCAAAAATGATTCTCATGGTCTTTATAGATTTTATAATACACTAGTACATCATTAATGAATAATACAACAAAATATTTTATATATTACTTGAATACTCTGTTCATTAGATCCATGTGATATGTGGGCACATTATTCAAACCAAATGGCATTACTGTAAACTTGTAATGTCCATATCCATCCAAAAATATATCTTTAGAATATCTTCCTTGTTTAATTTAAATTGATGATTCCCCGAAAAAAGTTCAATATTCAAAAAATATTAATCTCAATGAAGTTAATCAAATAAATCATTAATATTAGATAGAAGATACTTTTTCTTTATTATATTAGCTTTTATCTCTATACAATCAATTAATTTATTTTAAGGATCCATCTTTCTTCTTAACAAAGAGAGAAGGGGCTCCCTATGAGGAAACACTAGGGTAAATAAATCCCTTATTACTCAAATCCTCTAGTTTTTTCTTCAGATCCATTAATTCCATAGTGTGAATTCTATAAGTAGTCTTTGATATCGATATTATATCAAGGATTAAATAAATTCAAAACTCAAGTTTATCCTTTGGGGGGGTGTCTAGGTAATTCCTCAAGAAATATGCCAGTGTATTCCGATACAATTTGTATACCCTCAATTTGAAGATGACTTTCCTCATAACTAGATGTTGTTTTTTCTTCCTTCCCAAGAATTTAATTTAGTAGAGATACTGGGGGTGGATCTTGATAAGTATGAGATGATAAAGTTTCTACTCTAAAGATAAGGGATTCTACATCTTCCTCACAAATCCTAATTTCCTTCTTCTTGTAATAAATTCTTGAATCATATTTTTAAATATAGTCCATAATGATGATTATATCAAAGTTGAACATAGTTATGATTATAAGTTAAGAAAATAAAGCATGTTTATATTCCATAATGGGAACTATCCAACAAAGTTTTGTTGTAATGATACACCCCTTAGGGGTTTTGACTAACAAATCCCTTATTAAATCAAAAGTGAAATATCTAATTTTCTTGGAAAATTGAGCAGATATAAAATAGTGTGATGATATTGAATCAAATAAAGCATTGGATAAATTTGAATTTAGGATTATTGTACTTACCATCACATCATTGGGTACTTATACTTTAGTTGTAGTAATCACATAAGCTTTTTCGTATCCCCTTGGCCTCTTATGTGGTATATTACCCTGGAAGATGGGACATTGATTGGAATAATGTCCCATTTCATTATAGTTTATGCATTGAATATCATTGATTTGTTTCTTCCCCTTTCATTAATTAACTTGATGACCCTTTTCTACACACTTATAACAAACTCCTATGATTTTCAATCATTTCCCAGGATGATACCTTCCACATTTTTTTATAGTGGTAATTGTTTCATTCCCCTATTATTCTTTGATACATCACCTTTTCTATGGTTATTAGAAGAAATATTATTCTCTTGATTTACCTTAAACATATAGGATCTAGACAATTTCATCACCATTTTGATAGCACTAAATACTATTTCATCATATGAGAAATTTTTTTGAGAAGATAGTCCCCTTCAGAGAGTTGGATTAAGACCTTAAAATAAATGATCAATATTGTCTTCTGAATCATGCATGTAATATATAAAAAACCTAGATAGTATTGTTGAGGTATCATCATACTCCATAATACTCTCTTCTTCCCTTTTCCTTAGGATAAGTCATTTTATATCCATTCCAGCTCTCTGATCATGAGGGAAATATTTATAGAAGAATGTTTATTTAAATGTTATTTATTCTATGTATTCTATTTCATCTTCCTCTTTAATATCATGGATCAATTACCACCATTGATCAACATCTCCCTTGAGACAATAAACTTCTGGTACTACCTTTTAATTTTCATTGCGTCCCAATGATAAAAATATCTTTTCAAGGGACTTGATCCATTGGATTAGTAGTCCCACTAAAATATGGGGGTTTCTACTATATGAAATGATATAACATAGTTGTAGTATGGTCATTCATCATAACTTGAGTAAGATTTTGTAATATGGTCATGATTTGCTCAGCTCCAATTCTGACTATGTTAACTTACACGATGGGGGAATCCCTACATTGTCCAAAGGTATTGATTACTTTCCTTCCATTAGGTTCCATTACTAAATGACTCCACACACTATGTTTTCTCATAATCATGATGAGCATTGGGATAAATATTCACCACAAGGAATTATTATAATTCTCATATCAAGTTCCCAAGGTTTCTACTAAACTTGATATGATACCAATTGTAACAAACCCAACCCCAGTATCCTAGAGTTAGTGGTTATTTTACTAAAATGGAATAGATAAAAGAGACCAAATCACCAAGGATCGATCTGTTTAGCATTCTTGATCAATAACTAGATACATACATGGTTCCATTATTAAATTGGTAATTAAACATAGAACATAAAAACATAAAATAAACTGCTTCCTTGAAACTTATTATAATATTTCATCTTCATATCTTGGGGAATGAAAACAAATAAATGGGTGATCTGAAATTCTTATTAGTGGTTACATGAATTAATAATAAATAAATTCAAGTAAATAAGGCATATTCATTATGGTATGTTAAATAAATGAAAACACATTCCATGAATAAACTGAGAATGAAAATTAATCCATTTCTTTTTTCAAAGTGAAAATACCATGGAATGTAATAACTGAATAAATAATGAATAAAATGCTTAATCATTGTACATCATGTATCTAGCACATAAAATCTTATACCATCAAGATGGTTTAAGTTTGTGTGTAGAAACCTGTCTGATTCTGTTCAGAAAAAAACATGAAGGGTTTTTCACCAATTATTTTGTCTCATAAGACCTATCGATGCATCAAGAGGATATATAATACCTACCCGCACCCAGAAATATAAGTCTAAAGCATTATTCATATATATATATTTAATTCATGAACAATTGGACTTTTCAAAATATCTGTATTGAGTAGAAAATATAGATTTATCAATATTTCCCCAGTTATAACAATATTCAAAGAGAAAATATATGTAAAAATGGTATAGGGATAAGAAAATTATCATATCCATGATAAAATAAATATGTATATTTAATTAAATCATCAATTAATGATGATAAAAAATAGAAGGGAATTATATATACACCACACATAAGGAATAAGTGGTGAATAAGGAGTAACTAAAGGGAATATCATAAAGGTGTATATAAAATAATGAATTTAAATCATTATTGTACATTAATATGGTAATATAGTCGTATATAATGATAAATTATTTCTAAATTAAGTCAAAATATGTAAAAATAGTGTCTAAATTTTTTTAGAAAAGAGACTTTTAGTGCGGTTTAATAGAAAATATTAGAGTCTTTAAAACAGAAGAAGGCATAATTTTTTGCATAAAAATAGAAATGAAAAGGGATAGTTTTCATGATAAAATATTGATTTTAGAAAAATATTGGTGTCTTGAAATATATTATGGAGTGTACATGAACATTGGTATGAAATTGGGAAGTTACCTTAAATCAGGCTTTCTTATCAGAAGTAATTGAAAATGAAACCTTAAAAACACATTTTCCCCATCAAAGAAAGAATAATTAAGCTAGGTACATATTTTTAGAACATAAATATAGAATATTGTAGGATTATATAAGAATAATTAATTATTACATTTGTGTAAATAGAGAGAAACCATAACCCGAAGGTAAAATGAGGGTTTATAAAGAATCCATTACCTTATGTTCAAAAGCGTCCTGCACTCACACTTAATGTACTAGATAATGAAATTAGATTAATTAATAATTAAATTCAGAACCTATTAATCATATATTTTATTTACTATAATTTTATTAAGTTCATTTATGGCCTTTTTTATGTGTTATAAGATTCAATTTTGTTATTCGGAAGTGTTCATTTCCTTGGTTTCCATGATTGGTTCACTTGTATACATGTGTGAAAGATAATGTAAAATGGGAATAATTGTATAGAATTGAAATTATATGTTATCAATGAACTTATAGAAGATTAAATGGTCTTAGATATATATATATATATTCCTGATATTAGGTTTATTCATTAGATAAAATGTTAATGATAACCGTTTATATTATTTTATCATTTTTTCCATCTCCATAGACTAGTTTTGTTTTATTAATTAATATAATATATACTAGTTCCAGAACACTAAATAAGTTGTAATATATATTTTAAAATATATTCTATCCATTATAATGGTTTTATTTCAAGCATTTAATGTAGTATTAGAAAACTAAAAATCAACATCCATTAAGGGGGTGAATCGACACCTCTTAGACGATGTTTTCATATTTAGAATAAAAGGGAGTGGAGAAGGGGTTTGATGATGGATATTCCCTTAAAATAATAAAATTATAATATATATAATATAATGGAGTTATCATTCCACTTTTATTAGGTGAGGCTAGGATAAGATAAGAAAATAAAATAAATTTAAAAGAAAATAAAGGAAAACAAAAGAGGATTTTACCTCTTGAATTTATTCTCCTTGAGAACTTCCTTAGGGAAATTGGATTTGGTTTTTTATTGGGAAAACAATTATACTAGACCTGGGGGAGAGTATTGGTAATAGTATTTTTAATAAATTTGGAAAGATTCAAGGCTTGGGAGGTGTGAGGAGAAGAGGTGGTGAGGGGTGGTATTTATAGTGGAGGAGAATGGTGTTTTTGATTATTTTATTCATTTGTTTATTATTTTGGACCAAGACTATCAATAGTAATGAACCTTATCAATAATTATATTAAATAATGAAGGATATTTTGATATTATGGTACTTACATCATCAATGAATTAATAAATCATGTATTTAACTTATAATGTTATAAACCTTAAATTACCATATTTTTCTATTCACCAAAAATTCAACTATTTTAGAAAAATACCAAAAAATGATCCCAATTTTTTTTTGATTTGTAGAATTAAAAAATTAACTCCATTTTATGAAAATATTTTTCTAAATATGATAAATTTAATATTTATTTAAAATCATCATTTATTCAAAAAATATTGATTTTGAAATTATAATTGATTTTATGACACTTTGAAAAATTAATTAGGGTCTCATAAAATTATTTTATAATAATAATAAAAAGAAAATATTAATGTATGAATATATTTCACGAAAATAAATTTCTTTAAATCAATATATTAATTATAAAATTGTAAATAAACTTTTAAGTTTTACAAAAATACAAACACTTAATTTATCATTTTAAAAAAATTTATTTACTTATTCTCTGATATAAATATATCATATTTTTATTTATAAGATACCTAAATTTTATTTATACTTTCATATGAGAGGTTAATATAATATTGGACACATTACTATTCCTGATGTACACATTACTATTTCCATGGTCTTGTTAATATTTAATAGTATATCACTATTTTAAGATTCATGTTATGTGAAACATAAGCTAATTAGTGAATTGAATTTATTTAAGGAGATACATACCATAAATATTGGATTGTTATAACTTGAATAAATATATAAACATCTCATAGAAAATAATAACATCAATGTGAAAAAAGTCTCAAAATCTCATATGTAACAAGTGGACAACTACTCCACCAATCACCATCATCACTCGTCCTAGGGATCAAGAACATCCACCACCTCCAAGTGGTGCTTTCCATTTACTCAGACCTGGAATAACAAAAGTCTACAAATTATTAAAGGAAAATGTATAGTGTGTGTCATAAATCCTAGTATGCTCTCACCAAGTGTTCCATAATCAATTACATAACAATTTAAACAAGTTATTATTTTATTTAAAAGGAACTAAACAAGTCATGGAATTTAATTCACATATTTTGAAACCAAAACATGATTTCACATTAAAAGAAATTTTAGGTTTATCAAAATTAGATTAAATAAACATATTATATAAAGCACTTATATAAAATATTTTTTAGGAATAAAACAGTTCAATAATCAATGGAATGTATAATAAAGTCAAAAAATTATAGAAACATGTACAAAATACCTATGGTATGTTAGTTCAGGTAATATGATCCCCACAAATCTCAATAATGATATTGACTTAAGATAGGTGTGTACACACAATCAATCTCCACCCCAAATAGGGGAACCCAAAATGGGAAGTCTACTGCCTAATAGAAGAACACATTACATGAATTCTATACCACAATTGTTTAGTAATAGTTTTCATTATCAATCCATTTCTAGGTAGTTAAGGTTCGAACATGTTTGTCCCAGTTACCACTAACTTCCTAGGATAACACGTGTTTCAAACTATCATTCAATCAAACATGGAGAAATCAAACATTTCAACTCAATTCAAATTACAATTGCCCAGTTTTTTAGTTTTCAATATGCCTTTTTCATTTCAAAACCAAAACCAAGGTGTTCATCAATTAATTCAATTTAAAATCATGTTTTACTTTATTCTAATTATCTCAAGTTTCAACAACAAATCAATTGATAAAACCAATTTCAAAATAAATCCATCATTTTCCAAAATCCACCCCACATTTCAATTCCATTAAAATTGGTGTATTTCATAAATTCCATTCCATTTAAAATCACACATCAAATCCTATAAAATAAAGATTTTTAAATAAATTAAAAACTCATTTACATTCAATAAAGAAAATTTAGGTTTCAATCCCAGGGAAAAGTAATTTGGAACCACCTACCTTTTATCACATGGTCAAAGATAACAAATTCAAATGGATCTCTAATGAAGAACGAGGTGAAAGAGATCAAGAAATTTCACCTATAGGAGATTAGACAAGATAAATGACACATTTATCCATTAAGAAAAGTGGTGTGATGATACAAAATGTAACGACCGACCCCAATTACCTAGAGTCGGTGCATTATTACATAACATTGAAATGATCGCAAAAGATCAATTCTCGAAAGACCGATTAGTTTAGTATCCTTGGAAACACTAGATATATTAATAAAGTTTACATTACATCAATAAGTGAAAAACTAAAACAACATATTGTCTTCATATCCCCTCATACTATCCCTACAGGTCATTCATAAAATACTTCTTCACATCCTGAGAAAAATAAAACATTGAAAGGTGTGAGCTCAGATGCTCAGTAAGGATAACAATATAGAGGAAACTTTCATAAATAAATATAAAAATTTAAGGAAATGTATAACTAAAACAAAAGACTTTTAAACTTGAACTTCAGCATAATATGGCAAGGATAAAATGAAATAATGCCATTTAATTATTCACATGGATATTATACTAGTCGAATAATCACATGAAAATGTCAATAACCACTTTCATAATGATAGAATGCATAATTCCATACTATCATAACCACGTAGCGAAGGCCTCGTGCCAAGACTACAAATAAGATTTTTTCAAGGCCTGGTGCCAAGACACTAGTTTGTCTCATGAGACCTACCGATGCATCAAGCAGAAATAGCAGGCTCCACCCGTCACTTACTAAGTCCAATGCATTCCTCATATGAAATGTTTGAAACATAACATAAACATTCGTATTAAAATTAGCATACGGAATGTCAATACTTTTAACCACAAACCATGAATGGTATAAAAATAACACATCCAAAGTCAAACATAACTCATTTGATACAATATAGAAGATTGTATTGCATCAGATTAACCTCAATTGAGAATAATGAAGGATATTGACATAGATTAAAATAATCATCAAACTATTGAGAGAAATATCCCCCCTTTTCTTGAAAACATTTAAAATTCACACTATTTGTCAAGAATCCATTTAAAATAGAATTTTTTGAATCAAAGTGTCCCATACCACATTGAAACTTTTAAAAGGAATTTTAATTTTAAAACATTAATGTCTATATATATAAATCCTTAAAAACATTTTTAAAACATGGACATTAATGAGAAAGATTTAGAATAATAAATCTTTAAAACATTTAAAATGATATTTTAGTTAGAGTTCCTAACAAAAATATAGACACTTGAATATAAATAATTGAGGTAATAAAAACTTTATAATATCATGAGAATAAAGGGATTCATGATATACTATGTCAAAGTACATTATATACACCATATAAAAGTGATTTGGTGTATAACAACAAAGAAGTCTCAATAGAATGTAAATTGAGATGAATTCTCTTATAAAGAACATATCCTTAGGTTAAGGATAAATCAACGACATAATTATGTGTGACAAATATAAATACACTAAATATGATTGGATATTTAGTGTAAATCAATAAGATAACATTCACACATATTTTTGTAAAAACAACACCAATGAATTGGATATTTAACTCAACAAATGGAGATTGAGTTAAAATTACTCTTATCAAGTTCAAATCGATGGCTTGGGAGTTTATCAATGGAGTGATTATGTGTATAAAAATTATATCCACATAAAGGGGAGTGGAAATTATGAAATAATCAAATGAATAGTGATTCCACACATAATCTTGGAGTAAAATAATCAATGAAATATGCCTAAAGCCGAATGAGTGCAAATTGATATTTCAAATTCCCTTATCGATTAGGTAACTTAAGAAACATACACCCATGAAAGAAGGATCATAAAATGATGATTTAAATACCCATAAATTAAAGTATATTACACAATGAATACAATTATGTGCAGTACACATACACCACATGCAATAAATAAGTGGTGAACAATGGAATTCTCATGAAATTAAGAGTGAGATAAGAAACCCCTTACTTTGTAATTTAACCTTGGTTGATGGTAGGTTAACCTCCTTTATAATGGTGAAATAATTGTTATTGAATTATAAAAGAATCATTTATATTAATATTATATCATATATGATCTTTTAGCATTGATTTGTTAATAATATCTTAGTATTATCGTCATTTCGGGTGTTAACTTACTCGTTTTACTTTATATTATTTGTTATGTAAGCCATGTTTGTTATGGATAGGTTGTATCTTATTAATATACATAATGATATCAATTCCTTAAAAAATATTTTTAATCATTAAATGATAATTAGACTCAAATGGATATGATGGGGAATGAATCTCATCTCGTTCGTGGAGACGGTAGTCCGTACGTACGCACGAGTGACAATATCATTATTTTGATATTAAAATAATATATAATTGGATGGTATATTATATAGATAGAATCATTATCATTTTATATTTATTATTTACATTAATTATACATCATTATTATACCCATCTAAATAATAATATATTGAATAACAATTACACCACAACGTGGAGACGGTAGGCCGTACGTACGCATGTATGGTGACATGTCATTCAAGGGATGGATAGAATAATGAATTTGTTTATTATATATTTATAATAACATAAAAATATATATAAGATACCGGAGTTATTATTTTAGAAAATAAATAACAAAGAAATAAGAAGTTGAAGAAGAAAGGAACTTGAAAAAGGGTGGTGAAAACATTACCTCTTCTTCAGGTTCTTCCTTTTGATTTGATCAAAAGAGATCCTTAGGTTGGATTTATGACCAAAATAAGGCCTCTAGGTTGAATTGAGGGAAGTTGAGAGAGTATTTGGGCTGGGTTTGGCCGAACCAAAAGGCTTTGAAGGTGTGAATAATTGGTTATAAGTGGTGTACTTTTATAAGGGTGAGGAGGGGCACCTTAGGAAAATCTAGAACTTTTATTTTATAATAAATTTATATTCGGTTTCTAATGGCTCCAAAGTGGATTATTTAAAGGTTAAGGTGGGTATGGGTCAAACACCACTCAACCAATAGAATTTAGACAGGTTTGGGTCATTATATTAACCTTATCTTTTAGTTTTAACTCTTGGTTAATTAGTTTGACACTTACCATGTCACTTTGTATTTTTATATTATATAGTTAATAAACTTACTATATACCTCCAAGAGACCCCCAAAGTGGTCCCTTAATGATACACCTATCCTTACACAAGTCCTTTGTCCAAAACTTAGATTTTTAGTAATTTAATATCAATTAATAATATCATATTGTTTTTAAAAACACTTTTATGTCAATTTTGACACTATTTGGTATTTAATTTTTGTGAAAATCATAACCACATGATTACTTCGAACAAAGTTAATTAAATCAATAATAACATGTCATATTAACCTAAAAAATTAGTTTAATTCATTAAAAGTCTCAAATTATATTTATTTCGGTATTTATAATATCAATTATTTTAATATTTCACTAATAAGGTAATTACTGCATCATCATTGTGTCATAAATAAATTAAATTATTTAATGTCTAAAAATTATAAATAAAATAGCATTATGTATTAAATATTTTTATATTTCTAATTAATATTTACAATTTAATATATCTTATTCATAACCCTATATTAAAAATTTTTTAGTAATTAAACTTTGATTTTAACTATTTTAACTCTTCTTTGAATTAAATAATAATAAATGTCCTAATCTAATTGAAGTGGGCCTAAATGATAATATTTTATTCCTAAGTGTTTTTTTGGTCTAGATACACTTTTAAAATAGAATTAGGACATGTTTTAGGGTAATATTAATATCATTTTTACCATTAATTACCCTATTTACTTTTAACTGTGGTAAATAAAAGTAACAAGTTACTATTCACCAAAAATTATTTTTATGTTATTGAACCACATTTTACTCCTTGATATTAACCGTGTATCCTATATTTTTTAAATTCCACTCACAAAAGCGTTAAAATTAAGTTTTATGTAAATTTCCAAATTCTTCTAGGGGTGGGTAAAAGACGGTGAAAAGTTCAATAAAATTTTTATATATCTAAAATTATTCTAAACTAACTTCAATGAATTAAATTTAACTTATATTATGTATCTATTTTTACCTTAATTAAATTTAAATAAAATAAATAATTATTTAAATAAAAATTTGGTTTTAAACTATAACTTAATATTTTCACTATTCATCAAAAATTGAAAGTTTTCAGAAAAATACCAAAAATGAGGCCTAAGCTATATTTGATATTATTAATTCAAAAATGATGTCTATTTTAAAAAATTAAAAACATAAAAGTTGCATTAATTAATTTAAAAATTATGTCCCTTTGTCAAAAAAATTGAGTGTTTTTAAGAAATAAGAACTATCAAAAGATTGACACTTGTTTATGTCTGGTTTAAATGTGAAATTACGTCCAATGACCAAAATTGTATTAAATGATAAAAATATATTCTAAATATACTTTAAAACCACTCTAATTCATAATTTATACCTATTAATTATTTCGATTAAAAAAGTTGTTTTTCATTAAAATTTAGTAATTTTCACTATTCATCAAAATATGAAAGTTATTCGAAAAGTACCAAAATTTCACCCTAATCTAATTTCGATATTATGTATCCAAAAATGAAGTCTATTTTGAAAGATAAAATTTTTAAAATTTGAAAAATTAGGTATTACAATTCATAACGGCTAGTTTGATTGGTTTTGGTGTGTTAGAATCTCGAAGTTGCGTACAATGCAAGCCATTGCATTATTCAAAGGGAAAAGTACCGTGGAAGCTTGGGGTGTTACAAAAAATCACCTCTTTAGAGACTTCCAATACCAATGACTCATGTCAGGGTCGAATAGGGTGATGAGGCATCTTAAATGGGGGGTTCAAGATTTTTAAATAAAATTTTGGATGAATAAAACCCTCACACACATTTTTTTGGGTAGAGACACATGGTTAGATAAACTATGCACCCCAACCATGTTCCCCTAATGGATGGGTGTATATGTTCTCTTAGGAGGGAAACATTATTTCAAATTGTTCTCCAACTATGTAAACTCTCACTATAGGTTGCATGGTTGGGAGGGGAGGGCTAGTCGTATGGTTTGAATAAACCATGCACCCCCTTCCAGTGGTTCAAAACAGGGTTCATGATTTGCTGGTCTAAACTGTATGGTTTCCCCTAACCATGAACCATCCATGCACAACCCCTTGGGATTCCAAAATTCTCCAAATTCTCTTAGAATGATCCCGAAACAAAGATTTATTTAAAGAAGATCAAAATAAGGGTATAGTAATTCCTTAAATAAGTTAAATGGATGTTACACTTTAAAAGTTTAGAGAAATTGGAAAAACATTTAACAAAAAACACATATCATTCTCAACCATTGGTTATTTTTCTCACTATAAACAATTTTCTCATTCCAATCAATTTACAATATCTCCCTCAAAATTCTTCACACATGATACTCGTCTAAACATATCATATGTTATAATCTTAATTATAACATGGGAAAATGGGAATATATGAAAAAGGAGTTCTAAAAGAACCAGTAAGGTGTAGAATTAAACATAATATTATCAATAAATAAACAAGGTATCAATAATAAGAAAAGAATAAATGATATTCAAATAATGTCATATAACTAATCGTATACAATTGAAATATATTCATGAATAAAAATATAAACAATCACATAGACATCAATGAATTATTTCACAGTGATTAAATGAATAATTTTGGACATAATAATCTTACCAAAAAGGTATTATCCCAGACAACATACATACCATGAATGCCTCTTCCAAGGCATCATAATTAAATAGGTAGTCTTACACTGAATATCTAGGCTAGATTGTCTCATACGAACTTCCAATACATCATAGGGATGTACAATTTTAAGATCCACCCATAAATAAACATTTCTAATGAATTATTTATATATTTAATGAACATTATAATACTTAATCAAAATGAATTAGTAATAAAATAGAGATCTGAATTGAATCAGCTATAGAAAATGTCAACATACCCCAATCAATAGAATAACTCTCATAGTAAGCTTCCTTAAACCAACATTATATATAGAAAATCATATAATATTAAGAAAATATATATTTGATTTTGGATATATACATTTTACGAGAGAATGTGGACAAAAATTTGAAATATAATTTCAAAATAATGATAGATAATAATGGAGAACACAAATTCAATGTGTGAATAAACTGAGAATAAATTTTGAGTAAAACATAAAGCATAAACTAAAAATCAATAATGGATGTTAATAAACCATAAATTCATGAGAAAATAAAATTTTTAAGTAATGTCAAGTCTAATGGATTTTATAGAGTAAAATATTAATGAACTATTAAAAATAAAATTCTTAAAACTTTTGTAACCCAGATGTAAAAACAAAGCTAAAATTAACTTCCAAATTTTTGTCCATGATATTTTGTAACTGGCCAACTCAAGACAACCAAACCATACACCCAATCCATCCATAATATGGTATGTTATAATATTAAAAACTAAAACAAATTTTGAATTGTAACACCCCAAGATTTTATGGTATGCCTCTTTTAAAATTTAATATCTTTGATAGTTTATGCTTCATGCAACACCGAGTTTAAAACCTTAATATACTATTAAATATAACTATTGGAATAGTAATGTGACCATTAAGGATAGTATATGACCAATATAATAGTAACATAACCTATTAAAGTATACATAAAATTTAGGTATCTTATGAATGAAAATATAATATATTTATATTAGGAATAAATAAATAAATGTTTTAAAAATTATAAATTAAGTGTTGGAATTTTTGTGAAATATAAATGTTTATTTACAATTATATAATTAATATAATGATGGAAAAAAATTTTATTTACATTATATTCATAAATTAATATTTTTTGTCTTATAATTATAATATTATTTTATGAGGCCTTAATTAATTTTTGAAAGTGTCATAAAATATGTTATAATAGAAAAATCAATATTTTTTGAGTAAATAATGAATTTATTTAAAAATTAGATTCCTCATATTTTGAAAATTATTTTCATAAAATGGTGTTCATTTTTTAATTATAGATTTTGACAAATGGTTAGGGTGAATTTTTGGTTTTTTTCTTAAATAGTTGAATTTTTAGCAAATAATGAAATATAATAGTTTACAGTATTTAACAAATACATTAATTATTGAGTCATAGATGATATATGGATTATATAAGCCCATAATATAGAACTCTAATTAGTTATTTTAAAATATTTAGTGATAATATTCAAACTATTGATAGTATTGAGCCCAAATAATAAACTAATTGATAAAATAATCAAAAAACACCCCTCTCCTCCACTATAAATACCACCTATCACCACCCCTACTCCTAAAACCTCCAAAGCCTTAATGATTTTACAATTTCTACAAAAAAAATCTCCCAAAACTATAAACCATGTTATGGTATTGATTGTATTACCAAAAATACAGTTTTAATGTTCCTTAAGGAGGTTCTCAAGTAGAGGAATTCAAGACACAAAACCCTCTTTCATTCTTTTAATTTTCTTTAATTTTCTTTTATTTTCTTAACCTTTCCTTAACTCCTATATAAAAAAGTGGTAATATAACTATAGTGTCATTTATATAATATGTTTTTATTATTATAACGGTATATAAACTATAAGTTCTATTATCTACCCCTTTTTATTCTAAAAATGAAAACATCATCCGTGAGATGATGATTTATCACCTTTATGGATGACGAGTTTTCATTTTTAAATTTCTCCTTCAAGGATGGCCATAAAACCATTTTAAGGTTAAAATGGAATTTAATATATTTTATAAAACTTATTTATTATTATTTAACCAGTATATATATATATATATAAAATATAAATTCATAAGACAAAAATAGTTCAAAATGATCGAAGAAATTCCAAAATAATCTAAACGACTACCATTAATGTTTTAAATAATGAATCATCATAATATATGGAAAATAAATGATATATAAGACCATTAAATATTATTAAAGTTAATTAATAACATATAATTTCAATTTTGGATAACTATTCCCATTTCTAATGATCTTTCGTACATGTATACAAGTGAAACAATCATGAAAACCAAGGAAACAAACACTTCCAAACGATGAAATTGAATCAAAATGACCATAAATGAACTTAATAAAATTATACTAATTTAGAAAAATGTTAATAAATTTTGAAATAAATTATAAATGATTATAATTTCATTATATAGGACATTAATTTCAAGTGTAGAACACTTTCAGACATATGGTAAGAGATTTTCGATATGACCTTTATTTCAATGAGATATTCCATATTAACAACTATTTCTCATGTGTGGTGTATGTACACTGCCCTTGGATTTATAATATCATGAATCTATTTATCTTCATGGTATTTAATGATTCATTTGATGATGATTAATTTTACGGGGAATATGGTTTGATTGATTACAAAGTGAAAAGAGTTTCTTCTCGAACCTATATTTTTCATTCGGGTTACGCTTTATCTCTCTTTACCACAATGAAATTATTATTTATTTTTATATAATTCTTATAAATTCTGTGTATATTTCCCTAAATCATGTATCTATATTTGTGCATATTTCTTTTATGGTATAATACATGTTTTATATGGTTCCCTTTTCAATTCCTCTTGTTAAGCAAGCCTGGTAAAGGGTACTTCCTAATTTCTTATCTATTTTCAAGTACATTACATAATCTATTTTTATCCAAAAATATTTTTATAAAATAACTATTTTTATCATTAAAAAAAATATTAGTTTACTCAGTATTTTATGTAAACAATTGTGCATTTGTTCATTTTAAAGACTCTTATATTTTCTCTTAAACCACACTGAAGTACCTCATTTTCAATTTTTCTTAAAAACTCTTTTTTACATGTTTTCACTTCAGTTGGAAATCATTTGTTTCTAAAACATAATATCATTATCCTTCACTTTTATTTTAAAGGAAATTAATATTTACAATCTGATTTTATGAAAAATAGAAAATTATTTTCCAAAAGAACTATTCTTTCTAAAAGTAAAAGGGTATTTTATCTCAATAATTCCTTAATGATTTTATTAGAGTGTTTACATATATTTCAACACCCTCTATTGAATATTATGCTTTATTGAAATTGATATCTTATGATATCATCTACTATATTTTTGTTAAATGGTTTATGATTAGTTTGACTATGGATGTACTATCTTGATACCATTCATCATATTACTTAGAATGGTTAGTGATTATATATATGGATTAGGGAAAGTTATTTAAATTCTGTATGTATATGTTTTCTATGTTTCACACCATTGACATGAGGAATTAATTGGACTTATTAAGTGATGGGTAAAGCCATTTATAGCCCCTTGATGCATTAGTAGGTCTCATAAGACAAAACAAATATAGATTTGGCCGAGGCCTTAACCATTTATTTTCATGTCTTGGCTGAGGCCTCTACGGTATATTTCAAATTTCAAACATTATGAATTCCATCATTACAATATTATTAATTGATAATCCATGTGTTTATTTGACTAGTAGAGTATCCATGGTTAGGTTTTATTCTCATGTGATTATTTATATATAATTATTTTGATCAGCATTTATTCCTGGCATATTATGTTTAAGTTTATGTTTTGATGAAATGTGTTTTTATACATTAACCTTTCTTTTTTTCTTATGTTTATGATAAATTCCGCTATATTTTTTACCCTTACTTAGAATCTAATATCACCCATTTCTTATGTTTTATTTTCCCCATGATGAGAATATGTATATTTTGAATGACTTGTAGAGATAATCTATAAGTTTATGGATATTTACAATGAAGTTATTATGTTGTATATCATTTCAAGTTTTAATGTAATAATTATGTTTGTATATGATTTTCCTAATCTACTAAACTATTTGGTCTTTCTGGATGCGACTTCCTTATATATTATAACAATGTAATAAAATAAGGCACAAACTCAAGGCTACCGGGGTTTTGGTATTTACATGAATATATCCAAAACAAGACATACAACTAGAGTACAAAGAATAAGAACAGAGATATAAAAAAAACCATTCAATCCAAGCCAAAATATGCTAAACCCAAAATTATGAAAAAACTCCATGTGACCAAAAGTCACCTTCAAACTACCATGCTATGAAGGAAAATACTAATGGAGAAACCAAAATTCTACAAGATGTCCTTCCCTTTATCTGTATCCTACAATACAAAACCTATAACTAAACAAAGGAAAAAGTGGGGTGTGAGCCCAAATCCCATTAGGATACCACCATAGAGTCTATAAAAGGTCTAATATCAAGAATGAAACAATTATTTATTTTAATATAAAACAATTTTATAATGTATTTTCATAAATCCAGAATCCATTTATAAATCATTTTCCCTTTGGTTTTCGTAAAATTATTTCCAATTATCAAACTAGAAATATGATATGAGAAGTGATATAATAGGAAATCATATCCATGTATCAAAAAGTAAGAAATTAAACACATGTACATGAAATAACATCATGTGAAGTTATGTGATATAATCCTTATATAAAAATTTATGAGCTACAATCCATGATAAAAACAACCATGTGATAAATAACCATAAAAGAGAAATCTCCTCTTACTTGGCCCAAGCCTATGAGACTACATGATAAACATTAGAGAGAATAAACATGCATAATGTTGGATCGAACCAATATCAAGTCCTTCCGTAGTCCATAAATATCCTAAAGGTCACATCCTAGTGGTTCCACACACACTAAGGCCACCCATGTCTATTTCCCAATTCACCTAAGGTTCCCAATGCACCAATTTTCCAAAAATTCATTTCTAAAACATGATCACAATTTTAGAAAAAAATTTCAAATCTAAGAAAATATACTTTGCAGTTTCAAAACCCATTTCTAAATAAAGAAAATATGTTATAAAAGAAAAACCCCAAAGAAAATTTTTTTCCTTTCCAAGAAATCCTTTGAAACCATATATCACTTCAAATAAATGAAGAAACAAAATTAATTTAAAAAGAATGATAATAAAATCAAATAATTAACCCATTGTATAGAAACACATACCTCAAAAGGGTATAAACCAAGCCAATTTTGACAATAGTGATTGGAAACCAAGAGATCATACTTCAAAAGACAAGTAATGATGAAATACTACAAAGGATCGATAGAAAAAACTATCCAATCATCAATCCAAACACAACTTGTACCAAAAATTAAACCATAAAAAAATTCAAAGAAGAAAAAGGTACATTTACCTGGAGAGGAACACCACAACAACCCTGATTATTGATCACTAAAAAAATGATCTCGAAGGGGAATAGATCTTCATAATCTCTTAGGGTGAGATCTGGGTTGAGATAGGAAAGGATATAAGTGGATTGAGAAATAAATCATCCAACTAGTGCCTAAAACCTAAAGGCTATGAGACTTACATGGAGTTTAATACCATTACACATTGTGTATTCAACGAAGGATTTAATCACTAAAAAACACATCATCTTTTCTTATAAAACATAAATTTTTTCATTACATGACATGAACCAAATACACGACATGTAAAACATTAACACCCTGAAACCATTTTATTAAATCTTCCTACCGACCATTAAACATTGTGTAATATCTTTACTTGGCATGAAATTTCCCAACATACAACAAAAAAAACTATTTCTTATCATAAAAATTCAAAATCACCCGGGAAATTCTCTAAACTTAAGAAGAATCCCTCAAAAACATTTACACTTTTATACCCATATTCCATAAATTAAAAAAACACATCCCTAAACATTCGGAAAATTTCCCTAGTAAAGTATCTCCATTCCTGAGAATCATTCAAATGAATCCAAAAAAGGATGATGAACAAATCATGAACATGGGAGTACCTGAAAAGAATAATGGGGTGTTACAATCTCTCCACAATAAACACTTTCTACCCTCAGAAAGTCCTTATATTCATGGAAACACAAATAGTGAATGCCACTACAGCCTAATAAAAAATCACCTCTCTACATATCATGGCTGTCACATCCACACTACCATAGTAGCTAAACCATAGGAATCATTTTACTATATATTACCTTCTCTCAAAAATCCTTAATCTTAAATGGTTGCTCAACCATATTGGTGTTGGTCTCAAGATCAACATACTACTATCCAATCACATGATAAGGATCTGGTATATACTTCCTCAATTGGGAATCATGAAAATTTTTGTGGATTTTAATAAAATGTGATGGTAATTACAACTGATAAGCCACCTTTCCTAGTTGCTCAATGATATCAAAGGGTACCACAAACCTTGGTTCCAACATACCCCATTTGCCCAGATGATGATGTCCTATGTGAGGTGAAACTTTTATAAATATCCAATAACCAATCTTAAGCTACAATTTTTAATGATGATGACCCACCTAATATTTTCAATGACTCTATTTTGTGATCAATTTCCTTCGAATCAACTGCACCATCTCCACCACCTCCTAAAAAAGACTCAACCCCATGAAGGATTAATATACAAACTTTTCCCAACATAGAGGATATCTACAGGGATTCTGATACAAATCCCTAAGGTAGACTTATTTATTGATGCCTGATAACTATTGTTATCGAAAACTTCAACCTGATTCTCTTTATTTTTTTCAGATCCTCCAAAATAAAAAACACAAGATCAAATCATATCTTCAAGAACCTGGATATCCTCTATGTTTTTCCATCCATTTGTGGATGATAAACCATGACCAATCTAATTTGGGAACCCATCACCTCCTGTAAACCATTCCAAAACATGGATGTGAAACACAGGTCCCTATTAGAAACAACCATAAAGGGAACCCCATAATGTATCACAATCTCTCAGATATATAAGTCCCCAAGCTATTTCATCTCCATAATCTCCTAGATTGGGAGGAAATGTGCCAATTTCATGATTCAATCAATGATCACCCAAATCACAATCTTACCACTAGGATTCTATGTAAAACTAATGAAGAAATAAATGTAAATCTCATCCCCTCATTAATTATATGAAAAATAAGACATCAAAATAAAAAATATGCAATAAACTACCTCATCCCCTACCACCAATACTGATGTCTTAAGTCATGATACATCATGGTTTCCCCAGGGTGTACATACCAACAATACTGGTTCTCACTATCGATCAAATATTTCTTTAGGGGAAACAAAACAACCAACCAACCATAAAAGAACAAGGTTCCACTAGGAGACTAAGACCACTCACTTGAGGTCTCCCCACCAAAAATACTTCTACCCAAGCATTGAAACTTGGTTTTTGTCATATAATCATGCCAAAAACGCTCCTAAAAAGATGAATAAGCTTTCATAATCAAAAAACACTTGTACACCAAACTATTACCCCCCGTAAGCTCATCTTAGAAAAAAAACTCAGTATAAAAAACTCTTCTATTGACTCCTTCATGACTTTTTTCAGTAATTTTCTACACAATTAATCGGAGACCACATTATTTTCCCCATGAGTGTATGAAATATCAAAATCAAATGTTTTTAGATACTCCACCCAGTGTCTTTTTCACAAGTTTATATACCGTTGAGTAGAAATATATTTCAGGATCTTATGATTAATATATACTATAAATCCCTCCCTAATGATATAGTGTCTCTAGGATTTGAGTGCATGAATAAATTCTACCAACTAAAGATTGTGGGTAGGATAGTTCTTCTCATGAGGGTGAAACTGGCGCGATCCATAGGCAAAAAACTATTTTAATTTCATTAAGACACATCCCAAAGCTATACTAGAAGCATTTCATAAAACATCATAACCCAAAACTAGTTCTAGAAGAATAAAAAATAGTGTTGAATATAAACTCATTTTTATCTCCTAAAATGATATTTGAAAATTTTCATTCCATTCAAACTTTACACCCTTTTGGGTTAAATTTGTCTTCAAATATGAAATCTTGTAAAAATCCAGAACAAACAAAAAATAGTAACTAGAAAAACCCAAGAATATCTGGATCTCAAACACATTTTTGGGATACTACCAATAAATAATAGCCTATACCTTTTCAAGTTCCAGCGATACACCCCTATTAGATATCGTATGCCCCATAAATTTCATTTCCCATATCCAAAACTCACATTTGGAAAGATTTCCATATAGATGATGTTCCTTTAAGGTTTGAAGAATGATATCCAAATAGTCCCTATACCTTTATTCTAACTTTAGGTACAGTAATATATCATACATAAATACAACAATAAAAGTGTCCAAGAACTGATGAAAGATTCGATTCATCAAAGCTGTAAACACCACAAGAGAATTAGTCAAACCTAATTGAATAAATAAAAACTCATGATTCCCATATCGACTCCTAAAAACTCTCTTTGATATATCATATTCTCTAACTCTCAAATGGTGGTACCTAGACCGAAGAAATTTTTTCGAAAACTAACACGCCCCTCAAATCAAGTAAATAAAGTCATCAATCCTTGGAAAATGATATTTATTCCTAACAGCCACCCAATTTAACTTTTTATAATCCAAACAAAGTTTGAGACTCCAATATACCTTTTTAGAAAAGAGGATAGAAAATACCATGGTGAAATATTTGGATGAATAAATCCCTTAGCCTCTAAGTCCTTAAGTTGGATATTATGTTCCAGTAACTCAGTAACTTCCATTTGATAAGATGACATATAAATGGGAATCATACTAGGGAGGTGTTCTATACTGCCCTGACCCTAATTAACCATAGTTGGTGCATTATTACATAACATTGGAATGATCACAAAATATCAAGTCTTTAAAGACCGATTAGTTTAGTAGCCTTGGAAGAACTAGATACATTCATGATGTTTACATTACATAATAAAGTGAAAAACACAACAAAATCTTCTCTCCACACTCAAATCCCCTTATACTATCCCTACAGGCCAGTCATAAAATACTTCTTCACATCCTGGAAAAAATAAAACATAGAAAGGTGTGAGCTCAAATTCCCATTAAGGATAACAATATAGTAGAAACTTTCATAAATAAGCATAAACATTTAAGACAATTTATAACTAAAACAAAATCCTTTTAAACTTGAAATTAAACATAATATGGCAGAAATAAAATGAAATAATACCATTTAATTATTCACATTGATATTCTACTAGTCAAATAATCAAATTCAATATCACTAACCACTTTCATAATGATGGAATGCATAATGCCAGACTATCATAACCACATAGTCAAGGTCTTGTGCCAAGACTACAAATAATATTTTGTCAAGGCCTTGTTCCAAGACACTAGTTTGTCTCATGAGACCTACCGATGCATTGAGGAGCTATAGAGGGCTCCACCCGTCACTTATTAAGTCCAATGTATTCCTCATATGAACAGGTATAAACATAACATAAACATTCATATTAAAACTAGCATACAAAATGTCAACACTTTCTCCATAAACCATGAATGGTATAAAAATAACAAATCCATAGTCAAAAAAATCACAAAACCTTCAATATAATATGGAAATTTTTTATCATAATGAATCAACTTCAAATAAGCTTAAAATCCATCAAAGGATTTTGACAAAGATGAAATCAAAACTATTTGAGAGAAATATCTCTTTTTTTTGAAATCATTTTAATGTCACATAATTATAAAATAAAAAATTTATTTTGAAAATATTCTTATAATCTTGTAAGGGAATTTTTTACGATTTTATAATGGCGAAAAATAGCCGCACCTTCCGTATAAGTTAAAAAAAAGACATTCTTACCTTAACTCTGTCGAAAAAGCTAAAAGTACCTTGTTTGAAAAACGACAGAAAGATTCCTTTATAAACATCTTAAAAAAGTAAAAAAGGTTATAAATGACTTTAACACATGGTCTATAAAATATTAATAATTATTTGAAATACATTTTTAAGAAACATGGATGTGGATGATAAAGAGGTCCTAGTAGATAATTACATATAAACAATCTCGGATAATGAAGAGATTGTGAAATAAACCCTTACCTTGTACTTTTCCTTGGTCGAGGGTAGGTTAACCTCTTGTATAGTAGTTAAATAATTTTTATTAAATTATAAAATAATAATGTATATAAATATGATATCATATATGACCTTTTAATATTTCTTTTTTATAATATTTTAGTATTATCGTCATTTAGGGTGTTAACTGATTCGTTTTCCTTTATATGCTTTGTTACATAAACCGTGTTTGTTATGGATAGGTTGTATCTTATTCATATATATAATGACATCAAGTCCTTAAAAATTACTTTTAATCATAAAATTAGATTTATTCTTCAATGTATATTATGGGGAAATAAATCTCATCGCGTTTGTGGAGACGGTAATCCGTATGTACGCACGAACACTACTTCCATTTCATTTTTCATTTTAAAAGGAATAAAAACCAAATGATACATAGGTATATTATTATTACAGTATAATATAATATATTATATATGTTACTTAAGTTCATTAAGACCATCCATTATACATTCCATGTATGGTATGAATGAGTCATATCACTTTGAGGGGGCGGTAGTCCGCACTTCCTCAAATGAAATTATCGTATATATATACAACATGAAATGAATAATGATATGATATAAAATGTAATTAAAAAAGCTTATAAAATAAATATCATTAATATCATATTTAATTATATTTCCATCATAATGGCCACCATGAGAGGTGGTAGGAGATAATCGAACAATCATCGTTTCGTGAGGCGTTTGGTTTCCATCCACAGAAACATTATGTTATTCACCAATTAGATGGAGGTGTGTGTAAGTGTAGTTATAATAATTCTCATAAAAATATCCTATTATATTTAGTATACTGGTGTAGTTAAAAAATAAAATAATTAGAAGATTTTAGGGGTTGGATAAGTAAAATAAAAGAAAAGAAGCTAAGATAAATCGTTACCATTAATTTGGGTAACTCCATTTGGTTTGAACGAAAAAAGACTCTTGAAGTTCCATATACCTAAGTTAAGGATTATAGGAGTAGGAGAGGGATTTAGGGAGCTTAATTTTGTAGAGGTTGGACGATACAAAAGGCTTAAGAGGTGTGAGGAATTGGTTAGAAGTGGTGTCCTTTTATAAGGGGGAGGAGGTGCTCTTAGGATGGATTGAAAATATTATTTTATTATATAATTATATTCGGTTTATAAAAGTCCAAAACTCATTAAAGATGAAGATAAGATGACTCATGATCGAAATGAAATCATCCAAAAAAAATTGGACAGGTTTTGGGTATTATTTTAGTCTTTATAATCTTATTTATTTAAATCATTTATTAATGAGGTAAACACTACATTATTATTGTGTCATAAATAATTTAGTTTATTAGATGTCTAAAAATTATAAAAAAATACCATGATGTAGGAAATATTTTTATATTTATAATTAATATTTATAGTTGAAAAGATATCATATATAACCCTATGTATATTTTTTTTCTTCTAAAAGATATATGCTTATGTCATTTTTGTGTTTACTTTAACTTAATTAATATAAAGTGTCATTATCACTTACAAGTGGCTCCATGGGGTCCCAAAATTGACCCGAATATGCCCATGGTCTGATATTTATCAACCAATAGGGTTGGGACACGTTTTAGGGTAATTTAGTATTATTTTAATATTATTTGTTTAACCTTATTTACCGAATTTACCATTTAACCATGGTAAATAAAATATTTACCGAAGTAATTATTCAAAATGTCTAAAAATAAAAGTTAACTATTTACACAATTTGGACCTACTGATTCTAAATATGGAATCCAATTTTCTAAATTCAAAACATAGAAGTGGAAGAAATTAATTTAAAATTAATTCTCGTTGTCAAAACAAAAAGCGTGTTTTTAAGAAATAATAAAATCAAAAGATTGACACTTGTTTATGTCCGGTTTAAATGTGAAATTTTTTCAAATGACCAAAATTGTATTAAGTGGTAAAAATATATTCTAAATATAATTTAAAACCACTCAAATTCATACTTTATCACTATTAATTAGTTCCATTAAAATAGTGGTTTGTAATTAAAATTTAGTAATTTTCACTATTCATCAAAATATGAAAGTTTTAAGAAAAATACCAAAATTTCACCCTAGGCTAATTTTGATATTCCGAATCCAAAAATGAAGTCCATTTTGAAAGATAAAATTTATAGAATTTCAAAAAGTGGGTATTACTATTCATAACGGCTAGTTTGATTGGTTGTGGTGTGTGATAGAACTCGAAGTTGCGTACAACACAAGCTACTGTATTATTCAAAGAGAAGCGTACCTTGGAAACTTGGGGTATTACATTCTCCCCTCCTTAAAATAATTTCATACTCGAAATTTCTAGAATACTACTATATGAAAATACTTGGGTGATTCTTCATTATAAGTTCCTCGGGTTCCCACGTTGCCTCTTCCATTTTATGGTTTCTCCATAGAACTTTTACCAGACGAGTCGTCCAATTTCTCAGAACTTGTTCTCTTGTATCAAGAATCCTGACAGGTTCTTCGCAATAAGACAGATCGGGTTCCAATTCTACTTCCTCATAGGTGAGTACATGCGTCGAGTCAGGCATGTATTTTCTCAACAGTGATACGTGGAACACATCGTGCACTTTGGAGAGATTTGGAGGAATTGCCAAATGATAAGATACAACCCCAATTCTTTCTAGAATTTCGAAAGGTCCGATGTACCTGGGACTCAATTTACCTTTCTTACCGAAACGTATAACTCCCTTCCATGGAGATACCTTCAAGAAAAAATGATCTCCTACGTAAAATTCCAAATCCTTCCTTTGGTTATTGTCATAGATCTTCTGCCTACTTTGAGCTGCTTTGATGTGGTTTTGGATTACCTTTACCTTTTCCATCATTTACTCCACTAGTTCTGGGCCTACAAGTTTTCTTTCACCAACGTCATCCCAACAGGTTGGTGTGCGACATCTCTTTCTGTATAATGCTTCATATGGTGCCAACTGAATACTTGAATGGAAGATATTGTTATAGGAAAATTCCACCAGAGGTAAATATTGATCCCACATACCCTGAAAGTCATGTGAGAATGATATCAACATGTCTTCTAAGGTTTTAATAGTATATTCTGATTGTCTATATGTTTGAGGGTGGTAGGCAGTGCTCAAACGAAGTTCAGTATCCAAGGCCTTCTGAAGACTCTTCCAGAATCTTGAAGTACAATGGGGATCATGATCAGAAACAATTGATAGGGGTACTCCATGATGTCTCACAACTTCATTAATATATAGCCTTGCTAGACATTCAAGTGGTAAATCTTCCCTTTTAATAAGAAAATGTGCTGACTTGGAAAGACGATCAACAATGACCCATATTGCATCGTTCCTTCTAGGAGTCTTTGGTAGTCCCATGACAAAGTCCATCATGATATTATCCCATTTACAATTAGGTATGGGAAGATGTTGCAATACTCCACCAGGCTGTTGCCTTCTAGCTTTCACTTGTTGACAAACCATACATCATGACACAAAATCAGAAATCTCTCTCTTCATGTTGTCCCACCAAATTTTTTTCTTCAAATCCCTATATATTTGGGTGCTCCCAAGGTGTATAGTGAAATTGGAACTATGATCATCATCCAACAATTCCCTTTTTAGATCAGGTATATCAGGAACACAAAATCTCCTCCCAAATTTCAAAATTATTTCTTCATACACAAAGTCACTCAATCTCCCATCATTGATAGCTTTAATATTCTTTTGAAACTCTTCATAATCGGTCTGAGAACTCTTTATCCTTTCTAGTAAAGATGGTTTGGAAACCATTTGAAAAAGTATTGATGTTTCACTCTCCATGGGGATTCCCATATCCAAATTTACTAGATCCATGAAAATAGGACCCCTTTCAATTATCATCATGTTCAAAAATCCATGATCTTTTCTACTCAAAGAATCTGCCACCTTATTTTCCTTCCCCAAAAGGTAGTGTATCGTGCAATCATAATCCTTGAGTAGTTCAAACCATCATCTTTACCTCATGTTGAGTTCTTTCTGTGAGAAAATTTACTTCAAACTCTCGTGATTAGTATAAATCTCACATTTTTCACCATAGAGATAATGTCTCCATATCTTCAAAGAAAACATTATAGTAGCTAACTCAAGATCATGAGTAGGATAGTTTTTCTCATGAACTTTCAGCTGTCGTGATGGATAGGCAATAACTCTATCATTCTACATAAGGAAAAAACCAAGTCCTTCCATTGATGCATCACTATAAATAATAAACCCATAATTCCCTGATGGTAGAGTCAATATAGAAGCATTGAATAATCTTCTCTTCAGTTCTTCAAAACATTCTTCACACTCTTTTTTCCAAACAAATTTAACCCATTTACGTGTGATCTTCGTTAATGGGTTAGCCAATCGGGCAAAATTCTGGAGGAAACGTCGATAATAACCTGCTAAACCAATAAAACTATATACCTTGGTTATAATCATTGGTGTTAGCCATTCTTGGATTTCCTTGGTCTTAGAAGGATCAACAGAGATTCCACCCTTAGAGACAATATGGCCAAGAAAAGAAATCTCATAAATCCAGAATTCACACTTTCTAAACTTCCCATATAATTCATGTTTTCTCAGAGTATTCAATATAATGCACAAGTTATTTTCATGGTCTTCGTAGCTTTTGGAGTATACCAAGATATCATCAATAAATACCACTAAAAATTCATCAAGATATTACTTGAAAACTCTGTTCATTAGATCCATGAAAATAGAGGGTGCATTAGTCAGCCCAAAAGGAATTACTGTAAACTCGTAATGCCCGTACCTGGTTCGAAATGCTGTCTTCGGAATGCCTTCATTCTTCACACACAACTGATGGTATCCAGATCAAAGTTCAATCTTTGAAAATTACTAAGCTCCATGCAGTTGGTCAAATAAATCATCAATGCGAGGTAAGAGATACTTGTTCTTTATTGTTATAGCATTGATTTCCCTGTAGTCGATACATAACCTCATAGATCCATCTTTCTTTTTAACAAAAAGGATAGGTAATCCCCATGGAGATACACTAGGTCGAATAAATCCATTGTTACTCAATTCCCCTACTTGTTTCTTTAGTTCAACTAATTCCACAATGGACATTCTATAAGGGGTCTTCGATATGGGCCTTGATCCAGGAATTAAATCAATGGAAAACTCAATTTCTCATTCTGGAGGATGTCTAGGTAAATCTTCTAAAAAAACATCTACATATTATTTAACAATAGGCACATACTCTATTTGAACATTACTTTCCTTACCCATAGTTATTTTATTCTCTTCCTCCCCAATAATTGAATTTAGTTGAGATATTGAGGGTGGATCTAAATAAGAATCAGGTGGTGATGATTCTGCTCTAAAGATGAGGTATTCTTTATCATCATCATAAAAATTGTAACCTACTTCTTCTTACAATAAATCTTCTCATCATTGTCTGAAAGCCAATCCATAACAAGGATTATATCAAACTAAATAATTGGTATGATGATGAGATCAGCAGATAAAGAACATTTATGTGCTTTAATGGGGACTGATTCACAAAACATTGTTACAATAATACTTCCCTTAGGATTTTTAACTTACAACTCCCTTGTTAAATCAAATTGAAAATATATAATATTCTTAGAAAACTGGGAAGATATGAAACAATGTGATGATCCAGAATCAAATAATGCATTTTCTAAACTTGAGAAAACCATTAAATTACCCACCATTAAGTCTTTCAGAGCTTTTACCTCAGCAGTAGTGATAGCATAATCTTGTCCTTGATCCCTTGGTCTTTTTTGAGTTAAGTTCCCCTGACGCTTAGGAAATTCATTTGCATAATGTCCCATCTCCCTGCAGTTGTAGCATTGAACATCGGTAGCTTCTTTCTTCCCCTTGCAATCACGAGCTTGGTGGCCTTTTTCACCACACTTGTAACAGACACCCATTACTTTCAAGCAAGTGCCGGGGTGTTTCTTCCCACATTTACTACAGGATGGATAATCTACTTTTCCCTTATTCCCGTTATTTTCATTTCTAGAGTGATTAGCAGATCTCTTATTCTCTTGCTATGATTTAAAGTCGTAAGACTTAGAGAATTCCTTTTATGTCTTGATAGCACATGAGACAATGTCTTCGTACGATGAGAAGGATTGCAAGACTAATACTCGATGAAGAAATGGTTTTAACCCATCAAAGAAATGATCAATATTACTTCTTGGGTTATTTATATAATCTCCAGCATACCTTTCTAACCTTGTATAGTTAGCCTCATACTTTGCGACATTCTCATCCTCCATTTGTCTTAGACTCAAAAATTTCCTTTCCATATCTGCTCGATGGCCACAAGGAATGCATTTTTCTAATAAAATCCCTTTGAACTCCCTCCCTTCCATATTTGATACTTCATCATCTTCCTTTGTGTTTTGAATCAATGACCACCATTAATCAGAACCTCTAGTGAGGCGGTAAACTTCCATGATAACTTTTTCCCTTTCACTACTCCCCAAGGCATAAAATATTTTCTCTAAGGAATTTATCCATTGCTCAGTTACTAAGGGATTTGTACTCCCATCGAATGTCGGTGGTTTTTGCCTCATGAAGCGATCTAACATTGATCCTCCAATCTTTGGATCAGGGTGCTCCATATGAGTAAGGTTATTATTCATAACCTGAGTGTGTTGTCCCAATATGGTGATAAGATGATCAACACCAGTTGCATCACCATCTCCACTATAATTATCTTTACCAGGATGTAAATCCCTACACGGAGTTCGTACATTGATACAGTTTCCATTTCTTCCACTAGGCTCCATTTCTAAACAATGGCATACACTAGATTAGTTTCTGAATTGCAGTACATAAATCCAAACTTGTAAAACACTTAAAATAAATTGAACAGTTTATGGATATAATCCATAACCATAAATTTTTTTTCATTTAGGAAGTATATACTTATAAAACCTTCATAATGGTTTTTAAAGAAAATGATGATTATCCTAAGAATATCACCTGAGAGTGTCGTAACCAAGAGTGCAGCAAGGTTCATTGTCGTGTAACAGTTCCCGTTCGAGTCTAGCTCAAAGCGGTTTTTTTAGGTTTTACCCCTAGGTACATCTGTGCCAGATATGCCTCTACCTGCTCATATCCAGATAGGTATGTATTGCTCGGAAAACTCACAAAATCTCTACAATACCAAAATTTTACGAAGTTCTTCTATACTCATCCTCAAATTATATCTTAGGGATATGTGCTCTAATCAGAGTTTATCTAAATCTAGCTTCCAAGGTTTGTACTAAACTTCCTCTGATACCAACTGTAATGCCCTGACCCCAGTTACACAGAGTCGGTGCATTATTTAATAACATTGGCATGATCACAAAAGATCAAGTCTCTAAAGGCCGATTAGTTCAGTAGCCTTGGAAGAACTAGATACATTCATGATGTTTACATTACATAATAAAGTAAAAAATACAACAACATCTTGTCTCCACACTCAAATCACCTTATACTATCCCTATAGTTCAGTAATAAAATACTTCTTCACATCCTAGGAAAAATAAAACATAGAAAGGGGTGAGATCAAATTCCCAGTAAGGATAACAATATAGTGGAAACTTTCATAAATAAGAATAAACATTTAAGGAAATGTATAACTAAAACAAAAGCCTTTTAAACTTTGACTTCAACATAATATGGCAGAAATAAAATGAACTAATGTTATTTACTTATTCACATGGATATTATAATAGTCGAATAATCACATGCAATATCAATAACCACTTTCATAATGATGGAATGCATAATGCCAGACTATCATAACCACATAGTCAAGGCCTTGTGCCAAGACTACAAATAAGATTTTGTCAAGGCCTTGTTCCAAGACACTAGTTTGTCTCATGAGACCTACCGTTGCATTGAGGAGCTATAACGGGCTCCACCCATCACTTATTAAGTCTAATGATTTTTTCATACGAACAAGTTTAAACATAACATAAAAATTCATATCAAAACTTGCATACGAAATGTCAATACTTTCTCTATAAACCATTAATGGTATAAAAATAACACATCAATAGTCAAACATATCACAAAACCTTCAATACAATATGGAAATTTTGTATCATAATAAATCAACTTCAAATAATCTTAAAATCCATCAAAGGATGTTTACATGGATGAAATCAAAACTATTTGAGAGAAATATCTATTTTTTTGAAATCATTTAAAAATCACATAATTATAAAAGAAAACACTTAATTTGAAAATATTCTTATAATATTTTAAGGGAATATTCTATGATTTTATAATGGTGGAAAATATCCACACCCACTGTATAAGTTAAAAAAAAGACATTCTTACCTTAACTCTGTCGAAAAAGTTAAAAAAGGACCTTGTTTGGAAAATGACGTAAAGATTCCTTTATAAACATCTTATAAAAAGTCAAAAAGGGTATAAATGACTTTAACCCATAGTCTATAAAATATTAAGAATTATTTGAAATACATTTTTAAGAAACATGTATGTGGATGATAAAGAGGTCCCATTAGATAATTACGTATAAACAACCTCGGATAATGAAGAGATTGTGAAATAAACCCTTACCTTGTACTTTTCCTTGGTCTAGGGTAGGTTAACCTCCTATATAATAGTTAAATCATTGTTATTAAATTATTAAACAATCATATATATAAATATGATATCATATATGTTTTTTAATATTTATTTGTTAATAATAGTTTAGTATTATTGTCGTTTCGGGTGTTAACTGATTCGTTTTAATTTATATACTTTGTTACATAAGCCGTGATTGTTATGGATAGGTTGTATCTTATTCATATCCAGAATGAGATCAAGTCCTTAAACATTAATTTTAATCATCAAATTAGAATTATTCATTAATGGATATGATGGGGAAATGAATCTCATCGCGTTCGTGGAGACGGTAATCTGTACGTACGCACGAACGCTACTTCCATTTCATTTTTCATTTTAAAAGGAATCAAAACCCAATGATAAATAGGTATATTATTATTTACGTATAATATAATATCTTATATATGTTACTTAAGTTCATTAACACCATCCTTAATACATTCCATGTATGGTATGAATGAGTCATATCACTTTGAGGGGGCGGTAATCCACACTTCCTCAAATGAAATTATCGTATATATATACAACATGAAACGAATAATGGTATGATATAAAATGGAATTACATAAGATTATATATAAAATAAATATCATTAATATAATATTTAATAACAGTTCCATCATAATGTCCACCATGAGAGGTGGTAGGAGATAATTGAACAATCATCGTTTCGTGAGGCGTTTGGTTGCCATCCACAGAAACATTATGTTCTTCACCCATTAGATGGAGGTGTGTATAAGTTTAGTTCAAATAATTATCATAAAAATATCCTAGTATATAGATTATACTGGTGTTGTTACAAAATAAAAGAATAAGAAGAGTTTAGGGGTTGGAGAAGTAAAATAAAAGAAAAGAAGCTAAGAGAAATCGTTACCTTTAATTTGGGTAACTCCCTTTGATTTGAACCAAAAAAGACTCTTGAAGTGCCTTCTGCCTAAGGTAAGGCCTCTAGGAGGAGGAGAGGGATGTAGGGAACTTAATTGGGCTGAGGTTGGACGAGAAAAAAAGGATTGAGAGATGTGAGGAATTGGTTAGAAGTGGTGTCCTTTTATAAGGGGGAGGGGGGGCACTTTAGGAAGGATTGAAAATATTATTTTATTATATAATGATATTCGGTTTATAAAGGACCAAAACTCATTAAAGATGAAGATAATATGACTAATTATCGAAATGAAATCATCCAATAAGAATTTAACAGGTTTTGGGTATTATTTTAGTCTTTATAATCTTATTTATTTAAATCATTTGTTAATGAGGTAAACACTACATTAATATTGTGTCATAAATAATTTAGTTAATTAGATGTATAAAAATTATAAAAAATACCATGATGTAGGAAATATTTTTATATTTCTAATTAATATTTATAGTCAAAAAGATAACATATATAACTCTATGTACAAAATTGTTTTTCTAAAAGATATATGCTTATGTCATTTTTGTGTTTACTTTAACTTAATTAATATAAAATGTCATTATCCCTTACAAGTGGCTCTATGGGGTCCCAAAATAGACCCAAATATTCCCATGGTGGAAATTGTATCAAAAAATAGGGTTAGGACACATTTTAGGGTAATTTATTATTATTATAATATTATTTTTACCCTTATTTACCGAATTTACCCTTTAACCATGGAAAATAAAATATTTACCGAAGTAATTATTCAAAATGTCTAAAAATAAAAGTTACCTAATTACAAAATTTGGAACTCCTGATTCTAAATATGGAATCCATTTTTTCTAAATTCAAAACACAGAAGTGGAAGAAATTAATTTAAAATTAATTTCCATTGTCAAAACAAAAAAGCATGTTTTTAAGAAATAATAACAATTAAAAGATTGACACTTGTTTATGTCTGGTTTAAATGTGAATTTTTTTTCCAATGACAAAAATTGTATTAATTTGTAAAAATATATTCTAAATATATACTTTAAAACCACTCAAATTCATAATTTATCACTATTAATTATTTTGATTAAAAAAGCTATTTTTAATTAAAATTTAGTAATGTTCACTATTCATCAAAATGTGAATGTTTTCAGAAAAATACCAAAATTTCACCCTAGGATAATTTAGATATTAAAAATCCAAAAATGAAGTCCATTTTGAAAGATAAAATTTATAGAATTTCAAAAAGTGAGTATTACTATTCATAACGGCTAGTTTGATTGGTTGTGGTGTGTTAGAACTCGAAGTTACGCACAACACACACTACTGTATTATTCAAAGAGAAGCGTACCATGGAATCTTGGGGTGTTACATGTTCAATAGTAAAATCAACCTCTCTATATGGATTTAAACCATAAAAAATCATCGGAAAAGATATCAGGGTATGCACACACTATTGTAGGAAGTCGAACACCAAAACAAGGGTACCCCACATTAAGGAACGTCTTTGATAATTGGATGAGATTACCCATGCATAAGGAAAAATAGACCATTCCCTTCATGATCTAGATTCCCACTCACCATGAAAGACATGAGTTACCCCATCGGTAGATAAGAATTGTACCTGATGGTGACAATAGTCCATATGGGCCTTAACATTGATCATTCAATCCATGGTGATAATCAAGTCGAAGATGTAAATATCAAGAACTAAAAAGTCCCATACCACCTCAAAGTCATCTATCATCACCCAACACATGGAATACCGAAACCTTGTTCAGAACACTTCCCCCAAGTTGAGGAATGATCCAACAAGTAAGAAATAAATTCTAAATGAAATAAAAACACATCAAATAACTTTGATGATATAAAAGAGTGAGTAGAAATAGTATCAAACAAATATAGGACCATAAAATAAAAAATAAACAATGTATCTCTATCTGTATTTGACCTTGCTTCAAATTCATATAGTGCATACTCCAATACATAAAGAAATCTTATCTCAGCTCCTCTCTAAGATTTATTAGCCTCATAAACAACCCTATTAGCTTGAATATAGGAACCATAATAATTGTAAGCATCTACATAAACCTGATAACCCTTGTTGAATGTGGATCCTGCCTTATTACCCTGGGATATCCTATCACAAAATCATTTTAGATAGATAGACCACACACAAAGATGACAAGACTTGGGAGATACCACATAGTTAGGATTGGTATGAACTTGCCTTCCATATTGGTAGTAGATAACCTACTACTATCCTAGTGAATCCTCTGAACTTGGTCCTAAATAAAATTGACCACCCTTGCACTTCCTTTTATAGTTAAAAGATACACCCTGGTAAATAAATAAACCAACTGAAGACCCACCCAAAATAGTATTTATAGCTATGTCTGACTTAGCTAAATATTATTTGCCAACTACCTCCAAAAAGGTCAAAAGGCACATAAGAATCAACACTGACCAAATATCCGGACTGAATCACAACTCAGAACTCTAAGTCTTTAGGTACTCATTAATGACAAGCTTCAGTTCAATATCCACTAACTTAGAAAAATGGGAAGAATACTCCAGAATGATATGATCCCCCTGATCCAAGGTTAGAAACTCATAGTACATTGATGCACACAACATATTAGGGTAAAAATGATGATTAATTATTTTCTTAAAGTAATACCAAGTATAGTTCTCATGCAACTTATATTTCACAATAGAGTCCCACCATATTTTTCATGGTCCCTCAAGTATATACATGTAAACATCCACCTTCGAGTCTTCAAGAGTGTTCAAGAAGTTGAAGATCCTCTCAATCTAATCAATCCACTCTTCAGATTCTTGTGGTCCCTTATTAACATGGAATATGGGAGGATGCTACTTAGTGAACTTAGATCTATGGTCCCCCAGACATCCTGTGTTTCTGACACCCATGTGACCTAGAGTATAAATAGGTTGGATTAAAAATTATATAAAATTAGGGTCCCCTAGAAGATTATCTTATGAATAATATCTAGAAAATTATTCTTTTGGATTTGGAGGATCTATTCTCATAGTAATTTTATAATAAAAAAAATATAATAACAAATTAGATCATGTGCATATTCTATAATCTAAGGACCACTTTAAAAATTCAAACCAATGCTTTAAAACAACCAAAATTTAAATCAATTATGAATTATACCAACAAAATAAATCACTAAAAAATGAAAAGGTATATTTAAATAAAATTACCATAGATTTATTTCAAATGGACCCAAAATCCAAGTCTAAAACCTTGTAAAAAATTTCTATCCTCCTATGTTAACTCAGGTTCAGTCAAAAAAGTGAGATGGTTAAGACCCTTTCTATAATTACTATCTAAATTCTAATGGTCCTAATTCCCATATACCAAATTCATCAAACCCAACTCATATAGTGTTAATACACTTTAGGATGAGCATCCCCCTGATAGAAAATTGTAACACACCAACCCGGGTCAACCAAACCTTACACTTAAGTCACCTGTCACATGGTAAGGTATACTAGTAAAAATTGAAACAAGTCTTGAATATATCCAAAATAATACATATAACCGTAGTACAAAGAAAAATAAAATATATATAACAAAAATCCATACAATACAATCCAAAATAGGTTAAACCCAAAAGTATGACAATACTCCATGTGACCAACAATCACCTTCAAACCACCCTTAATCAATGAAAAATACGAAGGGAGAATCTGATATGCTATTAGATTCCCTTCCCTTTAACTATATCCAGAAATACAACATCTACAAACACCTAAAGGAAAAAACTAGTGTGTGATCACAATTCCTATTAGGATACCACCACAAAGTCTATACAAGGGCTAATATCAAGAATTCAAGAGTACTATATTAAAAATAATAGTTTTACAAATCATTTTTATAAATACCAAATACATTTATAAATAATTTTCCCTTTCGTTTTCATAAAATCCTTTCATATTCTCAAAATATAAATATGAAAAGTATAAGTGATATAATATGATAGAATACCCATGAATAATAATGTAAAGTAAAAACATATCCATGAAACACCATCATATGAAGCTATGTGATAGAATCCTCATGTAAAAAAATATGAGAAATAATCCATGATAAAAAATCATGTGATAAATGACCCTAAATGAAAAGGTGTGTCATATTTGGACCAAGACTATAGGATTATGTACTATACATTAAGGAGCCTAAATAGGCATAATTTTGGATCCAACTAATATTTATTCCTATTATAGTCCTTCAATATCATAAAGGTTACCTCCAAGGGGTACTAAACTCACTAAGTCTACCCATGTCTATTTCCCAATGAAATCAAGGTTTCTAATGTTCTAATTAACAAAAAATAAATTTTAAAACCATGCTTAAAATTTTATAAAACATTTTCAAATCCAATCCAATATGATTCAGTGTTTGAAACCCCATTTCCAAATCCAGAAAAACTATTTTCAAAGAAAAACCCCAAAGAAAAAATTTGCCTTACCAAGAAATCCATTGAAACCACATATCACTTCAAATCAATGAACAACCCAAAGTAAATTTACATTAATGATAATAAATTAAAATAATTAACCCATTATATAGAAGTACCCACCTCAAAATGGTATAAAAATAGCCACCTTCAACAATGGTGATTGGAAACCAATAAACTGACCTTCAAAAGAAAAGGAACAATAAGAGAATAAAAATGATCTATAGAAAACACTATCAGATCATAAAATCAAACCCAAACATTTCCAAAACCATAGATACAACCAAATATAAAGAATAAATAGAAGGAAATCTTACCCGAAGAGGTGCACCACAATAACCCTGACGAACGATCACCGAATGAAAAATCCTGAAGGGGAGGAGATCTTCAAAATCACCTTGGGTGAGATCTAAGTCAAGATACAGAAGGACGTAAGAAGAATGAAAAAATAAATAAATTATGAAACCATTTATTAATACCTACAAACCTCATGGATTATACAACATGTAATCCCATTACATATCCTATATTCCATGAAGGCTGAAATCACCAAAAAAACACATCAACTTTTATTAAAAACTTTATTTTTCCATTAAATGATGTGAAAAAAATACACATTGTGTAAAACATTAATTACCTAAACCTATTTCATGTCATTTACCCATTGAACATTACATGACATGTAATCCCTTTACACGGTGTGTAATCGTCGGGAATATAGAAATCTGATGAATTATCATCATAAAAACACCACAGCACCCAAGAAGTTATCTAAACTTTGGAATAAACCCTGAAATACATTAACACATTTATATAAGAATTTAATTAATTAAAAAAACATATATCTCTGAAATTTAGGTCATTTTCTCGAACAAAGGCTATCCATCGCCAAGAATCACACAAATGCACTTAAACAAGGGTGATAAAAAAAATCATGAACAAGGAAGTACTTGAAAAACATAATGGGGGTGTTACATATGTTGAGAATAATTTTAAAATATTATTTTTAAAATCATTAACAATAATTTAGTATTGAAAATAAAATACACTTAATAAATAGAATTTAGATTTGAAGATAAAAATATACATAATCGAAGGAAATCCATTTTAAAAACTTTTAAGAAAACAATATATTTTTATTTTAAAAAATTCATAGAATAATGGGAATAGAAAATTATTTTGAAAAATATAAAATTTTATAAAGGAATATAAAATTTAATAATGGTGATGGTAATTTAAAATTTGTTCATGATGAAATTTTTAAAAGAGATTATTTTCAAACTTTTGTAAAGAAATCCAAAAATGACATGTTCCAATAAAATTAAAAAAACATATTTAGAAATTTGAATATAAAGTAAAATATAATATAAATTTATCTTAAGAAATCATTTAAGTATAAAAAACAACTTTCTTGAATCAGATTAATAAATACAGATATGGAAGAGAATGATTTTCAAACAAAATGAGAATTAAGGTCATATTTTCTTATACAAATTCCTTCGGTGGGTTTTAGTACCAAATAGATGAAAAAATGGAATAAATACATGAGAAACAAATAAAAAAACTATAAGGGAAAAATATATGGGTTTTAGGAGATAAATAATATATAATCTCCCTCAATGTACATTTAATCATTAACAATGACGATAAAAATTAAGATAGTAAAATAAACCCTTATGAGTTTGGTATATTTTGAATAAAAAACCTTTTAAAGATATAACATGAAATATTTATATAAGTAAAACGAATTAAATTAAATATTATGAAGAAATATATTCATGGGGTGGTAATTAAACCATATAAAATTAAATATGATGTGAAATATGAAACACGCCTTTAGGAATCAAAATTGAGACCTAGAACCCATACATATTTTATAACACTTGAATCAAAACATATTGAAATAGATTACATGAAATGGAACATTAATTAAAATTATTAAAGATTGGTTTATGATATAATATTTAAAATATTTATCATAAGAAGCATATAATTAAAATAGGTTCATAATTCAAAACATACCTCAAAGTAGGAAGTTTGAGACGAGAAACCCTTACAAAGATCATAAAATTTGCAATAAGAATAAATAAATATAGTGGTTATTTGAAATAAATAAAAATACACCTATGATAAGTGAAAAAAATTCTTCCAAACACTCATAATCTTTCAATAACATATTATATGAAGAAGTGATGTAACCAAATGAACATAGATCGAGTTAATAATTTCCTATCCAAGGATTTCCACTTGGTTATATTCATTTTAACCTCTAGAATAATGAAAATAAATTTATCAAATAATTTATTAATAACCATTATTATCTAAATTTGATTTTTAAGGTTCATTTATTATCATATTTCATTTATTTATTGTATTGTTTTTCTTTTGTTGACCACTTGAGGTTATTTGGTCAATTTTTATAAAATTGATTTAGTAAGCTGACCATTTTTATAGTTTTTATTAAATAGTTTCACCATATATATAATTATAGAGATATTTATTTTTTTACCATTATAGTATCAAAAAATATGTTTAGTTTAATAGGTTTTTAAAAATAAATTCAAATTAATAAAATTTTCTTAGTATGCTTGTTTTAAAAAGTTAAATTTTATGATGAACATTTATTGTTAATATTATTAATATAATGGATAAATTTTATTCCCAAAATCTTAATTATATTTTAAATTTCATATTTATTCATTAATTCCCTTTTTAACCCCCCATGTAAGGCGGTGATGAAAAATTAAATACGTTGCTTATGGAGGAGGCAGTATGCACATATGTACGAGAAATGTTTTCAATTTCCAATGGATAAAAATGAGATATATTATGGTTCTTACAAAAAAATAATATTTTTTAAACTAATAATACTGATTTTATTATTTTATGATGGATATATAATATTTTGAGGAGGTTTAATAATTATGAAACTTGAAAAATTCAGTTAAGAGAACCACATATTCTTTTGATATCCTACTTTTGTTTGAACATAAGGCATTTGGAAGAGAATTTTATGGTCACACAAGGGGCTTGGTAATGTTTTATGGTAAGTTTGGAGAGTATTTTGGAAGAATTTTGAGATAAAAAGAATCACATATGTGTCTTTGGAAATGTTTGATCGAGTCCCATTTTATAGGAAAAAATTACTATCATTTCTAGAAATATTCAATCTTTAAGGGTTTAGAATGAAATTTTAAAAATGATATGTGGATCATAAATGGATAATGTATGGTATTATAAACCATATCTCATCGAATTTACTCATGATATGAATTTTTTAATTTTTAAATCAAATAGTAAAATATTTTTTATGATTAAATATCCTTTAAAGTCATTTTCATAATTATTCATGTAAGTTTTCTTCAATAGAATCTATATAACCATGGAATTAGAATTAAATCATTAAAAATACATATTAAAAATAATTATGATACATATATTTCATAAAATTATATATTTAATCATTATATTGTTACTTTTAATATTTTTAAAACCATTTATTTTGACTATTTTACTACTTCAACAAGCATTGTGTGGATGCTGTGTAAGAATTTTAGATAATAATACTTTTAATTAAAATTAAAAATAAATTTCCAACAAAAATATAAGTTCTTAAATATATTTATAGTATCATATATTTCTTCATAATGTATTTTTATCCTTATCATTACCATGATAATATATTTATTATATTAAGTGAGAGAAAGTAACATTTTTTGTAAATACTCTATATATTAAAATAAAATGAAAGTGAATATGTAAATAAAGTGGTATAAAAATTGAAATAAAGAGAAGATAAAAATTTGGTAGGTGAATAATAATCTCATGCACCCATTTTAAGATATTTTTTTTAATATTTAATAACATTTCCATTTTATAAATAAGTTTTACTCATTTTACCCTCTACCACAGTGACTAACTTTTACCTTGGTAACATAATTTTCAAGAAAAAATGAAATAGTCATTATTATGTAATTAGAATAAAATGATTAAAAATATTGAAAAAACATTACCAAATATAATTTATAAATTTGTAATAAATTTATTCTGTTATCCTTTCCTAAAAAACATAAAAACTATTTTTAGAATAAAATGTATTTTCAAATCTTACAAGAAATTTATTCTCATTCCTTACCTAGTAACAATCATTAGATGGTAATTAATTTATTTTATTTAATATATTATTAACACATTTAATGAATAGAATTTATCAATAGTTATTAATTTAACTTATTAATATAAAAAACACATTACAAAGTTAAAAAAATTGTTTTAGGAAAAATATCAATTTTTACAATCAAATGATTCTATCTTCATTTATAACCAATTGATAATCAATGTATAAATGATTTGTTTATATTTATAAAAAATAATATTCAATAAGGTTCATACAACCTTGTGATAGATCCTAAAATTTGAAAAACCCTACTTATGTGTGCTATTGTAGATTTTCATGCAACAACCTTCAAGTCACTTACTAAATTCCTTCTTCCACAAAATACAGTTTCATGCAAGTTGAGTGCTTACATGACCCGCACCTACTCCAACTAGGTCTATTAGCACCTCAATATATTATGTGACAGATATCACTAACCATCACATATGACCCATTTCCATGGACTGAATAGTTTTATTTTATTTTCTCCTAATAATAGGCACCCTAATTCTTCTTTATACTAATCATAGGCACCCTAACATCGGGACCCATGATTTCCACTCCTCTATGGAAGTGTTTATTCCATGACCCACCGAGAGGTGCATGAGTAGTAGGAAGTTAATCCCTAAAGGTGGAATCATCAAGGGGAAACAACAACCTTTCTTGGTAGAGATTCCTTTTGCGGGATCTTCATCTCTTATTTTGAAATGGTCTCCCTGGGTGTAGACCCTAACAAATTTTAAATTACATGATGTAAAAATTCCTAGCCCAATTTCCTATTCTTATGATGTTAAACTACATGAAAACATCCTCAAAACATGATGCTAAACTGTAGTATTACCCTATGTGATGAACATAGGATTACCCACATATTATCATCATTATATGACACTATATTCCACCACCATGGAATGAAACTCCACAACTATCATGAAACTCCAAACTTGGGATGAGACCCCCAAACATTTGGTCAGCTCACATGTGTAAGCCACATTCCATTCTCTACCTCCATGGGATAAAACCCCAACACCAAGGGAAAATCCCCAATATCATGTTATCTTGTATGTGAAAGCCCCAAACTATTTGGAATGAAACACCACACCTAGGTTGAACCTATAAAACACCAGGGAATCTTTTATGAATAATCCCAAAACCACCCCTCCTTAATGCTCCTTCCATGACACGGGAATCTTTACCGCATGACATTAAATATCACAGACGGTTCCTATCACACGACCTTAAACTAGACATTGAAATACATGGGTTTTGATCCATGTTTTCCTATAGGGTACATTGGATTCCTCCATGAGGTTCAATACTAATATTCCAACAAGTTTGGATCATCAATCCTACCTCTAATCGATTTAATCTGAACACCCCTACATTACCATCAAATATGCATGTCCCCTCTCTAGGGGATGATAAATACAAGGTGTGATCATCAACCCATGGGGGAATAATCTCTCATACCATCAAATACCAATGTGTAATCATCTTCCCCATGGAAACACACTAAAAACCAGAGTGTGATTATTTCCCCCACATGGGGTCACACTCTCTCATTACCGTAAAACCCCAAAGTACGACCATCATACCCATGGGAACATACTAAAAACCAAAGTGTGATGATTGTACCCCCATGGGAGAACACTCTATCATTACCATAAAACCCCAAAGTGTGATCATATTCCCCAAAAAACACACTGAAAACCTATCCCCACATGACACTAAACCTGTGACCAACCTATCCCCACAAGAAATTAAACCTATGACCCAATTCAACATATATACCACTTATAATAAACATGGGACACCTAGGGAAAAAAAATCCTCAAATGACATATAACCCTTGTATCAAATACCATGTTATTGACATGGGATTCCATAGGTTTCATACATGAGATTCCTCTAAATTTAAAAAGAGAATACATTTATGATTCCTAACATTCCCAATGTCCATAGATTCCTAGACATTCCCAACATTACCATCCACAATAACTAAAGGTTTTTTCCCTATAAAGATAGAATCTATGTAATTAACTAACGTCCACCTTGAGATGGAACTATGATTGAGTTTCATAAACATGACTCAGATCTATGGGGGATACCTAGAATAGGAAATAAACATCAAATATGAATCCATTAAATGAGTAAATTACATCCCATCATCCAATTTATATCAAGGATCCAATTTCTCCTATTATGGTTATAGAATCTACCCACCATTGGGAAGAATAAATGCGAGGAAAACACTCACATGACATGTGACCCTAGTAGAAAGCATCAGAAACAAAAAAGAAATCTCCAAAATCTCCCTCAAAATTATCCACCCAAGAAACTCTTCTAAACATATCTTATATAATAATCTTATTCAAAACCTAGAGATATATAAATATAATAAATAAGTGAGATTAAATGCTTTGTAAATGGTATCATTCATTAGAATTTTATCAAATAACAAAATAGTCAAGATTAATATGGAAAGAATAAATGATAAAAAAATAATGACTTATAACTAATTACTTATGCTTGAAATTATCTATAGATAACAATATAAATAATCACATAGATATTAAGTATTTATTTCATGCTAATGGAATGCATAATTTTATACATCATTATATTACCATCAAGTAATTAACCAAGACTCCATACATACCATCAAGGCTTCATCTAAGACATCATAAATAATTAGGAAAGCATACACAAAATACTTATACCAGCTTGTCTCCTGATACCTATTGATGCATTAATGGGATATATAACTTTAGGCACCACCCATCATAGAACATTACCAATACATTCATCCTAAATCGAATGAAAAATATAATACATAATCAATATACCTTATTAATAAATAAATATACATATTGAATCAAGTGTACATAATGTTAATATTCTCCAGTCTATAGAATAACTCTCTTTACAAGGTTATTTCAACAAATATTGTATATAAAAGGGTATATGGATATTATATTAAGAATTTTATATTAAATATGTACACAATAATAGATAACATGGACGTGATGGATAAAAAAGTTAAAATAATTATTGAGAGTGATAGAGAACATAGATTCAAGATGTTAATGAATTAAGAATAAACCTTATAAACAAAATAAGGTTTAAACCATAAATAAACATGGGATTATATGAGACCATAAATTAATTTGAAATTAATGGAATTAGGTAATTATATGTATTTTAGAAGATATAGAGAAAAATGAATGTTTTTTTAAATTAACCTTCTTAAAACTTCTATAACATAATTTAAAAAATGAAGTTAAAAGTAACATCAAAAAATATTTTCTTTAGTTATAATGAAGAATTTTAAAACATTATTTTTTAAATATTTTACAATAATATATTTTTTAAAATAAATCATACTTAATTAATAATATGTGAAGTTTAATATAAACATATATATATGGGTGGAATCTAATTTGAAAACTTTTATGAAAATAATATCATTTTATTTTAAAAAAATGTAGAATAATGTTAATAGATAATACTTTGTAAAACCATTAGAACATATAAAGTAAGGTAAATAATGATGAATGGTCATGACAGTGAACATCTTATTCATTTGAATAATTTTTAAAATAGTTACTTTTCAATCATTTGTAATGAAAGGTAAAAATTACTTCTTCAGAAAACAATAAAAATATTTTGTTTAAATTTTTTAATAGAATATCAAAGTTTAAAAAAATTTACTTTATGTAATCATTTAATTTTATAAAATGACATTTTTGAAACAAAATAATTAATATGGATATTTAAAAGAAAAAATCCCATCCAAAAAAGAAAAATAAGTTATGATTATCTTATAAATAACAATACAGTGGTTTTGGGTACCAAATATAGGGAAAATGGAAACAATACTTGATAACCCAAAAATTAACTATATGAGAAAATAATATATGGGTTTTGAGATATAAATAAAATAAAATTTCCATCAATAGAAATTGATACATAAAAAACAACTAAAAAAGTGAGATTATAAAAAAACCATTACGGATTTAGTAACATTCAAATCAAAATCCATTGAAAGTTATAACATGATATGGTTTTATTAATACCATGAATTACATAATTGATTATGTAAAAATATATTCATGGGGTCATAAGTACTCCATATAAAAGAAATAATGGTGTGGAATATAGAAACTATCTTAATGAATTAAAATTGTAACCAAGAACCCTACTTGATTTTATAACACTTAAATTAAAACCTCATGAAAAGACAATTTAAAGAGAACATTAATTATAATTATTAAATATTTTATCATCATTTAATATTTTAAATAGTAAAAATACACATCATATAATGTAATTAGGTGTATAATTCAAAACATGTCTCAAATTATGATGTTCTAGAAAAGAAACCCTTACAAAGATTGTAACATTTGAAGTAAGAATCAATCAAAAAAATGATTATGAAAAACATTTGTAAATCTACATACGAAAAGTGGGAATATGACCTAAAAATTTAGAGTTCACAACACACATAATGTAACACCATAGATCTAGTAACCCAATCCATTGTTTACTTTATTACATTGGTAAAAGATACAAGGGATCCCACCGCACAAGATTGCTCAGCTTAGCAGTCCTAAAAAACTGGATACATACATGATTCCCATATTACATTGTAAATATAAAAATATAGCATAAGAAACATTTGTGAATCCTTGATATCATTAATAATATCCATGTTAATATCATATGGAAAGGAAAAAAATAAAGGGTTATCTCATATCCTCATTATGGGTTACATACAATGAAATCTATCATGAGTTTATAATTCATAATTAATATGACAGAGTGGATAATCAAAACACACACAATCTAATTAACAACTTGAGTTCAATGAAAATACATGGCTAATATGAATATAGAAATTATATGGACAATGGGACAAAAATTCATAACAAAGTAAATACATAAATCTAGGTATTAATGAGCTATTCATCAAGGCCTTAGATAAGTTATCACGAATCTTACTATCAAGGATTCTCAACCAATACATCATTTATAATAAATGGGTGGCTATAAACCAAACACCCATATAATATAGAAGGACTATTGTTTTGTCTCATGAGACTTACTAATGCATCGAGGGGATATTTATAACTGTTCCCCACTTTTCACTTACACATCCTATAAAATCCTTATATTTTTAATGATCAATACAATTCATTCTAAAAATTCATTATAATACAAAATAATCCATATTGAATCAATAATATGGAACATCAATATTTACCTAGTAAATGAAATAAAATACTTAATAAGATTCATTAAACTAAAAACATATATAGAAATAATACAATATTGAAACATAAAAAAAGAAATATAAATGATTATGAATTCATTAATGATATTAAAAATATGGTCACAAAGTCTAAAAATAATTTCCAAAGAATAATGGATAGTGATAAAAAATGATAAAAAATAGTGAATGATCTCAAAAATGGTATAATACATTATATATAATGGAACACCATCGATTCATTAGAAATGAAGGTTTTATAGTAAAATAAAACCTTTATAAAATAAAATAGAATCAATACATTAAAAATAACTTCCTTGTATATTTGTGTAATAATGGAGTTATAAATCAATTTTCAAAATTATTTTCATTCCTCTCTGAAAATAATACCATTTATTTTGATATAATTTTAAATAAATATTCCCAAAATTTTTATAAAATTTTTTTATTTAAAAATATCAAATTAAAATTATAAATTATTCTTCAAATAAAATATGAGTCATGAAAAATGGAAAATCTATTCATGAGGTGTATGTTAAAACATATATTTTTCCACACATTTGGTCAAATATACCTCATTTGGAAAATGTCAAGAATATTCCTTTAAAAACATTTTATAGAAATTAAAAAATAGGAAAAAAATAAATTTAAGGAATATTTGGATATTATTAAAATCATTCTTGAAAACATTTTAATGAAAGTATAGACATGTAAGAAAAAAATAGGAAGAAAAAATTTAAAATAAGATTTTAAAATAAAGCAACTTACATGAAAATTAATTTTTTTTATTGATTAAATAATATAATAAATGGAAAATAGATATGTAAACCCAAAAATAATCATATAATAATAAAATATATTATGTTTAAAATATTATTATCATATTATTTTTTCAAAGGAAATCTGAATATAAATAATCCCAAAATGTAGTGAGATTGTAACAGAAATCCCTTAAGATTTTAATAATATTTGAATCAAAACCTCTTAAGAGTAAACATGAAATTAAAATTAAAATATCATGAATAAATATTATTTCATGATATAATATGTAAAATGTGAATTATATAGACCATATAAATAAAATATGTGCATAATATAAACATTACTCATTGAAGTGGAAATGAGAGAAAATTACCCTTACCTTGGGTATTATCTTAGTCATACATGTTTCATCCTCAAATATATTAAATTAAATTTTATTAAATAATTAATTAAGAACCTATGTAATCTATATTAAATTTTAAATGTACTTTTATAATCATTTTTAATCTAATCATTGAATAGTTCTTACTGATGTTGACCAATTAAAGGTGTTCGACCAATTTCTCCAAAATTACTTCTATATATTATTTGTGTTTAAATGTTCCATGAAATGGTTACATAATATTCAAAAATTTAATAATTTCATAAATATAATTTTATTCATTATATATAATTTTATAATCATCCATACATGGTTCTAATAAAAGAATGAATCTCATAACTTCGTGGAGGTGGTAGTCTACATATACATACGAGCGATGTTAACATTTTTGAATGGATATAAGGGTAAGTGAGTATATGATATATTATATTTATATAATCTTAATTATTTCATAAATACCATAAATAATTCATTAATTCAATATTTATAACCATAAAAGTAAAACAATGAGGGAAAAATAATTACACCACTATGTGGAGATGATGTGTCATACATATGTATGAGCGATATTTTTATTTTCCATTGGATGGAAAGGAGGTGGAAAATGGTTATACATTAATAATAATAACATATAAGTTTATTGGTGATACTATATTCATTATGTTAGATTGGATAAAATATATTTATGGGAATTATAATAATAAATAAACTTTGGAAGAATTGGTTAATATGATTATATAATCTTTGATAAACCTACTTTGGCTCACACCTTAATCCTTCTTAGAATAGTATTAGTATAATAATAGGATATCAAGGATTAAGTTAAATAATATAGGACTGTTTTTGGGTGGTTATTTCATGATCTAGTGGGATCAAAGTTATGAATAATAGAGGATAATAGGTTCTCTTTTATAAGTGAGGGGCATGACACACATGGAATCACTTAAATGATTTTAATAACCTAAAGTCATTTTCATGTGAAAGTGGCCCCAAATAGTCATAAAATAAAATATTATAAGGGTATATATCCAACCAAAAAATTGGGTATAACATTTTTTTTTGGGGTATCTTGAAGCCATATCCCTTAATTTTTACCCTTTTAAACCCATTTTACCCTTAACCAAGGTGATAAATATTTACCATGGTTATTATTGATTATGAAAAAAATTAATTTGCAATTATTACCTAATATTAATTATTTTGATTCTAAATATGGAATCAATTTTTCATTATTAAACTCATAGACATGGCTGAAATAAATTTTAATATAAGTTTATAAAAAGAAATAAAAACCATTTTAAAAAATGTTTGTTTTAAGCATAAAAATTATTTTACAGAAAAATAAAGTATAATTTTGATACCAATTTGGTTAATTGGATTATTTTAAATGAAATGGGAGATATTTTTATTTAGAAACAAACCAAAACTTAAAGGAACCTTATGAATACCTGATTAATAGAAAAAACAAAAAATATTTTTTTTATTTGAACAAAATTAATACTTAGATTTCCAAAAATGTTAAGAATAGATTTAAATGTTCAAAATTATATTTTTATATTTTTTATATTACTTATTTAATATATTATTTTTCAAAAAAAGTTTTTATAAATATTCAAGTTATTCTTAGATCATTATAATATCATAAAAGTGATAGTTTTGTAAAATTGGAATTTTTCACTATTCACCTAAAATTCAACTAATTCTAAAAAATCTCAAAAATTCATCATAAGATAATTTTAATATGATAAATTGAAAAATGAAATTCGTTTCTTCAAATTCAATTTATAAAATTATTTAATTTTGGATTTAATCACATTATTGGATATATCTATGTCTATTATTCTATAGTTTCTTTAGAAAAAAAGCTTACCTATTTAATATATATTTTTTCTAAAAAAGGTTTCATAAATATTCAAGTTATTCTTAAATAATTATAATGTCAAAAAATTGTCTCTTGTAAAATTATTATTTTCATTATTCACCTAAAATTAAACAATTTATGAAAAATATCAAAAATTCATCCTAAGATAATTTTAATATAATAAATTAAAAAATAGAATTAATTTATTTAAATTAAATTTATAATTTTTTTAATTTTGTTTTTATTCACATTATTCGATGTGTGTATATGTCTATTATTATATAGTTTCTTTAGAAAGAAAATATTACTTACTATAATTTAATCTCAGGTGTTTCATTCTTCCAACCATAAAAATATTTCATCTACAAGATTTCTATAATGCCACCTCATAAATAGAAGTGGGTAGTTCTTTATCATAAATCCTTCATGTTCCGACATTGGATCTTCTATTTTAAGAGTTATCCAAAGTACCTTCACCAATAGAGTTATTTTATTCTGAAACACTTATTCTATAGTTTTAATAATCTAGATAGGCTCTTCATAGTAAGATAAATCAGTTACAATTCCATTTCCTTATAGGTGAGAACATGTGATGGTTCTAACATGTACTTCCTCAATAAAGAGATATGGAAAACATCATTAAATTTATAGAGGCTTGGTGGAATTACAAAATGGAAAGAAAATATCTCTAATTATTTATAAAATTTAAAAAATATTTATGTTCCTAGTACTTAGTTTACATATCTTAACAAACCATATAACAATTTTCCTTTTAGATACCTTTAAAAAAACACAACCACCCAATTTAAATTCTAAATCCTTCCTTCAGTTATCTACACAACTATTTTTATTACTTTAATCTACTTTGATTTGACTCTAAATAATTATCACTTTCATCATCGTCCCCTCAACATGTTCTAGGCCTAAAATCTTTATTTCACCAACTTCATCCCAAAAATTTGTTGTATGAAATCTTTTACCATACAATTCTTCATAATATTCCATTTAAATGATTCAATAGAAGATATTATTATTATTATAAATTTCAACCAAAGGTAAATAATGGACCTATGTATCTTTAAAGTAAAGTGATCGTGACCTCTACATGTATTCTAATGTTTGAATAGTCCTTTCAGACTGTCCATCTATCTGAAGATGATTAGTAGAGCTCAAATGTAGCTCAATGTCAAGATCCTTCTAAATAATTTTCTAGAGTTTTGATATAAACCATTTTTCATTATTATGTAAAATTGAAAGAGGGGCACCATGATGTCTCACAACTTCATTAATATAGATATTCATGAGGTTCTCAAGAGGTAGTTCTTACCTTATAGAGAGGAAATGTGCAGACATAATAAGGAGATCAATAATAACCCATATATAATCATTCTTTCTCAGAGACTTTGTAAATCCAATAGAAAATTCTATAATTATATCATACAATTTCAAAAATAGAATATGTTTAGTTTAAATGAATCCTTTATAATGTTTTCTCCTAGTATTTACTTGTTGGAAAACAATTCATCTTGAAATAAAGTCCATAATTTCTTATTTCATATTATCCCACCAAAAAATTTCTTTTAATTATTGATAAATTTGTTGTTCTACCATAGAGTATAGAGAAATTTTATCTATGATATTAATCTAATAATTCTCTTCCTATCTTAGTCATGGATAAAATATATATCCTCTTTCCAAATTTTAATATACCATCTTCGTAGTTTAAGTCACCAAACATCCCATCATTGAAAAATTTGTTTTTCTTTTGAAAAATATTATCATCAATTTTGGAAATTTTTATTTTCTCTAATAAGGATGGTTGGAAATCATTTGGAATATATTTTTTGTTTCTCCTTATTTAATTATTTCCATAACCAATTTTAAAAAATCTAGGAATATAATATTGTTTTCAATCCTCATTTTAATCAAAATACCATGATATTTCCTGGTAAATGCATCATCCACATTAACTTTCTTCCCATGGTGTTACTGAATTGAGAAATCATAATACTTGAGTAATTATATCCATTTCCTTTTCTATATGATCAACTCTTTCTATGAGAAGATTTATTTCAAAATTTTGGGATCTGTATATATTTCATATTTATTTCCATAAAGGTAATGCCTCCATATATTCAATTAAAAAATTATAGCTACCAACTCTAGATCATCAGTTAGATAATTATTTTAATGAACCATTAAATTACCTGATTCATAAGAAACAACTCTATTATTCTACCTAAGGGTACATCTAAGTCCATTCTTTGATGCATCAATGTATATCATTAATCCATCCCTTCTTGATGGTAAATTCAATATTTTTGAACTAAATAATATCCAATTTAATTATTCTAAAAATTATTTAAATTATTATAACCATATAAACTTAACCCCTTTACATATAAATTTAGTTAACGGGTAAGCTAATCTAGATATTTTTCAATAAAATACTCAAAGGCAACCTACTAATTCAAGGAAACTACTTCCCTCAATTATATTCATTAGCATTGGATATTCCATCACTTTATTTTTCTGCGATGGATCAACCAATATTCCACCCTTAGAAACAAATAGATAAAAAAGAAACTCACTAAATCTATATTTCTCATTTCCCAAATTTTTCATATAACACCTTTCTCCCGAAGATTATAAATAATGATTAAAAAATGACTCTTACAATTATCATACCTTTTATACTATATCAAGATTCCATCAATAAATAGAAAAATAATATTATTGAGATTATACTTGAATAATTTTTTCATCACATCTATAAAAATATATGGTTCATTTGTTAATCCAATGGGAATTTTTGTAAATTTATAATGTCTATACCTCATTTAAAATTGTATCATTAGAATATCTTCCTTCTTTACTCATAACTATTGATACCCAGAATGAATATCAATCTTTGAAAAACATTAATATCATTGAATTTGATCAACTAAGTCATTATTATGGGATATATGATACTTTTTATTTATATTAATGGAATTTATTTCCCTATAATCAATGGACAACCTAAAAGATTCAACATTCTTATTAACAAAAAAGAAAGGGGACCCTAGGGTGAAACACTAGAGCGTATAAATAAATTAACATAAAAAATCATTATATATTTACTTAAGTTCAACTAATTGTAAAATTTTCATCCTATATGTATTATTATATATGGGTTTTGCACAAGTTATGAGATCAATAGAAAATTCAACTTCATGCTCAGGTGGATGTCCATATAGTTATTCAGGAAACACATCAATGTAATCTTTCCCAATTTTTATATCCTCTATTATAAGTATTACTTAACTATTAATAGGTTTTTATGATCTCATTATCTAATAATTACATTAATAAAAGATATTATAAGTGGATATTATCACGATTTAGATGATATAGTCTCCCCTCAGAATAGAATGGATTTCAAATGTCCATCACGAATCGTAATCTCATCGTTGAAATAAAATTTTTCATTATAATTTTAAATCAAATACCTACCAAGTATTATATAAAACTACTCCATTGGTATAATAATTAAGTTTTCAAAATTTTATGTATATTTATCCTAATGGTAACTGACTTTCACATCCTTTTTGTAAAAAGAATTCAACATGGATTCTTGATTAGAAACTCACTTCTTAGGATGCTAGGAGAGTATCTAATTTTCTTGGATAAAATGGAAGAACTAGAGATTAACTTGAAACTTGAGACATTGGTATTAATAACCCCTATATATTTATATATTAATAATTGTATAGTAGTGGTTTCTTTATTTCCCTTTCATTCATGATCCTTATGACCCCTTTATCCACAATTGAAAAAAACTCACATTCCCATTAAAAAATTATTTGGGTGTTTCTTTCCAAAATTATCAAATGATTGAAATATAATCCTCCCTTTATTATTATTTGAAACTTTTCATTTTTCTTGGTGGATATCCAACCTATTATTTTCTTTGTTTACCATGAAGTTATAAAATCTAGAGAATTATTTTTTTATCTTGATACAACTTGATACTATATTATCATATGTTAAAAAAATTTTAGAAACCAGTGACCCCAAGAGACTTGACTTAAGAAAATCAAATAAATGGTAAATATTTTTTCTACATTACATATATAGTCTTTATTATTCCAAGATAATGTCATAAAATAGAGATCATACACTACAATAATTTCTTTTCCTTTTTCTTTAAAGTGAGAAACTGTCTCTCCATTTCAGCTTGTAGTTATCGGGGAATGTATTTATCAATGAATATTAATTTAAAAGTTATATATTCCATACTTTTGACTTCATAAAAATATTTAGTGATATGAATAAATTAATACCATTGAACATAATTTACTTTCAGAAAATACACTGTTAGAATAACCTTTTTACCATTTATTAGTTTTTATGTCCATAAATAACTTTTCAAGGGACTTAATCCATTGTTCAGATAGCAAGGTATTATTAGTTCCATTAAAATATGTAGGCTTATATAACATTAAATGATACAATATAGGTGGATTTTGTTCTTGAACAATATGTTTCTCCACATGGGAAAGGTTATTCATCATAACTTGAGTGAGCTACCCTAATATGACCATGATCTACTCATCTCCAACACCCATTGTGTTGGATTTCTCAATAGGTAAATCCATACATTGACTATGGGTTTTGATTCCATTTCTTCAATTAGGCACCATATCCAAAAAATATAGAAAACTAATTTATTCCATAATCATCATGAATATTAGTCCATAGAATAAAAATATCTATAATAGTAAAAGTTATCAAATTCCATAAGAGATTATTATATTTCTCATGTTACCAATGTTCATTTAAAATATATTTCCTTAGGTTACCACTATTTTTTTTGGTACCAATAATAATGATCTAACTCTAGTAACCCAAGAGAGTTATTACCTTATTACATTAGTTCAAGATACAAGAGATCTCACTATACATGATCGATCAGTTAAGCAATCTTAGATGGAAAGATACACAAATGATTCCCATATTATGTTAGAAATATAAAACATAGCATAAGAAAAATTATTGTATCTTTTAAATAATTCATAATATCCTTTTTCATATCATAGGGAAAGGAAAAAAATAAATGGTGAGCTCAAATACTCTGTAAGAATTACCTACAACGGTAGATATTATGAGTAAATAACTATTAATCAATTCGATAGAGTATATGATCAAAACAATTTCCATTAAATTAAAAACCTGGTTTCAATGAACATACATGGATAATATCCACATAGAAATCACATGGATAATGGAAAGTGAATTCTTAATAAAGGAAATATATAAATTTGGACATTCATGAACTTTTCATCATGGTATTTTAAAGTTATCAAGAATATTACCATCAAGTCCTATCAAATAATACATCATTTATATTAAATGGATAGGTGTAACACCCCGACCCTAGTTACCCAGAGTTGGTTCATTATTACATAACATTGGCATGATCACAAGAAAGATCAAGTCTCGAAAGACCAATTAGTTTAGTAGTCTTGGAAACACTAGATACATTCATAATGTTTACATTACATCATAAATTGAAAACTACAACAACATCTTGACTTAAAACTCATAACCCCTTATACTATCCCTTTAGGTAATTCATAAAATACTTTTTCACATCCTGGGAAAAATAAAACATAGAAAGGGGTGAGCTCAAATGCCCAGTAAGCATAACAATATAGAGGAAACTTTTATAAATAAGCATTACCATTTAAGGCAATGTATAACTAAAACAAAAGACTTTTCAACTTGAACTTCATCATAATATGGAAATTATCAAATTAAATAATTCCATTTACTTATTCACATTGATATTCTACTAGTCGAATAATCACAAGAAATATCAATAACCACTTTCATAATGATGGAACGCTTAATTCCAGACTATCATAACCACATAGCCAAGGACACGTGCCAAGACTACAAATAAGATTTTTTCAAGGCCTTGTGCCAAGACACTAGTTTGTCTCATGAGACCTACTGATGCATCAAGGAGCTATAGCGGGCTCCACCAATCGCTTATTAAGTCCAATGTATTCCTCATATGAACAGGGTCAAACATAACATAAAAATTCGTATTAAAACTAGCATACGAAATGTCAATAATTTCTTTATAAACCATGAATGGTATAAAAATAACACATCCATAGTAAAAAATATCACAAAACCATCAATACAATTTGGAAGTTTTTTATAATAATAAATCAACTCCAAATAAACTTAAAATCCATCAAAGGATGTTGACATAGATGAAATCAAAAATCTTTTTAGAGAAATATCTCTTTCTATTTTGAAATCATTTAAGAGTCATATATTTATAAAATAAAACATTTCCTTTTAAAATATTCTTATAAGATTTTAAGGGAAGCTTCAACGATTTTATAATGGCGGAAAATAGCCACACTCACCGTATAAGTTAAAAAAACATTCTTACCTTAATTTTGTCGAAAAGGTTAAAAAGGAACTAGTTTGGAAAATGACGGAAAGATTCCTTTAAAACCATTTTATAAAAGTAAAAAAATGGTATAAATTAATTTAACCCATTGTCTAGTAAATAGTGGAAATGTTTTGGAATAAATTTTTAAGAAACATGGATGTGGATGATAAAAAGGTCCCAGTAGATAATCACGTATAAACAACCTCGGATAATGAAGAGATTGTGAAATAAACCCTTACCTATTACTTTTACTTGGTTGGGGGTAGGTTAACCTCTTGTATAATGGTGAAATAATTTTTATTCAATTATAAAAGAACCATATACATAATTATGATATCATATATGATCTTTTAACATTGCTTTGTTAATAATATCTTAGTATTATCATTGTTTCAGGTGTTAACTTACTCGTATATGTTTTGTTACATAAGCCGTGTTTGTTATGGATAGGTTGTATGATATAAAGTCCTTAAACATTATTTTTAATCATCAAATGATAATTATACTTGAATGGATACGATGGAGAATGAATCTCATCGCGTTCGTGGAGACGGTAGCCCGTACGTATGCACGAGCGACAATATCATTCTTATGATATTAAAATAATATATAATTGGATGGTATATCATATATACAGAATAATTATCATGTTATATTTATTATTTACATGAATTACACATCATTATTATACCCATCCAAATAATAATTTATTGAATAACAATTACACCACGACGTGGAGACGGTAAGCCGTACGTATGCATGTATGGTGACATGTCATTCAAAGAATGGATCAAACACTGAATATGGTTTTACCATATTTATAATAACATCACAGTATATATAAGATACTGGATTTATTATTTTATAATGGGAATAACAAATAAAGAATAAGTTGAAGAAGAAAGGAACTTGAAAGAGGGTGGTAAAAACATTACCTCTTCTTCGGGTTCTTCCTTTTAATTTGATAAAAAGGGCTCCTTAGGTTGGCTTTCTGATCAAACTAAGGACTCTTGGTTGTAGTGAGGGAAGTTTATAGAGTATTTGGGCAGGTTTTGGCCGATCCAAAAGGCTTTTAATGTGTGAATTAGTGAGAAGGGGGAGTTCCATTTTATAAGAGGGGTGAGGGCCACCTTTGGAAAGGCTTGAAATATTATTTTATAATAAATTCATATTCGGTTTCTAATGGATCCAAAGTGTATTATTTAAAGGTTAAGGTAGGTATGGGTCTAAAAAAACTCAACCAATATAATTTATATAGGTTTGGGTCATTATATTAACCTTATCTTTTAGTTTTAACTCTTAGTTAATTAGTTTGACACTTACCATGTCACTTTGTATTTTTATATTATATAGTTATTAAACATACAATATACCTCAAAGAGACCCCCAAGTGTTCCATTAATGATACACCTATCATGATATAAGTCTCTTGTCCGAACCTTAGATTTTTAGGAATTGAATATAAATTAATAATATAATATTTGTTTTAAAAACTCTTTTATATCAATTTTGACACTATTGGGTATTTTGTTTTTGATAAATTCATAACAGAATTATTACTTCGAAAAAAATTTATATAATAAATCCTAATATGTCATATTAACCTATAAAATTAGTGTAATTCATAAAAAGTCTCAAATTAAATTTATTTTGATATTTATATTATCAATTATTTTAATATTTCATTAATTAGGTAATTACTTCATCACCATTGTGTCATAAATAAATTATATTATTTAATGTCTAAAAATTATAAATAAAATACCATTATGTAGGAAATAGTTTTTCCTTTATAATTAATATTTAAAATCTAATTTATCTTATGTATAACCCTATATTAAAAATGTTTTAGTAAATAAACTTTGATTTTAACTCTTTTAACTCTTCTTTGAATTAAATAATAATAAATGTCCTAATCTAATCCAAGTGGACCTAAATGATAATATTTTATTCCAAAGGTTTTTTTTGGTCGAGATACCCTTGTAAAATAGAATTAGGACATGTTTTAGGGTAATATTAATATCATTTTTACCCTTAATTACCCTATTTACTTTTAACCGTGGTAAATAAAAGTAAAAAGTTACTATTCACAAAAAATTATTTTCATCTCATTGAACCAAATTTTACTCCTTGATATTAACCGTGTCTCTCATATTTTAGAAATTCCACTGACAGAAGAAGTAAAATTAAGTTTTATGTGAATTTCCAAATTCTCCTAGGAGGTTGGTAAAAGACGGTGAAAAGTTCAATAAAATTTTTATATATCTAAAATTATTCTAAACTAACTACAAAGAATTAAATTGAACTTATATTGGTATTATGTATCTATTTTGGCCTTAATTAAATTTAAATAAAATAAATAATTATTTAAATAAAAATTTGGTTTTAAACTATAACCTAGTGTTTTTTCTCTATTCATCAAAAATTGAAAGTTTTCAGAAAAATACCAAAATTTCACCCTAGTCTAATTTCGATATTCCGAATCCAAAAATGAAGTCCATTTTGAAAGATAAGATTTATAAAATTTAAAAAGTGGGTATTAATATTCATAACGGCTATTTTTATTAGTTGTGGTGTGTGTTAGAAATCGAAGTTGCGTACAACACACGCTACTGTATTATTCAAAGGGAAGCGTACCGTGGAAGCTTGGGGTGTTACAGTAGGTGTAAACCAAATAACTATATAATTTGTCATGTCAGTTTTTTGGTATTATGAGATCAACTAATTCATTAAGGGGGTATCTATAATTGAACCCCACCTGTCACTTGCACTTCCAATACATTTTTTATATTTTGAGTGATCAATAGAACTCATTATAAAAATCCTTTATAAGTCAACAATTATCCATATAGAATCAAGAATATGAAATAGAAGTATTATATAATAAATGAGATAACTTACTTAATAATATTAATTCAACTGATATAATATATAGAAATGGTATACAATTGAAACATTATTAAATAAATAGAAATGATTTTGAATTAATCCAAAATATTTAAAATATGCACATGAAGTTGAAAAATAATCTCCAATAAATAATTAAGAGTGGTAGATAACTTGATTACAAGAAACTGAATGGTCTCAAAAAATTGTATAATCCATTACTAGTAAAGGAATACAATTTATTCATAAAAAATAAAGGTTTTGTTATAAAATAAATCTTTTAGAAAAGAAAATTGAATTTATGCACTAAAAAAAACCTCCTTGTAACTTAACGTATGATTGGAGTTAAAAATCACATTTTAAACTTCTTTTCATTCATTTATAGAAATTAATACCCCTTTTATATCATTTTAAATACAATTACAAAAATATTTAGAAAATAATTTTCTTTGAAAATAACAATTGAAAATTATAAAGTAATCATCAAAGTAAATAGTATTCATGATGTGGGGAAAATTTCTTCATGCGATGTATGTTAGAACAATGATTCTATTCACACCTTTGGTAAAAAGTACCTCAATGAAAAAAATGAAAATATTATTCCTTTTAATACATTTTACCTAAAGTAATACATTTATAGAAATTAATTTAATTAATATTTTGTGAATATTAAAAATATTCCTAAAAATATTTTTAATATAATATGGGAATAGAAGAAAAATATTAGAAAGGAAAAATTCAAAACATGATTTTAAAAAGAAAGTACCTTACATGTAACTTACTTGTTGATTTTTGGTTAAAAAAGAGAATAATTGGAAAACAAACATGTAAAAAACATAAATAGAGGATAATAAAATATATAGTGTTTAAAATATTATTATTATATAATTTTTCTTAAGGAAATATGAACACAAACAGTCCCAAAATAAATTGATATTACAACAAAAATCCTATACAAATTTAATAAAATTTGGATCCAAATCTGTTAAAAGGGTAAACATGAATTGAAACATTAAATACCATAAATAAATAGCAATTAATGACATAATATTTCAAAGGGGTAGCATATACACTATATAAATTAAATTAGGTGCATAATATAAATATGCCTCATTGAAGTGAAAATGATACAAAATTACCATTAAATTGGGTCTCTAATTAGTCGTACATGTTTGATACTTATATATAATGAATTTAAATTTATTATATATATTCTTAAGAAATTTTTTATCTATATTAAATTCATTTATATTAATTTATAATCATTTTAACTCCATTCATTAAATAGTTCTTTCTTACTTTAATCACTTTAGGTTGTTCGGTTAATTTCTCCAATATTACTTCTGTATATTGTATATGGTTGAAGGGGTCATGAAATAGTTCCATACTCAATTTTTTTTAATAATTTCATGAATATAATTTTTATATATTATATAGAATTTTATAATCACCTAGGCATGGTGGTAATATTAAAATAAATCACATCTCTTTGTGGTGGTTTTAGTCCAGACGTATGCTTGATCAACATTATCATTTTCCAATGGATAGAAGGGTAAGAGGGTAGATGTTATAATATATTTTAAATATTATAACTATTAAATAAATATAATATATATTTAATTAATTACTTTTTTTTATAACCATAAAATTTAACTATATTGAAAAATTAATTACACCGTTATGTGAAGATGGTAGGTCATAGGTACGCACGAGCGATGTTTTCATTTTCCATAGGATGTAAGGGAGGTGTAAAATGGTCATAACATAATCATAATAGCATCTTATTATATTTGTGATAATTTAGTCATTATTATATAATGAATAAAATATAATTAGAGTAATTATACGAAGAAATTAACTTTGAAAGATTCTGGTAAGATGATTACCTCTTCTTTGAGAGACCTCCTTTAGATTAAAATTTAAGCCCTCTTAGGATAGTTTTTGGATAATACCAGGAGATTAATAATTAAGGGAAGGAAATTAATAATGTTTCTGGGTAGTTATTGGATGATCTATATTGATAGATGTTTTTAATAAAGGAGGAGAATATATTCCCTTTTATAAGCGAGGAGAGGGACAAATATGGAATTACTTAAAATGTTTTAATAATATAAAGCCAATTAAATGTGAAATTGGAATAAAAGTGTCATATATTCAAATATTATAAGGTTAATGTTGAGATAAACCCACAAACGAGGTTTAATCTTGTTTTTTGAGTTATCTTTAAACCACATCCCTTGATTTTTACTCCTTTAAACCCATTTTACCCCTAACTGAGGTGATAAATATTTACCATGATTACTATTTATTATTACCTAAAATTTAGTTGTAATTAAATAATATTAACTATTATGATTTAAAATATGGAATCCATTTTACATGAATCGACTCCTATAATTGGTATGAATTACATTTAATATAATTTCAAAAAACGCAATAAAAACAATTTTTTTAAAAATGTTTGTTTTAAGCATAAAAATGAATTTACAAAAAAAATAAATTATAATGTTGATTACAATGGGATTAATTGGATTATTTTAACTAAAATGAGACTTAATTTTTATTTTAAAACAAATAACAACCAAAAAAACCTTTTAAATACCCAATTATGATAAAAAACTAAAAAATATTATTTGAACAAAAAAATTACATAGATTTCCAAAATAATGAGAACATATTTATATGTTCAACATTATATTTTTATATGAATTATACTAATTTTTAAATATATATTTTTTCAAGAAAAAATGTTTCATAAACTTTCATATTATTCTAACATAATTATAATTTCGTAAAAGTAACTGTTTTCTAAAATTAGTATTTTTAACTATTCACCTGGAAATAAAGTATTTCCAAAAAATATAAAAAATTAATACTAAGATAATTTTGATATGATTGATTTAAAAATATAATTAATATCATTACATTACATTTAAAAAATTTAAAAAATTATATTTTAATAACATTTTTTGAAAAATCTATGTACATTATACTATAGATTCTTTAAAAAGAAAAGCTTACTTATAAAAATTGAATCTCAGGTGTTACATATAATCTTTGGAATAACATTTCCAATGAAGATTTGATATGAACCAATGGAAATAAAATGAATCAAGACCCCCTTAACCTAGATTACCTATTGTTCAAAAATATACTAACTTCTCAAATAGTCAATTTAAATTTATTAAATAGTTGATTAGGAACCATTTTAATCTATTTGTGGTTTCTTTATTCATACTTGTTAGCATGTGAAATTAATTTATTATATAGTTTTTCTTATGATGATCAATTTATGATGTTCGATCAATGTTTCCAAAACTTTTTTGGTATGTTAACCATTGTTAATGGTGTTATAGATGTTTCAAAATCTACAATATTTTAGAGGTATTTTTCATTATCATTATAGTAGTAAAAAATATGTTTAGTTTAATAGGTTGGAAAAAATAAATTCAAATTATTAAAATTATATCAGTATGATCATGTTATGCTATTAAAATTTTCAATTTTAATTTATTGTTAAAATTTTTAATATAATGAAAAATTATATTTCCAAAATTTTAATTTTTTTATAAATATCATATTATTTTTTAAGTCAATTTTTAGAACCAATGTATTAAATTTATGAAAAATTAAATATGAAATTCATAAATGTGGTAGTATATACACACACAAGAGTGATGTTTTCATTTTCCAATGGATGGAAAGGAGGTAGATGATGGTTGTTACATCAACATTATAAAATTTATATAAAACTAATGACACTGATGATATTATTTTAATAAGTTTATAAAATATTTTAATGAGGTTTAAGATGAAAGAAACATATAAGATCTTTGCTAAGACAATTACATTTTCTTTTCATATCCTTTTTTCAATTGAAATTAATCCCATTGGAGGAGAAGTTTATAATCACAACAATGGATTAGGAATGTGGTATGGGATGTTTGGAGAGGTATTTGGGTACAATATTGAGATAATACCAAGCCCATATTCTTTTCTTGTAATGGTTTTATTGAGTGTAATTTTATAGGAAAAATGGTATTTTCACAAATATTCTGCCTTTAATGACCAATAATGTAATTTTAAAAATGAGAATTAGCACATAACCGGGACATGGATGGAATTATCGACCATTTATCATCAACTTGACACATGAATATTTTTTTTACTATTAAATCAATTATTAAAATATTTTTTAACAATAAATATTTTTTAATATATTTTTAAGAATATAAGCATTATTTGTTTTTAGTGGTATCTAGATAACCATGGAATTTGAATATAATCATTCAAATTACATATTACCTATCATTTTTATCCATAAAATTCATTAAATGATCATGTTCATCCAAATATTTTTTCTTTTAATATTTTCAATAACATTTACTTTGAATTATCTAATGCCTGAACACACATTGTTTTAACGTCATATAAGCATTTTATATAATTATATTATTATTTTAAATTGAAAATAAATTATTATCATAAATATAATTTCATAACCATAATTTTATTCATCTATATTCATTTATAATGAATTTTTATCTTTATAATTCTTATATTAACATGTTTAAAATATTAAGCAGGAGATAATGATATTTTTATAAATACAATTTACTTAAAATAAAATAAATATCTTTATCAATGGAACATGGAATGAAAATTTACATCTAGAGAATATAAAACATTTGGAGGTAGATAATAACCACATTAATCCATTTTAAAATATTTTTTTGTGACATTTAATAACATTTCCTTTAATAAAACAGTTTTACATATTTTAGCCATTATCATTATGACTAACTTTAACCATGATAACATAATTTTTATGACTAATATGAAAAAGTTACTTATTAAATAATTTAAATATGATTATTAAAAATTTGGAAATAATTTTACCAAATATAATTTATAAAGGTGGAAGAAATTAATTCTAATATCTGTGCACAAAATATATATAACCCATTTTTAGAAAAAATTATTTTTTGAAAGCATACAATCAATTTATTCTCATTATATTCCAAGTAAAAAAATTAGTTTTTTAAGTTTATTTTATTGAATTTATTATCAATTAATTTCTTCAAAATCACTTATCAAGGCAGATTAATTTAATTTATTATGGTAAATATAGATTGCGCACTTAAAAAAAGTTTTCTAAAAATAAATCTTTTTAAAATAAAATGATTTTATATTCCTTTTTAACCCATTAATAATCAATTTATTAGTCACCTATTTACATATATAAAAAATAATTTTTAATAAATTTATTACTATAAATAAGGTAAATTTATCTTTTAAATAAGAACATGTAATAGACAACAAAACATTTCTTTTTAGTGAAGAATTAATAGATTCATATTATTTAATTAATGTTATTTATTAATTTTTCTAATTATTAAAGGAATATATTTTATCGATATCATTCCTAAAAAGTATTAAATCTTAAAAAAATAAAAAATCAAAAAAATAGTTCAAAATAGTTTCTATAGAATTAATGGATTTTTCTTAAGTGAAATTGCCCTATTTTGTTTTCAAAAGTCTTTTATTTTATCAATTTTATTTGAAAACTAGTGATTTATTTCATTTTATGTTGAAATAGTATGTTATTCACATAATTATGGTGTTTCATATATCATATGATATCATATATAATACATTTTTTAGTGGAGAATAGTTACAAAAATCTTTGGGTGTTACAAGAAGCCTCTAGAAAAGCGTTAGGGATACTCACACTACTAAGGTGTCTATGTGATCACTATAAAAAATAATCATATCAGTAGAATAACATATCCAAAAAAATATATATCATACACATTACATTTATACCTATATAATTATTTTTTTCCATGACATAAAGTTACCACTAAACTTGAAAAAACGCCAATATAGTATAGGCTATCCTATATTTTTATGATTCTATGAAAATGATAAACCAAGTTGATGAATACATCACAAGTCATCCATATACAGACACGTATATCACTTGTCCTATCATGAACCAAATCGGGTCTCTACTAATACCGACACCAAACCTGACCCATGGAAAGGCCCAAAGGGAGTTACCTATCCCCACGGGCTAGCACAAGTGCCAGGGTATCGAACAATTAGGTTTGGGAATGATTTACCTTAGTATGAAAGCATAAAACCTTAAAAACAATCCATAATATAAATCTAAAATTTTCAGCCAAACAAGCCTCAATAAAAATCCCAAATTGAATACATGTCTTTGAATATAGTACAACAGGACCAAATAAAAATAAAAAAGCATCAAGACATCCACAAGGACTCCACACGATAAGGGGTCATCACCCACAAGTCGTCTCCACAACTCCGCCCCATGGATGGGAACTAACACCCCAACCCACCATCACCCAAAGCCTTTCATTTACCCGAGTCAAGCATAATAAAGTATACTTACACCAAAGGGGTGCAAGTAGGGTGTGATCCTAAGCCCAATAGGATACCACCCAATGATTCTAATGTGCATGCAATACACGGTGAAAAAGCAAGCAGTTTTAATATGCAAATAAAAGCAGTGACAAATTCCAGGAAATGAAACTTTCAATTAAAAAACGTGTTCAAGATAAAACATTCAAAATGTTAACACATTTAAATATTCATGTTAGATAACGTAATATACTTACAAACACACCCTAATATAGGGGTAAATACCACAAATCCAGTGAGCAACGAAATAGGGAACACCCCTAGGCACTAGATAGTCTCAGGCCCCATATACCTCATACCTCGATGTAATGTAACCGTAGAAAAATCCATTCTTGTGCAGTAGCCACTAGTATGGAACATAAACATAATCCAGTTTTCCCCAATCATCATCCATATAGTTTAGTTAGAGTTGTATTTATCCAAATTCTAAATGAAATAGGGACAAAACCCATATGGTCTACTAGCCGTACTAGTACATATCTGCCCCACCTAGGTACCCAGGCTTCCCCCTTTGTGCTCAAAAACTTTAAGCATGATAAAAAATCAGTTTTCATATAAAACACCACTAATGGTCACATACAATCAGTACAGTAGCTATACACATTTAAACCACTTAAAACACACAATAAAACACTTTGATTTTAAGTGGTTTAAAATGTGTATAACTATTGTACTGATTGTATGTGACCTAAAAAATCCCGCATTGTTTTTCACCCAACACTCTTTTATATCCCCACATTTCATACCATGTGCATACTCAAAATTCACCAAAAAAGAAATTTAAGCCCAAATAAATTTCAAGGAAACCAACAAATCAATTTTAGGGAAGCCCTATGTGAACCAAGAAATTTTATCTTTGTAAAACTTCCATTTTTAAACAAACATGTAACTTAAAGTTCATAAGTTCAACAAAAACCATTAAAAACCACTTTTGCGGAAAAAGGGTTAAACATTAAAAACATTATGTGATGCCATATTACATTTCAATAAAATCAACTGAGTATTTATAGGGCAACCCCAATTGAACCATTTAACAATTTCTAGAACCCCCCCTAATTTCACATAAAATTGGCACTAAAAATTCATTTTCATTATAAATTCCACAAAAAATCGTTTTCGCATAAATAATAAAATTCAATGAACATGAAAATATCATAAACACAACATACCAATTCACATAAATTTCATACACATGGAATCACCAACCAAATTAACAAAAACCCTTGAATCCTTCGTGTGAAAATTCAATCGCACCACCACCGCACTTCACGGAAAGAATATTGAACCTAAAATCAGAATATTGGTTTAATAAAACCCAAAGATAAACCCTATTTTCAAAAACCTTGTTTATTCACATTAGGAACCTCAAGTATAAGGGAATAAACCATAATAAAATTGAATGAAACCCTAAGAAAAATGAATGAAGAATGAAGGAGACCACTTACTTGAGGGATCTTGAATAAATCTCCCCAAATACACAAATATCTGAATTTTAAAATGGACGAATATTCAATTTAGATTCGAAAAATTATGAGTAGATCATGTAGGAACTAGAATGGGGGAAAAATAGTAAAAAATGAAGGAGTTATGAAGGAAATAAGTTACCTATTCAAATCAGGATGATTTGAGAACCCCTATGAAGGTATTCCCTTATTCACGATTCAAAAAATCATCAAAGAGGGGGGAAATGTAATGGGGATACTCCTAAGGATTTTATATTTGAGTGGGAGGTGGAAAAACTAAAAAAGAGTAAAAAATGAATATGTTATTAAATATAAAAAAATTCATTTTTAAAACTGGAAATGAGATTTCGGGTAGGCCCAATCTATTAAATAAAAACCCAATTCCACCATGATTATGGATTCATCAATGGAAAAAATTAATATGGTGGTGTTAATAGGTCAGGTTAGGCCAATTGTGAATTGGAATGGATGAAAAATATTGAAAATGATGGAGTTAAAAAGGAAGCAAAATTTATTTTTAAATATGGAATTGGGCTCATGGTTTGGCCGAAATCATGAAAACTCATCCATTCCTCAAAAAATGCATGATAAACCCCAAAAACAATGCAATAAAGGAAATTAAATTAAAAATACCTTTAAAATATTTCATAGATGTGACAATTCTCCCTACCATGAAAGACTTTTTTCTCTGGAAAGTCAACATGCAGCTTGATTGGAAAACCAGAACTGGTACTCTTCCTCAACCCAAGAATTTCACTCCCATGACTCATGTGTATCACTACCATGATGCCAATGAACCTGGACCAACAGAATATACTTACCTCAAAGCACCTTCTCCCAGGAGTCCATTATTTTCACTGACCACTCAAAAACTTACATGGTAAGATTTATCTCCAGTTCTTCCCAACTCAGCACATGGGATGGATCCGGGTTGTATTTATTCAACTGGGAGACATGGAAGAAGTCATGGATGGATGTCAACTAAGAAGGTAATACCAACATATAAGACACATTTCCAATATGCTCGGTGATTTCAAAAGGTCCGACATATCACGACATCATCTTCCCTTGCTTCCCCGGTTGATGATGGCCCAAACGAGGGGCCACTTTCAAGAATACCCTGTCACCCATAGAGAAATTTAAATCTGGATACCTCCAATCAGCATATGATTTATGGTGACTCTGAGATCTCAATAAACAATGCTTGATCAACTTGACCTTCCTAGACATCTCATACACCAGACTCGGCCCTAGGAGTGAGGTCTTATCTACCTTAGCCCAACACATATGGGACGGATAAGGCCGACCATAGAGAACCTCAAAATGATCCATTAGAATAAAATATTGGTAACTATTATTATAAGAAAACTCAAACAATCCTAAATGGATATCCTAGGACCCTCCAAATTCCAGGACACATGCACGAAGCATGTCCTCCAAAATCTGACTCGCCCACTTTGTTTGACCCTCCATCTGAGGGTGGTATGTCATGCTAATATTAATCTGACACCCTAAGGCCTTATAAAGGCATTTTGAAAATTGATAAGTGAAGGTTGGGTCTCTATATGAGATAAATTCTGATTGAACGCCATGGAGTCTCATCACCTTCGAAAGATACAGACAACCCAACTTATCAACTTTAGAAATATTTTTTATCAGAATGAAGTGGGATGAATTGGTTAAATGATCAATTACCACCCAAATGGAATTCTTACCCTGAGGCATATGAGGCAATCCAACAATGAAGTCTATGGTAACCTCGTCCCACTTCCAGGTAGGAATGGGTAACGGCAGGAGAAAACTGAAGGGCATCTGGTGCTCTGTTTTCACATGTTGCCACATGTAATATCTCGACACAATGTTCGATATGTACCGTCGCATACTTGGACACCAGAAATATCGTCACACATTATAATAAATCTTGGTGGTAGTCAGATGGACAACCCAACGAGATTGGTGTCTATCCTATATCACCACCTTCCAAAGAGATGATGGAACTATTGAGCGGACCTTAAAGCATTAGATGCCCTTTGAAGATGACGACCAATCAGAGGACATCTACTCACCATGAAGAGACTAGATCGACCACTGACAAAGCTCATCACTAGGATGTTCCCTCTGAATCAAATCCAACCGAGAAGGAGTCAACTAGAGGCTCACCAAGAATGCACCTCCACTATGCTCCCAGGTCTCCACATGCATCTATGAAAAGAGTCCCATCAATGCCCACTCATCACTGGACTTCTTTAAAGCCTACACATGAACTATTCTGCTCAAGGTGTCAGCCACCACATTACCATTTCTAGGGTATAGAAAATGTTAAAGTCACACCCCTACAAGTACTCAATCCAAAAACACTACCTCAAGTTGAGGTCCTTCTACAAGAAGATATATGACAAGATTTTGTGATTGGAGTAGACCAAAAAATTCTTGCCTAAGATGTTGTGATGCCATGTCTTAAAAGTATGCATCACCACTTCCAATTCCAAGTCATGGATTGGGTAATTCTTTTTGTGTGGTCGGAGTTTGTGAGATCCATATTCCACCACATGATCATCCTACATAAGCACGCACCCAAGACCCATACCTGAAGTATCACAATAGACCACATACCCCATCCCGACCTCAAGAAAAATCAACAATGGGGAGGTAGTAAACCGCCGATTTAGCTCATCAAATGATGCCTAAAATTTTGGGGCCCATACAAACTTCACCCCTTTCTAGGTGAGCGTAGTTATCAGTGAAGCAAGATGAGATAAATCTCGAACGAATCACCTGTAATAACCAGTTAGGATAAGGAAACTCCAAATATCAAACACATTCTTCAGTTGATCCTATGGCATGACCGCTCTGATATTCTCAGGGTCCACTGAAATCCTCTACTCTAAGATCACATTCCCCAAAAAATTTCACCTCCCGAATCAAGAAAGTTCACTTTTACAACTTTGTATAGAGGCAGTAATCCCACAAGGTTCCCAAAACAATCTGCAAGTGATGTTCATGTTCCTACTCAGAGCCAGAGTATACCAGAATGTCATCCATGAACACCACAAAAAGGAATAGAGATACTGGTGTAACACCCTATTCATGAGTTCCATAAAGACCATTGGTGCATTGGTAAATCTGAAGGGCATGACCAAGTACTCAAAGTGTCCATACCTGCTTCAAAAGGCTGTTTTTGGGTTATCTGGCTCCTTCTCCCTGAGTTTATGATATCCTGAAAACAATTCTATAGTTGAGAACCACTTTTCCCCTTTTAAATAATCAAAAAAATCATCTATTATTGGAAAAGGGTATTTTTTCTTAATTTTAACCTTATTCAGATTCTGGAAGTCAATGTACAACCAGAGAGATCCATCAGCCTTTTTTGCGAACAACACAGGAGAGACCCAAGGAGAGACACTTGGGAAAATAAATACTTTGGATTCTAAGTTTTCTAACTATATATTTAATTCCATCAGCTCAGTGGGAACCATGAAATAAGAGGGAAGAGATATTGGCTATGTTTCCAGTGCCAGATCAATCAAAAACTCAACATACCTTTTCGAGGGAAAACCTGAAAAATCATTTGGGAATACCTTAATAAACTCATTCAATACATGAGGTAGTGAACACTTAGGGAAAAAACAATGTCCTATAGTGAGAGCAACAACAATTGTAAGATAATACTTCCCAAATCTGGGAGTGGAAGTCCTGTGCAACCTAATCGAGGATCCCACTCTTCACAGAAAACCTGACGACTCCCATCAAGTGCCGTGAAAGAAACACACCACATGTAGCAATAGATGTGTTCCTAGAAGTGTACTTTCCAATCCATTCTGAGTATTATGTCAAATAGTTCCATATCTATGACCAAGAGGTCCCACTCCATCTCAGCACCAGACATGGAAAGTGCACACGAGGGGCACCTGAGACCTTACTCCTTTCCAAGCGGCGTCACCAACTCCATCGCAAAAGACAACAACTCAGTTGGAAAATTCAGCGTGTCTACAAAATGGGAATAAATGATTGAAATAGATTCACCAGTATCAAAAATAGCAGATACTATAGGATATGCAATCAAAATGGTACCTCAAACTATCAACGATCTCGCCTCTGATATTGCTGGTGCCTGTTCCACTGCATGGTGATGTTTAGTCTCTACCTGTGGATGACCGCCAGACTATGGATGTGTCTTGAAATGGATCTACCTAGAAGATGTCCCATCCCTACTACCACAACCACCAAAACAAGATATTCCCTTCCTCAATGGATCTTAATGTGATGGAACTCCTCTTGAATTCACAAAACCTACCCCACTTAGAAGTGGACGTGCCACCCCAGAAAATCACTAAAGATGACCCATACCTCCACACTGGTAACAAGGCTTCATAGGAAGTGGTCATTCTGGTCAAATGTACCCCAGTTTCCTACACTGGTGGAACATGACTAATCTCGCATCAAAATACCTAGATGAAAACTGCCTTGAGGAGTGTCTTGAATTTCCACCTCCCTTCTTTTCCTAATCCTCTCGCTTTCTCTTCTTATCTGAAGAGATTCCATTTCCCACTACTGACGTAGTTTCAGAAAAACCATCCCTGACTTTATGATCAATCTCCACCATACACGCCCGATCAATAACCTCAGCATAGGTCCTCATCTTTAACAAGAAGACTTTGGAGTATATCTCTAGTCGCAAGCCTTTCTTATACCTTTGGGCCTTCAATTGTTTATTCGAGGCAGTTTTTGGGGCATAATGAACCAAATCAGAGAAATGGATGGTTTACTTCATCATGGAAAGGTTCCCTTAAACAAGGTCCATAAACTCTTGGGACCTAGCATATACCAAGACCACAGGGCAATACTGTTAATTGAAGATGACCTTGAAATCTCCCCAGCACATCTGCTCATTCTTCCCAATCAGAAGCACTGACTCCAACCAATTATGGCTCTGACCCTCCAAAAAAAAGGAGGCACACTTCACCCTGATCTCCTCTGGTGTTTCTAGGAACTAAAACATACAATGGATGTTCTTTAGATATTCCTCTACTTCCTGGGGTTCTGAGCTACCTCAGAAGATAGGAGGCTTTTTTTTTTCAGAAACTCCTATGATTTATCTTTTCTGAGACCCATATCTTCTTCACTAATAGGATTTGGTGTAGGAGACAACCCCTATCCCAAGGCTTGGACTTCCTGGACCACAACCTTGACTTGCCTCTAATCAATCGGTGTGGGATAACTCTCTTCGGCTTCCTCCTGTGGGCGTGTGGGAGCTTTCTATGGAGGCAAGTTGCTACAAAATGCAATAGCCACAAAATAATAATCACTACCACAATTATGAAAATTTTAATCCAATACATCAAATATACATATACTAAACACATTTCTATAATAAAATAAACAATTACTCCACCCCCACCCAGTGTCCATGTGTGGTTTGCAGCCCACACGTCTCACCGGGATGTGAAGTCAATCAGAAAATTCCAATATACCCTAGTGAATCAAGGACTGCCATAAGTGGTGAGGGCCATACACTCTAATCAAAATGGAAACCCCAATCCCCAATTGTCCTAGCTCCTATCTATCCCGACTTATTCCAAAATAGTAATATAACCCAAAAACATTAACCTCCTTTGATACCATTTTGTCGCGAACCAATCTGGTCGCCACCAATACCGACACCAAACCTAGCCTGTGGAAAGTCCATAATTGTGTTCTATATCCCATCATGCATGAACAAGTTCTCAGGTATCAAACAATTAGGTTTGGGAACTATTTACCTGAGTATGAAAACAAAAAACCTTAAAAACAATCCATAATATAAATTTGAAATTTTCACCCAAAAAAGTCTTAAGAAAAAACAAGGATTGAATAAATGTCTTTGAATATAGTACAAGGGGTAAAAATAAAAATAGAAAAAGAATCAAGACATCCACATGGACTCCACATGATAAGGGTTCTTCACCCACAAGTCGTCTCCACAACTCTGCCCCAAGGATGGGAACTAACACCCCGAACCCCCATCACGCAAATCCTTTCCTTTACCTGAGTCAAGCATAGTAAAGTCTACATACACCCAAGGGGTGTGAGTATGGTGTGAGACTAAGGCCAATAGTATACCAACCAATTATAATAAAGTGCATGTAATACAAGGTGAAAAAGAAAGCAGTTTTAAAATGCAAAGAAAAGCGGTGACAAATTCCAAGAAATGAAATTTTCAATTGAAAATAGTTTTCAAGCTAAAAATTTCAGAATTTTAACAAATTTAAATAGTCATGTTAGATAATATAATATAATTCCAAACACACCCTAATCCAATGGTAAATACCACAAATCCAATGAGAAATGAAATTAGGAACACCCCTAGGCAGTAGATAGTCTCGGGCCCCATGTACCTCATACCTCGATGTAAAGTAACCATAGTAAAATCTTTTCTCGTTCATAAGACACTAGTTGGGAACATACCCATAACCTATTGGTCCCCAATAATCATCCATATTGTTTATTTTGAGTATCCATTATCGAAATTATAAGTGATATAGGGACAAAACCCATTCGGTCCACTAGCTGTACTGGTACATATCCGCCCCACCTAGGTACCCGGGCTTCTCCCTTTGTGATCAAACTATTTCAACATGATAAACAAATAAATTTTCATATACTAAACAAATAATGGTCACATAAAATCAGTATAGTATATATACACATTTTAAAACACTTAAAACACATAATAAAACACTTTGATTTTTAATAAAATGATTCCTCAAAAATCCCGCATTGTTTTGCACCCAAAACACTTTGAAATCCCCACTTTAAATACCATGTGCATAATAAAAAGTCACAAAAAAAGAAATTTAAGCCCTAATAAATTTCAAAGAAACCAAAAAATTAATTTTAGGGAAGCCCCATGTGAATGAATAGATGTTATCTTTGTAAAACTTCCATTTTTAAACAAACATGGCACTAACAATTCACAAGTTCAATGAACACCATTAAAACCAACTTTCACAGAAACAAACAAAAGGGTTAAATATTAAAAACATTATGTGGATCCCTATTAAATTTCAATAAAATAAACTATGTATTTATAGGTCATACCAAATTTAACCATTAAAAGATTTCTAGGAACCCCCACAATTCCACATAAAATTGGCACTAAAAATTCATTTACATTATAAACTCCACTAAAACCATTTTTCATAGTAATAATCCAATTAAATGAACATGAAAATATCATAAACACAACATTACAATTAAGATAAATTGAATACACATGGAATCACCTACCAAATTAATGAAAACCCTTGAATCGTTTGTGTGAAAATTCAATCGCACCACTGCCACAACTCATGGAAGGTAGATTGAACCTAAAATCAGAATATTGGACTAAGAAAACCCAAAGATAAACACCCGGTTATAAACCCAAGTTTTTTTACATTAGTAACCTCAAGGATAATGGAGGAAACCCTGCTGTAATTGAATTGAAACCTAAGTAAAATGAAAGAAGAGTGAAGGAGACCCAATTACTTGAGGGATCTTTAAGAAATATCTACAAATACACTAGTATCTAAAATTTAAAACAACCAAAAATTCAATGGAGGTTCAAAAAATGATTAGGAGATCATGAAAGAACTGTAATGGGGGAAAATCATGAAAAATGAAGGAGTTATGAAAGAAATAAGTTACCTCTTCAAATTTGGACGATTTATGAACACCTACGAATGTATCCCCTAATTAGAAATGTAAATAATCTCAAAAATGGGTGAAAGGTAATGGGGTCTTGCCTAATGATGTTAGTTTCAAGTGGGAGGTGTAATCACCAAAAAATAATAAAAAATAAAAAAGTTATTAAATAAACAATATTCATTTTTAGAATAGGAAATGGGCTTCTGGGGATGACCAATCCCTTAAATAAAAACCCAAATCCACCATGATTATAGATTCATAAATGGTTAAAATTAATATGGTTGTGTTAATAGGTTAGGGGAGACCAAGTAGGAATTGGAATGGATGAAACATTTTAAAAAATGAAGGAGTTATAGTGAAAAAAAATATTTTTAAATCTTGAATTGGGCTCATGTTTTGGCCCAAATGAGGAAAACTCACCCATTCCTCAAAAAATGTATGGGAAACCCCAAAAAAAATCAATAAAGGAAATTAAATTAAAGATACCTTTAAAATATGTCATGGATGTATCATTTCCCTCATCCAAGAATCTAATAATATCATCAGTGACCAAACTTAGCATGGATAAGCATTCCTCAGTCTTATGTAATCAAGGGATAAATTTTTTTATTCCTCAAACAGGTGAAAAATACCATATTGGTTTCAATCCAACCGATGATATGATCAACATCATACCCAACTAACCCTAATTAGACTAGTTTATTTTTAATTTCATATGTAAGGTATCAAATTATAACAGTTCACTTTTTAGGTATATCTACAACCTTAGGTAAGAAGAATTGATAATAAACACACATACCAAAGTACATCAATAACCATATAACATTACATGAGATATAAATTTTCTAGTAAATCTATATAATAAGTCTCTACTTATTACCTCAGAAATATAATTTTCATATCTCATATAAAACTAGATATAATGAGTAAATAATATATTAACTCTAACCATAACATATCATCACAACCCATTATACTCTATGATGGTAATAGATTTGGGACAAATGAATGTTTTACATCGAGGGGATATTATTATTTAATCATTTGTGTAAAGTAAATTGTAGAACTCATAAATTAATGATAAAAGGATTTTTATTTTATTATAAAACCCTGATATATTATACAACTGTTATAAAAATATATTAAGTATCCAATACAAATAAAAATTATATGACCCTCACATTTCCGTTATAATAACAGTTTCATTAACCCATTACATCTATATGTATTTCATAAAATACCTCTTCATGAACATATAATATAATTTTCCCACTAAAAATGAGAAAAAGAATTATTTATGAATGAATCTTGTTTAAATAATAACCTGACTTCTGAATCATATTCCTAATATTTAAATATCTGAAAATATTAAACCTCTTAATCTATGTAACTTTAAATGTTATGATGTTAAACTATATTTTCAATGTATAACACTTTATAAGATTGACATCATAATCTTTGTAACTCTATTCCATCCAAAATGTTTATTGAAATCACTGTAACTACTATCATTATTATTTACCATCACATCCTTATCATCTTTAATATAATATGACATTCAATTTAACTGGAATAATCTATTAGGAAATTTTTATTCTAACTATCATGTTAAACAAATAGAACTTTTTAGTTGTTAATTTTTAACTTCTATCAGTTCAAATATACCCCCACTATCCTCATAATAATATATTATATTTAGAATATCTTTATATGATTTACAACCTAATTTTTATAGTAAATAACTCTTATTTTCTTAAAGATGTAATATTTAACAAATAAAATATTATTTTCATAAAATATACGTGTTTTTAGAAAATGAGATAATTATTTAAAATATACCATTAGAGGGTGGATGAATTTTTTTATCATATTATAACTAATGTATGGCTAAATCAATTTTATCCTGGATAAATTTTTCTTATCCTTATATTCTTAAAAAATATTATAGAATATGGTGCCTCAAAAATCTTGTGTATGCAATTAATTATTTAAAATAATTTAAATTAAATATTTCTAAACAAAAAAATTATCGTATAAGATAAGAGAAAGACGATAAAGATAAAAATCTTTTACAAAGAGTCATACAATCTTGTTAAACTCTATTATATTTAAATCATTGAAGTAGAAACTATTTTCTTTATCAATTGAATGAAAATGATAATATATCTCAATTATTACCTTGATTTTTAAATCCTATGTATTTACAACAATAATAAAATATATATTCAATAAAAATATACTTCAAATCCAATAAATTAATTTCTATAACATTGATACCTTAAATGGGAATTCAATGGATTTACCTAAATATTCTCCGTGTATCTTGAAAATTCCATCTTATGGATTCATCAATCCTTCATGATAATACCCAAATGTTTCAAATGACCTCAAATGGATATTTAAAGAATCATTATTTTACTCTACAACATAAATTTTCCACTTATAGTTTTGGAATTCACCCACATTTACTATCTATACAACATTATAACCTTAAAAACACATGCCTAGATCATCTATTTTGGAAACTTGACAACATTGGGAAATATTTTCTTGGATTTATCCAAATTGTCAAAACATTTTCATCAAATAAAATACGATAAATTCCATAACTAGAAAAATAATGCAAGAAACCTTATGAGAATCATTATACTCTTCACATAATCATATTAGATTCACCCATAGAACATCATCAATAGTTTGGATTATTTTTAAGGAATTACATTAAAAAATAGAATCTCTTTTTCTTAAGTGATTTTCTTATGTTAACAACCTTAGGAGTTTCTTAAATTATTCTTATCCTTTATCGAGTTAATGTTATATTTGATGATGATGTTATTTATATATGATAGATGATTTTATCATATGAGTATCATGTTTTATATATTTTCATCAGGGATTTTTAATGATAGTTCACCCTCAAAAATTTATTACCTCATATACCATATCTATTTAGTGATCCAAGACCCATATTTTATCCCGACATTCATCGAGTATCGCTTAAATAACATATGATTATTTAGATAGTAAATCATCACACTCATAAAATTTTTTATTCTAGGATAGTTGAGTGGATAACTCTTCATCCAAATCCATCATATGGATAAACTCAACTATATTCCATGAGTACCCTAATCACAAATGTTTCCCTACTAAATAAAACCTAAAGAAAATGTTAGAAATGATCAAAAAAATATAATTAAAGGGAATCAAACTTTTGGATTAAACTACTAGATTGTATAATATATAGTTCTTCATTGCTTACTTTACTTATATAATATAATCTAAGAGAACCCCAAATTGGTGTGAAACTACCGAGTTGAATTATTGAAGTCTTAACAAGTGTTGTAATGAAAGGAATATCAGAATTAGTATTTAATGGGTTTTCTTAAAAGTATCACCATCTTAATATAAATCATAATCATATGAAATTTATATCTATTAACATATAATTAAATATTTTGTCTTCTCATGTTTTATTCCATTTTGTATGAATTATTCTTATACATCAATTTTTTAAATCTTTTTTCCATACACCAAATTAATGTGTTTGACCACATTAATTTGTATCTCTTTGCACAACCCAAATGTTTGTATCACTTACCCAAAATCAGAATCCAAGTATATTCATACATATCCAAGTGAATAATTATATATAAGGTGCATGAAATTTTCATTTAAAGGAATATATTTATATGATATTGTTAATCTCAACATGATTAAGCCTTGAGTGATAGATTTTCAACCACTCATCTTTCTTGAACAAGAGTCTCCATACTATTGGTTGCTTTGATACCAATCCCCTCTCCCCTATGATACATTAATCAATATATAATTTTGTTAATTATATCTCTAATAACTAATTATAACAAACTATATTAAACAACTATTCTCAAGATCATAACTTTAAAACAAATTCAGGACTATGTAGATGGGAAACTAAATTTTATAGAGTCATACCTAGAATGTAATGAAAGGATCAATCTCCTAGAAGTAATTTTTTACATAAATAAATCATAAAAATTATTCATATTAAATAAAAACATATAAACATGAATTAAGTAAGGAATAACATTTAAATAAATTAAAATTTTGTAAATTTTAATCTGAGATAAAAAATTACCAATAATTCATAAATAAAATAATATTATAAGCATATTTTAATTCAAATAAACATTATAGATGTTAAATAACTTTTTATATAAAAATATTAAATCCCTCTTCATATATGAAATACTTCATATTATATGATATTATTATGAATTGTAAACATTTTATAACCAAATTTCTATTATATATATTATTTACATAATCTAATTATCATAAAATTAAACATTATTTAAACCATATTTAAAAATATCATAAAAACACTTTTTTTTGTGATCTAAATAATATCTTTAATAAGTCATATTTTAATTTAACCAAATAAAACTCAATTTATTGCCAATAATTTAGAAATTTAAGTTTATAACACATTATAATTTAGCCTTATAAAAGTAATTTATAAATTCCTTATAAATTTCACTCATGATTAATGAATAAATATTTTATTTTTCATGAGAAATAAATGTGATTTATCATAATAAACATATTATTATAAAAATAATTTGTTTCCCAATACTTAACACCATTAAAGTTATTTATATTATATAAAATGTAACATATTGACTCAAACTACTGAGTCTATCAGGATTCTATGTGACCTCATTCATGCATCTATGTATGCAAGAGGCTACCGACTAGATGTGAGGGTTTAATTCAGATGGTGGGGAGACTATACCCTATGTATCAAGTCATAACACATTAATAAATAAACAATAATAACAATAAATAATGAATGTAATCATGACTAATAGTGAAATAAAAATTCCATATAAATATATAGATCCCAATATGGAATGCCTATCTAGAAAGTTTGTAAAATATACATAATAATATAAACAAACAAATAAACATCTATGGGTCCTCCGAAGTCTGTTCCAGCCTAATCTAGCTCCATGCTCTACTAATCAACCATCCACCATATGGCCCTTCCACTTTACTCGATCACGGGTCATGAAATCTATAAGCGCACTGAAATGCTCGATTAAGGTGTGAATAAAAAGAGTTAGAAGGACACCACCAATGTGTCCTTAACAAGTGTTCACATTCATAAGAATGTATAATATAATGATAAATTAATTCACACATAAGAAAAAATCTTTCCAAGCATTCATGCACAAAAAAAGCCACTTATAAAACCCCAAGGTTAAAAAAAAAATAAACTGAAATAAATTAAACTTTTTTTAATAAGATATTTATAACTAGCCTTTAAACATAATTTTTCTACTTCTATGTTTTGAATTTCCAAACACGTTCATCTACACTTGTGTTCAGTAAGTTATTTAAAGTCGGATGGAACCAATTTTTTTTGATGAATAGTAACATACCCTTATGAATAGTAATATGACCCTAATGAATAGTAAGTTTTATTATTATTTTATCTTATTAATTATTTAATATAATAACATCTTGGTTATTTTTTCAATGTGATATAAGAGCAGTTATAGAATTAAATTGTTTTTTTTGAATAAAGTATGATTTTATTTCAAAATTAAATTAATAAAATTTAGAAAAATATTTTAAAAAATGGAGGTCATTTTATAATTATAGACATTGAAAAATGGTAAGGGTGAATTTATGGTATTTTTCTGAAATTATTGAATTTTTGATGAGTAGTGAAATATGGTAAAATACCATATACTCAAATTATCAGTTAAATACATTATTTATGACATCATAAGTGATTTAATACCACTTGTTTGGAAATCACATTCCATATTTACTATTTTTGGTCACATAAATTAATATTATTTATTATTGAGCAAAAATATTATAATAATGATTAAAATAATGTAAAATACCTCCTCTCCTCCACTATAAATACCCCCCTCATTCCCCTCTTCCTCCCACACCTCTAAAGCATTGAGAATTACCTAAGTTCTTCCCAATAAACCTCCCAAGAATCTTACCCACGTACTAGATCTGCTGGTCTCACCAAAAGGCCAAAACCAAAGGCCTTAAGAAGGATCTCATGGAGAAGAGATCAAGAGGTAAACATCCTCTTTTGTTTTCTTTCTTTTCTTTTCATTTTATTTTCTATTCTTCTTATATCCTCACCTCCTATTATCTAAGAGAAATGAATGATCCAGTATCTTACATATTCTAGATGTTATCATTTTTATGTAAGATTCACCATTATAATTCTTCTCTTCACCAACTTATTTAAAAAATTAAACCACCATCCGTGATGTGTCGATTTACCAACATCGTGGGCGATGTGATTTCAATTTCATTTAATTTCTTCATGACTAGTCATGAAACCATTTTTATGGTTGAAATAGATAATAATTTATTTATTATATATTAATTAAGGTCCTGGAATCATTTTTTACACATATTATTAATTTATGAAACAAAATGAGTTCTTTACGATCGAAGAATCGCCAAAATAACCTAAACAAATATGAATAATGTTTTAGCTCATAAATCATCCTCATGATAGAATTAAAAATGATAAATGGTATAATTTATAGATCTATAAATATGTAAATACCACTCCATTAAAATTCTAAATTTTTACTTCCAATCGACAAGAATATTCATCATAAACCGATCAAGGAAATCATGTAAAAAACCCACCCAAAACAATGCAAGGAACAAAATACTAACCATTAAAGGGTGAAATGATGCAATTAAATGATCATATATGATATTATAAAGATAAATTTTTTTTCTTTAATATATTAATAACATTATTTTAACAATTATACTAGAGGTTTAAACAAGTTTTAAGTAAGGAAAACCTGAGGTAAGGGAATTCATAACTCGATTTCCATTCTTTGGGTTAACATTCTACTTCAGTATTTATGTGGTATTGAAATTTCTTTTGAGATTAATTTCGTTTATATTCTATTTAGTTATGCATATTTACAGTGTATATATAGAATACATCCAATCTATTAAGTCTCACCTCAATTATATGATATTTATAAGGGACTTTTATCTTAAAAACCTATTTTAAAATTCTGTTTTACAAAATTCAAAAGAAATGTTTATATTATATTTTGGTTATTGGGAATTGATTATAATGAAATGTGGGACCTATATCCCCCTCCAATGCATTGGGTATGTGTAAGTTGGAGGTCTACCATATGGTTACTCTAAGTGTAACAACAATGGTTACACAAATTCTAAGGTAGCTATAAGGGTTAAAAATTATAAGGTAGTTGAGAGGGTTATAGGATTATATAAGTAATTACCCAATATAAATTTATTGTTATATTTATGTTCTTATGGAATGTGGGAATCTTGTTTAAATATTATTTTTTACAAAGTAAGTATATATGGGTAATAAGTTTGTCTCTTGAAAATGATTTCATTTGTTACATGTTTTCATGGACTAACGTGTTCTTTACTAATTTTTATATCCCTTATTGAACTTTTTGGGCCCATACAAAGTTTTTTAAATGATTTTCATAGGTTATAAGGATTTTTAAGACAAATAAAAAAGCCAAGTTAAATGTTTGAAGAACTATCGAATAAATCATGTTTTATTTTCAATGTTTTATATTTTGGAATAAATAAATACTATTTATATAGTTTCCACACTGTATTGATATAGGATGTTATAAATGTATTATTTCCCAAATCTCTAAATATCTAAAATTGAAAATATCCTCAATGTGAAATTAATTAATTTCTTGACTAAATTCAAAATTTTGTAACGTAATATGGCTAGGTCCTTATAATTAGTATCAGAGGATGGTTTAGATAACTTTAGGGGCTAGGATGATGTTAATATAATACCATATATGATTTTTTTACTCTATGATTAATTTTAAATATTATTGCATTTAAATATTACCATGTTTTTTTGACTAAGATATGTTTGTTTAGAATGGTTTCCCATAGAAGAAATAGAGAAGCTGAAGAGGAGAGGCACCAACAGAATGAAATCCTTCCGAATCTGCAGCACTAAATGGTAGGGATTTGAACCGAGTAGTTTGTGATAGTAATGGATTAGATAATGAAATAAATAAATGGTGGTGGAATCCATGAAAGATAAAAACCAGAGGTACCACAATAGAACATGATAATAATGGAAATTTTTTTGAGCTAACCCCCTTCTTCTTTTAATGGATCTTCTGACCCAATAGCTGTTTTAGGATGAATTAAAGCCCTTGAAAATATATTAGATGCTAAGGGATGTTTAGATAAACAAAAGCTAAGCCTGTCCATTTATCATTTTTAAGGTGAAGCTGATTAGTGGTGGTCAATGTTAAAGAATATCAGGGATAGAGTGGATATTGATGTCTTAGAATGAGATGAATTTAAAAGTATTATCCTTGAAAAATATTTTTTGAAGATGGTGCGAATTAAGATAGAGAATAAATTCCATGATTTGAAGTAAAATGAGGAAGATTTAGTGGATATGTATGAAGAAAACTTAAACCAACTATCAAGGTATGATCTAAATCTTATTCTAGTTCTTGATAGAAAGGTCATCCGCTTTTACTCTAGATTGAAGACAATATATTGAAGGGTGTAGGCCTCCCATGAATTCAAAAGTTATGAGAAACTTTTCCGATGCAATGAGAGGGTAGAGATAGAGTTTGCTGATGATCGCGTTCATTTTGGAAACAAGGAGAAGAAGAATTCCATATAGTAAGTGATGGGTAAGAATCAAATAAATAAATATGATGGTAAGAAAAATCAACTTCCTATTTGTGAAAAGTGTGGCAATAATCACATTGGGGAATTCTTTACCAAAATCGATAAGTGTTTTTGATGTTGTATATTTTGACCTATGGATCGATATTGTAATAAAAATGATCATAAGAATAATCCTAATAAGAAAAATATTAAATGTTTTAAATGTGGAGAGATGTGACCTTATGAAAATTCCTACCCAATGAGATATACAAAGGATGCAAAGAAGCCCGGATATAAGTAGAAAGGTGCAGTAAGATCCTTTACAACTACGTTAGCAGATGTCGGCCCACCCAATGAAGTTTTATCCTGTACTTTGTTTGTTTACTTACAATTTTCTAAAGTTTTGTTTGATATGGGGTCTACAAATTTCTTTATTTCTGAGAAATTTTATGGTAAATTTGAAATATCACCTCAAAAAATGAGACCAGAACTTATTGTTATAACACTTGGGGAAAATATTATAGCAAAGAGGAATTATAAGAATATTTAAATTATGGTTCATGGAAAGTATTTACTAGAAAAACTTTTTGACTTTCCCTTAGTACAGTTTGATGTCATTCAGGGAATGGATTAGATTTATGTTTAGCCTGCTAATATTGACTATAGAGCTAAAGAAGTTGTTTTTTAGAAATATTTTCAGTTTGTATAAAAGAATGAGCCCATACAATTGATAACATATCCGGAAGCTGAGAAACTATTGAAATATGTAAATTAAAGTTATCTTTATCATATTTTTGAAAACAAGGGAAGTGTTCAGATTAATGATGTGCCAGAGGTAAATGAATACCATGATGTTTTTCCTGATAAGTTATCTGGTGTCATACCTGATCAGGAAGTCTAATTCACAATTGACTTAGTTCCCAAAGACAAGCCAATTTCAAAACCCCCATATCGAATGTATGAAATGAAACATATTGAATTTAAAAATCAGTTTCATGATTTTCTTGATAAAGGATTCATTCATCCTAGAACTTCACCATGGGTGCTCCTATTTTGTTTGTTAAAAAGAAATATGGTTCCATGAGACTTTATATTAATTATAGAGCCTTTAAAAACACCACTAATAAAAACAAGTATCATTTTCCTCATATCGATGGCTTGTTTGATTAGCTCCAGGAAGATCAATACTTTTCCAATATTGACTTGAGATCTGGATACCATCAGCTGTAGGTGAAGAAGGATGACATCCCAAAAACAACTTTTCGTACTAGATATGGGAATTATGAATTTTTTGGTATGCCATTTGGGTTAACTAATGCACTTAATGTATTCATGGATCTTATGAATAGAATATTTCATGAGTTCTTGGATATTTTTATGGTTGTTTTTATTGATGACATTATATTTTTTTTCTAATATTAAAGAGGATTATGAGAAACATCTAAGGGTTGTTTTACAAACCTTAATGGAAATGAAACTGTATTGAAAATTCAGAAAGTGTGTTTTTTGGTTGAAAAATGTTTCTTTTCTTGGGCACATTATAAATAAGGATGGAATAACTGTTGATCCTGCCAAAACAAAAGTGGTTGATGAAGGGACAAGAACCACAAATGTTATATAGATTCATAGTTTTATTATATTAGCAGGTTATTACCAACATTTTGTTAAAAAAAATTCACATTTATATAGCCCACTCACTATGTTAATGTTAGAAGGGGTTAAATTTATTTGGACCGAATAATGTGATGTTTGTTTTCAGGAACTGAAGAAGAGATTGGTGAATGCTCCACTTTTGGCCTTGCCTTCTCAAAATGGTGATTTTTTTATCTACAGTGATGCTTCATTGACGGGACTTGGTTGTGATATGAAGAAAAATGATTAATAAATTTATTTTTCTTCAGGAAAACTAAAACCTCATGAGTTAAATTATCCCACACTTAATTTGTAATTGGAAGCTATGGTTTTTTAGTTGAAAATTCGGAGGCATCATTTATACAGATCCAAATGTAAAATATATATTTACTATAAAAGTCTGAATTATATATTTACTCAGAAGGAATTAAACATGAGGCAGAGAAGATGGATTGAACTGATAAAGGATTATTATTGCACAATGAATTACCATCCATGAAAAACAAACAAAGTGGTGGATGCCTTGAGTTGAAAAAATCATGCACCATTAACCATGTTATGTTTGGAACATGACCCATTGATTAATGATTTGATGAATTTAGTCTTAGAAGTTGTTGGTGTAGGAAATATATCTGTTTTTTTTCAGGTTTTAGTGCAGTCATTGTTATCAAATAGAATTAAGAAAGCGTAGAAGGAAGACCATGGGCTACATAAAATGGTATAATTGGTAAAAGTGGGTATGTTTCTAGAATTCAACCTTGATAAAGAATGTGTTTTAAGATTTGGTAAAAGGTAGTGTGTACCTTGTGATTCCCAGTTGAAGATAGAATTATTGTGTGAAGCCCATAGTTCTCTATTTTCAGTTCATCTTGGAAGTACTAAGATTTAAAGAGACCTTCAAGAGTATTTCTGGTGGGATGGAATGAAAAGGGATATTTTTATGTTTACCATGAAATGTTGGACATGTCAATAGGTTAAAGTAGAGAAGCATATATTAAAGGGGATGCTTCATCCTTTTCCAGTTCCAGATTAGAAATGGGAGAATATATCCATGGACTACATGGTGGGACTACCTAAGAATTCTCTAGGTAACAATGCAATTTGGGTTGTTCTTGATCAACTAACTAAATCTACACATTTTATTTCTATTCGAGATACAATGTCTTTGAATAAGCTTTCTCGACTGCACTCCAAAGAAATTATTAGGTTACATGGAGTACCACTTTCCATTATATCTAATTGGTATCCTAGGTTCACTTCTAACTTTTGGAAGGGGATTCAGAAGTTGTTGGGAACATAATAAAATTTCAGTACAGCTTTTCATCCTCAATAATATAGGTAGTCAGAACAAATGATTTAGAATTTGGAGGATATGATTCGAGCTTGTTCAATGGACTAATAGGGAAGTTTGGATCAACATATTTATTTATTTGAGTTCTCTTATAATAACAGTTTTCATTCTAGAATACAGATGACACCTTTTGAGGCATTGTATGGGAAGCTGTGTTGAACTCTAGATTTATGGGATGAAGTCCGGGAAAGAAAGATGATGGGACCAGAATTAATAGAGGAATTGGTTGAGAAAGTGAAGATGATCTAGTATCACCTGAGGACATCTCAGAGAAAGCAAAAAAGTTATGCAGATAACAGAAGGAAAGACTTCTCTTTTGAGGTAGGTGACCATGTTTTCCTTAAAATCTCTCCTTGGAAAAGTGTGATGTGTTTTAGTAGGAAAGGAAAGCTAAGTTTGTGGTTCATTAGTCCTTTTGAAATCCTAGAGAAAGTTAGACCAGTTGCATACCAAGTACCATTTCCACTGAATTTATCTCAGGTACACAATTTTTTCCATGTTTTGATGTTGTGGAAGTATGTTCCAAATTAATCTCATGTCTTGAACCCAGAAATAGTTCATCTTGAAGAGAACATTTCTTATGAAGAGGAAACAGTTCAAATTTTTGATTGAAGGGAACAAGTATTGCGGAATAAGGTAATCCACCAGGTAAAGGTCTTGTGGAGATGCCTCATGGTTAAAGAAACAACATGGGAGTCTGAAAATGCTATGAGGAAAGATAAACACACTTGTTTAATGAGTAAATAAAATTGAGAGGATGTAAATTTCAGAAGGTGGGGGATATCGTAATATCTCAAGGTTTTAAAAAATAAATAAATTTAAATACATGAAAAGTTTTTAAGTAGATATTTATAACTATTCTTTAAACATAATTTTTCTGCTTCTATGTTTGGAATTTCAAAAAACATCCTTCTACAATTGTGTTTACTAAGTTATTTAAAGTCAAATGGTACCAAATTGTTTTTATTGAATAGTAACATACCATTATGAATATTAATATGAACCTAATGAATAGAAAATTGTATTATTATTTCATTTTCTTAAGGATTTATGTTAATGACATCTTGGTTAATTTTTCAATGTGAAATAAGAGCTGTTATAAAATTAAATTGTTAATTATTAAATAAATTATGATTTTATTTAAAAACTAAATTAATAATATTTATAAAATTATTTTCAAAAAATTGAGTTCATTTTTGAATTATACACATCAAAAAATGGTTAGGGTGAATTTTGGGTATTTTTCTGAAATTCTTAAATTTTTGATGAATAGTGAAATATAGTAAAATACCATATACTCAAATCATCAGTTAAATACACTATCTATGACATAATAAGTGATGTAATAACACTTGTTTAGAACTCATATTACATTTTTAATATTTTTGGTCACATTAATTAATATTATTCATAGTCTTGAGAAAAAATATTATAATAATGATTAAAATAATGTAAAATACCTTATCTCCTCCACTAAAGATACCCCCCCTCATTCCACTCTTACTTCCACACCTCTCAAGCCTTGAGATATACCTAATTTCTGCCCAATAATCCTCCCAAGGATCTTACCCACGTACTAGAGTGGATGGTCTCACCAAAAGGCCAAAAACAAAGGCCTTAAGAAGGATCTCAAGGAGAAGAGATCAAGAGGCAAACATCCTCTTTTGTTTTCTTTCTTTTCTTTACATTTTCTTTTATATTATTATTATCTCCTAACATATACATATACAAGTGGCTTGAATGATCCATTATAGTTAATATTCTTGATGTTATCATGTTTATGGAAGATTACAATTACACTTCTTCTCCTCTCCTACTTATTCAAGAAATTAAAACACTATTCACGATGTGTCGATTTATCGTCATCGTGGATGATGTGATTTCAATTTCATTTAATATCTTCAATACTGGTCATGAAACCATTTTTATTATTGAAATAGATTATAATTTATGTATTATATCTTAATTAAGATTATGGAATCATTTTTTACACAAATTATTAATTAATGAAACAAAATAAGTTCTTTACTATCGAATAATCGCCAAAATAACCAAAACAAATATCAGTAATGTTTTGACTCATGAATCATCCTATTGAAAGAATTAAAAATGATAAATGGTATAATTTATGGTTCTGTAAATATTTAAACACCACTCTATTCCAATTATAAATTTTCACTTCCAATCAACAAGAATATTCATTATAAACCAATCATGGAAATCATGTAAACAACGCACCCAAAACAATGCAAGGAACAAAATACTAACAATTAATGGGTGAAATTATGTAATGAAATGATCTTATAATATATTATAAAGATGAATTGTTTTCATTAATATATTAATAACATTATTTTAACCATTATAAAATATTTTTAAACAAGTTTTAAGTAAGGAAAACCCGAGGTAAGGGACTTCATAACTCGATTTCCATTCTTTGGGTAAACATTCTATTTCATTATTTATGTGGTATTGAAAATTATTATGAGATTAATTTCATAAATATTCTATTTAATTATGAATATTTAAAGTTTATATACATAATAAATCTACTCTATTAAGTCTCACCTCAATTATATGATATTTATAAGGGACTTTTCTCTTAAAACCCTCTTTTAAAATTCTATTTTACAAAATCCAAAAGCAATGTTTTTATTGTGTTTTGGTTCTTCAGAATTGATTATGATGAAGGGTGGGACCTATATATACCTAAAAATCATTTGTTATGTGTAATTTTTAGGTCTTACATATGGTTACTCCTAGTGTAACTACAATGGTTACACAAATTTTAAGGTATCTCTGAGGGTTAAAAATTATAAGGTATCCGAGAGGGTTACAAGATTTTGTAAGTAATTCCCCAAGAAAAATTTATTTTTATATTTATGTTCTTATGTAATGTTTGAATCTTTTGGAAATATAATGTTTCAAAAATTATGTATATATGGTTAATAAGTGTGTCTCTTGAAAATGATTTCATTTGTGTCAAGTATTCATGGACTAATGTGTTCTTTCCTTCTTTTTATATCCCTTACTATGGTTTTTGTGCTCATCCCATGTTTTTTAAATAATTTTCACTGGTTATAAGGATGTGTAAGAAAAATAAGGAATCCAAGTTAAATGTTTGAATAACCATCAAATAAATCATGTTTTGTTTGAAAAGTTATATATTTTGAAAAAAATGAATACTGTTTTTAAGGTGTCCACTCGGTATTAATATGAAATGTTAAGAATGTATTATGTCCCAAATATCTAAAGCTCTAAAATTGAAAATATCCTCAATGTGAAAGGATGTTATATATTGAATAAATTAAAGATTATGTAATGTAATAATGTTGGGTCATTATAACACCACAGACCCTGGTTATCCCTACTTTGACGCCGTGCCAGAAAACAATAGAAAAAACATTGAAACATCTCAACATTAGAGCCAGCCTGAAACTGCTCAATAGTCGTACAGTCTCTAGGCCTCTAGGTCAAACTACACTAGGTCATCATGGAACAATGTTATCTCTAGGTTAGGTTACATAGAACATCATTCCTCTATATTTCCATGTAGGTATGATCACTCATGATCATCATACACCTTGGTCATCACATATGGGTTTGATCACTCACGATCGTCATACCACCAGGTCACACCACACTAGGATATTATAAAGTCACATGGAGTATATGAACATTCCCCCTAGGGTTACCGAGCCATGATAGGTTCAACTTTCAATTGTGTACCATGCATCACACATCAACATAGAATATAACAAGAATATCACAAGGAAATAGTTTCATCAGACATAACATATCATGAGTGTGAGAAAATCCACACACACACATGTTAGCAACTCAATATTGTCTAAAACACATCAAAATACATAATCATAATATTTCAATAAGTAAATACTTATAAATACACATGTACCTACATGAATCACATAAAAATCATGGGTTAGTCCAACATAAGTCACATATCATACTAACATCACATACAAGGACCCAAATAGTAGGGAACTTCCTACCTCAATGTCATCAACATTAATAGTAATAATAAACAACTATGTGTGGTTTGAAAACCTGATTGGAAACCTAAAAATTTAGGAACAACACATTACATTCCTTATTGTCATATTTATAGACACATCAATACTTGAGGTTTTCCAATAGTTCATAGTACCAAAACCAACAATTTTAGTTCAAAAATAAATAAAATATCATAAACAATGATACATTCTCTCTCTTAGATAATTTTCAAATTATCATTTAGGTCAAAAAATGAACTATACATATTCTTCTCAAGAATAATTATAAAACCATATTTGATAATTTATATCTCAAAATTAATTTGAGATCATAAGTTTTATTCCTTAGAATTATTCTTTAAATAAACCATATAATTATCTTTAATAATTTTCACCGTTATCCTAAGATAATTTGATATCTTTGTCACCTGATAATTTTATTATAATTATAGTTGGATAAATTGTATAATTATATTATAATAATTTCCCTTACAAATTATTCTTCACAATTAAATAATTATATTTTGATAATTTTTCATAAATTATCATTTGAAAATTTCTCATAAATTATCTTTTGATAATTTTCCATAAATTATCCTATGTTAAATACATATCATTATCTTTTTTAGACCTTGTAATTATCCTATGGTAACCACAAACAATTGTATTTGATATTTTTTAAATAATTATCTTTTGATAATTTTTCATTAATTATCCTTTTATAATTTCTCATAAAATATTCTTTGATAATTTTCCATAAATTATCCTTTTTATAATTATTTAATGATAATTTATGAATTATCCTTTTATAATTATCTTTTATTAATTCTTTATAAATTTCCTATTATAATTATCTTTTGATAATTTCTTATAAATTGATAATTCTATGTAATTATCCTTTGATAAGTTTTGACAATTAACATTTGGTAATTTGAAAAAATTATATTTTGATAAATTTTATAAATTATCATTGATAATTAAATGTAATTATCATTTGTCAAACCTTTAAAATTATCCATGATAATTTCACAAAAATATTTTTTTTCTAAAACATTGTTATTATATTTGATAATATTTCCCAATTATATATTGATAGTTCCTAATAGAAAATCCTTTAATAATTTTTATAATTTATCCATGATAATTTTTCATGTTATTTCTTGAGTTTTAAATCACATATTTTTTGTTTCCAAAAATTAGGAAGTGATAATATATGGAATAAAATGTAAAATAAAATAAAATAAAATAAAATAAAATAAAATAAAATAAAATAAAATAAAATAAAATAAAATAAAATAAAATAAAATAAAAACACATCTACTTCTCATAGTGTTCACAATGCTCCCCATGGAAGAAGAAGGACCTCACACACCTATATTGATCGACGATGGGTTTATCAAACATGTTCAAGGGAATATCAGGATCACTCAAACTTAATAGAAACAACCCATACCAAGGATGAGATGGCTATACTATTTAGATATGCATACACAAATCTTACAATCCAAAATGAAAACCCATTATATATTTTTTTCTTTAATTTAATCTTGATAGTAGAGTTATTAAGATCATTTCATTAAGGCATTGGTGAATTTAAACAGTAAAAATGGGTTGAAATCTAAGATTTTTGATTAATCCAGTGTAAAAAATGGTGGGCTGTGGCTTGAGTGGTAGGAGTATAAAGATAAAATAAAAAAAGAATTAATTATTAAAATAATTTTAATAATAAGATAACAGGGTAAATAAATTACCATCATGTGAGATGTAACTAAACCCGAAACACACAAATGTTATATCACATCTAGGATAAAACCTACATTTCAGACCAAATGGAGGTCTCATATTTATCATATGATACACCATTTAGGAGATGTTCCATTATTTTTTGAAAAATTTATAATTAGAATATTATATAAATTTCCCTCATGTGTGATTTGACCAAAATATTGATGCACACAAAGTTATGTCATTCAAATGGTAAAAACTACATCCTAGACCTAATAGTGATCTCACATTTCTCGTTTGAGACAGCATTTGGAAGATATTTCATTTTTTTTGAAAAATTACATATGTGTAATATAATATATTTTTATTTTTATTCAAGCTACGTTGAGGCTCAACGAGCTTTAGAATCTGGAACCAACTCAACACCTAAGTCTAAAAATATTCCAAAAAATATAACATAATTTTTATAGAATTTTTACCCTTCCCTAAATCCTTTAAATAAATTATTAAATTATTTTTATTGAAAATTTATATTTTCCACATAAAACCCAATAAATTATTAACAAAAGTGATTTATTTTCCTAAAAAAATTAGGATATTAAATAAAACTTTTACAAACATGAATAAAATAAAGAATAAATAATTAAATAATGATTTTATTTAATCATTAATTATAAATATTACCTTTAATACTTAATTTTAGGCCTATTAAACACATTTTTAATTAAACCCACACTTATAATTTATAATTAAATTATAAACTATAAGTTAAATATATTTAAACTTAATATTTTATAATATCTTATAATAACATATTTTTTTGAATCACAAAACATATCATTTATAACATATATATAAACTACCCGTTTTTTAATTTAAAATTTTTAATAGTATAACAAGAATCATATGCATATTAAACCCAATATATGTTATGTAAAATTTATTATATTGGATATAAAGACATTATATCCACTTTCAATATGAATTTTTTCATATTAATGATTATATTACATTTCACTTTTCATATATGAAATTATTATGAATTAAAAAATTTTATAATCCAATTTCATTATAAAAAATATTCACATAATCTAAATATCACTTATTTAAACATTGTTTCGACCCTGATAAAATCTATTATCAGTACACATTATACGTGGTCGAACAAATATCTTAAATTAATTGACTTTTAATTCAAACAATTAAAATTAATTATTTATAAAAAAAATCATAATTTTAAATATAGAAACATTTATATTTTGGCCTTTTTTTGAATTTCTTAATTCATATTAAATTACCCTTATAATTTAATATTTAGAATATTTTTTAATATTTTTTTTATAAATATTTACAATATTAATTATAAACTATTTATAATTAACATATAAACAATTTATAAAATAAAATATTCCCAAATACCTTTTATTATGAATTATAAATTTTTTAAAAACTATATAAAATTGTAAAAGCTATTCTTGATATTAAATCTTTAATATTAATGGTTTTTTTTATAATAATGGTTTCAAAAAATTAAAAATAATAACCACAAAAATTTTATAGTTATTTAATTTATAAAACACTTTTATAAATTTTAGAAGTATTCCGAAATATCTGATTCCATTATTTAGAAGCAATTTATAAATATCATAAATCATCGACAATCTATTTTCTCATAGTAGTGAAAAATATTATCTTAACTAATTAATGTAAGCGATGCCTTCCACACTATATTACGTTAGCAATTTAATTTTATATCACATGGTTCTCCCAATATTACATTATCATAGAACTTAATGTGGAGAGGGGAGAGTGTAGTTTTGATTTCGTAAAATGTGTTCTTCATTTATTAGTGTAATAAATATGTTGATTGGATAAGGATGATGTCTCTGATACCACTAATGGGGTTTTGGAGTTTTTCCAAGGAAGAAACATAGCTGAAGAAAACCCATATATGTGATTTATCTATCCAAAATATAATCAACATGTAATGGAAGTAAAAATAATAAAAAATTCACACCTCAAGTGATGTGTTATCAATTTTGACTCTTAATAGAATGCTTGATAAAGACCACCATAGAAACAAGTGAAAACTTATGACTAAGTAGATTTCACCACCCAAAGGATCCCAAAATGTTTCTTGAGGATCCCTAAATATAGAATGGATGCTAGAACCTACACCTAGTTATAAATTGCATCTCAAGAGTTAGACAATAACAAGAGACTTGCATACAATCAGTTGTATCCATCATGAGGGATCACATCACTTTATATCAGTATCCTCAACATGTTTCATTTAAGGAAACATATCATCTATATATAACATATCAACATACGTTATTTCACACTAGTCTTATTCATTGAATTAATTCAATGAATATAATCCATTTAAACCATTAATAATGGATAAGAACTGATGAAATTATGTGAGATGATTCATGAAATTAAAGTAATGAATATGTGGCATATACATTCACTTAGCTAGGGAGGTGGAAGATTCATGCACATAACCTAAAACATTAGGTGAAATGTATTCTATCATATGTATCATATACATATATTTTTAGTGTATAACCAATAGATCCATCCCATTAAATCCCCCCAATTTCCCTATAGATTTTGTCAACATTGGCTTTGGATAATAGGAATAATCTTAATGCCTTCTGATCTTTTCCCCAATATTCATCCCCTTATCCTCCCTAGATTATATAGTTCTTCTATGTGCATTTATTCCTCATAAGTAGGTGTTTTCACCACATGTGTCATACTTAGTAGAGGTATTTACTTCCATCCATAGGATACCTACCTAATATTGATCAATAAATAAGTTTAACAATTATTCTTCAACTTCCTATATTCAAAAATCTTCTATTATCCATTATCATTATCTAGAAAATCATGCCCAGTCCCACAAAATGGTTCCTAAGGTCAAGGATAGATGGAAACACCTATATCATATCAAGAATCATTATGGGAGAAGCTCCTACTTCCTTGAAGAAGGTAGAGGGTGAATACCTATCCCATCTCCCCTCTATTTTTTTAGGATGGAATGCCTGAACTTTTGGAGTCTCTTGAATAAATGATAATGGTACTTTCTCTCTATCCTAAAAAATATCAGACTAAATTTTATCACCCAAATTGAATCCATTAGGCCCAATATTACATTCATCACTTGATGAGAATATCCCACCACTTATTCATGCCACTCGATTCAACTAAGGTCTCACTATTTTAGTCTAAGCACTAACATAGATAGGCTTTAGTCTAAGCACTAACATAGATAGGCTCTTTAACAACATGAAAAATGGGATTTAACAGTTTTAAGATGGAACTTTTATCTTAAACACTGTTAAAAGGGTCCCCCTTTATCAACGTTATTTATAGGGGCTATAAAGGGAAACCTTAATCAGTGATTTCATTAGAACTGATAAAGGGGGGCCTTTATTAGTGATAGAAATAATGTTGATAAAGACTCTACTCTTGTAGCGTGTTGTTGAAATTATAGAACACTACAAAAAATACACCTTTATGAAAAAACACCTATATGAAAATTGATAATATAATTGAAATAAAATTTACATCAAAAGTAAAAAAAACACTATATTATAAACTTTTCATACAATGTTTTGTATAATTACATTTGTAATTACTATCCACAAACATTTAAAAACATCAATATATTATTGTATTTTGCACCTGAAACACCCTATCAAAAAAGAATGATCCTGGTATTAGTTTCCAAACAAACCACCCCATCCCAAGAAAAAAAATACACTTATATTATAAAATAATTATTATGTTAGTAATACTATAAATAAATAAATTAAACATGAATATGAAATAATGCATTAATAAAATGTCAATTTTTAAAAAAGGACACACTTTGAGTAATAATGGTCTCACTATGTGTCATATTGATGTGGAGATGATTCCTAAACATAAAAAATGACTTATGAATCATTTTCCTAAAGTATCAAAATAATGAAAATCTATTTACTTTTTTGGGTATGTCACTGGTCTTTTTATGAAAATATAATTTTAAATGGAAAACACGTCCCCAGAGTAATAACAGTCACATTATGTGTAGGTTTACTATGAGATTGATTCTTACACATCTAAAATGATATATGGATAGTTTTACTAAATTATAAAGAAAATATAAGTGCATTTTCTCATTTTTCAGTGACGGACACAACTTTTGAACTGAAATGCTAATTTTAGATTGATAACAGACACTTTGAGTCATACTGCGCTCACCGTGTATCAGATTGAGGTGAGGCTGATTCCTAATTATCAAAAATGAATTATTGATCATTTTCATAAAGTATCAAAACAATATGAATTCATTTTATTGGTTTTGAGTATGATATTTGTGTTTTTTACTAAAATATCAATTTTAAATAAAATTACACACTAGGAGTCATACTGGTCACCAATGCATCAGATTGAGGTTCGGTTGATTCCTACACAAAAAAATTACCAATGGATCATTTTACTAAGGTATAAAATCAATACAAATTCATTTTCTCAGTTATGATTTTGTCAATTGGGTTTTTTACAAAAATGTCATTTTAAATTGAAAACATGCACTTTTAGTTATACCAGTCACATTGTGCGTTGGTTTTATGTGAAATTTATTCCTACATGTAAAAAATTGGCTTATGAATAATTTTTATAAATTATCAAGACAATTAGATCATGTTTCTCTAGTTTTCAATGAGTGAAACACATTTTGAACTAAAATGTTAATTTTAAAATGATAATAACCACTTTGAATCATAATCAGAACAATATGTATCAGATTAAGGTGAGGATGATTCCTATATGTCAAAAATAACCTATGGATCATTTTACTAAAGTATATAAATAATACTAATTTGTTGTATTGGTCTTGTGTATGTCACTTGTCCTTTTTAGTAAAATTCATGACAGGTTTAAATAAAAAGACACATTTACAGACATACTAGTAACACCGTGCATCATATTGATGTGAAAATGATTCTTACACATAAAAATGACTTATATATTATTTTACTAAAGTATCAAATCAATAAAAATGTATTTTCTTAGTTTTGAGTATATCACTTGTCTTTTTTACTAAAATTCCATTTAAAACTGGATGTATTTACTTTTGAGTCATACCGGTCATATCATGTGCTGGTTTGATATGAGACCAATTCTTACATGTAAAAAATAACTTATTAATCATTTTATTCAATTATCAAGACAATAAAAACACATTTTCATAGTTTTCAATGAGCGACACACTTTCTGAACTAAAATGCCAATTTTAAACTGATAATAGGGTTATTGAGTTATACTGAGCACACCATGTATCAAATTGAGGTTTATTAATTAATAAACATCTGAAAATGACTTATGGATTATTTTATTATAGTATCAAAACAATATTAATAATTTTTATTAGTTTTTAGTGTGTCATTTGACTTTTTTACTAAAATTAATGTCAATTTTAAATAAAAAGACACACTTGGAATCCTACTAGGAACACAATGTATTTGATTGATGTATGGATGATTCCTGCACATTGAAAATGACTTATATATCATTTTCCTAAAGTGGCAAAATAATCGAAATGTTTTTATCAGTTTTGAGTTTGTCAATTGTCTTTTTTACTAAATTTAATGTCAATTTTAAATAAAAAGGCACACTTGGACTCATATCGGTCACACTATACATCGGATTGAGTTTAGGTTGATTAATAAACATAAAAATGACTTATGGATAATTTTATTAAAGTATTGAAACAATATGAATGAATCTTATCAAGGTATTTCAAGAAACATAGGTGCATGTCCAGAAGAGATGGGGGATGAGTCTCTAGAAAAAATGCAATAATAACTATTCAAGAGATGAAGGTGATGAGGATGACATTTGTCTCTATAAATTTAAATTTTCCCAGGATGGGGAGTTGGAGAAGCACTGGACAACATTTCTTATTTTATTTTCTAAAGTTGAAAAAAGAACCAGAATGGAATTTGATGTTCTCAACAATACTAAAGGGAAAATTTTTTAATGATTCAAATAATAATTTATAGATACAATCCACCAAAAAATATAAGATCATTTATTTATATAATTGTGGGACAATGAGTAAGTATTATAGAAATAGAGATAAGTATACTGTTTCGATTAGGGATTAATTTACCTAAACTAAATCTATTTTCTTTGTGTGTAATAAATTGTAGGATCTAAATTTGTTTAAATGTTTTAGAAGTCAGGTAGAGAAGGATTGTAATTTCTCCTTATAGATGATCCAGACAGATAATGGTATGGAATTCATAAGGGGAACAATTAATGATTATTTTGAGAAGTATGTTATTCACCATGAACTTCACGTATCGTATACTGCATAATAAAATATTATTTTTTTTAATGGAAGAATAAAATTTTAGTTGAGATAGATCAAACATTTTTGATAGAGCATACTACATTATAAAAAACCTAGATGAATCTATTCACTCTAATTTCAAATCATTAAACTCCATTTTAAAGTCAATGTGAAATTTAAAATATTTTTTATTTAAATCATTTTTGAAATCCAAAATATCATCCTCATTTTGAAACATCATAAATATTTAATTTATTAACTGTAAAACCTATCATTTACTCTTTAAATCACATTAACATTATAAAAAACTAATGAATATCACCTTAATAAATCATTAGGACACTTTTTATTAGTTTTTAAAAATTATTTTTTCCGCTAAAACACATTTTACAATTTATTTGAAATCAATTTCTTAAAAAAATCTACTCATTAAAAGAAACATTTGTTGGAAAATAAAACATCGAATTTATTCTAAAAATACCTTAGAAAACCCTCTTACTATTTCAAAACCAATCCCTTTCCATTTTGAACCAAGATGTCAAACATTTAATAGCAAGAAATCCCCTTTGGGAAGATTATCTCACCTATTATATAATATAATATATATAACAATTTATATATATATATACATGGAAATATAAAAAATAAAAGATATATTATTTTAAGACCATTTTCAAAATAGAAAATATAGTTATTGAGTATAATAATGGTTTAACAAATAAATAATGAAATTATTATATTTTTTAAATTTTTTTCAAAAATTAAAAAAATATAATGAATAAAATTCACTTAATGGGTCCAATGAACATGAAAAATAAAATTATAACCATGAATGAATCACAAAAATAAGTTGAAATGCCTCCTTGAAAAGTGATTTTACATTATTAAATACTAGAAAACATAATAATAAAAACGATTCTTCTAAAAAAACTAAATTATATATTAAAATTTAATAAATTTTCATTTTTAATTTGATAGAATCATTCAAACTAAATTTATATACAGGTTATTAAATACTATAAATTAGTTTAAAATATATTGAGTATCAAAATAAGAATCTTTAGGGAGATTGATTCAGCCACATAGAAGGCTGGATGATGATGATTCGTGAAACAACATCGAAAACACCTATGGTTTGAGTGCTCATGGTCGAAAAGAACTTGATGATGATGTTGAAATTCTATTATTTATGTGGTGGATGTTGTGGTGGGGATGGAATTAATAGTAGTAAAATAATTTGGTGTATATAACATCTAGTCAATTGATACACGAAACATTTATACAATGGAAGAAAACATATATATTCATTGAATATATATCATGTACATCATAAAAACGTTATCACCCAAAGAATACGCATTGAATATTTTTTTCACTACTATGAAAAATTATAAATACATAGAAAGAAGTAATTATTTATAAATTTTTAATGATAAAAATGTTTTATTCCCAGATTTCACCCTAAAGTTTATTTCCATAAATTATCTACCATAAATATATGAATTTTGAATTAGCTACAAAACACTATTTCATAAAAATTATTCAATCTGTGAAATTATTTAAGATAAAATATTGAAAATTATACCTTAACATGGGGGAAATAATTTTATGGGTTAGGTTTTACTTAATATTTGTCAAATACTTTTAAAGAATATATTAATTAATGATAAAATACAAATATACAAGAAACAGCGATGACAGCGGCCTTGGGCCTTCGAGCTATATAATGGGTCTCCCTTTACCCAGTCAAAAGAGGTATTTTCTTTAATAATAAAATGAGGCTTCGACCCCAACATTTGAAAAAATAAAAGAAACTGTGATGGAAGTTGTTGAGTGGGGTGAGAGAGGGAACCACCAAATTTGAAATTCATAGCTATTAAAAGAAGACAATCATCATCTATTATCATTATTTATAATGTTCTCCTAGGATGGGTGAATGGTTAGAAGAGAAGGATTATATAAAAGAAGCATAGGAATCATGAAAATAAATATAGGGAAGGAGGAGGAGTAAGAAAAATTGTTGTGGAATAGAGTTTATCAGCATCAACCACCACTGAAGTACACTTGAGTCCAAGTCTATTTAATTTAGCGGTGTCCCCAAGTAGGTTTTATTAAATTCATACACTCAAAAAAATCATGATTCACTTGATCAGACAAGGAAATGTGAATTGTGAAGTCTCTTACCAAAAAAAGGATGACCAAATAAAGACTTAGAGCTTGAATAATACATGAAGATGAGGTGAAACATACCTTAGAATTGGATAGGGTCGATTCAGTGGCTGTAGTAGGGTTTATAAATAGTGGAAGTAGTAGATAAGTTTCTAGAGATCTTGATGACATAAGTGATTAGACTATGTTAGGGTTCATTTTATAAGATCAGTTAATACTTTTATCATAACTTTCAAAAAAGCGCTCATAAAGAGTAATTTTTTAGTGCTGAAATAGTAAGCATAGAAAAAACTACTCTTTATCAGTGCTAAAATTCTAGCGATGAAAAAGAGTAGCTTTAATAAATATTTTTAGTGTTCATAAAGATTTATCTTTATTAGGGCTCATAAATGTATAATATTAATAATATATTAATGTATTTCTAATTATAATTATAAATAAATATATTTAAAAATATTTCAATATATTTATAATTTTTTAAATATATTTACAAATATATTTATATAATCATATATTAATATTATTATATATAATTATTATTTAAATAAAAAAATATATAATAAATATGGATTCCCTTCAGTACATGTGTCACCTCCGCCTTCTTCCACTTTACTGCATGCATTCCTCCCCCAAAATTTCTTCCATTCGCTACAACTCCAGCGCATGACTTTTTTCGCTGCCATCTGGGGTTACCGTTGCACCTCCTCATCCAACCCCATTCCCTACCTACACCCCCACTCTTCACCTCCCTCCCTTCCCTGCTATCTCCCTGGGTACCCTCTCCCACTACCCTCCCTAACTACCATCTCTTGCACCCCTCCTCGATTGTTCTCTCTAACTGTGCCTCCACCCCTACATAAGCCTCACCTCTTCCCTCTTTCCTTGCACTCACTCATCCTTCCTATATGGCCTATAGCTCCCACAATTACACTCCCCACCTTATTGACTCTGTTCCCCACCTATGCCTCCCTCCCTATCTACCTCCCTTTCTGACTCCCTCCCTGACCGCCCCCTCTTCCCTTCCTCTAGCTCCCCGTATTCACAGCTACCCACCCATACATCCCTATCTTCACAAAAACCCACAAAAAATATATCTGAAGAATCCTATCTGCCTCCTCTGGTGAGGGTTTTGATTTCTAGTATTGTCTCCTTCTATTTAGTGAGGGTTCTGGTTAACTCTGATTTTCACCATTCTGATTAACTATAACTTTCATGGAGGCGGGCACTCATCCAAACGACTCTCCCTTATTTTTTATTGGGTTTAATCATGCCTCAACCCTTATCTATATTCATGACATCATCGAAGACCAGTCTCTATTCCATATGTATCTCCCTGATTGAACATTATCTAAAAGTGTTGATTCTAATTAATTTTTATGCAGAATTGTTTTGTTTTGTCAGTTGTAATTTTTTTTTAAATTGACACTTATGATCTCATATAATAAGTTAAATCCTATTTTCAAATATTTAAGGTTTGTGCTCGAACAATCATGCATTAGTTTCTTTTTCTATTCACTATATTTTTGTATATTTTAACTAGAATTTTCTAATGTTTTATATTTACATTTTTTACTCCTAAAGCTAATTTGTGGATATATTTGATGTTTTCCACATTAATGATGTTCTAAAAAAACCATATATATTATTAAACAACTTTCTTATGAATTTTCATGAAGTAAAAGGGAATAAATTTCAATTTTTATCAGACTCACCACCTATTCATGTTTCAATACACAAGTATCTATAAAATTCATCTCTTCTTTTACAAAATTTACTTTTTCACACTACTATTTACATTATTCATATTTGATATATTTTGTTTCCTTACATTTTTATTTTCAATTTTAATTTTACTCAAGTATGATATAATAAAATTTATGCTATACTTATAACCTTAAATATTATAATGATAAAAATTTGAATCATCCATTTGAATCATATTTTCATCAATGTAATTGAATTCTCCATCATGAATTTCCAATATAAATTTTCATTACTTAATAATTCTACTAAATGTTTTCTACTATATTTATTACGTCCCAAAATTTTCTCAACTTATATTCCATTATTTTTTACCACTTATTTATGATTTAAAAATGTCCAATATTAATATAGATTATAAAACTTTCAAAACATAATTCTTTTATTAAAGATAAATATTGATTTATAGCGTAGTGTGGATGCATGGGTGATGTACTAGATTATTATAATTTTATAAATTTTACACACACACACACACACATATATATATATTTATATTTATAATTATAAATAAATATTTTAAGTAATTATAAATATATTTATATAATTAAATACATATTTAATAAGTGGAAGAATATTTAAGGCTTGAAGAATATTTAAAAAAAAATAGGTTTAATACTATCTTGAAGAGTATAAATTCTCCCCCCTCACCCGAATCTTGGCTTCTCAGACCCCATGGAAGCTAGATGACCTAAGGAGTCAAATTCAACAATGATGGGGATTTAGTGATTGGAGATTGATTTCAATTAGTAAGGGTGTGTTTACTATTATTTTCCCTTAGAAGGACTGTGAAATTTTTCCATTGAGATTTGGGTATATCCCTCTAAAACCCAGGTATCTCACACTCCAATAATGGGTTCCTCTTTTAATTTTTTCCTAGCCAAGAGTTCTTTACAAACCTAGATTAGAATTAGGGGTTTGAGTTGGTTTTTTTGGCATCCATCAATCCGGTGGGAAGTTCCATCTGTAGTGGGGAATCCAATAAATATTGACAAGGAGACCAGGAAATATAGGTATGGATACTTTTTTTGAGTTCTGGTTTATATTGATCGATATTATGCATTTATTGAAAAAATATTTCTCGTTTTGGGTGATTTAAAGTTGGAGTTGTCTATTCAATTTGAGTGTTTGCCCATTTTTTGTGGAACCAGTTTATGTATTGGGAATTCTGATGAGAAATTCCATAAAAACTGATAATGCTATCATTTTAATAATTCAAGACATGTTTATGATCAACGTAAGAAGTATCCAGTTGATGTTCTGACAAGGATTAGTCATGTCTTTAGGCAGAAGGGTGTTTCCTCTGTCTCTACTGTAGAGAAATCCTCCTTTGATTATCTTTTCATGTAGGGTGTAGTGTGTCCTACTAGAATGGGAACTACCCTCATGACCAGATTACTATGCAAGATTATAGGGACATGTCTCAACATACATCATTGGTACAATGTTCTTTAGCCCAGACCACCAAGGAGTAGGTTATGTCTGACACTTATGGTGATAATATTATATAAAGCCACCCTTAAAACATTAAAAAATCTTGAGTTTTAGTCAAGAAGTTACTTTCATTCACATTGGGGATATTTTCAGTTTTATAGTGTTATAGAATTAAATCACAATAAATACACAACATACAACATTTATACAAAGAGGAAACTACTAAAACAATAACCATTTTTTCAACATGAATATTTTTTTTAAACTAAAGCATGATTTCATTGAAAAATATTCATAAAATTCATATTGAATTCCCTATTTATCTAAACCATCCATATTTCATATTAAAAATATTTTAAAAACTACGGTTGAGTAAAGAAATCTAAGTAGGTAGCATAAAGAAATAAAATCAATAGTCAAGTGAAAACAAGAATACCCATTAAATTGTTTTTCCTTAAAAACTCATTTTAATGCATAGAAATATCATGAAGTTGAATTAGTAAATATTTAACATATGATGCTTACATACATACTTAAAAATTTAATAAAATTCCATTCGACTTCCATCTCCAGAGTACCCAATGCATTGGAGTTATATAATGGGGATCACCCGTAATATCCTGAGCTATAATGGGGATCAACCCGTCACATCTTGAGATATAATGGGGCCCAAACTGTAATATCTTGATATATAATAGGATAAAACTATAATAAAAATTTTACAAGGAACATACCCTGAATAAATCTTTGATAAATCATTTAAACTCATGAGAAAAACAGATTCAGATATCAAAATACAATTTCTCATAAAATTCACTTTTAAAATATAAAAACTGCACACATAATAATGAAATCATATTCTTAAAATATAACTATGAAAAATTATAAAGGAAAAATTATAGTAATAATGTGTCATGAAATTGGGATAAACTCTTCATTCCTTATATAAAAAGACAAAAATATTTTTGAATTTTGTAAAAGAGACATTTAAAAAGATTTTAAAAGGAATGTCCCTTACCTTTGGTTCAACATCCTTAAAAAGTTTTAAAAACTTCATGTACAATGGTTTAAATATTTTTATTAATTTATTAAAGAACTATAATAATGTTTATAATACCTTAAATGGTATTCTTATAACATTTTCTACACATTTATTAACAATATTTTTTTATTTCCATTATCTCAGGTGCGTTCTTTTAATGGTTTCTAAGGTCTGGTTATTATGGACTTCCTTGTAAAATATAAATAATAATAAATAAGTGAGAATATATATATATATAGGTCACTTTTAACAATTAAAAGTGAATTTAAACTTTCTATGATTGTGGTAAAGGAAAACAAAAACTCCTCATCCATGAAGGTAGCGAATTGACACACCATGAACGATAATTTTGTTATTTAAGAATAAAATGATAAAATGTAAGATTTTATGATGAATATACCATAAACACAACAAAATTATAGTATATATATGATAATTGAGTTATAATGAAACATTGGATAGGTGGTTAGGAAAATTTAGAAGTGAGAAAGAATTTTAAAGGGAAAAAGAAGGTTACCTCATGAAAATTTCTCCTTGAGAACCTCCTTAGACTCTTAGAAGTGGTATTTTCATGGAAAAAAATAAAATGTGAAAAGGGATGATTAAAATGGAATTTTGAAGAATATATTTGAGAATAATGACTTATGGCGATGAAATTTTGTGAAGGGATGAGTCTCCTTTTATAATTGTGGTGAAGGGTTATTTTGGAATTACTTAAAATATTAAAATATAAATTGTCTAATATAGAGTTAAATAATTAAAAAGGCCTAAAAACCATAGGATATAAAATTTTAGAAGGAATACTATAATTTTTTTCAATTTACACAATTTTTTTCATTTCTAAATAATTTAATAAAATATTGTATTCACGAAAAATAATTTTTTTAAATTAAACAATATTCATAACTATCAATTTAAAACATCAAAAAAATTTCAAATTCGAATATTTTTTTATGATATCCTAAAAAATAATATTACTTTATAAAAATCAGGAATTAACTTAAAAATATTAAATTAAATTTATTTTATAATTTTTAATATCTTTAATTTGATTTATTCATTAGTTGAATAATTACTTCATTATCTTTTTACAAGCTATTAAGGTAAATATTTATTCCCTAAAATGTAAAAATAAAATTCCATAAAAATATAATTTTATTATATTTCAAAAGAATATTTATTTTCGGAAAACACTTCTAGAAAACCCTGTATAAAAATATTATACAAATTAAAAACTAAAGTATGAACAACTTGACTTCCATTTAAATAACATATTATAAAGGGATTCATGTGGGTCCAAAATTTCCTAAATTCAAATAAAATTAATATAATGGTAGTAACTTGATTATATAAAAATATTTATTCATTTTTTGGGTCAATTAATGGTAGTTATAATTTTAATTAAAAACATTTTATTTATTTTTCTTCTGCTTGCACAAGCATTGCATTAGCATTACATAAGAATAAAAAATAATTATTGAATTTATAAAAATTAAAATTAAATTAATATCATAAAAATTAATCTATTGGGTTAAAAATAATATTATATATTAATTCATTATGTATATTTACTCATATACATGTTCAAACAACTTCTTTAATTTGTTATTTTTTTCTTTTTTACCTTGCATAAGCATTGCACATGCATTTGGATAAGACCTATCTTATATAACTATATAATTATAAATTAACATTAAAAAACATCAATTTTACATAATAATTTGTATATAAGTTGGTAAAAGACTTTTTAGTACTCAATTATTATATATAAGGACTTGAATTTGACTTTTTCACTACAACACATGCACAACGTCAACACTGAAAAAGATTTTTATACTTATCATGAAATAAAATATCACTAAAATATTCTAATTTATTATTTTTAAATATTTATATTATAAAATCATAATTTATTTATTGAATAAGTTTAATATATTTTATTTCATATTTATCTCTTTGACATATCAAAAAAAATAATATTTTAAAAAAAATTATTGGTTATTTTTCACCAAAAATTTATCTTTTTTAGGAAATTATAGAAAATTCATACTAAGATAATATAAACATGCTAAATTAAAAAATGAAATTAGTTTTTTCAAATTAAAATTCTATAATTTAAAATTTTTTGTTTTAAATAAATAACCATATAATAAATTGTTTATTTTAATAATTACTTAATATAATGAATATAACTATTTAATTCAAGAATAATAATAAATATGATAAGAAATTATTATATAAATACCTTGGTTATTAGATTATCTCCCACCCCTTTTAAATTTTATCCTAAAAATTACATTCACTTATTAAACAAATGAGTATACTTTTTTCTCATTGTATTTTCCAATTCACATGTTGCTTCTTCAACCATGTGGTTTCTCTACAAAAACATAACTTGGTAAATTACCTTGTTCTGAAAAAGTTGTTCTCTATGATCAATAATATGAACAGGTTTCTCCTTATAAAATATGTTTTCTTCTAACTAAAATACTTCTTGGATCAAAACATGAGATGGACCTAGAACATAGTTTTTTATTATCAAATCATGAAAAATAGTATGTACCTGAGATAAACTCAGAGGCAAGGCTACTCAGTAGTAAATTTGTACAACATTATCCATGATTTAATAAGGTCCAAATAACCATGGAATTATCTTTACTTTCTTACCAAAATTTATAAAACTTTTACATGGAGATATTTTAAGTAAAGCATGATCACATACCTTGAAAGAAAGGTATTTCCTCCCGTTATTTACATAACTTTTCTGCCAACTCTGAGTTATCCTTATATGTTGTTGGATAATATTCACTTTATCTGCCACTTAATCTACTAATTTTGGTCCCATCATCTTATTTTCCCCGAATTAATCCTAAAATGATGGAGTTCGACACTGCTTTCCATATAATGCCTCAAAAGGTGCCATTTGTATTCTAGAATGAAAACTATTATTATAAGAAAACTCAACCCACAAAATATGATTATACCAACTTCCCTAATAATCCATTAAATAGAATATAATAATATCCTCCAGTGTCTGAATTGTTCTCTTTTACGGTCTATTAGATTGAGGATGAATGACTATGTTGAAATTTAATTCAGTACTCAATGAATTCTGAAATTCTTTACAAAAGTTAGAAGTGAACAAGGGAACATGGTCAGATAAAATAAAGAGAGGCACTCAATGTAACTACAATACCTCCTTTTGATATAATTGAGAACATTTACCAAGATAGAGGGTGTCTCAAATAGGAAGAAAATGAGCAGATTTATTCAAATGATTAATAATAACCCATATTTCATTGTTACCTAGAGATGTATTTGGTAGTACCACCACAAAATCCATGGATATATTTTATCCTTTTCACTCAGGATCTAGAAAAGGATGAGGCATCACCTTTGGTAATAATCGTTTTCTTCAACTTGTTGACTTGTCAAAAATTTCATAGTAAAATCTATAATGTCTCTTTTCATTCCATCCCACTAGTAATACTTCTGAAAGTCTCTATAAATCTTAGTACAACAAGGATGAACTAAAAATAGAGAACTATGAGCTTCACATTACAACTATTTATTCAATTGTGAATCACAAGGCATATATAACCTCTTCCCAAATATCAAAACACAATATATATCAATGTTATATTCATGCAACTACCCCTTTTAACCAATTCTATATTTTTCTGTAACTCAAAGTCTTCCTTTTGCACTTTTTTAATTATTTATAATAGATATGAATACAATTAAACCTGAAAAAATAGAGTAATTTCATGAACCAATAACTTATAATCGAAAACTTATCAAATCATTAACCAATGGGTGATTTTTTAATCACATCATGTTTAATGAAACATTATTTTTCTGACTCAAAGCATATTCCACAATATTTTCTTTTCCAGGATGGTAAATAACCATGAAATCATAATACTTGATTAGTTCTAGCCATCTTATATGTCTCATATTCAATTATTTATGAGAAAATATATACTTAATGTTTTTTAATTAATATATATTTCACACTTTACCCCATAAAAATAATGCCTCTAAATTTTCAATGAAAAAACAACATCATCAAATTCCAAATCATTTTTAGGTTAATTTAACTCATGAGGTTTCAATTGACATGAAGCACAAAAAATTACTTGATAATTTATCATTATGGGAAAACCAATTACTTCCAATGAAGAATCACTATATATGAAAAATTCACCATTTATAGAATCCAGATCCAAAACTGGAGCATTCAACAATCTTATTTTCAATTCCTGAAAACAAATATCACATTACTTTATCCAAATAAACTTAACTCCTTTTCAAGTTAACTTATTCGGTGGTATAGAAAACCATGGAAATTTTTCAACAAACCTCCATTAATAGCCTACTAAACTAAGGAAACTATGAATCTTGGTTATATTTTTGGGTCTTTCACATTCTTCACCAACTTTCATTTAGGCGGATCAATGGTTATTCCATCATTAGAAACAATGTGACCAATGAATTATTTTTTTAAACCAAAATTCACACTTGAAAAATTTCCCACATGGTTTCTTTTCTTTTAAAGTTTGAAAAAAAAATCTTAGATGTCTTTCATACTTCTCTATACTTTTATAATATACCAAAATTTCATCAAAATACCCCACCACAAACTTATCCAAGAACTCATGAAATATTATATTCATATGATCCATGAATATAAAATTTGAATTAGAAAATACAAGTAGAATAACTACAAATTCATAATGCTCATATCTTGTACAAAACACAGTCTTCTGGATGTTTTCTTCCTTTACCTTCAACTAATGGTACCACTACCCTAGGAAAACCATTGAAAAGTATTGTGATCCTTGGAGCCAATAAAAAAAAATCATCGATATGATGAAAATGATACTTGTTCATAATGGATATTTTATTCAAGGATCTATAATCAATGCAATGTCTCATTAAACCATCATTATTTTTAGCAAAAAATATAGAATCACCTCATGTTGAAGTACTAGTTTAGATGAAACATTTATCTAATAATTCCCACAACTTCATTTTCAATTATACAAGTTCTACTTTAGCTATTTTATAAGGGGGTTTTGAAATTATCTTAGCATCAAGAACTAAGTCAATATTAAACTCAACCTATCATTCAGAATAACATCATGAAAATAATCAGGAAAAAAATAAAGAAACTTATTTACAACTAGAAATCATTAATCTGAATAGTTCCTTTGTTTTCAATAATATGTGTAAGAAAAACTTCATTTAAATATTTTAATAGTTTCTGAGAATCCTGATATGTTATAAATGGTATGGGTTCATTCCTGTATAAAAGATTAAACTCTTTCTGAAAAAACCCTATTTATCTCTATAATAAATCTTATCATGCTGAATAGAAAGTCAATCCATACCTAGGATAACATCAAACTCTACTAAAGAGAAAAAATAAAGTTTTTAGGTAATTTCATTAAATATACAATGACTATAATATTATTATAATTTCTTTTCTTCTTTATATTTCCTATAGGGGTTTTCACTATATGTTATGAATTCATTTCTTAAGGAAAAATTTCAAATTTACCTGAACATTTCTCAGAAATAAATGAATTTGTAGACCCCTAATCAAATAATAAAATAAAATATTCTATAAAAACAATAAATGTACTTAATACCACTTTGTTTAAAGGCTCATAATCCACTGAAGAAGTTGTAAATGATTTTTCCATACCCTTCTATTTCCAATAATGCCTATTTCCCACCTAAGTGAATAGCTTTGGACACACATTATAAAAATGACCCAACTCCTTTTAGTTAAAACATCTTACCATTGACTTCTTTTTGTTCTTTGGATAATTTTCCTTGCACTTAAAAGCCATGTTTCATAACATTCCACATTATTATCACTTCCCAAAATTAATAATACATTCTCCTTGATTCTTTTTACCACACTTTTCATAAGAAGTGAATTTGATTTTATTACCTCAAAATTTATTTGATGGATTCTTTCCCAAAGCATGTCAACCTAAACACCAATTATTATTATTATAAAGAGGCACAAATGTGTTAGAAAAATTCATTTCAACCTCTTCAATACAATGAACAAATTTATCATAGATTTTAAATTCTCAGGCCGACAAATATCTTGGTAAACCTGGTTTCAATCCTGAGTAAAACCAATTAATTTTTCTATCAGTGCGCCGAACCAAATTCAGAACATACCTGAACATCCTTGTAAAGTTTTCTTTATTCAACTATAGAAGCCTCATCTTTTTTTCGTCAATTATAAAAACTATCTTTATATTTGGATTCAAACAAACATAGTGAAATATTTATCAATGAAAATTTCCTTGAATATTTCCTATTCCATGGAATCAAGATTTTATTTCTCTCTAGTAATCTTTACCAATAACCACCATCAATCTGTTTCAACTTTAAAATGATAAACAACAAGGGTTACCTTTTGATGTTCCAAACATCCCATGACATCAAATATCCTTTCTAGAGCACTGATCCATCCTTTGGCTACAACTGGGTTAGATGATCCAATGAATGATAGGGGATGTTTCCTTAAGAAATTATCCACAAAATGCATGTTCATTTGGGGTATATTAGGTTCTTATATAACATGGATGAAACCACCATTTACTGACTGATTCAACTGATCCATTACTATCATAATATTCTTGGTTCCAATTCCCACCATTCCATATTATAGATTAAGATGGATATAATTCTATCAGTTATTTTTTAATTTAGATTTCCCATTTCTTCTATGGAAAACCATTCTAGATATAAATATCTTTAAGAAAGAAACATGGTAATATTTAAATTCTATATCAGTTCAAATTAACCATAAATTAAAAATCATTTATGGTATTCTATAAACATCACCATAAACCCAAAAGTTTTATAAACCATCCTTTAATACCAACTATAAGGAACCAACATTAAAACATTACATAATCAGGAGTTTTATTCAAGTACAAACTTTATTTCACATTTAGGATAATTTTAAGTTTTTAGTTTTAGATAATTTGGACATAATACATAAATAACTTACCAAATTCTTAAAAAGAGGATACTATTGAAACAATATCCATTTTTTAAACATGAAACTTAAAAAAAAATAAAACATTCTTTATTTAGAAAATCCTCATAAAATTAATCTTTACTTATTTATCTTATCCATCCTTATACCCTATGAAAAATATTTTAAAAACATGGGATGAGCATAAAAATATTATTAAGGAATATAAAGGAAGAGAATCATTAGTGCGATGAAAACATGAAAACCCGTTAAAAAACCATTTTCTTGAAAACTCATTAGCATGTATAGAAAAATCATTCAATTTCCTCGAGAAATATTTATCATATCACTCATACATTCAACCTTTAAAATGGAATAACCTTTTTGTCAACTTCCATCTCTAGAGTACCAATGCATTGGAGAGCAATAATGGGGTTCGCCTATCATATCTTGAGCTATAATGGGGATCAAGTTATCATATATTTAGATATAAGGGATAAAACCACAATTAACAATTTAGAAGGAATATACCATAAAAAACCCTTGATAAATCATTTAAACTAATGAGAAAAACACATTTAGATACCAAAATACCATTTTCTCATAAAAGTAATTTTTAAACTATAAAAACCATGCACATAATAATGAAATCATATTATTCAAAAATAACTATGAAAAATTATAAAGGAAACATTATAGTAATAAAGGAACATGAAATTGGATGATACTATTCATTCTGTATATATAAAAAAAGAACAATCTTTTTGAATTTCATAAGAGACATTTAAAAGGATTTTAAAAGGAAAGTCCCTTACCTCAAGTTTGACTTCCTTCAAAAGTGTTAAAATATCATGAATAACGGTTTTATGTGTTTTGATAATTTATTACAGAATAATACTCATGTTTTTAATACCATACATGATCTTATTATAAAATTTTCCACCTATTCATTAATAATATTTTTGTTATTTCCATTGTTTTGGGTGCGTTCTTTTCATGGTTTCCAAGGTTGGTTTATTATGGAATTTATTTTAAATTAGAAATAATACTCTAAAAGTGATAAAACATACATATTTACTTCATTTTTAACAATTATAAGTGAATTTAACCTTTCCATGGTTTTGATAAAAGGAAACAAAAATGCATCTTCCACGATGGCGGTGACTTGACACACCATGGAAAAAGATTTCCATATTTTAAAAAAGGATAAAATGATAAATATTAAGATGAATATACCATAAAAAAATATAGTATATATATGACATTGGAGTTATCATGAAACATTGGATATGAGGTGAGGATAAGGTTGAAGTGAGAAATAATTTAAAAGATTAAAAGAAGGAATTTTCCTCTTGAAAAGTTATCCTTGAGAAACTCCTTAGGATCTTGGAAGTGATATTTTAGTGAGACCAGAAGTGCTAAAGTGTGTAAAGGGATGAGGAAAATGGATTTTTTCTGAATATAGTTAAGAAAAATGGCTCAAGGTGATGAATTTTTTTATGGGATGAGTCCCCATTTATAATTGAGGTGAGGGGTTATTTTGGAATTACTTAAAATTTTAAAATATAATTTGTCTAATATAGGGTTAAAGGCTTAAAAAAGGCCACAAAATCACATGATATCACATTATATAAGTAATTTTTTCATTTTTGGAAATTTTTATGAATTTTATTTTTATTTTTAAATAATTTAATAAAATATTTTATTCATGAAAAATATTATTTTTGTCAAATTAAACATTATTCATAACTCTGACTTTAAAACATAAAAAAGAAGTTTCAAATTAGAATAATTATTTTATTATATCCTATATATATCAGATTAATCTAGATAAATATTTAATTAACTTAAAAATCTCAAGTTACATTTATTTTATTATTTTTAATATCATTAATTTGATTTATTGATTAATTAAATAATTACTACATCATATTCATACAAGACATTAAGGTAAATATTTAATCCATAAAAGTTAAAAGTAAAATTCATAGAAAAATATAATTTTAATATATTTCAAAATAATATTTGTGTTAAAAAAAACTTCTGTAAAACCATATATTAAAATATTATACAAATTAAAAACTATAGTAAGAAAAACTAGACTTCCTTTTAAATAAAATATTATAAAGGGATTAAAGTGATATATGTGGGTCCAAAATGTCCCAAACTTGAAAAAAATTATGAAAAAGACCAAAAAATTCTTATATATGAATGTGTATTCATGTTTTAGTTCATTTAATGGTACCTATAATTTTAATTAAAAACATTTTATTTATTTTTCTTCTGTTTACATAAGCATTGAATCAATGTTGCATAACCATTAAAGATAATTATTTAATTTATAAAAATTTTAAAAAATTATTAGCATAAAAATAAATAATTCTGGTTCAAAATAATATTCTATATTCATTAATTATGTATATTTATTCGTATCCATATCAATACAACTTATTTATTTGTTAATTTTGTTTTTCTTTCCTTGCATAAGCATTGCATATATATTTGGATAATAATTTTGTTATATAACTCCAGAATTATTAATTAATAGCCAAAAAATTCATATTAATTAATATATAAGTTGATAAAATACTTTTTTAGCACTCAATTATTATATAAAAGATCCAAATTTTACTTCTTCACCACTACGTAGAAAATGCATCAACATTGAAAAAGATTTTTATACTTAGTCATGAAATAAATTATATCTTACATGTTTTGAATTATTTTTGTAAAATATTTCTTTTATAAAATCATAAATTATTAATTCAATAAGTTTAATATATTTTAATTCATATTTATCTCTTTGTGATATCAAAAAATATACCATATTTAAAAAAAGGTATTTTTTAAAATTCACAAAAAATTTAACTTTTTTAGAAAATTAGAAAAATTCATACTAAGATAATTTAAACATGATAATTTCAAGAATGATATTAATTTTTTTTTAAATTGAAATTCAATAATTTTAAAATAAATGTTTTAAATAAATAACCATATTAAAAATTATTTATTTTAAGAGTTACATAACAAAATGAATATAACTATTTAATTAAAGAATACTAATAAATATAATAAAAAATTATTCTATAAGTACCTAGGTTGTTAAAAATATGGCTCTTAATGGGGCTACTGCTAGATTAATTGAGGGTGAAGGTGGTTCCAAGTAATAATGGGTTAATGTGGTTACTGATGAAAAGGAGAATTGATTTAATCATGAGGATTTTACTCAAGAAAAGGTCAACTTTGATAAGAGGAATGATCTACTTGTTTCTTCTAAAATAAAGAGGAATGACAAGTTGCTTGATAATGAAGGTTTTAAGCCCATTAAACCGAAAAATCCCAAGGCCCCTATAACATTACATTTTTTTGTTTGGATCGATGACCCTAAAATCAAGCATGTGATCAATGTGGATTCCACTAATAGTCAGATGGAGCTGGATGGAACCCCGCTTATGTCGACACATAGGAAAAGGGTTAAGGAGTAGGCTGGTCCCTTGCAAGTTGAGCATCCAATTATTACTCCCTTATGAAGGAGTGATGATTTTTTTGAGAAAATGGGGTGGACATATCAATCACATTTTACTAATTGAATGAAAAATGTATATGTATCCTTTGATAGGGCTCCTGAAGAAGATTTTTCTTCTAAATGGGTAAAAAATTCAATTATCGTAACCCTAGATGATCTGGAAGGTGAAATGCACACCACAGAAATCAGTAAGAAAGAAACACAATGGAAAATATCACAACATGAAATTAATTTCTCATTATTGGAGCCATAGGTATTTGGATTCAATGACTACATGGTATTGTATAGGTTATTATCTATTAACTTTGTGGATTCACTTCATTCCAATCCCAAAAATGAAAATTTGAGATCTATCATAGAAATTTAGGATATTATCCACTCCAGAGGACTCATCTAAATCATCATCAGATGGAGAATATGTGGCCCCTCAAAGGGTAAAGACATGGAAATGTGGTTGGCACCCAAAAGATAGAGAATTATATTCAAGGAATCTTGGATCTAGAATGTCTTGAATGAACTATTTTATTATTTTTTTGTGTGTTTAAGGACTCCGACCCCATTATCCTGAATCTAGTGCCTCAATTTATTAAATTGGAATAAATATGAGATTCAAATCCCAAAGGACTGATTAGTTTAGCAGTTTCGGAAACCATATTACATACCTGAACCTTACATTATAATTTAAAATATAAAATACAACATAATGACTCCTTTAATAACACCATTATTCTCTTAGTTTATCCCCATACATCAAATAAAATACCCATCTTGGAATCATTGGAATAATAAAACATAAGAAAGGGGTGAGAGTAGATTCTCAGAAAGGGTAATCGTACAGTGAAAGCTATCATAAATAAACATAAACATTAAAGTAAGGTGAATATATGAAACAAAATCCATTTAAACATATTATGGAGAATAATATAACAAGAATAAATAATACCGTATAAAATAATCACATGAGATAGAAAATATAACCATAGATATTCTAATAATCTAATAATCACATGGAATATCAATAACTAATCTCATAATTAGGGAATGCATCATGTTAGACATTATAAACATACCATCAAGGCTTTTACAAAGACACCATACATAAATGGTTAAGACACTAGCCAATAACCAAACAAGTTTGTCTCATGAGACCTACCAATGCCTCGAGGGTCTATAGCAGGCCTCTCCCATCACTTACTATGTCCAATTATTTTCTTATATGAAAAGGGTGAAACATAAACAACATACACATTCATATTGGAAAACTAGCACACAAAATGTGAATACTTTAACCATAAACCATGAATGGTAAGAAAATATCATATCCACAGTCAATCTAATCATAAACCCTTAAATAAAATATGGTATATGGCATCATAAAATATAAAACTCAATTATTCATAAAATAAAACAAAGGATGTAGACATAGATGAAAATAGTCTAATAAAATCATAAAAATTTCTTGAGGGAAATACCTTATTTTTTACATTAATATCATTTATTATAAAAGTCACATAGTTATAAAGAAAATTATTTTATTTGAAAATAAAATTATAAACTAGAAAAAGAATATTAAAATTGTTAAGGAGTCATGACAATTTAAAAATCCCCTCATGTTGCAAAAGTTAAAAAACATTCCTTCTATTGAAAAATTCACAAAGTACCTCATTTAGAAAACGAGAAAAATTCTTTTATAACAGTTTTACGAAAATTCAAAAATTGGTAAAAAGGGATTTAAATATTCATAGGATAATAGTTTTTTTAAATATTTATAAGAAACATGGACATAGATGATAAATGTTTTCCAATATATACTTATTTATAAACAATCCCAAATAATAATGAGATTGTGAAATAACCCTTAACTTGTACTTTCCTTTAGCAGGATGTGATTTAACCTATTGTATAATGGTATAAAACACATTATTAATTTATACCAAAACCAGAACCAGAACTATCCATTTTTATTATATCATATATGATCCTATTATATAATATTTCATTATTACCCTTTTTTCTGGTGTTAACTGTTTCATTTTCCTATGCATGTTTTTCCATTAAGTCATGTTTATTATGCATTGGATATATTAAATTCATATATATAATGATATTAATTTAATATATATTATATTTATTCAATATATATATATTTATAATAATTATTGAATGTTTAGCGAGGAAAATGAATCACATTATATCGTGGAGACGGTAGACTGTACGTACACACGAGCGATGATATCATTACCTTAATGGTGAAAGGGTAAGAAATTTAATGGTATATTAATTATATAGAATAAATATCATGTCATATTCATTATTTATATACATTATATCCATAATTATTCCCAATAAAATAAAGTAGTGATGAAAATAGATTACACCATGACGTGGAGATGGTAGGACGTATGTATGCACACATGGTGATTTGATTTTTATTAGGATGGATAAAAGGTGGAATATGGTTGTTACATTATTAGAATAATATCTCATAATATATTTAATAATTTATTTATTACTTTATGTTGTAAATAACACATGAAGGGGAAGTAGAAGAAAAAATAATCTTGAAGGAATCAGTAAAGATGATTACCTCTTATTTAGAGAACGTCTTTTGGATCTCTTCTTAGGGAAACCAGGGTTGGTATTTTGAGAAGAAAATAACCTATAGGATGTGTGTAGATAAGTTTATAAGGGAAATATGAGTGTTTTGGTTAATATATAAGGCTAAATGTGATGAAATGAGATGAGGGAGGAGTTTCTTTTTTATAATTGAGGTGATGTGCTCTTTTGGAATCTCAAAACATATTAATTTATAATAAATTAAATTTCGATCCAAATATAACAAAAATGTCCTGTATTTGAATATAATATGGGATTATGTTGTAATATAATAATCCAAGATATTTTAGACAAGTTTTGGTATTGTTTTAAACCCTATCATTTTAATTAACCCTTTGTTAACCTATTCTAATTTTAACTAAGGTAAAATTTGTTTCAATATTAAAAGGTTGTCATTTTTAATTATTTGATATCAATTATGACACAAATGAAAAATTTGTATCATTTTATAACATTTTATAACAAAAAATAATATTTTTTATTTTTAAATATATTTTATGATTTTTAAATAACTTAATAAAATATTAATTTGATAAAATATCATTAGTGTCAATTTTGACACTATTCATTATTTGTCTTTTTAAAAATATCATAACAATATGATATATTCAAACAAACTTTATTAACTCATCTATAACATGTAAAAGTCTTCTAAAAAATTCATTGATGACATTAATTATATCAAATTAGAGATAAATTACCCTAATAAATAAAAGCATTTTATATTTCAAATGACTATTTATAGTCAAATTTATCTTCAATATAAACCTATATTAAAATGGAATAGTTATTCCAAATGAGTATGACTTCTTTAACATGTTGAAGTCTTCCTAAAAATTAGAGATAAATTACTATGATAAATAAAAGAATTTTATATTTCAAATGACTATTTATAGTCAAATTTATCTTCTGTACAACCCTATATTAAAATGGAATAGTTATTAAAATATGAGTATGGCATCTTTAACTATTATTTAAATAAAATATAATAAATGTCATACTCCCACACAAGTGGCTTAAAAAGTGTTATAATCATGGCCCAAGGATAATTTTGGTCGAAACCCACTCATCGAATAAATTTTAAAAAATTTAGTTTAATTTTCTAATATTTATAATATTATTATTTACTCTTAATTACCCTATTTACCTTTTACCATGCTAATAAACATTTACTGAAGTTACTATTTATAATAGCTAGAAATAAATAAAAACTATTTAAATAATTTTGAATCAAAAATTCCAAATATGGAATCCATTTTTCAAAATTCAAAACACATAAGTTGTGGAAATTAATTTAAAATGAATACCATTGACGGGGTGAGAAAACCTGTTATTAAAGTTTAAATCATGCAAAATATTAAAGAATTTTTATATCTAAATTCAATGTAAAATTGATAATAATGTACTAAATTTGATTAAATTAAAAAAATAATCTAGTTGTACTTTAAAACCATTCAATAATATAATTAAACAATATTAATTATTTCAATGAAAAATTTGTTTTCAATAAAAATTTATTATTTTTCACTGTTCATCAAAACATGATACTTATCCAAAAAATACCAAAAATTCAAAAAAAGAAAATTTTCATATTCTTATTTAAAATAAGAAATTTATTTTTTAAAATATAATATATAAAAGTGTAAAAATTGTATTTAAAAGAGATTCTATATTAAAAGGTGACCAACCACTTTTATAAAAATACATATTTTTATGTGTAATATTGAGTTTCTTTATATCTTATACCTATAAAATAAATTAGATCAATGTAAAAAAATTTAATGGACAAATAAACTATAAATTATCTATAAGTGTTAGAATTTAATTGATAGTGCAAAACGTGACTAAATAGTGTTTTGTTTCAACATGGTGTTGCTTGCATTGTAAGCTATCACAAAAATTAAATTTATTGTAAAAGGAAAATATGGTAAATTATTGGGGTGCTAAATTGGGATTGTATGTATTTTTTACTTGCTTCCTTCCTACCTTGTACATTTTTATTTTCATAATAAATTTTTTGGGTCATGGATTTGGTCATTCCAAATCCATGTCTAAGCTGTTTGAGTGAAATATATTTATATAATTATATATATATATATATTTATATCAATATATCAATATATATAATTATAAATATCATAACTATATTTATTTTTTAAATATATTTATTATAATTTTATTATTATATAAATAAATATATATTTGATTGTAAATAATATTTATATTATAATAAGTATATATATATTTAAGGTAATATATAAATATGATTTATATAATTTACAAATTATTACGAGTCATGGATTAGGAAACCAAACCCATGACTCCAAATTTATTAATAAAATAAAGATGTACAAGAAAAGGAAACGAGTCAAACAGGACATAGAATGTCCACATAAAATATGTCAATCCCTTAGAGCCCCTCTAGAACCCAAATTCCTCAGATGGTTTCCTCTTCCCTTTGGGTGTTGTCCTCTCCACTATGTCTTGGTTATTTTTTGGGGGATCATGTTCTTTATATGATTATGACTTAAAGAGTCCCTCTAGGTTAGAGAAGACCCTGAATTTCTAGGACAAATCCTGAAAGTCCATCTCAGGGTCAGATTTGAATCCATCCTCAATGTTAACTGATAACAATTTCTGAACCATTATATAGTCGTTGAACCCAAATACTTCCAGCTATATCATATTAAAAATAACTTCATATTGCCAAAAAATCTAATCTGTCGATTCCTTAATAAGGCCGTTAGTAGGCCTTTCACATTTCTGATCATACAGAGGTATGATACTCATGTTTTTTCGTGTGCAGTATCACATTGCTCCTCTGAGTCCTTTCCAAAAGAAGAATATACATTATTCATTAGGTCTGTAAAGTATAGAGGATATGACCACTCCACATTAATAGAACAATCAATGCTCATGATCGAGTGATCTATTGGATCATTCTACATTTGGGTTAGATTAGATGAAATATGAACATGATATTGGGACTCATGTGCTTTGGACTTCTAAGGGATGACCATTTAGAATCCCTCTTCACCCACTAAAATTTTATTTCTTCCATTCATAGACTCACGCATAACCATTACTCCATGAGTGTCCTTTGAAGGAGTATCACCCTTTTTACTAATCAGAACCATACCATATCCACCTAACCTATGTATCTCATCCTCATCAATGTCACCATGTGATTCTAAGGATTTTATGATGCCATCAGTAATGGATCCATGTTCCCTAACAACATTTAGAGAGCTAAAGATGTTTATTTTTTTGGAGTTATCTATAGTAATTTCAGGACATGCTGGGATCCCCATCCCTTTTGATCTAGTGGAATTATTATATTTGGAGCCCTTACTTGAAGCAAAGAAAACTATCTTTCTTACCCTTTTGACTCTTATATTTAACCATTATGTGATCAATCCACATATTTTGATCAACTATGTCCTACACCTCACATTCATCCTGATCACTTAAATATTCATCCTTTTTATCCTCCACATTAATGATTAGAGCATCACTAAAAGAGATGGAATTATGTGATTGCACTACTGATTTAGTCTGAGGATCCATCTATGGAGGAGGTACCAAACTATAAGTATTCTCTTTCCCTGTCAGTGTATCCACCTATATAAGATATTCTCAATAATTATAGGCCCCACTATTTTTCCCAGTCAAGGTGTGGTCATTCAGCAACAACCCCTTTCCCTTAAAACTAGTAATATAAGAATATAATTTCTCATGGATCTACACATATAACCTAGTATATGTCTTGGGCATACCGGGAAAATCTCTATCAATAGATTGGGGTTTTTTCATAGTAGTAACTTTAAACCATTCCTTCCTATGATAGTGAGTAGTTGGGCATCCCTTCAGCCCACACCTCTCAGAGGTGACATTCATCTTACATGAATCCAGTGTGTGGCCAAAAATTATACAAGCTTCATAAAATAGTGGATTTTTATTATAATAAACATTAATGTGGATGTCATTAGTGGGAGTGGATATAGCCTCATTATCAATAATGATGTATATAAGATCAACCTCCACTAACATCCTGGAAATATTACCAAACCACACATGCTCATTTTCTATGTCAATATGGATTGGAGTTCAAATTGCCATTCTGATATCCTGAAAAATATTTTGGTGCCAAATGACCCAGTTGAGTCTATGAAGATAAACCCATACCTAAGAGAAAGTATTCCAAGCTGGAGAGATATTAAAATCCAAATACCATTCATGAATATGCAGCCATCTGGTCTTCAAGAACAAAGAGCGAATGCATCACACCCGAAGCTTGGATTCATAAGAAGAGAAAAGAAATTGAAAAAAGCCTCAATTGAGGGTGGAAAGCCTTTAGTCTAATAATCCCCATAAAATCAAAATATGAAGATCTAATTCTTTGAGCTTTCAAGGCATCTCACCTTTAGGTAAAATGATCCACACAATCAAGGAGTTTTTCCCCATTACTAGTCTCTCAACAAAAGCTTCTGGATCCACTTAAAAATGAGATGGAGATCCCTTTAGAAGGATTCTTCTAGTTATGTAATACTTGATTGGTGCCAAAGATGGTCTGGCATCATCTGATTTCAGATCCGTAGACACACCGAACCTTCAATTTGGAAAGGACGAAGCTTTGACATTCCTCAGTTCAATCATTGAATCCAAGGGTGCTCATTGAGAAGACTTCTCAGATAAAAGAGAGTAATCAAAGAAATGTGGGAGAAGCATAATCATAGAAGAACCATAGATTCCACCGCCTTCTTAGAGATCCCCTTAACCAACATTATCCATCTCTATTTATGATTTATATAACTTTTAATAAAAAAATAATTTTTTTTCATAATTTTTTTTATTAAAAATTATCAAATTTATATTAGTAAAAATGTTTAGTGGTTCATTTATATACATTAATTAAAAAATGTGACTATAATTAAAATAAATACAATATATTAAAATTTTATTTAAAAAATTATATAAAATATATTTATTTAGATATATATTTATATTGATATTAAATAATTTAAAATATATGTACATGTATAACTGTATATATGTGTGTTTATGTGTGTATATATATGTGTGTATGTATATGTGTGTATGTATATGTGTATGTGTATATATGTATGTTTGTAATTCACAAAAATGTTAAGAATTCACTTTTTAACGTTTTTTTAATTTTTTTAATTTATTTTATTCATTTATTTTTATATATTCATTAATAATGTTAAAAATATATTTAATCATTTGTAATATTTATTTACTATAAATATAATATTTTTAATATGTTTGTAATTTATATGGATAGTATTTATTCATTTTTATTTATTAAGTTATAACATATAAAATATGTTTGAAATTTATAGGCTGAAGAGTGGCTTGTGATGGGCTGGTTTTAGACAGGTTTCAATGTTATGGGCCTATATGCCTTTTCTTATGGATGGGTTTCTCATGTGGCCACCAATGGCTTGAAATTTTGGTGAGTTTATCATGGAGACCATCAACAGTATGGGATGCTGACAGGTGTGATGTCCCATGCTCATTTCATCTATTGGTGGTATGGGACACCGATGGTTTATTATGGACAAGTCTGATGCCTTAGTGTTTCAGAACAGAAGATGCATGGGTGGTGATGCTGAGGGCATAATGACACACCTGGTGTGGAGTCTGATGGATGGAAGAATGATGAAATTTGGGCTTCAGGTGTGCAAGGGTCTTCATCGGAGGTGGATCACAATGGCAACATGGGATATTTGTGTGGGGCTTCGACCCAAGTTTTACATTGGGAATCAAGCAGGTTTTTTGTGGTCTTAATGGGTCGTGCATTTTGGTTGTCCTCAGGTCATAATGTTATTGAGTCCTTAATTGGCCATTTTTTGTGTTTCGGGGTATTTATTGTAACCATTTATTATTTCATCTTACTTTACTTTTTTTAATAAATTTGGTGATGATGAGCTAAAACTCCTAGTATACGCCATTTTCAGTATAATTAGAAATAAATAAAAATATTTATAAATAATTATAAAACTACAATCAATATATTTAAATAATAAATATATATTTATGAATTAATAAATATAAATAATTATATAAATTATTATATAAATAAATATATTTATATATATTTAAATAATTATAAAATTATAGTAAATATATTTAAATAAAATATATATTTATTATATTTATAGTTTTATAAATATATATAATTATAAAAATATATTTAAAAATATATATAAATATCTATAAATATATACAAATATTTTAAAATATATTTATTTATAATTTTAATTATAAATAAATGCATATATATATTATTAAAATTAGATCTTTATCATTATTTTTTAGTGATGACAATGGTACATCTTTATTAGCACTCAAAAAATGCTGATAAAACTACTCTGCATCAGTGATATAATTTTAGCGCTGATAAAGAACCATTTTATCAGTGCTTTTTTAACACTGACAACGGGGTAAGATTATCAGTGATAAAAAAGCACTGATAAAGACTAGTTTTTTTATCTCTTTCTATTTCTAAGATAATAAAACTACTCTTTATCATCTCTTTTTTGAAAGCACTAATAGAATCCTTGTGTGTTTTTATTAAAGAACCCTAATAGAGTCATCTCCTCTCCACACCTTCAAACTCTCATAAATTTAGGTTATTTAAAATTTTATGTTTTTTTAAAAAATTTATGTTATTAATAACATTAAGATTATTTTATATTTTTAATTAAATTTAAATTTTTTAATGACAAAAATAATATTGAATGATTTTTTAGTTAGTTTATTAATTAATAATTTTGGTTCTATTTTGTTTTAAAATTTTGAAAGTTAGAAATAAAAATTTTCAATGATATGATATTTGAGTATTTATCTTATTTAATTTTTTATTTAAATAAAATTTTAAATAGTGTACTATTATTTATATTTTCAAAATTATAATTATAATTTTTAATATTATTATATATGTTACTGTATTTTATATCAGTGATTGTTGAGAAAAAGAATAAATATACCTTTATATATAATAATTGGTACAAATGAATATTGAATGATATATAATATGATACATAATTGTAATTTTGAAGAAATTAAAATAGAAAAGTAATAAATCATCATTGTTGATGAATACCTAAGTTTCCTGTAATCCCACATCTTTTGTCTATGACAATACATCCATAATGAATAGTCCATTCTATAGGGTCTTGAGTGTGCTCTGATACATGAATAGATGTGTTGTCCTTAAAAATGAGTCAAATAGTAGTACTTGAAATACCCTCTATTTCACTCAAGTATACCAGAAAATGGAAAATGACTATATTAGGGATAGTAAAATAATTTTATGAGACACTACAATTAATACCACTATCGGAGGAATATGAAACTATGTGATTTTTAGATGACATAGGGGATGTGATATCAAACTCAAATCCCAATTCAGTGGATGAAATATGATACACAATTCCCTAATTAGTATCTTGATTAGTTTCATAACTGGTTCCCCACACTAATATTCCATATTTTCTAGGTGTAATTATTTTTTTGTGATTTCTCCAAATTACGGTGAAACTGAGTGTTGATATCAGATGAGTGGGATATGTTAGGCATGACATAGGTGGTCCCTTTGAATTAATACTTGGTCCCTCTTATTTGTTCAAGTGATTGAGTTGTTTAGTCATGTCAACATGTTATGAATTTAAATAATTAAAATGAAATAATTTATGATATCATCTACTAATTTTCAATGACCCTTTTTACATTCATTCATCCTTAAAAAAGATACCATATTAAATCTCTTAGGTAAAGATTTTAACATTGGAGTTAGCTAGTTAAATGTTATGTTTTTATATAGATAGAGAATTTAAATATGTTAAAGGGATACTTATGTTGAAATGGTTAAAAGAAATTTTTTAAATAATTCAATGGTTGTGAAATGGATTTTCACAAACATAAATTTGTAAATGAATGGGAACTTAATATGGATAAATGTTTTGGTAAATAGACGTGATTTTTATGAACTGAGTAATGGGTTTTAAAAGTGACTTGGCCTATGGTTGTAGGTTCAGAATTTATATAATTGGATGGGTTTTATTGAATTTCAAGTTTCCTTGTTGATAAAAATAAATTAAATAAATAAATGAACATAAATTTAAAAGACTATATTTTATAAAAAATTTATGTGTCCAAAATAATTTTTATATTTTCCCCAAATATAATATTTTTTCATATACAATATTTCATTCCTATCTTTCCACTAATTCTTTATTGATGATAAATAATTAAAAATTAAAATTTATAGGTTTTTGTTCATTATACCATTTAAAAATAAGTTTTATAAATAAATATTGAGAAATAAAAATCACCAACTCATTTGATTTTCTTGTTCAAGATCTAATAGAATTTCCAAGAATGTTATTATACAACCCTATAACTTTCATGTTTTGGGAATTTCATTCCACAACCTTTATATATATTATATATTTATTAAATTTTCATTTGTATGAAGAAAACTTTATACTCAAAAACTATCATTTTAATTTATATAATAATACTTTACTAATAAAACCATTGGGACAAATTTGAATACATATAAGTTTAATTTTTAATTGTTTTTGGAGTGAATACACAGATTTCAAATGTATTGAAATTTTTTATGTTATGTAGTTATTATTCAAAGTAGTGAAATTAAAATGAAATTTTTATATTAAAAGAAATAAACTAGGTTTATGTCTACATGAAATTCAATTAAATATTTAACATATATTTGAACTTGAATCATTTTACAATAAATATAAAATTCTTTCTATGTGTTATGTTTATAGGAAATTGTTATATATTATTTAAGAGTAAAAATTTCAAAAATTTAAACATCATATAAATAACTTTTGTAATGAATCATATCTAGGCATTATTCTTTATTGAATTTTAAAAGTCTATAATTATTGTTTATAAATAATAGAATATTTACTAAGTAATAATAAATTGTTAACTACTAATAGGTGATCATAACCCTCCGGTCATTTCTATGTAGACGATTTCCCATTTATAAGAAAAAAAAATCCCATTATTTATAGCACAACCATATACCATTTATATTAACATTATCTATGATTTCATAGGAAAATTTCATTTCATAAAGTTTCTTCTCTGCACTATTATTTTAAAAATTGGCTTAGTGAATTTTAAGGAAAAAAATCAATTTATAACATTTTAACCAAAGTAAAATCCTGATATTCCTATCACCACTTCATTATCAACAATAAATAATTTAATATCTATGAAAAAAGAATTAAATTAATATAATTATTCATGGTTATGGAACCCAAAGGAGGTTTGTAAAACCACATACTTTAAATGATGAATCTAACAATTCCTAGTGTTATTGGGTAGATTGTATCTCTAAATTATTCTGTGAAGAGTAATTTTTTTTTCCATTTATGAATGTTGAGAAAATAATATTCCTTTATATTTTCAGTATTAGGAGGTCACAAACATTTTATACTTAAGTGATCCTACTCATTTTTTGTCTAAGATGAATAAGTTGTATATTACATAATTAGCTTCCTAAATTAATATGTAAGTTGAATGAAATACCTGTATCACCCACTTCAATTAGATTATCACTTTTTTCACTAACCTCTAATCAAAATACATTAATAAAATAAGGGATTGTTTTGTTTTTTAAAAGAAGTATGAAACTAGAAGAAGGAACCATTGTATTGCCCTGATATCATCTAATAAAACGATCCACTCTAACCAAACCTAAGGAACATTAAAGATTCTAGGGCAGTGGTAATTTATCACTGACTGATAATAAAACCATTATAAGGGAAAATAAATAAATCCATCCAACCCATATTATATCTATCATAACCCCACTCTAGTAACCTTGGCCTCATAAGAAGCTAAACATCACTGAAATTCAGTCCTCAGACCAAAATCCCTTTTAATATCATGGAGTAATTAAACAATTTCATTGAATGTTGAAACCAAAATGACTGTCTCAACATGAGTTCATGTAAGACTATCCACCCGGGACTTCTGACAGTCACACCAATCAATTATCCCCTTGTATAGATCAGACCACTACTACTTATTTTTTTAACTTTAGACAAAAAATTAAGAAATGTTGTTTGCTGATTCACTAACTCCTCATCCTGGGAACATTTAGATTTAAGGAGACAACTATAATCCTCATTAGATTCATCTCGAAAATTGTTAATATTTCATTTTGTATTTTGAGACTCATTTCCCATACCTTTTGGATGTGAACCTATGTTTCTTGAGTTTCCCTAAGTAGTAGTCATCCTATACCTGACACTAGTGATCATTATTGATGAATTAAAAGGATAATAACTACCACCAGTGGAGTAATTATTTTCTAAAATCCAATTAACCATTTCTATCAAAGCATGCTGAAATTATTTGAAACATTTAAAAGTTGGGTTCCCCTTATTTGAAAGGACCATTTTGTGAATTTATTTATTTTATTAAATATTAATATTACTAAATCAAATAGAATGGATATGAATCGAAAATGGATGGATGGTAATTGTATGAAAAAAGAGTATAAAGATGGTGTGAAAGACTTTATAAAGTTTGAGAAAGATCATGCATATGAACTTTTTCAAATCCTATGTCCATATTTAGGAAATTATTACTCAAGATTAATTAGTTCAAAGGAGTTGGAAGAACACATGATATCTCACTGAATAAATTGATGTTATAAATGTTGGACTAGGCATGGGGAAAAAGTAAATGTAGCTAGTGACTAGTATAACACCACATTTTATAGATCACTTGATATTATTACAAGTGTTGAAAATGAAGAAGACCATATTGAGGATGTAATTATTGCCATTAATAATGATGAAGATCATATTAAGGAAATAAAAATTACAATTGAGGATGAAATTCATGATCTTCCAAAATTGTTTGAGAAGTTAAAAAATTGTACAATGATGTTGTTTTATATTGGTCTAACTAAATATACAACATTGTTATCTGTACTATAGTTTTATAATTTAAAATAGAAAAATAAATAGATCGTTTCTAGTTTTACAGAACTACTTTATCTCTTGAATGATATACTCCTAGAAGATTATGAGCTTCCTGTCCAAACATATAATGCTAAATGAATTCTACTTTAAATGGGAATAATCATTGAAAGATTACATGAATATCCAAAAAACTATATAATATTTCTTGAGGACCACAAATCACTTAAAGAATACCAAAATTGTGGTGCTTCTTGGTACAAAAATGATGAAATGGGTCCTATAAAATTTTTATGGTAATTTCCAACAATTCGAAGGTTAGGTGCCTATATAGAAGTAAGGATACTGTAAGCCAATTAACATGGCATGTAGATACAAGAAATTAAGATGGGAAACATCATCACCCAAAATAATCTCTGGAGAGAAAGATAATTGATCATGAGTATCCTGAATTTTTAAATGATCTGAGAAACCTTTAACTTGTGCTATCGATAGATAGAGTGAATCATTTTGGTTATAAAATTAGCACTCATAGTACATGGATAGTTATGTTGATAAATTATAACTTACTACTATGGTTATACATAAAATGGAAATACAGTATGTTATCTATGACTATATTAGAACCAAACCAACCAGTTAATGATATTGATGTTTATTTGGCTCTATTGATCAAAGATTTGAAAATATTTTGGGATTTAGGTGTTACATTGTATGATGATTAAAAAATAAATATTTAAAATTGAAATTAATGTTGTATGGGATGATAAATGACCTTATTGCTTATGTAAAAGTTTCATGATATTTCATTAAAGGAACTCATGGGTGTCACATTTTTTAATAAGGTACACAGTCAATTAGGTTGAAACATTCACCAAAAACTCTGTTTTCTGAACATTGAATTTTTTTACCCTAGTAAATTTAGTTCTTAACATGGAAAACATCATTATATGGGAGTTTAGAAGAATATACAACACCGTCTACACTGATATGTGATCAAATATTTTAGAAATTAAAAAATATGGGAATTTTTTTGGTAAACCTTTTTCAAAAAAACCATATGAAAACCTGTAGGAAAATCGATTATTATTTTAGAATTAACACACTAGAATTGTTGGTACAACAAGAATTTTCTTATTGTTATGAATGTTGAAAAAAATGTATGTGAAAGTGTCATTGGAACATTATCAAATATACATGGAAAAATGAAGGATGCAATTAAGTATAGGTTAGAAAATATTGACATGAGAATATGAGAATAGTTAGTGCCGATGAAGTGTGAAAAATAGAATTTTCTTTCTCTAGTTTCTTACACTCTTTTTAGGAAGAAGATATAATTTTTGAAAATTATTTAATGATGTAATTGTTCAAGAGTTTTATTCATTGAATATTAATAATATCATGTCAATGAATAATTTAAAGTTAAAGGGTTTGAAATCAGATAACTGTCATGTTTTGATGCATGATCTAATGCCTGTAGCTTTACGCTACATTTTTTCCAAGATATTTTTTCCAAGATTTTCTATCATACATTAACCAATATATGTTGATTTTTCAAATATATATGCATAATAGTTATAGACCCAAAAAAATTTCCAAAAATGGAACACTAAATTTCCACCATATTATGTGAATTGGAAATGTTCTTTTGTCAGTCATTCTATATTATGATGGTTCACATTTTTGTTCACCTGGTAAAAGATATTAAACTATGCAATCCTATAGATGGATGTACTCAATTGAGGGGTTTATAAGGACTGTGAAAGGGCATGTCAAAAATAAAATTTGGATAGAAGGTTGTATTATGAAGCAACATATTATTATGGAATCCATCTAATTCTATAATCACTACCTATATCATGTGGAAATAATTTGTATACCAAAATACCATCACACTGGATGGATTTTGGAGGAAGTAATTTCTAGAATATATGTTTTCACAATAATTATTTCAGAGCGGGAGTATGACCACATTTACATTTTTTATAATAGTTTAGTGTTTTTCTTATAGGTTTATACACATAAAAGAATTATTAGTCATTTGAAACCATCACGGGATGAAATATTTATATCAAATACACATACTAAATAGTTTATAGGATGGTTTCAAGACCATATTTTTAAGCATTAAGATGAAAATACGAATTCAATTTTAGAATGACTTCAATGGATAGCTAACAGACTAAGTTTTTATGTATTATATTATAATGGTTTTTTAAATAATGTTTATACATTCTATAAAAATGAAAATGATGAAGGCAGTAACATGAAAAATAGTAGAGTTACACTTATGGATGAAGTGATGCATGTATCTAGTATAAAGAAAATAAATTCAATTTAAGTGAATATTTCATACCTTGGAATCATAAAAAAAATGTGAGTTTGATTATACAACATTCCAATTTCCAATTTATTAATTCAAGTGGATTGATAACAGGAGTGCTATCAAAATAGATGAATTGTTATTCAAGAAAGTGGATTTTAGAAAGAAAGGGTACGGAGATGTATTGTTTATAATGAAATCACAAGAAGTATAAGAATTTTATGTTCTAGATCCCGGGAAAAAAAGTGTCTAATTATTCTGTTATCATCCAAAACCACTGAAGCGTTATATGAAAATTTAGATGAGGATTGACTTTTAATTTGGATGTCACAATCATTTCACAGTGGTCCCAATATAGATGGGGTCTTGTATGTCATAAGAGACCACAATTAAGGTATTTAAACAATTGATAGAGGGGTTAAATATCTTTAACTATTAAGAAAATGTGATTTCAATAATCAGGTTATATTTTTTATAATATACATTGATTTACCTCATATTGTTATTCACTCATTGCAACATTTACATAATCTAAATTAAATATTTAACCACTTTTGTAGATAATGACTTTTGTATGTGTTTATTCTCACTATCCTAATGAACAATGGGTTTCTCAACCTACTAGTTCTCATAGTGTAGAGGAACAACAACATTTTGCACATGTCGATGTTAACAATATATAGGAATAAAATATTGAAAATGTTAAACCTGAGAAAATGGTATATGATGAAGAACCGATGTACCAAAAAAATAAGAGTGTGGTATCATGAAAGTGTTAGAAAAAATTATTATGGATAAATATAAAAACATAAAATTTGAGGTTGGATGGAATGTGTGTGGCTAGGCTATTAACCCCAACAATGACTTATTAAGTAGTTTCATTAGGAACACCACTCAGAAGTGCATTCCGATTGATTTAGATTTGTGGAACTATGTTGTTACCACACATAAGACACTAATTTGGGAAGATATTAGGGTATCATTATAATATCCTTTCTTAAATTAAATAAAAAATAAAAAAATAAAACAATAAATTACTGTTCATTATCCCATGTAGAGTGTATTTAAAGTAGATGACTCCTGAAATAAATTTGTATTAATGCTTGTTGGAAAGGATCATAAAGTATTTTATAAAATTCTAATGAATTTTCATATCAAAGTTGCTGAATAGAAAATAAACCCACACCGACTTCATATATATGCACACATGATAGTCCAATATGTGTGGGATGCATTTTCTAGCCACTGTGAGGAGACATATTTTTATATACAACATGTTTGGTAATACATTGTTTTAAAATACATTTATTAATAACTTTTACTATTTTTTAATTTATGAGACTTAAAGTGAGTGATGGATATAAGAAATAGGCATAAAAACAATGTACCCCTATCAGAAATTAAGGATGGGGTATTCCTCACTTGAAATAAAATTGGTATACATTTTAAATCTACCGTAATACTTTTATGTGACACAAAACAAAAACCTAATTATATTCCTCTATTTATATGTATATTTATGAATCCAAATCCAAATCCACTTCCATCCCATGTAATATGTTATGGAAAGAGTAATGTGTAAATAAATATGGGATTATAATAGATGAAAACTCAAAAAATGTGGGAAGCATGTGTAAGTATGATATAATAACTTTTTTTCTTTAAATAGTTATTACATAACAATGATTACTTATTTTTCTATAATTTTTATCTGACATAGAAATAGGAATCATCATCATCAATACTAGATGAAAAATTACTATTAGTGGCCTTACAGCAGCTAGAACAGTATAGCCACACCGAAGGTGTGGGTTTTGAGGTGATATCTCAAACATGTTTCGAGAAAAGAAAAGAAAAAGGGGATAAAGACAATAAAATGTAACTATGAAAGCATGATTAGCTTCTATGAAGAAAAATTTTATTGGATGCCTGAGTTGATAGAAAATTTTATAGGGGGGATCCAAGAGAGGAAAAAACTCAAGAAAAACCACTAAGTGAAGATACCCCCACCCACCAGCTTTTAGGTAAGCCATTCCCCTTAAAGGAATGTGTTAGATAATTTAATAAATATTATCAAAATTATTTCTATGAAATGTGAATCAGTCATACACTGAAACAATTCCTGTACTGATACTCAATAGGGTAAAAATGATTGTGATTTATATCTAACAACACGCACCCATCACCATGTGTTTATGGATATCATGTTAACTATCCAAGAATATACTCTAAAAAATATACAACTTCCATTAGGTCATATGATAGTGGGTATTATCATATCTCATGAGTCATGTGATGATCGAATTATTCAACTTAATGAAAAAGATGTTCATATGGTCGAGAAAGATATTAGAACATTTGTAGAATAGCCACCAGATCTTATAGAAAAACATGTAGATAAAGAGGTATTCATTTCCAATTAATTTTTAATACTAAACATTTAAAAATTATTGATAAGTGTTATAAACTGATAAATGTTATTATAGATAGAAAAAATTAAGGGGTGAAATGAAACTTCAAATTAAACTAATCTAAAGGATCAACCATCCAATTGAAAATATCTTTACAAAGCACCTTTACCCCACACATTCAATATCTTCATCTACCAACATTGAATATTCATCTGGATAGAGGGTTACAAAATGGTACTAATATCATAGTTTATTTTGAAGAATTAATGTATAGAGATGCCATTATAAAATAAATTTTTCTTGAGAATTTAAATGAGATCCTCAAGTATGACTGGCTAGGAGTATTATTTGTAAATGTATACATGAGGTGTGTTTTAAAGAATTGTTTTTCCAATAGATGATCTAATATGTTAATTATGACTAAATACAATTCATATTTTTTTTTTCAGGAGACTATACCAATAATATTTAATGGGAAACCCCTATTAACATAAATATGGGCTCATTAGTCCTCACAATACTTCTAGAAAACTAACCTAATTAGATTCAGATCAAAATGATGCAATAGTGGAAAAACTAGCCACATCATTTGAAAGAAAAATTCTGGACAACAAACTCTTATTATTACCAATGATATAGGGGTAAACTCTATAATTTAATCATACCAAATATATTTGACTTCCTTTCATTACATGTTCTATTTTTTTTTGGAAACATTGGATACACATTTCATTCAATTTGGATATGCCAATGATTTATTTTCTAGATTAACTACATGGATAAACAATAAACCAACCACATAGGATGACGTTTGTCAATTTTCAATACACTACATACTAAATTTCAGAACTAAAAATCAAGTTACATATTTTTTTTATTATGTTTTAAGGAGAATTATGTTATGATAAGGAGATGTAAAAATATTATAAAAATCAAGGAATGAGAATAGTTCATGCATAAAAGGAGCCTGCTGAATTATATACATGGATAAGTATTGGGGTATATATAATATGATTTAACTATAAAAGAACATACAAATAAAATTAATTATTTTTCTAAATTTTTCTTTAGTTTTTGAAACAAACCAATAGAAAAGATTGTGGTTATTATGCTTGTAATTTTATGACAGATATCATATACGATAAAAAACTAGCATCCCCAAACATGAATTTTCAAAGATAATTACTATTTAATTTAAAAATTTTATTTATCATTTTTGTAATAATATTTTAATAGTAATACTATGAATTTTGAAAGTCCTTGTATTCAAAAGATTAAATATATTTATTTATAAATTACTAGGCAGTATACCTGGTGTCAAAAGGTACATATATACCATGATGATTTGGATTCTTACTACATATTTAGTTGATTTTCTAATCATTTTCTATATTTTTTAGTTAATTTCTTCATATTTTTTATTTGATATTTATTTTTTTAGTTTTCACTAATATCATGAAGAAATGTATTTTTCAATGTGGATGATTCATTATTTTACTATGAGCATACACTTTAAGATAAAATTACATGGTGGAATCAACCATACCACAATTTGATACATGGTGTACCCGATATGACCCAAATTGTGTGGTTTCTGTTTAAAATTGAAAATTTATTAATGTATTATTTCATATTTATCTTTAATTTAATTCATTATAGTATTACACACGTAATAATTGTTTTATTTTAAATTTATATTCTCTTTGGGGAGTCTATTTGGATTACAACTATTTATAGCATGCTAGATAAACTTAACTTTTTTGCTTTTGGATGGGGCATTTTAGGTAGCATGGAATTTCCTCTTCCATCCAAATGGAACAATTATTGATTTTATGGATCAATGAAGACATTTGAAATCCAAACACACATCAAATACTCAATCATCCACAACTCAATCTGATACATAGTGTGCTTAGTATGAATTGAATTGTATGTTTTTATATTATAATTTACATTCTAGTTCAAAACAAACATCCCAAACTCAAAACTGAGAAAACACAAACATATTATTTGGATAATTTCATATAATAATCCATAATTAATTTTCAATGTGTAATAATTAGATACACCTCAATAAGACACAATGTGTGACTGGTATGAATACAAGTGCATGTTTTTATTTAAAATTGAGATTAATTTTAGTTGAAAACACAAGTGACCTACTCAAAACTGAGAAAAAACATTTGGATTGTTTTAATACTTTAGGAAAACGATCCATTTGTCATTGTTGGTATGTAATAATCAGAATCAACTTAATATGACATATGGTGTGAACAGTACAACTCCATGTGTGTCTTTTTTTATTTAAAGTTGACATTAATTGTAGTAAAAAAGGCAAGTGGCATACTCAAAACCAAGAAAACACGTTTAAATTATTTTGATACTTTAGGAAATGATCTATATGTCATTTTTGATGTTTAAAAAACATTCCAACTTGAATCTAATTCACAGTTTGACTAGTATGACTCTAACTTTATCTTTTTATTTAAAAAAACATTAATTTTTGTGAAACATACAAGTGACATACTAAAAACCAAGAAAAACATTTAGATTATTTTGATACTTTAGAAAAATGATCCATAAGTTATTTTTGATGTGTAGAAATCATAAAAACCCTAATAAGATGCCTAATGTGACCATTATAACTCAAAGTGTCTATTATTAGTTTTAAATTGACATTTTAGTTCAAAAAGTGTGTGACTCAATGAAAACCAAGAAAAAACACACCAATTGTCTTGATAATTTTGGAAAATGATTCTTAATCCACTTTTGATGTATAATAATTAGTATCATATTAAACTAACACATGATGTGACTGGTATGGCTCAAAGTTCATGTTTTGAGTTTAAAATGATATTTTAGTAAAAACACAAGTGACATACTCAAAACTAAGTAAAAAAATTCATATTGTTTTGATACTTTAGAAAAACAATCCATAAGTAATATTTAATGTGAATGAATCAACGAAACCTCAATCTGATGAATGGTGTGACCGTTATGATTACACTTGTTTCTTTTTATTTAAAATTGACATTAATTTTAGTAAAAAGGAAAAGTGAAAGACTCATAATTGAGAAAACACATTTTTATTGTTTTAATACATTAGGAAAATGATCCATAAGTCATTTTGGATGTGTTGGAATCAAACACACCTCAATATGACACATGGTGTGATCTGTATGGATCAAAATGTCTCTTTTTATTTAAAATTTATATTATTTTTAGTAAAAAGGATAAGTGACATACTCTAGACCTAGAAAAAGCATTCAGGGTTTTTTATAATTTTGAAAAACAATCCAAAAGTGTAAGAACCTTGTTTTTATATGAGGTAAAGATCCTTAAATTTTTTGTCTAATTATTTAACTCGGACCTATTATGGATGCCTAATGAGTTCATGAAAGTTCTAGGGGGTGTTTGGAGATCATTTTGAGCTCGGACCCACATCAGTGGAAGAAAGAACCCAGTCACATGGTTAGTATAAACCATGTAGACCAGAAAACATGTTTTCTCCTAATCATGAATGGTGTTTGAGAGGGAAAATAAGGGTGCATGGTTTTTCCTAACCATGTTCCCAGGGCCGCATACCCATGCTGGATATCTGTAATTTTTAAAATAACCATATATCATGGTTGGTGAACTATTTCTCAAATCATGCAGTCAAACTATGTGAGTTCACTCTTAAGGTAGATCCTAGCTCACTGTTGGAACATGGTTTGTCCAATAGTACTGCCAAACCATATGATCCATAATTTTTGGGTGAATTTACTATTTTTACCTTAATAATATATTTAACTCAACCTTCCTTCTATATTATTAATTCCAACAGACACAAGGCCTTATTTTATCTAATATGAGATCTCAAGACCCTCTTCATAGGATTTGATCCCATTTTTGTCTTCCGAGATTGGATTTGAGATCTTTTGGTCTCATTGAATTCTTCTAGGTAATATCTTCAGTCCTAAGTATTAGTTCATCATTTGTCTTCCTCTATATTATTCCACTTTTATGTAGGATCATATGTCTAATTTTCTCGGAATTCATTTTTTCTTCCATTTTATTTTGATCCAGGAAAAACTAAGGGCCAAAACTGGATAAGTAGAGTGTTATAGGTTTGAGGTAGGTGGTTTATGGCTCATCCCTAAAAGCCTCATCATTGTATAAATTTTCATCATTGATCACACATAGGTATCACCAAGAGTTACTTATTAAATTCAAATTCTATGATTATAATCATTGAAATTGTGTGATATATCCTATTCTATACATGTTAATCATGTTTTTGGAGGAAGGAAACTCAACACCATCAACCCCATTTAGGGTGTAACCTATTTTATGCCTTTGGAACCAATATTGGGTTGACCTGTGCCACCATTTGGGTGAGATAGACTTGTCCTTAATAAAGATATATGTTTTAACTAAATAAATTAATCTTTAATTGTTAAATGGAAAGTATATTTATAAACATCACTTCTCTTTGGATTTTATGTTGAATTTGACATTAGATTCATATACCTAAATTTACTTATCATGATAAATGAAAGGAAATGGTACAGACTAAAAAAATGAAATTATAATTGAAATGGAAACCATTTTCATGTCTTTATCACACCTATTCATGTTTAATTAAATATAAATGAATGAATTTAATAAATGATTTTGTAATTAAAGTAGTAAATGTTTGAATTTCCTTGATTAGATTTGTTACATTGAGGAAAGGTAAAAGAATAAACCAAAAGACTTATTAAATGGAATGAGTATTAAATGGCCTAAATTTAACAATCATATATGTACATGGTTCCTATTATATATGTATTTTTTTTTATTTTTATATGAGTGGTCTAACTTGAGCCAAGCTTGGTTCCTAAGGAAATACCTAGAGCAGTCAGAGGACACCATTTTGATTTAAGGAGTCATTTTACAGGGGTGATACCCACCATAGAACATAGTTATTATCTTTTAATGGATTCTTGACATGACACTATTGGATACCTTCACTATCTCACAAGATATTTGGATTCCTTGGCTAAACTCCTTGGATCTTGCTTGAGGTATTCGAACATTTCGCACCATTGATTCACCCCATTGGGCCCATTCATTATTAAATTGTGTTTACTTTGGATGAGATCCAAGGACTTGGTTAAAATCATTTACATTGGAATTATTTGGGAGATGTCCCTTGCATTACACTCAGACCCCTTTTTCACCAAACTGCATGAGTTACTACTATGAGTTGGCTGACCCCTGAGGTCAAGGATGCCTTGGTTATAATTTGGAGACTCTTTAATAATTATTATGATATCTTTACAGTTCTATTTACACCACACATGACTTATCTATACAAAATGTACTTTAATGATTTAATTAAATGATCTCACATTCAAAGACATTACCCCATAAAGATAAATAAGGTATAAGTTGTTATTTTGGCATTTAATTACATTTATATTTACCCGCACATTGTCAGTTTATATTAATATTTTGGATTGAATAAATTTCATTGCTGGTGTCCTAGTGAGATTTTTCTCACATCCTATCCGGGTCATAATTGGTACCTGAGTATATTATATGTTTGTAGGTTTCGATAAGGGGAAGAATCCATATGTGGACACCTAAATTTATTGTCTACTTACTTTAGGATGGAGATTTATAGTAGATGACTGGGCCAACACTCGAGATGCTTAGATAGTTTTTGTCTTATTTTAGATTCTTTTGTATAGCATAAGATGTATGATCTTCCTAATTCCTTGTATACATGTTATCATATTTTATAGAGACATGAAATATATCGTCATTATTTTTTATATGATTCAAATTGAGTTGATTATTATTGATGGATTATTATGCTTAATTCCACTACCAGTTTTGTTAAATCATTATCATGATCACATTATTGGTATCTATATTTTATTATTATATTAGTTTTTTTACACTATGACATGAGATAATAGTTTCCCCAAAGACACACTCTAGGTACTCATTGTTATCCAGAATCCTCTGGTATATAGGGAGCTAAACTTGAGGCTATGTGGCCCACCGACTCAGGGAACCTTTGAGTGGAACCCAAGATGGGATGTCACAAAGTTGTATTATAGAAATCCTTATTTTCTTTTTTATTATTTTTTGGGAATATATACAGGATTTTAAGAACATTTCAGAACTTGGCCATTCCAGATAGTAGTTAACCCACATTTGGGATAAATACCATGTTTTATGGGAATGCGAATTTTTTTTATGTGTTTCTCTTATTACAGTTGATATATTATCACTGTTGGGTGATGTACATGATTTTTGGTATTTGATGTGATTTATTTATTTTTTACCTTGGCCTAGTATGGTAAGGAGTGTGGTTACTTGCATCTTTATATGAAATTATAATTCAAATTCCATTAATAGTCCATTTCATATAGGTGAATTTCACTAACTACATTGCTTATGTTTCCTATGATTATTGAGTGATCCATGGTTTTTTATATTCCTGTGCTAATAAAATATTCTATAAGGTGAGTAAATTGGTTATTTAAAGTATCACCATCAATCTAAATTGTGTTTATATATATATGTTGATGGTGGAATCCTAATTAGAAAGTTTCTACCCATGTCATCTATGTACCTTTGGTTATATGAGATGAGATTTGGCTGTGATTGAGTGAATAATAGTTTCAATTTAGTTTAATGGATCTTATAAATTTGACTGGGTAATTAACTGAGTCGAGACATCATATATTACCCTTTACATTATGAGATGGAATGTAGAGGGGTTTGAATTAAATAAAATGAGTGTATTTTTCAATTATAAAGTTTATGTGACTTTATTAGTTGGGAATAAGGATACATTTAATCAAAAAAATTTATATGTATATATGAAAATACAAATTATAAATGAAAAAATTGACTTATAAAATTAAACGGTTTCCAGTAAACGAAGAGGCAAAATGAAATTGAACCTTCACCTACTAGAACCTCTATAAATCAAATTTGAACATTTACTAATACCCTATCCTTCTAAGAGGTTAGTTGGGGTCATACCTTGGGTAGTGATCCCTTATTATTAATATTTTCTTTCTATAATGATTATATCTATTACAACCTATTACTACGAGCCATGTGTTTGGTATTTTTAGAGTTATTACACCATGAAGACCTCAAGTCATGCTCCAGGAGGGTGTCAAAGAACATGATCTGAAGGTGGTGGTCCCTAAAACACCTATGATGCCTAAAATAGTTCCACATGAGCATCCACCTTCAATCCCAAAACTAAGAACTTATTATCAATTTCAATAGGGTTTTCTACATATGATTCATATCATGTAGGGTTCTCCATGACTTACAACTACTATGGCTAATCTGACTCATGAGTGCCAGTAGCAGAATCATCCCATCTTCTATGGGGATAGAAGTCCTCAGGGTACTGAGTCTTAGATGAATTCCACTATTTATATCTTTGAGTATATAGAGATTCCTCTAGAGTGGAGGTTCATTATTTCGAGCTTCAGTATGTGTGATTCTATTAAGTGCTGGAGGGATGTGATTACATAGGCTGATCCTCATCAGGGCATGGTCTGTGTGGGCTTTCAGACTACCTTATATGATTACTTATTCACTTAGATACTGAGATCTAACCATTATATAGGTTTCATGCACTTAGAGTAGGTTGTTATGTCTTTCATAGACTATTAAACATGTTTTACTGAATTTCAACACTTTTCACTACTTCTAGTTGGTGATGAGATATCATGAGGGAGACTTTGTGAGGATGGGATCAAGTAGTTCATCCACTCGTAGGTGAATTTACTTCACATTCATACCTTTATTGAGATCATTAATCAATATATTATCACTAAGTGAATCCTGATAGAATAAGATAATATGGGGTATATAGGTTCTGTGGTGTAACATCCCTTAATACATTACTCTCTCATGAGGCCAGAAAAGGTTCATTATGGGACCTCAAGTTACCACCTCTATATGATATTGACTATCAAATATCAATGGGTTTTGATAAGTATAGTGATATTGAATAAAAATAAACAAATATCATATTACGGAAATAATGGATACAATATAATATAGTAGAAGCCAATAATAAATGACAACTGAAAAATCCAATAAATAATAAAGGAAAAAATGTAATGATGTACTGGAATGTATCTAAATTCCATGATAAAAAAACAAAAGTAAAATAGTAGTAGAATCAAATAAATACTCAATAGTATTAGATCCTGAACCACATGTTGATCCCATATCCATACTCCCATCCCATATGGAAAAGACAATCAACAACAAGGTCATTTTATCTTATCCAAACTTATATCCACATAATCTTCATGGGTACCAAATGGAATCCAAAATATGGTGTGAATATAAATTAGTAGGTTAAAACCACCATGTATAAACAAACCAGTATGATAAGGAGTGTATGAAATAAAGTGATAAATAGGTGCATTAATTAATTCAATAATTAGTAAAAGAAAACAAAATCCTGCTTCAGTGTCATGTTACAATATATCCGAGCATGTATCATAACCATGCCAACCACAACCATATAAACATGAAAAAACAACCTTCTTTGGCTCCAATCTAGAAGATCTTTGAGCATGTGTCTTGACCATTAAACCACAACCATACAACCATGGTAAAACAATCTTCTTTGGCTCCATAGAAAAAATATATCTGAGCATGTCTCATGACCATTACAACCACAACCATAAACAAGGTATAACATAACAATATGGGTTAGATACCTATAAGCATTATGACATGGTACTAGGTTTACCTCGCTCACTATAAGCATTATAGCATGGAACTGGGCTGATCCCTCTCAATATCAACATTACAATATATAAGTTTGAATGTTATAGGGACATGAATGATATATAAAAATTTTAAAATAGATCTCAAGACCAGTCATAATAGTATGGATATCATAACATAACATCATAATCCACAATGATTAATTATGCTAATTATAAATTTTTGTTCATTTATCACTTTTATTTACATCACAATTGATCAATAATCAAATCAATAATCAGTAATCCATAACATATGGATTATAATAAAGTAATCACCTAAGGTCTCATGTCATGATAAAAAAACATTAATCCATTATCCAATTCAATTATATTCAATGTTTATTCACCCAATGGGTTATCATAATCTAGGTGAATAAAAAATTGAATCCAATATACACCATGGAATAATTCCATTAATTACTTAAATTGTTCTAACCCATGCTACACTGGTGCAATCATAATATTTCATATAATTGTAAATTACTAAAACATAAGGTCAGGATTAGATCCCCTACCTTTAACTAGTGATGAAAAAAATGCTTCCAATGATGAACACACACAAGGAAGAAGGGGTAGATGATCACACAAAGGATCCTAGATAAAAACTGGTCATGATCGAAACCACCAATGACCATGGTCAAGGGATTTCACTATAATAGTTAAAAAACTAAGGGAGAGAAGGGAAAAAATTAACCAAGAAGACTTACCAGGAATTACTCACACAAATGGGACATTTGAAAGGGATGTTGGAACTCAAAAGTCACCTAGAAGATTCCCTAGGGTTGAGAGGAGAATACTACATTAAGATGAAAGGTAAAATCATCCACATGTAATACTTTAAAATAAAATGTCATGGAATTATATGGTGTATAATTCAATTTCATTTCATGTAATTATTTTTAAAGGGATATACTAAAAAAATCATCGCATCAGCTTATTTTATTAAAAAAAACCAAAAAATACACAACATGTAATCCATTTACATGACATGTAAGTGTTCTACAAATGGGTTTTTAGTCCATTTTCTTATTAAACAACCCAAAAACCCTTTAAATATTCTCAAATTACTAACAAACCATGGTAACACTTGACCCATTTATACCTAGACTCCATTAATTCAAACAAACATACATTCCAGAACATTAAAATACAGTTTCCCCAACCAAGGATCTTAATGTGGATCCTCTCCATTCGTCTCATGTTTCCTCACAAACCTACACAAAATTTATTCAAATGATAGTTATCCATCACAAAAATTACCACCAAGTTCTAAATTCAAAGAAAAACTCACATGATAGATGTTTAATGAAAAACATAGAGATATACATATCTGAAAAATATGGGATCTTAAAACCTCCCCACTATATAATAGATCATCTCTGAGTTTCTCTAAAAGTAACAATTAACTCTTAGAAAACTAGTGTGGACACTGAATTTTTAGATTATACTCCATGTCCTAGGTATCTTCCTAAACACACCCTTTCTTCCACTGTACCCAAACCAATGGTATAGTCTTACCCTGAAGATATTTCAAACTATGATCCACAACCCGTATTAGATGCTCCTAAAAGGATGCATAAGAAGAAATCTCAACAACTACTAAGTCTATAACATGGGAATGTTTTGGATAATAAATCAAAATCTATGACATGTATAACACATCATGCATGACAATGTAGTTTCATGGAAGGGATAAATGGTACGCCACTGGACCAACTCTTTCTACTATCTCAAAAAACCCGACCAACCTGAGTGCTATTATTCTCAGTTTCTTAATAAGAAATTGACACAATATTGGAGATTCCCAAAGGAAAACATGATGACTGGACTAAAATTAAAAATGTTATCTCAGGTGATCAGTATATGATTTCTTCTTGATTTGTGTGGTCACTAAAATCTTTTTGATCAACTCAACTTGCTCAGATGTCTCTTGCACGAGACTGGGCCCAACAAGTGTTGACTCACCTGCCTCTAACCAATAAATAGGGTAATGGCATGTAATTCCATTAAAAGAATCAAAATGTTTTATTTGGATCAATTCATGGAAGCTATTATTATAAAAAATCACTATGAGTTCCATTTGTTTCTCCCATAAACCAGCAAAATCCAAAAAACAGGCTCATAAAATATCCTCCATAATTTGAATGGAATGCTTAGATTGACCATCAGTTTGTGGATGATTTATTGTGATCAAAAGAACATATGATCCCAAAGGATTCTAAAGAACCTACTAGAAACACGATGTGAAATGAGAATCTCTATCAGAAACAATACCAGTCAGAACATTGTGCAACCGAACCACCTCATGCACGTAAATACTGCCCAGATCATCAACTATGAAGATTTCCCTGATAGGTAGGAAGTGGGATCCCTTCATCAGTTGATAAAAAATAACCCATACATCATTATTTTATGGATTTCCCAAGGTAATTATATCCCAAAATCCTTAGTTAAATCATCCCATATCCACTCAGGAATGGAAAAAGGCTATAAAATCCCAACCAGCCACTGATACTTGGCTTTGACCAGCTCACCTGTGAAGCATCTAGATATGAATACTTCCACATTGTTCTTAATTTATAACTACCAGTACTATATAAGGAGATCATGATAAATCATTATCAAAATATGATGCACCACCCATCTAGAAGCATGAATCTCCCTCATTATCTCCTCACATTAGCTCATAGGAACCCATACTCGACCATGGAAAAGAAGAGAACTGTCACTTTCAAGAGACCATAAGGATGGTGTATCCCACTCTATATGTTTTATCTCAGAACTAATACCTATAGATCAGATAAATTATTAGTCTTAATCTAGTACAAAATCATGGGTATAACATATGTTAAATTCAGAGCTACTCATCCCAGGGACTCCTGAACATATAGATGTGTGTCTAAAAAGAGATCCATTATCCATAACTCATCAAAAGACTCCTTCACTACCTATCTATGGATATTTAATCTCAATTAATCAACAATTAAATTTCCCTTTCTTGTTGTATAAGCTAACTTGAAGTTGAAATAATATAGATATTCGACCCACGTCCCCCCCGAAGGTTCATGTCTCACTGAGAAAATATGTACTTGAGGCTATTTTGGTCCATGTATAACAAAAAAACCTCACCCATGAGATAATACCTCCAACACATCATGGAATTTACCACTAATCCTAACTCCATATCATGAGTATGGTAATTCCTCTCTTGTGGTTTCAGCTTCATGGAGCGGTAATAAACCACTCGATCCTCCTATATTATAATTGCTCTAAGACCAACTTTGTATGTGTTATAGTACAAAGTATATGATTTAACCATTTTAGGTAATGTGAGGATATGTGTAATGGTTAGTCTTCCTTTCAACTCCTAAAAAGATCATTCAAAATCATCTAACAAAAAAACTTCACCCATTTCTTTTTCAACCTAGACAAATTACTTCAAAATAGAAGAAATATTGGATAAAGTGTCGATAATAACATACCAAACCTAGAAATCTATGAATCTAGAAGATTTTATTGGGTTGCCTCCAAGATACCATGGATGTAAATTTCTCTAGGTCCACTGACACTCTTACTTTTGAGATGGCATAGCCCAAGAAGTGCACTTTATTAATCCAAAAAACTACATTTGGATAGATTGATGTAAAGATGATGCTCTCTCAATGTATTCAAGATGATGTTAACATATTGAAAAAGATCATATGTTTTCTGGGATCACACTAAGATATCATCAACAAAAACAACCACAAACTAATCGAGAAAGTGATTAAGGATGCACCATTAGTGCATTAGTTAACCAAAATGACATCACTATGATCTCATACAATACATAACTACTTAAAAAATTATTCTGAGGTGTGTCTATTACTATCACCCTAAAATTATGGTTAAATGATCTCAGATACATCTTGGAGAAGATCTTAGCACCTCTCAACTTATCAAAATGACCATCAATGTGTGGAAGAGGATACTAGTTCTGGACAATAATCTAGTTCAACCTCTGATAATTCACTCATAAGCACATCCAAACATAAACCTTCTTGGTGAAGAGAACTAGTGAACCCCAAGGAGATTTACTAGGCCAGATGAGTCCCTTATATTCTTGATCTTCCAACATAACTTTACTCTCCCAATGATCAGCTGGTTCCATTATGTATAGAGGGATAGAAACTAGATATGCTCTTGAAACTAACTCGATCATGAACTTGATCTGTTTCTTGGGAGTTAAGAAATATAACTCTTTCAGAAATACATCCTAAAAATGGTATACTATATGAATAAAATAATCCTACTATATTACACCATTATCTTGAGAAATACTATCTATTTGAGCTATGAGATAGTCCAATCTACAATGAATTGGTCCTGCACATCCAGCCTGAAGATCCCACAAACCATGGTGAGAATATATTCCTCCTAATAGAAATAGAAATGCAAATCTCCTCCTATAATAGTAAATATGAGGCTATTATAGCACAAATGGTTCCCAAAATAAAAAGTAACCACCAATATCTAGAGAACACACCATGCAAGGTTTCATGTTTTTTGATAGCACTCCAAATGGTGTGTTTATGGTCAAATCATCATACAATATTTCCACATCCAATCACAACCCATTTACAAAAAGTTCATATAGAAAAGAAAGTGATTCTCCTGTAACAAACAAAACACAATCTAAGGTAGATGATACAACAACCATACCTCTGACGGTATATGGTCAGACACCCACGGAAGCTACAGTAGTCTACATAATGTTCAGATGAATTGTCCCACTTCCCTAGGCCCCATATTAACTACCTTGATCAATTTCTCTTATGTGGTACTGCTGCTCCGACACTGGGGTACCACATCCCCTACCTTAGCCTGAATGACCAGTGGAACTCTAGCTACCAGCCTGCTAAGGGGTAGCTGAGACCCTTCCTGACTCAGGTTCCTATCCTAATCCCCAACCACTAGTATGCAATGAAAATTTCAAACATAACTACAAAAGATGACCCAGACTTCCATAGATATGACACTCAACTTCTGGGAAAGGACACTATGGGTCCTTGTGTTCAAACTTTCCACACTGATAGCACTGTAATGTAACATAATCCAAAGACAGTTTTAAACTACCCTGATTATTATACCCACAACTTCCTTGGTGGAATCTATCATAGTTGTTCATCATACTACCTAAAGTAGAGATACCAGTTTTCCTTACTGAAATAGCATAGCTACTGCATGGGGCCTCTCTCAGATCCCCTCCAATGATGAGTCCTTGGTTCATCATGTCCTCAAAAATGATAAAAAATGCAATTATGACCTAATATCATAATAAAGATGATCCTAAAAACATATCCCCCTAGATATATCATCAGCTACCAAATATGGCACAAAGTTATATAGTTTAGTGAAACGTCCAGCATAGTCTAGAACTAACATGCCCTCCTGCCTTATATGTATGAAGTATCATGATTGTTTATCCCTAAACAACTTCGAATAGGAATTTCTTAAGAACTTCATATCAAATTCCTTCAAAGATGGTTCATCCTACCTCCCAGCTTCCTCCAAAATTTCCCACCAACACTTGGAAGGTCCACAAAGCATATATAAAGCAAGATTAAATCTCATATCCATGGGTGTATCAATATTATAGAATATTTTATGAAATAAATTAGTCAAGAACTCATATTCTTGGGGTCCTCCTTCCCCAATAAACATAGATAGATGCTACAGCTGAAACTATCTTTTCATGTTAGACATCAAAGGAACAATATGAATAGTCTCCCTTTCCATGAATCTCATGACCGTCATGAAGCTGTCGTGAAGATGAACATCTATATAATCTTCAAGGACTATATAAATCATTGATTCATCTATGTTAGGAGGGTGCTGATTAACACTCTCCTGACACTCGATTCGAATATGAAGAGGATTCATTTTCACTACCAGAAAAATACACACCTTATAACACTGTCTAACAATAAGGTCAACCTCAACATGTGAATATAATAGATAAGCACTTAATATTAGTCTTTATAAACATATATTATAATCGTTTTAGCATGAAATAATAAATCCTTAATTTAATTTCTCAAATATAACATATTTCTCCTATCACATTTCAAATAGGCAACTATATATCACATACGAATAAAAATTTACCTATCATGAAAACTTCATGTCAATATATCCCTTTGTGCCTATTATGATGCATGTATAATCATCTTATGACATGCTAGGTCATGAGTATAAATCTTAAGAACCAATAAAATCATAGAACAATAATCTCACAAAACATGTGAATCACTCAGGGTGAAATAAAATCAACTGTAACAAGAAAACAATATAAAAAAATCTCATCCCTAGGAACTCAGATTTACTCCCATAAATGAGTTAGTTACTCCCATGCATAAGCTCATATCCATGTCCCAAAACATCCTTGTATCCTTTATACCTTTTATAAATACTAAGAAATAGAAAATAATCCTTGTGTGATTTGATATAACTTTGTAACATCCCACAATCCTGCACCCACTAATGTGTTCATAAAGGGTTGGTTAAAAGACCTCAAGTGCACCTCCCCATATTCCAGAGGCTATTGATTTACATAGAGGGTGTGATAAGTATAGTGTGGAGACTATATCCCCTAGATTAAAAGTGATCAAAACATCGTAAAATATTCTACAATAATAAAAAAATATCAGAGTTTGTAAATAATGGAAACAATATAATACATCAGAAACCAACAATAAAATACAACTGAAAAATTTGATAAATAATAAAGGAAAAATATAATGACATACCAGAATGTAACTAAATGTCATGGTAGAAAAAATAAATTTAAAATACTAAAAGACTCAAATAAAGAATCAATAATCCCTATTCCCAATCCGCAAACTGGTCCCATCTCTAAACTCCAGCCTGTCTAGCAAAGACAATCAATAACAAGTTAATTTTCCCTTATCCAAACCTGTATCCATATAATCTTCTCTAGAACAAAATGGATTCCTAAAAAGGGTGTGAGTATAACTCAGTAGGTCAACACCATCATTTCTGAATAAACCATTCTGATAAGGAGTGTATAAAATGAAGTAATAAACATGTGCATTAATTAATTTAACAATTAATAAAGTACAATAACAACCTCATTCAATATCATTCCTGAATGTATCTGAGAATGTATCACAACAATGGAAAAAATAACCATAAAACCATGGTAAAACAACTTTCTTCGACTCCATTATATAATATCTCTAATCATGTTTCACGACCATGCCAACCACAACCATACAACCTTGGTAAAACAACCTGCTTCAGATCTATAAGGGAATATCTTGAGCATGTATCAAGACCATGATAACCACAACCTTAAACATGGTATAATATAAAAATTATGGCCAAATCCCTATAAGTATCACAACATATGGTTTAAATCCCTATAATAATTACAACATGTGATTGGATCGATCCCACTCACTATAAGTATTCTAACATGGGACTGAGATGAACCCTCTCAATTTCAGGATTAAAACATATAAGTGTGCATGTTTCAGTTACATACTGAATATATATGCATTTCATCATGGATCTCAAGACCTATCATAATTGTATGGATATCACACTATCACCTCATAAGCTATAATGGTTAATTATGCGAATTACTTTTTTTTGTCTCATTTAACTTTTTTATTTATATCATAATTAATCAATAGTAAAATCAATAAGTAGTAATCCATAACTTATGGATTATATATCAAGTAATCACCTAAGTTATCATGTTATTCTAAACACACTTTAAGAAATTATATAATTCAATTATATTGAAGGTTTTCTCACCCAACTGGTAGCTATAATCCATGTCAATAACCAATTAAATAGAATGAAATACAAGGAATAATTCCATGAATTATTTAATTTATTATGATCCACGTTACATTGGTGCCGTAACAATATATTATATACTTGGAAATTATCAAAAAATAGGGTTAATATTAGACACCTACCTTTAATTGATGATGGACACAATGCTTCTTATGACAAATACCCATGAGGAAGAAAGTGTATATGATTTCCCAGATGTTCTTAGATCAAAACTAATCAATATCAAAACCAACAATGCACATGGTCAAGGGATTTTCCCGAAATGTTTGGATAACCAAGGGAGAGAAGGGAATAACCTAACAAAGAATACTTACTTGTGATTTCTCACACAAACGGGACATCCAGAAAGGAAATTGGAACTCCAAGATCACCAAGAAGATACCCTAGGGTCGAGAGAAAATGACTGGAGTGATATGAAAGGAAAAATCATCCAAATGAAATACTTTAAAATAGTAGGTCAGGGAATTAAATGGAATGTTATCTAATTTAAAATTATATAATTATTCTTTGAGGGATACATTGAAAAACCCATTGCCTCATATTAATTTATTAAACACAAAAAATTATAGGACGTGTAATCTATTCACATGGTGTGTAAATGTTTTGCAGATGGGGTTTTAGACCATTTTTTTATTAAAAAACCCAATAAACCTTTAAATCATCTCAAATTACCAAGAAATCAAGGTAAAAACTATATTATTTATATGCTAACTGCATTAATTCAAACAAACATACATCCCTTAACATTAATTTATTTTCCCCAATAAAGGCTCTACATGTGGATCCTCTCTAATTTTCTCAAGTTTCCTCACAAAGAAAGACTATGATTACTCAAATTAATGGTATCCATGAAAAAACACGACCGATAAGGTATAAATATGAGGGAAAACTCACAAAAAATAAGTTTAACAAAAAACTCATATAGAGATGTACCTGAAAGAATATGGGATCTTTGAACTACCATGATAGGGTAGTAATTCTTCTTGTAGCATGAAGCATGGCCTTGAGGACTCTCATCAGAGAAGTGGAATTTAGAGTATCCATAATGGAAGCTTCATTATATTCCATCAGTGTGGATTTAATGGGAATATGAATCCTTAGAGTGATAGATACCCTATTGAGTGTCCTAATTTAAACCTTATGGGACATCATTAGAGATTCTATTTGAACTTTCTACCTGATTCTAGTGGAATATGGTTCATGCTAGATCCAACTTCCTGAGAGGGATATATTGCATCATTTTAGGAAGGTAGTTGGTGTATCACTTTAAGGACATGATGAGGATGAGGTTGTGGCCAAAGTATCCATACTTCTGTTTATAAACACATGTAGAGAAAAACAACTCAGAGTAGTCAAGATGTAGCTCAAGGATGCATATCAAGCTAGTTTCATTACTTGTAGATTATACCCAAGGATTAAAGTGAAGGACCATCATGTACATGGTACTATCATAGTATCCTCTGCTATTGTATCTACACTATTTAATATAGGTTCTTCTCACCTCTTTATTTCATTATTGACGATGGAAAGTCTCAAGCTGAAAATTTAGTGCTTCAATGGTGTGATAACCTTGGACACACCGTTTGGTGTAAGGTCTAATGGAATATTCCAATGAATGGACTATCCCCTTATAGTAGGAAGTTATTCCTTCTTATAGAACCACTTTTATACTTGAGATTAAAGGTTTTGATGTCATTTTCAGAATGGATTGGTTAGTTCCATATCATGCCTATGTGGACTGCTATTACCGTAGGTTATCATTTACATTACCATAGGGTGATAGTTATCTCCAAAAGGGTGATTGGAATGTCTAAGACAGTAGTCCTATACTAGATCATAATGGGATAGGTGGAGTGACTGCTCATGTTTCTAGTCTTTTCATAGAGGAATATGGTTTTCATAAGGATAAATTCCCTTCAGTAGTAGATCATTTTAGGGATGTTTTTCCTGATGATTTTTTTGATTAAATCCAGAGATAGAGGTAGTGTTTATTATTGGTCTTGTTCTAGGAGTTTCTACAGTATATATTCATCTATATAGGATAAGACCTATTGTGATACATGATCTCAGGAGACATTTGAAGTAATTAGAGTCTAATGGTTTTATCCAACCCAACACATAATCTTAGAGTTCACCGAAACTTTTCTCTAAGAAGGTGGATGAGACCCTTAGTCTATGCATGGATTACTAAATGTTGAAACAACTTATAGTTAAGAACAAGTATCCATTTACTCGAATAGATGGTCTCTTATACCAGATATGAGGAGCTAGAGTTTTCTATAAGATCGACCTAAGATTGATCTATCATCATGTGTGAGTCATCCCTTCAGATATACCATATATTACTTTCTATAGTTGGTATTTTATATATAAGTATCTCTTTAAGACATTCGGTCTTACAAACATGCTCACTATTTTTATGGTCTTGATGAATAAGGTTTTCCACCCCTATCTAGATTCATTTTTTATGGATTTTGTGGTTGAAATCATGGAATATTATCATACTCAGAGTGACCATGATAAATATATTGAGATCATTTTGAATACACTATGATATAATCAACTATATTAAAATATTGCTAAGTTACACATCTAGATGGGAAATGGTCTTTCCTTGGGAAATATTATCTTATATTCAAACATATGTGTTGACCTAGAGAAGGTGATTATTGTGGTTTCCTAAGAGAAAACTAAGATCATGTTTGATATATATAGTTTCTTGGGGATGGATGGATGTTATAAGTGTTTTAAAAAAGACCTATCATGCATTTATTCACCTCTTACTAGCCTTTCTAATTAAAGTGTGAAGTTATTGTGGTTCGAACAATGAGAGAAATCCTTTTAGGAGATAAAAAATGGCTTACCACAACACCAATTCTGTTTCTATTTGTGCTTGGTAGAGTCAATACCATGTTTTAGGATGCATGATAAATTAGTCTAGGTGTTGTAATGATGCTAGAGGATAGATTAATTATGAATGGGTATCTCTAGTTGAGACGTCATGAGCATAATTACCTGATGCATTACCTTGATCTAGTAGTATAGGTCCATACCTTAAATTTCTAGAGACAATATCTTTTCGGTGAGAACTTTTTGGTGTATATGGACCAAAAGAGCCTAAAATATATCTTTACATAGTATGACTTGAATTTAAAACAAATAATATAGGTCAAATACCATTAGTATTTTGAATTAGAGATATCATATATGACTAGAAATGGTAATGTGGTAACTGATTCCCTGGTCTAGAAAACTCAATCACATGCCGTATAGAAATCCAGTGATGAATGGAAATTGATGGCCCTATTTTCTAAGTTGTATTTATAGTTTCATGAGAGTTACAAGAAGTCCTATCATGTTGTAGTTACCTCTTCAATCTTGGATAGTATGAAGTGAAAGAAGTTCTCTGACCCTGAAGTGTTGGTTCTCTGGGAGGGTATTTCTGGTGAAAACCCACCTACCGATTGATTTGTTGATGGAGAAGACATCATACGTATACATGGGGGTATCTGGGTTCCAAAAAACTAGATAGAGGAAAATATGCTAGAGTCCCATGATTCTTAGTGGGTAGATCATCCATGAATCTCCAAGATGTATTTTGATATGCATTAGAAATATTGGTGGTCTGGGATGAAACATTAGATAATAGATTTTATAACTAGGTGTTCCACCTATTAGTAGGTGAAGTAAGAGAAACATTATCCTTATAGATTGTTATAACCATCACTGGTACTAGAATAGAAATGGGAAGATGATTTGATGGATTTTGTTTTTGGATTACTGAGTTCACCCCGAGGTAGGGACACATTTTGGGTATTCATGGATTGAATTGAATAGGCATCCCACTTATTTTCTATCCGAGAGACTTTCTTAGTTGATTAGCTGGGAAGAAATTATGTCCATTATATTATACGACTACAAGGGGTACCGTATACTATAATTTCGTATAGAGATGCTCATTTCACATCAATATTTTTGAAGGTGTTACAGAGAGGTTTGGGTACATAGGTGCTTCTAAGCATGACTTTTTATCCTCATACCTATGTCCAGTTAGAACATATAATACTAGTTTTAGAGGAAATTATCTAAGAATGCGCTCTTTATTTTGATAGTTCTTGGTAGAAATAGATCCCTCTCAAAGAGTTATCCTACATTAACAACAATTAGGAAATGATTAAGACAACTTCATACAAGGCCTTTTAAGGTAGGTGATGTTGTTCACACCCATGATGGATGGATGTTAGAGAGGTAGTGATAATAAGTCCTTGTCTTGTGTAGGAAACTTCAGAGCAGGTTTAGCTAATCAAAAATAATATGTATACTGCTCTGTCAAAAAAGAAATTAAATGTCAGTCGTCATTGATGACCTATGGATTTTTGAGTTCAGGTGTTATGTTTTCTTGTGGTTATCACCCAAGATTGGGCATAGATGGATACAAAGGAAAGGGAAGTTGTCACCTCACTTAATTGGGTCTTTTCAGATCTTAGATATGGTCTAGTTGGTAGCATATCAGTTGCTATTACCTCATAGGTATCGTTTCGTGCATGAAGTATTCCATGTTTCATATCTTCTCTTTTATCTTGACTACCAATATCATACATTTCACCCTAAAGATGTTGAGTTGGATGTTGATGATTCTTTTGAGGAGTATCTCATAATCATTGTTGACCAGAGTAAAAAGGATCTATGATTCTATCTTATCCCTTTACTATGGGTGTTATGTAAGCATGACCATATATAGAATGAGACTTGGGAGTAGGAGGCCAATGTATATGCCCAATGGCTGGATTTATTCTTAGAAATCATTATAACACCCTTGGAAGGTGAACTCAGGGAAAAGTTACTTCAAGGGGGGAAGACTATAAGAGCCCAGTTTTTATAAGAGGTACAAATACATTAAATTTTGTTCTAATTATTTATGTTGGAACTATTATGGATTCCTAATTAGGTTAAAAAAGTATCATGTGTGTCTGGAGCTTGTTCGAATCTTGGAAACTCATTCTATGAAATGAAGAAATCAGACACACAGTTAGTATAAACCATGTAGCACAACCCATATGGATTCTCTTAACTATGTGGGGGTAATTTCCTAGAAAAAATAAAAATTATTGGTTTTCCCTACCCATGTGCATAGGATCGTACACCCATTTTTTTTGTTTTCAATTTTTAGCAGATCTATATAGCATTGTTGGCATTCAATTTCTCAAACTGTGCAGCTAAACTGTGTATGTTCTCCCTTGAGGAAGTGCCTAAAGAACAATTGGTGGAGATTTTGGACAACCTTGCAACCAAACCACACAACACCAAGGTTTCGGTAAATTCACTATCTTCCCTTAAAAATCTAATCAAATTACCCTTCTTTATTCTTTCTTCATTCTAATGGATTAGATGCCCTCTTTTCACAAGGATGAGACCCCAATCCCCTCTTCATAGGTTTTAATACCATTTCATCATCGAAAATCATATTAGAGATAAGTTAGTCTCATTTAATTCCTCCATTTAACCTCATTAGTGCTTAGGACCAGTTCATAATTTTTATTCTTCTTTACAATATTGTTTTAATGTAGGCTCATATGCCCTATTTTTAGGGTGGTTATCTATTAATCTATTTTCCATTTATCTAGGATAAACTAAGGGATGTTACTAGACAAGGAGAGTGTTATAGGCTCATGGTAGGTGGCATATGACTAATACCTTAAATTATATCCATTTTATAAAATTTCATCATTGTGTGCATGTCATTACCATTGGGAGTTGATTATTAAATTCATATTCTAGGATTATAATAATTTAACTCATGTGATAAAGCTCATTCTATACACATTAATCATGTTTTTGGGGGAAGGAACCTCAATGATGTCGACCATAAGTAGGGTATAGAATCTTTTATGCCTTTTAAACCCAATTTCTGTTTACCTGTACAATTTTATTTGGTGAGTGATACTTGGCCTTAATAATGGTAAGTATTTTAATTAAATAAATGAATATTAAATTGTTAAATGGAAAGTATATTTATAGAAATCACCTATCTTTGACTTATAAGTTGAATTTGACATTGGGTTCATATCCCAAATTGTTTTTATCATGTTGAATGAAAGGAAATTTTATAAACCTATTTTTTTTATAATTGAAGTGGTAACTGGTTGCATTTCCTTATCCCACCTTGTCATGTTTAATTAAAGTTAAAGGAATAGGCCTAATAAATGAATTTGTAATTAAAGTAGTAAATTGTTTCATGTCCTTGATTAGTATTTTCACATTGAATAAAAGTGACAGAATGAACCAATTTACTTATTAAATAGAATAAGTATTACATAACCTAAATTTAATAATGATATATGTATAAGGTTCCAATTTCATATGGACATTTTTTTATCTTTATAGGAGTGCTCATAATTGAGCTAGCTATGGATTTCCAAGGAAATTCCTTGAGCACTCAGAGGAAGAAATTATGAATCAAGGATTCAATTTCCTAAGGAGATACCCACCTTGGAAAATGGTCCTTATATCTTAGTGAATTCCTGACATGATGTTGTAGGATTTATTCACTATCTCTTCTAATATTAAGATTCCTAGGATACACTCCTTAGATCCTGTTTTATGTCTTTGGATACATGGTTCCATGGAATCACCCCGTTGGTCCCAATAATTTATATCCTATGTTTACCTTAGAAGATATCCTTAGACTCATTTTGAGTCATTTATAGTTGAATTACATGGCTGATTCCCTTTAGATTACTCTCAAACCCCTTTATTTCCAGACTGCTTGAATTATTACTATTAGTTGGATGACCCCTAAGGTCAAGGATGACTAGGTTATACCTTGTATCCACTTTAATTATTATTATGATATATTTTCAGTGTTGTTTACACATCACGTGACTTATATATTTTATCTAAACTTAAATAAATTAATTAAATGATCTCATGCTTAGATACATTACTAGCTAAGGCTGAAGAAGGTATGAGTTGTTATTTTTTCATTTCTTTAAATTAATATATACATGCACACTATCAATTTATAATCATAGAATGGATTGTATAAACACCGTTGGTGGTGACCTACTAATATTTATCTCACACCCTATCCAAAACACCATTGGTACCTAGGAAGTTTATATGTATGCAAGTTTTCATAAGGGGAAGCATCATGAATTGGACAACTAACTTTTTTATTTCTTTAATATAGAGCTTGGTGGAAAATAAACAGGATAGTACTTGGGATTCTTGGAAAGTTTTTGGATTATTTTTGAATATTTTGTATAATATATGATTTACTATTATCATGCTACCATGTATATCTATTTTCCTATTTTTTATATACATAACATATATCATCATCATTTTATATATGATTCATATTGAGTTGAAGTTTATTGATGGATGATTATTCTTAATTTTATTCTAGTTTTTTATTCATTATCATTATTAAAATATTAGTATTAATCTATTATTATTATATCCACCATGATACAAGATGAAATGAGGTAATAGTCTCCCCACAAACACACCATTGATCTTCGCTGTTAGTTGAAAGTTTCTAGAATATGGGGAGGTGCTATTGAAGTCATGTGTCCTACTTGATCTCGGAACCATCAAGTGGAACCCAAGTCAAGAAGTCACAATAATTAATTTTTTATGTACAGGAATCAATCTAACCTCACTCTGATTAATGGTGTGACCGATATGACTTGAAGTGTGTCTTTTTATTTATAATTGACATTAATTTTAGTAAAAAGGAAAACTTTCATACTCAAAACCAAGAAAATTAATTTATATTGTTTTGATAGATTAGAAAAATGATTCATAATTAATTTTGGACATATAATAAACAACCAAACCTCAATTCAATGCATGGTGTGACCAGTATAACTCAAAATGTCCATTATTGGATTTAAATTTAAATTTTAGATCAAAATGTGTGTCACTTGCTAAAAACTGAGAAAATTCATAGTGATTGTGTTTATAATTTAGGGAAAAAATTCATAATTCATTTATTTAATGTAGGAATAATTATCATATCAAACCAACACATGATGGGATTGATATGACTCAAAGTGCTTATTTCCATTTTGAAATGATGTTTTAGTAAAAAACACAAGTGACATACACATAACTAAGAAAACACATTTGGATTGTTTTTATACTTTAAGAAAATGATACATTATTATTTTTTGATGTGAATTTATAAACTACACCTCAATAAGATGCATGGTGTGACTGGTATGACTCTAAGTGTGTATTTTTATTTAAAATTGACATTAATTTTAGTAAAAAGTACACGCGGCTTACTCAAAACCCAGAAAAACATTCATACTATTTTTATAATTTAGGAAAATGATCCATAAGTCATTAGAGATATTTAGTAATCAACATCACCTCAATTCGACAAACTGTGTGACTGGTATGACTCCAAGTGTGTCTTTTATTTAAAATTGACATTAATTTTAGTAAAATAGACTAGTGACATACTCAAGACTGACAAATCACATTCATATTATTTTGATAATTTTGTATAATGATCCATAAGTAATTTTTGACATCTATGAATTGTCCAGACCAACTTATGATACATCATGTGCCCAGTATGACTCAAAGTGTCAATTATTAGTTTGAAATTGACATTTTAGTTCAAAAAATGTGTCACTCACTAAAAACAAAAAAACAAAATTTGATTTTCTTGATAATATTCGAAAAAAATTCGTAAGTCATTTTTGATGTGTAGGAATTCCTATCACTTAAAAACAACACATTATATGACCGTTAAAACCTAAAGTGTATTATTTATGATTAAAATGTCATTTTAGAAAAACACAATTAAAATAATCAAAACATAGAAAACACATTTTAATTTTTTTAAATTTTATGAAAATGATCCATAAGTCATTTTTGATGTGTAATAATCTATTTTAGATTAATCCAACACATTGCATCATTAGTAAGACTCCAATTGTGTATTTTTTATTTAAAATTGACATTTTAGTTAAAAATAAAAGCAACATATATAAAAATGAATAAACTCATTCATATTTTTTTATAATTTACAAAAAATATCCATAAGTCATTTTTGATGTGTAGGAATCAGCCTCACTTCAATCTGATACATAGTGTGCCTAGTTTGATCAAATTGGTATTTATCATTCAAAAATTGACATGTTAGATCAAAATGTGTGTCAATCACTATAAAATAAGAAAATGTTCTTCAATTTTTTTGATTATTTAGTAAATTAATTCATAATTCATTTTTGATGTGTATAAATTAGCCTCACATTAAACTCCCACATGATGTGACCGATATGACTCAAAGTTCATGTTTGCGGTTTCAAATGAAATTTTAGTAAAAAGAAATGTGACATACTCAAAACCAAGAAATGTATTCGGAATGTTTTGACAATTTAGTAAAATTATTCATAAGTTATTTGTGACATGTATGGATTATCCCCACCTGAATTTGACGCATGGTGTGATTGGTATGACTCCAAGTGTTTCCTTTTATTTAAAACATATATTTTACTAATGTATTATGTCATATTTATGTTTAATTAATTTATTTATACTATTACTAACATAATATTATTTTCTTATATAGGTGGATTATTTTTCTCAAGTTGGGGTTGTTTTTTTAACAATTGATACGATGATAGATCTATTTTAAGAGGGGGTCGGGGGTGACAAATACAATTAAACATTTATGTTTTTAAATTTTTTTGGTATTAATTTCAAGTTTAGTTATATAAATCATTTTTTGAAATGTATATAATATTTTTTTTTGTATTTGTGTTTTACATATTATTTGAAATAAATTTTTTAATTTTCATATAGATGTATTTTTTGTAGTGTTCATTTATTCAAAAAGAACACTGTAGTAGTAGGCCTCTATCAGTGCTATTTCTAGCATTGATAAAGGCACCCCTTTATCATATTTAATAAAATCACTAATAGGGGGTGTCCTTTATTAGTGATACAAAATGACTAATAAATGATGTCTTTTAACAGTGTGTAACTAGCACTGATATATCCCCCCTTTATCAATCCTTTTTTAGCAATGATAAAGGTCCCCCTTTATCAACGTTTTTTAGAACTTATAAAGGGGTCCCCTTTTTAGATTAAAATAATATTTTTGGTGCTGTTAAATTAGTTTTTTTTGCATTATTAAAGTGCATATCTATGGTAGTGATTCTTATTGTTTTAATTTAATGTTTTCAGTAGGCTTATATGTTCTTTATGAAGCTTATTCATAATAACATTATATAATCATGATGGAAGATAATGAAAATGTTTGATAGAATAAATATTAGTGATCAAATTCATTTAGACTCCATTTTTCATAAGATTTCATGTTTGTTTGAAGTTGTATTGATTACACATTAGCCCTTGTTCTAATTCATTATTTGAAACTTCAAACTTTGAATTTCCTTGATATATATATATATATATATATATAATATGAACAATCTGGTTGTGTTTTATATTGAAATATACTATGATGGGTGATTTGGAGTGGGTTGAGGTATATTAATTTATTTTGATATGGAAGATTAATATTTTTAATGGAAAGATAATATGGATGGTGTGGAAGGTTTGGAGTTGATGTTGTGTGATTTTCTTGGTATGAGATGCTTTCTTGATTAGTGATTTCTTATTCATTAATGTTGATGTCATAATTTATTTGAAGTATATTTTCCATGAATTATGAATAGTTGTTCCTTAGTTTCTAAAATTATGGAAGGTAATAATTAATGTGTTATTTAAATTGGTATGGTTTTAGTAATTTTAATATATATATACTAAATGTAAGCTATGGATTGATTAAATAATTAAAAGAGCTTATATAATTTTGAAAAAATTATAATTTTGAGTAAAAGAAACTTGTAATTATATATTTATAATAGATATTAAATTGGAATTTATGATTATTCATTAATATATGATTATAAATTGATTAATATAAGTGAGTAATGTTAATATAAGCCTTTAATCTTTTGTCCTTAGGAAGTATTAATTTTATCTATTGCGATGGAAGTTGGATTTTTTTTTGTGTAATGTTAGTTATGGATTGAGTCTTTGATAGTGTAGTTTCCTATATAATGGTTTTGTTATTTAATATTCTTCGTTCTATTTTTTCTTATTCTCCACCACTCAAGTTGGTAGGAGTAGGTGATTCCCATTTTTAGCTTTCCGTTCTGGGTGTTTCCCAAAATCTAGGTTTTCAAGGTTATGGATGGCAAACTAATCCCCCTAAACCACTCTTACTTATAGGATTACTATATATGTATGTGTATTCATACTATAGTGGCTTACATTTGTAGGATCTGAGATCTTACATGCAATAATGTCTCTTTAGTTATGACACACACAAACACAAACATATACATATTGTGCTAGATTAATATTATAGTTTACACCTATATCAAGGTTTTAATTGCGTATACTTATTACTTGTGTAGTTATTCCATGTTTATAATTAGTTATGGTATAATTCCTAAATACCCAGGTTTTGATAGATCTTTGTCTTACCATGTGACAATGGAGATATGATGGTGATGTTGTTGACATTATGTGGATATGGTTTTGTTGAGTTTTCATGAATATGCAGTAAGATTTTAAGATGGGATCATAGCACCAGGATATTCGACATTAGAGTTTAGGGTGAAATGTTTATTGGTAAAGTGTTAGTAGAGGTCCCTTCTTTTTATATATGTTTTTTGATAATTTGTTTCCAATTTATTTTTGTTTCAAGTAAGGAGATCTATAGTGAGGATAATAAAATAGTTCACTTGATTTAGGTGATGAGTTGATTTCTTTATTTATTTTCTAGGGGTTCAATATACTTCTTCAATAATTTCACAAGAGGTTTAAGGAATGATCCCAGTGAGTATATATATATATATTCACCCCTATATATATTAATATCTTCATGTTCATGAGAGACTTTTGGTGATCAAGTTGGGTTTTACTTATTCATGGAGGTTATTTATTATTTTCTGGTGTTCTTGGTCATTATCATATGAGTTTTCATGGTATATTTCCCTTTTCTAGCTTTGGATATTATAAAAAATCATATATTGGGATTGATTTGTTTATTATTATTGATGTATTATGAAGGATTGATATATTATTATAGATATCATGGGTGGTTTAATTATCATTACCTATTATGTTTAGGGTAATGTCTCCCATTTGTGTGTGATTAATACTTTAAATGCTAATATCCTTATTCTATCATGTTAGAGATGAAGTATGATGGTCTCTCCTATCCTAAGAGGGATATGATTAGGGGTGGGTAATGAAAAAGTGGTATTAATGATTTTGGTTATGGGATAGGATGAGGCTCAGTGATAGGAACCAATGAGGATTGCATGGGTTGGTTGGTAAGAAATATTAATTGAACTTAATACATGATTAAAATAAGTAAAACCAACAAATATACGAGATCTTAGGCCCCCCTAAGATACAATACAAAGACCTTATATTTTTCTTAATGTACTAGGTGAAGTGATAGTTCTTATGGTGTAGAGACCTAGGTAAGGATCATGCGTCATAATTTTCTTTCACCTATGTCTGAATTGGGTTTATGATGCATAGTTTGATAAATCTTATTTAGTTAATCTTATATATCATTTAATATATGGTAGGAATTCCTTAATTTTTTTTATTTTGTAGGCATATCTCTAGTGTGGCATCCTCACCAGGTTCAGGTTGATGAAGTTTAGTGGGATTCGAAAATAGATCATAATAGAGTAAAAGTTAATAAATATGATACTTGGAGGAATATGCTTCATTAGTTTTAGTTTCAAGTCCTATAAATGCCTCAAGGATGGATTTTTTAGAAAGATACTGAGGAAAAGTTGGAGGTGATGGATATTTTTTTAGATTTATTAGTTGTATGATGGGGAATTGAATTTTTTTTGGTTGTCAGTATGTTGAGAATATCTACTCTCCAATGGTGGATTTTACATCTTGGTTATCATGAGAATTTATATGTTTCATTGGAGAAGTTCAATTACATATTCCAGACTATGTTTCTCTCATAGACTGTGAAGATGGCTCATTAGATGATTTTTCCCTCTTTCAACTAGGGGAGTTCCAGTATACAATAATTTGGTATTTGGTTCACGAACCTCTTATGGCGTTCTTCATACCACATTTTATATTATGAGTCTAGATTTAAGAATTTATAAGAGGGATTTAATCTAAAAATTTAGTGTTAGGTTACCCTATTCCTCATGTGAAATTTAATTGAGATGCTAGAGAAATTAGATGTTATTAAGAGTATGAAATCATCATAATATATTTATTGAAAAGGGGAATGCAATGTTCATGGAATAAATAAGGAAAATAATAACCTATAGGGGTCTAAAATAGTGCAACTAAGGGTATAAAATCAAAAAATATTAACCCCCTAAGGATTTAAAAAGTCTAAATTATATATGGAAGAATCATTAGAGTCTTGAAATAATAGATAATCAAGATGATCCACCACCTTATTCCCCTCATGTCATGTGTGAACCATTTGAATGTTGTTGGAGAGAATAACTCTACATCTTCTATTGTTGTTGGTAATCAAATAGGGAGTGATAATGGTGTCATGAATGTAGTTGATAAGGATTGTAGATTCGGTTTCATCTTATGAGAGAATAACATCCCCTTGACAACCTAGGTTAATGCCAGTGAGTAATGCAAGAGCTTCTTCCTAGAGAGAAGACTCGCAACCAAGGTGGGTAGAGAAATCTAGGATGATCGATCCTCTGGAGTCACGAACCACTCATCCTCCACTTATAATTCAAAAGATGATACCTCAGAATGAATTTTCATTAAAGAGAAGTAATAAATAATCCATGAGGAGAATATCTATGATAAGAGGTTTATAGTTTCATTTTCATGCAATTTTTTATACTATTGATAGTCATTTTCAACTTATTTCATCCCATTTCACTATATCTTGGTGATCATGAATCCCTGTCAGAGGATCAAACATTTTTTTCCATAAAGATTTCATGCGTATCAGAATATCGAGTTTCAGACCTTCCTTGTCAATTCATGTTGAACAATCCTCCTAAAAAAGTTCATCTATTAAAATAATATCCTTTAAGGTAACAACATTAATGTACTCTATGCATAGGGAATAAATTATGATATAGAGAAGGTATAAGACTACCCCATGATTCCTATCTCAATTAGGTTCATAGATCAGAGCATGGTCATAGAGGTGGGTGACATCAGTTCTAGAGAGTTCCTATATAAAGACATGGTAAGATGAGCAACCATGAGTTGTTATCACTAGGCGAGCTATACATCGTTCAAGGTACCATATTCCTTTAATCAATATATGTGTATAATTTATTTTATTCAAAATATATCTAACAATTTATTACATACAACCTAGTTTACAAACTATGATTTTGATTAGAAAGGTTTCCAATAACCTTATCATTGATTACTCTAATTTAAGGTTTATTTTTATTACATGATGTGTATAAAGATTTTAAAATATATTAGGTAATCACTAGTCATAGGTATAGATCCTTTTTTGGATATCATCATATGATGTTATCCTCAGTATATACTAGCTGTATTTGGTATAATATATTGTTGATCACTTTAAAAGGTTATTTATATTCATTGAAGTTGGCAGAGAGGATGTTGTTTTCATTGATGATTCATACCATCAGATGGGTCTAATTGGTCTTGATTCCTCTTATTCTATATAGATAGAACCAATGTTGAGTTCAGTGGAGGTTTGGTTTGTGATTTTCCTAGGTTTGTAGAAGAGTACGATGATGTCATCCCTAAAGAGGTTGTTACACTTCCCTCTTATTATCAAAATCTAGTTTGGGATAGTTTTTCAAATGTGTGCCTCATATATATATATATCTATATATATATATATATCACAACATAATATTAATCCTTATATGATGTAAAAGTTATATATTTAGATTGATGATCTTCTATATAGATAGTTTGGTTGACCTAATGTGTCCTCTTAGGTCTATTTACAGTTGTTCATAAAGAAGGAACATTGTAATCAATGAATATATATCGATATTCATCACTTGAACCAAGTTATAGTGAAGAACTGTTATCACCTTTTAAATATTGATAATTTATTTGATTAGCTAAAGGGAGCTAGTTATATTCAAGGATTTATTTTTAGGAAGGATATGTAAAGATACATGAGAAAAATAAGGATATTATGAATACTTACTTTAGGTTTAGTCATGGAAAACATAAATTCAGGGTAATACATTTGGTATCATGAACACATTAGTCATTCTCATGGGATTAATGAAATTTGGGGTTCATGATTTCCTGAACCAGCTTGGGGTTATTTACATCTATGGAATCCTTGTGTATTATAATTCTATGTAAGAGAATGAAAAATATATGAAATACATGTTTGTTGTTCTCTGGTTTCATTTTTTAGGAACAAATTTATGTGTAAGTTCTAAGACCATGAGTTTCATTTCAAGGGACATGTTCTTTCTTGGTGGGGAGTAGTTATGGATCCTTTAATGATTGAGTTAGTTGTTTCTTCGTTATCCCCCAATAATATTGTGGAGATTTAAAGTTCTCTTTGTATATCATGTTACTATAGGAGGATTATACCTAAATTACCTTATATTGAGATACCTATAATAGCTATGAATAGATGTACTAGGCTTTAATATGGGCTGAAATGTGGCTAGATATTTTTGAGTTTTTAAAGGAAAAATGGGTTAGTTCTCATGTTCTCCCTTTGCTAGTGGAAGGGGTTATGTTATATGTTTTATTTGAAGCTCTGTGACATGCATTGGGTTATTTTACTTGTAAGAGGTGAGAATTAATCAATTATGGGTCTTGATATCTATGTTCCCATGAATGTAACTATATGACCCATGATTTCCAGGATTCTACAATTATTATTTTCCTGATATTAAGGTGACCCTAACTCATTAGTGATCAATTTTTTGTCTTTTTGAATCATAATAGTTTGAGATAAATTTTTTTCCAATATGATTTAAATTTACCATAATTAATATGGATGGATATCTTCCAAAATGATGAATTATAAATTTTTTATACATTAGAGAATGTGTAATATCATTCCCCAACTCATTTTCTTGTGAATAGTCATAGGTGCTACTAACTTTAGGTGACATTCCCCAAATAAAAAAAGATGACAATGAATTCAAAGGGTTTTAGAAAATAATACATAGTAGAATAGTTTAACCTTTTTAAACACATGAACTCAATACTCACATAACAAGACAAGAATAAATAAGTCTAGATACATCTTTATAAACAATTCATGCATGAAAACCCATCAATAATCAATTAAAAAAAAGACTAACATAAAAGTAACAATGGAATAGAATAAATAGAAATACAAAATATACAATGTATAAAATGTTTCAAGCACCAATACAAAACTACTCTAGACTAGGATATGGAACAATCCAATATCCATATCCAAAAAATATGATAGTAACATCAAGGATCAATGATAGAAAAGTAACCAATAGGTCCCATACTGGTATCATGGAAAACAATAACTACTTATGCACTAGAGTGCATATGTAGGTGTGAGTAAACATGCCTATTAGGAAACTCCCAATAAACGTTTCCCACATTCCAATATAACCATAATCAGGTTATCTCACATGAATATAAAATAGGTAGGAAGAATATCAAATCAGTAAACAAATTTCATAGTATAAAATATAATTCATGAACACATCTTTCCAAAAGTAGTTTAACGAAAGATATGTTCCCCTTTAAAGAAGTATATGTAGTTTATCAATTCTATTTTTTTTATAATAATCCACATTCTCTCTCACAAACACCCATGAATTTCGAATGAAATTCCTATTATCACAAGAAGTGATACATCCTCTACTAGGTCATTGATTAGTGGAAATCCATCTTTTGCATTTCCAGTTAGTACTGGGATCTAAGTATGTTCCATTAAGGACTTGTATAATATAAATCATGAACACACATAAACCACGTTCCTTTCTATTCGACAACCAAAAACAAGTTATGATAAGAACATTTTCCAAAATAATATTTATTTTAAGAAAAAACTTGTAATAAATTCATGCAACATGTTATTAGTGACACCCACAACCCCATTTCCAAATCCATCTAGTGAGAGAATTCTCAGAATAGTTTTAGTAGGTTATAAACATTTGATAATAAAAATAGAAAATTTTTATGAAACCCCAGTATAATTCACATTCCTATAAAAGATGAAATAGGAAAAAACTACATATCTCAAGTTTTTTGGAATAATTATTCTTTGATGGTCACAATAATCCAACCCCTTAATTGTATTTCTCTATTTAAACACATGAAAAACTGATCAAAAGTCATCTTATTCCATATATATAGGTATAATAATACTAATCTATGGTTCTATTCAAGAAAAAAATAGGATATCCAAGATAGAAAGAAATATTAGTGGATAACCTTTGATTTCCATGACCAAATTTTCAACGAATCATTGAAATTGAATTTATTACACAAAATATCACCAATAAATCACCTAAGGGTACCCTAGAAATCAATAGAATAGTTCTAAAAAGGAATAATGATTTGTTTTAGGTTTAAAAATGAATTTATGTATAACTTAATTCTTGTTGCACTATTAGCCTGAACAGTTTGATAAAACTCTCACCAACAATGAAAATCAACTATATCCAAAAAAATCAAATCACACGGTTAGCTACTTGGTTTTTCTAAATTTGGAACTAATTTTTCACTTACCTTGTAAGTCCCCAAACCACTAACAAAATATCCCAGATACAACTACATGGTTTCAACTAATCATGCGTAAATCATGTGCCTCCAAAAAGATTTCAAAAAATATTTAATGACCCCCAAAAACTTCCCAAGGCACAACCTGAACATTCCCTACTTTAAAATAAGAACGAAAATATAGAAATAACCCAAATTGGGGGTGTTACATTCTCCTACAATTTTTATTTTCATCCCTGGAAACATGGAATAGGTTCATCCACCGATCATGCATGAACTTCTCTCATTCTCATGTTTCCCCTTGAATGTTACTGTTTTTCCATAGTATTTGTACTAAAGGTATAGTTTTCCCCTATAAGATATTATATTAGCTATCCAAAATATAAACTATTTTATGTATAAAACTTGAATCCGACTCAAAAGTAACATTCTCCCAACTTATCACTATATTGGAATCAGGGTGATACTTATTTAGTTCAGAGACATGAAAGATATTATGTTAAGAAGTGAATCTATATAGTAAGTATAACTAATATACAACATTTATAATTCTTTAAACAATATAAAATGGTCCAACATACTATGGATCCAACTTTCCTTTATTTCATAAGAATCGATGGCTATGTCATGATGAGACATTCAAGAAGATGTGGTCACTCATATCAAAATATAATGTCCAATGATGGTGATCTACATAATATTTCTATTGTATTTGTTCCATTTCTATCCACATCTAGATCATTTGGATCTTCCCCATAGTCTCATGGATAAAATTTGGTTTAATCAGTTACATTTTTCCTATTTCCACCCAATATAGTGTAGAACAACATGGAAGACCATATAATTTCTCTAATGGGGACATATATGTCATCACATGGTATGTTTTATTATAGTATAACTAAGAAAAAGAATATAATCATCCATGAGATTATAAAGTCCATGAAATAAGCTCTGAGCATATCTTCCAACATCTAAATCATTTAATCTAATTTTCTTTCCTTTTTTGGATGATATCCAGAGCTCATAGTTAACTATATTTTGTAATCCCATTTAAACGATTTCTAGAATCAAGAATTGAATCAACAATCCTTGTTAGAGATGATTTAAACTAGGACCCCATGAAACTTAACCACTTCTAGAATATAAGAATTTTTCGAATCCTCTAATTTATTGGACTCTCTTGTTTGGAAAATGTGTCTGAGCTTGGTGAGTCAATCCACTATCACGCAAATAGCATCATGATTTTGAAGCATTATAAATAGACCTTTAAAAAGGTCCTTGGTAATCTGTTCCCACTTTTATATAGGAATATGCATCAGTTATAGAATACATGTTGGTCATTGATACTAATCCTTTACCTACTAACAAGATAGAAATTTTATAATGTAACCAACAATATTTCATCTCATACTTGACCGCCTTAAATTTGATTTCATTATCTTGTAAATTTTTAGAATACCAAGATGAATAGCCTATTTTGAATGGGAAATTCTAAAAGATGTTGTTCCTGGTAAGATTGAGGGACTATAATTTGGTTTTGAAAGCATAAAAAAGAGTTTACATCCTAAATCCAGTAGTCAAAATTCTCCCCACCACTTATGTTTGGCTTAATGGTGAGTAATCAAGATCTTAAATCTGATCATCTTTTAAAAAATTAATTAGTCCTGGAGTAAGATTAACTAAAAATTAAATTTATTTCTCATTATTTTCAGAAAAATCTAGATGTATGTCAACAATAAAGTTCACTAGCTTCCATTGGTCGTAAGATTCCCAAGACACATTGATATATGTTTTTAAACTCAACAAATATTTCATTTATTTCCCAGTATCAAGTGTTTAAACTAACTTGAAATCAAACATCAGGAGGTACTCCATCCATCATTATTGTCTCAAGTACAAGTCTGATTGAGAAAATATATATTTCAAACTTTTATGATTAATGAAGACAATGAACCTTTGTATAAATATACAATTACTCCGTGTATTTAATGCATAGAAAACTATAGCTAATTTCAGTTATTACATAGAAAATGTTTTCTCATGCATTCAGAACTTCCTTAAACCATAGGCCACAACATTGTAAACATGCCTAAGAACATGACAAAGACTAAATCCAAACTCATCACAGTATACCACATATCTATTACTTGGTTCTATAAAGATTAATATAGGTGTCAAGGTGAGATGATCATTTATCTGTAGGAAAAATTTCTTAATGTCATCATCTTGTACGAATGTAACACCCATTCTTGTCAAAACAGTTATGAGAGAATAAAGACACGTTAAATCAGAGAAAAGAATGATAATATCCCAATAATCCCAAAACAACTAAATTTTACAAAAAATAAATATTTGGGGAATACCAAGTGATAATTACTTCAACATTCCTAGGGTCAACTAATAGGACCTATTTAGAAATGAAGTGCTCGAGGAAACAAACTTATTACATCCAAAAGTCATAACTAGAATATTTGGAATACATTTATGATCCTACAATGTACTAAGTAAAATTTTCAAGTGTTCCTTTTGGTCATTCCTGCATCAACAATCGACCAAAATATCATAAAAAAACTACCCCAAAAAAGATTCATGGTACATGTGGAGGAAACTATTCTTCAAGGCCATGAAGAATGTAAGTTCATTCCTAAAAAAAGTTCATGATGAAATATTAATAATGTACATAGTGAATCCAGAATACTATCTTCGGAATAACATCTTTTTTGACTATGTACTAATGATATCCTGATCAGAGATCAGTCTTCTAGAACCACTTGTCTCCCTTTAATTGATCAAATATATCATTGATTCGAGGATAATGATGCCAATTTTTTTATCATAAATTGATTTAGTTCATGGTAATCAACACTTAATCGGATAGAACTACCCCCTTCATTATGAATATAACTAGTAAATCCCAAGGAGATGTACCATGTCTGATTAAGCCTTTACTCTTTTATTCTTCTAGTTGGATCTTTAATTCCCTGGATCTATTGAATCCCTTATATATGATGAGAGAAAAATAATGTTTTTCTCAAGATTATATCAATAGAAATTTTGATTTTACACTCATTTGGTAATATATAGAATTCCTTCAAAATGAAATTTGGGTATTGATACACTATGGTAGAAAGAGTCCTATTTTCAGTTTTATCATTAGTACCCACAGTCACTGTTACTAACTAACCTGACACGGTTCCATCCACTAAAACAAGAGGTCCCACTCTACAGGAATTTATATTCTAATACTCATTGAGTATATGAATATTTTTATCTATGGATGTGACTAACACTCATGGATCATAATAGTCAATATAGGTTATAAATCCCACCAGCCAACCCATTGAAAAAATTAGATAAAAAAATCCATCTCTAGGATTATAAACTCCCAAAGAAAGTGCACCATATTAATAGCTATGGAACATGATGGGAACTAGAATCCTATACAATCCCATATGCTAAGGGGTGTATTGATACTCATGGAATGAGGCATCATTTCCATGTGTAATCCCAATTTTTTAAACGCAAAATAAAAAAGTAAAGAATTTGATGAACTTGTATTAAACAAGATATGAATAAAATTCAAGTTCAGGAGGATGGTACCTTTCATTGTGGAGGGATCTAATTTATTGATTGAGATAGCCTTCTCTACACTGTATAACTATCAATTAGCTACCACAAGATATCTCTTGATTCAATGTTAAGATGTTGAATGTACAACTAAAGTGTTCCTTGAGGTATTTGGGTTCACCTGGCTATATGGATGAGAACTAGTCTAATTATTTTTTCATCCATGCATATGAAGCCTGAGTCTATGTCAAGCCATTTACACCTATTTATTTTAAAAGTTTATGAAAATACTTCATAAGATTCCCTTTCTTGTCGTAGTGGTGGAAATTCCTTGGTGGTGACATGAATTCCTTCTTCTCATGTGTAAGGACAACATAAATTAAATAATCAGGTCTATTTCCGTGACACGATTGATAATATATTGATCTTATGTATTGAATTATGGTTTCCTTTATATCATCTTATTCTTATTACATGACCTAAAATTCCCACCATGACATGAATGGAAAAATTAATCCCCTCCACTAAAATTTCTATCTAGGTATCTATGTATAACTAGTTTATTATTTACTATTATTTAAATTCATTAATATAGAACATTACCACCTTTGAGTGGAAATCAGGTCAAAAACCCGCCTCAAAGATTTGTTCTTTTAGTATCTTTCTAGTAGATAAATTCTGTGAAAATCGAACAAGGTTAGTTAATTTAGAAACATATTTAGACACAAACGGTCTTCCTTATTATAGTTGAGATAAGTTAACTATCTTCACTTTTTTGAAGGTTTTTGGGAATATTTTTTTGTTGAACAGTTCTATAAAACCTTACCAAGTAAGATCGGGATCCAAATAATCTTAAATGGCTAAGTTTGACTATGCTAGAACCAGGTCCTCAAACATGTAGGTTATTAGATTCTTCATTATTTTATTTAGTGTTTTCAAGAATTCAAAACTCCTTGTCATTGTGTTTATACATACCTCTTCATGATCTGGTCTATAATCAACATGAAAAATCAGTGGGTTCTACTTTAGAAATTATATCAAGTGATTCACCTAATGAGGTTCATCATTCCTAGGTCCCTTATAAAAAAATTGAAAGGATTGAAAAATACTTTGAACCATGTCCTAGTTCACCTATTGTTTTGGTGAAATCATGTTCTCAACTTCACCCTCTTGATGGTTTTTGTTCTCCTTATTGGTGGACTTTTCATTCTACAAACCATTTCAAAAGTCAACGATTTTCACTTTTACTAGTCATATTTTCATGGTTATATTTTATATATCAACACAAAAATCAAAATATAAAAATTTCTAAAATGAAATAAACATGTGATAATTATGTCCTAGTAGGAAGTCACTTTACGAATGAATGATACCAATCAATCATTAGTTAAACCCATGAAAATTAGTTTACAACACACCTAGAAGTACTTAACAACACTTTTTGTACCCAGACCACCCTGGTAAATTGAAGTTCAACCTAAAAAAGGTTAGCTACATGTTTTTATTCTATACATTTGATGTCTTTATTCATCATACCTCCCCACTACCATCCTATCTCAATGAAAAAACAAACTAATTCAATTTATTACATCCAACCCTAGCTCAATTGTTGGAGAGGAGGTGGGAGACGCTACTAACCTTAGGTGACATTCCTAAAACACAAAAGGATAACAATAAATTACAAGGGTTTAAACCAATAATACTTAGGGATAATGTTTTACACTTTTTAAACACACACACACACACTCAACACACACATAACAAAACAATAATAATTAAACCATATATATCTATTTAAATGATGCATGCACTAAAACCCGACAATAATAAATGATGAAATAACGACTAACAATAGAGTAACAATAGAATAATATAAATATAAATATGAAAACAAAAAATAAGAAAAAGACTTTGGAAATAAGGTGGTACCAACATAGACTAAGACACAAACTAGCCTAATCTCCATCACCATCAACTATGAAAATGACATTAAGGAGTGCTTCTAGAGAAGTAAGAAACCAGACCCTTACCTATATCATAGAAAAAAACACATGTATACACACCATATTGAATATTTAGGGGTGAGTAAAATACTATGTAGAAAACCCCCAAGTGTCTTTTCCCAAATTACAGAAAGAGAAAAGTCATTTTATCTCACATGAATATAAAAAAATCTAGAAATCTTTTAAAGTAGTAAATATTTAACAAAATATAAAATATAATAGATGAATAGGTTATTCCGAAAATAGTTTATCCAAAGCTAACCTTTTAAGTTGTAGATTTAGTTTATAAATTAAAATTTTCTATAATCATCCATGTTATCACTCATACACACCCATCCATGCTGAATTATATATCTATGATCATGATTGGTGATATATATTGCACCAAGCACTCTCTTAGTGGAAATTCATCCTTATGCCTTTTTAGTCGACACTGATCCCCAATTTTATTCCAAAAAGGCCTCATAAAATAAAAATCATGATATATAACCAACTATTTTATTTTATAGTTATCACCCATAACCTAGTTATGAAAAGAAAATGTCTGAAAACCATCTTTATTTTAGAAAAAACTTTTTAATAATTTCATAAAACATGTGGTGAGTGACACCCAAATCTCCAATTAAAAAGAAATCTAGTAAGAGAATAATCTGTAGAGTTTCAATGGTGTATATTAATTTAAAATTAGAAGATAAATATTTTATTAGACCTTAAGATCCTTCATGTTGTAATAAATGTTGAAAGACAGAGAAACTACCTGCCTTAGATTTGTTCGATGCAATGATTCTTAGATGATTTCACAGATCTGAACCCTTACTTCCGTTCTTATAAAAAACTCTTGAAAAACTGATCAAACCTCATTTTATTCAATATATTTAGGTATACAAATAATAATCAATAGTTATATTCAATACAAACCAAGGATACCTAAGATAAGAAGCAATAATGGTGGATAAACTTTTATTTCCACTATTAAACACTAGAGGAATCCTTAAAATATGAGTTTATATATCAATTATTACTAAAAATAACCTAAAGGAACCCTATAAATAGAGATAATAGTCCTTTAGATAAATAATGAAATGTTTCATACAATTTTCAAGTTAAAAATTGAGTTTTTTTGCAACTTAATTCTTATCGCATGGTTATGAGACATGGTTTGGATAACCATAATATGACCATGATAATTAGATATATCCATAAATTTTTAAAATTTCATGATTAGAAACATGGGGTTTCTAAACTGTGTTCCAACCGGGTACCTTCCCAATAGCTCACCAAAACAATTATAAGTTTTATTAAAGATAGTCTCATGGTTTCTAATAACCGTTCACAAACCATTAAGCTCCAAAAAAGGCTTCCAAAAACTTCTAAAAACATCCCCGAACACAACCCAAACATTTCAAATTTTAAAATAACCCTTAAAATAGAACAATATCTCAAACTAGGGGTATTAAAAAAAGGGAATATTATTGCTGATACACCAAGTAAGAATTTGTTTGGTGATGTTGTTCACGAGTTTGGAGATTCTTGAAGAGGGATGAAGAAGATTATAGTGATATACCTTGATATAGAGAATGTTGATGGTATATGGTTCCTATAATTGATGACTATGTAGTCATCCTTATTGTATTTGGTTGTGGAATCTTAGTTGGGGGATTTTAAGGGGATGTTTGGATGGATTGTGTTATTTTTTTGTGATTCCCCTAAGGTATGGTATGAGGATGATTGTAATTATGTTTTATTCTAGAGAAGGATTTTCATTCCCTTAATGAGGAATGAGGTGGTTCTTCCCAAGTTTCATAGATCATACTTGGGATTAAATCCACGTGTGGGTAAGTTATATCATTCCTTGAGGGGTTAGTTTTAGCAGATTAGGGTGAAGTGTTCAATCACAGTGTTTTTATCTTGATTTTTAGTTGGGCATAAGGTAAATTTAAAACATCATTTTAATGGTGGATGTAAAGTCTAATATAATTTGTTAAAATATAGAAATTATTTTTTCCTTCTTCACCATAGACTTTTTTTTGAGTTTAAAATTTTTGGGTAAAGGATTTTGGATTTGAAAAGCATAAAATTGTGTTTGGTGGCCATTTTTGAATAAAGTAGGCTACACCATGCTATAGTAGATGTGGTTTTACTATATTGGTGTTGAAGAATTGAGTTCATGACATATAGAAAGGGGTTTCACCAGAGTGATGTCGATCAATTGAGGTTACACTGTATCCTTCGCTATAATGGGATGTTCGGGGAGGTTGTGTCATGGTGACTTAGATCATGCCGTTAAAAGTTTTCCATGTCATTTATAGATAGGGGGACCAGCTATTAGACTTCATAAGTTAGGCGTTTTAATATATATTATGATATTTAATTGAGAATCAATTTTAAGTTTTATGATGGTGTATTAATAATGGGTTATTCTCATGGATTAGATCTATGATGATCCTTTATTTATACCAATCATTAATTTTTATTAATGAATCATTTTTAGAGAATCTCAAAGGGATGAAGAAGTGACTCTACACTACAATTATTCGCTTTATGCCATATTAGTTAACAACTCATCATGTTTTTATGCCATAGTGATCCATTTACTCAATGGAGGTCAACTTTTAGTTCTATCCAAACTGTGTTGGATCATCATGTATTGGGGTGGTATTGTTCTATCTCACTTCTATAACATAACAATTTATCTCAATGTAGTGGTGTTTGTTTCTGTACTAATCAATGCATCAATTCCCCAATAGCACCATGGTGTCTTCATGTCCTTTTTGGGAGACTTTTTCCATGATAACCATTTCAGGATAAACATTATTTTCTTCTTCCAACTAATATTTAATACTATCATTGATACTGATCTAATTTGGGTGTCATCGGAGTGTGAGGAATTTCATTTGGTGTGAAATATGATTTTGGTGATGTCACCCTTGATGGACTTTGATGTTGATGTTGAAAACCATGAGGTATGAAGTCTATTACCTTTTGGGGATCTCTTTTATACATGATTATTTATTATAATTATTATGTTGGAATACCTTAATTACCACTCTTGATTGCGAACACATGTGGGTGAGTATGTTACCGGTGACACCTATAATGATATTTTATTCCATAAGTATTGTTAGAGTAGCTTGTTTACATGTTTCATTATGATAACATATTTTTATGTGTTGCTACTATATTATCACACTGATATGTTATGATTTCCTTGTATTTTTCTCCCTTTTATGTGAGTTACCATGCCTTGGAGGCTATTATTGGTACTTCAAATAGGTGGACCATCATGTAATGTTTTTCCCTTATAGGGGGTGTGACCAAGGATTGAGATGATGAAGAAGATGGATTTGAGTATAGGGTTGAGGAATTAAGGACTGAAGTCTTGAAACGAGGTAGTGTGTTAGGGGAATGATGGACTATAGACCTAAATCAAGGTATTGATATTGTACAATATCCTGGAGGCCTGACCTGTAATGAAGGTAGGATATAATAGCCTAGGGCCCTGATTTGACTCAATTTCTTGAGACTTCTAGAAGATGTGTTTTCATGAATAATGCCTTATTAATGATCATTATTGACATAATATTATTATCTTATCAGAATTGATCTGATGAAGGTATGACCAGAATTCATTGGAGGCTTTGTTAATGCATAAAGGGTCAGTATGTGTGGTATGTTGTTTATTATTTTTGCACATTTATTAATATCATGCCATACAACTATTACACTTGAGAAAACTTACTAAGGATTAATTGGTGGTGTTACAATAGGTTTTATTACCCAATCCCTATAAGGTAATTTTGATGCACATATATACTTAATGTTTTGATATCTGAGTAAGGGAATGGGGCCTATGGGTGGTGGCTGAGAAGAGGAGTGGGGAGTTCGTGGCCTACTGAGACAAAATCCAGGGGGAATTACACATATTCTATTTATTTATTTATATTATACATATACTATGGATTTTATATCCACTTGGGTTCCTATTTATTTATTCTTTTTATGATATGTATGCCTTCTTTTAGTTTCTACAGGTTTCTTTGCTTATTTAATATAATGTTTATTATTTATTATTTGTGCCATGACATGATATCATGGGTATAGTATCCCCAATGATGGACTTAGACCCTAACTTATAGTCTGTAACGCCCTTAAATTATAGTATGACAACATTTTATTTTATAGAATATGTGACATGTAACACTGATCTAAAATAACCCTCAAAATATATTTCTTAAAATTTAATATCTTTGATAGCTTTTAGAACACACAACTCAAAGCCTAATTGAACTTTAATATAGTATACCATTATAAACCAGAAATTAAATTTGTGGGTATAAATAGTAATAAATAAATTATTAAAATTATTGTTATATACTTATTAAAAAAATAATAATAATTTAAAATAAAAATAAATGTTTTCTGAAATTTTTTTTCTTCTAAAAGATGGTTTAGTCGCAATTAACGCACATAATTTAAAATATAAAATAAACAATTTTGTAAAATTTATTTTATAAAATTATCATAATTTTTGAAATCAACATATCATAATTATATTTAGGTAAGTTTTTTGGATTTTTCAGAAATGTTTCATTTTTTTATGAATAGTGAAAAATATTGTTTTTTGTTGAAAAATTCCTTTCCATTTAAATAATTAAATATGTTAAATTATATTTTAAATCGGGTTTATAGTAAAATTGGTTCAATTATATTATAATTTAACTACTTTATTTCATTATAATCAATTTTTTATTGAACTTTGACATTAAAACCTCCTATACTTATGAGAATTTTCTCTTTGAATTCCCACCTTTCCATCACGTCTGCAGGTATAATTTTAAATTGGATTCTTCAAATTATATGAATTGATTTTGAAAAAATGTATTAAATATTTGGAATCCAAATAAAATATATTTTATAATAATTTCAACTTAATTTTTTACCAATATGAATAGTAAAAGCAGTAAAAATTAATTACTGCGGTTAAGGTAAAAAATGATTTACCAGAGAGTTAAACATAATATATAAGTGTAAAAATTACCTTAAAACATGTAAAATAACAATTTAATGGATATATTTAAACATTATCATATATAAGGGTCAATAATTACATATTTTTGAGGCTTTTGGCATGTTGAAAATGTGGGTATAATTGAATCTTTTAAAAAATTCCATGTGTGGTCTCTCCCCCACTTATAAAAGGTCACCCCTATCATCCACTATCCACACATAAAAATCTATTTGGTTAGAAAAATAAATTCCAAAATAACTTTATAACTCCCCTAATAACATCATATATCCCTTTGTTTGATCATTAATCAATCATAATATGGACTTCCATACAAACCTAATGGAGTTCTCCAAAGAAGAGGTAACATTCCTAAATGAGTGTTATTATCTTGTTTCATCTTCCAAATAATAAAAATATTATTAAAAAATTATTATAGAATAACCTAATTATATTTCATATACTGATATTTTATGATGTTAATTTCATTACCTATATGGATCTCATATTCCAAAAAATGGGAAACAAAACCGTTGATCTAGTGTACACTGGACTACCGCCTCGTGAACAAATGTAATTTGTTTTCCATAACCACATTTAAAGGATTGATGTAAAGATGTATTTAACAAATTAATATGATATTAATGATATTATTATACATATTAAAGTATAATACCACATATTAATTCTTAATTTCTATGCTGTTTAAAATTTGATAAAGATGCTCGCGTGTACGGTGGACTACAACCTCGCAAAGCGATGTGATTTTTTTTTCACTTACGATTTACATGGAAACTAATGAGGATTAATTTAATGAATAAATGTGATATATGTGCACTATAATTAATATTTAATATTAATTTATCATCCACTTCCTTACCCTTTCACACATTAATGGAATAATATCATCAGTCGTGCATACGTAACTCTCACCATCTCTACGAAGTGATGCGATTCATTTTCCACGTAAAACATTAAAGAATGATTCTAAAAATGTATATAATGAATCAATATTATATTTATAACAGTTATATCATTATTAAAATTATATATCTATATCCTGTATCAAATAACCATAACTTTCATTACAAAACATGCATTAGAAAATAAGGTAATTAACCCTTGAAATAACGAAAATAATGAAATATTATTAACAAATTGGGGGTAAAATATTATAAGAGGATAATATATGATATTATAAATATAAATATGGTTCTTTTATAAATTAATTACAAGCTTAAAATCTTTTTATATTATATTAAATCATGTTCAACCAAAATTAATCATGGGGTAAGGGACTTTATCTCAATTTACCTTCATAAAGGCCAATTGTTATGTTATGAACGTAATTTATTTTATATGGTCTATATAATGAAAATTTGACATGTAATTTCATGATTACTTAAAATTTAATTGTAATTTATGTTTCAATTTTAATTATTTCTTCAATAACGTATTTTAACTTAAAATTTACCTATTAGTAAAGAATTTCACAACTCAATTTCTTTTCATTGGATTATATTACATCTTTAATTGTATTTAACATTTTAAGATTATGTGTGTAATGAATTTAGAATATTAATTTTCTTATATACAATTTTTTATGTGTATTGATATTTTATACATATAATCTATCTATTGTTTAATTTTCACTTCAGCGTTATAATCTTTGTAAGGGTTTATTTCCAAATCTCAATTTAATCAGGACTGTTTATGATTAAATTTAAATTAAAGGAAATTCTTTGATTATTGGATAATAAAACCCATTTAATTTTATTATCCTATTTTTATTAATAATGTTTTCAAGTAATAGAACCATTTTACACTCATTAGATCTTAAAATGATTGAGAAAATATTTTTAATAAAATCTGACTTCATTTATCTCTTTAGTCAAAAATCATTTTTCTTCTAAATCCATGATTTTAGAAAATGTTTTAAAAAATAGTTTAAAATTATCCAAATTATTTATTAAATAAATTTTTACACATTTTTTAATTTTTAAAAACTATTTTAAAGGAATATTCTTGTCACTTTCTGAACAAGGATCTTTTTACCCTTTTTTACAAGTGTAAAAAGAATTCTTTTTTAACTTTTAGGACATATATGGAATTTAGTGCCGTTATGAAATATCATTTATTTTAAGCTTACATTACTGGTTTAAAAAATAATTTTTTTTAATATGTGTTTACTAATATTTTTCATGTTTTTTCTAAAAAAATATTTTTAAAATTAGAAGGGTATTTTTCCCCAAATTGTTAGTAATGATATTTTTATAGTATTTATATTCATGAATGACAACAACCATTTGTTTTCAATTATACTATATTGGGGATATTATATACTTATACCATACTTATTAATTCTATGGATGGTTTATGATAATTTTGACTAAGGAAATTATTGACATTCAATTTCATTATTCTTTTTTATAGTCATCATCATTCCCTTGAAATATACACTTTCTTATGATAATTGGACATTAAATTTACCTTAAATACCTATATTATTTATCATGTATATACTTATTTCTTAAACAATATATCATTTATACATATAGTTCCTTATATTGAATGTTATTTGATTGACTGTAGAAATATTTATAAATCCATATTATTTACTCAATATAGATATTTAATGACAAATCATATTTTTCATGAATTAAATAAATTATTCAATATAAAAATAATGATTTGGACATGAATATATAGGTAGTCTTAGTTATATATATCCCCTCTATGCATCAGTAGTCTCATGAGGAAAATCAGTTGGCTAGCCTTAGTTAAACGAGTTTCTTGTGTATACCTACCAATTGATTTTAAAATTTATTGTGAAAGGTCATGATAGTAAAGGTTTTCATGATTCATGAGATCATGATGCCCAATAAATAATAATTTCCTTCATCAAGAATTCAGTTATTATTATCCATGATTTTTTTCAATAATATTATCGTAGCTTCACCTCATTCTTCTTTTATTGATTAAATGATAGGTGTTTTTAGTTATTCACCATTCCATATTGATTATACCTTATCCATTTATGATATTCATGTTATTGATTAAATGGAAGGTATTATAATTATTTACCTTTCCTTATTGATTATGCTAGTCAGATTATTTAAATGGAATGTGTGTTCAGGTATTTACCATTCCATGATTATGATTATTGATTAATGATAGGTTCCTCTATACATAACCTTTACCGAGCATTTGAGCTCACCTTTATTTTTTCATTTTCATAGAATTCGAGAAGTGCATTTAGAATTATATTCAAGGAAACTCTATAGAGAATTATGATATTCTAGAAATAAATGTTTTGGCATGTGTTTTCAATCTAATATGGTAATTATGTATGTATCTAGTTTTCCAAGACTAAATATGAAATCAGCTCTTGGTTACGAGAGTTGGGGTCATTATATAGTTGAAATATTATGGTATACGAGGATGAGGGCATGAGGTTATGTGATCCTTCAGATTGAACCCTATGGTTTATGTTGGGGCATTATAGTGGGATGGTTTGGCCACTAGATGTACCTTAATATAAGTGGGAGGATATATGTTGTACTTTGTGATAATTTTAACTCAATATCATGGTGGATATGATGTTATCTAGGTGATCCTGGACCATTTGATGAGGTCAAATCACTTCTTGGAATATAAGGAGTCTATTATGCTGGATATTTTATTGAGGTATTATTTAGGGGATATTGTAAGGGTCTATGGGGTTCCAAGGATGATCATCTCTGACCGTGATCCCCATTTTACCCATTGAGTTTAGAGGGGTCAAAAGTGTGGTTTTAGATCTTGGTTATACCTCATTATTTCTTTTCATCCATAGATGTATGACAATATAGAGATGAATATCCTAACTTGGGATGATATTCTACACGCATGTGTTATGGATTTTGAAGGTTTAGGGGTGAAAGGGATACCCTTGTGTCAGCTTATATATAATAATATCTATCACTGTACCATTAATATGTCCCTATTTAAAGTGATGTATGGTCAAACATGTAGATATTCATTTTGGTATACTGTAGTTAGAGATCCATTGATTCTTATATCGTAATTAGTATAGAGAAAGATAGAAAAGGTGTTGGTGATTCGAGAGAAGAGGAAGGAAACTAGAGATCATCATAAGTCCTATATTGATCATGGTATGAGAAATGTGGAGTTAAATATTAAATATCATGTATTCTTGAATGTATCTTTACATCATGGGTAGTCGTGGTTAATTTATGGGAGTAATATTTTCACTAGATTTGTTTGGCCTTTTGAGGTGTTAGAGCCTATTGGTGCCGTTATGTATCAATTGTTACTTACTCTAAAAATAGATTATACCCTTGATGTTTTTTAACTTGTTGTTTCTTTATTAGTATCATCATGATTAATACTATGTCATTTAATGGGGTGAGTTTGACATTGCTGATTATGATACCTTCAAGGAGAGAAAATTTAAGATTAAGCACCATTAGGAGAAGATGTTGGAAAGATGTGATATTCATTGGTTTGTGTCCTATTATGGTATAGATGCATACAAGAGTGTACTTGGGATTGTCAGTTGACGATGTGTGATCAAATTCTTGATTTTTATGGTTACATTTATGTTGATGATATGTGAAAATTTGGATTATATGATGGGATGATTATAAAAGATTTTATATTTTACACCCATACCTTATGATACTTTTTTTGTGCTTTTAATATAGTAATATATTTGTTTGAGAGGTGTCCCGAATGTTGTTTTTTCATAATATCCGTTATTTTACACTATAAGTATTGTTTCGATTCTCAAGGATGAGAATAATTTGAAATGTACATTATATAAGGCCCTATATTTTTTTGATCCCTTATTTTTTCATTTCTCAGTTCTAAGGAAGTATGGGGAAGTTTGGTGCAGATCTTATGGATATGGGAAGTATATTTCTTATACTAACTTTATTCACATTTAATCTCAAATAAAATCAGTTATCATCAGTTTAATCATACACAATTCACTCATAAATGATATCCAATAGTAGTTCGAGTTTAATTTTACTTGAGAACTAGATTATTCATACACTATTAGAAATATGACTTTTACCAACTCTTTTATACCAACAGTTTGTAAAAACCGTTGGGAAATCCCACTTTGTGGCCACTTTTCCCAACGGTTTTGGCAAACCATTGGGAAAAGTCCACTTTGTGGCCACCTTTCCCAACAGTCTGGGCAAACCGTTGGGACAGGTATACCCTTTCCCAACAGTTTTGAAAAACCGTTGGGAAAAGTCCACTTTGTGGACACCTTTCTCAACGGTTTTTCCAAACCGTTGGGAAAGGGTATACCTCTCCCAACGGTTTTCCAAAACCATTGGGAAATGTCCCCTACCGTTGGTATAGGTCTATACCAATGGTTTTGACAACCGTTGGTATAGGTTCTGAGAATTTTTATCATATATTCTTACCGAGAACATTATATAAATCAAAATTAAAAATAATTATGACAATACATATATATATTTATGTAATTATGTTCACAAAAGTTATGTTAGGTTAGGGGTTAAGTCGTTCAATGATAAACTAGGGGTCCTGGGATCAAATCCCAGTGCATGTCTTTTTTGAAAATCATATACCAACGGTTCCATAACCGTTGGTATATATTTTAATATTACTTATACCAACGGTTTCCAAAATTGTTGTTATAGGTATATACCAATGGTTTTCACAAAACTGTTGCTATAGACCTATCCCAACAGCTTACTTGGCAATGGTTCTCCAAACCGTTGGTATAGGCTATACCAACGGCATGGAGGCCTATACCAACGGTTCCAAACCGTTGATATATTTTAGTTTTCCAGTAGTGATACAAGAGGTAGTTCTCTTTTTACGTAATGCTATGATAATTCTAATGTGAGATCACTTGAAACAGATGTATCCTTACATAGAGATTATCATTTATGCCTTATTAATATATGAAAAAAAATTCACTTTATGTGAAAATGGAATGATTTATACACTATAACTCCTCTATATATTAGAAAGTATTTTATTTTAAATAAATAATATGTTAAATAGCGTGTACTACATGCAAAAATAAACTTAAACGGGCCATAATAAATAAAAGAAACCTTATTATTAAAATAAGACTATTATAACCCCGCCTTTAGTTTTGAAAGTATGAATAAGATTAATCTCATTATGAAATATATGTTGAAAATTTTTCATTATCCAATTTTATTGATTAGTTCTTAGGAAATATTTACAAAATTTTGAATGATTAGAATTAAATCAAATAAGGTTAAGGATAATTAAAGGGTTATTTTCTGATAAAATAGATTTGAAGTATATTTTTTATTTTCATTTGAAATATAAATTTATAAATTCTAGAAATTTTATTTACTAAAATGGAAGTAATTTTTTAAATCAACATTAAAATATATTTTATGATAAATTTTTGAGATTTTTCTAAAAAGATTCATTTTTGAGTGAATACTAAAAAATATAGTTTTTTACAAAATAATATTTTATTTTCATTAAATTGTGTGAATTAAGAAGATAATTAGATTAATTTTTAAAGTAAAAAAAGTTAATTTAACTAAAAATAATAAAATTAATTCCATATTAAATATTATTATAATTATTTTTTTATAATATCATTTTTATTCTTAAAATGTGCATTTTTCTCAAAATAATTTTTCATTGTATTGTGAGAAATTATGTTAAAAGAAATTTTTACTAATTTTTAAAATTAAAACATTGAAAATGGATTACATATTTGGAATCCAAATATTTTAATTATGTATTGTGTTCCATTTCTACTTTAGTCCTAATGAATAGTAACTAAGTTAATTGTTTATCACCATAGTAAAGGGTAAAATGGTTTAATCCAGGTTAAAATTATGGGATAATGAATAAAAATATCTCAAACACTTACCTTAATCTAATTGTATGTTTTTATTTCATTCGTAATCATCATCATCATAATAATAATAACTTTAAACAAATGTCAATATTTTAACACTTTCTTTTGATTTTGACCTTTATATTATTTTATGTTAAGAGAAGTTATAAAATGTCATCCTCTCTAGCTTATTGTGTATTCAGGATATGGATATAGATAAAACTTATATATTAAAGAATATATAAGATAAAATTTATTACTAATAAACTATATTTACTTTATTAATTAATTTTTTTAGTGGTGGTATAATTACATGGAACGTTTACACAACACTAATAGAATTATTTTGGAAGTAGTAGAAAAATCATGTAAATGATTTAAAAACATTTTTTATGACGTTCCCTGAATTTTATGGATAATTTTAAATTATTAGTTATAGTGAAAGTGTTTATATTTTAATTATATTGTTGTCTTTATATGTTTAAATTTATATTTTTCCAATATTTCTGAAAATGAAATTAAATTGAATTTAATGTTTAAAATTATTATTAAATAATTAAAAAATCATAAAAATCATATATAGACACAAGTGGATGTTAATTTTTTTATCCAATAATTCATGTTTCAAGTATGTTCCAATTATATTTTTTAAACATTACTTTTAAGAGACCGAATGATTGAAATATTTTTTTAACACAATTATTGTAAAATAAGGCCAAATACGGGGTTAAGCTAAAAGATAAGGTTTAAAAATACACATAATCTTGTATCAATTTGATTTTATGAATTTATTTTCACCTTATCCTCCTTATATTCAAATATATATAACATTGGATCCATTTTAAATGAGTTATCCACATATTAAATGTAACACCCTAAAATGTTAAAGGGATAAATGTATAAATGTTGCAACCCATGTGAACAAGGTGAAAATTTATTTTCATGAGCCTAACTTATTGGAAATACATATTTAAATTGGTTTGGTATGGATTAGTTAATAGAATGTGTGACCTCTTGGGAAGTTTCCTTGGGCATGTGTGAGTGAGGAAAAAACACATTAGAAGAATATGAGTTGTTTTATAGGTATAATCATTAGTTTGATAACCCATTTAGGAACATGGGTGGGCCCTAGGGAGGGGTAAAAAATGTCCATGTGGAAATTTTAGTGCTTAATATTCCTAGTTTTTACACTAGTGTTAGAGAAGGAACCTATTCTGAAGTGTGGTGGCACTACTTGGGTTAGGATATATGGTCCACAATGAGGAATGCATGCTTTAATGGAGGGAGAATTTAACACCCGAGACTATTTAAGGGTTAACAAGATAGATGTTACTACACATGTTAACAAAGGGAAAATTTCTTTTAAATATACTACATGATTATAACTTCATGGTTAAAGAGGTTTTTCCTATACCAGTTATCAAGATGGGTGACCTCCTAAGATATTTCCCAAGGTGTGTGTGAGTGAGAACAAAACACACTGAAAAACATGTATTGCCCTATGGGGGTATAAATTAGTCTGATGATCCATTTGTTCATGTGGTTGGGCCCCAAGTAGGGTACACCATGTTTTTTAGAGGCGACTATGGTGTCTGTGGGGCCCAATTACGATATTATATATTAATATTTAATATATTTATAAGATTGTAACCAACCTCACTTATAAAGGGAACCCATTATCCTCTCTTAAACATGCATCATGATCGATTTATCTTAATAAATTTATACCCAAATACCGTCCCAAAATTCCTCCTCCTTTCCTCGAGGTTCTAGTCTTTCCAAAAAAAACCGTGATGATTTAATTTGTAATCCAAATGAGGTTTCTCAAAGAAGAGGTATAACTCTTAGATGAGTGTTACATTGTTTTTTATTTATTAAAACTCTGAAGAATATCCTATAAAAATTTAAATATAATAACATTAGTATCTTTTATATACTAAAATTTTGTTATGTTTATGAAACAACCCTTATTCGTCTCATTTTTCATCTGATGGGAAATGAAAACATCGTTCGTTCATACATATGGACTACCACCTATATGAAGTGATGTGTTTTTTTTGTCACTGAATTTAATGGATTATTATAATTAATTATTTAAGGTATATATATGATATATTCAATATAATTATAGTTTTTTAAAGATAACAATTCCATCCATTGGAGAAAAATAATATCGCTCGTGCGAATGTGTGGAATACAACCTCTATGCAGTGATGTGAAATTTTTTTCATTTCTTATTTACAATGCTAGTTATTAGGATATATTTATGGAATATAAATGGTATTTATTATATAATAATTATTCTATAAAGATTTATTTTTATTTATCTTCCATTTTTTCATCTATTGAGAAGTGGAAACATCATGTGAGCATGCGTACAAACTATCATCACCACGACACGATGTAATTAATTTTTTATCACCTCCTTACATGTATATTTCAAAAAAATTATATGATGAATAAATATAATATTTATATCCTCATTAAAATTATTTATATTGTTAAAACATGAACATAGTGTAAGGATCAGAAACATTGACCCATAATATACATGAAAAATAGAACAGTTAACACCCTGAATAATGATTTTAATAAAGAACTATTATTGAATGGGTGAAAAGATATTATAAGTGAATAATAGCTGGAATGATATGTAGTAATAATTTTTTGAAATATATTTAATATAATATTATATTTATTATATATAAAATTAAAATCACATATTATGAAATTTAGGACGCGAGGTACGAGTTTTCTTGTCTTAGTTTTATTTCTTTAAGACTTATACAATATTCACCACTTGTTTTATGCTTTCTTATATATATACTACCCATGAATAAATATTATTATTATATTAAATAAATTTTTTGGTATTTATTGATAAATATATTTTTCTCTCTTTTATAAGGTTTTTATATATAAATTACCAAAATTGTAAGTGTTATTCATCTACATATTGTTTCATTGAGACACGTTTCATATTATACACCTATTTGTCTTTATATGGTTTATATTATGACCCTTTTATATATTATATCATGAATATATTAATAATCATCGTATTTTAATTTATATTTTGTATTATTTATCTCAAGGGTATTATGATTCAAAAATTTCCAAAGCTATAAGGGTTTATGTTACAATCTAATTTCTTTTAAGAATTGTCGATGTAAAAAAAATCGGGGAAAAATATATAATATTTATCCATTAAAATAAACTATATTCTTATTATCTAATTATCAACATAATTTTTATTTAATAGTCCCAATTTTCCCACTTTGGTACTTAAAATGATTGAGAAAATATTTCTAAGTAAAGTATACCATATTTCTCCTCTTTTGGCAAAGATTTTTTTTCATACAAGTACATGTTTTTGAATATTTTTATAGATGTTTTTATATATACATAAATTTTTTAGGAAGATAATTTTAATTTAATTTTAATTTCTTTACAAAAAATTAATAGGAATCCTTTCAAGTATTTTACATATGAATCACTTTTATCTTTTAATAAAAGTTTGAATGAATTTTTATTTTAACATATACAATATGAGAAGATTTTATTACCCGCATGTGTTTAATTCTTCAAGATTATCCATTTACAAGTTTCAAATGCTTTAAAAATAAAATAATCTTCACCTTTTTTTTGAATTTTAGTTTTAAAGGATATAAAATTAAAAGTGTTGTTTTCTCTTGATTTTCAAAGCATATTTTAAATTCTTTTATAAAAGAGATTTTTTATCTATATCAACCTCCTTAATGGATTTTTTTTCTTCAATGGGGAAATGATATTATGATACCATAAACTTAATTTATATAGATATTTTAGGAATATTATCTTTTAACGATGATTCTTTGAAACCAGTTACTTTACAATAGGTTAAGTAATCTATGATGTGATAATAAATGTTATTATGATACTATCCACTTCCCCTATAAGTATGGATAATTATTATGTAATGATGAGATGTTTATGAGACTCATTTCCATTATAAAGGCTGTGTTGTGATGATATGATGAATTATTTTATAATCTTATGGCACATTTATTTATGATTTTCATTATGTGATGGGTGGCTATAGAATTATATGGCCCTCCAATGCATCGAGTAAGAGGGATATCTTATGAGATAATATATACTTGTACGGGGAGTGAAAATAGTTCAGTAAGGGACTTTATCCACTTTGATAGTCTTTAAAGTGAACCTTTAATAAGTAAATAATGTAATGGAGAGTGAACTCATTCCACTATTATAGACTTGTAAGTGAAACATGGCAATAGAAATGATTGAATGGAGAGTGAAACCAATCAATTGTTGTAGTATTGAATGTTATCCTGAACTATAAAAATGATTATATAGGATTATATGTATGATTATAATATTTTCTCATGGATCATGGTTGATTATTAATGATTATACACTCTTATGATTAATTTATTTTGTTATAAAAAACCCTTATATTGTTACTCATGGTTAATGACATTTGATTGTTCAAGTATGGAATTTGAATTTCATGACCATGTTCTTACAGAACAATACTTCTTTTATGATCACTTGTGATCATTGACTGATATATTCCATTTTTACCCTTACAAAAAAATCCCACCATTTATTATATTTATATATCCCTGGATTACGAATAATGATATTATAGAATATTTTTTAGTAGGGTGTCTTGTATGTAGAATTTTATGGGAGGTGTTGAAGTCTTTTTGTGGAATAAAAAAGTCTATGTATAATGAGAAGAATTATCATTTGATGAGAAATACAAAGGTTTAATTATGTAATGGTTCATTTCTTAATTCTATAAAACTTAAAACCTAAAAGGTATTTTGTATGTAAGTGAATCAATGTTCACTATTTATTTTTTAATTATTTATGGTTAAAAATGGGTCACATTAGTTGGTATCAAAGACAGTATGTGAAGAATATGCTTTTAGCGTCATATCCAGGTGTACGGGTCTCAGTTTTTCTTAATTTCTACCATAGAAGGGTTGATAAGACATTATAGAATAGGAATTTATCAATGAAGATAATTTAATAGTTAAGGATACCATTATGGGTTGATAATATTATGGTTGATCATATGTTTTAGGCATAAATAGCATTTTGTGGGTTTATGTGTTGGGATTTTATGGTGATTAATTAAATTTTAGGAGACGTAATAGATCAATAAGGTATATATAACTATTAGGCTAAAATTGTGTGTTAGTTTTAAGTTATTCATAAATAATGTTATTAGGGACATAAGTTAAAAGAAAAACATAACATTTAAAGTTAATAAATTCATTGATGATGAGGTGATTATGGTTAAAGTGAATAAAGGGATTATCATATTTTTGAGAATATATGGAATTTAAAACTGATTTTTTGACTAAATGATTAATGTTATTTTTAAATGAATTCATTATATTGGGAAAATTAAATGATTAAGTTGAATGGAAAACTAAGTAAATTGTGTGAATTTAATTTAATAATAAATATTGAGTAATATTTTGGATGTTTATATAGTTTTATTATGGATTTATGGTGATTCAGTTTTTTTTGGGAAATGAAAAGTGTATTTTGGAGAATATATGATGAGGTAATATTTATTTTTGGTATTTTACTTTATGAATGATTAATGTTACTTAAGGATAAATATTATGTTTATCACAGAGGAATATGTAATCCAATCATTTTTATTTTGGGTTTTGAATTTGATTTATCAATTTAGAAATCTTATGGTTGGTTATTTATTGAATGATTTGTGTTGAACATTGGGTATTATTGTAGTAGTTTTGGAGATTTATGTATAATTTTTTATTCATATATGATATTATATTGGAATGCGCTAAACATTTTGGTTTCAGTAAATGAGTAGAAATAGGAGGAATAATTTTTGATCACTTTTTGGATCTTTTGATCCATTAAAATATAGTTTTAGTTGTTTAGGAATAAAACATTCATAATGGTTATTTATCTTTTTTAAATGATGAAAAATAGTAAATCTGTTCAAAAACAACCAAATGATGAAATTTTTTAATAAAAAAGTAAGTCTGTTTTCTCATATTCTTTATCTTGGGGTAAAATTATTCTTTAAACTCATGTAAGATAAATATTAATATATTGAATCCTCTGTGGAAAATATTTCTCAACAATGAAGGTACTCTTTATGAGTCTCATTCATAAGTAAAAATATAAAAATGTAAAAAGTTTGATTTATGAAATATTTATAAAATGATAAGTTTCCAAATATTCACATAGACATTAATGTATATTTCAAAGGGATTTTGTATCAAAGTGAATTAAAAAGGTAATTCTTTCTACTTACGTATATTTATTCTCCACTCATTAGGATTTATTTTGAAAATGTTTTAATCCATTTTCATCAGATAAGAGATAAAATTTCAAGGATGAAATTTCTTTAAGGGGGTTGAATTTAACACCCCATGATTTTAGTATGTATTTTATTTTTAAAAAAATATTATTTTCAATAGATTGTACCACATGAAATGAAAATATTAAATAAACCACAATATAATATGAAAATATTATTATTTAAATATTATTATTATAACCTATTCATCGGTTTTATGGGTATAGATATGAGTAACCAAATTTTGAAATATATGTTAAAAAATTTTCATTATTAAATTTTACTGATTATTTATTAAGAAATAAGTAAATTTTTTTAATGATAATAATGAAATTAAATATGCTTAAGAATAATTAAAGTTTCTTTTTTATATAAAATATATTTTTCTAAATATTTTTTATTTTAATTTAAAAGGAAATTTTCAAAATTATAAAAAAAATTATATAATAAAATTTATATAATTTTTCAAATTATCATGTAAAAATAATAATAAGATAGATTTTTTGGATTTTTCTGAAAAGATTGATTTTTGAGTGAATATTGAAAAATATCGATTTTTACATAATATTAATTTACTTAATATAAATCATGTTATTTTAAATTATCATTATATTATTTCTTTGTTTTTACTTAAAATAATATTTATTTCATTAATCATAATATAATTAATTCATTGGTTATCAATATTATACATGATTTTGTTATAAAATCATTTTTAATCTTGAAATATGCATTTTTCTTAAAATGATTTTTCATTGCGTAATGAACACTTATATTAAAATTATTTTTCACCAATTTTTTGAATTAAATCATATAAAAATGATTCTATATTTCTAATAATTATATTAAACTTATATAATATTGTCCATGTTATTTTTAGTCATAATGAAAAGTAACCATGGTAAAAACGTGTCACTATAATAATGTGTTAGATAGGTTAATTGGGGTTAAAAGTATTGTATAAGGGTTAAAAATCACTCAAAAACTTTCATTAATCTGATTGAATGTGTTTATTTCTTTAATTTTCAACAAAAATTCTAACATATAACATTTTTCCCACTTTGTTGTGATTATGACTTATATATTGCTTTAAGTTAAGGGAAATTAAAAAAAATTACTCCTCCACTTATTATTTTATCATGATATGGATATAGATAAAAATTATATATGAATTAATATATATAATAAATTTATTATTAATATACTAAATATATCATAGTAATTTATTTTTAATTTTTTGGTTTGGTATAATTACCTTGAACCTTTTTGAAACACTTATGCAATACCAGTAAAAACATTAAAAAATCAACTAAATGATTTTAAAAACATTAAAAGTAATGTTTTTTTTATGAATTATGGAATTAAAAAATTTTAAGGGATTATTATAAATTATTATTGATTTTTAAAGAATTTATATTCAAATTTCATTGTTTTGTTGATACGTTTAAAGTCAAATCTTGTGAATAGTCAAAAAATGAACTTATAAGGTATTTAATTTTCAAAAAATATTATAAAAACATATAAAATATTAAAAATACTATCATGAATCAAGTGTATGGTAAATTATAAATAATACCATTGAAGGATCATGTATATTCCACTTTGATTTTTTAAAATTACTTTTATGAACCTTAAAGATCGAAAAATATGTTAACATAGTCGTGGTTCAATATGGTTAACTATGGGTTTAAACCAAAATATAAGATTTAAAATGTGAATTAAAATTGTATAAATTTTATTGGGTGAGTTAATTTTAAACTAATACTCCTTATAATATAATATATGGAATTATGGATCCATTTTACATAAGTTAGACGCTTATTATTAATTAATATTTTATATATTTACAAGATTTCCACCCACCCAAATTATAAATATCACCTATTACAATTTCATCCACACAAATCATGTGATATTTTTATAAACTAAGGTCTTCCCAAATATATTACCAACATTCCAACCCATTTAGAATAGGTTATTCCTCACCAAAGTACTGACCTATAAATCTTAAGGTGTACTCTAAAAGAGGTTTCTATAAGAAGTGGTATAACTCTTAACGGAGTGTTTTCCTATTTATTTCTTTTTAAACCTCCTCAAAATATTCTATAAATATCCACATATAATAAAATAAGTATATCACATATACTTAAATGTTATTATTTCTAATACTCACCCCTTATTTTTCTCGTTTTTCATCCTATGGGAATTGAAAATATCATTCACTTGTAGGTTTGGACTGCACCTCCATAAAGAGATGCATTATTTTACACCACATACTTTAATGGATGGTTATAAAGATATATTTAATTTATATATAATATATTGAAAAAAATTATCATTTTCTAAAGATAATATATTATATACCTTTTTACCCTTCCATTTGTAGGAAAATGATAACTTCGCACAAGTGTAGATACTAACTACCATCTCTATAAGGTCATGGGATATATTTTTCATTTATTAATTACATGGATAGAAATAATGATAAATTTAATGAATATATATGAAATTTATTATATAATCACAATTTAATAAGGTTTAATTATTATTTAAATTTATTTCTTTAAATCCATTTAATAGAGTAAACATCACTCGTGCGTACGTATAGACTACAGTCTCCATTAAGTAATGTAATTAATTTTTTTATCACCACCATAAAATATATGGTTATAAAAATACATATAATGAATAAATATGATATTATTATCTCTTGTACAATTCTATAGATGATGAAAATATTATCACGGTGAAAGGATCAGAACCACCAAACCAAACCATATGTAAAAAAAGAACAGTTAACACCTAAAATAATGATTTTAATTAAGAAATACTAATTAATGGGTGATATATATTATAAGTGGATAATATATGGTATTATTTATAGGAATAAGGTTTTATTATATATTTATAAAAAATTTATATTAATTATATTTGCTTTTAAGAGAACATTCAATGCATTTCAAGACTTATAGTAAGGGTTTTCTTATATCACTTTTATTTTATTGAGAAATAATACTATTCACCACTTGTTTTATGTTTTGAGGTGTATATAAGACACTTGAATTAATTTTATTTTTTTATTCAAAAAATTATAATGATTTTGAAATCCTTTTATGGTTATCACTTTTATGAGGTTTTTATTTAGAGATTACCAAAACTGTATGGGTTCTTTACCTCGATATTGTTTCATTGAGACATGTTTCGTTTTATGCACCTATAAGTGTTTATAAAGTGTATATTATAAAAATTTAAGATATTATATCATGAATATTTTAATATTAATTATATTCAAATTCCTATTTTAATTTATTTTATCCAAGGGGTTTATGATTCAAAAGTTAAAACAACATTTAGGGTTTATCTTATAATCTTATTTCTTTTTAGGTTTTTCTATGTTAAATTTCCATTGAGATAAATTATATGAAATTTATCCTTTAAACCCCATATATTTTATTCTAATATATATATATATAGTAATATTACCATTTTCTCCTAGTTTTACTTAAAATGATTAAGAATTTTTTAAATAAAAGTATTCATTATTTCTCCTCTTTTGTTTGGGAATATTTTTCCTTAATGTCTATGTTTTTCAAAAAAATTTATCAATTTTTTTATACATTTAATTTTTTTTTGAAATATTTTTTTTAAAATCTTTTAAATTCATTAAAAATGGATAAAAGTAATATTTTCAACAGTTTTACATACAAATCACATTTAAATTTTAATAAAAGTGTGAAAGGAATGTTTTCCCTTAACTTATATAGCATGATAGGATTTTTCCATTATCATGTATTTACTTATTCATTATGATTAATTTACATGTTTCAAATTTTTTATGAAAAAAATCCTTATCCTATTGGTTTTATGAAAATTTTCTTTAAAATTTATCAAAACACAGGGGAAGTTTTCTATTTATTTTCAATAAATATTTTAAATGTTTTATATAAATTTTTTTTATATCTATGTCAACATACTTTATAGATTTTTATACTTATCTTGGGATATGAACTTACGATCCCATCTACTTACATTCCATCATTTCTTAAGGATGATGATGTTTTAATAATGATTCTATAGAACTCGTTAATTTCTTATAGGTGAATTAAGCCATGATGAGATAATTAATGTTGTTATGATAACATCCACATCCTTTATCTGGATGGATTATTATTATGTGATGATGAAATCTTTATGAAACTTGTTTCTTTTTAACAGATTGTGCTATAATGATATATTTAATGGTTTTATGATCCTGTGGAACACTTATATATGGTTTTAATTTTGTGATGGGTGAGAATAGAATTATATATCTCTCTAAAGATTTGGTTAAATAATGATATCTCATGAGACAATGTTCATTAGAATGGGGATTGAACCAAATTCATAAAGGGAAATTTTCCACTACGATAGTCTTGAAAGTAAACCTTAACTAAGGTAATTATGGAATAATGAGTGATCCAAATATACTAGGATAATACTATATGTGAAGATTTAATAATAAAATGATGAAATGGAGAGTGAAACCATTATACTATGATAGTTATTTTAGTAATACTTGAATAAGGTAATAATTTTCTATGCTTATGAGTATGTTTATGATATGTTATAATGTCTCAAGATGGATTATTAATAATACTAAAATCTTATGAATCATGACTTTTGTTATGAAATAGAATTATTCCATGAATCATGGATAATGATCATTGAATGATTGGGTATGACATTTGTATGTTATGATCATATTCACATACCCTTATTGTTATCTTATTCTAAATTATGATAACTAATAGATATGTGACATATTTACCCTTACTGAGTAACCAATCATATATTTTCTTATGTTTATATTTTACCATGTTATAAAGAATGATATTATATAGGATATTTATATAGAGATATCATATATGTAGAATTTCATAGGAGGATTTTAATTATTCCTACAGAACATGAAAATATATATACAAAGTAAAAACTACCCATTTGATTTGAAATACATGGGTGGTTTTACACAATTTTTTCCCTAATTCTATAAAACTTTAAGAATATATGGTCTTTGGTATGTAAGTGATTCAATTTTATTTATATATTTTTGAAAATATGGATGGTTAAATGTAGGTCTCTTTAGGTTTTATCCAAACTAATATGTAATTAATATGTTTTTATCACCATATCCTAGTGTACGGGTATTGGGTTATCTCATACATAACATTTTATTTATTCTTACATAGCACATAACTCCTAAAATTAATAATACATAACTAATATAAATTTTAAAATATATTCTTATAAACATTTGTAAGTTTCTTATATAAGAATCAATTTCTCCAAGTATAAGGATATTCATTTATATATAATATTAAATCCCCAGTATATATGGTTCCTAAATTCTTACATAAGTTTAATTCCAGTCCTATGTAAGAGTATTTCATTTGTGCATAATAGTCATCCAATTTATTAATTTTAAGAACTGATACTACTCTTTAGGATTATTTAATTTATGAATTGTTTACCTTACAATGCCTTAAAATATGGACTAATCCAACTTCACTTACTCGATCATACTGAGAGGTAAATTCCAGAACGACTATACTTATAATAACTAAAAGTTCCAGTAACATTCAGACGTCAACATCCAGTTCTAGAAGAAACTTCTTGCAAAATTCAACATCTATTTCTAGAACCTATGATATTATGTTTCCTTAATATTATTAACTTTTTAAAACAATTCCTTGTTTGGCCAAAATTATATTTTATAGATGAAAATTGGCTGTTAATTATAAAATATTAGCAAATTGGGAGAGTCATTTGAAAAATAAATTACCTTAAACTAGTTCTATTACTATTGGAGGATTCACATGTCATGAAATGGATAATAAATACACTAAGACTCTCCATTTTTTAATAAATTAATTACTATGAGGTAAATGGGTTTTAGAGAATGGAAATTCCTAGGTGATTCATAAACATATTTCATGTCCATTCATTATATATAATATTTTGTTTTATTCCATTCCTCTATTTCATTTTATGTTTCATAATACCTAAGATATCTAAAGAGGGTAGGAGATTGGTGAATACTATTTGAATGTATATTTTTCTTAGAAATCTCTCCCTCCCCTGGTTATTGGCTATAAGGTGATACCTCACATGAATTCTCAACATAATGATAACATCTACCTCCCTCCTGATTCACGTGAAACAAACTATCGAGGTATGTGAATAAAAACCTTTAGGGTTTATATTTATCTAATTTTGGAATTACCATGATTTATATTTATAAATAATAAATGTTTATTATTGAACATAATAAGATAATAACCCAAAATTGATAAATTTAGAGGGATGGAATTATTGTTTCCACATGCAATAATATGGAATATTTATGTTTCAGGGGATGATATTTTAGAGTTTTGTGGTATTTTACTTTTGAGATTAAATTATTTATAGTTATATTTAATTTTATAATCAATTAATGAAAAATAATCCTGGAAAATATAAAGTTGATCATCATTTAAATTTCCATTAGTCATTGAAATTTTTATGTAAAGGATGACCACTGTTAGGTGAATAATTATTTAAAAATTATTACTTCTATTAAATAAAAAATTTGAAAATATTTTATTCATACTATAAATGTTTCTAATTTATATTTTTATTTGGTTTCTATTTTCAATATAAAAAATACTCATAGTTAAATAAAATATTAAATATCATAGGGAAGGACTTTTGATAATAAATATTAGTGATTGAATGCATTCATATATTGTTTTTTATAATCTCACATGGTTTTCTAAATCTATATTTTTTGTTCCTTGAACCTTGTTTCTTGTTTATATCTTTCATTTCTAGATATGATTTTATTTTATTTATATATATATATGGAATATTAAAACCCTTAAAAAAAATTAATACCTGGTATGGTTGGTCATATTGAAGGGGTTGTGTTGTGTTGATATATTTTGATATGGAGGATTGATGTAGTTAATGGTGGGAAAATATGGATGGTTTGGAATTGTTTGATATGATGTTGAATGGTTGTAATATGTTAGGAGACTTTCAAAATTACCAATAATTTATTGACTTCCTTTTATAACAAATTTAATTTTAGTTTAATTTTACTTGAATTAGCATAGTTTTATCTTAGTGGATGTAATTATAGAATGTAATAATTAATGGACTAATTAGTTGGGGATGATTATTGAAAGATTTTGATATATAATAAATGGAAGATATGTATTGAATAAATAATTAAAAACCAATTGATATGAACTCCAGAATTATGATATTGACTAAAGGAAACTTGAATTTAGATTGTTAAAGAGACTATTTATTTTGAATTGATAATGGTTCATTATTAAATGATCAGTAATTTAATAATATAATTTATTAATGTTAATACAAACCATTAATATTATGTCCTAATATATTATTAGATACATAGTGTATAGTGATTTCATCTAGGTTTTCGTGTGTGACATTAGTTACAGATTTATTATTAGATATGATGTTTCCCTTAAAATGTTTTTGTGCTTTAATATTCATTATAATACAATATTTCTTATTTTTAACCACCTGATCCTATTATGATAGGTAAGGCCTATATTTTTCTTTGGTTTTGGGTTTTTCCCAACATAAAAATTGATAAGGTTACTGATGGTTTACTACTCCCATTACCCCACTCTCTCCTCTAGTTGCAGAGTGTGTGTAGTAATTTATGATACATCGGTTTACATTTATAGGATATGTGTTAATATAGGCTATAATAGATTTCAATTATAAAATAAATGTATATGAAGGTTTTGGAAGATTATGTTTATAATATATACATGTATTTATTGTGTATTGTATTACAATTATTACTTTTGTATTTATGCATGAGCTATAGTGGCTTATGTTATAGTGCATTAATACCCAATATGTTATGGATCTCGGTTTTACAGTGTTATTATGGGGGTGTGATGGTGATGTGTTAATAATTATGTGGATATGTTTATGATGAGTTTTAAAATACATGTTGTATTAGTTAGGGGGGATGGGAGCACAAAGAAATAAGACATTAAGGTTTAGGGTGACTGGTTCTTTGGGAATGTGGTAGGGGGATTACCTTCTTAATATATATATATATATATATATATATATTTACATTCAATATTTTGATGTCTATTTTTATGTGTCACTAGGTGAGAGATATTCGGTGATGATGGTAGTATATTTTAACTAATTTATATGAGGAGTTGATTTATCTATTTATTCAAATGGATTAAGTAGACCTCCTTCACATTTTCATGAGAGGTTTTTGGGAGGATCATATTGAGTATACATGTATTATCAACCTTATATATTTAAATATTTTTTATATTCATAGGAGTTTGTTGGTGATAAAATTTAGTATTATTATCTCATGAAGTTTTTTCTTGAGTTTCTAGTGTTTATGGTCATTATCATAGGGAATAAAATGATATATATTCTATTTAGGTCTTGTATTGTATGACATATCTTATATTTCATTTAATTAATTTATTTATATGGAATTATTATGATTGATTCATTTAAGATTTTTATTGATTTTATTGATAGTTTATTTATCATTTTATGGGATGTTGCGGGTAATGCCTCTTAGTTCAATGTGATATATACCCTCTGTGATAGTCTCCAACCTATAGCCTATTGGAGGTATAACACCTGAAAATATAATCAACCAATTATTACATGATTTATAATAATAGTTTCACTTTATTGTTTTCACAATATCTTTTAAGATAAGTGTTTTATAAAATTGTGAAATCCATTGGATAATATAGTGTACATTTACAAACATTGTACATTTTTTCCACAATAATAGGTCTTTATATTTACACTCCTAATTCATTCAGGACACTTTTTCTTAATTTAGGATGTGTCACCATTGAACTTTCTATAATCCCTACATATCATTAAGGCCTGTGATTTTTTTTGAAAAAGTGGTACGAAAAAATTAATTCTCAATAGGGGATATAAAAAGAATGTAGACCCACTAGTCCACCTAAAAATTTATTAGAACCCATGTGGAAATTTAACTTTTTGAAAAATATACTTTGAGATCAAAATAATCATTACTTACTCATGAAAACAACTTCAAAATAAATTTTTTTAAAGAAATATTTTCTTAAATATCATCAAGTGAAAATCATTGTCATGAAAGTTACTTGGGAAAACATGAGAACTCATGAAAACCAACATATCATATTTATAATATTATAAAAATTTATTTAATCACGAGTTCATTATCTTACCTTATGAAATAAAATTGATTGAAAATTAAATTTTTTATTATTCAAACACTTTTGAGGAAAAAGTGAGAAACTGTACATGGCTTCATGACTTAAGACACTCAAAGCACCTTGGTACAAAATTTAAGGCCAAACAACACCATGATTACATATATGATCCCCTACCCAGCATCATAAACAATAACATCAGCCTCCTTCTGCTCCTTACTATTGGCTAACTGTCTCTTGCATGAGCACACGGGCCTAGAACCAATGTCAAAGCCATACCCTCTCAAACATCTAATTCCGAAGCGAAGACCAAATGAAAACCAAGTGCTCTAAACCAAATCTGTAGAAAAACCATGTAATATAGATATAGAGACCCTCTAACCTCGAACCAGATGAACACAAAGAACATTCCACCAACTCAAGGAATTCAACCACCAACTCCACCATTCCCAAGAATTCCACACAATTATGAAAAATTCCAAATCAGACCTACGATAAACTAATTTCCATACCCCCAAATACCATTGACAACACCTCCATTATATACTTCATTGAACCATTCATACCACCTCCTTCATCGAAAAAGAGGCCAACACCACAAATTCAAAAAATTCAGAAACCAACATCACAGAAGAGACACTTCACCGGACTAGACAATTATTCTCCAACACCGAAATGAAGACCTCCTGAGTATAAAATCACCTCTGTGACTGGAACAATCCATCACTGCAAATCCAGAAAGATCAACCACCAGAAAAAAAAATCCAAAACATGAACTAGAACTTAACAAAAATCGTGATAAAAAATGTGGAAAACATCAAAAAACATCACAAAAAGTCATCACACTGACGCCAGACCAAACTGGAAGAAGAACACAAGGCCCGTCACCACATTCAACCGTATAAGAAGAAATGATCTACCCAACACAACTGTAGCCAACACCACAACGTGACACCAAACTTTTTCGCAGCAGCTGGAAACTCGACCAATGGACCCTCACCGGACCCTCACTACGCTGCCACGAGAAGCCATGTCCAAATAGATGGGGAGGGCATGAAAAAGGCCAACAAACAGAAGTGTTGCAACGAATTAGAGCCCATGGAGTCACACGATGCTTCCACAGAAGAGACATCACACGACACAAGATCGTCGTGCTAAAGAATCGAGAAGAATCTGATCCACAATGGGGGAGGAAAGTGGCTGTAGGTGGTGGAAACCCTAAAACGGAGCCCCTTACGGGCGTATCCCCCAAAAGTAGATTTATTAAAATCATTTAAATACCATGCAAGTTTCTTGGGACATTATCCATGCATTCCAAATATATTTTTTATATTTTTTCAAAGGGACTTTATAGAAAAGTGGGAACCTCACATTTCAACTAGTAGACCCAAGAACCCGAAAAGCCAAAATTTGAAATTCAAAAACATAAAACCAATGTCACATTGGAAAATAAAAAACCTTGCATTGAACCAAAATCCATCATACTACCTAGAGTCACTAGATGTTGAGTGATGAGGAACCTCGATCCAACTACACCATTGTAATCACCACTACTGGTGGGAACCCACACGAAAATTTCCCATCAGTGATTCAAACCATAATCACCAGAAACACCTTAAACCTCACCATCATCAAATCATGACTTCAATTTCGAATTGAAATGAAATCAAAAAACCAGAACCTTTTTCGTGATCAATCCATAAGATATGAACATCATGAAAATAAATGAAACAAACCCTAGCTAGTGATGAGAACCCGGCAACACCATGATCATCGTAGACCCAAAATCCCTATCAAATTTGAACAGAAATTATTTTGGCATTGAACAAACCCATTCATTCGAAATGAAAAAAAATAAATTTATGAAATGGCTACAAAATATATTGAAGAATACAAAGGGTGCACCTCCTAGAAAATCATTGAACAAACAAAAATCACATGTCAAAGCCTCTTGAAGTCACTAAAATATACTGAAAGGGAGAGTGATGAGGGATAAATAAGTTAGAAAAAAGTTTTAAGTAGTAGGGTCTCCATAAAGAATCTCTTTCTCACCCAGAACCACCAAGAAAGACTGTCGAATCTACTATGAACACAATCAATCTCTAGGGGAACTGACACAATTCAACCTAATGATCCCAAACCTCCCCAATAAAACCATCACACCAGACCAGAGTGGGGTAGGAAATGTGGTTATCAGAAGGGAATATTAGATCAAAAACTGACAGGGATTCAATATGGAATTAAGAACGTATATAGAATTTTGAGAGATTGGTGGAAGAAAAGAACAAAAGAAAACATGAGATAGGGAGGATAAAGAAGAGAGGGAAAGAGGGGTGGGGATGAATGAAAGAAATAGAGGAGGGGGAGACAATTCCCAAGAAGTGGCACCCATACCTCCATTAGGATTAACATAATTATCATTAACTCCATCACTTTACCCAATATATCAGTGAGCTATATCATGCCCACTTTTTATTATAGAAACATTAGTTTCACCCATTATAAAACAAAATTTAAAACAACCATATCATAATTAAAACAAATAAAATATTTTTTCCATAAAAAAGTAGTTAAAAACAACATTATATCCCACAAGAAAAACCACTTTCAGTTATCTCATAAAATGCAAAGAAATGTATTTTTTTAAAAGAATAATAAAAAATTCCTAGAATAGTAGTAATAATATGTTTAATAAAAACCCATATAAAAATTTTTAGTAAGATTTATACGGTCTTATATCCATCTAGACTAACCCTTTGTGTGTTTCCAAATCCCATGGTGCTTATAGGAGGCCTAGAGTAGGTTTAGAGGTGTTTTGATGCTAAAAATATGGAACCGGGGAGAATTTATGATGTGTAAGAGGTTCATGACATGAATGTGTGGTTCACATCTAGGTTGAGATCCTTATTTACGATATTAAATCCATTTACATCTTATGTGAGGTCATTCCATGGAGTGCCTCATAATGTGAATTAATTTGCGGCCAAATAGTCTGAGGTGATTTTTTTCCCATGGTACTTAAAACCCGATAATTTCATAATGTGAAATCATTTCACGTTGTGAATATCCTCTATATAGTGCATAGATATAAGTTGTAGTGCCTCATGTTTTCCAAAATACTACTATCTTTCTCCGAAAATCTATATGGTTAGTGTCTCTCACTTCAAGATTTTTGGAATCCCTTTGGTTGGGATTGATTATCAGATTCCCATGTTCGATTTGTAGTGAGTAAATGTATGTCATACTGTTTTATCTTATGGTTATTCAATATAGACCCTCTAGATTATTTTTCCAATGTGATGGATGTTTCTATCCATTATTTTAATAGATTTTTCTTAGTTATTTGTTTGTGTGGTTGTGGTGTAGCATCCTTTGTGGGATACATCTTCTTATAGGAGGGGTGATCGAGATATGCATTGTTGGTCCTCTGTTTTGCGAATAACATTGACACCTTTAAGGTATGGAATTAATTTCTTTAAAATATTTATTTACAATCAATTTTAAGGTTAACATGGTTTATCCCCTTATATGTTAATGTAATTAACAAAATAATTAATGCACCATATTAATAAGGAATTAGATAACAGTCAAAAGTCGATGTATTAGACCGTGATAATAGTTTGCCTCTTATTTTTATAGATATTGTGATATCTATGTTATTATTTCTAGAATGTTTATTTATGATAGGGATTAACATGTTTTTATTGATATACTATGGAAAAAACATAAATATGGTAATTATTAAATGGTTGTATTAATAATTAAAGATGATGAATGTTTAAATGAATATAGTATTCCTCGTAATATGTTGATAATCAGATTGATACAATGTACATGTCTAATTGAATATTATATTCTATGTGTTAATGGGGTTGGTTAAGAATCCCAAAACATGATAATTATTTTTTATTATAATAATAAAAATTCAAGTTAATTGAGCATAGTTCTTTTCATAGTTTGATGAAACTAGTTTTTTTCTGAAGCATGTTGTGATTTCTTGTTATTGATAATGACTTAGGATTATCACAGTTGGAACCTATGAACAATTATTTGGTTAATTCCATTGGTATTAAAACATTTCATTTGACTAAGATAGTTATTGGTTCATGATTTTATTATTTTCTTCTGAAAGATGAGAGCCTTGATTTTGGATCTATGAGAGCTTGTTTGTGTTTGAAGTTTGAATTCCTTGTTTTAGGTCCATGTTTCCGTACTATTATTTTTTTATTGCTTCCTGGTGATGTTATTTTGTTGTGATGTATTCTATGTGATGAAATATTATCCTAAGATAGATGATGTTAGGATGGAAGATGTAATATGAAGTAGGGAGGCCCAGATGATGTGGCAACACTTGATGCTAGTTACGGGGAGATGCATCTAGATATGCATGTGGGTGTCGTAGATGGAACTAGAAATGATTAGAATGGGTTGAATATGGTATTTATTGTTGATTTGATAAATAGGTATTCTTTCATGATAGGAATTGATTTAATGGTTGATAGTTGAAGATTCTTTTTTTATTTGTATTCCTTTCCCCACTACTTGAGGCAGTTGGATATTTTAGTTGTATGTTTCCTCTTGGTGGTAGCTTATAATGGGTTTCCTAGAGTAAAAATGATTATGGAAAATTTATAACATTTAATAAGTGACTTAACCCATGGGTTTAGTTTTTGAATATAAATTATGAAAATATGTTACTCTTGAGAAACTGTGGACTTGGTTTGGATTTTTTTGAGGGAATGGACTCGACATTGATGATTAATGTAATGTAATCTAGAATAAATTGAATGTTTAATTAATGGAAAATTAATTAATTAATGTAATGGTAATTGTTAAAAAGGTAAGAACCAATTTAATTAAACACTTTAAAATTTTTGTGTTCTTATAGGATATCTAGTCTTAGTAGTGATAGTTGGGAGTCTGAGTGAAGTTAGCTGCAGTTGAGTCTAAGACTAGGTTATGTGTATAGTGTGATTGTGAGCTATATTATATCATTTATATTTTATGGTTTCATATGATACCCCTCCAATGTTGGTTATGGATAATGACACCCAATGGACTTTGGTAGGGTGTTTTTTCCAACATTTTGATGGGATGATGGATAACTGACTACCCCCTCAAGCCCTGCTCTCTTCTCTGGTTATTTATATGTGTTGGTGTGCACAATTGTTAGTTTTCGCACATATTTTTATAGAGTTTTGTGATGGATTTTGGTTATTTCACACACATGTATACCCATATATTGTATCCAAAGTGTTATTATAGTTATTATGTGTATATGATGTTATGGATTGAGGTACCTTTCTCGGTGTATGACATATGATGGCTTGAGGTAAAATACCCGGTGTTTGATTCAATTAATATATTTTACAGTGGATCCCAAAAACTAACTGGTTAATATATGATATTTTTATATGGGATGATGTGATGATGTGATGCATGAGTTTCATCTAGTGATACATAGCCAACATGTTTGTGGGATGGCGCATTTTGTAGAGATATGGATCTTGACTTGAAATGTTGGGGAAGAACAAAAAACTAGTGGGGAAGCGAGAGTGGGAACTCTTAATTATTCATCACTATATTATATTCTCTCTTTTATGAGATAAAATGTGAGATCCATGGTGAGGGTTGGAACTTAATATACCTTTTTAGGTGACAAGTTAATTTCACTATTGTTCACTAGGCTTTATCATGATTTCTTTATCTTTGGCATAAGGAAATTTGGAGAGGATCCTGCTGAGTATACTACTATTATCACCCCACATATATAAAAATTTATTTTATTTCAATAGGAGAATATTAGATATTGGTCTATATATTATTCTTTCATGATTTTTCAGGAGTTGTTTGGGATTTCTAGTCATTGCTGAATTTACATTTTTGGTACTTATAGTTTTCCTTTAAATTGTTTTAGTACTATATAAAATTATATGTATGCACGTGGGTTATTTATATATCTAAAAATTTATTGATTGGTATTTCTATTTTATCCCTATCTTCTTCATGTTCTTGTAGAGTGTAATTCAACCCATTTGTATGGTTATTATTTCCTTAGTGCTAGTCTCCAACCCAGAGTCTACTAGAGGCATCAGTTAAGTATTCACCAACTCTCTTATTTCATTTATAACTTAGGAGGGTTACTCTTTGGGGGGAGGGTGTCGTGAAAAATTGGTATCAAAGTATTATGTAGAGGGATGGGATGGAGTTTGGAGTTAGGTAGAGGTGAGATTACAAGAGTTGATAGCACAATGTTGTCAGCTAAGTTTAGTAAGAAAAGAAAACATGCGATAATAACTGAGACATGCATTTTAAGTCCCCCTATGATATAATTCATGTAACTTTAATTTTACTAGGATAACTAAATAAATTTATTCTGGTTGGGAGGTAGAGACCTAGGAAAGGATCATGCACCATTCTTCTTTGATCTTTTGTTTGAAATGGGTAGAACTTGGGATAAGTTAACCCTTCAATGAAATAATGTAAATAAATAATTTATTAATGTAAATTATTTTATATTATATGTTTAGGAGATCTAACTATTTATTCATTTTGATGTTATATCCCAACATTGATGTCCTTGTTAGGTTTTCACTGAAGGTGTTTAACGGGATATACCAATAGATAATCACAGAGTAAAGGTTAACGATGATGAAACTTAGAGTAGGAGACTCTAAGAGTTTAATTTCTATATTCAATATAAATATGAGGGTTATATTAAAAATTTAGTCATATAATAATGGTTGGATGATGCTGAGATAGATTTCAATTAAATTCATTCTTAGAGAAAGCAATGGGTTTTGTTGGATGTGATGATACTACATGTGGAAGATAAGTAATGATGGTTCTTATTCTATGGGTATTTAAAGGAGTAAAAAATATCATGGGATAGGTTCTTAGACCAATTTTGAGTAGATTTTCTTTCTTCAATCATGAAGGTGTCTAGTCACTATGATCATTTTTCCATTTGATAGGGGAGTTCCAGTTTGTGAGAGTTCATGATCTATTTTAGGACCCTTTATGACATCATTTAGGCCTTTTCCAGATGAGGAGTCCCATTTGAGGAATTTATAGGATTATTTTCATCTAAATATCTAGTACTAGGTCACCCCATTCATTTTGTAAACATATATCAAGGATTTGGAAAGAGAAAAGTCTTTTTAGAGGAAACTATACAGAACTGGATCGTCAATAGAGGTGAGTCCTCATTATTCCTCATAAAGTGAATCTATGTTATGGGGTCCCAAATTTCCTAGACATAATATTTTTCAATTAGCTGGGTGTAGGTCCCAACCCTCAACATCTCATTTCCCCTGGAGTGGTTCTCAGATATATTCCAAGGGATCATATGAATGTTTTTCATATGGAGGATGAGGTTATCAACCATGAGAGTACTGAGACTTTATGGTCATTCAATGTACAATAAGTTTTCTACTTCAGGTTCCTCTATTGAAGTAGTTTCATCTGAGGTAGAAGAAACAACGTGTTCCAATTTGGGATCAGCAGATAGGAGATATAGTAGGTAGAGGACATACCAGGGATGTTCCTCATCCTTAGAGTGTAGAGTGCGACCATGGAGGTCGTCATCAGTAGGATGGAAGAGGTAATGGAGTAGGTCATGGTCAACATTATGCTCTAATATTTCCATCAATTAATGATATATACATCATTTGAGGTAACCTTTACTTATTTTCTATATGGGTTCATGATTTTATTTATATTCAAGAGTGAAACAGTCATTCATATCACCTACCCTTATCCATTCATTGGGAATTGAGGTAGAGAGGCTTCCGGTTCTCTTAGCGTTGGCAATTACAATTGGACATCAAACTGACTTGTATGAATTATTTAGTGACTAAGATATATAGATAGGGAAGTACTAATTTTGTGGATACTTCTTATGTTAGAGGATATAACCTTATAGAATCATCCATGGTATATATTTTTTTATTTAGTGTAGGATATCAGGGATTGCTTCTGGAGGCAGGTAGTGTTCTATGTTTCTAATGGATATTCAACAGTGTTTGTCAGTGATCAAGACTCTTAGATGGGTTGTAGGGATGTTTTTTCATTATCATCATTGATGAATGAACTTATGCTAATCTCATGGAAGGTTCAAAATTCAGTGTTTCCCAGGAGTGTGGAAGAGTACCTTGATATATTTCCAGATGAGGTTATAGAGTTACCCCCTCAATGAGAGACTGAGTTTAGGATATAGATACAACCATGCATGTATCCAATCTCAATGTATCTATATAGGATGGTTCCTTATGAGTTTCAAGATATTTATGTAAATAATGACGATCCATTTTAGTGAGGTTTTATTTAGAAAAGTGTGTCACCATGGGGTGAACCAGTTTTGTTCTAAAATAATTCAGATGGAAGTTTGTGAATTTTTATTGATTATCATCACATGAATCAGGTGAAAGTGAAGATTAGCTACCCTCTTACATAGATTGATGATTTATTTTTTCAGTTGAAAGGAGAATTTTGGTTCTCAAATATTGATTTTCAGTCAAGATATCATCAGATGTGGGTGAATTATGAGGATATTTAGAAGGCCTATTTCCTTTGTGATCATGGGAATTATGAGTTCATTTCGATGAAATTCGGTATAATGAATTATATTTCTATGTTCATGGGTTTAATTAAAATAGTGTTTAGAGAGTTCCTAGATAATTTTATGGTGGTTTTAATCAATGGAATCCTTGTATACTCTACATTTGAGGAGGGGAATTCCCAGCATCTTTATGCCATTTTAAGAGTTCTTCATTATCAACAGCTGTTTGGGATGTTATCAATGTATGAGTTCTGTGATCTTGAATTTTTTTTCGTGGGGAATTCCATGTCCTAGAAAGGGATAGATGTGGATCCTTTGAAAATAGAGGAAGTTTTTTCTTGGAAAACCCCTAGGATAGTAGTAATGGTTTGGGGTTTCCTTTGTCTTTCAAGCTATTACAAGCGATTCATAACTAATTTCTATCAGGTTGTGAATACAACGAAATCCTAGACCATAAGGATCATGCATTCTTGAGGAATGACCACTCCCATACATATTTTTAGTTCCTTAAGGAGAAGTTTTTCAGTTCTCCCTTTCTTTTTTAGAAGAGTGAGTACATTTTATGGATTTATACAATTCTTCACATACTTTTTGGGCTAGGTTCTAATGCATTATATATGAGTTGATTCTTATGGATATTAGAAGTTACTTCTCCATGTGAGTAACTATTTAACTCATGATCTCGAGTTTGAATTAGTTGTGTTTTCCATGAATTTTCGGAGACATTACCTCATTAGTGAGCATTTTGTGATTTTCATAAATCATAAAAGCATGAAGTATGGATTATCCTAGTCTGAATTGAAATTATTATAGAGCTAGTGGATATAATTATTCTTATATTAAAACTTCATGATTTCATACACACATTAAAGGTAAATGTTTTAGTGGATGAACTAAGAAAGAATTCACATAGTGATATCATGCATAAATCTGGGAATTATGAGAGAGTGATAGAAGATCTATCAGTGATGTATCGAGATATGGAAGAAGATGGTGGAAGAGGTTATATTTTGCAGATGAAAGTACAGTCATATTTAATCTAGTAGGTGGAGGTGTCCCAGTTGGGATATTCTAAGGTGGAGGTCTAGAGTGACTGAGTTAGTTTTGGTGATTCACCTAATTGTTGGTATGAGGATGAACTACATTGAGTGTTATTCTAGTAATGGTTTTTCATTCCTTTTGAAATGTATGAGATGGTTCTACATGAGTTTTATAGATCACCATGAGCAGTAAATACTGGTGTGATGAAGATATAATGAGTTTTGAGAGGAAAATTTTGGTGTCCTAGTTTGAAACCTACAATTTAATAATTTGTTTCTTGATGTTTGTTCTGACAGAAGGTGAAGGATTAACACTGTGTTCCCAGTATTTTTCTCCATTTGTTAGAAGTCACCCAGTGGAAGTGGGAAGATATCTCGATAGTCTTTGTTACCGGTTTACCTCGAGAATAGGGAGGGTATTATACTATATGGGTGATAAAATATATTTTTATCAAAATAATCCCACTTCATAGAAATCAGGTGGTTGAGATTAGTGGAGGTTTTTTTGAGGCTGTATCAAGAGGAGGTTGTGAGACTCTATAGAGCACAAAGAATGACCATATCTGATCGAGATCCTAGTTTTACCTATAGGTTGTGGGGAGGTCTCCCAGATTCTTTAGGACCTCATTTATTCCTTAAATAATTTTTTTATTTGCATACAAATGGACAGACAGAGTAGACCATCCAGACTCTTGAATACTTTTTATGTTATTGTGTCCTAAAGTTTGTAGGTTCATGGATAGGGAACTTGAATTTGGTCATGTTTTCTTACAACAATATTTTTCACTCTATAAATGGTATGGAACCATTTGAATCTTTTTTTATCGACCATTCCATTCTATGTTTTCCTAGATTGGGGTTATTGAATTAGTAATTATCGGTCTATATCTAGCAGAAAATAAAATAAAGATGGTTCAAGTGATATTAAAAGGGATGAAATCATTGAATGGTAGTCAACAATACTACGGTGATCATATGAGGAGACCTATAGAGTTATAAGTTGAATATCATGTATTTTTTAAGGTGAATCCTTATCATGGGTAGTGAGGGTTTGGTCTTGGGAGTAATATTTCTTCCTAGATTGTTGGAAATTTCGAGGTGTTGTCTCATGTTAGAGTGATGTCCTATTAGGTAGAACTCCCCCCACATATGATCCATATACATGATGCATTTCCTGTGTTGTAGCTTCTTTATTATCTTTATGATAACTCTCACATCATTTATTGGGTTGAGATCGATGATGATGATGATGAGACCTTCGAGGAGTAGCCTATGGAGTTCTAAGATCCATAAGAGAATGTGTTGTGTATGCATGTTATCCCTTTGGTTCTTGCCTTGTGGTGACATAGTGGTGTTGATAATAGTACCTAGGAATATGATTCCCAAATATGGTCTCGGTAACCTATGTTTTTTTATATTTATCTTTCCTCTTGCAACGTTTCTTGTTTTTGGTTGTGGAACTTTCTAAGTTATAAGATGGTGTTCTCTTGTTGCCAAATGTGACCTTACTCTCATTTGAGTGGTATCATCCATAGAGACTATTTAAGAATGAAGTTTTCATTATCCCTTGGATGAAGTAGTTGATCACCTATGATAGTGAGATCCGTGATAGGTATCCTGTGATGTGGCTATTTGTATGGCCCCTTTTGTTTTATCTCTAGGATTGGTTTTAGATTTTCAAGGATTAGAATGTTTAGATAGGTATCTTATGTAAGCACCTAGATCAATCTAGTATAACCCTTTGCATGTTTCCAATGTTAGTGGTGATTGGAGGTGTCCTAGAGAGGGTATGAAGGTGTTTGATTATTAAAATTTAGGAATAAAGGAGAACTCATGATGTGTAGGGGGTTCACGTCAAGAATGTGGTGTTCACAGCATGGGTGAGAGACTGATTTACGATCCAAAAGCAGTTCACGACTTTTGTGAGGTTGGTTCATGGGGTGCCTTGTGATATGAATTAACTTGAGGCCAAATGGATTGAGCTGATATAATTTTTGGAGTAACTAAAAATACAATTCTTTTACAACATGGGTAGTTTTTAGGTCAGGAATACCCACTATGTTGTTCACCGATATAAGTTTTGATGCCTAAGGTTTTCTCAAACCCTAAATCCTTTCTCACAATCATTAGGTGGCTAGTGGATCTATCTTACTATTTTTTAGAATCCATTTGACAAGAATCTATTATTATATTATGGTGCTTGACCCATGGAGATCTCAGGTACATTATACCCTTTTCTATCATGGTTATTCTATCTAGATCTTCCTACCTCTTCTTACCATGAAATGAATTTTTTATTGTTTTAATGGATTTTTATTGGTTATTTTTTGGTACGATTGTGGATCAACATCCATGGAGGGACGCATCCTCTTGTGTGAGGGGTGATTAGGATATGAAATTTTACTCAATTATTATATGAAGATAATTGATGCATTTTTCGTAATAGATTTGTTTAATGTTATATTTATTTATGTGAAATCAAAAGGTTATCATGGTTTATCCCCTTTTATGGCAATGAAATTAACCTAATAATTATTGAACCACATTAATAATAAATTATTTAGTTATCACATGTTGATGTTTTAGAAAATGATAACGATTTGTCTCTTTTTTTTATATATAGTGTGATATCTATGATATTCCTGTTTTTATGTTTGGTTATGATATTAATTAACATGTTTTTTTTTATAAAATGGTAAATAAAATAAAGTTGGTAAAATTTTATTGGTTGGAGTAAGGCTTAAAGAAGAATTTTTTTAAATAAATCTGGTGTTCCTTATAATTTGGTAATAATCAAATTGATGCAATGTTCATGTTTAATTGATTATGATCATTCATGTGTTAATGAAGTTGGTCAGAGATACTGAAGAATGATAATTCTTATGGATGAGAATAATAAAAAGTCATGTTAATTGAGAATGGTTATTATCATAGTTTGATGAAAATAGATTTGTACAAGGAAGAATGTTTTGACAGATTATTATAGTTGATTCCTTAGGTTTCTTGTAGTTGGAACATGTAAATAAGGATTCATATAATTCAATATGGGATAAATAATAGTTTTTTAATAAATATAATCATTGGGGCTTGATATTTCCATTTTCTTGTGATGAATGAGTGCCTTCAGTTTTTAGATGTGAGAGCTCATTTATATTTGAAGGATGAATACCATATGTTATGTCCAAATTTACCTATTGACTATTATTGTTTGCTTATTTCCTTGTGATGTGATTTGGATGTGAGCCTTCCCATGTGACGTGATATGAGCCTAGGATGGATAATCCTAGGATGGATGACTTGATATGGGGTGGGGAGGCTTAGATGATATGGAATCAGTTGATGCCAATAATGGTGAGATGCATTACGATATGGACGTGGGTGTCGGGGATAGAACCATAGATGGTTGGAATAGGATGAGGCTGGGATTACCCATTTATATGATAAAGATGGATGATTTTATGATATATATCTATTTAATGGTCTATGGATAGTTTAATTGATTTATATTTATTCCTTTCCCCATTTCTTGAGGAATATATAAATTCTTGGTTTCATGTTTTCTCTTTATGGTAGATTTAGATGATTTTATTAGAGTACTTGGAATTAATCTTACATCATTCCAGGGGAAAGAGGAACAAATAAAGAAGAAATCTAACTGCACCTATAAGTACTTGGGGAGACTCTAAAATGATAACCCTTAAGGGAATAAACATTAGTCTACACCCATGTGTTATAAATTACTTATAATTAAATAAATTTGATAACATTTAATAAATTAATTAACCCACATGTTTTGTGTTGCTGGAATGCAAATGATGTAAATATGTTACACTTGAGAAACCATAGACTCAATTTGGATTATGCTTGGAGGGCATGGACTTGACTCTGATGATTAATGTAATGTAATATGGAATAATTTGAATGGTTAATTAATGGATAGGGAATTAATTAATTAAAGGATATATTTTAAAAATAAAATAATTAATTTAATGTGGCTCTTTATAATTCATGTGTACTTATTGGATATCTATTTTTAGCAATGAAAATCAGAAGTTTGAATGACATTAGCTACAGTTGAGTCTAATATTGGTTTATTCTCGTAGTGTGGGTATGAGTTTCATTATATCCTGTATATTATATGATTTCTTACATTATCCCAACCATGTTAGTTAGGGTGACTGAAACCCAGTGGACTCTAAGAGGGCGTTTTATCTAACATCTTGGTGTGAGGATTGATAGATGACTACCAACTCTAGACTCAATCTATTATATTAGTAGTAATATTTGATGGTATGTATGTTAGTTAGTTTTACCATATATGTGTATAGAGTGTTGTGATTCATTATGGTTATTTCACATGCATGTATCAATGGATATTGTATCCAAAATATTATTATTGGCATGATGTGTATTGGTTGTGATGGCATGAGATACCTTATTTAGTATATGGGTTGTGATGGATTTAGTTATAATACTTGATGTATGATACATATCATATGGGTTATGGTGGATCATGAAAACTACCTGGTTACTATATGATGATTTTATATGGGATTATGTGATGATGTGATGTACAAGGTGCTTGTTTTGATAATAACCCAAGTGTTTGTGGACTGTCTTATTTTGGAGGGAGACAGATCAAGATGTGAAACATTGGGGAAGAGAAAAAAATAAGTAGGGGAAGTGAGAGATGGTTAACCATTGTGTATTGTTACTATATTATATTCTCAATTTTATGTGATACTTAATGAGTTTTAGAGATGTTGAGGCTAGGAAAATAGTATACTTGTTTAAGTGATGAGTTAGTTTCACTATTGTTCACTGTGATAGAGCAATATTTCTTTATCTTTTGAATGAGAGGATATTTGGAGGATCCTAATGAGTATATTGTTATGATCATAGTTCATATTAGCAAGATAAATTTTTTTATTAGGCTGGATAATACTAGCTCATTGTTTTGAAGGAGTACTTTATGCTTCATGGTTGTTGCTGAGTTTACCTTTTTGGTACTTATAGTTTTCCTTTTAGTTGGTTTTGTACTATAGGACATTACATGTATGTACTTGGTTTCATTATATATCTAATTAGGTATTTTTTGTGTATATATATTATCTCCCTTTTCTATATGTTCTCTTAGAGGGAAATTCCTCCCATTTGTATGCTTATTATACCATTGGTGCTTGTTGCCAACCTGTGGCGTACTGGAGGCGGGACTTAGGTAGTCACCATATACCTTCCCTCATTTATGGTCCAAGAGAGGTAATATATTTGGGGATGGGATTTTGATAATCTTGATAATAAATAACAATTATAATGGTGGTAAAATTCGGTCATTCAATAAACATTAAAACATATTCTTTTACACATTGGTAAAAATATTTAAAAGCGACCCTTAGAGAAATTTTTTGAAAATGTTCCTTGGAATAAATTTCAAAAATTAAAGGGTAGTATAGAATAAATTTATCAAAAAATTATGTATAGATAAAAATTTTAGAAAACAATTTGAAGAAAATGGACATTTAGGGAAAATATTTTATAACATTTAAAACCGTGTTTTAAAGAAAAACTACTTACCTCATATATTGACTCACTACCTACATCCTTTAATTTCCTAAAAAATAAAATTATATTAATTTAATACTAATAGGAGATCATTTTTTGGGTTTATTCCCTTTTAATAATCCCTTTTATGAAAATTGTTACCATGCGTTATATAGTTACTAAATCGGTTATGTTTGCATTGGACGTTTTAGGGTTGTTCGATTTATAATATCAAAATAACATCAGTGTGTTGATCATGGTCAATTGGTTAATCATTACATAATATCCAGAATATTAAAAATTTTATAATTATCTTTTTTATATATTCAATAAAAATTTATAACCATCCATGTAAATTGGTTATGAAAAATGAAGAACATTATTTCATGGAGAGAGTAATATGAACATATTCTTGAAGGATGTTTTTATTTTTTAAATGAGTGGAAAATATATAAAGTATATAATATTTTGAATTTATATAATAATAAATCTTTTATAAATTTTTTATTTCTTAATTACTTCCATCTTTATGACAAGTCATGTATGGTGGAAATTAAAAAGGAATCATGTTGCTGCGTGGAATAGTAGTCTACAAGTATGAATGAGGGACATCATCATCATCCAATGAATGGAAATGATAAGATGTTAAGTGATGTACTATTCATATAGAACAATTATAATTTTGTGAAAATATTATATATTTATTAATTCCATAATTATAACCATCCAGGTGAGATAATTATAGAAAATGAAATACATCATTTCTTGGAGGTAGTAGTCCACACGTGTGCACGTGCAGTGTTTTCATTTACCATAGGATAGAATCAAGATAAAAAAGTGTTGTAAAATAAAAATAATAACATTTTATTATATTGGAGATTATTTTTTATTATATAATACTAGTAATGATAGGTTTTAAGGAGGTAAAAGAATAATAAAAAACAAAATAACTCAGTTAAGAGTTATACGTCTTCTTTAGAAAACCTCATTTTTAAAAAACGTAAGCTTCCATGGTAGGTAATTTAGTGATATTCGGAGCTATAAGTCGTTTGGAAGTAATTTAGTAGTGTTTTTTGTTATTTATTTTCTAATATAGAGTTCTCAAAGTTTAGGAATTTGTGAGGATATGAGGATCCATTTTATAAGTGAGCGGAGTGTCCCTCTTATAATTTTTCAATGTTTTAAAATGATTTTAATTCAATATCAAGCTAAAGTGGAAGTAAAATTATTCACGTTTAAAGATAATGTGATAAGGTTCTAAATAAAATCATCCAATAAGAATTAATTTAATTTTTTTTACCATATCACGTAGTTTTTACCTTAATTATCTTGTTTTACCTTTTATCATAGTAATTAATTTTTTCGAGGGTAACTATTCATTATGAAATAAAATTAAATTTAGAAAATTAATATATTTTAAAATCATAATTAAAAATATGATTTCCATTTTTCATGATTCGATTTATAGTATTTTTATGAATTAATTTTAATAGAATCATGGAAAATTAAATTAAAAAATAGTTTTTTTAAAATGATTTTTGGAGAGAAAAATGAATATAATCCCAAATAATGTAAAACACTAATTACTATTAAATTTAGTGGATTATATTTAATAAAATTATATTATATTACATTAAAAACAATTTAAACAAAAATGATAATTTATAAATACATGAAATTAAATTATTGTTTTCATAAAAACCAGTATTTTTAAATATTCACCCAAATATCAATCTTTTCAGAAAAATAAAAAGAACAAACCAAGAAAATATTTGAAACATTGATATAAAAATTAGAGTTCATTTCATTAAATTTATTTTATTTTATTTATAATTTTTACTTTGAAATAAAACCTTGTAATTGATGAAAAAAAATTCATTTATAATAAAACTTTTTATTTTTTTTATTAATAAATTACATACAATTATTACAAAGAAAATGAATCTATAAAATATAGTCACGAATATTAATTATACATGAAATTAATTAATTTTTAATATTACTTGGGTTGTTACATTTTTCCCTCTTAATAAAATTTCATCCTCACAATTTTATTCATTACATAAACAAGTGAGGATATTTTTACCCCACAACCTTTTCCAATTCTCATGTTGCATCTTCAATTATATAATTTTTCAATAAAATAATAACAAGGTGAGTAACCTTATTCCAAATAATATTTTCTCTATGATCTAGAATCTGAACAATATTTTTCTCATAAGAAAATTACTCTTCTAACTAAAATACTTTTGGTAAAAAATAATGAGATTCATTAGGTTCTTATTTCCTAAATGAAGAAACATGAAATATATCTTGTACTTGAGATGGAAATAGGGGTATGAAAACACTGTATACCACTAATCCCACTTTTTCTAGAATTTACTAATGTCCAATATACTGTGGGATTAAAATTGACTTTATTCCAAAATACATTACACTTATCCAATGAGATAATTTAATCCGATCTACAACATTAAATGTTAGATCATTACTTTTTGTTATCTGTATAAATCTTCAACCATCTCTATAATTACCTCATATGGTTTTTATAATGACCCATGTTGTTTCAGGTTGGTAATTACTGATGGAATTGCATTATTCTCATTAGATGCTAGTTCTTTTTTTGTGAATAGGTGTTCATAATGAAAATATAAACTTTTTAGAATATTAAAATATTTTTTTTATGATGTTTGGTGCTTGGTTAGTATTCATGAGATCAAGAGATCAGTGGAGGATGTCCTGGGGGTGATTGAGGCTACTGCAACAACCCCATCTAACCAATTGGGTAGGATGGAGTCCAACACCCCTACTGGGTTGTTGGAGGTCTATTATAATAGGGTAAACCCCTATATTTTTTCACTTTTTGGGGATTAGGATTTAACTAGTAATGGGGGTCAATAATGTCTATTTATTGGATTAATTATATCTAACATGCCTCTCATTCAATCCCATTAAAACATTGATGGTTCCATGTGTTTTTTATGAAGAATCAAGGCCATATTTGTTATTTTCTTTAGTTTTGGTTTCCCAATTCTCTGTGTTTTAATTTTTTTGTATATTTGGTTAGGGTTTGGGTGAGGATTTTACCAGGGCATGGTGAAAGTTTTTAGGTTTTAGGGATTTCACTCTACTTACGAAGTGGATATCTCAAGTAGTTGTTTTCATGTATTAGAGAGTGGTTCTTGTCATGTTATGTTTATCAAATGAATTTAACTGAGAAATTCAATTTCATTAAATTAAATTAATACTAGAATAGGTTTTAGGTGATAAGTATTTCACCCAATAAGGGGTCGTGGGTGTGCAACGGACCTTCCACGGGTGGTCGGTCACATTTTTGATGAGATTAAAATGCCTAGTGAGGTCTTAAGTGATTATACCTTTTAAAAAAGAACAAATAATTAATAATAAATGTTTATAATTAATTATTTTTGATACATGGGTTAGACATGTGATCATTGACTTTTTGGAGGTTGGAACATACCTTATATGGATTTATTGGGTCACCAGGTGGGAATTAATTCTTTATACCTCTTTTATTTTTAATTGTTTAAAATTGATTACAAGTTTTTATAATTAATTTTTTTTAATTCATGATCTAAGATAGGGCCTTGTTAGTTGAGGTAGTGATTGGACAGGCCTTAGAAGATGGGTTGATTTTTGTATGGGCCTAGGTAGTGATGAACATGTTATAGAATAATCGTAAATGAATTTGGTTTAAGGTAGGGTGCCTTGACCTTGATGCGTATCTTGGTTAATTGGTGATTTTCTTTATGTGTGACTATATTCAACTATGTTTATGTGTTTTGTGTTTTAAATAATGATGTTTGTTCATGGTATCAAGAAGATGGGTTGATGTAAATGGAAGTGATGGATCCTTATAGGGTTGGGATGTGTCCAAGGGACCCAAGTGGATGCTTTCATGTGGGACTAGGTCATGATGGACTAATTCCCTAATTACGAGATGGTGAGTTATGATACAAGTTGTTCATGTACTTTGATTTTTCTTTATATCATAACCTATTAATTGATGTGATATCCCTGAGTATGTAGGTATAGGTCATTATACATGATGATTGGGCCTCCCAGGAACCTACGAGGTGGGCCGGTGTAATTGTTTCATGTTTATAAGACCTGAAGGGATGGGTTAGGGTAACTTTATGAACTTCCCTAAGTTTGTAGGGATGGGACAGGTTACTTGATCGTGGCCTCCCTAGAACCTACATTGAGGGCCTAGTGTGAATGTTGGAAATACCTTGAGTTTGTGGGGAAGGGTTAGGGTAACTTGATCAACCTCCTAGAGTACACAATGATGGGTCAAGTTACATAATAAGGAAATGACTTGAGTGACAGGTGAAAGATGTGGGATACATGTGTTACTGAGTTCTTGATAGAATTCATCTTCTACATAAAACTAAGACATGTAGTGTATGGGTTATGGTATTACATGGATTATGGTATGTATCAAAAATAGTTATTGCATGGGTTGTGGTATGAGGTGGATACTAGATTTGTTCTTAAATAGGTATTCATGCATGATTGTTTCTGCATATGTGTTTTGTTTTTGGCTGGGAATGTTTTGTGGGAATAACCAAACTCTATTTATGTATTTCATGAACATCCTTTTGATCATAGTAGTATATAGTTTGGTTGAGGTGCTGAAGATATATACTGGGTCCTTGGACTACTCCCTAATCTGCATACTCAATGTCAGTTCAGGTGTACATGGATAGACTCTCATATTTTCTCTTTGGGAATATGTACCGTATGGAGATAGAATTATGGTACACATTAGGTTGTAGAGGTTTTTGACAAGGAATGAGGACACACAAGTTGGGTTGGAGGCCATTATATTTATTTTCAATTGTTATTCGTCATATATTGGACAATATTTCATTTATTATATACGATTCCTATTTAATTTTTTCTGTTATTACACAATTTTTTATTGACTTATCATATAGATAGTTCACTATTTTCTATTCTAGAATGTGGGGTCTGTGAGGATCATAGTTTTGTCTATAGGTTGGTTGGACATTCGTTATGTGGATGTGTCATGATGACTTTTTTATAGGATTTGGGAATGACCCCATAGTATTTTTTAGGTCATATCCTCCAAAAAACTATGACAAGCCCTTATCGCTAGTTAGTAGCCTCTGGAATATAGGGATGAGTTCTTGATGTCATGTGGAACACCTCACTTAGATTTTATTTTGGTGGACCATTCTTGGGTGTTATAGTTTTGAATAATTTTTACCTTCTTGACCGTCTATTCTACTAATTCTATTCATAGCAACTTTCTCTCATAGATTTAATCCTAACATGATGATGTTCAACACCACTTACCATATACTGCCTCAAAAGGTTCCATATGTATACTTGAATGATAACAAATGTTATATGTAAATTACACCAAAGAATTATGTTTATCCCAACATAACTATAAATATAAAGAGAAATCCCAAATAATATCTTCCAAAGTCTAAAATATTCATCCTGAATTTCCATCAAATTAAGGATATATATTTACTTGAAATTTCACTAAGTACCCAACAAATTTTGATTTCATTTACAAACAATGATGAAAATATAGGATCATGATTAGATATAATAGAGTAATGTACTCCATGTATCCTAAATATTTCATTAATATAATTTCTTGAAAGATGATCCAAAAAATAGTATCTAAAATAGGTAAAAAATGTGAAAATTTAGTTAAATGATCCAAAATAACCCAAATAAAATTATTAACTAGAGAATTATTTGAAAATTTCCTATATAATCAATAGATATATTATCCCATCTCTATTAAAAAACTAAATATGTTTGAAGAATCCCCTTCAACAAATTTTTCTAATATTTAACATTCTGAGAGGTCAAACATGTCCTGGTAAAATCCATAGTATCTTTTTTCATTCCTTCCCACCAATAAAATTCATGAATATCTCTATACACATTAGTGTTGTTAGGATGAATGAAAAAAAAGAGTTATGACCCACACTCAGCTATTAATTATTCAACTAAAAATAACTTGGAACATATAACCTATTTTTAAGCCTAATAATTACTTCTTTTTCAACATTAATATTGGAAAATTTACCTTCTTTAACCAATTATACCATCATTTAAAATTAATTATCTTTCATATAACATTTATTAATTATTTATTCTAGTGATGATTTTAATGATACCAAATCCAAAGGAGAAATGTTTTTCAGATTCCCAACTTCTATACCTAGATTCATTAAATCATTAAATAAAGGATCATGTTACAAATATAAAATTTTTAACCATGTGTTATTATTTTGAATCATGGGATCATCTACCTTGTTTTATTTACCTGGGTGACATAGAATTATGTAATCACTATACTTTATCAGTTCCCATTATATTCACTTCCAAAGGTTCAATACTTTTGAGTGAATATATACTTCAAACATTTATGGTTAGTATATATTTCACATTTTACCCCATATAAAATATAAATTAAAATTTTAAAGAAAAAAACCATAATTTCATGATCAAGATCATGTATTAGGTAATTATACTCAAGGAGTTTAACCTTTATATATATTTATGCAATTACCAAATATATTATATCAAGACACAACCAATTCCCTTCAAAGAAGAATAACTATAAAAAATAAAATCCCCATTTCAAGATAACAAGTAATACACTAGATAATTATCAAATCTTATTATCAATTTTGGAAAACCTTCATCACATTCTTTTATCCAAATGAATTTAACTCTTTTTAAGTTAACTTGGTCAATGGGTTTGATAACCAAGTAATTCTTTCACCAAAACATTGATAGTAACCCACTTGTCCAAGAAAACCTCAAATATTATTAAATTTTTTAGTTATTAGCTACTCTTCCACCACTTTAGTATTTAGAATGTTAAATAGGTATCCTATATTTAGAAACAATGTTCCCACAAAATGAAATCTACTGCATCCAAAATTCATATTTACTGAATTTTCCATACAACCAATTTTCATTTAAGGTTTTGAAAGAAATACTTTGATATATTTCACAATATTAATACCTTTTAGAATGTACAAAAATATCATCAATAAAAAGAGACATAAATTTATTAAAATACTAATGGATGACTCTATTCATAAAATCCATAAATATAGTGTGTACCTTTGCTAACCTAAGCGGATAAACAAATAAGTAATAATGACCATAACAGGTATGAATAATTTCACTTAAAACATTTTCTACCATCACTTCCAACTAATGGGAATGAGATATGTGATCAATATTGAAAAAATACAGAGTACCCTAAAGTTGAGTAGATAATTTATCGGTATGAGGAAATAAATTATTTTTCTTAAAATTAATGTCATTGAGTGATATATAATCAATTAAAGGTAACATATAAAAATATTTTTTTTTAACAATAACCGGATCAACCCAAGGTGAAGTGTTATAGAAGATGAATCCCTTTTCATGTAGTTCTTTTAACATATTTTTTTGATTCACTTAAATCCATTGGATCCATCTAATAAGGAGGTATTGATATCATCTTATCATCAAGAACTAATTCAATAGTAAATTTAACCTCCTGATTTGGAATAACAATGGGAAGATAATTAGGATATACATGAAAAAATTCATTTACCATAGGTATATTATTAAGTGGAATAATAACTTCTATTTTAATGAAAATTTAATGATAAATTTAACCCTCATCTTAAATCAATTTCATAGCTTCTTGATATTTTATCACAGGTATGAACTCATTTTTATATACCAATTAAAATACACTCTTAGGATTTAATATGATGACTTTTTCTCTATAATCTATCTGGTCATAAAAAACATAAATCCAATACATTCCTAGAATGACATCAAACTCCATTAAAGGAAAAAAAACAATATTTTTTTTCAAAAAAAACACTATATATGATGATATGAAGGTTCCTATAAATCATTTTTTAGTACTCCCACCTTGAGTTTTTACCAAAAGTTTTTTTCTTCATTTTTTGAGATGATATTTCATTTTAATAGTATAATTAGCATAAATTATATAATTAATATATACTAAATCAAAAAATATAGTGGCATAATATTACTAAAAATGGTGTGTACCTTTTACCACTTCAATTAGAATTTATTCATTTATCAAGGTAGTCATCAATGATCTGGCCACACCCTTATGTTTATGATCTTGATGATCTTCATCCTTCAAATTTTTATCTAGAAAAACTCTTGCATAATTGAACCTATATTTGAAATTAAACAATTTTACATCTATCTTATCATAAATAGTCAAACCATTATCAATGTTGTTCAATTTACAGACATGAGCTAAATTTTCTTCATACGACATTGGAAAAACTTTTGGGATCTCAAAATAAAATCACTAGAATAGATTTTACCACACTTATCACAAGAGGTAATATTAATTTTATTACATTTGTATTTATTTAATGAATTATTATACATTTATTTCTATCTGTATCACTTCATCTCTATGTTTATAATGAAATCAACCAAAATTCATTTCAACCTTTTCAACACATTGAATAATATCATCTTAACTTAGAAACTCATGAGTAACCAAATACCTTAAAAACATGGTTTTGATCCTAATTAAAATTGATAAATTATACTATTATGGTCTAGAATAAAATTTGGGGAATACATGAAAAATATAATAGAATTTTCTTTGTAAGTAGAAACATCATACTCCTACTTACACTTTAATTCCATTAATTTACTTTCCATTATATGTAAAAAAATATGAGGGAAATATTTATCAAGGAAAATATCATTGAATATTGTACACTCTATGGAATAAATATAATGTATCTCCTTAGTATTTTCAATCAAGATCACAACTGACTGAATTCAACTTTAAAATGATAAATTGTGGGTGTTACCTTCTAATGCTTTGAATATCCCAAAACATTAACTTTATTTTTCAAAAAAATAATCCATCATTTGTTTTCCACTAGGTCTCAAGATCCACTAAAATCTAGAGGGTTGTACATCATAAAATGTTCCACTATAAGAATTATATACTATTCATAATTCAATATCTCCATTACATGGGTTCTAATATTTAAATCCTATGTTTATTTGAGTTAACACATTCCCAATCTTCTTAGTTATAAATACAAACATTAAAATTTTCTGATTCAGAAGGATTTCATTCTATTTTTTCCATTCAACATATTTCTCTTTATTTCCTCTATAAAAAACTATTCTGAATACACATGGACTACATAAAGTAACATGGAAATCCTTAAAATATATTACATTATAATATAACCATAAATTAGAATATCCTAAAAGGGTATTTTAGCAACATAATAAACATTAATGTTATTTATACCTTTCCTTTAATAACAATTATAACACCATATAACATAATTGACCCATGATTAAATTATTTATAACAAGTGTTTAACTTTCATAAATTTCATGGTTATTTTAGTTTTAGTTTTCTATAGATTAATTAAAACCATTACATAACACAGTGGACATTAACACAAAGTGTACCTTTCTCCCCAAAAAATGGTATATATTTTTACTTGAATGGTTTATAAATGACAATTTTTTTTCATTCAAGATGTCTCACCATTAACCATGAAATAATACCTACACATAATTAATACTGATTAAAAACAATGAAATTGTTCTATGGGAAAAAATATCATTAAGTGATATAAAAAAGAAAGGATAACCATAGTCCTTTTTTAAAATTCACGAATACCAAGGAAATTTTCCTTTTTACAAAATAATAATTAAGGTAAAAATAATCAGTATTTACTCATGAAATCAATTTAAAATCCCAATGTTTTCATAAACAATTTTGTAATCAAACATAAAATAAAAATTATAATCATAAAATTTCATTGGGAAAATATGATAACTCATTAAAAAAACACTTCACCTTTACGACATGATAAAAATTTACATTAATAATGAGTTCATTATCTTACCTTATGAATTTTATTTTTTTTAAAACACATAGTAATTTCTGATAGACTGAATAGGTATCTTGGAAATTTATCCATACATTCACCCTCATAAGAAACCTTATAAAGAAAAAACAATCATGGTTAATCCTAACATATCACTTAAGAGTAACTGAATCCCCTTTAACTTCATCACATTACCCAATGTGTTGGAGATTTATATTTGGCTCACCCATTATATGAGTTATATTTGGCTCACATGATATCATATAAAATTTATTAGAATCATATATTTATAAAAATTCATCAAATCTTTAATTTCCATAAAAAATCCAATAAAAAGTTGGATTATATGCCATAAGAAAAACCACTTTCATTTATATCATAAATATGAGGAGAAAAACCTTTTCTTTTTGGAATGCATTTTTTACTAAATATTTATAGAACAATGGGAATAAGATATTCATTAAAAACACATTTAAACTTATATAGTAATATTGATAAAAAATAATGTCTATGATGATGGGAAAAATCCGATATTTGCTAAAAGTAATTTTTTCCACTTTGTTAAAAAGAGTCGAAAGTGACCCATATAAAAAACATTTGAAAATACTTTTTTTAACCATTTGTAAAAAAATTAAAAGGTATTATAAAATATCTTCATAAAATATTTATTTATAGATAACTCATCTGTAAAAAATTTCCAATAACATGTACATGGAGTAAAAATAATTTAAAATATTTAAAAATAAGTTTTAAATAATAATCCCTTGCCTCATCTCCTGACTTGGGACATGAGACCTTTACTTTCCAAAATAATAAAATTGTATTAATTTAATAATTTATAAAGAACCATTTAAATTTTTATTCCCTTGTATTTCATTTATTACCTTATCTTATATATTTTCTTAATTTATTAAGTTCACGTTGGATGATTTCAGATCGTTCGGTTTATATCCTTTAAATAACATTGGTGTATTGATCTTGGTAAAAAGGCCTTTTTACATAATATTAAAAATATTAAACACATTATATTTATAATTTGTATACATTCAATGTACTTTTATAACCATACATGTAAGGTAGTTTTGAAAAAATAAATCACATGATTTCATGGAGACAGTAGTCTGTATGTACAAATAAATAATGTTATTCAATTTTATATTTGGTGGAAAAGAAGTAAATTGATCATATTTTAATTTTTATAAAATAATAAATATGTTATAAATGACATATTAATTCATTAGTTCCATATTTATGACTATACTTGTAATTTTTAAATGAAAAAAATATTCACAATGCTTTTTGGAGTTTGTAGTCCACATGTATACACGAGTGAGGTTATAATTTTCCCACAAATAGAAATGGTAAGATAGTAAGTACTATCATATAATTATAAAATAATAATAATTTCATAAACATATTATATATTCATTAATTTCATCTTTATAAATAGTCACATGAGGTGGTGAAGTAAAATTAAATTCATCACTTCATGCATGTTTTAGTCCACACATACGCATGAGGGTTGTTTTAATTTCCATAATATTGAAAAAGAGATGAAAAAGGGTTTTACCATTAACATAATAACATTTTTATAATTTTTTATTATAATATTTTTAAATGAAAATGGTTTTTAAATAGATAATAATTTTATTATATAAGTTTTTTTATGATAGCTTTGAAGGAGGTAGATCAAGAAATAAACATGGAAGAACTTAGTTAATAGTTATACCTATTCTTGGAAAACCTCCTTCAAATTACATCATATTCTTTATTAGGATAGTCATTTGGTTAACCAAAGACCTATAGGACATGGTGAATGATTTTAGAAGGTGTTTTATTTAATATTAATATGATCTAGATGGGCCAATGTTTTTAAATAAGTGATGAGAGGAGGCTCCCTTTTATAAATGAAGAGAGTGTCACTATTGTAATTATTCAAACTTTTAAAATAATATGAAGCCTCTATCATGATAATTTGTTACTAAAGAAATTAAATCATTATTATAAGAAGATAAGGGTTTAAATAATATCATCTTAAATGAATTAATATGACATTTTGTGACCTTATCTCTGTGTTTGTACCTTAATTAAGTCATTTTACCCTTTATCATATTAACTAATTGTTACACAATAAATATAAATTTTGAACAAATATGAAATTTAAATAATTAATAAATTAAAACCAAATAATTAAAAATATGATATGTATTTTTGGATTTTTTTTTAAATTTTTATAAATTAATTTTAATATAATCTCAATATGGAATGAAAAACAGTTTTTTTAGAAAAATGTGTTTTTAAGCCTAAAAATGAATTTATACCAACATTAGGTATAATTATGATTAATTTTTAAGTAAATGGATTATTTTTAATAAAATTTAACTAATTTTAATTTAAAACAAATACAAAATATAATAGGAATTTGTAAATACTTAATAATAAATGATAGTTTTTATAAAAAATGGTATTTTTCAATATTCACCCAAAAATCAATATTTTTAGGTTTACATAAAAATAATCCTAAAAATATTTTATATTATAATAAAAAAATTAAATTAATTTAATCATATTAATTTTCATAAATTTATAATTTTAATTTTTAAATAATAACATATAATTCATAGAAAACTATTCAGATAGAATAATTTTTTTTATTGAAAAATTACGTAAAATTATCATAGTGGATATAGATCCCTAAAATATTTTCATAAATATTAGTAAGACATTAAATGTATTTATTATTAAAATTTCCTATATTTTCATAATAGGTGATCTTTAGGGGTCACTCATGTCATCACTTCTGTTCCAGGAGGGGTAATAGTGGGGGTGGGTCATGGTATGCCAACTGGAAGAGAGGTTATAAATCGTATCAATGGGATTCATTACCCTCTGAAGAACATATTGTAAGACTTTAAATAAAAATTAATTCTATAAAATAAAAATTAAATTAAATCTATGATCAAATTGTATCATAAACCATCCATAATTTATGAACATAACCTAATATATTCAAAATACAATGAAAATAAAACTATGAAAAAATAACTTACATTCCATGACATGTAATAAAACAAAAATATATATATACCATATCCTCTAAGAATGTATAACCAATTAAATATCTTGTATATATCATAATCAAAGATGTAAGGTCTTTATAAATAGTTATTTCATCATAAACCAAAATAACCTACTGATAGACTAGGCTTAACAACTACTAGTGAAATATCTCATTCAAAAAAGATTTAGAAATAATACACGTGAGGATAGTAAATATTATAAGTCCAAAAATTAAAGATTTTAATTATAATTAAACAATATATTTTATTTCTAAGATCTAAAAATGAATACTAACAAAAAATCTTAGGTTGTATGAGATGACGCATACTATTAAACTACAGAAGGTCCCCTCTTAAATATCTCCAACCAGCTAGTACCATGACCGGTAATGAATAATGATATGACACCATCCATAAAAAATGAATATCTAAGTAATGGGGGTGAGAAATGTAAATTTCTAAGATATTCATCAAGTACCATGTGATAACTAGATATTGATAAGGTATAAAAAATATTGCAAACCATATTCTGTTTATCTGTTCCATAATCGCTAATGACTAACAATCTAGAACTATCACTAATATTTTTAAATTCAAGTAATAGGGGTGAGGGATGGAAAATAACTAAGCTATTTATCTATTATATATGTTCTAACTAGAAATTTTTATTCACACAAGTAAACAAAACTCTTGTGGTTGTTCATAATGTGAATGGTAATCCCATCACTAAAGTAACATAAAAATAAAATTTCAAATTACCTGATGAAATTTTGTTTCGAAAATAAAATAACAATCATTGGATATTATTATAAAATCTATGAAATCACTATTATTTATGGGTGATCATCATCTAATATCTTTCTAGTCTCATCAAGAAATGTCACTCATGCTAATATGGTATCAAAGAATATATCAAGATAAATAGTCCACATGACTATCCAAAAATCCAATCAAAATACTACCCTTTATGTCAGAAGAGACCTCTAGGGGGAACATCATTTTATCATCATTATAGGCGGTCCACATCATCACCATATTGATTGTCTTATTGAATATAAATTTGTATATCAATCATCTATAGTTGAACTATTTAGGTGATGACATTTTAAACTAGTATCAATCATTGGCCAATCATTGAATCAAGGTTGCACAAAAAAACCATTGAAAAATTACCCATATTTTAAATAATAACACTTAATGTATTCCATCTACTATAATATAGAATAATAAAAATAATAAATATCATAATGTGAATTATATAAATGGTCTACAACTCCTTAGAAAAAATTAAAATCCAAATCACATCATATCATGGTTGTGTATAACCAGTATATCAAATTTTAATAGATTATTATTTTATGATTACATAATATCCAAGAAATCTCCTTTTCAATATTTAGATAATAAGAGTATAACCCCATTATTTTTCAAGATATATTACATTAACCACCTAAAATTATACACTATTATATATCATCCCCTAACTCTCATAAATGGCCTATCATTGCTCTCCATTGTGGACAAAATTACCCAATACTCATGGTATGATGATTCACTGATCAATATGAGTTGTAATTATACTCATTATCATAGGTTTCACTAGAATATCATAGTGTATCATAATGAAAATAATAATTATACAACTATCCATATTTACACTTTCTTATAAATCTTATATTAGTAATTTCATTTTCTAAGGAGTTAAAATTATTTAACAGAGGTTGTTATTGTGATATACTCATAAAGATGATAAAAATAAGTTCTTTAAAAATAATCATAGGTTTTATAATAAAAAATCACTAGGTTATATATTTGAAAATTAAAAACAACCTTTATATTCCCACATATCCCTTATCATACTATGTTCAAGATGCATTGTTATATCTATGTCTCCTCTCCATTCCAAGACACAACATGAGTCCTGACTACAAAACACAGTCTCATCAACACTGAATTTTAGAGTCTTATGATCATTAAAATCATATATCCATTAACTCCCTCATGATCAAAACATAACTAATCACCTTTTAATTACATCACACTACCATCACACGACTATCCACTAGAATCACGGAATTCCACCCTTCATACATACAAAATAGAAACACCCTATACCCCACTATCAAACCAAATGCAAAAACCACTTACCATTATTTTTTACCATAATTAAATGAGATTTTATTTCACATTGGATAAACAAACTGATATTGTGATTAAATAAGTATAAAAAGGCATGAATACATCATCACCAAATAACCACAACCCTTTATCCATGGTTGGGCACTTATGTTCAACTCGTATAAATCAAATAATTTGACTCTAAATAATATATTTTACATATTTTTTTTGAATAATACAATCAAATTAAATACAATTCAATTATATATAAATGATTTAGTAGTATAAATAATGTTGAAAAATAGTTATAGCTTCCATTTTAGTGTAAAAATATGTATATTGATCAATGGTTGAGATTAAAAATTCATAAATATATATGACAATAAAACTATATTTTTCATAATTCATATACGGAAATTAAAAAATATCATTAAAATTTATATACTAAGGAAAAAAAAGGTTGACTTGCCTAGATTTTTTTTAATACTGACTAAAAATTAACTTTTTATTAATAAAGTCACTTTTAAGGAAAATTGAGAAACCAGTACCAATCAATCCGGCACTGAAGCCTCATAAGAGAAGGAAAAGCCATCAAAGCACAACCTCAACCTATTGGTACTTTCCTCTCTATAAAGTTTCTAGTTCATAAGCCATACCTTAGAATTAGGGTCTTCACCAATAACAACTTCGAAATGAGACGTCATTTTGTCCCAGGTTCGAATATACTCGTCTTTGCTGATGTTCCCATCATTGAAGCCTCTCATCAGGATCATATCTTGTTTATAAATCTAATTCGCTTGCTTTATATTTACCTCCACATGAATATGTCTTCCCATCATCTCAGCCTCTTCCTGTGGGATGTTGACATAAAGGAAATCTTCCACCATTTCCTCATCCAAGTGGAGGATAGGTTCATTAGAGTCTTTTTCTGTTTCAGTATAGTTTGCAGTAGTTTTACCACTCACAAGTAGCATGTTGTTGCTAATTCCATGAACCAAAACTTGAGACTTTTCCTGCACATCAACCATGGAAGCAGATGACATTTATTTCTCACAGGGTTTATATTTTTTACCTGAACGTGTTTCAATCGATTTTGGTAAATTCAAGTAATCCTTGTGGCCTCTCCCCTTCTTCTTCTTAGGGATCTTCCCCTCCTCATGAACCTTAGATACTCCAGAATCTTCCTCAAACTCCACACCCTCTTCTGAACCCTCATCCAGCTCATAGTGAATTTCCTATATAGTTTCATCATTGTTCAAACACTCAAAAGAATTGTTGGTCTGAACCCCACCCTGGTCTGATCCCTTTCCAACTGGACGTTTGATGACCCCCAAAGTGCTAGCAATCTGAATTGAATTTATTTGGTGTTCTATCTCCATCCCTTCCATCTGGGCCACCACCTCCTTCCCAAAAAATAACACCACTTCAGTTTGGTGTGGTCGCAATGATGGATCATCAGTCCGCTGTTCCACTGATTTACCATTATCCCGGACCCTCAAATCCTCCTTTAGCCAATCAAAAACCCCCGACACAGAGGGTTCCTTGAACTGTTTTTCCACTGGTTTAATTTTCACTGCTTTTCTTTCCAAATGGATCACCTGATTAACATTCTCTCCATTCTTCCTTTGCATTGGAACATTCCACTGGTGAACAAATCATCTGAAGTTGGCATTTGAGTGACCTAGTCTATGGAAAGATGAATAGAAATCCACCCAATGGTCAAAAACCACCGGTTTCTTGCATCGTACCTCCTCACTAGCTTCAATCCACATAGACTTGACCGGTGGCCTCGACACATCAACTTCCACACACATGCATGGGTTGATTGGATGACACATAGAAGCTGTCCGCGTATCAACATAGAGAAACCGACCCACTAAATTCTTGAGCATACGTAGAATCCTAGGATTTTGAAAAGGTATAGGTAATTGTGGAAGACTTACCTAGAACAGAATTGAAGGGAGTCACAATTAAAGTATAGATCGTAGCTCTAGCTAAACAGATAGAAGCTGCTGCCACCACACTTCCTGGGAGCGCATGACCGAGCACAAACAAAATCATCAGAAGAAGAAAAATGCACCATCAAATGCCTTTTATCTTATAGGCCGAAAACAACTCGTTCTTGAAGTCCCCATGTTTTGAAGATGAACCTGTCAAAGTCATCCACCTAAGGCCATTTGTTCCTGAATCGTGCCACCAAAGATAGATTCAGAAGGCTCTCTACCTCTGTAAACTCCAAAACAGAATGTGAAATCACGAGATCTCCATTGTGAATAACAAGGACCTTCAGGCCAAGGTTAATTTCAGGAAACCTAGGAATCGATTCAGGATCAATTAAAGGGTAGAAGTCGTGTCTTCGGCCATTACGAGGAAGCTGCAGATCCCCCCCTCTCTCCGACTCACGTCGGAGGGGGGAACGTCGTCGTCCCCACTAGGTTTCCTCCATTGCCGCTTCGAGCCCGATCCTTTGGATATAAGTTACTTTCCTAGTTAATTCTTGGAAATTTCCACTTAATATATGAATGAAAAATGAGTGAAAATGTTCCAAGAAAACTGTTTACGGAAAACTAAAAAATTTTCCCTAGTTGGAGTCTAAATCCCGATATCCAGTTATATTTCAATTAATTGAAACAACATGCATGTATGAATACTAAACTGAAATATTCTAAATTTACTGTTTGGTTCCCAAGTTATTATAATTTTTCTTGAAAAGTTTAAAAAATGTGTGCATAATATTTAAATAATGTAATAATTAAATTTCATATATGTATTAAAATACAAACTCCGTTGATTAATTCAAACTTACACCCCATTTTAAATACAACATTCTAATATGATTAAGGATATATATTTTTCCCCATAATAATTTAATGTATTAAAAATACCATTTCCCCTATAGGTGTGAAACTACCAAAAAAATTAAACATTCAAAAACTCCAAGAAATAAAAATTCATTCCATTATAATAGGTGCACCATTAAAACATTATATCCTAAAAAAGAAAAAAATCCCTTACAACCTCAAAACCTTAGGCAAAATAGCCTCATTTAACCTCTAATACATAAAATGACACAAAAGATACACTTTCAAAAAAGTTAAAGTAAAATTTAAACACAAAAATATCAATAAATGATACACCTTCAAAAGAAGAAATATATAATTCAAGGAGAAGAAAATTAAATTCCAAGAAAAATTCCTAATTATAATTTTTTAAATTATCCTTAACACCAACACAATCATATATTTTTATTAAGTGGAAAAGGAAAAAATAAATCTAATCATTACAGCACCATAAATGATTTCTAAACCCCTGTGTTCACCTTTTCACCTTAATGACTCCATCATAGCTAAGAATGGTTACCATTTCCCCACACCTGATATGTGGGTCATGGGAATACATTCCTACTCAAATCCTTGGTTAAAAATAATCAAAGTCTGCAAGGGGTGTTTACAATTTGAGTGAAAATTTTCCCTGCTAAGCCTTAAAAATCCAATATCAGAGTTAAAATATACATTTTGATCTGAAAAAATCACTAATAGAACCCCACATAGCCTCATTTTCCTATTCATAAGAAGCCTAACCAACCAAAAAAGTACAACATAACAATATATGATTCCTCATCCATAAATTTAATTAAAATGATCACGAATTGAAAATTCACAAGGTTGAAACAATTGGTTAACATCATATCTATAGGGATTTAAAGTATCACTTAAAAGCTCCATCCTTTACATGAAACTAATGAATTATTCCTAAGAGAAATGTGTTAGTGCACTGCTGCACACTTATATTTATGAAAGAAAATATTTTTAAATGTCTCAATTTTATATGAGTAATATTTATAAAATAATAATAATAAATCATCTCGATTGTTTCATCGCTACCATGTTATTGTATGAAAAATAACTAGTTGTTTCCTAATAGAAATATCCACTATTTATTAGGTCATTACTTTTTGGATATAGTATGTATTTTTGGTTTAAATCATGGGTCATTTTATGAATATGGATTAATATTGATAATATGAGTATTATAACAAATAAATAATATATTTTTAGGCATGGATCAAGACCTAGGTGATGTTTTGTTTACTCAAGATGTTGTCAGAGCATAGAATGAAGTCGTTTTAGAAATACTACTTTTGATACAAGTCATGTCGTGACCTGTAGATCACATTGTGGCTGATTTTAGAATGTAATCACATCATAAGTGGGAAATATGACATATTTCAATGGTCAAGGGACTTAGGTATGGTTATTTTACTGGAGGCACCATTCCAGGACCCATATGTGCCTCACAAGGATAGTGGTTGGCAGTGGTCTAGTCCGTTTTCTTGAGTGGATGTTCTATGACCCCCCTTCTATGAACTATAACTTTTTCAGGAAAGAGGTGTATCACACTACAGTGGGTGAATAAGTGATTTTTTTCAAAGAGGTATAGAACCTTACTTTTTTGGTTCAACCCCCTTTTTTTCATAGGTATGTAGGCACACATGAGTGGGAATAATCATTAATCACTCTACTCCAACATCCTCCTTTAATCCCCATAGAGGAGATTGGTTTTGGTGTGATTCTGCAATAATTCTGGGTATGTTTCCCCACTTCATTCATCTATTTTGGTTATACTTTTCTACCAATTTTTTACGTCAATCATGATAAAGTATTTGAAATTTTTTTTTGAGCATGGTAGAATTAGGTGAGGATGATGATGATTCTATATTGTGTGGATAGAGGATATCTTTAAAGGTTTAATTCAAGATGTTGGGTGTTTTTTCAGTGATGTACGAATTCCTAGTAAATTTTAAGAAAATATTCCCCATTTGTTTTAGTCATAATATTAATTATAATTTTTTTAATAAATTAATTTTGATTCATGGCATGTGATTGGTACTTGATAGATTGGATAAGCTATGGTGCGACTCGGTGGAGCTCAGTGAGGTGTTAAATTTTGTATTGATGTAGATGGACCCTTTAATATGAAACCACATTATTATGTATGCATGAGTGTGTTTGCCTACATGTTTTTATTGGACTAGGTATAAGGTATAGGTATTGAGATTTCCCTATAAAAATATATATGATTATGTCAAGACTCTTATGCATGGGTTAGGTTCTCTTTATCACTTTGGTAACTAGGTCATGTGCCCAATTTGGAAAGGCATAGGTTGAGTTATAAAGTTACCATGAGTAGGTATTGGGATCTGAGATATGAAATAGGTATCCTATGATAGTTTTCCTAGGTCTAGTTGGTAAAACATGAGAGGATTAAGCCTAGCGATGATTGGTGGGATGATTTTACATCTCAGACCTAGTGGACGACACCCTCCTAAAGGTGGATCATGACTTAGTGAGCATTGTGAGTGGGATGAGTCCTATAGTTCTAGATTTTATGACATGGATATGTGTATCCTCTAAGTTATGGGTTGGGATATCTTTCTAGAGAAATGTGTGACAAGAATCAGTTATGGGTTGAGATAATTATATGGCTGACCTGGCATGGGGTTTCCAAGGGGATTAGTGTGATTGATCTATGGATGATACTTTTTTATAAATGACATGGAAAATATGGAAGATCCCTAGTAGATTCACTAAAATGTTATATAAGATATGATTAAAGGTATGTGTCTATATCTTGAGTGACTATCATTTGACAGATGAGTTGGTGATATTTTGAGTTGGTCTGTGTTCCCTATTGTGATTTCATGAGCTTTTGATAGGAGATAAATTCTAGTGTAGATGATTTGGATCCTGAGTCTAGGAAAATCCATGAGAGTTATGTCACTAGATGGATTTCTATGAGTGATATGGTATCCAGTTATGTGTGATGTATGATCTCTAAAAATATTGGGAAGTTAGTGGCATACCTCCTTGGTTGAAAAGGGGATCAGGTTGTGATGTGATGAAATACTAGTTACATGACCTCAAATTGAGTGATAATGTAAAGTCATGGGGACCAAAATGAGTACAAAGAGGGCTATATCGATACATAATTCATAATAGATTTAGATATCTTACCTTGAGGGAGAAGGTTGAGGTTTGTAATTTGGCAGGTGACCTCCCTAGAGTGAGGGTTTGGCCCATGGATTGGATGAATAACCCTAAAATGTACCTTAGGGTAATGGAAGAGGATCACCGAGATGGAATACCTAGGGTTCTATCGTACATAATGGGTTTTGGGTATTATGGAATGTGCTGAAGATTAGATTTTTGTATGGTGATGAATCAGGTATGAAGGAGTGTTTTAGTGTCTTGGTTTTCACAAGATAACTAGATGTGAATGGAGTCATGGTGGTAGTCCTAGAAAAAAAATCAAATACATGTGTGTAACATGTTTACCTTCATCTTTAATACACATATATGACAAATTATACTAGGAGAACTGAGTTATATCCTTATAATATGAATTTATCATTCCCTACATGGCATTTCTGGTGCATTTGTGGACCTTATGTCTGCTTTTAGAGTGATCGCAGAATGTGTTGTGGATCAGGATATAAAATTCAATGGGTATTTATAGACAAGGATTAGATAAGTATTTTGGATGAAATTAGAGATTATTTTATACTTTTATTCTCTTTTTTACATTTTGTTTATGTTTATCCTAGGGGGAAACTAGTTTAATGTTTTATTTATATGTAAACATCATTTCATTATTGCATTATGTTCATTAAATTATAAATAATATAATTATTTTATATTGATGATTGTTTAGTTATTTTTTAATTTTTTTTCTTACTCTGATTCGATGGAATAATTTCCCCAATTTATGATTTAGGCCCTCAATACTATTCAATAACCACTGGCATATTAGAGAGGTGCACATGAATCCATGTGGCTCCTCAACTTAGGGTACTTTCGAGTGGCTACTGAACCAAGGTGTTCTAAAGTAGTATCAAAGTATTTTTTTATTATTTAGTATATAGTATATAAAAATTTTAAATGATTTGATAGTTTTGATGGACCATGAACGGGTGATTCCAGAACATCCTTTCTATGAGAATTCCTAGTTATCAGGGGTATACGATTGTTGTTATTGGTTTTCATTAAACAAATATGATGTATTTGTTGGATATATTTATTTTTAGGGTTTCATCTATTGGTCTATTGTCAATAGGACTATGTGTATAACATATGTTTATCTTGCTAGACTCACTTGACCTAGGTGTGATTATGTGTGATTGTTTTACTGACGAACTAATCAGTTATTTAAAGTGTCAACAACAACTTATATAGTTTACTTCAATATAACTTATTAGTTTCATTATACTCAGTTGGATCATGATTTTCACTCATGATTAGTCTTGTTGTAGTATGTAATGTGGATCTTGTTGTGAGACATTTTTTTGTGACTAATATAATTTACTCTTATGTGGTGGATGCGTAGAGGCCCCTGGTGGGTCATTATAGAGATTGGGTGTGTTAGAGTTGATCTAATGATGGGAATATATTTCCTTGAGGATGTGGATACCACTGTGAGTGTTGAGGAAATTCATATTAAATTCCTTAGGTTTTTGGTATCTAAATTACTTGGAGCACTTATTGTATTGATTATGTGTTTTGAGGGTAGTATTGGTTAGATTATTGTCTCTACTAGTTCTGTGTGTTCTTTCAATGATGTGGTGGGAGCATGGATGAAAACTCAGAAGTTTAGAAGTATTATTGAGCGGTAGGTGATTGTGAAATTATCATTTTCATGAGTTATATGTCTCATATGGTTAGATGATATTGACAAATAGGATAGTATGGTCAATTTTTTAGGAACATGAGGCTATATTTAGTAGAATTATACTCAATGGAGAATGATTTGGGTGGTATAATCATGTTGTATGGGACTATACACCAATTAAAATTTGATGGGTTTGGGTTAGATAACACGAGAGAACCTATGGGGGGTTTTTTGGTGAATCTCTTTACCTTGAGGAGGAGAGTGATAGTTGATATACCTTTTTAGGAAAATTTCCATTGTGTAAGGATAGGTACATGTTGGTTTTTTGTGATTCCCATTTGGTTCATGGATCATTGGAACATTCCATGTGATGTTTCATTGATAGTTTTTGGTGTTATAGGGGAAATTAATCAATCTTATGTTGATAGTGTTGTATTGATACATGTGTGAGCTTGGTTACCCAAGGGTTTTTATGAGAATGGTAGATATTCCATTGTGGTGAGAGTGGAAATCAGAAATGGTTTGGGGAATTGTGGTATGTTTGATTAGAGTATTCCATGAAAGAAGTTTCATGTGTTGGAATGATGGGTTATCATGGTGTGGGAGGAGAAGCACATGAGTGATTTTGGTGTCTATTTATAATTTCACTAATTTATTGGTGTAAGGTATGACATATAGAGGAATACGCACCATTATCTAGTTCTATGTTTGACTATCATTGCAAATTAATTTTAGTAAGTGTCACAAATGATGTTATCGGTGAGTAGGGAATGGTTTGCAAGCAGTGTTTCATGTTGGTGCTTGGGTAAGATATTTTTATAGCTGTATAGAATAATTTTTTTTACAATGGATTGGAAAAAAGTTATAGAGGTCATGTGTTTTGGTTTTCTGGGGAGATGATAATTATACTCCTATAAAGGGTAGCATCATATCAGTTGTGGGTGTATGGCCCTCATGTTGGAAGGTCCTTGAATGTAGAGATATTGGTTATTGAGTATTCAAGGACGCATCGAGATGTGTTTGTGTGTGTGTTCTATAAGACCCACTAATATATGGTTCCTTGCTAAACACTAGATTATTAATTTGGACGTGGAGTAAGATGGAGACTGGGTGTTAGTAGCATGATCGAGTTATAGTAGGTGTGATCCGAATGTGAGTCATATCAGAGATCTATTGGTTCTTGAGATGAGATCATAATGGATGGTATGGGTGGATAATGATCCATCCATGCGATTACACTTAGTTTTAGGTTCACACATCAGTGTGGGAATTTGGAATATCTTATAATTCTTCCATTTCTAAAGGCATCAAGATCATGAGATGTGGTAATTCATCTACAATTGATGTTGAGTTTTTTTAGTATAGGTCATTCATAGGATTAATTACTGGTGTTTTTACATGGAATTGGATGTAGAATGATAGAAAATACATAGAATATATCAACAAAACATTGGAAGTGAATTCTTTGTGGGTGATTCCAATGGTGGGAGGAATGGTGGCTTAGAATCATCCTTTATGAAAGGATTAATATGGTAGGGAGAACCATATGATAACAGTTGAATCTATTGAAAACATTATGGTGTATTAGGGTGGACATGTGTGGTCAGGTACCATCATGATGTTGGTGATGGTGGTGAGCAGGTGTCTTAGTTTTTGGGAGTAGTGTGTATGGTGTACGGATTGACAAAATGGAAGCATGTTTGGAATTTTAATATGGAACGTGACTACTTATAGATGAATTAATGACCATGGTAGGTTAGGATTAATGGATCGAGCACTAATGTAGCTTTTATAGGATGGGAATCATGATGGAGGGGAGTTTGTAATGACCCATAGACTTCTGGGACATAACATTTTTTGGGAGTTTTGAATTTTTAGTTAAAAAAGGGGTCATTCCATGAATTGGAATTAATATCAAGAATCCAATCATTGTAACATCTCAGGAATGTGTTTTTTGAAATGGATTAATGCATATGTGATGTTTTGGCTGCTCGAATGGGAATCAGAGCAAGACCCAAATGCCTTTCTAAAATGTTTCTATTACATTAGGTCATGTTTTGACCTATAGTTCATGTCAGGATGACCTGTACCAAGGGTCCAGACCACAATAGATATAGATAACATGTCACAAAGTCTAAGGGACTTAGTTGGGGTAATGTTAAAAGTGGGATCATGGCCCAACCAAAAATTACTTTTTTGTGATGGTGTTTTTTAGGTCCACCCCCCCTACCATATTGGTCATTCCATTACCCCCCTTGGCTGAGTCATGAATTTTACAGATAACAGGGTGTGTTATGCTCCAAATAAATGGCCGTACAATTATTGGTTCTCAGTTTTTTTTGAAAAAAATAGGTTGATACAACATTTTGGGGTTGACCTCCTTTAATTCTTAGGTTAAGATTCATGTGGGAGAAGGATAAATCAGTCGAATCACCCCTCCATCATCCTAAATCAATCACCCATGATAGGGGATGGTTTTTAGAGTGATTACATTGACATTTTATGTATTTTTCTCCTCATCCATAATATTTTTTGGTTCCACTTTTTTATACCATGATTTTGGGTCAAATGTGGGAAGGTTTTGGAACTGATTCCATCAATGAATGGTTGGATTGAGAGAAGATGTTGGGGAATTCATGTGTCTTTGAAAGAGGAGATCCCAAAAGGCTGAACACATGTCATTAGGTTTGGTTTTAGTGAATCAGTTATTCCAAGTTAGTTTTTTGGTTAATATAAAATATTTATCATATTTAAACAATTAATTATACATTTTTAAAATTAATTATTTGTGTCTTATTGCATAAGATAGGTTTCCATTTGTATGAATGGGATTGGGTGAGACTTATTAGATCATGGTGAGGGTTTAACTATTGTATTGAGGTAGTTATTCTCTTGAATACAAAACCATATTATTCTTTATAAATGAGTTTTCACGATTGAGTGTTTTCATGGGACTGAGTACAAGGGATAGGGATTTAAATCACTCCCGATAATGAGATAGGATGGAATCGTATCTCCTTTTCATGGGATACGTTATCTTTAGCACATGGGTAATCGATAATTCCTGGAGACCATGTCTCAAAGTTTCAAATATGTCAGTTAAGATGACAATAGACCTCAAGTATAATTCAAGATGAAATATTATACACGAGTATAACATGAGAGTTTCCCTAGGGATAGTTGGGAAGGAGTGAGAGTCTTAGGACAATATATAGAGATTGAGATGTTCTTAAATATCATTCCGGGTGAATAAAACCCTCATGAGGGGGAATCAAGACTTGGTGAGCATAGTGAGTGTGACGAGTCCACTAGGACTAGATGGGATGAACCAAATAGTTGTTTCCTTTGGGTGATTAATTGGTATCTCTTCTGATAGTGATGTGAGTTAGGATCTTGGTATGGGTTGGGATAATATTTTAGGTGACATGGAATGGGGTATCCATGGGGATTATTGTGAGTTATTTCAAGAAGTTACATGGATAGTAGGACCATGGATGTGATGTGGATTAGTGGAAGTGTGTAGAGACTAGGATGGGGATTCTTTGATAAGTGATATGAGATATTCTTCATGTTTTGGGGCTCGGATTAGAGTGAATAATTCCCTAATGATGAGTTGGTGATACTATGGGATGGATTGTGTTCACTATATTGATTTCATGATCTTGTGATTGGGGTAATATTTCTATGTGAGTGATATGGATCCTATGTCATGGCCTATCCATGAGTCAGATAGTGATTCATAGATCTCCATGACTGAGATGGGATCTGGGTGTGTATTAATTAAGAGTTTGGTGAGAGAGTATTCATCATACCTTCTTGATTGAGAAGGGGTACACATTATTATGTGTTGAAAGAGTAGTTATAGGGACTCAACATTAGTGAAAAGGTGTAGTCCAGGGACAAACTTGAGTGATAATGGGTCTAGATTGAGTTTTGTCTTAGATTGGATTAAGAGACCCCACCTTGAGAAAGAAGGTATAATCCCAAAATTTGGAACGTAACCTCCCTAGAGTGAGGGGTTGGTCAAGATCTTAGATGCATAACTATCATCGATACCTTTGGGTAGGGTTCAAGGATCATTGAAATGACCTACTAAGCCCTAGAAATTGGAACGGATTTCAGGTCTTATGGCATGCAGTGATAAAAAAAATAATAGAATGGTTATCAAGTAGGTATGAACATGTTTCATGGGGGTCTAGTTAGCACACAATAACCTGATGTGAATAAAGTATTAGTGTACTTCTTACCAAACAACATCCAATAAGGCTGTGTGAAATGTTTAACTTCCTTTTGTATATTTGTATATGATTACGTATACTATGGTAACTTGGCAAGGCCCTACTGAGATGTATTTTTCATTCCGTGCAGGTCACTTTTGTGGACATATATATCTTATGTCTATATTCAGGTTGAGTACATGATGTGTTATTGATCAGCATATGTAGATTGATAAATATTTGGATATATGGATAATGAAAGGATCAAGTATGGATGTAGAGCCTATTTTTATTGTTGATTTCATATATTTTTTTGTTTTTATGTTCTACCAAGTGAGTGACATTTTGGTTATTTATTTTGTATGACAACATCATTTCATTATAGCATTGTATTTGTTTGACTATGCATACTTTGATTTCATATTTTTTAATAGTTTTTAATTACTTAGATTATAGGGAATAATCTCCCCCAATATATGTTTTAAACCCTCACTATTAGTAAAAAACTCTAGTGTATAGGGAGAAGTGAATGAGGTCACGTATCTCCACGTCGTGGGCCACTGTCATGTGGTTTCCATACCAGGGTGTTACACATATAATATCACTCAAGTTATGATTATCATGTCTTATAATGATAGTATTAATAACCCATTTTTCTTTGTCTAATCAACAATATCAATACCAAAAATAAATGTTCAAACTTGTAACACATGATTCTACCAATACCACATATCATCATAATGTCATTTTTTCTAATATTGAGATATCCTTACTCAAACTATGTATATAACATACATTAATTTTGGGAATCATTTAAAGTAATCATTGTTTAAATTCATCATACCAGTATCACAAATATACCATTAATCCCTAGAGTAATCATTATTCTATCTCAATTACACCAACAATTATAATTTTCTAATTCTCTAACTAAAAGCTCCCATGGATTCATTATATTTAACTACTAACTTCTACCATATATTTATATATATAAAATACATAGAGTAATCATTATAAAATCATAATCATTGTTAATATGGAATTGGATATTTAAATAAAATATAACTGAAAAGTACAATTTTATCCATCACATTATATAGAAGTATTTAGTCTATTTAAGAATTCCACCAACTAGAGACCCATACAACCATAATCTAGAGCGATCAAGGTCATTATTACCCTAATTAAAAAAAATTAGTTCACTATATCACAAAATATAATCTATAAAAATTTAAATCAAGTCATATATGATCTCAGCCCCTTAAAATCAGAACAAAATTTAGAATTTCATCAAGAAAACATCAACTCCCATTTACTACTGAAAATTATCTATACATTTTCAAATATTTCAATAACTCATAATATTATCATGAGGTATTGAACCAAGATTATTAAAAATATGAGAAACTTCTTTTAACATATATTATGTTTAAATTTCCATCATAACCACTTAAAAAATATCTTTTATAAAAATTCCAAATCATGTGTCTTAATCCATTACTGGCACTAGAATATTTGTTTCCAAGAAATCAGTTAATCATCACTATTATACAAGTGGGATAAAAAAACATCCATGACCATAGAAAAGATTTAAAAATGTAGCTTATATCATGAAACATTTAAGAAAATCATGAAGTGATATCATCAACTAATCTACTCCTGCAATCAATGAATTCATAGATGATCCATTCGATACGTTTCACTCAACACCTTATGAAAATGAACAAATATGAATCCAAAAGGTATTATCTAAAAAAATTATGAACACATAAAAATTATCACTACCCTACCAATATATTTATTCTAAATTTTTTCACCAAATCCAACAAAAACAAATATTGATATCATCTCTAGGTTAAGCTACACACAACACAAGAACAATATATCACTATTCACTGACTTACTTCTATATTGGATGAGGATTGAAAATAAGGGTATAATAATGAGAAAAAATGTTATTATAAATAAAATAATTAATTAAATCACATCCAAATAAGGATCCCCTACCAATATTTAGGCTAACCCCATAAAGGTATCACCAAAAAATGAATTCATATAATTCTTTATAAATATGACCCTTCATGACCAGAAAATTAGCCTCTAATGTGAGAAAAATAATTGTTATGGTATGAGGTATGTTACTTTAATACAAATCTCCCATGAAAAATTCATTTCTCCCTTATAATTGATAATGTGATTACTCATATAGACACATTAATCCTCATCTCATGACATCATCTAGAAGTTTTACACAATGTATAACACTAAAGTTAACAGAATGCAATGATTTGATTACGTTTATTGTGTAATTATGAGATAATTTTAGAAGATTTATTTTAAATTTATGAATTTACCATCCCAATATAGTTTCCTAATCATAATAAATAATTCACGAAGATCACATCCTGAACCCTAAATGATTCATTAACAAACCTATTTGTAAATTTCAGTTTATTCTAAAAGTACACAAGTACATGAGCATAACATTAGGTTTTATATGTACGGATTTTTCAACCATGAATCTCTATACTAAATTTTCTATCCTATCATACCGATCTATATTACCTATAACATTATTTTCAATTTTTTTTCTAAACTAAATAAATCTAAAAATGTTACTAAATCAAAATGAAAACCTTTATCTCAATCAAATAATATGATGAAACTCATTTATTGACCGATTTCACCAAGATCACACATTCTTTGAATTATAAGAGTGTGTGTGACCTCTGAATCCCATCTCTTAAAGGGAATCAGTTGGAGACTTGTTCCAAGGGAGTAAATCTCAAATATTTAACACATTTATCTATGATAAATATATTAGATTCAAGGAATTAGGTTTCTATATCTATCCCTTTATGTTCACTAAAACCATTATGGTTTTGATGGATATTTTGGAAGCATTAAATTGGTGAGAGTTATATTTTATCTATCTAGAGGGTTATCACGCTGATGACGTAGGTGTGGTGCTGGCCATGGGAAGCTTATTTTGTAGCCTTTTTATAGAGATTGGTCATTTTTAGGTTGTTTATTTTTGGAAAATTTGTGTTTAATGTTAGTTTTTGAGTGATTAGGGAACCTTGTGGAGTGAAACACATTGGGTGTCCATTTTAGATGGAATTTTGATTGGAAAGTTTCCATGGGGGAAACTGTGAAGGGATCAACAACGTAGTGAAGAGAATGGTGTTGAAAGATGTTTTTGAAATTTATTTATGGTTAATAAGAATAAATAAAGGGAAATTGGTGTGTAATAATTTATTTTGGGTAATGTCTAGTTTTAAAAGTATGGAAATGGAACACTATGTCCTACCACACCATTGTCTTGGGCATTTTAAGCTAAAACCAGTGAGGATTTTCCCCTATGTATGGAGGTCAGTCGTGGTGGCCTCTTAGGTGTCTGAAAAACATTCATACCCATAATAGTCCACATTATGGTGTTGGTCAAAGAAGAGTTAATATTTTGTCTAAGGTTCATGATGCTTAGAGGTTCAAACAAAAGAAAATGATTTTTCGCATTGATTGGGGGAACCACAGTCATAGTGTAGGTCACCACACCATGGTGGAGGCTGTCCAAGCCTCATAAATAAATTGAGGGTCAACACATCTTTGGTTTTATTTTTATTATCTTCCGATGAATCCTAAACAAACCTTGATCTCTCTTAACCCTCTTTATCTATCTTCATCTATGATTTTAAACATATTAGGTCATTGAGAATAGATGATCATGACTAAAGGTAATATTTTATCCTCTTCCAATCATATTCCTTATCTAATTTAATTTTGGGGGATTTTATGGTGATTATTCACCATTTTTTCAGCTAAAATCCCAGTATGACCTGAAGATACTTTCCTTGGGTAGGTTACAAGGTGGTTTTCTTCATGTTGGGTGGTGATTTATTCCTTTATTCTTCTTTTAAGAAGTGTTTTTTATTAAATCTTTGAATTGTGGTAGGGTATTAATGAGTTATTATTAGTTTTATTTATTTATTTGAATGTGTTTTTCATTATATTATTTCAGAAGTAGTGTAATAAAACTAATAAATAAAATAATACGGAAATCTAAAAAAAATTAATTGTGGAATGGGGTGTTGTGATCACATGTGGGGATGCTATGTTGAATATACTTCATGATATTTTCTAGATAGTTGTTATCAGATTTATATGATTTTTTTTTCTTTTCATGATTAATGTGTCAAAATTAGATAAAAAATATAATTTCATTAAATATAAAGTGAATAATGAAGGGGAAATTGAATTTAATTACACATATTTCTTTGAAATAATTAAATATAGATTTATTTCATGAATCATATTTATGGTTGATTCTTGGAAATTATTAACCATTGATGTTTGGTTTTTATTACTAGAACTTGTTTATAATGAATCAGTTAATTCGATATTGTAATGAATTTTTTTCCAGATATAATTTTTTTTGGTTTTGTGAGATCATATTTGATTATTAATGTCTTATATTATAGTGACTTATATCCTTGGGTTCCCATTGAATTAGTCTGCTAAAAATATGTTATGTTGCTAAGTATACATGCTATAGGATGGTAGGTCTTTTGATGTGATTTTTTGAACATTTTTTGGTTGGAATATTTATTGAGGAATTAATGAAAAAGAATTCCAAAGTTTGTGAGTGGGGTTTTCCTTTTTTTTCATGTTATTGTGTGAGGATTATTTATTGGTAGATTGGGTCATGCTGTGAGATAAGCTTTCCAAATGTTCCTATTTCTGAACAATTAGTCATTTGATGTTTTCTTATTATAATTTCTAACTTCCAATTGTATTTGGCCAATGTATGACATGTGACTCTTTATTTATGCTATTTTAGGTTGATTTCTAGAATTCCCAGTTTATAGAATGATTAATAAATTAATAGTGCTTTCATGGTTTGGTTGTTGGTATTGATAATATTGAATAATGAAAACCATGGGATGGTCATAATGAATACTCAATGAGTAAGGAATGTATTTTGAAATTTGTAATTTGAATTATAATTGATGTTGGCTTGTGGAAAATGTAATTGATTATACAAAAATTTGTAATGGGTTTAAAAATTAATGAATGTTAATTACTAATTATTAAATTAAGATGATTATGATTTTAAATATTGCTACTTCTATGATTCTATAAAATATAGTTCCCTAGACCTTAGCAGTTGTAGTTGGGTATCATGAGAGATGATAGATACATGATATATTATTATATTTTTTGATTTCATACAATGCACCACTCAGGTGTGGTGGGAAATTGAAGAACCAATCCTTTGGGTTTTGAGTGATTTCCCTAATAATTAGGTTGGTAGGTAAAAAAAATTTAACTACCCCCCCTTTACTAGTATAACGACCCATACTTTACATACATTGTTATTACTTCAAAATTGAAGCACACTTATTACAACATATGACAAAACCAGGAAAGGACCGTATAGGTATAGAGTCTTTAGAAACTGGGAAACATAACAACTGGTTCATAAGGCATCTACTTTGCCTCCAATTTATTTCATCATATCTAGAGTCCCTTTTGGAATATGCTACTTAATAACATCCTTCCTGACCTGGGGAAATAAAACATACAAAAGGGTGAGCTCAAATGCTTAGTAATGGTAAACAAAAGAAATATCAATCACATCATATTCATAAGAACATAAATTTTGGAAATCTTAACCTGCAAAAGAGATCATAATTTCATAACATGGGATAAATCATAGTAGTGAAATGTAATCCCAATATTCATAACATAAAACATGAAACTTTGTGGCGTACACACATAATCATAGATAACATTTCTTATTAGTCAAGACTTATTGCCAGTACTATCTTAGTGGACAGAGTCCATTTCTGAACTGAGTTCACTCCTCATTCCAGTCCTATTTTTTACTGAACCAGTTTAACCTGCCGTTCCAGCCATGTCTATCTCATGAGATATAAAATCTTTACCCAATGAATTGGAGGGAGATATAGGTCCCACCCATCTCATAATGATACAATTCATATGTGTGCCAAAAAAATCATAAATCATACATCATTGCATTACCCATGTAATAAAAATGGGATTCTTAAACATCATGACATCATAAAACAATTCATATAAGATAAAGGAATTCATAAAAACAATTACATCACAACGTAATCAAATCAAAGTAAAAATAGGGATAGAAACATAACCCTATATTATTTTAGATGGAAAATAATTTTGATAAAACACTTGAACTCCATTCTTGAGGAAAATATCCTTTCTACTTCAAAAACATTTTCCTTTCTTAACATGTCATACAATTTTAAACTAAAAGAATTTTATTAAAAATAAAATTGAAAACTTGTAAATGAATATTCTTGGAAATAATGTTTTAAAAATCCATTCATGCCGTATAAGTTAAAAAAACATTCTTCTCATACTTTTGTCGGAAAACTCAAAAAGTACCTCGTACGAAAAACGACAAAATATTCCTTTCATATCTTTTACTAAAAACTCAGCGAAGGGTAAAATTGGATTTAAACAATTGTAGGTGGATGGAAATAATATTACATATTGAGGAAACATGGATTTGGATGATAAAATACACACCCAGTAAATTCCAATGTATAAACAATCTCGGATAAAAATGAGATTGTGATATTTCCCTTACCTTAGGTCTGATTTGCTTCGTAAGTGTCTGAACCTCCTGTATAATGATTTAAATAATGTTATTAACTTATTCCAGAATCATAATTATTTTTATGATATCATATATGGTCATATTATTAGCTTTTTATTAGTAATATTTCATTACTACTTGTTATTCGAGTGTTTATTACTTTTTGTTCTTATGCGTGTTTTGTCGAATAAATTCTTATTTTTTACTTTTTAGGTTATAGATACCTCATTTCTAGAATGGTATTAGTGTAACATATATCATATTCATTCATTAAATTCATTTATAATCATTATGCATTGAAGATAATGTAGAATGAGTCGCATCAGATCGTGGAGACGGTATTCCGTACGTACGCACGAGCGATGATATCGTTCCCATGATTGTGGAATTGTATTGGAGTGTATGTATACTATTTCAGAATAAATATCAATTTAAAATAATCATATATATTCATTCTTTACACCATTATACCCATCCATGTAAGGTGGTGGTGGAAAATAGATTACACCACGGCGTGGTGACGGTATTCCGTACGTACGCACGGGCGGTGATTTCATTTTCCGTAGGATGGATAGATGGTGAAATAGGGTTGTTTCATACTTATAATAACATATAAGTATATGAGTGATACTTATGTTATTAATTCATAATGAAACAACTAAAGATGAATAAGTGGAAGAAGAAATAAAGATGAAAGAATCGGTAACGGACATTACCTCTTCTTTGAAGCGCTTCTTTGAGACCTCCTTTTAGGGAACTACAATTGGTCTTCGAAGAAGACCAGGACCTCTAAGATGTCTCTAGGGAAGTGGAGAGAAGAAATTGGCAGGATTTGGCCGAGGATGATGGCTCAAAGTGGTGTGAGGAAGAGGGGGAGGAGGTGCCCTTTTATAAGGGAGGAGAGGGGCTCCTTTGGAAAAACTAAAAAAATTATTTTATTATAAAGTCAAATTCGGTTTATAATAGCTCCAAATTGATAAATTTCGAAGATAAGGTGGGTATGGGTAGATATAATCTCATCAAATAGAATTTAGACAAGTTTAGGTATCAATTTTAACCTTATCATTTAGATTTAACTTTAAGTTAGATAATTTAACTTTTACCGTGTCTTCTTGTTTTCTTACACTATAAAGTTAATAAACTTACTATATCAAGCCAAACGAACCCCAAGTTGTTTATTATTAATATATATAACCTTATCTAAGCCATTTGGACGAACCTTAGATTTTTAGGAATAAAATAACAATTAATAATTTAATATTTGTTTTAAAAACTAATTTATGTCAATTTTGACACTATTTAGTAATTGATTTTTGTGAAAATCATAACAGAATGATTATTTCGAAAAAAGTTAATTAAATCAATAATAACATGTCATATTAACCTATAAAAGTAGTGGAATTAATAAAAAGTCTAAAATTACATTTATTTGGGTATTTATAACATCAATTATGTCAATATTTCATTAATAATATAATTACTGCATCATCGTTGTGTCATAAATAAATAAATTTATTTAATGCCTAAAAATTACAAATAAAATTACATTATGTAGGAAATTTGTTTTCTTTCTAATGAATATTTATAGTCGAAATTATCTTATGAATAACCCCATATTAAAGATGATTTACTTATTAAACTTTGATTTTAACTATTTTAACCCTTCTTTAAATAAATTAATAATAAATGTCCTAATCAAATCCAAGTGGTCCTAAATGGTAATATTTTATTCATAAGGTTGTTTTTGGTCCAATTAAACTTATCTAATAGAATTAGGACATGTGTTAGGGTAATAATAATATCATTTTTACCCTTAATTACCCTATTTACTTTTATCCATGGTAAATAAAAGTAAAAAGATACTATTCACCAAAAATTATTTTCATCTCATTGAACCACATTTTAGTCATTGAAATTAACCGTGTCTCTCAGATTTTTGAAATTCTACTCACAGAAGTGGTAAAATTAAGTTTTATGAAAAATTCAGTTTTTTAACTATCACTTAGTGGTTTCACTATTCATCAAAAAATGAAAGTTTTCAGAAATATACCAAAAATTAGGCCTAAGATATATTTGATATTATGAATTAAAAAATGATGTTTATTTTACCAAATTCAATACATATCATTTACATTAACTAATTTAAAAATTAATTCCCATCGTCAAAACAAATAGCGTGTTTTTAAAAGATAATAACTATCAAAAGATTGATACTTGTTTATGTCTGGTTTAAATGTGAAATTAAATCCAGTGAATTTTTTTTTATTAAATTGTAAAAATATATTCTAAATATACTTTAAAACCACTAAAATTAATAATTTATCACTACTAATTATTTCGATTAAAAATTTTGTTTTTAATTAAAATTTAATAATTTTCACTATTCATCAGAATATGAAAGTTATCCGAAACGTACCAAAATTTCACCGTAAGCTAATTTCGATATTCCGAATCCAAAAATGAAGTCCATTTTGAAAAATCAAATTTATAAAATTTCAAAAGCTGGTTATTACTATTCATAACGGCTAGTTTTAATAATATTTTAATAGCATATCATTGTTTAGTGAAACTTGGTATTGCGTACGAAGCAAGCTATCGAGGAAGTCCGCGATTGCGTGTAAAGCAAGAAAATCTAGTGTTGTGTGTAGTGAAAGATTCCTTTAATGATTTAAAAACAAAATATTTCTCATAAAAGTCTTGGGTGTTACATTCTACCCCCCTTAAAATGAATTTCACCCTCGAAATTCGTCACTTTGTAACAAACAGATGAGGATACCTCTCCCTCATCATATCCTCAAGCTCCCATGTAGCTTCTTATTATTGGAGGTTCCTCCATAAAACTTTCACCAAGCGAGTGGTCTTGTTCCGTAGGAATTTTTCACTACAATCCATAATCTCTATCAGTTGTTCTTCATAAGAAAGATCTTGTTTTAGCGGTACAACTTCTGAGCTGAGTACATGTGAAGGATCAGGTATGTATATTATCAGGAGAGATACATGGAACACATCGTGAACTTGAGAGAGATTCGGTGGAAGCGCCAATCGGTAATCTACCGTTCCAACACGATCCAGTATTTCGAAAGGACTGATATATCTAGGGCTCAACTTCCCCTTCTTTCCAAATCTCATGACCCCCTTCCAGGGAGATATTCGTAAGAACACTTTATCACCCACTTCAAACTCTAGGTCTTTTCTTCGGTTGTCGGCATAACTTTTCTGTCGACTCTGAGCTGCTCTTATGTGTTTTTGAATAGATCGGACCTTTTCTTCCATCTCATCAACAAGATCAGGTCCTAATAGCTTTCTTTCCCCAAATTCATCCCAGCAAGTTGGAGTCCTGCATTTCTTTCCATAGAGAGATTCATAAGGAGCCATCTCAATAATGTAGTGAAATCTATTATTATAAGAAAATTCCACCAAAGGTAGGTGTTGATACCAACCACATTTGAAATCCATAGAGAAAGCTCTCAACATATCTTCTAGAGTTTGAATTGTTCTCTCAGACTGACTGTCTGTCTGAGGATGATAAGCAGTGCTGAAAGTCAACTTTATATCCAGAGTATGCTGAAGACTTCACTAGAACTTTGAGGTAAACCTCGGATCCCGATCAGATATAATAGAAAGTGGTACTCCATGCAGTCTTACCACTACCTTCACATATATCCTGGCAAGCTGATCCAGAGAGAAATCCTCTCTAATAGCAATGAAGTGTGCGGACTTTGTAAGATGATCAACAATGACCAATATAGCATTATTGCCTTTGGATGTTTTTGGAAGTCCTGTGACAATGTACATAGGGATGTTTTCCCATTTCCATTCAGGTATGGGTAATGGTTGTAACATCCCCTTAGACTTCTGTCTCTCAGCTTTAACTTGCTGACAAACCAAGCATCGAGAGACATATTTAGCAACATCTCTTTTCATGTCTGTAACAGCCTGAGATTTTATGAAAAATATTCTTTTAATTTCATTAATGTCTTGTGTTGTACGCTACACCAAAAGAATCTTGCACAACACGCATCCTTGACTTTCCTTGCATTACACGCAATCACGACCTTCCTCGATAGCGTGTGTAGTACGCAATACCGAGTTTCACTAAACAACAATATGCTATTAAAATATTATTAAAACTAGCCGTTATGAATAGTAATAACCACTTTTTGAAAATTTTTATGTTTTATTTTTCAAAATGGTCTTCATTTTTGGATTCGGAATATCAAAATTAGCATAGGGTGAAATTTTGGTACTTTTCAGATAACATTCATTTTCTGATGAATAGTGAAAATTACTAAATAATAATTAAAAACAACCTTTTTAATCGAAATAATTAATAGTGACAAATTATTAATTTGAGTGGTTTTAAAGTATATTTATAATATATTTTTACAATTTAATACAATGTTGGTCATTGGATGTAATTTCACATTTAAACCAGACATAAACAAGTGTCGATCTTTTGATAGTTATTATCTCTTAAGAACACGCTCTTTGTTTGGACGATGAGAATTAATTTTTAAATTAATTAATGCGACTAATATGTTTTTAATTTGGTAAAATAGACATCATTTTTGAATACATAATATCAAATATATCTTAGGACTAATTTTTTTTATTTTTCTGGAAACTTTCATTTTTTGATGAATAGTTAAACCACTAAGTGGTAGTTAAAAAACTGAATTTTTTCATAAAACTTAACTTTACCGCTTCTGTGAGTGGAATTTTGAAAATCCTAGAGACACAGTTAATATCAAGGACTAAAATGTGGTTCAATGAGATGAAAATAATTTTTGGTGAATAGTAACTTTTTACTTTTTTTACCACGGTTAAAAGTAAATAGGGTAGTTAAGGGTAAAAATGATATTATTATTACCATAACACATGTCCTAATTCTATTTTATAAGTGTAATTCGACCAAAAACAATATTAGGAATAAAATATGACCATTTAGTCCCACTTGGATTAGATTAGGACATTTATTATTAATTTATTTAAAGAAGGGTTAAAATAGTTAAAATCAAAGTTTAATAAATAAAGCATTCTTAATATAGGGTTATACATAAGATAAATTAGACTATAAATATTCATTAGAAAGATAAAAATAATTCCTACATAATTTTATTTTATTTTTAATTTTTAGACTTAAAATAATTTAATTTATTTTTGGTACAATGATGATGCATTAATTATCTTATTAATGAAATATTGACAAAATTGATGTTATAAATACCCAAATAAATGTAATTTTAGACTTTTTATGAATTACAATAATTTTATATGTTAATATGACATTTTAGTAATGATTTAATTAAATTTTTCGAACTAATCATTCTGTTATGAGTTTCACAAAAATCAATTACCAAATAGTGTAAAAATTGACATAAAATAGTTTTTAAAACAAATACTATATTATGAATTGTTATTTTATTCCTAAAAATATATGGTTCGTCCAAATGACATATCTAAGGTTATATATATTAATAATAAACAACTTGGGGTTCTTTTTTCTTGATATAGTAAGTTTATTAACCTTATAGTGTAAGAAAACAAGAAGACACGATAAAAGTTAAATTATATAACTTAAAGTTAAATCTAAATGATAAGGTTAAAATTGATACCTAAACATGTCTAAATTCTATTTGATGAGAGTATTTAGACCCATACCCACCTTATCTTATAAATATATCAATTTGGAGCTATTAAAAACCGAATTTGACTTTATAATAAAATAATATTTTTAGTTATTCCAAAGGTGCCCCTCTCATCCCTTATAAAAGGGCACCTCCTCCCTCTCTTCCTCACCCCACTTTGAGCCTTCAAGCTTGGAAAACCCCTGAAACATTCTCTTCTAAACTTCCCTAGAAACATCCTAGAGGTACTGGTATTCTTAAAAGACCAATTTTGGTTCCCTAAGAGGAGGACTCAAAGAGGCGCTTCAAAGAAGAGGTAATGTCCGTTACCGATTCTTTCAACTTTATTTCTTCTTCCACTTCTTCTTCTTAGGTTGTTTCATTATGAAGTAATAACATCAGTATCACTCATATACTGATATGTTATTATAAGTATGAAACAACCCTATTTCACCATCTATCCATCCTACGGAAAATGAAATCACCACGCGTGCGTATGTAGGGAATACCGTCTCCACGCCGTGGTGTAATCTATTTTCCACCACCACCTTACTTGGATGGGTACAAGGGTGAAAGTAATGAATATATATGATTATTGTAAAGTGATATTGATTCTGTAATATTATACATATACTTTAATACAATTCCACTATCTTGGGAATGATATCATCGCTCGTGCGTACGTACAGACTACTGTCTCCACGACGCGATGAGATTCACTCTCCATGTTAACCATTCATGAATGATTATAAAGTATATATAATGAATAATAATTAAATATATGAAATAATGAGGCTACTGGATTTATTTATACATATATATATATATTTCATCCACTTAATTCCATTCAATTCAATAAGGAAACGAAAACAACGTTCATGTGTACGTACGGACTACCGTCTCCATGAACGGTGTATTTCATTCCTTTTATCGACCTATAATATATATGTATATGATGAATATATATTATATATAAATCATGTTTTACATTCTGGAATTATGTAAATCAGGATATAAGTAATAATATCCACAACGACAAGTCGAGACACATACGATAAATGAAATGATTTTACCCAAAACGCTACTTTAACATGGAATTTACAAAATAACGGGTAATATAAAGTCATAAGGGAAACATATATGATATCATAAAAATGAATATTATTATTTAATAAGTCAATGACATTATTTAAATAATTATACAGGAGGTTCGGATCCATACGAAGCATATCAGACCTAAGGTAAGGGATAATTTTTCAAATCTCATTTTTATCCGAGATTTCTTATTCGTAAGTATTTACTGGGGTTATTGATATCATCCATGTCCATGTTTTATAAAAGTGTATTCATTTATGTTTAAATTCCTTTTTACCCATTTTTTTTACTTTTACTACATGGGATGTAAGGAATCATTCTTTTGTTTACGTTACGAGGCACTTCTTGACTTTTCCGAAAAAAGTATGAGAAGAATGTTTTTTTAACTTATACGGCATGAAAGGGTTTTTACAGTTTTTATAAATCCTTATTTTCATGAAGCTTCCGCCAAAATATTTCATGACTATTTTGAACAAAATACTTTCCTTTTAAAATGGCAAGACATTTTGTGAAAAGAAAATGATTTTGAAGAAAAAAGGATATTTTACTCAAGAATTCTTTTCAAGTGTTTTATCAATACCATTTTCCATCTAAGATGACATTATTTTCATATGTGTATGTTTCAAGTACAAGGTCTATATGATTTACATGGTTTCACTTTTTCTTATTATGAAATGATATCCATTTCTTTTATATGGATTATGTGATGATGTGATGCTGTTTATGAAACCGATTTTATTTATTGGGTTATTATGAATGATGTATGTTTATTTTGTGGCACAAGTAAGAATGATTTCATTATGAGATGGGTGGGACCTATATCTCCATCCAATGCATTTGGTAAAGATTTTATATCTCATGAGATAGACATGGCTTGAACGGTAAGATAATCCGGTTCAGTATTACAGGACTGGAACGAGGAGTGAACTCGATTCAGAAAGGGACTTTGTCCACTAAGATGGTCTTGGAAAAAATGCCTTGGCTACTATGGAAATTATTAAATGTGCTTAATGGATGCCACAATTACATTTTATATTCCCATGCTTTTTTTATCATGAATTATGTTCCATTATGATCTATGCCTTACGTACTTCCACGATTTATGTCTTTGCTCAAGATTTTGAGGTTTAAACATTATGTTCATGTTTTTAAGTTCAAATGTATATGGTATGTTTTATTTTGTCCTTGCTTACCCTTACTGAGCATTTGATCTCACCCTTTTTATGTTTTATTTTCCCCCAGGATTAAAAGAATGGTTTTAGGTAAGGAAACAAAAAGTGGAAGATCTTATGGGAGATGTTGAAGATCTTTCACCACGATTAGAAGATTATATTCCGAGTTTCCAAAGACACTAAACTATTACGATCCTTGTGTGTCTGTTTTTGTTATGTATTAAGTATTCCGCTAAATAAATGTAATGTCCATGTATATCAAGCTTCGGGTCTCTACAATGCCATCCCACCAGAAGTACTCTTTCAGGTCCCTATACATCTTCATGCTTCCAGGATGAATAGAGAATGAATAACTATGAGCCTCATCCAGCAGCTCCTTCTTTAATTCGGGGATGGGAGGAACACAAACCCGGTTCATGAAATTTATTATCCCATCACAATCAAGGTTGAATTCATGAACATTTCTCACCTTATTTCATAACTCGACATCTTCTTTCTATGCCTCTTTAATCTTCACATGTATAGATGGTTGAAAATTCATTTGAGAAAGATAAGATTTTTCCCTTTCCATTATAATTCCAAGATCCATCCTTTGAAAATCCATAAATATTGGATCTTTTGTGATCCTCATCATGGATAAACTGGCATGGTCTTATCGACTTAATGCATCTGCCACCTTGTTTTCTTTCCGAGGGTGGTAATGGATTGAGAAGTCGTAATCCTTAATCAGCTCCAACCATCTTCTTTGGGGAATATTCAGCTCCTTTTGTGTGAAAATATACTTTAAACTTTTATGATCAGTATAAATATCACACCTTTCACCATAAAGGTAATGCCTCCAAATATTTAATGCAAAGATTACTGCAGCTAACTCCAAATCATGTGTTGGATAATTTTTCTCATGTATTTTCAACTGTCGTGAGGCATAAGCTATCACCATATCATTTTTCATAAGAACACACCCCAATCCCTTCTTGGATGCATCACTATAGATCAAAAACCTTTCTCCATAATAAGGCAGTGTGAGCACAGGTGCACTGGATAACCTTCTCTTCAACTCCTTGAAATTCTCATCACATTCTTCCATCCAAAAAAACTTAACTCCTTTCCGAGTCAACTTGGTGAGTGGATTAGATAAATGTGAAAAATATTTCACAAAACGTCGATAATATCCATCCAAACCAAGAAAACATCAGATCTCAGTTACTGTTTTTGGTCTCGACCATCTTTAGATAACCTCTGTTTTTGCTGGATCCACATATATCTCCTCTTTTGAGATTATGTGACCCAAAAATGAAAGTATTTGAAGCCAAAATTAACACTTGGTAAATTTGGCACAAAGCTTCTCCTTTCTCAGGGTCTTCAATATAATTCTCAAGTGATCTTCATGTTCTTCCTTGCTCTTTGAATAGACAAGAATATCGTCTATAAAGACTACCACAAATTGATCAAGATAGTATCTAAAGACTCTATTCATCAGATCCATAAAGATAGCATGGGCATTAGTAAGACCAAATGGCATCACTATAAATTCATAGTGTCCATACCTTGTACGGAAAGCCGTCTTTGGAATATCCTCCCTTTTGACCCTTAATTGATGATACCCTGAATGAAGATCAATCTTGGAAAAGTATTGAGATCCGCGTAGTTGGTCAAATAAGTCATCAATGCGTGAGAGAGGATATTTGTTCTTGATAGTGATCCTGTTAAGTTCTTTATAATCAATGCAGAGTCTCATTGATCCATCTTTCTTCTTAACAAATAGAACATGTGCTCCCCAAGGTGACGCACTAGGGCGTATGAACCCCTTATCAAGATTCTCTGAGTTGCTTCTTCAATTCTTGCAACTCAATTGGGGCCATTCTATAAGGTGTCTTTGAAATAGGTAAAGCACCCGGTACGAGTTCTATTGAAAACTCAACTTCACGATTTGGTGGAAGACCTGACAATTCCTCTAGAAGACATCTTCAAACTCCCGTAAAATGGACATATTCTTAATTGTGAGTTTCTCACCAACCATTTGAGATAAATAACCTTCATTTAGTGGAATCAGGACCCATAAGATGGAAGAAATTTACACTGGAAGGTTATGTTCATCCTTTCATCGATAGACGATCATAGATTGATCTGGAATATGAAATATGACTTCCCTTCTTTGGCAATTGATATGAGCTCCATATAAAGAAATCCAATCCATGCCAAGAATCACATCAAATTCTACTATATGAAGGATCACAAGATTTGCAGGAATCACTTTCCCACAAACATCAATCAGAGAAGAATTATAAACTTTTGATGCGACTATTGTGCCATTAGGGGTTGTCACAGCTGACTCAACATCTAATTGTTGAGGTAATACAGTGATATCCTTAGAAAATTCTTCAGAAATAAAAGAGTGGGTTGATCCAGAATCAAATAACACATTTGCTACTTTAGAGTGGATGGTAAGTGTACCTTTCACCACATCGTTATCATACTACACATCGCTGATAGAAATTGCACGTGACTTTCCTTTGTCTTTATCCTTAAGTGTTTGTTGATGTCGACCATCATCATCAACCATTGGATTTGGGAATTTATTGGCATAATGCCCCATCTCCTTTCACTTGAAACATTGAAGTGTAGTAGGTTCATTCTGTGTATCCCTTCCTTTGTTTGCATCATTAGACATCTTCTTCCCATCATTGCGACATTCAAATGCCCGATGAACTTCCTTTCCACATTTGAAACATTTACTTGTCCCTTTAAGACAACTCCCTCCATGTTTCTCTCCACACTTTGAGCATAAGGGAAAGCTCATATTATTTTCAGTGTGCTCTTTATATTTTCCTTTGAATTCAATTTTCCTCTTCTTATCAAACCCATATGGCTGATGGGATACTCCAATCTCCATCTCAACTTTGAGAGCACATCGAACGATTTCCTCATAGCTATTGAAGTCCCTTATGGCTAAGGCCCTTTGAAGACATGGTTTTAAGCCACTAAAGAATCGATCAATCTTACCCTCAGGTTGGATAATAATACCAGAAGCGTACCTTGCAAGTCTTGTAAAATTTTCTTCATAGGTACCAACAGATTCATCATCCTTTTGCTTTAGTTCAAGAAACTCTTTCTCTATCTTTGTTCGGAGAATATGAGGGAAGTAATTATTGAAAAATAATTTCTTGAACTCGTCCCATTCCATGGACTCAATTTCATCCCTTTGTCTCATATTCTTTTTAAGATTCAACCATTGATCACCATCTCCTTCCAAATGATACACTGCTAGGATGAATTTATCATGTTCAGAACATTGAAGAACTGAAAATATCTTTTCAGTAGTACTAATCCATTGTTTAGAAACTAATGGATCAATAGACCCACTGAAAGAAGGTGGACGCTGCCTCATGAAGGATTCAACAGAATGTTGCTCCTTCATTTTCTCGTTTGGAAGTCCTGCATTATTCATAGCTTGAGAAAGTTGTGTGAGCATGGCAATAATATTTTTCATTCCAGCTCACATAATGTTTGGTTGCTCAGGGGGATAATCATTGCATTTCCCTTCGCATTCCTCATTAACACGGTTCCTTCGGGTTCCAGCCATTGACTAAAACCAAGAAGAATAGTGTGAGAAACACTATTTATAATAGGAAAACCACATAATCAAGAATAAAATTTCACACTTAAGTTATTATTCTAGGTTATTCATTGCCATTTCTAAAACACTAAGATTGTGTTCTATGCTTATACTTATCCTTAGGGTTCTTACTAAGGCTTTCACATCCTAGTTTCCAAAGGTTGACTATACCTTTCCTCTGAAACCAACTATAACGGTCTGGAATTACTTCCAGTGGACTATAATTGATACCTATGAGGGCACTCCATGGGCGGCTACACCCCCCTGGGCGGGACACACCACCATCCCCAGTGGTAGCCATTTCCTCACGAAGCCCTTGGGTGGAGAGCCATGCTTCGTCCAACGCTCACATGCGAGAGTTCCCAAGGATCAGATTCATTCATACCTCCTTTCCCTCTGATTCCAACTATAACGAACCATACTTTACATACATTGTTATTACATTAAAATTGAAGCACACTTATTACAACATATAAAAAAACCAGAAAAGGACCGTATAGGTATAGAGTCTTTAGAAATTGGGAAACATAAAAAACTGGTTCATAAGGAATCTACTTTGCCTCCCATTTATTTCATCATATCTAGAGTCCCTTTTGGAATATCCTACTTAATAACCTCCTTCCTGACCTGGGGAAATAAAACATACAAAAGGGTGAGCTCAAATGCTCAGTAAGGGTAAAAAAAAGAAATATCAATCACATCATATTCATAAGAACATAACTTTTGGAAATATTAACCTGCAAAAGAGATCATAATTTCATAACATGGGATAAATCATAGTAGGGAAATGTAATCCCAATATTCATAACTTAAATCATGAAACTTTGTGTCATACAAACATAATCATAGAGAATCATTTCTTATTAGTCAATACTTATTTCCAAGACTATCTTAGTGGACAGAGTCCATTTCTGAACAGAGTTCACTCCTCGTTCCAGTCCTGTTTCACTGAATTGGTTTAACCTGCCATTCCAGCCATGTCTATCTCATGAGATATAAAATATTTACCCAATGCATTGGAGGGAGATATAGGTCCCACCCATCACATAATTATACCATTCTTATGTGTGCCACAAAAATCATAAATCATACATCATTGCATAACCCATGTAATAAAAATGGGATTCTTAAACATCATGACATCCTAAAACAATTCATATAAGATAAAGGAATTCATAAAAATAATTCCATCACAATGTAATCAAATGAAATTAATAATAGGGATAGAAACAGAACCCTATATTATCTTATATGGAAAATAATTTTGATAAAACACTTGAACTCCATTCTTGAGGAAAATATCCTTTCTACTTCAAAAACATTTTCCTTTCTTAACATGTCATACAATTTTAAACTAAAAGAATTTGATTAAAAATAAACTTGAAAACTTGTAAAGGAAGCTTCTTGGAAATAATGTTTTAAAAATCCATTCATGCCGTATAAGTTAAAAAAAACATTCTTCTCATACTTTTGTCAGAAAAGTCAAAAAGTACCTCGTACGAAAAACGACAAAAGATTCCTTTCATATATTTTACTAAAAACTCAGCGAAGGGTAAAATTGGATTTATAAAATTATAGGTGTATGGAAATAATATTACATATTTAGGAAACATGGACGTGGATGATAAAATACACCCTAGTAAATTCCAAAGTATAAACAATCTCGGATAAAAATGAGACTGTGATATTTCCCTTACCTTAGGTCCGATTTTCTTCGTAAGTATCCGAACCTCCTGTATAATAATTTAAATAATGTTATTGACTTATTATAGAATCATACTTATTTTTAAGATATCATATATGGTCATATTCTTAGATTTTTACTAGTAATATTTCATTACTACTTGTTATTCGGGTGTTTATTACTTTTTGTTCTTATGCGTGTTTTGTCGAATAAATTCTTATTTTTTTCTTTTTATGTTATAGATAACTCATTTACAGAATGGTATTAGTGTAATATATATCATATTATTTCATTCAATTCATTTATATAATCATTATTCAATGAAGATCATGTAGAACGAGTCGCATCACATCGTGGAGACGGTATTCCGTACGTACGCACGAGCGATGATATCGTTCTCATGATCGTGGAACTGTATTGGAGTGTATGTATACTATTTTAGAATCAATATCAATTTACAATAATCATATATATTCATTATTTACACCATTATACCCATACAAGTAATGTGGTGGTGGAAAATAGATTACACCACGACGTGGAGACGGTATTCCGTACGTACGCACGGGCGGTGATTTCATTTTCCGTAGGATGGATAGATGGTGGAATAGGGTTGTTTCATAATTATAATAACATATCAGTATATGAGTGATACTTATGTTATTACTTCATAATGAAAAAACTAAATAAGAAGAATTGGAAGAAGAAATAAAGATGAAAGAATCGGTAACAGACATTACCTCTTCTTTGAAGCGCTTCTTTGAGACCTCCTTTTAGGGAACTAAAATTGGTCTTTGAAGAAGACCAGGACCTCTAGGATGTCTCTAGGGAAGTTTAGAGAAGAAATTGGAAGGGGTTGGCCGAGCTTGAAGGCTCAAAGTGGTATAGGGAAGAGGGAGAGGAGGTGCCCTTTTATAAGGGAGGAGAGGGTCTCCTTTGGAAAAACTAAAAATATTATTTTATTATAACGTCAAATTCGGTTTTTAATAGCTTCAAATTGATCTATTTAGAAGGAAAGGTGGGTATGGGTCGAAATCCTCTCTTCCGATAGAATTTAGACAAGTTTAGGTATCAATTTTAACCTTATCATTTAGATTTAACTTTAAGTTAGATAATTTAACTTTTACCGTGTCTTCTTGTTTTCTTATACTATAAGGTTAATAAACTTACTATATCAAGAAAAACGAACCCCAAGTTGTTTATTATTAATATATATAACCTTATCTAATTCATTTGGCAGAACCTTTTATTTTTAGGAATAAAATAACAATTAATAATATAATATTTGTTTTCAAAACTATTTTATGTCAATTTTGACACTATTTAGTAATTGATTTTTGTGAAAATCATAACAGAATGATTAGTTCGAATAAAGTTAATTAAATCACTACTAAAATGTAATATTAACCTAGAAAATTATTATAATTCATAAAAAGTCTCAAATTACATTTATTTGGGTATTTATAACATCAATTATGTCAATATTTCATTAATAAGATAATTACTGCATCATCGTTGTGTCATAAATAAATTAAATTATTTAATGTCTAAAAATTAAAAATAAAATAACATTATGTATTAACTTTTTTAATATTTCTAATTAATATTTATAGTCGAATTTATCTTATGTATAACCCCATATTAAAGTTGATTTACTTATTAAATGTTGATTTTAACTATTTTAACCCTTCTTTAAATAAATTAATAATAAATGTCCTAATCTAATCCAAGTGGGCCTAAATGGTCATATTTTATTACTAAGGTTGTTTTTGGTCGAATTACACTTATCCAATAGAATTAGGACATGTGTTAGGGTAATAATAATATCATTTTTACCCTTAATTACCATATTTACTTATAACCGTGGTAAATAAAAGTAAAAAGTTACTATTCACCAAAAATTATTTTCATCTCATTGAATCAAATTTTAGTTCTTGATATTAACCGTGTGTCTCGGATTTTCTAAATTCTACTCACATAAGCGGTAAAATTAAGTTTTATGAAAAATTCGGTTTTTTTAACTACCACTTAGTGGTTTCACTATTCATCGAAAAATGAAAGTTTCCAGAAAAATACCAAAAATTAGGCCTAAGTGATATTTGATATTATGAATTCAAAAATGATTTTTATTTTACCAAATTAAATACATATCAGTTAAATTAACTAATTTAAAAATTAATTCCCGTCGTCAAAACAAATAGCATGTTTTTATAAGATAATAATTATCAAAAGATTGACACTTGTTTATGTCTGGTTTAAATGTGAAATTACATCCAATGAACAACATTGTATTAAATTTTAAAAATATATTCTAAATATACTTTAAAACCACTCAAATTAATAATTTATCACTATTAATTATTTCGATTAAAAAAGTTGTTTTTAATTATAATTTAATAATTTTCACTATTCATCAAAATATGAAAGTTATTCAAAAAGTACCAAAATTTCACCCTAATATAATTTCAATATTCGGAATCCAAAAATGAAGTCCATTTTGAAAAATAAAATTTATAAAATTTCAAAAATTGGTTATTACTATTCATAACGGCTAGTTTTAAGAATATTTTAATAGCATATCATTGTTTAGTGGAACTCGGTATTGCATACGACGCAAGCTATCGAGGAAGGCCGCGATTCCGTGTAAAGCAAGACAATCTATTGTTGTATGTAGTGAAAGATTCCTTTGATGATTTAAAAACAAAATATTTCTCATAAAAGTCTCGGGTGTTACAACTAGTCTCCCAATAATGTATCATGATTTGTAGGTGTACGTATAATTTAATGGGTTAAGGTGTAATGTATGTGTATAAAAGTGTTTTCATGGATCTAAATTTTACCATAAATATTTGTATAGGTTGTATAATATTTGGGTTATTTTATGTATATATATTTCTTATATAGTGATTATGGTTTCCTATAGGTGTGCTTGCATGTTCTATGAGGGATTGAGATGTAATTCATGATACAAAGGATACAGTGCCTTTCAGAATTAAAACTTAGTTATGGATGAGCTGATGAGATGGATATATTTATATATATAGACTAATACCCACCATGAGATGTCAAACCCTACACAATATTGGTTCAGGTAGTTCCGAGGCTCGATCCACTTCTAAGGTGACATGATATTTTGATAGTCTTGTAGAACAAGACATTTCGTGTTGGGGAATGAGAGCGAAAAAATTAAGGGGGTATAGAGGTATGGTACAATTCTTATATTTATGATTTTATATAAAATGACTCACATTTTTGAAATACTTGGTAAGTGAGCCTTAGTGAGTATATGAAATGTTTTTACCTATTTAGGTGATGAGTAGGTTTCATTTCATTATTCATTGGGATTTAGTATACCTTTTCTATATTTTCATGAGATTTTTTGGGGAGGATCCTATGAGAATACCAATACACTCACCATATATATATATATAAACAGTTTTATAGGTATGCATGACTTGGTTGGTGATCAATATGGACATTATAAGCTCAGAGTGGGGTTTTATGAGATTTTGGAGTTTATGGTCACTGGCTATGATTTATCTTTTTTATTGCCTATTATTTTCTAGTTTTATAGTATATATATCATGTATTGGTATACCTTATTTATTTTTATTATGTTATTATCATATTTTTTTCATCTTTTCTCTTATCCTTAAATTTATATAAAGAGGGAAATGCCTCCCATTTCTATGAATTTTATACCCTTAATGCTTGTTCCCAACCAACAACCTATTGGTGGGGGGCTTTGGGGGTGATCCCCATCTTCACTACTAGCCTAGGAGGGGTACGAGTAGAGAGGGAGTTTTGAATGAGTGGTATCTGAGATATTTTTTGATAGATGGGATGATGTTTGGAGGTAGGAATTAGTGAGGATTACATAGGTTGGTTGGGAAATAGTGTCAACAAAAAAATTATGATGTAAAGAAGGGATGTCATCTAGGACACTGAATAATATGCCTCACTATGAACTGACACAAGTAATATAAATTAACTAGGCATGATAAGTGAAGTAATTATGTATATGGGGTAGAGACTTAGGTAATAATCAATAATGATGATTGTTTACCCTTGTGTTTTTATTCTTTAAAAAATTAGAATTATGTTGAAATTGAAATAATTTATTAACCTTAAATATTATATGTTCAATTTTTAGGAGTCCCTGAAATTATTTATTTAATAGGAATGGATATGGGTCAACATCCACATCAAGATCATGTCGAATATGTTCAGTAAGATTTACTGGCTAGTCATCACAGAGTTGAGATATATGATGATGAATCTTGGAGGAGGATAGTCTTAGAGTATCAATGCCAAAGTTTATAGAAGAATAAGGGATTTATTTCATATAATGAGTCTGAGTCTTGGTTGGAGGAGGTGGATATTTCATTCAGTTTTTTCTATTCTCAATGAGAGCATTGGGTTTTATTCGATGTGACTATATTGTATGGGGTAGCCTGGCCATTGTAGTACTCTTTCCCAAGGTATAATAAGTATTTTTCCATTTTATGGGAGATGTTTCATAATGATTATCATGAAAAAAGATTTCTTCTACTATAAAGGAGTATTTTTTGTTTTAGTTCCTAACTCTCCACTAGGGAAATTCCATCATGTGGGAGATTAGTATTTGGAATAATAACTTATATTATTATGATTTGGACCTTATTCTAAATCAGAGGCTATGGTGAAGCACTTTTAGGAGGTTTTTTTATCTAAGGGTCCATCTCTAGGTGACCCCATTCAGGTTTCCAACATATCTCCAAATACTGAAGATCATAGAGGTTATTAAGAGGTTTCTAGTTTGAACCAGATCCTAAAGGGAGGGGAGTCTTCAGGACTCTTTGTGGAGAAAAGTTGTGGTAAGAATTTCTTAGTTGGATGGTCATCATAAGCTTCATATAGTAAGGATTTTGTTTCATACTTCATCACAAAACTTCACTAGTTATAATAGTTATTGGACCCCTACAATAAAATCAATCGTGGATGGTTTTGTATTTTTAGGTTGTGGACATTGAAAGAATGAGTTATTGACATTAATTTATATTTAGTGTAGATATTGCAGACCTAACATGCTCAGTCATTATAATAATACCCTCTAAGTACGAAATAGTATTGGGGTGCCTCATATTTTTTATCAATAGAGAGGAGATGTGGGTAATAGGATAGCCACATGATTCCCTTCATCCTCAATGACAACTAGCATAGTGAGACCATATATGTCATTACCATTAGGCCAAGAATGGTCATGGATCCATACGTGGACAAAAAAATTCTTTTGAGTTGCTAGAACTGGGTGAGATAGACATTATGTTAAGTATTATCTATATATATTCTATTTGGGTGTATAAATTGCTTGATTTGGGAGCTATGCACTACTTCATTACACATTCCCTAGTTCATGCTTTAAGAAATGCTGTTGAATGACAACCAATTACCTAGGAATTTACTATGCTAGTTTGAGGTTGAGAAAGATTATATGATGTGTGAAGATATTGTGAGTTTTTTATGGGGTATCATCTCCTTTTGAGAGATTTATTTTGTTTATGGATTTAGTTATATGACATCATCCTTGACATATATTGGAAGTTTCCTGTGTATGTTGTTATTTTTTAATTTAGGAGAAACATTATATTATATGATTCTAATGAAAAGGAGGTGGTTTTTGTTGGTGATTTATATCCTTATATGGGTCAAAGGAATGTTGAGTTCATTTCCTCCATAAAGGATGATCTGATATTGAGTTCTATAGAGGATCAACGTCTGGTGTTTCCCATAGTTGTAAAAGAGTGCCCAAATTTATTTCCAAAAGAGGTTATAAAGCTACCCCATCGACATGAGATCAATTTTGGGATAAAGTTAAATTTGGATGTCAATCCAATATTGATTTATATATATAGTATGGGACCTTTTGAGTTGTGAGAACTACATATTTATATTGGTGACCTTTTATAGTGGATGTTATTTGGTCTAGTGTGTCTCCATGTGGTGGTCTGGTTATATTTGGGATGAAGGAAGATGAAAATATTGATTTGTGTATTGATTATTTATAATTGAACATGTTAATAGTGAAAATATCTATCTTATCACTTAAATTAATTAATTATTCATTCATCTAAAGGGATATAGTTGGTTCTCAAAGATCAAATTTTTATCAAGATATCATTATATAAAAATGAAGGATGAGGATATTCAAAAGGCATATTTCTAATTTCATCTTGGGAATTATTATTTCATTGTAATATCATTATGGGTCAGGACATATCCTTCCATATTTATGGGATTGATGAATCATGTGTTCTGTTAATTCTTATATAAGTTTTTCGGGGTGTTTTTGATGACATTTGTGTGTATTTGAGTTTTGATGAGGAGCGCACTAAGAATTTTTATGTTGTTTTTGGAGTTATTTAGTACCATCTTAAATTTTGGGAAGCCATAAAATTGTTAGTTCTAGTCCCAATAGGTCATTTTCCTATGGAATTTAGTGTCATAGTGTGGAGAAAACATGGATCCTTCGAATATTGATGTAGTTGTTTCTTGGGTATCCCCCAAGAATGTTAATATAGTGTTATGTTTTCTTGAGTTATTACTAAAGGTTCACACCCAACATATCTCATATTATAACTCATATGATATCTCTAATGAGGAAGGACATATTTATCTCCTGGAAATAATAGTTCAAGGTTAATTTCAAGTGTCTTGAAATATAATATATTCAGCGATCCTTTTCCTCATTTACTAGAGGAGGGTTTTTCATTTGAGCTCTATTGTGAAACTTTTTATTATTTCATAGTTTATGGTATAATGTAGTAGTGATAAGTTACCTATTATGGGTATCAGTAGTTATATAATCATTAATGTAACTACTCTTCCTATGATCTTGAGTTTGGTTCCTTTGTGTTTACTATGATGTCTTGGTGACCTTACCTCACTCCTGAGTGCTTTATGGTCTTCACATATCACAAGAGCGTGATTTATATCTTCTCCTAGTTTTATTTGAATTTGAAAAATTGATGAAGGATAGAATTCATATAGTATTATGACTTCTATATTATATAAACCTAAGGGAATGTGATGTTATGGATAAATATTTGAGAGAGAATTTACACGGAGATATCATGTGTGAGTCTGATGATATGCGAAGAGTGATAGGGGGATTTCAGTGTTACAATTTGATATAGGATAAGGGGATAGTAGATAGTGTCTTTAAAAAATAATGGTGTAGTCATATTTGGTGAAAAATGTGTTGGAGTCCCATATACAGTATTCTTAGGTCGTGGTTTGGTGAGATAATGTTGTTTTTAGCGACTCTCTTGAGAGATGGTATGAGGATGGTGGATTTTGGGTGTTTTTTCATGAGGGTATTTTTTTTCATTAGAAATTCATGATGTGTTTCTATATAAGTTTCATAGTTAAAGTTAGGAATCACATCATATTATGGATAATATGTATCACACATTGGGATTTTATTTTTTGTGGCTGGGTAGAATTGGTTAGTTTTCAAGTTCAAGGATCAATGTTTTATTTTTTACTGGTAGAATGTTGAGCATCATGTTTCAGTCGGGTTTCTTTAGCCACTTAATGTTACCTAATTTATGTTATAGGACATCTTAGTGGACCTCATCATCGATTTTACATTATCTCAAGGAGGTTTTTATGTACTATGTGTGATCATGGACTACTTGAAAATTTAATCTTATTTTATAGTGATTATGGAGTTGATCTTGGTGGATATTTTATCAGGGTCATATATGGAGGAGGTGGTGAGGATCCACAAAGTCCATAAGTTAATAATCAGTAATCATTATCCCCGTTTTACCTCCATTGTTAAGAGAGGACTCTAGTGTTCTCTTCACTCTCATTTATTTTTTAAATTCACTTTTCATCTACAAATAGATAATAAAAGAGAATGAACTATAAAGAATTTATAATACATGGTGTGTGCATGCATTCATTATTTTGAAGATTTTTGAGTTAGGAACTTTACATTGATGGATTTTTATTATAACAAAAATTATCACTCAATCATTGTCATGGACATATTCAATGTTATTGTATGGATAACCATAATGAAATCCATTATGTTAGACCAAGTTCATATAGAAAGCTACTCTCACACCATAATTTGTATAAAACACAATAGAGAAGGTTCAAGTGATAAATGAGTGAATAAAGGTGCCATATGATCATCATATATTCTATGAAGATCATAAGATGAGGCTTATAGTGTTTTATGTTCCAGACTAAGTGTTCTTGAAGGTGTTTGGTTATTGTGGGAAGTAAAGGTTCAATAGTGGGAGTATTATTTTCACTTGAATTTGTTGTACCTTTTAAGGAGTCAGTGTATGTTGGAGTTGTTTCATATCGATTAGATTTTCCCCCATAGATGATCTTGATACATGATTTCCTTCATGTTTCATAGATTCATCAGTATTTTGATGATGATTCCCATGCCATTTTTTGGTGTGAGTTACAAGTGGAATATGATGAAACCTTTTATGAAAAGTCTATTGAGAGTCAGGACCATTAGGAGAAGGTGTTTTGTAAGAATATTATTCCTTTTATTTTTTAGTTTATAGTATGGTATCATAGAGTATAGTACATGGGACCAAGAGTCATAAATGTGCACTAAATATCTTGAGTTTCTCAACATTTTAATTTTTTTGAGATGTTATGTTCAACCCTTGTTGATTTCTGAAATTGTTGTTGAGGTTATGTGTTAATATTATTTGTTCCTATAATGTACTAGTTGTGTTTTTATTATAGTTATATTTTTGAGAGGTGTATCATTGTGTGGTTTATTGGTCTATAATTCTATTTACTTCTTATAGGTTTTTTAAATTCTTGTAGATGTTAATTGATAGAAAGGTATCTTAAGTAAAGACTTTGTTTTCCTGATACACCCTTTGTATTTTCTCAAATATTAGGCATGTCAAGGGGGAGTTTAGAATCATTTAAAAGGTAATAGTTAATATTTTTACATCTATAGGATCACTACACCATGGTGGTATGTGTGGTTCTAGTAGTGGGGATCCCATTTTGGTTTTTGTTCGTGGATCTTGGTTGTCTTTGTGTTGGTCATTTTGGAGCTTTTGAAACTTGAGTTATTCGTGTGGTTCTTGGTGCATTACAGGGTGTTAAATAGAAAAAGTTTCTATTTTTGGGAATTTTAATCGGAATTATTCCATATAGAAAATAGGTAATAGATACATGTCATAATGGAGAGTATGGTTTCATCGGGATATTCATGATTTTCTTAATGGGAAATAGGGATTTATGAAATTCTATATTATTGGGTTTGACATCTTGTTGTTGAGGAGACTCCGAGTTTCACGAGGAGGAAATAAATGATGAGTTTGTTCTCACAAAATCATAGTAATGGCAAGCTAAAATGACTAAGGATTTTCCACTATGCCACAAAAGGTAGTCATAATGGCCATATGCATGTTTGAAACACCATGTTATATGTTGTGGTTCATGACATGGTTCTTGTCAAATAATAGTTAGTATGAGGTTTAAGGAAAACTAATATTGGTGTTTAAAAGAATGAAAAATCATATTTTACATCAACCATAGGCACCATGATCATAATGTAGGTTATCACATCATAGTGGAGGTTGTTCAATATTCTCCACTATATAAAGGTTCTAGAATTATTTTTTTTGGTTTTTATTTTCATACTTTTAACCCTAGCCGACCCACATAACCTCCTAGACCATTCCATCCATTTTCTAGTTGGAGTTTAAACCACTTACACCATTAAGATCAAAATCTCATAAATTAAGGTAATCAATTCTCCTTTTCTCTTCTTATTCTTTATCTACTTTCATTATGAATGTTCTTTTGGTGAGGATTTTCTGATTCTAGGATGATAATATATAATTACCTGATGATGATTATTGTGAACAGGTTCTAAGGTGTTTTCATTCAAATTGGGTGCTTATTGATTCCTTCAATATTTTACTTAGCAGTAGTGTTTTCTTAAAGAGATGAATTATGATAGAGGATGCATTACATATTTTTATTTTTTTTATTAATTTGAAAGTATTATGATTAAACTTCTCTAGGTAGTGGTATAATAAACCTAATAAAGATAATAATATTAATATCTATGGAATAATGAAATATGGAAGGAGATGTTTTTATCACATTTGGTGATGTTAAGTCGACAGTGCCTCTTGAAATTTTCTAGATAGTGTTCTATATATTTTCTATGATTTCTTTTTCTAATAATGATTGATGATTTAAAGTTGGATAAACAATTTAAGGAAATAAAATATAATGTTAATAATAAAACACAAACATAAATTTAATTACCATTATTTATTAGAAACAATTGATTATGGAATTATTATATGAATCATGTTTATGTTTGATTCTTGGTTATTTTTAGCCACTAATATTTGGTTTCTTATTTGTATAAACAATCAATAATGAATTAATTAATTCAATATTATAAAGAGAATATTTTCTATTATAAATAAATGTTTGTGATTGTGGAAAAACATCCTTATTTGTTAAAGACATGTTTTCCTTGGAGTTATGTTATTGGTTTCACCTTGAATTCATGTGCAAAAAATATGTTATCATAATAAGTATGAATTATCTAGTGTAACGCCCCGACATCAGTTACTCGGATTCGGTGCATTATTACATAACATTGGCATGATCACAAAAGATCAAGTCTCGAAAGACAGATTAGTTTTGTAGCCTTGGAAACACTAGATATATTCAAAAAGTTTACATTACATCAATAAGTGAAAAACTTCAACAGTATATTGTCTTCATATACCCTCATAATATCCCTGTAGGTCATTCATAAAATACTTTTTCACAGCCTGGGAAAAATAAAACATTGAAAGGGGTGAGCTCAGATGCTTATTAAGGATAACAATATAACGGAAACATTCATAAATAAACATAAAAATTTAAGGCAATGTATAACTAAAACAAAAGCCTTTTAAACTTGAACTTAAGCATAATATGGAAAGGATAAAATGAAATAATGCCATTTACTTATTCACATGGATATTCTACTAGTCGAATAATCACATGAAAATATCAATAACCACTTTCATAATGACGGAATGCATAATTCCAGACTATCATAACCACGTAGCCAAGGCCTCGTGCCAAGAATACAAATAAGATTTTGTCAAGGCCTCATGCCAAGACACTAGTTTGTCTCATGAGACCTATCGATGAATCGAGGAGCTATAGCAGGCTCCACCCGTCACTTACTATGTCCAATGCATTCCTCATATGAAAAGTTTGAAACATAACATAAACATTTGTATTAAAACTACCATACAGAATGTCAATAATTTTAACCACAAACCATGAATGGTATAAAAATAGAACATCCACAGTAAAAAATAACTCATTTCATTCAATATGGAAGATTGTATTGCATCAGATTAACCTCAATTTAGAATAATGTTGGATATTGACATAGATTAAAATAATCATCAAACTATTGAGAGAAATATCCCCCTTTTTCTTGATAACATTTAAAATTCACACTATTTGTCAAGAAGCCATTTAAAATAGTTTTTTTTGAATAATAGTGTCCCATACCACTTTGAAATTTTTAAAAGGAATTTTAATTTTAAAACATTAATGTCCACATATATAAATACGTTAAAACATTTTTAAAACATGTAAATTAATGAGAAATATTTAGAATAATAAATCTTTAAAACATTTAAAATGATATTTTAGTTAGAGTTCCTAACCAAAAAAAGACACTTTAAAATAAATAATTGAGGTAATAAAAACATTATAATATCATGAGAATAAATGGATTCATGATATACTATGTCAAAGTATATTATATACACCATATAAAAGTGATTTGGTGTATAACAATAAAGAAGTCTCAATGGAATATAAATTGAGATGAATTCTCTTATAAAGACCATATCCTTAGGTTAAGGATAAATCAACGACATAATTATGTGTGAAAAATATAAATACACTCAATATGATTGGATATTTAGTATAAATCAATCATATGACATTCACATATATTCTTGTACAAACAACACTAATGAATTGGATATTTAACTCAACAAATGGAGATTGAGTTAAAATTACTCTTATCAAGTTCAAATCGATGGATTGAGAATTTATCAATGGAGTGATTATGTGTATAAAAAGTATATCCACAGAAAGGTGAGTGGAAATTATTACATAATAAAATTAATAGTGATTCCATACATAATATTGGAGTAAAATAGTCAATGAAGTATGCCTAAAGCCGAATGAGTACAAATTGAAATTTCAAATTCCCTTATCGATTAGGTAACTTACGAAAAATACACCCATGAAAGAAGGATCATTAAATGATGATGTAAATACCCATAAATTAAAGTATATCAAACAATTAATACAATCATGGGAAGTTCACATACACCACATGCAATAAATAAGTGGTGAACAATGGAATTCTCACGAAATTAAGAGTGAGATAAGAAACCCCTTACTTTGTACTTTTTCCTTGGTAGACGGTAGGTTAACCTCATATATAATGGTTAAATAATTGTTATTGAATTATACAAGAATCGTTTACATTAATATTATATCATATATGATCTTTTAGCATTGATTTGTTAATAATATCTTAGTATTATCGTCATTTCGGGTGTTAACTTACTCATTTTCCTTTATATTCTTTTCTACGTAAGACGTGTTTGTTATTGATTGGTTGTATATTATTCAAATAAAAATCATATAAATTACTTAAACATTATTTTTAATCATTAAACGATAATTAGATTCAAATGGATATGATGGGGAATTAATCTCATCGCGTTCGTGGAGACGGTAGTCCGTACATACGCACGAGCGACAATATCATTCTTTTGATATTAAAATAATATATAATTGGATGTTATATCATATATATAGAATCATTATCATGTTATATTTATTATTTACATGAATTATACATCATTATTATACCCATATAAATAATAATACATTGAATAACAATTACACCACGACGTGGAGACGGTAGGCCATATGTACGCACGTATGGTGACATGTCATTCAAGGGAAGGATAGAATAATGAATTTGTTTGTTCCATATTTATAATAACATCATAGTTTATAGAAGATACTGGAGTTATTATTTTAGAATATAAATAGCAAAGAAAGAATAAGTTGAAGAAGAAAGGAACTTCAAAAAGGGTGGTGAAAACATTATCTCTTCTTCGGGTTCTTCCATTTTATTTGATAAAAAGGGCTCCTTAGGATGGCTTTCTGACCAAACTAAGGCCTCTAGGATGAATTGAGAGAAGTTGAGAGAGTATTTGGTTAGGGGTTTTCTGGACCAAAATGCTTTGAAGGTGTGAAGAATTGGTTTGAAGTGGTGTACTTTTATAAGGGGGAGGAGTGGCACCTTAGGAAAATCTAGAAATATTATTTTATAATAATTTCATATTCTGTTTTTTGGCTCCAAATTGGATTATTAAAAGTTTAAGGTGGGTATGGGCCCAAAAACACTCACGAAATATTATTTATATAGGTTTGGGTCATTATATTAACCTTATCTTTTAGTTTTAACTCATGGTTAATTAGTTTGACACTTACCATGTCACTTTGTATTTTTATATTATATAGTTAATAAACTTAATATATACCTTCAAGCGACACCCAAGTGGTCCATTAATGATACAACTATCATGATAAAAGTCTTTTGTCTGAACCTTAGATTTTTAGGAATTTAATATCAATTGATAATATATTATTTGTTTTAAAAACACTTTTATGTCAACTTTTACACTATTTCGTATTTGATTTTTGTAAAAATTATAACTTCATGATTACTTAGAAAAAGGTTCATTAAATCAATCATAACATGTCATATTAACCTATAGAATTCGTGGAATTCATTAAAACTCTCAAATTATATTTATTTGGATACTTATAATATCAATTATTTTAATATTTCACTAATAAGGTAATTACTGCATCATCATTGTGTCGTAAATAAATTAAATTATTTAATGTCTAAAAATTATAAATAAAATACCATTATGTAGAAAATATTTTTATATTTCGAAGGAATATTTACAATCGAATATATCTTATGTATAACCCTATATTAAAAATGTTTTAGTAATTAAACTTTGATTTTAACTCTTATAACTCTTCTTTGAATTAAATAATAATAAATGTCTTAATCTAATCAAAGTGGACCTAAATGATAATATTTTATTCTTAAGGTTGTTTTCGGTCAAGATACACTTTTACAATATAATTAGGACATGTTTTAGGGTAATATTAATATAATTTGTACCCGTAATTAACCTATTTACTTTTAACCGTGGTAAATAAAAGTAAAACGTTACTGTTCACCAAAAATTATTTTTATCTTATTGAATAACATTTTACTCCATGATATTAACCGTGTCTCTCAGATTTTCGAAATTACACTTACAGAAGTGGTAAAATTACGTTTTATGTAAATTTCCAAATTCTTCTAGGGGGTGAGTAAAAGACGGTGAAAAGTTCAATAAAATTTATATATATATATAATTATTATAAACTAACTTCTATGAATTAAATTTAAATTATATAGGTATTATGTATCTATTTTGACCTTAATTAAATTAAAAACAATTAATTATTTAAATAAAAATTTCATTTTAAACTATAACTCAGTATTTTTCACTATTCATCAAAAATTGAAAGTTTTCAGAAAAGTACCAAACATTAGGCCTAAGCTATAACTGATATTATGAATTCAAAAATGATGTCTATTTTACCAAATTCAAAACATATATGTTGCATTAATTAATTTAAAAATTAAGCCCTGTTGTCAAAACAAATAGCATGTTTTTAAGAAATAATAACTATCAAAAGATTGACACTTGTTTATGTCTTGTTTAAATCCGAAATTACATCCAATGACCAACATTGTATTAAATGGAAAAAATATATTTTAAATATACTTTAAAACCACTCAAATTCATAATTTATCACTATTAATTATTTCGATTAAAAAAGTTGTTTGTAATTAAAATTTAGTAATTTTCAATATTCATCAAAATATGAAAGTTATCCGAAAAGTACCAAAATTTCACCCTAAACTAATTTCGATATTACGAATCCAAAAATGAAGTCTATTTTGAAAGGTAAAATTTATAAAATTTCAAAAAGCAGGTATTACAATTCATAACGGCTAGTTTGATTGGTTTTGGTGTGTTAGAATCTCGAAGTTGCGTACAATGCATGTCATTGCATTATTCAAAGGGAAACATACCATGGAAGCTTGGGGTGTTACATTCTCCCCTACTTCAATAAATTGCGTCCTCACAATTTTTTTAAAATTGGGTTTGAGAATATAATGGAAATCCCCACATCGGAAAAAGAGTCAATAAAACTATCACTTTAAAATAAAGAAAGAGAGGTATAAAGGTCACCCAAGATAACCCATACTAGGATTCCATGTAGGAAAATATGGATATGGACGATAAACTAAATGTCAAGTTCTGATGGAGAGGGATAGAAAACATGATCAGGAGAAAGTTGACAATAAGAAAACCACGAAGTTGTGTTGGGACAAATGGTCATTAGTCTCCCGGTAGGAAAAGTAAACGGACAAAATTTTTTGTTTTAAGTTACATTAAATAAGGACGAGGAATTCATTTATGATATTGACTAAGAACATAAAGAGATATACTAACTTTTTAAGTTTAGTTTCATTCTTTAATAAATTTCTACCACTAAATCATTTTTTTTGAATAATGAGTATTCAAGAAGACTTGGTCACACTAGAAGAGATAGAATAAACTTTTATAGAATAACATGATCCACGTAGGATAAAATATATATTTACCTTGTCTTTAGAGATTGATCAAAACCAAAATGGTTAGTATAATATCTGATGGTCCCCCAAATGGATATTCAATTAGAGAAAAAAACACTAATCTTAATTTCTAAAATTAAACTAACAATACCCCAAAGTTAAATAAATACCATTTAATAATCAATTGTACTAAAAATCCTTCAATATAATCCAAAATAATATTGAAAACCAAAACTTATAAGAATGTAGTCTTCCATGTTAAATTGTATCTCCAAATGACATCAAATACTCTTAAAGTCACATACCTAAAATTAATGAACCTAATCACATATTCTTTATTATAGGTTAATCATTTCCATAAATAACCCAAATCACTATAAATCCATAATAAAAACATAGATAAAAATCCACCATTACTCCTAAAATGAAATCCCATAGTATTCTGTTTTCATTGGGCATATAATGTTCCCAACAAAGTGAACAACTTCCAAAATAAAATATATCACTTAATCACCAAATCATTTTCCTATACTAAGGGTATTCATTTGATAATACATAAGATACCAAATCAACTTATTATTGATCAGTAAAATCATTTAACTAAAATAATAGTCACACTAACTAGGGACTTCATGTAGTCCAGCGGTAGGCGATAAATCCCAATCACACTTTGGTTGTGGGTTCGATTCCCATAGCTTTGTCCGACGTGACAGGTTGTCACAATGTCTGTGTGTTGTCCTTTTTAAAACTATATTTTATAGCATTACCGAAATGAGATAAATTCCTCAAAATAACCATAACACAATTTAACCACAAATGTTATCTAATACCTTGAATTTTCATCCCAAATTATAATAACTTGTAATTGCCTCAAAACCAATGATCATATAAAACCAAATGGTTATTTATATCTATATCCACAAGAGAAAAGATAATTCTTCCTCAAATATCATTCTCACATGGAAAACTACAGGGTTACAAATACAAGAAAAAATTATTCCAAAGTAAACCCATCAACAAGGAGAACTAATAATTTTTAAAAATTTATCTAACCATTTATTTCCACATAGCTTCTTCTTTGAAAAAGAAAATATCCTATAGAATAGGGCATTCACTCGGGTAATGGACAGGTCCCCTACATTTACGGAAAATGACTATAAATGGATTCTTGGGGACACTTTTATCTTCTTCCATAGTACCCTTCATTTTTATTCGGCAATTCTTCACTTTATGTCCTTCCTTCCCACACATAAAAAATTTCTTTGTCCCATTGAGACACTTTCCTGGGTGTCTCCTTCCACATTTCCTCTATGATGGAAATTGATGATTCCTTTCTCCATGGTCTCCAGTGCTGGACCTCTAACCATTCGTCACCTTTCTCTTCTTTTTTGAGTCCAAGAATTGGTTAATATATATATTGTTGATCATATTTTTGGAAAATTGATTTGGCATAAAGACGATATATTTTAATCCTATCAACATTCCATTTTTTTTCTCATTGCCACCACCATTCCCACCTTGTACATCATTCTCTAAGTCACAATGACTTCCTTGGAATCCAGCCATTTACTAAAACCAGAATGCATTGTTTGAGTAACAGTAGTCATAAAATCATTTAGAGATTAACATGTCACCATATTATCAATTTGAAACACATTAGGATTAACCAAGGTCATTTACTCTCATCTTATATATAATACTTCAAATTGGTTTGTAAAGAAAATGTAAATTATCATAAGAATATCCGTCAGGAGTGTCGTAACCAAGAGTGCAGCAAGGCCCGTTGTCATGCACCAGTTCCCATTCAAGTATAGCTCAAAGTGGTGTTTTTGGGTTTTCCCCCTAGGTACATCTGTACCAAAGCTGCCTCTACCAGCTCGTATCCAGATAGGGATGTATTTCTCGGAAAACACTCAAAATCTCTACAATACCAAAATTTTAGGAAGTTCTTCTATACTAATCCTCAAAGTCTATCTTAGGGATATGTGCTCTAATCAGATTTTATCGAAACCTAGCTCTCAAGGTTTGTACTAAAATTCCTCTGATACCAACTGTAATGCCCCGACCCCAGTTACCCAGAGTCGGTGCATTATTACATAACATTGGCATGATCACAAAAGATCAAGTCTCAAATGACCGATTAGTTTCGTATCCTTGGAAATAGTAGATATATTCATAAAGTTTAATTAAATTAATAAGTGAAAAACTACAACAACATATTGTCTTCATATCCCCTCATACTATCCCTACAAGACATTTATAAAATACTTCTTCACATCCTGGGAAAAATAAAAAATTGAAAGAGGTGAGCTCAGATGCTCAGTAAGGATAACAATATAGCAGAAACTTTCATAAATAAACATAAAAATTTAAGGAAATGTATAACTAAAAAAAAGCCTTTAAAACATGAACTTCAGCATAATATGACAAGGGTAAAATTAAATAATTCCATTTACTTATTCACATGTATATTCTACTAGTCGAATAATCACATGAAAATATCAATAACCACTTTCATAATGACGGAATGCATAATGCGGGACTATCATAACCACGTAGCCAAGGCCTCGTGCGAAGACTACAAATAAGATTTTGTCAAGGCCTCGGGACAAGACACTAGTTTGTCTCATGAGACCTACCGATGCATCGAGGAGCTATAGCGGGCTCCACCTGTCACTTACTAAGTCCAATTAATTACTCATATAGAAATTTTGAAACATAATATAAACATTCATATTAAAACTAGCATACAGAATGTCAATACTTTTAACCACAAACCATGAATGGTATAAAAATAGCACATCCACAGTCAAACATAACTCATTAGATACAATATGGAAGATTTTATTGCATCAAATTAACCGCAATTGAGAATAATGAAGGATATTTACATAGATTAAAATAATCCTCAAACTATTGAAAGAAATATCCCCCTTTTTCTTGAAAACATTTAAAATTAACACTATTTGTCAAGAAGCCATTTAAAATAGATTTTATTGAATCAAAGTGTCACATACCACTTTGAAACTTTTAAAAGGAATTTTAATTTTAATACATTAATGTCCATATATATAAATCCTTAAAAACAATTTTAAAACATGGACATTAATGAGAAAGATTTAGAATAATAAATCTTTAAAACATTTAAAATGATATTTTAGTTAGAGTTCCTAACCAAAATAAAGACACTTGAATATAAATAATTGAGGTAATAAAAACTTTATAATATCATGAGAATAAAGGGATTCATCATATACTATGTCAAAGTACATTATATATATCTTATAAAAGCGATTTGGTGTATAACAACAAAGAAGTCTCAATGGAATGTAAATTGAGATGAATTCTATTATAAAGACCATATCCTTAGGTTAAGGATAAATCAACGACATAATTATGTGTGAAAAATATAAATACACCCAATATGATTGGATATTTAGTGTAAATCAATAAGATGACATTCACAAATATTCTTGTAAAAACAACACCAATAAATTGGATATTTTACTCAACAAATGGAGATTGAATTAAAATTACTCTTATCAAGTTCAAATCGATGGCTTGAGAATTTATCAATGGAGTGATTATGTGTATAAAAAGTATATACACATAAAGGGGTGTGTAAATTATGTCATAATCAAATTAATAGTGATTCCACACATAATCTTGGAGTAAAATAATCAATGATGTATGCCTAAATCCGAATGAGTGCAAATTGAAATTTCTAATTACCTTATCGATTAGGTAAATTACGAAACATACACCCATGAAAGAAGGATCATACAATGATGATTTAAATACTCATAAATTAAATTATATTACACAATTAATACAATCATGGGCAGTACAGATACACCACATGTAATAAATAAGTGGTGAACAATGGAATTCTCACGAAATTAAGAGTGAGATAAGAAACCCCTTACTTTGTACTTTTTCCTTGGTAGACGATAGGTTAACCTCATGTATAATGGTGAAATAATTGTTATTGAATTATACAAGAATAATTTACATTAACATGATATCATATATGATCTTTTAGCGTTGATTTGATAATAATATCTTAGTATTATCGTCATTTCGGGTGTTAACTTACTCATTTTCCTTTATATTCTTTGTTACGTAAGACATGTTTGTTATGGATAGGATGTATATTATTCATATACAGAATTATATAAATTCCTTAAAAATTATTGTTAATCATTAAATGTGAATTAGACTCAAATAGATATGACGGAGAATGAATCTCATCGCGTTCGTGGAGACGGTAGTCCGTACGTACGCACAAGCGACAATATCATTTTTTTATATTAAAATAATATATAATTGGATGGTATATCCTATAGACAGAATCATTATAATGTTATATTTATTATTTACATGAATTATACATCATTATTATACCCATCTAAATAATGATATATTGAATAACAATTACACCACAACGTGGAGACAGTAGGTCGTACGTACGCACGTATGGTGACATGTCATTCAAGGGATGGATATATTAATGTATTTGTTTTTTGCATATTTATAATAAAATCACAGTATATAAATTATACTGGTGTTATTATTTTAGAATATAAATAACAAATAAAGAAGATATTGAAGAAGAAAGGAACTTGAAAAAGGTTGGTGAAAACATTACCTCCTCTTCGGGTTCTTCCTTTTGATTTGATCAAAATGGCTCCTTAGGATAGATTTATGACCAAAATAAGGCCCCTAGGTTGAATTGAGGTAATTGGAGAGAGTATTTGGGCTGGGGTTGTCCAAACCAAAAGGCTTTGAAGGTGTGAATAATTGGTTAGAAGTGGTGTTCTTTTATAAGGGGGAGGAGGGGCACCTTAGGAAAATCTAGAAATATTATTTTATAATAAATTCATATTCGGTTTCTAATGGATCCAAAGTGGATTATTTAAAGTTTAAAGTGGGGATGGGTCCAAAATAACTCAACCAATAGAATTTATACTTGTTTGTGTCATTATATTAACCCTATCTTTTAGTTTTAACTCTTGGTTAATTAGTTTGATACTTACCATGTCACGTTTTATTTTTATATTATATAGTTAATAAACATACTATATACCTCCAAGAGACCCCCATGTAGTCCATTAATTACACACCTATCATGATAAAAGTACTTTAGCCAAACCTTAGATTTCTAGGAATTTAGTATCAATTAATAATATAATATTTGTTTTAAGAACACTTTTATGTCAATTTTGACATTATTTGGTATTTGATTTTTGTGAAAATCATAACCACATGATTACTTCGAAAAACTTTAATTACATCAATCCTAAAAAGTCATATTAACTTATAAAATTCTTGTAATTCATTAAAAGTGTCAAATTATATTTATTTGGTTATTTATAATATCAATTATTTTAATATTTCACTAACAAGGTAATTACTGCATCATCATTGTGTCATAAATAAGTTAAATTATTTAATGTCAATTTTTTTTAAATAAAATACCATTACGTAGTAAATATTTTTATATTTCTAACGAATATTTACAATCAAATATATCTTATCTATAACCCTATATTAATTTTTTTTAGTAATTAAACTTTGATTTTAACTCTTTTAACTATTCTTTGAATTTAATAATAATAAATGTTATAATCTAATCCAAGTGGACCTAAATGATAATATTTTATTCCTAAGGTTGTTTTTAGTCTAGATAAACTTTTCCAATTGAATTAGGACATGTGTTAGGATAATATTAATATCATTTTTACCCTTAATTACCCTATTTACTTTTAATCGTGGTAAATAAAAGTAAAAAGTTACTATTCATCAAAAATTATTTTTATCTTATTGAACCAAATTTTACTCCTTGATATTAACCATGTCTCTGTTTTTTTGAAATTCCACTCACCTAAGTGGTAAAATTACATTTTATGTAAATTTCCAAATTATTCTAGGGGGTGGGTAAATGACGGTGAAAAGTTCAATAAAATTTTTATATATCTAAAATTATTCTAAACTAACTTCAATGAATTACATTTAACTTATATAGGTATTATGTATCTATTTTGACCTTAATTAAATTTAAATAAAATAAATAATTATTTAAATAAAAATTTGGTTTTAAACTATAACTCATTATTTTTCATTATTCATCAAAAATTGACAGTTTTCAGAAAAATACCAAAAATTATGCCTAAGCTATATTTGATATTATGAAATCAAAAATGATTTCTATTTTACCAAATTAAAAACATATAAGTTTCATTAATTAATTTAAAAATTAAGTCTCGTTCTCAAAACAAATAGCGTGTTTTTATGAAATAATAACTATCAAAAGATTGACACTTGTTTATGTCTGGTTTAAATGTGAAATTACGTCCATTGACCAACATTGTATTAAATGGTAAAAATATATTATAAATATAATTTAAAACCACTCAAATTCATAATTTATCACTATTAATTATTTCGATTAAAAAAGTTGTTTTTAATAAAATTTAGTAATTTTCCCTATTCATCAAAATATGAAAGTTATCCAACAAGTACCAAAATTTCACCCTAAACTAATTTCGATATTACGAATCCAAAAATGAAGTCAATTTTAAAAGATAAAATTTATAAAATTTCATAAAGTAGGTATTACAATTCATAACGGAAAGTTTGATTGGTTTTGGTGTGTTAGAATCTTGAAGTTGCGTACAATGCAAGTCATTGCGTTATTCAAAGGGAAAAGTAATGTGGAATCTTGGGGTGTTACATCTAGGAGAGTAGATCCCCAAATTGTATTTTTTGAGAACTTTATATGGTTGGAATATTTATTTAGGAATTGATGGTAATAGTTTGCATAGGTTGATAGTTGTTCATTATTTTTAAATAAGTTATTTTTATTGGATTGTTATTTGGTTGATTGGTTTGGGTTGAGAGCTACTAATGTCAATTTTTCTTATTTCCTGATGGGTGATCATTGATTTTTATTTTTATTTTATTTTTTACTACCTACAATGTGCACTATAAGTTCAAATTTCTTTATTTTTTCCATGTCAAGTCCTATAATGCTCAGTTTATGGAATATTAAATAACATATTAATTAACTCATGGGATGGTCGTTGATTTTGGTAAAACATATAATGGGAACCAAGGTATGGTTGGAATGAATTCTATAACAGAAATTAATGTAATGTGGAAATTGTAATATAAATTATAAATCATATTTTATTGTGGTGAATTTAATTTATTATAGAATAATTTTTAATGGTTTTAATAATCGATAAATGATGACTGATAATTAAAAAACTAAGATGATTAATTATATTGATTAATTTTACTTTTGTGCTTACATGAAATCTAGTTCCCTAGACTATAGTGGTGGTAGATGGGTGTCATGATAGTTGACAACTTTAGTTGAGTCTATGGATATATATTTTCTCTTAGTATGGGTTTTTGTGATATATTCTTATATATTCATATTTCATACGATCCAAAGTCTGATTCAGTAGACACTCAACACTAAAATGTTTTGATTTATAGGTATTTTCCCCAATATCTAGGTTGTTGATGGAATGAATCGTCATAAAATCCTTCTTCCCCAGTCTTACGTTGGTGTAACATGATGTGTCAACATGTTTTGGAAATAATGGAAAAGACATATGGTCCGTATCTAAATAGGTTGCAATGGCCCCCAATTTTACTATTCTACTATGTGTGGGATCTAACAACCTGAGGTTATAGAACATAAATGTATTTGGGATATAGTGTGTGTGGTTCCCTACAATTTTACTTATATGGGATATGATGGATTGTGGTAAAATTCATGATACACTAGTTATGGTTTCTTCCATGCTTACTACTTGGATATGGATGAGGAGATGACATGGATATATATAGTCTCATGCCAACATGAGGTGTTGTACCCTAGGTAGGACTGGGATATTTATGTTCAAGGTCCATCCTACATCATATGTGACTTGAAATATGGAGGAGATTTTAGTACAAAAAGTATAAAATTAGGGTGTGAGTATGATAAAATGTGGGGAAATTGATTTAGGGTACACTTATTATGTATATTATGTCATATATAATGACTCACCTTTATCCCTTACTTGGTCAAAAAGCCTTAGTGAGGTTGATATTTAATTTATTCTTTTTAAGTGAGTAGTTGGTTTCATTTTTTATTCACTAGGATTTAGTCCAATTCTTCCAAACTTTCATGAGATATTTCGAAGAGAATTATACCGATTATACCTTTATGATCACTATATATATTTAAACTATATTTCAGTTTTTTAGGATTCATTAATTGATCATGTTAGAAATTACTATGTGGTTTTTCATGATATTTTGGAGTTTTTGATCACTAATAAGGATTTATACTTTCTATTTTTTCTTATTTTTCATTTTTTTAACATTACATTCATGTATTTGTATTCCTTATTTATTTATGGGATGGTGTTGGCTGGTCATTTTCATCTTATCTGTTATTGTTAAATTTATATAAAGAGTGTAATTACTCACATTTAAATTAATTTTATACCTTGTTTCTAGTCCCCAACCCATGGGAAATTGTAGGCAGGCTTCACAAGCAATCCCCATATTTACAATTAACATAGGAGGGGTACTAATATAAGAGGTTTTGATTATAGAAGATGGTAAACTGAAATTTAAACCACCAAAAAATTGAATGATAAGGGATCCCAAATCAATTTATATGATTAAAAATTTTAATTGAATAATTTTATGAAATATATAAATAATAAAATAGATTTTTAAGGTGGGGGAAAACCAATAATAAACAACATGTAAAAACAAAAATAACCTATATACCTTAGTGGTTCATGAAAAACCCCAAAACCCCATGAACCATCTATAATTATCATCCAATGTGATTATTTTACCCAAGTTTTCCCCCTAAAAAGAATATAACACTATATTTAAATGTAATGGAGAGTGTTTCCATACTCTAAGTACGTTATCCCCCAAGGATTAATAAACATGTTAATTTTTTACATATATCATAATAAAAATAGAAAAATATTCATATGTAGTCGTTCCCTCACTGACTAAAACAACCATGGTTTAGTCCTGGTAAAATAATAGATAGTGAACTATCTCATCGGAAAAAGCCTCATAGAATACAATACAAGATCATATCCTAGGTGACCCAAGAAATACATGCATAAATATTTATTATTTTAGCTGAATATTTAATACATATAATAATAATACAAACCCAAAACCATAATTGTTTAGTGTATTTAGATAATTGATACATAAACAACTTATTTCATGAAATATATCTAATATATACTACAATTTTCTTCCCACATAGTTCCCTTACTAAATATACCCTAATTAAAACCCTTATTTATAACCTAGGTAAATGGAAACATAATAAAGGGTATGCTCAAATGCTCAGTAAGTATACACATATGATATATCAATTGGTGATAAAATATGAGTATAATATATCCATAAGGGTATGATAACATGATCAAAATTTATAAAATTCATACAATATCAGTTAAAGATCTTTAATCATAATTCATGGAATTAGAATTTTTTAAAATAAAATTCATAACTCATAAAAGTGTAAAATCATCAATAATCAAACATTTACCATGGAAACATATCATAATCACAAAACATAACTTTGTGACAAACACTTAATCATTTAAAATATTTTAATTATTCAAGGATCCCTTCCAAGACTATAATAGTGGAAAAAGTCTTATATTGGATTAAGTTCACTCCATATTCCATAATTTTCATAGTCAAGGCTCATTTCTAAGGAAATTATAGTAGAAAAACACCATAGTGGATGGGCTTCAATCCACAATACATTATTTATTTAGCCAAGGATCACTCCTAATACTATTATAATAGACAAAGTCTCATACTAAACTACGTTCACTTCCCATTCTAGTATATATTATCTCATGATATATCAATATTTACCCAATTCATTAGAGAGATATGTAATTATAGTCCCACCAATCACATAATTAAAACCATACATAAGTGTTAAAAAAATCATAAAATAATTCATTATTGCATGACTCATGGAAAAGAAATGGGTTTCTAAAATATTTTATCAAAACATAAATAACCCACAGGAAAGTAACATGATTCCTATATTAATCCTTAAAACATCATCATAATAAGACATTTAGATGAAGAAAATTGATTTTATCATAAGATAATTTCCTAATTGAATCATAATAAAAATAAATGTATGTTGACAGAGTTGAAAAATATATTTAAAAAAGCATTTGATCATTTCTTAATTTTTTTTTGAAAACATCATTTTCCATTTGTATCATTAAAAATTAAAAAATTAATAATAATAATAAAAATATTTTATTTTAAAATAACCATGGAATCATTTATAGTAATCTTGAAATAAAATAATGTTCATGATGTTGGGAAAATCCATTAATTCAATGTATTTTTAAAAATAATATTCATTTAAAACTTTTGTAATGGTAAAAAGTTATTTATACATAAAAATTTGTAATTACTACCTTTAATTGTTTGTAATTAATTTAAAATTTAGTGAAAATAATATTTCTCAAATATTTATGTATATAAAAAAACTTTTAAAAATTATTTTAAAGAACATGGACATGGAATAAATAGTTTTTCAACAAAGAGTAAATAAGTTCGAATTTTAATAAAAATATTTTCTAAACCATTTAAAATGAAATAGAGAGGAAAATGGTAATTATAAATGTAAATAATAGAAATATATAGAGTATAAGAAAATATATTTTATTGAATTTATAAGGATCATATAATTTCCCTCATGGAAATTTAACATTTGATAGTTTTGAAAGGAAATGAAATTATAACATAAACCCCTTCCACTTTGGAAACTTTTTAATCTTAATACCCTTGAAAGAAATAACATTAAATGAAATGCTAAACACAATGAATTTAAATATATAAAAAATAAAAAATAAAAAATAAAAAATAAAAAATAAAAAATAAAAAATGGGAATTATATAAAATATATAATGACAAACAGGGTCATAACATGAAACATGTCTCGGTGAAACAATATTGAGACGAAAACCCTTTTCTTATGTCACGTATTGCATCAAACATGTTCAAAACTCCTATATAATAAACATAGATTTATTATACATATATTATAGAACCATATTAATATATATATATATATATATGTATTACTATAAAATTTATAATTTCCAATTAACCTTTCATTAATTATTCATAATTAAAATTATTATTCATGTGGGAACTAGTATGTTCTCCATGAATATTTCAGTATGATGGTTCCATTCAATAAAAATTGGTCATGATTCCATCATATATAGAATATTCATCATTACATATTTATCATATTTATTCATTATATAAATATATATATATATTATAACCATTTATAGAAATTAATGAAGAAAAATTAGTTTCATCGCTTCATAGAAACATTAGTTTCTAGGTACGCACGAGTAATGTTTTCACTTTTCAATGGATGGAATGAAAGAATGATAAATAATAAATTGATATTCTAGAATAATAATAATGTCTAAAATATCATATATATTCATTAAATATATCCTTATTATTTTCCATGTAAATAGAAAATGAAAAAAAATCACATTGATTTGTAGAGGTCGTAGTCAATGTTTATGTACAGACAACATTATAATTTTAAAATGGATGGAAGAGTAATAAGGTAGATAATATCATATTTTGATTGAATTATAATTATTTTATATAAATTAAATTCATCTATATAACCGTCCATTATACATAGTTATGAAAAATAATATACATCACTTCATTGAGATGATAGTCAGTATGTATAGATGGGCGATGTTTATGTTTCTCATTAGTTGGAAAAGGAGATGAAAAAGGGTTGTGAAATCATTATAATAAAATTTTATTGTGTGTAAGATAATGATTTTATTATATCATCTTGATTATATAAAATTATAAGGATTTGGAAGAATAAATAATCATGAATACACTCGGTTATGAGTTTTATATCTTCTTTGGAAAACCTCCTTTAGAAATACCCTTAAGGATTATTGGATGGGTATTTTGGGAAAACTATAACCTATAAGAAGAGTATGTAAAGGGTGAGAGTGTATTTTTATAGATATAGATCGATTTAAAAGGCAAAATGGGTTTGGATAAAAGCGGATAGGACATACTCTTTTATAATTGAGGGGTGTGGCACAGATGTGATTATTAACAGTATTAAAACATAATAAAGTCAATATCATGGGAAAGCACTCTAAAGTGGATCATGCTAAAATATGTGAAGATATAGGATCAAAAATAATTCTTTAAAAAGGATTTATAAAAGTTTTTAGGTTATTTTAACACTTTTATATTTAGTTTAACCCCTCATTAACCCTATTAATAATTACCATAGTAATGAATTTCTACATCAGTTACTATCAATAAAGACAAAAAATGAAATTTAACACGTTATGAAATTTGAAAATGATGATTCAAAAAAGGGGAAACCCTTTTATATTATTCAATTTCAATAAATGGCAGTAATTTAGTTTATAATATAATTGCAAAAGGCAATGAAACCCATTTTTAGAAAATTTCATTTTTAAGAATAAAAATGAATTTATTCTTAGACCATGCCTAATAAAAATCATTAAATATATGTTAATATTTTTAATTAAATAAATTATTTATACAATTTAATAAAATCATTCATTAATACTTATTAATTGAATTTATTAAGAAAATTTACATTTCTCACAATAGAAAAAATATGAAAAAATATGTTTATTTACCTTCAATTGATTTTATCTTCTCCTATAACCAATTAATAATAAATTTATGAATGATTATTCATTTTTTTCAAATTAAATAATAATATATCTCATAAAAATACAATTTCATTTTTCATAAAGAAATATATTACACAGGAAAATAATGTTCTTGAAAAAATTGTTTATTTAACATAAAATGACATTACTTTTAATATTTAAAATTGAGTAATTGTTTCCTAGGAATAAATCAATAAGTTTTCAACAAGTAAAAATATAATAAATTATTTTCATAATTTAGATATTCTTATTCATACCCTAGTATCCAATTTTTAGGTTATAACAATCAAATTTCATAATAATGTCAATATAATATATTTTGGTTCATTTAAACATGTTCTTGTGTGTAAAGAATGATATCTATCACATTGAACTTTTTTAGAGATAAATTTATCATAAAATATTAGGGACTTAAATTCTATCACCAATATAATAGTTTTACCCTCAAAATTTCCTCCCACATATAAAAACAACAGAGGCTACTTATACCTCATCACATCTCTCGGTTCCCACATAGTTTTCTCAAATTTGTGATTCCTCTATAGAACATTGACCAGATGAGTAGTCTTTCTCCATAGAAAATTATCAATATTATCTATGATATCATTTTGTTGTTCCTCTTAATAAATATCATTCATCAGGGGTAAAAACTATATATTAAGTACATTTAATGGATCAGGTATGTACTTACTCAAAAGTTTTACATGGAACACATCATGAACTTGAGAGAGATTTGGTGGAAGTACCTAGTGATAAGTAACTATCTTGATACTATCAAGAATTATGAAGGGGTTAATTTATCTATAAATTAGTTTACCATAATTTCCAAATCTCATAACCATATTCCAAGGAGACATTCATATGAATACCTTGTCACGAATGTTGAACTCTATATCTCTCTGATGATTTTTAGTATAAATATTTTATATAATTTAAGATTCCTTGTTATGTTGTTCGATGGAATTAACATTATATTATATTTCCTCAACTATTTCAGGTCCGAAATTCCTTCATTATCTATCTTCATCCCAGTTTTATGGAGTAATATACATTATACCAAAATGATCTTTATACGGAGTCATCTTAATTATTGAGTGAAAGATATTATTGTATGAAAATTAGACTAGAGGAAGGATTTGATTCAAAAAACCTTTTAAAACCATTGAAAAATCTCTCAATATAAATTTTAGGGTTTCAATGGTCCTATTAGACATAAATTTTTTATAAGGATGATATTAAATGCTAATATTAATCCATCAATTCAAAACATGTTGAGTACTTTTTCAGAACAACAATTTAAACCTTGGATCCCAATAAAAAATAATAGAATTTGGTAGCCTAATAAACCATACCCCATATATTATATCTTAGTAATATGATCATAAGATAAATATTCTATGAAATAAATAAATTTTTTTGACATTTCATGGTGATCAACTATAACCCAAATAACATTAAGGTCTTTATATGTTTTCGGTAGCCCGACGATACAAGACAAGGTGATGTTTTCCCATTTCCATTCTGGTATGGGTAATGGTTATAAAATCCCCTTTGATTTTCTTCTCTTATCCTTAACATGATGATATACCATTCACTGAGATACATACTCCATAATTTCCCTGTTCATGTAATCTCACCATAAATAATCTTTCATATCTATATACATATTATTACTTCTAGTATGGATAATGAATTTTGAACCATGAGGTTCTTCCCAAAACACATTTTTCAGGTCTAGTGTCAATGGGGCACATACTCTGTTCATTGAAATTGATCATTCCATAATAATCATAGTTGAACATAGAATCATTCCATCAATTTATTTTATAAAACAATATCCTCTTTATGCAACTCTTTTATCCCCACAGAGATGAATGGTTGAACATTCATCCAAACAAGATAAGATTTGTCCCCTTTCCTCACGATTTTAAGATTCATCTTCTGAAAATCCATATGTAATGGATCTCTTTCTATAATCATCATGGGAAAACTAGCATTTTCATTTCAACCCAATCATCAACAACCTTGTTCATCTTTTGATGGTGGTAATGTATTGAGTAGTCATAATCGTTAATCATCTCCAACCTTCTCCTTTATTGAATATTCAATAAATTATATGTGAATTTATTCTTCACATGTTTATAATCCATATATATATATATATATATCAAATCCTTCACTGTAATTATAATTCCCCCTTATTTTGAATCAAAAAATAACTGCTACGAATACTAAATAATGACTTAGGAAATTTCTCCCATGAATTTTCAATTGGAATGAAGCATAAATTATCCCAACATAATTATAAATAATAATTTATTCCCATCCCTTATTTGATGAATAATTATAGATCATACACCTTTCTCCATTATAAGGTAATTTTATCACAAGGGCACTGACTAATCTTCTTTTCATCTCCTAGACATTTTCATCACATTCATCTCAATAATGGAACTTTTATCCATTTTATTTAAACATTTTTATTGGATTAGATATACATGATAAATATCTCACAATGAATTAGTAGTATCCAATCAACCCAAAATATAGTTCTTATTCACTATGGTTGGTCTGTTCTATTGCTCAATAACTATATTCTTTGAGGGATCCACTAATATACCCTCACGTGAGGTTACATAACCCAAGAATAATATTTTATATATCTATAATTCACAGTTTCTAAATTTGGAATCAATTTATCCTTCCTAAAGGTATTCAAAACATACCCAAATAATATTCATACTATTTAATTCTATTAAAATATATAATAATTTCATATATAAATACTACAACAAATAGATCAAGGTAATCTATAAGGACACTATTCATTAAGTCCATGAAGATTTAACGGGAATTGGTAATTCCAAATGGATTCAATATAAATTCATATTATCAAAAACTCATATGGAAGGTTGTCTTTGGTATATTCTACCTTTTACCCTTGACTTAGGATATCCATATTGAAAATAAATATTGGAAAAGTATTTATCTCCTCATAATTAATTAAATAGGTCATCAATATGAGGTATAGAATACTTTTTTTTACAACTTATTATGTTATGTTCCTGATAATCTATGAAAATATGCATTAAAACATCAATATTCTTAATAAAAATAATAGTTTCACCCAATGGTGACACACTCAAGTGTATTAATACCTTATACAGATTCTCTATGAGCTTCTTCTTCAATTCTTATAACTCAATGGGGTCCATTCTATAATGTTTCTTTGAAATAGTTGTAGCACCAAGTTTAAGCTCTTTTGAAAACTCTCATATCTGATTTAAGGGAATACTGGGAAAGTCTTTAAGAGATACATTAGAATATTTCCAAACAATAGTCTTATCTTCAGTTTTGAGTTTATCCCAAAAACATTTATATAAAATATCACTCATGAATAGGTAGTAAGAACCATATGATGGAATTGATCTCCACATGAACTTCAATTTCATCCACATATTTATATATGATCATAGGTTGATTTAGGATGTCAAAAATGATTCCGTTATTCAAAAAATTTATATAGGGCCTATTTAGAAGGAGATAATCAGTGTTTAAAATCACATTAAATTACACTAAAAGAAAATTAATAAGATCTCTATTGGGAACATTGGTATAAACATCAACAAGACATCAATAACTCTAAAATGGAGGTTAAGTGTTCCTTAATTATCACAATCCACTCTAGTGATTAACATATAATAGGACCTTCCATATTTCAGTAGTCTAGTATATAGTCCATATATTGGTACATCAACTTATATAATGAGATTTTTTTTTCACATATATGAAATTTAATTATTAGTGGCACCTTAGGCTTAAATTTATTTCCTTTCATCAAACTCTTAATTTTTCCATAGATACTATTTCTTATATGCCATCATTTTCCACACATAAAACATTTTCCATTTCCATTAATACATTTCCATAGGTTCTCTTCAAAAATTATTGACATGTAATAACATTAATTATCTTCATTCTATATTTTTTATCACCTGAATATTCTTTAAATACCATTTTTCTCTTATTTTTGTGTTAGGAAACACACATAGGTTTAGGTTGTGCATCTTAATTTGAGATATCTTATTATTATTAATAATAATATTTCACATTAAATCTCACTTTTCATTTGTTTTCTCATGGGGATGGTCATTTCATTGGTCATCACATTCATTGTTCACATTATTCCTCCTAGTTACTGCTATTGAAAAAACCAAAAACAATTATGTGATTGTCAAACATAAATAAGAAAATTAATAAATCATATGATTTTAAAAATCAATCTTATGATGTTCCAAATTAGTACTCATTATTTTTACCCATAACCCTTTATGTTCATCACATATCACAATATCTTATCATAGGTCACATATATTTTATCCTCCAAATCTTTATAAGTAGATTTTTAATTAACCAATTCATATATCCCAAGATATTCAAACCGGGTGTGTAGTTAAGCCTCTTCGTCATGCACCAAGTGTTGATTGTTTTAATACTGAACTAGCCTTTTCAATGTTATTACCCATATGCGAATCTATTCCAGTGCCTACAACAATATTATTTATCCACACAAGGATTTTATTACTAGGAAACCACACAATATCTTATTTTATGAAACATAAATATACTATCTAAGGAATAAACTTATCCTCATTTTTTCAACAATGTTTTCAAATCATAATTCTAAAAATAACTAAACCATATTATTATAAGAACTGAGGAAACCAAATAATTAAATATATAATTATCACATAATTTTAAATTAATATTCAATACATAATAGGATTATTGTTGTGATGGATAGGTTTAGGGGTGGCTTCCTTCAAATTTGGTATTGATTGATTCCTAAAATATTTCATTTGTGAGTGGTGTTTTCTTAAATAATTTAATAAATGCAGGGGATTCAATAATTATCATTTTTTAAATGTTAATGTTAAATCATCATTCTTTATCTTTTTTGTGTGGTGGTAGAATCATCCTAATGAAGATAATAATCTAAAAATACACGGAATCATGAAATATGGAATGGAATTTTGTTATCGCATGTGATGATGTTATGTTCATTTTACCTCTTATAACATTCTATATTGTTTTCTATGTTTTTTTAATGATTATTTTTGTCTCTTATAATGATTTATGTGTTGAATTTGTATAAACAACATAATGATGAAAAATATGAAGTGAATAATGAAAGAGGAAATAAAATTTAGTTTCTATTATTCATTGGAAACAACTGTATATCGAAGTATTTCATAAATCATGTTCATGGTTGATTATAAGTTATTATTAGTCAATGATATTTGGTTTCTTATTTCAAGAAACTATGAATAATTAATTGGTTAATTTAAGATGATAATGAAAATGTTGTTTGTTGGAGATAAATGTTGGGGGTTGTGTGATAGAATCCTCATTTGTCAAAGGCTTGTATACCTTGGAGATATGTTCTTGGTTTCAACATGAATCTCTGTTCTAAAAATATGTTATGTTAATAAGTATTCATACACTAGGATAGTAGATACCTATATGTTCTTTTTTATGAACCAGTATGGTTGGAATATTTTTTGAGGAATTGATGGGAATAGATTTCACAGGTTAAGAGTTAGTCATACCTATTTATTGGGTTTTGGGGTGAGGATTACAGTTTCGTTGATTGATTTTCATTGATAGTAGTTCAACTATGATTTAATTGTTAGTATATGGATGCCCATTTTATGTTTAGTTTTTATGATTTCAACAACCTATTTTAGTTAGCCTATTCACTAAAAGTTCATCTTTCCTTTGGGTTGTTTTGTTCAAGTACTATAATTCCCAATTTATGGAATAGTAAATGAATTAATAATAAACTTATGGTATGGGTGTTTATTTAGAAATATTAAATAATATAAACCATGGGATGGTTGGAATTAATTCTCCGAGAGAATGTAATGGAATCTGGAAGTTATAATATGAATTAAAAATCATGTTTTCTTGTTGTGAAGTGAATTGATTAAAGAATAATTTTAATGGGTTTAATAATTAATGAATGATAATTTATAATTACGAAATTATCATGATTAATGATGTTAAATCATTATGCTTTTTCGATTACATGAAATGTTTTTCTCTAAACCTTAGCGATGGTAGCTAGGTGTCTTCAGAGATGATAACATTTGTTGAGTCTATTGTTATGTGGTTTCCCTTACTATGGTTGTGTATTATATATTTTTATATTTTTTGATTTCATACTCCCACAACCCCAAGATAGGATGGAAAATCAAAACAATATTTTTTTGGGTTCTTGGTGTTTCCCAACATCTAGGTTGGTTATGGAATGAATGGTTGACTACTCCTTCTTCCCCACTCCCCCTTTGGTGTATCATGATGTGTAGGTGTATCTAGGATGTAATTAATTAAGGCATAAGGTATGTGTCTACACAATATGTGATGGATATTTATTTTATCATACATGTATATATGGCATCTAATGATGTGAGTTCATAATACATAAATGTATTTTGGATGTAGTGACTACGGTTTCCCACAAGTGTACTTATATGAACTATGGTGGCTTGAGTTATAATGCATTATACACTAGATATTGTTTCTCTCATGATTACTACTTTATTGTGTATGAGGTTATGACATAGATATTTATATTCCATAAGGATTCATTAGTTTCCTATGGGGATAAAAAAATTTAAGTATTTATATTATACTTAAACTGTACAACTGAGTAATTACAAATAGTAACAATCGAGTTCCATGTCAAACCCATGATACGATGCATATTGGTATTTTAGGAATTTAAAAAGTTTTTGCTTGATTATTTTAGAAAATAAAATAGAATGAATAAAGAAGAACTTTTTTTATAATCAGTTGAGAAAACATGTTAGGGGTTTGAATATTTAGGGTTCGGGTGCTAGAGAATTTAAAAATTAAATCAGTTGATCACGATTAGTTTTGGAGTCAAGATGAGGGGAATCCTTGGTCCTGGTATCCCCTCATTAACATAGAAATCCCCCCATTCCCATGGTAAGGTATTTTAGAGAATTAATTAATTATGTTTTCCCTATTTCCATTTTTAATCATAAATACCCTAAACCATTCAATGTTCAAACCCATTTTACGGTAATTAGTTACATAATTTAAATATTATTATCTATTTTCATTAATCAATGACCATGAGATGAGAAATATAAATATAATGGAAATGAATTTTATTATGGTAACCCAAAACATGAAAAATAAAAGAAATAAAATTCAAAATAACATTACCCCTTTATCTACATCACCAATCATGAATAGGAGATTACCACCTCATGATGTCCATGAGGGAGTAAGAGTTAATGTGAAAATAAAACATCATTGAAAAGAAAGTCTAGAAAACGGACCAGTGGAGGACTATGTATCATCACAGAAACTCACCTCAAGAATTGATCTTCAAATGAATACTTGGTAGTATCAACCTACCTCTTTATTTAGAGACATAAAGGGTGGTTGGATTTGATTTAATTCTCCCATTAATGTGTTCATAATGATTCCTAGTTTAATACTATTGTTAAATGGTGGTTCTTGGTCAAATGATATAAGTCTCCATTAAAAATTACATCCAAGCAACCGTCTTAGGGTATGTTGAATACGATTTTCAAAGTAACATATGTTTTCGACCATTAATTTCCCCCTATTTCTCCTGGACTCAATGTTTTTCTTGTCTTGAGTTCACATTATGAATTTATTATAGTTTTACAACTTGAATAGGAAATTAGCATCATGAATGAACATTTTTTATTTTTTTTCTACTACGTTTTATCCTTCTTCTTCCACTATTTTCCACCAAAACCATTCAGTGGACATCTAATTTCATGGAAATCCTTCTCATGATACAAGTTTTGATCAGTTTGGATATTATTAATCATTCACAAAAAATCATTTTATCCTGCCAATTATGAAAAAATCATTAAACTACCAAGAAAAAAATATCAATTAATTAACAAACATCAATGTATTTAATATCATAATACGTATGCCTGAAATTTGAGTATCAAATCCCCCCACATTTGAATTAATACTAATCCCCAATTATGATGTATCAACATACTACAAAGGATTCTCATTAAACCATAATTTTAATGTAATATCAATAAAATCAATTGATTGCATAGGTAATTAAATATTCAATCATCACATCATAAAATTTTCATTAACTCCTAACTTTTCAAAGAAAAAATCAACCATGTATTTTAATTTTCCCATTTTGAATTAACCATGCCTCTTTATTTTTAAATTTTAATTTTTCTCTTCATTATTAATAATCATAACTCGTTAAATTTAACTCTCTTAGAATTTTTACACTAATAATAAAGGAATAAAATGTAATAGGGTTGTTCTCATACCTTAAGTACATGTCACTTACCATATTCTTGTAGGGAATCTACCATATCTAATGTGTAAATACAGAGATCAAAATTTTTCATGAGGACTTTTCATTATGATTCAAATATGTATAAGGATTAAGGTAGGTGGGTAATGAATAATATAATGCTCAAAATGAGGTTTTACTCTAAAGCATAATACATGATATTAAAATATAATCCTAATGAAACACTCCCATACTGATGAATATGTCATCTCACCATCCCCAAAAGCTCAAAGTGGGTAGGTGGTAAAACTAAGAATAATGAATTAATTACCCTATCTTTCTTATTGATTTTTCTATCTTTTTTATTTTTATGAACATTAAACTTAATAAAAATTTCAAATCCACCACTAAACCACATGTGATTACAATATTATCATTATAGAAAATATGATTTTTGATCCCCCCATGACACAAACCATTTTTTCAATTTATTATTATTATTATGAATTTCATTTTTTGTTTCAATAGTTGTGAATAATAAATTAAAATTAATGATAACATCATATCTCTCCAAATAACAAGAAAATACCCAACAAAGTATCCTCACTGAAGTATATCCCTATCCACTATGGAGAGCCTCTACCACACTTATTATTTTTAAATATCATGAAAAACACTAAGAATAGGATAATAATGGATATAATAGGCTTGAAACTTGGATATTTTCCTATCAAGTAAATTCATGGATTATATGGGTAAAAGAAGGATGAAACATTAAGGTGGATCCATGTTTATAGGGTTAAACAATAAAATGCCTCAATCATATAAAAGGTGATTATCTTCAGTCATAACTTTGATAATATGAGATATAGTTTATAGAAGAAAACATGATTGGGTGTCTCAATCAATGTACTATATAAAGAATATAAAATATTGGTTTAGAAATTTTATTGGTAATGATAAAATATAGACAGGAAAATTAATTATGGAAATACATATGAATAATAAAATAAATTAGTGAAAATATTATAAATTCAAGACCTGTAAAATATAAAAAAAATCATTTACAAGAATCAACCAATCTCCCTAAATTTATATTTTTTAAATATAAATCCCATATTTTCTCAAAGTATTATTTCACTCATTTTTCTCATTAAAATTTATTAATAATGAAATTTAATAACATTTCATTATGATTACTCTAAGTAGTTTATATAAAAAAGATCTTTGATTAAAGAAAAATTTCAAGATATGGACTGAAATTTATTGTTAAATAATTTTAAAAATTATTAAAAGTGGAGAATATAATTGAAAAAAATAGAATTGAAATTCTTAATTCCCTTTCAATGACATTTTTGAGCTGGGATTCATAGGTTCTATCTATACCATGTTTATGCCGTGAATTTGTAATGCAACTTCTTATCATGCTTCCATGTGATTACTTAATAGACATGAAAATGGAAATAACAAAATTAAATTCTAGACCCTTTTAATTAAATTTAAAAATATTTTTCTTAGGGTCTGTGTGCATCTAAAAAATAAATAAATAATCATAAAAAATAGGGTTTCCTCCTAAAAACACTTTTTTTAATGTCATTATCTCGACCATACCTTTTTATATCATGTAATATGTAATTTGAAAGTTTTTACTTGTTCAAGATCAATAAAAGACCTCGGTTCTGACTTATCCATGTAGGATATACCATTTCCTTCTTTTGAAAATATATTAATTAATCATATTGGTAAAAAACCACTCAAACTCCATCGAACTAATGGTTTTTTAATCATATAAAACTAAATTAAAGGTTATTTACTATCCATACATGTTATAACCTTCCAAACATGGTGATGTCTCTTGATCATATAGAATATTAAATATATTCTTTCTTTATTTCAATACACTTTCTATATATAACTGCATCCACCTCACATATTACTTTAATTATAGAAGCATATAAATCTTTTGGTATGTTTCTTACATATATATCATCATTATATTTCACATCATAATTCTTCATTACCCTATGAATGTTGAAACTCACTTATTAACTAATTAATATTTTATAGAGTTCTCTACTTTTTTACTTCAATTAAATCTCTTCTAGTATCCAAAAATGGTCTTCCCAAAATGAATATATTCTTTTCTTACTTTATATCCAGTATTAATAAATCCACTATGATGTATACTTATTCAAATTTAACTATGATATCTTAAATAAATTCTTTGGGGTATTTTACCATCAAATCTACCAATTGGAACAGAACTCTTCTATTTTTCACCGTATCTAAATATAATATTTGGAATGTGTTTTATGAAATGATGTTTATGTTAGAACCTAGATTACATAATTCATTCCTTATTTAGATATAAAAAATACTTTTAGGAATTGAAAATCTCCATGGTTTATGTTTTTTCATCGATAAGTCTTTTGATTCCACTACTTAACACTCTTATGTGAGTGGTATGGTTCCAATATACTCTAAATTATTCTTGTTTGGATTTACTACATTCATGAATTTTGAATAACTAATAAAGTTTGTAGGAGCCTCTACAAAAGGGATATTAATGTGTATTGTTTTAATTTTTTTTAAAAACTTACCCTTTTGTGCATTGATTTTTCCTTACATAAGATTCTATGGAAAATGTATCCATAACTTTCATTATAATGTTCATTTGTTGGAATCATCCTTATTGTTCTTTTATAGACGCTCAAATTCCTTTTTATCTTATTTTTCTTGTTGTATCTCACATGGTTTGGGGTTTTCTTTGGTAAAGCTTACACTTATTAATGATACAACTTTCAAATATCCTTTGGGAGTGCTTTAACATGTCCCAGTAGTACTCCTCTCAGCCTTTCTTGATGTTTGTTAGTGATTTGGAAAACTTATAACTCCATATTTTTAATGCATACTTTTGTTTCATTAAGTCTTCCTTTATTTCTTTGATCACATACCCTTGGTTGTTTGAGTTTGTAGAAATTTCCTTAAAGGAAGATCCATTGGTGGTCAAGAAAGTGGTCGATGTCTCCTCTAGTGTGTGTACTTGGATCTTCATTGATGGTATTTTTTGTTCTTGAAAGCTTAGTGCCCCATATTGATAAACTTTAACTTGTTGTTTCTTCCTCAAAACCTAAAAATTATTACCCTGATGGTAATCATCATATTTATATTCTTCAATATACATACCAAAGGGTTGTGGTTTCTTACACACCGTGGTATCCTTCTTCTTTGTGAGAGCTTCCATTTTTTTCACCATTCATCATTATTTTCCATGTGGAAGCATCTTAATTGGGTACCTTTATTCTATCATTGGAATATGTTTCTCTCTATCTCATCTAGTTGACCACATCTCTCCTCTGGTGATTTTTTCATCAGTGACCCATTAATTGTAGCATCCACTATTTAACCATTACACTGCGTAAGACCATTAAAGAAATTATATTTAACACCAAATATCTATGAAATGATGTTGTAATTTTATAATTTAATCATAAAATATATTCTATGTTGTATATCGAGACTCATCCTCAATTTTTTTGAAATTTAGAGTATTGACATTTATGTCCATAGATTTAGTGGGAGGAAATAATCAGTTGACAAAAAGTCTTGACTGCTCATCCCATATTGTGATAGATCATGCTAGGAATCCATATATCCATTCTCGAGATCACTCTCATAAAGAAAATAAAAACTCATCAAAGGCTTAATGCATATCATGAAATGTTATAAAATTTAAATGTGTCATAGATCTTAAGAAAAATCCCTAGGTGCATGTTTGGATATTCTTGAGGTAGTCCATAAAATCTCACTATGTTTGCAATCATATAAATTATTTTGGGATTGATCTATAAGTGTGTGAAATCCACTGGCGGTAAGAGTATACGTTATTGAGATTTTATGTTCAATGGTCTTCTATAATTTGATATAGTTCATAGCTCAGGATCTCATGGATGAACTCTTATAGTAGTTAGATGTTACTCTATTCCAGTCATAGTCGCAACCATATTCTACCTCAAGCTTTGTTCAGGCTTGAGATCAAATAAAAGGATCTCTTTAACTTTATATCACATGTGGTTGTCCTGTATAAGTGATTCAAATATGAAATTTCTTCATGGGAATACCTAGTTGAAAAAAATGAAGTTAAAATAGAGTCAGAAAATAAAAAAAATTAAAACCCAAAAACTAATTTCAAATCATCCCCAAAGTTGATTTTATAAATTTGAAATCCCATAGAAAATAATTAGTTTCCTATGGGGTTAACCAAATTTAATTATTTATATTAAAATAAAATAGTAAGAATAACTAATTATACATAGTAAGTGGAGAGTTTGATGTCGAACCCATGAGACGATGAATGTATCTATTTAATAAATTTAAAAAATGTTTTATTTTTTTAATAAAATAGAATTAAGAAAGTTTAATATGGGTTTTTAATCATTTGATAAAATGTGTTAGGGATTTTAGATTTAGGGTTTGGGTGCTGGTGAATTTATATATTCAATCAGTTGATCGTGATTGGTGTCAAAAAATGGGATGAGGTAGATCCATAGTCCTAGTACCCCTCCTTGATAAAAAATCCTCAAATTCCTATAGAACGGTAGTTTAGGGAATTAATGATTTATGTTTTTCATAATATAATATTTAAGAATAAATACCAAAAATAATTCAATGGCTGTGAATAATATAGGTTAATTAGCTATGGAATTTAAATATTACTTTCCATATTCATAAATCAATGACCATGCGATAATAAAAAGAAAGATATTGGAATTGAATATGATTACGAAAACCTAATATAATGGAAAACTAAACAAATAGAGTTCAAAGTCACATTCACCCTTTATATACATCACACAACATGAAGTGGGAGTTACCCTCTCTTAATACCCATGAAGGAATAATATGGAATAATAAAAGGACACATTATAGAAAATAAAGTGGAGAAAAATGATTAGTGGAGGACTCACAACAACTCACCATAGGATTTGATCTCTAAATTAATCACCGATAACAGTAGCCAAAATCTCAATTTATAGGCATCAAGGGTTCTTTATTTTTCTTTAATTCACCCATTAATGTGATCATAAATGAGTCACGAGTCAATACCAATGTTAAATGGTGGTTATAGGTCAAATGACCCATATTTCTATCAAAAGTTACATTAAATTAGCCATATTTGGGTCCGTCTGACATGATTCATAGCATGAAAAATGTTTCATTCCATGAATTTTCCTCATATGCTCGAAGATTCCATTTTATTCCAGATTTGAGTTCCCCTCATGAATTTATTTCAATTTCAAATTTTAAATAGTACATTCACATCATGAATGGAAAATGTCCTTAATTTTCATCTATATTTTATCTTTATTCTTAGTTTATGATCCCCAAAATCATCACATGGACATCCTAGGTTATGTAAATCCATTTCACAATGCCCATAACAATGAATTTTCCTTTTTTCTCATTATAGAAAAAATATTTTATCCTAATAAAGATTAAAAAATAATTAAATAATCAAGAAATATTTGTCAATTAAATAACAAAAATAAATGTATTTAATATCATAATATGTATTAAAAAAATTTAAATACCTTATATATATATATATATATTGATTCAAACATGAGTGGTTGTACCCTCTATAAGACTTGGGTAAGTAGGGCTGAGGCCCAACTAACATCAAAGGAGGATTTAAATTTAGAGGGGATTGTAATAGATGAAGTTCGTATTTATGGTGTGAGAGCATAAAACTAGTGGTAGAGATTATTTAGGGAACCATTAATATATATATTCATTGGTATATAATGAATCACTTATATGCCTTGGTGAGTGAGCCTTGGTGAGGATAAGATATAATTTTCCCTATTTACGTGAATATTTGGTTACATTTTTTTATTCACTTAACTATAGTATGATTCTTACACATTTTCATGAATGATATAATGGAGTGTTATATTGAGTATACCTTTATTCTCAATATATATATATATATATATATATATAATTTTTTCAGTATCTAGGATCTAGTTAGTGATCAAGCTTAGAGTTACTAGGTTTGAGTGATTATTCATGAGTTATTGCAGTTCTTTGTCACTTAAAAGTATTTCTATTTGTATTTCTAGTTGTTTTTAATTTTTTATGACATTATATTTGCAACATCCCCCGATTAGGTACTCTATCATGTTGCAAAATTGAGTTGGATACCTGATCTCAAGTGCACCTCCCCATAAACTAGATATTAAGAACTTGTAGTGAGGGTGTAAGGAATATAATGAAGAGAAAATTCCCTATAATAAAGAATTGAAATGAGATTATAAATATAATAGTAGTGTACAGAAAATAACATAAACAATATGAATAATTAAATAGGAAACCAGATATGAGAAGTGAAAAACTAAATAAATCCAAATAATAATTAAAAAATGTAATGAAAATATGAATATAACTGAATGACATGATGAAATTCATACAGATAAAAGAAAAAACATAACCCAATAAATACTCCAAATACCCCAGTCCCAAACCCCAAATCGGTCCTGTATCCAATCTCCAAACCATCCATCAAGCAAAAAATCATGAACAGGGTCCCTTTCCATTATCTAAACCTACATCCATGAGATCTATCTGGGTACCTAATGATGTCTCATACAGGGCGTGAGTATATCTCAATAGGTCAACACCGCCACATGTAAATAAATAAATTTTGAGAAATGTAGTTCATGAAATAAATCTAATAACATGGTATTAATTTAATTAATTAATATTTCACATGAAATAAACATATTTACCATCAATTTATGGGTTAATATCATAGGAAATCCAAACCTACTTTGGTACCTTGCTGGGCATCAATGACTAAGGATGGATCCTCCTACATCTGGATTGATCAACCTAAGTCAATGTTATATTTTCCTACTGAGGATGAATCACTCATAACATATAACAAACACATGGCCTCTTCCCTCAATATAACCAAAATATCACCCTCAAACACCCCGTGAATGTGCATCTTGACCTTGGGTATCTGATATAATTATACACTGTTCCCTTTTGCATCAGGTACATGTGCTCCCAGCCTGTAGGTGGTACAAAATCATGTACCATTCCCTAAGGTTTCATAATAAATCATGAGTTTTATCTAAATAAATCAAGTTTCCAATAATTATACCACCCCCAAGAATCAATCACTTTGATGTCACATAAGCACAAAAGTTAAGTTAACAATTCCCAAGGCCAAAATAAAACATAAAAGATATATCCCACCTAGAATAATGATAAATTGATCAAATTATCATTTTTATTTCCAATTATGTTTCATAATTTTTTTCCAATTATGCTCATAAATATATCAAAACTATTTCATTTATAATTTAACCTGAAGGTCCTTAAAATATCAGTTAACCAATTTTATAGGCTGTTATTCTACCATAATAAATCACACAATTTACATATTATTACAATTCTTAAGACTAATTCAACCGCCAACCAATTTTTACAATTTATCATAGGGATATGATGTTAAGATAACCTAATCTCAACATGGTCCAAGGATAGAACGCCTATCTGGTGGATGCAGGTCTTAATATCTATGCCTATCGGCCTAACATGATCCAATGGATAGTCTAAAAATGGATTATTATTTAACAAGGATTATTAAATTAAGTAGGTCTTTCATGCAGCGTGTTTTCATGATCACACATATTTCACATAATATTGATAATTAAATTAGGAAAAAGGTAAAATCTTTAGAACAACCACCTTTTAGGACCTTTACCCATATACCTCTTTAAACCAGTATCTGGGATAGTTTCCCACTATGCCTTAATCACACCTCCCCACACGCCAAAGGATTCCAACTAGTAGTGAGGTTCTAAGTGCTGATATTGTTGAGACTATACCCTTTGGTGGTAACAATAATAATAATGGACCATATTTATAAAACAAAGCAGAATCTATAAAACCAATTCATAGTGGAATCATAAATACACAATAGTAGAATAATAATTAAACTAGTTGATAGGTATACCATTTCTAATAAACACATTCCATAACAAGTCATACAAAGAAATACGAAAATAGGGTCACCCATGGACGACCATCAGTACATAAAAATATAAGCATGTTGAAACTAAAAAAGGAAACTCTTACAAATGCATAGGAACCACCATGGTCCATATGCCACCTATCCCATGAAAAAGGTCCAACTCAAGGGGACCATGTGGGGTATGAGAATAAATCTCAGTAGGCCATAGCCAATGCATCCATGTCTCATATCCATGATTATAGAGGTGTATTAAAAAATGAATAAAAAGTGAGGAAAGTTCATATTTAATAAATAAATCACTTCAATTGTGATTTTTATCCACACGGAAGTGATCACATACTTTTTATAACACTAATAACCTCTAAATATGTTCCTCTAGTAATATATATATATATGGAATACAACATATATCCTAATGTATTTAACTATAGTGTAAAGGATCGATGGAAGAAATCCCATGTCATACCCTGAAAAATAAAATCTTAGGTGCACCCTCAGGTTCACCTATAATCATGTAACCTTGAACCTTGTTCCAATAATCTCATTACCAACATCCATACAACATTCCCAATGAATAAGTACCCAATCCCTTATACCTTAGCTCAAGAGTCTTCATTGACTCGATGCCTAATGTCCCAAGGAATAATGATGTATATCCTCCAAATAATCATCACTATAATCTAAACAGTTATCATTTTGAGGCTTGGAATTTTCCATACCCTAAATATCCTATCATAACAACCTCAAATATCACAGTGAACCTAATCTCCAACTGAGGGTCTAAACGCCATCAATCGATGGTCCATCACCATCCATATGAATTTCTATGGTGAGAACCCCAAAATGTATCTAATGGTCAACACTATAACCTAATCCAAATGGAATATAGGGGCCGCCAGTGACATTGAGTTATCAATAACACCTCATTTGAGTCCTATCAGTGTGTACCTGAGTCCAACAGTGCATTAGAAAAATAACGGTTAGTGGAAATCACTAAACAACCAAATCCATATCATCTGAAACCTTAGGCCCCTGTGACCATGTCAATCAATCTTGATATTGAAAACCACCTCAAGTCACACAAGCCTTTCCCCCCATCCTAAAGATCTCATCACCTCAGTATGATAATCATTTCACCTCAAATAGGTAATAAACCTTACCCCAAGTAACTCGGTCCATGCCCAACCTAACGAACAATACCTCTTTAGTAAATGTGATTGGTAACACCTCAATCCTTGGGCCAATCCCATCATGTTCCCATGAAACTAATTCATTTAGTATAAAAAATCAATTTAATTGACACACCCATCATAATATCCCCAAGTGGTCCTAATACCCTCACATGGATTTGCATTTATTAAAATATGAGGGCATTCCCAACAACATCACATCACATTAATTTATGAATTTAAATATAATTAATTTATTTATTAGAGTCTCTCTTGGTAAACCAACATGGAGCATATATAATTCACCACCAAAACACCCCTAAAAACTAGTAGAAATATAGCTACCACATACATTGTACTAGTAGGAACTTGCTCATCTAATATTATCCTTTAAGTAAATTTGAATCAATAGAAATTATTATTTTAGATTAACACACTGAAAATAGGGAAAATAGATTGCACAGATTTATCATATCGTATGGAGAGATAACAGATGAAGAGAATAAATTTGTGTCAATAAATTACAACAACTGATCCAACGATACATATGGATCTCATATCAGAGCTTGGATAGAGAAGATACTATGAACCCTAGGAGAGGGAAGAAGAGGTGTTTGAGACCCCTTTGGTGCTTCTACCTACGTGAGTAAAGGAGAAATTTGGGAGGGGGGTTGATCCACTACTTCCAATTTAAAACAAAATTTGTAATTTTCAAGGTGTTTAAATTATACACTTCATGTATTAGGTTATTGATATGAAACCCAATTACATGTCATGAATTACATGGATAGTCTCATTTAGCCTTCACTCCCTATTTCACATCATGTGAATGACTTACACAACATGTATTTCTAGCTAGTGATTTTTTCAACAACACAAGTCATCCATCCTTTCTCCAGTGCTCACAGGAACGCATGAGAATCCCCTCAAAATTTAAACCCCACCTAAAAACAAGGTTTGGAGGAACTAAAATCTCAGATTTAGGTTCCAAATATTATAATGGATGTTAGTATGACCACCAAAATTGAAAATTTCAAAATTACCCAAGAAAAATGACCCCTTTAAAAATCTAGGATGTTAAAATATCCTCACATTAACAATGATTATATCCAAGATATTAATATTTACTCATATATTATACTGAACATACCCATATCAATAAAATAAACCTAGTATACACTAGTTATTTAGTCACAGGTCGACTCCCCTAAAGTCACTCCCAACTGTAGGATTTTCCTACTCAGTCACTCCCTATCTCAAAAAAAATCTAATGGTCTATCAACCAAACCTGGACTCAAAATTACTCCCATGATGCATGATCACTCCTATACCTCATTAGGTTCTCAAATGATTCCCATGTCATATCTGACACCCATTCATTCCAGCATCTCATCATATTCCCATAGGTCCTACATCTCAATGTATGCACAAAATAATATCAAATCATATATAAATATGTTTGCCCATAAAAATCTGGATGCCTATGAAACTCATGTATTACCTACATCGAATTTATGCCCATATTACTACACACCTAATGTATAACCCACATAATATCAATTCCTAGATACATATGCACATCATGTATCACCTGTATCACATCGATTCCCATAATAGATCCTAGTTCCAATGCACCTCATATATACATATCATGTATCATAATTGATTCCAACCTAATAACCAACACCTAGTTAGTCCAAAATCAACATTCATGCACCTTTTACACTAAAAATGGCCAAATCCAAAACAAGAAAGAAAACATGGAAATGCTAAAAATCACTGCAAACCTCTAACTATAGTCAGCTCCCTTTCATGCTTTAAATTTGGAAGCTCAACTGTATGAATCTGGCATGAATACAAACTTCTCAAAGCCTACACTCCCTGTAAAGCTTCCCCAAATACTAGAAACTGACCCCAATTCTTGGTCTCATTGTATTTACTATGACCTATATGTGTAGCTAAATGTCAGATAAAAGCTCCCGATATCGGTCCTGGTCCGACCTCAGATCATTGAGTTTTCCCTAGTCCCTAGCTTTCGGATGTCTGAGAAGGATTCCATCAAAACCTATCTAAATGGATCATCTATCCAGACACACAAAACTCCTTCATAACTCAATAACATTGGGTCCAAAAAATTTCTTAGATTCCGGCACTGGAAGCATTCAACTGAAGATCCACTTTGTGGTGGTCTTCTAGAATCTCTGGCCTGACTTCTGTACTAAGACTCCTCATAGGGCTACTTCCTTCCACCTAAAGCATCATCACTCGGATCACCTGACACCATCACACAAATTATATTTGACTGGTCCATTATGTTCCCCTCATATTTCAATTCCTAGTTGACTGAATCTGAAAAGGATATCATCCTGAAGATATTTACTTTCACCTTAATGGCATGTTGCAAGACATCCTCAATGTTTTTCACCCTGTCAAAGTCTTCTCCCTCCATAGTAGGTGAAAATCATGAAAAGTGTAACACGCCACCCATCCCATTTTCTTGAGAGGGTGGGGGAATTCTATTTGGCCTTAAGAGATGCTCCCAAGGCACAAAAGGTTGGCATTAAATGCAAAGGTCTTAAAGAAACAATTGGGGAATGATTTTCCCTTGAGAAAAAAGCAACCATCCAAACGATCCACTTTCAACAAACTACAAGATGCATGTCAAAAAAACAACCAACTCATGACTTACCAAAAATTAACAACACTATTACAAAATAAAAACCCCAAATCAATAAAATCAACACAAAATCAGAGTACTATAAGGAAGACTAAATAAGAGACGCAAAAAAAAAACAAAACACACTCCATGGCTACACACCAATATCCATGATCCATGAACCACCACATCTCCCAAGCATCACCATGAACCACTAGAAATGAGATGATTTACCTTTACCTATGTCCCAGAATATGACATCTGCAAAATCACCCAAGTGCCAAAGTAGGGGGTGAGTACTAATACTCAATTTGTTTTCCCCAAATGACTTCCCTACCTAAGCCCAAGGATAAAACCATTAGAACATTTATGTAAAAAAATTTATATAAAATAATCACAAGTGAAACCATTACAATAAGAGAAACACACCCTTACCAATCCACCCCACCCAAACCATGAAACAAAGGGAAAACCAAGAAAAAATTCCACAAGACATTTTATCATTTACACATTAGCACCAATATTTCCTTCTTACAAAGAAATGAAAAAAAGGAAACCAAAACAGTGGAGCTTCCATCCAACCCGTTCACCCATTCCTACTAGTGGTACTAGCCAACCACTTATCTTTTGATGGTGATCCTTTCGTCCACTATCCAAACCCTTTTTATTGTGGTACTTCCCTCCCACTTCCACAAAAAATTCTATCAATCCATAACCAATCATATAACCCACCAAGGCCACACAACATGAAAATAATCACTTCCATCACATGTCAATCCACTTCAATAAATCACACATTAATTGAAATCACCAATTATATCATTTTTTATGAAAAACAATATTTTAATAAAATAAAATATTTATTGAAAACCATCTTGATCATCCATTTCCAAAAATAAATCCCAAAAATCCATTTTAAAATCCACAACAAGATCATTTCACCAAAAAACCCCTTTTTCCCAAAAATCCCCAAAACATCACCAAAGAATTTACAACCAATTTAACACATCAAAACACAATTATTTTTAAGCTATGAAAATTAATTTCAACTAAAACTCAAGTTCTAATAAATTGGAGTTGATAGAGAAGAAACCTAACTTTAGTGTTCCAGTGAATTCAACCCACAAGAAACTACACCTCAAATCTGGAGATCGCACCACCGAAATAGCTCTAGATACCCTTATCTAACATCCATAAGCCTTAAAAATAAACACCCAAGGAAACAAAAACCATATATCAACATTAAAAATATTTAGATCTAGAAAACCATGAAAGAGGGAAGGGTGGATCTAGAGAGAAACCAAAATATGTCAATAGGAGAGAATTATCCAAGAAAAACCACCTTCAATCCCCCAAGAAACCTCTTTAAAAAGCTTCCAAAACGTGTGGGAGAGAACCTGCAACCTTTGAGAACCCAAAATAACAAGTGATAATTGAGTGGGAGAATATTGGGAGTGAAATAGGTCAAGACTGAGGGAGCCCATATTTAAAAACCCTTCGTTTAAGTTGACACCCAGTTAGTCTGCACAATTTGGAAAACTATGTGCTAAATATGCGCATGCCACTATCCTGAGAGGAAGGGTCCACACGATTTCCTTGCATGGTTTAAAAAACCATGCACAGGCTATGAGATTCCTACTATCTCCCCCAGCATGGTTTCCTAGAGAACCCACATGGTTTCCCCTAAACGTGCTCAAACCGTTCTCCCTAATAAAAGCTTCCAAACTTATTCAAAATCATTCCAAACTCTCCAAACCTCTTCCTAGCTCATTCCATGCACATTAAACACATAAAAAGGCATAAAAGAGGCTACATACCTCAAACCAGGGGTTCTACATTCTCCCCACCATTAGAATTTTTGTCCCTAAAAAGTAGAGAGCCATTGCTTTGATGAAAGTGCTCGGGCCATTGCTCACCCATATATTTCTCCTACTCCCAAGTATTCTTTTGAACCTGACCATGCTACCAAAAAACACAATCTAAACTGATGATTTTACCATGAAAGACTTTATCTTGCCTATCCACAATCCTCAATGGCACATGCACCAAGGAATCATCCAGTTCTAGCTCAACATGATCTCAATGAATAAAATGGTCCTGATCCGAATGACACTTTTTCAACTATGACACATGAAACACATTGCGCATCAAACTATAACGTAGTGGAAAATCCAAAAAATAATCCACCTCTCCAATCCTGTCAAGTATCTCAAAAGGCCCAAAATACCTTGGAGATAACTTACCCTACTTCCCAAACTGATGATGTCCCAACCTAGGAGAGATTCTCAAAAACACATGATCACCCACCTCAAACGAAAATGGTCGTCGATGATGGTCTGCATATTATTTCTGACAAGTTTGAGCTATCTCCATCCTCTTCCTGATCAAGTTTAAATTTTTCATAGTTTCTTGGACAAGACCAGGTCAAATCATCGAATTCTCACCCGTTTCCACCAAACATAGTGGAGAATGACAAGGAAAACAATACAAAGCCTCAAATAGAGCCATATATATTGAAGCCTGATAACTATTATTATAGTACAACTCCACCAACAGTAAGTTCTCCTCCCATAAACCAGTAAAATACATCACACAAGACCTTAACATATCCTCTGAGGTTTTTATAATCCTCTCAGATTGGTCATCTGTCTGAGGATGATATGTCATGCTCATAATCAACTGTGTACCAAGGGATCCCTTCCAGGATTTCCAAAATCAATATGTGAACCTTAGATCTCTATCTAATACAATTGAAAATGGAACACCATGCCTCTTTACTACCTTCTAGATATATATTTTGGACATATCCTCCACAGTATGAGATTCAATAATCAAGATGAAATGGGACAAATTTGTGAGTTGATCCACTATTATCCATATGGGATCGTTCTTCCTGACCATTATTGGGAGACTCCTCAAAAAAGCTATTGTTATATTCTCCCATTTCCACATTGGGATAGGTTAATACTACCAAATTCCTGCTGGATATTGATGATCTATCTTGACTTTCTGACAAGTCAAGCATCTCGAAACAAACTCGACCACATCCCTTTTCATACCTAACCACAAAAACTTCGCCTTAAATGCCTTATATATTTTTTTAATTCCAAGATGGACAACCCACCTTGATATATGATAATCCCTAAGAAGTTCCTCCCACAATCCACTGGTACCACCATCCAATTCTGAAAACACAAGAATGAATCCCCATTCAGTTCCCAGTTCTCAATGGTATCCCCACCATTGAGTTTCGACCTCATCTCTATAAACTCAGAATTGGATGCATTTTCATCTTTAACCAAACCATCATTGTCAGGAACCATTGAAATTGGAAATAAGACTACTATGTCACCCTGGTCCTCACATTGTAACAATATGTTGGCTATGAATGAAAACACCTACTACTGATCTGATACCTTCTTCACTACTTGAGCATATGCTTTCCTACTTAATGCATCCACCACCGAATTTCCCTTACCCAGTGTGTACATTAAGTCAAAATCAAACATCTGGAGATATTCCATCCATATCCTTTGCCTCATGTTCAAATATCTCTACGAGAATATATGATTTTAGCTCTTATGGTCGGTAAAAACTATAAATGTCTCACCCAATAGATAATGACCCCAAAATGTTAAATCATGAACCACTTCCGCCAACTCCAAATAATGTGTTGGGAAGTTATTCTTATGCAACCTCAAATGTCATGATCCATATGCAAACAAATGATCCCCTTTCATGAGAACACACCCCAACCCTGAGCCCGATAGTTCTAGAAAAACCATGATTGGTGCTAATGTAAGGAAACCCTTTTTCTCTTCAAAACATTTCTGACACTACTCATCCCATTAAAATAGAACATTATTCCTTGTCAAAGATTTCATCAGTGAATCCAATCTTGGGAAATCATGAACAAAAATTCGATAATACCCAGCTAGACCAAGGAAGTTCCCTATCTCCAAAACGTTCTTTGGATGTTGCCAAGAGATAACTGCATTTATCTTTTTCGGATCAATAGAAAAACCCCTCTTTGAAATAACATGGCCATGGAAACAAAGCTCTTGTATCAAAAAGTCACACTTTGAAAATTTGGCATACAATTGATGATCCCCCAAGTTCCCCAATACAATCACTAAGTGCTGCTCATGATCTACCCATGTCCTCGAATACACCAGCATATCATCAATGAATACCACCAAAAAAGAATACAGATATCTCTAAAATATCTGATTGATAAATTCCATGAACACCATTGTTGTATTAGTTATACCAAAGGGTATAACCACATACTCGTAATGGTCATATCTACTTCAGAAAGTTTTATTTGGAATATCCTCCATCTACACCCATAGATAATGATATCCTGATCATAAGTCAATCTTGGAGAACAACTATGCTCCCCAAAACTAGTCAAAGAATTCAGCAATTCATGGTAGTGGATATTGGTTCCTTATCGTATCCTGATTAAGTCTATGATAATCAACACAGAGATGCAAGGTTATATCCATATTTTTAACAAAAAAACCGGTGCTTCCCACAAAGACGTTCTAGGCTGGATGAACCCTTTGTTTTCTAACTCTTCCAACTACACCTTAAATTCTTCAAATTCTTCTGGTGCTATTCAGTAAGATGGAAGTGAGATATGACTTGTCCCTATAAGGAGATCAATAATAAAATCCACTTCCCTCACAAGTTTCAACCCTGAGAATTCTTTGGGATATATATCCATAAACTGATCCAAAACTTCTAAAAGAACACTATGCTAAATAACTTCCACTGTTGAAAATGACCCATATGCTAACTGGTATGATATCATACCAACCAATGGTTCCAACAAGCTTGTTGCACCCTAATTCTCATTCTTCTCCCCTCTAAAGAGATGTGTCACGCTATCCTCCATCACAAAACTATCCATTCATTCATAACAGCCATTGTGGGACATAAAAATTTTCAACCAATCCATTCCCAGGATTATATTGTACGCATCTATCTCAAGCACTGAGAACCCCCACATCAACTCAACCTCATCTGGCAGTACACGACATGCTCTACAAAAGAAGGCTCGACACACTTTTTCACAAGGTGTAGTTTGATGTTTGAGAACCATATGTATCATTTCTAATTCTAAACCCAACAAATCAATGATGAAAAAAGAAATAAAATAATGGGAAGAACCTATATCAAACAATACTTGCATCAAAGTGGAATTTAAAGAACTGTACCTCGCACCGTGGACGGTCCTAATTGGTCATCCATCACAACCTTCTTAGCTCCAAACAACTAGTTACTTTCCATGCTCTATTCATTATTGCCCTGCTAAGGTGTTGTGGAATTCATAGAATCACCCTGACCCACTTTACTCTGCTTCAGAGGGGTATGCTGCTGCCCCCATCCCATCGAGGTATAAGACCCATGCAACCCCTGGGGAGTGTCATGGACACCCGACCTTGAATCATTCCGGCAATAATGCTACATATACCCCATCTGCTTAAAATTATGACATGATCAAGGTTTTTCCATATAATCCCACTTTATGGGACATGTAGAACCACACTAAAACATCCCGGCTTACTCTAAGGATTCATAGGAAGATTCACTGATCCGGTAGTTGGATTCTGATTCATACTCCCACCCTGGAAATAAGTGTCCCTCTTCCACTTGAACCCATCATTTGAGTTCCCAATATTCCCCATGGGTACTAATACACTTCCTCTACTCCCATCCCCATAGAGATCCATTTTGTCCACTGAGGCTCTATTCACCATCTCTATATAATCCCCTATACATAGCACTACTCTCTTGGACCAAATGTCCTTCCTCAAACCAGTTTTGAAGATACAAGCTATCAATGATGTAGTACCCACCACCCCCGGTGAAAACCTAATTAAGTTCATAAACATATCTACATACTCTATTATAGAATGGTTCTACTATTTTAAACAGATGAAATCTATTGTGTGTTGAATTATGAATGTTTGAGGGTAGAATTTTTTGTTAAACAATTTCTCAAATCTGTCCCATGTCATACCTTGGTTCATTCCATCTGGGACCACCAACTCCCAACACCGAAGGGAAAGATCTTCCAACATATATGTGGCTAAATTAACTTTCAAATCTACTGGTGTTCCCAATAATTTGAATATATTGTTCATTCTATTCAACTATGCTTCTGACCTATCAGGGTCCGAATCACCCCTAATGATGGGTGGATTCTTCCTTTGAAACTAAACTTCATGATCTATATTCCTTGGTTCATCCTCTTTATTCACACTTCATACTACATGGAAAGCTTTCACTATACTCTAAACTAGTCGTTGGTTCACCTGGGGTTCAGGTGAAACCATATTTTCAGTAGCCTCCTCTAGTTGGTCTCTACAATGCCTACCTAGTGTCAATTCTATCAATACAAAACAATCATAAGTCTTTCTATTTCAGAAACATGTGATTAAAAAATTCTAGTTAAATTACACTACAATTATCACAACCAAGATTTCCATAAGATCAAATTTCCCATATTTCACTATTTTAAAAAATCCACGATCTTTTGAAAATCAACGCTTTTTAAAAATACACCAAGTTTCCATGTTTCAAACCCTTTTGATTTGAAACCCAATACATATTTTCAAAATCCACACATTCATATCACACCATATATCATTATACTTCAATGAAAGATTAATCCTAGTGGGAATTGATTTCTACCATGCATGTCACACTCATCTCATTGGATACACCCATGAAAATGAGATATCCAATGCCGGTAAGTGTAACTGAAAAATTATGTGCCCAAATCCCTACAAACATGAAGTTCATCATAAAAGGGTTAGCTGCATCCTTTTATGCTATACATTTCAAGTTACAACAATCCTATGTCTTTCTACCATCTCGACTCAAGGAATATTCCTAGAACGAATTTCAACACCAAGACCAACGATCAACACCAATGGTCGAACAACTGCTCTCACATAAAAGCCAAGGACTGAAAAACTAATACCACTTGTTACATACTTCCCCATCCCATTGGATTGAGAGGGAGGGGGAATGTTACGTGGCCTTAAGTAAAGTTTCCAAGGATCCGAAGGATGGAAATAAATGTTGAGGTATTTGAGAAATAATTGGGGAATGATTTTCCCTTTAGACAAAACAAACCAACCAAATGATCTGCTATCGACAAACTACAAGATGAGTGTCAACAAAACAACCAAATATTACATTATAAAAAAGGAACCACACTATTTTACAATAAAACCCACAAAACAATACAAACAACACAAAATTAGAGTAATCTGTGGAAGACTAAACTTGAGACGTAAAATAAACCAAGACACACTTATTGGCTACACACCAAGATCCATTCTCCAAGCACCACCACATCTCCCAAAAATAACCACAAACCACTAGTAATGAGATGCTTTACCTTTACATGTGTCCCTGAATACGACGTCTACAAAATCAACAAAGTTCCAAAGTAGGGGGTGAGTACTAGTACATAATAGGTTTTCCCCAAATGAATTCCCTACACATGCCACTAGGATAAAACCGTTAGCACATTTATATAAAGAAGATTATATAAAATAATCAGAAGTGAAACCATTACCATAAGCCAAACACACCATTACAAATCCACATCACCCAAACCAAGAAACCAAGGGAAAACCAATCAAACATGCCACTAGACATTTAATCATTTACACATTATCACAACAATTTCCATCTGGAAAAGAAATGCACAACAAGGTGACAAAAAAGGTGGAGCATCCATCCAAACCATTCACCCATTCATACTTGTGGTACTTCACACCCACTTATCTTTTGATGGTGGTCCTTCCGTACACTATCCATCCCCTTTTTATAGTTTTACTTCATTACCACTTCCATACAACATTCCAACAATACATAACCAAGCATATAACCCACCAAGGCCACACAACATGCAAATAATCACTTCCATCACATGTCAATCCACTTCAATAAATCACTCATTTATTAAAATCACCACTTACATCTTTTTTCATCCCAAAAAATATTTCAATAAAACAACATATTTATTGAAAATGATTTTCATCAACCATTTCCACAAATCAATCCCAATAACCCATTTTACAATTCACAACAAGAGCATTTCACCACAACACCCCCTTTTCCCAAAAATCCCCAAAACATCACCAAATAAATTACAACCAATTTTGTACATAAAAATAAAATTAATTTTAAGAAAAAAAATTAATTTCAATCAAGATTCAATTTCTAACAAAGTGTATTCGAGAGAGAAGCCACCTGTATTTAGGGATCCGGAGAATTCGACCCACAAGAAACTGCACCTCAAATCCGGCGAACACACCTCCAAAACCGCTCCAGATCCCCTTCCATAGCATCCAAAAACCCTAAAATTTAACACCCAAGGAAAAAAAAACCTTATATCTACATGAAACAGATGTAGATCTAGAAAACCAAGAAAGAGGGAAGAGTAGATCTAGATAGAAACCAAAAGAAGCCAAGAGGAGAAACTTACATAGGAGAAACCGCCTTAAATCCACGAAGAAACCTCTTCAAAACGCTTCTAAAACATGTGGGAGAGAACCTATAGCCTCTAAGAACCCAGAATCCTGAGTGAGTCTAGAGTGGAAGAATATTGGGAGTGAAATAGGTCATGCCTGAGGGAGAACAGATTTAAAAACCCTTCCATTAAGTGGCCGTAGAGTTAGACCACACAGTTTGGAAAACTATGTGCTAACCATGTTCATGCCACTATCTCAAGAGGAGGGGTCCACATAGTTTCCTCGCACTATTTTTAATACTATGCACAAGCTGTGTGAAGCCTACTGTCTCCCCCTGCACAGTTTCCTGGAGAAACCACATGGTTTCCCCTAATCGTGCTCAAACTGTGCTCCCTATGAAAAGCCTCCAAATTTATTTAAAATAATTCTGAACTCTCCCAACCTATTCAAAACTCATTACATTCACTTTAAACCAATAAAAAGTCATAAAAAATGATACATACCTTAAACTGGTGGGTGCTATGACAATTCTATGAAATTTAAGCATAGTCCATGAATTATGTATCCCCTGTTGAAGATTCATGAAATCATGATCATTGTCCACCGTCAACATCTCTGGAAATAATTTCATGAAGAACCTGACCTCAAAATACTTCCAAGACTATCCCTCATGTCAACCTACCTATACATTCATATCCCTCTAGTACTTTTTTGGACCTCTGAGCATGTACGTATCTAGATTCACACTTCAGCCTGGGGGTGTCTTAAGCTGGTTGAATATGGTATGGACTCACTCGATTAAGTTATATACCTCATATAGTCCTCACTAACCCAAAAATAGTAGTGGGTGTTATGAATGGAACTCACAATTCAAATATTATATATTTGGATCAACTCCCAGAGGTCCCCTATTTATGCCTTGTATAAGAGAAACTAGGCTCACATTGATCTTATCATCTAGCTATGGACTAACATCTTCCTTTTATGGTTACCCCACTGATACTGGATCCTTTACTTGCATATCATGATCATACAAACTATTTGGGCCTCATCACAACCCTTTGGGGCCTCATACCCTACATGTTCAAGCAATACCATATCACCTTTTTCTTGATGTTCCACCAAAGCCCATCTTGGTGGAATCCCGCTGAGTAACAATATGATGGTCAAACAACCATAATAGTATATATATATATCATATATATATGGAAATATGTAACTAGAATCACATATCACCACCCTTACACTCCCCTATCTCACCATTCTATAAGAAATTTGGCCTCAAGGCTCCTTACCTACCCATATCGATGTCTGGTATCACATGTAACCTAGCCTCATGGACCCTTGCCTACCCACATCAGAGTCATGAATCAAGTATCATCCAGTATCATGGCCCCTATCCTTCCCATAATAGGGTTAGGTGTCCCATATAATATGAGTTTGCTGAATAGAATTCCACCAGAGAGGCTATAATGGAGAACACTATTTAGCTTCTTTTTTGACACTTTAAATAGATCACTCCCTCTCATCATCCTAGCCTAACCTTATCAGTATTAGGTCTATTTATCAGATGCATATGAAATCACAAACAGATCTCATTGGAACCACATATCTTGGCTGGATGAGTATAATTACACAATAAGGGACTAATAAAGAAAACACTATTTAGCTTCTTTATTGACAATTTAAATATCCCAACCCCTCTTATCACAATTCAGGTTCCCAATGAAAATCACAATAAATAGTATAACATATAATCCTATGTTCCTATCATGGTGGACATATAATCTTACCTTGTCATATCAGGTCAGGGGTCAAAAGCCACATAATAGATAAATATCAAACCCAATTGCACCACCCATGGTGGAAATCAAATCAACTGTAAATGATAAAAGAAGAGAATCAATTTCCCACCCCAAGAAACTTGGGTTTTCCCCCATGCATGGGGATACATGAACAAAAACACGATCTCTATACCCAGTCCTAACTATATATTAGTCTCTGGTCTACCATAGACCAAATAGTAAGACCAATCGAAATGTATGATTTTTATATCATTTGTAACCCATCGAACAAGGTTACCATTTAATATCCAGGTATTGTGATACTTCCAGACAACACCTATAAGAACCCACTTTGATACCATTTGTAGTTCTGTGGACTGGATTCCACATTAAATGGTGTTATAGGCTACTTGATCAATAGACTTTAAGCACACCTCTTGGTATGTCAAAGGATGTTAAATAGTAGCAAGAGTCTGAGAGGTGATTTTAGAGTTACTATACTATATGTTCATGATAATAATTATAATGGTCCATATGTACATGACATAGTGGAAGAAATAAATCCAAAATCATAGTGGAAGAATAAATACATGGTAGTAGAATAATAAATAAACAAGAGGAAATTTATACCATTTGTAGACAACACATTCCATAACAACTCATACATAACAGTAAGAAAAAGGGTCTCCCATGGATTTACATCAGTACATACATATATAAGCATGTCTAAACTAAAAAATAAGACTCTATATAACAAAATGAAACCACCATGGTACTTAAGGAATACATACCATGAAAAAGGTCCAACTATATCACTAGGGTTCATCTTCATATCTCAGTACCTTACCTAATCTCAAATACATAAATTCTACATGCATCTAGAGGGGATCGAGTAGGGTGTGAGAATATATCTCAATAAGTGACAACCAATGTGTTCCTATCTTAAATCAATGACTACGAAGGGGTATTCCAAAAAACCTAAGATACATCATTCAATACCTCATTACCCTATGACCATGTCACTCAATCTTGATGGTCAACACCACCTTGAGTCACATGGGTCTTTCCCCCTATCTTGATGACCACACAACCTCTATCCAATGACCATGTATCCATAACCTAGTGATCAAAATCACTCCATGTTACTTGGTCCAAGCCAAAAATGATGAACTAAGTTCCCTAATTCTATGTGATCAAAAACACCTCAATCCCTAGGCTGAGCCCGTCATGTTCCCATGAAACTCATGAATTCAATATAAACAATTTAATTCAATTTACATTAAACACCTTAAATAATCCAACAATGTGGTCCCAATCCCCTCACTTGTATTTTAATCCATATAAGGACAAGGGAATGACATAAAACATCCCATAACATCACTTTATTAATTTAATGATAAGTAGTTAATTTATCAAGGTCTAACTCAATTGGCCCACACTGTGCTTATAGAACACACCCCCAAAATACCCATAAAAACAAGGAAAATTCTAGGTACCACCTACCACATAATAGTAGGAACTCTCTCATTTGATATCATCCCCTAACACAAGACATATCAGGATAAATAAATGTTTTACTAGAACACCCTAAAAAGAGGAAAAAATAGGTCAAACAGATTTAGCATATCGTGTGGAGAGGTAATAGAAGAATAGAACCAAGAAGAGTTGAGATATTACCACAAGGGATCCAACAAGATAGTTGGATCTTGGATTTTGTCTCAGAAGGATAAAATACCGAGAATCCTTTGATAGAAAAGGAGTGGCACACTATCCCCCCTGGGAACTCCTTCCTCTGTTCATTAAGGAAAATCAGGGAGGGGGTTGAGCCCTTACTTCCCCTTAAAAAACATTTCCTTAAATTTACAATGTTTCTAAATTGTACACATTGTGTATTAGGTTCATGATATGTAACCCAAATACATGTCCTGAATTCATCATGTAGTCCCACTCATCCTTCATTCCCTATTGTATGTCATGGACTTAAACGATATGTATTTCTAGATGGAGTAGTTTTGTATAGCCCAGACCGTCCGTCCTTCCTCCAGTACGTTCCTGAACTCCCAAAACACCCATAGAAACTTAAACCCCTCCTAAAAAATGTCTCTAGCTATAAAATTTTGGATTTAGGTTCCAAATATAATAATTTATGTTTTTCCAACCACCAAACTCAATAGTTAAAAAAATACCTAGAAAAAATAACCTGTTCAAAAATTCATAACAATACACACCTTAATTTGGAGATCAAAGAAGCACTCTTAATGGATCACCGATGAAGAATGAAGATGAAGGAGGTTAAAGGGATACCTATATCACATAAGAAAAAATATCAAAACCCAATTCAATGATGTTTAAGATATCACACCACTATAAAGGATTATAATAGAAGAAACAGAAAACCAAAAAAAAGGAACTCACCAAAGATAAAACACTAGATTGATACATCCAAAAATGAATGAATCACTCTAAAATCACATAGAGTATCCCTAGGGTTTTATAGAGGGCTTTTTTGGAGAAAATGAAAATAATTCATACATGCAGAATGCTTTAAACCGATTAAACCGAAATATTCATGATGTGAAACATTTTATTGGTGTGAATTTCTTGATTTATAAGATACATTGAAAAAAATCACCTTGGGTTAAAATAACCACAATCAACCATTTCATGATGTGAACTAGTTTCATGACATGCAATCATTTCATGCTCTGAACCAGTTCATGACATCTTCCTAGAAACATGTTCACCTTGTGTAACATTTTCAGGATGTGTAAGTGTCCTTCCAATAGATCACAACCAATATTATATAGAAAAAAATCACACCACTTCTGCATCTTTCAAATCCCTCAAATAACCCTTGTAATCCTTTGAGACATTTATAAAAAAACTCCATTAATTAAAAAAAAATACATCTATGAAAATTAGTCCATTATTATTGGAAAAATATCTCTATCCTCAAATGAAACTTGACAACCATTGTTTAAAGATGAAAATAAAATAGGACTAAAAAGGGTCAACCAAAAATCAAGAGGGACACACTTAAAAAAATATTGGATATTACAAGCTCCCCATCATATAACATCTCATCCCCAAGGTTATCCAAGCATCATTGTGGTGTCTCATAAAATATGTCTAGCCACTATGTTCACATATTAGATTCACTCTCAAAGGTCTCCTCTTGAATAATCCCATGTTGCTACTACACTCATACTATAATTATAGTCTTTTCTTGGAGAAACTTCTCATTATGGTTCAGAATATATATTAGAATATATTCATAGGATGCATATACACTTATATTTATGTAATCAATTTCTACCCCATTATAAGGGTATATATGATATCTTTGAAGTTGTGATATTTGAAACACCTCATGCATGGAACTGCTGTGTTGCTGAAAGACCAATCAGTATGGCACTGGACCAACCCTCCCCACTAAATCAAATGGACCAAAAAACCAAGGTGATAGATTCCCCTGTTTCTTGATACAACATTACCCCAACCTAAGATACACCAGAAAGAAAATTCAATGGGAATATTCAAACTCTAGAGGTCATCTCCACTAGTGAATGTAAGATTTCTTCTTGATTCATATGATTACTAATCGAATCCTGCTCAACTGGATCTACACAGACATCTTCTATATGAGACTAGGCCCAAAAAGAACTGACTCACCTACCTCCAACCTATAGGGAGGTTAACATCATCTCCTTTTATATAAATCCTCAAAAGGTTCAATTTGGATCTATGCATGGAATTTTTCATTATAGGAGAACTCCATGTGTTCCAAATGATTCTCCCATAAACCACTGAAATCCAAAACATGGGCTCATAACATATCCTCCCTAATTTGAATAGTTTATTTAGTTTGATAATAGGTTTATGGATGATAGGCTATAATTAGTAGAACATTTAATCCCAAGGCCTTTTGAATACCCTTCCAAAAACTAAGAAGTGAAACAAGGATCTTCGTCAAAATTCATGCTCCTCAAAACAACATGAAATTGAACTGTATCCCTCACATCAATACTAACTAGATCATCAATAGAGAAGGTATAATTTATGGGAATAAAGTGGTATATAATCATTAGTTGATCTACAATCACCCGTACTGTATCATTCTTGTGAGGATTATTTTTTAATCCCATTACTATGTCCATAGTGACATCATCCAATTTTCACTCTGGAATGAGCAGAGGTTGCAAATGCCCAGCATACCTATGATGTTTGGACTTCACCTGATAATATATTAATAATATATCCATTAATCCCACTAAAAACTTCTTTATTACTAGCCACCATTATTTTATTTGGAGTTCAGGATACAAATTTTTCAGAACTCGGTGTACCTCCCATATCGAATCATGAAACTCTCTCATAATCTTCTCTTGAAATCCCATAGGAACCCATACATGGTCAAGGATAAAAATATAATAGTCACTACCAAGAGACCATCCTGGTGGTGTATCCCCACCATATATGTTTTCCCTCATATCTTATCCCTTCAGATCAGATAACTGCTTTGTTTTGATCTGGTTAAGAAGCATGGTTATAGTAAATGTTGAAGTGAAAGCTACTCATCCTTGGGATTCTTGATCATCTAGATTCATTTCTGAAAATATTACAATCATCTTCCACACATCTCAAGACTCTTGAACTAACTCTATTTTTATATTCCATATCAAGGAATTGGAAATGTAATTTCCCTTTCCTGGTGTATATTCCATCTTGAAGAAAAAAACTATAGATACTCAAATCACCTTCTCTATCAAAGGTTTAGGTATCACTGAGTAAATATGTATTTGAGTATTTTTTGGTCCATTTACACCAAAAAACTCTCACCCAAAAGATATTTTCTCTAGCATATTAGTTCGTGTACAACCATGTCATACTCAAAATCATGAATTTGATAATTCCTCTCATGTGGTCTCAGATATTTTGATCCATAAGAAACCACTTAGGCCTCCTACATTATAACTAATCTGAGTCTAAATATAGATGGGTCATAGTAAACTTTATATAATATTCCTCACACTGGTAATATTTTGGTCCTAAAAAACTCGTTCGTAATCTTTTGACGAAACAAAATTCACTCATTTCTTGGTCATCTCAGACATCGGTGCTTCTAGATGGGATAAGTATTGGATGAATCACTGGTAATTACCTACTGGACCAAGAAAACTCCAAATCCTGAAGACATTCTTGGGTCACTCATAGGATTCCACAACTGAAACATTCTTTGTTTCCATGGACTCTCTAGCCTTTGAGATAACATGGCCAAAGAAGTGAACTCCATCAATCCAAAAAGTACATTTAGATATCTTGGAATAAATATTACACTCTCTCATTCAACTCAAGATGATGTAAAGTTATTGGACATGATCTTCTATAGAATAAGAGTACACTAAAATGTTTTAGATGAAAACTACCAAAAACCAATCTATGAAAGGATGAAAATTTTGATTCACCAAGGCCATGAATATTTTTAGTGAATTCACCAAACGAAATACCATCACTATTAACTCATAAAATCCATAACAACTAATAAAATATAATTGAGGTATATCTAATGGTATCACCCTCAATGAGTTGTACCATGACCTCAAGTCTATCTTATAGAAAAATTTTGAAACACATAGTTGATCAAAGAGATTATCAATGCATGGAAGGGGATAATGGTTCTTTAACTTCATCTGGTTTAATCTTTGATTATCCACAAAAAAGTGAAAAGTCCATTGATTTTCTTATAAAAAAGTACATAAGAACCCCATGTATATTTAATAGTCTACATGGAACCCTTGGATTCTATATCTTCCAACTGAACATTTATATCATGAATCTTTACTAGTGACTCCTATAAGGTGAGATAGAAAATTTCACATCTCTTAGAACCAACTCAATCATAAAAATGATATTTTCCTCAGGTGGTAATCCATATAACTCTCCAAGAAAACATCTTTAAAATGATCTACCACTAGAGGAAAAGTATCCTACATTATTCCATCACTATTTAGAGAAAACCCTACTATTTGAGCCATGAGAGAAACCAATATTCATTGAATTGGTCTTAAATGACCATCCTAAAGATCCCACTCACTCTAGTGAAAATAGCCACATCCTTCTTGGGATAGAAAGGTAACTATCCACTAATAATAGTCGATTTGACCTTGTTAGAAAAGTAACAAATTCATACCTATAATCCAATCAAAACCTTTCATTTACATCACAAATATTTCCCAAAATAATAGTAACCACAAATTTCTAGGGAACATTCCTTAAAATAATTGATTTTCTCTGACCACATTCCCAATGGTGTATCTATGGTCTAGACACAATCAAATATTTACACAAATAATCCTAAACCTTTTTCAAAAAGATCATATATAAAGGAATGAAATTCCCCTCTATCAAATGTAATACAATAAAGGGTATATGATATAACAATAATTCCTCTGTTAGTAGATGTCCATGCATCCAAACTAGCTGGAGTAGACTGCATAGCATGTACCAAACTATTCCCTATACCATATGTTCTCGTATGACTCCTTTATAATTCTCCCTATGAATGGTATTTCCACTTCTATACTTGGGTTACTCATCCCCCACCTTGGCTTGAATGGATATTGTAACTCCATGTACAAATGGGTGAGGGGTAGATACGAATTTTCCAAACATATATTCATGTCTGGATTTTATATCATTTTACTACAATAAAAAATTCATACAAAACTTCTAAATATGACCCAATGTGACGCAGACATGGAACACCACTATTTGGTTTGGAAACCATGAGTTCTTGTGGAACAAATATCCTCATTGAAATCATTGTATTGAACCATGGTCCTATAGTAGAATTTATCTCCCTTAACTACTCTTCCCACTATTACCCTAGTTATAACTATCATAGTAGTGCTACTTTACACTAGAAGAAGAGTTCCCATATCACCCTGTTAAAACTGTCTAGCCACCACTCCAGGCCAATCTCAGATTCTCTTCCATAATGAGAGTTTGATGCATCATGTTCAAAAGGATTCTCAATAAAAATACATTCACCTATAACCTGATCTCATAGTGAAGCCCATCCAGAAAACGCTACACCCTAATAATATCATTAACTACCAATAATGGTTAAAAGCAGTGAAAGTCAGTGAAATGTATAGCATATTCCATCACTGACATGTCCTCCCACATAAAATGCATTAAATCATGATCCTTTTTATCCCTCCACGTCTATGGATATAAATATCTATGGAAATTTTCCTCTAAGTCATTCCAGGAAGACCACTATTGCTTCCTAGATTTCTCTAATGTGTCCCAATAATGATTGGAGTGTCCAAAAATCATGTAAGAAGAAAGGTTCAACCTCATATCTATAGTTTAATTAAGTTTTTTGAATATTTTCAGAACTAAATCAGTCCAAATCTCAGATTCCTGGGGGAATCCATCCCCAGTGAACAAAGGAAGATGCTACAGTTGGAAAACACTTTTCATATCAAACATCAAATACATGCTATGAAAAGTCTCCTGCTCCATATATTTCATGAACCTTGGGAATATTTCATAGAGATAATTTTTCATATGATTACCAAGATCCACTGGAATCTCTATTTCAGCTACTTTAGGAATGTTATAATTACTACTCTCGTTATGCTCAATTTGAATATGATGAAGAGGAAATTTATCTACAACACAAATGCACTCCTTAGAACATTGGATAACATCAATGTAAACCTAAACCAGTGAAAACAAAATTGAAACACCAGATCATGATCTATTTAAACAGGGATTAACAAGTGAATTGTCATGACATAAAAATTCATTTATTCCCTTTTTCATCAGATATAGTATGTATCCCTTTTCACATTTCATATAGGAAAATATATCACATGTAATAAATATGTACTTATCAAGAATAATGAATTTCAATATATATGTATATTTTACTATTAAGATTCATGCATACTCATCTAACGCCATACCGAGCCATGAGTATAAATCTCAAGAAACAGTAACATCATATAACATCTAAATCACCCAATCTTAAATAATATCAACCACAATAAGAGAACATCATGACCAACAATACCATCCCTAGGAACATAGATTTTTAATCTATACATGGGTTAGTTACTCCCATATAAAAGATCATTACTATTTCCCAAAACATCCTAGTGTTCTTTTTAACTTTCTCAAATAGTAAATAAATAGAAAAGAAACTTGAGATATGATAAAACCTTGTAACATCCCCTAATCTGGCACACTCTTGGGCAGCCAAACGGGGTTGGTTACCGAATATCAAGAATGCCTCCCCATACAACCAATTCTACCTACTAGAAATTATGGTTTAAGGAATATAGTGTGGAAATTATGCCCTTTGGTAAATAATATCAATGAGAGTGGAAAAATAATTTTAGAGTAATGGAAATAAAAAAAATATGAATAATTAAACAGGAACCCAAATATAAGAAGTACTAAAAAAAATAAATCCAAATAAAAATAAAAAAAAATATCATGAAAATATGAAGGTAAATAAATGAAAATTTTAAAGTCATATAGATAAAAGAGACGACATACTCAAATAGAGACTCTAAATACCATGTTCCCTTACCCATTTTGGTCCCATATCTATGCTCCAACCCATCCATCAAGCTATAAATCACCAACATAGTCCCTTGTAATTATCCAACCAACATCCATGAAATATATCTAGGTACCAAAAGGTGGCTCATCCAGAGTGTGAGTATAGCTCAGTAGGTTAACACAATCGTTTCTAAACAAATCCAGTCTGATAAATGTTGTTCATGAAATAAATTGAATAACATTGTATTAATTTAATAAATTAATACTACACATGAAATAAATATATTTCCCCTCTAGTGATAGGCCAATAACTAAGGCTATCCAAACCTAATTCAGTGCCCTAATGGGTATCTTAGACTAAGGGTGCATCCTCTTTCATTAGGAAGGATCGCCTGAGTTAGTGGGCGATTATCCTACTGAGGGTGAATCAATCATAACATATAATAAAAAAATTGTCTCTTACCATAGTAAAAAACAAATATCACCGTTATGCATCATGTGGTTATACATATAGACCTTAGGTATCTAGCATAATCAAACACTATTCCCTCATGCATCAGGTACCTATGTTCCTAGAACTCAGATAATACAAAATTATGCACCAAGCCCTCAAGGAATATGAAATCATGCACCAATCCCTCAGGAATCAACACAAATCACGAGTCCAATCCAGACAACTCAGCATTCCGATAAGCATTGCAGCTTCAATAATCAATCACATTGATTTCACATAAGGTAAAAATCTCTGAAAAAAATTTTCAAGTCCAAAATCCAAAAAACAAGATATATCACCAAAATGCACAATGATCAACAAATAAAATTATCATTTGTCTTGATAGTTATATTTCATAAAAATAGGTTTCCAATTATCCTCATAAATATAACAAAAAAAATTCATTTTTCTTTTAACCCTAAGGAAATTAATATATCAGTTAACCAAATTTAGCTAAGGTTATTCTACCTTAATAATTCACATGATTTATAGGTTATTCCAATTCATAAGAATAATCCAACAATCAATCAATCATTCTAATTTATCACAGGGCTCTAATGTCATTCTGATATAGTACTAACAATTTCCAAGTCTAGAACACCTATCTGGTGTCCACAAGTCTCATTCTCTATGCATATGGACCTAATGTGATCCAAATGGATGGTAAAAAGATGATTATTAATAAATAAGGTTTATCCAATTAATTAGGTTACATGTGTGGCATGATGGTGTAATCACACATATTTCACATACAATGTATAATTAAATTAGAAAATGGGATATGTTTTGGACCAACCACCTTAATTTTTTGAATAAATCAACACTCTTAGGATAATTCCAATGAAGAATGAAGGAGAAGGAGATCACAAGAAAAACCTAGATCACACAATGAACAAGATCAAAAACCCAATTCAATGATGGTTAAGAGATTACAAAATTATGAAGGAGGATAGTGGAAGAAATTTGAATACCAAAATGAAGGAACTCACCAGAGAATAGACATTATATCGAGACATTTGGAATGGAAGGGATCTCCCCAATATCACCTAGAGTGTCCCTAGGGTTCAAGAGGTGAGGTTTCATGATGGAAATGAAAATAATTCATATGTGTATCATGGTTTAAACTACTAAATCCATGATATTCATGATGTGAACCAATTTCATGATTTGAATTTAGTAAATATGCTAAAAAATGTGTAACCTCAGTTTAAAATAACCTTGATTGACAATTTCATGATGTTAGAAAGTTTCATGGTGTGTAATAATTTCATGCTTTGAACTAGTTTACAACATCTTCCTCGAAACATTTTCACATAATGTAACTTGTTTAAGACTTTAAATTTTCCTACAAATTGATCACAGTGAATATTCGGAAAAAAAACCTGAACCACCTCTGAATCTTTACAAACCCTTGGAGAACACTCATATGCCTTTTACAAATTTATACTCGATCTCCATTAATTTATACAGGCACACATCCATGAACTTTAGGTCATTTTCCCTATAAAAATAACTATATCTGCAAAAGAACCTTGACCACCACAGTTTATGGAAGAAAAGAAAACCCAACTAAAATAGGTTCAACCAAAACTCAAGAGGTATATACCTATAAAAATATGGTATCATACAATATTCATGTATTTTTATGCCTTATTTATTTATGTGAGGGCTTTGGATATGATTTTTCATCTTATGTCTTATCAATAAATTTATATAAATAGGGTAATGTCCATAATTATAATGGATTTAATAACTTGGTTCTAGTTACCAACCCATGTCCTATTATAGTCAGGATTCAAGTGTCATCCCCAAATTTACTACAATCCTAATAGGGGAAATAGTGTATAGGTTCATAAATGTAGAATAACTTAAAGTGAAATGCAAACCATTGAATCAGTAATGAAAAGTAATCCAAAATCAATTGATATCACAAAAAAATATAATTAATGAATGTTATAAAACATATAAAAATTTAAAGAGAACTTTGAATGAGGAAAAAAACCCCAAATAAATAGCATGTAATAAAACAAAAATAACTTATATGCCTTAGTGGAATAAGAAAAAACCCCAAAACAAGATGAAACTTATATAATCCTTGATCAATGGGATGATAATACCTGAATATTCCTCCAATAGAATATTTGATCAATATATTTAAATTTAAGGGACAATGTTTCTATATACTAAGTAAGTTATCACCTAAGGATGATTAAATATTTTAATGTCACACATACATAATAATTAAAATAGAAAAATCATCATATATAGTCATTCCCACATTGACCAAAATCACCAAGGGGTGGGCATGGTAAAATAATGGATAGTGAACTATCTCATCTATAAATCCTTAGAAAATATTATACATGAGCATAGATCAGGTGACCCAAGAAATACATACATAAATATTACATCATTTTAGATGAATATTAAAGACCTATCATAATAATAGGAACCCAAAACTATAAAGGTTTATTTTATTTAGAAACTATATATATGAACAACTTACTTCATAGAATATCTTAAACATTTCCCAAAAAGTTCTTCTCACATAGTACCCTTCCTAGACACACTGTAATTTAAACCCTTGTTAATAACATAGGTAAAATGAAACATAAGAAAGGGTGATCTGATATATTTAGTAATTGTAAAAAAATGAGATATAAATCAACTATCATAGGTGAGTATAAAATAGCCATAAGCATATGAAAATATGATCACAACTAACAAAAGTTATACCCTATCTGTCAAAGATCATTAATCATGATTCATGGAATATAATTTTTCAAAAAAAAGACATGAGTATTTAGATTTTTAAATCATCAAAAATCAATCATGATAAATGAGAACATATAATAAGCAAAAGACAACAATTTTTGGCATAAATATAGGCATAAAAAATCATTTCCCTAGTAAAGGCTCACTAAAAAGACTATCATAGTGGTAAAAATGCATAATGGATTGGGTTTACTCCTTATTACATCATTTCTTTTTTAATGGGTCACTAATAAGACAATCATAGTGGAATAAGTCCCATATTTTATTGGGTTCACACCCAATTACATCATTTCTTTAGTCAAAGTTCACTCCCATGACTATCATAATGGAAAAATTACTTTGCTGGATTTGGTCCACACCCATACCAGTGGATATTATCTCATGAAATATTAATATGTTCTCATTGCATTAGATGGATATATAATTCTGGGCCCACCAATCACATAATTTAAACCATACATAAGTATTGAAAAAGATCATAAAAACATTCATTATAACATAACTTGTGTAAAATAAGTGGGATTCATAAACTTTTCATCATAAAATAATTAACCCATGGGAAAGTACATGTTTCATAGAATCATCCTTGAAACATCAAAATCATATGAATTACAAAGAAAAAAAGGATGGTACCATAATATCATATCCCTAGTGAATTATAATAAAAAATTATATTTTTTATTTATATATAAAATGAGATTAAAATATCATTTGAACGTTTCTTTGAAAATATGGGAAAATATATTTTTTCTTCAATATCAATGAAAACTAAAAAAATAAAAAATATTGAAAAAAATATTTTATTTGAAAATAACCAATGGAAATGTAAAGTAATATTCAAATAAAATAATTATCATGATGTCTAGGAAATATTTCATGTCGTATATATTTGAATAAAACATTCTTTTCATACTTTGATAAAAAGTCAAAAGCGAGTCATACATAAAACATTTGAAAATATTATTTTTAATAATTTGTAAATAAATTAAAATTTAGTAAAAATAATATTTCTAAATCATTTATGTATATAAAAAACTTCCATAAAATTTTTTAATGAACATGTACATGTAAGAAAAGGTTCATCAACTAAATGGAAAATTAGTTTGGCTTTTCTTAAAAACATTTCCTAGATTATTTCAACTACCAAAGAGTGTAACATGGTACTCATGCTTTAAAATTATATAAATATCCATATAAGAATAAAATATACATTGTTAAAGTATAAGTATAATATAATTTAACTCTATTTAAATTTAACATAGACTATCCATAAAAGAAGTGATATTGTAACATAATCCCTTACCACTTTGGTAACATTGGAATCATAGCCCCTATAAAATAAATAATATCTCAGGAATGTTTAGATACCATTAATATAAATATATTAATTATATAACATATCAAATTGTCATTATATACTCCATATAAATAGAAATTTATTCATAACATGAAATTGGTATCAATGAAATGACATTGAGATGAAGAATCCTTATCTTAGCTCCTGTCTTGCATTATACGTATTCAAACCTACTCTATAATAAATATATATTTATTATACATATATTAAAGAAGACTATTCATATATATGTTATTATATAGTATTCATTTTTATTTTCCCATTAACCATTCCTTAAAAAATTTAAATTAAAATTATTATTCGAAAGAAAACTTGTTTGTTTTCTAATCATATTTTGGTTTCATGGTTCTTATCATTACACCCTGTTCATGGTTTCATAATATATAGAATATTTATAATTCAATATTTATTATATTTATTCTTTAGTACACTTTTATAACCATTCATATAAATTAGTGGTGAAAAATGAATTACACCACTTCTTCGAAACAATAGTTTGTATGTATGCACGAGTAAAGATTTAAATTTTCAATGGATGCATTGATTGATAGTTAAATAAAAAATAATATTTATTGAATAATAATTATATCATATATATTCATTAAAACTATCCTTATTGCTATCCATGTAAATAGTAAATGATAAAATAATCACATGTCTTCAGGGAAAAGGTAGTCTACACGTATGCATGAGCGATGTTATAATTTTCTAACAGATAGAAGGGTATGAAAATATATAATATAATATATTTATAGAATAATAATTATTTTATATCCATTAAATTAATCTATATAACCATACAAGATAGATAGTTGTGAAAAATAAAATACATCTTTCTATAGAGATGGTAGTCTGTACGTACAGATGGGTGATGTTATCATTTCTCATTAGATGGAAAAGGGGATGAAAAAGGGTAGTGACACAAAAATAATAACATTTATGTATATGTAAGATAATTATGTTACTATAACAACATGATTATCTAATATGTTATGTATTTTGAAGAATAAATAATCATAAAGACACTCTGTTAAGAGTTTTACATCTTCATTATAAAACCTTCTTTAGAAAGAACATTAAGGATTCTTACATAGGTATTTTTGGAAAAAAATCTCAAGGAAGAGGAGAGGAAGGTTGTGACAGTATTTGGGTGAAATATTTGTCAATATAAAGGTCTCAATAATTTTGGATAAAAGAGTAGAGGAGTATCCCTTTTATAATTTAGGGGAGTGACAAACATTTAATTACTAAGAATATTAAAATAAAAAACATCACTCCCATAGTAAAGTGACGCACATTGGATAAAGATAAAATATGGGATGATATATAATAAAAATAAATTCATCAATCAAGATTTATAAAAAAAAATAGTTTGTTTAAACACTTTTCTCTTTAGTTTATCTCACGTTAACCCAATTAACCATTACTTGAATTTTTATCTCGATCGCTATTTATAATGATAACAAATGTAATTAACCACATTATTAAGTTTTAAAATGATGATTCCAAATATGGAAAAAATATTATCAGATTAAATTTCTATAATTTGTAGGAAATAAATTTAAAATAAGTTTGGAAAAGGCAATAAAAACCATTTTTTAGAAAAAGAATCAATTTTAGTCATAAATATGAATTTATTATTATTAAATTCTTAGTAAAACCATTGGATGAATGTTAATATTTTTTATTAAATATATTATATATAACTTTTATTAAAATCATTCATCAATAATTATTAATTAAATTTATTATGATAAATTACATTGCACGCAATAAAATAATTTCTTAAAAAATATGTCTATTAAATTATAATATGTTTATCGTCATTTAAAACCAATTAATAATCAATGTATAAATGATTATTAATTTTTTGAAATTCAATAAAAATATATTTCATAAAAATCCTAGTCATTATTCATTAATAAATATAATTTATAAAAAATACTATTGTTTGAAAAAAGGATAATTTAACATAAAACAATATCATTTTTAAAATTTAATATTGGGTACTTACTTCCTAGGAATAAATAGATACTTTTTCAATCAGGAAAACGTTTTTACACGATTTTAATAATTTATTTAGTGTTATTAATCCACTCTAATTCAATGACCAGGTGGTTGAAGTCACATTTCATAATAATATTTCAATAATATATCATTGTTTTTTTAAGCTCAATATTTCATGTAAAGAAATCTATCAAACACTTTGAATATATTTAGAGATAAATATATCATAGAATCTTAGGGTTTTACATTATACCCCCTTATAATAATTTTTCCCTCAAAATTTAATAACTATTATAAAAACAACTGAGGATACATGTGCCTCATCACATCCATGGGTTCCCATGTTGTTTTATCAAATTTATGATTCCTCTATAGAACATTAAGCATGTGAGTAGTCATGTTTTATAGAACATTATCTCCATGATCCAATATTTTTTCTGATTGTTCCACATTAAAAAAAACATTTTGTAGTGGTATAACGTCTATGGTCAATTCATGTGGATGATCGGGTATTTACTAACTTAAAAGTGGTAAATAGAATACATCCTAAATTTGAGATAGATTTTGTGGCAGTTACAAGAAATAAGAAATCATTTTGACACAATAATGAATTTTAATGTGGTTTATTTACCTAGATTTTAGTTATTCCTTATTTCTGAATCTCATGAACTTCTTCCAAGGAGGTATTTTTTGAATACCCTTTCACAAAATTTTAACTCTATACCTCACCGATGATTGTCGGTATAACTCTTTTGCTGACTATGATCCATCATAATGTGCTACTAAATGGATTTAACCATATCTTTAATTTCATATGCAATCTTAGATACAAATATCCTTCTTTCTCCATTTTATCCCATCATGTTGGAGTTCTGCACTTACTTCCATAGAGTGCATCATAAAGAGGCATTTGAAAGATCATGTGTTAGCAATTTTCGTTTGAAAATTTGTCTAGTGGAATGTTTTGATCCCAAAAACCTTTAAAACCCATTAAAAAATATCTCAAAATATATTTTAGGGTTTTAATAATAATTTCTTATTAACCATATGTATGAGGATGATAAGTAGATTAAAGTTAAAATCTATATTCAAAACATGTTAAAAACCCTCTAGAACATTGTGGTAAACCTCATATCCCATTTATACAAAATATAATGTGGTCCTTCGTGCAACTTTTCCAATTAATGTATATCCATGAAATTTGATCATAAGATAAATCTTATCTGATATAAGTAAAATGTATTGATTCATAATGTTACCCACTATAACCCAAATAACATTAAGGCATTTCTATGTTTTTTGGGTTCAAAAAACAAAATTCAAGGTGATTTTTTCTCATTTCCATTCTAGTATGGGTAATAGTTATAACATCCACTTATAATTATAACTCTTAGCATTAATTTGATTACATACCATGCATTGATATACATGCTTCACAATATCCCTTTTCATGTTTTCCTACCAAAAATACTCTTTCATATCTCTATAATTATTTTTAATTTTAATATGGATAGAGAATATTAAACTATGAGCTTTATTCCACAACTCTTTTTTCATGTCCATTATTGATGGAACATTTACTCGATTCATAAAATTGATCATTCCACCATAATAATGGTTGAAATTAGAAATATCCATTACTTTCTTCTATAATTTCACATCTTCTTTTTAGGCATCTTTTATACACACGTGGATGGACGGTTGAACATTTATATAATAAAGATAATATTTGTCCCATTTACTCATGATTTCAAGAATCATTTTATATATATACATAATTAATGGGTCCCTTATAATCATCATCATGAATAAACTATCTAGGTCCTTGAGAGTCAATGAAACAACCACCTTTTTCACCTTCTAAGGGAGGTTAGATATTTTTTGTCATAATCATTAATCATCTATAACCATATCCTTTGGTGCATATTCAACACTTTCTTTGTGAACATATAATTCATTAATTTATTATTAGTATATATATCACATTTCTTACTGTATTGATAATGCCTCTAATATTTTCAATGAAAAAAATACTACTACTGACTTTAAATAATGATTTGGTAAATTTTTCTCATGAATTTTCAATTGGCATGCTGCCTATGTTATCACCACATCATTCTTGACGAGCATACATCCTAATCCCTTCTTTGATTTATCAGTACATATCAAAAAACCTTTTCCACTATAGGTTAATGTGTGAAAAAGTTCAAAAACCCACCTTATTTACATATCCTAGAAATTTTATTAACATTCATGTGTCCAAAGTAACTTTTTTCCCTTCCATTTCAATTAGGATATTAGATTATATATCCATAATAAATATATCACAAAGAGTTAGTGGTATCCATACAAACTAAGAAAACTATGGATACCGGTCATCATGGTTGGTATCAATTATTTCTCAATAATGTGATCCATTGATATACCCTCGCATGAGAATACATGACCTAGGAAATAAATTTTATATAATATGAAATCAAACATTTTAAATTTGGAATACATATTATCCTTCCTAAATTTCTTTAAAAAAAATCCTCAAATAATATTAATAATCTTTCTTTATATTCCAATATATAAAAATATCATCCAAAACTTTTACTACAAATTGATCACTATAATCTCTAAGGACTCTATTCATTAAATATATAAAGATATAAGGGGAATTGGTATGTCCAAATGGAGTCAATATAAATTCCACTTAACTGCACATCATATGGAAGGTTATCTTGGGTATATATTCCCTTTTTTACACTTAACTACAGATTTCATTATTGAATATAAATCTTTGAAATGTATTGATTCCCAATAATTGATCAAACAGATCATTGATATAGAGTATATGATAATATTTATATATATAGATCTTTCCAAGTTACTAGTAATCAATGGAAATATTCTTTGAACCATCATTATTCTTTAAAAAAATAATTCTTTCTCCCCATGGTGTCATAATTGTGCGTATATATTCCTTTTATACGATTCTTATAGATTTACTTCTTCAATTACTACAACAGAATGTGGGTCATTCTATATGGTGTCTTGGAAATAGGTGTTGGACCAGGTATATGTTCTATTTAAAAATTACATTCACGGTTTAGGGGAATACTGGGAGTGTTTTCAAAAAATACATCATCATATTCTCATATGATATAAATATACACAATTTTGATCTTCTCCCTAACCATTTTAAAAAAATATCCCTCATTATTAGGTTATAAGACCCATACTATGAATGTAATTTTAATTGGAAGTTATATTTCTTCCTAATTCTAATATATGGTCATAGGTTGATTCATGATATTGAAATGATTCCCTTGTTCTGTATTTTAAATGGGATCTATTTAGAGATTATTTGGGTTTTGGATTAGTGGTAAGCACCCCATAATCCTATAAAAAATGGGGGTCCAAAACCCATTGGGCGGAGGTACTAGAGCAGTACTATAGCGTACTATAGCAGCAACGGTACTATAGCAATGTTGGTCACTATAGTTGTGACTGGTCACTATAGCGGCGGTAGGGTACTATAGTAGTGGTAGATACTTTGCAGATTGTAGCTGGTGTATTACTGTAGCAATACTATTAATATAATGGGCCTTGGGCCAAAAATTTGGGCCCACAGGCCATGTAATGGGCTAAATGCCCACTGGGCCGTCGTCCTATATAATGGGTCTCCCTCTACCCAATTAAAAGAGGTATTTGCTTTGATTTAAACAATAAATGAGGCTTCAACCCCAACCATTAAAAAAAGAGATCTATCTAGATAGATCTAATTGATAGTTATAATCACCTGAAATTACACTCAAGGAAAAATAATAATATGTTAATAGTGAGAATGGTATAAACATAAAAAAGATATCCAAAACTTATGAATAGAGTCTATGTGTGACTTAATTATCATGATCCACTTTGGTGAGTGACATAATAGAGGCCCTTACATGTTCTATTGGTATATGATTTATCCATTAGATTGTATAATAATCATAGATAATTCAAAATTTCCCTGCAAATAATACACGTAATTATTAGTTTCACTATAAGATGATATTTATTTCCCTCTATCGAACTCTTCATTTTTTCTCAAAAAATAGTTTCTTTATGACCTTCTTTTCCACACATAAAATATATTCCCATTCCATTAAGGTATTTCTAATTGAGCTTCCTCCCACATTCATGACAGGTATGAAGCCAAATCATTTTCCCTCTATAGTCTTTATCACTCGAACATTCAAAAAACTTCATTTTTCTCTTATTTTCATGTTGCGAAACTCACCTAGGTTTATGTTATTGATTTTAATTTGAGATAACTGATTAGTCATAACAATAAGATTTCAAATTACACCTCATATTTTATTTGCTTTCTCATGAGGATGGTCATTGCATTGGTCATTATATTTTTTGTTGACATGATTCCTCTTAGTTCCAACCATTGACTTAACCAAAAATATTTTTGTGAGTATCAAACATCAATAAACAAAGTAATAAATCATATTATTCTGAAAATAATTCTTATAATTTCCCAAATTATGACACCTTATTTAATCCCAATACACTTTAAGTTCATCACAAATCAATATGGATTATCATAGGTCATATTATATTCTATCCTGTAATTATATATAATGGTTCAAAAAGATGATGTTAATTAACTAATGCATATCCCCAAGGAGATTCAAACCAAGTGTTATTCTAGGCCTCATTTTTGTGCACCATGTGATAATCAATTTGATACCCAAAAATCTTTTTCAATGTTTTTACACAAAGGTGAAAACATTTCAAATCTTATAATAACAAGTTTTTATCCATATGGGGATGTTATTAATAGGAAACTAAATAATATCTACTTTACTATAACATCAAGATATTATCCTATACTTATAATTATCCCAGTTTTTTCACTAAATTTTATAATCCTAATCTCCAAAAATAACTAAACCCTCCTATGATTCCAACAGAAGCAACCTAATAATCGAATACATAAATATCACATTAATTTATATGAATATAAAACACATATCATAGTAATACATGCCTTGAACCATAAAGGTTTTTCTTATTTGGAGACTATATACATAGAAATTTATATGATGAATGATTTTCAATATATCCCACATATTATTCTCACATAATACACTTTTTATACATACCCAAATTAAAAACCTTCTTCATAAACTTTGAGAAATGAATCATAATAAAGGGTAATCTTAGATGCTCAGTAAGTGTAAAAATAGTGGATATCAATCAACGATAATATGTGAGAATAAGATAAATATAATAATGTGATAAAATGATCATAACTTAATAAATTCCTAACAAATCATTAAAGGATCTTTAATTCTGATTCATGGAATAAGGATTTTCCAAAATAAAATGCATAATTCATAAGGGTAAAAATCATTAATAATCAATCATGATCCATGAGAACATATTATAATAATAATAAATATTTTTTAGAATACATAAAATCATAAAACCACTTTTCCTTAATCAAGGATCACTTCTAGAAATATCATAATAGATAATGTCCCATAGTCGATTAGTTTCACTCCTCATTCCATAATTTCCTTAGTCAATAATCACTTCCAAGACTACTAAAGTGGGAAAAGTCTCATGGTGCATTAAGTTTAATTCCCATTCAATCATTTTCTTCATCAATATTCACTCCCAAGGATATCATTATAGACATATTCCCTTACTAAACAAGGTTCACTACTCATTTTATTATATATTATCTCAGAATATATTAATATTTACCCAATGCATTGCCAGACTGTATTATTAATTTCCCACCAATCACATAATTAAAATTATACATAAGTGTTCCATAAGACCATAAAAACATTTATCATAGCATAACTTCTGGAAAAGAAATAGGTTAGATTAATATTTTATCATAATTTAATTTTCCCATGGGAAAGTAATACGTTTCATTGAATTGTCATTAAAACATCATCAACATAAGTCATTTAGAGAAAGAAATTTGGTGTTATCGTAAGATAATATTCTCAATGAATCATAATAATCATCTAAGTATATTAAAATAGATAGAAAATACCTTTAAACTATCATTTGAACATTTCTTTGAAAAAAGGGGAAAATATTATTTTCCTTTAGTATATTTAAAAAATAAAATGTTCCAGTATATTGAGAAAAAAATAATTAAAAATAACATTGGGTTACTTTAAAGTAATATTGAATATATATAATGGCCATGGAAGTGGGAAAATCTATTCATGTTTTATACATTTAAAGATAACATTATTTTCACAGTTTTGTAAAAAGTAAAAAGTGAGTTGAAAGTAAACCATTTTAAAAGTTTCATTTTAAACATTTATAAAGAAAGTAAAAGGTTTTAAGAAATTTTTTTCAAACATTTATTTATAGATAAAAACTTCAAAATATTTTTTAATAACATGAACATGGAATAAAAAGTTTGTCGGCCAAAGGGGAACAAAAGTTGTATTTTCATAAAAACATTTTATTGATCATTATTTATACAAATAAGAGGATAATGGAACTAATACTAGAAAATTCAATAAATAACCATATGATAAGATTATATAATGGGTTTAAAGGATAAGGATTACCAAATTTTCCTCAATGTAAATTTAATATAGAAAATCCTAAAAAAGAAATGAGATCGTAACATGAACCATTACAGCTTTTGTAAAATTTGAATCATAGCCTACATGAATGAAAAAAATATTAAATAAAACATTAATTACAATTAATATAAATATATTCATGATATAAAATATCATGGGGGAATTATATTCACTATATAAATAAAAATAGGTGCATAACAAGAATCATGTCTTAATTAAACAATTTTGAGACAAACAACCCTTAACTTAGGTCTTTCCTTTCTTCATACATGTAAAAACATGTTGTAGAATAAATATATGTTTATTAAAAATTTAATAAAAAAATATTCAAATATATATTACTATATATTAGTATTTTATAATTTTTAATTACCCATTTATTAAAAAGTCTTCATTTAAATCATTATTCAGGTGAAAACTAGTATGTTTCCATTCATATTTTGGTTTTAATTTTCTGTTCCTTGCCCCTTGGTTAGGGTTTCATCCTCTCAAAAATATTAATCATGTAACAAGTATCATATTTATCCATTATATATAATTTTATAAAAAGTTATTTAACATGATAATGAAAAATGATTTTCATCCCTTTGTGAAGATGGTAGTTTGTACGTACACAAGATTAATATTTTCACAATTAATTGTATGAAAATACATAAAGATAAATAATAAATTACGTTCCTAGAATCATAATAATATCATATATATCATATATATATTCATTAAATTTATCCTTATGAAAATCCATATAATAAAGAAATGAAAAATGAATCACATCACTTCATAAAGGTGGTAGTATGTAAGTATGTACTAGTAAAGTTATTATTTTCAATGGATGGAAGGGTAATAAGGTAGAGTATATACTATATTTCCAAAATAATAATTATTTTATATCCATAAAATTTATCTATATGACCATCCAATAGATATTATGACGAAAAATAAAATGCATCACTTCATAGTGATGGTTGTCTTTATGTATGCATGAGCGATTTTTCCATTTCTCATTAGATGGAAAAATAGGTGAAAATCGGTTATTTCATAAAAATAATAAAATTTAATTATATGGAAGCTATTGATGTTAATATATCAGTATTATTATATAAAATTTAACATTTTGAACAATAAATAAATGTTAAGACATGCGGTTCAGAGTTATACTTCAACTTTGGATAACCTCCTTTATAAAGCACCCTAAGGATTCTTGGATGAATCTTTTTGGGAATAAAAAAACCTATAGGAAAATGGGTATAATTATGAGAGATTAATTTGGTAGATAATGGTCAAGATAAATTGATAAATTCATTTTGAAAAGAGATGATATGAGACTCCCATTTATAAGTGAGGGGAGTAGAATACATTTAATTATTAAGAATATTAAAATATAATAAAGTCGTTATAATGGAAATATAGCACGAAATTGGATAATTTTTGAATATAAGATGATATATTATTTATATAAATTCATAAAATAAGACTTATATATGTTTTTAGACCGTTTTAACCCTTATCTCTTTAGTTTCACCTCCCATTATTCTTTCTAACATGTACTGTAGTAGGGAAATTTTCCCTCAGTTACTATTCATAAGGACTGAAAATGAAAGTGAAAAGATTTATAAATTTGGAAAAAAAATTTAAACAAATGAAAACCATTTTATTAGATTAAATTTATAAAAGTAAAATAAATTACTTTTAAAATAAGTGTGCAAAACATAATGAAACCCTTTTTTAAGTAGAGAACTGAATTTATTATTATTCCTTTTATAGTAAACACATTTTGTTGAATGTTAATATATTTTATTTAATATATTATCTATATTTTTTATTAAAATAATATCTAAATAAAATTTTATTCAATTTATTATTATAAAATTAATTTCCCACAATTAAAATAGTTTTAAAGAAATCTATCTCTTTATATATTTAAATGATTTTATCTTCATTTATAACCAAATTATAATCAATTAATGAATGATTTTTCATTTGATAAAAGTAAATAAAAATACATTTCATAAAAATAATATTTCATTAGTAATCAATAAACATATTATATCAAAAAATTGATACGTTTAAAATTGGCATTTTAACATAAAATTATATTGTATTTAACATTTAAAGTTGAGTGTTCATTTCCTAGGAATTAATCAATTAAATTTCATTCATGAAAACCTTTATACTTACTTTTAATAATTTAGTTTTTAATATTCTTACCAACTAATCCAATTTCTAGGTATTAATAGCCTCATTTTGTAATAATATTTCAATAGTTTATCATGGTTCCTTTATGTTCAGTGTTGTGTATAAGGCAAGATATAAAAAAATGATTTATTTAAAGATAAATATATAATAAAATATCATGTTATTAAAATACATAATTAAAGAATTTCATAAATCATTGTTTTTTAGTTTAACTCATTAGAGTATTCATTTTCCAATATTACCACAGATAAAAATCCCCAAATAACATAGTATATATGAGTTCAAAAATGCTATTAAAATATTTAATTTTCCTAATAGAATATATACCACTTGATTGTACCATGTTCTCTAATGATTAACACTTTGAAACCAACTCCAACCTTTATATATCCAAGTACAAGAGGTGGGGTCCAATAAACCACTATGTTGTGATCATGTTTCCATATAGTCGGTGGATGATGGGAAATTATAGAAAGTACTTTATAAGATAGATCCCAATAACACGTGACATTGTTCCTAATGTATAACACTCTAACACTATCCCTAACATTTTTAGATCTATATAGTTGGTGTAAAGTAAGGAGAACTATAAATTATTCTTTCTAGAATCGGAATATTAAAAAAATATTTTAGGATATACCCAAGTAAACCACACTAATGAATTTGTTTGCATAGATAAATAATACACCATCACTAACGTAACATCAAAATAAAATAATGAATGACATAAAAAACTCATTCCCATAATCAATTCAATTACATTATCTATCACTGTAAAAACTAAGGAATATTTATCATCAATATACAATCCACACAATCTATTATCTCTATATTCTTATAAGTCCACATTACTCATGTCTAAATGGTCCCAAAGATTGTACTAGGATTACTTATTAGTATGATTATCCAAGAATTCATTCATAGCACTATCGCATACCTGGGAATACACCTCTAGGGAGAACTATCCTCATTTTATCATTATAGGTAGTCCACATTATCACCATAATGAGTGTATTATAAAAAATATATCAAGATACATCCTTTATAGTCAAACCAATTGATGAATGACACATAGATCTGGTATTGTTCACGGGTAAATCATTGTTGACAGACACCATACGAACTTTAGAAAAATTGAAGTCGAGAAAATACCAAAAATAAAAATGCATTAATAAGAATTCATATTTTATTCTTGGATCACATGACCATTTAAGGGTCATACAATCGGGTTAAGTGATCGAATAACCCTCAAAGGGACACACAATCACATAAACTATGGGCCACTAACATGACTCGACTAGGTGAGGTTGTTCACAATAGGGATATCATGTGGCCACCAAGATTATCTAACCCTAGAATAATCAAAATACATAGGTTTTATATGATGTGGCCTTCATGTATATGTTATTATTATAGGATTACCTAAGAAACATGTTATTTCATAGCACTGATATCATTATGTGATAAAAGTGGTACAAGGAGGGATGATCTTATGGTTGCTGTTCTTTATTCAACTCCTCTAGATTCACTCACTTTCCCCATGAAAAATGGGTCATGAGATCAACTCCATGGAAAAGTTGTCTAAGACTAGCCTATCTCACAATCAATGCTCTACTTGCGATGTGCTACAGAATTTCACTGATGACATATGACCTAGTAACATGAGGCACACGATACACCTCTAACTTACACATAAAATCATCAATCTACATAACCCACAAACAAGTATTTCCCACCATGAAAAGTGTCATAGATATAGGTGGGTTATTTCAATAAAAAAACCATGACATGAATAAAAAAGGAATTGGACATTCATAGTGACAAATAATTTCAAGAGTTAATGGAAAGATGATTGAAAAAGGATAAGTAAAATAACATGATATCAAGGCCTCCCTCTTGATAATTTTTGTGAGAAACTTATAATGAATTTAAGAAGACTGGGTAAAAGACTTTCATGAGTGGTGATCATGTAATGAACTTTTCTTCATGCGACTGCATAATGATTTCTAGGTCATGAAATCATGATATGGCCCCCTAGTTAGGTGATTGTGTCACACATCCTAAACACATGATGTTAAATTTTATGGTATGGTCTGATCATAAAACCTCACATTATTTCACTCAAACTATGTGAGTTCTTATTCCTATCTCGACATGATACATATGATTCCACCTTGAGGTTCAAACCTAACATCATTAAACTTTAATCTTTGGGAAGCTATATTCCTCATGATATAATTTACATCCCTTTCTCATTTGGAAATACTCCCATCAGTTGGGATGTCCCATCCATATAATCAATATTCCCTTTGTACTACCTATTATTTGGTCATATCCCTGATAAAATCAAGCCCCTACATGAAGGGATTAATTCTTTTTGGGTCCTTCAAAACATCCTCATTGGTCCATATCCCTGACAAGACCCATCTTAAAAAGGACATATTCCTTATGTAATCTTGGAAACCACACTAGGCCACACTCTTGGTGGGGACTACCATTATAGGGCCATAATCATTGTGAAATCATACCAACCCCATTGGTTTATACCCCGATGTGGTCTATCTTCAGGGGACGACACTCTTTAATATATCAATCTACCCTTAATTTGTTATGTCCTTGACGGGGTCCATCTATGTGGTTCTAAAATATATATGACATAAAAAATCACTAATTAGGCCATACTCACAATGAGGTTAACTATAATGGGCTACTCATGCATAATGCCCGCACTAACCATTGATAGAAAATTTTCACTTTGCCACTATTACCACAAAATGTTAAACTACATGGATTGGTCATTACCACATAACCTCAAAAGGTATGATGTATCTCGCTATGTGGCACTGAACTACATGGGTTATGATTACTTTAATAATTATATGTACAAATAAACTTTATAAGCTAAATATTATCAATATAACACCCACTACCTTCCAAGATAGTGATAAAATCAAGAGCACCGCTATATTGATATAAAACATAGAAACCCACAACCCATAATCATTATGTCATAATGGATAACATGTTGTAAAACCTATGATATGAAAACTAGGTATCATTGTTAGATAACCTCTAATACATGTAAATGTCCACATTAATCGAATACCTTTTATGTGTACAAACCATTACAGTCAACCAATTATGAAATGTTAGGGTAACCAGTCCTCTATTGGAGTCAGTGAAATATTCATGTACATATAATAAATCTAAAATAGATCCCTAAATTAGGAAATAATTCAACCCAATAGGATGTAATGAGCCCAACCAACCATCATCTTGAATAATGTTATTTCTTAAGTGTCATTGGTAAGGAACCTCAATGAATGCCTACCTTTGGAAAGTGGGTTTGTAGCTTGTTATGGATGTGTTAATCATTGTGTATTTATGAATCCTTGAATAAAACATGTTGTAAACCATATGAGATAGGAGTATCTACCTAGACATCGGTTTTATCCACAGTGGGTCAAAACAAAAATGGTGAACCCGATGTTAATAATTGTGTAACAATACCAAACTTTCCACAATCAAGAATCTAGCCTAATTTTTTTAGGGAAAAAATGGTGATCTCAAGGTGAATATTTCATTAAAATAATGGGATGGTCACACATTAGGACATTTTTTGTGTATACTATATAAATAAATAGTGAACTCGACATCAATAATTCATTAATAAAATAATGTGTCGACCACATATAATGATATTTTTATGTTACATATCCTATGAAAAAAAATTAGTGAACCAGAATTTAATAATCCATTAAAAAAAGGGTTATCACACATTATTCAATTTTCTTTTATACATCCTATGAAAAAATACTGAACCCAATGTGAATCGTTTCATAACTAAAAAAAATAAGTCACTCATTCTTAATGGGATATGTGTGTTTCTTAATTTTGTTGTTGTAATGATTAGTATCATTGTTTTTTTGTCTTTGTGACCCCAAGTACCTATCTCACAATCTTCATATGATTAAAATCAAGTAGCTTCATCATCAAGAAAACTCTTTGATACTGCAGCTGCTACAAGAGTGGATACCTCTATAAACTAAAAGAGGATATCACATACTCAACATCTCTGGTAATAGGTGGTGTACAAAATGGTTATGGAATACTACTATAGTAGAACAATACCAATCCAAGAGGCTACATAAAAGGTTCTATAGGAGCTTAAAAATACCAGCCTATCCCAACCAAGGAGAGTCGTGAAAAAATTGATGGAACATATATAAAACACAAACCACTCTGGGAGCCTATTATTAGTGCATAACAATCAACACCTTGCCTTGGGAAGGTGAATCAAGGAGTCTCCCATGAATCTGTCGTGTTTTAGGTGTCATACAAGATGGATCCTATCAACCACCACCAATAGTGACACACAAATACCACCCCTTAGTGGCCTACTGAGGGTGATATCTAGAAAGTATCCTTCGATATGATTAGATACATGCACCTTGGAGATCTCACTAGGTTAGGTTAGTGGAATACAATAGGGAGTGTTCTCTTACACACTCTTCCACCGATGATTCTCACTATCTTGTCCTCGTGGAAACCAATATGAAAGATCATATCCCTTTTTTCCCTTACCAAGTCCTTCAAAAAAACCATGATGACAACCACCTAGAAGTGTCATCTTCCTACTCACACATAACAAGTATTCTAGCATATTCCAGTAACATGTAAGTGGAATGTCCATATCCTCAAACCCTTGAAGGAAACCCATCAATAGATTTTGGTGGAAATGGAAGAAAATAGTGGGTATATATCCCAAATTCAACTGAAGATGTCTTCCAACATATCCTGGCGACTAAGAATGTGTAAGCCTATATTCATGTGCATACCCTTTTGATGTGCCAATATATTTTGTAATTAATAAAAGAGCTTCACCAGTATATTTCATCAATAATACATGGATTGAAACATACTCCTTTTACGAATTACATAGTATCATATTATTTTTTCTAACATGACCAGGTATCCACTCAAGAGTAAGCATATATTATTTCCCTAATATGGGAGGATTAGGGACATATTATGGTAAAGGATGAGGCACAAGGTTGGGATCAAATTCTGATTCTGACTTGGTTTCATCTACCCATCTTAAAAATCACCTTAGGACAAGAACATATTTCTATCAAGGAAGTTTGGTAGTATATTACCACTCAAAACGAGATTCATCATAATATTCCAGTAATCACCTTAGGGTAGGATCATATCCCTACCATAAATTCAAGGTCTTCTCAGCATATTAGGGTACCTTACAGGACTTAGAAACATGTTTTTTCTCCTACTAATGGAGAACTGAATTAGAATTCATTATATTCCATATAGGATGAGGATCACTTCCATTCTCCCATTTTATAGTTTGGTAGAAATTTTATGGAAGGTAATTCACATTGTAATCAGACACATCTTCCTAATTCAAAAAAAGCAGGCTGGTATATTCCGGAAGCCACCTAATGGCGGGATCATATTCCTCTAAATGATATACAAGATAACTTGTATACTTCATCATCTTCCAAGAAGTGGGACCACATACCATCGATAACTAAATACACCCATCGATATATTCAAGTATCCACCATGTAGAATTATCTTGTTCCTACTAAACTACAAATACTGAGTCAACATATTTTGACCATGATGCAGGATGAGGCTAATATTGCTCCCCTACTCAATTCTAGTATCCATGAGTCCATACAAAGAATACATGAGGTGTTTTAAGGATCCAGTAACTATTCAACCAATGAATATGTCCATACCTACCATGAAATTCCTCTTTGTAGTAGCATAGATATGGATTATAGGGATGTTACCCCTAACATAGGCCATGGACAACCAACCCATGGTGTCATCTCACCTAATAAAGGACATCCTCCCATGTTTAGGAAATGTTTTTATAGAGGTGATAAAAAATAGGGTTAATCATATATAGTTACCAATTAATTTTTATTAGCACCTCACCTTGGTTAGTAGGAGAATCAATGAAAATATCACCATCCTTTCATTCCAAAGGTTGTGAGTCTGTATCCTTGAAAAGTGAAAAATGTGGTATGACCAGGTAGAGGAATACAAATATGATGAGCAAAATTCTGGAATGGATGTGTGGAATGAGTTATCCAATAAGAAAATATCAAATATGTTCTGGCTCATCATCACTTCCAACCAGGACATCCCAGATGATTTAAAGGAGGATTTCATGCCTTACAACACCCATAATCTATGGGAATCCTTTCAATGGATATAGGATAAGAACCTCCCTTATCATGGATATGATAATCATCTTCAATCCATGAAAACAAAATTTTATCATACATTCCTTAATACTTTCTCTTTTTCCTGAGACTTAAGACCAGAAATGCATTGTAAGTCTCTACATCATACTTGACTTCACAGCCTAGTAGCCCTTTGGAAAATAATCATTGAAGCCTCCTTAAATGTACACATCATAGAATGGGACTAATATGGATCATTAAAATTTTTTCCAGCCCTGGTTTAGTAGATCCCCAACGACATGACATCCAATAATGTCAATTCTATAAGAGGGGTCACCTGGTGGAGCAACATGCACGCTAGTTGTGCAATGAGAAAAAATATTCCAACCTATATAACTCAATGGTTTTGAAAAAGGAGAGAGAATGGAATTTCTATGCTCTAGATCTAGGCCCCTCAATAGGCCAATAACACAAATCAATTTGGAAAATCAAGATTTTAGGTTTCAATATAGATCCTTATGAAAAATATCATAGATTCTAGGCTAGTGCTTCCCCTGGCCCATGTGTGTGTAAAAATGAACCAAATTAAGAAAATTTAATTGGTAAAATCCCTGGTAGCCATATGGGGGGAAACCCATCTTATAGACATGGGGGGCTTTTTACACCTCCCTAACCTCCATTGTAATGACCCAAACTTCATACTTTTTTGTTTCCTAAATTTTTGTTTGCTATTTTATTTTATACCCAAAAAAAATAATTCATTTAATGAAATGAGTATAATTAAAATGAGACAGTTGGGTTTTGACTGTTATATGACTGTTGGTCAATATGATCGTTGGAAACTAAATGTTTCATTTTTTATATATAAATACAAGTGATCTTGGTTAATTAACACATAAAGAAGATCTGATTCCCTCGTCCAGTAGTCTCAGGCCCATTAAAGCCCATCTGACGAAACTCGGGAAGGAGGTAGCACCACTGGGATTTTCTCTAGACCAAACCCAAGCCGAACTTCATCATGTGAAGTTGAAACAGAATCACCTTCGGGAGAAGGTCAAGCTAATAGAAATCACCACTTGGGAAATGTTGGTTGATCCGCCCCAAGATTCTATCACCTTAGCACACCTTACACTTAGTTCTTATGCAGGTGTTATAAGGGGATATGTAACGAGACCTTAGCTGCCTTATATAATCCTTTGATATCAAATTTTTTTATTTTTTCTTATGGTGATGTTTGTGAATTTTCAAATGTCCGGATAAATATAGGATGTATATTATTGATGTTTAGAAAAAAGGTTATTTTAAAATATTTTTGAAACCCATAAATAAGTAATAATGTGTAATGATTTTCAAAAAACTTTTTTTCTACATATGTTTTCAGTGTTAAATTTAGAGTCTAATAAGATGAACATAATTTTTGGTGAATAGTAAATTATGAATAGTGATTTTATGCTTATGATTAGTAATGTGACCAAATGTATTAAGTAACCTCAGTTAATAAAGTATTGATATAATCTAGGAACCTTGATTAAGTAACGTGATTCAATAAAATAGGCAACTAACTGTTTCAGAAATTATTAGTCAAGTATTTGTTTTTTCGGGTGAATAGTGTTTTTTAAATAAAAATTAAATTAAAAATATTTATAAAAATATTATTATAAAATAGAGTTAATTTTTGAATTTAGATAATCGATATTAGGTTAATGTGATTTTTGGGGATTTTTCTGAAAAAAATGAATTTTCAGTGAATAGTGAAAATACAGTTTTTAGTTTCGGGTGTTTAATGACATCATTAAGGATGTAATAATTATGTAATAATTCTGGTCGACTTAAAAATAGTAATATAAGGTATTAGGTGTCCCAAGTGTCCAATAGCATGGTCAAATAACATGGGAAAGCCCCTGGTTTTTCCAATACCATCGATGAGGTGTCCCTTGGCAATTAATGATTTGTTCCCTCACTTCCCCTATAAATACCAAGCCATTCACTCTTCCATTTCATTCCAAAATACTCCTAAACTAATTTCTGGTCTCTTTAACTCCAATGGAGTCCTCACAAGGTTCCCTCAATCCTCCCAAGGTCCTGACCTTCATGATTTTGAAGTTACTCTTCATGGTAAGGGATCCTTTCACCCTCCTCTTTTAAGTCATGCATTCCTTTATGTTGTGTATTTTAATTTACATCTCTTTATTTTGAGGGTATGTTATTATATGTTATCATTTATTTCCATTTCATGTATAATTTTGATAGACCCTTTCTACTCCCATCAATTTGTTTTTCTAAATTTTTAAGTGACATCGTTAGGCTGCCAAATTTCTCGTAAAAGAAATCGCATCTTCTCTTTTCTTTCATGATTCCTTTTCATGTGGTATGTCATTAAAATTTTCATACCATTGTCTTATTCAATACCCATAATTTATTATGAATTATTTATGAGTGGGGGACTCTTGTCCCCTCTCTTTTAAATGTTTTCTAAAACCATGTTATATAGTCGTTATGCTGCAGAAATTTCGCCTCAAAATTTCTATCTCTTTCTTTTAAGAAATTATCTTGTTTTATTTATGTGAATACCCAGACCTATTTTGTTTTAATGGGTTTTCATAAATATATAAATATGATATATTTTATTCTGTAATTGAAATATATATAACCCTCACTCCCTTTCCATGGGTTATAAATGACATAATGATCTTATTTTCAAGCTCTTTTTAAACGTCATGATTTTGACACAAAACCCATTTCTTTGATTCTATTTGGGTTATTTAGGAAATGTTTTTTTATGTTCTATGTGAATCAAAAGAATGTAAAGAAATATTAATGGTGTAACCTGATAGAGCTCCAATGCATTGGGTAAAGAATTGATATCTATAGATGACATGTTTTACGATACCTTGGTGAATAACCTTGGTAATTTTTATGACACCTTAGGGATAGACCTTGGTGATATGTTCATGAATGTCCAAATTAAATATTGAAAACACATATTCATGTTTTGATTTAAGTTATTTTCATTATTATATGACTATTCTTTAATTTATCTTGTCTTTATGTTTTATTCAAGTTCATATTGATATCACAAGTAAACTGATTCCCTTATTTACCCTTACTGGGCCTTCTGCTCACCCTTTCCTTTGAATGTATGTCTCTAGGTTATGAGATGCAGTAATTTTACTTAGGATGAACTTATTATGAAACCTTACAAGTGGATTTTAAGAATGTTTTATGTTTTTTTCATGTTTTATTGTTCCTGATTTCCAAGACACTAGTCTTTACAGATCCTCTGTATGTAAACTGTAATAAAAAGTTATGTATTAAAAAGGAGGGATTCCATAGTTGGTATCAAAGAATAGTTTAGTTATTTATGGAAGTTAGGATATTAAAAATTTATAAATAATCCTACATAAAAGTTTAAATTTTGCAAAACGTCATTGTATTTTGGTGAGAATTGGGTATGTGGTTTAACAAGCAAATACATCCCTGTCTAGATACGAGCTGGTAGAGGCTGCTCCGGCATAGAGATTCCTAGGAGTGAAAACACTGACATGGAGTTTTAGGCTAGACCCAAGGTATCCTGGTACACAAAAATGAGCCTTGCTTCACTCTTGGTTACGACACTCTTGGGGGATATGTTTGGTTAATCTCAAGCTTTTTATGAATCATTACGAAGGAATTATAGAGAAATGTAATTGTTTAAGCATGATGTTTTAAAACATAAAATCCTTTATAGTTAAAAGATTTGTAAATTAAATTAGTTTTTCATTAATATTTTATTCTTTTAGAAAATGGTAGGAAATAGGAGGAACTGTGCAAATGGTGACCTTAATGGACCATGCACTGATGACCCTCCGATGGAAGCAGAAATGGAAACATTCATGCGAATAATGAGACAACTGACTCAAATTATGGGAAATAACTTGAATCAAGAGGAGAGAATGATCTCACCACGAAGGGAACAACATTATATTGAGTCCTTTATGCATCAAAAACCACCAAACTTCAGTGGATCGACCAAACAATTGATTGCTGAGTAGTGGATTTGCTCCATCAAGAAGATATTTTCTTTTCTCCGCTGTTCAGAGCAAGGGAAGGTCACCCTGGCTGTATATCACTTAGAAGGAGGAGCTGATTAGTGGTGGGAACTGATCAAAAACACAAGGCCAAGATTGGAGGTTAAATCTATGGAGTGGGAAGAGTTCAGAAGGATATTTTTTAGTAATTATTTCCCTCATTTCATGAGAAGAAGGATGGAGATGGAGTTTCTCAAACCGAAGTAGATGGAGAACAAATCTGTCAGAAGCTATGAGATGAACTTCACCTAACATTCACGATATACCTCTATTTATTTCATGGATCCAAATGGTAAGGTTGATAGATTCTTCAGTGGACTGAGACCTCATCTGCAGAAGAATATAGCCAACTTAGACTATGGTATCTATGAGGAGATCGTGCGGAGTACGATGAATGCCGAACTGGTTTTCAGAGAGATTTTGTGGCCTCATAAATCCAATGACAAGGATAGATTAATAGAGCCTAGATTGGGGAGTAACTTTGATCAGGGAAGAAGAGGAAAGCAAGTGAAACTTCCAATATATAATAAATGTGGGAAGAAGCATTCGGGGAACTTCCTACTCAGGAGTGGGAAATTCTCAAAGTGTGGAAGAGATGGCCATATAGCGAGGAACTTTCATAGTGAGGTGAAACCTCAACTTCCAAACACTAACGACAAGGGTAAGATGGTGCAGGCCCTACCTAATTTCTAGTGATTTATGTGACGACAACTTGGGAACTTTTCCAATCACTGTCCAAATCTCTGGGTAGTGTAGGGGAACCACCATCAGCCTCAGAAAACGCCAAGGGATCAAGGAGGTGATTTTGATATCAATACAGCTGAAGTTGAAGCTCCGAATGATGTGGTAGTAGGTTCTCCTATTGTTCTATCAATGCTAGGAAGTAATTTGTTTGATTCTGGTTCTAGAAATTCCTTTATTTCCTCCATGTTTTCAAGGAATTTAGAATCAATCCCCAATTTTCTAAAAGTAGAGTTATTATTCAAGACTCATGGTGGGATTATCCAAGAATCACCAGTGTTTCAAAACTCTTGTATTTACTTTAGTGAGCATAATATTATCTTAAATCATGTAGTCATTCCCATGATGGAATTAGATATTATACTAGGGATGGACTGTCTCTCAATGTATAATGCTAAGATCAAATGCAGAAGTAAGGAAATATCAGTAGTCTTGAATTGTAAAGCTACAGTTATCTTCCAAGGAGATATATCTCAACCTGATCTTTGTCTAGAAGAACCTCCTTTATCCTTCATTATGGAACGAATCGGTGAAGAAGAAGAAGGAAATGAGAGTTTGAGGATATAAAATGTCCCCATCATCCAAGAATATGTTGACGTATTTCCTGAGGAGCTTCATGGATCTCCCCCAGAAAGATAGGTACAGTTCTCCATTGAACTCATACCTGGATCACATCTGATATCAAGGACCCCATATAGGATGGAAAATGTGGAGCTAGAGGAATTAAAGAAACAACTCCAAGATCTTTTGGAGAGGGGGTTTATCCTCCCAATTGGGTCTCCATGGGGAGAACCTATTCTCTTTCTGAATAATAAGGATGGATTGATGCAGCTATGCATTGATTATAGAGAACATAATGGGATCACAGTAAAGAAAAATACCCTCTTCCAAGAATTGATGACTTATTTTACCAACTCCGTGGGGCTCAATTATTATCTACGATTGATATTTGATCTGGTTATCATTAATTGAGGGTGAAGAAAGAAGATATTCCTAAAACTACCTTCAGAAGAAGATATGGGAATTATGAGGTTGTTTTTATGCCCTTCAAACTGACTAATTCACCTGCCATTTTTATGGATTTGATGAATATAGTATTTAAGGATTACCTAGATAACTTTGTGGTAGTTTTTATTGATGATATTATAATATATTCCAAAAGTCTCAATGATCATGAGGATCAACTATGGTATATTTTGAAAACTCTACGGAAGGAGAAGATTTTTGGGACGTTCAGAAAATGTGAATTTTGGTTATAACAAGTGGCTTTCTTGGGGTGCATTGTAACCAATGAAGGAATCACTGTTGACTCTGAAAAGAAAAAATTTATAGAGGAGTGGCCTCAACCTACAACAATAACTGAGATTTGTAGTTTCCTTAGATTAGAGAGATATTATAGGAGGTTTATGAACAACTTTTCATGACTTTTTAATCCATTAACCAAGTTAACTGGAAAAGGGGTCAAGTTCCTCTTGACGATGGAGTGTGAGGAAAGTTTCCAAGAGCTGAAGAAGAGACTGGTTACTACACCCATGTTAACTCTGCCCTCAAGTGGATAAGGGTTCGTTATTTTTATTGATTCATCTCTAAAAGGGCTTGGGTGCATCCTCATGAAAAATGACTAGGTCATTTCTTATGTATCTCGACAATTGAAGATTCCTAAGTTGAATTATCCTACGCATGATTTGGAGATTACTGCAGTCATTTTTTCTCTGAAGATATGGAGGCACTATCTTTATGGGGAGAAATGTGATATATACACTGACCATCAATGTTTGAAGTATATTTTCACACAAAAGTAATTTAAAATGAGACAAAGGATATGGTTGGAACTTCTTAAAGACTGTGATTGTTCAATTCATTATCATCTTGGAAGAGAAAAAAAAAGTCGTTGATGCACTAAGTAGGAAAGACCCAATTATTCTTTCTATGTTGTGGATTCAAAGAGATCCATTGATCAATGACCTAGTATTGGACATTGGAACTATAAGGGACGGTACATCATCAACCCTAACCCAAATGATTTATCATCCATCATTACTAGAGAATATCTAGAATGCACAGAAAGAAGATCCTTTGTTATAGAAGAAGTTTGAGGCTATAAAGGATGGGATGTTTCCTGAGTTAAATATTGATCAAGAAGGTGTACTGAAATTTCATACAAGATTATGTGGTCCATATATTCCTGAAATAAAGAAGCAGTTGATTGATGAAGCTCATAGATCTACTTTCTCTATACATCCTGGAAGCAAAAAAATGTATAGGGACCTTTGTGATCATTATTGATGGGATAATATGAAAAGGGAGATTGCTGACTACATTTCAAGGTGCCCAGTATGTCAGAAAGTGAAAGAAGAGAGACAAATTTTTAAAGGGGTATTGCAACCACTACCCATACCATCATGAAAGTGGGACAATATAACTATGGACTTCGCCACTGGTCTCCCAAGATCTACTAAAGGAAATAATGCGATATGGGTTATTTTGGACCGTCTCACTAAGACTGCCCATTTTATCTCCATTACGGATGATTTCTCTGTTGACTAACTTGCCAGGATTTACATGAAGGAAGTGGTAAGGCTACATGGAGTTCCACTTTCTATCGTATCTGATCATGATCCAAGGTTCACATCCAAATTCTGTAGAAGTCTCCAACATGCTCTGAGCACTGAATTGAATTTCGTTACAGTCTATCACACCAAAATGATGGCCAATCTAAAAGGACTATTAAAACACTCGAGGACATTTTCATAACATGATCAATGGAATTTATGGGTGGATGGGATCAACATCTCTATTTAGTTGAGTTCTCTTACAACAACAACTTCTACTCAGGCATTCAAATGGAACCCTATGACACTCTATAGGGGAAGCGATGTAGATCTCTTACTTTTTGGGATAAATCTAGTGATAGAATGCTTCTTGGGCCTGATCTTGTGCAAGAGATGACAGAAAAGGTCCATGGAATCCAACAACACATTAAGGCTTCTCAGAGTCAGCAAAAGAGCTCTGCCGACAATAGTCGAAGGGACTTGGAGTTTGATATTGGTGACAAAGTCTTTATATGTATTTCACCATGGAAGTGGGTCATGAGGTTTGAGAAGAAAGTTATGCTCAGCCCTAGGTACATCAGCCCCTATTAAATCCTTGATCGTGTGGGAGCAGTGGACTATCGGTTGGAACTTCCCCCAAATATAGAAAAAGTTCATGATTTATTCCACATATCGCACTTGAGGAAGTACATACCTAACCCTTCACATGTACTAAATACATAGGTGTTATATCTGGAAGATGACCTCTCTTATGAGTAGAAGCCGGTGGAGATCTTGTATCGTAGAGACAAGGTTCTATGCAACAAGACTACCCACCTTGTTAAGGTGTTGTGGAGGAACCAAAAATGTGAAGAAGCCACATGGGAACCAGAGGATTCCATGAGACAGAAGTACCCACACCTTTTCCCATCACAGGGTATGAGATAAAATTTCAGGGACAAAATTTTTTAAGGGTGGGGGGAAGAATGGAACACCCCGAACTTTTTAATTTTTTGTTTCCTATGTTTTTTTTATGTTTTTTTATTTTATACTCAAAAAACTATTTCATTTAATGAAATGAGTATAATTAAAATGAGACTGTTAGGTTTTGACTGTTGGTCAATATGACTATTGGAAACTAAATATTGAGTTTGTTGTCTATAAATAAAAGTGATCTTGGTTAATTAACACATAAAGAAGATCTGATGGCCTCATCCAGTAGTATCAGGCCAATCGAAGCCCATCTGATGGGGATTGGGAAAGAGGTAGCACCACTGGGCTTTGCTATGGACCAAGCCTAATCCAAACTTCATCATGTGAAGTTGGAATGGAATCTCTTTCGGTAGAAGGTCAAGCTGATAGAAATCACCACTCGGGAAATGTTGATCGAGCCGCCCCAAGATTCTATCACCTTAGCACACCTTACAATTAGGTCATATTATGGTGTTATAAGGGTCTACGTAACGAGACGTTAGTTTACTTATGTAATCCTTTGATATAAATAAAAATTGAGATTTCTTCATATGGTGATGTTTTTGAATTTTCAAATGACTGGATAAATATAGGATGTATATTATTGATGTTTATAAAAAAAGGATATTTTAAAATATTTATGTAAACCTTAAATAATTAATAATGTGTAATGATTTTCAAAAAATGGTCTTCTATAGTTGTGTTCAGTAAGAAATGTTGATTCTAATAAAATCTACATAATTTTTGGTGAATAGTATATTATGAATAGTGATTTTATGCTTATGATTAGTAATTTGACCAAATGGATTAAGTAACCTCACTTAATAAAGTATTGATATAATTTAGACACCTTTATTAAGTAATGTGATTCAATAAAATAGGTAAATAACTATTTGAGAAATTATTAGTCAAGTATTAGTTTTTTCAGGTGAATAGTGTTTTTTAATTAAAAATTAAATTAAAAATATTTTGAAAAATATTTTTATAAAATGGAGTTCATTTTTGAATTCAGAACATCTATATTAGGTTAAGTTTATTTTGGGGGATTTTTCTGAAAAAATGAATTTTTGGTGAATGGTGAAAATATAGTTTTTAGTTTCGAGTATTTAATGACTTCATTAAGGATGTAATAATTATGTTATAATTCTAGTCGACTTATGAATAGTAAGATAAGGTATGAGGTGTCCCAGGTGATCAATACCATGGGAAAGCCCATGGTTTTGCCAATACCATCGATGAGGTGTCCCTTGGCAATTAATGATTTGTTCCCTCACTTCCTGTATATATACCAAGCCTTTCACTCATCCATTTCATTAAAAAATCCTCCTCAACAAAGTTATGGTCTCTTTACCTCCCTAGGAGTCTTTCCAAGGTTTCCTCAAGCCTCCCAAGGTCCCGACCTTCAAGCTTTCTAAGTTACTCTTCAAGGTAAGGGATCCTTTCACCCTCCTCTTTTAAGTCATGATGTCCTTTATGTTGTGTCTCATAATTTCCATCTCTTTATGTAGAGGGTATATTCTTATTGTTCTCATTTCTCTAAATTTCATGTCTAATTGTTTATAGAACCTTTCTTCTCTCATCAATTTGTTTTTTTTTTAATTTTTAAGTGATGTCGTTAGGCTGCCGAATTTCTCGTTAAAGAAATCGCATCTTCTCTTTTCTTTCATGTTTCCTTTTCATGTGGTATGTCATTGAAATATTCATACCGTGATCTTATTCAGTACCTATACTATATTATGAATTATTTATGAGTGGGTGACCCTTGGCCCCTCTCTTCTCAATGTTTTCTAAAACCATGTTATATAGCCTTTATGCTGTAGAAATTTCATCTCAAAACTTCTATCTCTTTCTCTCAAGAAATTATCTTGTTTTATTTATGTTAATACCCAGAACTATTTTGTTTCTATGGGTTTTCATTAATATATAAATATGATATATTTTATTCTGTAATTGACATACATATAACCCTCATTCCCTTTGCATGGGTTATAAATGACATAATGATCTTATTTTCAATCACCTTTTAAACGTCGTGATTTTGACACGAAACCCATTTCATTGATTCTATTTGGGTTATTTATAAAATGTTTTATTATGATCTATGTGGCTCACATAAAAGTAAATATATATTAAGGGTGCTCCTTGATAGCGGTCCAATGCATTGGGTAAAGAATTAATCTCTAGAGATGATAAGTTTCACGATACCTTGGGGAATAACATTGGTAATTTTTATGACACCTTGGGGATGGACCTTGGTGATATGTTCATGAATGTTTAAATGAAATGTTGAATCCACATATTCAATTAATTATTCATGTTCTTTTCATTATGATATGACTATTATTTAATTGCTCTTGTCTTTATGTTTTATTCTAGTTCATATTGATATCACAAGTAAATTGATTCCCTTGTTTACCCTAACTAGGCCTTATGCTCACCCTTTACTTTGAATGTATGTCTCCAGGTTATGAGATGAAATAATTGTACATAGTATGAACTTATGATGAATCCTTACAAGTGGATTAGAATTTTGTTTTATGTTTTTTTCAAGTTTTATTGTTCTGGATTTCTAAGACACTAGACTTTAAAGATCTTATGTATGTAAAATGTATTGAAAAGTTATGTATTAAAATGGTGGAATTCCAGATCCATACACAAAAAATATCAATCTAGTCTAGAAGAAATTTGTGGTGGATCCAAATCAACCACATCTAATAGGAATGGGGTGTTTACCTTAAATGAAACCTTAAGAGTCATAAAATCCTTAACGATTCCATGAATTATTATTGATATCCCCACATTAGCCGCAATCCTTATGGATTGGGGAATTATTACAATATCCTTTTAGAAAATTAGTTTTCACCTAATTAGGTATTATCTACCAATAGCTAGAAACCTAGTCATCTATGAAACCACATGACATACCTATCTCATTTGGGGATCACTCGACAATGATTGTCATAGATGTTGGGTCGGAAGAAGCAAGGGAATGATGGTGAGAGGGGGGGTGAATTGCCTTTTAAAAAATTGAAAAACAAATTAAAAATCAAAGTAAAGTGCAGCGGAAATAAAGAGGCAAGACACGCAAATTGATAACGGAGTTCGGCCAAAAACCCGGCCTACGTCTCCGCTCCCAACTCAACCGTTGAGAGATTCCTACCGCTTGCTTTTCAATGGTTTTAGCAAGAAACCCACTAGGCTTTGAGGTAGCACTAGGACCTATTACAGCTTGCTTTTATTGGTTTAGCAAGAACCCAATGCTTTTAATGGTTAAGCAATAACCCACTAGTCTTTTTACGGGTGAAGACTAGCTCACCGATCTCAAGCCTTTTACAAGGTAAGGCTTGACAACCTCTTCACACCTTAGTGGTGGTGTGAAACCCAAAAGAAGGGGGGAAGAGAAAAGGGTTGGGGTTTGTAGGCACAAACCCAATTTTAAGCTCAAAATAAATAAATGCAATAAAACCCGTAATTGGGAAGACTCGGGCGCCAATGGATGATGGAGTTGATGGGCGTGCTCTCCCAAGCTTCTTGAGTGGAGCTCCTTGGATGTGGAAGTTGTTGGAGCTCTTGGGGTTCCTTTGAAGGAAGTCGCCGGAGGTTGGCCAATTGATCCAAAATATGTCCGTTGGCTTCACAAGTGTTCCGGTAATTGTCCGGGGCTTCCTCAGACTTTATTTATAGGCTAGGAACCCTTGGGGAGGCTTCGGAGCCGTTGGAGAGGTCTTCGGAGCCGTTGGGAGTCAAGTGGACAGGCTGGTCAACAGCCCAACGGCTAGTTTGACTGTGTCCACCGGCTGGCCGGTACAGTCCCACCGGCTGGCCGGTGTGTGCAAAAAGGCATAGGATTCTTGTCCAGGGGCCACCGGCTGACCGGTACATCTCCACCGGCTGGCCGGTGCCTTGATAGAGAAGAAGAGTCTTGATCCAGGCTCCACCGGTCGACCGGTGAGGAGCCACCGGCTGGCCGGTGGAAAGACAGTAGGTCTCACTATTTGTGCTGGGTGCCACAGGTCGACCGGTGGCAGAGCCACCGGTCGACCGGTGGGGAGGCAGTAGCTACCCCTTGAGCCTGGGTGCCACCGGCTGGCCGGTGGTGAAGCCACCGGTCGGCCGGTGGACTGAATTTCAGTCCATTTCTGCCTCTTCCTTGGTCAACTTCTTGGCAATCAAATGCCTATCAACACAAACACTTAAAACACAATGTTAGATAAAAATGAAAGTGATTGTGATCATGAAAATCAAACAACGAGAGGTTCGAGATGTACAACAATCTCCCCCTATTTTGATGATCACAATCACCAAAACAATTAAAGTAAAAATGAAATTAAAAGGAAATGCAAAGCATGATGAAAAAGGATTCTCCCCCAATCAATCAAGAAATTTCTCCCCCTTTGTGATTATCAAAATAGAATGGGGCATAAAACTTGATTGAGGGAAATTGAGATTTTAAAAACAAGATTTGAGATTTGAAAATCAATTGAGATTTTTGAAATTGAAATGAAAATTTGAATAACAGTTTGAATTGAAAGTTTTGAAACAAAAACAAATTCGATACCAACTGTTGGAAACCAATTGAAAATTGAAAATTCTAAATTGATTTGAAAAAGAATTGAAAATTTAAATTTGAAACCAAATGTAATTTTTGAATTAAAAATGAGAAAGTTCTCCCCCTAAATAAAAATAATGAATCACCGGGGAGTGGGATTTTGAAAAGAAACAATTTTAGGCCCGGAGAGACTCGCAAGGAGGGATTTTTCAATCCAAACTTGTCTCATGGCGGGTCTTCTCCTATAAAACTCGTCACTATAGAAAATAGACTTGGGTTGGCCATACCGGGCGTTTTTACAATTACACTCATAAATGAGATGCCCGGTTTTCTTGCAATAATTACAAAATTTGTAATCGGAGCCCCCCCTTACAAAAACAGTTTGAGCATGGGAGGAGGAGGCTCGGTTGGTGTAGCCAAGTCCATTGGTGGTTCTAGATACTCGTTGAGAACCTAATAATTTGGTCAAATTTTGTTCACCTTGGGTGAACTTGGCTAAGGTCTCTCTAAGGTCTTTGATGGTTGATTCCATGGAATCAACATTTGGAAAATTTTGGATTTTAAGGGACAACTCTTCCTTCTCTTTGAGAAGTTGTTCTTTTTCGGAAGAGAGTTTTTTGAAAGACTTTTTTAAAGCAACAAATTTTGAAGAAAGCTCATGAAAACCATTTTCTAGTTGATCTCTAGCATGAGAGAGTTCTTCATAAGATAAATGATTTAAAGAATTTGAATTTGAAGAACAAGAGGAGGAGTCGGAAGATGTTACCTCATGGAATGCCATTAGGCATCTTGTACCTTGGTCGCTCGAGGAGGAGGAGGAGGAGGATGATGAGGTGTCACTCCATGTGGCCTTGAGGACCTTTTTCTTTCCTTTCTCCTTTGGCGTGGCCCGTTTCTTGTTGAGTGGGCAATCGGGCTTGTAATGGCCCTTTTCGCCGCACCCGTAGCATTTCACCTTGGGCTCGGATTTTTCGGTGGGTTCTTGCTTTCGGTGCTTGCGGGATTTCTTCTTCTTCTTGTGCTTCTTCATGAATTTTTGCATTTGGCGGGCGAGATACTCCATTTCCGAGTCGCCGCTTGATGATGAAGTAGATGAGGAAGATGAGGATGAGGAGGAGCTTACTTCTTTTTGTACCTTGAGGGCAATGTTCTTTGGTGTCGTGATTGGTGTGCCCTCCTTTTGTGCTTGCCTCCTCATGGTGATCTCGTACGTCATTAGAGATCCAATGAGCTCCTCTACCGGCATATTTTTGACGTCCTTAGCTTCTTGGATCGCCGTCACCTTTGGTGCCCATGAGCTCGGAAGGACCCATAAGATCTTCTTGACCATCGTCTCAGCTGAAACATCATCACCAAGGGACTTTCTCCCATTGCAAACGTCAGTAAATCTAGTAAACATTTCAGAAATAGATTCATTTGGATGCATTGAAAAAGATTCAAAGTCTTGTCTATACATATCTAACCGAGTGTCCTTAACTTTGTTAGTGCCCTCATGAGTTACTTCTAAAAGTTTCCAAATTTCATGTGAGGAGGTGCAAGTAGAGACTCGATTGAACTCATTTCTATCTAAGCCGCAATGGAGAGCGTTCATGGCTTTGCCATCAAGCTCAAAATTCCTAATATCGGCGGGGGTCCATTTGGATTCATCGGGGGTAGACAAAGTGTAACCTTGCATGACAATTTTATAAATGGGATACCCTATACTTCTAAGAAAAGTAGTCATGCGGGTTTTCCAATAATTATAGTCGGACCCATCAAAAAATGGAGCCCGACCCAAAGAGTAGCCTTCGGGGGCAAAAGAGGTTGATGCCATCTAAATGGATCTTTGAATTTGAAACCTTTTAAGGAATTACTCAAATTATTCCTTTGATACCAATTGTTGGGTCGGAAGAAGCAAGGGAATGATGGTGAGAGGGGGGGTGAATTGCCTTTTAAAAAATTGAAAAACAAATTAAAAATCAAAGTAAAGTGCAGCGGAAATAAAGAGGCAAGACACGCAAATTGATAACGGAGTTCGGCCAAAAACCCGGCCTACGTCTCCGCTCCCAACTCAACCGTTGAGAGATTCCTACCGCTTGCTTTTCAATGGTTTTAGCAAGAAACCCACTAGGCTTTGAGGTAGCACTAGGACCTATTACAGCTTGCTTTTATTGGTTTAGCAAGAACCCAATGCTTTTAATGGTTAAGCAATAACCCACTAGTCTTTTTACGGGTGAAGACTAGCTCACCGATCTCAAGCCTTTTACAAGGTAAGGCTTGACAACCTCTTCACACCTTAGTGGTGGTGTGAAACCCAAAAGAAGGGGGGAAGAGAAAAGGGTTGGGGTTTGTAGGCACAAACCCAATTTTAAGCTCAAAATAAATAAATGCAATAAAACCCGTAATTGGGAAGACTCGGGCGCCAATGGATGATGGAGTTGATGGGCGTGCTCTCCCAAGCTTCTTGAGTGGAGCTCCTTGGATGTGGAAGTTGTTGGAGCTCTTGGGGTTCCTTTGAAGGAAGTCGCCGGAGGTTGGCCAATTGATCCAAAATATGTCCGTTGGCTTCACAAGTGTTCCGGTAATTGTCCGGGGCTTCCTCAGACTTTATTTATAGGCTAGGAACCCTTGGGGAGGCTTCGGAGCCGTTGGAGAGGTCTTCGGAGCCGTTGGGAGTCAAGTGGACAGGCTGGTCAACAGCCCAACGGCTAGTTTGACTGTGTCCACCGGCTGGCCGGTACAGTCCCACCGGCTGGCCGGTGTGTGCAAAAAGGCATAGGATTCTTGTCCAGGGGCCACCGGCTGACCGGTACATCTCCACCGGCTGGCCGGTGCCTTGATAGAGAAGAAGAGTCTTGATCCAGGCTCCACCGGTCGACCGGTGAGGAGCCACCGGCTGGCCGGTGGAAAGACAGTAGGTCTCACTATTTGTGCTGGGTGCCACAGGTCGACCGGTGGCAGAGCCACCGGTCGACCGGTGGGGAGGCAGTAGCTACCCCTTGAGCCTGGGTGCCACCGGCTGGCCGGTGGTGAAGCCACCGGTCGGCCGGTGGACTGAATTTCAGTCCATTTCTGCCTCTTCCTTGGTCAACTTCTTGGCAATCAAATGCCTATCAACACAAACACTTAAAACACAATGTTAGATAAAAATGAAAGTGATTGTGATCATGAAAATCAAACAACGAGAGGTTCGAGATGTACAACAATAGATTCCCTCAAAATTACTATTCACAAACCAAAATTATGGGAATTCACAAGAAAGAATATCTAAACCCATAAAAGTTTTAATCTGAAACTACCTAGTGAGAAAAAGGGTCGTGGATAAGACCTCAATATAACTCTCAAAGTGGATGTGGGAAATATAAATACACTCTATTAATCAAAGAAAAATCAGATGCTTTCCACCACCTGATGTGCCTCAGTGAACATCATGACTATCTATCCAGATGATATAGACTAAGGCGTAGTCGTTGAGGCATGTAATGCAAAAGTAATGCCCTAAGAGGATGATCATACCTATGCACAGACCAAGATTACATGTACCAAAAATCAAAGGAAGAACCAAAATTTGGAACATACAAATGATGAGTTTCCACCCCCCACAATGCTATTAACCTAGGGATAAAGTGAAATGTGTGGTCATATCCCACTCAACACCAAGAATGGATGAAGACCCCTCCACAATATAGATGTCAAGACTATATGAGGACAAGACCTACAATCTCATACATCTCAATGAGGAATTACTTGGGGGAAATACACCAATCAATTATCACCTTCAAGTGTATAATTTTCCCACCAAAGTAGAACATGAACATCTATCTAGAACTGAATCTAGAAAACTAGTCTACTTGAATATGGAGATTGTGTAAGACCATGGTTTTCCTATATTTTAGAAATAATCTCCCCCATATTAGGATAATAATCTCATCCTAGTAAAAATAAAAAATTAGTAGCTAATTAATATTGGGTGAGCACTTAAATCTTTAACCATTTCCCATGAATTCATTTAGACAATAGTACCCCCAAAAATCCTCAACATCATCAAGTATCTTATTTATTGAATGGAATCCCTCATACAACTCGAGAGGAATCCATACCCTGAATGGGTGGAAATGACTCTAATCCCACTCAATTTCAAGAATCCATTTTTATCAGCATTTGAGGACATAAGAGATCTATATATTTAACTATCACGCATCATGTCTTGATACAACCACATTATAGGCCCATGAGACTAAGAAGATGTAGCAAAACTAAATTTTTTTGTATAGAATCTAGTGGGACCATATTTTATCTAGTATAGTAGCATCCCTTTAGAGTTCATCACTGGTTGGGAAACGATTCTTCAATAATTCCTATATCAAATTAGATATATGGTAAGTAAAACAATGATCATTGAACTCACAAATTTAAAATTGCTTAAAAATTAAAGGGGAATTGATTTTATTAGAAGATAGAAAATCTAAACATACTCTCTTTGTATCTCGATTCAGTAGGAGAAGATTCTAGAACCATGTGCATAAAATTTTATTGAGTAACTATAGACACTAATAGTAATATTGAAATATTTGGTAGGTTTATAGAGATTTCAAATAAATACCAAAGTCCTGAGGATTTTATTTAGTGAACCAAGTGAAAATCAAGTCCCATACCTATGCCATAAGGGAAAAGATCTTAAAAGGTAGAAACTACAGCTATAACACCCAATATAGTTCTAGTTATTGATAATGATTACTGGAAAACACTACATTGGACAACATCTACCATCATGTGGAAATACCATAAAACCCTCCATTGACTAGAGGAAAATATAGTTCAAGTCCACCCATGATTTGAGGAATGGAAAAAAGTGTTTTATTTTTCAAAATAACAAGTTCTAAGTTATTTCCTCATAACCATGGAAAAAAAATCTCCTCAAGCATCCAAAGACTAATAAACTTGGAAAGTTCTGCCATAGTGGTAGTCCTGATTATTTCCCCTTTCTTCATAGGTTAGGACATGTCGTATAACATTGATATGTATTCAAGGATTTCGTATAGAGTATGATTGACTATGTAAAAGTGATACTAGGAAAATACCCAATGCAAGTGGCATATATTTCCACCACAAAATCAGAAGAATAATGTGACTAGTATGAATTTCCAGTCATTCATGGGAAAAATTTTAATAACTTAATGTCCTCAAAGATAGTTTATCAGGCCCACATTGTTCTCTGAACACAACATTGACAACCAGTCGTGGTCGCAACACCTCATGCACCATCTAAGAGGGAACCATCAAACTCACCCTATGGAGGTAGATGTAATAATCAGAAGTAAATAGGATATAAGAATAAGAGTATCATATAACTCCTAAACTAGCCCTAAACCTCATCGATTTATCTTCCTTATTGTATCAGGCATGGGAACTACCCCATAAGATGGACCCCTCATTGGATGAAGAGGTACTATTCAGCCCTGTTAATGTTATTTTCTTAGAATACCAATTCTTTGGTGATAATTATATATATAATCTTGAGTTCCACAAACTGGACTGGGGTGTTAGAGGTAGAGTATGGAAAATATGAAGGAATAGGGGAAGATATCATTGTGGCCAAGACAAATATTCCATCCATATCCCTACTGAATATATTTATTTGTTTGAGACCCATGGTTAGGAAATTCAGAAATCCTAGTGGGAGTTTGGAGAACCCTAGGTTCCTCCAATAGTCTCCCAAAACTAGTTATTTTAGATTTCTATCTTGTGAGTGTATAATTATCTGATCATCTTGGATGAGTGGGTATACTATCTCAACCAACTCCTTTAGTGAGTAAAATGACCTCAACCTCTTATTAATCACCTTATATATTGAACTCAAGAACACCATCCACTAAGGAACATACTAAAAACCAACCCCATTCTGAAAAAAAAACCTCTGATATGGAAAAATGAAATTCTGAAAAAAAATTAGTTATCTCAATCAAGATCCTGATCCAATATTCTCTACATCCCTTAAAAGATCTCAAAGATGAATTTGTTGACACCCTCTAGAGTTCCTAGTTGTTTTAGAATGAAGTTCCCATGGTAGAGGTTTATCAATCTGAAATAGCTCCAACATAATGTCATTCCACTTTCTTCTTTATAGACCATGATATAAAATAACCCATTCATTAGAATATTAGACCCCTATATGTTTCGGTAAATCTCATCAATTCCAAAACTTGATGGTCTCTTGTTGATAAAGGTTCAAGGATTAATATTATTTCAGTTTGATATTTATGATGTTTAGGATACATTGAGTATGATTTATCTTTAATGAAGCTAGCCATTCAAGGGTATGATAAGAGAGAATAGAAGCCCCTCAGAAAGATCAATCTCAAATAAAAATTTTTGGACCTAGCATCTAATTTCAAGTTCATGATCCTCTAGTTGGACACTACATAAAATGTTTTTCTTGGGATACCTTGGATTCATAGCCATTCAGTAGTTCCATTGACATTCTATCAATGATTGAATTACCCAATTAATGGAAAATATGGAATGTTTTATAGTGATAGTTCCCATTTTGAATATTATGAATCCTAGTATTCTAAGGTGGGTTTATATAATAGATAAGGGAGTAAAAAATAATAGGGAGAGGCATGCATTAGGGTGCTCCCAATTTCCTGGGTACTACCCATATAGGACCCATGATCTTTCTCATCAATTACTATGTGCTGACTATAAACATGATCTAGTAAGTGGGCCTATCAAAATATAATCAGATCAATTACCCTTCAGGATAAGATAATTAACATGATCCACAAATATAAATTTTAAGTTCCACTATGAAATATCTTTCAGTTTGGGATGTTTATACTCCTTCTTCTCCTAATAATAGGAGTAATAAAAGAAAGCATCTTGAAAAGGCTCTTGGTGATGACACTTACACTTTGGTACTCCCAGGGGTAGCCTCTTATCCCTCATCAAGGACAAAGATACTCCCATATTACCCATTAGTCCTAAGTAAAACTCCATATACATGGAGATAGAAGAAAAATAAGATGACCTCGAAGACTCCCCTCCAACATTTGAGGAAGGTATCTCCATGACCATCAATGTACTCATGAGGGTAAATCTGGGAAAATAAGAGGATTGCAGCCTATAGTAATCAATGTATTTATTCCACCAGATGATAATGAGGTACACATTTAATTTTTGAAGTATAACTACTATATGTTATCTCAAAATTATATACAAATATCGGTATTGGGTCCCAATGTGGCTACCAATTATCTAGGCCTACCAAACGACCACTGAGGATTAAAATAGACATCCTAGAGAATTCACCTCTCCCATTAAACCAAAGTAGAATATAAAGATGAAAATATTTTCAAATATATATTAATATGAGAGGTATACTACGCAAAATTTCAAGATATCATCATCCACATTAATAAGAAGAAATGGAATATTAGGTTCTATATTGATTTTAATGATTTTAATCGACAATATCCAAAGAAAAATTTACTAGTTTCGATCACAAAACTCATGATCTATGAAATTTTGGGTTTCCAAGAACATTACATTATATATGGATACTCTGAGTAAAACCAGATCAATATTTCCCCGAAAGATGAGGAGGACACTACTTTCAAGGAACCCCAAGGGATATTCTATTACCAGGTTATTCCATTTGGCCTGAAGAATGTTGACGTCACATACCAATGCACTATGAATCACAACATCATTCCTTTTCTAGGAATATTCAATTATTTTTTTGCTGAAAATAAGGTAGTTAATTCCTAGAAAAATTATTACTATCTCATTAACCTTCAAACAATCTTCATGAAGTTACGATGACACATCTTGAAGATGAACACTCTAGAGTTTTATTTCCATGTAACATCAGGAAATTTCATTTTCTTCATAGTACACTACGACAATATTATGTTCGATCCAAGAAGTCAAGTGTTATCCTTATAATACCATTTCCTCAAAACCTTAAAGAGTTTAGATGGAATTAGTGATTCCTCTCTCATATCCTGAATCTCATAGACAACCTATATAGAAAATTCCTCCCATTCATGAATTTAATTAATAAGGGTGTAACATAATGGTGGGATGAACATGAACATGAATACTTAAAAACCATCATGAAATATATACTACACCCACCAGTATTGATTCCACCATTTTAGTGGAATCAACTCATATTATAAGTGACTAATATGGAGAAGCACCCTTTTCATATAGATAAATGATTCATGGAATGAAAAAAATCACTAATCTATTTTTTGAATGATGTTAGATACTAAGACTCAATATTCTGATAACAAGAAGAATCACGTTGCACTCATCTTTGTAATGAAAAATTTGTTTCACTACTTGAAGCATCAAGAATTCCACCTGGGCTCTCATATAGACCCGCTTAGGTATATTCTTAGTCACCAGATGCTAATTGTGTGTCTAGACCAATGGTCAATCATCCTAAAACAATTCATCATTCAATTCATGTCACAAAAGGAAATCAAAGGGATGACACTAGACAATTTCCTCACAACAAATCCTACCCCATAAATAATTCTATTAAACACTGAGCTCCTAGATTAAGTGGTTTTCTATACCCATGACACTCCCCAAACATGGAAGATATATTTTAATGGGACCTATTTAATTATTATTGGGAAGATAATGGAAATCCTAAGACTCAATTAGGTTAGTATGTGGATTTTCATTGTTTCCCTATCCAATGAAATTAGACTATACTCATTCCTGCTATCTGAAGGTTTCACTAATAATGAGGGAGAATATCTGCACCTCCTTACAAGCATAGATATAGCCTTGTAGTTATAGATATCCCATATTAATTTTAATGTTAATTTCAGTCTAGTGATTAGTTAAATCAACAAGGAATACACCATCCACAAGGAAGAATTAACCCCTCTCATTAGCTATGTCAGTGTTTTGATGGTAGAATTACCATTTAAATGAATGCTTCATGCTGTCAGTCATTAGAAATTTTTTTTTATGAATTTTCTAATTCTTCTATATCACTACACGATCCTGAACACGACGATACAATATTCTAAATTTTACACTATAGGGTTGTTTCCCTAGTCATCACTTTCAACATAGAAGAGATTAATCATATCTGTCTTGTCCCAAGACATGATGAACCGATATCCATTATCCGATGGATGGACCCTATAATGGACTACCTCCAAAATTGGACCCTCTCATCAGAAAAAATCTAAAAAGGAAATGATATTTAATAAATAAACAAACATCACCCATTAAAATGGTACAAATAAATATAAATTCCTTTATGAATGGGGATTCAATAGAGTCCTCCTTAGATGAATTGTAGAGAGAGAGAGACCCCTATCTTAAATCAAGAAGTCCATGTAAGATATTTTGGTCCCCATTAGTTGGTAACTTGGTTCTCCCATAAGATTGGGAGGTTTGGTTATTTCTAGACGATGATGATACAAGATTTCATGGAATTCAACAATAAGTATCGTGCCTATCAAATACATGTGAACATTATCCATATTCCCCCAGATCTATTGCACACTATCGAATACTCCTAGATATTTGTTTTATATGTAATGTATGATATAGGTTCATATCCCCCTACTACATACAAGAAGTTTAAGTATATTTTTACTTCTACCAACTTCTTCTCCAAATGGATTGAGGGAATACCACTCATGGAACTCAAGACGAATAACATTATCAACTTCATGAAGTGGAATATAATCACTTGGTTCCCCTTATAAAATATTGATAGAAAATTGAACCATGTTCTATTATTCCTTGTTGAAAATGTTATAACAGGGGTATAACATTGTGTCCAACCTTTGTTTCCTTCTATCATGCAATGGAAAAGGGAATATAGAGGATTTTAATAACTCTGTTTCAAATATACTCCAAAAAATGGTGTAGAAAGATAAGAATACTTGGCCAGAAAAACTCTTATATACCCTATGGTCATATCGCACCACTATATACACTGCCAAAAAAGATACACCATATTCTCTTATCTATGGAACAATGGTAGAACTACACATTGAATTCCAGTTTCCCTCACTCTAAATTGGTATCTTCAGTCAAATATCATAATATTAAAAATCGTAGAAGCCACTTGAGGAGATAAAATGAATCAATGAGAATAGGTTGAATAAATTGATCAGCCTAAAATTCCATCAGAATCAGATTGTGAGATCCTTCAACAATATGATATGAATCTACTCATTCTTGTAAGGATAGTTGGTATTTGTTCTTAGGAACCTGATTATAGTGGGTAAGAAGCTTCAAAAGTTGAATCCAAAGTTAGATGGACCTTACATTATACAAAATCTATTTTATAATGGATCCTACTCCTTATACACAATGGATGAGTAATGCATCACCTCCCTAGAATTTTAAGGTTTCTCAAGAAATTCTTGAAAAATTATCACATGAGAAATAGTCATTGTGGAATGAATTTAAACTGCACATCACTATTGTCCTATCAGAAGTAATTTAAAATTCATGGAACTATAGTACTAGAAGCAAAACGTTAAACTATGTGACACTATAATAATGGTAGAAAAACATTAAACTGAATGATTCCCATGTCATGTTAGTATGACTTAAAATGTTACTACACACAATTCTTGGTGTTAAGACTTCAAACTACACAACATCCGCATCTTTTTCACATGATATAAAACCTCATAACATATGAAAAAACCTATAAGAAAACCTTAAACCACATAGAGTTGGCCATCCTATGGGACATGCGACTTTCATGAGAGCCAAATCTATGTAAGCTAAATTATCTCTCCCTACATATGAATCATATCAAGTATGAGGACTATTCCTTCAAATAACTTTATGTAGCTTGATCCCCAAATTTATGGGATAAATAGTGACACCTAAATATCTATCCTAGGACCATACACACATTTCACTGAAAAATAATGTCCCCTATATGTGAACCTTGGTTATATAAAAATGACATCATTTTACAAGAATAATGTGTGGCATGATTCTCGTTCTTTCAAGATATATACTTAGATCTAGATCTTTTCATCTAACCCCATCAATTTTTTTTGAAAAGGATAATTTTCCCACTTTTCAAACTGGAATTTAAAATTCCCTCAAAAAGTCTTAGTACTAGAACCTTAACATAGTTATGTTGGGTCTTCTATTCACCTAACATAGAGACATGGTTTTTATGTTTTTAAGTGGATCATAACCATATGAAACTAATCATGATTACTTGAAGAATCACTCTAAACTGCATGGTATTTAAGTCCTAGAGGAAATACTTTAACTTACATATCACCCATGTCCTCATCATATGATCTTAAAATGAACTATTAACAACCTCATTGTATGATGTTAAATTTCATGGTCATAATCCCTACCACATGAAACTAAATTTTTAGATGTAATTTCACCATTTTCTAATTTAAACTGCTCAAAGTGGTCCATTATTTATGGCCTATTTATCCCCTACATAAGAGCTCAATCAATGTATAAGTATTTGGAACACAAGCATCGTGTAACTTAGAGAATTAATTCCCGTTATTCCTTATATATGAGAAATAACTATGAAAGGAATCATTCTTTTTAAGAGATTCACACAGTCTTGATTCCCACCACTTTTGGATACATAGTAATGTCTAGGTACACTACCATGGACCTAGTCACCATTCTCATAATAAAAATTCAAATACGCCTAACTTCTCTGTATGGAAAAAATATTCATAGGATATTTAGTGATGGGTCTTATCATTTATGAACCTGTGCACAACATAAAACCCCCTTTCCCTTATATATGAGTAAGATCTGGGTTAGGGACCCCAATTTCATTCTAAGAACTATGTGTGGATTGATTATTGTTATCATAGGGTATGTAGTTATTCCCAAATCCTTTGATACTAGGCCCAACTTCAATGTAAAAAATAATAATTCACTTTTTTTATTTCCCATATATATGAGTTAGATCTATATAAGGGTTCCTTTTATTTTAAATAACTTCATGTTTCTTAATTCATATATATACAGTATATGTAGTGACACCTAGATCCCATGTCTTGGGAAAATGCATAATGTGATAAAAATTCCCCTCTCCCTATAAAATAGCCCAACCTATGTGTGGGGATTTCATTTCAAGAACAACATGTGGCTCGATTCCTATTCAATATAGGATACATAGTGATTTCTATATCCCCTATCATGGGCCTATCCATAATACCAAGGAAAAAAAAATCCCCCCTACACGATAGTCAGAACTATTCATGGGAATTTATTGGCCCTTTTCTATAATAACTATGTGTGGATTGATTTCAGATATTTTTGGATACAAAGTGATTCCTAGGTACATTATCCTAGGCCCAACCACAGTTGTATACTTATAATAAATCTTTCTAATGATTGGTTTGTATAAAAAGTAGTCACCCTTGTTTGGATACAAAGTTATGAATATTTCCCCATAAGTGAATGCCTCTCATGGCATGAGAGAATTCCACCTTCACAATAGTTGGATCCTAGGAACGTGGAAGATTATTGGTCACTCCTCTTTAGGAGGAAAAATATTCCCTTTTTCCATAAATGATAGCCAAATATGTACAGGGGGTTCATTTCAATAACTATGGGTCGTGTGATTCCTATCTATATAGTATACATAGTGATTCCCATGTTATCTATATTGGGCTGAGCTACAATCTTTGAAATAATAAAAATACCCTCTTTTTTCTTCCTTGAATTGGAGTCAAATCAATTCAAGGAAGCATGACATGATTCCAAAAACCATGCACATCATATTCAAAGAAAATAAGGAATGAAAATACCACATTTCACCTTCATATTTTATACTACATTTATTTATTGAATATTCATGCATTAAAGAGAAACCCCTTTTCATTTTCCCTATATATAATCATGGTCTGTATAGAGTAGATTTTTAAATAACTATGTATGGATTAATTTCTACTCACACATGATTAGTAGTGGCACCCAAGTCTCTTATCCCTGGCCCAAACCCAAATTTCCAAAATAACCACTCCTACATTAGTGGCTGAACTATTACAATGATACTCTACATCCCTGATGGCCTTACACTAAAGTAGGATTTAATTTTATTTCCTTACACATGATCTGAATCATTGTAGAGGAATCTTCATAAATATTGTGAATGAATTGATTAAAATGAATCTCTCTCAATGTATGTGATCGATCTATGTGGGGATCTATATAAGAACTGAATGTTACTTAATTCATGTTATCAAAAGATACATAGTGATGTTAATATTCTCTAAAGTCAGTCCAAATACAAAATCAAATTAAAAATACACCATTTTATTTCTTCATATGATCCAGATCTACATTGAGTATTTTATTTGAAAAGTTATGTGTGGTAGGATTCTTATTCTCATAAGATGTATAATGATACCAAGACGGTATCAACCATATTAATCATAAAATCCCCAACTCATCTTGATGCACGATCAAGTCAACCATCATCCATAATTGGAATTTTACACTCTCAACAATAAGATGAGTTGATTTTAACTTATGTTCAAGTTATAACAGTGTAAAATCAAAAACCAAAAAAAGTTCCACCTCCTATGTATGAGCTAGATTTGTGTGGGAGTCTTTGGCATGGGTTCTCTCATCGGTAGACCATACTATAGTAAGATTCCCCCTATATTTTCTATCATTTTTTTCATTCACCCTTGCTAGAACAGTATAGTTTATTCTATGACCACCTCTTATTTCTCACACCAATCATGACACATATGAGCTCAGAGGATTTAGTTGATCACCCCATTGGGAGCATCATGACTAAATATGGGATAAAAAATGGTCCACCTTGTAATAAATTAAACTACTTGAGAATTTTATAGTTCTTGAGACTCTCATAACTTAGTATGAGATAGATCTACATAGGATCCCTCTATATTTGGATATTTAGCCATAATGTTATCCAGTGATAAAAATGTATCATGCATTAAAATACCCCCAACCAATTCAATGTGACTCTAAGATACTTCACTTAATTTTAATGTCAGTTCAAAAAATCCATGTCACATGATGTTAAACTAAACAACCTTCATTCTAGTTGTATGGTGTTAAATTATGTAGTGTAAGGTCTCTATTGTATGACCCTAATCTATTGAATACTTGAGTCCTTATTTCATGATGTTAAATTGGATGAAAATTATGTTCTATTCACATAAAGATAAACTATATAACCATCTTCTTAGTCGTACCATGTTAAACTATTTAGTATAAGGTCCTCATTGAATGACCCTAAACAACAGAACACCTATGTCCTTGTTTCATGATGATAAATTTAGCAATAATCGCATCCTTGTTTCCTAACAATAAAATACACTGACCCTTATCCATTTTCAGTCATTATAAAAGGATTAAAATAGTCTAACCATGGTGAGCATATATTCAAGGTTCTTTAATAATATTTCTGAGAACCTCAATCCATAAATGACACTTTATGTCTTGAGTACCTCATACTGCTACAAACCTTCCATGATCCTTGGAATAGAGTGCATCTGGCTTCAAGGGACACAATATTTAACTATTCATGCCTTCCCATAGATCTAACATATGAGAACCCAACCTATCAGACATAGGTTTATTTACCTTTCAATAAAGGTCTTCTATCCCTCATGATCCCTAACAACATGACAAAAAAGTTTTTCACCCTTAGTGATTAGAATTCATCCCATTCTTGTTCATCTCATACCATTACTCATGATTTGAGAACCATGAGCCCCACTTTATAGTATCTCCATCACCCATTAAAAATGGTGTTGGGGGTATTCTTGTCCCATGTAATCCTAATTATGTTTTTGTGTAAAATCTCCCTTGTAATTAGTATGTGAATCAGGACCGTAAACTATGTGCTATTTTCTCAATGTTGTACGAAATTAAATTCTATCCATTTATGTTCTAAATCATAAGAACCTATGTAACTAGTGAAATATACATAAAACACTTTAGGAGAAAAAAATCATAAAAGTTAGTCTAAGAAAAAGTAAAGTCTCTATTCGATAAGCTCTTCTTCTTTGCATCTTAGGAATAAATTAGAGTGAAAACTAAAAGAGGCAAAAATCTTATGGGATCTAAATTATGTTCCTAGTTAAAGATAATCCATTCTCATTGGACCCTTACAATCAAGGAAAAAATTAAAAAAATTATTTAACATATCCTTTTCCCTTGATAACGTGTTCAGTATATGGAAAATAAAATTTTAAGGTACCAAAACCCTCCTTGGATAGATCACTTCTCTATAACCTAGTTCACTGCTCATGTGTTTGAATCTATAAAAATATTCAACAGCCCTTATAAAGGAGTGCCTTTTTCTTCAAGGGAACCTCTATTTGACTATGTAGGTTTTCCCCTAGCTCTTGAATATGTGCCTCTAGGCTATCAACCATATGTATTTTTTCCTTGCAGAATGGGTCCTTTGATCCCTATAAGCCCTGGTAGCATTGTAGAAGAGTTCATCACATCAATGTGATTCATGAGTATCCCCAATATGTTTAACCCATGTTATCATCCTAGATTAATTTTCTTTGAGACGTGATTTACATAACCCATAAGCCAACTTTTCAAGTAGGTCTTTTATCCACAATGTTACATAACCATATACTATACTCATTTTTGAAGAAAGGATGTGTTATATAATTATCAAGACTTTTATTATTCCCTACCATGTGACCTTAAAATGAATGATATATGTTCCAAGATTTATGTCCATAAACTGAGTGACCCCATTTTTTAGGTAAACTATACTATAAATCAACCACTCATTCACACATGTTTCACTTGGCCCCTATCATACAGACTGTCTCCAAGGTGTTAGAACCCTACTTGAATAGAATTTTCTCTATAAACTAATTCATGGATAAGGTGTTTTAATCTTCACAAACCATTATAGACCTTGGTAAAATAGTGTATCTGGATTCAAGTAACTCTTTGTCTGAATATGAATTTCATCCCCTATCTCCTACATACAGTCCCTTATCTTGTCAACTAGATCTGTTTTTGCTTTTCTAAAAAGGGCCTTTGATGCTTGTGATCCTCAAAAAAATTGCAGTGGAACTTGTTCCCCAGAGTTATCCATGAGTTTCATTGGAATGTATTCCCCATATTTTTATCTTTGAATCAAAATCCTTGGGACTAGATTTACTCAACCCATAATCAAAAAACACATGTGGATTTGAAATCCTCGATACCATGTCACCTTCTACAAAACTCATCATTGAAACAGTGATTTTGGTTTCTAGAAACCTTCTTGAATACTCATATTTTCAGCGAGAATGTAGGGTTCTAGAACACTTCCTGAATATCTATCCTCTATGACCCATTTCATGCATTGAGCATATGAATTACCCATAAAATATTGCATGACACTTGGAAAATAGCATGTATGATTTCAAGATACGGTCTTCTTGGCTTGGAATATAAGACCCTGGTCCCAATATATGAGCCCCTAACCTATCCACCATATTCATATTTCTCTTAAAAAAAGACCTCTGGTGCTTGTGAGCCCTGAAAACTTTATGGTGGAACTCATCAACCTAGTGTGATTCACGATCATCAGTAGTATGGCATCCACATTTCGTCACCCTGACTCAAGATCCTTGAGATATGATTCCAATTTTATGAGTTTAGAATTAAAGATGTGATATTTTTTATACCATAAGGTCCAAGCTATATGAACCTCAACTATAGAAACATATGGTTCAAACTATATGACCCTAAACTACAACAATAAAATCTCCAAGCTATATTACCCTAAACTAAAACAATATATAGTCTAAGCTATATGAACCTAAACTACAACAACTGAAGTTACATGGTATATTACCCCAAAATACCACAATATAAGGTTCAATATATATGAACCTAAACTATAGAAATAGAAGTTCCAAGCTATATGACCCTAAACTAGAGTAATATATGGTCCAATATATATGACCTTACACTTTATCATTCTTAGGACTACGTTTCTTTTCCATAAACATCATCTATATTGGTCTAGAATAAATAACCATTAACTATATAAGAAAACATATGTAATGCTCATCAAATTAGAAACCCATAAATGGTGTTCTGGAAAAAATTCAAGTCTATAGTCACTAAGTAGGCACCATGTATGATTTAAGAAATAGTGAGCACTCAAAAAAAATACATAAAACTTGTTAGGTTGAACCCTTATATATGGAAGCCTAAGAAAAAGTAAATTATATTCCCACAAGGCCTCATTTAGAAGAAGTATATGAAAAGGTAATGGAAAAAAATTAAAAAAATGATTCTTGTGGGTCCCACCATATGAACCTAGAAAAAATCAATCCAAGTTTGTTTGGACTCATTTCTGGGTAAAAGTTAGAGCACCATATTTCTATGACATAATAACCTAAGTAACCCATATAAATTAGAAAATTTTTAATTGTTCCTAGTGTGGACTAACTCTAGTGAAATAGTGATGGTAAATTTTTCTCTACTCTTCCATGATAATTCCCGGGAGGATTTTGTATAGTATTTTTTGTTTGGGATTTGGTTTTCATGATATTAAATCAATAAAAGAAGATAAAATATAAAAACTTTAAAATAAATCAGGAAATGTGAATAATAACTTTCGATGATAATCGTAAAAAATGGGAAGAGGTATCCATAAACTGAATACTTAATCATGAAAGAAAAAACAACAAGATCAAAGAAAAATTTGATATGCTAAGTTTTCCAAATAGGTCAGATCCCAATAGAAGGCATCAATAAGATAATGAAGTTTCTCCTTCTCTGTTTCTTTAATCATCTCTAGTATGATAAGAGCCTCAGTAAAGGAGGATAACTCATGAAACACTTTCTAAGTCGACTCTAATAAAGTCATTATCATTGAAATATAATCCTTTATATGATCTATATAGAAATTATATTCAGCTACCTTTGTAGAAAAAATAGCTCATCCAATCATGAAACTAAAAGGATTTATGATGTTTTTATTCCAATGCATTTAAGGCCAACCTCATGGATTGGAGTACAACACTTTTTTCATAAAAGATACTCATATATCTCTCATGACTAGATTCTTGTTGTTGGGTCAAGAAGATTTATTGCATTATTTCTTATAATATTTGATAATAAAATATGCCTAATCCAAGATTATTTATGATTTGGTGGAGGAATTCCTATTTACTCTAAAGTAGTCTCAATAATTAAAATATGAATCTAGTCCTAGACTCTTCTTTGTGTCACCCTACTTCCAATAGTTATTTCAGATAGTGGATGATATATATTCAGGTATTAATCTTACTGAGGGAAATTTTGGCCGAACTAACAAGGAAGCGAAGGGGGTGGATTGGGTTACATACCATCTACCAATATTATGTTTCCTCCCTCCTATTATCGATACATTTGTTATGAAAAAATGGTTAAGTCAAAGATAAAAAAGGGGGTGAATTGATTCCTTTTAAAAATCATTAAAAAATTAAAAATTTCCTCTGAAATAAAGTGATCATTTCATTCTCTCTTAATGATAAGTATGAAGTGTAAAATAAATAATGGAAAGAACAACACACAGTGATGTATAGTGGTTCGGGGAATAGAAATCCCCCAGTCCACTCCAAAAATGCTCTCTCCACGAGCTTGGTGATTGTCACTAATAGTTCCTTTTTGGGGGGGCCTCTATAAATGGGGCTGGGTAGTTGAAACCTTACAACAAAGATTTTACAAGGCCTTCTGGTTCTTTTACAGAGAACCAAAATATTCACAGATTAGTATGAGAATCTTACACTCCACCATGATTGTGAGTACGAGCATCCAACACTTCATAGAAAATATATTGATGTATATTATTGAGTAACAAGTTTAGGTTATACTTTTATCAAAAAAATTTAAATGAAAAATATCTTTATTAAAGCATTATAGTAGAAAAATATTCAATGATTTATAGATTTCTTCATCTTCTCTAAAAAACAGTAAAGGAATAAACTAATTTGAACTGTCCTTATTCTTATCTTAGAAGATCACATTATAAAAAAACTCTTTGTATTATAAACATATATGTTTCCAACATGTAGCTCTGATATTTTTTATCAATGAACTATAGAAAAATATTGATAATGAATATAGCAGCAGCAACAGTATGATAACTAATCAAAAAAATATCAAAACACGTATGTCTCTAATGCGTAGCTCTTCAGAATAGCAGATACATTTTTCCACACACATCAAGAAATATATATTTAGAAGATACAACTCTTAGTATTTAACAACGATATTGGATATCTTTAGGTTAAACAAATACTTAATAACTTCCTAATAAATTGTGAATATTTGAATTCGAATACTTAGTGAAAATAACAACTTACCTCCGAAAAAAGACTGATTTAATCCATTGAATAAGAGCCATTGAATGGGTCTTTAAAAAACTTTATGGAGATATTCAATACAATGAAAAATATTTCATAAATATTGGAAACAATCCATAATTTGTAACTCATAGTTTGACCAAGTTAATTATTGGGTTCCTCTATATAGTAATAAACATTGAATGTACAGTTGTCAATGTAATGTTGATTTAAAAAATTAGGGTTGTTGAACCATATGTTAAGTACTAAAATCTAGGGTGGATGATAAAATTATGGTTCCCAATCATTTAATTTACTTTGAACAAATGGTTCCAAAATTAATTTTAATTATAAAGGTAGCATTCCAGATCCATGCGTTTAGTTCAAAATAAGTTTATGAACAATGATTCCCAAATCCGTTGAAACAATCATAATACTTAAGAAATCAAGCTAAATTCCATAATATTAAAAGCTAATATTCTCCTAGAATAAAAAAATTCCAATATTAATTATCATGAAATCCAATTAAATTAACTTCATCAGTAACACAAATATTGGTGTTTGTTAGAATCAAAATCCATAATAAATTAATGAAATTTTTGGATTAAAACGTACAAAAAAATCTCCCCCTTTTTTATAATCATAAAACTCATATAAATATAAAAACAAAAGTATAGGTTCAAATTAAATTATCAATAACAAAGGGATATAAATTATTTAAAATAAATAAACAGATTTCTAACGAAATAAATAAATAGCATATCCCAAATTTACCAAATAATATGTAAAATTTTATAAACAGAAGAATACATGATTGCAATGAATAAAATAATTTCAAAAAATATTCTTCCCAATTTAAGTAAATAAATTTCCAAAAAAACTCTCCCAAATTCTTTTCCACCATTATATATAGGGACATTTAAATAGTAATAACTTTTAAATATAATTTAATGAAATTTTCATAGAAAACTTTGTGATTATATCAATTTGTTCCCCTTTTGTGATGTCAAAAATAATTTATTCAAATAGAATAATACACATTTAATATATAAATAAGTATATATATAGAGAAATAATGATATATATATTGAAAAAATATATTAAACTAAGAGATTCATTAAATATAAAAATAAGAATAACAAAACATTTAGTTATTTTAAACATCCAATATTTACAATGATATTTTGGATCTTATTCTGAATAGTCTATGTTAATGGATGAGAAAAGGATTGAGTCATTTTGGATGGTTAAATGGTGCATCTTTACACTTCAAACACTAATCTCATTTACTAACAATATTTATAACAATTAACATCAGTTCTATTATTGTTTGAATATTTTTATATATTTGGTCTCTTGAATAAGAATAAAATTGTTTAAATAAATCTCATTCAACTCATTAAGATGTGATTTAGAAATATATTCATTCTTAGTATGATCCATTTGAATTAATATACTCATTTTATCCATGTAAAGATATTTTCTTGAAATTGAATTTTCCTATAAACTTTGATACTTTCCTTAATGATATTCAATAACCATTTTTGAAATAGAAGAGTTTTCCATCTCTTCAAAACATTTCTTAGATCTTTTATGATATTCATGAAGCTTCACTACTTCTCCTTTTAAAATATTAAATTTAGATACCAATTATACAACACCTAAAAAATAATTATTTTTAAATAATGGCTCATTATCATTAGATGGAGTTTTTTGAGACTTTATAGATGGAATTCCACCTTTAGTTATGTGAAGAGATTGAAATTTTGGTTCCTAAAAACTAAGTATTTTTGTGCCTTTTCTAATTACTTTATATGGAATCCTAAACTAATGAAACTGACTTTTCTCCAAACATATTAGTAAAACGGTCCAAACCTTGAAAGCTTAGAATTTGAGGAAGACTAATTTATGAGCTAGAGAGATTTAGTCTCTTTGTGCCATTAAATCTTTCTATATCAAAGGTCTTTGAATTTTAAATGGAAAGGAAGTAAGACGGGAGGGTTTTAGAATATTTGATAATGAAAAAGGGAAAAAAAATTATAAGAGTTTGATAGAAGGAGAAGGAAGGGTTTTATTCGGATGAATTTCAGGTGATGTATCAGTTTCCTAAGATAAAATTATCATATAATCATTTCAGTTTTTACAATTGAAAAAATATTTCTCCATAAGAAAGGATAACCTAAGAATAAGTTTTAAATAATAAAATTAAAATTTTAAGAAAAACAAATTTTCAAAAATAATGATTTTGAAGAAAAAATATCAATTAATAAAAACAAATAGTTTTACATTGAACTTGAATAGACCTAACATTCCTTTTATGAGTTTCAATACATGAAATATTATAAAATCCTTATTAATTAAATCCTGTTCTAGAAATCTAGTCCTATATAAAATGTTATTCAATGAAATAAAAATGGATTTTCAAAGATTTTTTTTAAATAAGTGCACATATTTATATATTATAGCAATTTTAGATCATGTCTTATTATATCATTTTTCCAGATGTAGTTAAAATATATGGTTTCAAGAAAAAATAAATTATAAAATCTTAAGGAGTAGGAATGATTTTATCAAAATAATTAAATGAATTAATTCTTAAAATAAAATAATAGATTTAGAAAAGATTTAACTATGTAATCATATGAATAATCAAATATACAGGGAAAAAGCATGTTTTAAAATTTTTTCTCCACCTATATAAAATAGTTCCTATTTTAAAAAATATAAAAAATACTTACTAGATGTTAAATATTCTGTATTTTAAATATATTTATTTTCAAATAATGAAATACTTCAGGGTTGATCAAAAATAAAAGTATTATAATTATAAGAAATATTCATTTTTCAAACATCCATTTTTTGATATAGGATTGTAGTCTGGAGGAACATAGTAGTAAAATATCATGTATAAGTGTCTTTTGGTACCCACATGTTTTTCGGTATGGAAATGTTTGAAACTAAATATTTAGGTAACCAAATTTGTTTGTTTTTAGAATATGTTTCATAAATAGATTTCGAAAATGGGTTTTAATAATAAAAAATACTTAACCCCATAAAATTGAAAATTTATAATATAATATTAATTTTTATAATATCCATTTATATGTTAATGAAAATATTTTATAGTATATATGATATTTCTTTTTTAACCAAGAACAAAATATTTCCTATATAATATGGAATTTTCTTCATTACCACAAATACCAAGATTTCCTTTATTATTAGCCTTATTTTTACGAAGAATTTGAATCAAATATTTTTCTTACTTGATAATCATGCTAGTGGATTAATTTATAATATTAACATCATATAATAGTTATTTAATTTTATTTTCATGAAAATTAAAAGAATTTTTTGAATGATTAGATATTAAATCTGAAATCTGAATAGTTAAACTTTATTATTTTAATAGAAACATCATCATATGATATTTTTAGTTTTTTATGATATTTATTTAAGGATTAAAATATATCATAAAAAATAAAATAATATTTATTAATTTTATCATAAGAAATATTTTAAGAATTATGATTTTGAGGGGAGGAAGACTATACCTCAACATCATGAGCTATAAGACACAGATTTACTGTTTTATATTAATTCTCAAATTCAATGTATGTAGTGGATTCATCGCTTGAATCATTAGGAACAATCCAAGTGGATTTATCACTTTATTACCATTTTTTTTATAATTATATTTTTTTGAACCTTTAGAAAAAGATATTCAGGTCTCATATGACCTTTATTCATTCATTCATATCATATGACATAATTTTATTTATTCTTCTATAACTTCTCCTTTCTCATTTTGTATATATTTCCAAAAATATTATCATGTTTTTATAGATCAACACTTAGAACAGAAAGAATTGAAATAGAATATTCATTCATTGAAGATTTGTGTGTAGTTTTCTCCCTTTTTGATAGGAATATGGTTTTCAGCTTCTACTTGATCTCAGCTTTGTTCATCATTAATGTGATAATCAATTATTTTTAATTCAACTCTTTAACTAGTGTGGATTGAATAGTAAAATAAGATATTTCAATCCTCATAGAAGTTAATACTCATAGTACATTTAATGTCTAATTTGGTTCTAGTATAGGTTCTCCTGAGGTAGTAAAACCATTAACTACTTCTATCAATATCCTATTAATCTGAGTAATGTTATCATATTCATTGTTCTTAAATGTATCAAATTTTAATTACACAATGTTTTTCATAAGATGTCATACATTATCACGTCCTTCATAGGGAACATAAATGATCTTCCACATCTCATATGCAGTAGCACATTGAGAAAATCAATTGAATTCATCAAATCTTAATCCATAAACAATAAAATTCATAGATTTTTAATTAATATCACAATATGTCTCTTGAGTGGTATTCAATTGAGTGGTATTCTATTTTTGAATTTCATGATACTTGACAATTTTTAAAGAAACACTTATTCCAAGATTCTTTAAATAAAACACCATACATGATTTCCATCATCTATAGTTATCACCAATGAAATAAGTTGCAATAATCATTGACATACCTTCTCTATGATCAACCATTTAGATTAATATGCATATGAATATTTAACTTGGGCTTGTTATATCCAAAAGAAATATACACTAGACCCAATCTTTGAAACCAATTATTGTGTCAGAATGACTAAGATAAAAATATAAGAAGCTATGAATTGTTTCTTTATAAAAATCTTGATAAATTTTAAATATTCTTTTTAAAATGGGGTGATATTTTCCTTTTCTCTTATATATAAGTAATAAATGGAAGAAAAATAAAGAAAATAATATCACACATGATTTATAGAGGTTTAGGGCATATAAATCACCTAGTCCACTCCACCAATCCTCTCTCTATGAGATTAGTTATTTTCACTAGCATGTCCTTCTTGGGGTACCTCTAAAATGTAGTGTAAGTTGTTGAAAACATACAAAAAAGGATTTTAGAATACATTATGGTTATTTTACAGGGAACCAAAACTATTCACAACTTAGTATGATAATCGGAAACTCCTCTAAGACTGAGTAAGAGTAGTCAAAACATCATAGAAAATAGATTGATATATATTTTTTGAGTAACATGTCCAGTTTATAGTTTCATCAGTAACTGAAAAATGTAAAAAATCATCTATAAAGAACCATAGTAGGAAAATATTCAATTATGGATATATTTATTCCTCTTATATGAACACCAGTAAAGGAATAAACTAGGTTGTGTAGGAATTCTTCTTCTTTTATAAGACATCATTAGAGAAAAAACTCATGGGTGATAACATGTATGTCTCCATTGTGAAGCTATGAAAGTTATATCGAGGAACTATAGAAAAATATTGATAATTAATAAAACAGTAGCAGTACGATGATCAATCAGAAAAAGATCAAAAAATGTATGTCTCAAAAGTGTATATATTTAGAAAAGTAGATTCATTTTTTCCACACACAAATAAATAAATAAATAAATAAATATATATATATTTGGAAGATACCACTCATGGTATTTTACAAGGATCTTGGATCTCTTTAGGTCAAACAGATCCTAAAAATTTGGCTAATATATTACGATCATTTAATTTTAATGCCCATAGAAAATTATAATGTCCCTTAGAATCAATAATTATTTAATCTATTGAATAAGAGACATTGAACCAGTCATTAAATATATTTAACAATATTCTTAATCTGAATATAACTATGGCTTAATTCACAAAAATAATTAATAATTTACAACTTTTATTTTGAAAATGTCAACCATAGGGGATTCCTTTGTAGTGTTAAATGTTAAAAGTACAGTTGAAAACATATAGTTGATTTTCAAAAGTAGATTTAATGAACCATATGTTATGTAATCAAATATTGGGTTGACGAGAATATTATAGTTCCCAATTATTATATTCACTTCGAACATATGGTTCTATAAGTAGTGTTCCTTACAAAATTAGGGTTCCTAGTCCATACTTTTACTTCAAACGTAGGGTTATAAACATAGATTCTAGACACCTTTAAAATAACCAGAATACTTATGAAATAAAATAAATTTCCACATGATTAAAATATAAAATGTTTCTAGAATAAAAATAATTATTACAATAATAATTATCCTGAAATACACTTAATGTAACTTTATCAGTAACACAAATGTGGGTGTTTTTTAGCATCAAAATCAATAAGAAAATAATAAAATTATTTGATCAACACAGGCCCAACAAAATCACTTGTTATTAATATGGAGGGGCTAGTTTCCTCATCATACACTCCCTCATTGTTAGAAGGCTATTTTTCATAATAGGGGAACTTTACTATAGGGATTCTTGAATCTTGAATCAGTTCCACTACAGCCACCAGAAATGATTTCAGAGAAGAATGAAGTTTATCTACTTGTCGAACTAGTTAGATCAGTATTCCAACTAGGTAAGATTCAAAACATGCATAGAAATTATACTGAGATAGGTAAATAGGAGCATCATTAGGTTGAATTTTATTTTGAAATTAGTATCCTCAAATGTTACCATTAGCCAAAACTGAAAAATGAGTCTAGGGATTTGTTTTCCTATCATGCTAGTGAAGGGTAAGAAGGAAACCCACTGGGTACAGTGAAACTATAGAGAAAAACTGAATGGGGCATATGGATCAAAAATGACCAACTCGTCAAAGCTATTTATAAGAATCCCATCTTGAATAGAGATTTTGTATAACCTCTCACTGAGGGAGACACTTCCATTATCAACAATCAACATGGAAGGTGTGGAATATGGCATAAAATTGAAATTGCAGTAGTTTTTTAACATATTGGAATCCTTATCAACATCTAGAGGCGTCTCATAGACCACCCAGATATTTAGTAGTCTTATGATAAATAGTGAATGAGCAATTTCAATAGTGTTTTGATACCTATAACACTGAATGTTGTCTCCTTTCGGACCAAATATATATTGGAGTGGAGCACTAACTTGGTAAGGGGTATTTCTATGTTGATTGTGTCTAGGGAGTTCATAAAGAGGGTAAGGTTTGTTACAAAAAAATTTGAGAGGTCCCCCTTCTTCCAATCAGGCCACCATCACTATTGTGTCGACCAGTACACCCAAAGGTGCATCCCCAGCTGGGAAAAGTCATCCATTCATGAAAATGTATAGAAATATCGCTAACCAAAGACTTGGGGACATGTCTAATTCCACCCTATATCCCCATGAGTTTCACTCCCCTACCCCTAAAATGGCCCAATAATATCCCTCACTATCTTGAATCTATCAAGAGGGATAGTGATGAGGGTATGTCACATTTGTCCATGAACCACTCTAGTAGATAAAAATGATAATCCAATATTTGAAAAAAATTAATCGAACATAGGATCAAATCCTTCTTTAGAATCTCCTTTTTGATAAAAAGAATATCATAATCTAAGGAGGGAGTCCATTAAAGGTCCCCTCTAACATGTGAGACTGGTAGAAACTCATCATGTATCTCCCCAAGATGAGTTATCCCTTCGTGTAGGTAAATGTCCCATAAGATGATCCCTATCTCGCCATGGGGTGGGTGGAAGGAGGTTGTTTGAGGACACTAGTGACAGATCAATTCTAGAAAAAGATATGAAGATCAATACACAATTTACTTTGAGCTCCATGATGCCTCATAGAGATTAAGACATGATTATGATAAAAAAATTCACCACTCTGATTGACCTTGAATGGCCACGTCCATTCGTAGGAGAAATTTTCGCTGAGGTATATGACCCCCTTCAAACTCCAACCACCCTTCATATAACTCAATGGAGAGGAAAATATGGTTAAATAACTATAGGTGGTGGGTTGTTAAGTGAGATTGTGGTCATCTGAGATTAGAGGGGAGTTTTTAGTACATGGGATGGCCCCTGGAATAGTGTCAGGACCAATTGGACAATCTTAGAGTTAATCCTCTAAATGCAGCCATAGGAGGATAAAGACCAATATGATGGAAGATTAGGGATAAGAGAAATAATGGAAGAAACATCCAAAAGACAAAAGATATATAAATACTATCCCTATAACATAGGATAGTTTTAAGGATAAACTAGAAGAAGATCCTTGAGAATCACATAATTAGAAAAAAATAGTATTAGGTATAAGTTTTTTGATTCCCCACAATAATAGCTCTTTGTATGGATGAGATGGAAGAATTATGAAAGATTGAATCCATCTAGATAAAATTTAGATAAGCATACACAACAGGAAATATGGATTTAAAGGTTCAAGGGGTCATCTGACTTAAATTGACCCACATGATCACAGATATGTGGTGGGGGTCATGCAGTGGCCAAACCATTTAAGGGTTAAAAAATCCGCATGCCCATTGAGTGTCTATAGACCAATCAATCGACAAACTTCCTAAGTGACATGCAATCACCTATAATCTCTTAGGATAGGGGAATCGAGCAAGTTATCACCTTTGGAGATTATGTGGTTCATTTTAGATTATGCGGTTCAGTTACATGATAGAGCTAACACAACACAATCATGTGATTCATTCGTGTGATGGGATCACGTGAAAGGGGTTAGGTGATCATTCATATGAAAGAAACAAATCTCTCCAAAACATTGAGTTTCTATTGGAATGGCCTTCCCCAATCAAAACTATTTGTAGGATATTTTATGGAATAAAAAAGGTCACTTGGAAGACCAAAAAACAAACAGTTACAAAATACAAAAATTCATCCAAAAGACCATCATACATTCCAAAGCCCGAGGGAATATGATGGGCATTTTCTTCCTCAGAACTAAGCCCCCCGTCTCCTTGTGTAATTAATTTTTGAAGGAGAATTTTTTTGATGCTCTCCGTATTAACGTTGGAAAATTGAAGATGGTAAAATACCCGAAACACAAATTCATTGAGAAAAAAAATCCAATTTTATGCATATATTTAATGACCATTTAGTGTTCATTCTATCATGTCATGTGATTGCATAACCCTCAAAGGGGAACAAAATCATATAAACAAAGGGCTGATCACATGACTCAGCTAGGTGAAGTTGACCATGATGATTCTCTCATGCGGCTATTGTGATTGTCCAAACCCATATGGATCAAGTGATAAAGATTTTCTAGGATGGGGACTTTATATATATGTTATTCATTACATGACACCCTGAGTGACAAGTGATTTCATGCCATCAAATACTTCATGTGACTGAATATTTCCATGGTGGGAAGGTCTCAAAATCGCTATTCATTACCTGATTCCCTCTAGAGTTATAAAATCACCCCATAAAAAATGGATCATGCAATAAACTCTATGGTAAAGTTGTACAATATTGACCTATATTGTGATCGATCTTCTTCATGTGATGCACTAGATAACGTCACTGACGACATACGACCTAGTCACGTGAAGCACATGAGACACCACTAACTTATATGGGAAATCTTCCATTGACGTATCTTGTCAACGATTCAAGGGAGACCAGAGAATATGTCGTTGATTTAAGGGAGACCAAAGGAGATATCATCAACTCGAGGGAGACCAAAGCACTTTCACCAGAGAGAAAGAAGAAAACCGGATGAAAGGGGAAGAAACATGGAGAATTCGTGCTGAAGGGTGAAAGGAGGAGAGTAAAGGAATAAAATGAAGAGAGACAATGCTACTACCAACCCCGATGTGACGGGTTTTAGGAGAAAACCCTCAATGAAGCTAAAGAGAGAAGAGAGGAACTAGGATAGAACAGAGACATCCTCTCTTTTGGTCTTACAATTTTACAACCCTGTAGCCTCTATAAAAAGTGCCTTTCCTTTCCTTCTTCACATAGAGCACATGACACCAATGCATTCAAGATATCACCCAAGCCTTCAAGATCACCATCCAAACTCTCTTAATCTTATGTTTCCCTTTTTCCCTATAAGGCCATATCCCTTAATATCCTCCAATATTCTCTTTCTCATAGGGCCTTAATCCATATGTGTTCAGCCAACCTCCCTCACCCATCAGTGGGGAAGGAACAAAATAACTATAAAAAATCTGATTATTATTATAATCTGGGTATGCAGGACACCTTATCATGGTTCGAACCCCATATTTGTAATGAGAAGAAAATTTCATCATTTTTTTCTGATATTATTTGAAATCACCCCCATTAATAAAAGAAATCTCATAAAATTATTCACTTTTGTGATCTTTATGAATTCAATACTTAAATTGTAACATTGATTAAATTTTTTTTAATGATTTAATCATTTTTATATAAATTTTGAATCCATACATTTTTTTAAAAATTGAAATTATAATTGAATGATTCTAGATAACATGTTCTTAAAGGGGTTTAATTTTTTTTGTTATTAATTCTTTCATTGATTTTTTAATTAAATGAAATACACAAATTGATTTTGTAATTTATATTGAAATTTTTATTTTTGAAAGGACAATTTGGAAAAGGGTGATTTTAAAATGATGGAAATTTTCATTTTAAATGATTAATTTAAATTGAATTTGAAATTCTTCTAGAATATATTTTTCGAATGAAGAAATTATGATTATAATTTTTTTGAAATTGATTGGAAAAAAATGTACATTGAAAAAAAATTCAATAAAAGTTGAAATGCAACAATGTTTATAAGTGACTGCACAAAAAATCCAAGGGGCCGCACTGCACTATCATGCCACTTCCCAAGGGACCGTTCCCATACTGACCACATGATAAACAATAAAGTGTCACCCCAGGGTCACTTAAGTGACTAGGATCCCCCTTCCCCTCAAGATACTGCATATTCATAGTAGGTTTTTATGGCCAGTCTACTAACCCTGAGCACTGATCTTTTCCTTCAAATCTACTACACTAAGCTTCAAGTTCACATTGTTTCTCATATTCACATGATGGAAACATCCATCTGATGCCCACTATTGGTGTCAAACATGGCTAGTGCACCAACTCCACCTAATAGCATGGTAGGTGGCATCAATGTTTGATTCATAATGTTGGTGGGGGGATTGGGAAGAGAGTTGTGTTAAAATTTACACCTCCCACCATAGTTATTTAAGGAGGCCTTGGGGTGCTTCCTTCCTGTAGATTTATTAGATCCAAGATAGAGATCAGATTTGAGCCAAAGGAGATCTCTATTGTGAGAAGGCTGGGAGAGCTCCATGTGAGAGAAAAAAAGGAGGTGTGGGAGGGGTACGTTGTAACCTTTGTTCATGTTGTAATAATAGTATGGTTTCCTCTTCAATTCATCTCTCTTAGTGGTTAGCGAACCACAACATCAAGATCACTTCTCTCAACCAAGTGACCGTGATGCACCTTCAATGTACCACAATTGAAAACCAGGTATCGCACCACCCATCCAATGACCGAGCTCATCACTGCAAGGGAGAAGGCTAGATGCTCTCTTGCTGGGGATGAATCAGACAAACCCGAGCATCACGCCATCAATGATAAATTGGAGAAGAACCTACTATTGAAACCAGATCTAGCTGATGCGCACCACAAAATGGAGAAGAAATTGGGGCCACCTTTTTTTATGAAGCCACATCACCACACAAACCAGAGGAGGTCTCTCACCCTCATGTTTGACCAAGCATTGCTTCACTAAAAATAATGGGCCGCCGATGAGGAAACTGATCTTGAAGAAGGATAAGTTGAGACCCCCGACCTCCCTTGAATCTCCAACCACAATGTTCCAGTTGAGGAATTCATGCCTATGGAAGATTGACGATGTACCAGTTCTCACCCTCCATGAAGGATGATTCTGACCAAATTCATGCTATAATTAGAAGAGGCCGACCCAGCAAAGACTATTGAATAAATCTCTAGATCTGCAGAATTCAAAGCTCATCGCGCCGAATAGAACCAAACTAGTTGAATCCCACTCTCTACACCTGGTAATGAGAACAAAAAATATAATATGAAAAATATGAATGAAAAAATAATTAGTATTAGAGAATTAAAATAAACACAATGATTTAAAGGAATATAATGAAGTTGTGTAGCTAAGGGAATACTGAATCTCACCGTGAACAGATGATGAAAACTCGATCTGAGTTTGGCTTGATCAAGAATATCCAATGCATTACAAGCCTAACATTTGATGGTATGGCCACGTGGAGGGAAATCTAAGCTTGTTGATCATGGGAGACCAAATTTATGAAGTTAGTTTGTTGGTTGTTTATTTCCCCCACAGGCAGGCCTGAAGATGGTGAGGTTACAGTTTCTCTCCCACACACAGATTTCACATCCAGATGAGAGTGCTCAGCAAGTGTTCATCAAAATTTTCCAATGAAGGCATACTGCTCTTCCGGCTAATCCAAACACACTACATGTAACAAACTAGAATATTATCAGTGAAATTGACCTTCATATAATTATTTTATATGGTATAAAACACATAAATCACATAGAGAACCTAATAAAAACATCTTTCCCATTAATAATGAATGAAATAAGATATATTTATTGAAATTAATGAACATATATTGATGGAATAGTAATAAGATCATTAGATCAGTAATAAGAGAATTAAGAATAGTAATGTAGTCAATAGAATAGAAAACTCACCTAAGAAATTATAAATAAAATTTATGTATCTTATAAATGAAATAAGATTTATTTATATCATGGTATATGTAAATAAATAGTTTAAAAATAATAAATTAACTGTTAGTATTTGTGAAAATTGTAAATGATTATTTACAATTTTAAAATTAATATAATGATTTAATTTTTTTTTCATAAAATAGATTCCTAATTTAATACTATGTTTTATTATAATTATAAGATAATTTTATGAGACCTTAATTAATTTTTAAAAGGATCATAAATCGATTATATTATTAATGTCCATATTTTCTGAATCAATGATGATTTTTTTTGAAAAAAATATATTTCTCAAATTTAGTAAATTATTTTCATAAAATGGATTCCATTTTTGAAGCATACACACTGAAAAAATTCTTAGGGTCTATTTTTGGTATTTTTCTGAAGTAGTTGAATTTTTTGTGAATAGTGAAATTCGATAATTTACAGTATTTAACAAATAAATGAATTTTTGAGTCATGACTGATATATGGATAATGTAATCCCCCGTGGATCTAAGTATTGTGAATAATTTAGTTTATTTATTCATATAAATCACCGCTATTTATAATCTTGATAAAAAATAATAATCTAATCAATAAAATAATCGAAAACACCATCTCCCCCAATAAATTCCACCCCTCACTATCTATTCTCCAAACACCTTCTAAGCCTTATAGATTGTATAAAGTCTCCCTAATTACCTTACTAATCCTCTTAATAATGTCCAAGAGTTACTAGCCTCTATAAATGACCAGTCCCAAGTGCCTTTAGGAGGTTCTCAAGGAGAAGATATTCAAGAGGTAAAATCCTTATTTCTCTTTTAATAAATTTTCTTTTCTTATTCTCCCATCACATTCCCAATACCAAGTTACCTGATAACTCCAGTATCATATATATATATTTTTAATGTAATATCAATAATCAAATCTCTTCTCTGATCCTTTTATTCTAAAAATAAAAACATCTTCTGTGATGTGTCGATTCACTGCCTTTGTGGACTATGAGTTTCTGTTTTCCATTACAACATTCAAGAATAGTTATAAAATTATTATTGTGGTTAATTAAAATTATAATATTCATATTATAACTTCTATCATATTATGGATCCAATATATAAACATAATATTATATAAAATAATACTGGTTCGTGATGGTCGTAAAAATGACCAAGATAAATTAAACATTTTTATTAATGTTTTATATAATGAATCATTATAATATATGAAAAAATGATATATGGGGCCATTTAAATTTTTTTATGTATATTAATACCATTTAATTCCTATTCTTTAGTTTCACTTCCATTTGACAAGAAATCTTATATTTATACTCAAAGGAACCGACCATGAAACTATGTAACAAACGCTCTTATGACAACAAAACTAAACATTATAACTCATCGAAATGGCCATAAATGAACTTAATAATATTATAATAAATAAAATATATGTGGATAAGGTAAATAATTTAGTAATTAAGGAATCTAATTTTATTATATAGGATATCAAATACAAGTGAAAAATAAATTCAGACATAAGGTTAGCTGATTCTAGAACCTAACTAATTTTCATTGGATTATACAACTTTCATGCCAAATTTTAGGGTGGATATTCCTTTGATGTTCCATAAATATAATTTCATATTTATTTACGCTTAATTTAAAATATATACATGTTTCCAACTTCATTTATGACAAAAATAATGATTTTCCAAAATAAACCTTCTTTCCAAAACACATCTTGAATCCTCTTGAGATTGTTTCTTCTCCACTCAAGATCGATGATTGTTATACCAATAATGGATTTATCTAATTAATTTGTGAACCCAATAGTTTATTAATTAATGAATGCTTTATGAAATTATTATTAAACACATTTATTTGAATTGGTTTTTTTATGAATATGATAGTTATATGTTATATGTGGAATGCATGATTATGTAAATGTTATGATGTGACAGGTGAGCGTAGAATTATATATCCCTCAAATGCATTGGGAAATTTGATTTATATCATGATATAATTTGTATTATGCATGAACATGATGATATATTTATTCACAATGACGATGTTATGATTATGCACATATGTTATGTGTGATCATGATGCTATCTTTGTTCACAATTATGTGTGGTATTTGACCACTAAGACATGATGTTTCATTTATTGCATTGCCACATTCCATGAATTTATCTAAAGTTTCCTCTCATGATTATTATGATGATCCTATTTTTATGTTATGATTATTATTCTCAATAATGTTATTTCAATTCATGTTCCTTATTCATCCTCTTACTAGGCTTTTAGTTGGCCCCTTTAATTGATGTATATTCTCAGGTGATTACTTGTACTAATGAGAATGTGATATTTTAAGGAAAAGATTAAGTATTTTAAGGGATTTTTATGTTTTATTAGGTTCAAATAATATATGAGCCTAATTTTCCCAAGGAACTAAATCTTTTGATCCTGGATTTTTTTCTATATTATGGTGTTTATCTTTAAATGATGTATTAGTCATATAAGAAAAAACATGGTCTCTATAGTAGGTATCAGAGCACAATTTAGTTATTTTGAGAATTAGGATTAAATAATGTTAGTTAAAACCCTTAATATAATACTAATTATATGTAAAAATTCTTGATGGTTTGTTTTAGAAAAATGTTAGCCATAGAGATCCCATAAGATATGCCTTTAGAGTTAATTGTAGAAAAGAATAAATTATTTATTTTTTACTTGTTGAATTATGTTTTGTTAAAACCTTTTATATTTTATAAAATGCTGGGAACTAGGAGAAATAAGGCCAACAACCCATGTGAAGGACAATGAAATGATTTCCCAAATGACTTTCTCAATGCCATGGGAGGTGGAGTTCAAAAATTCATGGAGACACTTACTTAAATATCACAAGATATGAATAATAAACTAAGCCAGGTGGAACATCCACCTTCATCAAAGAGGGAGTAATGAGATATTAAATATTTTATGTAGAAATGTCCACCGAAATTTAGTAGATCTTCTGATCAATATATTGGGGAACAATGGGTTAAATAAATAGAGAAGGTATTTTTTGTGCTCTACTATTTTGAGAAGGAGAAGGTGACTCTAACCATATACCATTTAGATGGAGAGGCCTATCAATGGAGGATATTGATTATGAACACCAATACAAAGGATTAAATACAAGATATAAAGTTGGAATAATTTAATAAAATATTTTATAACAAGTATTTCCCTCAATCTCTTCAGAAAAAGATAGAAAGAGAATTTATAGAGAAAAAACAAAAGGAAGGTGAATCTGTCATGGCTTATGAATAAAAGTTCACAAGGTTTTCAAGGTGTTCATCAGGTTTTCTTATCAACAATTATAGAAAAATATATTTACTATTTAGTGGTTTCAAACCACTCTTTCGAAAGGCTATAGATATAAGATACTTTGAGAGTTATGAAGAAGTTGTTTGATGTGATCTCAAAATAGGGATGGAGTTTATATAATTTAACATTGATATTGAGATTAGAAATAAAATATAGCACTTCAAGTTTAAGGATCTAATGAAAACGTTAGAATGAAATCTCAACCACTCACATTTCAAAAATGTGGGAAGAAGCATCATGGTAACAACCTCAAAGGGACAGGTAAATGATATAAGTGTATGAGATAAGGCCACCAAGATCTTGAATGTTGTAGAGATATGAAGAATATGGCCAATGTGATGGAGGAATGGAGAGAACAAACCATTGTTTAATGCTTCAACTATAGAGAGAAATGGAACTATGAAATCCAGTGAACTAAAGCCCAATTCCTTTAGGGTAATCAGAATTAGCATCCACCAAAGTCGAAGGAGCAAGGGAAATATTATTCCATCACTACTACTGAAGTGGAGCATAAAAATGATGTCATATAAGGTATAAATCCTATTTGGTCAATAATTGAAAATTTTCTATTTGATTCTCATTCTACACATTCCTTTATATCCTTAATGTTTGGTATAACTATTGAATTGAATTATCGATACCTTAAAAAGAGATATTAATTAAAACACCTAGTGGTGTTATCATTGAAATCCAAGTGTTAGAATATTCTCTTATTGGTGTATATGTTTATATTCTTCTAGGTAATCTCATAATTCTTACCATGGTGGAATTCAATTATATACTATTCATGTATTGGATCTTGTTATATAGGGCACAAATAATCTATCTAGAAAAGGAAATATATTTTCATATTCTAAAACATCCAATGCTCCTCTAAAAATTAATGGAAAAAATATTAATCTCCTTTGGAAAATCCATAAATTATGTGGGTGTTAATTCCATATGAATAAATATACCTTTCTCAAATGATTGATTCAAAGGAAGGTATCAACTTGGGAGAAATTCCCATTGTTAGGGAATACACTGATGTATTTCTCAAAGAGTTACCCATAATTCCCTCATATCATGAGGTATAGTTCTCAATATAATTTAAAATCATATCCACTCCAATATAAAAATTCCCCTATTCAATGGCCCTTATTGAACTGGATGAGTTAAAGAAGAATATGCAAGAGCACTTGGACAGAGGGTTCATATGCCCTTCTGAATCACCTTGGGGTGCACCAATACTCTTTTTAAAGTAAAAGTATGGATCAATGTGGGGGTGTATAAATTGTTAGAAGCTCAATAATATCACCATAAAGAATAATTATCCTCTTCTACGTATTGAGGTCTTGTTCGATCTAATATGAAGAGATCGGTATATTGCAAAGGTGGATCTTCATTCTGAATATCATTAACTGAAGGTGAAGAAGGAAGATATTCATAATAATAATTTCCATACAAGCTATGGATATTTTGAGTTCCCAGTGATGCCCTTAATATTTTCTAATTACCCTAAAATATTCACATATTTGATTAATAGTGTCTTTAGAGACTAACATGACAATGTTGTGGTAGTGTTTATCGACAATATTATCATCTACTCCAAGAGAAAGGAGGAACATGAAGAATATCTATGGTTTTTGCTGCAGACATTAAGGAAGGATTAACTGTATTCCAAGTTTAGTAATTGTGACTTTTTGATGTGGTAGGTCACATTCTTGGGGCACATGATCACAATTGATGAAATTTCAGTGGACCCTTAAAAATATGTAACTAATGAATGGCCTATGCACAATAGTGTGATGGAAATCCATAGTTTTCTTGGATTAGTCGGGTACCAACTATGTTTTGTGAGAAATTTCTCATGATTGTCTATCCCACACACTAAGTTAACACAGAAAAGGGTAATGTATGTCAAGATTAATGAATGTGAGGAAATCTTCAAGGAGTTTAAGAAGAGGACAATCACAACACATGTACTCACACTAATAACTAGTAGAGAAGGTTTTGTGATACACAACTATGATTATAATAAATTCTTGGGTTGTGTACTCATGCAAAATGATAATGTGATAGCCTAAACCACATGATTTTTGAATATCCATGAGAAAAACTACCAGATGCATGATCTAGAGATAGAACCTATGATTTTTTCCTTGAGAATCTGGAGGCACTACCTCTATGGAGAGAAATGTGACATATGTACTGATCCAAAATTTCTAAAGTATATATCCCCACACAAGGATATCAACATGAATCAAATAATATGCTAAAAGTTAATCAAGGACTATGATTTCTATATTCATTCCCATATGGGAAAGGTGAAGAATTTACCTGATGATCTTAGCAGAAATGATCCTACAACATTATCCATGATGCAAATTGAGAAAGACCCAATATTTTTAGATATAAAAAAGATGGATTTATAAATCACAATGACATGGAATACATCCTAACTTGATGAAATTATTTTCCAACCATATATCAAAGATAAGATCAAGGAGGCACAAATGGATGATGTGGAGCTACACAAGAAGGTGAAAGTGATAAATTAAGGGAATCTACATGGGTTCCACATTGAGGATGACAGTGTGATTCAGTTTGTATTTAGTATTTGTGTGCCTTCTTTTCCTGAGATAAAGACAAAATCTACTGGATGATTCACATAGATCATATTTTTTATATCCATCCTATAAGTACCAAGATGTAACATGATCTTCGATATCACTTCTGGTAAGACAACCTGATGAAGGAGATTTTGGATTATATCTCTTGGTGTTTTCTATGCCATCAATATAAATAAGAGAGAAATAAGTACAAATGGATGATGCAACCATTAACTATACTAACATGGAAATGGTATAATATCACTATGTAATTTTTCACCAGTCTCCAGAAAACATCCAAAGGAAACAATGTGATATGGATTGTGGTGGATCGACTCACCAAGACAACCCACACTATCATAATTCGGGAAGATTAATCACTAAAAAACATTCCAAGATATATATGAAGATGCTAAGAGTAGACACACAAGCTATGCTGAAAATCGTTGAAAGTACATGGAGTTCGATGATGGTGACAAAGTCTTTCTTTAAGTATCACTATGGAATAGAGTCATGTGGTTTGTAAAGAAAGGGAATATTAAACCAAGATACATTGGTCCCCTTTGAGATCCTTGATCACATATAATAATTTCCCTACAAGATTGAACTTCCACAAAATATGGATATATTTCATGACATGTTCCATGTATCCATCCTATGAAAGTACATACATGACCCCTCACATGCACTGAATCCAAAGGGAGTATTACTAGAGAATGATCTCTTGTATGAAGAGCAATCAGTTAACATATTGGACTACAGATACAAAGTCATACGCAATAAGAAAACTCACCTTATCAAATTGTGGTGGAGGAACCATAAATACGAAGAGGTGATATGGGAACCAGAGGAACCAATGATGGAGAAACACCCTCTCATGTTATCACTGAAGTATGTAAAACACAATTTTGAGGGATAAATTTAAAAGGGGGAAGAATGTAACCACCCAAAATATTATCAAGGAAATTACCCTTCTTATAATTATGTTTTATGGTATAAAACACATACATCAGATAGAGAACCAAATAAAAACATAATTATCATAAATAAAGAATGGAATAAGAGATATTTATTTAAATTAAGAAACCAATACTGATGTAATTGTAACATGACCACTGGAATAGTTGCATGAACATTAGGAATAGTAATCTGTTCATTAGAATAGTAACCTTTCCTATTAAAGTATAAATAACGTTTAGGTACCATATAAATGAAAATATGATATATTTAGTGTTTTTAAGCTTTTCTTTAACACAATTGAAATTATTGATTTTCAGTTTTTCTTTTTTTTGGTTTTCTTTTTTCTTTCTTTCTTATAATTTGGGATTATAATTATATTGGGGTCATTCATTAATGGATCACTACACACATACCTAATTCATTGTCCCATGGGTTCCTTGGGAGGAGAAATAACCACAACAATCAGTGCATAACCATTTCTTTTGTGGAGAAAGTCATGAAGAATAGATCACTGGGCATGAGATTTAAAAATTATTGAATAAACATGACTTGATAAATAAATATCCCCTCATAGAGGAAGGAAATGAGGATGAAATACCCACTACCAAATAGATTAAGAACATGGTTGATGAATTCACATCCACCCTCCAAAATATAGGAGAACAATATAAAGATGAAGAGTTAAAACCTATTGTATTTTCCGAATAATATATTCCAAATGAGGAGGGAGGCTTTGAATCTAAAGACCTTCTAATACACACCATTGAACATATATTACCAGTACTAGTCTACCATGAAAATAAATAAAAATTTGAAACGCTTGTGAGAGACCCTGTTTTGGATTTTTCATTCACTAATTTAATTTAAAACCAATTATCTATTGTTCTTACTTCCATAATAAATGAAATTAAAAATATCATAATGGTTTTCAACCCTAGATGCTGAACATGAGGTGAGTGAGATCCAATTTGAATAGAAGCTGTAAAACCCATTGTTTCCTCAATCCACACAAGAGAAATTAAAAGAGGCATTGCACCTCGATAATTAACTATATGTTGAATTTTATGAGGGAGTTACCACCAAACTGAATTCATTACATTTTAATTTTTTTCAAGATGAATTATTTTTAAATCTATATAGTTTTTATTTTATAGACTGAAACAAATTATTACATATCATGGATAATTAAGAAAAAGGATTTGAGGGATACTACTTTGAGGTCAAAATTAATGAACCATAATCTATGAGAATTTTAAATGGCATTCCATGGGTGTCTCATGAGAAACAACAATTTTATCCTAGATTATATGAGGGATTGAATCAATAATTAAGATCATTTGATTTTTCAAATTTTTTTCTAAAACTTGATCACCCTAATTTTTAAATTCTATAAAAAACATCATTTCTACATACCATTTCAAAATATGTAGAACATGAGGGAGATACCTTAGAGGATTCAATGGAGCAATGATAAGTTAAAGAAGATGATGCCTAGAATGTTGAACAATAGGAGTCAGATAAAGATTACTTTTATAGACAACTAAAGTTCACTGTAGAAGAATTTAAATAATATTTCATATCATAAATTTCTAATGAATATTCTCAGGGGACTTTAGTGAACCAAATAATCAATCAACATTACACTGAATTTAATGTGTAGGGAGGAACAACAATGAAAGAAGAATTCCCAGTGGTCCCTCGTGAATAAATAAAAGTATAAGCTACAACATATGGTGGGAGATATTTTGATTCAAAATCAACTTGATATGAATTTTTCTATTTTAATTATCTACTAATTCCCCCTTGTTTGAACCTATTAGGAATACCAATTATATATTCCACTAGATTTGGAATAGGACACAATAGTTGTGTTAGAATACAAGGAGACTATATAAATCATCCTACCACAACTTTATTATGAAATAAATCACACTGTTGAAGGGATGGACATGCATAAATCTATTCAAATAGAACTCGAAGAAGAAGTAAAACTGTCTAACTATGAAAGGAATAATATCTGGCGGTTCTTACCTTTGAATATAAACTCTCCAATAGATTGGGTATGATCATAGGACTACCAAACTATTTATAGTGTAATTGAAACACATCTTGGGAGGTAAAACCCTAGATTGTTTTCAACTTCTCTTTCCTTTCCATTTTCATTTCAAGAAAAACAATTATGTTTTAATTTTCTATCCTATAGGTTTTCCCTATACAGACAAAACTCAATATTCTAGCTCAAGCTATCTATAGTGCACTAGGGAAGATATTACCTCAAAACTAATATATAATAAATATCAGGTTATACCTATATTTTCCATTATTTAATAATTGTAATTATTTTTTTGATTAACTTTTGGAACAAAAATATACAATGATGAACACGTGTGTGGGGGCAGGCTTCATGCCCGTTTGAATATTTTTTAAATTATTGTTAGTTAATGATTTAAAATCTTTTAAAAATAATTGTTTTTATTACGTTTTTAGTATATATGTAAATAAATAAATAAAAAACAAAAAAATGTTTTGTTTGTAAATAGTATACATAGACCATTTTTTATAGTTTTTGTTTTGTTTTTCAAACTTTTATTGATCTTAAATGTTGCACTTATTATTTTTAAAATACCATACCAAGTTGAGGAATTCACTTGTTCTAGATTTGTGAAGAATAAATGATTATTGAGTTAAGTGTCCAATGTGCTTATATAAATTTGATTTTAGAACCTAGAAAGGTAGTGTGGGAGGGAATATTTTTGGGGAATCAGAATAATAACTAGAATTCATTATAATTTTTTAACATAATTTTAATGTAATTTGACCTCTATAAAAAAAGGAAACCTTATGGAGAAAACTCAAGAGAAAATGATATAAATTATTTGAACATGGATTAAAATGGGGAATTGGGATCCCACAATGATTCTATGAGACAATAGAACTGGGTGTGTGAGTAGTTATATGTATAAATTTAAAGTAAGTTCTTTTGTATGGTTCTTTTATCGTACATGGTTTTGAATTTTTTTTAAAAATAAACAAAGTTCTAATATTTTAAAAATGAGTTCATTTAGGTGAGTAGAATACTGAACCAATAATGGAGACAATTGAATTATAAAAAATTCACATGAGTTGTATCAATAAAGTGTAAAATCAATATTTAGTTCGAGAAACATAGGGAAAAGGGATAAATAGATGTTATTTCTTTTTAAAATTTTAATTCTGCTTAAATATAATTTGATTCACCAATGGACTTGGAACGTTGATTTTATTGAAATGAGACCCTTCATTGATTCAGAGAAGAAGTGTGATAATTTGAATAATGGATAATTTGTGTTTTATTTCTTCTATGGTTTGTAAATTTAGATCTAGGGATGTTGATTTTTTTTTATTTTTTTTATTAAATTTAATTCAATGATAAAATTTCCTAAGAGTGAAAAAGTTCAAGGGTAGAGTGGTGTGAGCTGAAAATTCCAATATTTTTTATCTATTATTCCTCGAAATTTCCCCCCATCAATTAATAAAATACAAGAAAATTATTCATTTTTTGATCTTAATGAGATATAGACTGAAATTATAATATGTCTTAAATTTTTTTAATAATTTAATAATTTTTTGATAAAAATTGTGAATCCATACATTTTTCAAAAATTTGAAATTATAGTTGAATGATTCTGAAAATTAAATTCTTAAATGGATTCAATTTTTTGAGTAATAATTATTTCGTTAATTTTTCAATTAATTGTAGCCAAAAAAATTAATTTTGAAATTTAAATTGAAATTGTTTATTTTAGAAAGGACAATTTGTAAAATAGTTATTTTTGAATGAATAAAAATTTGACATTTTATTTTATTGATTTAAATTGATCTTGAAATTATTATAATTTTTTTTAAAGTATTAAATTATGTTTTTTATTGTTTTATTATTTTAAATAATTATTGAAAAAATAAATTTTACCAAAATGTTTTAGAATAATTGTTGAAATGTGGAAAAGTATGGAAGTGACTGTCCATAAAAACCCCAAATGGTTGTAATGCACCCTCTTTGTCAATTACCAAGTGTATGTTCCCATCAAGTGACCATGATTTCTACTGACCACATACTAAACCTCATTGTAAAACATACAACATGAAGCCTCAATTATGCACTGCATCTCCTTATCACAATCACATACCTCAACCGTGTGATTGTGGGCCACCTACAAGAAACAAAAATTGAAAACTAGATGTCACACCACCCAATAAATGTGCAACCACACCATTTCAATGTAAAAGGTTGTATGTTATCCTACCAAGGATGAATTAGATGAACCCAAGAATTGGGCCATTGATGATGAATTAGAGAATAAACCACTATTGAAACTAGATCTAATTGATGTGTGCCACCATATAGAATTGAAATTGGCGAAACCTATTCTGATGAATCCACACCGCCACACAAACCAGAGGAGATCCCACATCACCACATTCGACCAACCTTAAACACACTAAAAACATTACATCTGTAGGACCTCGGGAAACCCTGAGAGGGGATGGGTGAATTAGGGTGTCAAATTTTTCTTCTTAAAGTTGTGGATATTGTTCCCATGTTGGTAGGACCTACATAAACTTGTATGATGGATATCATCAGTAATGAAACATTCACATGCAATGAGATAACACAAAAAATTTACATGGTTCACCACTAAGGGCTACGCCCAAGGAGCATACACCAACAAGTTTTCGGTCATACCAAATTCCACTAATTATAGACGTGAAGATCTCTTCAATAGATTTTCATTGAAGCCTTTGTCTCCTGTTCAGCATGAGACTTTTCTTGCATCAGGGTTCAGAGTTGATGCTCTTTTTAGTTCAAACCTTCTTCTTTAGTGAAATGACTAATACACTATATCCTCTTGTCTTCGTTTTCCTGAATCACAACCACTAATGTGATTACTCAATAAGTGAAGCTCAACTTACTTGGCATTGTCAGAATCAGTTCTCCATGTATTCATGAGGTCATGCATTTATCATTTATATTTCCTATTTAATCTCACTTTGCACCGAACGTATCAGGCAATCTTTTAGCTCTTGTGCAGCTCCAGAAAGGTGGGCACACTCCAACAACACCTGGAGATCCTTTTCAAGCCCGGCGCGCAAGTCTCAATACGGCACGCAAGTCCCAATACGGCGCACAAGTGTCACCAAATCGCCTGCGCGACACTTGACTCTTGAACTTCAAACCTGCGTGACTCACTTCCTTTCTCACCCAAATCACCTTAGGCGTGTAGCCATCAATCAACGCGCAACTTCTAAGAGTTGGTGCACAAGTCTCTCCAAACCACTTCCGTGACCACTCACCACTTTTGTGAATCCTACACCTGCGCGATGAGAGCTATGATTTTCTCTACGGGTTGAGCTCATTGGAAATGAGGAGGGGTGGTCCTCTATTTATAGGCAAACTGGTCAACCTGAGCATCGGCGCGCATGTCTCGGCACACAGCTCCTCATCCCTGGCCTCTGTTGCGAAAATCCCTTGCGCGACCCAACCAATAATTGCGAACTTCTTTCCTTTTCCATATTTTGAAGTTGTGTTCTTGAAAAATGATAGGCACAAAAGTTTCCAATCCTTTTAGGCACTGGTGTGTAAGTCTCTTCACGGCGCGCAAGTCACATGCGCGACTAACCCAACACTTGCGCGACCCTCTTTCCATTTCCATTTTTCCATGTTATGATCTTGAAAAACGTATGGCACGCAAGTTTCCTCTCCTTCAAGTAAACGATGCGCAAGTCTCTTTTCCAAAACCACTTTTCTTTATTTGTCGATTTTCAGGCCCAAATATTTGGCAAACACTAAGAAACGGTGCCACCTTTTATCTACTCTTTCTGTCCTCCCACAGATCATCCATTACTTTGTTGATGTTTCTTGAATAAAACATCGATCGTTATCCATAGTCCTTGAACTCTTCATGCCACCATAGAATCTCCTTTGTCAACAAATTTTTATGTTGTTTGTTTCCTTTGTCCACAAGGATGATCACCTCAAAAGAACTTCTTCTTAGTGATCAGTATCCTTCAGTAACTCTTCTGCTTTTATCCCAAACTCCACTATTGTGATATGTATTCTTTGGAGGCATAGATTTAGAATCATAATCTTCTATGACAATGTGATGTGCATGGATATCTCAGAATTCCAATCCCCACACATCCATATTAGAATTCCAATCATTTGAACATTGTCTTCTTCATCAATCGTCATGATCTACGTCATGCAAACCATATAATCCAATTCATCAAGAAGTCTTTTGCATGGTTATCATACAATCATGAGTAATTTCATGGTATTCATAAAAAACCCATGGTTCTCATGAAATAATGAGGAATTGCATGGTCTTCATCAAAACCCATGGTTCTCATGCAATAAGGAGGAATTGCATGGTCTTCATAAAAAAACCCCATTCTTCATTAATCATCCTCTGATGGATTACACCTCACATTCTTCATTTTGTAAACAATGTATCACCTTTGACACATGTTCTTTGAACTTATGATCAGTACAACAATTGTCTGAATTTCCATTCCTCTATTTCATTGGAGTACTTCTTGATCTCCTTCATTTTGATCTTCATTGACAACTATTGACAACAAATACAACCTTATACACAAAGTGGTTCCAACAATCTCCCACTTTTTATTTTTTTTGTGAATACCTTATACATCTTCTGAAATGATTTCATCAATGTGAAAATGAGAATCTTCTCTTCAGTCAACTTTTCTTTTCAAACTTTAATTTCACGTTCTCTCCCCCTTATTGTCAAGAAATACAAATCTCATGGTAGGGAGGGTATTAGTCCATACTTAAGAAATGTTACATTAATCATTTCACTCTAAGTCTACTTGAGCAATGCTTGATTTAGAAAACATGAGGATTTGAATAAGTCAACAAGGTTTTCCATTATTCACAGATCATAATACCAACATGAGATAAGAACTCATGTATTTTTTCTTCAAGGGTTTACCACTTTTATTTCAGGTAGATGAAAATAAAATGTGATAGGGAATAATCAACCTGAAACTTCTGCACTCACATTAGCAAATAGATCAAAAACATTCAAGTGCAATCGGTGGGATAAGTGACTTTGGGGCACATCCATTCTTCTTATGTCACTGATCAATTAAATTATTCCCCCTTTATAGAATGATCTTTGATCTGAGTAACCAAGGGATAGAGATTGAGAAATGGCATACCTTCTCCGTTGACATGTTCTTCATGAAATTCACAGAGTAACTACATTTGAGTCCAACAGGAGTTGATATTGATTGAAACAGTGATTTTGGAAGATTCTTCATTTTTCTCCCCCTCAAGGGAAACACTCATCATCATCTTCATCAAGAGTGATCCTTCTTCATCTTAATATTTGAATATCAATTGAAGAATCTACTAAGTATGGAAACTTCTTTAGTTTGGATATCAAGAGTTGACAGCAGTCACTATATCTCAGGTTATCCCCCTGAGAGCATGATTCAACTTCAATTCCCTGTATTTTTAGCACAAATACAATACACACATGAATAAGGGAATAAGGTGGTTCCTCCTTGCTTCATCAACATGATCTGTATGGTTGAGGTTCTTTTCCCAACCATGTTCCTCTGTTCACTCCAGTCTTCATGCCTGCACATTTGAACAAATGTTCTGACATCTGTTGATGTGGCATGGATTTCTTTACATTCTCTTCTACTTTGTGTGAGGAATTTTCCTGCTTAACAGCCGTCAATAATTATACATTCTTACTCCTCTTAAAGACTTCTTCTTGCTCTGGTATTAAGGTTCGACAACATTTTTCAATGTGACCAGATTTCTTACATCTCTCACACAGAACTTATTTGACACATGTGTTTCTCTTGGTTTGCAATCTCTCATGCACTGTGTCTTCATCATGTGAATGTTTTTCTTTTCCTTTGTCACAATCCTTGGCATTTTCATCTTCAAGTTTCTTCATTCTTTTCAAATCTTCAGTCCAGATGACCAATATGTCATTTGGAACTGTTGTAGCTGGTTTGGGTCTTCTACATGGGTTCATCTGAGTTTCATCCCACTTAGTGTTTCTTTTGGATGAATGACCCTTCAATTTCATGGATCTAAAATTTTGGGTCTTCTCAGCTTCCCTACTTGAGATCTTCTTGGGGAAGTGTGTGTTCGCACTATTATTCTGATTTCTTCCCAAGGAATATTCTTTCTTCTTAGCTGGCTTGTGTGGAATTCTATTCTTATCAGCTCTGGATATCTGTTTACATAGGCATGCATCATTCTTGTGACCATGGCCGCTGCAAACAACACAGATGTTATCAAGCATTTTAAATCTGTTTGTTGTAAACAGATGCTTCTAGACCTGCAGATATTGCTTCTTCTTCTCTGGATTTCTTCCTTTTGACACATGCTTTCTTTGTGCTTTTCCATTAAAGGGATTGTACCAACAATCCAGTGCACAATGCCCAAATCTGTTGCAGCACCAACATTGACCCACAAATCTTTTCTTTTTTTTATCTTCTGTATGAGGTTGTTGGGACATCTTCTTAATCTTTTGTGCTCTATTTGAGGAAACAACTTCCCCCTTTCTATTCCCATCCACCCTATCCATGGTGGTAGGTTTCTTCTTCTCACCTTTCCTCATCCAAACTTGTTTAGAATTTTTCTTCCTTCCTGCACTGATTGTGGGAACACATTTAGAAACCCAAGTACAAGATGGTTTGGATGGTACCTTAAAATCCTCAGTTTCTTGTGATAGATCAATGAGTGAAGTCATGATCTTCTTATCACATGTTGGAGGTATTTTGACAATAGAATCCTCCAGTGACCATTGAGTACGAGAAACAAATGATTCTTGATGTGGATAAGAAAGAGTTGTCATAATCTTCATGTGACATGTTGGAGGTATTTCAGCTTTAGATTCCTCCAACAAACATTGAGTACAAGAATCACTCATTTCATTATTTTGTGAAGTCTCAATATGTGTATTCTCAATCTTGGTCAATTGGGATTCCAATTTTTGACCCTCAAAATTGAGGATGATCTTTAGACCTTTAATCATGATCATCTTCTTTTCACAAGTATTCTTCAATATTTCAACCTCAACTTCATGAATCTTAACTTTGTTTTGTAACAAAGAGTAAAGTTATCGGAATTTCATGGAACTTTCTTCCAAAAAAACTCTTGACTTCATTGCTCTTCTTCAGCTCTGCATCAAGTGCATGGATATTTTCATTTAGAGTCTTATAGACTTCCTCTTTTTCTTCAAATACTTTCACTTGTTTAGCGAGCTTCATACTTTCCATAACTTTTCTTTCCAACCCATTTTCCATATTTTCATCTTCCCTTTCTAGTCAAGTGATCTCAACATGCATAGATTGGAATAGGATACAAAAAATAGCAACCCTTTCTTCAGGAATATCATGCAGATTTGTTTTGAGTTTTCCTGAAAGCTTGAATTAGGGATGTCATCCTTTCCTCTGGAATAATTCGGAGCCACCGTCATGATAATTTCCCAGCCTGATATTTCCTCATTATTAGAATGGCATGGATAACAAGACACCGAATCTTCTTTGGATATGAGGGACCTCTTTAGCCGCTTCTTCTCTTTCTTTTTCCTATTTGTCATGGTCTTGATAGATGTAGACTTCTGCTCAGAAATGACTGAATCTTCATCAAGACTTCTCTTCATTTTTTACTTTAGGAAATAAAATCAAATACTCTTATGAATAGAATTACTGGAGAATATCCAACATACATTAACCTCCCTCTAATACCACTTGTTGGACCCCGGGACATCCTGAGAGGAGAGGGGTGAATCAGGGTGTCAACATTTTCTTCTTAAAGTAGTGGATCTTGTTCCCACATTTGTAGGAACTACTTAAACCTGTATGATGGATATGAACAGTAATGAAACATTCACATGAAAAGAGATAACACAACAATTTTACATGGTTCACCACTAAGGGCTATGTCCAAGGAGCATACACCGACAAGTTTCCGGTCATACCAAATTCCACTAATCTTAACTAGTGGTGGATTACAATGGTTCAGGCATAGTCACTCTATCCCAGGCTCACTGCCTTTACAAAGGTTCAGGGACAGCTCACTACTTCCCTCGGGTCACTCCTATTGACTCCCCCTGGATCACTACACTTGGTGAAGTCACACTCAGTGTATAGACGTGAAGGTCTCTTCAATAGATTTTAATTTAAGTCTTTGTCTCCTATTCAGCATGAGACATTGCATGCATCAGGGTTCAGAGTTGATTCTCTTTTTAATTCACACCTTCTTCTTTAGTGAAATGACTAATACACTATATCCTCTTGTATTCGTTTGCCTGAATCAAAACCACTGATGTGATTACTCAACAAGTGAAGCTCAGCTTACTTGGCATTGTCGGAATCAGTTCTACATGTATGCATGAGATCATGCATTTATCATTTAGATTTCCTCTTTAATATCACTTTGCACCAAAAGTATCAGGAAATCTTTCAGCTCTCGTGCAGCTCTAGAAAGGAGGGCATGCTCCAACAACACCTAGCACCCCTTTTCAAGCCCAGCCCGCAAGTCTCAATATGGCGCGCAAGTCCCAATACGGAACGCAATTCTTCAGCGCGCAAGTTTCACCAAAGCACCTGCGCGACACTTCCCTCTTGAACATCCAACCTGTGCGACTCACTTCCTTCCTCTCCCAAATCACCTTTGGCGCGTAGCCATCAACCGGCCCGCAACTTCTAAGAGCTGGCGTGCAAGTCTCTCCAAACCACTTGCGCAACCACTCACCACTTGTGCGAATCCTACACCTGCGCGACGAGACCTCTGATTTTCTCTAAGGGTTGAGCTCGTTGGAAATGAGGAGGGGTGGTCCTCTATTTATAGGAAAACTGGTCAACCTGTGGATCAGCGCACAAGTCTCGGTGCACAACTCATCACCCCTGGCCTCTGTTGCGCAAATCACTTGCGCGACCCAACCAATACTTGCGCGACCGTCTTTCCTTTTCCATATTTTGAAGTTGTGTTCTTGAAAAATGATAGGCACGCAAGTTTCCAATCATTTTAGGCACCATCGCACAAGTCTCTTCATGACGTGAAAGTCATATGCGCGACCAACCCAACACTTGCGCGACCCCCTTTACTTTTCCATTTTTCAATGTTTTGATCTTGAGAAACGTATGGCGCGCAAGTTTCCTCTCGTTCAAGTTAACGGCGTGCAAGTCTCTTTTCCAAAACCACATTTCTTTATTTGTCGATTTTCAGCCCCAAATATTTGGAAAACACTGAGAAATGGTGCCACATTATATCTACTCTTTTTGTCTACCCCCAGATCATCCGTTCCTTTGTTGATGTTTCTTGAATAAAACATGGATCATTATCCATAGTCCATGAACTCGACATGCCACCATGGAATCTCTTTTGTCAACAAATTTGTATGTCGTTTGTTAGCTTTGTCAACAAGCATGATCACCTCAAAATCACTTCTTCTTGGTGATCTATATCCTTCAGCAACTCTTCTCCTTTTATCACAAACTCCACTATTTCGATATGTATTCTTTGAAGGCATAGCTTTAACATCATCATCTTCTATGAAAATGTGATGTGCATGGCTATCTCAGAATTCCAATCCCCGCACGACCATCTTAGAATTCCAATCATTTTCACATTATCTTCTTCATTAACCATCATGATCTACTTCATGCAAACCATATGATTCAATTAATCAAGAAGTATCTTGCATTTTTATCATGCAATCATGAGTAATTTCATGGTCTTCATAAAAAACCCATAGTTCTCATGCAATAATGAGAAATTGCATGGTCTTTATCAAAACCCATGGTTCTCATACAATAAGGAGGAATTGCATGGTCTTCATCCAGAAACCCCATTATTCTATAATCATCCTCTGATGGATTACACCTCACATTATTCATTGTTGTAAAAAATGTATCTCCTTTGACACATGTTCTTTGAACTTATGATCAGTACAACAATCTTCTTAATTTCCATTCCTCCATTTCGTTAGAGTACTTCTTGATCTCCTTCATTTTGATCTTCATTAACACTATTGAAAACAAATACAACCTTATACACAAAGTGGTTTCAACAACATCATCAATGAAGATCTTGATCTTGAATAAGTAGAAGCTAATACACACGAGCACTATTGAATCTCCATCCAACATGTTCTTGATAAGGAATGTTCACATATGGAAAATTGATGAAGAATAAGTGCTCACCTCTGTGAAGGATGATGCTGACTAGGTGCATGTTGGAACTGAATGATGATAACCGAGTTCAGAATATTGAAGAAATTTCTATACCTATAGAAGTTGAATCTCATTTTTTCAAATCGAACAATTCACCATTGTTGATTTATGGAAACCATCAAGATCATCGACACTACCCTAAAGAATCTGCAACTCGAGATAACTATCGTGATGAGATTCCCTAACTAAAGAAGAAACACCCATGCCACCTTGGAATGATGACAGAGATCCATCCCCTAATCCCACTCTCAACACCATAGAAAAAGAAGAAAAAATCTAATAAAAATGTTGAAAGAAAAAAATAATGATGAGAAAATTATAATAAACACAAAAATTTAATAGAATAAAATGTTGTGATGTAATGGGATAACAAAATATCACCTTGATGCGATGATAGGATCCAAATCCATGTTTATCTTGATCAAGATGACTCTAGGAATTGCAAGGCCAACATTTTATCGTATGAACCTATGGAGTCTTATTGAAGATCATTGATCAAGGGTATCCAAATTTATTAAATTATTTGATGGCTATTGATTTTTCCCCAATGTAGGTCTGAAGATAGAGAGGCCATGTTTTCTCCCCATACACTGACTATGAGTCCATAGGAGGGTGTACACTAGGTGCTTGTGAAAATTCCCTAATGAGAGCAGCATGTTCGTGTGTCCAATCTAATAACATTGCAACTATAACTTGATACCTCCTTAAATACCAACAGTTTTGGGCTAGGAAATAATGTATGGGGCCGCCTGAAAACATTAGTCCCAAACCCTATTTTCGATATGGGATTCCCAAATATAGTCTCAAATAAAATAATAATTTCACCCCCATTATTGTTGCTGTATTTGTAATGAAGACATGGGATGGGGAATTTTTCAATTATAATATTCGAGTATTATAGATCATGACCCTCCACCATGACTAATGGAGTCCATCCAAGGATGTTTTATGCTTACTACACTAAAAGAGATTAAGAAGATGGATGATACTATAAATATTTTCCCTTATCCATCATTTCAAAATATTCAGAACCTACTGATTTCAAGTTATCTATTCTAAAATTAATTTCCATGTCTCATCTTTTTAAATACAATTTTATTCTATTCAATTTTTTTAATTCCCCCTCCTTTCTTTGAGTTTCTTAGCTCTGTGACATCCCAATGATATCAATCTCCCTGAACATGGAGAACTAACCCATTGTGGGTGGCCTGAGGGTAATCACAGTGGTGAAATTAATTTTTATTCTTAAATTCCTCACTTTGTTTATCTATTATTTTGATGCGATACTGAAGATTGTGTGTGGATAATGTGATCATCGCTCCCCATTCCATTACCACTATTTCACCCCTATACTTGTTAGGATTCAATGTCTCCCTCCATTCTAATAACACTTCACACTAGTGGATTCATGTGATTTGAATGAGAGAATAACACAAAATTGTTATTAGGTGAGTGAGTAAGTTCATTCAATAGATTGAGTAGTGTTCTTACTCAATCACCATAGTTAATATATGTGATTCCTAGTCTATTTGATTGATCCATGAGTGGATTAATAGTTGCATACTAATGGAAAACCTTGGTGGGGTCATGGATGAATGATATTGAGTATGTGGATTGAATTAAGAGATTTTAGAAAAATGTAAATAATGATATAACCCATTGGAATTCTCTTTAGGACTTCTTTTATTTCTTTTTGACCCCTATTTTCAAGTTTTTAATATTATTTTTTTTCTAATTCATTTTATAATAAAACCAAACAAACATCGCATCTTCTTATTTCTCATTTTCAAAACATTAAAAATAAAGAAAAAAATAAATATGTTCTAGGATATTGAAACTCACAAAAATTATTGCTTGAGATACAATCATGTTAAATAAATAGGCTAATTTAGGAGTAAATAGAAATTTTGTTTGACTGAGGCCCATAAAAACTGTGCAATAAATTTCAAATACCGAAATTTCCTAACATATCATCCATTTTTCACCTTTTTATATAACTTGTGGAAATTATATTCCCTTTTATATAGAGTTAAATGGTACTGTTAACATCCATGTCTCGTGAAGTCAAATTACACAATATATGAGGTATAAGGACTTCATTTTATTTTATAATCAGTATATGTAGGATTAATTTCCTTAAGGTCTGATCTCCTTATTCAATATATTCTCATTAGTATTTTGATGAATAAATATTCCCCATAAAGGTTATAATACCCACATATATCTTTTCACCTTATAATATTCCTTGTGAAATCTCATGCCTTCCCTTATGAAGTTATATCCTCCATGAAACACATAATCATATTTCTTTTAGGGTAGCCTCATTATTAAGCCCCCCAAAATAATTAAGAACCCTCATTCAATGTGTCTAATATTATAATATATCTTGATTCTCACATTGGGCATGACTCACATGGACTTAGAGACTTGAAATGTTCATGTAGTCTCCAAACCCGGTTTCCCACTTTATTTCTGCTCCAGGCCGGTTGGCCATTCAGCCTTAGGTAGACCTATGCATACTCCAAAGGATGTCAACTAGCTGCGAGAGTATGATTAGGTAAAATTGGGGTGACTATCCCCTCTATTGATGATAATAATAATGATATATATATATATATATATATATATATAACATAATGGATGAAGAACTATAATGGTAGAAGAAACAATGAATCTAAGAAGAAGCATAATAAATAGTAGTAATATAAACAATACCAAAGGAATAAAACCACATTTAGGTGAATAAAAAAGACAAGATAGGTCATAAAAAATATATTAGCATGGTCTCCCATGGTAGACCTTGTAAATACATATATCTAGAGGCTATAAGGAAGTCCAAATCGATGAAAATGAACCACCATGTCTGTTTCCATCCATCCCATGCAAAAATAGTACACCCCTGACTACTAAGGACTATATTTTAAGCTTGAATCCTTTCTAATTCTCAAAACCATAAAGCCTACATGTGTCCCAAGGGGGCCGTGTAGGGTGTGAGTATGAACTCAATAGGTCACCACCAACGTGTGCCTATATTACATCCATGATTATAAAAGGGTATGAAAAAAGAATTTTAAAAATTCAACACACACACATTTAATAATTAACTAGATTACCTTGTTCTCAACAACCACAAGGAAGTTTTTACCTACTTCAACCAACACTGATGTATCTCTAAACACGTTCCACCAAATATATATTTGGAATAAAACACATGTCTCCAAATAAATATTTACAGTAGTGAGGACTCTTGGATTAATGCACATGAATCCCCTAAAGAATATTATACCTAGAGATCCCTTAGGTACCTCCCATAAATATATCACTAAAAACTCATGCCATTTGAAACGTTCCATGTCATCAGTCATGTAAATGGCATCCTATCACCACATCCATATATAAGTCTTATGTCCCTCAGACAGCCATTCAGAAAGACACCATCAGTTCAACAAACCTGATGCCCCAAGGCACAACAATATCTATCCTCTAATATATAATAAGTCACATAATCTCTATATCCCAATGTCCTGAGGAAAAATGAAATTCATCCTCTAATAATCCTGACCCATTGGACTCAACTATATTACAGAGCCTCAACTCACATATTATGGTCTCAACACCATCAACCGATGGTCCATCACCATCAATTGTGGATTTCTATGGTGAGAACCTCCTACATAACTTATGGTCAACACCATACACTATAATGAAATATCTACAAAGGCATCTACTCATAATGAGTGTTCAACACAACCTCAATTGATTCTTATCTGTGTGCACATGACTCCAGCAACACATCGAATGAAAATGGTGAGAAGAAATGACCAATATTCCCTTATCCACAACATCTAAAACACCATTTCAAGACATGTTGGCTATTACCTTGACCTGATGACCTTGTTGCCTAAATCATGATGAAAATTTCACCTAAAACTGGTGATCAACCTCAACCCTAGTATCTCAGACCATGAATTCAACCAGAAAAACCAGTTTTCCTCAATCCTTATGATCATAATCACCTCAAAGACTCAGGCCATGCCGATCATGTTCCTAAAGAACCAATGCAATCATATTAAACATTTAAATTAATTAAATTAGACAAAAAGACTAACCTGACTAGTTGGTAAAAATCCCCTTACCTAGATTAGGCTTATTTATATAATGTAGTATATAACCAACAAAATTCTATAACATTAGTTAGTAAATTTATAAGAAAAAATTAATTTATTAAAGGTTCCCCTTAGATAACCCAATGTGTGTATTTGATAATGCACCCAACAACACTTGTAAAATTAAAGAAAAATCTAGGAACCACGTAAATTAGACTCATAAGAACTCCCTCATCGAATACTGGCCAATAATATGAGTGGTACTGAGAGAAATTAGAGTATTAGACAAACTCCCCAAAATAGGGAAAAATACCTCCCACAGATTTAACATTCCACATGGCAAGAGAAACATGAAATGGAAGTAAGAGATTTGAAGGACATAAAACCACACATCCAAAGAGATAGATGAAATTCAGATTAAAACATTGTTGGAGAAGAATGATCATAACCTAGAGGGGAAAAGAGGGAGGCATTGAGAGATCCCATGGGAGCTCCTGTCTCTATGCGTGGATGACAAATGAATGTGGTTGATCCCCGTGTGGCTTTAAAAAAACACTACTTGCAAGTTTCACGTCGTGTATTCAGTACACGATGTAAAAAATATTCATGATGTTTATTTGATACACATTGTGAATTCATCAGGGAAAGACCACAATATTTCATGCCCCACTGCATGCTATGAAAACCACTTTCACATCATGTAAATATTACATGGTGTGAATTTCTGGATGAATCTTTTTTCAATAGCCCAGGTCATCCATCCTGCATCCAATGTTTTCCTAAACCACCGAGACTTCCATGAAAACATATACCCCATATAAAAGTAAAAAATTAGAGCTGAAATACTTTCATAATTAGGTTTTTAGACTTTTAATTTATGTTGGTATGACCACAAAACTCAAAAGGATAAAAAATTACCCAAAAAGTATGTATAAAAACCATGGATGTTACAATTTACCCACCTTACAACATCTCATTCTTGAGCTATGAGGTCTCATTGTATAGTGGTAATGAACATAAGAATCTCATAATATTACCCCAATCTACCCCAATAAGTAAAAAATAGGTCAAATCCCATCAAGGAACTGCCCACCTAAGAAGTTACCTACTTGGTCGCTTCCTGACCCAAAATTTAATATTCTGACGATTCCACTATACATCTATATATGTAAATGTACTCATATAAAATATCTTCATTAATACACTCATTATCTGTTCCATGATACTCACGTCATACCTAGCACCTGTCATGTCTCGTATCTCACTAGATGCTCATTCCATACCCATGCCACACATCACACCCACGAGTCCTACATATCATTATATGGACATAAGTATTACATCTCAAAGGTAGCTCAAAAATAATCATGCATCATGTATATACATATATTTATGCCTATCATAGTCTCGATTCTTACACACCTCATACATATCACACATCATATCTGATGCACACATACTGACCAACACCTGGTTAGTTCAGTTGTCACGTGTGAACCATGTGAACCAAAACTAACCATGCCAAAAATAAAATAAAAGGTCCCACCATGATCAAAGTGTACCTCTAACCATGTTTATATTGTCATATTTCTCCTTCCCTACCAGATCAATAGCATTCACCTGGAATAAATCCAGAATTCCTAATGTATGTCCTGCTCACAGAGTTGTACCATCCACTATCCCCTATACCCAATGTTAGGTAGCTCTCTCCCTTCCATTACCTCTATGTGTAGCTAAATCCGATCAACTAGCTTAGGTTACCACTCCTATTCTGACTTCATACCTTTAATTATTCCCTAATCCTCAACTCCCAGCTATCTAAAAAGGCTTCCTACAGAACCTCATCAAATGGTCCATCTAGCTACACCCCCGACACTCCCTTAGAACCCGATCACACTGGGTCTGAACATTCCCCATTTTCCTGCACTAGAATTACACCATCAAATAACCACTCCATGATTGTCTACCTATTTATCCGGCCTGATTGACCTACTATTACACCTCATGTTCTTGCTTTTGGATAGATGAAGCATCACTGCTTAGCTCACCAGAAGCCTTCACCTGACATGAGTATGATTGATCCATCAAGTTTACCTCAGTTATCAAAGTCTGGTTCATCTGATCTAAGAATGATTTAATCCAAAATATTTTTACCTACACCCTGATGGCATTCCACAATATATCATAAAATTTCCTCCCATGAGTAATGTTGTTTCTCACTATAGAAGTTGAAAATCGGGTCAGGTCTATGAAGTTAGTCGTATAATCTATAATGGATGTATCTACCTACTATTGGATCAGTAACTCATGGTATATATCCTCCCTCAAGGTCTTCAGGAATAAATTCATTAATAACTCGGCCTAAAAAACCTTCCTATATAATCCCTCATTTCTACCTATCTGAACCAATGCATCCAACTAGTGATTTACTAGTCCCTTTAGCATATAAGTAGTCATATTTACCCTTCTACTTGGGGGTGTCTTTAACTAGTTGAAAATCATCTAATCCAACACGATCCAATTCTATACTTCCTATGATCGACCCTAACCTTGTAATAATGGGTGGTGTTGATACAATAACTTAAAAGTCAAATATGTCAGGGATGTCATAGCTCCCTGAGATCCCTTGTTAATAACCTATAAGACTCATACCAAGATTTCCCTAACAAACTCATCAATACATGGTCCAAAATCTTCCATCTTATGTGGCTACCCTTCCTGTACTAGAGCCTTTACCTAGGGATCATGATCATCCCAACCCATAGTGTCCTCATCCCGACCCTCAGGAGTCTCATCCCATGCATGCTCATGTGACACCACATCTTCACCATCTTGATGCTCCACTAGAATCCTTCTTGGTGGAATCATATTGAATACAAAACACCATGGTAAAATAACAAAAACATTCATATATATATATATATATATGTCATAGATAGGAAAAGTTGTAACATGCAGCACATCTCACCACCCTTACATCCCCTACCTCACCCATTACACATGAAATCTAGCCTCACGACCCCTTACTTACCCATAAATAAGTCAGGTATCAAGCATTATCTAGCCTCATATCCCCCTTTACAACCCATATCAATGTCAAGAATCAAATATATTTCATATCAGATATCACAAACCTAAGGTATCTATGTATAATTCAATGAAAAGGTTAAGCAGGAAAACACTATATAGATTTATTTTGAAATTTTAAATGGCTCTACTCTTTTTCATTACTCCTACCTACCCATAATAGAATGAGGCCCAAATATCGTACACATAGAATCACATCTGATTTCATCATGAACCAAATACCTGGGTCAGATGAGTAGAATGCCAAAATAAAAGAATATGTAGGAAACATTTATTAGATTTTTATTAAAACTTTAAATAACCCAACCACTTTTAGAATATTCCCAGTTCCCAATGACAATAACAAGTATAAATATGCATCATGTGATCCTAATTGTCTATAATGATGAAAAAAATACTCCTCCCTTCACATACCCACCCAACAGTTAAACCCACATAATCCAAAAAAATAACACCCTAGTGTTCCAATCAAGGTGGAAATCAATAAACTATTAAATCACTAAACATAACATCAATTTCCCACCCTTGGAAAGTTGGTTGGTCCCCTGTTCATGGGGCTTTAGGAACCAAAAAATGATCTCTTTACCATGTTCCGACTAAATTCTAGTTTCCACTTTACTATAGCCTAAATAAAAAGACAAAAAGGAAAATAAAAATCCTATGATACCATTTTTATCATCCTAACAAGTTTTTAGACTTTATTTATGCTCTGGGACGGTTGTCTGTTATGCCGTAGGCATGCCTCCCAATATGCCAAAGGCTGTAAACATGTAGTGAGGGTCTGATTAAGTGATAGCGGGTATACTATAACCTTTGATGATATTGATAATAGTGTTCCTTGTATATATACCACAATGGAAATAGAACAATAACAACAGAAGAAACAATGAAACTTAGTGGAAGTACAATAAATATCTTTAATACAAACAAGCCAAAAGGCATAATACCACATGTAGATGAATACATAAGTTAATGCAGTGCAAACAAAAAATGTAATAAAGTTCTCCCATGTCATAACACGTAAGTAAATATATCTAAAACCTAGAAGGAAGTCCATCTTGATGCAGAGGAACCACAGAGTCTTCTACCATTCGTCATAAGAAAAAAATACATCCCTGATCACTAAGGCCTATCTCCTGAGCCTGAATCCTTACTTGATCTCAAAACTGTATAATGTACATGCATCCTAAGTGGCCCGTGTAGGGTGTGAGTATATACTCATTTGGCTACCACCATCACGTGCTTTTATTACATCCATTATTATGCAGGTGAATTAAAATTTTAAATTAAAAAGGAAACACACACACACACACACATGTCTAATAATTAACCCACTTCTTTTATGCTAAACATACACAAGGACGTGTTTAACTAATTTTGACAACAACGGTATATATATGAACACATTCCCCCAAACATATATTTTTCATATGATACATGTCTTCAAATATATATTTACAGTGGTTAGGGCCAATGGATTATTTCCTAGGTTCCCCTTGATGAATATTATAAGATCATTTCCTTTCTATAGTTACCTCATACACATTTTCAGGTATTCATTTACCCATGTCTTTTTATACCATGGTTTGGTTTTTATTTTTGGTTTTTCCTCGTGAATTTAGAGAAATATATAATAAAAAGGTGTTATGTACGGATGGAACACATTTAGGGAAAACCATGAAAAAACCAAGCAACCTAGGTGCCCATTTTTTGAAGCCATGGGAGGTGGCTCATAGTTTGACCAACCGATGTGGCTAACCTCCCAAAAATATGCACTCAAAGAAAGTGGAATTTTGAATGGTCAATTCATGGTTTTAAAAACTACTTTCCACTTAAGAGAAACTATGAACTCTATGAGTAGGGTAACACAGTTAATGAAAACAGTTGGGTAAACCATACACCTCTGCCCAGGTAACTATGCGTATGGAAATTAAACCCCTGAATATTTTATAAAAAATTCATGAACCCTGTTTTCTTATTCCCATTCACTCCTACTCAAACTAACAATATTTCTTATGATTTCTAGGCTCTGGAGAGGATTCCAAGGCTCCTAAAATCCCTTCCTTGGGGAATTGAAGATTAGGTAGAAGGAATCAGAACCACTCAGGTATGTATCCACATCCTAGTTTGGGTTCCCCTCTCTCACTTATTTATTTACCTCTGGAAAGTTATGATTTTAACTATTCATTAGATGTTTTAGATATAGGTTTTGATAAATATTGTTTATTTTGATCTTGGTCCTAGGATTTTATCCTAGATCCCCTATGCCTTTATGATTTTGACCGTTCCACAAAAAATTGAGGGTTCCAGTTTGGTGAGCATTCATCAATGATCTTGAGGTAGGTTCATCAACAATATTGAGTAATATGGTATAATTGTTATTTTACATTGTTTTGATTAAAAAAATTTGTCTTTAATTGTAAAATTGAAATTTATGTGTTGGTCATTTTCATTTTAAATTTATTTAGTTAAATTATTTTTCCACATATTATGTATATGGTTAATAAATAAGATTATGAAATTGGTTGAATAAAGGATTATGATTATGGTTAATAAATTGGATTATGAAATTTGTTGAGTAATTAAATATGAATATGGTTGATAAATGGGATTATGACATTGGTTGAATAATAGATTGTGAATATGGTTGAAAAATTGGATTATGAAATTTGTTAAATAAGGGGTTATAAACATGGTTAATAAATGGGTTATGTATGTGGAACCATGGTATGCGATATTTGTGAATGATGGGAAAATGAGTTGTGGGTTAGGGACTTCTACTCAAATTATCCACGGGGTGCTATGATGCTGCTCGAGGACACTGAGATGTATATATTTATTTTCACAAGATCATATAGTTTTGGGTCAGGTACTACTACTACAAATACCTATGGGGTGCTAGAATGACACTTTAGGTCCCCAATTATTTAATGTGAAATTAGAATTAAATGAATAATTAAATCCAATAAATGAATGATTTTTGAAATTCCTATAGTGTATGGTTCATCCCCCATCATAGGCTGAAGTAGGTATGATTACATTGGGTGTTACCATGAACCTGGGGGCTTATTTGGTTCATTAAAGAATATTAAATGTGAAAAATATTTACTTTATCAATTGTAATTTATTATTTATACAACATCATACACTTTTATAGAATGTCTATTTATTCATATTCCATTGGTAGTGGCCTACTGAGTTATACTCACAACCTACTTGGGCTACCTGATCTGTACCCGAATATGATTCATGTTTGCACGAATGGATGAGGGAAAGAGCCATATGTTAGATAAATGAGTTGGGGTTGGGGATGGAGAATGGATGATGGAACCAAACATGATTTTAGGACCCATTTGGGAGTTATCAGAGTGTCTTTATTTTGGGTTTTCAATTTTAAATTGACAGTTATATGCAATGAAAAGTCCACTACTTTGGTTTTTGGTCCTTTTTCATATTTTGGATTCATCACATGATTTTGTTTGATTATTGATTATGGTATTATCTTAGTTTTTGTTAATTATCATTTGGATATTATTTATTGATTTCTATTATTGTGCTGATCTGATAAATATGTTATAGTCTCCCCATATTTAATATTATACCCTCATTACTAATCGATAGTCTCTAGAATATGGGGAGGTATACCTGAGGTCATGTGATGAACTGACTTGAGACACCAATATATGGAACCCACGACAAGACATCACAAATTGGTATCAAAGGTGTTTTATTTTATTTTTAGTTATATTACTATTTGGTAAAGGTAGAGAAAGATACTATGATGATTCAGGCCTTGGTCATGATATTTTGAATGGGAGTAGCTTACCCATGTGTGGGAGAAAACCAGAATGCCTAGGGTGGGGATTGTTGTTCTTTGATGTTTGTCGTTATAATTGAATGTTAATTCACGTTGGGTGGTGCAATTATTGTGTGATATTGTTTTATGATATTTTAAACTTAGATTAGTATGGAATATAATTTTTTTATACATGAGTCATTCTAGTAACTCATGATTTCATGTGACATGCATCATTTTAGGCACGCATGGAAGAGAAAGTTATGATTGGGTTATGGAAAATGAAAATGTTCTTATTTATTTGTGTATTTTTTTAAATAAAATAATGAGTAATAAGGAATTAATAATTATAAATGATTCTAAATGTGGTAATTTGAAATGGATAAAATGTGTGTATAATGGGAAACATTGAAATATGAATCTATTTTACCCTATGTTAGCCAAGTCCCAGGTGAGGGATTGTTGAGGTTAGTGACAGTTCCTTAGTTTTGAACTTGGGGTGGGGTATGGGGGATGAATTGTTATAATATTATGTGAATAACTTTTATGTAAATGTGATAATGGTGTGTTTTTTATCCTAAGACATGTGTTTGGAATTGAAGAGACATGCCTACAAGATTACATTTGTTAATATGATGATTGGAGGACATGGATGGAAATGTGCCTCTAATAATGGAACGAGAGGCTATGATAGTTCTAGTTGAAGGATTGAATGTGATGTCATGAAACACAAAATTTATTTTGATGTAAAGGTTTATTTATAGTCTTGGTAAGACCCTAGGTCATATCTCAAGGAGCGTTGATAGGTTTAGAGTATGCATTTTTAATTAAAAGTACAAAACATAGGGGTAATTTCGAAAAAAAATTTATGAAAATAACTTGATTTAAAGATCTTAATAGTTGATAGATAAATGTGATGATTTAATAATTATGAGATAAGGATATTATTTCAAGTTCACTACACTTCTGGGTGAGTTTATCATTCTAAAAATTACACATGGTTTAATGGAATCCTTTGGTTGAGTGTTGTCAAGATCTCAACTTCCTTCTTGAAATGATGCTCAAAGAACCACCCCTTGAGACACCAATCATGTTGTCAAGGTTTGGGTATCAAGAATAGAAAATAAAGGCTACCAAATCATACTATAATATTCTTTATGTTTGAGATAAATAGGACTCTTGTCTTGTCCAATCAGAAATACCCAAGATTCCCACTTGAAATCTCAACCCAATCGGTGTTGAAATAAAAAGTGTTTCACTTAATGATAACAATATAAATGAAATCCAAGGAGAAGAATGTCAAGATAATAAATAATTAAAATATTTAGCTAAAAAATTACACCAAGCCAGTAGAAGAAAAAGTGTTTGAACTCCATCCCAAGTGTGTGTAACTCCATCGAAATGATTGTCCACTGTATAGCTCGACATTAGGAGGAAGATGAATATCGGGTGGATCTACTTCTTCATTCTTGATCCCCGTATTGGATAGGGGCCTGCAGAACTTCTAGGATGAGGAATTTTCTACTATTGAACTCTAAATTGGCATCATTTCACTCCTTGGCCGAACATACAAATGATATTCCCATGGTGCCTTTTTAAAGGAAAAAATGGGACACAGTTTTGGGAACCCTATTTTTGAGATAACAATTGTGTCATGGTTTTGGAATAGTATAAAGCCGTATCACGACTTGAAGAAAAGAGAAGAGTTATTGGCCAGAATCTTGAATGTCTCCCTAGAAAAGTTTGTTGACATAAGACAATTCGATAGGATTATATGGTCAAATTACTAAAATAAACTTTTGATTTCATGCAGATTTTGTACCCTAGATAGAATGTTTCAGATGATCCACCAAATGGACGAATTCAGCTTTGGTTTCTTAATAAGGGTTGTATCCCATTCTGTTTCTGAGAGCTATAAAACGTTTCAGACGATTTGGATGCACAGAACATTCATACAGTTTACAACAGTGGACAGATGTCTATGAGATTCCATGCAGTTTGACCCATTTTTCTTCTGGATGATCGCTGGGCCTCAAAATCACCTACACCTTCAATGAATATATCAAACAAGTATAATTGACCTTCTAAATAGTTATAAAAATTAATTCATTGGAAAAAACATGAAGTGAAATTTATTATTATATTTTTAATATTCATTACAAAACTAGTTTAAAACAGTGGTGTAAGGGTTGAATTGAATCGTGAATCACTATGTGATCACACCCCCACATCTAAACATTTGCACTCCTGGGAAAAGTCACATATCAAAAAAAATGATGCATGTATATATTACCAACATCATAAAGATTTAACATTTGATTAAATTTTAATTCATTAAAGTAATGTGATCAATGCTCGAACCACACCAATGAGTTCTTCCTAATGAAAATAGAAAAAGACATTTCATAAATCATATCACAATGAAATTCAAAGAGATTCATGAATCCAAATTGAGATAGGAATTCAAAAGTAAACCATTACACTAACTCTCCATGTGTGTGTGTGAAAATCATTCCATGTTATTCTTTCCACTTTCTATGCAACAAATATATCTTATTTTAACATTATTCAGCTTTAAATTATTTTTTTCACCGAACCTTGCCTACAATATTTACAATCATATTTCAAGAACCACTCACTTAAACATTCCTATATGTCAATCCATAAGCTCCCACCCTAGATATCCCCATATGTTGCACATTTATCACTCACCACATTTATTATTTTTGTTTTTTTACAAGTTGAATTTGGAACAAATATCATACTCATCTCTCAACCCTTATTTGATCTCCTCACGACATTAATTTCAATAGTATAATATGTTCAAAGGTTGTGGTGGAGTGGTTTTTGACCTTCCCAAGACACAACCCATTTTTAGGGCGTAAAATAGTCTGATATTGGGTACACATTCATTGGTCAATCAGGTATAGTAATGAAACATATCGGAAAAGGAACGAACATATAGAAATTTCATTTAATACTAAAAAATATTAACGTAACATATATTTACCTTCTATTAAGTAATAAATATTCACAAATTGTGGTTTGGTGGAAAAATGTGTGGAGATATTAGTGACATAGTTTTCCCAAAATCTACTCACTTAAGGGGAATCAATCATCTCAAATGTTTCATAGTGATACAACTATTTATATTATTGACAACAAACTAATTCACTAAAAATCACTCACTGATGTTAAATTCATACAATCCATCAATCCAAAACAAAGAATTGTTTTTTTTTATAAAATGTCAAATCAATATGGAATAAAAAATTTCAACATGAATTTTCAGTAAGTTACATGATTTGGTGACCATAAGGGGGGAGTAAAAATACCATAAGGAAGGGAAAAAGAGAAGAAAGAAGAAAGAAAATTAAAATCCTAAAGAACTCAGAAAGATTGGGAAAAGTGTAAATACCTCAAATGAGGTGAAAAAGAGAAGAAAGAAGAAACAAGGTGAAAATCCTAATTAACCCATGAATGTACCCATCCACTCACACCTAGAATGTGCAGTGTCCTCGCTATAATAACTGAGAATGTGATAATGAAGGATAAAACTTGGTGTGTTTCATTGGTATGTTGCTTCATGAACATGGAGTTCCTCCATCGAGAAATCTAGAAGGGCTTCGTGGATGTGCTTCATCCGCTTCCCATAAACAGTGATGTTTTTCTTGGTTTCTTTATTTTGAACATGAAAAACACCAAATGGAGATACATTAATAACAGTGTATGGGACAAACCAGCTGGAAAAAAGCTTACCGGTATGCAACAACATACTAGCATTATAAAGGAGGACCTTCTGCCCAATGTGGAACTAACAATGAAGGATGAGATGGTCATGGGTAGCCTTGGTATGGACCTTATAAATCCTGGAGTTTTCATATTCATATTTTCTCATTTCCTCTATTATCTGAATTGGCAACTTCCTTTAAGCACCTGCACCAGAAAGGTTTGAGTTGCATTTTATGATTTCCCATTAGGATTGGTTCTCAATCTCAACAGGTAGGTGACAAGTCTTTCCAAACATAAGCCGATAGGGTGACATTCCAATGGGAGTTTTGAAAGAAGTATGGTAGGCCCATAATGAATCATCATGTTAAAGACTCCAATCATTTCTATTGGGGTGAAAAAATTTTCAAGAATATGTTTTACCTCTCTATTTAAAATCTCTGCTTGACCATTTCTCTATGGGTGATATGCAGTAGACACTCTATGACCGACCCCATACAGACGAAAAGTGATTGCACTATTCAGTTGCAGAAATGAGAACCCTGTTAACTGATGATGAACCTAGTTAAGCCAAACCTATAAAAGATTTGGATTCTCAAAATTTTTACAACTACCTTAGAATCATCATACCTTGTGCCTCGTTCCTCTACCTATTTTGACACATAATCAATATCAAGAAGAATATAAAAGTTCCCAAAATAATTGGGATATGGCCTCATAAAGTTAATAACCCAAACATACAAAGTATAATGAAGGAGAAATGGTTGTTGTGGCATTTCATTTCTTTTAGAGACATTAACCATTCTTTAAAAATGTAGAAAAGATTTACAGAAATCATGGTCATACTGAAAAAGTGTTGGCCAAAAGAGACTAGAAACAATGATTTTACGAGTAGTCTATTGGGGACCAAAATGGCCCCCACAAGCAAGAGTGTGGAAGAATCTAAGGATGGACTGAAAATCACTATCAGGGACACAATGACTAAGGAATTGATCCCTACATGTGTGGTAGAGGTAGGGGTCATAACAAATGTAACAACAAGACTCATGTTTTAGATGTTCAACCTTCTTTTTATAGAAATCAGTAGGAAAGAATGATTCTACCAAATAATTTACAATTTCAGCACACTAAAGAATAACATCTTGTACTTAGTATAGTTGTTCATCGGGAAACATTTAATTTATGTTAATATAGGGGGATGTTTCAATGTCTAAGGATGGTTGAATCCTACTGATATGGTCAACTACCACATTCTCTACTCCTTTTTATCTCAAATTTATAAATTAAATTCCTAAAGGAGGAGCATCCAGCGAATGAGGCATGGTTTGGATTCTGGTTTCTTAAGGAGATACCAGAGGGTTGCATGGTCTAAGAACTCAATGAATTTATACCCTAAAAGATATAACCTAAATTTATCCAAGGAAAAAATGACAAGAAATTATTTTTCATTTATAGTGTATCTTTCTTGGGAAGGGTCCAATGTACATGAGACATAGGCAATGGCATGTGGAGCTCGATCAACCCTTTGTGATAAGACTTCCCCAATTGCATTGTTAGAGGCATAAACATGTGTTTGAATGGTAAATCCCTCCAAGGTGGTTGGATTACTGGGGGTGACATGAAACACCATTTTAACTTACTAAAATATTCCACACAATCATTATCAAAAACAAATTATTTTTCTTTTTTGAGTATTCAGTAGAGGGGGAGTGTAATTTTACTAAAGTCACGAATGAAACGATGGTAACATCCATCATGAACTAGGAAAGACCACACATCCTGTATATTTTTTTGGAATAGTAGGGATGAAATGAAATCCACTATTGATTTATCTACATGGATACCATCCAGAGAAATGACTTGTCCCAAAACTATACCTTGTCAGACCATGAAATGGAATTTCTCATAATTTAATACAATATTCTTTTCAATACAGCTATTTAGGACTAAAGAAATACTAATCAATCATTTATCAAAAGAAGACCCATAAATAGTGAAATCATCCATGAATACTTCCATACAATTCACCAGGTAATTCGAAAAAAATACTAACCATGCATCAATGGAAAGTACCTGGAGCATTGCTCATACCAAAGGACATCCTTCTATATCAAAATTTTCCAACAATGCTGGTGAAGGTGGTCTTTTCATGATCCTCGGGGGAAATATGGATCTAAAAGTATCAGGAATTCCAATCAATGAAACAATAGTGGTACTTACCCGCTAGCCTCACAAGCATTTGGTCAATGAATGGAAAATGGAAATGGTCCTTCCTAGTGTGTTAGTTTAGTCGATGATAGTCTATGCAGACACACCAACTATTCTCTACATGAGTTGGAACCAATTAATTGTTTTCACTTTTGATTACATTATGTTTAGTTTTTTTAGGAACTACTTGAATGGGACTAACCCATTGGATATCAGATATGAGATAAATGATTCCAAAAGCCAATAATTTTGTTACCTCCTTTTTCTCAACTTCTATGAGGTTTGGGTTCAGTCGATGTAGTTCCTGCATCACCAGTTTATCCTCATCATTTAATAAAATATTAAATGTACAAATTGATGGGATAATAATATTAATGTCAGCTATTGTCCATCCCAAACCTTGTTTATAATCCTTTAAAATTCGAAGTAGTCTTTATTGATGCTCAGGAGGGAGTGAACAAGAAATTATGACAGACAAATTGTTTCCATTATCAAGATATTAATATTTTAAATCTTGCGGCAATTTTTTAGTGACAATTCAAGTGGATTTTGGATTTATGGGAGTGTGTGTGAATGTGAGAGGTCATTGATCTCATCTAACTGCTCAATGGTATCATCCTCAGATGAGGAATGATATTTTACAATCTTAGAAATATCAGTGATGGTCAATGGATCCTCAATGTTCAAGAAATTATCAATTAATAAAAATGCATGACAATTTTCTAAACCACTAAAATAATAAATGTATGATTCATAACCTAGAATTTCAATCAATGAATAAAACTCTGAAAGGGGATTGAGGGAAAGAAAATTTGTTTTTAGGGGAAGGGAGTACATCAATTGAATTAACAGGGAGATGATTGTTCTTATGAGGGGTGATTCATTGCGTCAAAGATATTTAAATGGACTATGTCACCCCCAAATTCCATAGATAATGTACCATTATGGACATTAATTATGGATTTGGCAGTTTTCAAGAATTTTCTCCACAATATAATTGGGGAATGTCTATTCAACCTATCATCTTCCATTTTTAGCACATAAAAATCTACAGGAAAAACTATAATTTCCACCCTCACAAGAACATCCTCTGACACTCTAGAAGGGTGTGTTGTACTCTGGTTGTCCAGTTGAATAATAATTACAATTGGATTCAGTTCCCCGACCTACAATGTAGAGTAAATAGAGTGATGTATCACATTGATAGAAGCACCCAAATCAAGCATGACATTGGAAAATGAATACTCCCCTTTAGTGCATGGAATCAAGAATGTCACAGGATCATTGAACATGGTGGTAAGTGATGGATCTATCAATGCTGATACGTTCCTCACCAAGGTTACCTTCCCATAACCTCGATGTCTCCTTCTATGAGTACTCATGTCCTTTAAAAACATGGTGTATATTGGAATTTACTTCACGTCATAAATCAAAGTAATGTTAACCTGAATTTTTTTGAAAGTTTCCAATATTTCCTAGTCATGTTAATTTTCATTTGGTTTTCTAGGTTTGGTGGTACTTTGGGGAAATAGAAGAGTAATGGTTGGGATAGGAGAATAATCGTAATTTCCTTTGGAAGGACTTCTCTCAGGACATAGATGTTCTTCTCTTGGATCATTTTTATTAGTGATTGGGATGGTTTTTTCCTCAAGAGGGGACGACTCTATTGGAGGGGTAATTTGGATTGGAAGAAGAGTTCCACTCCTAAGGGTGATGGCACAAACATTTTCTTTATCCCTAAGGTTAACTGCTGGTTGAGAGGGTAGTTTACCCAACCCATGACTTTGAATTTCCCCCACAAAGTTATCTAGTTGAACTAATTGGGTTTTGAGGTCTTGTATGGTAGCTTGGGTGGTTTTTTTGGAATTATAGATTATTGTAATCCATTTGTTTCATCATATATTCTAGGCTAGGCTTAGGTTTTGAAGGGGGAGGTTGGAAAGGCCTTTATTGTGGTTGAGGATTTCTGGGTGGTGGTGGTTATCGAACCTTCCATGGTTGGTTACATGGTTGTTGAGGTTGGATTGAATACCCCATTTTCTATCAGATTTGTTGTCTTTCCTCCAAGTATTGGATGGATAGTATGGTTCTTTCCAAAAGGGTTAGTTATAGGGGAGGCCTGGAAATATTTCCTCACAACTCTAAGAAGTTTCTATTGGTTGGGAGCATTGATCAGAGTAGTTGGTGTCAGAAGAACATATACCACAATGGGTGGGAGGAGTATATTGGGGTTTCCCTTAGGAAAGATAAAGTTGTCGAAGAAGGGTACTTACCTCTTCAAAATTCGGGTCCACCTTCCTCTCGAATTCAGTAATTTTCACCTCATGAACACCTCGAATGGGTATGTCTGACCTTGAACCAAATTGTTGAGTTTTTTGTGCAATGTTCTCAATTATGGTCCTGTCAACGATTGGGTCTTATCAACTAGTGCACCACCTGCATCAGCATCAATCATATTTTAGTCAATAGGAATTAAACCTTCATAAAAATACTGAATGAAATGTTGATCACTTATTTGGTTGTGTGGAAAGCTTTAACATAACCTTTTAAAGAATTCCCAATATTCATGAAGTGGTTCCCCTTGATATTTTCTTATACCACATATTTCATTCCTTATTGTTGCAGTTCGAGAGGCTGGGAAATATTTTTCATGAAAAATGTGTTTCATGTCTGCCCATCCTCTTATTGGGGAACTAACATAATATGACCAATATTTTGTTGTTTTTTATAATTAAAAGGGAAATGATCTAAGAGTTAATTTTTCTTCATTCACATTATCAGGTTTTAATTTTAATCAAACAATATTAAATTTATTTAAATTCTTGTGGGGATATTCTCCAGTAAGTCCATGGAATCTGGGTAATAAATGAATTAGACTAGATTTTAGTTCAAAATTGGGTGCCTCACCTTACATTTGAATGTATGTGGGTTGGATATCAACATTTGGTGAGGTTTGATCTTTTAATTTCTGTTTATTTTCAGCCACTTTATGAAAGTTTATTTTAGTTTTTATGTTGGTTCTAGAAGAATAATTTGAAGGATCAAGAAGGGTGTTGGTGTCTTGTGTTTCCACTTTCAAAGGGTTCTCTTCTGTGTCCCAGGGCCACTGATGTAGGATCCTCTCTAGTTAGGGTTTTAAAGGAGATAAATCTCTGTGATTATAATGAGACATGATCCAAACCTACACAAAAAGTAAATTAGAGCACAAAATTATTGAAAAGGTAAATAAATATTCGCAAAATTTTCAAATATCTTATAAAAAAACTCACTAAAAACCAAAGCGCTCCCCAGAAATGGAGCCAAAACATGACTGTGCTGTCATGAAATGTAAAATTGATTATGATTTTAAGGTTTATTTATAGTCTAGGGAAGGCCCTATGTCATATCCTAAGGAGCGTTGATAGGTTTAGAGTATGTTTTTTTTTAATAAAATGTAGTAAATATGGGGGTGATTTTGAAACCTATTTTAAGAAAATAACATGATTTAAAGAGATTAATAGTTGATAGATAAAGGTGACGATTTATGAATTTATAGATAAGGATATAATTTCGAGTTCACTACACATCTTGGTGAGTTAATCATTCTGAAAAATACACATGGTTTAATTAAATCCTTTGGTTGAGGTTTTTCAAAATCTCAACTTCTATCATGCCTTTTAAACGATCCTCAAAGAACCTCCCCTTGACACAAAAAACATGTTGTCAAGGTTTGGGTATCAAGAATTGAAAATAAATTCTACCAAATAATTCTTAAATATTATTTATGTGTGAGATAAATAGGACTCTAGTCTTGTCCAATTAGAACAACCCAAGATTCCAACTTGAAGTATCAACCCAATTGATGTTGAAATAAAAATCAATTCACTTAATATAACAATAGAAATGAAATAATAGGAGAAGAATGTCAAGATAAGAAATAAGTTAAATATTTACAACACAAATTACACAAAACCTGTATAATAACAAGTTTAGGAACTCCCACCCAAGTGTGTGTAGCTCCCTCGAAATGATCATCCACCGTTTAGCTCGACATCGGGAGGATGATGAAGCTCGGGTGGAACTCCTTATTCATTAATGATACTCCTATTTGGATAGGGGCCTCAAAAATTTCTAGGATGAGTAGATTACTCCTATGGAAATCCAAATTGGTAGAACTTCTCTCCTTGGATGAACATACCAATGAGGTGCCCATGGTGCCTTTTTATAGCCAAAATGGGACATGGTTTTGGGCACCCTGTTTTTGAGATACCACTTGTGTATCTATTTTGGAATAGTATAAAGCCATATCATGACTTTACCGAAAGGGAAGAGTTGTTGGCCTACCTCTTGGATGTATCCCTATAAAAATTTGAGGCCATTAGACCACAATATTTGGAGAAATGGTCAAAAGAACAAAACAAACCACTGAAGTTGGGAAGATTTTTTCCCCTAGACAGAATGGTTAGGATGGGTCATAAGATGGAAAACTTGGGCCTCAGTTTCTTAATAAGAGTTTTATCACATGATTATTTGGAGACGTAAACAATGTTTTAGACCATTTGGATGTACATGATATTCTTACTATTCAAAACAGTAGACATATGTCCATGGGATGCCATGTAGTTTGGTCCATTTTTCTTCTAGATGATCTCCAGACCTCCAAATCACCTCCAAATACAATGAAAATTTCAAAAAAATTATAATTGACCTTTTTAATAGTGATAAAAATCAATTAATTGAATAAAACATAATGTTCAATTTATTATTATATTTTTAATATTCATTACAATACTAGTTTAAAACTACGATGTAAGGGTGGAATTGAATAGTGAATCGTTGTGCGATCAAGGATCTAGAGAGTGGTTCCATGAGAAATTTTCTCACTCTATATAGTTCATGGATAAATACATAGGGGAGGATGTACATAATATATCTGACCTACCCTGGGAGTTCCAGTTGCAAGTCCCTCTGACTTTCACCAGAGAGGGAGGACCTGTGGAAGTTGAGTTTTGGATTGAGTCTATCCTGAAAATCCTTGAATATTTAGATACTTATACCGAGAGGAGAGTAAAATTGGTTACCTATATGTTGTGTGGATAAAGAAATTACTAGTGGAATATTCAGACCTGAGATAAATATCTAGAGAACATGGTGTGGATAGTATTTCAGGAGAACTTCATGGAACACTTTTACCCATAGATGTTCAAGCAGTAAAGTGCAGAAGAATTTATGTGTTTGGCCCAGGGGAGTATGTCTATGATAAACTATATTGGTCACTTCATTTATTTATAGTTCTTTGTACTAGAGTTAGAAAGATATGAGCTAAATATGTTTAAATGTTTTCAAAATGGGATTAAATGTTAGATTACATCTCCGGTTAATATTTTTCAAATGAAGAAGTTTTCTAAGGTGGTGAATAAAGATCTAATTTATAAGGGGAACCTGAAAGTAGCCTCTAGTGAAATTCAATTGGTTTATACTGGATGACCAATAGGTACATCTTCTAAGTATGGGAAGCATCACTATGAGAATTAAAACTAGGGAAATGGAAAACAAAGTGGCCAATGATAAGGATACATTTCACAAAATATTAACCAAGTATACTACCACCAATGTGGTAGGTTGGGTAACATTCATAGACAGTGTCCATGAATACTGGTGGATGGCTGATCTTGTGGAAGGATATGCCACTTATAGAGGTATTGAAAAAACCCTCGACTGATGGGTAATGATGGAGGTGATATACCTAATTAGAGTACTCGAATGATATTTTATACCCCATATTAGTAGGGAAGTTTGAGTTCTTATGGATGTGGAGGTTGAGTTGGATGGCATAGTTATTTTAGGTATGATCATCCACATCACTAGTGTAGTGCATCTTAAGAGATTCAGACTGTATCATGGGGGAGAGGGACATGACAATTGCATGTAGTTTAGCCTACACTTATCGATATTGAGGCTAGAACATTGACAATCAGAGGTACTATTTTTATAGCTCTTATACATTCTATTGCTTTGTTTGATACATGATCCTCAAATATGTTTATATATAATCAAATATTGAACGTTTTGTTCCAGAAAGTGGAGTTTTTGAGGGGTTTTATGATGATCGACACACCTTTGGGAGTATGATCGAGGGACAACTATTTATGTAATGGGTGTTCTCTTAAGGATGGGGAGTATCATTTCTGTTGGGATCCTTACACACTTTAATTTTCCGGATTTTACTTTTTTTGGGGTATAGGATGGTTTTTATTATGCCGATCCCACGTAGATTGTTACTATAGGAGAGTGTCCTTTACATCTCATAAGGATAATAGTTATACTTGTCATGGAGAGTATGATATCCAGGAGGGACGTGCAAGTCTAGTTCATAAGAAACTAGAAGAGATTACCCTCTAGGTTTCAAGACTTTTTTCTAGACATAGGGGGGTGTAAAACACAATGTCTTTACACTCATAGTTAACTAGTATTAGGATTTTTTTCATAAAGACTTCTCATGGATTCCACCTGAGAGAGATGATGAGCATACAATTGACCTCATTCCTTGAACTAGACTAGTTTCCAATCCACCTTATCAAATGGCACCAAAATATCTTTAGGAACATAATAATCGATTATAAGAATTGATTTACAAGTGATTTATCCATCCAAGTACATCTCCTTGGGGTTCTCCATCTTTGTTTTCTAAGAAGGATATAGAGAAGTTGTGTTTATGTGTGGATTACTAAAATTTTAACTGTATGATAGTAAAGACATGGTATCCTCTTCAATGTATAAATGATCTCTTTGATAGGTTTAGAGGAGATTGTTTATTATCAAATATTGAATTGCAATTGAGGTAACATTATTTCAGAGTTAGACATTTGGATATACCACAAACTACTTTCATAATTTGGTATGGACTATATAAGCACATCGAGATATCATTTGGGATGACGAATGATTTGGCTGTGTTGTGGCCTTAAGGAAATAAATATTTCACTCATAATTGGATTGGTTTGTGGTTGTTTTATTGAATAACATCATGGGGTACCCCAAGACTCATGATGATCATTCCCAACTTCTTTAAATCGACCTGAGTACACTGAGAGAGCATATTCTTTATGATAATAAATATAAGTTTCAATTCTATATCTATAGGGAAAATTTATTAGGTCACATCATCTCAGAGGAAGGTGTATAAGTGGAACCAGAGTTGGGTTAGGTAGTGGTTTCTTGGGAGAAACCCAATTTTTTTATATCTAAAGATTTCTGAGGATTGTGGGTTATTACAAGATATTTATCTGGGACTTTTCCCATTTCAAAACACCACTTTTAGGATTAACCAACAAGGGGATCAAATTTCAATGTTCTAGATCTTGTGAGACTGATTTTGAGGAATTGAATAAGATTTGGAATATTTCACTGATCTTGATCATACTCAATCTAGGTGAGGATTGTACCATGTTTTTTGATGCATCTCAAATCATACTTAAAGCAGTGTTGACGTATAGAGATCAGTTATGGAGTATGGGTCATGGTAGTTGAGGCCAAATGAACCGAATTACCCTATAAATGAACTCAAGTTATCTATGGTGGTTAGGAATTAATTTGTTGGTAGAATTACTTATTAGGTGACAATTTTACTATATATACCAATTATGAAAAATTAAGGTACATATTCCCGTAGTGATATTTGATCCCCCAGTAGAAAACATGATTTGATTATTTATAGTCATTTTATTTTGAGTTATCTCATACACCCGGGAAGGTAAACAATGTTTTTGATGTTTTGAGCAGGAAAACAAAGACTCAAGTAGCTCAGGAGTCCAATTTTGGGTAGAAGATGATTACCTTGCTAGATGAGATGCATATTGAGGTTCTGGAGGGCTAGGGGAACATGACCCTTGTATCCTTATCAGTTGATTCCACACATCTTATTTGGATCCAGGAGAGGTAGTACGAATTTCTGGAGTGTTTTTCATTGAGTGAAATCATGAAGGTGGGGAGTCACCTTATGATTGCACTATATATGATAATGAGATCATCTAAGTATGAAACAATGTTTTTGTGCCTATGTGTATTCTTGAGGAGCTTATACATGAGTTTCTTTCTTAAAAGTGGGAAGTGCATCCTGGTTTGACCAAAATGTACTATGAATTATGATGATAATATTTTTGGTTGAGCATGAAAAGGGATTTTTCAGGTTTCCTCACACAATGCTACACTTGTTAGTAGGTGAATACTAATAATCAACGACTTGGTAGTTTACTACATCCATTAATTATTCTATAATGTATGTGGTATGATGGTACCATAGAATTATTGGTGGATTTTCTGAGGTCCCCTCAGACAAATGATGTGATTTTATGTGATTGTGGATAGATTTAAAAATGTATCCAATTTATTTCATATCTTGGAGGCTTTTCCTATGTACCATTTGGGTGATATGTATGTTCGAGGGATAATTCATTTACATAGGGTTTCATATAGAATATCTTCTAACCATGACTTGTGTTTCAGATTTCACTTCTGGAAATTATTGTAGAAGGATATTTGTATGATTGTGTTTTTTAGTATGGATTTTCACATGAAGATAGATGTCAAATAAAATCATACTATCTAGGTTCTAAAGGACATGCTGATAGAATTCCTTCTTGATTTTGGTATAACTTAGGAGAAGAACATATCATAAATTTATTCTTTATACAAAAATAGTTATCATGTGACTATTCCGAGGGCACCATATGAGGATATTTATGGTAGGCCATTCATATCACATCTATGTTGGATAGTGGTGGGTGAGTTAGAGTTATTAGAACTAAGTGTCATGTTGAAAACATTGGAGTGGGTTTTATTTTTTCAGAGATGCATGACTACACCTCAGAGTTGGAAGAATTAATATGTTGATCAATGTTTATAACCCATTGAGTCTACAGTGGGTGATAATGTATTCCTTCAGGTGTCACTGAGAGTCGGTCATCATAGGATTTAGAAACAGGTCATGTTAGTTCCTTGGTTTATTAAACCATTTGAGATTGTGGAGAGAATTAGACTGGTGGCATACTGATTAGCTCTTCCATGGAGGTGTAGTGAAGTGTATGATGTTTTCCATGTATCAAAACTATGATATTTTTACCCCGACTCTTCCCATGTGATTGATGTTGATAATTTTGATCTTTATGATGATGTGACCTTTTCTTAGCATCTGGTTAATGTTATGGATCACAATGAGAAAATGTTACGGGGAAAGAACATGCTGATAGTCTGAGTGTTTTGTAAACATGGCCGCTTTTAATGTAAAAAAGGGAGAGGGAAGTAGATGTGGGGGTTTAGTGTCCCAACCTTTCCAACATAGAGGATTAGTGATGCATGGGAGTGCAGATCAAGGATAAGCTCTTATAAGGTGAGGATATTATAAGATCATGACCTTTCTTGGAGCATCATCATCCTCATTTTAGGTATTCTGTTACCTTTTTTTGTTTATACCATGGTTGTGTTTTTATTTAGTGTTTCCTTAGGTGAATTTGGATAAATTTGGAATCCCTTGGGGTTTTGGATGGTTGGCACATAGTTAGGGAAAATCATGTGGCTTTCCCTAGGAAATGGTGTGCCCCTTTTTAGATCCATAAGAGGTAGCACATGACTTGAACAAACTGCGTGGCCACCCCTACCAAACTATGCACCCCAAGATAGTGGGGTTTTATATATTTGGAAAATGGTTTGTAAAAACAAGCACCACATTGGATAAATTGTGCACCCCATGAGTAGGGGCAGACAGTTTGAAAAACTATGTGCCTCCTCCTAGGAAATTGTGTGTGTAGAAATTTAACCCCAATTTTTTTTTTATAAAAAATCCCAAACCCCCTGGTTTTTATTCCTATTCTCCCTCGCTCGACCTAACCTAGTTTCTAATAATTTTGCAGTCTCCAAAAAGGATCAAAATTCTCCTATAACCCCTTTCTTTGTAAATTTAAGATCCAGTGGAAGGAATCTACACCTCTCGTGTATGTGATCTCTACATTATTTGGGTTTCTCCCTCTCAAATATTTCTTTCCCTTTGGAAAGGAATAAATTTTCCTTTGTTGTATATGGTTTAGATCATAGTTTTGATGAATCTGGTTTCTATGGATCTTGGTCTAAGGATTTTATCCTAGATCTCCTCCACCATTTTTATTTTGGCCATTCAACAACAAATTTATAATTACAATTTGGCGAGTGTCCATCAATGATCATGTAATAGGTGGTCTAATTGATATTTCACATAGACATGATTAAAATTATGTGTATTTAATTATGAAAATTCAATTCAAAATTTAGATTTTTTTAAATTGAATTAATTAATTAATTTCCCACAGATTATGAATATTGTTGAAAAATCGGATTATAAAACAAGTTGAATAATGGATTAAAAATATGGTTGATAAATGCGATTATGAAATTGGTTGAAAAATGGATTATGAATATGATTAAAAAATGGGATTATGAAATTGGTTAAATAACAGCTTATAAACATGGTTGATAAATGGGTTATATATGTGGAACCATGGTATGTGGTATTTATGAATGATGTGTACATAAGTTGTGGGTTAGGGACTACTTCTCCAAATACCCCTGGGGTTCTATACTACTACTCTAGGCCCTTAAGATACAAAAAAAAACACACACACACAGATATATATAAATATATTCATGTTATCAATGAGTAATGATTCATGGATTACTACTCTAAATACTTACCAGGTGCTAGACTGCTTCTATAGGCCCCTAATGTTTCAATGTGAAATTGGAATTAAATTAAAAACAAAAGAACATGAAAGAATGAATTGTGAAATCTATATAGTGTACAGTTTAGAGTCTAACATGGGATGAAGCAGGTGTTATGTATATTGAAACAGGGTGTATCATAATACTGGTCTAGGACCCCGATAAATATATATATATATATATATATATATATATTCATGTGATTAATGAGTTGTGAGTCTGGGACTACTACTCCAAATGCCTATGGGGATCCAGAATAATTCTCTAGTCTCCAACATATGAATGTTAAATTTTAATTAAATGAATAATTAAATCCTATGAATGAATGATTCATGAAATTTCTAGGGTGTATGGTTTAGATTATGACATAGGTTGAAGTAGGAATGATTGGTTTAGGTGCCACCATGAACCATGGGGCCTATGTGGTTAATTAAATAACATTAAATGTGAAAACTATTTACTTTATTATTTGTACTTTATTCTTTATACATCTGAATAAAATGTTATAGACTCGATATTACATTAGAAATTTTTAGTGTTTTCCCAATGAGTTATAATCAAACCTTACTTAGGCTACCAGATCAATCCTTAAATAGACTTCATTCTAGTGAGACTGGATAAGGTAAAGCACCCTATGTTAGATTCAAAATTTGGGATTCGGGATGGAGCATGGATGAGGGAACAAAACATGATGTTGGGACCCATTTAGGAGTTGTCAGAGTGTCATTATTTTGGGTTTTCATTTGACACTTGACCCTCATATGGAATGACATATCTACTAATTTGGTTTATAGTCATATTTTACTATTTTAGACTCATCATGTGATGTTGGATGATTATTGAATATGGTATTACATTGATTTTTTTTATTATCATTTGGATATTGGTTATTGATTTCTACTATTGGGATTCTTTTATAAAGAGGGTATAACCTCTCCATGATATATATTATACCCTCACTACTAGTTGATAGCCTCTAGAATATGGGGTGGCATGCCTGAGGTCATGTGAAAAAATGAATCAGGGCACCAGTATGTGGAATATAGGTTGGGATGTCTCAAATATCATACCTGGAGAGCCCTAAGGCCACTCCAATAAATATATAAATGGAATATCATGCCATATAAGCCCTTTAATTCCAAAAATTAACTAACTGGAATCCCATCGACACACCCATCAATAAGTCCCAGGTCCCTTGGACCCCTGTTCATAAAGTTATCATTGGATTAACATCCCAACATCCCAATGCATGATGATATCTATCCTATAATATGCAATATTTCATTTCCATATCTATAGTCCTTCATCCTGATGCATGATGAAATCTATCATCTAATAATCTTGGCTCATCGGCCTCAAGTATAATAGTGATCCGTAGCTCCAAACTGATGGACTCAACACCATCATCTATGGTCCATCACCTGATGGTCCATCACCATCAACTGTGGATTTATATAGTGAGAACCTCATCTATAAATGATAGTCAACACCATCCCCTAATCCACAATATCTATAGAGGCCTCCACCCACAATGAGTGGTCAACACTACATTATCAGCGACGTATTGGTGTGCACGTAATTCAAATGACACATTAGAAAACATCGATGAGTGGTAATCACCAAAATTACCTAAGACACATCATATGACACCTAATTTTTGTAAGACCAAATCACCCAATTCCTAATGCTTTACACCATATAATGTCGCACGGGCCATGCCCTTAATGTGAAGACCTCATCGCTTCAATCGTGATGACCATGTCACCTCAACCTGCTGATCAACATCACCCCATGAATCTCAAGACACTCCCTCATCCTGATAAACCATGTTGCCTAAATCCCAATAATCATCATCACCTCAAAGCCTTAGGCCATGCCCATCACATTCCCAAGTTAGCAGTTCCAACATATAACACAGTTAAATTAATTAAAGTAGACAACTAGACTTACTTTCCTATTTGGTAAAAATCACATTACCAAACATAGGTTGATTTATATAAACTAGGGAATACCTAATGACAACCCATAATAGTAGTTAATCTATTTAAAAGGAAACATTAATTTATTAATGGTTTCCCTCAGACAACCCAATGTGCGTATAGAAGAACACACCCTATAACACCTGTAAAATTAATTATAAATTTATGGACCACCAAACTTAGACTCATAGGTTCTCTCTCATTGAATAAAGACCTCTAATACAATTTATACTAATAGAAATTTGAGTTTTAGAGAAAATACTTGAATATAGGGTAAAAGATCTCACATTAATTTAACATTCCATATGGAAAGAGTGTAGGTTCTTGGTGTAGTGGAAGTGTGTGAAAGGTTGTGTCAAACTATTCTTTTTTGTCATGATTAATGATTAATTTGATATTTACACTATGATAAATGTTGTGATCAATTTAATTGAATCAAATAATATAGAAATGGATAAACATAAGAACCAAATTGAAAGATCTTACAATACTATTTAAAATTAATTTAATCAATTAAAAAATTACCTCACATGAGATTCATTCTTTATTGATGTATATGATAATGGATGTACAACATACCATCGTTGCATTATAGGAATCAAGATTATATTATCTCAAGTTGTGACCCACACATGTTTCAAAAATATTTGAACATCATTGTAGGAATATTTTAGTTCTAGCATGGTAGATCATATTACTTGTGTTGTTTTACTTTAATCTCCCTGAGAATCACATCCAAAGGATTATACTTGATCTCTCCATACTCAAGAGTGGTAGGGGGAGGAATATTTCTCTCTATTCTTGAAATATTTCTCAGATAAGGTATATCTCTAAGGCTTTTACAGGATTCTACAGATTTCATTGTCCACAACAAAATGAATTGCTTCTCTTAAAAAATAATATAATTTTGTATATATACTGCAAGGGTAATAATAAATAATTGAACATGGTATTTTTATTATTTATTTAATCCACATGGAACCCCCATCCCTATAATAATAATATTTTTTTGTCATGCGCTAAACACGTTAATTAAAATTAAATATTATTTATTCAAATAATATTCAATATATATTATTTCTCATCGGATCATTCAAAATTTTCCTCCATTACTCTAAAATATTTACTGATCCTTGAGTAATGAAAATTTAATTAATAAATAAATATCACTACATTATTCACTGTAAAATGAATAAACATTATATCCACTAAATATAAAATAATTATTTAATAAATATTCTTCTCGCAAAATATTATTTTTAAAAAATGGGGACAAAATATATGCAATAAATAAAAAATAATTAATTAATTAACCACATATGAAATAATATTTATTCATATTGTTAAATAATAAATAATATATTATTTTACTATAATTCTGGATAAATTTAGTGTGTGACCCCCTATGTGTTATTCTCAGCGAAATTAGGGGAAGAATCCTAAAGTCCATGGTTAGCGTCTAAAAGCATTCCAAGACACCCATATAAAAATAAGTTAATCGTATAATTAATTAATTCCTCACACATATGATTACTGTGTAATATAATTTCTTTATCATGATATATCTAATCAAGCAGGTTACATGCTGGTTCCATCAACCTATTTGTTGGATGTCTCTTTCCATGACTTCCTAGAAATGAAACTTGCCTATAGAATACCGTGGTAATTTACTTATTTAGGTTATATAATTTCCATAAAAGGGCTAACAAATCAACTTTATTTAAAGAACAGAATAGAAAAATCCTTTATTAAATGATTAATTAATGAAATATTACTCATGACACACCCAAACTATACTACCTCATCTAGAACATATCTCATCATTTTTTTAATCAATACATCAAAGTATGAAACATATAACCGTCATTAATAATAATATTTAAATCTAAGGATCGATTAACACATCCACGAATAGGAACATCCAATGACACATATAAATGTGGATTTCCTTCAAGCGGGTTCATTCTCATAATAACATGCATTTGATATTATGAACGGTGTACACCATGAGATGGTGCCAGAAATTCCAATGAGGCTCCACCCCCAATAGACCAAATAATCTTTGTCCATCAAATTATTTCATCCAGCTATAGAATATATATTTAAGAATATTGTCATGGAACTTCTGGGTTCTCATAATAATGGGGAATTTCTACAACCTTTCAGTGAGACTTCTACTCTTAGGTCTTTATCACATACTATGTCACACAAAAGAAAAATCAGGATGTGATAATAAGTTTATTAATATTCAAAATAATGAATACAAGTTATCATAAAGTGCACATAAGTTGGTTCTAGGGCATCAACTCCAGTAGAATCCCCCTTCCACTAGAGCTAACTATTAACAACATTCAGTCTGCTAGCTCTCACATGCACTACTGGAAAGTGACCCTATACCCCTGTTTTAAACAATGGGTAAAACCCATAATACCATGGCTATAGGCTATACCCATAGTTTTAGGAACTGTGGATGATGGAGGTGTTGGTATAGACCTATACCCACAGTTTCTAGACAAACCATGATTATTGATCCTGTAGATTTTATTATACACACTATTTAAGAAAAACCACGAGGTTACATCTATACCCATGGTTTACAAAACTGTGGGTACAGCTTAACATAATAGAAATACTATACCCATGGTTTTGGAAATTGTGGGTATAGGTACCTACCCAAATTTGGAAGAAACATTAGATACACCTCATCCACCACCACTTGAACCAATAAATCCAATAAAACACACTGTATACATCCAATACTGTATAAATATTTTTTATTTAACAATATACCGACTCATTGTGATAATTTTCAAACCATATACAGTACTAAAACATATATATACATCTATAAAAGCAATTAATTCATGTCATGAAAAAACATCCATAGGTCTCCTTCCTACTAAGTCAAAAATGGAGGGGATCAATATCTCCACCATCACCAACATTGTCACCAACAATAACATCATCATAACCATAAAAAATATCCTCATCACCAACAATATCATCTGGAGATGGAACATCATCAACAACATCATCCACATCATAATCGACACCACTATTGACTCCACCAACACTATAACCTGCATTGACATCACCAGAGGAAGCATTTAAAGGGACCACTGATTCCATATCTGAATTAATAGTACTAATAGAATCTAATTTATGGGATTGAATTATAACTGACATAAGTGTTCAGGGATCATGTTACTTATTTCACACTCCTGTAAAGATATTTTTTCCCTTAGCTACTTCTACATGAGCACTTTGCAACTTAGGGTTTTGAGAGGTTTAAGAGGATCCTGATGAGGAAAAATAACTATAGGCTATAATGTTCTTTTCTAGTTGAAATCGGAATCTTCCCTGGCGTTCCTCACATATTACCTAACTCAAATGTTCTTTTGGCCTGAAGTTTTTATTTTCTTTAGCACCCAGTGAATCCATGGAATATTATTTAAAAAATAAAAAAGATATTGAATTATTAATTTCATATAAATAATTTAAATATAAATAAAAAATTTCAATCTTTTATTATTTTTGTGAATCCACTTCACTTCCACCATTTTTCTTCCTACTTGGGAAAAATAATGTTTCTCGTGGCACAAAACTGTCAATGACCAATAACACTTGATGAAAATGACATTTCTTAGTATAAAAATATTCATAATATATAAATTTTTATAATCTTTAAAAATAATAAAAACAAATAACATTTAAATTAATGAAAAATTCATAAATTTAAATATGTGATAAACAATGATGAAAAAATAGTAAATAAAATATAAGTATAAGCACTGTGTAATTTTAGATACTCATTATAAACATTCCATAACTATTATCTATTATTTAGTGTTGAAAGTGGAAATAAAATCCAATTTAACACTAAAAACATTTAATAAAAATGAATAATACCACAAAATAAAAACAAGAATGAGTATTTCTACATCACATAAGGTATGAAAAGTTCCTAGAAGAGTAATTTCCCAATGATTCTCATTATCAGGTATTATAGTACACCCCAATGTGTTTAGATATGTCATTGAATATTTTTTCATTTTGGTTTTTCCTGATGCTTCCTAAAAACAAAAAATTAGTACATATAATAAGGATTAAATTAAATATGAAAAAAACTAAATATTAGAAATACTGTAAACTCATCAGTCATCCAATATGTGATCATTTTTTGATATTGAGTTTTTGAACAATCATGGAATATGGTTACATCCTCTAAATGAGAACCAACCCTACTCCTCTAATCAAAATATTACACATGGTTGTATGATCTCTATAAATCCACAAGACCCTGAAACCTTGCAACCTTAGCAGATTTTCCATAGGTATAATTAAATTGACTCTGAAATAAACATGATAATTCATATAAAATAAGACAATAATCTAGATATAAATTTTTAAAATTTTCTTACCCATATCTATAACCATGCTTTGACCTTCATGTCATTACTGAGATGTCTCCATGAGATTCATTCCACTGGAATGATATCATTGTACTAGGATAATTTTTCCATGAAAATTCTACATTGCATAGCATTTTTACCTACCATCTTATTTTCTTTATCGGAATCCATAATTATTTGTGTTTCATGATTCCAAGATTCCCATATACTGGTGCTCCCACATCACCTACCAGCCGATCCCACTGAATAAGATAAAATGGAGAAAAAAATAAGAAGAATTAATTCATGGTATAATAGGAAAATAATTTAGTGATATAATTTCACATATTTATAACAAAAAAACATGATTCACGATGCTCAATAGGCTCTGATAGATCCATGGCCTATCTTGGATCAATAGCCTCTGAATGATGTGTCTATTCCAATGCATGCTTTATGCGATATGCATGCACTTGAGTGGGGGATGAAGGAACATATCATCATATCCTTGATGGATAAAAGGAAATTTAGGAAACATATACATGAATATACATGGGTAGTATGGTTGGGGATACATAAATGGATATGAAAATTGAATAGGTGGAACTATCACTATAGGCGATATTGAAATGGTATGAGAAGAATAGGGAAAATGAGATGATGAAGGAGGGATGGGTAAGAAAATCTCTGTCGGAAATGTTGACATGGTATAGGAACAAGAGTCTAAGTGAGATGATTATAGAGTCTTGGGTTTTAATATCCCTATTGGTGGTGTAGACATGGTATGGGAAGAAGAGGTGAAATGATATGATGCTTCAGGAATGCATAAGAACATCCCTAGAGGATCAAGTAAAAGATGTAAAGGTGTGGTAGATGGGGTGTTAAATAATGGGTCAGGGTGGGAACATTTAATATAGGTGACCATCTAGGTTTAGGAGAATCCCCACTCAGACCCCTTCTGGTAGGATGAGGAGAAGTCAAATATGGTGCAACATAATTTCCCAAAAAAATTAATAAATAATATGAAAAAGTCATTATATGATATATAGAAGAAAAATATTAAAATTATTATAAACACTAAGGGAGCTAGAGGAGCTAACCCACATTAACACCTTTATTGATCAACATAAAATAATCGTTTCCTTTGAACTTCTTTCATAATCTGTATAAGAAGGAAATATACACTTTCTAGAAATAGTTTTTAAAAATTTGGCATAAAACATAGAATTAAATGAATTCATAAATAATTTGTCAACATATTTTTGTAACAATAATTTCAAACCTATTTATATATTTTTTTAAAAACCCATTTTAAAACAAGTTTTTTTGAATTGAAAAAAATCTAATTAAATGTAATGAATCCAAACTGTACTAAAACATATATATAATTCCAAACTCAAACTGAATTAAAGTAATTATAGTAATACCAAAATAAGAAACTGATTTCAAGTAAAACTAAATAAACTATTGACATATATGGTGGCTTATATATATTACCAACCACAAGTTTAGGTTCAACATCAATTTTCACAACGAGAAAATTTAATCTATCAATGAAATATTTTTTCCAACACCAATTGGGGCATCAATGGTGTCAATTTCATCCCCATAAACAAAAAATATGTCTTTCGAGTACTTCATTAATGAAACCATATTCAGGTATCATATGATCTTTTATATAAAACACTTATTATTTCCATTGATTCCAAAATGTATGGTTCATCGATAGCTAGGAATCAACTCTTGTAAATAACTATGAATCCAAAATCATCAATACATGTACCTTGTCACAACATTGAGTCAAAACATTTACATTTCATCCCAGTGGTATGACCTCGAGAGAAATAATTTAATAAAAATATTTTCTCAAAATGTTTATAATAATTCACATCTTCATATCAGGACTGACTATCTGATACACTATTATAACAGTCCTTTATAGTAGTTAACATAACACCATCATCCTGTGTTCCCATTTTCACTTCTCGATCAATTGTAATTTTTTAGCCATTGATTTTTAAATACTTTCATTCACAAACCATATAATTGGGACCAAAATCCCATGATCTTAATTCTTTAGAAATGGAGTCAATAGGTAAACTAAATACGTGAAATATATATAAATAATATAATTAAATGGATATCTATATTTTATGTTAATTAATGTAATGGTCATACCTTTGATTTCAACCATGTAGGAAACTCTTGGCTATGAAAAGACTCTCTCCATCTCAAAGGGAAATATCTATGAACTCTACTTATAATTTTTTATGTTCCCTAAAAATTATTATAAATGTAGAAGGTATATGTGAAATGACATAGTATAAGATAACACATAAATATCCAAATTATTAATTGACCTAGTCATCGAAAAAACCACCATTAAGCAATACCGTGCGATGTACCATATCCCTCTCTTCTAGGCTCAATGTTGGCAATGTATATGACCTACATATTCCTCATGTTTAGGGAAGAAATAGAAATTAGGGTTCAATTTACCCATATTTCTCATATTCATTTCTCATTGTTCGGTTATGTATCATGCTCACATCAGACAAATAAATTGAACAAAAATCCATACATTCTTGAGCCAGATAACCTCTAAAAATTGAACCTTCATTATAATTATTGTTTTGGACATAATATTTCATTGTGTAGATATTTATTTTAGTAGGATAAATCCACCAAAAATTAATTGGTCCCCCAAGAAGTGTTTCAATTGGAAGATAAACTATTAAATACAGCATGCAGGTGAAAAATGAGGGGGGGAATTGTTTTTCTAACTAACAAAAAATTAATGGTGACTCTTGATGCATTATTATAAATAATGAATTGGAAAACCTTTTTAAAAAAAACTCTAAAAAATGTAAAAAAAGAATCACTACAACCCTTTCATTATTGGATAGAAAATTCCTAATTTCTATTGGAATCAATTCATGTAGAAGGATGTGATAATCATGAGTTTTTAGGGATTTTAGTTTCAAATCCCATCTATTTAATTTTTTAGATATTTTTCTGGAATAACCATCAAGAACATTGATATTCCCCAACACATCTAGAAATTTATTTTCTATAATGGTGTCACCATATAAGAAGCATAAGGCACCTTCCATTTGTTTTCACCAATACACATAGGATATAGTTCTGGTCGAATACCCCAATATATCAAGTCCCAAAAATATTGGAAATCATATTTGGTCTTCTCATTGGTATTTAGAAGTATTGAAAGAAATATTTCACATTTATTTTCCCCAATGTTCATTACGTCTAAAAAATGATGTAATAAATTGGTAGAACAATATGGTAACTCAAAAAATATACTCCTCTTTTTCTAATTGTATATGGCTTTAGTGTCAACATTATTCATATTTTTCGATTTCTTCTAACATTTACCTAGTAAAAGACTGAAATATTTTAATTCATTAAGAACATCAGTTACTAACAGACATTGAGGTGTTTATTCAGGGTCAACAATATTATCAATCCTCCAATGATTCTTCCTGTATTGACGATCCATTGGAAAGATTCATTGATTCCTGATGAAATCGAATCTATGATGATATTTAATCCTTCTTGATCATGTATTCTTTATACAAATAGAATATAATAGTTTTCCATTATTCTCTAACAAAATATCATTTCATAAGAAAAGAAGTAATTTATTATCTATAGAAAGGAAACACACATCTGAAATATATTTTTTAAAGAAGCATCTAATGTGTGCACACCCATTTCCCAAAGATAATTTAAATATATTATTAAAGGATTCAAGTAGATGTTTATATCATTATAGGGATTAGATGGTCTAGATATTAGTATACTTAAGAAAGTGAATGGATTTTTCATACATATCAATAAATGAAGATTATAATCATGAATAAAAACTATCCACGTGTTATAAGCAGTAATCATCTAACCAGACCGATTAAAACTTTCACTAGATAGACCCAAACTGAGATTACACACCTTAGCTGAAAAATTAGGATGTTGTGCATCAAATGCACGCCATTCCAATACATCTGTAGGATGAACTAACTAATCATTACCTTTAATTCTCTCAGTATCATTCCATCACATATTCTCTGATATTTCTGTAGACATGAAGAGATTTGGAAGCCTAGGAATCAATGTAAAGTTCCACATGACTTTTTGTGTAACCTAAGATGGTGTTATATCTGTATTTTCCTTCCATCAAGATGTACCAAATTATTTATAGTCATTATGGTCATCTAATTACTCCCTAAATAAACTAAAATTTTATAGAAAATCATGAAATTTATTAGTATAAAATCAAATCTTCTTAACTAACATTCATACCTAATAGTGATTTGAGTGAACATTTACACAATTAGGAAGAAATTTTTTCAAAAAGGTATGAATATAATAAATGGTGGTATTAGAAATTATGTACATGGGTTCTCGATGATATAACAATAATAAAAATTATAACTTTTTCATTTTAATACATTCTTGATATACTGGAGTTCAGGCATCATCCATTAATTTTTCACTCTCTCTACATCACCATATTTAGTCTTTTCCTCCTGTGTATTGATATCAATTACTGTTTTCCCTAGAATATTGTCTCTCTCATGATGATTCACAAATGTAAACTGATCCAATATCAAATTATCCATACCAGTTATTTCTTTTTGTTCAGGAATAGTATAATATTTACCCATCTCTCCATAGTGATAACAAAAATAATTGTTTTTTGAAATCTATATTTTGTTATATGGTAGCTAACTTCTTCCCAGATTCACCATGGTCTTCTAACAAAATTATTGCATGGAAACTATAAACAATGTCCATATGAAGAATTATAAAATTAAAAAACATAAAGAATTCCAAATTCTTTTGAAACATGGTTTAAATACATTTAGTATGATACATCCATGTTCTATCCATTATATTAAAAGAAATAAAATTATGTTCCAATCAAAAAGTAAACCATAACTATAATAATTCATTACAACCAATTTTAATATTAAATTCATCAAAGAATACTAGTAGTTATAAAGAATAATAAGAGAAATAACATATGTTATATGAAATGACTAAAAATAAAAAATCATGGTGGGTATCCCTGACAATTACGAATTTATTATCATGACCACTATCCAAAAATCTCCCCAAGAAGATCAATAGGTGCAACAAACTAGAATGAAATGAAAAAATAAAGATTTTTCATAAGGTTTTATGAAATGAAATTAAAACAATTATAAAGTGTGTTCAAACACTTTTCCAGTATTTTCATTTAATAATAAAAATTACCAGGAAAATGTTTTCCCCCATCCAATAACTCAATTACAGACCACCATTTTAAAGTTACACTTTAATACCATATCACAAAAACCAATTTCTAAAATAATAATTTCAAACTCAAAAGAGGATTCTAACATCCATAAAATTTTCCAAACCATCTTTGAAAAATATCATTTCTATAAAACTAGCACATCGGCATATTTTTTTTTAAAAACGAAGAGACACATATAGTTTGACTAACAAAAAAACATGCTTTCATATGAATGTTATTATAAAAATATTTTGGTAACATCATTTTACACTAAAAACCACTATTTAAAACTCATTTACAAAATAGTTTAAATGAACCATATGATTACACATTATCTTTATTTATTTTAAAACTTTTTAAATTATCAATTAAAACCGTAGAGATTTAAACCACACACAAATAATAACAAGTCACAATGTATGGAACCAGTATGTCAAGCCACACAAAAAGGGTAAATAACAATAACATAGGTTACAGAAAATAATCTAAGAGAAAAAGGATACAATAAATATACAAGATAAATCCCCAAAAGTGATCATAAAATGGATCCTAGTGTCATGGATCTGAAAAATGTGCTCTAAAAATGGGTTCTAGTACATCATAGAATAACCCTACGTTCTTGAATCACACTACATTACTATATAATTTGGAAGATCACCCAGTCTCTGGGGGAAATTTCCACTATACGACATCCCTTGGTCCTGGTCATTGTTCATTGAAAACATAATACTAAGTCATAGAATAAATCACCTAAGCCACTTACCCCATTACCCCATGTATACCATTAAAAGTAATAGTATTTGAGTATAATAAAGAAATTTAAAATATCAACTATAAACTATTTTAAATGACACATGAATCACCTCCCATATCGTCACAAGGAGAATCCCCATTTAATTCAATAAACAAGTAGCACATAAAAATGTATCAATAATAAACATATGCTTATGATATCATAAGAAATCAAGGTAATACATGTTTGAAAAGGAGAACAACAGGGTCTCACACATTTTATTAAAACTCATTCTTCATAAAATACCTAACAATAAATGGATTTAATGTTGCATTCTTGGAATTCCATGTTAACTTACCCTTTAAAAATAAATATCAATTTACTTTTGATACTAATTTTATTAAAACAATTCTTGAAATTCAATAGATACCCAGACTTACCTTTACCCCACATTGGAAAAAATTCACATCCACTAATCTGTTTTAAAACATAATCCACAAGAGATAACTCAGCGTTTTTAAATCAAACAATCCATTTTTTATTTTATAAAAATTTTTATACATGAAAAATTCTTATTTAGAAATAAAAAAATACTGAAACAAATTCTAATATAGAGAATATGGGTTAACCAAATCATTTTTAAAATAAAAAAAATCCATGTTAAATACTTTAAACAATTTTTAAAACGCCCAATCACTAGGTTTAAAATCCATTTAAAATAAGAATACTTTTCAAAAACACAATCTGTTCTCACCACTAAATCTTTAAACACAAAATATTCATTAAAATATATTTAAAAGTTTTCAAAAATAATTTAAATGTAATATCATCCAATTCCAATGTTTAAAACCACCATTAAATTAAATTTTCCTTTCACACATCACACATATGTCATTAATTTAAAATAAAAACCATTTCCAAATGAAGAGTTCAATAAGGGGTGAAACAAAATATTAATAAATAAAATGACTCTAACATAAGGGTCACATTAGGTATATGTGGGTGTTTATATCTAAATACATTTAATAACATCTCACTTCAATTCCAATATAATACATGGCCTAGATAATTCCATGATACTATCAGAAACAAAATATTCCCCCAATGACACATATATTCCCCCTACATTCTTTCCATGACCAAACCAACTAAAAAATGGTCTATAGAGCACACCACATACGGTAAAACATAAAAAATGAATCACATTCAATTTCTAAAGGAACCATCACTCAAACTAGGAACCTAATGAGGTGGCTATTAAATGACTTGGCAAGACTTCCTCAAGCTAGAACTGCTCTAAATTCAATGATTATAATCCCCAAAATGGGATTTCATTCAAAAGAGATCAAAACGCATAAATTGAAATATAAAATCATGCCTCTATAAAGTAAAACAAATGAAAAATATTAAAAAACTATAGAGAAGAAATAAGATAAGGGAAATAAATATTACCCCTCGAAGATCACAACAAAAACAATCACCAAAAATAGAGGAATACCACCTTCTAAGGGGTGAAATATCACTTAAGTTATACCAATTTCACCTGAGGAGCGAAGGGGGATTGCCTAAATTTCCTGAGGATGGGAAGGGGGATACCAAATCAGCTTCATCAGGGGAGAGTGGTGGCCAAAATCACCTAAGGGGAGGGGTACATGTGGACGCATGGTAGTAACTAGGGTTTTAATGAGGAGGGGAGGAGGTTCTTGAGTAGGCCTCCCTATCTAAAGATCTATACCCATGATTTTTAAAAAACCATTGGTATAGACCATCCTATACCAACAATTTTTTAAAATAAATATTATAGTATTAGCTTGAAACTCTATACCCATAGTTTTTCTAAACTATGGGTATAGGCCTATTTGTATAGGATCACTTTCGAGTAGTGATGATACATATGATTCAGCTGAGATAAGACATTAGTCAAGGTGTATACCATGTTTTATTTTATGAAAACACAACTTACTACAACTTCACCACTTTAATAAAAATCCATCAAGATGTGATTCTTCTAGAGTGTGTGGTTTTTTCATTGGTGTGACCATGACTCTTTATCCAGATCCACCACTATAGTATTATCATAATACACCGTGATATGATCTTTTTTTCTTAGTATATCATCATGCTCATAGAAAAAGTTTCATATCCAAATGTATTCCTTGGCTACATTATAATCTTCTATATACTCAGTATTTACTATATAATTGTCGACAAATAAGTGATTTTAACTCTTCCAACTCATAGATTCTCAATTGAGATAGAAAAAATATCCTAACTATGACTTTAGATCATTTTGTTTCGTTTTAAAAATAGCATTATTATAACCACTTATGACCAAATCCGCATGTCCTATATACACCAAGAACATATCCTTAGTTATTATCAAATACTTAAGGATAGCCTTACAATTAGACCATTTTTTCTCCTGGAGATGCTTGATATGTTTCTACCATGATCAATGCATAAGAAACATCAACTATATTACATAACATGGAATACATGATAGGTTATATCACTAAATCATAAGAGATATTACTCATTCTCTCATTCTCCTATTATGTCTGAGGACACATTTTATTAGAGATATATATACCATGTGACACAGGAACCAATTCCCTCTTGGATTGTTCCATACTAAATATATTTAGTTTATTTTAAATGTATATATTTAGACTTACTCCAAATAGAATCTTTTATCTATCATGAATGATCATGATACCAATAATATAGGTTTCTTCACATAAGTCCTTCATAGAGAAACACTTGTTTACCCAGTCCTTAACAAAATGGATGATTGGTATGTCATTTCCAATAAGTAATATTTCACCAATGTATACTACTATTATAATGATAGTATTACCACTAAACCTCTTGTAAATACATGGCTCGCATTCATTCTTAATGAAACAAAATTCTTTTATAGCTTCATCGAATCGAATGTTCCATGACCTTTATTCTTACTTCAAGACATAAATGGATCTATAAAAATTTTATATCTTATTGGCATCACCTGGAGTCATAAAACCATCTCATTGTGTCATATATACATCTTCCTGAAGGTTCTTATTAAGGAAAGGGATTTTGAAATCCATCTTCTAAATTTCATAGTCATGGTAATATTTTATAGTAAGTAGAATTATGATGGATTTAAACATGGAAACTGGTGAAAATGATTAATCATAGTTAATTAATTGATGTTGTTTGAACCCTTTATCCACTAGCCTTGATTTATAGGTATTTAGCTTGCCTTCCATTTCTATTTTTCTCTTGAATACCCGATTTCACCCTATGAGATTTATATCAACTCGCACATTGACCGGAACCTAAACTTGGTTATGATACATGGAATACATTTTAGAATTTATGGAATCTTTCTATCTTAAATATTATGAGATATCCACTACATCTTTGTAGGATATAGGTTAATCATTATCAAACAAAAATGAGTCACCATCTTCAGTGACTAGATAACTATATCTCTTTGGTACTATTTCCTCTTCAGTACTCCTACATAGTAATTATGTTTAGGTACTAATTATTCCATAGGGACCTATGGAATTTCTTCCCATACCAACTCTTGGGTATCTTGACCATCAACTTCATTTATGTCATTCTTTCTCCTACTATAATTTTTATTATGTTCACCCTCTCAAGAAAGATGGATTGTGTAGTAAAAAAAAATTTCTCCGAGGGATTGTATAGGTAGTATCCCTTTGTTTCCTTAGGATTACCAATAATGACACAACTTATGCCTAAAGGTGCATGTTTTTTTTCAGAAAAGTCCCTAAAAAATCCCCAATATCCCATACATGTGTATGTGAAAAAATAGGTTTCTTTACACTTCATAACTCAGAGGAAATTATATTTTATGCTTTACTTGAAACTCAGTTTAGTGTGTATACCTCAGTTTTTAAGTCATATCCCGAAAAGAATAATAGAATATATGCATGACGCGTCATTGACCTTACCAGGTAAAATATAGTATAGTTGATCCTTTCACTAACACCATTCCATTTTATTGTGTAAGGTGAAGTGTGTTTAGATAAAATCCCAAACTCTCATAAAAAGTTGATAAACTCTTGGTTATGATATTCACCACCTTGATCCGATCAATGATTATTTATCTTCTTTTAAATTTTATTCTCTACGTAATTCTTGAATTCATTGAATTTATCAAATGAAAAAAATTATACCGCATAAAGTATACTTGGACATATCTACTCAATTCATCAGAAAAAGTTATGAAGTATGAATACCAACCTCTAACTTCTACTATAAATGGACCAAACACATTAGTGTGTACCAATCCTAAAATCTCTATGGCCTTTTCACCCTCACTATGGAATAATGTTTTGATCATTCTTCCTGGTAAACAAGCATGGAATATTTCAAGTTGTTTTAGATCAAAAGAGTCTAAATAACTATCTTAACAATTCTTTGTCCAAATCCTCTCATTTACATGACTGAAATGGTGATTCCATAACCAAGTGTTAATTGATTTGTGTGAACATGATTCGTTATCTATTAAAAATACATAGATTTCATAATCTAATCCATAAAAAACATTATTTAAATATTACATACCTTAACCTATGTTGTATTTATAAAAGAAGAATTATTTATTTCCAAACATGAAAATAAAACCATCTACATTTAGGAATGACATAGATATTAGGTTCTTGGTAAAAATTGGTACATAATATCAATCCCATAAAACAAATATCATTCATGTTGTCAATGGAAGGTGGTAGACACTAATGGATATATCAGCTAACCTCAAAATATTTGGAACATACAAATCCACCTATCTTCTAGAAATATTTTAGAATATATATATTTCCTATATTGGGATATAGATGTGAGAACCAGAAGGTGTATTTAATACCCAATGTGTAGATATTGATAGATTATATTTGATAATGAATACACCTTTTTATTTCCCTTAATTATGTGTGTAGTTCTTATTCCAGTTGCCTTTATTTCCATATTTAAAACATACTGCATCTTTTTCCATTCTCCCCCACTGGATATTCCTCTTCTTTAAAAGAAGGCGATCAAGAGATTTACACTTATTATGAGTCTTGGGCCCCTTCACCTTGTTCTTAATTTTCTTATTCATGATAAGGACTATGAGTTTTTCATGCCCCATGTCCTTATCCACTCGGAGAATTAGAGAAATACATTCCATAATACTCTTCACATTATTTCTCATGTTATAATTTATAATAAAACTAGAGAATTTTTTGGGTAGTGAGAAAAGTATCAGATTTATGTGCAACTCATCAAAGAATTTAATCCCTAAGATGTCTAAGTCTTCAATGTAGATAATAAGCTTGAGTACAAGAGGCCCAGTTGGCGATGAATCTCCAAGATTAGTTTTAAAAAGAGAATTGAAGATATCATATCTCTATTTTCTTAGATTATCATGATAGATATATTATAGGTGAGACATCATTCTATAGACATATATGTCATCACTAGCCTCATTATTAGGTGCGTCAGGAATAGTTTCATACAATACATACAATTTCCTTTAATGGTGTAGGATAACATGTAAGTTCCTTTGACATTATTGGAATTTTTTTTCTAGTGATAATGAAATCCATATCAATTGTGGATAACAATGATAATTTTGAATTCATTTTTGTTTTGGATTCCGAAAATAATATGTGTAGAGTTTTTGTACTTTATCTGATAAAATTTAGACGAATAAATAAATATTATATTTAATAATATCCCACTATTTTATTGAAACTCAAGAACCATATCCATTAGATTCAAAATATCATGTTTCTTGGAAATTTTAGTGGAAAGGATCCATATTTCCCTCATCATCTCCCAATCTTTGGCTAGTCCAGAAATTTTATGGGTTTTAGGTAGGTATTCCAAATTTCAACTGTATTAACTCATATTTCTTTGATTTGTTGAGTGGACTCCCCAATCATGAAATCCTTAAATTGGGTTTCCTTAACTTTTGTATCTCATTTAAACCAAGTTAAACTTTATTTTCCAAACCTTTTTTTAACTAAATTATGTCAACTCAAAATATTAACTTTGAATTACTCGATAATTGAAAGAACCCCCACTTTTGATGGTCAAGGACTTTGAAGTGTGGTTTGAGCTTAACTAATGTAGTGGAAGGATACACTGACTTAATATGTATAATTGTGGGATTTTATCTTTATGCATAAATTTCCAATTATTACCTTTATTACATGCTTGATAATATTATGTTTAATTTGTAGTGATTAACTATATCATAGGTAATATTTACACATAAGAAAATTTATTTTAGTTCTATATTCCATTCTTGTTAATTCGTTAATTCATATGATCACCAAAAAATATATACAATGAAATAACCATGAAACTTGGAAAAAATAAAAAAATAAATCGGTATGATCATGAGATTTTACTAATGGTTATTATATATAGAAGATGATAAACTAACAATTGACCTCGGGGAAAACACCTTGAACCATCTATGGTTTGTGTTGCATCTTTCCACCTGTCCATCTATGTATCTCTCTTGGATTAGTTTCACTTCATCTCCAAACTTGATCCACCTACACTAGCATAGGAGCTTCAACCATTACATATGTTTTTACTCACACACATGTGAGGGGAACTAAAGGATTGGTTAAGGGGTTAACATAAAAGAATGCATTGGTATATATGACCTTATATAATGAGATGAGAGATGATATTCATGCCAGAAATTTAATTTGATAATAAATTAAATGAAACTAATCGCATACAATGTTCTGGTCTAGGCACATGATCATCCACATTCATGAAAAACATTATGTATTAATAAAATTAGAATTCAATTCTAATCATTATTAGTTAAGATACATCATGATTGAATAAATTAATTATATTCTTTAATTAATAAATTATTTTACCTTAATCCTCAACCCAATTTCCTTTATATTCTCATTTATCATAATTTTAAACAAATTAAATAAATTTATTTAAAATTGACATTTAAAACGATACCTTGGAGGAAGCATGGGAAGTACCTTTCTGAACAAACAAACAAATATTATACTCATATATTCTTTATTCTTGTGACATGTGGCATGCATGACTTATCACATAATTTCATGACATGTATTATCAACTTAATCACCACATATAACACATTGTATTTATATAGAATGTAATGATTCAATGTGCATAGAGTAATTACAGTAATATTACATATACATGATATAAAGATTTGGACATTATGAAAAAATTAAATTGAAATATATATATATATATAAATCCATCACATGGAATGTCCTATCAACTTAATGACCACACAAAATCACATATTGATAAGGTTTTCATAGTATAATAAATTAATTTTATTCTATATTTAATTTGATAAAATTACACTATGTGTACATTTAAGATACCCAGTGGGTATTATTATCACTGTCTATTGTTGGAACACGCTTAGGGACTCAGAGTGTAACCATGCCATGGGAAATTTTGGAGTGCATGGTATGTACTTGGGCTACACAGCATGTGAACTTAGATTTACATGACCACCAGTCATGTAAACCATGTAAGAAGATACATGACACATATGTGACTAAAGGACTACACACCTTGTATAAAAGTTACATGGTGTGTACTTCAGCTGTCTATAAACCATGCTATCCTAGTCAATATGTGGTGCACAATCAAATTCATCACATGTTATAAATTCACATGACTAGAATTAATTCAAAATTAATTCTTATTTCATTAAGCACTAGTTGAGAACATGTACCTCCGGGATACATGGCGTGTATTCTTGTGAAATCCATATAGATTCCTCGGCGCCTCTAAATGATATATTTTAATTTATTTTATTCATAAAATTAATTAATTTGATTATATTTATGATAATTTAAGTGGAAGAAAATAGATCACATAATTTATATTAAAGAAAAATTAAACAAGAATTTAAAACCAATAATAAATTCTTAAATCAATAAATTATCTTTAAATAAGTATAAATAATTATGTGACCCCTTAGATACCACTCCTATGTTTCGGGTGTAGAGAAAGCCTATACTGATTCATGACCAAATTTATTTTCATGATCGATGATTATTCCAAGATTTACATGATGATGAATGTGATGATCAATAAAATTTAATTAAACAATATAAACAATTTATAAATGTCAGAACCAAAGCATAGGATCGTCATATATTATTTATAATCAATTTAAGAAGATAATGAATTAAATTATGATAAATTATTTCTTCTATGATATATATGATAATGGATCTATGTTATACCATTATTACATTGTCGGAATCAAGATTAGATCCCCACTATCGGTGATCCACATGTGGTCCAGGAATCTCAAATATTTTTGTCAGAATCTATATTAGATTCCCTCTATCGATGATCCACATGTGGTCCACAAATATCTAAATTTTGTTGTAGGAATATTTAGGTGCGGGCACATTAGATCCTATCACTTTCATCGTTTTCCTTTTATCACCCCGAGAATGTCTTTCAATTGATTCTCCTTAATCTCTCTAGTCTCTAAAGTGGAAGGTGGACGAAGATTTATCTCTATTATTGAGAGAGTTCTTAGAGAGGGGAGCTCCCTAGGGATTTAAAATGATTCTTCAGATTCAGTTGTGCACAAAAAAAATGAATGGTCTCTCTGAAGAAAATAATATAACCGGGTTTATATACTTCTAGGGTTAGAATAAATAATTTCACAAGTGTACCTTACTATTTATTTAGTCCTCATGGAACCCTAAATCTATAATAATAATAATAAAATAATTTCTTGACATGTGTTAAACATGAGAATTAAAATTAAATATTATATATTAAAATAATATTCAATATAAATTATTTCTTTCTGGATCATTAAACTTGGTGCTCCATTCCTCTACAATATTTATTAATACTAAAATAGTGACTATTTATTTTAAAAATAAATATCACTAAATTATTCAATAATAAATAAATAAATATTATTTCCACTAAATATTAAATAAATATTTATTATGTGTTTTGTTCACAAAATATTATCTTAAATAACTGGAAATAAAATATATGTGATCAAGAGAACATGAATAATTATTAAACCATGCATGGAAAAAACATTTATTTAACTTTTTAAATAATATATTATATAACTGTGATTTTTGGTAAACATAGTGTGCGAACCTCTAGACCTTTTTCTTCGAGCCATTAGGTAATGAAGCCTAAAGTCCATGGTTAGAATCTAGAAACACCCCAAGGAACCCATAGAGAAATAATTTAATTCCACAATGATATAATACCTCATACATATTCTTACTATGTAATATGATACTTTTACCGTGATATCTATAATCAAGAAGGTTGCATGTTGGTGGCATTATGCTATATGATCAAAGTCTGATTCTTTGAATTTTTAGAAATTTGGATTTCCAATAGAACACCACGACCTTGTATTTATTTAGGATATATCATTTCCATAAAAGAGCCTAAGATATCATATTTCTTTAAAAAATATAAGGGAAAAAAATCCTTTCTTACTTTATTCATTAATGAGATATTACTCGTGATGCACCCAACGTATCCTATATTTCCACGAACATATTTCATCCCAGTTTTTGTCAATACATCAAAGTACATGTGTTATAAAAATCATTAATAATAATATTAAAGTATAAATATCAATAAAAATGTTCATATATAGAAATATATAATGAAACATATAAATTTGGATTTCCTATGGGTGGGTCTCCTTCTCATAATATCCTATACTTGATATTACTAAGGGTGTACACCATGAGAAGGTGCCTCAAATTCCTATGAGTCTTCAATCATGATATCTTAAATCATTTTTGTCCTTAAAATTATTTTATTTGAATATAAAAAATATATTTAAGAATACTTTTTTGGAACTTTTGTATTCTAAGTATAGCGGGGAAATGTTACAACCTATTAGTGAGGAAACTACTCTTACGACATTATCATATACAATGTCACACAGAATAATAATCATGATGTTATTAAGAGTTTATTAATATTAAAGAAAATTAGTACATGTTAACATTATGTAAAAAGAAGTCGGTTTTTGGGAACCAACTCTAATAGAGGGAAATTGGAAGAGTAAGTAAGAGGATTGAAGGAATTACCTCTACACTAATAATGAGATAAAAAATTCTCATATTAGAGATCAGATGTAAAGGAATGATTAAAAACTAGATAGGAGAAGAGGATGGTGTTGAGAGACCCCCTATATTCTCCTACCTCTGTGAAAGAAGGATAAATGAGGGGGGTCAATCCCCCTGTGGTTTAAAAAATCCCATAGGTTTCAAGTCATGTATTCAGTATATGATGTGAAAAATATTCACAACATGTATTTGATACATGTTGTGAATTCCTTGAGTTAATTCCCCCCATATTTCATAACATTCTTCATGTCGTGTAAATCATTTTCAAATCGTGTAAATAATACATGAAGTGAATTTTTGGATGGAGCTATCATCTACATCCCATGCCATCTATCCTTCTTTCTATGTTTCCAAAAAAACCCCAAGAATTATAATAAAACATAAAACCCACCTAAAAATGAGATCATTGAGCTATCAAACTTTTGAAATTAGGTTTTGAAACATGGAATTTAATTTTTAATGACTACCAATCTCAAAAATTTTAACATATCCAGAAAAAATGACCCATTTCAAAACCCAGGACATTATAGATCCTTCCATTAAGATAAAAAATACCCCCATCATGGGAATACTCATTAGGTGTAATCCCTGACCACATATTCTATACTTCAAAGGGTCATACTCCTAAGGAATCATCTCAAGGTATCCTCAATCTGTAATAATTTTATTGATATATTATTACACAATCATGAATTTTTTATGATCTTTTGTTATCTTTTTTTCTTATACCGAGAACAAATCACATTGGAAAAGAGACCTATAGTGATCATGCCATTAGAATGATACAAATGCCTCCAATATGGGCCTCCCCCTTAGGTGTAAGTCCAAAAATTATTTTCTTTATAACTATGTAGACTTTGAGTCATGTATTTATAAGATACATAGGATGCCTCTCTGAGGATCAATCCCCCGTATCTTTTATTCAATGTTCCTCATATATGTCCTTACTACATGACGTTAAATTGCATGGTATGGTTCTTTCATATGACTTCAATCCATATCACTCTAACTATGTTGGCTTTGATTCCTATCTCAATAGGATGTGTAGGATGCCTCCATGGGGTTTTAATGCAATATCATTAACCTTTCTTCATCATGAGTTCATATTACTCATAAGTTTGTTTATGTCCCTTTATTTTCTAGACTTACTCTCATGAGTTTATAAGCCACATCCATTCATGACATATTCCATATCAACCACATTTTATTAGGATATATCCTCGATAATCTCATGACCAAACCCAGAGGAACATAATCCTTTCAGGTCATGCAATCCATTCTCATTGGGAAATATCTACAATTGACCCCATATTCATAGATCCATATTCCTTAATGCATCATATCATCCTCACTAGGTCATATTCTGGGGGTCTCCTTTATAGGGTCATACTCCTTATGAATTCATACAGTCCTCACTAGGTTATACTCCCGATGGAGTCCATTTTCATAGGGCCATACTCCTTGTGATATCAATCCAAACTCATTGGGATATATCCCTGATGGGGGTGATCTTCTTGGGGAGATTATCCATGTGACATCAAACCACCCTCATTACGCCATACTCTCTATGAGGTCAATTGAAATTGGTTTCTCAAGTGTAATCCCTTCACTAACCATTGTTAGTCTCCTTTTTCTTAATCATCCCTTCTGCACAACATTAATTAACATGGATTTGAACGGTCCTCACCACATGACCATAAAAGGTATGATGTGTCTCACTATGTGGCATCAAACAATGTGGGTTTTGATTAATTTTGTAAGGATATATATGAATCAACATTATGAGTTTGATCCTGACACCATAAACACCTACCACTATCCCAAATGGTGATAAAAGCTAGTGCATCTGGATGTATAGCTCAAAAAAATAGCAACCCCAAGCTAATATCATTAACTTATAATGGGTAACACGTTTTAGAACTATTGGTATAAATAATAGCTATCATAGATGGAGAACCTATGATAAATATAGACTTACATATTAACGGACTAACTCTGAAGTGTATAGATGCTCACAATCAGTTTATTGTCAAATATTAAGATAAAAAGTCAGGTTTTAGGATCAGAGAAATATTTATGAACATATCATAAATCTATGAGTCCTAGAGTAGGAAATAATTCCCTATAATAGGGTGTCATGAGTCTAACCTTACATCCTCTTAACCAATGTGTGTTCATAAAATACATTGGAAAGGAACCATAATAACCACATACCTTTGAAAAACAGTCTCATAGCTCGATACAGATGTGAGAACTGTTGGGTGTTCCTGGTTCCATGATAAAACCCCATTAGAAACAGTATGGACAGGTGATCTGACCCAAATATTGGTACAACCCATATTGGGATAATAAAATGGTGAACTACAAGTAAATGATTGTCCTACCATAATAAACCTCCCACAATAAAGATTCATGCCACATTTTGTTCAAGAAACAATCCTAATATGGTTTCATAGAAATTAATGGAATAATATCACTCCAATAAAAGTACAACAATCCATATATGTCACCCTAAAATAATATACAACATGAAAAAGAATGAATACCATAATCTATGATATCACATTAATGAAAAACTCCATATCGTAAAGTCCATGCTATACTACATCACACCATAGTTTAGTGTCATTAATATCTCAAAGTCTAATTTTTCACTACATTATGTTTATTCCATATCTGTGGAAAGAATAATATGTTAATGTAAGTTGAATATGAGTATCACAAAATCAAGATTAATTTCAGATTACATTAACTATAATAAATTCTATGAAACCACCTCTTGGACCATAATACATTCTAAATGCTCATCACCACTTACCACCATGAATAACATTACCCAATCCTCATTTCATAATGATTCAATAATCAATAAGATTCATTGTAATTATACACATTATCGCAGGTAAAACCTAAATCTTCTTATATATCATGATAATTAAAATAATTTTCTGAGTATCCACACATATCGTAACATCCAAATCATATTTCATAAATTTCATCATCATAGATTTTTCAATCACTCAATGGAGGGTGTCACTATGATATATTCTTAAAAATAGATAAAATATGAACTTTCAAAATATTCATGGTCTATGTTTCTATCAATCATAAGGTCTAATATTTTAAATTTTCCAACACTCACCTTAAACAATCTTCATGGAGCACTAAAATATCACCATTGTTATATTTTAGGACAATCAAGTCAAATAGATGATTTAATTATCGAATTTGGACACTAGGGAAAAAACATATAGTTTTCTTTGATTATATATAATAGTTATATTAGTAATATTATTATCTGCATTATGATTATTAATATACGTCATAATATGTTTCCTAAATAATTGGCTAATCAATGTTTTTTAAAAAAATTATTCATATACATGTACCAATATATATATTCCAAATTAAATTGTTTATTTTTAAATATAAATCACTTTAAAGGATTAGTAGTAACCCTTAAAACCATTTACCAAATCAAACTGAAACACCAAAAACAAGTTGGGAAAGATGGAAAGTGATGAATATGAAAACAAAAAAAAAGTGAACACACAATGAGAATAAATTTATTTCCATTCAAACAGACTTGCAAAAAATTAAAGCATATGCACAATGATCAAATAATATGTGTAGAAAAATAAATTTTTGACACCAAAAAATTTTATTGTAGAAAACACAAAAAGGATAAACCATGGAACCTATTCTAGAATGTGGGATCCACCAATAATCAAGAGTACAAAGTAGAGACTCCCAAATATGAGTGGGATCTCAAAAATAATACTCTAATTAAATAGTGGATCAAATACAGAAGACTGATACAGTATGAAAGTAGTCTCAAATGGAGAATGTAACCTGATAAAGAAACCCAAATAGATATTAATGTGAAATGTATATGATTGATTTCCAAATAAAAGATAAAAATAAAAAAAACACCAGAAATGGATCAAATACTACCACATATAAAATATGGTCATAACCAATGAATTTCATTTGTTTTAGATTTGAAAACTGTTGGGTGAAACCTTAATGAGATGTGTGAGATGAAAATAGGCACACACCGAGGCCCTAAAAACATCCACCTAAAAATATTTTCCACTCCCCTAAAAAATATATCTACGTTTTCTTTGGTTTTTTAAGTGTCACATGGGGTATACATGTGAGGAGGACCGCCAAAAAATAGAAATTATGGAAACTAAACCATATAAAAAAGGATTGTCCATAAAAAACCACAACCATAAAAAATGATACTACTAGAGGAAAAAACAACCAAAAAGGGAACACCTGGAGAATCATGCCCATATTACCATGCTAGATTCCTCATTTCAAGGTCAATATGAAAAATATTATTTTCATCAATTTTATATTCTATAAAATCACAAACCACCATGAAGTCATAAACGGAGAAATATGTTGGGAAAAATTCTAGAAAATGATCATCCAATTATGAGAGACACCATCAGTAATGTTTTTTATTTAGGAATTTAGGATCTATCAAATTAATCACTTTTTCATGGACATACAATGTCACATATATATCAATGTATTGAGAATTGTTTCATTCATAAACTTTATCCTTACCAATTATAATATAGTCTATTTTCATCCTTTTAATGAATTGGGTAGAAAATAAGAATATTCACCAGCCTTCCAAGGGTTCATCCAATAGTTTAGGGTCTTGGTCATCAATTTTTAATTTGTGACAAGGCTCCTTGGTGTTTAATGATTTACCCATAAATTATTTCTCTGCCAATTTTGATAAATTTGAATAATCATTATAGCTCTTATTTTCCCCTGTAGTTAATGAAAAATCTCTTCCATCAATTACAGTTTGTTTATTTCCTCATTCTTGATTAGAAATTCTCTTCTGCCTAAAATAAATTTACATAGTTAGATGAATCTTGAGTGGTTGTGTCAACTCCTATGTTATCTTAAATTGATCCATCCTTCTCTTCCTGACTTATCTACAGACCTACAACCCATGAATATTTACTTTCCCCGTGTTCTACAAATTTCCACTCTTTGTTCTCTTTATCCTGAAGGTTCTAATTTAATCACTCAAATTTTTTTCAATTCACCAAACATGGTTGGGAAACCTAATTTTAAGATAGATGATTCATTGTATGTACCTTGGAATACCCTTCATGAGGCTACAAGGCATTCCCACTTCCATCAAACAAAGCCTCACATTCCAAACCTACCTTCCTATTATGAGTATTATTTAGGTTTCCTAAATAACCAGTTTGACTTGTGTGAAGTAATGTTTTCTTAGTTGTGTTTTCATATTATATATTTTTTTAATATGTTCTACCGTTATTTATTTTTTATAACCCATGTATTCTCTTTGATTAGATTTTTTCATTCCTGTTGGATATATGTTGTTATACCGGGCTGCCAGTTTTTGGCTGCTTCTCTATGTTTTTTATTTACTGGCTAGCATGGTATGACATGTAGGTAATAAAAAAACATTTGGGTGATATTTTTTCTATATTTTATTATATGTGTCTCCAATCTACATCTAGACATCCATGTGAGCTAATTTTTTTGGCTCTATGGTTATGAGCTTGCATCATGGTGCTTCCTAATTCAGCATTCTGTTCGAAGGGTTAGGTGGTGATAGGGGGTTTTATTTCCCATTCATGGAATCCATTCAATGGTTTTTATTCAGTTACCTTGTTTCCTCCCAACATCGTTGAGATCTTGGTTTTCTCTTATGGAAACCCTATCTTCTTTCCCTTTGTCCTATGGAAATTCGGAGTGTTGTCCTGGCTTGTTGCGCTTCATTGACATCAGCTCGTAACTATGTATCGAGGAGGTGAAATCGTTCCCTGTTGTAATATTTGAGGACATTATATCAATGAATATAGGAACATGGTAGGAGGACCTAACAAAATCTTTGTCAAATCTAGGAGGCCACACGTCCAGTGGTATATTGAAGAGACTAGGAATTCCAGGTATATTATCATTCTACACTGCAAGTATTAACTTGTAATTTCATTTCCATTTATTTTTTGTAAATATTGTTTAGTTTATTCTTGTATCTTTCTTTCTCATTGGATTTCATCCCTTGTTGAATTTTCATTTTCCTTTTGAGTAGTAACAAAATCTTCTGTGTGTGGCGTTCTTGCTATGAAGTAGGTCCCCTAAGGGACCGAAACATGTCAAATACTCATGTACATTTACCTCTTTCAATACTTTCATGAAATTTTTATTTGGCTTTAGATTGGAATTATCAAAACCCACAGTTCAAAATTCTGTCCTTTTTTTCTTCTATAGTTGTTTGGTTTCATTTTCACTACCCTTAAAACACAAAAAGTGGTATCAAAGCCTCTATGGCTTACTATGATCTTTGATTTCGATTTCCATTTATAGTTCCTTAAAATATGGTTTCTGGTGTTCCATATACAATTTCATTAATTTGGGTTTTCTTTCCATTTTTTTCATTTATATCTCGGTTTAATTCCTACATGTTTAATTGATTTTTTTTATTGAAACCATTGTATTCATTAATGTTATTCATATTTAGTATCTCACGGTGCATGTATATCTAATGAGACTTGTAAATTATTAGGGTGTGTATGCCTAACATTGTCACCAAATACTCAAAATTCACTCATCTAGATAGACATGTCTACAATGTGATACAAAATTTAGATCTTTGACGGAGAGAAAAATTTCATGTTATGGTGAATTAAAATTATGGCATTGATTGTTCAACATGGTTTAATTGATTCCCTGTTTGGGCCTACGAATCTCGTTATAATTGTTAAGGAAACCGGTCAGACCATTTTAGAATACCAACAGGTTCCCTATTACATACTTATTATGTCTCATAACTCCCTTTTACTTTCCTTAGTTGACAAGATCCATAGAGAAGTCTGATATGAGTCTTCCACTGCTAGAATATAGATTAACTAGAGAAATTATACATGTCTGCCTCATTGGTAGGAATAAATTTTGATAATCAACATATGTTCACATTTAAAATGAAGTCTGGTACTTTTTTTAACTCAATCCATTTTTTTATTATTTTGAGAAACCACTTTTTAGTAAAGTGGGAACGTTACACAACCATTCACTACCACACATACACCACAAAAACCAGATTCAAAATTCAAACTATAACATCATCACCTACTCAAGGCATGTCCCACATCATTTCTCATATAAAAATAAAACTCTTCATCATACCAGATCTCCAACATAGAACAACTACCAAAATCCATTACTGAGAACAAGACCGACACCAAGAAAAGCTCCACTAACGATAAGTAAAGACTTATAAAACTCCATAACCCCCATTCCATACTAGCACACACATCAAGAGAAAAAATAGATAACACCATCAGAAACCCAATGAATAGATCCTGCATCAGTCACACCTCCTCTAACACCAGTAACTGATCAAACTACACATCCCAAAACCTTTGAGAAAGTCACTACACCAGACCGATATGGTGTAGGAGAGACTATCGGGAAGAAATAGTAGAGTTATATCATCCAGGTCATCGACAAATAACAACGATCTTTAATAGGAACTCCATCCCCTTGGTCAGAAACACCACCCAGAAAAGACACCAGATTTCCAAAGCAATAGAAGTGAGTAAGAAACCACTATAACATAAAGAATTCACTAAAATAGAGAAACAAAAAAAGAAGAAACCCCAAATCACCACCCCATAACTATCAGAAATGAAAAGATGAATCCACGCATTAGCATTGCTCTCTAACCCTTGGTACACATTTTTGTAGCGTCAACATGACTATGAGAGTGGTGAGGGAAAGATCACCCCCAAATACATTAATATGAATCAAACCACGAAGGAAAAAAACCTAATTTTATTTCCATAGACAAAACACAATGAAACATCTGGATCCATCCACACTTGATAGATATTCCAATTCCACATTTGGATAGGAGGACCACTAAACAGATCTGGTAGGACACACAAGGTTGACTCCTAAAACATACTTGGGTGATGACCACCTTAAAAGAACATTCCACTAAACTGAGAACTAAAACAGGATGACTGACCTTGGAAGAACTTCAACGAAACTATGTTCGAGTGAGTGAAACATGAGTCGGGAAATACCCATTGAGGGAAAGCGGAATAAATATTGATAACAAGGGAAGGGGAAATCCTAGAGCTCAAGAAAGCCTCTATGATAGTATAACTCCATCCATTTTTCACTTTTTTAAAAACCCATTTAGATGAATTTAATCAAGTCATGTTAGACTTAGCTAATATCAATGTTTCTATAGATGATGAGGATTAGGTGATGATCCTTTTAATATATTTTTCCTATATCTATAACACCCTTGTCGATACAAGGATGTATGGTTGAGACTGTTTAACTTTAGAAGAAGTTAAATCATCTCTTCTATTTAAGGAATTGATTTCTTGACCTAAGATAAAAGGTGAGGCTAGGAGTGTGTTTAAAAGGGGAAACATCAAATTAAAGGTAAAAATAAATAGTTCAATTGAGAAAAAATTAAGATTAGTAAAGAATCCAATCTAATGACTAGTTCCAAAGATTGAAAAATCATGTGCTTTCACTGTGGTAAATCCAGGAACATTATGTATATGTCTAGGAAGCTCAAGTGTGAGTTAGAACCCAAAAAAACTATGGACCAGTCACTTTTAGTTGAATCAAGATATGACACTACCAAAGTCCTGAATCTATCCAGCCACATAATCAATCTACCGTGGGTCATAGACTTAAGATATTCTTTTTACATGTGTCCATATAGAGATTTATTTTCAGAGTTTGTTGAAAAAGATGAGGGGGATTTCCTCTGAGGGAACAATAAGATGTAAAAAGTTGAGGTAAGAGGATATGTTCTAATAGAGTTATATTATTAATCCATCATCACCTTAATTGATATAAGGTGGGTCCCTAACCTTCATAGAAAATTCAACTCCTTAGGGATCCTTGATCAAAAAGGATTCACTTTTAAACCTGAATAAAGATGTCTCAAGATCTCTAAAGGATCAAGAACCATCATCAAGGGATCCCTTACCAATGGGATATATGTTTCTAATGGTAAGACCCATTCAATAAAATTGGGTAGTGTCTACAATAAAAACACTGTTAATATTATGTTATGGAATAGAAAATTTGGGCATGTAAGCTCTAAAGGTTTAGAGGAACTCAACAAGAAGGGGATATTGAGTGATATCACACCTTCTAATCTTCCATTATATGAATATTGTGTGATGGATAAATCCAAAAGGGTGAGTTTCAATAGGTCCTCATTCCAATCTACCAACCCACTTTAATACATTTATTTAAATTTTGGGGGGCAGGAAAGGACCACCTCTCAAGGTGGAGGATCCTATTTTATAACCTTAATTGATGAATTTTACAAGAAATTTTGGATATACATCTTAAAAAATAAATCTAATGTTTTGAAAACCTTTTAAACCTAGAAATATTTAGTTGAAACTCAAATTGGAAAGAAAATTAAAACCATGAGAAGAGACAATGGGATTGAATATCTGTCTATAGAGTTCATCGAATATTGCGAGTCTGAAGGAATAAAGAGGCATAAGACTGTTAGGGAAACCCCAAATATAATGGCCTACAGAGAGGAATAATATGACTATACTTGAAAGTGTCTGGATAATGATTGCATCCTCAAGTTTCCCCAAATATTTTTGGTCAGAAGACACCATCACTGTTGTCTACCTTATCAATATGTGTCCTTCATCTATGAATCAGTTCAACCACCAAATGAACTCTGGAATGGTAATCCCAATTTTTATTCCTACATAAGGGTATTTGGATCTATATCCTATGATCATTTTAAGAATAACAAATTAGAAAAAGATCCCTAAAATGTATATTCATTGGTTATACTATGGGATTTAATGGATAAAAACTCTCAGTAGATAATAAAGATGAGCCACCGGCTCATTTTGAGATAGATGTTCATCCCATTCCACCTCCTCCTCATACCATTCATGCAACTGACTCCTAGTCTAGATCCAATTCAAATATAGATTCAGAACCTCTTAAAACTCATCGAGATTATCAGTTGAACCATGACAGGAAGAGGATTGTCCCAAGACCTTCTTTCCACTTCATATAGTATGATATGGATTTATATGCCTTTCATATGTCTCAGGATCTTATTGATTGTGATCCTCAATCTTATAGGAAAGATTTAAAATAGAAAGACACAAAATAGTGGTTATTTACTATAAAGGAAGAAATACCATCTTTAAGGAAGAACCACACTTGGGATTTTGTAAACAAACCATTCAATGCTAAAGTAATTGGTTCAAAATGGATCTTCAAAATAAAGGAATACAACATTGAGGGATGAAAAATGCAACTTAAAGAAAGTATAGTTGCCATAGGCATCCCAGAAAGAGAAGGAATTGAATATTCAGAAATCTTTTCCCTTTTTTTCAAGCATTATTCCATTCAGCTTCTATTATTTATTACTCTATATAATGATTTTCATACAGAGAAATTAGATGTTAAAAATGATTTTATACATAGATATTTGAAAGAAAAGATTCATATTAGACCTCTTGAAGGTTATCCTAATGAATTAAATCCAAATCATGCATGCCTTTTGAATAAATCCTTTTATGGCCTGAAACAACCATATTAAAAGTGGTACTTTATGTTTGATTCATTCATGCTTGGTAACAACACTACTAGAAATTGAGTTTTTTACAATAGGACATTTCCGATGGGACCCCATCACAAAAGGTCATTTGCAATAGGGTCCCATCGCAAATTCCCCATTGCAAGAAATGGTGTTGCAAAATGTTTTTTTTGAAATAGTCCAATGAAAAAAATGATTTTTACAATGGGAAATATTCCCACAGAAAATAGTTTCTCTGAGTTTTTAAAAAACCCTACTGTGACGGGCTTGTCGTAAATCCTTTTTTTACTGGACCATGCCAAAAAACATTAAAAAAATCAAAAAATAAAAAAATAATAATATTAATAAAATTTAATAAAATAATATTATTAATATTAATAAAATAATATTAAATAATAATGATAATTATTATTATAGTAAGAACTTAAATACTATTAATATAATAATAATATTATTAATAATGATAATAATAATATATATAATATTAATATAATAATAATAATATTATTATTATTAATAAAATAATAATTAAAATATTAATCATAATAATATTAAAATAATATTAAAAAATTATAAAATAATAAAAACCTCAATATTCATAAAAATATTATAATAATAATAATAATAATAAATTTATTAAATAATAAAATAAGAAAATAAAAAAAAATATATATATAATTAAATAAAAAATAAAATAACAAAAAAAAATATTAAAAAAATATATAAAACACACTATATAAAAATTTAAATATATAATATTACAAAAAAATTACATTTTAATGTTTTATCATAAAAAGTAAATTCATCATTGTGGGGGAGGGTCTTCAAGAGGAGTTGGAGGAGATGGTAGAGGGAACTTCATCCCTAAATTATGAGTCAGACATCACATGTACCCCATCGTTTGCTCCTACTGCTATTAGTGCCATCGAAACATATCCTCCTCTTACTGCTGCTGCTGTCGACAGATCCCTTCCTGCTCCCTATGTATACTCTCCATTGGATCACCCTGATCTCACAGTTTCTCCTGATATTGTGCAATAGACGATGATGAATCTCCATGAGTTCTCTCAAGCTGTATCCCAAAATCGTAGTTGTACCATAATAACTCCCAAGCATCAATCTAGTGGTGATACCAACTACTTAGCCTTTCTCAAAGGCATATTGGGTCACATGAATCCATGCTACCTCATAAAATTATGTTGTAATGGTCTGATCCTCAGTCTCGTCTTGAATCTCAGTTTGTTTCTAAGATATCATTGCCTCATATATCTCCTTTAATTTAAATTTAAAATTAAAATAGTTGAAATATTATTTGCGGTTAATTTTAAAACTCAAAAAGAAATTATACAGACCACAATTTGACACTGGTGACCACCTCTAATCTCTCTAGTGAGAGAATCATTTTATATCCTACTATAAATGTAGAACTCCATAATATTGGGATGTTTGAATGCCTATATGAATATAAAATAAACATTTCAAATTTAAGGTTATATAAATTAATTAAATAATGTACTTGACATATGTTCCCTATGTGTACAAAATATACACCTACTATGTTGATGTGTTACCTGATCTCACCCTATTTTGTCGACCTACTATTGATCCCCTCTGAAAATGATCACTCATCAAGTGTGAACCTAAACCATCAAAAACCTGTGATGAATTGTAATCAAGTCAGTGGGCACAACAAGACTCATTAAAATCAATGACTCCCTCTTTCCTAATTATTATCCTTATCAAATTGTGTAAAAATTGATGACAACGATCGCACATACAATCCTAACCTGCCCACTAGATAGAGTCACACATTCTCTCATCTCTGAGATACTAAAAAATCAAGAAAAAAATAATAATAACTGGTTACTAATTAAATAAATTTCAAAATAAATATGATTTATTTATTTACCATCCAATGATAGAACAAGCAATGTTGAACATTTATGTGAATCTGATCCCATTTAACCCATGCTCTAGAAAAATAATTTTAAAATATAGCACTCCTCTGTTCAATAGATATATGAGAAAAGACGTGAAAAAATGAACAAATAATAAAACAACTAGTATATAAATAAATTAATTTTAAATAATGAAAGCTAAATAAAATACACAAGTAAACATACTTCTGCATGTGTAGATCGAAGCCAGGACATGGATGTCGCTCGAGGATAGGGTCAAGAATAATCAATCTTGCTAGACCATAAAACCTTCGAGTCCTCGCTACACTGCCAATTTTTTGAGGGTCAGATGATCTATCATACATCTCATCACTTAGTAGATCATCACTGTCCCACTCATGAAAGAGTTTTGAGTCCCTCTAAAATATAAAATTGATGTTATTAGAAAATAATTTAAAACAACTATTATATATAGATATATATTATATAGGATTATAACTATCATTTAACTATGTCCATATTCATCTACGTACTCATATTCATATATGACGATGTCAATATCTTCATATTCCTCCTCAGTATCTTCAATTTCCATAAGAGTTTTAGTTTTATTATGTCTTATCATTTCAGATTCATTTGTTACATCAATAACACCATCCTCACCAATAACCCTTAATTATTGAGTGTTGTCATTAACATTCACGTCTCTTTATGTAACAGGTGGATTTAGAGTAATCTTCTGAAAAAATTTAATTCCTTACACTTCAACGAAACCACATTCAAATTGAATAAACTGATTTCCCCAAGATTTCATTTTTATGAAGTTCTACCAATCACCCATCTCGGTTGAAGTACCATAGTAATTTTCATAATAAATTTTATGTTCATAATGATCCAATAAAAATGATTAATTTACTATACGAATTATTTTACAATTAATTTAAAAAATTTGATTGCTCGGATGAACAGAAAATCCTCTATCAGTATCCAATGACTGACATTTAAACATAATTATGTAATTCTGTCCTAGATAACATAGTTCAACAATTTCTTCCAACATGTTGTAAAATTCATCTTCAATATCTCTATGATGAGATCCTATAAATAAGAAACCACTATTAATTGTATTTTTGATTCCCCATATGTATGCGTATGAAATCAAAAACCATTCACCACATATGTATTTTAAGATTTAACCATTTTGGATGGTGGGATACTTAATACACACAATAGATTTTAAATTTTATTAGTATGATCAGATAATTTAAAATTTGTAAAATAATTATCAATATAAAAAGTAATAAATTTATTTTATATGTTAAACCAAAAACTAATTTATATTACCAATTTTTAAAACTAGTTGGAAAAATTATTTTACTGACGTTCTTCAAGAGAAGTTGTTGTAATTTGTGGAAGCTGTTTCCTGATATGATTATCATATAACCTACAAATAAAATAATATTAATTTATTCTAACAAATATTATATAATATGTTATAAGATGAATCGTAGTACAAATGGTGTTATTTCTTTAAAATTGACAAGAACATATGTATGAGCTCTGTGATGTTTATCATCAGAAATCCATCTTTAATGAACTATACCAAACTTAAGTTATGGACGATTAAAAACTAATAATTTATTTCTCATATCATCATCATAATTTCCCTCATTATATCCCACACAGTTTTGTTTTGAGGGATATTCAGATTGAAAATAATGAAAACAAAAAAAGTAATTATCTCCTACAAATAAGATTCTGTAATTTATCCTTCAAATAATTCTTTATTATGTACTTTTTTCTTCAATTTTTACATGAATATATCAAATGGGGCACATCCATGAGAAAAATACTGGACCTCCACATTTTGTATCATGTGGAAAAAGTAACATCAAATGTTCCATTAAGTCAATGAAATATTGTGGGGAGACTTTTTCCAATTTACATAAAATTAAAAAAACATATTCTTAAAATTTTCTTAGTGCATTGTAGTCTATTTTCACCAAAAAAATGTCTTAGAAAAAAATGTGATATGTCTTTTAGTTCATCCTAAATCATATAATTCAACAATCCTATTAATCCAATTAGTTTATGTCTTTTCATTTTAACATGAATTCCATGGATTTTTAATATGTTAGTATGGCCAATTCTGTCACATCTTCTCAAATTGAAAACATAATCATCCGGAAGAATCAAATCTATAATCCACTAAAAAAATACTAATTGATTTTCTTTTGAATGTGTATAAGATTATATTGTCTTTATTAACTTCAGTGATCTAACATTTTGAAATAGTTCAAGTTCTGGTCACCTGTAAATTTGGGCAAGATCTAATCATGCCTTTACATTACCTTTAGTCTTAACTAGTGTTTCTAAATCTTTATAAAATATATTATCAAATTTTCTCTTCTCAATATGAATGAAATCCTACACACGATAGACCAAAAAATCAGACCAATATGACAGATCCCAAAAAATGATATGTTTTATCCAATTATGTTCTTTCCCAAAGCCATCATTTTTATATTGGTTTATAGTTGGTCCAAATGTAATGGGAGGTAATGAAGAGAAAAATTATTTGAACTCTATACCTGAGAACATTATTGGAGGTCCATCTCTTTCAATTGTTCGTGTTGAAAAATTATATTTGTTCCTATGAAAATGGCGATCGGTTGGAAGGAATCTGCAATGATTGTCGAAAAAACAATTTTTCATTCCATTGACAAGTATAAACATTTTCTGTCACTCATACAGAACAAAAAATCTTATGGACCATGTGTACTCTTTCTAGATAACATTCTATATGATAATAAGTCACTAATTTTCCACATCAATGATACTTTTATTAAGAAATTTTGTTTCGTTGCAACATTGTTTGTACTGATACCTTTACTCTATAATAAATTTAACTCATCAATCAGTGACATTAAATAAAGATCAATATTATTTTTCAGATGTCATGGAATTAATAAGTTAAAAAAGATATATATCTCCATTATCAATATCCTAGGAGGTAAATTGTACGGTTTTATAAAGTCCGACCAATAAGAATATTGACTATCATAAGAACCGAATGGAAAAACCGTCAATAGAAATAGCCAACCATATGTTTCGGGATAATGAAGAAAAATATGAATATACTTGGTTAAAATTATTCCATGAATCACCATTAGAGGGATTATTTAAGCTTTTACTAGCTAAAATATTGGTTTTATGTCATGACATTAATGACATTGGGTTCTGAGACATAAATAAATACTACAATCAGGGTGTAAGAATGAAATACCTCAACAATTTTATAGGAATCAATACACAATTACCTAGTTGAGCCACTTTAAACCATGATTTTACACAAGTATGATAACTATCCAATGACTCATTTTCACCATAATATAAGATGAAATCATTTGAACATGAATGAATCATTTGATAACTAAGACCCAGATTATGAAAAAGCCTATTTCTCTCATAGAAACTTATAGGCAACACATTTCCATCAGTTTTTAGTGTTTTAACTAATGAAAGTGTATGATCAAAACTACAATTTTAAATTCCATTATTTGATTAAATATCCATAAATTTTTAAATCGATTCAATTTTTCTTAACTTGCATCCAGTATGTAAAAAACCCTCAACATACCTCAGAAACACATAAAATTGAGATGGTTCTAACTCGGGAGTTGAATCAATTTCATTCCAAGTTTCAGTTTGTTGAGAATATGGACAATCCACATCATGTACTAAATATTAAGACTATGACGGATCTAGAACCAAATTATTAGTATCATCTCTGGAACTACGTTCATGATATTGATACCAAAAATAATAGTCATTTAAAAAAAAGTGATATAGAAAAACCCACCATCTTCAAATGTTTCAAAAAACCTTATATCACATTTCATGCATAGACACTTAATTTATCCTTATAAAACAAATTCTAGTTTTGATGATGAAAATGATAAAAAAATTCAAAACCCTCAATATATACAGGATTTATACCAAAACCGATTAGATTATTGAGACGATTTATCCAATCAAGATCATGTAATAAATACCATTTTTTGACTTCTATGGTCTATATTAGTCTAGAAAATATAAAATCAATAAATTTTTTATGATTCGTTTGGTATAAGAAAAAGATGATCCAAAAAATGAATACAAATTCATACAATCCAAATTTACTTTTAAATATCTTCAATTTTATCTATTTTCCACTGATTTTTACTAATGAATGTTACTTTTTACTAATTATAGTGATTTAATGTCCATTTCTACTAATCATTATTAATTACCACTAACATTAATTAAAATTTTCTAATTACCACTAATTTTGAATAATTAAAATGATTTAACTTTAATTTTAAGGAAACTACTAATTATTATTTTTAATTAATTTGATATAAGAAAAAGGTGATCCAAAAAAGATCATAAACTTAAAAAATTAAAATTAACATGTAAATATTATAAATTTTATCTATTTATTGTTGTTATTTTAATAATTACTGCTAGTATTAACATATTTTTTTATAAATTAATAAAGAAAATAAAAATTATTATAAATTAATAAAATATATTATAAATAACTAAAAATGTGTAAATATTCGAATTTACAATCTTCAGGCCATGAAAAATGACTAATTTGTATCAACTGTATATGTAGAAATATGTTGTTAATCAAGGCCTGGAAATTGATGACCAATTTCATTTTCATTTTTCTATTAATTTATAATAATTTTTATTATTTCATAGTGATTTATAGTAATTTTTCCAAATTTATAATAGTCCACACTAATTTATAATAATTTATACTAAATACAGCAAATTACTGCGAATTATATTTAATTACTAATAATTTTACTAATTATTTCTAATTACTGCTTATTATTACTAGTTATTAGTAGTTATTTTTAGTTATTACTATTTATTACTAGTTATTACAAGTTATAACAAGTAATTACTTGTTTTTACAAGTTATTATTATTTATTACTTATTATTACTAATTATTATTATTTATAACAAATTATTCTTAATTATTACTAGTTATTACTATTTATTCCTAATTATTAGTAGTTATTACTAATTATTACTATTTATTACTAATTATTTTTATTTATTACTATTTATTACTATTTATTGATAACTTTACCTGATTACTAATATTTTTACATAATCATTACTAATTGTTCCTAATTATTATTATTTATCCTAATTATTACTAATTTTTCTTAATTATTAGTTATTTTTTCCTAATTATAACAATTTATTTATAATTATTATTATTTATTGCAAATTATTACTATTTATGACAAATAATTTCTATTTATTAATAAATTTTCCAATTTATTAATAATTATTCATATTTGTTAATAATTATACCTATTTGTTAATATTTATTACTATTTATTAATAATTAATTCTATTTATTCCTAATTTTTCCAATTTATTACTATTTATTTCCATTTATTACTAATTATTACTAATTATTACTAATTATTACTATTTATTCCTATTTATTCCTATTTATTCCTATTTATTACTATTTAATCCTATTAATTACTTGTTATTACTAATTATTATTATTTCGTTATATTTTTTACTATCTATTACTATTTATTAATATTTATTACAATTTATTAATATTTATTAATATTTATTACTATTTATTACTATTTATTGCTATTTATTAGTATCATTAACTATTTATTACTATTTATTACTATTTATTACTACTTATTACTAATTATTACTAATTATTACTAATTATAACTATATATTTCTAATTATTACTAATTATTGCTAATTTATTTCTAATTATTTCTAATTCTTACTAATTCTTAGTATTGTTTTACTAATTATTACCAATTCTAACTAATTTTCCATAATTTTTTCAAATTAATCCTATTTTTTCATGATTTTCCCTAATTTTCTTTAATTATTCATATTTTCCCTATTTCATATTATTTGTTTATAATTATTACTATTTATTTCTAATTATTACTAACTATTCCCAATTATTACTAATTATACCTAATAATTACTAATTATTCTTATTTATTTCAAATTATTCCTACATTTCCCTATTTTTTCTTATTTTTCCATTTTATTTATTTATTCTTAATTATTCATAATTTTCCAATTTATTACTATTTATTCGTATTTATTCCTATTTATTACTATGCATTCTTAATTATTAATAATTATTCCTAATTGTTATTAATTATTATTATTTATTACCATTTATTACTATTTATTACAAATTATTACTAATTTTTAATTATTATTACTATATATTAATGATTATTTATATTTATTACTAATTATCCCTAATTATTACTAATTATTACTAATTATAACTATTTATTAATATTTCTTACTAATTATTCACTAATTATTCCTAATATTCATGGTCTATGTTTGGTGTTCCTTGTTCCATGATAAACCCCATTAGAAACCGTATGAGACAGGTGATCCGACCCAAATGTTGGTCCACCCCATCATAGGCTAAAAAAATGGTGAACAAAATGTAAATGATTGCGCTACCATAATAATCCTCCCACAATAAAGATTCATGCCACATTTTGTTCAGGAAACAATCCTAATATTGTTTCATAGAAAGTAATGGAATAATTTCACTCCAATAAAACTACAACAATCCATATATGTCACCCTAAAATAATATACAACATGAAAAATAATGAATACCATAATCTATGATATCACATTAAAGAAAAACTCTAGATCGTAAAGTCCACGCTATACTACATCACACCATAGTTTAGTGTCATTAATATCTCAAATTCTAATTTTTCACTGCATTATGTTTATGCCATATCTGTGGAAAGAATAATATGTTAATGTAAGTTGAATACTAGTATCACAAAATCAATATTAATTTCATATTACATTAACTACCTTAAATTCTATGCAACCACCAATAGGACAATAATACATTCTAAATTCTCATCACCACTTACCACTATGAATAACATTACCCAATCCTCATTTCATACTGATTCAATAACCAATAAGAGTTATTGTAATCATACTCATTATCACAGGTAAAACCTAAATCTTCTTATGTATCATGATAATTAAAATAATTTTCTGAGTATCCACAGACATCGTAACATCCAAATAATATTTTATAAATTTAATCATCATAGATTTTTTAATAACTCACTGGAGGGTGTCACTATGATATATTTTTAAAAATAGATAAAATAGGAACATTCAAAACATTAATGGTCTATGTTTCTATCAATCATGAGGTCTAATATTTTAAATTTTCCAACACTCACCTTAAACAATCATTATGCAGCACTAAAATATCACCATTGTTATATTTGAGGACAATCAAGTCAAATTGATTATTTAATTATCGAATTTGGACACTTGGGAAAAAACATATACTTTTATTTGATTAAATATAATAGTTATATTAATAATAATATTATCTATATTATGATTGTTAATATACGTGATAATATGTTTCCCAAATAATTGGCCAATCACTGTTTTTAAAAAAAAGTATTCATATACATGTACCAATATATATATATATGCCAAATTAAATTGTTTATTTTTTAAATATAAATCACTTTAAGGGATTAGTGGTAACCCTTAAAATGATTTAACAAATCAAACCGAAACACCAAAAACATGTTTGGAAAGATAGAAATCGATGAACATGGAAAAAAAAGAGAACACCCAATGAGAATAAATTTATTTCCCTTCAAACAGACCTGCAAAAAATTAAAGCATATGCACAATGATCAAATAATATGTGCAGAAAAATAAATTTTTGACACCAAAAAATTTTAATGTGGAAAACACAAATACAAAAAACCATGGAACCTGGTCTAGAATGTGGGATCCACCAATAATTAAGATTACAAAGTAGAGACTCCCAAATATGAGTGGGATCTCAAAAATAATACTCCAATAAAATAGTGGATCAACGACCGAAGACTGATGTAGTCTGAAAGTAGTCTCAAATGAAGAATGTGACCTAATAAAGAAACCCCAATAGATTTTAATGTGAAATGTAGATGATTGATTTCCAAATAAAATATGAAAATAAAAAACAACAGAATTGGATCAAAGACAACCACAGACAAAATATGGTCATAACCAATGAATTTCATTTGTTTTAGATTTGAAAACTACTGGGTGAAACCTTAACCAGATGTGTGAGATGAATATAGTCATACACCGAGGCCCTAAAAAAATCCACCTAGAAATATTTTCAACTCCCCTAAAAGATATATCTACTTTTTCTTTTGTTTTTTAAGTGTCACATGGGGTATCCATGTGAGGAGGACCCCCAAAAATAGAAATTATGGAAACTAAACCATATAAAATAGGATTCTCCCTAAAGAACCACAACCAAAAAAAATGATACTACTAGAGGAAAAAACAACCAAAAAGGGCACACCAAGAGAATCATACCCATATTTCCATGCTAGATTCCTCATTTCATGGTCAATATGACACATCTGATTTTCGAAAAATTTATACTCTATGAAATCACAAACCACCATGAAGTCATAAATGGAGAAATGTGTTGGAAAAAATTCTAGAAAAGTAACATACAATTGTGAGAGACACCATGAGTAATGTTTTTCATTCAGGACCTGTGGATCAATCAAATTAATCACTTTTTCAAAGTCATACAATGTCACATATATATCAATGTATTGGGATTTGTTTCATTTTTAAACTGTATCCTTACTAAATATATTATAGTATATTTTCATCCTTTTAATGAATTGGGTAGAAAATAAGAATATTCAGCAGCCTTCCAAGGGTTCTTCCAATAGTTTAGGGTCTAGTTCATCAATTTTTAATTTGTGACAAGGCTCCTTGGAGTTGGCTGATTTACCCATAAATTATGTCTCTACCAATTTTGATAAATTTGAATAATCTTTACAGATCTTATTTCCCCCTGTAGTCAATGAAAAATCTCTTACATGAATTACACTTTGTTTATTTCCTCATTCTTGATTAGAAGTTCTCTTGTGCCTGAAATGCATTTTCATAGTTAGATAAATCTTGAGTGGTTGTGTCAACTCCTATGTTATCTTCAATTCATCCATACTTCTATTCTTGACTTATCTATAGACCTATAACCCATGAATATTTCTTTTCCCTATGCTCTACAATTTTCCACCCTTTGTCCTCTTTATCCTGAAGGTTCTAATTTAATCACTCAAATTTTTTTCAATTCCCTAAACATGGTTGGGAAACCTAATTTGAAGATAGATGATTTATTTTATTTACCTTGGAATTCCCTTCAAGAGGCTACAAGGCATTCCCACTTCCATCAGCCAAAGCCTCACTTTCCAAACCTACCTTCCTATTCTGAGTGTTATTTAGGTTTCCTAAATAATCAGTTTGACTTGTGTGAAGTAAGGTTTTCTGGATTATGTTTTCATATTATATATTTTTATAATATGTGCTACTATTATTTATTTTTTATAACCCATGTATTCTCTTTGATCAGCCTTTTTCATTCTTATTGGATATATTTTGTTGTAACAGGCTGCCAGTTTTGGGATGATTTTCTATGTTTTTTGTTTCCTGGGTAGCATGGTATGATATGTAGGTAATCCAAATTTTTGTGGGCGCTATTTTTTCTATTGTTGATTATCTGTGTCTCCCCTCTACATCTAGACATCTAGGTGAGCTAGTTTTTTTTGGCTTTGCGGTTATGAGCTTGCTTCATGGTACTTCCTAGTTCAGCATTCGGTTTGAAGGGTTAGGTGGTGATAGTGGGTTTTATTTCCCTTTCATGACATCACTTGAATGATTTTTATTCAGTTCCCTTGTTTCCTCCCAACATCATTGAGATCTTAGTTTTCACATATGAAAACCCTAGCATCTTTTCCATTTGTTCTATGGAAATTCAGAGTGTTGTCCTGGCTTGTTGCACTTCATTGACATCAGCTCGTAGCTATGTATGGTGGAGGTGATATCCTTCCCTGTTGGAATATTTGAGGCCATTATATCAATGAATACAGGAACATGTTAGGAGGACCTAACAAATTCTTCGTCAAATCCAGTAGGTCACACATCCAGTAGTATATTGAAGAGACTAGGAATTCAAGGTAGATTATCATTCTACACTGCATGTATTAACTTGTAGTTTCGTTTCCATTTATTGTTTGTAAATATTGTTTATTTTATTCTTGTATCTTTCTTTCTCATTGGATTTCATCCCTTGTAGAATTTTTATTTTCCTTTTGAGTAATAAAAAAATCATTTGTGTGTGGAGTTCTTGCTGTGAAGTAGGTCCTCCAAGGGACTGAAGAATGTTAAATCCTCATGTACATTTACCTCTTTCACTACTTTCATGAAACTTTTATTCAGTTCTAGTTTGGAATTATCAAAACCCACAGTTCAAAATTCTATCCTTTTGTTCTTCTATGGTTGTTTGATTTTATTTTCACTACCATTCAAACATAACAAGTTGTATCAAATCCTATCTGGCTTACTATGGTCTTTCTTTTCGATTTCCATTAGTTGTTCGTTAAAATATGGTTTCTGGTGTTCCATATAAAATTTCATTAATTTGGGTTTTCTTTCCATTTTTTTGCATTCATATATCGGTTTAATTCCTACATGTTTAATTGATTTTTTTTATTAAAACCATTGTATTCATTAATACTATTCGTATTTAGTATCTCACGATGCATGTATATCTAATGAGGTTTGTTAATTATTAGGTGGTGTATGCAAAACATTGTCCCCAACTACTCAAAACTCACTCATCTGGATAGACATGTCTACGATGAGATACAAAATTTAGATGTTTGACGGAGACAAATATTTCAAGTTATGGTGAATTAAAATTATGGCATTGATTGTTCAACATGGTTTAATTGATTCCCTATTTGGACCTATGAATCTCATTATAATTGTTAAGGAAACTGGTCAGACTATTTTAGAATACCAACAAGTTTCCTCCTACATAATTATTATGTCCCATAACACCCTTTTACTTTCCTTAGTTGAAAAGATCCTTAGAGAAGTCTCATATGAATCTTCCACTGCTAGAATATAACTTAACATGAGAAATTATATATGTCTGCCTCATTGGTAGGAAGAAATTATGAGAATAAATATATGTTCACAGTTAAAATGAAGTCTGGTACTTTTTTCAACTCAGTCCATTTTTTTATTATTTTGAGAAACCACTTTTTGGTAAAGTGGGGACCTTAAACAACCATTCACTACCACACATACACCACAAAAACCAGATTCAAAATTCAAACTATAACATCATCACCTACTCAAGGCATGTCTCACCTCATGTCTTGTATACAAATCAAACTCTTCATCATACTGGATCTCCGGCATGGATCAACTACCAAAATCCGTTATCGTCATCATCACACGCCTTCATCTTCATTGAAAAAACACAAAACCTTCAATATGAATCTTTCAACCATTAACAAACTCGAAAGCCATTACTGAGAACAAGACCGAAACCAAGACAAGCTCCACTAACGAGAAGTAAAGAATTCTAAAACTCCATAACCACCATTCCAGACTTGCACACACATCGAGAGAAAAAATAGATAACCCCATCAAAAACCCAATAAATAGATCATGCATCATTCACACCTCCTCAAACAACAGTAACTGATCAAACTACACATCCCAAAACCTTTGATAAAGTCACTACACCAGATCGATATAGTGTGGGAGAGATGATCAGGAATAAATAGTTGAGTTATATCATCCAGGTCCTCGACAAATAACAACGATCTTTAATATGAACTCCATCCCCTTGGATAAAAACACCACCCAGAAAAGACACCAGATTTCCAAAGAAATAGAAGCCAGTAAGAAACCATTATGCCTGCAAGAATTCACTAAAATAAGGAAACAACAAAAGAATAAACCCCAAATCACCAACCCACATCTATCAGTAAAGAAAAGATGAATCCATGCATCAACATTGCTCTCTAAACCTCTCTCCAAATTTGTGTACCGTCAACATTACTATGAGAGTGGTGAGGGAAATATCACCCCCAAATAAATTAATATTAATCAAACCATGAAGGAAAAAAAACTAATTCTATTTCCAGAGAGAAAACACAATGAAACATCTGGATCTATCCACACTTGATAGATATGCCAATTCCACTTTGGGATAGGAGTACCACTAACCAGATCTAGTAGGACACACAAGGTTGACTCTTAAAACATACTTGGGTGATGACCGCCTTAAAAGAACATTCAACTAAACTAGAAAGTAAAACAGGATGACTGACCTTGGAAGAACTTCAACGAAACTATGTTCTGGTGGGAGAAACACGAGTCGATAAACACCAATTGAGGAAAGGGGGAAGAAATATTGAGAACAATGGAAAGGGAAACCCTAGAGGACAAGAGAGACTCCATGAGACTATGACTCCATCCGTTTGGTACTTTTGTAAAAACACATTTAGATGAATTTAATCAAGTCATGTTAGACTTAGCTAATATTAATGTTTCTATAGATGATGAGGATTGGGTGTTGATCCAATTAATATATTTTTACCATATCTATAACGCACTTGTCGATATAATGATGTATGGTTGAGACTGTTTAACTTTAGATGAAGTTAAATCATCCCTTCTGTCTTAGGAACTGATTTCTAGACCTAAGATAAAAGGTGAGGCTGGGAGTATGTTTACAAGGGGAAACATCAAACTAAAGGTAAAAAGATAGTTCAATTGAGAAAAAATTAAGAGTAGTAAATAATAAAATTCAATGACTAGTTATGAGGATAGAAAAATCATGTGCTTTCAGTGTGGTAAAACCAGGCATATTATGTCTATGTCTAGGAAGCTCAAGTGTGAGTTAGAACCCAAAAAAACTACGGACCAGTCTCTTCTAGTTGACTCAAGCTATGACACTACCGAAGTCCTGAATGTATCCAGCCACATGATCAATCTACAGTGGGTCATAGACTTAGGATATTCTTTTTTACATGTGTCCATATAGAGATTTATTTTCAGTGTTGGTTGAAAAAGATGAGGGGGATGTCCTCTGAGGGAACAATAAGATGTAAAAAGTTGAGAGAAGAGGCTTTGTTCTAATAGAGTTATATTATTAATCCATCATCACCTTAATTGATTTAAAGTGGGCACCTAACCTTCATAGATAATTAATCTCCTTAGAGATCCTTGATCCGAAAGGATTCACTTTTTAACCTAATCAAGATGTCTCAAGATCTCTAAAGGATCGAGAACCATCATCAAGGGATCCCTTACCAATGGGATATATGTTTTGAATGGTAAGACCCATTCTAGACAATTGGGTAGTGTCTACAATAAAAACACTTTTAATATTATGTTATGGAATAGAAAATTAGGTCATGTAAGCTCTAAAGGTTTAGAGTAACTCAACAAGATGGGGCTATTGAGTGACATCACACCTGCTAATATTCCATTATATGAATATTGTGTGATGGATAAAGCCAAAAGGTTGAGTTTCAATAGGTCCTCATTCCAATATAACAACCTACTTTAATACATTTTTTTAAATTTGGGGGGGCAAGCAAGGATCACCTCTCATGGTGGAGGATCGTATTTTATAACCTTAATTGATGATTTTTCCAAGAAATTTTGGAAATACATCTTAAAAAATAAATCTAATTTTTTGAAAACCTTCTAAACCTAGAAATATTTAGCTGAAACGCAAATTGGAAAGAAAATTAAAACCATGAGAACAGAAAATGGGATTGAATATCTGTCTATAGAGTTCATCCAATATTGCGAGTCACAAGGAATAAAGAGGAATAAGACTGTTAGGGAAACCCCAAATACAATGGCCTTACAGAGAAGAAGAATATGACTATACTAGAAAGTGTCTGGATAATGATTTCATGCTCAAGTTTCCCCAAATATTTTTGGTTCGAGGCCACCATCACTATTGTCTACCTTATTAATATGTGTCCTTCATCTATGAATCAGTTCATACACCAAAAGAACTCTGGACTGGTAATCCTTATTTTTATTCCTATATAAGGGTCATTGGTTCCGTATCCTATGATCATGTTAAGAATAAAAAATTAGAACCAAGATCCCTCAAATGTATATTCATTGGTTATACGAAGGGAGTTAAGGGATAAAAACAACGAGTAGATAAACCAGGATACTGGAAGTGCATTATTAGTATGGATGTGGTCTTCCATGATTCATCCTCTCCTAAGACTAATATTTCCACAATAAGAAATAATGATCCAGATCTTCATTAGACTAATAAATATGAGCCACTATCTCATTTTGAGACATATGTTCATCCCATTCCACCTCCTCCACATCCCATTGCTACGACTGACTCCCATTCTAGTTCCAATTCAAATTTTGATTCAAACCTCTTACAACTCATCGAGATAATCAGTTGAACCATGAAAGGAAGAGGATAGTCCCAAGACCTTCTTTCTGCTTCATCTAGTATGATATGGATTTATATTCCTTTCATATGTCTCAGGATCTTATTGTTTATGATCCTTAATCTTATTGGAAAGATTTAAAATACAAAGACACAAAACAGTGGGTCTTTACTATGAAGGAAGAAATATAATCCTTAAGGAAGAACCACATTTGGGATTTTGTAAACAAGACATTTAATGCTAATGTAATTGGTTCCAAATGGATCTTTAAAATAAAGGAATACAACATTGAGGGAAGTAAAATCCAATATAAAGCAAGGATAGTTTCCATAGGCATCCTTCAAAGAGAAGGAATTGAATATTCAGAAATCTTTTCCCCTATTTTCAAGAATTATTCAATTCAGCTTATATTAATTATTACTGCATATAATGATTTTCATACAGAGCACTTAGATGTTAAAAATGATTTTCTACATAGAGATTTGAAATAAAAGATTCATATGAGACCTCTTGAAGGTTATCCTACTGAATTCAAACCAAATCATGCATGCCTTTTGAATAAATCCTTTTATGGCCTAAAACAACCATCATGGAAGTGGTACTTTATGTTTGATTCATTCATGCTTGGTAACAACAATACTAGAAATTGATTTATTTACAATAGGGAATTTGCGATGGGACCCCATCAGAAAAGGTCATTTGCAACAGGGTCCCATCGCAAATTCCCCATTGCAAAAATTGGTGTTGCAAAAAGTTTTTTTTGAAATCATCCAATAAAAAAAATGATTTTTACAATGGAAAATATTCCCTTAGCAAATAGTTTCTCTGAGTTTTTAAAAAACCCTATTGTGACGGGCCTGTCGCAAATCCTTTTTTTACTGGCCCATCCAAAAAAACATAAAAAAAATAAAAAAAATTATTAATATTAAAAAAATTTAAGAAAATAATATTAATAATATTAATAATATTAATAAAATAATATTAATAAAATAATATTAATAATATTAATAATATTAATAAAATAATATTAATAAAATTAATAAAATAATATTAAATAATAATAATTATTATTATAGTAATAATTTAAAAACTATTAACATAATAATAATATTATTAATAATTATAATAATAATATATATAATATTAATATAATAATAACAATAATATTTTTATTAATAAAATAATAATTACAAAATTAATAATATTAATATTAAAAAAATGTTAAAAAATTATAAAATAATAAAAACCTCAATATTCATAAAAATATAATAATAATAATAATAATAATAATAATAATAATAAAATAATAATAATAATGAAAATAAATTTAATAAATAATAAAATTTCAATGTAATAAAATAATAAATTATTAAATAAAAAATAAAATAACAAAAAACACAATATTCAAAAAAATATGAAAAACACAATATATAAAAATTTAAATATATAATATTACAAAAAATTTACATTTTAATGTTTTATCATAAAAAGTAAATTTATCATTGTAGGGGAGGGTCTTCAAGAGGAGTTGGAGGAGATGGTGAAGGGAACATCATCCCTAAACTATGAGTCAGACATCACATGTACCCCATAGTTTGATCCTACTGCTACTGCTGCCATCGAAACATATGCACCTCCTACTGCTACTGCTGTCGACAGATCCCTTCCTGCTCCCTACGTATACTCTCTATTGGCTCACCCTGATCTCACAGTTTCTCCTGATATTGTGCAATAGAAGATGATGAATCTCAATGAGTTATCTCAAGATGTATGCCGACATCACCGTGGTACCATAATAACTCCCAAGAATCAAAGTAGAGGTGATACCAATAACTCAGCCTTTCTCAAAGGCATATTGGGTCACATGCATCCATGATACCTCATAAAATCTTGTTTTAATGGTCTGATCCTCAGTCTTGTCTTGAATCTCAGTTTATTTCTAAGATATCATCACCTCATATAACTTCTTCAATTTCAATTTAAAATTAAAGTAGTTAAAATATTATTTTTGTTTAATTTTAAAACTCAAAAAGAAATTATACAGACCAATATTTGACATTGCTGACCACCTCTAATCTCTCTAGTGAGAGAATCATTGAAAATACTCCTATAAATGTAGAACTCCATAATAATTGGATGTTTGAATTCCTATACGAATATAAAATAATCATTTCAAATTTAATGTTATATAAATTAATTAAATAATGTACTTGACATATGTTCCCTATGTGTACTAAATATACACATACTATCTTGATGTGTTACCTCATCTCCCCCTGTTTTGTCGACCTACTATTGATCCCCTCTACAAATAAACACTCATCAAGTGTGAACATAATCCATCACAAACCTGAGATAAAATGTAATCATGTCAGTGGGAATAGAAAGACTCGTTAAAATCTATGACTCCCGCATTCCTCATTACTGTCCTCATCTAATTGTGTAAAAATTGATGACAATGATCGCACATACAATCCTAACCTTCCCACTAGAGAGAGTCACACATTCTCTCATCTCTGAGATACTGAAAAATCAACAAAAAAATTATGAATAATTGGTTACTAATTAAATAAATTTCAAAATAAATATTATTTATTTATATACCAGCAAATGATCGAACATGCAATGCTGAACATCTATGTGAATCTGTTCCCATTTAACCCATTCTCTCAAAAAATAATTTTGAAATATAGAACTCCTATGTACAATAGATATATGAGAAATGAAGTGAAAAAATGAACAAATAATTAAACAATTATTATATAAATAAATTAATTTTAATTAATAAAAGCTAAATAAAATACACAAGTAAACATACTTCTACATGCGTAGATTGAAGCCAGGACATGGATGTCGCTCGAGGATAGGGTCAAGAATCACCAATCTTGCTAGACCTTAATCCCTTCGAGTCCTCGCTACACTGAAAATAGTTTGAGGGTCAGATGATCTATCATATATCTCATCACTAGGTATATCATCCCTGTCCTACTCACAAAACAATTTTGAGTCCATCTAAAAAATAAAATTGTTGTTATTAGAAAATAATTGAAAATAGTTATTATATATAGATATATATTATATATGATTATAACCAGAATTAAACTATGTCCATCTTCATCTACATACTCATATTCATATATAACGGTGTCAATATCTTCATATTCCTCCTCAATATCTTCAATTTCCATAGGAGTTTTAGTTTTATTATGTCTTATCATTTCAGATTCATTTGTTACATCAATAACACCATCCTTACCCTCAACCCTTAAATTTGGAGTGTCATCATTAATATTCATGTCTCTTTAGGGAACAGGTGGATTTAGAGTAGTCTCTTGAAAAATATTAATTCCTTACACTTCAACGAAACCACATTCAAATTGAATAAACTGATTTTCCCAAGATTTAATTTTTATGAAGTTCTACCAATAACCCAACTCTATTGAAGTACCGTTGCAATTTTCATAATAAATTTTATGTTCATAATGATCCAATAAAAATTATTAACTTACTATAAGAAAGATTTTACATTTAATTTAAAAAAATTGATTACTCGGATGAACAGAAAATCCTCTATCAGTATCCAATGATTGACATTTAAACATAATTTTTTAATTCTTTCCTAGATAACATAGTTCTACAATTTCTTCCAGAATTCTATAAAATTCATCTTCAATATCTCTATGATGAGATCCTATCAAGAAAACACCACTATTAATTTTATTTTTGATTCCCCATATGTATGTGTATTAAACAGAAAACCATTCCCCACATATGTATTGTAAGATTTAACCCTTTTGGATGGTGGGTTACTTAATAAACACAATAGATTATCAATTTTATTAGAATGTTCAGATAATTTAAAAATTTTAAAACAATTATCAATATAAAAAGTAATAAATTTATTTTATATGTTAAACCAAAAACTAATTTATATTACCAATTTTTAAAACTAGTTGGAAAAATTATTTTACTGACGTTCTTCAGGAGAAGTTGTTATAATTTGTGGAAGCTGTTTCTTAATATTATTATCATATTACCTAGAAGTAAAATAATATTAATTTATTCTAACAAATATTATATAATATGTTATAGGAGAACTCATAGTACAAATGGTGTTATTTCTTCACAATTGGGAAGAACATATGTATGAGCTCTGTGATGTTTATCATCAAAAATCCGCCGTTAATGAACTCTACCAAACCTAAGTTATGGACGATTAAAAACTGATAATTTATTGCTTATATCATCATCATCATTTCTCTCATTATATCGCACATAGTTTTGTTTTGATGGATATTCAGATTAAAAATAATGAGAGCAGAAAAAATTAACTTTCTCCTACAAATAAGCTTCTACAATTTATCCTTCTACTAATGCTTTATTAGGTACTTTTTTCATCAATTTCTACAAGAAAATATAAAATGCGGAACATCCATGAGAAAAATACTGGACCTCCACATTTTGTTTAATGTTGAAAAAGTAATATCAAATGTTCTATTAAGTCAATGAAAGATGATGGGGAGATTTTTTCCAGTTTACATAAAATTAAAACAACATATTCTTACAGTTTTCATAGTGCATTGTAGTCTATTTTCACCATAAAAATGTCTTAGAAAAAATGTGATATGTCTGTTAGTTCATCCTAAATCGTATTTTTTTTAACAATACTATTAATCCAATTAGTTTATGTCTTTCAATTTTAACATGAATTCCATGGATTTTTAAAATGTTAGTATGGTGAATTCTGTCATATCTTCCCAAATTGAAAACATAATCATCCGGAAGAATCAAATCTATAATCCACCAAAAAAATACTAATTGATTTTCATTTGAATGTGTATAAGATTATATTGTCTTTATTAACTTCTTTGATCTAACATTTTGAAATAGTTCAAGTTCTGGTCACCTATAAATTTTGGCAAGATCTAATCATGTCTTTAAATTATCTTTAGTCTTAACTAGTGTTTCCAAATCTGTATAAAATATATAATCAAATTATCTCTTTTCAATATGCATGAAATCCTACACACGATAGACCAAAAAATCAGACCAATATGACAAATCCCAAAAAATGATAAGTTTTAACCAATTCTGTTCTTTCCCAAAGCCATTATGTTTCTTTGTCTTTATAGTTGGTCCAAATATAATGGGAGGTAATGAAGAGAAAAATGATTTGAACTATGTACCTGAGATCATTATTTGAGGTCCATCTCATTCAATTGTTCCTATTGAAAAATTATATTTGTTCCTCTGAAATGGTGATTGGTTGGATGGAATCTGCAATGATAGAAGAAAAAAAATGTTTTATTCCACTGAAAAGTATAAACACTTTTCTGTCACTCATACAGTAAAAAAATTCTTTTGGACCATGTGTACTATTTCTAGATAACATTCTATATGATAATAAGTCACTAATTGTCCACATCAATGCTACTTTTATTAAGAAATTTTGTTTCACAGCAACATTGTTTGTACTGATACCATTACTCCATAAAAAATTTAACTCATCAATCAATGAAATTAAATAAACATCAATATTATTTTTCATATTTCATGTAATTAATAATTTCAAAAAGATATATGGCTCCTTCATCAACATCCAAGGAGGTAAATTGTATGGGGTTATAAAGGCAGACCAACTAGAATATTGACTATCATAAGAACCAAATGGAAAAAACTGTCAATAGAAAGATCCAACCATATGTTTTAGGATTATGAAGAAAAATACGGATATACTTGGTTAAAATGTTTCATGAATCACCATTATAGGGTTTATTTAAGCTTTTACTAGTTGAAATTTTGGTTTCGTGTCATGAAATTAATGACATTGGGTTCTGAGACATAAATAAATACTACAATCTGGGTGTAAGCATGAAATACATCAACAATTTTATAGGAATCAATCCACAATTAACTAGTTGAGAAACTTTAAACCATGATTTTCCACAAGTATGATAACTATCCAATGACTCGTTTTCACCATAATATAAGATGAAATCATTTGAACATGAATGAATCTTCTGATAACTAAGACCCAGATTACAAACCAGCCTATTTCTCTCATAGAAACTTATAGGAAACACATTTCCTTCAGTTTGTAGTGTTTTAAATAAAGATAATATCTGATCAAAACTGTAATTTTAAATTCCATTATTTGATTTAATAACCATAAATTTTGAAAAAGATTCAATTTATCTTATTGTGCATCCAGGATGTAACGAACCCTCAACGGACCTCAAAAACTCATAAAATTGAGATGGTTCCAACTCTGGAGTTGAATCAATATCATTCCAAGTTTTAGTTTGTTTAGAATATGGACAATCCACATCATGTATTAAATAATGAATTTGTTACAGATCTAGAACCAAATTATTAGTATCATCTCTGGAACTATGTTCATGATATTGATACAAAAAATAATAATCATTTTAAAAATGAAATTGAAATAGAAAAAACCCAACATCTTCAAATGTGTCAAACGATCTTATATCACATTTCTTGCATGGACAGTTAATTTACCCTTCTAAAACAAATTCTAGTTTTGATTATGAAAATGACAAAAAATATTCAAAACCCTCAATATATACAGGATTTATACCAAAACCGATTATATTATTGTGACGATTTATCCAATCATGATCATGTAATAAATACCATTTTTTGACTTCTATGGCACATATTAGTCAAGAAAATATAAAATCAATAAATTGTTTATGATTCATTTGGTATAAGAAAAAGATGATCCAAAAAATGAATACAAATTCATACAATCATAAATTACCATTAAATTTTTTCAATTTTATCTATTTTCCACTGATTTTTATTAATGAATGTTACTTTTTACTAATTATGGTGATTTAATATTCATTTCTACTAATCATTATTAATTACCACTAAATTTAATTAAAATTTTCTAATTACCACTAATTTTAAATAATAAAAATGATTTATCTTTAATTTTTAGAAAACTACTAATAATTATTTTTAATTAATTTTATATAAGAAAAAGGTGATCCAAAAAAGATCATAAACTTAAAAAACTAAAATTAACATATAAAGTTTATAAATTTTATATATTTATTATTGTTATTTTAATAATTACTGCTAGTATTAACAGATTTTTTTATAAATTAATAAAGAAAATAAAAATTATTATAAATTAATAAAATATATTATAAATAACTAAAAATGTGTAAATCATAGAATTTACAATCTTCATGCCATGAAAAATGACTAATTTGTACCAACCGTATATGTAGAAATATGTTGTTAATCAAGGCCTGAAAATTGATGGCCAATTTTATTTTCATTTTTCTAATAATTTATAATAATTTTTATTATTTCATAGTGATTTATAGTATTTTTTTCAAAATTTATACTAATCCACACTAATTTATAATAATTTATACTAAATACGACTAATTACTACTAATTATATTTAATTACTAATAATTTTACTAATAATTTCTAATTACTGCTTATTATTACTAGTTATTAGTAGTTATTTTTATTTATTAATAGTTATTACTAGTTATTACAAGTTATAACAAGTAATTACAAGTTTTTAATAGTTATTATAATTTATTACTTATTATTACTAATTATTATTATTTATTACAAATTATTCTTAATTATTACTAATTATTACTAATTATTAGTAGTTATTACTACTTATTACAATTTATTACTAATTATTTTTATTTATTACTATTTATTACTATTTATTGCTAATTTTACCTGATTATTAATATTTTTTCATAATCATTACTAATTGTTCCTAATTATTATTATTATTTCCAAATTATTACCAATTTTTCTAAATTAGTAGTTATTTTTTTCCTAATTATTACAATTTATTTATAATTATTACTATTTATTAATAATTATTACTATTTATTACAAATAATTACTATTTATTAATAATTATTCAAATTTATTATTAATTATTCCTATTTGTTAATAATTATACCTATTTGTTAATATTTATTACTATTTATTAATAATTAATTCTATTTATTCCTAATTGTTCCAATTTATTACTGTTTATTTCCATTTATTACTAATTATTACTAATTATTACTATTTATTACTATTTATTCCTTTTTATTACTGTTTATTCCTATTTATTACTATTTATTCCTATTAATTACTTGTTATTACAAATTAATATTATTTATTTTTATTTTTTACAATCTATTACTATTTATTAATATTTATTACTATTTATTAATATTTATTACTATTTATTAATATTTATAACTATTTATTGTTATTTATTAGTATTATTAAGTATTTATTACTATTTATTACTATTTATTACAACTTATTACTAATTATTACAATTTTTTACTAATTATAACTATATATTTCTAATTATTACGAATTATTTCTAATTTATTTCTGATTATTACTAATTCTTACTAATTCTTAGTATTTTTTACTAATTATTACTCTTTATTACCAATTGTTATTAATTTTCCATATTTTTTTTTAAATTAATCCTAATTTTTCATGATTTTCCTTAATTTTCTTTAATTAATCATAATTTCTCTATTTCATATTATTTATTTATAATTATTACTATTTATTTCTAATTATTTCTAATTATCCCTAGTTATTACTAATTATACCTAATAATTACTAATTATTCCTAATTATTTCTAATTATTCCTACAATTCCGTATTTTTTCTAATTTTTCCATTTTTCTTATTTGTTCTTAATTATTCATAATTTTCCAATTTTTTACTATTTATTCGTATTTATTCGTATTTATTACTATGTATTCTTAATTATTAATAATTATTCCTAATTTTTATTAATTATTACTATTTATTACCATTTTGTACTATTTATTACTAATTATTTCTAATTATTATTTATTATTACTATTTAATAATAATTATTTATATTTATTACTAATTATAACTAATTATTACTAATTATTTCAAATTATTAATATTTATTACTAATTATTCCTAATTGTTTTAATTATTCCATATTATTAGTATTTATTTCTAATTATTACTATTTATTCCTAATTATTAATAGTTATTACAATTTATAACTTCGTATTCCTATATATTCATATTTATTACTATTTATTCATATTTATTAATATTTATTACTATATATTAATAATTATTACAAATTATTACAATTTATTAGTAATTATTACTATTTATTAGTAATTAATACCAATTATTCATATTTATTAATAATTTTTAAAATTTATTAATAATTATTACAATTTATTAATAATTATTACTAATTATTCGTTTTTATTACTAATTATTACTAATTATTATTATTTAGTCATATTTATTACTTTTTATTTCTATTTGTTCGTAATTTCTACTTAGTAGTACAAATTACTGCTAATTACCGCTATTTATTCCTAATTACCACTAATTATTACTAATTACCATTATTTATTACCAATTACCACTATTTATTACTAATTACCACTAATTATTAATAATTAGCACTAATTATTACTAATTATGACTAATTATTACTAATTATTACAAATTATTAGTATTTATTAGTATTTATTACTAATTATCGCTAATTTTTACTAATTACCACAAATTATTACAGTTTATTAGTATTTATTACTAATGAAACAACATATTTCTAAAAATAATTAATGCAAAATAAAACTATCTGATTCTAATTTAATTTAATTTTTACTAATAGACAATAATTATAAATAACTTAAAATTAAATCAATTAACTAAAAAAATAAAATCAATAGATAAATACCTTGAAACAAAATCTTTTTTATGATGCAATGATTGAAAATCGCTCCGATGTAAAATTTAACTCTTAAAAAATTTAAGAGGGAAATATGAGTGTAGAGAGGGAGAGAGGAGTAGAGAGATGGGTGAAATTAAAAAAAATAGATGAGGGTATATATATGTTATACTATTTGGGACAGGACCAATCACAAATACTAGCCCCCCCATTAATGAGGGGTGGCAGTTTAAAAAGTATTTACGACAAGACCCATCACAAATATCTATATGCAGTTATAGTATTTGCGATGAGATATAAATCCCATCGCAAATAATATTTGTTGCGATGGGTATCGTCGCAAATGCTAAATTAATTAAGGGCGGTGGTTAAAAAGTTATTCGCAATGGATACCATTGCAAATACTAAAAACCACCGAAGTGTGTTTTCAACGAGACCTATCGTAAATAATAAAACCCACTGAAGGGTATTTACAATGGGACCCATCACAAATACTAAAGACCACCGAAGGGTATTAGTAAAGGGATACCTGACTCCATCACAAATAATTATTTATTTGCGATGGGAACAGGGTTCTGTCGCAAATAGTCCCTCCCGATGGACTTTTTGCGACGAGACCCTTCCCCATTGCAAATAATCCATCACAATTACCTATTTTTCTCGTAACGAAAATTCATTAGGAGTCAATATGATTCTTGCATTTATTTTAAATCAAATAAAACTTGTAACATTTATCTACTATTTTATGTCGATGACATGCTCATTATTTGTAAAGATATAAATTTGTTTTCTTCTATTAAATCCCAATGGAAAATTACTTTTGAAATGAAGGACATATGTGAAGCTAAGAAAATACTAGGTTTTGAAATTATAAAATACATACCAAACAAATTACTCTATCTATCTCATCATGCTTATGTTTTAAAAATTTTAAAGAGGTATATGATTTAATTTCTCAAGCCTATTAATATCCCTCTTGCACAACATTTAAATTGTACGAATCAAGCTCTTATAACTGAAAATGATATTGATTTCATGTCTCAAATTTCTTATGCTTACATTATTGGTAGCATAATGTATTCTTTGATTTGTACACAACCTGAAATTTCAGTTTTTTTTACACTCAAAGTAGGTCATTTACACTCTAGGGAATCCACATTGGCATGCCCTTAATTGTTTCCTTAGATATATTTCCTATACTTCTAATATTTATTTGTGATATGGTATAAATGTAGATACTACTGAACTTATCTATGGTTTTGTTGATGCTGAATATACTATAAATTTCGACACTCATAAATCTTTAACTAGTTATGTGTTTACTACTTTTGGAGGTATCATTTCCTAGAAGCACAATATACATTCAGTTGAAGCACTTTCAACTATAGAATCTGAACGCATTGCTTTAACTGAGGTAGTTAAAGAATCCTTGTGGATCAAAGGTATGACTTTTGAACTTTGTATTTATAGTTATTTTATAAATGGTTATTCTAATATCCAGAAGACTATCCATTTATTTAAAAATTTAGTTTTTCATGGTAAGTCCAAAAGCATAGATATTATATTACATTTTATTAGAGATGTTATAGAATCAGAAAACATGTGTATCAATAAGATACACACTGACATAAACCCAATAGATAGTACGACAAACTATGTGGTTCTATCTACGTTTAAATTATTTTTAGATAGGCTAAACTTGGTTCCAGTTCAATGAACCTAAGTGCAAGAACATTACCATATTTAATTGAAAATGATAGAGATTTGTGAATTAAGGGTTTCTTAATTGTGTTTTCATATTAAACTTTGTTTTAATATGTGATTCCATTTTTTATTTTGTATAACCCAAGTATTTTATTTGCGTAGTTTTTTTCATTCCCACTGGATATATGTTGTTTCACTGGGCTTCGTATTTTAGGCCACTTGTCTATGTTTTTTGTTTTCTAGCTCACATGATATAACATGCTAGCAATCCACATTTTGTGGGGTGCAGTTTTTTTCCACTGTCGATTATCTATTCAGCCCTGCTGCATCTGGACATCCATGTGTGATGGTTTGTTCACCAATGCTGTTACATAATTGCTTCGTGGTGCTTCCTAGTTTGACGTTCGGTTCGAAGGGTCGGTTGGTGACAGGGGGCTTGATTTATCCAGTATGGAATCTCTTCGGTGGTGTTCATTCTATTCCCTCGGTTCCTCCCAATAGCGTTGCACTCTCAGTTTTCTCAATTGAAAACCCCAACGTCTTTTCTCTTTATTTATCTGTTGTTTAGAGTGTTGTCTTGTCTTGTCGTGCTTTATCATCTTCAGCTCATAGAAGTGTAGGGTGGAGGTGACATCCTCCCCTGTTGGAATATGTGTGTCCGTTGTATCAACGATTCGATGAACTTGGTTGGAGGACCTCTCGAATGATTCATGAGATCTAGGAGGTCACACATCCAGCCATAGATTGAAGAGATCAATACTGTCATACATATTATTGTTCGATACTTTAAGTATAAACTCGTTGATTCATTTCTGTTTGTAGTTTGTAAATCTTGTATACTTAATTCCTTTATCATTCTTTCTCACTGGATTTCATCTCTGGTTGCATTTTTGGTTTCCTTTTGAGAAGTAATAAAATTGTGTGTGTGTGGTGTTCTTGCTATGTAGTAGGTCCCCTAAGAGACCAAGACACATTAAAAACTCATTTTAATTTACTAATTTTTTATATTCTTGAAATTTGTATTCGGTTATGGTTATCATTATTGAACCCCATAGTTCTAGATTCGGTCCTTTTATTATTTTTTTGTTGTTTGGTTTTATTTTCATTTCTCACCAAGCATAAATACTTGAAAATGATTTAGAAATAAAAATTTTATGATAATTATTGGCTGATGTCCTCTATGTGGAATGAATATAGGTAAGCCACCATGTATTGAACATCATTTAATTTACTAATTATAGATTTTCTAGAGCTATCAATACTTTGGTTGAACATGACCCTACTGATGTGGCCACCCTATCCAATGATCAACTCCTCCAGGTCCTATTAGATAACATGTTCTAATTGACCAACATGACCTTATGAAACATCCCAAATGCCTGAGGTTCCATCCATACTGCAGATACATAGGTCTGGTCTTTGATCCTCAGGGGGCCTTTCCCCACTCGATTAGCTACTTCCAAAAAAATCCATCTCTTCAATCCACCATCATTATTTACAAAATAACTATATAAATTTCACCATGTCTACTATCATTGACCTCATCTAAATAATTGGTCGTGTCAATTTTACCTGAAAAGAGGAATGAGATGACAATCTAATTTCATTTGAACGCATTGAGTTTCCATCCAGGACAACCACATATTGGGAGTCCCCTCTTTTATCAGTAGATCCACACCAATTGACCAAATGACATCATCCCAACCCAAATGTCCATTGCCATGGGATCACATATCATGTAAAATTCATAGGGCCCCTATAAGAGAGAAAATTTAAATCCATTGAAGAAATGTGGGGTAATGGAACATACTAAAATAATACCAACTTAAACGATTTACCGAACCAAGAATCATTGATGGTCAAGAAAACCAACGACTACACACTCCAACAATCCCCATGATTCAAAGAAGAATCTACCAAAATCATTATCTAACGGTCGATGTGATAAAGTTCATCTGATTTCTACATGCCGAGAATTTATGAAATATCTATATATCTTTTTTTGAATGAGATGTGGGGAAGATACCTGCGCTGCACTTATAAAAGCGGTAAGAGGAAGCTACCCAAAATACATACACGATCAGAGTTTCATAGCAAATTTTAGTTACCTAGTGGCCAAGTTGGACACCAACACTTTGAGGGAATGGAGAAGAGTTATTAGCAGAAAATTATGTTGGGAAAAAATGTTTTTAATGGTGTCATGTGTAACACCCTGAGATTTTATGAAAAATATTCTTTTTAATTTAATTAATGTCTTGTGTTATACACTATAGCAAAATGAGCTTTCACAACACACATCTCTGATCTGGCTTGAATTAGACGCAATCGCGACCTTCCACGATAGCGTGTGTTGTACGCAACACCAAGTTTCGCTAAACAACGATATGCTATTAAGATATTATTAAAACTAGCCGTTATGAATAGTAATAACCATTTTTTGAAATTTTGTAAATTTTATTTTTCAAAATGGACTTCATTTATGGATTCGGAGTATCGAATTTAGCCTAAGGTGAAATTTTGGTACTTTTCGGATAACTTTCATATTCCGATGAATAGTGAAAATTACTAAATTTTAATTAAAAACAACTTTTTTAATAGAAATAATTAATAGTGATAAATTATTAATTTGAGTGGTTTTAAAGTATATTTAGAATATATTTTTACAATTTAATACAATGTTGGTCATTGGATGTAATTTCACATTTAAACCAGTTATAAACAAGTGTCAATCTTTTGATAGTTATTATCCATTAAAAACACGCTATTTGTTGTGACAGCGGAAATTAATTATAAAATTAATTAATTCAACTTATATGTTGGGAATTTTGTAAAATAGAAATCATTTTTGAATTCGGAATATCAATTATATCTTAGGATGAAATTTTGGCATTTTTCTGAAAAACTTCAATTTTTGATGAATAGTGAAACCACTAAGTGGTAGGTTAAAAACTGAATTTTGCATAAAACTTAATTTTACCGCTTCTATGAATGGAATTTCGAAAATCCGACAGACACTGTTGATATCAGTTAGTAAAATGTGGTTCAATGAGATAAAAATAATTTTTTGGTGAATAGTAACTTTTTACTTTTTTTACCGCGATTAATAGTAAATAGGTTAACTAAGGGTAAATATGATATTAATATTACCCTAACACATGTCCTAATTCTATTGGATAAGTGTGATTTGACCAAAAACAACCTTATGAATATAATATGACCATTTAGGTTCACATGGATTAGATTATGACATTTAATATTATTTTATTTAATGAATAGTTAAAATAGTTAAAATCAAAGTTTAATAAGTAAATCATTTTTAATATGGGGTTATACATAAGATAAATTCGACTATAAATATTCATTAGAAAGATAAAACGATTTCCTATATAATGGTAATTTATTTGTAATTTTTAGACATTAAATAATTTAATTTATTTATGACACAATGATGATACAGTAATTATCTTATTAATGAAATATTGACATAATTGATGTTATAAACACCAAAATAAATGGAATTTGAGACTTTTTATGAATTACACTAATTTTCTAGGTTACTATGATATATTAGTGTTGATTTAATCAACTTTGTTCGAACATATAATTCTGTTATGACTTTCACAAAAATCATATATCAAATAGTGTCAAAATTGACACAAAATAGTGTTTAAATCAAATATTATATTATTAATTGTCATTTTATTCCTAAAAATATAAGGTTCGGCCAGATGACTTAGATAAGGATATATATATTAATAATAAACAATTTTGGGTTCTTTTGGCATGTTATAGTAAGTGTATTAACCATATAGTGTAAGAAAACGAAAAGTCACAGAAAAAGATAAATTATTTAACTTAGAGTTAAATCTAATGGATAAGGTTAAAATAATAACCTAAACTTGTCTAAATCTTATTGGTTGATAGTATTTCGACCCATCCCCACTTTAGCTTAGAAATAAGACCATTTGGAACCATTATAAACCGATTTTGACTTTAATATAAAATAATATTTTGAGATATTCCTAAGGTGCCCCTCTCCTCCCTTATAAAATGACACCTCCTACCACTCCTCCTCACACCAATTTGAGAACTCAAGCTCGACCAAACCCTTCCAAAATACCTTCTCCACTTCCCTAGAATAATCCTAGAGGTCCTAGTCTTCTTCAAAGACCAATCTTAGTTCCCTAAGTGGAGGATTCAAAGAGGCGTTTCAAAGAAGAGGTAATATCCATTACCGATCTTTTCAATTTCTTTCTTCTTCAACTTCTTCTTCTTTAGTCGTTTCATGACAAAGTAATAACATAAGTATTAATTACATACTGCTATGTTATTATAAATATGAAACAACCCTAATTCACCTTCTATCCATCCTACGGAAAAATGAAATCACCGCGCGTGCGTACGTACGGAATACCGTCTCCACGCCGTGGTGTAATCTATTTTCCACCACCACCTTAATAGGATGGGTATAATGGTGTAATGAGTAACTATATGTGATTATTATAAAGTTATATTGATACTGAAATAGTCTACATACACTTCAACACAATTCCACGACCATGGGAATGATATCATCGCGCGTGCGTACGTACGGACTACCGTCTCCACGACGCGATGAGATTCATTATCAATGATTAACCATTCATGAATGATTATAAAGTATATATAATAAGTACTAATGAAATATATGACATAATAATGATACTGGATTTATGTAAATTTATATGTATTTCATCTAATTAATTCCATTCACTTCAATAAGGAAACGAAAACAGTGTTCATGCGTACGTACGGACTACCGTCTCCATTAACGGTGTATTTCATTCCATTTATCGATATATATTATATATATATATATTCTGAATATATATTATATATAAATCATGTTTTACATTCTGGATATAAGTAATCATGATCCAAGTAATCATATTAATAATTACTAGTTAAAAACACGAACGACAAATGAGACGATTTTACCCAAAACGCTACTTTAACATGAATTTACAAAAGAACGGGTAATATAAAGTCATAAGTGGACCATATATGATATAATAACAATGAATATCATTCTGGAATAAGTCAATAACATGATTTAAATCATTATACAAGAGGTTTGGACACTTACAAAGCAAGTCGGACCTAAGGTAAGGGAAAATATCACAATCTCATTTTTATCCGAGATTGTTTTTACTTTGGCATTTACTGGAGTGTATTTTATCATCCACATCCATGTTCCCTCAATATGTAATATTGTTTCCATCCACTTACAATAGTTTAAATCCAATTTAACCCTTCGGTGAGTTTTTAGTAAAGAATATGAAAGGAATCTTTTGTCGTTTTTTCATACGAGGTACTTTTTTTGACTTTTCCGACAAAAGTACGAAGAATGTTTTTTTAACTTATACGGCAAGAATGGATTTTTAAAAAATTATTTCCAAGAATATTCCTTTATAAGTTTTCAAGTTTATTTTTAATCAACTTCTTTTATTTTATAATTGTATGACATATTAAGAAAAGAAAAGTTTTTTTGAAGTAGAAATGATATTTTCCTCAAGAATGGAGTTCAAATGTTTTATCAAAATTATTTTCCATCTAAGATAATATAGGGTTCTGTTTTTATCCCTATTATTACATTGATTTGATTATGTTTTGAGGAAATTATTTTTATGAAGTCATTTACCTTATATGATTTGTTTTATGATGTCATGATGTTTCAAGAATCCCATTTTTGTTACATGTGTTATGCGATGATGTATGATTTATGATTATGTGGCACACATAAGAAAGGATTCATTATAAGATGGGTGGGACCTATATCTCCCTCCAATGCGTTGGGTAATGATTTTATATCTCATGAGATAGACAGGGCTGGAACGGTAGGTTTTACCGGTTCAGTGAAACAGGACTGGAATGAGGGTGACTCGGTTCAGAAAGGGACTTTGTCCACTAAGATAGTCTTGGCAGCGAGTCATGACTAACAAGAAAAGATTCTCTATGATTATGTGTGTATGCCACAAAGTTTCATGTTTTAAGTTATGATTATTGTGATTACATTTCACTGCCATGATTTATCCCGTGTTATGAAATTATGATCTGTTTTGTAGGTTAAGATTTCCAAAAGTTATGTGCTTGTGTATACGATGAGATTTATATTTCTTTTGTTTACCCTTACTGAGCATTTGAGCTCACCATTTTATGTTTTCATTTCCCCAGGATATAAAGAAAGGTTTTAGGTAAAAAAAAAGGAAGATCTTTATGGGAGATGTTGAAGGTCTTTCACCACGATTAGAAGATTACGTTGCGAGTTTCCAAAGACACTAAATTATTACGATCCTTATGTGTGTGTTTTTGTTATGTACTAAGTATTCCGCAAAAGTAATGTAATGTTCATGTACGTTAAGCTTAGGGTCTCTACAGTTGGTATCAGAGGAATGGTTTAGTCAACCTTTGGAAACTAGGATGCGAAAACGTTAGTGAGATCCCTAGAGATATTTCTAAGGTATGTCAAGGGATGTCCCAAAGGTTAAGTATATGTATAGGTTATAGTACTAGAATTACGCTAACGATCATATAATTAAACCTAAGATGTTAGATATTGAAGGTACTCCCCCTTTATTATGTTGTTTTCCCCTAGCATGATTTTTGCCTCTCACACTATTCTTTTTGGGTTTTAGAAAATGGCTGGAAAGAAGATGATTCACGATAATGGAGAATATGATGGACAATGGAATGATATTCTTCATAATGAAATGGGATTTGGAAGTCCAAACATCATTATTATTCCGAATCAGCAATCTCATAATATGATCAATAAAGTAAAAGTTGGTAAGTTTCCTGACTCGGCTAATAAGAGAAAGATTGAGTTTCATGATGATCATAGACGAAATAAAGTTCAATTTCCCCTATGTAAATCATGTGGGAAGAGGCATCAAGGAGAATGTTTCAAAGGAACTGGAAGATGCTTTGGGTGTGGAAAAGAAGGACACAAGGCAAGTAAGTGCAAAAGAAAAGGTTCAGTTAACACCATGGATGAGGATAATGGTATTGCTACGACATCAACAATGGTTAAATGTTTTAAATGTGGAATGTACGGGCATTATGCAAACCAATGCCCTAAGGGAAAGTCTCATGAAGAGAATCAGTATGGTAGTATGAGAAGTATTTATGTTGATGATGATGAAGAGACTACAAATGATATGTGAGATGAAAGAATTGTTGAAGCTCAGTCAATGGTTTAAGAAGGTAGTGGAATGATTACATGTTTATCAAGTGTAATGTTGTATAAGTAATCTCATGGTACTATGGAATAAAGATACATCTAAGGATTGTTACACTATTGTCTTTCCTATGTTTTTAAAGTGTATGATTAATGGTACCAATAACCATGAAATGTTATTCAGATATTTTTTGGAAAGTATATGATATGCGCATAATGAAGGAATAATAAGATAATGTGGTATTTGATTGTATTCATGATCTCATGACTGATATAAGGAGAAGGTTATATCATGGTTTGAGTATATAGAATTTTTGGATTTTGGTATGTGGAAAGAGTTAACTTTTAACTGCATTCATGTTTTCAATAAGGTTCAATGGGTGTTCAAGAGAATACGTGATTAAGGCCTTTGAATGTTTGGAATGTGACGAACAAGATATATCTTATTATATATGGGGATCAACGACAGTATTAAATCTCTAGTAATCGTTTTCACTATATTATGAGAGTGGACTACAGTATTATGGATAAGCCTAAAGATTAGAATGTATTATGTTGGACATAAGTTAGTATTGTTTAAGGATAGAAGATTTTCGATATTATTGATGGGATGTTATAGTAATGTAGTTTTAGAAAAAGGATAACCTGCAGGACGGGCGACAACCCATCGCGTCGGACAACGATGTGGGAATCAAACCCACAACTGAAGTGCGACTGGCCTTTATCGCCTACCACTGGCCTACAAGAAGTCCCTGTTTAGTAGAAACTAGTTTTATTATATTAAGCAGTATGATATATGAAGTATAAGTTCATTTTAGGAACCATATATCATTAATCTCACTATAGATGGACTTATGTATTTTTTTGATAACTTTTCTAACCTTTTGAGACAGATGGAATGACCCATCATTCTATCACATGATCTGCTAACACATCACGAATGACAAATTCAACTTCATTTCTTTAAGAGATGAAGTAGAAATTGTCCAAAGAACGACAAACAGTGAGACTATACCAAAATCACGAAAGTATTTCTTCTAATTCCAATTTCATCAACTTTAGGGAAATGATCTTGAAAACCAAAAATGTTGTCCTAGTGCTCTTATATCTGATTAATCATATGGTACCTTAGATCTTCACAAATTTATGGATTTGTGATTGCTAGCTTTTCCATAGTCATGTTCTCTACCACTCTCCATCAGAACATGATGGTTATATTTCTCTTCCATATCCATATTTTCACCTATGTGGAAACCCAGTGATTAGTTTATTTGGGTAACCGTTACATTTCATACTTTTGTTTTTAAAGACTGTTTTTGGTATTCCTTTTTACGATGTGGGTTTCGATTAAATAAACTTTCGAATAGTAAACCATTTATAACCCCGACGAATTTCGAGGGCGAAATTCATTTTAAGGGGGGTAGAATGTAACACCCCGAGATTTTATAAAAAATATTCTTTTTAGTTTCATTAATGTCTTGTGTTATACGCTACCCCAAAAGGAGCTTTCACAACACACATCTCTGATCTGGCTTGAATTAGACGCAATCACGACCTTCCACGATAGCGTGTGTTGTACGCAACACCAAGTTTCGCTAAACAACGATATGCTATTAAGATATTATTAATACTAGCCGTTATGAATAGTAATAACCATTTTTTGAAATTTTGAAAATTTTATTTTTCAAAATGGACTTCATTTATGGATTCGGAGTATCGAATTTAGCCTAAGGTGAAATTTTGGTACTTTTCGGATAACTTTCATATTCTGATGAATAGTAAAAATTACTAAATTTTAATTAAAAACAACTTTTTAATCGAAATAATTAATAGTGATAAATTATTAATTTGAGTGGTTTTAAAGTATATTTCGAATATTTTTTTACAATTTAATACAATTTTGGTCATTGGATGTAATTTCACATTTAAACCAGTTATAAACAAGTGTCAATCTTTTGATAGTTATTATCTATTAAAAACACGCTATTTGTTTTGACAACGGAAATTAATTATAAAATTAATTAATGCAACTTATATGTTGGGAATTTTTTAAAATAGAAATCATTTTTGAATTCGGAATATCAATTATAGCTTAGGGTGAAATTTTGGCATTTTTCTGAAAAACTTCAATTTTTGATGAATAGTGAAACCACTAAGTGGTAGGTTAAAAACTGAATTTTGCATAAAACATAAATTTACCGCTTCTGTGAATGGAATTTCGAAAATCCGACAGACATGGTATATATTAGTAAGTAAAATGTGGTTCAATGAGATAAAAATAATTTTTTGGTGAATAGTAACTTTTTACTTTTTTACCACGGTTAATAGTAAATAGGGTAACTAAGGGTAAATATGATATTACTATTACCCTAACACATGTCCTAATTCTATTGGACAAGTTTAATTCGACCAAAAACAACCTTATGAATATAATATGACCATTTAGGTCCACTTGGATTAGATTATGACATTTAATATTATTTTATTTAATGAATAGTTAAAATAGTTAAAATCAAAGTTTAATACGTAAATCATTTTTAATATGGGGTTATACATAAGATAAATTCGACTATAAATATTCATTAGAAAGCTAAACAGATTTCCTATATAATGGTATTTTATTTGTAATTTTTATACATTAAATAATTTAATTTATTTATGACACAATGATGATGCAGTAATTATCTTATTAATGAAAATATTGACATAATTGATGTTATAAACACAAAAATAAATGGAATTTGAGACTTTTTATGAATTCCACTAATTTTCTGGGGGACTATGATATATTAGTGTTGATTTAATCATCTTGTAGCGAACATATAATTCTGATATGACTTTCAAAAAAATCATATATCAAATAGTGTCAAAATTGACACAAAATAGTTTTTAAATCAAATATTATATTATTAATTGTTATTTTATTCCCAAAAATATAAGGTTCGGCCAAATTACTTAGATAAGGATATATATATTAATAATAAAAAATTTGGGGTTCGTTTGGCATGTAATAGTAAGTGTATTAACCATATAGTGTAAGAAAACAAAAAGTCACGGTAAAAGTTAAATTATTTAACTTAGAGTTAAATCTAATTGATAAGGTTAAAATAATAACCTAAACTTGTCTAAATATTATTGGTTGATAGGATTTCGACCTATCCCCACTTTAGCTTCGAAATAAGACCCTTTGTAACCATTATAAACCGATTTTGACTTGAATATAAAATAATATTTTGAGATATTCCTAAGGTGCCCCTCTCCTCCCTTATAAAAGGACACCTCCTCCCCCTCCTCCTCACACCAATTTGAGCACTCAAGCTCAGCCAACCCCTGCAAAAATCCCTTCTACACTTCCCTAGAATAATACTAGAGGTCCTGGTCTTCTTCAAAGACCAATCTTAGTTCCCTAAGTGGAGGATTCAAAGAGGCGTTTCAAATAAGAGGTAATATCCATTACCGATCTTTTCAATTTCTTTCTTTTTCAACTTATTCTTCTTTAGCTGTTTCATGAAAAAGTAATAACATCAGTATTACTTACATACTGATATGTTATTATAAATATGAAACAACCCTAATTCACCTTCTATCCATCCTACAGAAAAATGAAATCACCGCGCGTGCGTACGTACGGAATACCGTCTCCACATCGTGGTGTAATCTATTTTCCACCACCACCTTAATAGGATGAATATAATGGTGTAATGAGTAACTATATATGATTATTATAAATTGATATTGATACTGAAATAGTCTACAAACACATCAACATAATTCCACGACCATGGGAACGATATCATCGCTCGTGTGTACGTACGGACTACCGTCTCCACGACGGGATGAGATTCATTCTCAATGATTAACCATTCATGAATGATTATAAAGTATATATAATAAGTACTAATGAAATATATGAAATAATAATGATACTGGATTTATGTAAATTTATATGTATGTCATCTACTTAATTCCATTCACTTCAATAAGGAAACGAAAACAGCGTTCATGCGTACGTACGGACTACCGTCTCCATGAAAGGTGTATTTCATTCCATTTATCGATATTATATATATATATATATACTGAATATATATTATATATAAATCATGTTTTACATTCTGGATATAAGTAATCTTGATCCATGTAATCATATTAATAATTACAAGTTAAAAACACGAACGACAAATGAGACGATTTTACCCAAAACGCTACTTTAACATGAATTTACAAAAGAACGGGTAATATAAAGTCATAAGTGGACCATATATGATATAATAACAATGAATATGATTCTGTAATAAGTCAATAACATGATTTAAATCATTATACTGGAGGTTCGGACACTTACAAAGCAAGTCGGACTTAAGGTAAGGGAAAATATCACAATCTCATTTTTATCAGAGATTGTTTTTACTTTGGCATTTACTGGGGTGTATTTTATCATCCACATCCATGTTCCCTCAATATGTAATATTTTTTCCATCCAATTACAATAGTTTAAATCCAATTTTACCCTTCGGCGAGTTTTTAGTAAATAATATGAAATGAATCTTTTGTTGTTTTTTCGTACGAGGTAATTTTTTTGACTTTTCCGACAAAAGTACGAAGAATGTTTTTTTAACTTATACGACAAGAATGGATTTTTAAAACATTATTTCCAAGAATCTTCCTTTATAAGTTTTCAAGTTTATTTTTAATCAACTTCTTTTAGTTTGTAATTGTATGACATATTAAGAAAAGAAAAGTTTTTTTGAAGTAGAAAGGATATTTTCCTCAAGAATGGAGTTCAAATGTTTTATCAAAATTATTTTCCATCTAAGATAATATAGGGTTTTGTTTTTATCCCTATTATTACATTGATTTGATTATGTTTTGAGGAAATTATTTTTATGAAGTCATTTACCTTATATGATTTGTTTTATGATGTCATGATGTTTCAAGAATCCCATTTTTGTTACATGTGTTATGCGATGATGTATGATTTATGATTATCTGGAACACATAAGAAAGGATTCATTATAAGATGGGTGGGACCTATATCTCCCTCCAATGCATTGGGTAAAGATTTTATATCTCATGAGATAGACAGGGCTGGAACGGTAGGTTATACCGGTTCAGTGAAACAGGACTGGAACGAGGGTGACTCGGTTCAGAAAGGGACTTTGTCCACTAAGATAGTCTTGGCAATGAGTCTTGACCAACAAGAAAAGATTCTCTATGATTATGTGTGTATGCCACAAAGTTTCATGTTTTACGTTATGATTATTGTGATTACATTTCACTGCCATGATTTATCCCATGTTATGAAATTATGATCTCTTTTGTAGGTTAAGATTTCCAAAAGTTATGTGCTTGTGTATACGATGTGATTAATATTTCTTTTGTTTACCCTTACTGAGCATTTGAGCTCACCCTTTTATGTTTTCTTTTCCCCAGGATATAAATAAAGGTTTTAGGTAAAAAAAAGGAAGATCTTTATGGGAGATGTTGAAGATCTTTCACCACGATTAGAAGATTACGTTCCGAGTTTCCAAAGACAATAAACTATTACGATCCTTGTGTGTGTGTTTTTGTTATGTACTAAGTTTTCCGCAAAAGTAATGTAATGTTCATGTACGTTAAGCTTAGGATCTCTATATCATGTGTTTGGTTTTTTCTTTAGATGGGTGATGTCTTTTAAAGAGACGATTATTAGAGAGGCGATGGAGGTGTATCAGGGTGTGGATTTTTACACAAGTTTTCTATGTTGTATTTTCAAATCATGTTCCAAGCTTTAATAGAATTTTTTAGACTCTCTGATTTTAGTGGATTCTGTCCATGTTTCCCCATAGTTTTCTAATATTCCACATTGGAGGATTTATTCACATTTATAATTCATGTCCCCATTTATTTTTGTCTTTTATTTATGTACCTTTATTTCATTGGAGATTATGAAAATTTATTTATTGACAAATGTGTTTTTATTTCATAACTGATCCATTTCCTCCCTAACATGATGTTGGCCCAATCGAGCCCCATGTGAGTGTTTAATAAGGGATAAATCATCTGTGAACTCCAATGGAGAGAGATAAAGTATGAATATTTCATTTTCATTTGTGGGAACCTTACATTGAAATTTTATTCCAAATAAAATCAACTTTATGATGGATGACCACCTTCCAGAGATACCTGCAGTAGGATTTTGATGTTGGGAAAGGAATGTTTGGAAGGAGATAGTGACCACTCGCAAGATTTTTTATGCCATGAATATTTTGTTTCACCTCTAGTTTTTCCCAATTTATATGGGACGTGATATGTGGGAATGGTGTGAAATTTATTCATCTGTATTATAAATTTTAATATCAAATTTATGCTTCATACTGTATGGACTTAGGTCACCTCGACTCAACTACTTAAAAATTTTCATGTTCTGTTTGTTTTTTTTTCTCCTCCTTGAGTGAAAAAATTTGAAGGAGAGTGATGTTCTCACAACGAAATGGTATCAGAGTTTGATTTTATTACCTAGGAAATAATGAGAGTCTTGTTCTATGAACCTGTGTTCTATGAACAAATCCCATGCGACCCATTAGTGTTTTCTCCTCTACAACCCTTCAGAAATGACTTTTTCTGCAACAACTCCCCAACCACCAATGTTCATTGCTCATACCAAAACAACGTTTAATTTTCACAAATACCATTCCACCTAGTTTTTTCATTCCCACCCTCACCCATTCGAATTTATTTCTTCTGAATATCTTAAGTAACCAGATGTATGAAACCTGGTGTTGAATAAGATAAGATAGGGAGGGGGTTATGGTGAACATAGAAAATGAAAACAAAGGGGGGCCTTTGTTAATTGTTTTTGATGTGCATTGAAAAAGATACAAAATGGGGGTGGGGGGGGGGGGGTTGTCACATTGTGGTTATGATAAAAATATATATCTCTTCTAGATTTTGATTAGGGGTGGTATACAAAAAAGGAATATATATATTTTTAATGTCTTGAATGTTTCGAAAGAAAAAAAAATTGTTTGAAATAAAAATTTAGTATTCGTTCAAGGTCCCATTAATGTTTTAAAATAATCAATTTTAGAATTTTTGACTATTAAGAATTAATCAGGGCCTTTTTTTGGAAATTATGAAATTTTTTTAATGAAGAATTTCAAAAGAGGGTCGAAATCAAGGATCATGTCCGTAAATGACTAAGAAAAAATAAATGAGTGTGTCTAATATCATCAAACTGGGCACTGGAATAAGGGTTGTCCCAAAATTGTCAAACCAAGAATAAATGTTTTACTGAAAATCAAATATGTTGATGATTCTAATTTCCTCATTTACTAAACAATCTACAACTTTGATCGTTGGATTCTTGATTCTAACTATTTATTCCATATGTGTCGAAATTTAGATTTTTTATCTAGCCTTATGTAGTTAGATGAAGGTGTCATTATTATCAGCAATAACCACCCTTTCCACATGAGAGTCATTAGTGATGGTTCCTAGAACAACAAAATTGTGCGTTGGTGTGTGATATATTAAAATTTATTTTAATAATATTTTCCCCAAATTTGTGTGAGGATCTTGAACATCAAATTTATAATTAATTTATTTAATATCTCAAGAAATAAATACCTAGGCTTAGGAACTTTTTTATATTGATAATTTTTGATCATCTTGGACTACCTTAATTGTTCTGTGAGGATCTAATGATTGAATCCAACTAGCAGTGATCCATATGTGTTCCATTGATCTTTGAGAAACACCACTCAATCATCTAGTGGTAGCGTAGTGAATCAAATTCCTTGCATTTTTCATTCTTGATTACTCATTCTTCAGTCTTGAATTAATATCTCTCACTATTCTCATTCTTTATTGGGAGAGAGAAAGAGTAGTTGAGAGATAATTATTTGTGTGCAATAATTATATATTCTCAATTTTTGTATGCAATATACAATAGATACAACCATGTATTTATAACATTAGATTTTATGTTAAAATATTATTTAATTGCATGTAAGCCATTAAATAATATTTTAGATCTATAATAAACCCCATGTCACATAATAATAATTTTATTATTTTGTGTCACATGCAAACTTTCACAACAGAAAAATATTATGTAGAAGTCTTTTTAATTAATATTTGTCATCCGAATCTATCTTGGTCCATTAAAATTCCTCTACAATTTATTGGAAAACCAAATAAATATTTTATTTTTATTCACAATATTGAAAATAATTATTTATTAAAATACTCAATAAATAAAATAAATATTTTTTTTCACAATGTAGTGAATAAATATTTGTTATATATTCATGTAATCAAATACATTATTTATTAATAAATAAATAATTATGTATTACATTTTTAATATCAGTGATCAATAAAACTTCAATAAAATTATTCCTTGATCTTGAGAATAATATTTATTCTAATAATTAAATTTAAATATAATTTAATCGAGATCAATAGAAATAATTAGTGTGTGACCCTCTATGATTCATTCTCATTAGAATTAGGCAGGCTTGCCTAAAGTCCTATATTACCATCTAGTAACAGGTCAAGACACCCAAGAGAAGGAAATTAATGTCATAATGATATAAACCACTTATAAACACTCACCATGTAATATAATCCGTTTATCTCAATATATCTACTAGCAGGTTGCACATATGTGTCACTAAACTATATGCTTGATATGTCTTTCTTTTACTATCTGAAAAAAAACATCATTATACCATGACCATGGAATTTAGGGAAATGGTTCCATTCCAATCAAAGGTCCAAGATATCAGCTTCTATAGATATTTAAGGGATAAATACTTCCTCAACTTATCCATTCAGGTCATGTCATCCATGACTCACCCAATGTATCCAAATTCACCATGAAATATTATCATCCTGGATTATGAAACATATCAAAGTATGTGAGTTGTAACATGAATTAATAATAATCATAAAGTCTATTTCCCATCACACTTTCTCAGAGATAGGAATATCCAATGACACCCAAACATGTATAATTCCTACTAGTGGGTCTGTTCTCATAATCTCCTGCCTTAAACATTTACAAGTATGAACATCCTGAGAATAAGCATAATTTACCTAAGAGTAGTCACACCAGATAGTCTTTGAATTAATTTTCACATCATAGAACATTATCCAACTAAAAAAATATTTAAGAACATCATCAAAACACATCAAGGTTCTCAAAATAGAGAATAATTTCTATGACATTATTAATGTGACGTATACTCTTGGACATTTTTACATTAGAGTTATGGATAAAAATGATAACTATGTAATAATAATTTTAATTAATATAAAACACTTCAAATATATATGTAATCAATGTATAAAATTTTGGTCCTAGGAAACCAACTCCAACAAACTCCCCCTTAGAGTCAAGCCAACTTCCTATGACCTTCAGTCCACTCTACCTCATATGATGGTCATGTTTTTCATGAGTCAAGTCTTTAATTAATGGGTTTGTCATGTTGTCTTCCATGGAAATTATGCTCACTATATGTTCACCTATGTGAGAAAAAATCTCCAAATGATGATACTTCTAATTTATATTCTTCATTCACTGATGTAACCTTGGATATTTTTCAAGAGAAATCGCTATAGTATTATCACAATATAGTGTGATATGATATTTAATTCTAGGTACCACTTCAATCTCAAGGATGAAGTTTAAATTCATACTACTTCTTTAGCTGCCTCAAAAACTGAAATATACTCAGACTCTATTGTATAATCTGTTACGACAGCATGCTTTGAACTCTTCCAGCACACAATACCTCTATTCAAAGTGAAGGTGTGTCCTATTTGCAACTTCATATCATCATGACAGGTTTTAAAGCTACCATTTTCATATATTATGATGAATATTTTCTATCTCCTATATAAACATGGAACATATCCTTTTTATACCTTATATTATTAAGGATTGTCTGGATTTCCATCCTATGGCAATCACTTAGATCATCTTTATATATTCCTACCATACTAAATGCACATGAGAAATCTATTATAGTACATATAATAACATTCAGAACTAACCCAATCACCGATGTGTATGGTATCCCTTCCATTTTTTTCATCATGTTTATGTGGTCACATTTTCATAGAATGTTGAATTCCATGTGACACTAGTAACTATCATCTCATGGATTGTTCCATACAAAATATTTTTAGTATATTGTCAATGTATGTACTTTAACATAGGCTGATAATCCTATTGGTTCTATCATGATGAATCATGATACTAAGAATATATGCTACCTTAACCAAATCCTTCATAGGGAAGTATTTATTCAAAAATACCTTAACAAAATATAAGATATGTATTTAATTTCCAATGAGTAATATTTCATCAATACATACTATTCATAAAATGACTACACTCCCACTAAAACTATTATACAAAAAAACATTCATTCATTCTTTATGAAACCAAATTACATTATGGAATCATCATAATGAATGTTCCATGACTCATATTCTTGATTTAATCCATAAATGGATCTTCACAACTTATATACCTTATAGGCATCCTTTGGAGTCACATAACCTTTAGGTTGTGTCTTATAGACATCTTTATGAAGCTTCCCATTAAAAAAGTCTATTTTAACCTCCATTTACCAAATATCTTAATCATGAAATGATGTAATGGAATGTATAATTATAATCAATTTCTACATTACAACATATGAAATGGTTTAATCATAGAAAATTCCTTAATACTGGTTGAATATTTTTGCAACCAGTTATGATTTATATGAACTGAATTTTCCTTATATTTCATGTTTATTCATGAATAACAATTTGAAACAAATGGGTTTTACATCTACTTGAGGTTCTATGAAAATATCGACCTGGTTTTGGTACATAGAATCTATTTTATAATTATTTTCCACTTATAACTTGGTAATATCGGTGCCACATACTACTTCCTTTTTGGTTAAAGGATTATTATTATCAAATAATAAATAGTCACCATTCTTAGTGACTATAAAATCATTCTGTTCTGGTTCTCTATCCTCTCTAGTACTCCTATGTAGTAATTATGTATTCAAAACAATTTCTTCTTCCTTGGAGACTTTTGGAATTTGTTTTTATGCCAACTATTGTGTTTGTTGATACTATACTTCATCTAAGTCTATCTCAAACCAACTATCCCTTCTAGAGATAATATTCTCCTCAAGAAATGTGGGATTCCCTTCAACCAAAACCTTTTTTTGAACTATTATATAGGCAGTATCCTATTGTTTCTTTAAGATATCATATAAAGATACATTTTGTGCCTTGGGGAGAAAGCATGTTACCTAAATAGGCCTTACCAAGTACTTCACAACCCAAAACATGTAATTAAGAAAACACTGGTTTTATTCCATATGTTTTTTTAGTTGGCACTCTGTTTGTGCATATACTAATGTTTGCAATGCGTATCCCAAAATGGATAATGGAAGACTCACATGACTCATCATTTATCTCACCATGTCTAGTAAGGTGTGTTACCTCCTCTCTCTTACACCATTCCACTAAAGCGTATTAGGATAAGTGATTTGATATAATATACAAAACATTGGTAAATAATCAGTGAAGTTTTGATTAAGATATTATACACCATGGTCTAAGTGGAGTTTATAAATCTTTTTAACAAGATAGTTTCAACATTATTCTTGAATGAATTTAATTTATCAAAATAATTAGGCTTATATCTCATTTAGTAGACATATCCATATATAATAAAATCATCTATAAAATTATGAAGTATGAGTACCCACACCTTGCCTCAATAGGAAATTGTTTACACACATCAGTATTAACTAATTCAAGAAGCACTTTAGTGCTTTCACGTTTCCCACTAAATGGATCTTTGTCAATTTTTCCTTGTAAACATGCATGACATACAACAAGTGGTTTTTGTTCAAAATAATCAATATATCCCTCTTGATGTATTTTAGTCACTCATTTATCATTTACATGACCTAGAAAGTGATGCCAAAGTTGGGTGGAGTATGAGTCATGTGAAGTAACTTCATTATCATTTTCCATTACTTGGTACATGTAATCCGACACATAAATATAGTTATTTATGTTTTTCCTTCCTTAAAAAATTATATCTTTATAAAGGAAGATAAATTTATTTATATATTTGAAAATAAATCCATCAGAATTTGTTGAAGATGGTTCCCCATAACAAAATTCTGTGTACTTTATGATAACATGTATTCATAGTTTTTAATATTAATAAACTCATTATCACAAAATTATTTTTCTTCTATATAACATTTTCTGTGATAATGATATAAGAGTAGATGTATCACTGAAAGGCCAGAGCAGTTCCCCACAATGATGACAACCAGGAAGTGCTATAATAATATTTATAAATATATATTATATAGAAATATGATATCATTTGAGGGATACAGTTGATACAAGCTATCAGGGGTGGAGACTTGTAGTACATTGAGGAACCATCTCATGGTGTACACCCTTGGTAATACCCAGTAGGATATTATGAGAACGAGACCCACCGGTGGGAAATCCACATTTATATGTGTCATTGGATATTCTTATTTTCAGTCATGTGTATTGGTATTTAGACTTTAAGATTATTATTATTGAGTATTATGAGTTACATACATTTATTTATTGATGAAAATCGTGATTATAGATGTTTGAGAAGAGGTAGGATACATTTTGAGTATCAAAAGTAATATTGATTTAATTAATAATGAGAGAAAGTATTTTTCTCTTCTGTTATTTAACTGATGCTAATATCTTAGGATCTTTGATGGAAATGATATTTCCAAAATAATTCCATGGCCATGGTGTACAATATACATGTTCAATTTTCAGGAAGTCAAATAAAGTTACATCCAACACATAGGTTGATGGCACTAGCATGTAACCTCCTTGATTTGAGATATTGTGATAAAGGGAATTACATTGTAAGAGTTCATATGAGGTATCATGTCATTGTGACATTAAATTCTTTCACTATGGGTGTCTTGGTGTGTTAAAAAATGATAACCTTTAACTTTAGGTTGCTTTGCCTAATTCCAATGAGAAAGAGTTTTAGAGGGTCACAAACTAAGTGTATCCAGAATCTTAGTTAAATAATATATTATTATTTATTATTTAATAAGTTGAATAAATATTATTCCCAAATGTAGTTTAATAATTATTCTTGTATGATCGATCACATATAAAGGTTTATTCACTATTTATTGAATATAATATTTATAAATTTTTTGGTGAATAATGTAGTGATATTTATTAAATAAATAAATAGTAATTATTCAAAGCCCGAAAAATATTATGGTGGAATGTCGGACTATGTTTAACGGTCCAGTAAGAAATAAAAAATATTGAAAATTATTTTATTAAATAATATTTAATTTAATTTTAAAGTTAAGTTCATGTCGAGAAATAAACATATTAATATTATTGTTTGACATGGGGTTCCGTTGGGATTAAATAAAATATAATGATCACTTGAGTAATTATTTTATTTTCACCCTAGAAATATATATATATAAAATTTTATTGTTTTCTCAATAAGAAAATTCATTTTTTTTGGTTGTGCACAGTGGATTTGGATAATACTCTCAAGTCCTAGATGAAACCTGTATCCAAGAATGCTCCTAAGAACATAAAGTGATCTTCTTCCACCATTCTGTTTTATGTCAAGATAGATTCAGGAGAATGATTTGGAAGTGGTTTCTGAGGAAATCAAAGGTTCATGATGAAAGTGATATGATTTGTCATGTAACACCCAAGTACTATATTTAGGTATTCTTAAGTCACACATTTTAATCATTATTCCCTTGGATTTTATTTAGTAATGTTTTGGTTGTAATTTTGAATGTTTTGAAAATTATGGGTTACTGCATGGTTGGAACACGATTTTCCCAAAGCATGCACCCTCTCCATCCAAACAATGAAAACCCAGGCAGTGGGATTTTTCATGGTTGGTGCACAATTTGTTAGACCATAATCCCTCTTAGGAGAAACAATGAATCCCATTTAAAATATTCAATTGACCAAGCTACATGGTTTCATCTAACCATGCAGGTGTTCCTAGATAACCCTGAATATGTGTTTTTAAATAATCCAAATTTTGATTAAAAATTACTAAACCACCCTTTTAGGTCCCTGATTTATTGGAATTCCCAACAATCAATTTATCCCTTCCTTAAATCTCAAAGAGTTTTTGTACCCTTGGATTCTTAATAAGCGGATTGAATCTTGAGGTATCTCGATTTATGTTCACATGATAGGTTTCCTCTTTATTTTTTCATTATCTAACTATCTCTCTCTTTCTCTATAGGGTTCCATGGATCCTCATGTTTAATTATGGATCAAATTACCTTTATTTTTAATTATAAACATATGTTTGATCCTTGCTACCTATATTTTGGAATCATTATTCTTTATTGACAAACCCGACTAGGGATTGGTGGTTCTAGATCCATTGATCCTGAGGTAGGTTGTTCAATTATGATTCCCAATTTATGTTAACCCTAAAATTCATTGTTTAATTTCAATTGATTGAATTAAATTAAATTTATTGATTTAAATTAAATTGATTTCAATTATTTGATTAAAATCCCAATTCCATTTAATTTGGGTTTTTGGAAATTGGTTTTGTCATGAACTTGGAGAAACACTAAATTCCATTTAATTGGGGTGTGTTTATGGAAATTGTTTCAATTAAATTGTGGAATTTAATTGTGAAAATGAATTTAAAGAAAACTTGTGAAAGAACACACTTCCTTTGAATTGGGGTGTGTTTATGGAAATTTTATCAATTAAAATTTTAAATTTAATTGTGAAAATATAATTGATAGGAAATTGTGAAAAAACATAATTCCATCGAATTGGGGGTTTATTGTGAAATTGATGGAATTTTGTGAAAATTAAAATTTTGAGTTTAATTGTGAAAGTGAAATATGAAATTTAATTGTGAATTCATTTCAAATTCATAATTGTGAAAAATGGATAAAAATGGTTTATGATTCAATCATTAGGGTTTTATATTAAAAAAAGAATGTTTTGATTAAAAACCCATTTTGGTTTTTAAATGAAAAATTAGAATATCCGAAATGGTGAATGGGATGAAATTTTTAAGCCATGTTAAAGTAAATTTCCCAAAATTGACTTGTAAATTAGATCACATGCATTCCTTAGGTAGTTAGTTAGTTATTAGACAACACTCTATGATTTATAATTTTCCAAAACATAAATGTATAACATCGCATACCTTAGGAAATGGTGATGAGTGCACTTTTACCTGAGATAAATTGGATATATGTACATATTTCTATGTCACCTTGAGTGTGTGGTGCCCATTATCTTGTAATTATCAACCCTTCGTAGGCACATGACTATGTTTATTTCTCATTTTTATTTCAATTTAATATATTTTATTGTTTTAAATTGTTTTACATTCCTTCTCATATATATAAACTGTTTTATATAAAAAATTTTATTTAATCCATTTGTGAAAAGAACCATTGTTTTAGAAATATTCCATCAATTGAAATGTGAATATTTTTTAAAAAATTATTTCCATAATTTGAAATGTAAGGAATGAATTGTTTTAATTATTTTTTTGAAATTCCAAACTTGTTAGTTTTAAATATAATTATCTATTTAGTTAATTTAATATTGTAATCTATTATGGAATCCTTATTGATAACCTACTATAATTTTTATCTCACACCATACCTATGACTTCGGGCGTTTTTAGATTATCTCCTACTAGGTTTGAGGAGGTGTAAAGAAGCACTTGGGGGTTGTTCTAGCTTTTGATATGTGGAATTGGTGAGTTAAATGTTAGTTGGTACATGGGTTGTTTTCCCTATTTTTCTGGTACTTTTTTATAGTGAATTGGGTTTTTATACCTGTTGGACTTCTGGTACACTACTCCCAGTGGAGCTTGTTTTGTATTCATACTACCTTTTTTCTTTTACTTCCGCAATATTTGTGAAAAAATTGTTACCGCTCTCATTTTGTGTGATTCTAGGTGCTAGCCTCTAACCAATGGGAATCTAGATTTCCATTTAGGGTATGTCCAGACCCGGACAGTTATTATGTTACCTGGATACCCAAGATGGTTCTTGAAAAAGTGGTATCAATGGTAGGTTGGGATTTTTGTAGTGAAGTTAGTATGTATTGTGTAATCTTATCAAGACATAGGATGGAGTTGTGATCATGTGCCTAGAAAGCCCCCACTGTAATGAACCTTATGTATCTAGGGGTGGTTAGGGAAATAAGTCTTAAGGATTAGTTCTAGTAATTATCCCTACTTTTTATTTGGATAGATTAAAATCCAAATATATTTTCTATATCTGTTGTGTTTAATCTCCCTTATTGCTCTATTTGAGTGTAATATACTGTCTTCCTTATGGTCTACTAATGTTATGTAGTAACATTACTCCTATAAGATCTATGAATCTGACCTATGAGGAATCTGATGCTGAACCATAGTGAGCCAATCCTCTTATGGACCCTTGTCTGGTTGAGGTGATAGTGCACACTGTCCAATCTCTAGGATAGACACCACCTCCAGATCCCATTCAGCCTCTAGATATGGAACCTCAAAGGGAAATTATAAAGATTTTTTCTCAAGAGTTACTTCACCAGAATCCAAAAATATTTAAAGTCTTAAATTATCCTCAAGAGGTTGATGAGGGGTTGATAAAAAATGGGGTGTTTGATTGGGTTCTTGGACACACCCAAGAAAAACAAAGGTAATGTGTTCCACCTTTATATTGGAAGGACCAAGAAGGAGATATTGGGGCACAATGATAATGGAAAAGAAACATGAGAGATTATTGTGGAAATACTTCAAGGTTATTTTCATTGACCAGTTCTATCTAGATTTGATGTTTTTGTCCAAGTCTATGGTGTTTTTTCAAACATTATCAGGCTGACAGGACTGTGGTAGAGTATACAACTTATTTTGTTGAGCTTGTTTAGTTTTCACTGAAGATAGTATCAAATGAGATGACGAAGTATCAATGGTTCGAGTTGGGAATTCGACAAGATATTCATTGTCAGGTATTCTTGATGTATCTTCCCTCTTATATTGATGTATTGGATAGAGAACTGATAGTCGAGATGAATTTGGATGAAAAGTTAGGGATAATGGGAGTTTCCTTGACTCCGAGTGGTAGTGTGGATTCCTTTATGGGAAAGAGGAATCACAATGATTCTCATCGTGGTTCTCGACAACAATGTTATTATAGAACACCAACAACCATTTAATTTGTTACCAGTATGGAAAAATCAGGCATTCAAAGAGGGTTTTCACTAGGACACCCAAGGTTTATAGTTCTTGTGGATGATCAATTCACCTAAAGTGATTATTAAATGTTTTTTCCACTCGATATAGTGGATCATGATCATAAACACCTTCTAAAACTATATCATGATCAAATGATTCATAGGTAAAAGGGTTCATCCATAGGAATCCTGAAAGATGTTTCTTCACACAGTGGAAGAGTCTCTAGAGGAAGTAGATATATGTCAAAAAACAATGAGAGGTACCATCACTATAGATTCATCAATAGTGACTACATTATTTTATATTGGTGCATCTCATTAATTTATTTCCCCTCATGTTTTTAGTGTTTTTATATTTTTATGGAGCTTTTATGTTGTGTAGTGGATATTACTACACCCCTTAGTATGAAGAGAGATTAGGGTATCCATAATCCCACTTGTGTTTTCTCTTTATCCAATGACAAGATTACATTGGAGATTTCTGGTTCTTGACATGAAACCACATGATGTCATTTTTAGGATGGATTGGATCATTACTAATAAATCATGGATTGATTTTTATCTTTGATTATTCTCCTTTACAACACCTGATTGTGTTTTTAGAATCTTCTAAGGAGAATGCGATCCAAGGTCGAGCCGAGCTGGACCTTCTTATCTATAGTCAGGGAAAGTGATATATATTATTACCTTTTATATAAAGTGAGAATATTTAATTAGTGATCTCCATCTAGTAGTCATCATGTTTCTCAACGTGTTTATGTTTGACTTCTCTAGTTTTCCACTAATAAGGGAGGTAGAGTTTTTCAATTGAATTAATGATTGGTACTCAACTGGTTTTTATTGCCTCTTAAAATATGGAACCAACTAAAATAAAATAGATAAATTCCAAGTTATAAAACCTTCTTGATAATGTCTTTATACACCAATGTGTGTCACCTTGGGTGGTATCAATTATCATTGCTATGAAAGCCGATGGTTCACTTCACCTATGTGTTGATTACTAAAAGCTCAATCGAGTGACAGTAAAGAAAAAGTATTTGTAAGAATAGATTGATGATATTTTTAATCAATTGAAAGTGTAAATTGGTTATGAATGATTGAACATCGATCTAGTTACCATCAATTGAGAATAAAATAATCTAACATTCAAAAAACTACCTTTAAGAGCAGGTATGACCACTATGAGTACCTTGTTATGCCCTTTGGTCTAACCAATTATCCTGCAGTTCTCATGGCTTTAATGAACATGATTTTCCATGAGTGTCTTGATACTTTCATGGTTGCCTTTGTTGATGAAATCATTTTTTATGCTAAGTATATGGAAAACCATGTGCATCTTCTGGGAAATTTTATGAGTTAATTGAGAAATTACCAACTTTATGAAAAGCTTTTGAAATTTTATTTTTTAGATCCGAGAAGTGAATTTTTTGGGACATGCGGTGTCAGAACAAGGTATTTTTTTATCATGAAAATTTGAAGTTTGTTATGACATAAGAACAACCACAAAATATCTTCAAAATTTATAGCTTCTTGGGTTTGGTTGGATATTATCACCAGTTCATTAAGGACTACTCTAATTTGGCATCTCAGATGACTGCACTAACTCAGAAGGGAGTAAAGTTTTCTTGGGATGAGAAATGTATGAAATCATTTTTCAAGATGAATGGTATTTTTACTAGTTATTTTATGTTGACTCTTCCAGAGGTAGGGAAAGGCTATTTGGGTTTTTTTGATGCATCAATTTTAGGTTTGAATTATGTTCTTATGAAAGGATACCATGTTATTGCCTATGGATATTTTTAGATCCTGACACATGAGAAGAATTAACCAACCCATAATCTTGAAAATTTATTTGTGTTACACATTATTAAGAGTTGGCGGCACTGCCTTTTTGTATAAAGGTTTACCATGTTTTCAGACCATAAGAGCTTGAGTTATATCTTCTCCAAAAAATATTTAAATCTCTACTAGAGGCTTTGGGTGGAATACCTGTAGTTGTTTTATTTTGACATCGAATATACCATGGAGAAAGGGAATTTCATTGTAGATTCTTTGAGTAGTAAAATTATGATCCATGTAATGAAAGAATCATTAGAAGAGTGGAACTTGATGAATCTCTTTGAACAGTTTCATATTGGAGTCCAAGAATTAGGGGATGAGGTTTCTATGGAATGTGTTTAGTTGAAATCTACTAATCTCAAATTGATTCTTTAGAAAAAAATATCTTCATGATGAGTTCCACATCATTAGATATTCTCTTCATGGTGGGAATACCATGCCTCATTGGTTATTCTCCGCTAAGGGAATTCTATCCTTTTGGAATAATTTTGTTGTACTATTTTCAGTAATAAAATATGTGTCGGTGGCTATACATAGTTCCTAGTGGTATGTTCCCCCTAGAACCATGAAGATGTTTTATGACATGTGGAAGATATTATGGTGTCCATGTGTGAGATGGGGTATTGTTGAGTTTGTTTCTCATTTTTATACATGCATTTAGGTTAAGGCCATGCACTAGAAAGCACTAGGTTTTCTCTAACCACTTCCAATCATTACTTTAGAGTGGGATGAGATCTATATGGACTTTTTGGTTAGGATTCCATGTACTTAGTGAATGAAGACTATGATATGGGTATTGATAGATCTCTTGACTAATCCAGATCACTTTTTACCCATTTGTGATTCAATAAAATTTGAGGAGATTGGAAATTACTTTGTGAAATAGGTTGTTCATTTTCATGGTGTTCCGCATAATATAGTATATGATAGAGATCCTTGGTTTACTTCTCAAATTTCTAGAGGCCTTTAGGAGGAACAGGGACTTCAGGTCCATTTGAGCATGACATACCATCCACACTCTAGTGACAGACAGAAAGAGATATACAAAATCTTGAATATATTCTCCATACATTTGTTTTATACTTTGGTGGGGCTAGGGATGATCACTTTGGGATGATTGGGTTTTCTTATAACAACAATTACATTTCCATGATATGAATGGATCCTTTTTAGGCATTGTATAGATAACCTCTAAATATCCACTATGTTGTTAAGAGATTGGTGAATGTTCCTCGGTTGGACGAAGCCTAGTTCAAGATATGAAAACAATGTTATAGTTGATTCATCCAAGAATGTTGAGGGAAAAATCTGGTATAAATCTAATTTTGTTCGTCTCTATAGACTGTTAGGATTCTAATTTGGTGACCATGGGTTCTTCATAGTTTCACCCTGGTTGGGTCATCGATGGCTTGGGAGGAAAGGGAAAATTTCTCCTCATTTTGTGGGACCATTTTAGGTTATTGAGTAGGGGGAATGTTAATTTATTTTTAGTAATTCCACAATAGATGACATCAATAACAAATTTATTTCATGTATCTTAGATTCGTATGTATCTTTATAATCCATCTCATGTTATAAGATAGTGTGATCTTGAAGTTGAACAAAATTTATTCATGACTGAATGACCAGTTAGGATATTTTATTCTAAAACCATGTTAATTTTTTGGAAGAAAACACCTTTGTTTCCATTTCTATGATAGCATGGTTCTAATTCCCATTATTTGAGGGAGAGGGAAGGGTTATAATGATAGATCAGAGAAATCATCTTTTTGGCATGAAAAATTCCTCATAGCCTATCTGGGGATTGAAAGTTCCAATGGGGGGAGGTTATATCATCCTGTTAATTTTTTCAATTATTCATAAACCCATATTTTTAATCAAGATATGGATGGGTTATTTTGGAGTGTTTGAGTTGAAATTTTTAAAGTTTTGAAAATTATAGGAAAGTTCATGGTTGGCGCACAATTTTCCTAAACTACGTTCCCTCCCAAGCTAAACCAATAAAACTGAGGCATTGGGGTTTTATATAGATGTAGAATGATTTGTTAGGACATGAACCCTCTTTGGGTAAATGGTGTGTCATATTTAAAACAGGTTCATGACCAGACTACATAGTTTGGCTAATAGTGTGGGTATATCTAGCAAACCATGCATACGAGTTTTTAATTAATATAAATTTTGAATAAAAATTCCCATACCTCTTTTTAGGTCCCTAACATACCAGAACGATCCATAATTGATTTCTACCTTCCTTGGATATCCAAAGAAGAGTTTTTGGTGTCTTGGATCCCTCCTGAATGTAGATCAAAGATTGAGGAACACCATTCCATCTTCACCCAATATGTTTCCTCTTCACGTTATTGTTCCCCCACTATCTCTATAGTCATCCCAAGGGTTCCATGGATCCGCATGTCTAATTGTTGATCTATTACCCTCTATTTTGTATTATCAAACTAGTATTTATCCATAACACCTGGATTCCATGACCGTTGTTCTTTTTTAACGAATCTCAACTAGGGTTTGGTGATTCTAGATCCATTAATACTGAGGGAGGTGGTTCCATTATGATTAACAATTTATGTTAAACCTAAATTTTATTATTTAATTTCAATTGTTGGAATTAAATGAAGTTTCTTGATTTTAGTGAAATTTCATTCAATTATTTGAATAAAAAAATTCAAATATATTGGGGTGTGTTTATGGAAATTATTTCAATTAAAATGTTGAATTTAATTGAGGAAATGGAATTGATGGAAAATTTTGAAAAACCCCAATTACATTAAATTAGTGGTTTATTTTGAAATTGATTGAATTTTGTGAAAATTAAATTGTGAATTGAATTGTGAAATTGAATTTCAATTGATTTTATATTATTAATTGTGAAAAAGGATCAAAATGGTTTTTGATCTAATCCTTTGGGTTTTATCTTGGAAAAAGACATGTTTTGATTAAAACCCCATTTTATTTTTTTAATGGAAAATTGTAATATTTAAAATGGTGAATGGAATGAATTTTATTTTAAGAATTCTTAATGAAAATTTCCCATCGTTTAATTTTAAATTAGTGCATCTGAAATCCTTAGGTAGTTAATGAGTTATTTGACAACACTCTGTGATTTACAACATTTAAAACCATAAATGAAACATGTCACACCCATTAAGAAATGTTGACCAGTCCTCTTTGACCTCATCTCAAGAGGACTTAAGTACATATTTCCTTATCAGCTAGAATTTGTGGAGTACCTTATCTTGGAAGTATCATGCATTCTTGGGCATATGACCATGTTTCTCGCTGGTTTGTATTTCAAAGGAATATATGCCATTGTTGTAAACTGTTTTACATGCCTTTTGATTTATATAAACTGTTTTATAAAAATGTGTTTATTTTATCAATTTGTGATAAAACTATTGTTTTATAAATATTCCATGAATTGAAATGTGAATATTTTGTTTAAATGTATTTCTATTATTTGAAATGTAATGAATAAATTGTTTTAATTATATTTTTGAAATTCCAAACTTGTTAGTTTTAAATGGAAATCTCTAATTGATTAATATATTATTGACATCTATTATAGAATCCTTTGTGAGACCCTATTGGAATTTTTAGTGCAAACCCTATCTGTGACTTCAGGTGTTTGTATATTATATCATTCCAAGTTCGAGAATGTGTAAAACAAAAATTAGATGTCGTTATAGTTATTGATTTGTGGACTACGTGAGTTCCATTTGAGTTAGAACTTGGGCTGTTTTCCATATTTTTATGGTACATTGTTGTAGTAATTTGGGTGGTTATTCCTATATGACTATTGGTACACTACTAGAAATAGAGATTAATTTTTATGCACACTATCTTTTTCCTTTTAATTCTATAATGATTGTGGAAAAATCATTCCTACTCTCAGTTTGTATGATTCCAGGTGCTACTCGCCAACCTATGGGGATCAAATATTCCCATTGGGGTATGTCAGGACCGACTTATTTATTGTGTTACTAGGGTACCCTGACTAGTTTGTGACATGTTGTGATAGCACCCAAATATTCATATGGTGACATTCATATATTTGTGGAACACATGTGAATCACCACTAGAGAGAATATACCCTTGATTTCTTCAACACAATGATGGTACAATGCATATTTGTATTCTGATCCATCAATAAAGAAAGAATTCAAATAGGGTAATTCTTTAAATAATTAAATTGATTATAAATAATACACAATTATCCTCTTTATAGTTCTGATTTTTTATCGCTTATCTATATTCTCTGATTCAATTTCAAAAATCATTACATTTATCACTGTGTAAGTCTCATATTGATCATCTATCATGGAAAAACATAGTTGGGAATGACCCATAACACACTTATGCTTCACCTAAAACCTAAAAATAGTATCAGAGTGGTCACATAATTATATACAAATATTTAAATATCATTGATTATTTACGTATTTGGGATTTAGTTTTTCAATTCATGTTTAATCATTCTTTTAATCTGAATTGTGAGATATTATTTTTCATCCGTTTTTATCATAGATAAATTAATATGATTAATTTTAAGAATGTATTAAAATTGAAGAACTCATACGGAGGTACCAATGATTCTGGCTAGGTAATATAGGAGTACAGACTGTGTAACTGAAGATACAAGTCGTGTTCTTATGTTCATTGTATTATGAATTAATACACAAATTAATTCAATTCATGTGCATTGATGAAACACAATGTATTTAATTATTACACCATGTGTTGACCTAGTCATCATGAAACATGGTCATCTAGAGTACATGTCGTGTAGACCACGCACATGACGTGTTGTCCCATTGAGTCACATATATGTCATGTGTTTTATACATGGCATAACTGACGGGTAACCATGTAACTCAGAGTCCACATGTCTTGTAGTCCCTTTTTCATACAGTGTACTCCATTTTTTATACAGTATGATTTACAATCCAAGTCCCAAGGAATGTACCTCAGATTGATGGTGAGAGATGTACACACTGTATTTCTCCCACATACCCACTTTGTATATATAACAAATTACATAGATTTAAGATTTATTTATAATACTATATAATCCTTGAGACATGTTCTTGCATGTGATCATTAAGTTGATAGGACACTCCATTTGATGGGTTGATTATATATATGTATATAATATCTACTTTGTGTTCGGATCTGCATATCATATATGAATTGTATTACAATTATTAATCTATGTGCATTGAAGCATAACATGTGTCTAGAAAATCATGTAATTTGTGTCGTCATTAAGTTGATAGTACACTTCATGAAATCATGTGATAAGTCGTGTATGCTATATGTCACAAAAGTATATCTATATAAGAGTATAATGAATGTTGTGTGGATTTAGATGAATATTCACAGTGTTACATCCAATGTACATTTAATGTACACAATTAATTTTAAATAAATTTATTAATTTTTTTTTAAAATTATGATGGATATGAATATCAAAGAAAATTTAGATGAGAATTAAGATAAAATAAATTATTAATTTATGATAATAATAAATTAATTCATGCACAATTTATTTTAAATAAGAACAATTAAGAATTCATTGATAGTTTTATTAAATGTGTAATTAGTTGCATGCATGTGGATGATCATGATCATAGACCAATCCTTTTATGATATTGGTTTTGTTTAATTTATTATAAAATGAAATTGTTGGTTATTGTGTCTTATCTCCTCTTATGATACAATGACATGTGTTCCCATGGTTTCTTTTATGTAAGCCACTTGTCTCCCTCACCTGTGTGTTTGTGAAATCATATATAATGGATGGATCTCCCAATATAGTTGAGGCAATTCAAGTTTGTATAGAAGGTGAAACCAATCCAAGATAGATACATAGGTGGACTATTGGAATGTTTTACCATGATCCTTAATTGGTTAAAGGTTTTTTCCCATAGGTCAATAGTTAGTTTATGAACCACTAGATAAACCAACCATTCGTAAAAGATAAAGATCATTCAACTTTATTATTTTATTCCGGTCAATATTCATCAATATTTATTTATAGATATTTTATCGCAATATCAAAAAATTAATGAAATTAATGATCATGTAAGATAGAACTAAAATAAATTGGATTATGCATAAATATTATCTAAGACATGGTTAATCACAAAAGTAAATCCACTTAATATTACCAAGTATATGATAAAAGAATAATTGGAAATTTATTCATAGAAGGATAAAATCCCTCAATAATATATATTAAGTCAATATTGTCTTACACTACCTCATTTCAAATCAAAACATAGTTCAATGTGCTTGACCATAAAAATTTGGGTTGATTTAGATTATAGAGGAATTCAAACATGATTTGTTTTGGATGAATTAACTTAATTCACATCAAAGGTTGATTTCTAATACTGGACATGGTGTAACTTAGATGCAATGGTTGAGGAAATACAATTTTAGGATTTCAGGATTCTGGAGTCCACTCAATAGATCAAGGATCTATGACTTAATGCAGTTTGAATTTGTAATTCCTAACTAAAATCATTAATTTTTCTTAACCAATAAAATTTGGGGAAATGAGAAGGGTAATATTAACCCTTCCACTTGAATATCCAAGAAAAAAGATATTCTGGATCCAATGGTGTGGGATATTGAGTTTTCATAAAGTAGTGGGGTATTAATAAATATAATATTTATTTGTTTTTATAAATTTATCCAATAAATTACTAATATTCTAATTATTTTATTTTGTAGAAACAATTTTAAAATTAAATCAAACATATCATTGTTATCAACACATGATAAGTAAAACCTTATCACCAACAAAAATATCTAATAATGGAAAAGGATCTTACATGTCATTCTTCTCTATGAAGGAAAATTATATATTATGGATGGAAATTTTCCTAAAGAACTTAGAAATGAGGATAGTGATGAAGAATCAAAACACTATGATAACTATTTGAATGATTCCGCAGATGTTTAATGATTCATGTTATCATCTATGTCAAATGATATTTTGAAGAAACACGAGGACATGGATGTGTATTGCACGATGTGTTACCTTTGGGATCTCTATCAAAATAAGTTGAGAAAAGATATGTATGATATCATATAATACCTGTTTACAAATAATATCGGAGATTTTGCGCCGGCTGGGCCTCATTTAATCAAGCTTATTGGCTACATTGAATATTTATATATCTTAGGGATTAAATTCCCGGATTATTTTTGTGTAGATCTCATACATTCATCACTATCTTATACCTTATATAGTTTTATTATTAATTATAATATGATTAATAATGATAAGAGTATTTCAAAACATCTTACATTAATTCTCAAAGTGGATAAGGACATGGGGTGTGATAAACCCATGATCCTTATGGTGAATAAGAAAAGAAATAATAAGGAAAAGGGGACCAAGACTCATAAACAGTCTAAGTCTCTTGGGAACCATCCTTCCTAGAAGAAGAAGATCCAAAGGGAAAAGAAAAGGAGGAAGTATGTTTTTAAGTGGAAATTCAGTCCACTAGAAGAGGAAGTACACCCAAAATCAAGGTTAATCTAAAGGATCATTAATTATCGAGTATAATATTTCAATATCAACACAATGGGTATTATAAACAACATTTGGGGCTCAAATATATATACAAATGCAAGAACCATGTAGATTTTGGAATTTTTCTATAATAAAGGTGGATCTATAAGATGATAGTTGAGTGGGGATGGCTACCCTAGCGATTGGTGACTACCAATTTTCATTTACAACACAAAACATTTTTGTTTCAAAAGATTGTTATTATGTACCAACAATTACCAAAAATATAATTTATGTATCATGACTATGTATAGATGGATTTATTTTCTAGTTTATAAATAAAAGTAATTTATTTTTATAAATACCACATATGTTATAGTATGGAACATTTTAACAATGGTCTTTATGTATCAAAATATGAAAACTGGGTATTGGAAATTGATAACAAATCATGTTCACACAAATCGTAAAACACCTAGCTTTAGAATCACCATCTTGGTCATGTAAAAGAGAAGCGTTTGAAAATTCTCTATCAAGATGGTTATCTAGACTCCTATGAGGAATAATCATTTGAAATATGTCATTATAGTTTATAATGAAAAATGAACAAACCGCCATTTTATGGATAGGGTGAAAGGGCCATATAGCTTCTAGGATTGGTACAAATTGATTTGTGTGAACCATTTCCAATAAAAGCTATAGGTTGATATTCTTACTTCATAACTTTTATTGATGACTTAAATAGATATGGATATATCTACTTTATGAGTTATAAGTCCAATTCCATTGATAAATTCAAGGAATTCAATAATGAAGTAGAGAATCAGCTGAGAATGAAAATTAAGAATCTTCGATTGGATCGAGGTGGTGGATATATTGATCAAAAGTTTATTAAATTTATATAGGAGTTTTGGATTATATCTCAAATCACACCACCTTACACACCATAATGTAATGGTGTTAGTGAATGGAAAAACTGCACCTTGTTATAAATGGTAAGTTCATTGATGATTCATGTTGATCTTCTATTATATTTTTAGGAATATGCATTACAAAATATGAAACACACATTAAACAGAGTACCAACTAAATAGAAAATGGAATTCCCTTCAAGATATGGATTGAAAAGGAACCCATTTTATCATAGAAACGTGTATGGGATTGTGATTCATTTTTAATGCCTTCTTAGGAAAAAAACTAGAAATTGAAATCACAAAGTGTATCATTATAGGATATCCACAAGAAACAAAGGGATACTACATATACAACCCATTAGATAAGAAAGTGATTGTCTCCGGAAAAGATGTTTTTTTGAGAGGGATCACATCGTCAAAAAGGATAGTTGGAGAAATATTGACTTTGATGAAGTTGATTCTCAAGATACATAAAATTTGGTAAAGGGGAAGATTATATAGGTCCTTTTGGATGTAGTTATTGAAACAGAAGTACTAAATTGGAGCATAAGCGATGTAAGTTAACCAGAGTGATATGGTTTTCTAGTTACTAATGATGGTGACTCCTTATTAGATGAAAATGATGAACCTATCTCCTACAAGTTGGTAGTAGAGGGCTTAGAAGCTACAAGATGGTAAGAATCCATGAATTCTAAATTGGATTTCCTATATTAGAACCACAGTTGGGTTCTAGATGATGCACCAGTTAATGTAAATCCCGGTGGATGAAAATGTGTATTCAAGAGGAAACTGGTCATGGATGGTAAATTAAATACCTATATAGAATGGATAGTTGATAAAGGGTTCAAAAAGAATCATGGAATTGGATATGATGGAAAATTTTCTCAAATTTATATGTCTAAATCCATCATAATTTTACTTTATATAGAAGCTTACCATCACTATGATATTTGAAAATGGATGTCAAAACTATATTCCATAATGGGATCCTTTATAAAGATATCTATATGACACAACCAAAATGGTTTGTGACTCCAGGTGATGCTAAAAATATTTTCAAGTTATAGATATCCATTTATGTATTGAAGCGATAATCTATGTCTTGGAACATTTTATTTGATGGATCCAAAAAATAATTTTGTTTCATTAATAAGGAATTTGAGCCATGGGTTTACAATAATTTTAATCTAAATGTAGTTGTTGTCCTAGTAGTATATATTGATGAGATATTACTTATTTGAAATGACATACTAGTCTTAAAGTCTGTAACAGACTACTTAAACAATTGTTTCTCCATGTAGGACTTAGGTTAAGAGGTTTATATTCTGGGGATTCAAATAATTTGTGATAGATCCAGGTGGATTCTTGGACTAAGTCAAAGTAATTATGTTTACCAAATACTAAAGAGATTTAGTATAGAAAAATCAAATAGGGGATTGGTTCTAGTGTCACATGGTTTACATATTTCTAAGAAAATGTATCCTCATACACAATAAGAGAAAGAGTGGATAACAAAGATTATATAAACATCAGTGATAGGAAAAATCATGTATGCAATGTTATGTACTATATTTAATGTTGCCTATGAATTGAGAATTGTAGGAAGATATCAAGAATATCCAGGGGAACAAAATTGGTCTATTATTAAGGCTAACTGTAAGTCTCAAAGAAGAATGAAGGATATTTTTCTAGTATATAGAGGAGATGAGGATCTGGTACTCAAGAGTTATACTGATTCTAGTTTTTAGATAGATCTAAAAGATCTGAATTCATAGTCAGGATATGTTTCTATCTCAATAGTGGAGATATGAGCTGGAAGATTTCAAAGTATCTAGTTTTTGCTAATTCTACCATATAGTTTTAGTATATAGAGTCTTATGATTTATCCAAGGAAACCGTTTTCATTTGTAACTGTTTTCATAATCTTAATGTGCTATCTAGAAGTAATGACCCTATCACATTTTATTGGGATAATACTATAGCGATGGACCTTGTAAAAGAGCCAAGGACACAACATGGAACAAAGAACATACATTGAAAATATCACATATTGAAGGATTTTCATTATTGGGGTTATGTTTTAGTAAGAAAAGTTCCTATGGAATATAATGTTGTAGAACCCTCGACTAAAGTCTTATCAAAGTAGTAGCATCAATAACTTGTGAAACCTAGTATATTCAAGGTTTTTAGCAGTTGGATCTAGTTCAAGTTAGAGTTTGTTTGAGTTGGTTCCCTAGAACCAACTTCTAGGTACTTTATGATAACCTATATTCATATTTTTTAATATTAATAAAATTTTAATCACATAATTATTTTTATTCTATGTATCATTATATGTGATAATGTCCTAATAGTGTCTGTTTCACTAAAAATCATAGTAGTTCCCCGCTACAATGAGGACTTGGAAGTGCAACAAAAATATTATTAAATATATGTTTTATAGATGGTTGATATCATTTAAGGGAAAAAATTATGTAGGATATCAGGGTTGGAGACTCATAAGACTTTTACGAACATTCTCACAAAGTATTTCCGTGATAATATCCAGTAGGATATTTTGCAAATGAGACCCACCAGAAGGAAATCCACATTTATATGTGTCATTGGATAATCATGTATGATGATGTATATATTGGTCCTTATACTTTAATATTATTATTAATGAGTATTATGAGTCATATACATTGATGTATTGATGAAAACCAGGAAGAGATATGTGCGCGACAAGATAGGATACTTTGGGTACATCACTAGTAATATTTCATTAATGAATAATGTGAGAATGGATTTGTCCCATCTATTATTTAATGGATATTGATATCTCATAACCTTTTATAGAAATGATATATCTAAATCCATGTACAAGTTGTACAATAGGAAAGTTCAATTTCTAAGAAGTCAAATAAAGATACATCAAGCACATAGGTTGATGGCACCAGTATGCAACCTGCTGGATTTGAGATATCATGATAAAGAGATTATACTACAAAATAAGTGTTCGTATAAGGTATCATGTAATTGGGACATTATCTCCTTTCTCTATGGGTTATTTGGAATGTTTATAGATTCTAATCTTGGACTTTAGGCTGCTTTTCCTAATGCCACCTAGAAAGATTATCATAGGGTCATATACTAAGTGTATCGAGAATCTCAATAAAATAATATATTATAATTTATTATTTAAAAAGTTATGTAAATTTTATTCTCAGACATGGATTAATAATTATCCATTTATTATTGATTTTATATAAATACTTATTTTTTATTTATTGAAAAAAATATTTATATATTTATTAAATAATAATACAGAGATATTTATTTAATAAATAAATATCTATTATTCAATGACTGATAAATATTATGGAGGAATGGCTAACCGAGTTTAATGGTCCGATGAGAAATTTTAAATATTAAGTTTTATTTTATTAAATAGAATTTAATTTAATTCTCAAGTTAAGTGCATGTTGATAAATAATAATAACAATAACATTTTACACGGGGTTATACAGGGATTAATTAAATAATAAAGGAACTTGTGAAATTATTTTATTTTAACCCCAACAATATATAAACCCAATTATATTATTTGATCTTTAAGCTAATTAATTTTGTTTTGGTTGTGCACAAATGATTTATAGAATCCTCTCAATACCTAGATAACTCCATTCTCCATGAAGGATCTAAATAATGAATAGATATATTTCTATACCATTCCCTCTCATGTCACTAGGGATCCTGGAGAATTCTTTGGAAGCAGTTCTCAGGGTGATCAAAGGTGGATGTATCAAGTGATAGGATCTGACATGATAGATCTTATAGAATCCTACAACAATGCTTAGATATTTGTGGAACATGTTTGAATCACATATTGAGGGAATCTACCCTTGATTTCTTCAATGTAACGATGATATGACACATATCTATTGTCTGAACCATCTAAGAAGAAATAATTCAAACAAGGAAAGTATTTAATTAATTAAATTGATTATAATTAATATGTGATGATCCTATCTCTCTATTTTTGATGTTATATACCTTTTCTATGTTCATTGATCAATTTCATAGATCAAATCATTAATCATTTTGTAAAACTTAGATTGATCATCGATCATGGAAAAAAGTAAATTTGGGAATGATCCATCACACACTTCTACTGAACCTAGAACCTAGAGTATCTAGTATGGATATAGAAATAATATTATTGGTTACTAAAGGCTCATAATAAAAACCCTTTAAAACCAATATCTTTTTATTTCCAATGTTATATGGTAGTCCCTGATAGCCACAACAACATGTTTAGATCGGTTGGCTGTTCATAGATCTACCTCCCCTCAGTCAATATTTTTTATACTACTTGGTTAATTTTTTTGAATACACATTTAAACATCATAAGTTGTATCTAATACCCAATTTATAGTAATACATAAATTGTAATAATAATAATAACCAATTGAGACTTCCCCTTTCTTCTTGGTTGGGTACAATTTTTCATCCATTGGCCCTTCTTTCCACATTCGAAATAGAAAACATCATGTTCCATTTCTTTCCCCTTGATCGTACGTTTATTGGATGGGAGTAAAGAATCTTTGGAATTAGTGATATTCCATTTCTCTTTATATATTTTCACCACAAGGAAAAAATTATTTTCTCACTTTGTATCTGTATCTACATGGTGTAGTAGAGTGATAAGATCTTACAGAGACTTCTCAATTCTATTTATAATAAAATTCACAACAACGTTTGGGAACCTTTAAGGGACTGATCCCAGAATGAAATTGGTTCCTAGTTATTTGGGGAGTTTAAATCCTATAACCTCTTTCCACTCAATGTAACCAATGATCTTGACTACATGAGGCCCAGATGGGGAACCCCCTCCAAGATTTCTCTGAAAGAGCACCATGGATATCTCAAACCATTCATATCTTGACCTCCCTTGGTAGAAACCATAGATGTTCCCATGCATGGTATATGAATCAATTTTTTCATTCTAACTCATGAGTTCAATAGACATATAAGAAATAATCATACATTGAATATAGAATATATCACTCAAATGTTTTTTTGTTAATAAGTATCTCTTCATAAATTTCCCCCTTAGTTGTAATATCACGCATTTAGGATTATAAAATGTAATATTTTTGTTCATAGTGTATCATAACCTGAAGCTGTCTAAAAAAATTCTAGAAGTTGCAACCAGTTAAGAAGTTTCCTTTCTAAAATCATGATCACAGGGATAGTGTGGATGATAAACTTTTCATTTTTATTCTACAATTAAAAGGAAAAATTTATTATTACTTTTCTAGATAACAAATTAGGCATGATATAATAATTTAAATGATTTTATTAAATCTCATGTTATTTTATCAAGTCTAAATAGACCTCACCATTAAACACAAAATATCTAGTTGTTTTAACATTATAGTGCCACAGATCCCCATTAATTTTATTAATAATACAAGCTTTGGACATGAAATCCATAATAAAGTAATTAGGTAAAAAAACATTCCAACTCCAGACTTGAAACTCCATGATCCATTGAGTGGATTCCCCTATCATGAAATCTAGACGTGTATTTCCTCAACACTTTCCTCCAAATGTATATTGAACAAAATAATTCGGTTGAACTCAATAAAAGTTTAGATAATTCAACCCATAACTCTTATGATAACACCCCAAAAAAATTAAGTGTACAGACTGTTTCCATTTATTTCACATAGTTATATGGTTTCATTCAAAATGAAGTAACAAAAGGCTTAGTCTAACTTAATATTAGGTTTATAAATTTTAATTATGTTATTTATAAATTTTACATTTTTTATCCTTTAAATTTAATGTTAATATTAAGTGGATGTTATCTAATTAACCATCTTGGAGAAAACAATTACACATAACTCATTTATTTAATTTCGGTATTTAAAAATTAATTCAATTTTTTATTTTTCTATGGTCTTGAAAACATAAAATAAATAATACATAGAATGAAATAGATAAATAAATAAATGACCTAATCATGAGCTTATCAAACAGTTGATTTAATGAGTGGACATAAAATCAAAATATTTCCTAGGGGAGTAACTCCATTTTATAGTCATGCAATGAGTTATGACATTCCAACTATATATCTATGTATCACTGAGTTCGCATCATCTTGGTTCTGTCTTGAATCATCTCAACAGACCTTGGGATGCACCATTAGTTACACGTATTTATTAATCACACGTAGGGGATGGTAAATTAAAAGTTTATTAAATGATATTACAAAAATATTCTTAGACATTCATTTCTTACATAATAATGGAGGGAGGGACGAATAACATACCATAATTTAATTTTATATTAAATAATTGAAAACCCATTCAATAAAGTAAATTAAATGAATAACAATACATATAATGGTCTTGGTCAAGATCATGATCTGCCATATATACAGAAAATACACAAAAGTAAATTTTTAGAATTTATTTATTTATTAATTAATTATTCTTAAGATAGTCGTACTTGCATTAATTAATTAATTTCCTTTCATCTTAATGATCATATGATCTTAATTTGAGATACCCATCATTTACAACATCTATGGAAAAGAAATGGATGAATAAATAATGACATATTATTTACAATAAATTAATTGAGCCTTTAATATTATTAAAATCCATTATTAAATTTTCAAACATGAATTGTTGTGCCAATCAATAAAATAAGGTTTTAATTTTGAAATTTTCAATTTAATTTAATTTATAATTTTGACCTTTATTGGGAGACTACATGGAATGTACAGTCTGGCTAAATGCTATGTACCACGGTTATTGTCTACAAAATCACACACTTGGGGATTCAGTGTGTTAACTTGGACAGACTACATGTTGTGTACATGCCAGCTAGATTCCATGTATCTTCCTTCTATGTGCCAGGTTGGCTTGTTCAACTTGAATTTTTCAATAAATGAACATGTGTAATTAACTGCTCGGAACATCTAGGTACAATGTGCATGAGTGTATAATATGTACTTCTATTACATGTCGTGTATCCCAATTTTACTAGCCAAATATTTGGCACTTTTCAATATAATATTTGGTTATTCTTCATCTGTTATTAAACCATTAAGAAGATGAAACATAGAATTAAAATAATTATTATGCCAAATCATGTTAATTCAAATCAGATTAAAGAAAGAATAATAATAAATGAAAATTCAACTACTATCTCATATGGATCAACAATCAAATAAATAATTATAAATTAAATTAGATTTCTTTGATACCACATAATGATTTTGTGTACAATGGAAGCATGTGTTAATGGGCTATATATTAAAAGTTCTTTTAATAATCATTACCCAAATATATGAGAGAAGATATTTCATTTCAAATTTATAGTTTATTTATTTAATATATAATCAAATATATAATTGAGCTTAGGAAATTTCATTATTGATGATTTTTGATCATATGAAAATCCCCTTTCAGATTTCCTTCATTATGCTGCGAGGATCTAAGGAAAAAATCCCTCTAGTGGTGATCCACACATTTTCCAATGATCTCGGAGAAACACCACTTAATCACCAAGTGATAGAATGGTAAATAAAATTTGTTACATTGTTCATTCTTGATCACTTGTTCTTAGTTCTTGAAGAAATATCTCTTGTGCTTCTCATTTAATGAGAGGGAGAGAGAATGAGTTGACAGAAAATTCATTATGTGTAATAATTTTTTTTTGGTTTCAATACACAATATACATAATCGTATATTTGTAGAGTAAGTTTTTAGGTTAAATGGTTATTTAATTGCATTATTACAATTAAATAAAATTTAAAACCTTTTATAAACCCCATACCACAGAACAATAATATTATTATTTTGTGGAACACATAAACTTGAGAAATAAAAAATATTATGAAATGATCTTGTTAATTAATATTTATCCCCAGACTCAGTCTTGGTCTGTTCAAACTACTCTAGAATTTATTGAATAATGGAATAAATATCTTACTCATAATTAAATATTTTATTCACAATCTAGTGAATATATATTTAATAAAATATTCAATAAATAAAATAAATATATCATTCACAAGTCAATGAGTAAATATTATATATATATTCACGTAATCAAATAAATTATTTATTAATAAAAATAATCATTATTTATTACCTTGTGAATATTAGTGATCAATAAATTTTGAATAAAATTACTTTTCAGTCTTGAGAATAATATTTATTCAAATAGTTAAATTCAAATATAATTTAATCATGATCATAAAAAAATATTTAGTGTGTGACCCTCTGGGTTTTTTTCATTAGTATTATGTGAGATTGCCTAATGTCTAAGAGTGATGTTAGGAAATGGGTCAAGGAACCCAAAAGAAATAAATTAATGTCCCAATGATGAAAACCACATAAAAACGATCACTATGTAATATAACCCCTCTATATAAATATCTTAACAATAAGGTTTCACATCTATGACACAAACCCACATGCTCGATACATCTTTCTTTGACTATATAAAATAAATATGTCTTACACGATGGAAATGTAATTTAGGTAAATGGTTCCATTTCAATAGATGGGCCAAGATATAGGCTTTCATAAAGATGAAAGGCACAAATCTGTTCTTGACTTATCCATTAATGACAAGTCACAAGTGATGCACCCAACATGTCCAACATCGCTAGGAATTTTTATCTTGATTCCTTATGAAATATATCTAAGTATGCGTGTTGTAACATGCACTAATAAAAATCGTAAATTATAAGGACCATCACACATTCTCATAGATAGAAATATAAAATGTAAAAAAAGATGCAGAATTCATATTGGAGGATCTGTTCTCATAATCTCCTATCTTGTGGATTACCAAGTGCAAACTTCAGGAGAATAATCCTCACCCGCTAATGAGTAATCAAACATGAAATTCTTTATACTATGTATCTCATAATATTTTTTCATCTAATTGAAAAACATTATTTAAAGATATCATCACACCACATAATGGTTATCATCATAGAGAGGAACTGTTATGACCATATCAATGTGATGTATACTCTAGGAAATTATTACATGAGAGTCCTGAAGAACAAAAATCAATGTTTAATAAAAAGTGTTATTAATATTCAATATATCGAATATATGTGTAATAAATGTAAACATAGTTGTTCCTAGGACACCAACTCCAATTACTGTTAAAATACTATTGTGGATGCATAATGATATAACTCAACACCTTAGAGATGTAAGATATATACCATAATTGTAAAAGAACCTCATATCTCTTGGAGTCTTTGATAAACATGGATACCAGATAACCAATGAAGATGGAGTCATGAAAGTTATCTGTGTTCCGTCCCTTATGATTAAAGGTAATTGAAAATGTACATGGTATTATTTGAATTTTGAGACTATTATAAGTGGACTCTAGATATCAAAGGAAAATGAGACATGCACTTCTAGATTATGACGCATGAGACTTGGACATACTAGAGAAAAGGCCTCATAGAGTATTATAAAGAAAATAATTTTTGAAAGGTTCCAAGACAGAAAAATCATACTTCTATGAGTTTTGTTTAATGGGTAACCATACTAGAGTAAGATTCATAATTTTAACCCATATTGTGAATGGGACACTTTACTACATCCATACCGATTTCTGTAGACCATTTAAAAATGATTCAGTGGGAGGCATTCATTATTTTGTCCCATTTATTGAGGATTACTCATGATACGTTAGGGTATATTCCATGAATCATAAGAATTATGTGTTGGAGTTTTTCTATAAGTGGAAGAAGATTAATGAAAATTAGTTGGGAATAAAAATCTTGAGACAAAGATCTGACAAAGTTGGAGAATACACGTTAGATCCATTTAGGAAGGTTTTTTATGATGAATTTATTGTGAGACACATTACCATTCCTGGAACACTATGACATAATGTAATAGAAATTTTTATGAACTTTATGCCCATTGAAAAGGTATAATGTATGTTGTCTCAGTCATTTTTTAGTAAAAACTTTAGGGAATATGCATTGATTTATGCAACACACATTTTGGATTGATAACCTACTTTCGTGATTTTTGGGAAAATGTTTTATAGTGGTTTGGTCTGGTTAAAATGTTTCTGATTATGCCAGACTTTGTATCTTTGGTTGTACTATCAATTTTCATGTGACAGACTCAATGATGTATTTGAGAGTGAATAAAGCTATATTTGTTGCCTTCAGTGATGGTGTGAAGTCTTTACAACTATGGTATCCAAAAGTGAAGAAGATTGTTTAGAGTTGTGATGTCACATTTGATGAGTCATTGATGGTGTGAAGGCTTTCTGAACACGGGATCCAAAAGCGAAGAAGATCGTTTTGAGTCATGATGTAACATTTTATGAGTCAGAGATGGTGAAGTCAAATGATTCTAGAAATAAGGGTGATGAATCAATTATGGTCAATGTTTGGAAATGTTCATCACCAACCAATCATCATAATTACGATATCGAGTGCATTGATCTTATTTATATTTTGAATATGAAAAATTATCACTACAATAATATATTCATCATAATGAGAGTATATCCCCTAGTAGACCATGGAGAAACATGTGGATTCCTTCTAGGTATGATTATATGGTTAGCTATGTGATTTTTGTAATTGAAAAGGATGCACCAAATAATAATGATGATGTTTTGGATAGGAAAGAATTGAATAGATGGAAGTAAGTTAGGGAAGGAGAAATGAATTCAATGCATTGGAATCAAAAATGGGATCTTGTTCCTCCTCTAATGGAACAGAAGGAACCTATGGGGATCATGTTCAAACATTTTTGTGTACTTGATCTACATCTCCCAAACATGAGATACTTATAGGAATCGAGAAGGAAAAAACAACATGATGTTTTGTTTAAGAAACTTGATGATATTTTTATTCTAGGTGGATATTGTTGAAAACTAATTCAAAATAAAACCACCTTGGTGGGGGTGACCTCCAGGGATAAACATCAACCAGAGAACCATTCTAGGAGATTAGTTCTTCCCAAGGAAAGTTTGTCAAGATTCAGTGACCATCTCGATGATTTTTTTGAAGGGAATCCTTTTTTTATTCTCCAGTTTCTTCCCTATAAATATGTGATATGATGTGTGGTATTGGTATGAAAGTGCCCAATATGTATTCTATATTCTAATTTGAAATTTCTAAAACCTTACCCATTGTTGTAGTTTACCCAGACCGAACCATGTAAAAATTCATGTCCTCTTATTTTTTTTGTTTCTGTGGTTTAAGTGTGAGAATTTGAGGGAGAGTGATATTCCATAAAACAATTTCGGGGAAAGGGAAATACTCTGAAATTATGGGATGGAAGCTAGATTAGTTAAATTTTCGAAGTCTTGAGGGAGAGGCAATAAAGGATTTTAGGTTTGTCCCCCCCCCCCTCGATGTGGTAGGAAAGGGATAAGCAACCATCACTATGTACAAATGGTTTATATAAATATATACGAATTTAAATAAAAATTTAAAAATATTAGTGATCATTTGTTTCTATATCTATATACTTATATGTATATATACATCCCTATGCCTCTCCTATCACATGTCAAACCAAATTAGTTTGACCCTAATATTGCCCAGACTGTGCATCAAGTCGGTAAATTTGGAGCTGTATGATTTGTTTATTTTTTATTTAATTAAATATGTATAATTTTTTTTATTTTAAAAGATATGATAGCCAATGCCACATAAAGTGGAACTTGGGAAATGGGGTTGGTTCAAGATGAATTCCTGATGACCCACCTTTACTTTAAAAAAAATATAATTTATATTTTTAATTATAAATAAATAAATAAAATTTAAATATATATATATATAATTATATATTTATTAATATATTTCTATTTATAAATATTTATATATACAGTATTAAATATAAAATTATTACTTGATTATTAATTCGGGTGGGTTTGTTTTTTTTTAACCCAAAACTTGTCCAAACCCAATTACATGGTTCCCGAACCCCGAAAAATATTTAAAAATATTTATTTATCAAAATATTTATAAAAATATATTTCTCAATAAATATTCCTGAGTATTTTAGCAGCACTGTAGCATGTGATGTAGTAGGTATTGTACCGGTACTATTACAATAGAAGTATTCACCCAAATTGGAATTTCGGGTCACTAAATTCGGTCTATGGGCCATAAGTCCTTCAGGACACCAATGATATTTGGGATATAGGGCCTTTTGGTAAGCACCCATTAGTAGAAGGTGGAGTAATTGTGACAAGACAAATGAATTTTAGAGACTTGGGTTTTGTCCTTGTCAGACTTTGGAATATTTCTATGAATAATTCCAGAGCTATACGCGAAGACGGCGTGCGATTCCGAGGCTTGGTGTGCACAGAATTAATTTTATAAAAATAATAAGTATTTTTGTACAATAAACGTGGAGGGGATGTGATATCTCCTAAACGGTATCTTGGAACGGGAATCTGAGGGCACGGTTGCGTCCGGAACGTGCCGTTTACCCTAATCGAGGTGTAAACATTGCGGACGCGGGCCTACGGTGGGAAGCGCCACAAGGGGCGTTTTCGTAAATAAATGGAAAAGTCCATTTACGAGAGTCAGCTCGAATAACTTTTGAACGGAGTCTCAGATCGCAAATCTGAGTTCATCGTTGGGTTTAGAACGTCGTGTTTACCCTAGGGGTGGCCTTAACTTTGTCTACATCGGATGCCAGAACGGGGGTGAGTTGGCGGGGAGTTAAATGAGTTGTTTTATAAAAAAACATAAATCATTTCATCTCCCCCCCCCTTTATCTCCTATGCAGCAGAACGTCACCCCCTCCCCCATCTGTTTCTTCGTCAATTTGAGCTGAAAATGTCCGTTTTCTACACCGATCGTCATCAGATTGAGCTTCAGGGCGTCGTCGGCGTCGATCTGCACCCGAAGCTTCGATGTTTCGCCCCATGAGGTAGGCGGTTTGAGTTTTAAAATCCCAAATCCCATTTTTGTGTTGGTTTTCTTCAAATTTTCATAAGGGTAGTGTAGTTTTGGTCTTGAGGTTTCCGAAACCTTTTTTGGATCTGAATTTGGGGCAACAGGGTGCTCTCGGTTGCTCCCGGAAGTTTTCCGGTGAAATCCTGGTTTTCCGGCGGTGAGAGGCGGTGACCATGGCTGAATCCGGCGGTGGCACGGCGACGGCGCAGTGTTTTCCTGCGGCGATGCAGTTTTTTCTAGCGAGACAGGTGGTGGTCCGGCCAGGTTTTTCCAGGGGTTCTTTAAACCCCTATAACTCGCAAACCGGAAGTCCGATTTGCAATCCTTTTGCGGCGACACGTTACTTACATGGAGTCGGACCTTTTGAACTCACATTGGGAATTTTGTGAGTCGGGTTTGTGGCCTGAGGCGACGAAACGTTTTATTATTTCAACGTTTCGTAGACCTGGGCCACAAACTCGACTCACAAAATTCCCAAAGTGAGTTCAAAATGTCTGCCTCGAAGCAAGGAACGCATCCCCGTAAACGGCTCACAAATCGGACTTTCTGTTTTCGAGGTACAGGGGTTTAAATAACCCCTAGAAAAACCCATCCAGACCACCGCCTGCCTCGCCGGAAAACACTACGCCACTGCTGGAAAACACCGCGCCACCACCAGATTCTGCCGCCACCGCTGGATAACATCGCACTGCTACCGCACCGCCGCCGGATTCTGCTCTGGCCACCTCCTCTCACCGTCTGAAAACCGGGATTTCGCCGGAAAACTTCCAAGAGCCACCGGGAGCACCACGGTGCTCCAAATTAAAATCCAAAAAAGGTTTCGGAAATCTCGGGACACAAAATACACAACCCTTATAAAAATTTGACAAAAAAACACAAAAACCGGGTCTGGGATTGTAAAATTGAGACTTCCTACCTCACGGGCGAAAGGCCGAATCTTCGGGTGCAGATCGACCCCAGCGACGCCCTGAAGCTCAATCCGCAGATGATCGGCGTAGAAAACAGACATTTTCGGCTCGAATTGATAAAGAAATGGATGGGGGAGAGGGGTGTCGTTCCGCTGCGTAGGAGATAAGGGGGGAGATGAAATGATTTTTTTTTATAAAACAACTCATTTAACTCCCTACCAACTCACCCCCGTTCTGGCACCCAATGCAGACAATGTTAAGGCCGCCCTTAGGGTAAACATGATGTTGTGAATGAGCAGACTATTGACTTTCATTTTCTCTCTTTTGTTTTGGGTTTTTTGGATGCCTACTGAGTATTTTTATACTCACCCTTGCATGGGCTTTGCCCGCACATGTTTGTGTCTTGTGCAGACCACATGCCTTTTGACGGAGTCCCGGGTGGACCCGGAGCAGGTGGAGTTGAGTGAGCAAGACTGGCCGGGGTGTTTACTGGTGCGATGCCGAGGGAGCTTTCCGGTGGGTATTTTTAGCAGATTTCCCCTTCTTCAGAGAAGGTTGGTTGAGCTTTTGTAGTTTTCTTTTGGTGGGACCTATTTTTCCCTTTTGTACTTGTGTTGTACTCTGGTTGTGGGATAGTTGTATGTATGAATTTACTTTTTAGTTTTCTATATCTCTGCACTATTTCATGGAGGTTTATGTGGGTGTGTGTGTACAGGTTCCTTAGGCTAATGGCTCCCATGTGTGTGATAGCCTACTCGGCGCTAGACGCCAGCCCCCTGCCTCTTGGAAGTGGGCTTGGGGAGTCATGGCTCGAGCCCCGTTGGGTTGGGTCGTGATAGAGTGGTATCCAAAGGAGGTTCCACCTTTGGGATATCAGAGCGTAGCTGGTCTAGCTGTGAGTTTGGTTTGGGTCGCGGCTGTGTTAGGGTGTTTCGAGCTCTTCTTTCAGGCTAGAGAATCTAATGTTGGTGCGGCGGCCGATGTATCCACACACCAGGACTCTAATGACCTGCCATTCAACTCAGGACATTCGAACACTGGATGCAGGGACATAACAGTACATGCATCATATAGGACTGGGTTTTTGGGTTTTCCTTGTCCTTCTTCAGTCATCTCTCAAGATATACTCTTTGACTATGGAGCGTCTGGATTGTATTTTAGGATGCCTCCATGACGACCACCAATAGGGTTTCCGTAGCGTGATTGTGGTGATGATTCGCCCTGTCCAGAGGCTGTGGACATGGGCGCAGGTTTTGAGGCTGGACCTCCAGGTGGTCTTCCAGCTGATCCACCACCTGTCGAGCAGCTGGTTGTGCCGGCAATGCAGGATGAGGTTGCGCATAGGCTGAGTGCGCTGCATGAGTTCCAGAGGCAGTGACCTCTGAGGTTATGGGATGATCCAGACCCCCAGGTGGCTGATGACTAGCTTGAAGCTGCCATCTGTGCTTTCCTCCTAGTGAGGACACCTCTAGATCAGATGGTGGTCCTTGCGGCGAGCCTTCTGCATGGTTCGGGTGGTAAATAGTGGAGCCTAGTGACATAGTACCATGGCGAGGAGACACTCACATGGGTAGAGTTTGATCGGCTCTTTACGGAGGAATTCTATCCAGTGACACTGAGGTCAGTGCAGATTCAGGATCTCCTGCAGCTTCGGCAGGAGGTCCTGACTGTGTTGGAGTACTCAATGAAGTTTACAGACCTGCTGCGCTTCTCCTTGGATATGTTTTGCGACCCGTTATTTAGGGCTCAGACCTTCGAGTAGGGCTTACGCAGGGACATCCGAGCATGTGTGGTTTCCTTGTGTCTTCCCACCTGTGCTGGAGTGCTGGAGTAAGCATTGGTGGTGACAGTCTTCCTCACTGACCAGATTCCCCCTTTTAGTGTTGGGAATGTGAGAGATGAGACATCAACGTCTGGTAGCCAACGAAAGAAACATGGGTCTGGACGTGGCTGACGTTTCAGGAGGCGACCCCAGAATGGAGGATCTGAGGCTCAGGGCTCACAGGCCATTTTTGGTCAGCCGTTGGAGAGGTGGTGTTATGCTTGCGATGGTCGGGGACATCTTTCTAGAGATTGTCCAACCCGACGTGCTACTGATAGAGAGTCGGTTGATGGACCGCCTTGGGAGAGGCATCGTCTAGAGAAAGGAGGTCCGCAGGGCGACGGACGTGGCGACAGAGCAAGTACAGGAGGAGGAGGTTGTAGGTGGTACCAGTTTCCACCACCCCCACCCCTAGGTGGTCCACGCCAAGCTCAGGGAGCTGGTGGCCGAGGGAGAGGACAGCTGCATGCCCTGGAGGCTGTTGACCCAGAGGCTCTGTGGATGGATAGAGGTACGCCTTGTGTCCTTTCTACTTTCTGTAGTATTTTGATAGACACTGTTTAGTAGTACTCTTTCCTTTTTGTTGCTTGCTCGAGTTTTGTTCAGGGCGTTGGTAAGACCCTATGTGGGTGTTGTTCAGCATGCGTCTAATGCGTGTGGAAGAGGGAACCTTCCCCACCCGAGACGTGTTTTTGTGACGCGATTAAAACCATGTGGTCGAGTCAGTGCTGACCAAAGAGGATAGTATCGAGGTGTGGTGGATGATTCCCTCTGACTTATGCGACCGGGAATGGGTTTTTGTTGGTGAACTTGCTAGTTTGGGAGACCCAGTTGGGAGTCTAGTCGCTTTCCTTGGGCTTATGGATTTTCAAGGGTGAAAAGTTCTAAGGGGAGAGGATGTAGTGACTTGGGTTTTGGCCCTGTTATACTTTTGAATATTTCTATAAATAATTCCAGAGCTAGGCGTGAAGACGACATGCGATTCCGAGGCCCGGTGTGCCCGGAATTAATTTTATAATAATATTAAGTATTTTTGTACTATACACATGGCGGGGGTGTGATATCTCCTAAACGGTAGCTCAGAACAGAAATCTGAGGGCATAGTTGCGTCTAGAACATGCGGTTTACCCTAGGAGAGTTGTAAACATTGTGGGTGCGGGCCTGCAGTGGAAAGCGCCATCAGGGGTGTTTTCTTAAATAAATTGAAAACTCCATTTACGAGCGTCGACTAGAATAACTTCTGAATGGAGTCTTGGATTTCAAATCTGAGTCCGCCATTGCGTTCAGAACATCGTTTTTACCTTAGGGGTGGCCTTAACATTGTCTGCATTGGGTTCCGGAACGAGGGTGAGTTGGCGGGGAGTTAAATGAGTTGTTTTATAAAAAAACATAAATCATTTCATATCCCCCCTATCTCCAATGCAGCAGAACAACACCCCCTCCCCTGTCCGTTTCTTCGTCAATTCGAGCCGAAAACATTCTTTTTCTACACCGATCGTTAGCAGATCGAGTTTCAGGGCATCGCCGGCATCGATCTGCACCTGAAGCTTCGGCGTTTCGCCCGCGAGGTAGGCGGTTTGAGTTTTATAGTCCCAGATCCCGTTTTTGTATTGTTTTTCTTCAAATTTTCATAAGGGTTGTGAAGTTTGGGTCCTAAGGTTTCTGAAACCTTTTTCAGATCTGAATATGGAGCATTGGGGTGCTCCCGGTGGTTCCCGAGGGTTTTCCGGCGAAATCTCGGTTTTCTGGCGGCGAGAGGCGGTGACCATTGCAGAATCCGGCGGCGGCGCGGCGTTCTCCGGAGGCGGCGCAGTGTTTTCCGGCGAGGCAGGCAGTGGTCCGGTCGGGTTTTTCCGGGGGTTCTTTAAACCCATGTAACTCGCAAACCGGATGTCCGATTTGCAAGCTGTTTGCGGTGACATGTTCCTTGCATTGAGGTGGACCTTTTGAACTCACTTTGGGAATTTTGTGAGTTGGGTTTGTGGCCCGGGGCTATCAAATGTTGAAATAATAATAATATCTTATTATTTTACGACTTCGGGCCGTTGTAACTTCTACCCGGAGCATCCGAATGACGTGCCGTTAGTGGAGTTGAGACCGGGATGGTACGACTGAATTTTTGATATGGTTTCCAGGTGTTGGGACTGAGTTTGGGGTGCGGGCCCCACGAGGCCGGGATTTGGCATTTTCGGAGGAACACAACTTTCGCACCAGGAGTCCAATTTTGGTAGATAAATAGTCGATCCTGTTTGTTTTTCGGAGAGGATCACTATGGTGCGATCCGTTTTATGTGTTTCGGGATCGAGGCATGTGCCCCACCTGAGCTAGCCTTCAGTGAATAGTGTCTTTTCACCAGGAGTCCATTTTGGATGAAAGAGTAGTCAATTCCATGTTTTTTTTCGAGGGGATCATCATGGTATGATCTGCCTGATGAGTCTTGGGATCGATGTGTGGTCACCGCACATGCAAGCTACGGTGAATAGTGAATTTTTCACCGGTTGTCCGTTTTGGCCGAGTAAATAGCCTATCCTGCATGTTTTTCTATGTGGATCGTGATGGTGGCCTCGGTATTGGCCTTGGTGCTACGCAGGTTGGTGTTGCCGCAGGTCGCTCGGGTTAGCGACGTTTGGACCAGCAGTGGTTGAGGGTAATCCCTTGGTTCGTTCCTACAGGGGTTCGCACGACATCACAACTCTAGTATAGGCTTGTGATCCTCTCGATGGGATGTTTTTTCTGTTAGAGTTGTGGAATCCCTCCGGTGGGCCTAGAGTGGGATCTACTAGCATCATTTCTCTAGATCGGGTTCTCGGTATCGTTGTGACCGCTTATCCACGGGCGGCGATCCCCCATCTAGCAGGTTACCTCCGTAGGGTTTGTGGCATCATCAGGGATATGATCCCCTATGTAGTGGGCCGTGCTCAGTAGGGTTGTGGCATTGTCAGGTATACAATCCCCTGCTCAACGTCAGGTTGATTGTAGGGTTGCGGTATCGTTAGTTTGATCCCCTACATCGTGAGTTATACCATATAGGGTTCTGGTATCATCGTGACCACCTTTATATGGGAGATGATCCTCTATCTGTGTGATGTGCTTCAGTCGAGCACCAGATTGGGTTATGGTATCCCCCAGCGAATCCTGGGTGTGATCCCCTATCTGTGAGAACTACGTATGCCATATCAGGTTGTGGTATCCTCCATCGGACCCTGGGAGTGATCCCCTATATGTGAGATTCATATTCCGGAGTGGGTTCAGGTATCCCCTAGGGGACCCTAGGATCGATCCCCTATCCGAGGAGTTTGGTGGTTATGTTGTTTTAGAGGGGTTTTCCTCAGTGATGCTATCCAATGAGCATGATCTCTCGGGTGAGCATCTGAGAGGTTTGTGAGAAACTCGATGGAGTGTATCTCTCGGATGCGTGTCATATGGGATGACAGTGATCATGTGGTGCAATATCTTGGTTTTGAACCATTTCTGGTGCTGAGGTCGGTACCTCAGGTGGCTTGTTGCGTGAGATGAGAATATCTGGATTGTTCAAGGTGTATGTACGGGCATACACTTGGGCTAAGCTGACTAGTTGTGTTTAACCGAGGATGGTCACGAGATGGAGTTCCTCTCTCATCTGGGTTCCCTCTGGCTGGGATGAGCGGACTGTTTCCTTTCAGTTTATCAATTTTGTTTTGGGTTTTTGGGGTGCCTACTGAGTATGTTTATACTCACCCCTCCACGGGCTTTGCCCGCACATGTTTGTGTCTTATGTAGACCACATGCCTTTCGACAGAGTCCCAGGTGGACCGGAGCAGGCGGAGATGAGTGAGAAAGACTGACTGGGGTGTTTACCGGTGTGGTGTCGAGGGAGCTTTCTGGCGGGTGTTTGTAGCAGTGTTCCCCTTATTTAGAGCAGATTGGTCCTGATTTTGTAGTTTTCTTTTGGTGGGCCCTATTTTTCCCTTTTGTACTTCTGTTGTACTCTGGTTGTCGGATAGTTGTATGCATGCATTTACTTTTCAGTTTTCTATATCTCTGTACTATTGCATTAAGGTGTATGTGGGTGCGTGTGTATCGGTACCTTAGGCTAATGCCTCCCATGTGTTTGATAGCCTACTCGGCGCTAGACGCCAGCCCCTGGCCTCTTGGAGGTGGGCGTGGGGAGTCGCGGATCGAGCCCCATTGGGTCGGGTCGTGACATGAATCTATGCGACATGAAGGTATTGCGGGCATGCACTGCCGGGTGGGTGGCCTTGACAAGAGGTATAAGCATGATTATGCTTATCATACTTCCTTTCGAACCCATTTAACACTAATGTGAGATGGTGTGGTCCTTTTCCATGTGACTATCTACATTTGAGATCGGTCTGAAGATTAGAGAAACATGTAGGTGATGCATGCAAGGACAATGCATATATCCCCGAGTGGGCAACTTCAAAGAGAGATAGGTGGTCTAACACCTATCATCCAGCCCTCCTCCCACACTATGGAAGTTGGGGTGTCCATTCATAATATGTCAGCATGATGAAACTATTCATGGTGTGGGGGTGCAACTTTCAGACCCAGATGAAGCTGAAATGATTGCTAACAATGGGGGGAGTACAGTTAGACTGATGACATGACATGATACACACTCCTCTCTTAGGACTTTAACTATAAAGTATAGACTTATGGGACACTAGGGACTTTAGTGCATGTTGTAATAGGCCTATGGGTTGTTGGACCTTCAAAGGTCATATAAGGGTTACTAATCAACCCAGTTAAAAAGAGATATTTCTTTTATAATAAAAAGGGGCTTCGACCCCAACTTGTTGAATAAATAAATATATTTATATATAATTTTTTTAATATTTGTATTTAAATATATTTATAAATTTATATTTATTATATATTTATATATATATTATTACAAATATATTTATATATAATATGTTTTAAGATATTTATATATTTATATATAATTAAATACATTTAAAAATATATATTTTTAAATATATTAATAAATATTTGAAATTATCTAAATATATTTAAAATTATATAAATTTATTTGTACAAATATACATATAAATAATAAATATTTTTATATAATTATATAATTATATAATTATATTTATAATTTTATTTATAATTTTTTTAATTATATTTATAAATATATATTTTTAATTATATATATATATATAATAAAAAACCAACATAAAATTATTGCCAGATTATTAATTTGGATGGGTTCATGTAGTCTTCTTAAAACTCAAACCCTATACGAAACCGTTTACAGGGTTCCCGATACCAAAAAATATTTAATAATATATATTTATCAACATATTTATAAAAATATATTTGTAAATAAATATTTATACATAAGTATTTTTATATAAATATTAATTTTTTATTTTTATAAAAATATATATTTATATATAAATATATAATTATAAATATATTTATGAATACATATTTAAATATTTATATGTAAATAAATACATTTATAAATTTATATTTATAATTATAAAAATATTTTTTAATTATATGAATATATTTATAAGTATATAAACACACACACACACAGATATATATATATATATATATATATTAGATATTGGGGATATAACTATAACAAATCACATACACACTTCACACCCGAGTAAGTCATAACACCTCTCATGGATAACTCACCTTTCCAGCCATTTTTATTTATTATGTAGGCCAACATACCCTATAATGCAGAATCTAGAAACCATCATTACATGACCCTTTATTCCCCACCAAAAATTTTCCCATATGCCCAATGTTAAATCCACCCCATACAGCTGTCATGCGTCACAAGCCATCCACGATTTGTCCCCTATCTACCATAATCTACTCATCCCTGCACATCGTCTCCATATCTCCCCGCTATCGAGTGAGGTCTCCCTTCAGCCGTCGACCATGCTTGAATCACCACCTTTGGAGCCCATCATTTTAGCTTACCAAATTTTTCCAACCCCATCATTATACTCTACCCACCGGCCTCAAAGTCCCCCACCCCCCCATATCATCATCATCCTCACAGTTGGGTGAGGCCCCTTCTCATGTCAACATCAGTTGACATCGACAAACACAATTTCCCCTGCTATGAAGAAGGGGTCCGTCATCACCGCACAAACCATAGTTTGACCACATAATCATTTACAGTCCCCACCTGGACCCCATTCATGTTGTAACAATCCAATTGTCACCACCCCCCATCACAAAGGAATGGGTTGGTTTTTTGGTCATCAACCACATGAGAGCGACCCCCACAGTCACCCCGTCGTCGAGTGAGGGTCTGTAATCACCATGCACACCTTCGACCCCATAGACATTTACTGCCCCCTCCTAGCCCCTTTCATGTCACGACCTCCACTAAAAGGTCGGGGATTTTTTCTCAGTCATTGACTGCATAACATCCATGTAGCTAGAGGTGTTAATGGGGTGGGGTGAGTCAGACCACGAGGCGGATCATGTGGGTTACAGATTATATTGAGCTATCTGGACTGATCCACAAATAATGTGGGCTTAAAAAATAAAATCCCAGACCTACCATGTGGGACCCATAGACTAACAGGCTGGCCCATTGGCATAAAAAAATAGTATATAAAAACATTTTTTTTCTTCATGAACCATGATAATGTGGAGAAGAAAAATAGAAATGTTTGAGATTGTGTGAAAATATTTAGTTTTTAAATAACTATATACCTAATAATAACAAAAAATATTAAAAGATTATATCTTTGATGATTTATGGGCTTAATATCATCTTAGGTGTGTCATTTAACTTGATCGTCCAAACAAATTTATGGACAACAACACACTTGCGCCTCCCATTAACAGTAAAACTCATGTATATAATATTTATTACATATACATATAATATTATCTATTATTTATTATATAAATTTATTTAAGACATAAAATATTTTTATTACAAATACATGTAATATATATTATTTTTATATGTACAAGGGAAATTTTTAATGAAAATTTACATTGAATATTTTTTGTACAAATTTATATTCAAGATTTCATGTGTAAATTTCCACAGAAAATCTACACTAAATTTTTTATGTAAAATTAAAATGAAAATATATTAATAAATAATTAAAAAATTTAAATATTCCCTTGAAATTTTCATTGCTAATTTTTGACCAAAAAATTTTTACAACAAATATCCACTGAAAAAATAATTTGAATCTCCACTTAAATTTCTAGTACTAAACTCAACTTGTTTATTATTATAATTACACTAAAAATATGATTAAAAAAATATAAAATAATTTAATGATTAAATTTTTATCTTAAATGTATTAACAAATAAATAAATAATTAAATTTTTCCGTAAAAATTTGAAATGCAAATTTTATATGGAAATTTTCAATTCGAACATCTGTTAGAAATTTGCAGGGCAAATTTTCACTAGAAATTTGAATTTGAATTTTTCAAATAAATTTACAATGCATATATATTAAAAAATAAATAAAAAATTCAGTTTTTGAACAAATTAAAAATAAAATAAAAATAGATTAATACATATATAAAACATGTAAATTTTAAATAAAAAATTTACAATGAAAATTTGCATGAAAAAATTTTATTAATGATTTTAAGTAGAAATGTTTTGTTAAAATATCCTCTTAAATCTATGATAAAATTTTAAATTTGACTTTTATTATAATTATATATAAATATTTATTGACAAAATTCTAAAATAAACCGATGTGAAAATTTTATTATTTAATTTTCCAGTGAAAACTGCCACTAAAAATTCTTTGTGAAAATTTTCACTTGGCATCCACAGTTCTATTTTTCAAATAAAATTAAAATATAGAAACATTAAAACATAAATGTAAAATGTAAAATTTTCGTTGGAAAATTACATTTAAATTTTTCATCATAAAATTTTAAATTAAACATCCTCTAGAAACATCCTCATAAAACTATAATAAAAATATAATGATATTTATATAAAAAAGAAAAAATTTCATCATAAATTTAAATTGAAAATTTACACGAAAAACAATGAATGAGAATTTACATTAGAAAATTATAGTTAAAATTTCCATTTAAATGTCTAATTTATATCATCAAATTATATTCTCTGTGCATTGAAATTTTACTCTTATGAGTGCAAATTAGAACTCAAATTTTGCACTGAAAATTTACACTAAAATATTTTATTGGAAACATGATTATCAAAATTTTAAAATAAAAAAATAATTGGATTTACAATTAAATTATATTAATACATATAATTATTAAATATATATATTATTGTTTTGTTATTGATTAATTTTTTCTATGTTAATTATAAAAAATAATAGTAATATATATATATATTGTTAAAAAGAAATGATGGACATTAATGTTTTTTAACTGTACGATGCTATAAAAAATTATATTAATAAAAAAACATATGATAACATATATTATAATTTAAAATAAAAATCTAGGAATTATTTTATATTTTAAAATTCTATAAAAAATATATAAATATAAATATATAATAAATAATAATTATAATATTAAAATACATAAATCAAAATACTAGTAGAGCATTGTATTAGGAAAAAATGGTAGTCTTGTATATACATTTTCATAATTATTGCATCATATTTTTAATAAATCAATCCTATTATTCTCTAAATAACCACATGTGTGCCATATATCTCATGACCAACCTTACAGTCGAGTTTAAAACCTAACATGAGTCAATATTTCCCTTGATTTATGCATGGTTTTCTCAAACTTGAACTATTTTTTCACACTCATGTTAATTTATTATATTCGATTATTTTTTTATTTTTCAAGAATAATTTTTTGTAATACTACTTATAATTGCAGGTCAAACGGGACCCACAAACACTCAGAGGGCTATTCTATGTGGGTTGTGGGTTTTGTTGGTTGGATAAAATGTATTCCGAATGTTTGTGGGCCTAAATTGTCAAGACCCTAACCCAAAAAATTCCACAGGCTAATAGATCAGACCACGGTCTTGAGGATATTTTGACAGGTCTAGTCATAGCCCCCACCTGACAGTGTGGGGACCCCGTTTTGTTTGGTCTGACACACTAAAAAGATCCCTTTCATGCACTAAGGTGTTCATGCACTACTTGAGTCTGTGACAACCGGTCCTCGGGGCCCGTGCCGTGACTACCCCAAGCCCGCCTTCCATAGGCCAGGGGCTGGCGACTAGCACCAAAGGCATAAATCACGATAACTGGGAAGGCATTGACTTTATAAAAGTAAACAAAACACCACAGAGTACAAGCGGAAGCAAAACACTAAGTACAAAAGAAAGTGCTGAAAAGTAAATGGGCCAGAATACAAACCCAAAAGAAAGTACAACTACAGCTGAACAAAGTACAACAGAAAAAGACAATAGCTGGAAGAAAGGAAGCAGCTCCTGGGTCGTCCTCCTCGGATCCTACCTGAAGGGTAGGTACAGATGGCGCAGCTTCTAGATCGTCCACCACGGATCCTACCTGAAGGGTAGGTACAAATAGCTTCAACAACACTTTCACCCGCCAACCTCCTCCGAGTGTCGTCTCGCCGTGAAGTCCACCTCCGGGTACTGAGTCCTCGTGTGGTCCACCTCCGGGTACCGCCAAGTCCTCGAACACTCGGCCTCCGTCAGCACTGGCCATCGTCTACAACCAACACAATGAGGTGAGGGCATAGCCCATGAAGGGGTGAGTATAACGATACTCAGTAGGGACCCCAAGACCCTCAAGGTCTCTCTAAAACCAACATGGATAACCACAAAGAAGTTCTCAACAGATAACCTCTACTTAGGTATATACCCATGCATATACCTAAGTTATCAAGTAACCCATCTCAATCATGAGGAAAACACCAAGATCATGAAATCAACGGATAACCACTACCCAGGTATATGCCCAAACATATACCTAAGTTATCAAGTTACCCATCTCAATCATGAGGTAAACACAAAGGTCAAAAGTCTCATCTCAAACCAGGATTTTCATTATCGAAACCGTAACTGCTGAAGAGCTCCGTCTCTGGAGTGTACAGTGGTACTGTCACGACTCTGAGGTACTGCTCACTAACCTAAGACTGCTGAGGTACTCCTCCTGTAGAGTACCGCGGGTCAGCCACCCAGACACAGTAGTGCTTACCGCCGAGGTATGTCACCCAAACACAGTAGTGCACACCCCCTAGTAGCCTACTAAGGTACTCTCCGGATGAGTACCACGGGTCTGCACTGTCACACAGGTAGTGATCCGTCCGCCATGGGTCAGCACCTCACAAAGTAGTGCTCCGTCCACTAGGCTAGTCGACTCACTCCAAGTCGAGTCGGTCATGCAGTCGTCAGGTCTCAGTCGGCTACACGGTCTTCGTACTCCGCACGCTCGTCTCCGGGAGGGTCCGCTCCACGAGCTACAGGTCGATACTACAAGTATCTCAAAGTCCCACGAAGAAGTATCTCACAGGGCTGCCTCGTCATAGGGGTCTCAATGCAACAGACGGTGCGTCAATCGGACGCCCGGTCTGTGAGTTATTTGCCTTTCCGTCCCAGGGGCCCGGTTGGTTTCTTGAGCGAACCAACCCGGCCGTATATCAAATGTACCCCGAACTCTCATAGGGTATACTCATAGGGACCGTTTCTCAACGTGATCACCAACGCCGCTGACGGTTCGTCAAACGGACGTCCAGTCTGAAAGATATCAGCTTTCCCGATCCAGGGGCCCGGTTGGATTCCGGGTACAATCCAACCCGGCCACTATCCAACTGTATCCAAAACTCGGGAGAAGTATGCCAAAAGTTCCGTCTCAACAAGGGGAAATCAACGACACAGGCGGCGCGTCAATCAGACACCCGGTCTGTGAGTTATTGGCTTTTTTCGTTCCAGGGGCCCGGTTGGATTTCATGAGCGAACCAACCCGACCGCACTCGGACGGAATCCAAACCTCGAGCGGAGTAAGCCAAAAGATCCGTCTCACTTAGAGGAATCCATCAAAGTCAATGGCACGTCAATCAGACGTCCGGAGCTCAAGATATAAGTGTTTTCGCTCCGAGGTCCCGGTTGGTTTCGTGTACGAACCAACCCGGCCGAACCCAATGTTTTCCGAAACCTTGAGTGTAATATACCGAAACGACCATCTCGTTCCAATGATCTCTACGCAACTGACGGTGTGTCGATCGGAGGTCCGTAGCCCAAGATATGGGCATTTGACTGAAAGTTGTCCGAAATCGGGGGGGTCTGGGCCTGGACCGACCCGGCCCGACCCCCCTGGGTCGGCCTGAACCGGATCTGACCCAACTGAACCCGGCCCGGCCCGGCCCGGCCGGCTTGGTCCGGCCCAACCGGCCAGTCGCGGCTCGGCGTGGCCGAGCCGAAGTCGGGGAGCGGGGGGTGCGCGCGGCCCGCCCCTCGCCGTTAATTGAGGGCGGCGGCGCAACCGCCGCCGCCAATTCTTCCGGCAGCGCGCTCGGGCGGCGCCGCCGCCTGGCGGCCGGACGGCTCCGGCCACCGCCTCCGGTCGCCAGCGGCGCCGCGCCGGCGACCCGCGCCTCCGGGTGTTTCTGCAGGCCACCGGAGTTGCTCTGGTGGTACGTTTTCAAAACTGACTAAGTCGGTGTTCATCTCGGGTCTCATACTTTACTGCGCAAGAATCAAAAATACTTTGCGGCCCCGTTATGTCATCTATCGTCAATCCGCACGTCAATTAAAAAATGCGCTGTCTTAGTGGTTCTCCGACGCGACCCGTTGGCGCCGCGCCCCTTCGCCGTGGCCCGACTCCGTCCGCGGATGTCTTTGGGTTTCTCCGACACGGCGCAACGGTGTCGCGCCCTCATTTCTTTTTTCACGACGCGGCGCGACGGTGCCGCGCATTTCCTTGTCGCATGATTCTGCGTGGTGCGACGACACCACGCCTTCCCGTACCAAACCTCAAAGAAATCCAACATGGAAAAAGGAGGTGGTTCGGCCGTGTTTGTGCGGACCGGCCCCCTCTTGTTAAACGATAGCAGTTGGACATATTCACGAAGAATAATAAAATCAAGGGAGTAAACGAGGGTTCACCAACAATCACAATTTAAATTCCCTACCTCATAATTTTCGTTCGTTTACGATCTCGAAAAAAGGGTGGATATCGATTCCTCGATTGTCGTGTTCATCACACACTCCCAATTCTCATTCTCTTGCGTCAGAAAGGAAGAAGGGTACTCATCATTGGTGGACGAGCGTTCGGAGGTGACGTCATCATTGACGACATTCTTCGCGGGCGACATCTTCTCCATTGACGCGGATGAAGGTCGTTGGAGATGTCGTGGGCGTCTCTTCCCTTTTCTTGCCTCGGTTGAAGAACGATGAAGAAGATGGGGTCGTCGTGATTCAGTGGCGGAAGAGACGTTCTTCGTGTTCTTCGTCGTTGAGAAAGATGAAACTCAAGACTTCCTAAGCTTTTTCTCCAAAGGCTCCCAATCAACTAACCCAAATAAAATAAGTTCTTAACTTGTTTTATTAACACAACAAAGCTTATTAATTTCAAGAGTTTGAAATTTTAATTAACTCACATAATTAAATATCTCAAGTTGTCAAATTTAATGAGAGGGAGGTGGAGAGGCTCATTTAATGATAGAGAGTTCCATCCACATAAATAGAGAGTTCAAGAGTTAAGGGGGGTTAAGGGGGTTTGATACTCATGTGGGACCCACCTTATAACATCCACCCAAGGGAGGTTATGTGCGGGTGGGCCCCTCCACTAACCTCCCCTTGGAGGTTCTAACTACCACTTCAAATAAAAATATGGCAAACACATATTTTTATTCAGTTTAATTAAAAACCCCCGAAAACTAACTTCCAAACTCGATAAAATGCAACTGCGGAATAGTTGTTCCTAAGAAAAAACTGGCGCAACGGTTCCATCGGTGCCCTCAGAATTTGATTCCGAGCAACGGTTCAAAAGATAGAAATTCTCACTCATTCATTCACTGAACGTACCCGAGCCAAACTTCGGAATATGATTCCGGGCACACCGGGCCTCGGAATCAGGCGCCGTCAGAAACTGCGTTCTTGTAAAATTCCAAAGAAAAATAAGAAAAAATTTTCCTTGAAATTTCCGAGTCTTCATATTACTCCCACCTCAGGGCTTTACGTCCCCGTAAAGCTTCAACCAAAACTAGGGTCACAAAAGTGGTATTGAACACGCACCTGAGCCTTCCGCTCCCATGTGCTTACCTGGAGGTTCTGTACTTCCAAAGAAAGCGCACCGGAGGAATCGATCATCCTCGTAGGATCCGCTCCTGTCGATCCTCGATCCCCACTAGAACCTCCTTGAAAAACACCTCATCGCCATCGTCCAGCTCCTCATGGTCGATGATATGCGAAGGGTCGAGCACGTATCTCTTCAGTTGAGATACGTGGAAGTCGTCGTGCACCTAGTCCAACTGAGGTGGATGGGTCAAGCGGTAAAACACCTCGCCTACCCAGCTGTGGACCTCGAAAGGTCCGTCGAACCTCAGAGTTAACTTGCCGCCTTGGCCACATCTCCGTAAACCTCGTTGAGGTGAGACCCGTATAAGGACGTGATCGTCATCCTCGAACTTTAGAGGTCTCAAACTCCGGCTTAGAACAGAAACTTAAAACGACTGCTACCACGAGGGTGAGGTTGACCGACTCAAGAATGATCGGCCGCACCCTCCTATGCAAGATTTTATTCTGTGCTGCCTGGGGTTTCCTTTTCTATGACCAAGAAAAACCCTAGAGAGAAGGTCTAGGTCATCCAGGAGTGGATGAGGACAGCTCAGAGCCGGCAGAAGTCTTATGCTGACAGGAGGCAGAGGCCACTAGAGTTTGAGGATGACGACCACGTCTTTTTGCGTGTCTCACCTCGACGTGGATTACAGAGATTTGGCCGAGGCGGCAAGTTGTCTCCACGCTTCATCGGACCATTCCAGGTCCTCAACAGGATTGGCGAGGTGGCTTATCGCCTGGCTCTACCACCTCAGTTGCACCGGGTGCACATCGTCTTCCACGTATCTCAGTTGAGGAGATACGTGCACGACCCGACACACATCATTGACAATGGGGAGCTGGACGTTGATGATGGGGCGACTTTTGTGGATGTCCCAGTGGAGATCAAGGATCGACAAGAGCGGATCCTACGTGGACGATCGATTCCTCTTGTGCACATCAGATGGCAGCACGGGAACCTCCAGGAGAGCACTTGGGAGCGGGAGGCTTAGATACGTGCTCAGTACCCACATTTGTTTCCTTAGTTTTTGATGTATCTTTATGGGGACATAAAGCCCTGAGGTGGGAGTGATGTAAAGACCCGAAAAATTCAAGGAATTTTTTTTCTTCATTTTCTTTGTATTTTTACAAGAATGCAGTTTCTGACGGCACCTGATTCCGAGGCCCGGTGTGCCCGAAAGCATTTTCCGAAGTTTGGCTCGGGTACTTTGATTAGTCGCAATGTGTTAGAACTCGAAGTTGCGTACAATGCAAGCTATTGCATTATTGAATGAGAAGCATATCGTGGAAGGTCGGGGTGTTACATTCTCCCCTCCTTCAATAAATTGAGTCCTCGCAATTTGAAATTTTTATTTGAATATAAAAGGTTAAAAATAGAAAATACATTTGTGGAAAACCCAAATCGGAAATAAGGTTAATAAAAATATAACATTAAAAGAAAGAAAGAGAAGTACAAAGGTCACCCGAGATAGCCCATACTAGGATTCTATGAAAATATGGATATGGAAGAAAAGAAAACCATCAAGGTTTGATGGAGAGTTGTAGAAAACTGGATTAGGAGAAAGTTAACCATAAAAAAATCACAAACTTGTGATTGGTTAAACGTTCATTGAATCCCCAGTTGGAAAAGTTAACCAGAAATGTTTTTGTTTGAAGTTACCTTTTATAAAGTTGAGGAATATATTTAGGAGATTTACTAAGAACGTAAGGGAATATAAATACTTGTTATGTATACTTTCATTCTTTAGTAAATTTTTACCACAAACCCATCTTTCACTCCAAATGGTAACAGAACTCAAAAAATATTCTATTTATCCTAATTGTATAAGGTTATAAATATTACCACATACCATTTAGATTAGGAAAAATATTTTTTAATAACCAGGGAATTCCTGTAGGCTAGTGGTATGTAATAAAGGCCAGTCGCACTATGGTTGTGGGTTCTATTCCTGCAGCTTTTTCCGACGCGACGGGTTATCCCCTGACCTGCAGGTTGTCCTTTTCCTAAAAATATAGTATTATAATATTCATAAAATAATCTTCAGAAATGTTTTAAACTTAAACAATACTATTAAAAGATCAAATTAATCAATCCCAACCTTTATAGTTATCCAAAATACCTTTGTCCAGACTTTCTCTAAAAGGCCTCTTAATTGCAAAATCAATTTATCAGATTCCCCAAAAAAAGTAAATTTTCTCTTATTGTCACATACTAAAAATATGATTACCTTCATCATATTAAATCCTTAATGAAAATAACATGTACTGCAATACAATCCTTATATATATCACATTATTCTTATAACCAGAATATAATCCATGAGTCCAAAAGCACCAATACATTAATTATTCCGCTTCAACTGTAGTCACAGCAAAAGATTGGCCTTGATCCCTTGGCCTTTTCTGAGGTAAGTTTCCTTGACGCTTAGGACATTCATTTTCATAATAACCAATTTCTCTACAATTGTAGAATTCAACATTGATAGCCTCTTACTTTCGCTTACAATCACGAGCTTGGTGGCCTTTTTCTCCACATTTATAACAAACTCCCATTCCTTTTAGGAAAGTACCAGGGTGATTCTTCCCAAAATTATCACATAATGGAAAATACTTATTTACCTTTTTCCCTTTATTTGTCTCTTGTTCCACCGTTCTCTTCTTCTCTTGCTTTACTTTGTTTTCATATGACTTAGAGAATTCCTTTTCTGTCTTGATAGCACATGAGACCATATCTTCATACGATGAGAAGGATTGTGATACTAATGCTCGACAGAGAAATGGTTTTAACCCATCAAAGAAACGATCAATCTTACTTTTTGGGTTACGTATATAATCTGTAGCATGCCTTGCTAACCTTGTAAATTTAGCCTCATAGTTTGCGACATTGTCATCCTCCTTCTACCTCAGACTCAGAAATTTCTTTTCCATATCTGCTCGATGGTCATGCGGAAAGTATTTTTCTAAGAAAATTTCCTTAAACTCCCTCCACTCCATACTTGATACTTCTTCATCTTCCTTTGTGTTTTGAATCAGCGACCACCATTGATCGGCATATCCAGTGAGGCGGTAGACTGCCATGACAACCTTCTCCCTTTCGCTACTCCCCAAGGCGTGGAATATTTTATCTAAGGAGTTTATCCATTTCTTAGATACTAATGTATTTGTAACCCCATTAAATGTTGGAGGTTGTGGCCTCATGAATCAGTCTAACATTGATCCTCCACGTTGCGGATCAGGGTGCTCCATACGAGTAAGGTTATTATTCATAACCTGAGTGAGTTTTCCCAGTATGGTAATAAGTTGATCAGCACCAGTTGTATCTCCAGCTCCACAATAATTATCTTGAGCAGGAGGGAAATCCCTATAAGGAGTGCGTGCATTGATACAGTTTCCATTCCTTCCACTAGGCTCCATTTCTAAATAATGGCATAAACTAGATTAGTTTATGAACCAAAATACATAATTCCATATTTATAAAATACTTAACATAAATTGAGCTATTTATGGATATAATCCATAATCATAAAAATTTATTCTTTGAGGAAGTATATACTCATAACCCTTAATAGTGGTTTGTAAAGAAAACGAGAATTATCCTAAGCATATCCCCCGGGAGTGTCGTAACCAAGAGTGCAGCAAGGCCCGTTGTCGTGCACCAGTTCCCGTTTGAGTCTAGCTCAAAGCGGTGTTTTCGGGTTTTACCCCTAGGTACATCTGTGCCAGAGCCGCCTCTACCTTCTCGTATCCAGACAGGGATGTATTGCTTGGAAAACTCACAAAATCTCTATAATACCAAAATTCAAGGAAGTTCTTCTATACTAATCCTCAATGTCTATCTTTGGGCTATATGCTCTAATTAGAGTTTATCTAAATCTAGCTTCCAAGGTTAGTACTAAACTGCCTCTGATACCAACTATGACGCCCTGACCCCAGTTACCCAGAGTCAGTGCATTACTTCGTAGCATTGGAACGATCATAAAAGATCAAGTCTCGATAGACCGATTAGTTACGTAGCCTTGGAAACACTAGATACATTCATAAATGTTACATTACATTATAAAGCGAAAAACTAATAACAAAGTCTTCATAGTCCACACTTATATCTTCTTCTGACTATCCCTGCAGGTCATTCATAAAATACTTCTTCACATCCTGGAAAATATTAAAACATTGAAAGGGGTGAGCTCAGATGCTCAGTAAGGATAACAATATTGCGGAAGCTTTCAAAAATATACATTAACATTTAAGGCAATGTATAATTAAAAAAAAGCCTTTTAAACTTGAACTTTAGCATAATATGGAAAAAGTAAAATGAAATAATTCCATTTACTTACTCATATGGATATTCTACTAGTCGAATAATCACATGAAATATCAATAACCACTTTCATAATGATGGAATGCATAATGCTAGACTATCATAACCACGTAGCCAAGGCCTCGTGCCAAGACCAAAAATAAGATTTTGTTAAGGCCTCATGCCAAGACACTAGTTTGTCTCATGAGACCTACCGATGCATCGAGGAGCTATAGCGGGCTCCACCTGTCACTTATTAAGTCCAATGAATTCCTTATATGAACAGGTTTAAACATATCATAAACAATAACATAATCGTATCACATAAACCATGCATAAAGGAAACATAACATCTCCACATTTCAATTAGAAGAGATCAATACAACACATTGATATAATAAAAATACTTTCAAAACCATTTTCAATAGAAAAATAAATTAAAAGTAAAACATGGTATTTATATTTCTTTTAAAAAAAGGTATGTCTTGTAGAGGAAGCCGAAACTCAAATAATGGTCACGGCGGCGAAGAAGTCGTTGTCGCCGCATACGTACGACAAAAACATTCCCTTTTGTCGTTTAGTAAATGCTTCGTATAAAAAAGATTCCTTTTGAATAAACATAAAAGTCAAAGGGGTTTATACACCGTATAAAAGAAGGTTGTGTATAAAACAAAATATGCCTCAATGAAAGGAGATTGAGACGAAGTCCCATACAAAGATCATTTTTTTTAAATAAAATAGATCTATTATGTGTATTCACTATAATTACACATAAAGAAAGTAAAAATACAAGATAGGACATAATAATATCATGACGTAATTTGAAAGTAGGAGATTAACCCAAAGAATGGAAATTGGGTTAAGAAGTTCCCTTACCTTGCGCCCTGTCTTGACTCGAACGTTCTTTAACCTCATGAATAATAAACTAGAGTTAATTTATATTTACTTAAGAACCTTTTTCAAGTTCATTATCCCTTTTATATCACTTATTACAATGTTATGAACATTATGTAATTATTTATGTTAATAACGGTCGTTTTGACGATCTTAGGTACTTGAGTCAAAAATAAACTTCTTATAATTACACTTTTTCATGTGTTAATATATCCATTATACCCATAATTATATTCATGATTTATATATCATATACATCATATATATCCAGTATATACATTCGTTTATAATATTACATAACATTTAGAGGTAAGAAATGAAATGCACCGTTCATGGAGACGGTAAGCCGTACGTACGCATGAACGCTACTTTCATTTATATTTCGTATTTAATGGAATGAAGTTATAATTATATAAATTTATAATATAATTCCAGTATAATATAATGTATAATAACATTTACTCCATCCTTTACACATCCCACATATGGAATTAACGATTCAAATCACTTTGAGGGGGCGGTAGTCCGCACTTCCTAAAATGAAATTATCGTGTTTACCCATAATGGAAATCATAAAGTATGGCACAAATGAAAAATACAAAATCATAAGAAAAAAAAACATAATTTATATCATATATAAAAATAGTGTCATCATAATGGCCACCATTATAGGTGTTATATGAGTGTTGAACAATCATCGTTTCGTGAGGCAAAAATTTTCCATCCACAGAAACAGTATATTCTTTAACCATTAGATGTAGGTGTGTGTACGTGTAGCTCGAATACTTCTTATAACAACATCCTAGTATATTTATTATACTGGTGTTATTACAAATGAAATGAATAAAATGTGTTTAGGGGGTTGGAGAAGAAAAATAAAATAAAAGAACACAAGAGAAGACATTACCTTATAATCGGGTAACTCTTTTTGATTTGAGCCAAAGGCTTCCTTGGGAAGCAATCTTCCCAAATTTAGGATTCTAGGAGTAAGGGAGGGAAGTTGGGAGAGTATTTGGGCAGAGTTTGGCCGAGCCAAAAGGCTTTGAAAGTGTGAGTAAGGTGGTAGTGGTGGGGGCCTTTTATAAGTGGAGAGGAGGGGCACTCTTGGAATGTCATGAAATGTTACTTTATTAAGAAATGATTTTCTGATTCTAAAGGTCCCACAATGATATATTTCGAGGCTAAGGTGATAAGGGTTATAAATCTACCCATACAATAGGCTTTGGACAAGTGTAAGCCTTGTATTTTACATTATCCTTTCATTTTATTTAAATCGTTAATTAATGAGGTAATCGTGGCATCATCATAGTGCCATAAATAATTTAATTTATTTAATGTCTAAAAATTATTAAAAAAATATCATGATGTAGGAAATCTTTTTATATTTCTAATGAATATTTATAGCCAAAAATATGACTTGTATAACCCTATTTAAAAATTGTTTTAGTAAAACAACTTATGTTTGTGACATTTTTATTTTAACTTTAAATAAAAAGTTATTTAAGTAATTTTCCTACCAATGTGGCTCCATGGGGTCCCCAAGTTGACCCATGGATTTTCTTGGTCGGCCATGACACATTCAATAGGGGTAGGACAAGTGTAAAGGTCATTTAATATTTTTATAATATCATTTTTACCTTAAATTTCACAAATTACCTTTAATCGCGATTAATTAAACTTAAAAGTTACTATTCACCAAAAATTATTTTTATCCCATTGAACAACATTTTACTTACTAATGACAACCACGTATGTCAGATTTTTGAAAATCAAAACACAGAAGTGGTAATGATTCATTTAAAAAAAAAATCAGTTTTTTAACTACCACTAAGTGGTTTCACTATTCATCAAAAATTGAAGTTTTTCAGCACAATGCCAAAATTTCACCCTAAGATATAATTGATATTCCAAATTCAAAAATGATGTCTATTTTACAAAATTCCAAACATATAAGTTTCATTAATTAATTTTACAATTAATTCCCGCTGTCACAACAAATAGCATGTTTTTAAGAAACAATATATATCAAAAGATTGATAATTGTTTATGTATAATTTCAAAGTAAAATTAATTATAATGCACACCATTGGATAAAATGGTAAAAATATATTCTAATTATACTTTAAAACCACTCAATAGTATAATTTATCACTATAAATTATTTTGATTAAAAAAGTTGTTTTTAAATATTCTTCACTATTTATAAAAAAATGGAAGTTCTCAGAAACTTACAAAAAATTCAATTTAGGATAACTTCGATATTACGAATACAAAAATGAAGTCCATTTTGAAATATAAAATTTCTATAATTTTAAAAAGTGGGTATTACTATTCATAACGGCTACTTTGATTAGTCGCGGTGTGTTAGAACTCACAGTTGCGTACAATGCAAGCTATTGCATTATTGAATGAGAAGCGTATCGTGGAAGCTCGGGGTGTTACAGCGCCCCTTCACCGTGGCCCGACTCCGTCTGCGGATGTCTTCGGGTTTCTCCAATGCGGCGCGACGGTGTCGAGCCCTCGTTTGTTTTTCACGACGCGGCGCGACGGCGCCACGCATTTCCTTGTCGCATGACTCAGCGTGGTGCGACGGCACCACGCCTTCCCGTAACAAACCACAAAGAAATCCAACATGGAAAAAAGAGGTGGTTCGGCCGTGTTTGTGCCGACCGGCCCCCTCTCATTAAATGATAGAAGTTGGAAATATTCACGAAGAATAAAAAAATCAAGGGAGTAAACGAGGGTTCACCAACAATCACAATTTAAAATCCCTACATCGTAATTGTCGTTCGTTGACGATCTCAGAAAAAGGGCGGATATCTATTCCTCGATTGTCGTGTTCGTCACACACTCCCAATTCTCATTCTCATCCATCGGAAAGGAAGAAGGGTACTCATCATTGGTGGATGAGCGTTCGGAGGTGATGTCGTCGTTGATGACGTTCTTCCAAGCGATGTCTTTTTCTTTGACGTGGATGAAGGTCGTTGGAGATGTCGTGGGCGTCGCTTCCCTTTCCTTTCCTCGGTTGAAGAAGGATGAAGAAGATGGTGTCGTCGTGCTTCAGTGGCGGAAGAGACATTCTTCGTGTTCTTAGTTGTTGAGAAATAAGAATCTCAAGACTTCCTAAGATTTTTCTCCAAAGGCTCCCAATCAACTAAACTCCAACCCCAATAAAATAAGTTCTTAACTTGTTTTATTAACACAACAAAGCTTATGAATTTCAAGAGTTTGAAATTTAAATTAATTCACATAATTAAGAATCTCAAGTTTTCAAATTTAATGAGAGGGAGGTGGAGAGACTCATTTAATGAGAGAGAGTTTCATCCACATAAATGGAGAGTTCAAGAGTTAAGGGGGGTTAAGGGGGTTTGATACTCATGTGGGCCCCACATTATAACATCCACCCAAGGGAGGTTATGTGCGGGTGGGCCCCTCCACTAACCTCCCCTTGGAGGTTCTAACTACCACTTCAAATAAAAATATGGAAAACACATATTTTTATTCAGTTTAATTAAAAACCCCCGAAAACTAACTTCCAAACTCGATAAACCGCAACTGTGGAATAGGTGTTTCTAAGCAAAAACCGGCGTTGCAGTTCCATCGGTGCCCTCAGAATTTGATTCCGAGCACCGGTTCAAAAGATAGAAATTCCCGGTTGTTCGTTCACTGAATGTACCCAAGCCAAACTTCGGAGAATGATTTCGGGCACACTGGGCCTCAGAATCAGGTGCCGTTAGAAACAACATTTTTGTAAAATCCCAAAGAAAATTAAGAAAAAATTTTCCTTGAAATTTCTGGGTATTTACAGAGTCTGCCTCCAAAGACTTGTTTTTTCATGGATAAATGATGGCATTCACAATTTTTCAAGATGTCGACAGGGACTGCTATCCAATTTCATTGCTGACAGAAAAACCTTCTCTACTCAAAAATTGACCCTGAAGTTTTAGCACACTCCTTTCACCCTAAATTCTCCATAGAATATATTTTTTAAAATTGAATAATTATTTAATTGTATTTATTTATAATTATATTTATAAGTATCACATGTGGTGTTGGACGACTGATGCGACACACCCTAACATGTGAATGAGCAACTAGGGTTCAAATCCAAGCAGCAACAAATTTATGTTCCCCCAATTAAATTAGGGTGGCATGTTCATGAGATGACATCATGCCAACATTTATTTCGAACATGACTTTTTGGAAGAGGTGGTTTTGGTCACCCTGCTTGATGATGAAAAGTGTGTAGGTTTGGAGGCCTTATCCCAATTATGGTCAGCCAATAGTGCCTAACTTGATGATGATCCATATACTGATAATGATAGAAATGACCCGGGTGTGGACAACCAGACTAGGGGTGGCATTCGGTGGATCAGAAGGTGGAGTTTCTCGAATGATGGTGGACTGTTGGTTGTATCGTTTTGGTGCACCTATGAGGGGGATGATACTGGATAATGGTGTGGCTATAAACTTCAAAATTGGTCAAGCTAACGAGAGATAGGGTAACAATAACAATAGATGATGATGAACACAAAAGAGGGGTGGAGGTCATTGTTGGTGAACAACCTTGTTCATGCATAGGTGGGCCTCCGAGCTTATTATTTCGGGCCATTGGGATAGATTAAGTTGGGAAATGGTCTTATTGATTAAAATAATGTTTAAAAAGACTATTATATATAAATAAATAAAGGGATTGATGGGTGGGGTACCCCTCGGGGGGGATATGACCTGCTTGTCTAGCTTGTGGGTGTGAGGTGTGTGTGATTCATTGTAATTATACCCCCAAATTCTAATATATATATAATTATATTTATAAATATTTATTTTAAATTATATAATTATATAAAAAAAATTAAATTTAAAATTATAACTGGATTATTAATCTGTGTGCTTTAGGGTAATATTCTTAAAACCCAAACCTTGTCTGGACCAGATTATGAGGTTCCCAAATCTAAAACATATTTAAAAGTATTTATTTATCAATATATTTATAAAAATATATTTGTAAATACATATCTATTTATAAATAAATAAATATATATATATAAATATATTTATAAATGTATATTTACTATATCTATATATATGTATATATAAACCTATAATTACTAATATATTTATATATAATTATTTTTATGAATACATATTTATATATTTATATATAATTATACATATGAATATATATTTATAATTATATTTATAAATATATATTTAAAATTATTATAATATATTTATAATTATATAAATTTATTTATATAAAAATATTTATAAAAAATAAATATATTTATAAGTATATTTATAATCATAGAATCATATAAATATATATAATTATTTTAATATATTTATTTGCAGTTGGGGGCCTACCCGAGTGGTAGAGGCTCACCATAATCCTACATCAAACCCATGTTCAAATCTTGGTGGGAGAGAATTTTCACAAGCAGGCGGTGGAAGAGACGTTACATAGGCAGGTAGTGAGACAGACATGCCACATCCAAATGGTGATGTAGGAATGACGCTGCACTAGGCCTTCAGACCAATTTTTCGGCCTTTGGACCATGTAATGGGCTTCATCCCACCAGACCATCAGGACATGTATTGAATCAACAAGTCTTGATGGGTGGGCTATCCCTTAGTGGGCTATGACCTGCCATTCCGACCTGTGTTTGTAGTTTGTGTGTTTAATGTAATTGTACCCTCAAACACCTAATATGTATATATATTAATATTTTTTATAATTATATATTTATAATTATATTAATTATTACATATCTACAATTATTTATATCTTTATATAATAATATTTGGGTTTGGGAACCCCATAATTGAGTTCAAACAGGTTTTGGGTTTTAAAAATATTACCCAAACCCGCCCAGATTAATAACTAGGTAATAATTTCAAATTTAATTTTTTAATATATAAATTTCTAAATTAATATATATATATATAATTATATAAATATATTTATAAATATAAAAATATATGTATATATATAATTACAACAATTTTTAACAGGTAGGTGGAAGCCCCCATTTTATTACACTAAAGAAGAACAATTTTTTTCCTTAGAAGAGGGGACCCATAATATGGGCTTGCAGGCACTGGGGAATTAAAGACCTCATACAAGGCCCATATGATCATCATCAGCCACTGGTGTGCCAACTGTCAGAGCACCTATTCTTGACCTACCTACGCTAACAACCATCTATGTTGTTCGATCCCGATGATTACCATTGTGGCCCACACCAATGCCTCCACTAGTCCTGCAGTCCCCGTGCACTAGCACCTGTGGTGACACTACTGAAAATATTGCTTTTATCAGAGCTAGAAAATGGTATTAACAGTGCCAGAAATGTGCTGTTAATAGAGTAGAAGATAACGAGGGGGGGGGGGGGTCCATTTTATCAGTTCTCAGAAATGTGCTAATAAATGCCCCATTTTATCAGTGCTAAAAAATGCACTGATAAAAGTTTTAAAAACATTGTAAAAAATAAAAAAATAGTTCTGCAATTCTGGTAGGGGCTTCAACAGCACTTGAAACCGCCTTCAATAGCATCGCACCTCCAACTGCAGCTTGCACGCCCCACCACCCCCTTGACCTTAACAACACCCAACCACTTTTAACAGTGCTAGGTCATATTACCCACCCTCGTGCGCGACCTTCTTCACCTAGGATTTGATCTCGGGACCTATTGCATGTGCGCCTAAGCATTTACCACTCCAAAATATTGGCTTTCTATTCATTTTTTAATATCTCTATTTCATTATATATATATATATATTTACTTGTATATTAATATATATATATCTATATATATATATATATTAATATATTTATATTTATATTAATACATATATATATATTTAGTTATATTAATATATATAGTTATATTAATATATATATATATATAATTATATTAATATATATATATATCTATATTTTAATACATATATATATATCCATAATATATATAGTTATATTTATATATTAATATATTTATTCATATATTAATATATATTAATAAGATCCGTTTTAAATACATTTAAAAAATATGTTTTTTGAGTGTGTTTATAAATAAATAAATACATATATACCACACACACATTATATATGTATTTGTATGTGTAATTATACATATTTTTATATATTTTAAAATATTATATATTAATTTGTATATACTTATGTTTAGAATATTTAGATAATTTATATCAGCCTGTCAACACAGACGTGTACAAATATATATATACACACATTCACACACAAACACATCATATTTGTATACAAATATAAATATTTTTTTATTTTAAATAAAAATTATATTAGTTTTTTATTTAGATAATCATTATATATTGAGAAGTATACTTTATTTGTAAATATGATTAATTATTTATTTATAAAATTAAATTTTTATGGGAGAATATTTAAAATGTATGTGTATATTGTCATATAATTGATAATAAGTAACATTACATTATAAAAAAAATTAAATTTCAAAGCCATAATATCAATATAAATGTAACGTTTAGGAATAAATTCAGTCCCCAGTAAAAATGGTCAAAAATACCCACTGAGATGAGGCTGAAATTCCATTGAATGTCAAAAGATTTGGTTATCCAAACTAAAAAAAGCAGTTTTGGAGTCCTTCTAATCATTTTTTGCCTCAAATAAATGACCGAAGGCTTCCTTTGGTCATAACGTGTAGTGCTCATCACATGCTTTGATTTGACATACTGTAGAGCTCAAACAAACACTCAGATCAAAAGTTATGGCCGTTTGAAGTTTGAGTTATGTTTTCAACTTATTTTAGATCTTTTATTAATATTTTTGATTTTTTGTGTCTTAAAAATTCCATTAATTGATTATTAGTCTATGATAATTAGAAAATTATTAATTAATAAAATTTTATGTTATTTTATAAGCCATCTTCAATACATATCATACATATTAAGTGAAAATGTTTATTTATAATTATCTAAAACATATTTTAAAAAAAATATATTTTTTATATCAATATAAATATACATATATATAAATATATTTTTTTATGAAATATATATATTTTTTAAATATACACTTTATCAACTTTAAAAAAAAGTGATGATAAAGCCTCCCCATTATTATTGCTACTAAAAAAATTGATGATAATGGGGCCCTTTTAACAACACTAAAAAAGTGTTGTTAAAGTGTGGTGCTGCGGAAACCCAGTTTTTTGGTAGTGTGATATCCTATAGTCTTAACATGCTTCTCATTGTCCTTGAATTATATCTCCCTCAGTTGATTGCATCATCACTTCCAGTAAGCTACCAGTGCTCTATCACAAATGATGTATTCTCCCCTCTATCAATCATGCAACTGTCAATCATGTCATTTCCCCTAGTGGTCTAGAAAAAATTCATTCAATGTAACCCATGTTCAACATGGTATAAACAACCTTTGAATATCCCTCAAATATGGGACATCCGTGATTAAACCATATACCAGATGTAGTCATATAGGGGTGCATTTACCACTCATTCAACACCCCTACTTCGTATAATTATATTAATATTTTTAATTTATATATATTTGTTTATAATTTTAAATATATAATTATATATATATATATTTAAAATTTTAAATGTAAAGGTGGGTTAGCACTAATTCATAGGGTGCCCACCACATTTCACCCCAGTGACACTTCATGTCATGAACCAAATCTGGTTGCCGCAAAAACCGGCACCCGACCCGACCCGTGGCAAGTCCCGATGGGTGTTCCCAATCCCCACGGGCTGGCACAAGTGCCCGGGTATCAAAAAATGAAAATTGGGAATGATTTACCCGAGTTTTTATACTTGAAACATCAAATGAATCCAAGAAACCAAATCTGGATTTTTCAAACCGAAACATCTTTTTAATAAATTCAGAACTGAATTGCACAATTTTAAACAATGTTTGAAGATCATTACGAAGGTACAAACCCAAGAAAATACAGCCCAAGAACCTCAACATGGCAAGAGGAATCTTCCTCAAGCCATCTCCACAACACCGCATCATGAATGACCGGTGGAAACCCGAACTGTTGGCACAAAAGTTATACCCAAACCTGCGACAACAAAATAACCAAGTCTACTTACACCCAAGGGTGTAAGTAGGGTGTAAGCCAAAGCCCAATAGGATACCACCACTAAGAGATTCCATATAATAAGCATTTAAATACAGAAAGCATGCAAGTTTTCAAAAACATGAAAAGCTAGTTACAATTTCTAAAAGCTGCAACATTGAATAAGAACAGTTTTCAAGTGGGATATTTTAAAGGATTAACACTTTTTAAAATAAACACCAAATCTACTGAATTTTCCAGAAAAATGTACCGTATGCCGATGGTAAGCACAAAATATCCAGTGAGCACAAGCAATGAGAAATAACCCCTAGGCACTAGCTAGTTGTGGGTCCCAGGTACCTCGTATCTCGGTGAGAGTAACCATCACAAATATCTGTTCTCGTGCACGAGCCACTAGTAGGGAACATACCCATAACCTAGTGGTCCCCAATCATCATTATCTTAGTTTAGTTAGAGTTGTAAGTGTCAATCTTGCTAAGTGAAACTGAGGCCAAACCCCACGGGATCACTAGAATACTAGTACACGTCCACCCACCTAGATACCCAGGTTTTCCCTTTGTGCTCAAACAATTTCAACAAGTCAATGAATATACATTTCACATGAAAATATCATTTCCATATCATAAATTCACCAAACATCCCATATGTATACAACACAAGTCACAAAAGTCCACTTTTCATTCAAATGCATTTTGAAATCAAACCCACACCAAAATAGCCCACAACACTTTTTTCATAACATTCACAATCCAACACATCCTTTAACAATTTTATAAAATACCTACAAATATACTAAACATCACATAACATCCCACTCACATGTTTCCTAAAACCCTTTTTATAAACAAAATCCACTTTTCAAATCGCACTCACACAAATAGCCCATATAACGTTCACACCTCTTTCATATTTTAGTCAATCCATTAAACATTTTTATAAAACATTTCCAAGAGGATACACATAACATAATATAACTATTAACATCTAAAATGGTCCATTTGAAAGTATAAACAATCCAAAACAGTTTTCCAATATGGTTTAACATCTTACATAAATCATTAAACCATTCAAAACTTTCATAAAACAATTCTAAAGAGTGTACCAAATCTTTTCACAAAAAAACTCATTTCAAACCCATATTTCAAGGACAAAATCACAAAAATACAAATTCAAAACAGAATTTTCATTGCCAAAAACATTTATTAAACTAACCCCATGTGTTATAAAAACACCTCAAACAATACCACAAAATATCCACATGAAAAGTACACATTTTCGAAATCACTTTCAAGAAGTACAATAAGGCTTTACACCTTAAACTCATTAAAAGAAACCTCTTTAAAAACTAATGGCACACCAATACCCTACCAAATCAGAATTTTCAGCCCAAACAAGATTTATTAAACCAATTTCATATGTTATAAAACACACCCAAACAATACCCAAAGGGTTGTACATGTAAAACACACAATTTTTTTTAACTAAAATGAAACTGTAAAAAAAAATGCTTTACCAAATACAAAATAAACAGTTCCCTCACAACACACATCATATTAGTAAATGAATAATAAGTAATTCAAGAAAAATAACTCATCTAGAAATGATTTCACATGGAATCACCTACCTTTTATGCCGAAACCCTCAAAACATGGTGCGAAACATCAACCGCCCCACCGCCGCACATCAAGGAATATAAATCCAGACCTAGACCACCAAAAATTGACCCAAACGATACCAAATAAGACCATATGTTCGAACCCTATGTTCTGGACATTTTATAAACTCTTGAGATAGGGTGGAAACCGAAAGGAGAAGAGAAGAATTGAAAAGAGAAACATTACCCAAAATAATCTTGAAGAAAACGACCTAAACTCCACCAGAATATGAATTTAAAAATATCCAACTATCCAAGGGAAGTTCGAACAGGGATTATGAGATAATTTATGAATTGGAATGGGGGGAAAAGAGTAATAATTGAGAGAGTTATGATGGAATGAACTTACCTCCTCAAATCTGCACGATTTTAGAAACCCCAATAATTTCAGCACCAAATCACGATGAAATAGATCTCTAAAGTGGGGGGAAAGGAAATGTGAGAGCGCCTGGGCTTTTTAGGGTCTAGAGGGTGGTGGAATCACCGAAAAATCCATTTTAATGAATACGATATAAATAAATTAATGAAACAATTTAAAACTGGAAAATGGGCCTTCAGGTTGGCCCAATTTTCAAATTAAAACAGAAATCCCCCATTCTTATGGATTTATAAAGGCCCCAAATTTAAATGTGGGGTTACTATATCAGGGTAGAACAATTAGGAGTTGTAATGAGTCAAAAATTTTAAAAATTGAAAAAGTTATAAAAGAAACAAAATTTATTTTTAAATCTGGAATTGGGCTCGCAGTTTGGCCCAATTCATGAAAACTCACATATTCTCAATAAAAACTTTGGAAACCACCAAAACAAATCACGAGTGGAAAATAAATTTAAAATAACCCTAAAATAGGTTATGTACGTGACACTTCATGTGGCTCTATCCCCTCCCATTTTTTTAAACAAAAAAGGATAAAACATATTTAATTAAATAAGAAATAAAAAATCATACCACTCCAAATGTTATGATCATGTCATACTCAACAACCATATGATCTAATAAAATAATGCTTCTTTATCATTATAATAAATTGGTTTTTCCTTAAGGTACAAACCCATTTGTTTTCAATTTAATACTTTATATTGAACCTAATATGAATTCCTAATGAGGTCATAAAGGTTATGAGGGTGTTTGAGGATTCTTTGGAGTTCATAACCCCAATTGGTTGAAGAAACAACCTATCCACACATTTAGTTGAACCCATGTAACCCAATATGCACGGTTTCTACTAACCACATGGGTTGTTTCGGGGAGAAGAAGTGGGCTGCACAGTTTTACCTAACCATGAAACCTAGGTAGGACACCATAAGTTTGATGTAGTGTTTCTAACATTGGAGAATGATATGATTTTCACATAGTTTTCCAAACCATGTGCATGAACAGTGTGATTCCCCACCATAGACAATAAGATATGCACAATTGGTGAAAAATTTGGATAATCATGAAACCAAATCATGCACCCCCGATATGTTGGGTAAAATGTACATTTTGAACTTAAGGGATTATATGATTAAACTCCTTTCACATTTCTTATTTTGAGTGGAAAACCATCTCATGTTCTACCTTTGAAGTCCCTCCCATGGCATCTACGTAGGTTCACTAATTACATCTCCAGCTGACCTTGAAATCATGATATGATCATCTAATTATATTACTCTTGGTATGTGATCTACTCCTTAGACTCCTTTTATTGTTTGAATTTTTATCAATGATTATATTTTCTTGTGAGCTAATAATCCCTATTTCCAGGGCATTCATCTATTTTTTCATTTTCTTCTGATCTCAACCAAACCAAAAGCTGATAATGGATGATTTCTTCCCTATAGTTATAAGGTAGGTGGTATATTAATTATCCCTCAAGTATTTTTTCTTTGTACTAAGTATCATGATTCCACATGATGGATTCTCTATATGTTGCTTTAAAATACATATAAACATTGTTTAATTCAATATCATTGATAGAAATCAACTAAAATTTCTTAAATCATGTTAAGATTGGTCCCCATTGTCTATTTTTACCCCTTAAGGTGTGCCTATGAGTTTTCCTTCATTAATAAAAATGATTAAATGACCAAATAACCTACTATATGGTTTTATTGTGTCTCATAAGTTAGAGGATTATAATTAATTGAGTTATCAGTGAGTAGTATGACAATATTAATTTCATAATTTGGACAAAGGTTTTTACATTATTAAAGAGAAGTTATAATGACCTGTGAACTAACTATTGGATATTCCTAAAGCCTATGACCTTTTATGAGATACGGGCATGGGGTCCCTATACTGATTTGATATACAGGTATGGAATCCCAAATTTTTTGAGATGCAGGAATGGAATCCCTATACTATGATACTCAGGAATAGAGTCCACATAACGTGGTACATGGGCAGATAATCCCTTCATCTGTGACAAATAGGCAAGTTGACCCAAATAACTTATGATAAATAAGGATAGTGAACCCATTGATTTGATACTTGGGCATGACGTCCCTTCTTTTATGGTACACATGAATGATGTCCTGATTGTTATGAGACTTAGTCATAGTGACCCCATTGATATGACATTCAAGAATGGAACCCATACTACCGTATGAGACATTAGTGACTAGTCTTGGATGCCCGAGTTATGCCTCAGGTCTTGGTTATCACTACATATGTGTATATTTGGCTATAAATGTCCCATCATATATAGTTCATATATATAAAAAAATTCATACAAAATTATATTTATATGTATATAATAATTTTTTAGATATTTTCCCAGAATTGGCCAAATTTGGTAGAGTCATCATGGTGTCCTTTAGAATCCAAAGCCAACCCCTTTATAGTTTTTTTGGCAACTTACTATTATTATATCTTCACATTGATCATATTATATGCACTAACTGGGTATTTTTAGACATCCTTGGTGGTGGCCTACCAATTTTTATCTAAGATATTATATTGGACATCAATGGAAACTAGGAATATTATATGGTTATAGGTAGGTACAGGGAAAAGAGCCATGTTTTTAATGCTTTAGTGAGTACGGTATGGGAGCGGGGACGCCTAGGATTGAGCTATGGATCACGATGCTATTAGAGGTATAATTTATGGTATTTTTATTATATTGATACATGAATTTTATTATATGTCTTCTTCCATGTCTTACTATTTCCTTTTGAAAGATACAAGACCTTATACCATTTATTATATGATACTGAATGTTACTTTTGATGACCTATTTATTATTATCACACCAGTGATTACCTTCCACTATTTTAGTTTCCATTTATCACACTTATGATATTTATTAATTTATTTCACCGATGTGATACTATTATTACATGTGTATATTTTCCCCACTGTACCACCATAGAACCTTACTTCTAGTAAGAATCCTTTGGAATATGGCCAGGTGTGCTTGGGGCCTAGTGACGAACCGACTCAGGGTAACATTTAGTGGTATCTGCACCAGGACATTAAAAAGATAAACCAGAGGGATTTATTTTGATACATTACAATTTGGAGACAATAGATAAGAGATTATAAATATTCTAAAACACGGTTATAAGTCATTCCTGAAAGTAGCTAACCCACATTTTGGGTAATTACCAAGTTTCATGGAAAAAGGAATTACTATTTTATTTTTTGTTTATTACATATGATATAATTCCACTGATGGGTGATGAACATGATATGTGTTGTTTTTATTATTATTATAACGTTGTATTGTATTTTATCCTTGGCCTGATGTGGTATTTAAGTGTATATCATGCATCATTTTATACACATTATATGACTAATATGTCATGGATTATTCCACGCCTTGTCAGTTTCATTGCATGATAGTATGATACTTGTTGTTTGTTCCTTGAATAAGATATTTTTTATGTGAATAATTTTTCTATAGAAAAAAGAGGATTAGTTGATGGGTTATTAAAGTGTAAACATCCACTTAATCAGTATTTTCCCATATAGATAGATGATGACACCTTAACTAACCGATTATCAGATGTTTGAATTATGTAACAAAGGTTTAATATACCAACAAATTAGTTTATTTGTGATATATTAATGTCATTTTTTCATATAGAGAGTGAATGTACCTCAATAAGATGAGAATGATGATCCATATATTCAATCATCTCATGTTATCTATTGTATTCTACTATCGAATGTAATGGGTTGGATGTAGTAAAATGAACTACTAATAATAATTTATAAACCATGTACTTGTATAAATTGGGAATTATACTTTAGATAACTGGACTGTCATGTAAATGAAAGAAATGTTAAATAAACAATTTAAATACAATCACCATTAAATGGGGATTCCAATTTCAAATTAAAGGGTATTTTCTTCAATAACCTGTAATTTACAGTTCATATACTAGGACCCTTAAAATGAAACACGAAGCTTGAACCAGAACTGATCTTAGTAGTGGGTTGTAGGAAGTGTGTATCATGTTCTTATTGACTGTACCCACCACCAAGAAATATATTTAATAGTAAGAAGATGGGTGTGGTTATAATAAAGGAACACTTATACTTATCCTATTATTGTATATGTTGTGTTATCATTGTTAAATTATATCCTAGGAATACATTTAGAATTTTTAGAGATATTCCACCATGATTTCATCTAGTCATGTTCCATGAGGGTGGTGATGATAATGCTCCAGAGGTGGTGGGCACTGATCCACCAAGGATACCCCATGAAGTTAAACTAGTGATACCTCCTATTATCATTGATGTGGGAGATGATTTTAGGTTTCAAGGGGTGTTACTGCGGCATATGAAGACTATACGTGGACCTCTGTGACCTTCCCCATCTATGGAAGAGTTTATATGGGAGTTTTAACAGAAATATCCACTTTATTTTTCCAGGTATCGTGACCCCTAAGATGCAGAGTTATGGATTGAGATGGTTTTATCCATCTTCGAGCACCTAGAGACACCTATTAAGTAGAGAATGAATCTCATAATGTATAAGCTTCAAGGATCCACTAAACGTTGGGGGGATATTTTGAACCATGTAGTTCAGAACCATGATTTTATTTAGAGGTATTTAAAATATAACTTCCCTGACTATTTCTTCCCCAAGACCAAGATGACTTAATGTGCTAGGGAGTTCATAAACATGTAATAGGGTTTTATGTCTTCTATGGACTAATAATCTCATTTTAAGGAACATTAGTGATTTTTTTTCTTATTTACAGTACTGATGAGCTAGTAAAACTGAGATGATTTGAGGAAAGGATTTGGAATACTATTCTATCTTAGGTGGACATTTTACAGTTGACTACCATGTATGATGTAGTAAATTAGGATCTCATCACTGAGTGTAACCTAAGAGGGGATGATGGTGTGGGCTTGGGTTGTTTAGAACCAAGATAGGGATGTGGTTCAACTAGTAGTCAAAAGCGATTCTTTGAGTCTACACATGGGAGTAGCGACATCTAGATGTAACCCAGTGAAAATACATGATTTTTCACCAATGTGGGAAGCCAAGGTAGAAGAAGCCTCAGTGTTCTAGATACCTCACTGAGTGATGAGGATATGGAATGTTGTGGAATATGCAAGATTCTGTTAGGGAATTCCTATTATTTCCTAGTGGTAGAGGATCCTTATCATCTCCACCATTAGGTGTGGGAGTAGGATCACCACAAAAGGCATGTAGCTGGAGTATTAAAAGCCATACTGGTAGAGGGGGAGGTCATAACTATGGTATCCAGGTTTCAAATACACAATACTAGTATAAAATTCATACTTAGGGTCATTTGATTGTAGCACAAGGCTATGAATTAGGCTATATTTATTCATCACATCAGTTTCTAGAGGTGTAGGGCATCAAGATATCTACTATTCAAGGTACTATTCTAGTATCCTATACTATCATGTCTACTTTATTTGATATTGGTTATTCACATTTTTTTATATTTTTAACTATTGTGGAAATCCTTGGGATTGATATTGATAAATTATATGGTGTGATGACACTTGATACTCCTTTTGGAATTCGAACAGAATGTGTACACTAGTGAAATGATATGCCCCTTAGGGTAGGTTTCCATAATTTCTTATTGGAAATATTCATCTTTAAGATGATAGGATTTCATGTCATTCATGGGATGGATGGGTTAGTACTCAGTTATGAATGTGTGGACTTATATCAATAAAGGTTATCATTTACATTACCATATGAAAGTAGTTATCTATGAATGGGTATATGAGATGTCTAAGAATGTAGATCTAGACAAGAAAATCTTGGGATAGGTGGAGTGAATAGCTAAAATGATATAATTTATATGGATGGTCATGGGTTAAATCAAGACAGTTTCACTCATATTAAAGACCAGTTTAGGGACGTCTACCCTGATAAATTATCTGGAGTACCACTTAAGAGAGAGGTTGAATTTCCTATAAATATAGTGGTTGGAGATAAAATGGTATCCATTACTCTTTATAGGATGACTAATACTATGTTATAGGATCTCAAGAGGGAGCTATAGTATTTGGAAGCTAAGGGGTTTACATAGCCCAATACCTTTACCAGTGGTTCATCGGTTCTTTTTTCCAAGAAGGTGAACGAAACCCTCAGGCTTTGTTTAGATAACCATAATTTGATTAATTTTACTATGAAGAATCGATATCCCTTACCTCATATAAATGGAAACTTATAATAGATAAAAGTATTGAGGGTATTATTGAATATCTATTTGAGTTTAGGATATCACCTTATGAATTATAGACCTTAAGACACACCACACACAACTTTCCATCATTGGTACGATTTATATGAGTATCTGGTTATGCCATTAGGTTATATGAATGTGACCAATATTTTCATGGCTATGAGGAATAGTTTTTCCACACCTATTTGGATTCCTTGATCATGGTTTTTTGGATGAAATATTTTTGTATAACCATACTTGATGTAATAATTCCAAACATCTTTAGATCATATTGAGGACATTGTGAGAGAATCTGTTATATGTTATGATCACAAACTACAACTTATGGACCCAAAAGTTTCTGTTCTTGGGTCATATTATCTGGGAATTAGGATTATATGTTGACCTGGAGAAGTTGAGTACTATTGTTTCACGGTATCATCCCAAGAACATGTTTTACATACATAGTTTCATGGGGATGAATGGATACTATGTGCATTACACATAGGAATTATCTCTCCTTGAAACACCTCTTACCTGTATGACTAAGAATGGTGTGAATTTCATGTGGTCTGAATAATGATTGATGACCTTTTAAGAGCTAAAAAAAAGACTTAATTCAACACCAATATTGATTTTACCAAATTCTGGTAGAGGATATATAGATGTAAGAACCTGATTCTTATTTTTGAGGTAGGGGTTTCTTTTTTCTCTTTTCCTTAAGTGTTTTTGAGAAAATAAGAAAAATTGGGAAAATTCCTAAATTTTGTGAATACACGCCGTGTACTTTGGCTGTGTGGGATGAGTACACATGGTGTGTAGCCATGTCAGCGATGAAGGGTGTAAAAACCTACTACACACCGTGTAGTGGTATCTACACGCTGTGTAATCAGTCAGCAGGTGGGGGGACAGTAAGGCAGTGGAAGCCGCCACTAGCTGGGTAATAGTACACACCATGTAGTCAAGAATACAGGCTGTGTACTCATGTCGACAGATGAACAGTTTGGCGGTACCACCAGAGGAACAGTTAAATAAAAAATTCAACGCCGTGTACTTGGAAGTAAATGACATGTAGTTTGTTTTTTCACTTAAAACGGTCAATAGCCTCCCTTGTTCACAGGGAAGGCTTAGAACACCGGAGGGAAGCTCGAGGAGACGACCAGAGCTTTGGAGATCCTCCGATCACAAACTGGGAATCCGATTCAACCTCCTTCAATATTTTTGGAACCCCATGGGTAAGAGCTTCCTTCTCCTTGAGTGTTTCATTCAAATTCTTCCTCTAAGGGAAGTTATTTGAGGTTGAACAAGATTTCTTTTATCTCATATCTATGACTTTCATGAACGTTTCAGAAAGCGTCGTTTGTGTATATCGATCAAGGGTGATCGAGGTAGGTGGCTTGGTGTTTAATTTTCCAATTGATGTACATTTTGTGTACCGTTGTGATATGAACCCATGAATGGGGTGTCATATGGATGAGGCCTTGTTGAATTAAATGCCTATAATTTTATAGGTAATTTAAAATGTGATAATAAATTGTTGTTTTTGATCACTTCTTGGATCAAAGACCACCCTGGGGGTGTGTTCCTCTGTTTAGCCATTCGGCTAGGATACCTGAGGGTATGCCTTTATAACCATGATTATAAAATTGCCTTGAAAGGAATTTAATGTTTATTTCTTGTTACATGTCGGCATGGCCGGTTACTTTTTTAGCCTGAGGGTAGTGTTGTGATTATCCTGTGGGTAGTGTACTACTTAGCTTTTGGGAAACTTCTTCCGTGCCTGTGGGCAATTGATTCTGTGTCTGTGGGTGTAACCTCATATGCCTGTGGGCAGATTTCTGTGTTTGGATTCTCTTTACTTGAGATTAAGGGTTACCTGTCTGAGGACACTGGCTGTTTTACTTAGTATATTCACTGTGGTGATATATTAAATTGAAGGATTAAAAGAATAATAAAATGGAAATATAACTGGTAAAGTTAGTTCCTTTTGAGTACTACTTTTTTTATGGAATTTTACTACTGCACACTATCATTTCATATTTTCACACAGTTGGGCACAAGAATTTGGTGGGTACCTACTGGGATTTATTTATCACACCCTGTTTGGGTCATGATTTTCGTCCCAAACAGATTTTGTTTTTGCAGGTATGGATAAGGGAAAGGGTCCCTATATAGGTACTTGATTGCTGTTGAGGAGTAGGGGAGCATGGGACTGGGCCTAGGCTCGTGATGCGACCGGCTGTTTTGTTTTGTTTTGCTGTACTCTGTATCATATTGTTCTTCTTTGTAACATGTTCTGGCTATTTTCTTAGAACTTGAGGCATGTTGCATCATCATTATATATATATGAATGTTGGTTCTTTTTAGTATAGTAGTTTATTTAAAATTGTGTATGTTTATTTTCTTCTGTTGTTCTTGTTGTATGTTTTATTTGGTATTCCACTGCGCTACACTTTGACAAATTAGGGAATAGTTTCCCCACTGTCAGACCATGGCCCTCGCTACTAGTCGACAGCCTCTGGCATTTGAAAAAATGCGCTTGAGGTCACGTAGCGAACTGGGTTCGGGTACCTGTTGTGTGACACCCGTAACTGGGACATTACAAAGTGGTATCAAAGAAGTTATTTTCTTTGACTTACTATTTGGAGCCTTAGTCAGGGATAGGCCAAGAACAGTAGTTGGTAATAATCTGTTCCCAGGCGTAGCTAACCCGTGTACAGGGAAAATCCAATTTACCTCGTGTTGCAATTTTTTTTATTTTTCAATTTTACAGTTGAATTGATTTTTAGTGTTGGGTGATGCACCTGTGATTGTGTTGTTTATAATTTTTTTTCATGGGTTTTGTATAGTTGCAACCTGATGAGATGAGGGTATTCCATCTCATGCATCATTTAGGCACATTCTAGAAATCACATACCATGCATATTTTCCAATCCATGTAGGTGCATTAGACATTTCATGTTGTTGTGATAGATGTTGTGCTAGTAAAGTCATGTTGTTGTGATAGTTTCTTTGATAGATACCTATTGTTTGATAGGTTATTATTGTGTGAGCATGTTTATAGAATGGACACCAAACATTGGTTTTTGGGGAGTATGGGCCCTCATTGACCCAAATTTGGTGGATCATTGATGGTTTATCCAGTTATAAAACATATAAGATTTCAAACTTTGATTCACGGGGAGTATAGGCTCCCAAGGATTGGAACTTGTTACGTATGTGTTGTTTTTTAGTATTTTGTAGGTTCCGGAGAAGTTTCTAATGCATACTGTCCAGAAACCCAGTATACACACCGTGTAGTACCTTAAACACGCCGTGTATGTCCTTCTTTTCGGGAATAAAATAAAATCATTTTGAGTACATTCCGTGTACCCTAAGTACACGCCGTGTAGTCTCTTCCCATGTCATAGACCGTGTGGGTGGGGACACGGGGAATGGAAATGCATGGGGGAAAACACACCATGTACAAGAAGTATACGCCGTGTAGTGTTGACCCAGAGTATTCATGTGTAACTAAAATGATGGATGGGGGAGACCTTAATATATACACACAGTGTCCACTGAGGAACACACTGTGTGGTCTGAATTGGGATCTGGCCGTGTAACTAATAACACGAGTTGGTGTAATCCTTTAGTGTACACACCGTGTGTATATTTCACATGTTGTGTAGATGGAGCCGTGTATCCTGTCGTGTAACTAACAACACGGGTCGGCGAAGCTCGTCTAGAACACGTTGTGTACCTGTGGGAAACACCATGTAGTCTTGTCTGAGGATAGATAGTGTGGAATTAGCCGTGTGGCTGGGAAACGGGGCAGTGTACATGCCGTGTGTCGGTGTAACACGCCATGTAGTATCAAGCTGAGTAGTCAGCTGTGTCACAAACAAAACGGGAAGTTAGAAAATTACACCATACACGCCGTGTAGATTATATAAATGTTGTGTAGTTTTGTTTAATGGGAGCTGTGTGGCTAGGCCGTGTAGAAGGACCCGGGCAGGGGGAGAGAAGTCAGGTACACGCCGTCTAATCAGAAATACACATCGTGTTGTCTTGTTGTGCAATCATAAATTCCTTCTTCCTCCTATTCCCCTTTTGGTTCCTTCATTTTAAAACTGTGATAATCTTGATCTAGGTGTGTTTTCGACATCGTAGTGTCATGCCACTGAGACGTTCACGCATTGTTCACCAGGAGAGTAGAAACAAGTATACTTTGGAGATGGTGGGACATGGGCTACCAGTAGATCCACCAGCAGAGCCAGATGCGGCGCCAACCGTAATACCGGAAACAGGGGCAGAGGCATAGTTCTGTGAAGGTTTTATGCGGTTCGTGTAGACCTTTCATGGAGCACCGCCGACTACCACATCTATGGTCGAGTTGACTCATATCTTCCAGCAGCAGCATCTGCCTACATTTTTAGGGGATGGAAGACTACAGGCTGCAGAGTCTTGGATGGGGTCTATGCAGACTATTTTTGAGCACCTAGAGACGCCTCCAGGGAAGAGGGTCATGCTTGTGACTTATATGCTGCATGATTCGGCCAAGAGGTGGTGGGATGTTACCACCCAGTCAGAGAATCACAGAGACATGGCATGAGAAGATTTCCAGACAGACTTCTATGACTTATTCTTCATAGAGATGCTGAAGGCAGATCGATCTCGAGAGTTCATGAATCTACAACTGGGAGCTATGTTAGTGATGGATTTTTCTACTCGTTTCACCGAGCATCAGCATTTTGCACCCATTTTGGTGGGTGATGAGAAGTTGAGAGCCATAACCTTTGAGTATGGTCTTTGATATGACATTCGGTCACTGGTGAATGTTTTCAGGTTTCCTTTAGTACATTCTATTGTGAACCAGGCACTTATTACAGAGTGTAACCTGTGAGAAGCTAGTTGTGTGGGCCAGGGCAGTTCAACACTAGTTTCTGGTACTATTTCTACTGGTAAGAGAAATAGACAATGGTCTTCTCTCAGGGTGGTAGTTCCAGCTAGAAGAATATTTCAGGTGGTCAAGTCATGTGCTACTAGTGTGGTAAGGAGGGGCACAAGCGACCTCAGTGTCCATGAGACCCAGTGGAATTCTGGGCTTGCGGTAGGATGGGTCATCTACAACGCTTTTGCAGGGCGTTTCCAACAGTAGATTATGAGATGGGTTATGTGCAGACTCTATGTGCGGGGGTAGGACCAACAGATTCTTACCAGTTGGGGAATTGGAATACATTAGGGTGTGCAGGCAGGGATGGTGGACATGGCTGTGGTTGCCAGACACTAGGATCTCAGAGGCAGCAGGGAGGGACAGCTCAGTATAGCCAGGCTGTGTCGTAGGGCCACGACACTAGGCAAACATATGCAGTGTAACAGACCCAGCAGGAGCAAGATCCTAGTCCCTCTACTATTAGAGGTACTATTATAGTACCTTTTGTTTTATCTTCAATAATTTTCTACATAAGTGATACACATAGTTTCATATCTTTGCCCGTTGTAGAGAGCCTTGGGCTCTGTGTTTCTTCTTCTTCTTCTGTTATGATGTTAGACACTCCGTTGGGAACTAGAATGATGAGTGTGCATCAGTGCAAGGAGTTACCCCTTGAGGTTAGTGGGTGTCACATCCTTTGGGACCTCTATGTCTTAGAGATGAGGAGCTATGATGTCATTCTCGGGATGGACTGGTTAGTTCTCTTTCGAGCCTTTGTGGATTTCTATTGTCGCAGGGTGAGTTTCACATCACCAGAGGGAGGAGAGTTTCTATACAAGGGAGAATGGGATGTTCATGTGAGTCAAGCTGGACCAGAGCTTCATGGGCGAGGTGGTATCACAACCCAGATTGCGAGCTTATATCTGGACAACCAAGGGACTTGTCAGAAGGATTTCCCTCCAATGGTTGATCATTTCAGGGATGTCTTCCCAGACGATTTTTTAGGTCTTCCTCTAGAGCATGAGGTGGATTTGTCAATTGATATTGTGCCCAAAGTAGCAATGGTGTCCATTATTTCTTATAGGATGGCTAAACCAGAGTTTCATGAGCTCAAGAGGCAGTTAGAGGAGTTACAGGGAAAGAGTTTGATCTGACCTAGTACTTCTCCTTGGGGTTCTCCGGTCCATTTTGCGAAGAAGGTGGACGGTACGCTCAGACTCTGTGTGGATTATCGGATGTTGAACCAGTTGATAATTATGAACTAATATCCCTTTCCTAGGATTTATGATATTTTTGATCAACTTCATAGAGCATGAGTGTTCTCGAAGATTGACTTGAGATCAGGATATCATCAGTTGCGCGTTAGACCATCTGATAAACCTCTCATAGATTTCAGGAGCAGGTATGATCTTTATGAGTATACGGTTATGCCGTTCTGACTCACTAATGCACCAATAGTTTTCATGGTTCTGATGAATCATGTCTTCCATCCTTATCTGGATTCTTTGTGGTAGTTTTCGTGGACGACATCTTGGTGTACTCTCACACTCGACACAACCATGCCACCCATTTTGAGATTGTATTGAGTACACTGAGATAGCATCGACTATATACTATGCTCTCAAAGTGACACTTTTGGATGGACCAAATACACTTCTTGGGTGATATCATCTCAGAGGCAGGAGTTGCAGTAGACCCAGAGAAGGTGAGAGCAGTAGTTTCCTGGGAGTAGCCTAAGAACGTGTTTGAAATATGGAGTTTCATGGGGCTAGCTGGTTACTACAGACGCTTAATACAAGACTTCTCCCACATAGCAGCACCGTTTATTGGTTTGACTAATAAGGGTGTGAAGTTAGTTTGGTTAGAAGATTCCGATATATCCTTCCAGGAGATGAAGGGAAAGTTGGCATCATCACCTATCCTAATACTCCCAGATCAGGGGAAGAGCTATACAGTTTACTGTGATGCATCAGGTATTGGGATAGGAGCTGTGTTAATGTAGGGTGATCGAGTAGTTGCATACGGGTCTCAGCAGTTGAGGCCACATGAGAGGAATTACCCAAAGCATGATCTCGAGTTGGCTACAGTTGATCATGTGTTGCGCTATTAGAGACATTATCTCTTAGGAGAGTATTTTGTGGTTTTCACCGACCAAAAAAGTCTCAAGTATAACTATACTCAGCGTGACTTGAATCTGAGGCAGTGAAGGTTGGTTGAATACCTTCAGTACATCAATTTTTAGCTTGCCTATACACCTGGTAAAGGTAATGCCAAAGCTGATGCACTGAGCAGGAAGACTCGGATATAGGCAGTGCAAGAGGCCAGTGGTGAATGGAAGCTGATGGATTTGTTCTCTGAGATGCATTTGGAGGTGTATGACAGTCAGGGGCAGACCTATCTTTCATCTTTATCTGTGACCACTAATCTCCTGGATAGAGTGAGGATGAGACAACTATCTAATTCAGGAGGCTTAGTGCTATGGGAGACGGTGGCAAGTGAGGACCCTTCTCCTGGTTGGACGATAGGAGATGATGAAATTCAGTGTTTCCATGGACATGTGTGGGTTCTAGGGGATATAAGTGAAGAGTTCATGTGGGAGTCTGATGCTTCAGTCTGGGACGTTCATCTCGGAGTTACCAAGATGTACTATGACTTGGGACGTCAGTACTGGTGGTCGGGTATAAAGAGGTAGATAGTTGGTTTTGTTTCGAGGTGTTCCACCTATCAACTGGTGAAGGCAGAGCATCAGAGGCCATCCAGACTGTTACAGAAGTTACCCATCCCGGAGTGGAAATGGGATGATGGCGCGATGGATTTTGTGACTAGTTTTCAGAGGTCACCTCGAGGAAATGATGTCGTGTGGGTTGTTGTGGACAGACTCACAAAGGTATCTCACTTTTTCCCGATCAGGGAGACCTTCAGAGTTGACAAGCATGGGAAGTTGTATATCCAAGAGATTGTACGCCTTCATGGGGTCCCCCGTTCTATCATTTCAGATAGGGACACCTGTTTTACATCTCGTTTCTAGAAGATTTTTCAGAGGGAACTGGGTATACAGGTGCTTCTGAGCACAACTTACCACCCTTAGACCGATGGTCAGTCAGATCGTACGATACAGGTGCTTGAGGACATGCTGCGTGCATGCATCCTAGACTTTCGGGGATCTTGGGAGAAGGATATACCCCTAGTCATGTTTTCCCATATTAATAGTTTTCAGGAAATTATTGAGATGGAACCTTACAAATATTTATATGGTAGTCCATGAAGATTACCCTAGTGCTGGTTAGAGGAAGGTGAGGAAACTTTATTGGGACCATGTCTTGTGCAGGAGACATTTGAGTGGGTCTAGTTGATTCAGAAACAAATGGCTACTACATAGTCTCATCGAAAATCTTTTGATGATCGCCGCAGACGACCCTTGGAGTTCTTGGTCGGGGATCAGGATCTCTTACGTGTTTCACCGAGGTTGTGGAACATGCGGATCAGAAGACATGGTAAACATTCACCAAGGTATGTGGGGCCATTTGAGATTCTAGAGAGAGTTAGGCCGGTTGCCTATCGGTTGCAGTTACCACAGAGGTACCAAGCCATGAACGATGTCTTCCATGTATCTCAGTTGCACCATTATCTTTTATTCCCATCTCACGTTTTTCAGCCCGAGGATGTTGAGCTTGAGTTAGATTCGTCCTTTGAGGAGCATCCGATTCTTATTGTTGATATGAGCATGAAGGTTCTCTGAGGCTGGTCAATTCCTCTCCTACGAGGGATATGGAAGCATGGCCGAGTGTAGGACGAATCCTTGGAGTAGGAGACCGACGCACGTGCTCAGTGGCCGGAGTTGTTTATGGATATATATTCACAACCCTTAGAAGGGAAATTCGGGGATGAATTGCTTTAAGGGGGGAAGTTAGCAAGAACCCGGTTCTTATTTTCGAGGTACGAGTTTCTTTTTTCTATTTCCCTTAAGTGTTTTTGAGAAAATAAAGAAAATGGGGAAAATCCTAAATTTTGTGACTACACACCATGTAATATTCCCCACGCCATGTACTTTGGCCATGTGGGATGAGTACACAGGGTGTGTAGCCATGTCGGCGACAAAGGGTGTAAAAACCGACTACACGCCATGTAGTGGTATTTACATGCCGTGTAGTCAGTCGGCAGGGGGGAAACACTAAGGCGGTGGAAGCCTCCGCTATCTGGGCAACATTACATACTGTGTAGTTAAGAATACACGATGTGTACTCATGTTGATGGATGAACAGTTTGGCGGTGCTGTCAGGGGAACAGTTAAATGAAAAAGTACATGTTGTGTACTTGGAAGTACACGCCGTGTAGTTTGTTTTTTCACTTAAAATGGTAAGTAGCCACCCTTGTTCACATGGAAGGCTTAGAACTCCGGAGGGAAGCTCGAGGAGATGACCTAAGATTTGTAGATCCCCCGATCGTAAACCAGGAATCCGATTCCGCCTCCGTCGATCTTGCTGGAACCGCACGGGTAAGAGCTTCCTCCTCCTTGAGTTTTTATTTCCACTTCCTCTTCTAAGGGATGTTATTTGAGGTTGAATGATATTTATTTTACCTCATATCTACAATGTTCTTGAACATTTCAAAGACATTTTTCGTGTATATCAATCAACGACGATCGCGGTAGGTGGCTTGGTGTTTAATTTTCCAACTGATGTGCGTTTTGTATACCGTTGTGATATGTGCCCATGAATGGGGTGTCATATGGATGAGGAATTTTTGAATTAAATACCTAGAATTGTATTGGTAATTTAAAATGTGATAATAAATTGTTTTTTGGGATCTCTACTTGGATCCGGGACGACCCCGGGGGTGCATTCCTCTGTTTAGCCGTTTGTCCAAGATACCTGAGGGTATGCCATTATAACTATGATTATAGAATTTACTTGAGAGGAATTGCATGTTTATTTATTGTTACATGTTGGAATGGTTGGTTACTTTTTTAGCCTTAGGGCAGTGTTCTGATTAGCCTATGGGCAGTGTACTACTTAGCCTATGGGAAACATCTTCCGTGCCTGTGGGCAATTGATTCTGTGCCTGTGGACGACACATCGTACGCCTCTGGGAAATATTCGATATGCCTGTGGGAATATTCCTGTGTTTGGATTCTATTTACCTGAGGGTAAGGGTTACCTATCTGAGGACACTAGTTGTTTTACTTAGAATATTCATTGTGGTGATATCTTAAATTGAATGATTAAAAGAATAATAAAATGGAAATATAACTCGTAAAGATAGTTTCTTTTGAGTACAACTTTGTTTATTTAATTTTACTACTGCACACTATCATTTAATATTTTCACACAGTTGGGAACATGCATTTAGTGGGTGCCTACTGTGATTTATTTTTCACACCCTGTTTGGGTTATACTTTTTGGCTTAAACAGATTTCATTTCTACAGGTCTGGATAAGGGCAAGCATCTCTATACAGGTACTTGATTACTGCTGATGAGTAGGGGAGCATGTAGTCGGGCCTAGGATTCTGATTCTATCGATTAATTTGTTTTGTTTTTCTGTACTCTGTATCATATTGTACTTCTTTGTAACATGTTCTGGCTATTTTCTTAGAACTTTAGGCATGCTGCATCAACATTATATATATATGACTGTTGGCTGTTTTTACTGCAGTTTTTCATTTAAAATTTTGTATGTTTATTTTCTTCTGCTGTTGTTGTTGTATGCTTTATCTGGTATTCTGCTATGCTATACTTTTAAAAATGAGGGCATAGTTTCCCCACTATCAGACCTGGGCCCTCGCTGTTAGTCGGTAGCCTCTGGAGTTTGGGGAAATTCACTTGAGGTCACGTAGCGAATCGGGTTCGGGGCACCTGTTGAGTGGCACCCAGAACCAGGATGTTACAATAGTGTTTGTGATGCATTGGGAATCGAGATGGTTGTAGTATCAATGGATGAGGATTGATTCGTTGCATATGGGTCTCATTAGTTGATACCTCACAATAATAATTACCCAACTCATGACCCTGAGCTTGCATCAACCATTCATGCCTTGCATTGTTAGAAGAATTATACGATTAGAGATCAATTTGTAGTCTATACTAAAAACAAGAACATCAAATACATATGTGTGATGATTTTCTTGAGTCTCAGATAGCTATGATGGGTCTAATACCTTTACTACTTCAAATTTTATCGTCACTATATTACTAGAATGTTCAATTCAATAACTGATGCACTGAGGAAGAAAACACAGGAACAATCCATTCAATAAGCCATGAAAAAATTTATGTTTATGGCCTTATTTTTTGATATGAATATTTAGTTTCAAGTGAGTAATTATTATAATTTTCTTACTACCCTAACAGTAACCCATTCACTCTTAGATAGGGTGAAGAGAATGTATTTATTTGACCCTGAAGGGTTTTTCATATGGGAAATAATTTCAAGAGAGGACCCACCTCTGGATTGGTATATTAATGGAGACAAAATCCTAAATATTTTTTGAAGTATATGGGTTCCTACAGAAATGAGAGAGTATTTGATATGAGAATGCCCTACTTCTTTGTGGGTAGCGTACCCATGTATCTTAAGATCTATCATGATATGTGTCATTAATATTGGTGGACTGGGACAAAATATCATATAAAATGTATTATCACTTGGTGTCCCACCCATTAGGATGTGAAGGTGGAACACCAGCATCCATTCTTCTTGTTACAACCATTACAGGTTTGGAAATGTAAATAGGATGACATCAATATGTATTTTGGGACTAGTTTACCGAGGTTTTCCAGAGGTAGTGACATAGTTTGTGTATTCTTGGATCAACTGATGAAGTTAGTCCATTTCCTTTGTATCAGAGAGTCTTTCTTAGTTAATGAGATTATAATATTTCATGTTTGTGAGATTGTATTCTTACACAAGGTCCTTTATAATATCATTTCAAAAAGGGATTCTAATTTCACATCATGGTTTTGACAGGGGTTATAGAGAGCATTGGGTAAGCATGTACTTTTGAGCACATCCTTTCACCCCCAGACTAAAGATTAGTTGGAACAGACTATACATGTGCTGGATGACATTCTCTAAGCATAATTCCTTGATTTGGGTTGTTATTAGGAGAAAAATATACCCCATATCTAGTTTACTTACAATAATATCCTTAAGAAAAAAAATCATATTGCTTCGTATGAGGCCTTAAATAACTGGAAATTCCCATCACCTCTATTCTGGATAGAGGTAAGGGGAAGTTCTACTAGGTCCTCATCTCATGTGGAGACTTTAGAGTAGGTGTGTTTGATCAAAGAACATATAGATACTACTTAGTCTATACACAAATCATATTCCAATCACCTTTGACAACCTCTGAAGTTTGAGGTTGGGGATCATGTTTTCATGTAGGTATCAGATAGACTTGGGAATGGGTGGATAAAAAGTCATGGGAATCTTCCACATCACTTTATTAGGACTTTTGAGATGTTTGACAGAGCTTATAGCTTATCAATTTATATTACATCATAGTTATTTTTCCCTACACGATGTTTTCCACATTTCATATATTTTTCATTACAAAATTTACCTTTCTCATACTTTTTATCTGAATGATGTTGAATTAGAAACTAATTCTTTTTTGGAGGAGTATCACATATATATCATTGATAATAGCACAAAGGCTCTCTGAGGCTGGTATGTCTGTTTGTTTAAGGTCATATGGAAGAATGACTATGTATTATATGAGACTTGGGAGTGGGGGGCCAAAATACATGCTCAGTGCCTACAGTTGTTCTCAAAAGAAATTTTTTCACCCAAGGAAGGGTAACTTGGGGACAAGTTCCATTAAGGGTGGAAGAATAGAAGAAGTTGGGTTTTCCTTGAGGTATATAACCCTTTATCTTTAGATTAATTCTTTATCTTAGACCAAATATGAATTACTAATGAGGTCATAGTGGTTATAAGGGTGCTTAGATCTTTATCAGAGACCATAACCCCGATTAATGGAAGAAAAAAGTAGTATAAAAAGACACTTTAAATCATGATGCCTAGTATACATGGTTTATACTAACCGTGCAGGGTGTTTCAATAAAAAAATATGGTCTCGTGATTTTTCTAAACCACGCGACTAAGGCCTCATGACTGTGAATTTTATAAAAAGTTTTAAATAAAGGAAAATGGAATGGTTTGTGCATGGTATCACTAACCATGTGAATGAACCATGTGAGTACCCTCATTGGATAATAATCTATGCACGATTAGTGCACGATTTGTAAAACCATGTATCAAAATCGTACACCCACAGTAAGTTGGGTAAATGACTATTTTCCCTTAATGGATTATGTGATTATACTCTTTAATTTTTTCTTATTTCCAATGGAGAACCCTCTCATTTATTCCTTTAAAGACCCTCCCATGGAATCCACTTAGGTTCATTGATCTATTCTCCTTAAAACCTCATAATCAAGATCAGATCATTTCGTTGGATTCCTCTTGGTAAGTGATCCAGTACATTAACTCATTTCTTCATTTCAATTTCTATTTATGATGATATTTTGATGTGAGATCATATGAAATATTTCCAAGGAGTTCATATATTTTTCTTCTTTCTTTCATTCTAGAAAAAACTAGAAACCAATGTTGTCCTTGATAATTCATAACTAAAAACTCAAGAGGGGGAGAATTGAGTTCCAAAATATTTTATTTAAAGAAAACCTCCTTCTTCAAGTATGATAGTTAAAATATGTTCCATAATATGAATAGGTAGGGGAAATATAATATTTAATGGAATGGTATTGAACATAGGATATTCAGTGTGTTTTAGGGAATAAGAATCCACTTGTCCACTCCACCAACACTCTACTGCATGGGTTTTGTGATTTTCACTATAAGAACCTTTTTTCCAGGGGATCCTACCTGAGTAAAACTAGTTTTCACTTAACACAATGGTCCAAGATATTTTAATCAAGATCTCACATTACAAGACCTATATATGGAATTAACACACACTCCTATAATGAATTTTAATAAATATAATGAATAAACTTTTGAAGAATGATTATAGTACACAGTTGCAAGAAAAAACTAACAGTAGTTGAAGATACGTCCTAAGAAGATGATAGTATTAAAGGTGAAACAATGGATGATTTTCAGTGTAACTGATAAAATTATCAGCACAACACAATAATTTATGGGGGTTCTTTTGTATGTACATGAATTACTTATTATTATAGTATTCATATGTATGTTAATTAATTCCATTCTTCTCATCCATTCATATATATTATGCAAAAGCTAACTCTTCCTTTTATATCTCCTACTTAGTTAGCACTTAATAATGAGACAATCATAATGGAAAAGTTGATAATCTATTGAAAATTTGATATGAAAATCCATTAATGGAATGTGTTCATTCCTTAAAAATATGGAATATGATACTGTAGCAGCATTGTCAGATATCTCTTTCTTTTGATATTTCCATTATTGACAACCAAACTCTTTATATAAATCGTTCATTTCTTAAATGAAAAATCTTTTTTTCTTACACATTCAAAAATAAAGAAATGACTCATCAAGAGATTTCAAAAGTAATCATGAAATTATACATAATAGCTAATTCTTCATAAGATATCCAACTTGTAGTACTATTCTATTAAGATAAACTTCTGTGAGAGTTCAAGATAATCTTAATTCAATAATGAGTAGGAAAACTCTTCAACGTAAGATAAATATGTTACTTAGGTGTGATACTTAGATTTAATATCTTTGATCATTCATAAGATAATATTTTACGAATATCATTTTTTTAAGATAAATACTTCCCACAACATAATTATATCTAAAGTATCTACCTTTGATCATACAACAACTAAATAATTCTCTTCATTAGATAATATATTTTGTATTAAGATAAATTTTCAACACAATGTTTTCTTATAATGTGTATATGTAAGATAATATTCAATATCTATATGATAAAATAGTTAGGGATAAAACGAATATTGTACAAGTCATAAGATAATAACATATAAAATCAGTTTAAGTTAAATTATTTTGAATGATATAATCTGAAACACTTAAAAAAACTTATTATAATAAAAATATAGATTTTTTGAATCATAAAAACATGTAAACACTGAGATATGTTGGAACAACAAAATTCAATCCAATAACAAACCCAATTTTTATGATCACAAGACCCATGAAATAGAAAAAAGATTTTCACAAATTGATATTTTAACTTTCAAAATCTTCTCCACTTAGGATACAACTTTTTAAATTATATATTATTATATTTTTTTCTCCCCCTATGAAAGAAATTAATATTTTAAATCTTTTTAATCCACTTTTTGAAGATAAATATTTTAAAATTTATATTTTGGTATTATACTTTTCTTCTCCACCATTTTTGTGATATGAAAAGGAAGTATATAAATGGAATACAACCAATATTGCACTCGAAAAATAGTAAATTGTCAATAATATTGATTGTGAATAGAATTCAACATAATGTTTTGTTGAAAACACCAATAATATAGATCATAAAGGAAATAAGGATACTAAAATATAGACATTAATAGTGAATATATTTTAAGGATAGAATCATATAGACCATATAGATAAACTTATTCAACAAAAGAATAAACAATATGGAGAGTAAGAAATCATAAGCCAAGAATAATGAATAAATGTTAAATTTAATACAAAAAAATAAATATAAAATAAAAATTCTGTAAAAGAATGAAAAATAAGAATTCATATGTTTGTAAAACATCATTAATTTTTTTAAAAATCACGATTTAATTTTTTGAAAAACCCTACTTACCTAATCCTGATTCAAATGATTATAAACTGCCCATCCATCAGGAAACTCATCATGCGAACTCATAAAGGAACATCATATATGGAATGTGAAATGATTATTCAGTGCTGGTTTATTAAATTATTGAGGGTGACCATTGGTTAAAGAGGATGAAGACTGAGTAACATTAACTATTTCTCCAAAAACATCACCAACATCAGCAAAGGTGTTCTAATATATACTCGGTCACTCTGAGAAATCCTTATATAAGTGGATTAGATGTTGAGAGAATCCTTCTGTGATGTCACGTTTTCAATGTTTTAGGTAGTTATAATGGATAGTTTAGAGAAATATTCAAGTATTGGAAAAGAAACTTCCTCATAAAACCTTATATTTTTCCATTGATTAATATTAGTTGGGTAAATGAATTATTTTAGCATTTATAAAGAAGAAAAATGAATATCAATGATGTGAGGTTTAGGAAGACGTATACCTCCCATATAATATAATGAAATTAACACAAGCATCAATCATCTTTTCCATGTCATTCATGAAATAGTCTTTATGATTTGTAAATCCATTCCATAACCATAGTGTGAATTTTCCAAAGAGTTTCTCAACATATCCTTTCTTTGGAAAACTGATTAACAACTTCTTGAATGCTTCATAATAGTTTTTTGACATACCAAAAAACTAATAAAGTGAGAAAAATTATTTTCCTCTTACATACACTTTTATTTCAAGAGGCTCAACAGAAGTATTAGCCTCTTATTAATCATTATATTTCAAGTATTAGGGTATCAAAGTATTTACAACTTATTTGTGTATATCTTTGAATTTCATCTCTAACAGCTATAAATTATTGTCTAGGGATCTAACCATATTATGTATTCAATTGATAATGAGACTTACATATTTTTTCATTTGTGACTTAAAATTTTGAACTACTAGATCTTTTTATTATAATTGTGTGTTGATTTTGATCTTATAATGATCACTTAACATAAGATAATTCCAAGGAAATAATTTCATCATATTAATTTCTGCTATTAAATCTATTTAATGATCCTTAATTACTTCCTTTAATAGATGGCCACATTTCATAGATGATATTGTATAAATCATTATGTAAACAATCACAAAAACAACATCTAAACTTGAGAAAATATTCACTTTATTTGAGGCTTCAGTAGAGGGTTCCACTGATAGATTTTCAACCAAACGATGAACTAAAAAACCACTTATTTAATATCATCTCTAGAAAAATATTGAGCATGAAGAATCCTAATTTCATTTCTGGATTCTAGAAACTGAAGTTTCAAAGATTCAACCTCAGACATAAACTTTGAATATATTTCTCTAGTTCTCTCAATATCTATATCCAAATTATATGTAGGAATCAATTATTGTGTATGATAATCAATAATTGGAGAGAAAGTGTCTTGATGTACTTTGGTAATTATCACATCATCAGATTATTGATTTCATTCAACACTTGGTCTCACCACTCAATATAATTATCCAGATACCAATCTCACAATTTCAGTTTCAAATAACTGAGTTTCAATTCCTTATTCTTATTCATCTCCTTCAATAATGACATTTTTTCTATTAAGTGAAATTGATTTAGGTCTGATTATTGAATTTATTTCACTCGAAGGTGAAATTTCAACCAAAGGAATAACACCCAACATAGTCAATATACTTCTTGGACAAATATTTAATAATCCTATGATTCCATAGACCAAATCTCAACTATCAGAAGATAATGGGATTACTCTTCTAATTCATTTCACATGGATCTTATTTTTGAGAAAATATATTACATAAATAGGTTGAATTGGTCGTTCTAATAATATGGGAACATCTATAGGAACATCAACACCACTATAAAAACCCATCTGAGATGACTCCCCTTGATTTGGAGTTGGGTGTATTTTGATGTCATCTTCAAAACTCACTGACACCAAATTCTTCAAACAATAATTATAAAAAAACACAATCATTCTCAAAACACTTGAGTTCAACATTTTCAATCTATAATTTTTTTTGGGTGTTATCAACCAAACATATACTGATTTTTAAAAAATATAATGTTAACATTATTTTAAAATGGTTGAAATTTACAAAAATATTCATTAAATTCCACATGTACCTCACAAGAAACCTGGATATATTAACTAGATATTCAATTATAAAAACATATAACAATGTAATGTATTGAAATACAAATTTTTTCAAACTCACAATTGCTCTCTGCGATGGCTAGTTGGATGAAAATTATATGGAATTTTGTTTCTAGTTGCACGTCCTTTGTTGGCTTCTTCTCTATATCAACAGAGTTGATCAAGGACGTCATAATCTCTAGAGGATTGAATTCATCAACAACATGCAACAACATAATAAAATCTATATATCCTTTATGAGGGTATATGAATGCTTCATCAATTATAAACAAGGATAATGAAAAACCTTTCTAATTCATTATTATAGTTTCCAAATCCTCATTTCCACCTAAATAAAAAACAATTAGTTTCATATAACTCACAAACTTAATTTTAAAACATGAAATCAATCCTTCTTCCATAAAAACATATTACCATCCCTAAATATTGATAATTTTTTTGAGAAATATATCCATTCCATTGATCTAGGAAAAATCTATTGCTTATCCACTTAGAACATTCCTTGATGTCTTTTGATGCTTCAATCTTCTAGAGGAAGCTCCATCGGTTCTCTTAGTTTTTCTATTTTCAACATAATTTGGATGATTGGATGCTTAGGGAATCATGGGTTGGGTGGAAGAGATAAATTTAGGGTTCAGAGGTTTAAAATGTCTCATGCATATAACTAACACACATCCTTACATTTTGTTATAATATAGGGGTCCCATAGTGTTGTGAAAAAGTAATCATTATAAAATTTAGGTGGTGTGTCCTATGTGATGTGAATAATACTAGAAATAGAGATGTCAAAAATTAAATAAAACAAGGTATGTATATTTTTTACTCGAATAAAAAACTATGATTTCAATAATAATTAAATATAATATAAATTAAAATTAAACAAACCTAATAATGATTTAATACAATAAAATCTATCAGCATGAATGTGTTTAATTAAAATGTCTAGTAATTAATTTTCTGTTCAAACTAATTATTAAAATATCTCTTTTTTGACCATGACATCTTAAGAAATGATGTATAAAATCAACATGATTTGTTCTTGAAAGGTTAATTGGGTTTTTTGAAATGTTTATAGCATTGGTGTTATCACATTTTATTGGAACACAATTAAAATTAAATCCAAATGTCATTAAGGCGTGTTTTATCTAAAAGACATATGCATAAAAACTTCCTACCACAATATATTATGCTTCAATAGTTGGTAATGCTACAAAGTGTTGTTTACTACTTGAAAAAGAAACTAAATACATTATATGAAAATTACAGGTTCATGAGGTGCTCTTATAATAAAATCTACATCCAGAAAATTTAGCATCAAAATATGAGCTTAAAATAAAGTCATAATTTTTTGGAAAAAGAAGAGAAAGTGACACAATCCCTTTTAAATGTCTTAAAATTATTTTGGTTGAATTTAAAGGAGATTATTTAGGATTGGATTTGAATATTCAATAAAGACATACTAAAAAAACAATATCTAGTATACTTCTAATAAGATACAATAAAATTACAATGATTCCTCTATATAACTTGTCTTCAACTGGTTTTCGAGTCTCATCCATATAATGTTTAATTTATAGGTCATAAGAGTTTAGTAATTCTTATAGTTTTCAAGCCCAAAATTATTAGGTAAATCAAGTAAGAATTTTATTTATTTTAAAACATTTCCAAAATATTTTTCATATATTTGAAATCATAGAAAATATTTTAATTCACCCATAATACTCATTTAAAATTAATTTTACATAAGTTTTGAAAAATAATTATATAATTTTTTATTTGTTAATTGAAAAATAACAATATCATCCTTTTTTTACTAAAAATATAATTTATGTTCATGTTTTCTTAAATAATTTGGGATATTCCATTCCTAATATAAAACTATATGATAATATAAAATAACTTAATATCTCATACCTTGATCTTGGTGTTTTTAAGTCCATATAGAGCTTTGGTATGTTTAAAAATATATATTTTTAAAGTGATTGTCTTAAAAACCATGAGGATGGTCTACATAAAAATTCTCCATTAAAAAAACATTTTAAAATAATATTTAATGTCCACATGATAACATTTAAAATTTAGGTAAAATCCATATTCTATGAGGATATTAATTTATTCTAACATAGCTACAAGATAAGTGGTTTTTTCATAGTTTATTCATTTTTCATGATTTAACATTTTTCAGCTAGTTTATTTTTATTTCTAGTGATTAAACTAGGATCAAATTTTTTGTTGCTAAATAACCATTTTGTTCCAATAAAATGATAATCAGAGGGTATATCAACTAGTTTCCATAATTTTTTTCTTTTGAACTAATTTAAGTCTTCTTTCATATCTAAGAACCAAATTTCCTCAAATAAGGATTCTTCTAAAGAATTATGTGCTAGCCGAGATAAAAAGTTAACAATTCTACTAGGTTCCCTATGTTTCTTATAGTTCTAACTCTTTCATATAAGCTTCCTATAACTATTTCTAAAGGACGGTCCTCAAGATTTTGAGGTAATATTGGAAAAAACGTTTTGGTTCACTAGTACCAACCCTTACATGAATGGGTTTAAGATAATAAAGTATCAAATCATCTTCCTTGTTGATAAAGAGATGTTCAAGTCTCATATCCTTGAGTGAATCACAATGCTCATTAGTCTATGTCATTTTATGTTAAAAAGGATCACATTCTTAAAACATCACATGAGTTAATTGTTTAGAAATCCTGAAATTTTATTGAAAATTCCACAATATTCAGAAGTAGTATAATAACCTTGTAAAATAAATTCATCATATTTTATATCAACCTTACCGAGGTTATACATGGTGTTCAAGATATAAACCATACATCCAAATACTTTGAAGTATCCTACCTTTGATTTTCAATTTTTATATAACTCAAAGAGTGTTATATTTAAGATAAGACTTATTAGAATTCTATTAACAACATACCATGTTTTGTTAATGTATTCATCCTAGAAATGAGTGGGAACTTTATTCCTATATAACTAGGTTTTAGAAATTTCATGTAAAGTACTCTTTCTCATTTTAAAAATATAATTATATTGAGGTGTATTAGGGGATGAAAATGTTTGTTTAATTCCGTTCTTTGAGAAATATAGATAAAATTAATGATTCTAAAATTCACCTCTATGGTCACTTCTCAAAGTCACAATTTTGGAATCCATCCAATTTTTCAAAATCATACAACAATTAATAAAAGTATAACATACTTCACTATTATCTATTAAAATGTAAACCCATTAAAATATTGAAAAATCATCAACCAACATATGAAAAATTACTTACCATCTTGAATATCTTTTATTGTAGGTATTAAAATATCCATATGGATAAGCTCAATAGGTCCAGATTTAGAAACAAATTTAATTGGTTTAAAATATGAATTGTGTTTCATTCCAATTTTACATGCTTTAAATAATTTTTTTTCCAATTTTAGGCTAGTCAAGTAAAAAATAAAATATTTCTTAACAACATTTATCAAGAAGTGAACATTTCAATGTCAAATACTTCTATTACAAATCCATTTTTCATAAATTTCACCATTCCAATAATTTAAATTTTTTCATCATAAGGAATTAATTTCTATTGTATAGACATTTTCAGTTTAGGTGATTTTAATTTGAGGGACTTATCTTTGAGAATAAAACATGAATTGTTAGAAAAATCAACTAAATAACCATCATTACAATGTTGAGATATACTTGTCAGGTTGTGGTTCAAGACAACAACATAAGGATTTTTTTATAATAATTGACTAAGTATTTTAAACATATCCAATTCCAATAATTTTTCCTTTTACATTGTCAATGGATGTGACATAACCCCCATCAATCATGGATAGAGAGTTAATGTTTGGGAAAATTACAGTAATATGTATTAATTTTTTTTCCATAAACCATTTTCATGTATGTGCATGTGGGGATTACCATATAATGAAAAGTCAAATAAAAATATTTTTTGGTAACAAAATTCTATTCAGTCCTGCAACATTTTCTATATAAGACTAGGGGATACAAATCTGTTAGTGTTTTCTAAAAAACATAGCAACACGTTTTAAAAAATCTTTTGTATGAAAATAATTTTTGATTCCATATAATTGAGGATTTTTCATATTACATATGTTATCATAATGTACATTTTCTCCATAATGAAAACATGTAACTTTTTAAAGGGTTCTATTTTTAGAACTAGTCACAAAATAGTTCTTGTAAAATCTAGTCCTTTGAACTTGACTTACTATTTTAAAATTTTCTTTTTTTGGTTGATTCTGACCAAGAATTTTATTCAAAAAATATTCCCCTCTAATGAATCCACTTGAAACATATTTAATGTTTTGAAACTCCTTCTATAGGATTTCTGTTGTCTTAACTTATTCAATATATAAGGATTCATACATTTCCAATTATTTTTTCACATCTATAATTTGTTAGTATAAATATTCCACTTCATTGAAAATTTTATTATAGGAGTTCGTAAGAGATTTTATTATCTTCTTTAAGATTTTATACATATTTTCTAACATGGTACATTATTCATTTAATTCTTCATATGAGAAATTTTAATTTTTTGATTCTTAATCATGATCAGAAGAGTATTGAGAATCTACCTCATCCAAATATTCAATAAATCATATGTTGGCATTTTGATTAATATCTTTATATTATTATTATGATTATATTTACTCACTAGAATCTTCATAACCACTCTATGTGGCCTTCATAGATTTTTTATCATTTTTATATCACTATATTTCTTGAAGTATTTATTTTCATTCTTTTTATCATTATTATTCTATTGAAAATCATGATTGATGTGTTCTAACTTCTCACAGTCATAACATATTGATTCATTAGTGTTTTTACTATGATTTATATACATGTTGAAGGATTTTCTGAAACCTCTTCTCTTGTTATAGAATTTTATGAAATTTTTAGAAAACTATAAAAGTTCACCATTGGTTCCAAAGTAACTTGAGTAATCTTCTTATTTATATGTTTTTGATATTTGTACAATATTATTATTCTTATCATCCTTAGAAGTATAAAACTTCAATGAAGAATTTTCTTTCATGATCATTTTATACTATCTAGCTTCAACTTCCATTTCAGCTTCATACATCATAAGAGTTCCAATGACTTATTTTATCATGAAACTTTTGACCTTTACAGATTTTCTGATGGATACTAAGATTTCACTCCACTTGGGTGGTAAGAATCTATGAACTTTCAATGATTTTTCATGATTATTAATAGGTTCTCCTAGAGAAGTAACATTATTAACAATATCAGGGATCCATCCATTAAAGTGAGTAATGCTTTCCCCTTCGACCATTTTGAATGTGTCAAAATTGAGTTTAGAATTATCATATCTAAGTTCATTCACATTTTCTTTACATTTATATGAATCTACTATATTAGTCAAAATTTCATGAGTTTTTTAACACTAGGAGACTCTATTGAACTCATCTGATCCTTATCCACAGATTAAATCATTCATATCTTTATAATTTAAATCATATTCCGCTATAAAAGTAAAATCACAGATTTGAGGTTCTGTCATTGGAATTTTATAATGCTTTAAAACATTAATATAAAACTTCAAGAAAAAATTCTCAAATAAGTAGTCATACGAGCCTTACGGTAACCATAATTTTCACTATTAAGGTAAGGAGATCAAACCATTGACATATCTTATCAGTTATCAACCATAGTTGTCATTTGAATAATTATCATTGTAATTAATAATTTGAAAGATATGAACTAAAGAGTCACGAGTTATGATACTAATTTTTTCCATAGATAATAGATTAATAGAGACTCAATATGGGGTGAATTGAGTCCATAAAAATATTCTTTACATAAAACATCCCTCTTCTGGTTTTATAGTTAAAATATTTTCCATAATATGAATAGGTATTAGAAATATAAAAAATTAACGAAAAGAGATTTAACATTGGATATTTTTAGTGGTTTGGGGAATAGAAATTACCTAGTCCTATCCACCAACACTCTACTCATTGAGTTTATTGATTTCCACTATAACAACAATTTTTCTATTGGCTCCGGAATGAGTAAATATAGATGTCACTTAATACAAAGGATCAAGAGATTTTAACCAGCTATCCATTTATAAGAACTATATATAGTCTTAACACACACTCTTACAAAAAGTGTAAACAAAATAGAGTGAATAATGTTTTAAGAAAAATTGCAGCACACAGTTGCAAGAAGAAACAGTCAGTAGTTGAAGGTACATAATGAGAAGATGATAGTATTGAAGTTGATGATCTGAATGATCTTTAGTGAAATTGATAAACATGTAATAACAACATAATTTTTTATGATTTATCTTGTTTATGTAAAATCATTCATTTTTACCAGAGTATTGATTTATACATGCATTATATCTATTCATCCCATATATTTATATATATCATGCAATGAATATCTCTTCCTTTTATACAACCTCTTAAATTTTGAAATTAAGAACGAGACAATAATAATGGTCAGGTTGATAATATGTTGAAAATTTGACATGGCAAGCCATCAATGGCATGCATTCATTCCTTCCAAATATAGAATAGGCTTCTGCAACAACACTATCATATATATTATTCTTTGGATCTTTTCATTTTTGGAAACATGATACATTGTACAAATAAATCTTTCCTTAAATAGAATATCCATTTTTAGATATGTTAAAAAATCATGAAATAACCATTTATAGATGAGAAAAGTAATCATAAAATTCTTTATAGAAGATAATTCTTCATAAGATATCCAACTATTAGTAATATTATTGTAAGATAAAATTCTAAGAGACTTCATGAGATAAAATATATCTATGTATTATTTGTAGAATAAGATAAAACAAATTAAAAACTATGTAGGATAATAATTTACCATAAAATAAACATGTCGCTTAGGGGAGATAATTAGCTTTCATAACTTTATCAATCATTCATAAGATAATATTTTATGAATATCCGTTTCATAAGATAATGGATTATCATAAGTTCATTCTATCAGAAGAATCTAACTTTTATCGTATAATAACTTAATAATTCTCTTTGTAATATAATTTATTTCATAGTAAGATAGTCATTAAACATTGATTTTTCTGATTCTGAGTATATGTAAGATAATATTCAAATCTCATAAGATAAAATACTTTTTCATAAAATGAATACTTAACACATTATAATATAATCACATGTAGAATCAACATATGATAAATTATTTTCATAGATATAATATGAAACACATAAGAAAAACTAAATAGAATAATAATCTTGATATTGTTATTCATTAAAACACATAAATTTTGAGATATGATGGAACAAAATAAGTCTCTCCAACAATTGATACTGGATGAGTGATCCTCTAAATGCATAAGTTAGGTGGTCTAGTAATTATCCATCAATTATAGTTGCTTAATACTACATGTCTTGATTATACACTTCAGGTTATCCATGTGTTGCCTTAAAATACACATAAACCATGTTTAATTCAATATTACAGATAGAAATCAACTAGTATTCCTTTAATCGTGTTGGGATAGGTCCCCATCACATGTTTCCACCACTTGAGGTGTTCCTATGAGTTTTAATTTTTTATTATAAATGATTAAATGACCAAACCACCTTTTACATGGTTTTTTTATATCTCCAAAGTGAGAGGATTATAATGAATTGAGTTAGATGTGAGTGGTACAACAATAATAATTACATAATTAGAACAATGGTTACAACCTTGTTAAAGTGGAATGATACTGACCAATGAACTAACTATTTTCTCTTCCAAAATCATGTGATATATTTTTTTTACTTTTATGAGATATGATCATGGTGTCCCTATACTAATATGATATATGGGAATGGAATCCCCAATTTTATGAGATACATGCATGGTTTCCCTATAACAATTCGATATAAAGGCCTGACAAAACAATATCTATAAGATTCATTGATGGTGTCCCTATACTGTGATTCTTGGGAATGGCATTCCTATAGCATGATACCTGGTCATGGAATCCCTTCATCTATGAAAAATGGCCAAGTTGACCCTTATGAATATGATAAATGGGCATCGAGACCCCACTTATTTGATACACGAGCATGACATACCTATGGTTGTGGTATATGAGCATGACGTCCCTATTATTATAAGACTTGGGAATGGAGATCCCATTGAAATGACATTTTGGAATAGAATCCCCTAAAACTATATGAGAAATTAGTGACTAAACCTAGACTCTTGAGTTTTGACTTAGGTTCTGGATAGTACTACATATGTGTATATATGGATAAAAACACCTATATGTATAAAGTGCACATATATATATATATATATATATTCATATACACGTACATGTTTATGTACATGATAAAAATTGTTCATGGGGTTTCAAGCATGGGACAAATGTTGTAGAGCATCCAGGTGTCCTTTAGGGACTAGATCTAGCCCCTTTACATTTTTATTACTACTTACCATTATTATATCTGCACACTCATCATATTATATGTATTAGTTGGGTATTTATAGAAATTATTGGTAGCAAACTATTGAGTTTATATCACACCCTATTTATTCCATCAATGGTACTGGGGTAGATTATGTGGATGTAGGCAGGGATAGGCTAAAGTACCCAGTTGTGGATGCTTGAGTGCATATGGAATTGGAGCGATGATGCAATGTACCGAGAAATGGATCATAATGGTATTAGAGATATGCATTTTGGTTTTTTTCTTTTGATACATGTATTATACTGGTTGTCTGCTGCTATGTCAGCCTATTTTATTTATATATATACAAGACAATAAATAATTTATTATATAATATTGTATGTTAATTTTGATGAAATGTTTCTTATTTTCATTCTAGTGATTACCTTCATCTATTTTTGTTTTCATTTATTACGCTTCCACGATTTATTCATTTATTTCACTATTGTGATACTCTGAATATGAGGGTATAGTCTCCCCACTGTATCACCTTATAAACATTCAGTTAGTCAGCATCCTTTGGAATATGGGGTGGAAGACTTTATGCCTTATGAAAAACCAACTCGGGGCACTGTTTAGTGTCATCTAAGTTGGGTCATTATAATCATCCTCGATCTCTTGTTTATTTCCAAATTCTAGTTATACCACTCCATTTATAAAACCTCACCAATTCATTTGTTTCACTTATCTAGGAACCGACCCAAAGTGACTCAAACAATACATGTTAGAGACCTCCACTCACTAAAATCCATTTAGTGTGAACTCCCTTATGTTTAAACATAACCTAATCCCCCTACTAATAACCAGTACATAATCATTACGAATCCCACCATTAAGAGCACCCATATTTTTCCTTCAATCATTTGAAACAATTACACACTCTTACTCCCTCCCTCTCTATCCCCCTCTCGCAATCACTCTTGTACTGGAACGAAAAGACACATCTTGTTCTTACATCACTGCTATGAAAGATAGTTGGATTTCATAGTGGATTTGTAAATACAGAGTAGGAATCATTGAGTAGTGTGATTAATAAGAGAACAATCCCATGAAACTAAAACCCTTCTACCATGGTTTGTCACCAACGACCAACATATTTAAATTGGTTAATTCAACATTAAATAATAGATTTTACCAACATGGTTTAAATTTATAAAATTGAAGAAAAATTAAATTATAAAACATTTCTTAAAATATAAGAATAAATTATTGAAAAAATATATAGTTTTTATTATATTTTTGAAATACATAGAACAAGATTGTAATAAGGATTCACATCACCTAACAATAAATGATAATAACAAACTTGTGATTACGATTCACAGAGGGAAATTACCAAGGTTGATAAAAATAATCCCTTTGAGAATGAATATTGAATTATCCTCTTGATTATATGGAATTTACCCCCATCCCAAATGTGAAAAATATGTTAAAATCAGGAAAAAATATTATTTATAAGTAAACATAAAAAGTCGATATAGGTCACGCTCGAAGATCGATATGCAATTACATAAGAATTATATGAAACAATTTCCCAAATAAACTCTATACTAACCATTTTTCAATCTGAGGATTGGATGTAATGTATTTTAATTTTTCTCATAAAACTAAATAATGAAATCCATGAAATTTATGTGATTAAAAATTTTCATTTAATATTTTCTCCAAAATCAAAACCCTTCTTTTATATTCCCAATTCCCACCCAAATTTTAACACTTTTATGATGAAAAATAATTGGCACTTCAGTACAACGATAATTACGAGATAAAAATAACATGAAAAACGTGTAAAGAAAAATGAACATCATATAAAATAGGAAAAAACCCGCAAAATAAAAGTGGTAAAAAAACCATGGGAAAATAGAAAATATCACTATGGTAAAATGTAGGTACAGAGTCCCTCTCTCTCAATTAAAAATAAAAAACACTCAAAATATTATATCTTGAACAAATGGATAATTACATAACAAAATACCGCACCAAAATATTAAACTAGGAGATGATTTGTTTCTTATTAAGATGATGGTAAAAAAAATTTGGGGAGTGCCCATTTTATTGGTTTCCGTCACCCTTATTTGGACACCCCTCATTTTATAAAAAATAAACTCATTTTAAAAACATAAATAGGGTGAAATAGAGGTTGTAACTCACACAATTTGAATAAATTAAATGAGGTGACCATTATTTTTATATATTCGCAAAAGTTTATCGACATATCTTCCACTTTGATATTTTATTGAAAATCAATCACATCTCCACACACCTTTATATATAATAAATAGGACACTCATGTCTCTACAAGCCCACTTGAGGATATATACCATATGAACTTATCAAAGGTAATCACCTTCATCAGGAAATCTTCAATATTTACTTTCATGTGAATTTTATCTGTATCCGGACATCCTCCCCCCAACACATTTCAAACAAAATTGTATTGTATGCCAGTATGCTTCATCTTGCAATGAAAAGATGGATTCTTTGTATTGTGAAAGGATCTCTAACTATTACAAAATAATGAAATCCATTCATGTTTATACCAGATCTATTCCAACAACCATTTAATCCAAATCAAATGTTTACAAGCCTATATAGATTCCACATACTCCACCTAAATCATGGATAAGGCCACAATAGAATGAAATTTAAAAATCCAGATCATAGATCCTCTTATAGGAGTAAACACATAACTTGTAGTGGATTTACTCCAGTTAGAATCACCTATAAAATTTTAATCAACATAGCCTCTGATTGTAAAATATTATCCTCTATAATATAATTAATCATTTGAGGTCTCCTTGATGTATCATAGGATCCGCTTCACGATGTTCCAATGTTCCCATCTTAGATTCTCTATGTTCTGACTCACACCTCTCACTAAATGTGAAATGTCAGGTATAGTAAACACCATAGAGAACATCATACCCCCATAGTTGATACATATGGAACATGAGACATTTACAACCTCTCTGTATATCTTCTAGGGCTCATCATAGAGGATAATATTAAATTAATGGGAGTTGGTGTATATAATGTCTTAATAACATTCATGTTTATGCATTTCAGGTCATTCCTAATGTAATTATTCATTGATATATATATATATATATATATCTTTTTATTATTTTTGTCTTGGTATATCTACATCCGAAGAATGATTATTATAGGTCCTAAGTCATTCAAACCAAACTCCTTATTCAATGGTTCCTTCGTCTTATATATTTGATCATTTTTCAGTCCTAAAACCACCATGTCATCCATCGAAAATTGTATAATGATAAAATCATTACCATTCATAACCTTGTAAAATGTATAAATATCTGAATTAAAACATTAATTTCTAAGGATCCTAATATTGGAATCAAATTTCATATTCCAAAACCTCAACATTGGTTTGATACCATTCATCAAATCGTTCAACATACTAACCAATTATTATTTAAATTCTTTAAAAAAATCTTCTGGATATAGAATGTAGATTTCTTCCTCAAGATCACCATGTAGAATTTTTTTTTCACATCTAGATACTCTAGATATAGAGTGTATAAAATACACATCATTATACCTACCTGAATAATTTCAAGTTTAATAATATGAGATAACATTTCATTTAAATAAATACATTCTACATGATCATATACATTGAACACCAGTATTTATTCATAGATTTTTTCATCCCACATGATCTTTTAGAAAAATTTGTTCTTAATGACCTTCTTTCTATGAGATAATGGAATAAGATCTAAAGTCTTGTTATAGTGTAGGGATTAAAGATCCCCTTGCATTTATACCATCCAAGAAGATATATTTGGACACTTGGTTTACTCCATAAAAGAATATTAATATCCATCATATTATAATAATAATTACACAACATTACTCTCAGTGACATAATATAAGTGTCATACTTGGGTTATTTTCTATCAATTTGACCATTATGGTCTGAGGTTACTCCAAACATGATCATTTTTATATGGTAAAGCCTTATAAGAAGTTGGTTATTATTTTATTTTACTCTCTACTAAAACTATTTTAGTTTTTTTACTCCCTTTCTCAAAGTATTTATCAATAAATATTTTCATGTTACCTTATATATAAATTAAAACCCTGATCATGATATGTTTTTTATAGTGGGATCCCAGAAATGATACTCATTCACCCCATTACGTATCACATGGAGATACATTCTGTGGATATTGAGTCCAACATTAATCTTTCCTAGTCATTAAATAATGCATATACATGACTTCTAAAAGTATTCAAATGGGAATAGTTATTGATTTTACTAGTCCATATCTCCATTAATGTATTCAGATAAATTTCTATCGATGGAAATCAGATGATCACATAATAGAGAATATTCACTAATTCTTCCCAGAACATCTCGGAAACTCATAAATTCTCCATTATTTCCCTGATTAAATGCAACAAGTTTGTATTAATCCTATCTACAACTCCACTCTACTAGGGAGTGTAAGTTACCTTGAACTTATTCTTGATGCCTTCCCATTGAAAAAAATCAGACTCCTCGCTTGTATATTATCCACCATTTTCAATCCTTAAACACATGATCTTATTTTCATATTGAATCTACTTTATTAAATTGAATATTTTTAATAATTCAAGTATATATAAATTACTCTTCATTGGAAACACCCCAAATTTCCCAGTATAGTCATCAGTGAAAGATAGAATGTACATTACTCCTACAAGGGATACAATTACTACTTTCCAAACATCATATGATTCAACTCCAAGATATCCTTACTCCTCACTTTTAAGGTTCCAAACTTCAACTAGTGTTTCTTAATCAAAACAAAATAATTAAAAAGGGAAATTATACCTTTATAATCCTAGACAAAAACATCCTATTAGAAAAAATCCTTATGACTTATTCTGAAATATGACCATAATTTCTATGCCATAACACCATCAACACTTCTATCCATGTAGTTTATGTGACAACTATCACCACTTCCTTGTATGATTAATATACAAAAAATATAAGTACCAAGATGTATTTTGGTTGTATTTGTGGTCAATATATCAATATGAGTTATACATGATTTTTTTTGAGGAAAATTAGTACTGTTTCTTAGAAGAGAATATTCCTGAAGAATTTTTTTTAAGAAATACAAATTTCTAGACAATGATTTCGTTGGAACATTTCTCATAGAGAAGTATAGGAATGTTCCTTAAGTAAAACTAGATGATAACATACTAATTTCAAAGTTTAAAAAATCATGGAAATTTCCTAATATGAGCTGATGTTTGAAGAAAAAAAGTATATATTTCCAAACATACAACGTTTAGATTTTTATAATTATGTTTTTTTAGAAGATTTTTTTATGAACACACTTTTTATAAATTTTTTTGGATGAAAAAAGTTAAAAATAATTATGTAAGAATTTAGTAGATATGTAATTATAAAGTCTATATTTGAGAAGTGAAACTTATTTCTTATCAAAATTTTTGGATGAAAAAGTTTTAATAATTGTTATTGATAGTGAATATTTCATGATGTTTGTACCATGGGAAAAGTAGTATAGGAATTCCAGGAGTGTAGATTTTTATGGGATTTTTATTGGAAAAAATAAAATTTCAAAGTAAGTGATGAGACGGAATAGAGTATAATTTTGATAAAGACCAGATTAGTGCAGTTGAATTCTATATAATAAATATCATAAAAAGTTTCTATAAGGAAATCTACACAGAAATTTTAGGACTAAACATTCCAGATAGAGAAATGTGAATAATTTTTTCTAATGTTTTTTTAGTTGATAGAAATTCAATGGTATTTCCAAATGATGAGTTTTTTACAAACACCAAATGAAGTAAAATAAATGGAAAAATAAGTTTTGATGTTAGGAAACTTCTAATGACTCCTCATTTTCTCATTACTTTAGATATTTCTTCTTAGTTCATCAACATGTAGACATCTTCCATATAATTAATAATGTGTACTATGATTTTCATCATGAAAGAAATAATATTATTCTCTATTTAAATACATGATCTCATGAATAATATATTATAATAATATCAAATTATATTCATACTTTACTTCAGTTTTAGACAGAGATCATGATTTTCATGTAAGATTTATGTTTTATATTATTCACGGTGTAAGTTATATTATAAAATATACCTTTTATGGAATTTACTTCTTGATGTGTCCTTCAAGAAAATCATTCATATTATATACTTACTAAAATTATTTCCTGACCTTCCCTTCACTGAAATACTTCATGGTTTTTCCATTATAGTCTTATTCATGATTATTCACATCAAGATTTTCTTCTCGATTTCTCCATTTTCACACAGTCTTTTTGGTTCATACCATCATAATCGTATTTGTGATTCTTCCATTTTCTGAAATCCCACATGGTTTTTCTTTTAACATGACCCCATCATGGAATGTATTTCACAAATGATGTAATTAAAATTCCCAATCTTCCATTAATTCATCATTTATTCTTTAAAGAGGTGGGTAGTGGTCTATTTATAAGAAATGTACCCTGAAAAATATTGATCATGTAAGATAACATTTTTTTCCACCATGGAATCCACATTACATAATTTTTACATTCATTATAAATGAAAATAACCACATCATAGTTACAAATGATGCTACTTTTTGGAGTACTATAGTATTCATCCATTAAAAAATGAATTGTTATGTTGATTTCACATAAAACTCGTGAAGACAAATTTATTTTTTTATAATGAATCTAGTTTATATTTAATTAATTATATAGGTTCATATTAATGTTTATTATTATAAATTTTGAAATAATTTTATTATATTATTAAATAAGAATATGATTTTTCATTTATAAAAGGAAATAGTATTTTTTCTAATTAAATTATTTTCCATGTGTTATTTTTTGGATTCAATATATAGTAATAAGAATCTATTGAATTTTTTGGATTTTTCTAAGGAGGTTGATTTTTTTGGAGAATAATTGAATAATCTATTTTTACATATACCATATTTTTTGTTGCATTATTATGATATAATAATTAATTAAATATTTATAATTTTTTTTAAATAATCATAAAATTCATTTAAGGGGAAGAATAATGCAATATATATATATATAATTTATAAACATTTTCTTGACTTTTTTAGACTAAGGTGATATTTTATTCTAATAAAAACAATTTTTGACTATTTTCATTTAATTGAGTGTTTATAAGGTTACATTTAATTTTTTAGGATCTAAATGTCAAATAACCCTCCTTGGTTTAATAAATAATCAAAAAATTTCATATAAATCAATATAATATATGTTTTTGGTGTAAATTCATTTTTATATTTAAAAACACATTCTCTAAAATAATTGTATCTAATGCCTTGACTGTGGTTTTATTAAAATTAATTTTTACATCATATAGAAATTTTATATCATAAAAATGGTTTTCAATTTTAAAATTACTATTTTCAAATTATATAATAATGTTCATTTGATTTTTATTTCCCAAAATAAGTTATCATAGTAAGAGTTCTTCATATGAGTAATGGTTAAATGTGAAAAATAGTTAAAATAATTGATAAGGCCACCAAATATCCCAAAAACTTATATTTAAATTGATGTATTATAGAGTACCATATTTTTCAATGATAAATACTACATATTTTTAGATGAATATCCAATACATTTCATAAGTACATGTCTGAGTATAACAAACGTTTTGTGTGTTTGGAGGCTAGTTACACAATATTATTATTCCATGAATGATCTTCAACATCTGCCATAAATATATTCCTATATATTAATCTTCATAGAAATATAAAAAATAATCCATTATTAAAAACATGGGGAAATTAAATAAAGGAATGTGTTAGCTTGGATGTTTAGTAAGGGTGAATAAGTTATATGCCAATGGTTACTAAAACAAAACATGAGCATAAGGGTATACGAACATGAACTTAATATTTTAAAACCATTTCCTACATATCATAGAGCATAATATTATGTCATGGAATAAATATTAGTATTCTACAAGACATGAATCATAATGGAATCAAATAACATTATCTATGAGAGCATAACATTGGCATAAGACATAAGTTTGTGACATACACATAAGCATAGAAAATAATTTCTTTATTAGTCAAGGATTAGTACCAAGACTATCATAGTGGATTGGGTTAATTTCCAAAAACATCACCTTATTTATGGTTAAATTAAAATACAATCATGGTGGACAATGTCCAGTACTAAAATGGGTTAAAACCCCATTTTATTCATAATTATCTCATTAGATATATATCTTTACCAAATGAATTAAAGGGATATATAATTACATAACCACCCTTTATATAATGAAAATAAAACTTATGTGTTCCAAAAATTCACAAATCATTCATAAATATATGTGACATCCTGGTTTGGGTTCCATGAAATAGTTCCTTGATCCGGTCAGTCACATGACTTCAGGCACACCTCCTCATATTCCAGAGGTTACCGACTAGCAGCGGGGGTATGGTAAGTCAATCCTAAGAATACTGTACTCTATATTATTATAGTAAAACACTAGTGTTAGTAAATAAGCAATAGAAGAAGAATATATAATCAGAACATTTCAAATGTCACAAGAATAACCAAGATACGAAATACAATACTCAACAGAATGGGAAACATTCCATTCCAATTATATGACAGAGTGTCTAAAATCCAATTGAAAATAAGGACACTAACAACTCCCAAGTGGGACCTGAACCAGGTATTATTCCCTCAACCAAGCTCCATCTCCAATAAAAAATCTAATCCAGGGACCTTTTCCCTAACCTTTCATGAAAAAATAAAGTCTATTTAGGTACCGATCTGGAGACCCAAATAGGGAATGACTATAACTCATTAGGCTACCACCAATAGTGTATAAAATATCCAATAAATAACAATGTATAAAATTTTAATAATAGTAAGTATAATGTAAAAATTAATAGTTTATCAGATTTTTAAATATTCCCTATTTAATCAAATAGAAACCCTAGGATCCTATAGATACCTGCACCTTAATACATGCCTCAACTTATGCTAAAATTCAATATTTTCCCATGTTTTACCATTCATTTAAATACATTATTTGAATAAACATGTTACCATTCTTAATAGTTGGACAAATGAGCATGTTATCATTTATCATTTAATAAGTCTAAATTGAATGATAATGTTACCATTCATAATAGCCAGTAGAATGAGCATGTTACTATTCACCATTTAATAATATATAATTTAATGAGAATAGTACCATTCATAATAGTTAGAAAAATAAGAATTCTACTATTACCCATTTAATAATACATAATTTAATGTCCATGTTACCCTTCATAATAGTTTTCGAATTACCATGTTACCATTCACTATTTAATAATTCATAATTGAACGATCATGTTACAATTCATAATTGTTGGCTAAAAGAGCATGTTAAAATTCACCATTTAATAATACATAATTAAATGAGAATGTTACCATTCATAATTTTTGGCTGAATGTTCATGTTACCATTAACCATTTAATAATACACATATCACATGTATCTCATTTATCAAAGAAAATCAACATTAACCACATTATCACATCATGTTGGATTATCCAACATTGAACCTGTTACCCTAATATCACATTAATTTATCAATTAATTAATCATCTCACCCTCGTCGTTAATTAGAAAATTAGTCTTCACATAAAACCCCTTAACTAATTCCCCAATTAATTGAGCACATTAATTTCATTAATTAACACAACCGTTAATTAATCACTTACTCATTATAAATTCATCAATTAATTATATCAATTTATAACATCAATAACCCGTGATTAATTGCACAATTAATTATAAAAATATACCATCTTGATTCCATCATAAATAATTCCCACAAGTAATTATTATAACCAAGAATCTTGAAATATGATAATTAATTCTCCAATTAATTTTCTCATTCAATGATCCTCAAATATCACAATTTCTTAATTATCTTAATTAACTAATTTAAAACATTAATTAATTAAATTAGTGATTATAATTTCTATATAGAAATATAAATTCTACAACATTATTCTACATAATCAAATCATGAATATGGGACATAGATTTTAGACCACCAACCTTGATTCATTAATGGACGTTCACTCAACAAAAATCCCCAAATGCTAAGTTGCACAACGATGAAGAATTGAGATACAAATCTAATCTATAATCCAAGAACAAAGATATCAAGATCTAATCAATCTATATTTATATCTAAAAACATATATCTAGATGTTAACAATTAAGTTTAGATATAAAGAAATAGAGAATAAATTCCCCCAAAAGTTCAAGATAAGAAGGAAAAATAGACTGAATAAGGATCAATATAAGATCCACTTATTGAGAGAAGAGTGGATCTTTAATTTGGTCTTTTATTATAGAATAACAGTGGTCAGATGAGCTTCGAACCACTTCATAATTATCTAGAATCATCAAAAAACATTTATTCCAGATCAAATGACTAAATGACAATGTTTTGGGGGTTTGGGGGATTTTAAAATAAATTCTTGAGTGAAATAAAACTACACACAGTTTTTTTGTAAAGAGTGCGTGGTTTAACAAATAGTGTGCTAACCATGAAACTATCACTATCTGGGGTCGCATGATTAACAAGGATAGGTGCACAGTTTACTATATCCATGCACCAATATTATAGAGTCCCATTTTTTTAAAATTTTCTTAAAACTCCACCCAAACACACCCCATATCATAACTCCAAAAAAATTTACTTAAATAAAAAAAGTACCTAAATTTTCACCTAAGTCAACACCAGAAACAGTTGTGGTATTGCAATCTCCCCACATTACAACTACTCTTTCTCAAGCTGTACTTCCATGTTTTTCTAAGATTATGAGTAAACAAATCGGTCCACTAAGTCCCCATATCTACATCTCTTTTACATATTTCCTCTTGTTAATGTCCATAATTCCATAACACATGAATTATAGGTACGATCATTCCCCACAACACCTTCTCACTACGATCCATCACATGTATCATATGCTCCTCAAAGGATTCATCTATTTCAAGGTCAACCTCATCCACATCGATCACATGAGAATGGTTTGGGTGATAATGCCATTGTGGTGACACATAGAAGAAATCATGAATTAATCTGTATTTCTAAGGAAGATCCAATTAGTATTCCATTAGCCCAATTCTCTCCACAATCTCTAGAGGCCCAACAAACATAGGCACTAACATGGCCTATCTTCATATCCTGCAGCAACCAAACATGGGTGACACCATAAGGGATACATGATCACCCTCTATAAAATCTAGGGTTCATCTTTGTCTATTAGCATAATACTTTTGTATAGTGTAATATGTATCCATACATTTTCGAATCAACTGTACCAACTCCCACGTCTCCTACACGAGACTCAACCCATCAACTCTAACTCACCAACCTCCATCTAGCATAGCAGGGATCTACAAGTCTTACCATAAAGAGCCTCATATGGTTCCATCTGTATTATTGCATGATAATTGTTGTAATAGAAAAATTCCACTTAATCCAAGTGCTTCTCCGAAGACCCACCAAAGTCAATCACACATGCCCAAAAAATATCCAAAATCACTTGTATAGTATGCTCTAACTAACCATCCATTTGTGGATGAAAATACGTAGTCAATAATACCTGTGTACCCAGTGATTTATGAAATCCCCCCAGAAGTATGAAGTAAATCGTGAATCAGTATTTGAAAATATAGTCCTTGGTACCCCATATAGATGAAATATCTCCCAAAAATAAAGCTCTCTGGACTTCTCTAATATAATGGTTTCCTTTATTGGAATGAATTGTGCTAATTTGGTCAATCGATCCACAACAACCCAAATAGAATAATTCTTCCTAAGTGTCTTAAATATACCTACAAAAAAGTCTATAGTCATGTCATACCACTTCCACTCAGGAATGGGTAACAGTTGTAGAAAACCTCCAGGTCATTAATGCTCTGCCTTCACCTATTGACTTGTGAAGCATTTGCATCACCAACCCTGCTATCACCATTCTAATGTCTAGACACCAAAACTGTCTACGTAGGTCACAATACATTTTGGTCACACCAGGATGTAGCACCCACTTTGAGGTATGAAATTCTAACATGATTTTCTCCGGAATTCTCATTGGTACCACAACTCTATCCTTCACATAGATGATATTGTCATCATCTATCATCCAATCCGATGTTTCCCCCCCACCTTCAAAGATTTTACTCAATGATATGTACTCTAAATCCTCATACTATATGTCCCTAATTCATATCAAAAGTGTAGACTGTACTAAAACAGAAACCAGGGTCATTTTCTCCTGACTCTCCTGAACCACCACATTCATTTCAGTCGACAAATTCATCATCTTCCACTAATAACGTGACTCTTGAACCATTAGATTCTATGTTTTCCTGTTCATGGAATCAACCACACTATTTCCCTTCCCGTGTGTATATGCCTATTCAAAGTTGGAAGAATGCATATATTCAACCAATATCTACTATCGAAGACTCAAATCTATATTCATAAAGTTATACTTCAAGATTCAATGGTCAGCATAAAATATAAACTTTCCACCAAAGAGGTAGTGTTTCCAACACTACAAAGAATATAACACTGCTTCCAACATGAGGTTGTGTGTAGGGTAATTTTTTTCATGAGGTCTCAATGGCCGAGACCCATACGCCACAAATCACTGTACCTATATCTGCAAAGCTCTGAGACCGATCATAATAATTTCATAATGCATTGTGTACTCCACACCTGACTCGGGTAGGATCAAAATTGGTTTCGATATCAAACAATTCTTCAGCTCCTAGAAAGAACTCTCACATGATTCCATCCACTCAAAATTAATCCCCTTCTTGGTCATTCGTGAAAATGGTTCTTCCAATAGAGAAAAGTATTAAATTAACCTCCTATAATTTCAATCTAATCACTATAATCATTTGATATAAAAATGGATATCGGGATGCTCCAATGAAACCACTGCCTGAACCTTCTCTTGGTCCACTGAGAAACCTTCCTTAGAGAATATGTTCCCCAAGATGTGTACCTAGTTAATCCATAACTGAAAATTAGATATCTTGGAATATATTTGATTCTCTCTTAGTGTAGTCCATATGATTTCAAGATATTGGGCATGATCATCATGAGTGTTGGAGTACAACAAGATGTCATCAAAAAATACCATGACAAATTAATCCAAATGTTGATGAATGATCCTATTCATCATGGTCATACGCACTGTGGGTGCATTTTTTTACCTGAACAGAATTATGAAAAACATATAAAGGTCATAATTTCTCATGAATATTGTCCAAAATTTATCATAAGTCTGAACAATCAGCTGATGATACCCCAATCTCATGTTGATCTTTAAAAACACACAACACCATTTAGCTGGTTAAAAAATCATTTATACATAGATTATGATATTTATTATTCACAATCATCTTATTTAAATTCTGACAGTCGAAAAACAAATGTAAACTCGCATCATCCTTCTTAAAAAACAATATAAGTGATTCCAAAGGCGACATACTCTCTCAAATTAACCCTATATCCCATAACTCCTCTGGCTGAGTCTTAAGATCTTGAAGCTCTATTGGTGTTATTATATACTGTGGAATAGATATTAGATCATCCCTCAACTTGAGATCAAGAGTGGATTCAAAATATATATCATGTGGTAACCCTAAGAAGTCTTTAGAAAAAACATCCATAAGTAGTTCTACTACTGGAGAAAGAACAAATTTCATAACACCTTTTTCATCCAGTAAAAGAATAGAAACCTAGGCTAGACGCTCTCCCAATTTTTGAGTAATTGGGCCTTCGTAGACTGCTCAGATATCCCACTCTCCCCAGAGAATATAATGGTCACCCTTAGGTGACATAAACTTAACTATCATGTGGAAAAAAACTATGTGGTATTAGTATGAGACAAGATAGTCTATACCCATAAGTAGGCCAAATCTAGTCATATCTATAATAAAGAGAACCCAGAGAAAATAGTACTCCCTGATCTTAGGAGAACATCCCTTGCACACATAGATGTCTCTAGAACATACAACAAAGGTGTATCTATCATCATAACGCTACTCCAAAACATCACCATTAGGCTTAAACCATTAACATGTTCAGCATATATAATGGAACGAAATGAACCGGTATCAAATATGGCACTAGATAATGTAGAAGATACTAGAATAGAACATCTCATTGTTGATAGTCCAGTCTTGCTATCCACAAGTATAGGGTGCACTGATTGAAACATTCATGTCCCTCTTCACTATGATACTTTCTAACTCCCCAGAGTTTCACCACTCTATTGATGTGGGTAATCTTTCCCATAAGAACCACATCCACTACCTCTACCTCTTCTACTAGTAGAGCTCTAACTTCCAGACTGATATGGTGCAGAAGATCCCCTCCTAACACCTTCATTTTGTGTACCTCCTCCATCACTACCTCATTGCCTTAGGTTCCTGTTGAACTTTTGTATATATCTCATCTTGATGAAATATCAACTTTATACTGGTGGTTGGGAATAGTTCCTATGACAACATCCCGAACCACCACACTAATGACAGATCAATCCAGTAATGTGTTGTGCAATCGACCCTCCTGTCTGTGTAGTCTTCTTCCCAGTGCCTTGGATAAATTTTCCAAATAGTGCTTCCTAATATGTGAATTCACACAACCTGATCATCCAGTAGAAACTATCTCTCTTGTAATGGAATAATTACTCAGGTTCCCTTCAACTATAAGAGCCTGATCTACCACTTAGGAAAACTTCTTTAATTGAAAGAGATTGACTTGAGATTTAATCTCACACTTTTTTCCATCCTGAAAATGCATCTACATAGCTGTCTCATATCCTTCCAATGTTAGAGTAAAGTGCTACAGATTTTTAAAGCATCCTGCATTTTCCATCATAGACATGGTCCCCTGATGAAGCCACATCAATTCGGCTGTTGTTTCTATCCTCAATGTATCTGGGTAAAAATGATCAAATAATCACTCCAATAAGTCATTTTGTTGCATGCCATCAGCCAATCTAGTCTATGATTTAATGTCCCACAAGAAATTCACTAATCCCTATAACATATAAGAAGTTAACTTGACCCTCCTCTCAGCTGAAGTCCTCAGATGGTCATGTATCATCTCGATGGACTCAACCAAAAAATCAACTTTCTCAAGTCAACCATATCCATTAAAAATTGGATGGTACTTCAACCGGAATTCCCTCATCAGATTTGACATACTTTTCATAACCCATGCTGGGTCTCTTTCAATCAATTGCATGAAATGAGTAATATTCTCTTAGAATTGATCTCCTGATTCCGCCCCCAACACTATCGATTCCTTAGGTTCCACTATTGGAGGATCACCCACCACCATGTACTCTGATCATCCCCTCATCAAGCATCATCATGATGGAAAATGTCTATAAAGACAAAAATTCACCATGGGAACAATTCACAAGGTTAATAAATTTACATAATTGGGAAACACAACAACATACACCAATCCTTTTCCCCATTTCTCTCTACATGGTCAAAACTGAGGAATTATTTCTACCCTTAACCACCCAATACCTAGGTCTAGTTAACAAGGGTAACCTAATTTTCAAATTCATGTTCCTTATTTAGACACCCTATTATCCTCATTTTTCAACATATTCAAGTTCCTCATGTTAGGCACCATTTCATTTCAATTTTAGAAGTAAGGAAAATAGTTTACGTTCAACGACTTACCCATAACCTGTTTTTTCTTGTGTGTTCCTAATATGATGCATTTTAAAAAATTATAATGAGTTATTAGAATGATGCACGAAGACTCAACTATCATCTGATTATGGTCCATGACTGAATTCATAAAAATCTCATTAATTATTATCACAACATAAACCAAGTGAATCACTAAAGGTGAAATTGTTTTCCACTATAAAATAAAAGAACAATGAAAATAATCCCACCCGGAGTACTTGGGGTTTCCTCTATAAATGGGTTTTCAACTCCCATGAACGATCTCATTTCTAAGACAAAAAAACTTTATGGTCACCTATTTACCTTTCCCAAATAGCGACGTAAAAAAAAGAAAAAATAAAACTCTTCTCAAACCACTTTATAACATCAAAGCCCGAGTTCCACACTACGGTTCCATAAGACGGTCCATCAAAAGACCTCAGAAAAGCCTCCCCATATACCAGAGGCTACTGACTATTAGAGAGGGTCTGCTATGTTAGTAATGAGGTTAATATATCTTCTTTTTTTGGAGTAAAACACTAGTGGAAGTGAATAATATATATCATAAGATTATATAATAATGAAATTTCAAATGTCACAAGAATAACCAATACAGGAAATAAAATAGTTAACTAAAATGGAATCATTACATGCTAAGAAAGTGTCAAAGTATCAAAAATCAAACTAAAAATAAGGACACTAAATACTCCCAAGTAGGACCTGAACCACATTTGGTTCCCGCACCCGAGCTCAACCCCCAATCAAAAATCTAATCCAGGGCCCTTTCCCTTAACCCATCTTACAACAATAAAGTCTATTTGGGTACCGATCAGGCGACCGAAATAGGGTGTGAGTCCATCTCGATAGGCCAATGCCAATGGCGTCTAAAAAATTTCTATTCAATAACAATGTATGAAATTTTAATATGAATATGTATGATTTACACATTAATAGTTTATCACATTATTTATTATTACCTACTTAATCACATAAAAACCCTGAGTTCCTATAGATACTCATACCTCAATACCTACTTTGGCCTGTTCGAGAATATGATCTTTCCCCAAGGTTTACCATTCATTTAAATACACAATTTAAATTACCACATTACCATTTTTAATATTTGGCTTATTGAGCATGTTACAATTCACCATTTAAAAATACATAATTGAATGAGAATGTTATTATTCATAATAGTTAGCCAAATAATCATGTTACAATTCAACATTAATAATACATAATTGAATGAGCATGTTACCCTTCATAATAATTGGCCGAATAATCATGTTACCATACATAATAGTTTTCTGAATGTTCATGTTACCATAAAAAATTTAATAAAACATAATTTAATGGGAATGTTACCATTCAAAATAGTTGGCCGAATGAGCATGTTACCATTCACTACATAATAATACTGATATCAAATGAAAATCATTTATCACGGTTAATCTACATTGACCACATTATCACATTAGGCAACATTTATCAAAATCAAACCTCTTACCCCAATATCACATTTATTCAACAATTAATTAATCAGAACCCTGTAATTTCTAACTAGTGAATTAGAATTCACATAAAATCCATGTCATGAACCAGACCAGGTACCCTAGTAACCCGATAACTGAGCCGATCCAAACATAGCTCGAACGGCATTCCCGATCCCCACGGGTCAACGACTAGCACTTGGAATCATACAACATACAAGTGGGAAAGATTTTTTCCACAAGAATGCGGAAGAAAAATAAACATGACAATATGCATGACAAAAACAAACTCCACTAGGAGTAATGTACCAGAAAACAAAGAGGCATAAAAATCCCAAAGTACTAGAACCCAAGTACTTAAATTGTGAAAATAGCTTTAAGGTCCCTAAGGACAAAACTCACTAAGACCAATGTTCGACAGCTGGATTCATCTCCAAGAGGTCCCTTCCATTTGTTTGAACCTATAAGAAGAAAGTCTATAAACACCCGAAGGCAAAAGTAAGGTGTGAGCCTAAGCCCAATAGGATACCACCAAAGATTCCGTAACAAATTCCAAATATATATTTTCCAAAGAAAAGCTATCAATTTTCAAATAAACAGGTTTGGCAACTCAAAATCATATTTTAACAAAACATGCTATTGATTTCCAAATGATGGAAAAATTACTTTATGAAAAGGCTTTACAATGATGGAATATTTCTAAAAAAATAGATTAAGAAAAAAATTTATATAAATTTTGCAGGCATGTAAATCAGTTCAAAAGTATTGGCATACATTTATATCCCAAATATAAATAAATAAGCGAGCAATATGGTCATCTTCCAAAAGGTACGATAATATTAACCAGTTATAGGATTTCACACTCTCTATATCTACTCAAAAAAATGTATATACACATGTCCCTATGACACCGAACAAAGGAGACTCGTCACCAACCGATCGGAGATGTGATCCGCCGCAAGTATGTTTTAGAATGCTGTAGTAGCGTAGAGTGTATCAAAATAACTCACTAACTACCTAAGGCTTTCATGTTCTCTTACATGATGGGAGAACTATTCTAATAATGATTAAAATATGATCAATCCCATTCTTCCATTTAAAAAGTTCCAATTTCATTCCATTTAGAACCAAAATAGGTTTTACTCAATACATGCCTTTTTCACAAGATAAAACCAATGGGTTTCTATCAAATCTTTTTAAGCCATTTTTACCAATTTTAAATCCATTCAAAAACAATTCTATCATTACACAATTTATTTCAACAATTAAATTCAATAATTTAATTGAAATCATTTCCATCAAATCATTTATTTAAATTTAACAATTTAAATTAGAAAATTTCCATAAACACACCCAATTCAATGGAATTTGGGTTTTCCAAATTTCCATGCCCAAACAATTTCAAATATCTCGATTCAATGGATTCATGTTTTTATCAATTTAATTGAAAGAAAATTTGAGCAATTGAATTTAAATAAACAATTGTAATAAATCCAGTAAATACAATGATAATCTATTTGGTAAGTCGAGACGGAACCATCTACCTAAATGGTTTTGACGAAAACTACAACGGTCGAATAATGCTCAAGAAATCCGGGTCAATTCTCCAAAAACCCACCTCAAATATCTTATCCTAAAAAAATCAAGACCGAATCTCATAAAATTTGGCATCAACACACATTGATCTACCCATAACGGGCATATATATAATAAATTGTGAGATGAGGAGAATTAAATCTAAGTAGATCTATGAAACTGATCAAGAACCATCACATACCTCAAGAATCCAGCTTCGATTCACCAAGAGAGTGCTTTGGATTGCCTCCGAAATGATGGGAGAAACCACCTTGACCTTAGTAGAGGAAAACTATTGAGTTAGGGTTGCTTAGGAGAAAAAAAGCCACTTAGAGGCAAAAACACATGAGATCCACTTTTATATGATCTCATTTAAGTGGTCTCACAGTTAGTTCGCATGGTTTTACAAACTATGCACTACCCGTGAGGAAGCTACTGCCTCCAAGAACAACAACGCATAGTTTGGCTGCACGGTTTAGAAAACCTATGCGCCACCCATGCGGCTTCCCATTTGCCCCAAAACAACATTTAATGTTCTCCTGACTCTCCCATTCACCACTACTCCAAAACTAAGGTAATAAAAAACATCAAACGTACCTGAAAACGTAACATGATGTTACAAAATCCCTACCATAAGATCTTTCTATCCCCATTTATCCTATTAAGAAACCTCCACGCCAAAAATATGAGACCAATGCTCTCTCATTAGTGCCTCCCTTTCCCACATCTCATGCTAATCAGAACCACGCTTCCATAGTACATGGACTAGAGGTATCGTTTTCCCACGAAGTACCTGGGTCTCAGAATGAACAACCTTGACTGGTCGTTCATTCAAAGATAAATGTAGTTCAATATCATGATCACTCCAACTAAAAACATGAGATGTATCAGAGAGATACTTCCGCAGCTATGATACATGGAACCCATTATGTATCAACGTCAGTTGTGGTGGTAGAGATAGACGGTAAGCAACTTTCCCTACATGACTAACAACCTCAAAAGGTCCCAAAAAATGTGTAGCATGCTTCCCTTGCCTCCCATTATGTCGATCACCAAATAGGGGTGAAACATTCAAGAACACTTGGTCACCAACTGAGAACTCTAATGGATTGAGACGATGATCATCATAATACCGATACCAACTATGTGCTATCAACATTCTCTGACGAATCAACTAGATCTTAGTTGTCATATCTTGGACCAATCTTGGTCCTACCAAGGTACTTTAACTAATATCTAACCAAAAAAATGATATTTACTTGTACATCCATACAAATCCTCAAATGGAGCCATTTTTATCACAGACTGGTAACTGTTGTTTTCAGAAAACTCAACCAGACACAGATGATCATCCCAAAACCCACCAAAGTTGAGAACACATGCACGAAGCATATCCTCAAGGATCTGAATTAATCTCTCTTTTTGGCCATATTATTGTGGATCATAGGCAATGGTTAAATGGACATGAAGTCCCAGTTCCTCCTAAAGGCCTCTCGAAAAGTGAGAAGTGAACCGAGGATCCCTATCAGAGACTATAGAATACGGAACTCCGTGAAAACGAACAATTTCTTTCACATATATATTTCCCAACTCCTCATATTTTGATGTATCTCAAATAGGAATAAATTGAGACAACTTGGTCAGCCTATCTATTACAACCCATATCACATTCTTCTTCCTCTGGGTTTGAGGTAACCCAACCCGAAAGTCCATAAAGATTTCATCCGACTTCCATGTAGGGACTGGAAGTGGTTGAAGAAAACATGAAGGTTTCTGGTGATATGATTTCACCTGCTAGCATGTATAGCAATGAGATAAAAACTTAGCAATGTATAATCTCATAACTATCGACCAGTACTGTTGCCGCATGTCATATAACATTTTTGTGGTTCCTGGGTGCACAACCCGCTGAGATTTATGGAAATCCCATATCAAATCCTTCCTTGTAGATAACGGAACAACGTAACAGTTTCGATAACACAGAATACCCTCTTTGGAGAAATACCACTTAGTGTCAGTCTCCCCACCATAAAGAGTGTCCCTAATGCTGTGGAATTTATCATCCAGTTTCTGTTCCTAAAGAATTAACTCGAGAAGAGCAGATGTCAACTGAACCCTGGATAACGAAACTTCATTCACCTTCCACTGAACTCCAAAATGCAACTGAGCAAAAAGATCCATCAAACTCCACTATTCTAAAGATTATTTCACAAACTATGATGGATGTTTCCTGAATAACGCATCTACATCAACATTCCCTTTACCTGGGGTATAGGAAATGTTAATGTTGAAATATTTCTGGTACTCCACCCAACACCTTTGGAGAGGATTAAAATATTTTTTAGAGAAGATATAACTCAAGCTCTTGTGGTCTGAATACACAGTAAACCTTTCTCTATAAATGTAATGTCTCTAACACTTGTGTGCATTACAGCTGAAATTTCAAGGTCATGGGTAGAATAGTTCTTCTCATGTGGCTTAAGCTGAAGGGATCTCTATGCAACAATAAGATTACCATGAACAATGACACATCCCAAACCTAAACCCGATGCATCACAGAAGACCACATAACCTATCCCAGCCTTAGGAATAGTTAACACCAGCGCAGTACTCAAAAGGCTCTTAATATCAAAAAAAAGAACTCTGAAATTTATCATTCTAGGAAAACATCACTCGCTTTCGTGTAAGAGAAATAATTGGAGAAACTAACATTGAGAAGTATTTAACAAATTGGAAATAATATCCGGCTATGCCCAAGAAGCTCTCAATCTTGATTTTTTTTTGTTTTTCCCAAGTCATAACAGCCTTCACATTCTCAGGATCAATTATTATTCCTTGTTTTGACACAAAATTTCCCATGAATGTCACCTCTCAAATCCAGAAATCACACTTTGAAAGCTTGGCATAATGTCGGTGATTCCATAGAAGACTCAGAACTGTTCTCAGATAATGCACATGATCCTCCTCTGACATGAAGAAGACAATAATGGAATCCAGAAAGACTACCAAAAAAGTATCTAGATACTCACAGAAAACATTGTTCATCAAATCCATGAAAACTGCAGGAGAATTTGTTAGGACTAAGGGCATAAAAAGGTACTCATAATGGCCATACCAACTCTGAAAAGTGGACTTATGAACGTCAGATTCTTTTCTCCTCAAAAAATGGTAACCAAATCGAAGATAAATTTCTGAAAACCACTTCCCCCCTTTCAATTGATCAAAAAAATCATCAATTCGTGGTAATAGATACTTGTTCTTTATCGTAACTTGATTGAGATTTCAATAATCAACATATTAGGGAAGAGAGCCATCAGCCTTCTTGGCGAAGAGAACTGGTGCTGCCCAAAGTGACACACTTGGGCATATAAATCCTTTCTCAAGAAGATCGTCTATCAGAGACTTTAGTTCTTTTTGTTATGCTAGTGCTATTCGGTATGAGGAAATAGAAACCATTTGAGTAACATGAATTAAGTTAATAGAAAAATCAACTAAACTCATTCAACCCTAACTTTCCTACGAGGTCCATGTCAACCATCATGGCCCTATCCATCTCATCTGCATAAGTGGGTATCTTCAGTAAGAAAACCTAGGAACATATATCTGATCAAAGTCCCTACTTGAATCTTCAATCCTTCATCTTCTCATTAGATACAATCTCATGAGCAAACAGTACCAACTCAGAAAAGGGACTTGAGTACTCAGTCACGGTTTCGTTGGCCTACTCACAGTTGAAAAACTCCACAGCCTTGGCCAACCCCATTGATTTTAGATAGATATGGTTAGTGAAAAGAACCCTACTTTCTTTCCACTCCAAACCCTCATGTTTCCTAGCATTCACCATCATTTCCCACCATCTCATACTTGGTCCCTCCAGTACGAAGGCAGAACACTTCACCTTGATCACATCAGGTGTCTCCATGAACCCAAGTAGGCATTAAATCTTACTCAACCATTCCTCATCACGTTGAGGGTCAGTGGAGCCTTTGAAAACTGGTGGCTTCTGGCATAGGAACTCATGAGAATGACTTCAGAGAATATCAACATGAGGATCTATAGCTGGAGTCTGAATAGGAACTAGAGGTGGGTCATATCCTGGAGCTGGGAAAATGCAAAAAATCACCTCAACCAGACTCAGATCTATAATAGGACTCACTTGCTGAAATTCAGCAACAACCTCTTTTTGGATCCTATTCTTACGTCTTATCGGAGGCATGTTGCTACACAACATGAAAAAAACATAGATTAACACTCAAACCATGTAACAAGGAAAACTATTCTTAATAGACGGGATAACATGATTTGGATTCCACTCTATCCAAATCAAAACAAGAAAATTACTATAACTAATCCACATGTCATATTTCCCAAACCAACCCTGGCGACATAAGGTTCACTGCGGTGAGAGCTGGCCAGGAACTCAATCACAACTTACTCCAAAGTCCCGAAAAGAATACTCAAATGCATACTGTTATCAAAGAAAGATGCTTAAACTTCCCATTGGTACCACTTTCTCATGAACTAGCATGGGTACCCTGGTAACCTGATAACCGAGCCAGCCCTGACATATCCTAAAGGGCATTCTTGATCCCCATGAGTCGATGTCCAGCACCTAGAATCATACAACATACAAGTGGGAATGATTTTTTCCACAAGAATGTGGAAGCAAAAGAAACAAGACAATATTCATAACAAAAAGAAACTCCACTGGGAGTAATGTACCAGAAAAAAAGGTGCCTAAAAATCCCAAAGTACTACAACCCAAGTACTTAAAATGGGAAAATATCCCCAAGGTCCCTAATGACACAACTCACCAAGACCAAAGTTCAATAACTAGATCCACCTCCATGAGGTCCATTCCCTTTGTTTGAACTTGGAAGAAGAAAGTATACAAACATTTGAAGGAAAATTTAGGGTGTGAGTGTAATCCTAGTAGGATACCACCAAAGATTCCATAATAGATTCCAAATATAGATTATCCAAATAAAAGCCTTCAATTTTGAAATAAACAGGTTTGGAAACTCAAAAGAATATTTTAAAAAAACATGCTATACATTTTTAAATAATGGAAAAATTAATTTAAGAAAAGGATTTACAATGATGGAATATTTCTAGAAAAATGGCTTAAGGAAAAAATTTATATAAAATAGTTTATATAAATTCAGAAGGCATGTAAAAAAGTTAAAAAGTATTAGCATACATTTATATCTCAAATATAAATAAACAAGCGAGCAACGTGGTCATCTCCCCAAAGGTACGATAGTATTAACCAGTTATAGGATTTCACACTCAATATGTGAACTCAAAAAAATATGTATACACACGTCCATATGACTTTGGCCAAAGGAGACTCACCACCAACCCTTTGGGGATGTGACGCGCTGCAATTATGTTTTAGAACGTTATCGTAGCATAGAGTGTATCCAAATAACTCACTAACTACCAAAGGCTTTCATGCACTCTTACATGATGGGTGAACTATTTTAATAATTCTTAAAATATGATCAATCCAATTATTCCATTTAAAAAGTGCCAATTTCAATCCATTTAAAACCAAAATAGGTTTTATTCAAAACATGCCTTTTTCACAAGAAAAAACCAATGGGTTTCTATCAAATCATTTTAATCCATTTTCACCAGTTTGAAATCCATTCAAAACCAATTCCATAATTACACAATTTATTTCAACAATTAAATTAAAAAAATTAATTGAAATAATTTCCATCAAATCCACAATTAAAATTGAACAATTTAAAGAAACAAATTTCCATAAACACACCCAATTCAATGGAATTGGGGTTTTCCAAATTTCCCTTCCAAAACCATTTCAAATATCTCGATTCTCTGGATTCGTGTTTTTAACAATTTTATTGAAAGAATATTTGAGCAATTAAATTTAAATAAACAATTGAAATAAATCTGTCAAATAAAATGATAATAAATTTTCTAAGTCAGGAAGGAACCACCTACCTCAAAGGTTTTGACAAAAACCACAATAGTTGAAGAACGCTCAAGAAACCCGGGTCGATTCTCCAAAAAGCAACCTTAGATCTCTTATACTAACAATATAAAGACCATATATTATAAAATTTGGAATAAAAAAATTTAGATATACCTATAAAGGACGCACATCTATGAAACCAAAAGAAGAGGAGAAGAAAATATAAGTATATCTAAGAAACCGAACAAGAATGGTCACATACCTCATGAATCCAGCTTTGATTCACCAAGAGAGGCCTTCAGATTACATCCGGAATGATGGGAGAAAACTCCTTGACCTTAGGAGAGGCAATACCCTAAGTTAGGGTCGCTTAAGAGGAAAAAAGAGCCACTTAAAGGCAAAAAGACTTGAGATCCACTTATATAGGATCTCATTTAAGTGGTCGCATAGTTAGTTCGCAAGGTTTGACAAACCGTGCGCTAGATACTACCTCGGCCACCGTTCATGTCTGGTTTGGACACACAGTTAGACAGACTGAGTACTGCCCATGTGGAATCTACTGCCTCCAAGAACAACTACGCATGGTTTGGCCGCACAGTTTAGACAACCCGTGCACCGCCCGTGCAACTTCCTCGTTGCCCTAATACAACATTTAATGTTCTCATGACTCTCCCATTCATCACTACTCCAAAACAGAGGTACTCAAAAACATAAAAAGTACCTAAAAACATAACGTGATGTTACAGGAAATTAATTAATTAATCAATTAATTGAGCACATCAATCTCCCTATTTAATATAACCTTTAACTAATCACTTACTCAAAATCAATTCATCAATTAATTATCTCAATTTATAACATTCCTAACCCACAATTAATTCCACAATTAATTTCAAAAATATACCATCTCAATTCCATCATAATTAATTCCCACAATTAATTATTATTATCACAAAACATGAAATATTCTCACTAATTCTATAATTAGTTATCTCATTCAATGATCCCCAATTCTCACAATTTCATAATTATCTCAATTAATTAATTTAATACATTAATTAATATAATTAGTGATTATAATTTCTATACAACTCTGAAAATTCTACAAATATCATATACATAGTAAAATCATGATTTTGGGATTCATATTTTAGACCACCTACCTCAATTCATTGAAGAACATTCATTCAACGGAAATACCCAAAATTCGAGCCGCACAACAACATAGATATGAGATCTATATCTAATCCATAAACCAAGATCAAAGATATCAAGATATAACAAATCTAGATTTAGATATACAATACTAGATCTAGATCTCACCAATTAGGTTTAGATATAATGAAACAGAGAAAAAATTACACCAAAATATCAAGATAAGAAGGAAGAATATATGGAATAAGGATTAGGATTAGATCAAATTACCGGAAGAATATTAGACATTAAATTCTGGATTTGAATATTTAATAAAGGAGGTCTTACAACCTTGGGACCCCTCAGGAAATCTAGGGAATCACCCAAAAATGATAGGTGCTAATCCAAGGTTAAAATGAGGTTGTTTCGAGGGTTCATGGTATTTTAAAAAAAATATATGATGAAATAAAAATGCACACATGGTTTTTCTGGGCAAGGGAACACGGTTTTACAGACTGTATGTCAACCATGAGACCATCACTATCTGGGGTCACACAGTTAGCTCGATTAGGTTCATAATATAGTCTAACTATGCACAAATAGTTCATAGTCCCCTTTTCCCCAAATTTTCTTAAAACTCCACGCAAATTGTAACACACAGATGTTTTTATGAAATATTTTATTTAAATAATTTTTATTCTTCAGTAGCTTGATTTTCATGCAATCGTGAGTTTAAACAAGCCACGAGAGCACCTTAATATAAAATTATAATTACATCATAGCCATTATGTTAGTGGGAATAATTATAACTAACTTTTGAAAATGCCTTATGAATTCATTGGCTATTAATTATTTATGAAAAATATAAATCAATTAGATATTGGTATTTTTTCGAGTGAATTACTTTGGTATTGAGATTATTTAGATATATGTGTCATATACTTAATAAAATATTTTTTTACAATCATAAAATTGATATTAATTATAGGGTATGAATAAAACATTATTTTATGTATAAGAACGTATTTTTTAAAAGGTTAATTTTATACCTTTGAATGGAGAAGAAATTTTATATTTATATTTTGACAAATTAATAATATTTTTATGAAATAAATATTTTTTATGGGGGATATAAAAATTTACTTTTGAAAAATTTCTGATATTTTTCTGATAACTTTCATGTTTTGATGAATAGTAAAAATAAGTTAAATTTTAATTAAAAACAACTTTTTTAATCAAGATAATTTATATGATTAAGTTATAATATTGAATGGATTTAAAGTATAAATAGAATATATTTTTACACGTTAATATAATTTATTTCATTATCATTATTTTTATAATAAATTCATAGGAAAAAACATTTCAATCATTTGCAATGTTTTAACTTTTAAACCCTCTTTTCTCATTTCAACAACAAGAATAGTTTTAAATTAATTACTGCTACTTATATGTTTTGAATTTGGAGAAATGGATTCCATATTTGGAATTATAATATACAAGTAGTGTGAATAAGTACCTTTTATTTTTGGACATTATGAATAGTAACTTTAGTAAATATTTTATTTACCATGGTTAAAGGGTAAATCTGGTAAATATGGGTAAAAAATAATTAAAAAAATATAAAACTACCCTAAAACATGTCCTAATATGACTGGTTGAGATATTTAAGACTATGTAATCGTTGGATCTATTTTTGGTCCCCATGGAGTCACTTGGATGTGAAAATGACATTTTATAAAAATTAATTTAATGTAAAGATAATTATAACTTAAACATATATCTTTTAATAAAAAGATTTTAAAATAGGGTTATATAATTGATCTATATGATTATAAATAGTAATTGTAAATATAAAATGTTTTCCTACATCATGGTGTTTTATTTATAATTTTTATAGATTATATAAATTATTTTATTTATGACACAAATATGATGTATTGATTACCTCATTAATGAAATATTCAAACAAATGAATTTAAAAATATTAAAACAAATATAATGTTGTTATTTTTATGAAATATATGAATTTTATGGATGAAATTTTCCTATTATCTTTGATTTATTTCCTTATTTTCTATTTTATAATGTTTTAAATTTTTTAAAAAAATTCAAGCATGAATAGTGTCTAAATTGATATAATTCATAACCTAAAACATAAAATAGTTTATTAAATGATATTAAATTACTAAAAATATAATATTCATCCAAATGGATAATATAAGTCATAATATTTAATAAATAACTTATTTTGTGTCATTTGACATGATATGGTAATTACAATAACCCATAAGGTATAAATAACATGATATCATGGTATGATAAAAATGGTAAATTAAGGTTTAAACTAAAAAGATAAGGATAAAAAACATGTTAAAAATTCATAACAATTACTGTATGTTGTTTATTAGAACTAAAATCATCTTATATTCTAATTAAATATGTTTTGGACAATTTATAGTCGAAATTTAATATATGACATATTAATATTTTGAAGAGTTTTTTAAAGTACCACTCTCCTCTCGTATAAAAGGTATCCACCTCCTCCTCCTCTTCACTAAATTTTCAGCCTTCAACCTCAAAAAACCCATACACATTTCTCTTATCAACTTCTTTAGTAACATTTTAGAGGTTCTTGTCTTCTCAAAAGACAAACCTTAGGGCCCTAGGAGGAAATTTAATGGAGGCACGTCAAGTAAGAGGTAATCTCTTCTACCGATTCATTCAAATTTCTTTCTTCTTATATTTCCTCTTCATTAGATGTTTCATTATAAAGTATTAACATAACTATAAATCTTATATGTATTTGTTATTATAAAAATAAAATAACTATATTTCACCTTCTATCCATTCTACGAAAAATGAAATCACCGTGCGTGTGTACGTACCGCATACGCTCTCCACATCGTGGAGTAATATGTTTTTCACCACCACATTACATGGATGGGTATAATGGTGTAAAAAATAACTATACATCGTTATTATAACATGATACAAATTTTAAGATACTAAAAACCATCCACTTCAATACCATTCAACAATTTTGTGAACGATATTGTCGCTCGTGCGTACGTACGGCTTACCGTCTCCACGGTAGTATATGATTTGTTCAATAAAATATTAATTAAACCGTGACAATATAAATTAATGGAATGAATAAATATTATATAAATTATACTAATTCTATGATTTAAATGATATAACTATAACCTAGAAAGAGGTATCAGAACTTATCCGACAGAACAAACATAAAAACATAATGCAATAATACCCGAGTAAAGAATAATAATGAAATATTACTAACAAATGGATGAAAATATGACCATAAATGTTATCAGAGAAATGATTATTATTCTGGAATAAACCAGTAACATTATTTAAGTCTTTATACAGGAGGATCAGATATATACGAAGCATATTAGGCTTAAAGTAAGGGATAACTTTTCAAATATCGTTTTATCCAAGAGTATTTACTCGTATGTATCTACTAGGTATATATTTATCCTCCATGTTGAAGTTTTATAAAAATATTATCATAAACTATTTAATATTATTATATGTATGTTTAAAGTCATTTTCACCCATTTTGACTTTTACTACATGGTTTGGAAGGAATCTTTCTTTTTTTACCATATGAGGTAAGTTTTTACTTTTTCTAGCAAAAGTATGAGGATAATGTTTGTTTAACTTCTATGGAATGAATGGGTTTTTAAATCTTCCTAATGCCTTATTCAAATGATTATTCCTCTATATTTTTTCATGTGTATTTTCATCTCAATTATTTTCTTTAAATATTTAATGATAGTTTGATAAAAGATTTCATTTTTGAAGAAGAAGGGATATTTTCCTCAAGAATTAATATCAAGCATTTTATCAAAATTATTTTCCATCTAAGATCATTCTCTTTCAATAGGGTTATGTTTATAACCCTATTATTAATATTATTTTATTGTGTTTATTATGGAATGATATTTGATATGGATTATGTTTTGTTGGATTGATGTTTAAGAAATCCATTTTATTTCCTGGGTAATGCTATAGTGAATGTTTTTATGTTTTGTGGAATATGTAAGATAGGTTTCATTATGAGATGGGTGGGACCTATATCTCCCTCCAATGAATTTGGTGAAGAATTATATCTCATGGGATAGACATGGATGGTACAAAAATTTAATCTGATTCAGTGATACAAGGATGGAATGAGAAGAGAACTCAGTTTAGTAATTGAATTTGTCCGCTATGATGGTTTTGGAAAAGGGAATTAACTAATATGAAATGATTTTATATGCTTATTATTGTATGCCAAAAAATTTCAAGTCTTATGTTATTAAAATTGGGATTACATTGAAATTTTATGGTTTACCAAATTATATGATATAGTGATCTTTTATATGAAGTGTTATATTTTCAAATGTTATGTTCTTATGAATATAACATGGTTGCTATTTAATTTTTTTACACATACTAAGAATTTGAGCACAACTTTTTATATGATTCTTTTTACCTAGGAAATTAAGAAGGGAATCGAGTATGATATGCCAAAAATGAGTCTAGATATGATGAAATAAATATATGACAATGTAGATGTTTTATGAACCGGTTGTTTATGTTTCCATGTTTCTAAAGAAACTATACATATATATGGCCCTGTCATGGTTTTTTATATGTTGGAATTAGTATAATTCAATTCTAAAGGGATATCAATGTATGTGAAGTATGTATCATTATAGTTTGTATCATATGAATGGTATAGTTAACCTTTGGAAACACATAGGAGAAAGATTTTGTAAGAACCATAAGGATATGTCTAAGTATAAGATAAAATCCTAGTTTTTTAGAAACGACCACGAATAAAAATGGATTAAACATAAAGTGTACTAAATTGATATTTTATTGTTGATTATATGGTTTTGATGTTATGATTAGTGTTTCTCACACTATGATTCTTGGTTTCAGTGAATGGATGGAACCTGAAGGAACCACGATAATGATTAATACGACATGCAATAAAACGATTGTCCCCCTGAACAACCAAATGTTATGGAAGATAGTATGGAAAATCTTTTATCCATGATCACACAAATTTCCCGATCTATGAATAATGAATGAATTACAATCAAGAAAAGGAAGGACAAACATTCTGTTGAATCCTTCATGAGGAAGTTTCCACCTTCATTCTGTGGGTCTTCTAATCCATTAGTGGATGAACAATAGATCAGTTCCACTGAATAGATATTTTATGTTCTATAATGTAATGATCATAAAAAATTCACCTTAATATTATATCCTTTGGATGGTGAACCAGATCAATGGGGGAATATTATTAAGAATACGAGGCAAAGAGATGAAGTTGAGTCCAAGGAATGGGACGATTTCAAGAACTCATTTTTCAATAAATACATTCCATGTATTCTTAGAACAAATATGGAGAAGGAGTTCCTTAAACTTAAGAAAAATTGTGATGAATCCATTGGTACCTATGAAAAAAAATTTACAATACTTTCAAGGTATTCTTCTTGATTTTTTATCCGACCTGAGAGTAAGATTAATCGATTCTTTAGTGGCTTAAAACCATGTCTATGAAGGGAATTATCCATAAATGACTTCAATAGCTACAAATATATTGTTCAATGTGCTCTTAAGGTTGAGATGGAGATTAGAGTAACCCATAAATGATATGGGTTTGATAAGAAGAGGAAAATGGAATTCAAAGGAAAATCTAAATACCAAACTAGAAATAAGATGAGTTTTCCCTTATGCTCAATGCTTGGAAAGAAACATGAATGTAATTGTCTTAAAGGTACTAGTAGATGTTTTATGTGTGGAAAATAATTTCATCGTGTAATTTAATACCAATGTGATGAGAAAAATATGTATAATGATGCGAACAATGAAAGGGATACATAGAATGCACCTCCTACACTTCAATGTTACAAGTGAAAGGAAATGGGGGATTATGGGAATAAATTCTCTAATCCAAGGGTTATTGATGATGATCAACATCCAAAATCTCTTAAGGCCAAATACAATGGAATGTCACATGCAATTACTATCAGCGACATAGAGTACGATAATGAATTGGTGAATAGTACACTTACCATCCACTATAATGTAGAAAATGTTTTATTTGATTCTATATCTACCCAAACATTTATTTCTAAAGAATTTTCTAAGGGTATCACCGTATTACCTCAAAAATTAGACATTTATTTAGTTGTGACAAGTCTTAATGGAACACCAGTCACATCAAAAGTTTACAATTCTTATATAATTTTATATTATGGGAAAGTGCTTCCTTCAAATCTTGTGATCCTCCCTATAGTGGAATATTATGTGATTATTTTCATGGATTGGCTTTCTTTATATGGAACTCATATTAATTTCCAAATAAGGAAAGTGATGTTTCATATTATAGATCAATCTAAGACCATCTATCGATGAATGGATGAGTATAACTTCCCAGTGGATATTTATTCCATATTATAGTTATTGATTCCAATAGATGATGGTTTTTATCTCAAATGGTTTGGGAGAAACTCATGATTAAGAATACACACACTGTATGGGAGTTTGATGATGTCTTTCTGGATGAATTTCTAGGTCTTCCACCTAGTCATGAAGTTGAGTTTTCAATAGAACACATACTAGGTGCTATGCCTATTTTAAAGACACAATGGTCCCAATTTTGTTTTAGGAATTAAAGAAGAAACTCCAAGAGAATATTGATAAAGGATTCATACACCCTAGTGTGTCACATTGGGGAGCACCTATTTTGTTTTTTATGAAGAAATATGGATCAATTAGACTATTCAATGATTATCGAGAACTTAACAATATCACTATCAAGAAAATATATCCTCTTCCCTACATTGATGACTTATTTGACCAACTACACAGAGCTCAATACGTTTCCAAGATTGATCTTCATTCATGATATCATCAATTAAGGTTCAAAAAGTTGATATACCAAAGACAAAATTTTGTACAATGTATAGACACTATGAATTTATAGTGATGCCTTTTGTTCTAACTAATTCTCGTGCTATCTTCATGGATCTAATGAATATAGTCTCTAGAGACTATCTTGAACTATTAATTGTAGTCTTTATAGATGATATTCTTGATTATTAAAAGATTAAGAATGAATATGAAGATCACTTGAGAATTGCACTAAAGACCCTGAGAAAGGAGAATCTATATTCCAAATTTACCATGTGTGAATTTTGGATTCCCAAAGTTTCATTTTTTGAATCAAATAATCTCAAGAGAGGGGATATCTATGGAAAAAAACAGAGTTTATTGAAATATGGTTGAGACCAAAAACAATAAATAATATTTGAAGTTTTCTTGGTTTGGATGGATATTATCAATTCTTTGTGAAAGATTTTTCCTGATTACCTAATCCAGTCACCAACATGACTCGGAAAGGAGTTATGTTTGTTTAGATAGCGTAATTTGAAGATAATTTCAATGAGATGAAAAGAAGGTTAGCCAGTGCACCTGTGCTGACACTTCCTTGTAGTGGATAAAGGTTTGTGATCTACAGTGATGTATCCAAGAAGGGTCTTGGGTGAGTTCTCATTCAAAATGATGTGGTGATAGATTATGTCTAACGACAATTGAAAAACCATGTGCAAAATTACCGAAATCATGATTTGGATTTAGCTGCGGTAATAATTGTATTAATGATATGGAGGCATTATCTTTATGGTGAAAGTTGTAATATTTATACTAATCATAGAAGTTTAAAGATTATTTTCGAAAAATAGGAGATGAATATGCACCAAATAAGATTGTTGGAGTTCATTAAAGATTATTACTACTCAATACATTACCACCCTAGGAAAGTTAATAAGGTGGAAAATGATTCGAGTCAAAAAGACGATTCCAGCTTATCCGTGATGAGGATCACAAAACATCCAATATTTATGGATTTAAAAGGACTGATCTTGAAATTTTAATTGATGGGGGAGAAATCATATATTTCTCAAATGAATGTTAAACTATCTATACAAGGGAAGATTAAATAGGCATATAAGGAAGATTTAGAGTTACAAAAGAAAGTTAGAAACATTCAAGAATTCTATCATTATTGTGATGAAATAATTAGGTGTAGGAAATGGGTTTGTGTTCCTACCATACCAGAATTAAATAAGGAGCTATTAAAGGAGGCTCATAGTTCTTTATTCTCTGTTCACCCTGGAAGCACAATGATGTACATGGACCTGAGGGAGTACTTCTGGTGGGATGGAATGAAAAGAGATGTCATTGTATATGCCTCTCAATGCTCAGTTTTTCATCAAGTTATGGTTGAGAGACATAATTATAAGGGGATGTTACAACAAATACCCATACTATAATAGAAATGGGAAAACATAACTATGGAATTTGTCATCGGACAACCCAAAAAATCCAAAGGAAATAATTCTATCTGGGTTATAATTGATTTTCAAACAATGTTGACACACTTCATTACTATTTAAGAGGATTTCTCTCTTGATCAGCTTGTCAGAATACATTTAAAGGAAGTTGTAAGATTGCCTGAAGTACAACATTCCATTATATCATATCAGGATCTGAGGTTTACCTCAATGTTCTAGAAAAGTCTTTTTCATTCTATAGATACAATGTTATGTTTCATCACTACTTATCATCCTCATACATACAGTTAGTCTGAGAGGAAAATTCATGCTCGGGAAGTCATGTTGAGATCTTTCTGTATATATTTCAAAGGTTGACGGGATAAACACCCACCATTGGAAGAATTTTCATAAAATAATAGCTTCACCTCCAGTATTCAGATGGCTCCTTATTAAGACCTCCATGGAAACAGGTGAAGAACTACAACATGTTAGGTTGATGTTGGGGAACAAAATCTATTAAGTCCCTATCTTGTTGATGAAATGGTAGAAAAGTTCAGATCTATTCAACAACACATAAGAGCATATCAGATTCGACAAAAAAATTATGTTGACAACAGAAGAAAAGACCTAGAGTTACAAGTGAGTTATAAGGTTTTCTTTCAAATATCTCCATTGAAAAGTGTAATGGGATTTGGAAAGAATGGAAAGCTGATCCCTAGGTATATTGGTATTTTTGAAATAATGGATTGTGATGGGAAGGTAGCCTACCGATTGACGCTTCCACCGAATCTCTCTCAAGTTCATGATGTATTCCATGTATCTCTCTTGAGAATGCATATAACTGAACATTCACATGTACTATGATCGAAATTTGTACCACTGGACCAAGATCTTTCTTATGAAAAACAACTGATAGAGATTCTGGATTGTAGTGAAAAAGTTCTACGAAACAAGACAACTCTCTAGGTTAAAGTTTTAAGGAGGAACAACCAATTAGAAGAATCTACATGTGAACTTGAGGATATGATGATAAAGAGTTATTCTCATTTTTATATATCCAAGTGATGAATTTATAGGGTGATATTCAGTTTAATGGGGGTATAATGTAACACCAGGTTGTTTTTATGAAATATTTTATTTAAATAATTTTTATTTTTCAGTTGCTTGATTTTCATTCAATCGTGAGTTTAAATGAACTATAAGATGAACTTAATATAAAATTACCATTATATCCTAGCCGTTAGGTTAGCAGGATTAATTATAACTAACTTATGAAAATTCATTTTGAATTCATTGGCTGTTAATTATTTATGGAAAATATAAATCAATTATATATTTGTATTTTTTCAAGAGAATTACATTTTTAATGAGATTAATGAGGTATATGTGTCATATAATTAATAATATTTTTTTCATTCATCTAATTGATATTTTAGTTATAGGGAATGAATAGAACCATATTTTATGTATAAGAACCTATTTTTTAAAAGGACAATTTTATACCTTTGAATAGAGAACCCATTTTCCCTTTAGGTTTTCACAAATTAATAATTTATATATAACAACATAAACATTTTATTTTGAAGCGGGTTATAAAAATTTACTTTGGTTAAATTTCTGCTATTTTTTTGATAACTTTCATGTTTTGATGAATTGTAAAAATAGACTAAATTTTAATTAAAAATAACTTTTTTCATTGAGATAATATATTTTATTAAATTATAATAACGAATAGTTTTAATATATAAATAGAATATATTATTACAATTTAATATAATTTGTAATTAGTATTAATTTTATATTGAATTTTAAGGTAAAAACATTTCAATATTTTGTAATGTTTTAACTTTTCAAGCCTGTTTTCTCATTTCAACAACGGGAATAATTTTAAATTAATTACTTCAACTTATGTGTTTTGAATTTGGAGAAATAGTTTAAAATTTTGAATCATACGGTCCAAATTATGTTAATAGGTAACTTTTATTTTTGAACATTATGAATATTATCTTTAGTAAATATTTTATTTAACAGGGTTAAAGGGTAAATCTAGAAAATATGGGTAAAAATAATAATTTAATAATATAAAACAACCCAAAAACATGTGCCAATCATATTGGTTGAGATATTTTCGACCATTGAAATACTTGAGTTGATTTTTGGACCTGTGGATTCACTTTTATGTGAAAATGACATTTTATAAGAATTAATTTAATGTAAAGATAATTATAACCAAAACATATATCTTTTACAAAATCGACTTTAATATATGGTCATATAACTGATATCTATGATTATAAATAGTCAATAGAAAGATAAAAATATTTCCTACTTCATGGTATTTTATTTATAATTTTTATAGATTGTATAAATAGATTTATTTTGGACACAAATATGATGTAGTGATTACCTCATTAATTAATGATTCAAATAAATGAATTTATAAATATTAAAAAAACATAATTGGGTTATTTTGATTTCATACATGAATTTTATGGATGACATTGAAATGTCGTATTTTAGTTAATTACTTATTTTTGAAGGAATATAATTTTTCTAAATTTTTAAAAAATCATGTTTGAATAGTGTCTCAAATTAACACAATTCATAACTTAAAACATAAAATAGTTTATTAAAATAATTGAAATTACTAAAAATATATGATTCAGAAAAATAGTTAATATATGTCCAAATATGTCATAAATAATTTTTTGGGTTATTTTACATGATATGGTAATTACACTAACCCACAAGGTGTAAATAATATGATATCACAGTAAGATTAAAACGGGTAAAATAAGGGATAAACAAAAAAGAGAAGGATAAAAAAAATATTCAAAACTTTTCTAAAAATTATTATATGATAGGTATTAGATAAAGGGGAGTATAAACTTATAATTAAATTATTTTTGGACAATTTTATGTCGATAGTAAATTTATAATAAATTAATATTTTGAAGAGTTTCTTAAAGTTCCCCTCCCCTCTCTTATAAAAGGGCACCTCGTACCCCTCCTCTTCACTCCATTTTGCGCCTTCATTCTCAGAAAAACCCTTCCCATTTCTCTTCTCAACATTCCAAGTTTCATTCTTGAGGTTCTGGTCTTCTCAAAAGACTAACTCTAATGGCTTAAAGAAATTTAAAGGAGGCACGTCAAGGAAGAGGTAATCTCTTCTACCGATTCCTTCAAATTTATTTCTTCTTATACTTCCTATTCTTTAGTTTTTTCATTATAAAGTAATAAAATTAATATAACTAATACATTGATATGGTATTATAATTATGAAACAACCCTATTTCACCTTCTATCCATCCTACAAAAAATGAAATCACCGCACGTGCGTACGTACTCCTTACCATCTACATGCTGTGGTGTCTTCTGTTTTCCCCACCACATTACTTTGATGGGTATAATTTTGTAAATATAATTATATATGATTATTGTAACATGATAATTATTCTAGGATACTGTAAACTATCAAATTCAATACCATTCAACAATTAAAGGAATGATATCTTCGCTCGTGCGTACGTACGACTTACCATCTCCACAGTGTGATGTGATTCATTCTATATAATCATCATTAAACAATGATTATATAAATGAATTTAATGAATACATATGATATATATTATACTAATACCACATAGAAAATGATATAATAATGGCCTATAAATAGAAATAAGAGCTTATCCAACAAAACATACATAAGAACATAAAGCAGTTAATACCCGAATAACAAATAAAAATGAAATGTTACTAACCAACATATGAATATATGATCATAAATGTTATCATAAAAATTATTATAAATCTATAATAAATTAGTAACATTATTTGAATCATTATTCAGGAGGTTCAGATACAGACAAATCATATCTGACTTATGGTAATGGATAACATTCCAAATATTGTTTTATCCAAGATTGTTTATTCATAAGTATCTACTACTGAAAATTAACATTTTTTTATAATCAAACACTTTTAAGGAAAAATAGAGAAACCACAGAGTCCACCATTATTAACACAAAACAAAAAAATAGAGAAAAACCTTGAAAATCTATAGAATATTCCCCCACCCGGCAAATGAACCATGTCTATAAGACTCCATCGATGTAGGACCATTCAACAAGTTGTCTCGTGAAAAGTTGAACAAGCCCAGAACCAATGGTATAACCATACCCTCTTATTACACCAGTTTTAAATTGAAATAACCAGTGAAGACTTCATGATCTAACCCCATCTGAAGAATATCCCAGTAGCATGATGGTTGAGAAGCATAAAAACACACATCAAAACCACATAGAGACAAATACACTTGTAGACCACTCATGCGGACGATCCTACCAAATCAGCCCACAAACAATGGACACATAATTAAACAAGATCATTATAAATTAACTTGAGACTAGAATAGTTTTTTCACCTAACCAATTTACATGATAATGATAAAACCTGGGTACGTAGAACCTCCAACATCAATCTTTCAAACTCAGAAGCCAGCTGATCCCATGAAAGTATATATTCCTCAATGCTGATAATCCATTTATTAAATAACCTTACTAGAATTAAATCCTATTTTTCAATCCATAAATATTTATCCTCAGTGTGGACCATCCTTAGATACCTCCCCATCATTTTAGCTGCCTTCTCTTCAGTTTCATTAAGTAACAAGGCCTGCTCAACCACCCCATCTTTGGAGCATAAAATTAGCTCCATGATTGGATCATCATGGCTCCCTATGTTCTATTGGTTCAATGTTTTAGAGAATATTTTCTTATCATTTATGTTTTCAGAGGACCGAGTCACTAATAGCGGTGGTAAAAAGCAGTAGTAACTCCTCCCCTTTCTCCTCATAATACATCTATTACTCTTCGAAATAAAATCATCATCAGCCGAGACACAATGATTGCTTCCATTGAGATCCTTCACATATAACCCATCAATAATAACCAATTCCATGGTATCAGAATTCAGACCCTCCTCAAGATGGTCTTCAAACCTATTACACAATTGTAGCATGTACCTAACCATATCATTTGGCCCCCCAACTTCCCTGGCTCTAAGAGATTTGTCCACATCCAATTCAAAAACTCCCTCTCCCCCACCATCAATTCTAGAACCAACTTCCCCCATACAAAGTACATCCCAACCAATCCTCTCTATGACAAACTAATTAGACCCCCTTATGTACAGTAAGGCCTCTTGGATCCTCCAAATCAAGCCTCAACCTACTAAATACTTTAGCCACCTTCGGGTTATCTTGGGGCACCACATCCTTCTTCAATGACTCAGAACCCTAAAAAACCTCAACAGACATATCACAAACACCAATTGGATTTTACATCTAATATAGTGTATTTTAAATAGGGTTATTTTTATATCCCTAATATTAATATGATTTGATTGTGTTAATTGTGGAATGATGTTTTATATGGATTATGTTATGATGGAATGATGTTTAAGAAACCCATTTTATTTCATGGTTTATGCTATGGTGAATGTTTTTATGTTTTGTGGAATACGTAAGAATGGTTTCATTATGAGATTGGTGGGTCCAATATCTCCCTAAAATACATTGGGTAATGATTTATATCTCACGTGATAGACAAGGATGGAATCGGAAGATAATCCGGATTAGTGATACAGGGTTGGAATGAGGAGAGAATGCAGTTTAGTAATGGAATTTGCCTAATATGATGGTCTTGGAAAAGGGCCTTCACTAATATGAAATGATTTTTTATGATTTTATGTGTATGCCTCAAAATTTCATGTCTTATGTTATGTCTATTGGGATTACATTTCACTTTAATGATTTATCCAATGATATGATATTATGATCTTTTATATATAGCATAAGATTTTTGAATTTTATGTTATTATGAATATGATAGGATTATCATTTCATTTGATTACCCTTTCTAAGAATTTTTGATCACCCATTTATATTTTTGTTTTTCCCTAGGACGTGATGAAGGGTATTAAGTCTGATATTCCAAAGAAGAGTCTAGATATGATGAAATAAACTGGAGAAAATGTAGATTCTTTACGTACTTGTTTTTTATGTTTTCCAGTTTCTAAAGACACTATACCTATATGGTTCTGTCATGGTTTTTTATATGATTCAATACATATACTTCAATTCTTAAGTGATATCAATATAATGTATGGGTCATTATAAAAATGTATCATAAGTCATAAATCTAACCAAAGGTACTTAAATAAAAAAAAGTACCCAAATTTCCACATGAGATAACTCTAAAAATATTTTGGATCTTGTGATATCAAAACTCATGAAAAGGGAATGGGATTCTAAAAATATTTGTTATTTCATCATTGCATAACATGTGGAAAAGAAATAGGTTACATAACTTAATTTACATATGGAAAATAAACCTATTTCATAAAACCAATATTACATAATTATAATTACAAGACACCTAATTAATTAAAGTATATGGTATCATTGGTTCACATCCAAAGTAAATAATAAGTTACATAAAAATATTTCATATTATATGGAAATTACTTTAATGTATATCGGGAATATTTGTTGATGTAAATAACCTTTTCGTTTTGAAATCACATATTTAAAATCTAAAAATTTCTCAAATATTATGGAAAAAATTTTATTTTAAAATCAAAATGGAAACTTATAAAATAATAGTCAAATCATTGAAAATTCATGATAGCAATATGTTCGATTCATTCCATTTGCTTTAAAATAAATATTCCTTTCACATTTTCAGTAAAATGTTAAAATTAATTCCTTTTGAAAATGAAAGGAAGATTCATTTTAAAACATTTTTTAACAAATTAAAAAATGAAAAAAACGACTTTAAAATGTCATAAAATAATATTAAAATATTCTTTAATTTTTAGTGAAATCGTGGACATGAAAGAAAAGATATTTTCGTTAGAGGAGTGAAATATAGTCAGTTTTCCACAAAAACATCTTTCAATATCATGAGATAAAAAAGATAAGAAAATGAAAGGAAAAATGTATTCTCTATAAATAAATACAGGAGAAGAAAAATAATGAGATTATTTATAGGTATATCATGAAATTTCATCATTAGAAGCATGATAAAAAATAATCTTGATAAACAATGAGATTGTAACATAAATCCCCTAACTCAACTTTGAATTTCATAGAACATTATCTAAACTCATTTATAAAAAATATAAATGTACTATAATTCTATTAAATAATAATTATCATAATTATAATATAATACATGATCCCCTTATAACATTTAAACTCCCATTTGTTAATAATTCCACATTAAAATCGTAGTTTTGGGGTATTAACTGTTTCTTTTCTCATGAGAATTTCATTTCAGTAGTTGTGATCCTTGCATATTGATTATGATTATTTCATATAAATATTATTATTAATTATTTAAATATCATATATATTCAATTAATACATATTTATATTCTTCCATAAAAGTTAGAGTTATAAAAAAGAATTACACTATTCATAAAGCTGATAATGTGTACGTACACATGAATGAGGTTTTCACTTTTCAATGGATGGATTGAAGGATTGGTAAATTTTAATAAAACATCATAGAATAATTATTATATCATATATATGATATATATATATATATATATCCATTAAATGTTCCGTTATTACCATCTATGTATAGTGGAATCGAAAAATGAGTGACATCACTTCGTGGAGGTGGTAGTCCACAAGTATGCATGATCAACTTTATATTTTTGAAAATAATTGGAAGATAAGAAGGTAGATATTTTTATATTATTAAAAGTGTATAAATATTCCATAAATATAATATATTAACATTATTACCATCATAATAAACATCTATGAAATATGTCAAGGGAAAATTAACTGTGTCGCTACGTGTCAGCGGTTGCCCACACGTACACACGAGCAATAAATTCATTTCTCATTTGATGGAATACAGATGAATATTAGTGGTTTCATAAACATAATAAAATTTAAATATATTTATGTTACTTAATTTAAATTTTTATGATGAATACTATATATATAGGATTTAGAGGAATAAATAAATTGAAAGAGGTTAGTTAAGATGATTACCTCTACTTCAGTTGTCCTCCCTTAGATTATTTCTTATAATGACATATAATGATATTTTAAGTATAAAAACACTTCAAAATAATTTATAGGATGTTTTATAAGAGATATAGATATGTTTCTTTATCTATAAGGTTCAGATTTGTAATGAAGATAATGATGGGTGTCCTTTTATAAGAGGGGGAGATGACACAGTTGGAATTTATTTAAAGAATAAAATATAATAAAGTCATTAAAAAGAGAAATGCTTCCAAATGTAAATATATTTTAAGTTGAAATATTATTAGGTCTAAATATATCCATAAAATATATAATCATAAGTTTCAAAATTACCCATATCTTTTGGTTTAACCCCCGGTAAACCAGTTTTAACCTTAACCACTCTAACAATTTTTTACCGTTTTTACTATTAATTACGAGAAAAAATGAAAGTGAAGTCATTAAAATATTTTGACATTATCATTAAAAATATTTAATAATTTTTATCAATTTAAATATATAAATTTTTCACATATTACTATTCTAATAAACCTACAAAATATAATTAAAAACAACTTTAAAGAAAAGCTATTTTCATAAGTATACAATGTTTTTATACCAAAAAACATATAAAATTAATTAAAATGAACACAAATGTATTAATAATAATATAAATAAACTAATTTTAAATTTTAAACAAATTTATACTAAAATTTAACTTTGTAAATTATTTAAACGAAAAGACAGTTTTCAATAAAAATTAGTATTTTTTGCTATTCCACAAAAAAATTAATATCTTCAAAAAATTATCCAAACATTAATCTAAGATAATTTTAAAAAATTTATTTCAAAAATATGGTTACTTTTATAAATTATTTTTATAAAATTAGAAAAAAAATTAATTATATTATTTTTACACAAAAAACAATAAAAACCATTTCTGGGAAAAAATGTATTTTTAAAACATATAATGAAATTAGTAACAATTGAGTAATTATGTATTTAATATAACTTAAAATTTCTAAATATATTTAAAATATATTAATTACTATTCATAACACACGTTTAATGGCTAGGATATAATGATTTCCTATATTACAGTTCATTTTATACTTTTGGTTGTGAGTATCACAAGCTATCAAAGAAAATATATTTATTTTAAAATATATATTATAAAATTATAAGGTTTTACAAGGATAGTGGATTGATCGAAATCACACTTATCTATTTTTATATTTAATACACATTGTATCTACTTTAGTATATAATTAATTATCTTTTTTATATTGAGAACAAAATATTAAAAAAATTCCACCCCTCATATCTTTAAAAGGACTCCTTCACAACCACACATCTCCACACACTATTATAACATTATATTGACCTATACATAGTTCTATATAAAACCCCCCATTTCATGTAAATAACCCTTTTATTTTCTATTTTTATGTTATATAATACTTCATATGAGTTTTATGAGTTTTTGGATGATTTTTCTGTGTTTTGAAAGTGTTTCTATGGGTGCATGATTTGAGAACGGTTAGATGAACCATACAGTTTTCTATTAGAAACTATTCAATAGTATTATGGGGATAATAGGTTCTAAAAAAAATTTCCAAATTTTTTTTGTGACTAGGAGAAGTCTTTTAAGTGGGGATAAATATTAAATCATGGTTGGTGCAATATATTTCAAACCGTATGAACAAACCAAGAGAGGGGTAGTTTAGAGACTGTTGTATGCACCCAGTTTGAGAAAGGATTCCCAAAATATGCAACATAACCATACCACATACATTTAATACTATTAAAATTTGCGTTTAACTAAATTTTAACCCATGAAACCTTTATTTTCAACTCCCTTATTAGGTTCTCGAACTCTTATCCTCTCATAAGAATTCCTGGTGGTTCACATTAATTTAGAAGCTGGTTTTGATGGAAGTATATATGATTGATCACTAGTATCAAAATTATTCCTTTATTTACTCCGATTATCTTTATATCATCTCATGAACGCTCATATAAAATGATATATCTAATACTTTATAGTTATATCTACCATCTATGATGAGTTCTTCTAAGATATTTGTTGGATATATTAATGTAATGGAGTCTTTATCCTAGATCTAGAAGTTACATTATGTCGTTCTTTCTTTTTTTAATCAATGAGTGGAATGAGACTTATATCTCTTCTCCACTTTTCCTAGAACTTGAAGGATTATTATTATTAATATTTTTCTTATATATGGAATGAAAATTTTGGATGATTATTGAAGGAAAAACCTTCTTGGTTTATGATGTAGGAAATATATGAATTTGGATTAACATTGGACAATCCATTTGATATATAGTTTTAAATTTTGGTTTTATTTTAATGCAAGATAAATGTTCCATGAAATGTTTGAAAAGGAAGGATTTATTAACATGGAATGAATTCGTATGGAATCCTATCATATATGGGTGGTGTGTGTTAATATTCTCATTATATGGGGCTTAGTTGGTACAGAATTGGAACTCAGTTCCAAATAGGATTCTAAAATATTTATATCAACAAGTGAAAACTTGGTGAAGGATGAATCACTACTCATGAGTATTTTAATTTTTATTCAGTATGCATGTTTTCATGAGTGGATGAATGTCTTTTGGGTACACCAAGTGGTATATTACGATAAATTACAAAAAAATTAATTTAAGTTAGTAAATAGTATTTATGTTCCTCTCATTATTATGAATTACATTTTTAAGTGGGATATAACATGTTCATTTCTTAGTGTAATATTTTGGAATGTATCTTTGGTAAAGCCTACTGGGTAGGTTTACTCGCCCAAAATATATTCAATTTGGTGAGTATATAGATTATGTTATTTATGACAATAGTAAAGGAAAGTTCTCTTATTTCTCTAGTGGAGCTTCATAATACCACTTTCTCAGGATTTTTTTGGAGATTGGAGTTCCAATTATGGATTGGTTAGAGTGATTCCACATCAGTGCTTCTACTTCAGGATGTCTTAGGAGTTCATGAGACACATTATTAAAAAATTTCACTACTAATCTGATATTGTTGTTTTGTTAGTATTTCTTTTGTGTTGGTTTGTTTATAACTCATGCGTGATATAGTTGGTTTTAATATTCATTATTTTTTCTTGCAAGGTTATGTTATTCAAAACAAAAGATCATTTCCTAAATTTTGGGTAAGATAATGGAATTTATTTCCACCCTTAGGTGTGTAACACCCCGACCCATTTAGACTGGATATCATGCATTACTAAGTACATTGGATTAATTAGAAGGATTGAAATCCTAAAGGAATGATCGGTTTAGTAGTCTTTATGAAACTGGATATATATTTCTAACTTAAATTACATTGGGAATGGTAGAAAAATACAATACATAAAAAAAACTACAATCTGCATCCACATAAACTCAATAAATGATCTCATCTTCAAAACCTATTGAAGGTAAACAAATTAAATGGGTGATATGAAATGCTCAGTAATAGTTACAAATAGCGGAAGCATGAATCAATATTAACTGAATCATAAACAATTCGGCATAGTCAATATAGTATGGTGAATAAATGAAAAACACATGCCATTAATAAATTGATATTGAAGCTGCATCAATAGATTTTGTCATTGTGAAATCCTTATGGATTGTAATAATGGATAATGAAAAAAGAGAATGCTTATTAATTGGATGTCATATATCTGTAACATGATACCATAATACCGTCAAAACTGTATAGTTATATAGGTAGTAACCCGTCTGATTTTTGGAAACAAATTCAAAGGGTTTGTCGCCAGATGATTTGTCTCATATGATTTATCAATGCATCGAGAGGATATAGCAGGGCCCACTTGACACTTCATGTCCAAATCATTCTTTATACATATATTTAATAGAAGTACAATTTTCTTTCTCAATATCTATATAGAGTAGTGATTACCGATTCATCAATATTTCCATAGTTAAAATAACGTTCCAAATAAACACATTATGTAAAAGGTTATAAAAATTAAGAAAATAATCATATCCAAGAAACCATAATATGGATATATAATATATTTTCAATTTCAAATGAAAAATGATCTCCAATTGGTAGTTGATACACTAAATAAGAATTATTAGGTGGACAATACCAAATAACTGTCAATTAAATGGAATTGGGACAAAAACCCGTACCATATTCTAATAAAATGAATCATATGAACAAAATTAAAAAAATCACCAAATGAATATATATTTAATCATTTTATTATATATAAAATGTATGTACACATATACCATATACAAGAAATAAGTGGCGAACAATGAAAATCTCACAGAAATGAAAGTGAGATGAGTAACCCCTTACAAATAATTTTGCATGGTAACATGTGTTCTTGTGTGGGATTAATGAGAGGTAAAGGGGTATCCCATTATTTATATATCATAAGGGAAGTATGGGGGAGGTGAAAAAACATATTCAATCATTAGGAATTAAAAATAAAAGGGCACAACATAGTGGGAATTCTTGAACAAAAGTGATAGAGAGGATCCCTTAGAAAGAATGTATCATTTGATTGAGGACGAATCAATGAAATAATTATGTGAAAAAAACATAAAACCACACAACAATAGTGGAAATACAGAATAAACAAATCATTGGTTATTCATTCATATTCTAGGAAAATACAAAACCAATGACATTGGAGTTTAACTCAACAAATGTAAATTGAGTAAAGAAATCCCTAACCTTTTGCTCGAAGATGTTCTTGATTGTTCTTAACGACCAGAATAATACATTTTAGCTTCATTAATTGATATTTCTTGAACATCATCAAATTTTAATTGATATGGTATAACCTTATTATGTTCATTAATTCTCTTCTTATGGGTTTAAGTGATTAAATTTAATTGTTTTGGAAGCAATTTATTCTAAGGGTTTCATGATCCGTTTACTTGTATTCATGAATTGCTGTTAGTTAGAATTGTGGTTAATCATCCATAATTTTTAATTTATATTATTAGTGAAATTAAAGAGATATAATGTTCTTATAATGATTTAGGTTATATACCATGAGGATGACTCATTTGATAATTTAATGATAAATGCTTGGATTTAGCTTGGCAATTTTGTGCACAATGAACTTGTTTTGTATTATTATTCCATATTATGAGTGTGTAAGGATTACAGAACATTAAATATGATAAAATACATATTTAATGATCTTGTTCAACCAATAAAAAGGTTTCATGAATATTCTTGAAGATATCAATGCTAATTGGAAACTAGTTTTCCTTGACTGTGATAAATTAACACATATCAGAAAATGTTTCCATTTATAGTATAAAAGGAGGGGGCAAGGATAGATTATAATGAAATATTCCATTATCATAATGAAAATATAGTACACATATGGTACTAGAATTATCATGGCATTGAAATGAGTTGAGGTGAGAAGAGAGAAAAAAAATAATGGAACTTGTTAAAGTAATTGAAAGAAAAATGAAGAGAGGTTCACCTCTTGAGTACTCCTCTTTGAGAAACTCCTTAAGACCTTTGATTTTGACCTTTGGTTGAGTCTATGAGGCCTTGGACTTGGGGAGAGATATAGGGAAGAGTATTTTGAATAATATATGAAATTATTGAAACATGAGGGGTGTGGGAGGAAGTGGGGGTGAGGGGTGGTTTATATAGTGAAGGGGAGAGAAGATTTCTAAATATTATATTCATTAATTTATTATTCTTCCAAAAGATAAGGAATTGTGAGTCTTCCATGACCAAGAATTGTAATTTTTTCTTGTGAATCCGAATCAATTGGGCTTACATTAGTATAACATCAAACATTACCCTATAATTAGAGTATTTATTTTATTGCTCAAATTATGGTATTTCACTATTCATAAAAATCATGTATTTCAAAAAAATACCATAAAATCACTCTAACCATTTTTTGACATGTAGAATCCAAAAATGATTTCCATTTTTCAAAAATAATTTTCTAAATATGATTAATTAAATATTTAATTATAATCATTATTTAATCGAAAAATATAAACACTTAAACAATTTATCTTTATTTTTAAGGTGCCTAAATTTATTTATACATTCATGGATATGGATACCATTCATAAGTGTTATATTTCTATTCAAAAGGGCATGTTACAATTCATAAGGTTCAGTTACTATTCATATGGGTAGGGTACTATTCACCAAAAATTAAGTTAGTTCTATCAAACTCTAAATATCGTCTTGAATAAAACTATGTATGTTATATTTTCCAAATTCAAAACACACAAGTTGAAAATTTAAGTTCAATGTCTAGGCTATGGCTATCTCCATAATAACCAAGTTTAGTTTGAAAGAAACTCAATACTTTTTGAAATATATGCTATGACTATATTGTATTTAATCAAAACATAAAAAAAATGTTTGGGGTGTTACATTATTCACTTATTCGGAAATTTCATCCTTGAAATTTTATGTATAACGCCCACTAAAAAGAAGTGGGTGTTTCTTATTCATAACATCCTCAGGTTACCATTTTGATTCCTCCATATTCTAGTTTCTCTAATGAACCATTACTATATGTGTTTTCTAATTTCTCATATCCTGCTCCCTTATGTCAAGAATACTGATAGGATCTTCACAGTATGACAAATCAGGTTCTAGTTCTATTTCTTCATAGGTGAGTAAATGCATTGGGCCTAGCATGTATTTGTTCAAAAATGACACATGGAACACAACATGATCTTTGGATAGACTTGGTTGAATCACTAAATTGTAAGATACAACTCTTATTCTTTCCAAAATTTCAAATGGTCCAATGTACCTTGGGCTTAGTTTCCCCTTCATACCAAACCTTAAAACACCCTTCTATCGAGATTCTTTCAGAAACACATGATCTCCCACACGGAATTCCAAGTCTTTTCTCTGGTTTTTAACATAACTCTTATGAATACATTGGGATACATTAATATGGCATTGAATTTTCTTTACCTTTTCCAGGTTCTCTTTAACAAGTTCTGGGCCTATAAGTTTCCATTCACCAACTTCATCCCAACATGATTATGTTTGACATCTTTTTCAATATAATGCTTCATATGGAGCCATTTGAATACAAGAATGGAAAATATTGTTGTCAGAAAATTCCACATAAGGAAAGTATTGATCCCACATACCTAAAATATCAAGAGAACCTGATCTTAGCATAGCTTCCAGATTTTGAATATTCCTTTTAGACTGTCTGTCAGTTTGGGGGTGATAAGAAGTACTCATATAAAACTCAGTATGAAAATCCTTCTAGAAACATTTCCATAATTTTTATATAAACTGGGGATCTAGATCTAACATAATCAATATAGGTGGACCATGAAGTCTTACAACTTCATTAATATAAATTCTTTCCAGGAGATCAAGTGGTAAATCCTCTCTTATAGCAAGGAAATGTGCTGATTTTGCAAGGAGTTCAATAATTACCCATATTTCATTATTCCTTCTAGGTCACATTGTTAGTACTGTAAAAAAATCCATCGTAATGTCATTAAACTTCCATATATGATTAGGTAGTGGTTGAATAACCCCTCTAGGATGTTGTCTCCCAGCCCTTTCTTATTGAGAAACTAGACACCTTGACACGTAGTCACCAATTTCTCGCTTAATATTATCCCATAAAAAATATTCCTTCAGATCTCTATACATCATTGTGATACCTATGTTTATAGGGAAATTTGAGCGTGGTGCATCATCTAATAGTTCCCTTTTTAAATCAGGTAGTGAAAGAATGCCTGAACTCTTCCCTAATTTCAGAACTCCTTCCTCATATAAGAATTCTTCCAATATCCCATCCTTAAAAACATTATTTTTCTAGTGCAGATTCCCATCATCAGATTTAGATCGTTGTATCATCTCTAGTAAATATATTTTAACAATCATTTGAAAGAGGGAAGATGTTTCCCCTTCCTTAACAATCCTCATTTCCATATTTAGTAGGTCCGTGAATATAGGATCTCTCTCAATCCTCATTTGAGTTTGAAGTCCATGATCATTCCTGCTTAATTAATATTCCACCTTATTTTCCTTTCCTAGGTGGTAGTGCATTGAAAAATCATAATATTAGAGTAACTAGAGCCATCCCCTTTGCCTCATGTTGAGTTATTTTTGTGTAAAAATATATTTTAAACTCTTTTTGTCCATATAAATCTCACATCTTTCTTTGTAGAGATAATGTATTCATATTTTCAGAGCAAAGATTACAAAGACTAACTCAAGATCATGATATGGATAATTTTTCTCATGATTCATCAACTGTCTTCATGCATAAGAAATAAATTTATCAGTTTTCATAAGGACACAACACTGTCTATTCTTTGATGCAACATTGTATATAAAACATCCCTAATTTCCATATGGAAGCGTAAAAATTGGAGCATGGAACAGTATTATTTTCAATTCCTCAAACCATTATGTACATTATTTCATCTATACAATCTTAACCCCTTTACGTGGAATCTTGGTTAGAAGGTTAGCCAGTCAAGCGAAATTCTGAACAAAACGCCGATTGTAACCTGCTAAGCGAGTAAAACTACATACCTCAGTTATGTTTGTTAGCGTGGGACATTCTTGGATTTCCTTTTTCTTCAAAGAATCAACTAATAATACATTCTTAAATCAATAAAGAACTCTACTTCCCACTCTAGAGGATGTACATGTAAATACTCTGGAAATACATCAATGTATTCTTGAATTATATGCACATATTCAATTTGAATATTTATTTCCTCACCCATAGATATTGGTTTATCTTCCTATCCAAGTATTTCATTCATTAGATCTACTGGGGGTATATCAAGATAAGAAACAGTTGGTGAGGTTTCTTCTCTAAAGATAAGGGATTCAATACCATTTTCAAAAATTTTAACTTTTTTTTTTCTTGCAATAGATCATTAAATCATAATTTTATATCCAATTAGTTCAAAAAATTATATCAAATTCAATCATTGTTATTATGATAATGTTATAAACTAAATCACCTTTATGTGTCATGAGGGGGATTGATCGACACACCTTTGTTGCAATGATACATACCCTAGGAGTTTTGACTGAAAATTCTTTTATTAAATCAAATTTTACATGACTATTTTTCCTAGAAAACTGGGAAGATAAACATGAATGTGATGATACAGAATAAAATAATGCATTGGACAAGTTTGAGGAAACAATTAAAGTACCTTCCACCATGTCGTTAAGAACTTCCACATCTATGGTTGTAATCACATAAGATTTACCTTACTCTCTTGGCCTTTTCCGAGGCAAGTGTCATAGGAACTTATGACATTCATTTGAACAGTGTTCCATCTCTCTATAATTGCAGCATTAAACACCATTGAATTGTTTATTCCCCTTGCATTCATTAGATTTATGACCTTATTGTCCACACTTGTAGCAGAATCCCATTCCATTCAATAATTTCCCAAGATGATTCTTTCTATAGTTCTCACATAATGGGAATTACTTCATTTCCTTTTTCTTCTTTGGAGAATCACCTTTTACATGGTTATCAGAGTACCACTTCTTATCTTGGTCTCCATTGAACAAATTTGATCTAGCTAACTCCCTCTCTGTTTTGATATAACTTAATATTATTTCATCATATGATGAATTTTTTTGAGAATCCAATGACTTTCAATGACATATATTAATACCTTTAAAGAAATGATCAATTTTAGTTTTTATGTCATGTATGTAATCTATGGAATACCTAGCTAGTCCTGTGAAGGTAGCCTCACAATCTACAACACTATCTTCTTCCATTTTCATCAAGCCCAATATTTTCTTCTTCATTTTGGTTCACATCTCACAAGGTAAATATTTTTCAAAGAATATTCCCTTAAAGGTCCTCTACTAAATATATTCTATATCTTCTTACTCTGTGGTGTTCTAGACGAAGGACCACCATTGATTAGAATCACCCTTGAGACAATACACTGCCAACACTACCTTTTCATTATCATTGCATCTTAATGCTATTAATATATTTTCCAAGGACTTGATAAACAACTCATCTTAAACTAGATTTGTAGTCCCACTAAAAGATGAGGTCTTCTACCAAATGAAATGATCCAACATTGGTGTAGCATAGTTATTTTTCACAAACAGAGTAAGTTGTCTTAATATGGTCATGATCTATTCTGCTCCATCATTGACTGCATTAACATGCTCATCGGGGAAATCCCAACATTGCCCCTGAGTATTGATTACCCATTTTACATTAGGTGGAATTTATAAATAATGTCATGCATGAGATTAGGTTATGAATCATAATTTATAATCTTGACAAGAAAATTACTTTGCATAAATTGAAATCCTTTGCATAGCTAATCTCACAAACATGGTTTCTCTGAGGAAAAATTTACATTAAAATCCTATATAATGGCTTGTGAAAAAAATTTTAATTATCCTAATAATATCCCCCAAGAGTGTCAATACCAAGAGTGTAGCAAGGCACGTTGTTGTGTACCAGGATACCCCGAGTCAGGCCCGAATCTCATTGTTAGAGTTTTCAATCCTAGGTACATCTGTGCCGGAACCACCCCTACCTATTTGTATCCAAATACAGATGTATTTTCTAGACTGATCCACATAATATATTTCTTACCAAAATACGAAGATTTACTTATATGTTTTTCCTCAAATACTACCTTCGGTCTTTTCCCTAATCAATATTACCCAATCTAGTTTCCAAGGTTCCTAATAAACTTTCTAGTATACCAACTATAACATCCCAACCCCTCTATACTAGATCCAGAGCATTACTATTACATTGGCATGATTATAAGGAACTACATACCATTGGAATGATCATTTTAGTAGACTTGATGAAAATAGATACATAGGTGTAACTTAAATTACATTGGGAAAGGTAAAAAATACAATACATAACAAAAACTACCAAATGAATCTGTAGAAACTCAATAAATGATCTCTCCTTCAAAACCTATTGAAGGTAAAAAAATGTAAGGGGTGAGATCAAATGATCCGTTAGGGGTAAAAATAGTAGAAGAATGAATCAATATTAACTAAATCTTAAATAACATGGCATAGTCAATATGGCATGGTAAATAAATGAAAAACACATGCCATTAATAAATTGAGAATGAACCTGCATCCATAGATTTTCTCATAGTGATAAATTCATTGATAATAATAACTAATAATGAATAAATATAATTAATATTAATTGGATGTCATATATCTGGCAGATGATACCATAATACCATTAAAACGGTTTAGTTATGGGGTTAGAAACCTGTCTGATTTTTGGAAACAAACTCGAAGGGTCTGTCACCAATAGACTTGTCTCATGAGACCTGTCTTCACGTCGAAGGGATATAGAAGGACCCACAAACCACTACATGTCCAAATAATTCTTTTTATATAGGTTTAATACAATTACAATCTATCTTCTCAATATCCTTATAGAGTAGAGAATACGGATTCATCAATATTTCCATAGTTAAAATAACCTTCCAAATAAAAACCGGAGTAAAAGCGTATAAAACATAAGAAAATACTCATATCCATGAAACCAGAATATGGATATATAATAAATTTACAATTTAAAATGAAAAATCATCTCAAATGGGTAGTATATACACCACACAAGTATTATTGGGTGCACAATACCAAGTAACTGTCAATGAAATGGAATTGGGACAATGACCCTTACCTTATTGTAATAAATTGAAACAATTGACAGAAATTCAATAATAACAAAATGAATATAAAGGGAATAATTTTATTATATATCAAATATAAGTACACATATACCACATACATGAAATAAGTGGCGAACAATGAAAATCTCATAGAGATGAAAGTGAGAGGAGAAACCCCTTACAAATATTTTGTCATGGTAATAGGTTTTCTTGTGAGGGAATAATGAGAGGTAAATGGGTATCAAATTATTTATATATCATAAGGGAAGTATTGGGGAGGTGTGAAAATAGACCACATCATTAGGAATTAAAAATAAAAGGGCACAACATTGGGAGAAATCTTGAACAAAAGTGAGGGGGAGGATCCCTTACAAAGAACGTATCATCAATGACATAATTTTGTGTGAAAAACATAAACACACCAAATAAAAGTGGATATACATAATAAAACAATCATAGGTAATTCACACATATTTTGGGAAATACAAAACCAATTACATTGGTTTTCAACTCAATGAATGGAAATTGAGTTAAGATATCTCTTACCTTATGCTAAAAGGTGTTCTTGATTGTTCTTAATGACCTGAATGATAAAGTTTAGCTTCATTAATTGATATTTCCAGAACCTTCTCCAAATTTAATTGATATGGTATAACATTATTAGGTTTATTCCTGCTCTTTTAATGGGTTTAAGTGATATAATTTAAATATTTTGGAAGTATTTTCTTCCTTTATTTTCATGATCCGTTTATTTGTATTCATGAATTGAAGTTCATTTGAATTTTAGTTAAACATACAGAATTGTTAATATAGATAATTTGTGAAATTAAAGAGATATAATGATCATATAATGATTTTGGTCATATAACACGAGGATGAGTCATTTGATAAGTTAATGATAAACGCTTGGATTTTGTATGGGATTTTGTGCACAATAAACTTGTTTTGTATTATTATTCCATTTTATGAGTGTGTTAGGATTCTAAAACATTAAATAAGACAAAGTTCATATATTATGATCTGGTTCAAGCATTAATAAGGTTTCATGACCAGTCTTGATGATAGTAATTAAAATTGAAAATTTTCCTTCTTGAGTGTGATATATTAACACATCTTGGATGGTGTTTGAATTTATTGTATAAAAGGAGTGAAAAGGGAGAGATTATAATTAAATATTCCAATAGCACAATGAAAATACAGTACATGTATGGTACTATAATTATAATGGAATTTGGATAAGGTGAGGTGATAAGAGGGAAAAAACAATTGAACTTGAAAAAGGGATTGAATTAAAAAGGAAGAGAGGTTCACCTCTTGAGTACTCCTCTTTGAGAAACTCCTTAAGACCGTTAATTTTGGACTTTTGGTGAGAACAGAAGGCCTTGGACGTGAATAGCAGTCTTACAAAGAGTATTTTGCATAATTTAGGCAAGGTTTGAATCTTGAGTGGTGATAGAGGAAGAGGGGGTGAGGGGTGGTTAATATAATGGAGGGGAGAGGGGATTTCTCAGTATTATATTTATTAATTTATTATTTCTCCACAATACAAGGAATAGTGAGTCTTCCATGACCAAGAATAATAATTATATCATGTGAATCTGAATCAATTGGTCTTACATCGATAGAACATCACACATGACTATATAATTAGTGTATTTATTTTATTTTGTAAATTATTGTATTTCACTATTCATAAAAATTTTAGTATTTCAAAAAAATACAAAAAATTCACCTTAACCATTTTTTGACGTGTAGAATCCAAAAATAATGTCCATTTTTTAAACTAATTTTATAAATATCATTAATTAATTATTTAATTAAAATCTTTATTTAATTGAAAAATATAGACTTAAAATATTCATCTTTATTTTTAAAGTGAAAAAGTTATTTATACATTTGTGGGTATGGATATCATTAATAAGAGTAATGTTACTATTCATAAGGGTATGTTACTATTCATAAGGTTTGGTTACTATTCATAAGGGTAGGTTACTATTCACAGAATATTATGTTGATTTTATCAAACTCTATATATCATCCTGAAAACCACTGTGTATGTCATATTTTCAAAATTCAAAACACACAAGAGGAAAATTTATGTTCTACAGAGAGGCTATGATTATCTCCTAAATAACCAAGTTTTATTTCTATGAAAATCACTAATTTATGAAATATAGTCTATGACTAGAATGTATTTAAGTGAAACATACCACAAAATGTTTGGGGTGTTACGAGGTGTCTTGTGGATGTCCACAAATGTTAGTGGAACCTAAAATCTATCCAAGCTAATGGTCTGAATAGAGATGTTACGAATGTTATCATTCTAGTTTAGTACATCATATTGGGATAACAAGATTGAAATAAGTAATGTTAATATTTGAAATGTATATCATGAAAATATGTTTCTAACCAATTTATGTTGAAATTCATGTTACTAGGGTTTTATGGGGAAAAAAATTGTTCTAAAACACTTTTAGGTGATTTATCTTCTCATTGGTGTGGGTTTAGATGATGAGTGTAGCATATCATGGATTAGAATCGAGACAAACTACTTGAACAATATTTTTCATTTTATGATTTTTTTTATATTGGGGATTATAATTATTGATTTTGAGGATTTTTTATATTATAAGCATATGGTTTTCTAATGTGTGATGACTAAATGGCGTTTTTTCCTCACTATAGAGAAATGGGCCCAATTAGATTATATAGAAAACCAAAATAAGAGGCCGTAGAAAAATTGGATTCACTAGATCCATAAGTGAACTAACAACAAGTTTAGAACATTTTTCACTATTTTAAATCATTTTATAAAGAAAATTGAAAAGGAAAACCCAGATAGGAAGATCATTATGTGAAATTTCAAAAATATAATACTGTAACATTTTGGGGTGATTCAGAAGTTAAAAAGTCATAGGATAAAATTAATAGAATGAATTGAAAATTTGAGTTCCTTGGAACAAGGTATGATCTAAAGGTTAATTTAACATTCCATATTTCGAAGGATCTTGCAAACAAATGCTGGAATTCAGTTCTCTAAGTTAAACTCGACCGAGGTCTTATGTGGGAGGGATTTAAATAATTGTACATCAAAACATTATACCCGCACACCATCAAGAGAGTTAGAATGATTAATTTTTTTGTCTCAAGAACGAAAAAATATCATTTATGGAAAATATATCACAGTTTATGAAATTAGTTTATTTTTCCCTGAAGTAGCTATTAGAACTTCAATGGAAGCACACATCTTTGAGTTATCACTTTGACCAAAAATTCATTCTATGATAAATGTTTTATATTTTATTAATTATATGGATATGGTTAATTGATAAAAATTATATGAAAGGAATATTCATGGAACTAAACTATAGGAACTATATTTTCCAACCTGGAAACAGGTGGGTACTCTAATATTGTAAATATGTGAAATAATGAAACCAACATCCATGGTGGTAGAGCATCTCAAAATCAAACCAAAAGTTTAGTTAAAATTCCCCCACACCCTTGTAGTAAGCCTAAATGTTTTCAACGTGAATTGTTATAGAATATGAAAAGATAATGTATTACATCACCAATATCATGTGACAACTACAGTAAGATGGTACATCTTTCATGTTATTTATATAATTATAAAAACCCATTTGTTAGAAATAAATGTCATGTTTCTCAAAAATATTATTCTTAAATTGGATGATCATGATAATAAAATTATATTTCTCACAATGAAACAAATGAAGGAGACTCTAGGAACACTCCAACTCCTACAAAATGCAACCAAAATAGGGAAGAAAGGAACATGGGAGAGCGAGTAAGAAATTATATGTTTGTGAATAGATGATCATAGAATTACCATCAGGTACTTCAACTACATGGAGTACCATGATTCTTGAATTATAATTTAAGTAAGTTCTATTTGATACCGTAAAATCAAAAATATTTTATTACATAAAATGTAATTAATCAAACGAGGTTTAATATCAATATGATTCCACACATGATTGGTATCTTTACAACTCTCGAGTAGTGAGAGTGTATTGGATTTAAACCTGTATCTTTTTATATAAAAATTGATAGTGTATATTTTTTTTAGGAATTTTCTATTTTGGACATAGATTCCTTATAATTCATCATGAGAATGGATTAGTTATTTTCATTTAAGGTATATATCTACTTTTATGTGTGTTGAGTAATGTTGAAATTTCATTATGGCATGGTACATATCTTTAATGGTGATTGTGACATGAAAGATTGAAAAGTGGGACATTTAGAAATAATGGATGGAACTATTTCTTATCAATTATCAATAGTAACTTTGGGGACAAATAAAATAATTGAGACTATAATTTTTTCTACCATCGTGGATTGGTATCCTGATATATTTCTCAAATTTTTCCACTTAAATTGGAAGTGTAATTTCCAATTGATCTCCTCCCATGAAAAAATAATATTTAACATCCATTGTATTGAATGTAAATAATGGAATTAATATAATTTAATATCCAATTAGAATAACTAGAATGTAAAGGGTTAATAAAATTGAGTATATCTCAATGGGAAACTGTAGTAATTTTTTCATGAAAGAAGGTGGATTTTTATGACTCTATGTTGATTATTGTAAATTGAATCAGGTTAAGATAAATAATATATATCCCATTAATCAGATCTATAATTTTTTTATCAATTGAAGGGATCACACTAGTTCTCTAAAATTGATCTAAATTATGGCTATCACCAACTTTGGGTTTTGAAAGATGACATTCAAAAGTCAACTTCTAGGACTCCTTATAATCATGATGTATATGTTGTCGTACACATTGGTTATATAAATTCACTAGTGGTTTTCATGGAATTGTTTTATTGTGTCTTTTAGTTCAACCTACACACTTTCACTGTGTAATTGTTGGATAAAAGAACGATGTATTATCAAAAATGAAAATAACATGATGAACATTTATCTATTGTATAGTGAATATTTTGAGAGAACTGATTATAAGGAAAATTATCTTAATGAAATTTCTCTAATGACCCATCTTTGGTGATCAGGTATGATAAAAAATGTGCTTGATTTTGTTTCCAAATGCCAATAACTTGTCAATAGGTCACGATTAATAATAAATGACTAGGTGGGATACTATTATCATTACGTATACCAGTTTAGAAATGGGAGAAGATTGCAATGAAATTTTTCCTAGGTTTACCAAGAAATATTCAGAAGAATTATTCAATTTTTATGATTTTGGAAAAAATTATAAAGTCATCCCACTTCATTCTAATTTGTGAATATGATATTTTAGATGAATTGAAAATGATCTATTACAAACCAACCTAAGAAAACTAGATAATACACCTAAGCCAAACCATCATGGCGGTGTGGTATAACAAGATAACAGAAACAAGGCTCATATAAAAAAACCAGACATACTAATAGAGTACAAAGTGAAGAAATAGATACGTCGAACATCATTACAATCCAATCCAAACAAACCAAAATAGAAAGTACAAAAATAAAAAACCGACAAATTTCCATGTGATAGATCTTTATCCCAAAACCAACCCATGAAGAAGGAAATGAATAATGAGAAGCTGACATGATATATAATTCCTTTCCCTATACCCGAGTCTATAATGAAAACATATACCACCACCAAAGGGAATAATAGAGTGTGATAAAAACCCCCCAATAGGATTCCACCAATGAATCTATCTAAATACTAAAAAAATACAATACAATAGTTCTATCTTGAAAAAAACATAGTTTTACAATGCATTTTCATAAATCAAAACCATTTTTGTATCATTACATTGTTTTTCATAAAATCCTTTCATACTCTCCAAATAAGAAATATGACAAGTACATTTGATGCTAATGAAAGAATTATAAATCCCATTTATGAATACACGACAAGGTAAACAAATAAGAAAATAACCACTACAAATCCATAATGTGAAAACATGTGAGAAAATAACCATGACTAATCCATCAGGTAAAAGAATGTGATATAACATTCATAGAAAAATACATCATGTGAAAATCCTAGTAATATTGAAAAATCACCCCATTTTGGCTCTAGCCTATGTGTATACACACTAGAAAAAACAATAAATCCCTAATCCATGCCTTCTGTTGATCCATTTGGTATAACATCTAGTGTCATTATGCATTCTAAACTGAAAAAAACATCATGGGGCATTACACACACTATGAGTGACATGTGAATTATCGATGCACCAAAGTTTCAAAATGTGATAAATTTATAAAAATATATTTAAAACCCATGACAAATATCAGTAAAACTTTTTCAAATCCAAGACAATATACATTGGTGTTTTAAAACCCATTTACAAACCAAAACCACCCTTCAAGTATTTAATGAAATAATTGGTGTGATTTTTTTAAAAAAATACCCTTTTAAAAACATTATTTACATCCAAAAATTTCATTGTAATCACAAATAAATTTCATTAAATGAATAACCAATATTAATTTACATGAAAAATCTGTAATTCATAAAATTATACCTTTATATAGAAACACTGACCTCAATAAGGGATGTAGATCCAATCACCTTTGACAATGATGACCAATGAAGAGTAGATCGGGTCATTACAATTTTATATACTTAGGAAACACTTCAATAATCTATCAAAAACCCTATATCTATCATAAATACCCCCTTAGGGTTCCAAAATATTATAGGAGAAGATAAATAATGCGGATCAATGAAAAACTTAGATAAAAAACACAACCGACCTTGAGATGATCCAGAAATAATGTTGTAATTCCACCTCGAATCCAAGGTGAGAGACCACCAATGATCTAGGGAATGATTAGGATGACCCAAAATGATATTAGGGGGGATTATAAATAAAATATCAAGGGAAAAAGGAAAAAAATCAAATTTTTAAGAGTTCATAGGGGGTCACATGGTTTCTTGGAGGATTCCACATAGTTAAACAAACTACATGCCTCAACCATAAAAAAATATACATTCTTTATGGTGGTAAAAGGATTTCATTGGATTGATGAAAAGTTTTGAAAAACCATGCTCAAACCATGTGAAATTGTTGGTAAACCACTAGAAACCCCACACTGTTCACTGTGTAGGTCACATGGTTTGATTAGCCATGCCCAAAATGTTCAATATTCCATTGGATCCTCATAGAAGAATATGACATGGTTACCACATGGTTAAAATAACCATGTTCCATAACGGTTCACCTGACGTTTTTTCTCAAAAGAACACTAGGTTTCAACCTATGATACCCCAAGTCTTCCCAAATCCTAAAAGAGAAAGAACAAGGCTCAAATAAGGAATACCCATGACCCTGTGGGTGTAACATGCTCTACATTTTGTTAGTTGAAAAATTTTATGGAATACCATTTCAGATCATCTTAGACTAAGATCATCATTTCACCTCTAATATTAGGAGATCAATACAAAAATATTTTGGTACCTAGTTGACCATTTAAATGATATATCATGAAAATCAGAAAGAACAATTCAGTGGGTCATGATAAGATCATATACTATTAATAGTGTTTTCATACAATTAAAATTATAAATCCATGATAAATATGGATCATTTTTAAGAATTTTCTGGTTTTCCATGTTGGTCTCCACTTTATTATGTATATACAAGAGAAAAATCACTATAGGGACCTATCATTGTTTCAGATATAATTGAGAAATTTTAAATGATTATGGATGGTTTCAACCCAAAGATATCAGAATATTATAAAAATAATAATTGTTGAACCTTATCCTTTTTTATTGGAAATAATGTTTTCTTTAATGTCTCCACAAGACTACGAAATTGATTATTGGTTAAGAAAGGGACGTAGTCTCCCTGGCTTGATGGACATTTAGAGTTACTTGAAATAATTGGTTATCGTTCTTATTCATTTGATTTTCAACAAAAATTTATTATAGTTCATAATATTTTCCCTATATCGAAACTATGGAAATACCAAATAGATGGTAACCATGTGATTCAATGGGAATATGTTGATCTTGAACCATACGATAATTTTGTTCATGCACCAATTTTTATCATAAACAAACAAGATAAGGTCTTTTGTGGAAAATGTAGCCAATTGGTTCATGTTTTATGGAAACATGGTGAAATTTATGAGAATAGTTGGGAACATGTGAAATAAATTCATGAATAATGGCCTAAAATTTTAAAAGAACTAGAAATATCTAGCTTTCTAGGGACAAAAGGATTTATAGAGAGGTGAATGTAACACCAATTATTTAATGTACTTTAAATTTTTATTATATATTTTGAAGATATATAATACTTATATTTAGTCACAATAAATTTTATATGTTTTTGTTGAGTTTTGTAAGTGTTTATAGGGGTCCATGATTTGAGCATGTTTAGTGGAAATAGTACAATTATCTAGAAGAAACTGTGTGTCATACTTTAGAGGACAGGAGGGTGTGTATGGTTTGTTTAAATTTTATATGTTCCAAGGAGAAAATATGAAAGTAGGCATAAATGGAAAATAATATTGGGAACATGTTTTTTTCAATCTATTTAAACCAACTATGTGATATTTTGGTTTGGAGAATGTAGCAATCACATGGTTAGTACATGGTTTCCCAAAATTTTCATACCAACCATACCACATGTCTTTAATTCATCAAAAATTAATGTTTAACTCTATTTAAACCCTAGAAAACATATTTTTCCACATGTCCAATAATTATATTTAACTCCACTCTACTCCCAAGTATTCTTGGTGGTTTCATTTATACTGAAGATGGTTTTTTATTAATTTGAGTGCTTTGGATCTCTAGAATCAATCGTAAGTATATAATTTCTCTTTTTATCTTTATATCATCTCAACTTTTCTCACATATAATGTCAGATCAAATATTTCATGGATATATCTATGATTAATGATGTTTTTTGATTTGTTATTATTACTATTTATTTAAGGAATTTATTTTTGATCCTCGATATAGAGGTTTCATTGTTTTGTTCTACATTTTCATCACCTGTTGAGAGATATGTGGCTTCCATATGTTCACTAATTATTCTAGAACTTATTGTCTTAGTTTAATTGAATTATTTCTTGTATTTTAAAATTAAATGTCATATAATTTATTAGATAAAAAAAATTTTGTTTTACGATGTGGAAAATAGGGGAATTTGAATGAATTTTAGAAAAACCATTTGATTTATTATTTAAAATTCCATTTTTTTTAATGAAAAATGTTATGTGAATGGTTTTAAAGTAATTGATTGATTTATTTGTAATTATTATTATTTAGAACCATGTAATACTTTGGTGGTGTGTATTCCTATTTTCATTGCATGGGGAAATATTTACACGGAATTGGTTCTTGGTTACAAAAATGGAGGCATGAAAAGGAATATCACCAAGTGATGTGATACTGAAGGATGGATCACACTCATTAGTATTGGTATGGTCATTTTATATTCATGTGTGAATGATTGTATGGATGTTTTTGGGGTATTATATGTGGAATTTATAGATTAATTTCTATGATTTTAATTTAATTTTTTTAAATTGGTAATTTTTTTGACATTCCTCTATTTATTATAAATTATATTTTTAACAATGAGAAAATATGTTATTAAAATTATGGTTTGTGTTAGAATATTAAATGGGGAAAACCTACTGTATAAGATTTATCACCCCAATTATATGATATTTTTTACATATACATATGTTTTTCTTCATGAAAAAGAAAAAAGGAAGGGTATCTTATCTCTCTAGTGGAGAATTATAATGCCTCTTTCTGAAAATGGTGTTAAATCTTGGAGTTTCTATTGTTAATTGGTGGGATTGATTAGATTTTTGTGTTGCATCATTGGGATATCATTTTTCATTTTTGAGTCATCGTTTCTAAATTTTCACTACTATTATGATAATTTTGTTTTTTGGAATTTTATTGGAGTTTTTTATTAATCAGACATCATATACATGGTTTTGATGGTTTTATCACATCTTGATAGGTTATGTTATTCAAAAAGTGAAAATCATCTCCTAATATTTAGCTAAGACCTTGGAATTTATTTTTGTCATTTAGGGTCTTTAGGGTGCCATCTTATTTTATTTAAACCCTATAACTTTCCAACCCAATTTTTTATTTTGGTATTTTATTTTTTTGTCTCACTAAAATACCATTATAATAAGTCTTAAGGTGTGACTTAAATGATGATATCCATGGAATATATAATTTTCTCAACCGAGTCCTTCAATTTTCATTCTTCTTAATCCCTATTAAAAAATATAATAAAAATACTAATAAAATGAAATAAGTAGCATCCTTATGCTAAAATGTTTTTATGTTAATCTAATAACCATTATCTAGCTTCCCAATATGCATTTGAAATTGAAAATATCACCCATGTTACATGCAGGCTACCGACACCAGGAGGGATATGTTTCATTTTTAATCACTTCTTTATATAGTTGATTATAAAAATGATATTAATGAATAAATATTATATTTAAAACATTATCAAGGCTATAAAAAGATTTTATTTAAATTATATTATTAATGAATGGCCATCATGAAATTTACCACCGAAAATGAGAATAGTGAGACACTTATTTTATTTGAATATCTTTCTGAAATACTATTAAACTATAAAAATTATATTCCACTGGAATGATATTGAACATATATCTCAACATTTTGGGAGATAATGAATCTATGTTTTAACCCCTTCGACCATGGATAGAAAAACCAAACCAATTTTTAGGAATCGACTGAATGACCCAAACCAACCAACATTAATTTGGTAAATGAAATGAAACATGATAATAAATTAAATAAAAGTAATTATAATATGTAAATGAACATAAAAAAATGTTCTTAATAAATAAAATAATTATTATAATTTTATTACACAAGAGGGTATAATATGTATTAAATGATTTGGGAATAGAGGTAACCAATTCTTCCTTTATACCTTATATTAATGGATTATGGTGTTTTTATTTCATCAAAATTCATTACATGTATATATTATTTAAAAAAATAACTTTTTTACACATAAATGATTTCATAAATTAATTTATATTATATTTTACTTTCTTTATAGAGGTTTTAAAAATGTATCTTTTTAATGTTTTCTGTAAATGTCATTTTCAACTTTCTTTATAAAGGTATGAAATGAATGATTTTTAATATTTAGATTTTGAATTCAATTTCATGCTGTCATGTATAGAATACATTATGAAGTATCCATTTCACGTTTTCATGTTTCTTAACATATATTCAATTCCCATTGTTCATTGAAATTATCATTTTAAAGAGTTATCAATGAAAATCTTATTTCCTATTATTGTTCTATAAGAACTACAAGTTATTATGATATTGTGTTTAAATGAACGTTTTAAGGATTTTTTTGATAAAAGATATATACCAAATGTGTTTTATTGATTTTATGGTTCTTGGACATTATAAATCATGACGGTTGTGTCTTTTATACCCCTAAAATTCAGTAGATAATTATCTATTAAATGAAGAAATTGTATTGGAATTTACTAGAGGTGTTTTTCCATTGTTAGGGTTATTTTATGTGTGATATGAATATAATTCCCCATATTTCCATCCTGATTATATTTTTTCCCATTATGTTTTCCTACAAAATTTTTATAAAAATGGTAGAAAAAAAATGTTTATTTCATGAGTATGTAGGTGATGATTTGGAATAAAAGTTTATTATGTAAAAACGAAATCATTCACATGGGGTTTTCATGTTTATCAATGGATTCATGGGTTTACATTATTTTTTATATCTCTTATAGATCTTTATTTTATCATTCCATTTTTTTAATTGATTTTACAGGACTTAAGGATGAATATAAACTATTGCAAGGTAAATATTCTAAATATTGAGGCTCATCAAGAATGAAGCATGTGTGTCAAAAATTAAAATGTGTATTAATATAAAACCTATTTTTGTTAAAAAAAATTAAAATATATGGAAGTGTTATATTTTTTCATGTACAGATTTTTCTAAAACTCAAAAACTATACACCTAAAATGTTATGGGAATATTGTGGAATGAAATACATGCTAAAAATATTGAAATTATGGGTCATGTTCAGGATATCACCCTTGGTATAAGAGAATGATTTAGATAAAATTATAGGTTAGGATAATCACAAGTAATGATAGTATAAGTATGGATTTTTTTTAATTTTAGCATAAGATAATTTTTTATTACCCAAAGGGTATCCATATTACATCATCAAATATTTTTTTTTAGAATTGTTTTAAATAGAGGTAACTGTTGTCCCCAAGAATGGTTAACCAAAGACTCAATTTGAAAGGGGGGGGGGTGAATTGATTTCTTGATAATTTTATTTAATTAAAAACCTACCACCTCATGGTATGTGAGTTTCAATCCTTTCCTTAATAAAATTAGGAAGTGAAAAATAAAATCACAATGTAAAATGATAAAAAATAAAAGATTTATTGTGGTTTTGGGAAAAATATCCTAGTCTACTCCACCAGTAGTATAATCTGTGTTTTTAGTTATTTTCACTTAGTTATCCCTTTTTAGGTGCTTCTAGCTGAGTGCTAGTAACTATTACTTGTGACAAAGTTCCAAGAGCTTTGAATCGAGATCTCCCTCCACTATACTTATTCACAATCATAACCCACTCAATAAAAATGAGTGTAAATAGTAATAAGATTAAAAAAATGTTTGTAATAACTTCATGTGTGGTACTATGGAGATATTCCAAGATAGTATTATAATATCCCATTATTTTTTAGGCACGCCCCTCATTGAGTTTTTGGTTGAACAACTTTTGTTTTAGTCTTACTTACATTTAAGCTATGACGGTTGAGTGTCATTTGGGTATGAACAGTCATGCTGGGGAAAATGACCTAATGTTAAGGGATGTATGTTTGTTCGAATTAAGAGAGTCTAGTTAAAAACATGTTAAAAGTGGATTATTAGGGTTCCCCATGAGTTAGGAAGACATTATAGGTGGTTCATGATCTTTTGTATCATATGGTCTTAAATATGTCTACAGGACATTTACACACTATGTATATGTAACATGACCTGGAATTATCTCTCAAAAGATGATGTGAAATGGATTCATGAAATGAAATGAATACACACCATAAGACCAGTTCACATCGTGTAATGTTTTATCCGAGTGATTTTAACATTAGGCAATGTTTTTTTAGTGAAACTCATAATCTGGGAAAAACACGACATGAAAGTATGACACATTATGTGTTTGTCAAGATAAATGGTTTTAAATACATGATATTCTTCATCATTTTAAGTTCCCCTCTATAAATACATAGGAAAATCTATGTGAATGTGAAGTGGTTTTTCTCTTATAGATATCCTAATCATTCGTTCAATCCCCAGTGAGTCTTTTCTCTATAGTTCCCTCCTATTCTATTGTACTTTATTATAGTGGTGGAATCTTCTAACATTATTGAATCTGATGTTGATATTGATATTTTGTGATCTAGATTCTTCATGAAATTATATTTTCCTTCTTTCTTGTTATCATTACCTATTGAATGCATTACATTGATCACCAGTTAGAGGTTGGTGGTCTAAAAACCTACCCTAAGGTTTGTTTTTTTGATTAAGTTTCTGAAATATAGTATAATTTCACCAAAATAATATGAAAATTAAATAATTGAATAATGGGTTGTGATAAATCAAGTGTTGTATTATTTACTGCATCCTATTGGATTCAATGGTGTTGTGACCTTGATTTTGGTTACTAGTAAGGTGAGTTAGACCATGAATAATAATGAATTTGGTAATGGTTTAAAATGTTTTTGAGCCTAACATGAGAATTGAGGTGACTTATAATGATGAATTCACATTCCATAATTCCTTACATTATTATTTAATGAATGGTAAATATAAATAAAGATGGTAATTTGAATAATAAAGCATTGTGGCTTATGATATTATTTTGTGATATTCTTGATATGATTATTTGTACTATGACGAATGATGAAATGCTTATATAGAGGTATTGGACTGTGATAAAGAAATGATAATATAGATGGGTTTTCCCAAAAATCTAAAATGATTGTGTTGAGGTATTATCCTCGGATGATGAAATTATTATATAGAGGTAATGGAAAAACTGTTAAAATGATTTTAAATAGGTCTCAAATCAATATGATGATATGATAATACAGACGGATCATATCGATTATGTGATAATTCTAGGGTTTTTTAGTTATTTTTGGCCTGATTTTTATACATTCTTAGAGATATTCTAACATGGTCCCAATTCAGGTTGATAGTTATAGTTTTTTAATTAATTAATTAATATATATGTTTATCACTTTATTTCATGCACAAATTTATTAGAATGATTTTTTTTGACAATGTGGTGTTGACTGAATGAGTTTTACTCACCCTATTTGGGAATCAATTTTATAACCATATAGATTAAATTGATGCAAGTTTGTACAAGGGAAATGAACATTGATGATGATTGTTGCTTTCAGGATGAGTTGGAGCTTGGAGATGAGACTGCCATGGAATTTTGGAATAGGGTATTTTGAGTTTATTTGGGTCACCACAGTCTTTTAACTATATTAATTTTAGTTTAACATTTAGATACTATTTATCCAATGATTACATTTCTTATTTATTGATTTACTTAGTTCTCCCTTTATCTAACTATTGTATATTGTATTATTTCTTCTTTTTTATTAATTATGATATTTCTTAATATTGGTTATTTCTTAGATATTTTAACTATTTAAAAGGGGGTATAGTCTTCCCACTATATTAATTTCACCCCTAATTCTTATAGGAAGCCTCTGTTGTATGGGGAGGCATGCTTGATGTCTTAAAACCAACCAGATTTGGACCTATGAAAGAGTGCTAGATTAGGGGATGTTAAAAAGTTTTATCAGAGGACCAAGATTGTATTTCTTTATTAATTTACTATTTTTAAATGTATAAAAATGACTAGTGTGTGTTTGGACCTGGTATAGAATTTATGCATGAGAGTAGTTGTCACGACCCGTCCTCGGGGCCCGTTCCATGACTACCCCAAGCCCGCCTTCCATAGGCCAGGGGCTGGCGACTAGCACCAAAGGCGTAAATCCCGATAACTGGGAAGGCATTGCCTTTATAAAAGTAAAAAAAACACCACAGAGTACAAGTGGAAGTAAAACACTAAGTACAAAGAGAAGTGTTGAAAGGTAAATGGGCCAGAATACAAACCCAAATGAAAGTACAACTATAACTGAACAAAGTACAACAGGAAAAGACAACAGCTGGAAGAAAGGAAACAGCTCCTGGGTTATCGTCCTCAGATCCTACCCGAAGGGTAGGTATAGATAGCGCAGCTCCTAGATCATCCACCACAGATCCTACCTGAAGGGTAGGTATAGATAGCGCAGCTCCTGGATCGTCCACCACGGATCCTACCTGAAGGGTAGGTACAGAGAGCCTCCACAACGCTCTCGTCCGTCAACCTCCTCCGTGTGTCGTCTCGTCGCGAAGTCCACCTCCCGATACCGACTCATCGTGTGGTCCACCTCCGAGTACCGTACAGTCCTCGAACACTCAGCCTCCGTCAGCACTTTTCGTCATCTGCAACCAACACAACAAGGTGCGGGCATAGCCCGTTCAAGGGTGAGTATAACGATACTCAGTAGGGACCCCTAGACCCTCAAGGTCTCACTAAAACCAACAAGGATAACCACAAAGAAGATCTCAATAGATAACCTCTACTTAGGTATATGCCCATACATATACCTAAGTTATCAAGTAACCCATATCAATCATGAGGTAAACACAAAGGTCAAAAGTCTCAACTCAATCTAAGATTTTCATTATTGAAACCGTAACTGCTGAAGAGCTCCGTCTCTGGAGTGTACAGTGGTCCTGTCACGACTCCAAGGTACTTCTCACTAACCTAAGACTGCTGAGGTACTCCTCCTGTGGAGTACTGTGGGTCTGCTGCTACAACCAAGCGCTTCCCACCATGGGTCTGCCGCTACAACCAAGCGCTCCTCCATCATGGGTCTACCGCTACAACCAAGAGCTCCCCCTCATAGCCTCCAGAGGTACTCCTTCTGTTGAGTACCGCAGGTCTGCCGCTACAACCAAGCGCTCATCCGCCGTGGGTCTGCCGCTACAACCAAGAGCTCCCCACTGGGCTATCTGAAACACATCGACTCGATCGGTCAAGCAGTCGTCAGGTCTCAGCCGGCTACATAGTCTTCATACTCTGCACGCTCGTCTCTGGGAGGGTCCGCTCCACGAGCTACAGGTCGATACTCCAAGTATCAAAAAGCCCCACAATGAAGTATCACAAAGTCCCACGAAGAAGTATCACAAAGGACCACCTCATCATAGGGGTCTCAACGCAACAGACGCCGCGTCAATCGGACGCTCGGTCTATGAGTTATTAGCCTTTTCGTCCCAGCGACCCAGTTGGTTTCGTGAGTGAATCAACCCGGCCGTATCTCAATTGTACCCTGAACTCTCAAAGGGTATTCTCATAGGGATCATTTCTCAACAAGATCACCAACGCCGCTGACGGTTCGTCAAACGGACGTCTGGTCTGAAAGATAACAGCTTTTCTGTTCCAAGGGCCCGGTTGGATCTCGGGTGCAATCCAACCCAGCCACTATCCAACTACATCCAAAACGCGGGCGAAGTATGCCAAAAGTTCCCTCTCAACAAGTGGAAATCAACGAGACAGACGGCGCGTCAATCGGACGCCCGGTCTGTGAGTTATTGGCTTTTTCGTTCCAGGGGCCCGGTTGGATTTCATGAGCGAACCAACCCGACCGCAGTCCGACGGCATCCAAACCTCGAGCGGAGTAAGTAAAAAGATCCGTCTCACTTAGAGGAATCCATCAAAGTCGATGGCACGTCAATCGGATGTCCGGAGCTCACGATATAAGCGTTTCCGCTCCGAGGGCCCGGTTGGTTTCGTATCCGAACCAACCCTGCCGAAACCAAAGTACTCCAAAACCTTGAGTGCGGTATAGAGAAACGACCGTCTCGTTCCAAGGATCGCTATGCAACTGACGGTGCATCGATCGGAGGTCTGTAGCCCACGATATGGGCAAAAGACCAAAGAGGGTCCGAAAACGGCGGTTCTGGGCCCGGACCGACCCAGCCCGACCCCCCCTGGGTTGACCCGAACCGGGTCGACCCGACCCGTGTCCGGGTCCGACCCGGTTCGGTGCGACCCGGCCTGGCTAGGGCGGCCCGGCCCGGCCTGGGCGCGACCCGGCCCGGCGGGTCGTCTCGGCTCGGCACGGCCCGGCCGAGCGGCCGAGCGAAGGAACAGCGGCCCCTGCGCGGGGGCCGCTCCGCAGCACCCGGACGTGGCATGCCGGCCGCGTCCCACCTCCTGGTTCTGCGCGGCCGCAGAACTGTCTCGCCGCCGCGGCTTCAGCTGCGGCGGGTTAGGCCGGCGGCGCGCTGGGCGCCGCCGCCGCACCGGCGTGGCGCGCCAGCGTGGGATTCCGCGGACCACCGGACGCGCTCTGGTGGTCCGTTTTACGTGTGGTCTTCGCCAGTGGTCCTCCTGGGACCCGAACTTCACTACAAGGCCCTGAAATCGCCATTGCGGCCCTATTTGTTGTCGTCCTCCGTTCCGCACACTAAGAATGAGAAAGAATGCGGTGGTTCAGACTTGTTTGTTGGTCCGCACCCACTGCGTTAGCGGTTTGAAACAACACCATAATATTTCCCATCCATTTGAAAAACCTTGAACCGCAATAATAATCCACAAACCAACTTGTTAATTAGTTGTTCCGTGTTCATGCCTTGAAGGGAAACAAACATGGAGTATTCTCATTTTCAAAACAACCCCTACCTCAACACCGTCGTCGGACGCGAGTTCGTCGCGGAATTGACCGTCGCGGAAGGAAAGGATCGTCGCGTCGTGGAAGGGCATCGTTGCCGCGTGTTACTCAGCGTCGTGCAGACAAACTCCGAGTATCAAGAACATACAGATTTAATTATAACTATTAAATTCATGTTGATGTTATAATCCACAAAGAATTAAAAGGACCACAATCCCCTACCTTGTTGTTGTCGATCGAAGATTTTCATGGGGTTGGATCGTCGCGGAAGAAGCGTTGCGGAGGGATAATTGTCGGTGTCAATCTCTGGGGATTCGGAGTTCTTCGTTGCCCTTTGTCGGAGGCTGGCGTTCTTCGCGTTCTTCGCGTAGGAGGGTGAAGATCTTTAGAGATTCTTCAAAGGTCCAACACAACAAGCCGATATTAAAATAAGTCCTCATCTTATTTTATTATCAACTGAATAATTTGAAAAACAAAGATAAGTAACAAATAATTAATTCATAGAATTAATTTCAACGAACTAACCGCCCAATTAATAGGGGCATTAAGAATTTAGAAAATGCGTCAGTTGACTTTCGTTTAATAGGGGTTTTCGCGGGTGCGTTATTTAGCGGAAAAGAAACGGTGGGGCTCGTGCGGGCCCCACCTCACAAATATCCTACCAAGAGGGTGTGATATTTTGGGTTCCACCCTATCCACTTCAACTCAGCTTAATCATCTTTAAGCGGCTTTAAGTAAAAATAAAATAATGTTTGTCGTACCACATTATTTTATTTCTTAACTTAAAGCCCAAAAATTTAAAAACCACACGCGAGAAAACGAAACTCAGGAAGAGGCGTTTCTAAGAAATTAACGGCGCTGCGATTCCAACAGTGCCCTCGGAATTTGATTCTGAGCACCGGTTCAAAAGTTAGAAAAACACGCTCGTTCGTTCATTGAACGTACCCGAGCCCAAACTTCAGAAAATGATTCTGGGCACACCGGGCCTCGGAATCAGGCGCCGTCAGAAACTGCGTTCTTGTAAAATCCCAAAGAAAATTTTGAAAAAACTTTCCCTCGAAATTTCTGGCTTTTTACATCACTCCCACCTTAGGGCTTTACGTCCTCGTAAAGCTTTAACACAAACTAGGGTCATAAAAGCGGTACAGAGCACGCATCTGAGCCTTCCGCACCCATGTGCTCACCCGAAGGTTCCCGTACTGTCAGAGAAAGTGCACCCGTGGAATCAATCATCCTCAAAGGATCCGCTCCTGTCGATCCTCGATCCCCACTGGAACCTCCGTGAAAGACACCCCATCGCCATCATCCAGCTCCTCATGGTCGATGATATGCGAAGGGTCGAGCACGCATCTCCTCAGTTGAGATACGTGGAAGTCGTCGTGCACCCAGTGCAACTGAGGTGGATGGGTCAAGCGGTAAACCACCCTGCCTACCCAGTTGATGACCTAGAAAGGTCCGTTGAACCTTGGAGATATCTTGTCTCCTTGGCCACATCTCCGTAAACCTCGTCGAGGTGAGACCCGTATAAGGACGTGATCATCATTCTCGAACTCACGAGGACTCCAATTCCTGTTAGAACTGAAACTCGAAATGACTGCTGCCACGAGGGTAAGGTTGACCGACCCAAGAATGATCAGTCGCACCCTCCTGAGCATGAGTTTATCCTGTGATGCCTATGGTTTCCTTTTCGCTGACCAAGGAAAACCCATCCCGACGTCCTAGTTAAACCACAACCTTTTTGCCTAGTACAATCAATCCGTGTATGAACTGTGGATCCAATCCATACTCAGACCAACGTCGTAAGGCCTCGACGCTGCTACCAAGAGATTCCAACCGAAACTCTCGCCTCGAGGGTCTGAGCACACTATCGGCGTCAGTGTGAGGTCACTGGGTCTCTTCCAGTAGAAATATCGAAAGTGAGGGTCAAGTCAACAGTATTAACCGGGACCACTCAGTATCAACCAAACAAAAAGGACAGGAAAGCAAACATCACAAGATACGTGTATTTTTATTATTACAGCTCATAGTACAAAGACACGAATACAACAGTAACATGGAACTAGAAGTACAAAGGATGTATCCACTAGTTCTTCTCTTGTCCACCTGCTCCCGGAACTCTACTGCCTTGTCCACTGCTCGACTGTTGCTGAAGCACCTGCCGCTGCTTCCGCCTCGGTGGCTCCTCCAAACCCTGCGAATCAACTGTACGAGGAGTCGGACAGTCACGTGTCAGGTGACCCTTCCCGGCGCATTCATAACACTTCCTGCTCCTCGTACGACTGGATCAGGTCCTCTTGGACCTCTGCATCATCTGTCTACTACCCAAAGATGACTCGGCTACTGATCTAAAACCCTGCGGTAAAGGCAGATTCTCTTTTACACGCTCAGGGCGTAGAGCTACTGGCACAAACTCCACCCTGAAGATGGTATCGAAGTCTTCCCATATTAAGGTCATCCCATCGCAAAACTGGAACAAGTGGATCCACCACCTGCCTACTGCTTCCTGAAGAAGGCCGGCATCAAAAATCACCATGAAATCTGTCGGCGTCCCCACTAGCCTGAAGACTCTCACCACATCCTTCAGCCAATCCTCAGCGGCTTGCGGGTCCATCTCTCCCTTGAACCTGGGTGGCCTCTGGCGCTGGAACTCGTGCGGCGCACTCAAGTGGCGTGCATCGCCTACTGCTGGGGCTGGTGGCATCGGTGGCCCAACGTATGGTAGTACCGTTGGTGCCTCCGCTGGTGCCTGAACTGCAAGAGGGCCCTATACCGAAGCCTCATCACTCGGCAGGCTGTCAGTACGCACATCCCTCTAGGCTCTAGCTGGTCGTCCATGAAAAGGCATCCTGAAAGAAACAATGTGACACGATCAAACGATTATACCTGGTGAGCTGACCTGGTTTGAGATGATATTTAAATAAAACTTTTGGAAACACACATGTGATCAGTGTTTCCGTGCACAAAGTCGGAATTCAGTTGTCAGGGTCCTGGTGTATGGATATGTCGGCCGCCTGCACCAAAACTGGACTCCCTGAACTGAAGACCACATTCGGTACCCTTAACACTATTGCTTCAGAGAAATAAAATATCAGGTTTATAAGTTCTGCGGTAGAACCGACTTCTCTGATACCAATTTGTCACGACCTGTCCTCGGGGCCCGTACTATGACTACCCCAATCCCGCCTTCCAAAGGCCAGGGGCTGGCGACTAGCACCAAAGGCGTAAATACTGATAACTGGGAAGGAATTGCCTTTATAAAAGTATACAAAACACCACAGAGTACAAGCGGAAGTAAAACACTAAGTACAAAGAGAAGTGCTGAAAGGTAAATGGGCCAGAATAAAAACCCAAATAAAAGTACAACTATAACTGAACAAAGTACAACAGGAAAAGACAATAGCTGGAAGAAAGGAAACAGCTCCTGGTTCGTCTTCCTCGGATCCTACCCAAAGGGTAGGTATAGATAGCGCAACTCCTGGATCTTCTACCACGGATCCTACTTGAAGGGTAGGTACAGATAGCGCAGCTCCTGGATCGTCCACCATGGATCCTACCTGAAGGGTAGGTATAGATAGCCTCCACAACACTCTCTCCCGTCGACCTCCTTCGTGTATCGTCTCATCCCGAAGTCCACCTCTGGATAATGACTCGTCGTGTGGTCCACCTCCGGGTACCGTCCAGCCCTCGAACACTCGGCCTCTGTCAGCACTTTCCGTCGTCTACAACCAACACAAAAAGGTGCAGGCATAGCCCGTGCAGGGGTGAGTATAACGATACTCAGTAGGGACCCCGAGACCCTCAAGGTCTCACTAAAACCAACAAGGATAACCACAAAGAAGATCTCAACAGATAACCTCTACTTAGGTATATTCCCATACATATACCTATGTTACCAAGTGACCCATCTCAATCATGAGGTAAACAAAAAGGTCAAAAGTCTCAGCTCAAACCATGATTTTCATTATTGAAACCGTAACTACTGAAGAGCTCCGTCTCTGGAGTGTACAGTGGTCCTATCACGACTCCGAGGTACTGCTCACTAACCTAAGACTGCTGAGGTACTCCTTCTGTCGAGTACTGTGGGTCTGATGCTACAACCAAGCACTTCCCACCATGGGTCTACCGCTACAACCAAGCGCTCACCCTCATAGCCTCAAGAGGTACTCCTTCTGTTGAGTACCGCGGGTCTGCCGCTACAAATAAGCGCTCCTCCGCCATGGGTCTGCCGCTACAACCAAGCGCTCCCTCTCATATCCTCCAGAGGTACTCCTTCTGTTGAGTACCGCGGGTCTGCCTCTACAACCAAGCGCTCATCCGCCGTGGGTCTGCCGCTACATCCAAGCGCTCCCCACTGGGCTATCCGGAACACATCGAGTCGATCTGTCAAGCAGTCGTTAGGTCTCAGCCAGCTACACGGTCTCCGTAATCCGCACGCTCATCTCTGGGAGGTTCTGCTCCACGAGCTACAGGTCGATACTCCAAGTATCACAAAGCCCAACGAAGAAGTATCACAGAGTACCACCTCATCATAGGGGTCTCAACGCAACAGACGGCACGTCAATCGGACGCCCGGTCTGTGAGTTATTAGCCTTTTCGTCCCAGGGGCCCGGTTGGTTTCATGAGCGAATCAACCTGGCCGTATCTCAACTGTACCCTGAACTCTCATAGGGTATAATCATAGGGACCGTTTCTCAACGAGATCACCAACGCCGCTGATGGTTCGTCAAACGGACGTCTGGTCTGAAAGATAACAGTTTTTCCGTTCCAAGGGCCCGGTTGGATTTCATGTGCAATCCAACCCGGCCACTATCCAAATACAACCAAAACTCGGGCGAAGTATGCCAAATGTTCCGTCTCAACAAGAGGAAATCAACGAGACAGCCGACGCGTCAATCGGACGCCCGGTCTGTGAGTTATTGGCTTTTTCATTCCAGGGCCCGGTTGGATTTCATGAGCGAACCAACCCTACCGCACTCCGAAGGCATCCAAACCACGAGAGAAGTAAGCCAAAAGATCCTTCTCACTTAGAGGAATCAATCAAAGTCGACGGCACATCAATCGGACGTCCGGAGCTCAAGATATAAGCGCTTCCGCTCCGAGGTCCCGGTTGGTTTCGTATCCGAACCAACCCGGTTGAACCCAAAGTATTCTGAAACCTTGAGTGCGATATACCGAAATTACCGCCTCGTTCCAAGGATCGCTATGTAACTGAAGGTGCGTCGATCGGAGGTCCGTAGCCCAAGATATTGGAAAAGACTAAAGAAGGTCCGAAAACGGGGGGTCTGGGCCCGGACCGACCCGGCCCGACCCCCCTGGGTCGGCCCGAACCTGGTCGACCCGAACCGGGTCCGGGTCCGACCCGATTTGGTGCGACCCGGCCTGGACTGGGCGCGACCCGGCCCGGCGGGTAGGCTCGGCTCAGCTCGGCCCGACCGAGCTACCGAGCGAAGGAACTGCGGCCCCTGCACGGGGGCCGCTCCGCAGCACCCGGACGCGGCATCCCGGCCGCGTCCCGCCTCCCAGTTTCGCGCGGTCACGGAACCGCCTCGCCGACGCGTCTCCAGCCGCGGCGGGTTTTTCCGGCGGCACGCCGGGCGCCGCCGCGTCGGCATGGGATTCCGCGGACCACCGGATGCGCTCCGGTGTTCCGTTTTACGTGTGGTCTTCGCCAGTGGTCCTCCCACAACCCGACCTTCACTGCAAGGCCCTCAAATCTCCCTTGTGGCCCCGTTTTTCATCATCCGTCGTTCCGCACACAAAGAACGAGAAAGAATACGGTGGTTCGGACTTGTTTGTTGGTCCGCACCCACCGCCTTAGCGGTTTGAAACAACACCATAATATTTCCCATCAATTTGAAAAACCCCGAACTGCAATAATAATCCACGGACCAACTCGTTAATTAGTTGGTCCATGTTCATGCCTTGAAGGGAAACAAACATGGAGTATTATCATTTTCAAAACAACCCCTACCTCAATGCCGTCGTCGGACGCGAGATCGTCGAAGAATTGACCGTCACGAAAGGAAAGGATCGTCGCGTCGCGGAAGGGCGTCGCTGTCACGTGGTACTCGGCGTCTCGTAGACAAACTCCGAGGATCAAGAACATACATATTTAATTATAACTATTAAATCCATGTTGATGTTATAATCCATAAATAATTAAAAGGACCGCAATCCCCTACCTTGTCGTTGTCGATCGAAGATTGTCGTGGGGTTGCATCATCGCAGAAGAAGCGTTGTGGAGGGAGAATCGTTGGCGTCAATCTCCGGGGGTCCGGCGTTCTTCGTCGGAGGCTGACATTCTTCGCGTTCTTCGCGTTCTTCGCGTAGGAGGGTGAAGATCTTTAGAGATTCTCCAAAGGTCTAACACAACAAGACGATAATAAAATAAGTCCTCATCTTATATTATTATCAACTGAAGAATTTGAAAAACAAAGATAAGTAACGAACAATTAATTCATAGAATTAATTGCAACGAACTAACTGTCCAATTAATAGGGGCGTTAATAATTTATAAAACGCGTCAGTTGACTTTCGTTTAATAGGGGTTTTCGCGGGTGCGTTACTTAGCAGAAAATAAACGGTGGGGCTTGTGCGGGTCCCACCTCACAAATATCCTACCATGAGGGTGGGATATTTTGGGTTCCACCCTATCCGCTTCAACTCAGCTTAAGCAGCTTTAAGAGGCTTTAAGTAAAAATAAAATAATGTTTTTCGTACCACATTATTTTATTTCTTAACTTAAATCCCAAAAATTTAAAAACCACACCCAAGAAAATGCAAATCTGGAAGAGGCGTTCTTAAGAAATTACCGGCGATGCAATTCCATCGGTGCCCTTGAAATTTGATTCTGAGAACCAGTTCAAAAGTTAGAAAAACTTTCACATTCGTTCACTGAACACACCCGAGCCCAAACTTCGGAAAATGATTCTGGGCACACCGGGCCTCAGAATCAGGCGCCGTCAGAAACTGAATTCTTGTAAAATCCCAAAGAAAATTTAGAAAAAGATTTCCCTTGAAAGTTTTGGGTCTTTACAGTAGCTAACCCATGTATGGGGGAAAATTGGAGTACCCAATGAAGGTATTGTTGTTTATAATGTTTTATTTGTTAAGGTTAATGTTATTTCACCAAATTCAATTCACATGTTGTGTGATGTTACGACTTCTTCAGATTTATAATCATTTCCTGATATGGAATGAGATATGTATGAATGCATCATTATAGGCACACAAGGATATATAATGGCACACATTGTTCATTAGAGGGACATAATTATTGAAAGTGATATATTTTCCAGTTTGAACTGTTAAATGAGATACCTATTATATCTAACAAAAAATAATTAAATAACAGTTATTTCATGTTAAATAACTTTTTATGACATGTTTAAAGATTCCATGAGCCAATGGTTCTTTGTTTACATAACTTTTTGAGGCTGACATTATTGTTATCCAGTGTTCCAATGAGTATGTTTGTCTTGAAGGGAAAATGTATCCTCATCATGCTTGAATTTAGAATCGGGGGTGTGGAAATTGGAACACTCATAATGTAGTTGAACCAAATATTCTTGTATCTCATGAGTATCAGATTGATGACCATCATTGAGATAGCTTCTCAAGGGTCATGTGATCTATAGAAAAGGATACTATTCTTACCATGCCTCAAATGTATGAGTTGAAGAGATATTTTCAATAGTAGAATCCACCTATTTTTACTAGGGAGGGAGGCCCCCAAAAATCCGATTTATGGATCATGTATGTCCAGAAGATATTCACGCACCTTTATACACCCACAGATTAGAGGTTTAATCTTTATTCATACATGATTCATGGACCCAACAGGTGTTGGTGTGATATTCTAGAACAAGATGGGCTAAAATTGGAATTATACTAAAAGGTATTCGAGGAAAGTTTTGGTTCTAATTATATCCAGAGACATTGAGGGATGATAAGGTTCATGAGTTCTTTCACCTAAAACATGAGGCTATGTCAGCGATAGACAATGCTAGAAGTTTCACTGAATTGTAATGATTTTTGACATTTTTAGCTACTAATGAGATCTCTAGGGTGAGACATTTTTATTATGTGATTCTCTATGAGATAAGGTCATATGTGAAATTTTTTCACTTATGAATATTTTTGGATGTGATTAATCAGATACTCGTCAAGGATGGAAATATAAGATACTCCCTGATCATCTACCAGGTTATTTCAGTAGGGCGAACTAAGAGATATTCTTTTGGTGGAAAGAAGCACTTGTATGAAAAAATTCATAACATAAATAGTGGTTAGAGATTATAGGGATGTGGGAAGCCATATCAGGGTTGTGTTAAATTATATTAATATCATTATGGTATGATTATACACAAGTGGCCTAGGTTTGTTTAATGTAATTTGGAGTGATATTCTTTTAGTAGGTTGTGTCACCTGTAGATTTTTTGTAGGGTCATATTGTAGAACAGTAGTTGTAGGGGATCATTAAAGGCACCAAAGTCTAGGAAAGACACAACTACCCCTTAACAGATTGACAGTTGGAGTTCAACTAGATGTTCATGTTGAAGTAAGGGATGTGGTACCCCAATGTAGGACCGATAATACTAAAAAGAAGGAATTGCATAGGGGGGCTAAACTGGAGCCAATGTAAGTGGGGAAATTAACCAGTATGCTATACATCCCACCTCAACTAGTTTTAATGTTTGAATTTTTACCTTTAGAGGTATGATTCTGTTATTATCTATGATTGGTTGTGCTTTGTGTCATATATGAGCCTCCTATTCCTTTATATGTACTCTTTTACAAATTTTTTGGACTTTTTTATAGAAATTCTGGATGGTGTTCTGACAATTAACACCTAAATGCACACCTGTCATGGGGAATGACAAAACCTTTTTTATATTACATAGTATATTATAGTAGTTAACCAAGGTAGTCTCGAAAAAGAAGTGAACAAAAAACAAGGTTTTATATTTTAGTTTATTTGAGGAAAATAAATTAAAATTTACTTTAAGAAATTTTGAGTTTTGAAAATAATTTTAAATTTATGGATAAAAAACAATGACAAATGAAAGTGGCCATAACAACTTTGGCTAAACCTAGTGCTATGCTATTATCACTTCTAGTGTTTACCAATTTTACTCCTACTGGATTATAAGAGTAGTATTTTTCTATTGATTCATATACCTCCCTTACTCAAATATTGATGGTATGGTCATCCATAATTTAGTCTCAACCAATATACCCTTTTTCTGGTGTGCTTTGCAGTATAATGGGTCCATTTTATATATTATGGTAATACCTAATTGGGAATTTGTATTCCTTAATTAACAACAGTCCTCATCATAATTACTCACACATGCTGGCATAATCTAAACACTTAAAAATTCATCTATAATATATTCTGTAAAAAAAATATAGAAATTACGTGGAGGGAGATTTTTATCATTATCCAAGTAAATTTAAATAAAAATATTCAAACCCTAGAACAATTGGATTCGGAATTAAAAACATAATTTTAATTGAAACCAGTTATTAGAAGAAAGAGTTCCATTAAGTGATGAAACTGAATCATTACAGTTGGTAAAACCTCCTACACTCCCAATAGCTCACTGGAAATACCCCTCCATAAATGGGGAGTAATATTTTATTTGATAAAGGAGAGACATCATATAATAATGAAAATAAATGATAAGGAAATAAATGAAAAAAATTTGCAGTAGGATGTCTTGCGAATCTTCCCTTTCTAATAGATCCTCTATCCAACCCCCTATATTCTTATTTTTATGATTTTTGGGTTTTATAAATGGATTATTAATAGGTATCGGGTCATAATGGGCCATCTCAATCTATTCCACCAAAAAATTATCATAAATCAGTGTTTCTAAGATTTTTCAATGAGTTTCAAATGATGAATAGAGGATTCATGATGTGTAATGTGTGGTATTGGTCCACTAATTTCCAAAATACTTCATGTCATGAATATTGGATTCATTATACGTGATATGTTGGGGAAAACTTTTCATAACTTTTTTCATGGATTATAGGATGGCTTATTGTAAGTCAAGTTACCCATTGTGAATATCACTCACATGATGTGTAATGTTTGTTTCTAGATGGTTTCACTCTAAATAAACATATTTCTTCATTTTCATGATTTTTAATTGGTTCTTCACTTTTCACTTTATCATGGTTCATCTCATACATCATGAAATCATCATCTTTTAGCTCTAAAAATCCATTTTTGTGCCAAAAATTGAAGCGACGCTCCATGAAGTGGTTGTTGCTAACTTTATTCATCTAGTTTTGTTCATTTTTGATCAAACACATTATCATACCACATATCCTGAAAAAACCTAATAATTTCATAATTATTCATTTGACAAGTATAAATAATATATTTTATATTAAAATATTCATTAAAATTATTACACTATCACACACTGTTTGGAGTGTGGTCCTAGAATATCATATGTTTAAAGGCTTTTTCTCTAGAAATTAGTGGTTATAATTACTTTTGAGAGATGTTAGTTCTATAAATGAATGGTTTAAATTTGATTCTTTTTATGGATTTTCTAGTTCTGTACTAGGCTCATAGTGATTGTTACTAGAGGAGAGTTACTTTTCTATCTCAAAAAGGAGGTAGCTTTTTTCACCAGGGTGAGTGAAATCTTTAGGCTAGTCATGAAGAACTAATTTAGTGAAGACCAAATTGTGTTACAACTCAGGTAGCAGGTCTATCTCTAGGTGATTGTGGAATGTAGAAGGATACTTTTCTTCTAGTGGTAGACCATTTGTAGGATGTTTTCCTGGATTATTTTTTATAGATTGTCACCCAAGAGGTAGATTGAGATCTTTATTGAGTTGTTTTCCAGGGTATATCTAGTTTTATCCTACCATACAGGATGAAACCATTAGAGCTTCAGGGATTGAATGTTTTGTTGGATGATTTTGAAGATAAGGGTTTTATATGGCCTAGTATGTCACAATATAGTTCTCTAGTTCTTTTCACCAAAAAAGGTGAGGAGAATATACACTTATGTGTGTATTATCTGGGATTGAACTCGACGACAATCAAGAAATAGTATCCCCAACAACGCATTAAGGATCAATTTGATCAAATTAGAGGTTATAAGATATTATTTATGATCAATTTGAGACCAGGGTATCACCAATTGAATGCAAGACCACCATACTTACCGCAAAATTATTTTTGGATTAGGTATGTCTTGTGTGAGTTCATGGGGATTCCATTTGGTTTGATGAATGCACTGAAATTATTCACTACATTGATGAATCTTATATTTCATCCTTTTTGGGACCAGTTTGAGGTGGGTAGTTCTAAAGACATCCTAGTGTACTCCCAATAAGTAGATGATCATACCCAATATCTTGAAATAATCTAAAGTATATTGAGAGAGAAATAAATTTATGCCATGAAAACAAAATGCTGTTTTTTGATTGATTATGTACACTTATAGGGCCATGTCATCTTAGAGGCTGGAGTGTCAGTGTATGAAAAGAATGTTTTAGTCGTGCTATATTAGAAGTGACATAATAATGTCTTCAAGATTCATTTTTTCCTTATTTTATCAAGTTATTATTATTATTTCATTCAACAATTTTCCTGTATGGAAGCACCGATGTCCTAGATGACAAAGAAAGGGTTGATGTTTTTTTGGTCAGATGCTTAAGAGATATTTGTAGGAGATGAAGTAAAGGATGACCTCATCACTTATCCTCATATTAGTCATTAAAATTAAGGAATATACCATGTGATGTGATGCATCAAGAGTGGGATTAATATTATATATGATGTTGCATGATCCAATAGTTGTTTATGTCTACAGTCAACTATGAAAACATGAGAGGAATTATCCTAATCATGATCCTAATTTTGTAGTGGTGGTATATTCCTATGATTCTAGAAATATTATCATATGGGTGAGAGGTTTTTGTTTTAAATAGACCACAAGAGCATCATGTATATATTTACTCCGCATGACCTAATCATTCGATAGAGGTGGTGGGTAGAGTATCTACATTATTTTATCTTCTAGTTAGATTATAAATTGAGAATGTGAAATATCATTACCGAAACATTGAGCTATAAGAAATATATATAAGTATTATAAGAGTATTGTAATAAGTGGAGGATGATTGAACTCTTTTTATACATGCATCTAGATGTTTAGGAGTCCCATGGTTGAGTATTTATGACTTCAACATATGTTATACCCATACTCATGGACTAGATCATGACATTGTAGTTATTTTATTTCAAGGTATTATCTATGAGAGAAAACTTTTATGTTTGGGAGCCACTGTGAGGATGGTATAATGTCATCAGTATTTAAATTATTTTTTGTAGCCAAGTATGGGTTCCTACAAGCTTGCACACAGAGATGAATAATGAATTCCATGATTCTAGATGCGAGGTACATCTTGGTTTGATAATTATGTATCATTATCTCTGTAGATATTACTCTTGGTTAGAAAGGAAGAAGGATGTAGTAGGCTCTATGGTCAGATGTTTCACCTATCTTCAGGTAAAGGATAAGCATCAGAGGCCAGCTAGGATATTTCATACTTTTCCAAATCCATAATGGAAATTTGATGATGTGACTATGGATTTTCTGAAAGGTTTACCCCAAAAATAACACATGAATGATGAAGTGTGGGTGATCATAGATCTTTTGATGATGTTATCCCACTTCTTTTTAATCAAGGATACCTTCAACATTATGGATCTGGGTAGCCTGTACGTATGGGAGATATTTTCACATATTAGTTATAGAAGGATATTTATATGTCTCTGGAATCATAGGTTCATCTGAGCAAAAAATATCAACCTATGACTTATGGTTAATCTAAACAGATTATTTTGATTCTAAAGGATATGTTAGGAGCCATTGTTTTGGATTTTAGTGGTTCTTGGGAGCAATATTTATCTCTTGTAGAGTTTTTTTATAATAAAAGCATCCAATAATCGATCCAAATAGAACCTATTAAGGCTTTGTATGGAATTCCATGTCATTATAATTTTTTGGTTAGAGTAAGGGGTCAAGACATGTTGTACATATTATTTTATAGGATAATTCTGAGCAGGTTTAGTTGAGTTGGAGTCGGTTGGTGACCGTGATGAGTAGGAATGAATCTTATACTTACTAGTGGAGACAACCTCTGGAGTTTGAGGTTGGTTATTTTGTTTTCCATCAGGTGTCACCTAGGATAGGGAATCGATGTATCAGGAAATATGGATATCTAGTGCCTAGGTTTTTCAGGCCATTTGATAAAGTGTAAAGGGTTGGTCTAGTGTCAAACCATTTCCCCCTCCATAAAACTATATTCCCCTGAACGAAATGTTTCATGTTTCATATATTTGGAGATATCACATTGATGATTCTCATGATGTATAATTAGATTAAATTGAGCTATATGTAGGTGAGTTATTTTAGGAGCATCTGATATTGATTATGGACCATAGTGATAAGTATCAATGGGGAAAACTATACCACAAGATCGAGTGTAGTGGTGGAATGGGAGTTTTCAAGAGGAGACTTTGGAGAGGGAATATGAAATAAAAAAAATAGTGTTTTGAATATTTTTCTATGACCCCACTATAATTCTTGAAGTAGCTCAATGACGTTATTTTATATGGTGGGGAGGTTTTAATATTAAATCTGTTTTTATGTACACACCTATTTGAGTTTTTGGTTGAATATATTTTGTTTTGGGTTATCTTTTTCTTTAATCCGTGGCCATCAAGTCTCATTTGGGGATGGAGTTTTTTATGGGTAAAATGACCTAATTTTTGGGGATGAATTTTTGATTAAATTAATGTATTCTGGGTATAAAAATGATTAAAATGGGCTTAATAGGGTTCCCCAAAAGTATGGAATGTTTCATAGGCAGTTCAAGATCTTCTTCCAATGTGAGGATTAAATATATCTTTAATACATTTTCACATCAGGTATATGTAACTTGACATGTAACTAGTTCTAAAAGGATGATATGGAATGAGTTTAGGATGTGAAATGAATACACACTATGAAACCAGTTCATGTTGTGTAATGTTCTATTAGGGTTATTTTAAACTATGGAGATGTGTTTTTCTTATAACTCATAATTTTGGAATCACACAGTGTGAATGGTTTACACACTGTGTATTTATCCAGATCAATGTTTTTAAAGCCACGTTGTGCAAATGATTTTATTTTTCACTACATACCGATCACCTCTCTCAATCCATAGGTGACTCAAGGAAATTTTGGAGTGCTTTATCCCTTCCAGAAATCCTGATCAAGTGTTCGATCCCTAGTGAGTTGTTTCTCCATTATTTCCCCTCCCTTACATTTCTCTCCATTTTAGCGGTGGAATCTACCAACCTCTATGGAATCTGAAGTTGATCTTTATTTTGTGTGATCTAGGTTCCTCATGATATTTTCATCACCTTCATTTTTGTTAGCGTTACCAGTGGAATGCATTACATTGATATCTAATTTAAGGTAGGTGGTATAAAAAAACCATATAGTCTATTTCTGTTGTTTAAGTATGTGAAATATTATGTGATTAAACCAAAATTGTGTACATATTAATTAATTTAATAACGGGTTTTGATAAATCTCCTATGGGATTATTTTTTGGATCCCTTTGGATCTAACAGTGTTGTGACCTAGATTATGGCTACGTATAGGGTGAGACAAACCATAAATAATAATGCATTGGATAATGTTTTAAATTATGTTTTTTCATCACATGATACCTCAGTTATTTCTTAGGATAGATTCACCTTGGATAATTGATTACATGATTCTTGAAAGAATAGGAAATTGAATGAAAATTGTAATTTGAAGAATTATCCATTACGGCTTATGATATTATTTTTTTGGGTATTCATACTATGATGATTTTTGATGTGATGGATGATAAATTCCTTATATAGATAGGCTATCTAGGGATACAGAAATGATTATATAAAGGGATTCTATTAGTATGATAAAATTCTTATATATAGGGATTATCATATGATGTTGGAATGATTATATAGAGGGATTTTCCCAAATACTAAAATTCTTATATAGAGGGATTGACATGGTATGATAAAAAGATTATATAGATGTATTTGATCGATTATGTAATTATTCCATGGGTTTTTGGTAATGTTTTGAATATTCATGGTATATTATTAGAGATATTGTGGCATGGTGTCAAAGCTGGTTGATGGTTGTTGTGTATTAATTGATTAATTAATATACCTACGTATCGATTTATTTAATACCCGTATTTTTCATATTGATTTTATTTAGAAATGGTGGTGTTGACATACTATGTCTTATTCACACACAATTTATTCTTCTATTTAGTAATTGAGTAGATTAAATGGATAAAAATTTTAACAAGGGAAAGGGACCTTGTGGAAAATTGTTTGTTAGATGGATGGGTTGGAGCATAGGGATGGGACTAACATGGGTTACATGACCAGGGTATTATGAGTTTATTTATGCCAGCATGGTTTTTTATCTGTATTAATTTCTTTTTGACATTTAGATACATTTAAACATAATATTAAATTTTTTATTATGAGATTTACCTATTTCACCCTTTACCTTCTAGTTTTATGTTGTGTAATTTCTAATATTTTTATTACTCTAATATTTATCTATATTGGTTATTTCTGTTGTATTGTAACCCTATACTAGGGGGTATAATGTTGCTACAATATTCATTACACCCTAGTTGATAGTTGAAAGCCTATAGAATATGAGGAGGCACTCTTGAGGTCCAATAACCAACCCGATTTTACCACATGAGAGAGTAAAAGATCCAAGAATGTTACATGTATAGTATGGTATATTTCTTATGTAAAAATCTTCAGTTTTCCACATTTTCACATGCATACATCCATCCTTCATATAGTAGTAAACTATTCTATGTATATCATCTCCTTTAAATTTATAATTTATCATACTCGATAATCACACCGATCGAGTGAATATTCCCTTTAAAAGTTGATGAGATAGGTTTCTAATGGAATGTGCACATCATTTCCAAATGTGGAATAAAATAATATTCTAGAGATTCCAGAAATATCTTCTTCAGATGTTTAAATTCATTGGATAAATGATCTTTTTACAAATTTCTCTTTTATTATTTAGATAGATATTTTTCTTATACACTTAAAAGAATGAGTTTCTTTATCAAGATATTATACCAATTCTACATGTATAATCATGATGATCTTAAATATGGATTATTCTTTGTAAGATAAACATTAGATAGATCTATTGTCATAAGATGATTTCTAGATTATCTTCATAGGATAAAATAGATCACTGACTTCTTATTTGGGAAATACAATTCTTATTTGTAAGATAATATCTTACTAATGTATGATAATCAACAACCATGAATTTATATGTTGTTTATAAGATAGTCCTTCAAGAAATTTCCTTCTTATAATATAAAATATTTCTCCGAATTTCCTTCTGAAAAGGATTTATAAATTTCAACAAGCAGAAGATTATTTTCTTTCTCTATAAGATAATATTCTTATGTAGGAATATATATATTCTAAACTGGGATTCCATAAGATAAATTACTTTGGTGAAAGATAAAATTCTAGAGAAGATAATATGTTTCTTTCATAGGATAATTTTGCTACATGTAAGATAAATATCCCTAATAAGATAAATTTCATTAACAAAAACCTATATTCCAACAAAATAATTGTTATTATTCCCATGTATGAATAATAACATTGAAATATATTTCGTAGAAAGCTAAAAAATTATAATAATATTTAGAGATAAAATATGAAACAATTATGATAAACTAATTATAATATAATTAGGTATTTTTCAATAATCAAAACACATAATAAACCAATATATATTGAAACAACATAAGTATTTATAATAATATCCCCCTTTTAATGACTACAAAAACCCATTGAATGATAAATAAACATTTTATTGAGAAAAGGGTTAAATTTTTGTATCAATTTTTTCATCTACCCCTTTTTATGAAATTAAAAATAAGTAGGATTAGGAAAAAGAATATAATTAATGTTACACATGAACTAGTGTAAATGTTATGAATAAGATATAATGACTGTGAATATAATTTGGAATGGACATGTATTATAAATACAATTTAGAAGATATAAAAAATAACAATAGAAATAATCATGTTCCATGGAGTATATAACCATAAGAATAATAAATTAGAAAAAGGAACAAGAATACATAAATATTTCAAAAAAATTAAATATTAAATAAGAATAAAGAACAATATTAATTGTATAAATTTAGAAATTGTATGAATAAAAAACTTTTCAAATGTTTATGAGACACCATGTTCGGTTAAAAATTACCAAAGAAGAAAAAATATCAATCATGTGGTGTAGGTCAATGTTTTGGTGTAGGAATTATAAATGATTAGGGATAGATGATTGGAAAGAAAGAGGAAGATTTAAGAGAATCATTACTTTCTCCAATGACACCCCCAATATAGTAAAAGATCATAAATGTATATAACTATCTCCAAAAGTTATCCTTACTGAGCTAGAATTAATATTGAGAGAAATTTGATGAGCTCAGTCTAAATCGAAGTGATCTCCATATAATAGATCTCATTGGGATCAAAGATCTATTTTAAATATTTTATATTTTGTGGTATGGTGATCATAAATAAGAGGAAATAATGAACTTATGCCATGATGATACTACAATTCATATAGACACATGTCAATTCACATGACCATGTCATTTTTGAAATTATCTAAGAGATGTTTAAAGACATTAAATATCCTTTGAGAAATGTTCCCAAAATATTTTTCACCTCTCACTTGTTATCACAATTCATAATCAACATATTTAATAGTTCTAACTATTTTTCAGACATTCCCACTAAACTGATGACATGAGTCCAAATTGATCACACAACTACAAAATCTTTAATTTTATACGTAATCCATCATTATTGGGGTCCAGAAAAAGATTTTTATTATTCTTCTTCTAAATAAGAGGATTCTAATATAATATTTCTCAAAATCAATTAAAGAAAATTTCTAAAATTCTATTTCCACAATGAAAATGTTTAACCAACAATCCAACCATTTTTCCTGATCCATTAATAGTAAAAATAGAATATTTGTATGCTTGAACTATAGTGTCTTTAATTCTTTGAACTTTGTCCTTAACAAAATAATTGAACTTTTTTTGAGATTTATTAGGATCTATTGTTTCCAAACATAGAATTATTGTAATACTTCTCATTTTATAAATCAATTTATGTTTAAGAACATTTAGCATATTTTTGAAGAGAAATTCACAGGGAATAAAGGCAACACTAGATGTTAGTGTGCATATCACCTAAGACAAACTTTCCATCTTTAATTATATTGTGGCATGATCTATAGATCTCTTTAATAATATTATCTAGGTAAAAATTTATCCCTGATCAATTTATTCAATAATTTTTGTTCATCAAAATCATCAATGGATATTGATTGTTCATGAAGAGTCCTTACATCCTATCTTGACTTGATGAAATGATTTTCAACACATTTACTTCATTTGTGAACCAATAATATCCTACTAAATCTCATTCATAATCATCATATATCTCTTTTTTAGGAATATAAGAAACTGGTATGATGCCATCAAATTGGTGAAATGTACTCTTGGGTCACTTTGACAATACGATATTTATCTAAAAAATTATTTTTTTACGTTATTGATTTCCATCAACTTGAGGTACTTACTCAAAAGTAGAAGTCTCACCCAATTCCATTTACAATTTTATTATCTCAATGACTAATGTACCTTCATCAAATTATTCTTCTTATTCATCTTTATTCCCTTCAACACTTCATCTGATAAAACTAACTAATTCTCTTCTAGATTTTTGACTAGTCTCCCCAGACAATGATATTTCAAAAAGAGGGATTTCTACTGGTGTAGTAGAGATGATATTATCCTAACCAAAAACAGAAAATGTCATAATTACCATGTTTAGATATTCCATTGTAGTATAAACTATAAAAAAGCATGGTTTAATAACTGAAATATTAGGGGTGTGAGACTCCTAATCAATTTTTGGAATGGTCTCTTCCTCAATTCGTATTTACTTAAAAACAAAAAATCTAACTCTTTTGAATACATCATAAAGTGTTTTATTGTAAATTAGTTCTATTAAATCCATAATCTCAACATTTTATTTTATAGGTGTGAGTAAACTTGTAGAATCTTTGGTAGGAACTTCATCATTATCCACCACAAGAGAGGACTCTCCCTGAACTACATAAGGGTTTACTTCTACTTCATCTTTTGAACTTACAATAAATAACTTACTCATAAAAAAAATCATGTATAAAACAATAGGATTTTACATAATAAGACATTATTTTTTTAAAACATGAAAATTAGTGGATGTGGTCTCATCCCAAAAAACACAGGCTTTACAAAAAACCGTGGTAAATAACCATTCAAAGGGATTTTTTTTAAAATTTTAATAATATGGAACATGTATATAATTTTATACCATTCCATGTTTACAATATTTTATATCATAAAAATATAGAATGATATAACATCTTGAAATCATATTTTCTAAGAAATCACCATTTCACTAGGAAATTCCTCATTTTTATAAACTTTACAAGAACCATTCTCTATGTGTCCAATTCATTCACTAGATTATTCTCTATATAAACCATTCTAAAAAGAGACATCATTATCTCTGGAGGTCTCACATCGTTAATTAGAACTAAATATGTGTATAAATTATAATAACCATTATGAAGGAATAAAAATACATTTTACAATATAAGAGATGATATTGAAAATTAAATTTGGATTACGGTCGCAATTTCAAGGTCCTCAAAAAAAAGAACAAAATAGTTTCATAAAACTATCAACCATATTTCACATAAAATAAATCTATATAATTATCATAAAAACATACTATAACCCTTAATGATTTATATATTTCTTAAGAAACATTTCTATTCTATCAATCTATCTATAAAAGACTGCTCAATTACTAAACATTTTTTTTACAGACCTTGAGCACTTGGATCTATTGGTAGTATCACAATATGTTCATTTGGTTTTTCCAATTTTCAAAAAATGTTTGAAGGTCTGAAGAATAATAGATAGGATGGTTTAGATATAAAGATATGAGTGTTTATAGGTTTTTAAAGGGTTCACACATATGAAAAAATTAATTTCTTTTTTTTTCTATAATTGAAGGGTCCCGTAGTGTGATGTGTTGGGTAATGATGAAAAAACTAGCCTATGTGTCATATTTGGGTGTGACTAACAGTCAAAATCGATGTGATGAAATTTCAATGAAATAATTCAAATATAAATTTACTAAATATAAATTCATGCTCACAAATACTATTAAAAAAGTAAAATATAATTAAGTAAAATTAAATAAACCCAGTTTTGATCTAATAAAATCAAATATGCTAATAACCACAGGTTTTGTAAAAATTTATTCTAATTAATTTTTTATTCATAAAAAATTTAAATAAATTTCAAATATTTTGGAATGATCTATTTATAAATGATTCCTTAGATCAATTTCATTTTTTCTAGAAATATTTTTCATATTTTTTGAAATATTATAGCACCTGTGACATCAAATTTGACAGAAACAAAATTAACATCAAATCTGATTTGCATGAGTGTGTTTTTCATCCTGAAAACCTATGCATAAAAATTTACAACTCTAATATATTTATCTTCAATAGTTGATAATTATATAGAGTTTTGATTCTTACTAGACCATGATACAAAATATCTACGCTGAATATGATAGGTTCCTAAGGTGCTTTTCCTATCTAATGTTCACCCACCAAAACACTTATATGTGTATAACGATAAATTAAAATCTGAGGTTTTTGTAAAAAGTAATGGAATTGAAATAGTTCATTTTAGATACCTTAAATTTATTTTTCTAATATTTAATTGAGATTATTTAAGATTGGATTGGAATCTGGAACAAATACATACTAGGAAAATAATTTCTTTTCTAATTACTTTAAGATAAAGTCAAATTATAATAATTAATCTATATAAATTATTTTAAACTATTTTTCCAGCCTCATCCAAGTCAACATTAATATTAAAACACATAAGTGTTTAACATGTCTTCCTTTTTTCATGTCCAAAATTTTTAACTAATCAAAATATGTATTTTCTTTAGTTTTAAAAATTTCCGTTATATTTTTGATAAATTTTTAATCTAATGAAATAGTTTATCTCACTAATTATGATTACCTCAAATTATTTTTTCAATAATTTTGAGAAATCATGACCCAATTTTAGTTTTTTAACAAAAAAATATCATCATAAATATATATTTTCAAAAGAGAAATACCTTTTGATGAAATTTTCTTAAAAAGAGTGGGGTATACCAGTCCCAAATTATAACTATTTGATAAAATAATGGAGATTAATATTTTATACCACAGTCTAGGTTCTCTTGTATATCTATATAGAGAATTATTTTGTTTAATTTTGTTCGAAACTGAGGATCGTCAAAACTTGGAGGTTGTTAGACATAAATTTTCTCTATTAATAATCTTTTTTAAAAATATTTAATTTACATCCATATGGTATCATTTAAAATTAATATGAGATGAACATGCTAGTGGGATAATAATTGCTTCTAAAATATCTTATAGGGAACCAGTTTCTTTATAATATATTCCTTCTTTATGATTATAACATTTTTCAACTTACCTAGCATTATATTTAGTGATCAAACTTGATTATACATTTTTTTTTACAAAATACCAATATATTTTTAATAAAATGTTTGTTAAAGGGACTATAATCTAATTCATATACCTTGTACCTCTTGAACTGGTTTAACTATTCTTTCATTATTAGAACCCAACTCTCATCAACTAATTCTTATTCTACAGTTATAGGTTCTAGATGAGATAAAAAGGTAGATAATTTTATAAGGTTTACCACATTTTTTGTATTCATAACAACATAAACTAAAATTCTTATAACTATTTATAGAGGATGGTATTTATGTTTTCATGGTTTTCTAGGTATCACACATTCTAGTTCACTAGTATCAACCCTTTTAGGATTTGGTTCACAAAAATCATGTTCTATATTATCCACATTTTCTTTGTTAAAAAGTAGATTATGTATTATATATTCAATAAAATTAGTAAACTCATATTCTTGAGTTATATTAAGATCAAAAGGATAAACTTCATCAAGCATCACATGAGTATAATCTTCAATAATCCTTGACATTATATTAAAGACTAAATAATATTGGGAAGTAGTAGAATAACCTCAAAAGACTCCTTAATCAGATTTTGGATCATATTTTCTTATATTTCTCTTGGTGTTTAATATATAAACATTACATCCAAATAATTTAAAGTATAATAACTTTTATTTCTATTATTCTATAACTCATAGGGTATTTTATTTATGATATTCCTTATTATAAATCTGTTAAGGGGATAACATGTGGTGTTAGAATCTTCCACCCAAAAATTGGTAGGAATATTATATTAAATTAATATTTTTCTAAAATTTCTTACAACATCCTATTACAACTTTTATCAACACTATTCTATTGAGGTATCATGTGGGTAGAAATGATGTGATTAATATGATGATTTGAGATGAATTAAATTCATTATTCTAAAATTCACCTCTATAATAACTTCATAAAGAATAAATTTTGTAATATTTTTCATCCTAAACAAGTGTACAGAAATTAATGAAAAATAACTGGATTCAATTTTATGTTTCAAAATGTAAACCTAATTAAATCTTGAAAAATATTCAACTAACCCATAAACATTATATTTTCTAGTAAGGATTACAAATCTAGTAGGCCTGAATAGTTACATATGGATTTATTCTAGGAATCTAGAAGTAGAAACCTCTTAAACTATTTTAAAAAATGATTTTTATTTATTTCCCATTTGACATGCATGAAAATGTTTCTTTTAATAAAATTTAAGTTTAGGAAAAATAGAAATCACATTTCTTTTGGATAACTTTCTGAAGGAGTAAACATTATAATTGAGTAAATTTGTTTCTAAAAGAAAGATTTATTTACTTAATTAATCCATAAATTAATATTATTACAACCCTAAGAATAAAAAAATATATTATAGAGATTATCTATTCTTAGTGATCTAAAATTAATAGATTTTTCCATAAATACCGACCATGTATTATTAGAAAAATAAACCAAAAAACTATCATTATAAAGATGAAAAATATTTATCAGAATTTTATTTATGCATTCCACATAAAGAACATTATTGATGAAGATTGATTGCAGATTTATAGAAATATCTAATACTAAATGTCTTTACATTTTTGTTATTTCAAAATGTGACATAGCCTCTACCAACCTTAGAGAATGTGTAAAATATGGAGAAATCTCTACTCATTTTCCAGGAATAGCCACTATCTATTAAACATTTTAAATTATTATTTTGGTGGATATTTAGGTAAAATGGAAAATTGAAAAATAGTAGTTTTTAGTAACCAAACAATCTTGGGACTAGCATTATAAGATATAAATTATTTGGGAACAAAAATATTTTAATATTTTTAAAATTAAAAAATAAATTATAATTATTTTTAGAATTTTTTTATTTATTCTACACATTTGTGGATTTCTTAGAAACAATAATTTGATAAATTACCATTTATTCTCTAATTAAAGCATGTAATACTAGACATGATTTTGTTTTTAGAACATGGTATAAAATAGTTTTTATATTTTTTGGTGTTTTAATCCTTTATACATATATCATAGTTCTTTATTGAGCTATTTTTTACCAAGGAATCAATTTAAGTAACCCCCTTGTAAAAATATTGGAAACATATTTAATATATTGAAATTTCATTATAAATATTTAAATTTTTTTATTCTATTCAATATATGATTAATTAGAATTTTCTAATTGGGCTTTCACATATAGGATTTGTTTACTTATGATTTTTGATTCATTAAAAATATTATTTTAGGATTTTTTGTTGGATTTATTTTCTTAGGCTTTTATAATTAGTTTCTGATATGTTACAATATTCATTTAATTATAAATATGAGAAATTTTTATTTTTAGGGTCAAAATCATGATCATAAGAATAATAAACGTGTACCTCATATAAATGTTCCATAAATCAAATGTTATACTTTTGATTAGATACCTTAAATTATGATTCTAATGATGCATTATCAATGGAGTCTTTATAGGAATTCTATGTGAATCTCATGTACTTATTGGATTTATTATTATACCTAACCTTCTTGAAATTTTTAAATCATAATTTTTATATTCTTGAAGTTGACGAAAGTCTATATTGATGTGTATATGATTTTGTTTTCATTCATATAATATCAATTATTTTTAATTTTTATCTTTTAATTTTTACTCATTAAAAGGTCTTCTAAACACACTTATCTTATTATATAAATTTTTGAATATTCTTGAAAACTATGGATGTTCATCATTTGATCCCAATTTTATCAAGGAATATTATTCTCTATAGGATTCAAAGATATGAATATACTTATTATTCTTACTATATTTAGAATTATAAAATATAGAATAAAATTTTTACTTATTATTAATTTTACATTCATTATCTTCAGTTTCAATTTCTGCCTCTTAAATTATAAGAGTTACCATGAGATCTTTTATTTTGATATAGTAGACCACTGTTGATTTCCTGATGGTAGGTGAGATTCATTACTACTTAGGTGGTAAAAAACATTGACTTTAAAATATTTTTCTAACTCATTATTTTTTCCTCCAAGAGTAGTAAAATTATGCACAATTTCATTGAGTCTTCTATTAAACTAATTAATTATTTCTCTTTCATTAAATTTGAATGTGTCAAAAATAAGATTGTGAAAACCATATCTATGATCTTTTACACTCTATGTACCTTCATAATAAACAATTATAATAGTCCACACTTCATGATAACTTTTACATTGAAAACCTCATTTAAAATCGTCTCTACTTAGTACACATATTACAACATTCATCACTTTAGAGTTCATATTGTAGTTGGTTTTAGTATCAAGAACCATTGTTTCAAGTTTTGTTATTTGAATTGCATAAGGATTCAAAACATTGAGATAAACCATTAGGATAGGGTTATTCAAATAGATTTTCATCCACACTTTATGACAACCATAGTCGTCAACAATAAAATAGGGAGCTATAATAATTGACATACATTCTCTGTTATTAGCCACAATATTCATTTAAAAGGATATATTTGGACTTCAAACTTTGACATCTAATAAATTAAGTGTCATGAAATCTAATACCAATTTTTTCCATATATAATGGCTAACCAATGAATAAAGAAGTGGGAGAATTGAGTTCATGAAAATATCCATTACTTGGAAACCTCCCACTTCAATGTTTAATAGTTACCATATTTTATTTAACAAAAGTAGGTGGTGGAAAATAAAATCACAAATGAAAAATAAAAAAAAAGAGAATTATAATGGTTTAGAGGAAAACAACCCCAGTCCACTCCACCAACACTAAACTCCATGAGTTATGTGATATTAACAATGTCATCACTTTTTTAAAGGGATACTGAGTGAAAGAAACTGTTACTTATTACAAAGTCGAAGATATTTCAACTAGGATGTCCATCTATAAGACTTGTTCTTTGTATTATAATAGTAAATCATAATGACTGTATATTGTAATAATAATATACAAGGTTTATAATACTGATTTAGTACACAGTTTCCACGAAAACGATATAGTAGTTGAAGATTTGTCCATAGATGAGATTATTATAAGTTTATCTATGGATGTTCTTAGATTTCAATTGATTATCTTGTCAGCACAAAATACATATCATATATTCAAGAGATTCATTATCATGGGAATTGAATCATGTATTGTTACATATATTTCATATGTATATAATATCACATTCTCTCATTTTCACAGGTATACATCCATTATTTATGTGGTGGAAAACTATTTTATTTATATCTTATCTTTTTAATTTGAACTTAATCACACTTTATAATCAAAGAATTTGGGTGAATAATACTTTTAAAAAGATGATGAGATATGTTATTTATTTAATGTGTCCTTGTTTTCTAAATATGGAATAAACTTTTATACCAAAGATGTCTTGAATATTTTTCTTTGGATCTTTCCATTCTTGAAAAAAACACACTTAGTCTTAAATGTTCTTTCCTTATTTGGATAACAATTTTTATAATGAACTTAAAAGAATGATTTGAATTATTAAGATTTCGTTCTAACGTTACAAGTATAATCATGAATATATTCAAGATAGATTATTCCTCATAAGATAAATTTCTAGTTACACCATCATCGTAAGATGATTTACAGAGTAGATTCATAAGAAAAATTAAATATTTGAAATGAAATTTTCATAAAAAAATTCTTCTTTATAACATAATATCATATTAATATATTATAATTTAATTTGATGAAATTATTTTATGTTAAAAAGATAGTGATTTTATAAATTTCTTTTTCTTAAGGTAAAACATTTCTCATAAATTATTTCGGATTGAAATTTCTTACATTGAACATGCGGAAGATAATTTATTTCTCTGTAAGATAATCTTGTTATATTGTAAGATTAAATTTCCAAATTTGTATTCCTTAAGATAAATTTATTGGGTGTAGAATAAATATTTAGGGAAGATACTAAGTTTTATTCATATGACAATTATTCCACATGTAAGGTAAATGTCCATTGTAAGATAAACATCATTAAAAGAACCTATATTCAAGTAGCATAATTATATTTATTCTATTAAATGATAAATATATTTTGGATATATTATGTATATAACTCACAAATTATGAGAATATTTATATATATAAATTAAAAAACATAAGACAAAATCAATATATTATAATTAGGGATTTTGTGAATATTAAAAACACATAAAGCACTATGATATATTTAACCAATATAAGTCTATCTAGTAGAAACATGGTGAATGATGTAGGAAGGAAATATGTGGATAATTTCTTTCCGAGTCAAAAAAATATAATGGTTGGTGTTAGAGCATAATAATTTATTGATGTGTTAAAAAATTTATATTTTCTAATAATGGTGGTACCCAAGTTATAGAGTGAAAAAATTATCCACAAATGAATATGTCAATATTTAATTATTAAATGAATTAATAACATCCTTTATTTGGTGGAACCTCATAACGTGTGGTATCTAAAACATAGATCAATGTCTTGGTGTAGATATTTATATATTTTTGTTGTTCAAAACATGAGAATGAAACCCTATCTATTTATCATGTTGAAGGTGAATCCAATCAATGGTGGTCATTGATTAAGAATAATGAGGAAAAAATGATATTGATTTCATATAAAGAATTTCAGGATTAAAAAAATTATGGAGTTAATGTGGAATGGGGAAAACTCAATTACTACTTATGAAGAAACTTTTACTAGATTATCCAATTATGTACCACCTTTAATTCAATCCATGAATGTAAATTTGATTGAATTTTTTGAGTATTAAAACCATGTTTAAAAAGGTATTTGGTTACTCAAGAATATAAATGTTATGAGGAAATTGGTGAATTTCATTGGAAGGTCAATATGGATTTTTTTGACACTTATAGCTATTATTAAAAGAAGGATAGTTATTAGTCATGGTGGATGGAAATAGATAAACCATTAATAACTAAATATGAAAGTAAGAGAACTCAATTTAATTGTTGTAGTAAATGTTGTGAGAATAATTCTAGGGAATTCCTCTTGATATTTGGAAAGTGTAAAAATTATATAAAATTCAACATTTGGCTAGTGAGTAGAATGAAATGTGTAAAAGTTAAACCAATAATAGTCAGAAGGATATAAAATGATTTACTTATAATGAGATGGACCCTTACACAAATGTGTGTCTAAATATATATATGAAGGGTGGAAATCATGAATTTCATAAGAACAATATTTTGGAAATTTCATTTTTAAATACTATGGTTGGTATTGATCCCACACATGAAGTGGTAACATGTACATTACTTCTTTACACAAATTATTCCAATTTCTTCTTCTATTATAGATCTTCAAATTATTTTATTTATAGTATTTTTTATTGTAAAAAGGGAATCCCACCTCAAAAAAATAGAAATAAATTTTGGTAAAAAGTCCAAGTAAATTTATTAGTCAAAAAAGGATTTATATAAATCATCTTATAGTTATATATGGAACGGTTTATATTTAAAATCTTGTTATCATACCCATACTAGAGTTATTTAGTTTTTATGTATTTTATTTCAATTTATCATGTTGTGAATGAATATATATCTAAGGAACTCATATTCAATTTTGATAATTACTTTCAGTTTTCATTTGAAAATGAGTTCATACCTATAATAATATATAAAGATGAATATAAATTGATTAAATATGTGGTAAATCTTATCATTCACATATAATTAAAACAAATGTATGTTCTCAACTTTTTGATGTGAATATGGTAAAATAATTTTTGGACACATTTTTTAATGATTTGAATATTTTTATTACTGATCAGGAATCCAAAATCACCATTGACATAGATTTATATTCCTAGAGAATTTCTAATGTTCCTTATATAACGATACAATTGGATTTGTTGGAATTGAAAAATAAATTAAAAAAAATTACTTGATAATGGTTTCTTATTTATTATCACTTCTCCTTAGTTTTCTCATATTCTATTAGTTATGAAGAAATATGGTTCTATGGGGATTTTCAATGATTATAAGGCACTTAGGTGAATTAGTATTATCAACAAGTATCATTTGAATCATATCAATGACTTTCTTGATTAGCTCGAGGAGCTCATATTTTTTCAGTGATTGATTTCAAGTCTTCATATCATTAACTGAATTTAGAGGGACAAATCATTCCATTTAGGATATTTAGAACTAGGTATGGAAATTCTGAGTTTGTGGTAATGAAAAATATATTTATGGATATATTTAATATATTACAATGCGAGGATTTGGAAAAATTAATGGTTGTATTAATTGATTCTGTTTCGGAATATTATAAATGTTATGTGGATCATGAGAAACATTTAAGGATTATTATATAGACCCTTTAATAAAATAAATTGTATGTATAATTTATTGAATGTTTCTTGTAACTGATTTCATTATTTTTAAATATTGAACCTAAAGTTGAAAAAAATTGATAACGTAAAAAATAAAGTGATGGAAAAATGTCCAAGAACCACTAATGTCAATAAATTTGATTTTTTTCTTTGATGAGTGTCTAGTTATGGATGGTTTTTTGGAAACATTAATATGTTATCTAACACAAAAACTAAGTAAGATTTTTTCTATGTATTATGTCCATTATTTTTTCACTAATATATATAGTGATATTCACAGATATTATTTATGGTAAGGAATAAAGAAGGATACTGTTGATTATACCCAGAAATGATCAATTTGTGAATAATTTTAATTTTATTAACAACTACTAAAGGTAATAATTGATATGTTTTAAAATAGATATTGAAAATGAGATAATATATCCGTAGTTTTCATAGTAGTCTTTCCAAATACATCTTAATTTAATACTGAAATATGTGATATTTTAGAATATTTAACCAAATATACTGATTTTCATCATATTTGATATGATATGAATTTATATCAACTTTATTTACATAGATATATTATTAAGTTACATAGTGTTAATCTATCTATTTTATTTAATTGTTATCCAATTTTGACTTCCAATTTTAGTTAATGACTTTAGATATCATTGGGTACTATGTTAAGTTTCGATAAATATTTTCATCATGGGAAATCAGGGTGAATAATTAAAAATTTAGAGGAAAAGGTTTAGTCATGCTCATGAATTATCATGGAGGTTGGGAAAAAAATTTAATTAGTGGAATTTTCATATAATAGTAACTTCCATTCTATTGTTTATATTGAAATATTTTTGATATTATATAGAAATTGAGGTCCGACTCTAATTTGTTGGAATGAATTCAGGGAGAGGAATTTTCTAGAACCAGAATGGGTCAACAAGTAACTTGAAAATTAAAACACTATTTATAATTATATAAAACAATTTTATATTTGGTAGAAGATCTATAAATATAACCTATTGGAAGGACTTTTTTAGGTAGGGGCCTCATTTTTCATAATAAATCTCAGTGAAAAGGAGTCATGCATTTCAATTAGAAGGGGAAATTAATCCAATGGTTTATCAGTCTATATTAAATTCTAGGAAAACATGGATTTGATTATTACTATGTATCCTTACCTTGGTGTTTATCCTAGGGAAAATATGTGTTTCATGTTTCATTGTTAAGTATGTATTCATTTGATGTATCTCACATATTTATCCCTAAAATTGTATAGTTGAAGGAGAATCATTCTTATATGGTAAAACCAATTTATATTTTTGATCATAGAGAGGTCTAGTGAAATAAAGTGACTAAACTAGTTAAATAATTCTGTAATAATAAAATTAATTAAGAAAAATCAAATGAACCTACAAGATCCACGAGAGAAAAATATCACCACTTATTTATCAATGAATAATATTATGCGCACAAAATTTTTCTAATGGGAGAATGTGATGAACAGAGTATTTTTTTCTAATGAATAAATTTTATATTTTATTAAATCAATTATTTCATTTAAAAAGTTGTTATTATATCATTTGAAATAGTTTTATTAAGTTACAGTAAAAGAATATTATTTTTCATTTGGAAAGGATGTAGTTTTTATTCAAACAAAATTATTTTCCATATGTTATATGGTTTTTTTTTAAATTAAATTTATATATTTTATTCCTTAAATATTATAAAATTAACATCATTTTTATTTCATCATATGAAAATTATATTAGGGTTAAATTTTAGGAATTTTATAAAAAGGCTGTTTTTGGGTGAATAGTGGAAAGGAGTGTTTTTATAAATACCGTAACTTTTATGAAATCATTAGGATAAAATCCTAACATTAAATTTTATGAAACCTATTTAGAACCAAATTTTTTTTATAGATTAAAATAATTAATTTAAAATTATGATTTTGTTTTTAAAAATCATTGCTTGATTATTTGAAAACAAAAGTTAAATTTTATTGTATCAAAAAATTTTTTTTGGTTATATTCATTTAGTTGAGTGGTTAGAAGGTACCATTGAATTTTTTTCATGACATAAATATAAAATAAAATTACATGTATTAATAATAAATCAATTAATTTCTTGGGGATAAATATAAAAAATGATTTAGATGAATATTGATTTGTTTTCTAAAAAAGTAATCATTAAAAAAATATTGTTATTATTCAACCATTATTTTATTAAAAATAACTATTTCCATATAAATAAATTGAATCTTATATATTTTTTCATATTTTGAATAAAAATAATCAAATTTGGAAATAAGTATTGTATCATTTTAGACATAAAATAAGTAAATATAGTAAATGTTTGCCACCTTGGCAGGGGTTAAAAGGGGTAAATGGTTAAATTAATATATAAAATCATAAAATATCCAAAAAACATACCATTAAATGGTTTTATAAGGGCTTGATATACCTCTAACCTATCTATTGAAAATTCTAATTTATTTTGGATCTACTCTCATTTATATTCACGTCCACTTTCTTTATTAAGAAACTAATATTAAAAATAAAAAACCCATATCATATTTAAAATAATTCCTTCACCACCCACTTCTCCACACACATTGAGAACCTTTGATCAACCATACTAATATAAAAACAAGATAAGAAATCCTTTATTTTAAATCCTTTAAATGATTTAAAAAATTATATTTCATAAAAAATATTTTCCCAAGGACTGATTGGTTGAATGTATTTTAAGAATATCAATATAATAGGATTATTTTACAAAATTCATGATCATTTATCCTTAAAATCACTATACTAGACCATCTCCTAGAAATACAATTAATAATACTCATCCTCATAACCATGGTCATGAAACAAATAAGATAGTGGTGAGATAAAATGCTCAGTAAGGGGTGAATAAATATTTCATCAAGGATTATTTCACAAGAATAAGTATAAAAATTATCATAGGAGAAATATCATACGAACATGCATGATAACCATCAAACATAAGTGATCTTCAAAAATATGGAATAACAAATAAAATCCACGAAATATAAACATACAAATAGGATAAATTTAACATGGATTTTAATCATTTAACATAAAATTTTAATTTATAGAGCATAACATCATAATAAAAAACATCCTTTAACTATGACTCAAACCTTAACATAGGGAAAAATTTCTTTAATGAGACACATCATGATAACATAAGATAATAATTTATAACATCTGTCTAATAAGGCACATACATTAGTATAGAAAACATTACATTCATGAGACACACCACCAATGTTAAAAATTTACTAGAAACTAAAATATATTCACAAATACTTTTCTCTTGAGATATCAACTTTAAACCATTATATTAGAGGGTAATATAAAACCAACCCTTCATTATCCATACATATGAGTTCATATTAACATCCTTAACTTATCACATAATAAAAAACATTGTAAATAAATTCTGTTTCCAAAAAATACAAATTAAAATAATTATATTTTCATAAATAAATTAGGGAAATGAAATGGGTTTTATAAATCATCCAAATTGTATGAAATAAAATCGTAAACAAAATATTTTGATAATAAAAACTTGATCATCCAAAATAATAACGTAATTAAAGATAATAAATTTTAAAAAATTATTGAAAACTTCATTCATTATAGATCATTTTAATATAATGAAACCAAAATCCTAAAAAGTTCTTTTTGAAAACATTTTGTATTCTCAATGTACATGTCATAGTTATGAGTCAATTTTCAGAAAGACTCTGTAATTTTTTTTAAATAGTGAGAGGAAAATAATTAATGGAAATGAATTGTATAAAAAACATGTTTAACTAAAAAATAAAATATTGAGAAACATCCAAAATATAATGTCATTGAAATCAATGTTCTATATGAAATTGTGTAAGTCAAAGAAAATGTTTAAGTTACCTTGTCCCTTACCTTTACCCTTTATTTCCATATAAGTGGTTGAACCTCATGTATTATAATGATATAAATCATAATAAAATATTTAAAAACCTTATTCTTATACATTACCACTTATAATTTCCATTAATTATAATTTTCATCTTGTATTATATTTTTGTTATCTCTTCTCAACATCGGGTGTTGACAACTTTAACTGTTTGTGCCCATTTTTTAATGATGGTATAATTACCAATTATTTTATATTATGTTAATAATTAATGTACTATTTAATATATTATATTATAAACAAATAAAACTAATCTATAAATTTATTTTATCATTCTATAAGTATTTTAGTTATGCTGTGTGAAAATGGAATCAGTGTTGGCTTATTTCGGTGATTTTAGTGAATGATGACGGTACTTTAATAAAAAGATAAATAATTAATATAATATTTAAGAACAATATATAAATCATGATATTATTGTTATATTATAATAATATCATTATTTAGTTTCTCCTCATTATCTATGAGATAGTTTTATAACATCATTCATTTACATGATTAAACCGATCCAAACATGAATAAACTTTAACTTGATAGGTGAGTATGGTTAAGGTGGAATTTATTTTGAAATAATATAATTTTAAAAAAAATAAGTTATTATATTTATATATTTATTATGGTGAATCATATTTAATATTTTGGAAAAAATACAAAAATTCATTATTCAAAATTAAAAGAATTTCTTTATAGAGTTAGTAGTACTTTCACACTCTAGTTTGATGTTCCGTTTTTTTAATTTGATAAAAATTAATAAATAAGGGTTTTAAATTTAAGATAATAAATTATATTATATAAATGATACTTATTTCATCATATTATTATAGTGATAATATATTTGGAAGGGTTAGATTGAGAAGAAAAACATATGATGAAGATAATAAATACTTTGGAGACTTGATATTTTCTTGGAATGGTCTTTGTAATTGAAGAGAATATGATATATTATCATGAATAGGGGATTTATGATGTTTATTAGAGTGGTATATAAATATTAGAGTTTAAATGAGTAATTATAAGGTGAAGTTTATGTTTGAATGGGTAGAAGTGGTATCCTATTATTTGTAAAGAAAATGGATCTTTGGAAACACTAATCATTTTTCTATAATTCCATGACACTACTCAAGGGTAAATAGATCAAACATTATAAAATATGGGGTTTGGAATGATATCAGCTATAAAATAATTTCATTAGTTTATTTTTATACATGGTAAATGTGATTTAAGGATTTTATTTTTTACTTTTATCCTTTTAACAAAAATAACTTTTACTATGGTACCTAGTTTTTAGATAAGAAATATTATATCTTATTAAATATAATAGGTAAAAAATATTACCTAATATTTATTTTATTATCTAAATTTATTCCCCATTAAATAAAATTAAATTTCTAAATACGAAAAAAATTAATTTTTAAATTTAAATACATTATGTATAGAAATACTATTTTTTGTAGAAAATGTTGTTTTCATCATAAACAATTATTAATATTTTTTTTAATTTATTTAACAATAAATTATTGTTAATATATTTATATATATGTTTAGAAAATATATTAGTACCATAATTCCAAATTCATTAATATAATTTATTAGATAAAAATTATACATCGTTATTAAAAAAATTTAAAAGAAACCTTTTCATCATTAACACGGTAATTAAGCGTAAAAATGAAATTATCTTTATTAAATAACATCCAAATGATGATATAAAATATTATATATATTTTATCATGTAAAATTTATGTATATATGAAAATTAATTTTAATGTATGTGCATGTAACATGTAAAAATCCGTTCATAAAAAAAGTTTATTTTTAGCATCAATTATATATATATAAACAAATTATGAATTTTATTTTTTATAACAATATTAAGAATATTATTATTAATATTCTTAAAAAAAGTTTCATGTGATTGTAATATAATTTCAAATCCTAATTTCTCCATGAATAAATTTAATTAAATAAAATGATGAAATATAGTTTCATTAAAATTTTACTTGATTTTCTAAAATTAAATTAATGGGTTTTTTAAAATAAACATAATATATATAAAATATTAATTTTAAATTAAAAATATTTTTTGTAAAATTTTTTCAAAAACTTTTAGGTATTATGAAGGTGATGATATTTTTAAATTCGAAATTTTTTCACCATTCACTTAAATATCGATTATGTTAGAGAAATTAAAAAAAGCATCCTAGGATAACATTGTCTTGAAAAATTAAAAAATGAAGATAATTTTATTAAATTAAAATAATAATTTTTTAAAATATATTTTAAATAAAATTAAATATATAAATATAATATCTTTTTTTAATAAGTCTTTTTAACATTAAATCATATTAATCATTGAACCCATAAATTTAAGAATCTTTTAATTGATTACCGTCATATAGATTTTAAAAAAAATTATTAATGTTGTTCATCAAAAATGTTGTGCATGTTTATTTTTGGTGTTGTATGTAACACAATTTATAGAACATATTGATCATTTTAAAGGATAAAAAATGTTGGGTCAATACATTCTACCCCCTTAAAAATGATCTTATCATAAACATTTTAATACATGGAAGAAAATAAGTGAAGGTGTGTTTTTCATATTAAATCCTCAAGCTCACACTTAACCTCTAGAAACTTTTTTTCTCTATAGAACATTGAGTTGATGAGTGACCTTGTTACACAACACCTTTTCACTTCAATCCAAAATTTTCATTACTTTTTCCTCATATGAGAAGTAATTTTCTATTTGAAGGACTTTTGATTCTAGTACATGTAATGGTTCTGGTATGTACTTTATCTAAAAATTGATATATAAAACAAAACATATACTTGGGAGAGGTCTGGAAGTAGTTCTAAATGACAATATATAGCCTTAAAATGATAAAGGATATCGAATAGACTGATCTACATAGGGATAATATTCTCTTTCATCCTAAATCTCATAATGTGATCCAATGATTTATTTGAAGGAACACCTTGTCACCAAAATCAAACTCTAGATCTCATTAACATATATTTGAATAACTCTTGTTTGGAATTTATTTCATTTTTATATGTCATTAGGTTGTTTTAAAATTCTAATTTATTTCTTATAAATGTTCAAGGCCTATAATCTTACTCTCTATAACCTTATCCCATCATGTTGGAGTCCTACATATCTTCCCATATAGAGCCTCATATGGTTCCATCTGAATTATAGAATTGAAAATATTATTATCTAAAAAATATAACAGGGGTGGTGTCGATCCCAATATCCTTGGAAATCAATCTAAAAAGTTCTATACATATCCTCTAGAGTTCGAAATTTTCTATTATATTGTAAATCCTTTTGAGGATGATAATAAGTGATAAAATTCATATCTACCTCTAATGCGTTCAGAATATTTCTAATGAATCTTGATTTAATTCTCATTTCCCAATTTGATACAATGGAAAATGGTATACCATACAGCCTCACCACTTCCCTTATGAATATCTTGGTGAGTGAGTAAATGGATAAATATTCTTTGATTGTAATAAAACAAACTAACTTAGTAAGGTGATTGAATAAAAACCAAAATTTAATTATGTAATTTAGAAAATTTTGGGATTCCTATGATAAAGTCCATGGTGACATGTTCCAATTTCCATACTGGTATGTTTAATAGTTGCAACATACCCTAAGAATTTTATTATTTAACCGTAACTTACATTCATATTAATTATTGAGATAAATAATAAAAAATATATATCTTTATACTATCCCACCTGAATAATTGTTCTAGATATCTATACAACTTTATAATTTATATATATATAGATAGGGAAATTTATGAGGGTCATATAAAAGATTCCACTTATGTTATAGTTTTTATGGGACACATATCTGGGTTATAAGCCTCATAACTCCATCTTTATCAATGTTGAACACCATAATATTCTATATCAATTACTATAACTCTAAATCCATTTTATGGAATTCTAGATCATCATTTGAATGGATGGTTTATTTTTTAATTTGGAAAGATATGGTTTTCCACCATACCTTACAACTCCAAGATTCATCCTTTTCAAATTCTTGAATATTGGATCTCTTTAAACTTCATTATAGATAATGTTTCATGATATTTTCTATTTAAATCAATATCCTCATTGTTTTCCTTCCCACAGTAGTAATTTATAGGGTAGTCATTGAATTTGATTAGTTCCAACCATCTCCTTTGGAACATATTTAAATCTATATGTGTGAATATATATTTCAATCTGTTATAATCTGTATAAATATCACATTTTCCACAATACAGATAATGTCACTAAATTTTTAATTCATATACCATCACCTCTAGCTCCAAATAATGATTTGGGAAATATGGCTCATATATTTTTTGATTTTAATAAGGTAAAAGTAATTAACATTATATTTTACCTAAGGAATCATACCAAGACCTTATTTGATTCATAAGTATATATTATAAACCCCTTCCCACTATAAGGTATTTTAGGTATTGGATTTTTGACAAATCTCTTCATATGTATCTTAATTTTTATTCATATTCCTTCATCTAAAGGAATGTAAATCCATTTTCTTCTAACATAGTTAGTGGATTATATTACCAAGAGATGTTTCTCATAATTTTTCGATAGTATATAGATAACTAAATAAAAATATTTATCTCTGTTATTGTGGTTGATTTGGGCCATTGTTCAATGACTTATATTTTTAAATGGATCTAGATATATTACCGAATTAGTAATTTAATGACCCAAAAATGACACATTTTGTATCAATAATTTACATTGGAAAATTTTGGTATATAAATTATACATTCATATGGTTACAAACATATTCCAAAAATGATATAAATGATTTTCCTTAATCCTGCAGTATATCAGAACATAATCTTTAAAGACAACCACAAACTTGTCTAGGTATTCTATAATGACTCAATTCATCAGATTCATGAAAATGGAACGGTAATTATTCAATATTAATATAATCAAAATAATCTTTTAATGTAAATAAATTGTTCAAAATTATTTCATTGAAATATCCTCCCTTTTGAACCTTAATTTATGATATCTAGATTGAAGGTAAATCTTTGATATTTGAAGATCATCTCTCAGTTGGTTGAATATGTCCTCTATTTGGGGTAAATATTTTTTATTCAAGATTGGGATCTTTTTAAGATCATTATAGTCAAGGAATTATTTCATTGATCCATCTTTCATTTTAATAAAGAGGATGAATGCTCCCTATAATGAAGCATTTATGTAGATAAAACCATCACCCATACTCTCTTTAGTTACTTTTTTAATTAAAAGTGTACAACATGATCCATTCTATAATGTCTTATATTTTAGGCATAAATATGATTATGTGTCGAATAAAGAACTAAAAATTATTCTTTGGGGGAATATCAAGTAGTTCATCAGAAAATAAATCTGCATATTCTCATAAAATCATCATGTTATCAATGTTGACTTCTTCATCGATCATTTGAGTCAAGAGTCCCTCATTATTTTGTATTAAGAATAATATTATATAATTTTATTCCAATGGGATATATTATTTATAATGATACTTGAAAAATGAATGATCTAAAATATTAAATGATATATCCTTATGCCATAAATTTATTTATGATATATGTTATGATAAACAATACATAATCAAAAATAATGTCAAATTCAACCTAGGGTATAAGAATTAGATCCATAGGAAGTATCTTCCCATAAATCTAAATTAGATAATATCAATATATATTAGACATGATAATTGTTCCATAAGGTGATTTCATAGATATTTCTATATCCATCACTTCTGGTTATGGTTTGACATTCCTAGAAAATGAGTGATAAATTAAAGAATGAGATGAACCGAAATCAAATAAGGTACTTGTATTTATGGAATCATGATTTAGTGTACCTATCATAAATTCATTTTCATGATCTACCTCAATGGTGATATTGTGAATTCACTTCATTATTCTCTATATTTGGGAGGATATTGGGGCCTATTTTCATCATTTTCGAGATGGTTGGGGTAGTGATTCATAGTGTCCAAAGACCTTCCATTTGAAACATTATAGTGTGGGTAGATCATTATTTGTGACATTATACTCTAATTTTTTGTTAATCATCTACTTTTCCTAACTTAGATATTTTTTTAATGGTTTCTATCTTTACCACACTTAAAATACTTCCCTAATTCCTTATGTTAACTACCCAGTTAATTCCTACCACACTTTTGCAATGTGGGGGGGGGGGGTTAAAATTTCACCACCATGTGAATGACCATTAGGGTTCCTTTGGTATTCTACCATCATTTTTACCTCTCATGAGTAATGAGAAACCCTCGATTATATCTCCACATTTAGTGCACATCATACAATATATTCATAGCGTTCAAAGTCCCTTATGGCCAATATATTTCAAATACTAGGTTTTAATCAACTAAATAAATAATAAATTTTACTTTATAGATCATAGATAAGACCAGAGGAAAATATTTCACGCCTCGTGAAATTTTATTCATATGACATGATGGATTTATACGCATTTTGTTTCAACTATAATAATTCCCTCCAATATTTTTTGTGAATATTTCAAAGAAAATATTTAGTAAAGAACACATTCATAAACACATCTAATATGATTGAGTCAACTTATGTATTCTTAATTTTATTCCTAATAAAAGTTCACTATAGGTTGAACACTCATTCCAAATAGAGACTATCCAGAACAACCATCTCATGTACTAATTACTGGTAATGGAAAATATATTTCCCTCAAATAAATCCATTTTTTGGTGATAAGAGGATCTGATGAACCACATAAGGAGGGATAATGTTTTTACAGAACAAACAAATTTGCAAGCTCCACCCTCATTGGTGTATTCATAAGAGTAGTGTATTTCATGTTATTATTCATAGATTGGGATAGTTGAGTGAGTATTACTATGAGGAATTTTAATTCAACTCCCATTCCATTGGGTTGTTGATTAGGGAAGCCATCATATTTTTTCTCCCAACAATTATTATCATTGTTCCTTTTAGTTTCAGCCATTACTAAAACAAAAATGGAGATACCATTACTGGTGAAAAACTAACAACATACGAGGAAAAAATATCATGAAAGAAATTCATACTTAAAATAGATTATTATTTTAAACTATCATGTTTGTATATGCTTTTTTAATTAAACCTATTTAATTAATGGATAAACATTAGGTTGGGTTATCTCATACTTCTTAATCTAATACCTTAATGTATCCCAGAAATAATTCCTATCAATTTTTTCATAAATAGTATGTGATTGACCAAAGCATTTCCCCTGGTAGTGTTTAGCCAGGTGTGTAGTTGGGCCTCTTTGTCGTGCATCGTGTCATGGTTGTTTTGACACCCAACACACCTTTTTCAGGGTTATTACCCTTGGGAAAACTGTTTGAGAACATGAATCCACTTTCTAGTATCTAGAAATCGATTCATTTGAAATTAAATCCACCTACTTAATACTTCACCAATATTTTAGGACATCATCCTATACTTATATTCATCTCTAGGGTTTTCCAAAATGGTTCTATAATCGTAATTCTCTAAATAGTTTCACTAATGTCCAAAAATATCTAATCCTTTTATCTTCTACCAAATATATAATCCCATGCTAAAATTACCTTTATTTTAATTTCTTTAAAATATTAAAAACACGAAATTTTAAAAATAATAATGTCCCAGGGATTAATAGGACCAGTTTATTTGGTGACTAGCTGAATAATAATATTATTTTATAAAATTTGTGATCATTTCTCTTTAAAGGAACAATAATTGACCATATTCTAAGAAACTCATTAGTAAGATTCATCCTAATAACCTTGGAAATAAATTAAATAAGAAATGGTGAAGTTAAACATTCTGTAATGGTGGGATAAACATTTTATCAAGGATGTTTTCATAATGATAAGTAAAAAACATGTCAATAAGAGAAATATCATAATTTCATGAGTGATAACTATAAAACATAAGTGTGTATCAATGTATATGGAATATGAAATTAAATCCATTAAATATGAACATGTAATAATAATAGCTCTAGCACGGATTTGAAGTATTTAACATAATCATTGAAACATGAGATCATAATATCTTATTGAATAACATCCTTTAAATGCGGTACACACATTGAAATAGGTAAACATTACATTAATGATCCTTATCATGAACGAATAAGATAATAATTAAGAAAATATTTTAAATATGGTACATACATCATTACATTTTACAATACTTTCACAAGACACACATTTAGTGCCAATGATTAGGAGCAACTAAAATTCACACATGAATACTTTTCTTATGAGATATGAAATTTTAAATAATGAATTTTAGGGAGATATAAGACCCCACCAATAATCACCATTACTAAAAGTTATAATTTAATATCATTCAATTATCACATAATAAAGGAAAGATGGAAATAAAATTAGTTTCATAAAAAATCAAATGTAAATAATTCTCTCTTTATAAAGAACCCATGGAAATAAAATTAGTTTTACAGAACATCAAAATGAAATTAAATAATATCCTAAACTAAATTAGATGATACTAAAATCTTGGTTACCCAAAATTAACAAATAATTAAATTAAATATTGGGTTAAATAAGAAAGATAAATCAATCTGTGATAAATAATTTGAATATAATGAAAACCAAATCATGAAAATATCTTTTTGAAAACTTTTTTTATTCATCATTGTATAAATCATAGTTATCAGTATCTTTAGAAAAACATATTTGTTTTTTAAAAAATGAAAAAAAATATTTAATGCAAATGGATTTGGGTCAAAAAATATTTTTCCCTAGAGAAACGCTACAATATAATTCAAAATATAAAGTCATGGAAAATAAATTTCTACAAGGAATTGTGTAACTCAATGAAAGGATTTTGAGTTACCTAGTATCTTACCATTACCCAAGATTTCCATATAAGTTATTTAACCTCCTATATCATAAATACAACAATAATATTTACCTTTTTATGAACATTATTGAAATACATTTCCACTTGTACTCTTCATTAATAACAATTCTTTTTTAGCATTAGATTTTTTAATCTTTTTTCAAAATTGAGTTTTATTAAATATAACCATTTGTACATGACTTATAATATTGATATCCTTACCGATTCATTGATACCAGGTTAATAAATAGTATAATATAATGTATAATACAATATATATAATTTAAATTTATTTATTAATATCTAATATTATCCAATAAATGTTTTACCTACACTTTGTGAAAATGAAATTTGCATTGATTTATTTGGGTGAATTTATTGAAGGGACATGTTACTTTAATAATATGATAAAAAATTATAATATTTATATAACCATATATAAATCAGTACATTATTATTATAAATAAAAATATTAGTATTTATTTCCCCATAGTCATCCATGATAGTGTTTTATAACATCATTCATTTTGGTATTTAAAATGAACCAAACATGAACACGCTTTAACTTGATGGGTGTATAAGGTTAAAGAGGTGTTTCTTTTGACAAAATATAATTTTAAAAAAATAAAGATATCATATTGTTTTTTTGTAATGGTGAATGATGTGCCCAATTTGTGAATATATTTTCATACATTCTTTTGAGTTAAAAAAATATGTTTTCATTGGATAAACATTGTTTTGTAGATAAAATTCATTATCTAGGTGATCATGATGATTTTATGGTATTTTATAGCTAATGTCACAAATAAAAAATATTGAGAGGAAAATTGGCATTAGCATGATGCGCACTTGTATTTACATTCCATGTACCTTCACCTAGACACAGATATGCCAGATCGAGTACATGACCAAGTAGTCAACCAGAGACAACATGACGCATACGACACATTCACACACCATGTATGCCCTTCTAGAAGTAGTTGGTAGATAAAGTATATATGCATGCCATGTGGGGCTATACTACATGTGTTGTGACCCCACCAACTGACCGCCAACTCTTTCAAAAGTCATGGAGTGTTGCGGTAGATCACCTTCTAGTAGAGAAATCAATGTAAAAGGAGTTGACCATACTACACACCAAGTACTTTCTAGTACACATTTTGTATTATTGTTTTCTATAAATAAGAGGGTATCCCTATATATTTTAGGATTGACATCCCAGAGAGTTGATTCCACTATTCCATTCAAACCTCCCTCAAATCCAAATTTGTGATTTATTTATTGTTTAGAATTTCATTTTCCTATAATTAATCTCTTCCCCATATTCCTATCATATTCATGGTAGGGATTGAGTTTTGGCTCAATCTACAAACCGTGACCATGATCATAAGAGGATAATTTCGATGTGATGGGGTTGTAATAAGATTCTAGTCTGAATGTGATTTAATTACTAAAGATGGGATTTTATTATGAATTCGATTATACAATTCCTTTGTTGAACTAGATTTCAAAAATCATAAATGGTATAGTATAATACCAAGAATGATACTAATGGAGAACACTAAAAGAGTTTCTGTGGATGAAGCCATGACCATTACAAGAATCGGTTGCCACTATTTTAGGGGTTTCATTTTATTTTGTATTTAAATGTTCAATTATCAAATCAAGGGATTGGATTTTTAAATACATAATCACAAGTTATTTTATGAAGAAGCTATGATAGAATTGAATCCCTATGGTAAAATATTTTCATCTTTATTCTATAATACTAAATAATGAATTTCACAATAAATATAATCAATGTGCAACTATGACATGTTTATTTTCTAATTGTCCTATCATTTATTTTGTTTTGATTTTATTTTTCACAAATAGTTTTACTTATTAGTTTGTTCCCTCCACTCTTTCTATCTACCCAATCGACCGAGACTCTCTTGATTTTTAATGATTCATTTTATTTCTCATCTTTCCCTATGGGAATGACCCTGAATGACAATAGATACCTAGAAGTTGATTCATAATCGTCTAACAAATTTTAATTTGGGACGCTTATTGAGATTTGTGTGGTGCCAAATTCTGGCACCATTTCCAGGGAGTGTGGAAATCTGTAGTGCGGGACTAGTTTGAAGGTTTTTTTACCCATAATTTTACATTTGGATTTATTCTTCTTGACTATTTTTCATGGGAAATTCAACCCCACACCCCATGAATTATTATATGATTGGGGAGTATTACCACCCACCTAAGAGAATTTTAATTCATTCGATCTGGAGTTATCGTTCCCATACCTAGAAGAATACAATCCATAAAAGGATGATGGGTTCAAATAAGAGGATAAACCATGTACATTATTCAACCCAACATAACTTTAATCACATTATAAACCATTTTCAGGTAATACCGAAAGGTAATTATCAATGATAGATGCATTCACCACATGCCAGTTTGACAAACCAAAAGGTTGGAATGACTTGGAAATATGGTAGAATAGATCTCTGAGATAATTTCCAATATGGATCTTCTAGTTGAGTTTGAGGATGTGTGTTCAAATTTTGTTTCAATGAAGAAGACATGGTATAATGTGGGCCCCAAATGTAATTCATTAAAATTTTTAGAAATTAAATTTTAAACCTAAAATTCATAATATGAGGACAGGTCATCTCAGGTTAACAATGAATTTGATCACATACTCATTTCAGAGACCTCTGTTGATTACATACATATTCTGGAGGAATCCGATGATTACTTTACAGTATTCCGCATTTCGATATCGGAACCTCAAGAGGTTGGAGAAGTACTAGATAAAACAAAGAACCAAGTCCACCTTAGAAATCTATTTTCCATGGAACATTGATACTATAAGCTGCTGGCTAGAACCCCTGATGGTCAAGATTATTGGAAGTAGGATGAGGTCACCAGACACATGAGGTTGTTCGTACTGAAAAAGCCACACCTGCCTTCACATTATAGGTAAGTATCTCTGACCCAGGTGGAGCCAAAGACATAAAACAAAGTCACTTTCTAAAAGGCAACCCATCCATTACTTTCTCTCATAGTTAATTATTCTATATTTTTAAAAACACAGTGAATGTAGTTTCTTTCCACACACCATGTGCCACCAAATCACTCATCTATAGTAAAAATAAGTGTAACATGAGTCTACACACCATATCTAACTCATGATATGGTGTGCACTTTTCTTTTTATTGTATATTTTATTAGCCCTTCTTTTATAAGTAACTGTTAATTAAGTTAATGAATAGGGTTGAGACCTGTGTTGTGGGAAGGTCATTGGAATGTATCTGAGCCATCACCATTTCAAATGGCATCACAACTTCCTTTGCAATAGGGATCATTCTTTTTGAACATATGTTTTAATGTAAATGGAATGTGAGGTGTATTAAAAAATAAGTAAAATCATTTCAAAATAAAATAAAACCCTTGATGGGGTTGGATTGGCTGGCAGTGACATAACCCATAGATCTAAAAGACCCAGGTTCAAATCTTGACAAGTAGCCCAGTTCCATCATTTTAAATTAAATAAAACAACTTGTTGTGAATTTTGATATATTTTGTATGATTCATGTTTTAATTATACCATAATTTTTTTAAAAAAAAATAAGAAATCACTCAAGGATAATGTAGGTAGATTGGTAGAGACGTAGCCTAGTGTTCAAAATACCCAGGTTCGAAGTCATATAATCTTCATGGTCCATCCTAATATTTCTAAAAATTAAACCCACACACCATGAATTGTTCTTTTTCCCATGTATTGTAGCACTTATACTTTATATATTAAAATTAAATAATAATTAGAATCACTACAACCATACCTCTAGTGTTTGATGGTTTCTGTTCAGATCAATCGATCACCAGTTCAAATCATACCTCAAACACCATATTGGAGGTTGTAGTTCTCTTTTTCAAAATTTAGAAAATACGACATGTATTTATTCAATACATTACATGTATAGGTTTATTATAATTTTATCCATAATATATGTTTATTGTATATATTTCATTTTAATTAATAATTTTTATATTAAAACCCCCACACACACACAGAGAATGTCATCCATTACACATGGCATGGGGTACAGATAAAAAAGCTGGGAACCCACCCCAGCCTCACACTGTGTCGTGATCCCCCTTCTCCCTATCTATACCTCTGAGGCTTTCTCTATACACCATCAAAACTAACTCCATAAATCCTCTATTTAAATCCATTTTCCTCCTTGATTTCCTACTCATTTTGATCATTGATCTAGGTACGCACTTCTAGGCCCAATATTTCATTGTTTTATATGCTTTTGGGGTGATATTGGGATCAGTCGGCCGTTTAGATTCCTCTGAAAGTACATGGGTTTGACGAGGAACACACACCATGTACTATAGGTTTATAGACACACACATTCCACAACTCAAATTTCAAAAAACAAGGCGTGTAAGTTCGGTACATGTCATGTACAGTGCCTCAGCCTAGCCCTTAGGAGCCACCTGTGTAATGTGAACGCACAGCCCCGAGCCCTTGCATCTTCACATGGTGTGTATGTAAGGTGCACTATATGTAACCTCTTTATCAGGAGTTGTCCGTGTGAAGGGAGTACATGTATTTCGTGCCATGTTCTAACACACATCGTGTAGTTCCTAAAAGCGGTGTTTTGTTATTATTCAACCACTCAAAGCCATTTGTGTATGGGATGTTACACAGATCGCAACCCATGTTCTCATACTTGGAATTTACACTTATCTACACTCGGTGTATTAGCTATTTCATGAACTTATTTCCAAAAAATGTGTTTATCCAGAATTCATGAGTTCCTCACCCGATCACACTACACGTAGTGTACCTTGAATCTGCATGTCGTGTACTTTTGTTTTTCTAATTTATCAATTTTCTCCCTTCTTTTTCATATTCATTTGTTTTTTGTTTCCATTACATTCCATTCCAGTTATGAAAGATGAGATCACACCAGTGGGAAGAGGCCATCGACTGCTACTAACTGGGATAGACCGACTCACCACCAGATCATACATCGACCTTCTGTGACACCAACATCTGAATTTTTGATATGTAATCCTCTGGATTAGGAGACACTAACTCCCATACTACCATCACCCGCATAATCAACATATTTTGGCTTGAAAGACACCACACCACCATCTATGGTAGCTACTGATCCCCTAACATCCATTTTCGCATCATCTACCGATGTCTAGGGCTCCAAAATAGAGGATCTTACTATGCCCGCACATCCATCCACAAATGGCATGACTGATGAGGCATTTCTGGAATCAGGTGCTCCATCTATTACCACCATAGATGGACCCTCCACCTTAGTAGTTACAGTGCCACCTCGACCTGCGCAGGCATCCACATAGCCTCTGCCACTCCCCTATATGATGTTTTCTGAGTGGAATACTGAGGCAGATATACTTCAGTGTCTTTCATGACACACAATGTAACTGAGAAACAATTTATTAGATATCATAGTTCCCTAGAATGTGGGTGTCTAGGGGGATATTGAGAAGCTCCTCAACAAGACACATCTTTTGGACACACTCCTGGTTAGCACTCCTACCTTCCAAGATTTATTTTTGGATTTATTAGTGACCATTAATTTAGATGGGCCCACGTACCTCTAAACACCCATTGATATAGCTAGGAATGTTAGATTTAGGCTGACTGTTTGACCCTTTTCACCGACTATGGCCAAGTTTGTTTGAGGTTTCAGCTTCTACCCCCATCCTACCATCCCAACACCAACATCCACCCCCAGTCACCCTAAGTTATATAATCTTATTACCATGTGGTGGGTGATTTTTGGGCTTGACCACATGTATACCCCCACTTCTCAAAAGAGAATACTCATCATTTTACCTCCCCTTCGTTTCATCCATCAGTGCTATAGTGCCAAACTATTACCTCTTCATGATGATTTAGGTGTTTTGTCTAGATGATACATGAAGATTATCACCTTTATTTTCTGGTGTGACTACCTTGACCTAACTTGTCTTTCCACCTCCCACTTCATCTATATGATCCACTACCTTCAAGACAACCTGAATGGTTGTATCCAATCCACACTGTTGGAGCACTACTTGGGAGTTTTTGATCCCTCTCTCCCATATGATCACTTATGATATTCCCATAATATGTATTTCATCATGATTATCCATATGAGGATGGTCGAGCATCAGGTAGATGACTTTGTGCTCATGTAGGAAACCCAGCTTCAGTTGGGGTGAGAGATGACCCCCTTCCTCTATTGGTGTTTCTAATCCAGAACCACCCCATCCAACAATAGCTATTCCTTATCCATCCCACCCCACTTCTTCAACCCTTCCTTCTTTATCGTCAATATATTATTCTTCTATTCCATCCACATCCAAACTTCCACCTGCACCATCAGCTGATTTCCCAATATAGATTCACGTGGATGTGATGGAGCTCTGTCAGGACGATATAGCCTAGACAATGGCATGACTCGAATAGATTTTGGGGCTTCAACTTCAGCATCATGGATTTCAGTTAACCATAGAACCTACTCTTCCATTTTATCCTCATCCTTCGATGGTGCCTCCACTATTTACCGCACTGGCCATAAATTCACTTCTCTTATCCACTATCGGACAAAATACTCTCATTATTGTTGCCTTCCCAGCTGGTCCCATTGAGACACCCATTCAAAGAACCAATCTTGTTCCTCCATCTACCTCTAATCTTACTTCCTTGATGGATGTACCCACATTGGACACCATATGGAGCATAGATCATGAGATTCCATCATCCACTGCTGTTGATCCTACACTACCAAATCCCCCTATAACTAATGATGCCTCTTCTAAGGGAACACCGTGACTGGTTTTTGCATGATTGATTCATTATATATATATATATATCATTGGTTCTCTAGTTGTGATGTGATGGTGTAAGTGCATGAATCTTTATTTTTCTATTTCCTCGACAATAGCAGGTCCTCTATAGTGATATGGGGCCCTCTTTTCGACTAATTTCAATATTTTTGAGCACGTCATAAGGGAAATATTCATTTTGAGTCTCCTTCAGTTATTATTTTTGGATTACTTCTTTCATTTCTTCCCCTATTCCTTGATCACTAGTTTTTCCCCACATCTTCTTATTCATATTAGTGTTTCACATGGCCGACCCATTGCAATATTAAGTCTGAGTAAGAGTCTCTGACTACACTAGTATTTACCCTTAAATCAATCTTGGAGACATCATTAAGAGTTGAAATATTTTAAACTATGCATTTTTTGGATTAATTATATATATAAATAATAAATACATAAAAATAATTTTAGAAGTTACAAGAATATTTTAAATTTCAAATTATTTTAAAATGATTACTGATTTAGCTTAAACCTTGATTTAAATTCCTAGAAATTTACATCTATTAGACTAATCATTTATATTCATGTCTTGACATGATTGACCATTTATTTATCTTACTCTTGAGAGGTATTCTAATCCCATTTAACATATTATTTCTCGTAACCTCTTTCTTGAGAGATTCTATAGATATTAATGAATATTACAACATGGGAGTTTTTCTTCAATACATGATGATTTTGAATTACATTAAAATGATTGAGAAATTTGATTATTTTTCATCCCTATTGACCTTGACACCCACCCTACATATAAGCATCATAAAATCCTTATAAACCTTGAAATTACTTGATAGGAATCCAAATTACAACCCTATTTATCTTTACTACCCTTATACTATGAAAAATTTAATTGATTAATCATTTGATCTTCAGAGAGAGAATTTGGATATTCATGGAATTTTTTGGTGAGAAACCATCAAATTATGTATTTTGGAGGGAGACTCTTGTTCATTTGGGAATAAGGGTTCCAAAAAACTATTAATTATATTCTTGTTGTTCCCTCTTAATAACATAAATTAATATTGGGAAAAATTCAAAAGTATTACCAGATTCATTAATTACACCTTACCAATGGTTTATGGACCCATCTTGATAAAGGTATTTTTATCATGGTGATATTACCTTTTGAGAGATCTTGTTAGGGATGCACTTCTGATTGAGCTTTGTGATTGAATATCATGATTTTTTATTTAATAATTCATTCCACTATTTCAAGCCTTTGAGATTATTTTTTACATCATTTCCTACTTACCCAAAGCCTCTGAATCATTTGAACCTTATTGAAATAACACTTGATTTTTTTATATGATTTCTAAAGTAGATAATGAGAATATATTGAATCCTATGGACAGATTGTGTATACTTTATATTGATAAAAACTATGATAACATTATCTTGAGTGATGAGTGTGGTATTTTCTTGTGAGGTAAATAATCAAGTGACATGTGTATTAATGAATGTTTGATAAATGTTTATAAAAGAGTATGAAAATATTTAATTTAATTATATAGGTGACCTGATTAGAATATCATTGGGATTCAAATATGTTTTGTGCCTTTTAAAATCATCTTCTATTGATATGGTATTCATAAGTATAATTAGTTAAATGATTTCCTTTTTAGGGTATGGATTATGTTACATTGATGTTGAGATTTTTATAGAGGGAAAGAAAATGACTACGTGTGGGGGGGTTTGATGTTTTCTATTTTTGTATACATTTTCATACATTCTTTTGATTTTAAAAACAAGTTTTTACTGGATACATATATTTTTGTAGATTAAATGATTTTTCTTGTAGATAAAAATTGACATATACATGACGTGTACTTGTAAACATACATCGAATACCTTTTCCTAGACATGAATCAGACTGACTGAGTACACACCCACATAGCTGGCCAGAGACTACACATCCTGTACTACCCATTAAAATGTTGTTTCCACCCCTGTATAAGTGGTTGGTGGTGGCTGTCGATACTACATGCCATATTGGGATTCACTACACATCGTGTATCCACACCAACTGACCACCAATTATTTCATAATTCAATTATTAGGGAGGCATATCATCTACCAGTAGAAAAATCAATGAAAAATGAGTTGACCATACTACTTTTTGTGTACTTTCTGGTTCACACCATGTAATATTTTTTAATAAATAATAGGTAAACCCTCCATGTTTGAGGTTGGACATCCAGGGGGAGGTGTTTCCACACTACCATACCAACCTCCCTTAGATCTAAATTTGTTTTTTATTTCCTTTTTACAATTTCATTTTTGTGTAATTATTCCCTTCCCATCTTCCTATCATATCAATGGCATGGATTGAGTTTTAGCTCAAGTAGCACATCGTGACCAAGGTCATAAGAGGCTAATTACATGGAATTGGGGTTGAAATAAGATTCTTGCCTTCTTTTGATTTAATTTCTAAAGTATTTATTTTATTATGAATTCAGTTTTACAATTCCTTTATTGAACTAAATTTCTAAAATCACCCATGCTATTGTATCCGACCAAGAATGATACTAATGATGAACACTAAAGGTGTTGCAGTGGATGAACCCCTGACCATTTTGGGGTGGGGGGGTTAATTTCAACAATTTTAGGGGAATGTTATTGATGTTTATTTCAATGTTCAATTAACCGAAAAATGGATTGGATTTCAAATACAAAAATAACTTTTTATCAGTCAAAGAAGCTGTGATAGAATCAAATCCCTATGGTATACTATTTTCATATATAATCTAAAATACTAAAGAATGAAATTCACAATAAATATGAAGTGGTTTTCAACATCGATATAGTGGTTTTATGATTTTTATTTCATTTATTTTGTTTTAAATTTAATTTTCACAAATAGTTTTACATATTATTTTGTTCCCTTCACTCTTTTTATATGGATAATTGATCAAGACTCTCCTGATTTGCACTGATTCCTTGGCATTCTCATCTTTTCTTGTGAGATCGACCCCAACTACCACTAGCTATACACTCATTGGTTTATAAGGGAATAATAAATTCTATTTTTTTACTTCTCTATGTATTGGGAGCGGTTCTAGTGAACCATAATTTAATTTTTTTTATTATAATTTAAAATCTATATGAAAAATGAAAACAAATTCTCCCTGGAGGCGGTAGTCCACAAACATATAGGATTGGCATTCCTTCAATTATATAAGTGTATGGAAATGAATAAATATTGGTTGTACTATTAATATAAAAAATATTAGTTTGATTTAAGAATTAATAATTGAAGTGTAACATTAAAACGATGAAAGTGGTAAACTTTTATTAGTGAAGAAAAAGGTACTTTTATAAACACCCATCATTCTTCAATAGTTTCCGGACACTATTAAAGGGTAAATGGATGAAAAGTGGGAAGAGTGGGGGTTTGGAAAATAGAACATTTAAAATAATATTATCCATTAATTTAGAGACACAATACAAGTGATTTAAGTATTTTATTTTTTTACATTTAACCTTTTACCCAAATTAACTTTTATAAAAGTAACTATTTTTTAACAAAGTAATTAAATATATTATTAAATGTAAAATGTAATCAATATTTCCCATTTTTTATATTCAGAACATAAATTTAGTCTCCTTATAATGAAAATAAATTTCCAAATAATAGAAAATTACCATTTAAATTAAAACAATATGTATATATAAAAACTATTTTTGTATAAAAATAATTTTTTAAACATTAAGTGTTCATAATATTATTTATCATATATTAACTATTAAAAAATTATAATATTTATATATATATATGTTTAAAAATAATATTACATCCCGAATTTAAAATATATTAATATAATTTATTATATAAAAATTAGACAACATTATTAAAATAATTCAAGAGAAACCTTTTGACCATTAACATGCTAATTATAAATAACCATGTTAATCTAATTCTTATGCATAAAAATGAATTTTCAATTAATAAATAATATTAAAATTATAATCACACATATCATTTCTATTTTGTAAAATTAAATTTCTATATGGAGTAAAATTTATTTAAATGTTAACACTTGTAACACGTAAAAACTTATTTGTAAAAAAGTGTATTTTTACGAATAATGTTTTTGTAGATGAAAAAATTATCTTTGTTAATGACTAAAATGTTATTAATAAGATTATTATTTATAAAATAATATTTATGTTGCATTAAAATAAATCCAAAACCAAATTCCTATATCTATAAAAACAATTAAAGAAATAAATGAAGAATAGTTTTCATAATATAGTACTCGATTTGTAAAATGATATTCATGATTTTATAAATCAAACATATTATTTTAAATTATTAAATTTTAATTATATATATTTTATATCTAAAATGTTTCAACAAGTTTTAATTATTATAAAATTCATGGTTTCAGAAAATTCATTATTATTTCACTATTCACCTAAAAATTGACAATTTTAGAAAAATAAAAACATTATTTTAATATAATTTTAATTTTTTTAAAAAAAAAATGATGTTTAGTTTATAAAATCCAAATCCAAGTTTTTTTTGAATTTATTTTTTAAAATAAAATGTAAAACATAAAGAAAATTACATCCCTAAAAATCACTCTTTTAAATATTAAATCATATTAATCATTTACCTTATAAAGGTAAGAATATTTTAATTTATTACTATAATATATGTTTTAAAATAGTTTAATTAATATCTATCACCCAATTTATTGTGCCATGTTTATATTGGGTGTTTTGTGTAACACAAGTAATAAATTATATTAAATAATTTAAAGGCTCTAAAATTTCATGTCATTATAATTTCATGATAAAATCCTTCCCATACACCCTTTACCATGTTCTACGGGTTATTTTATCCCCAAATGTCCAATATTAGAATGCATAAGGTATTAATTAAAAGTTAATTTTTAGGGAAGAGATAATTTTCTTAAATGAGTTTTTTAAGTTTCATTATTCATGAATCTATTAAAAATATATTATAAAAAACTAATATAATGAAATAAGTATCATTAATATATTTTTTGTTATTACATAAAGGTAATAACCATTTTATACCTTCTTCCAATCCATTAGAAGGTGAATATGTCAACTCTATTATGTGTATACATCAACCTCCAAAAATTGTGTATTTAATTTTTCATCATTTCATAACAAGGGTAGTGTTAGAAGATAATTTAATGAACAAATATAATATTTTTGACATGAATAATGTTCTGGAAATATAAATTTCCCATCTTGTTAATAATATAAACATTAATTGGTCATCACGAAATTTTCCCATCTAAAACGAGCATACCAAGATAATTTTAGTTATTTGAATCTATTTTTGACATCATAACAGATTATATAATTTTTTTATATTGGAATGGTATGGAAAACATATCTTAAAAATTATAAATATGAAGAAACTCTTTTATAACCCTTTTTCCATGATGAATATACCAAATCTATTTTTGAGGAATTGATTGAACAACCCTTAATGGATGGAACACAATTATAAATGAAATAAAATGTATAATAATAATGAAATGATCATGAAAATGGATCTTATTATATTAAATAATTAATACCATTTTAATACTCATGGGGTTATAAGACATTTAAAATGTGTTCGGACTTAAGGGAAATGATTTTTTATTTAAACCTTACTATAATTGTTTTTTATGTTTTTCCTCCATATTTTTCTATTCATTGTCCATACCTTTAAAATAATTTCTTATCAACACTACAATGATTTACTAAATGTATTTAAAATTAACATTTAATTTATTCACAAAAGATTAAAAATGAATACTTTTAACATTTTTTGGCATGGGTCAACTTCTACTTTCATTTTAAAGGTGTGAAAAAGTATTTTTTTTTAACTTTTATCACTTGATAAATTTTTCGTTGGTCCTGTAAATTATTTATTACGAAGAATAATATACATGTTATAATGTTTTGACCTATAATAATAAATTCCCATTATTGAATTTTTTTTTCATTTTAATGTTTTATCAAAGAAAATTTTATTATTCTTATTTTTATTTGATAACTATATGAATTTATGATCATTGGTTCTAAAGAATGTTTGTGTGAGTTCTATAAAGATAGTGAAAAACAATATATTATTTATTCATGTTATGGAACATGGAAATTTTATATGATGATATTTGGGTTCATTATATCCCACCATTGAATTGGGTAATGTTTTATTCTCTGGGGAAATTATTTTGGGATTAACTAAAGAAGTTATTCCATTATAAGTGTAATTTTAAGGGTGATATGAATATGATATCCCAAGTGAACTTCATGATTATGTTTTTGGAGATATTATTTCTTAATATATGTTTTGGAAAAAATTTGGAAATTATGTTGATTTTATGAGTATGTAAGTGAATATCTAAATATAAAGATTATAATGTTTAAAAGAAAATATTCTCATGGGTTATCACATTTTTCAATAGACTAATAGGTTTCTATTATTTTTATATCCCTTAATAACCTTTAATTTCACATCCCTTATTTTAAAATGATTTAATAGGAATTAAGGATTCCTAGGAACTATAATAATGTCAATATTTTATATTTTTGGAATTTTATTGAATGAAACAAGTGTGCCATATATAAAACATAAGTGTCAATTTAAGGACCTTTCTTGTAAAAAATGTAAACCATATGTAATTGTTCTCCTTTTCTATCTAATGGATTACATAATTCTATAAAAATATAAACCTAAAGGGTTAATGTAATATATGAGAATTAAATACTTTTTGTAACTATTGTGCGTATGGGTTGATTATGTTTGAGCTATTACAAGACCAAAAATTTGTAGTTAGAAAGATGCTTTATTCATTCCTACATAAATACTTCTACCTTCCATATGATTATTTTATAGAGTATAATTTTTTAATTAGTTTTTGTAGAATATTTCAAATTATCCCATTAAAAAAACTCAGCATTGAACCCATATATTTGTAGAAACATCTCAGTTTTATCCAAATATTATTTAAACATCACTATTTTCTTTGAATTAGCAATTATATATAGAATATTGTAATCTATTAGAAATTAATTTTCACACCATATCCAAATTTAATATTAAAAGTATGTTTATCATTTACAACCACATAATAAGGTTGTATATTTATTATTTTTTAAAATCATTTACCTTTGAATTAAAACGCCTAGTTAAATCAGGAATGGAAATTAGATGGATGATAATTAATAAACACAACAAACCCAAAATATTTATCATCCACACAATTTAATCATCTACATTCCAATATTCTTCAAACAATTAACTAAATTTCATCAACCTTAAGCATAAAAAACATCGTTATAACCTTCTCCCCATTTGGGTTTGTTAGAAATTAAATGCACAATTCACTCAAAATAAATCACTTTAATTATGGAAATAAACAAACTCATCCATCCCTCTAAGACTATGTGAGTAATCCTTGTTAAATAGAATAAGAGTTTAAGAAAAAACAATTTCCATCATGATACTCCGAATTTCATAACCACTATCTTCAAGATAATTTAAATTTCATTCCCCATGGATGGTATCTACTCTTTACATTCATACCATGTACTTCCCCTTATTGTGATAATTCGAAAATCAATCCACTTGTATAGAAGATTTTGAATTATCAACCCCTTTTTCATTAAATGCCAATATTATTATATTTTCATTGAATTTCACTAGAATAATTTTAATTATTCCCCTTTAATAACAATTTAATAGGGAAATAACTATAAAATAATTAAAAAACCATGTAACAAAATAAATTCAAATGGTGAGAGGGGATTATATGAACCTCCTTTGGCATTGGGAGGTTGTTGATCACCATAGTGTAACCAATGTTTTCTAAATATTGATGTATCCATAGTATTGGACATGATGTTTTAAATTTTTTTATTAGTTACAACATGATATATTTTGAACAATCCTTGAACTAAATTTGATTTTTTAATGTGATATTTGATGTAATATGTTTTGTACAATAGTGATAAATATGATATTTTTTGAGTTCAACTACACACTTGTTTTCACAAAAGATAACCATAAACTATTTAATCTATTCAAATATATCATAAAATTATTTTTTCATTCAAATATTCTAAATAAAAACATGTGTTACTTATTGTTTTGACACCATGATATTTTATGATATTTTTTATATAAATTTATTCTCTACGATTGCTTGGGATACATGAAACCCCATGACTAAATAAACCGTAAAATAGTATACCATTATAAACTATATGTTAAATTAGTGGATATTAATAAGACTAAATAAATTTAAAATATTATAGGTTTTAATTTACTATAAAATAAAATAATCAGATATCAATTGATTAGAAATAAAAATAAAAATCATTTGAAAGTAAAATATTTTTTTTTGGAAAACTTTTTTGTGTGTGGCTTGTGTTTTTATCTTAACTAAATAAATTAATAACTGTATTTGAATTATAATAACTAAATTTATATATTACATATTAAATAATAGCATTTATCATTTATATAATAGCTTTTCTAGGCATAGGATAAGAATAAATCCAATTTCATTCTTAAAAATTTTATTAACTAAAAAGAAGTTTCATTTACTTTTTTGAATTTTTTTAATCTATTTACATTTTTGAAAATTTATTTTTATAAATAAACTCCATTTTCTAAATAATCATGTAAAAATTATCTTAGAGTTAATATTTTACAATTTTCTAAAAATTTTAATTTTTTAATGAATAGTGGAAAATACTAATTTTCAATAAAAATTATCCTTTCATGTAAATAATTAATAAAATTAAATTTGGTTTTAAAATGAGTTTAAAATAAAAATTAGTAAAATAATAATGTTATTAATTAAATAAAGTAACATGGAATCAATTTTATGATAAATTCTGTAATACGAAAATTTGATACTTAAGAAAACATTTTCTTTTGAATAGTGAAATTTGATCACACTTGTGGGTTCAAATTTAAATTAAATTATGAAAATTATATGAATTAAATTTTGTAAAATTTATTAAATGTTTGAAATTAGAATAATTAATATTAGTTAATAAATTCAACATAATTTTCTGTCACAGTGAATAGTAAAAACGGTAAAAATCTGGTACAATAGTTAGGGTTAGAATGAATTTACTATGGGTTAAAAATTATAAGGTTATGTTTTCCAATTAAAATTAAATAAATTCTAGCTTATGGTAATATTTATACCATATAAAAAAGTAATTATGAATTTTTGGAAAATTGGAATCATTTTAATTGGGAATAACATTTCATTTTGTATTCATTTAGGAAATTTACATGTGGGTCCTCTCCCCCACATATAAAAGGAAAACCATATTCTCTCCACTTTACACTTAATGGGACTTTTGGTTAGAAAAATAATTTCCCAGGAACCTTCATAAAATCCCTAACCATGATCTATATTCCCTTTTTTGATCGTAAAACCATCCAAGGAAGCCTTTAGGTATAAACCTAAAGAGGTTGTTCGAAGAAGATGTATAGTTCTTCACCATGCATTTTTGTTTTATTTATTCTTCTACAACAATAAAAAATAAATTTAAATGGTAAGAAAAGTATATAAAATATATTTATATGCTTCTATGTTATTAATATAACCTATACGCATATCATCATCCATCAAAAGGGAAACGAAATCGTTGATCGTGTGTACGGTGGACTATCACCTCCTGAACGGATGTAATTAATTTTCCATCACCACCTATCACTTCTTGTAACACCCCGACCCCAAAATCCAAGATTCGATGTATTATTATATATCATTGGAAGGATCACAAATGATCAAATCTCTAAATAATGATTAGTTAAGTATCCTTGGATGTACTAGATAAATTAATAACGTTTATATTACATCATAAAATGGAAAACTATAACAACATTGTATCCATAGACAACACTGAGATCCCATAGACTATCCCTATAGGTTGGTCATAATATACATCTTATCATCCTGGGAAAAATAAAACATAGAAAGGGGTGAGCTCATATGCTCAGTAAAGATAACAATTTAGCGGAAACTTTCATAAATAAGCATAAACATTTAAGGGAATGTATATGACTAAAACAAAATAATTTTATACATGAACTTCAGAATAATATGGAAAATATAAAAATCATGTAATTCCATTTACTTATTCACATGGATATTCTATTAGCCAAATAATCACATGCAATATAAATATCCATTTTCATTATGATGGAATACACAATGCCAGACATTCATAACCACATAGTCAAGGCCTTGCGTCAAGACTACAAATAAGATTTTTTCAAGGCCTTATGACAAGAGACTAGTTTGTCTCATGAGACCAACCGATTCATCAAGGAGCTATAGTGAGATCCACATGTCACTTACTAAGTCTAATGCATTCATCATATGAAAAGGTTTAAAAATAACATAAACTGTCTTATTAAAACTAGCATACGAAATGTCAATACTTTATCTATAAACCATGAATGGTGTAAAAATGACACATCAAAAATCGAACATATCAGAAAACCTTCAATACAATATGGAAGTTTTGTATCATTATAAATCAACTTCACATAATCTTAAAATCCATCAAAGGATGTTGACATAGATGAAATCAATGTATTTTTTTAGAGAAATATCTCCTACTATTTTGAAATCCTTTAAAACTCATATAATTATAAAATATAAATATTACTTAGGAAATAATATTATAATCCTTTTAGGGTGTAAAGACCCAGAAATTTGAAAGAAATTTTTTTCTTAATTTTCTTTGGATTTTACAAGAACGCAGTTTCTGACGACGCCTGATTCCGAGGCCCGGTGTGCCCGGAATTAATTTCCGAAGTTTGGCTCGGGAACGTTCAGTGAACGAGCGAGCGAGAATTTCTATCTTTTGAACCGGTGCCTAGAATCGAATTCCGAGGGCACCGATGGAACCGCAGCGCCGGTAATTACTTAGGAATTCCTGTTCCAAATTTGCGTTTACATGAGTGTTGATAATAAAAATTGTGGAAGTTTATTTTATAACTACACTACAATTTTTATTAACTTACTCTAAGTATTAGCTCATAGTGGAAGTTGGGTAACCACCCAACCTCCCTTGGGAGGTTATGAGGGTGGTGGGGCCCACACGAACCCCACCTCTTAATATCCTCTAAAACCCCTCAACTTCCACTTAAATGATTTTAACTTAGTTATAACTTATGTCTTAAATGAGTTGATTTTAATGTGGTGAGTTGTGTGAGTCTTTTGAATTTCAAACACTTGAATTTCAAAATCCATGTGAATTTAATTAAATAAGTGGAGAACTTATTTCATTTGGTTGGGTTGTGTTGTTTGAGAGCTTTTGGAAATAAGGCTTAGAAGTCTTGAAGTTTCTTCATCCTCTTGACAAAGAACGCGAAGAACAATCGGACATCGACGAAGAACGCCACGTTCTCAGGAACCGTCTTCCGCGACGCCATACCCGCAATACCGACGGTGTCTTCTTCCGCGACATCTCTTTTCACAACGCCGAATCTCGTCACCTCTTAAATCAAGGTAGGGGTTTTAACTTTTTAAAGTTATGTGGATCTCTCCTTCGAACATTAAGGTTTATATTTGTCGGGCCTTGATTCCAAATCTTTTTAATGATCTCTCCTTCGAACTTGAAGGTTTATATTTGTCGGGCCTTGATTCCAAATCTTTTTATTTAATTTAAAAGATTGTGAAAGTTTATCATTCATTAAAGGCCGATTGTTAGCAAATAACGCGAGGGGGACGGACCGCATGAACACAGCCGACCCTCCTCTTATTCATGTTGATTTTGTTGTGGATTGAAACGGGTGTGGCGCGGTGCCATCGCACTACGCAGGATCATGCGGCAAGAAACGCGCGGCGCCGTCGCGCCGCGTCGTTAAATAATGCAAGGACGCGACCCCGTCGCGCCGTGTTGAAGAAAGTTGGAGGCGCAGCGGCCGGAGCGGGGCCGCAGTGGAGGGGCGCGGTGTCGTCGCACCGCGCCGGACAACGAAGGTCGCGGCCGGTTCCGGGCCGCGGCGGAACGAGAAGACCGGCGGCCAGCCGGGCCACCGGTGTCGGAAGCCGAAAGGGGAACCAGCCTTGCCGGTCCCGTTGAGGAAGAACCGGCCGGCTAGGTCGGGCCGGCCGGAAGGGAGAAAACCGGGGGAAATAATTTCCTCTGGCCAGCCTTAATGGCCCCCCCATTATGAGGGGGGCTGGTTTCACAAAGGGGGGGGGGCAGGTGGCCCCCAGTTTTCTCGAAGGCAGGCCCCCACGTGAGGGGGGCCGTTTTTCTTTAGGCGCGGCAGGTTGCCGCGCCGCCAGCTGAGGAAAGGCGGGGGATTTGCCCCCCACGCGCAGCCCACGAATGGCGCCCAGGCCGCGCCGCCGTGCTGGCCCGCGCCGCCGTGCTGGCCCGCGCCGCCACGCCGGACCGCGCCGCCGGCCGGGCCGGGTCGCCGCCCGGGGCGAGCGATCCGGGACGGCCGACCCAGGTGGGGTCGGGCCGGGGTGGGTCGACCCGGTTCGGCCGACCCAGTGGGGGTCGGTCCGGGTCGGCCCGGGCCCAGACCCCCAGTTTCGGACCACTTTCGGTCAAATACCCGTATCTTGGGCTACGGGCCTCCAAACGTCTCGCAGTCAGCGGCAACACGATCCTTGGATCGAGACGGTTGTTTCGGTATACTATACTCAAGGTGCACCTTCCTTTTCGGGAGCCTACGTGGTTAAAACTCCATAGTTAAGCGTGCTTGGCCTAGAGTAGTGATCAGGATGGGTGACCTCCTAGGAAGTTTCCCAGGGTTGGTGTGAGACGGAAAGGACAATAACTAACAGACCGGGCGTCCGATTTACGCGCCGTCTGTTTCGTTGAATTTCTCTTGATGAGACAGATCTTTTAGCATACTTCGCCCGAGGTTTGGACGCAGTTGGAGTACGGTCGGGTTGGTTTTGCCTTAAAAACCAATCGGGCCCTGGAACGAAAAAACCAATAACTCTCGGACCGGGCGTCCGATTGACGCGCCGTCTGTTGCGTTGAGTTCCTGTTGACGATACGGAACTTTTGGCATTTCCGCCCGAGATTTGGATGCAGATGGATAGTGGCCGGGTTGGATCGCACCAAAATCCAACCGGGCCCCTGGAACAGAAAGGCTGATACTTTTCTGACAGAACGTCCGTTTGACGAATCATCAACGGCGTTGGTGATCTCGTTGAAAAACAGTCTCTATGAGTATACCCTACGAGAGTTCGGGGTACAGTTGAGATACGGCCGGGTTTGGTTCGCTCACGAAACCAACCGGGCCCCTGGGACGAAAAGGCTAATAACTCACAGACCGGGCGTCCGATTGACGCGCCGTCTGTTGTGTTGAGACCCCTATGACGAGGCGGTACTTTGAGATACTTCTTCCTGGGACTTTGAGATACTTGGAGTATCGACCTGTATCTCGTGGAGCGGACCCTCCCAGTAACGAGCGTGCGGAGTACGGAGACCGTGTAAGTGGATGAGACCTAACGACTGCTTGACCGACTCGACTTGGTGTGAGTCGACTAGCCCAATGGACAGAGCACTACTTTCTGAGGTGCAGACCCATGGCGGACGGAGCACTACCTGTGTGACAGGGCAGACCCACGGTACTCGTCCGGAGAGTACCTCAACAGGCTACTAGGGGGTGTGCACTACTGTGTTTGGGTGACATACCTTGGCGGGAAGCACTACTGTGTCTGAGTAGCTGACCCACGGTACTCGACAGGAGGAGTACTTCATCAGTCTTAGGTTAGTGAGGAGTACCTCGGAGTCGTGACAGGACCACTGTACACTCTAGAGACGGAGCTCTTCAGTAGTTATGGTTTCGATAATGAAAATCCTGGTTTGAGCTGAGACTTTTGACCTTGTGTTTACCTCATGATTGAGATGGGTCACTTGCTAACTTTGGTATATGTATGGGCATATACCCGGGTAGTGGTTATCCGTTGATTTCACAATCCTTGTGTTTCCTCATGATTGAGATTGGTTACTTGATAACTTAGGTATATGTATGAGCATATACCTAAGTAGAGGTTATATGTTGAGATCTTCTTTGTGGTTATCCTTGTTGATTTAGTGAGACCTTGAGGGTATCGGGGTCCCTACTGAGTATCGTTATACTCACCCTTGCACGGGCTATGCCCGCACCTCGTTGTGTTGGTTGCAAACGACGGGCAGTGCTGACAGAGGCCGAGTGTTCGAGGACTGGACTGTACCTGGAGGTGGACTATACGACGATATTGTACCCGGAGGAGGACCTCACGACGAGACGGTACCCAGAGGTGGACGTGACGACGAGGCGGTACCCGGAGGTGGACCACTGGGCGGGACATACTCGGAGCGGACGGCGGGACCCGAGGAGCAGAGGAGCTATCTGTACCCACCCTTCAGGTGGGATTTCCAGTGGACAGCTCGGCATAGCAGCTTTAATTTTCAGTTGTTGTTTTCCCTTTCGAGTTGTACTTTACAGTTGGGTTTGTATTTCCGGCCCCTTTTTACTTTCTGCACTTACTATTGTACTCATTTTTTACTTAGTGTTTACTTCTTCCGCTTGTACTCTGTGTGATTGTTTACTTTACAAAGGCAATGCCTTCCCTTTTTACCGGGATTTACGCCATGGTGCTAGTCGCCAGCCCCTGGCCTATGGAAGGCGGGTTTGGGGTAGTCACGGCACGGGCCCCGAGGACGGGTCGTGAAAAATTGGTATCAAAGGAGTTCGGTTCTACCGTAGAACGTATAACTCTGATGTTTCTTTCTGTGAAGCAATAGTGTTGAGAGTACCGAGTGTGTTTTTCAGTTCAGGGAGTCCAGTGTTGGTGCGGGCGGCCAACGTATCCATAAACCAGGACCCTGACAGCTGATTTCCGACTTTGTGCACGAAAACACTAATTGCGTGTGTGTTTTCAAAGGTTTTCCCTTAAAAAAGCTCAAACCAGGTCAGCTCACTAGGTATAAATGTTTGACCATGTCACGATGTTTCTTTCAGAATGCCTTTTCATGGACGACCAGCTAGATCCCCGAGAGTGGTACGTACTGACAGCCCGCCAAGCGACGAGGCCTCAGTACAGGGCCCTATCCCAGTTGAGGCACCAGGGGAGGCACCAGCGGTACTGCTACCCGTTGGGCCACCGATTCCACCAGCCCCAGCATTAAGCGATGCACGACGCTTGAGCATGCTGCACGAGTTCCAGCGCTAGAGTCCACCCAGGTTCCGGGGAGAGACGGACCCGCAGGCGGCTGAGGTTTGGCTGGAGGCTGTGGTGAGAGTCTTCAGGCTAGTGGGGACGCCGACAGACTTCATGGTGATCTTTGCTACCAGCCTCCTTCAGGAAGCAGCAGGCAGGTGGTGGAGCCACTTGTTCTAGTTTTGCGATGAGATGAACTTTGCATGGGAAGACTTTGAGACCTTATTCAGGGTGGAGTTTGTGCCACTAGATCTACACCCCGAGCGTGTACATGATCTTCTGCATTTGCCGCGTGCTTTTTGATCAGTAGCCGAGTCATCTGTGGGAAGTAGACAGATGATGCAGAGGTCCAGGCGGACCAGACTAGCAGTTAGACAATCTCGGGTTTTAGGACCGGTGGTGCGGGGCACCCGAGTTGGGGTCAGAGCCAGGCGTGCCAGAAACGGACAATGTTACTCATGTGGCAGAAAGGGTCACCTGGCACGTGACTGTCCGAATCCTCGTACGGTTAATCAGCGGGTGTTGGAGGAGCCACCGAGACAGAAGCAGCGACTGTGCTTGAGAAACAGCCAAGCAGTGGACAAGGAAGTAGAGCTCCGAGAGCAGGTGGGTAGGAGAGGAACTAGTGGATACGTCCTTTGTACGTCTAGTTCCATGTTGCTTTTGTATTCGTGTCTTTGTACTATGAGCTGCAATAATAAAAAGACACTTATCTTGGTTTTCTTTCCTGTCCTTTTGTTTGGTTGATACTGAATGGTCCCGGTTAAATTGTTGACTTGACCCTCACTTTCGATATTTCTACTGGAGGGGACCCAGTGACCTCACACTGATGCCGATAGTGTGACTCGACCCTTGGAGGCGAGAGTGACAGTTGGATCTCTTAGTAGATACGTCGAGTCCTTACGACGTCATTTATGGCATGAATGCATCATTCATGTCAGGATTGACTATATTAGGCAACGAATGTGGTTCATCCAGGGGATGAGACCAGGTTTCTCTTATCGGCAAAGAAGAAATCATAGCAGCTCTTGTGAGACTAAAGGAGGTCCAGGACATCCAAGAGAGGATGAAGACTGCACAGTGCAGTAAGAAACAGGAAATCGGTGCCAATCTTAGAGACTTTGGCGTGTTAAAGAATAGGAAGCTTAAATGAGAGATGAGTCTACGAAGCAGCAGACGTGGAGGCAGAGCTAGGAGAGCAGCATGAGGTGGTGTACATCCTAACATTGTACAACCACCTGGTTTAGTTATTCCTGCCAGGCTCAGGGAGCTGGAGGGCGGAGGAAGAGTGCCGCTGCATGCAGTCAAAGAGTGTGACCCAATGGCTCTAGAAATGATTCAAGGGACAGTCTGTGTCCACTACTAGCTGTTGTAGTAACGGACGTCGATGTAAGTCATTTCTTGCTTTCACAAATCTTGTTCCAGAACTAGAGTTTCCGGTAAGCCGTGGACTTGACCCTCACGTCTGGAGATACCTTGGGAGTAGACTCGATAATCACACATACGCCGACGGTGTGGTCAGACCCTCGAGGTGAGAGTTTCGGTTGGAATCTCTTGGTGTCAGTGTCGAGGCCTTACGACGTTAGTTTGAGTATGGAATGGGAAATAACTGTTCATACTCAAATTGACGGTTTTAGGCAAACGTCGGGATGGGTTTCTCTTGGTCGGTGGAAAAGGAAACCCCAGGCAGCGTAGGGTAACTCTTGCACAGGAGGGTGCGACTGATCACTCTTGAGACAGTCAACCTTACCCTTGTGGTAGCAGCCTTTTGAGTTCCAGTTTTAACAGAAAATGGTGACCTCTGGAGTTCGAGGATGATGATCACGTCCTTATACGGGTCTCACCTCGACGAGGTTTACGGAGATGTGGCCAAGGCGGCAAGTTATCTCCAGGGTTCAGCGGACCTTCTTAGGTCCTTAGCTGGGTAGGCGGGGTGGTTTACCGCTTGACCCATTCACCGCTGTTGCACCAGGTGCACGACGACTTCCACGTATCTCAACTGAGGATATACGTGCTCGACCCTTCGCATACCATCGACCATGAGGAGATGGACGATGGCGATGGGCTGTTTTTCACGAAGATTCCAGGGGGGATCGAGGATCAACAGGAGCAGATCCTACGAGGATGATCAATTCCTCAGGTGCACTTTCTTTGGCAGTACGGAAACCTCCAGGTGAGCACATAGGAGCGGAAGGCTCAGATGCGTGCAATGTACCGCTTTTTTGAACCTTGTTTGTGTTGAAGCTTTACGGGGACGTAATGCCCTGAGGTGGGAGTAATGTAAAGACCTGGAAATTTCAAGGAAAATTTTTGCTTAATTTTATTTGGAATTTTACAAGAACGCAGTTTCTGACGGCGCCTGATTCCGAGGCCCGGTGTGCCCGGAATTAATTTCCGAAGTTTGGCTCGGGTACGTTCCGTGAACGAGCGAGCGGGAATTTCTATCTTTTGAACCGGTGCCCGGAATCGAATTCTGAGGGCACCGATGGAACCGCAGCGCTGATAATTACTTAGGAACTCATGTTCCGGAGTTGCATTTACACGAGTGTTGATAATAAAAATTGTGGAAGTTTATTTTATAACTACACTACAATTTTTATTAACTTACTCTAAGTATTAGCTCATGGTGGAAGTTGGGTAACCACCCAACCTCCCTTGGGAGGTTATGAGGGTGGTGGGGCCCACACGAACCCCACCTCTTCATATCCTCTAAAACCCCTCAAATCCCACTTAAATGATTTTAAATTAGTTATAACTTATGTCTTAAATGAGTTGATTTTAATGTGGTGAGTTGTGTGAGTCTTTTGAATTTCAAACACTTGAATTTCAAAAGCCATGTGAAGTTAATTAAATAAGTGGAGAACTTTTTTCATTTGGTTGGGTTTTGTTGTTTGAGAGCTTTTGGAAAGAAGTCTTAGAAGTCTTGAAGTTTCTTCATCCTCTTGACAAAGAACGCGAAGAACAATCGGACATCGACGAAGAATGCCACGTTCTCGGGAACCGTCTTCCGCGACGCCATACCCGCAATACCGACGACGTCTTCTTCCGCGACATCTCTTTTCGCGACGCCGAATATCGTCACCTCTTAAATCAAGGTAGGGGTTTTAACTTTTTAAAGTTATGTGGATCTCTCCTTCGAACTTGAAGGTTTATATTTGTCGGGCCTTGATTCCAAATCTTTTTAATGATCTCTCCTTCGAACTTGAAGGTTTATATTTGTCGGGCCTTGATTCCAAATCATTTTATTTAATTAAAAAGATTGTGAAAGTTTATCATTCATTAAAGGCCGGTTGTTAGAAAATAACGCGAGGGGGCCGGACCGCACGAACACGGCCGACCCTCCTCCTATTCATGTTGATTTTGTTGTGGATTGAAACGGGTGTGGCACGGTGTCGTCGCACTACGCAGGATCATGCGGCAAGAAACGCGCAGCGCCGTCGCGCCACGTCGTTAAATAATGCATGGACGCGACGCCGTCGCGCCGCGTCGGAGAAAGTTGAAGGCGCTGCGGCCGGAGCGGGGCCGCAGTGGAGGGGCCTGGTGCCGTCGCACCTCGCCGGACAATGAAGGCCGCGGCCGGTTCCGGGCCACAGCGGAACGAGAAGACCGGCCGCCAGCCGGGCCGCCGGTGTCGGAAGCCGGAAGGGGGACCGGCCTTGCCGGTCCCGTTGAGGAAGAACCGGCCGGCCAGGTCGGGCCGACCGGAAGGGAGAAAACCGGGGGAAATAATTTCCCCCGACCAGCCTTAATGGCCCCCCCCATTATGAGGGGGGCCGGTTTCACAAAGGGCGGGGGGGCAGGCGGCCCCCCGTTTTCTCGAAGGCAGGCCCCCACGTGAGGGGGGTCGTTTTTCTTTAGGCGCGGCAGGTTGCCGCGCCGCCAGCTGAGGAAAGGCGAGGGCTTTGCCCCCGCGCGCGGCACACGAACGGCGCCCAGGCCGCGCCGCCGGCCTGGCCGAGTTTTCCGAGCCGGGCCGGGTCGTCGGGCCGGGTCGCCGCCCGGGGCGGGTCGCCCCGGTACGGCCGACCCAGGGGGGGTGGGGGGGTCGGGCCGGGTCAGCCCGGGCCCAGACCCCCAGTTTCGGACCACTTTCAGTCAAATGCCCGTATCTTGGGCTACGGGCCTCCAAACGACTCGCCGTCAGCGGCAACACGATCCTGGGATCGAGACGGTCGTTTCGGTATACTATATTCAAGGTGCACCTTCCTTTTCGGGAGCCTACGTGGTTAAAACTCCATAGTTAAGCGTGCTTGGCCTAGAGTAGTGATCAGGATGGGTGACCTCCTGGGAAGTTTCTCAGGGTGGGTGTGAGACGGAAAGGCCAATAACTAACAGACCGGGCGTCCGATTTACGCGTCGTCTATTTCTTTGATTTTCTCTTGATGAGACGGTTCTTTTGGCATACTCTGCCCGAGGTTTGGATGCAGGTGGAGTACGGTCGGGTTGGTTTTGCCTTAAAAACCAACCGGGCCCCTGGAACGAAAAAGCCAATAACTCTCAGACCGGGCGTCCGATTGACGCGCCGTCTGTTGCGTTGTGTTCCTGCTGACGATACAGAACTTTTGGCATTCTCCGCCCGAGATTTGGATGCAGATGGATAGTGGCCGGGTTGGATCACACCGAAATCCAACTGGGCCCCTGGAACGGTAAGGCTGATACTTTTCTGACAGAACGTCCGTTTGACGAATCGTCAACGACGTTGGTGATCTCGTTGAAAAACGGTCCCTATGAGTACACCCTACGAGAGTTCGGGGTACAGTTGAGATACGGCCGGGTTTGGTTCGCTCACGAAACCAACCGGGCCCCTAGGACGAAAAGGCTAATAACTCACAGACCGGGCGTCCGATTGATGCGCCGTCTGTTGTGCTGAAACCCCTATGACGAGGCGGTCCTTTGAGATACTTCTTCGTGGGACTTTGAGATACTTGTAGTATCGACCGGTAGCTCGTGGAGCGGACCCTCCCAGTGATGAGCGTGCGGAGTACGGAGACCGTGTAACTGGCTGAGACCTGACGACTGCTTGACCGACTCGACTTGGAGTGAGTCGACTAGCCCAGTGGACGGAGCACTACTTTCTGAGGTGCAGACCCATGGCGGACGGAGCACTACCTGTGTGACCGTGCAGACCCGCGGTACTCATCCGGAGAGTACCTCAGCAGGCTACTAGGGGGTGTGCACTACTGTGTTTGGGTGACATACCTCGGCGGGAATCACTACTGTGTCTGGGTGGCTGACCCGCGGTACTCGACAGGAGGAGTACTTCAGCAGTCTTAGGTTAGTGAGCAGTACCTCGGAGTCGTGACCGGACCACTGTACACTCTAGAGACGGAGCTCTTCAGTGGTTACGGTTTCGATAATGAAAATCCTGGTTTGAGCTGAGACTTTTGACCTTGTGTTTACCTCATGATTGAGATGGGTCACTTGCTAACTTAGGTATATGTATGGGAATATACCCGGGTAGTGGTTGTCCGTTGATTTCACAATCCTTGTGCTTCCTCATGATTGAGATGGGTTACTTGATAACTTAGGTATATGTATTGGCATATACCTATGTAGAGGTTATCTGTTGAGATCTTCATTATGGTTATCCTTGTTGGTTTAGTGAGACCTTGAGGGTAACGGGGTCCCTACTGAGTATCGTTATACTCACCCTTGCACGGGCTATGCCCGCACCTCGTTTTGTTGGTTGCAGACGACGGGCAGTGCTGACATAGGCCGAGTGTTCGAGGACTGGACGGTACCTGGAGGTGGACTATACGACGAGATGGTACCCGAAGGAGGACCTCACGACGAGATGGTACCCAGAGGTGGACGTGATGACGAGGCGGTACCCGGAGGTGGACCACTGGGCGGGACATACTCGGAGCGGACGTCGAGACCCGAGGAGCAGAGGAGCTATCTGTACCCACCCTTCAGGTGGGATTTCCAGTGGACAGCTCGACATAGCAGCTTTAATTTTCCGTTGTTGTTTTCCCATTCGAGTTGTACTTTACAGTTGGGCTTGTATTTCCGGCCCCTTTTTACTTTCCGCACTTACTGTTGTACTCAATTTTTACTTAGTGTTTACTTCTTCCGCTTGTACTCTGTGTGATTGTTTACTTTACAAAGGCAATGCCTTCCCTTTTTACTGGGATTTACGCCTTGGTGCTAGTCGCTAGCCCCTGGCCTATGGAAGGCGGGCTTGGGGTAGTCACGGCATGGGCCCCGAGGATGGGTCGTGACACATGGAAACTTTTATGATGTTATAAAAGAGGAAAATATTTTCACCTACCATATAAGTTAAAAAAATACATTCTTACCTTAGGTTTCTCGAAAAGGTTATAAATTACCTTGTCTGGAAACTGACAAAAATATTCTTTTCAAAAACATATTATAAAAAGTCAATCAAGGGTATAAATGACTTTATCCCATAGTCTAGTAAATATTAAAAATGTTTTGAAATACATTTTTAAGAAAACACAGATGTGGATGATAAAGAGGCCCCAGTAGATACTTACGTAAAAACAACCACGGATAAAAAAGAGATTGTGAAATTAACCCTACACATGTAATTTAACTTGGTCTAGGGTAGGTTAACAACATTTATAATTGTAAAATATTTTTTATTAAATTATAAAAGAATCAAATTTATTAATATGATATCATATATGTTCTTTTAACATTTCTTTGTTAATAATATCTTAGTATTATCATCGTTTCGGGTGATAACTGATTTGATTTCCTTTATATGCTTTGTTATATAAGTAATGTTTTTAATGTATATGATGTATCTTATATATATTCATAATTATATTAAGTTTTTAAACATTATTTTTAATCATCTAATGATGATTTTTCTTGAATGGATACGATGAGGAATTAATCTCATCACGTTCGTGGAGATGGTAATCTGTACATATGCACAAGCGACAATATCATTTTTTTGATATTAATATAATATATAATTTGATGGTATATAATATATAATGAATAATTATAATGTTATATTCATTATTTATATCAATTACACATCATTATTATACCCATCCAAATAATATTGTATTAAATAACAATTACACCAGGACGTGGAGATGATAAGCCGTACGTACACACGTATGGTGACATGTCATTCAAAGGATGGATAGAATAATGAATACAGTTGTACTATATTTATAATAACATCATAGTATATAAAATATAATAGAGTTATTAGAAAAAAGATCAGGCAAATACCTATTATTAAAAAAATGAAAATACAGTAAAGAAAGGTAAAAATATGGGGTCATACAAGCATCATTACCCTATGCCAAGAAGCCCAAAAATAGACCAAACATCATATTCAAACTCATATGAATCATCCTAATCACCATACAAGTCAAAATCAAATTATGCAGGACCGTGAGACCTGGTGACCATATTTTTCTTCAAATAAGAATAATCTTCCTTACTTTTTTATTTCTTGGGAGGAACAGATTGAAACACGTCATCATCCACAACCATTTTTGTCCCTTTGGAAAAAACCAGACAATAGGATGGTTTTTTCGAGGATTCATCCTTGATGTCCCCCCCACCTTCCATGGTCTCCCTGATTTCCCCTTAATTTATTAATTTCCTCTTGTATCGTTGACTAATTACCTTTGTTACTCGGGTTTTTCTCCCCCTCCATAAAGCCACCCTCTATTTGAGCACTCTCGCTGAGTCCGAGAATTATCTTCAGTGCCATATTAACTGGCTCATGAGTCTCCAGTGTCAAACACCGAACTGACTATGAGGAATATCTCTAACCTGCACATTTTATTTTTCAGGACTGGAGTTATTATTTTAGAATGGAAACAACAATGAAAGAGGAAGTGGAAGAATAAAGGAACTTGAAAGAGGTGACGAAATATTTACCTCTTCTTCGGGTTCTTTATTTTTATTTCCTCAAAATGGATTCTTTGAATGGATTTATGACTAAGGGAAGGCCTCTAGGATCGAGGGAAGATTGTTGATATTGTATTTGGGAAGAATTTGGCAGAGACAAATGGCTTTTATGGTGTGAATTAGAGATATGGGGAGTGACCTTTTGTTAGAGGGGTGAGGGGCACCTTAGGAAAAGCTAGAAATTTTATATTATAATAAAATAATTTTCGGTTTCAAATGGATCCAAAATGAATTATTTATATTATTTGGTGGTTATGGGTCGAAAACAACTCAACCAATAGGTTTTAGACAGTTTTGGGTCACTATATTGACCTTATTTTTTAAATTTAACTCGTAGTAAAATAGTTTTTCATTTACAATGTCTCTTTGAATTTTTAAATTATATGATTAGTAAACTTACTATATACATCCAATAAAACCCCAAATGGTTCATTAATGATACAGATATCATTGTATAAGTATTTTTTCCAATCCTTATATTTTTAGGAATAGAATATCATTTAATAATATAATATTTTTTTAAAAAAACTCTTTTTGGTCATGTTTGGAACTATTTGGTATTTTGTTTTTTCAAAATTCATAACAACATTATTACATTGAAAAAAATTCATATAACCAACCATAATATTTCATATTAACCTAGAAAATTATTTTAACTCATAAAAAGCCTCAAATTACATTTATTTGGATATTTATAATATCAATTATTTTAATCTTCCATTAATATGGTAATTTCTGCATCATCATTGTGTCATAAATAAATTTAATTATTAAATGAATAAAAAATATTAATAAAATACCATTATATAAGAAATATTTATAGCTTTCTAATGGATATTTATATTCGAAATTATTTTATGTGTAACCCTATAATAAAAATGTATTATTTATTAAACATTGAATTTAACACTTTTAACTCTTCTTTGAATTAAATAATAATAAATGTCCTATTCGGATCCAAGTCGACCTAAAGGATCATATTTTATTCCTAAGGTTGTTTTTCGTCAAATTAAATTTATCCAAGAGAAGTAGGACATGTGTTAGGGTAATAATAATGTCATTTTTACCCTTAATTACCCTATTTTCTTTTAACCGTGGTAAATAAATGTAAAAAGTTACTATTCACCCAAAATTATTTTCATCTTATTGAACCAAATTTTACTTACTAATATCAACTGTGTCTCTTAGATTTTTGAAATTAAATTCATATCAGAGGTAAAATTATGTTTTATGTAAATTTCCAAATGCTCCTAGGAGGTGGGTAAAAGACGGTAAAAAGTTTAATAAAATTTTTTTATATCTAAAATTATTATAAACTGACTCCAATGAATTAAATTGAACTTATATAGGTATTATATATATATTTTGACCTAAGGAAAATTGAAATAAAATAAATAATTATTTAAGTAAAAATTCTGTTTTAAACTATAACTCTGTGTTTTTCACTATTCATCAAAAATTGAACATTTTTAGAAAAATACCAAAAATTCATCCGAATATAATTTCGATATTATGAATTCAAAAATAAAGTATATTTTAAAAAATTCAAAACATTTATGTGGAATTCATTAATTTAATGTTAATTCCCGTTGTCAAACCCAAAAAGAGTGTTTTTAAGAAATAATATCTAACAAAATATTGATACTTGTTTATGTTCAATTTCAAAGAGAAATTATTTACTATTAATAAAATTGGATTGAATGGTAAAAATATAATATATTTCTATTTCCAAAACATTAAAATGTATAATTTAACACTACAAATAATTTTGATTAAAAAAGTTGTTTTCAGTTATAATATTGTATTTGTCACTATTAACCCAAATATGAAAGTTATCAGAAAAACACCAAAAATTTATTGAAACTAAATTATTATGTCCCGATTCTAAAGACTTTTTTAATTTTGTTGAATTTAATATATAAAACATTCAAATATTGGATTTAAAAAGGTTCCGCCATTAAAAGGCTGTAAAATTGCATTTAAAAAAACACTTCTTTTATTTGAAAAAAGAATTTTTTTTCATTATGTCTAGGAAACTCATAATATGGATTATAAAATTATAAGGATTATATAAAGTTAAAAGCCTAGTTAGTAATATTCATAACCTCTTTTTAATGGCTAGTTTGGTAAGTCGTGGTGCACTTGATCTCAGTGTTGCCTGTAGTGAAAGTTATTGAATTACATTGAAGAAATAACGTACTGTGAAATATTGGGGTGTTACATTCTTCCCTCTTTCAATAAACTACTTACTCACAATTTGAAATTGTTCTTTGATAATAAATGGTTGAAATTAGAAAATACATTTGTGGGAAAACCCACATCAGAAATTGGGTTAATAAAATTTAGTCTTAATAAGAGGAAAAGGGGATTGAAAAAGTCACCACCAAATTATGATCTCGATTAGGAGAACATTGGTGGAAATTAGAGACACCTAATTGGAGGAAAAACATAAATATTTATTGGAGTTATTGAGGCCACCAGTCACAAACAATTGTAGAATTGAGGGCCTCAAAGCCATCAATCTGTGATGATTTAAAATATCATTGGTTCAAGAAAACATAAATTATCAGGATAACACATTTTTATTTTTAAGATTCCTTACCTAGTGTTTAAAATTTAACTTCTTCATAGAATAAGAGATGAAAAAAATATAAATGAAAAGTAGAGTTCCATCCTTTAACTAATTTCTACCGCAAACTCATCTTTCTCTCTAAAAGATAATATAACTTAAAAAATATATTCTATTTATCCTATTCATATAGGGTTACAAAAAATGAATTTATAAATCATCTATCATACCTTTAAAAAACTACATTATTCAATCTAGGACATCACGTGAGCCAATGGTAGGAGATACACCCTTTTCGACCTTTGGTTGCAGGTTCATGTCTCGTAGCCTTGCTAGACATGACGGGTTGCCGCCCAACCCTTGTGTGTTCCTTTTTATGGAAATCCAAAAATAATATCAAACTAAAATTATCCAAAAAAACTTCAATCCAAACACACAGTCCAAAATTTATAAGAAAGGTAAACAAAATGAAGATCATTTTTCCACGTAATAACATGTGAACACCATCATCTTGTATTTTTTTAAAACACTGCAACATCCTGAATTACCATAAAACCATATTGATTACATTCATGCTCCCTTATTCCTTGTAGCATACTAGATATACTCCTTCTATCCAAAAATGTTGTAAACTCCAATAATTATGGAATATACTAATCATTAATCAGTTTAATGGTAGTCATGAATATCCAATATAATTTATCCAAATAAATCATATATTATTCCAAAATCACTACCTCAGTATGAGAGCCATATTGTGGTTTATCTTTCTCTCAACCATATATTTTTCAAAAATTTAACCTACCATTGAATCACTTTTTGTGGTTCCACACAATCTCAAGTCCTTAATTAAATAATACTGTAGTATAATCCTTATATACTCTATAATTCTTATAACATGTACATCATTAATACAATACTCAAATGACACAATAATTTAATAAAAACATAAGAAATCTAATCATTCCTCTTCATCTTAGTTAGTATCATAACATTATTATTATCCAATAACAACATTTGGGGAATACACTGATGATTTGGACATAGATTCATGTAGTGTCCCAAATCCATGCAGATGAGGCATTGTATATTTGAAACTTTTTTCTCTTACCCTTGAAATCACCTACTTGGTGTCCTTTTTCTCCACACATACAACAAACTCCCATTCCCTTCAAGCATTTACCAAGGTGATTCTTTCCACTGTTATCACATATGGGAAAATATTTCTTTTCCCTTTTCCCATATCTATCTTTATATCTTTCATCCTTTTCTTCTCTTACTTCCCTTCAAGGCCATATGAATTAGAGAATTCTTCACTTATCTTATTAACACATGATACTATTTCTTCATAAGTTGAGAATACATGGGAGATTATTTCCATTCTAAATGTTGGATTAATACCATAAAGGATATAATCCTTCTTACTCTTTGGATCATATGTATTTCTGGACTTCACATTCTTTATACTGGGCACCATTTCTATTCAATGGAATATTCTAGGTTAGTTTATGAATTTTAATGAATAATTTCAAACTTGTAAAATACCTAACGTAAATTGAAAAGTTTAAGGATATAATCCATAATCATAAAAAAAAATTCTTTATAGATGTATATACTCATAAACCCTTTATAATGGTTTGTAATGAAAATGAGAATTATCCTAAGCATATCCCCCTAGAGTGTCATCACCAAGAGTGCTCCAAGACCCGTTGTCCTGCACCCATTCTCGTTCGAGTCTAGCTAAAAGTGGTGTTTTTGGTTTTTAACCCTAGGTACATATGTTCTAGGGCCACCTCTACGTGCTCGTATCTAGATAGGGATGTATTTCTTGAAAAAATCACAAAATCTCTATAATACCAAAATTCTTAGAAGTTATTCTATACACATCCACATAGTCTAACTTAGGTTAATGTGATGTAATCAGATTTTATCTAAATCTAGATTCTATGGTTTGTATGAAACTTCCTCTGATACCAACTATAATGCCCCGACCCCAAATGCCTAGAGTTAGTGCATTATTACGTATCATTGGCATGATCGCAAAAGATCAAATCTCGAAGGATTGATTAGTTTAGTATCCTAGGAAGTACAAGATGAATTAATAAGGTTTACATTATATCATACAATGGAAAACTACATCAAAATTGTTTCCATACACAACAATGAGATCCCACTGACATTCCATGTAGGTCATTAATAATATACTTCTTCACATCCTGGGAAGAATAAAACATAGAAAGGGGTGAGCTCAGATGCTCCGTAAGGATAACAATATAGCATAAACTTTCATAAATAGGCCTAACAATTAAGGGAATATATAAGACTAAAAAAATTATTTTAAAAATGAAATTCAGCATAATAAAGAAAAAGATAAAAATAAAATAATTCCATTTATATATTCACATGGACATTCTACCAGTCAAATAATCACATGCAATATCTATAGCCACTTTCATAATGTGGGAATTCATAATGCCAGACTTTCATAACCACATAGTCAAGGCCTTGTTCCAAGACTACAAATAAGATTTTGTCAAGGCAATATGCCAATACACTAGTTTGTCTCATGATACCTACTGGTTTTTCGAGGAGCTAAAGAGGGCTCCACCCGTAACTTACTAAGTCCAATTCATTCCTAATATGAAAAGGTTTAAACATAACATAAACAGTCATATTAAAACTAGCATACAAAATGTCAAAACATTATCCAAAAACCATGAATGGTGTAAAAATAACACATCCATGGTCAAACATATCACAAAACCATCAATATAATATGGATGTCTTGAATCATAATAAATCATCTTCAAATAATCTTGAAATACATCAAAGGATGTTGACATTGATAAAATCAAAGCATTTTTTAGAGAAATATATCTTTCTATTTTGAAATCCTTTAAAAATCATATACATATAAAAGAAAACATTTATGTTGGAAATATTATTATAAGCCTGTAAGAGAAGATTTGATGATGTTATAATGGTGTAAAATTGCCGCACCCGCCCTATAAGTTAGAAAAAGACATTCTTACCTTAGTTTTGGCGAAAATGCTACAAAGTACCTTGATTGGAAAATGACAAAAATATTACATTCAGAAACATCTTATAAAAATTCAAAAAGGGGTATAAATGACTTTATCCCTTATTCTAGTAAATAGTAAACATGTTTCGAAATACATTTTTATGGAAACACAGATGTGGATGATAAAGAGGTCCCAGTAGATACTTATGTAAAAACAACCTCGAATAATAAAAAGAATGTGAAATTAACCCTTACCTTGAAAAGTTCATTGGTCGAGGGTAGCTTAACCTCCTGTATAATGGTGAAATAATTGTTATTAAATTATACAAAAATCATATACATTAATATGATATCATATATGATCTTTTAACATTGCTTTGTTAATAATATCTTAGTATTATCGTTGTTTCCAGTGTTAACTAATTAATTTTCCTTTAAATGATCTGTTACATATGTAATTTTTGTTTTGGATAGGATGTACCTTATTCATATTCATAAGGATATTAAGTTTTTAAAAATTATTTTTTCTCGTCTAATGAAAATTATTCTTGAATGGATATGATGGGGAATGACTCTCATCGCGTTCGTGGAGATGGTAATCTGTACGTTCGCACGAGTGAAAATATAATTCTTTTGATATTAAAATAATATATAATTGGATGGTATATCATATAAAAAGAATCATTATAAGGTTATAATTATTATTTACATCTCTTAAAAATCATTATTATACCCATCCAAATAATAATGTATTGAATAATAATTACACCACGACGTGGAGACGGTAAGCCGTACGTACGCACGTATGGTGACATGTCATTTAAAGGATGGATATAATAATGAATATTGTTGTACCATATTTATAATAACATCATATTATATATATAAGATACTGGAGATATTATTTTAGAATGGAAACAACAAAGAAAAAGGAAGTGGAAGAAGAAAGGAACTTGAAAGAGGTGATTAAAAATATTTACCTCTTCTTCAGGTTCTTCCTTTGGATTTCATCAAAAGGTCTCCTTAGGATGGATTTCTGACTAATGTAAGGCCTCTATGAGGAAGGTAAGATATCTCAGAGGATATTTTGGGAGATTCTAGCCAATCCAAATGGCTTTTATGGTGTGAATTAGGGAGAAGGGGGGGGGTGCCCTTTTATAAGAGGGGTGAGGGGCACCTTAGGAAAAGCTATAAATATTATTTTATAATAAAATCATGTTCATTTTTTAAGTACCCAAAAATAAATTATTTAGAGGATAAGGTGGATATTGGTCTAAAACCACTCAACCAACATGTTTTAGACAGGTTTGGGTCACTATATTAACCTTATTGTTTATATTTAACTCTTAATTAAATAGTTTGACATTTATCATGTATCTTTGTATTTTTATATTATATGGTTCGTAAACATAATATATACTTCCAAGAGAACCACAAGTGGTTCATTAATGATACAACTATCAATATATATGTATTTTGACTATTCCATAGATTTTTTTGAATAGAATATCAATGAATAATATAATATTTGTTTTAAAAAAACTTCCATGTCAATTTTGACACTATTTGGTATTTTGTTTTTGGTAAATTCATAACATCATTGTTACTTCAAAAAAAATTCATCTAAAAAACAAAAATATTTCATATTAACCTATAAAATTAGTGAAATTCATAAGAACTCTCAAATTACATTTATTTGGATATTTTTAATATCAATTATTTTAATCCTTCATTAATATTGTAATTTCTACATCATTATTATGTTATAAATAAAATTAATTATTTAATGTCTAAAAAATATAAATAAATTACTATTATTTATATAATAATTTTATACTTCAAATTAATTTTTATAGTTGAATTTATCTTATTTCTAACTCTATATTAAAATGGTTTAGATATTAAACAATGAATTTAACACTTTTAACTCTACATTGAATTAAATAATAATAAATGTCCTAATCTAATCCAAGAAGACCTAAAGGACATATTTTATTACTAAGGTTGTTTTTGGTCAAATTACACTTATCGAATAGAATTAGGACTTGTGTTAGGGTAATAATAATGTCATTTTTAGCTTTAATTACCGTATTTAATTTTAACGGTGGTAAATAAAAGTTAAAAGTTACTATTCACCAAAAATTATTTTCATCTTATTTAACCACATTTTACTTAATGATATCAACTGTGTCTTTCAAAATTTTGAATTTCAATTCACATAAGTGGTAAAATTATGATTTATGTAAATTTTCAAATGCTCTTAGGAGGAGGGAAAAAGACAGTAAAAAGTTCAATAAAATTTTTATATATCTAAAATTATTATAAAATGACTCAAATGAATTACATTGAAATTATATAAGTATTATGTATCTATTTTGACCTAAAAATTCTGTTTTAAATAAAAATTCTATTTTAAACTATAACTCAGTGTTTTTCACTATTCATCAAAAAATTCAATGTTTTCAAAAAAATACCAAAAATTCACACTATGCTGATTTAGATATTCTGAATTCAAAAATAAATTCAATTTTACCAAAATAAAAAAAACATATAAGTTTAATTTATTAATTTAAAATTTTTTCCCATTGTCAAAACCAAAAAGAGTGTTTTTAAGAAATAATATTTAACAAAAGATTAATACTTCTTTATGTTCAATTTAAATGTGAAATTATTTCCAATTAATACCATTGGATTAAATTTTAAAAATATAATCAATTTATACATCCAAACTATTAAAAGGTATAACATACCACTATAAATTATTTTGATTAAAAAATTTGTTTTTAGTTAAAATATAGTATTTTTCACTATTCACCCTAATATGAAAGTTATCATAAAAACACAATTTTTTTTAAAACTAAATTTTTATGTCCCGATTCTAAAGAAGAAGTTTATTTTGTCGAATTGAATATATAAATGCATCAAATATTTTATTTAAATACGGTTTACCATTAAAAGGAGATAAAATTTTATTTTTTAAATACTTCTTTTATCTAAAAAAATGAATTTGTTTTTTCATTATGTATAAAAAACTCATAATATGGATTCTAAAATTATGAGGATTTTATAAAGTTAAAACTTTAGTTAATTCCATTCATAACCTCTTTTGAGTAGCTAGTTTCGTAAGTCGTGGTGCGCTTGAACTCAGTGTTGTGTGTAGTGTAAGTTATTGAATTACTTTTAAAAATAACGTAATATGAAATCTTAGGGTGTTACACTTATGAAAATAATTAGGGATTTAATTTCTATATTGGATATTTATTACATAATCATACTTTTGGATCTATAATATCACATTTACCTTCTAACCTTCGAATCTATTTGAAAATGATAATGATGCTCATACATATGTGTGGACTACCACCTCCATAGAGTGATGTGAATAATTTTTTGTTTTAATTTGAAATTGGAGGTATTAATTATATATTTAATTAATATTTATGATTTATAAGATTTATTAATGTTTCTGGAATGGTGAATTACAATTTACCTTTCTTTAGTTCCATCCTTCAAAAAATGAAAATAATGTTCATTCGTATGTATGACCAACCGTCTCTATGAATGGTGTAACTAATTTTTTATCTATAAATGTTATGGATTAATATAAATAGATATATAATGAACATATATGATATTTATATTATGGGTTAAATTATGGAGATTATATAACCATGATCGTAGCACAACATCCAAAACTATAAAACCAAAACATACATGAAAAGAGAAATGGTTATTACCCAGAATAACGATTATAAAAGATAATTATTAATAAATGAGAGATAAAAAATTGTAACGAAATAATATATGTAATGATATATATATTAGTATATTTTAAAAATATATGTATAACAAATCTATATATATTATATATGAGGTGTTAAACATATGTAAGAAATTAAACCTGAACTAAGGGTCTATTTAAGAGTCTCATTGTTATATGGGATTATTTATTTTTAAGTCTATTATGGGGGGTAATTATTTTATATTACTATATAAATAACAACTTAATTTCTTCTAATATAATTATTTATATAATTTACATTTTTTAATTTTAATTTCTTCTCTTTAAGTACTCAAGATACTCAAATAATGTTTTAAGGAAAACCGACCATGTATTTTGTACATGGTTGAGAATCTTTATATTCATTGTCCATATTTTCAAAAAAAAAATATATGGGTATTTTTACCATTATACAATGACTTATTAATGATATTTTTACAAATTCTTTATTTTTTAAAAATATGTTTTAAAAAGAGTATTATTTTTTTTTCCAAAGGAGTTACAGTTTGACCTTTTTACAAAACATCTGAAAGGAATGTTATATTTTATATCTGATATATTATAAATGGAATTACCTGTAATTTTTAAAAATAATTTTTTTGAAGAATAATTTACCATTTAACAATTTTCTTTTAAAAAACCATAATAATTTAATTTTTTTATATTTTAAAGACATTATTTCGAAGTGAAAAGGGTATTTAACTCGGGAAATATTCCAGTGGGATTTTAAAGGTATTTTCATATATTTCAACATACATTATTGAATATTATAATTTATTGAGGTCATACACTTATGACACCATCCAAAATATTTATTTATATGGTTTATGACCAGACTGATAAGGGAAAGTATTGATATTCCATATGTTAGTTCTTTTAATTTAAATAATTATTGATTTTTAAGTAATATTGATTAATTTATGTTGTTTATTCATATGATGAATGCATTCAACTTATTATGCAATGGAAGGGTCCCAAAATTAAATATCCCCTTGATGCATCAGTAGGTCTTGTGATATAAAATAGATTGGTTATTTGGATGAGGCCATACCCATTTATGTAATATGACTTGGCATAAGGCCAAAACAATATGTTTATGATTTATAGCATTATAAATTCCATCAATATGATATTAGTTATTGATGTCCATTTAATTTTTTTTATCATATCAATGGAAAATTTAATATCTCATGTGATTATTTATAAATAATTATTTGATCATAATTTAATATTTCTATATTATTCATTCATTATTATATTACACTGTATTCATACCCTTACTGAGCATATGTTCTCACCCTATTCTTTTGTTTACTTTTCCTACGATGCCAATAAAAGTATTATGGATGACATTTAGGGATATGATAAAGGTAATATTAGTGTTTAAAAATAAAATACTATGTTTTATTTTATGTTTTAAAATTCAATGTGATTTTTTTAAAATATCTTGTTTTCTAAGAGTACTAAATAATTCAATCCTTTTTATGGGATTATTTTTATCTACTTAGAATTTAATAATGTAGCCACCAACAATGGGATACTAGGGTTGAGGTATTTGTATTTGGTATCAGAGGATGTTTAGTAGAAACCTTAGGAAATATATTTAAGAAAACATAGATTTGGGAATATAGTTATATGAATGAATTTATGTATAAATATAGGATAAAATCCTAAAATTCTTAAAGGTATATAATATGTTTGTTTCGAAGACATAATACCCTATATGGATACTATATGTTGATATGGTTTTTTCACATATGAATCATGGGGTAATAACTATGAAATGATATTGTTTGAGTGTATCTCATCCAACATTCTAATGCATGATGAGTGTAACCTTACTATTCGACATGTTTTACACCTAAAGGGATATTATTGGGATGATTCACATTTTCCTTATAAACCATTATGAAGTATTTTAAAACATTTTTATGATTTGGGAATTTTCCCCAAAGAAACCTAGCTTATGATTCCGAGTTTAGCTATGAATCAAATTTTCAATTTATGGTAGGTGTTTCACATGTTTTAAAATTATACATTATGATATATAATTTTATGATCTAATCTGGTGAATTCCATTATTTCTTCAAGGAACTTAATGGAAGGAATGAGAACTTTATCAACGAAATAATACATATAGGGTTTTCCCTAATTTGTAAGATAATAAATATGTGGATGGAGATATAACTAAATTTGAAAAAAATATAATTATATTAGGACAAATGAATTTGGTTATGACAAATGACCATTCACACGTGATGTTGCTTACTGATCAATAAAATGGTAGAAATTTTTTAGAATTATTTATGTGTTTGAAATATCCATCATTCAATGGGTTTGAAAATCCTTTTGTTGATGAGAAATTTATATGTTACATTGGGATGATATTCCTCACTTTGGGTAGTAATAAAATAGAAAATGTTTTTATGGTTGTTTATCATCTCTTAGGGGATTTAGATCAATTATGGTCATTGATTTAAAAAACTATTTATGATAATGAAATAATGTTCATGGAATGTAACAATTTTATAGATATTTCCTTAGAAAAATATTTTCCAAATGACCAATGAGTAGATATGGAGAGAAAATTACTATGATTTAGACAAAATGAAGAGGAAAATATAGCTAAGTATGAATCTAATTTTTCAAGGTTATCAAAGAGTATTGTGGATTGTGTGTGTAATATAAAGTGCTATGTTGACTATTTCTAGGATGGGATTAATCCAATCCATTGAAGGGAACTATTATCCCAAACATTATCATAGTATGAGGATATAATATAATATGGTATCAATATATAGAAATAATTCTCCAATTATTTATGATTTGAAGGAAATTAAGTTAAGAAGAGGATGATAGAGAAAAAAATTTCTAGTGGAAGAAGATAAATGCATATTTTCGAACATGTGATATCTATGGAAGGAAACACCTTAAAATATTCCAAAAATGGAAAATAATTTTCTTACGTTTTAGAGAAAAAGGGAATCATGCTCATGAATGAAATGGTAAGGTAAAATTCATCAATGTATAATTATTTAACTATAGGATATGGGGAAAGTTTCAATACAATTCCCCAAATGTCAAGGGAACTTTCCACAAAAGAAGCCAATGGGAGAAGGTCCAGATCATATAATAATTACAACTGGCGAGAAAGTTACTTGATAAATGGTTAAAATTACGCTTATTATCCAATATCAGGTGGAAATATTTTTATTTAATTGTGGTTCTACCCACTATTTTATATTTTATGAAATTTATCAGGGTATCACATCACCACCTAAAGGTTTAAATATTGAGTTAGTGGAGAAAACTCCCTATTGTATAATGATATCCACTCTTATTTATAATTCCTATTTTATAGTTTTTATGGGATGGTTGTTTCCATGAATATTGTTTTTCTTCCAATAGTTGAATTTGATATAATTTTTATTATGGAATTAATCTCCCAATATAGTTCCCATGACTATTTTTTAGGAAGGTTAGTTACATTTTAGATTCTAAATATACATTTAATAATTTATCAATGAAATGATGAACCCTAAAACCCATTGGAAACTACTTCTATTATATGGGTTCTTCTCCCCATTCATGAGGTATATTTTTCTCAATTGGTTACGGAGAAATGAAAAAATGAATATTTTCATATTTTTAGGGAATATGTTTATGTATTCCTTTAATACATTCCAAGTCATCCCCTTAATTATGATTTTGAGTTTTTGATAGAACTCATGCTTGGTGCTATGTCAATTTTAATGAATCCATATAGAATTAACCATATTTAGTTTTCGGAATTAAATAAGTAACTCTAGGAGAATATAGATAATTGATTTATTTATACTATTCCTTCTCCATGGGGTGCACCTATTCTTTTTGCTGATAAGAAATATGGTTCAATTTATATTTTCATTGTCTTTCCGGAACATAACAGGATCAATATTAAGAGTGAGTATCCTATTACTAGTATCAATGATCTATTTGATTTATTACTAGGATATATATATTTCTCCCAGATCGATCTTTGATATGGGTATCATCGGATAATGATAAATAAGGAGGATATAACCAACATAACTTTTACTGTGAGGTATACTCATTATGATTTTATTGTAATTTCATTTTGACTTACCAATGCTCCATATATCTTCACAAATATGATTAATAGAGTCTTTAGATATTACATTGATTCGTTTTTGGTAGGCTTTATAGATGAAATTATTATATATTAAAAAATAATGAAAGGGCATTAAAGACATTAGATAATTGTGATTAAGACCTAGAAAAAGGATAATTTCTGTGAAAAATTTAGGAAGTGTGAATTTTGGCTTAAGGTAGTTCCATTATAGGGTATTATAATCATAAATGAGAATATATTAGTAGATCATTCAAATATGGAAGTTATTGAGAAATGGACTAGACCAACCATGGTAACCAAAATCTGAAGACTTCTTGGGTGGGATGCATACTAAAAATGCACAATGAGATATTTATCACAACTATCTAATCCACTCACCATGTTGTCTCATAAGGGGGTTAAGTTCATATGGATAAATGAATATGAAGAAGGTTCCAATAAGTGAAGATAAGGATGGTAATCACCCCAGTTCTTACACTACCCTATATTATAGAAGGGTTTGTGACATATTGTGATGTGTTGAAGAAGGTATTGGGATATGGCCTCGTGTATAATTATAGGGTGATAGCATATGCCTCTCATTAACTAAAAATTTATGAGAAAAAATATCTGACTCCTGATTAAGAGTTAACAACTGTATTTTTTCATTAAATATATGATGGAGTTATCTCTATGTTGAAAGGTTTTATATATATAATGAACATAAAATATTTAATAATATATTTTAATTGAAGTAATTGAATATTTTCTAAAAAATAAGCTTGAATTTGGTTAAAGATTATGATTTCTTGATACATTACCACCTTGGGATGGTGAACAAGGTAGATGATGACCTAATTTAGAAAGACCATTAAATCTTATCTATAATGAGGATCACTAAATATCCAATATTTTTGGATTTACAAGGATCGATCCAGAAATATTGAAGGAATGAGGGGGAACATATCCTTCTCAAATAAGGGTTAAACCATCTCTCCATGTGAGGATTAATGAGGTCTAGAAAGAATATGTGGAGATAAATAAGAAGGTGAGAAATGTTCTTGAGATGAACATTGATTTTTATAGAATGATAAGGTTCATGAACTATGTATGTGATCTTTTCAAGCTATATTTGAAGCAATTAATAATCGAGTCTCATAATTCCTCCTTCGCTATTCATCTAGGAAGTATGAAAATGTATAGGGATACGAAATAATATTCTTGATGGGATGAAATGAATAGAAATATTACCTAGACTGTATCTTAGTTCTTGGTATGTCAGCAATTTAAGGCTGAGAGAAAAAATTATATGGGGATTTTATAATAATTTCCCATATTATATTGGAAATGAGAAAACATCACCATGGATTTGAAGGTTTTGGGTGTAGTGGAAGCATGATATGAGGCATCCCAAACCTGGAGATTTTTACATAATCAATTATTAATACAAGTTTCACATTGATGATAAATACAATGACCAATGAAATGGAATCAAATATTCATTAAACAAATAACATCGAGAGTAGAGTTCAATAATATCACACAATATCTAATTTTAATATAAATGATAAAACAAATACCTTCTGATGAATTCTTTCATCATTGATGAATTATATTACCTCTCTACACCATTACATCGTTGTTTCATAGGAATCAAGAGTAGATTTTCTTTAGCAGGGATCCAAAAATCCTCTATGAACCTCTGATTGTCGCCATAGGAATACCCCTGTTCTAGCACGGTTGATCCTAACACTTTCATCGTTCATATTTGATATCCATTAGAATCACTTCATTAAAATAATCTCTTTAATCAATATAATATAAAAGTGGTGGAGGTTAATGATCACATTACAATTTTGAGAGAAATTCATAGATAGGGATCTAACATTGTATTCAAGAGGCCTCTCTTCAGATTTTATTATTCACAACCAAAAAAATGTAAACCCTAAAAGAAATAATACAATTGTGTTTATATAATGCTAGTTTTATAAAATAACCATTACACAAGCACCCTTATTATTTTTCATAATTGATGCCGAAACCAATGTCTATAATAATAATAATAATAATAATAATATTTCTTGATGTGTGTAAAAATTATGAATTAATTAAATATTATTTATTCTAATAATATTAAATATATATTAGTTATAACTAGACCATTCATTTGGGTTCTCAATTCCTCCACAATATTTATTGAACCTTGAATAATGAATATCTAATTAATAAATAAATACCATTTCATTATTCTCTAATAAATAAATAAATATTATATTCACTAAACAGAAAATAAATATTTACTAAATATGTCACTCCAAAAATTATCTCAAGAATAAATAGTTAAAAAATATAAGTGATCAATAAAACATGATTAATCATTAAACCATGTTTAGGAATAATAATTATTAAAAATTTTAAATAATAAATATTAATTCAATTAACTGATGTTCTAGATACACTTATTGTGTGACCTATGAGTCCAATTTCTTAGAGGTAATTGACGAAGCATCCCAAATTCGCATGTTAGCATCTATCAACTGGCCATGTAACCTGTATAGAAATTTTTTAATAATGAAACAATATAATAACAAATAATAAATATTACTATATAATAAAATCCCTTGTTGTGATGTATCTAATAAAGCTATTTTCATATTGGTTCCATAAAATAATGTGATAAATGTTACTTTATTTGATTTTCAATAAATTGAACTTTCCTATAGAACACAATTCCCATGAATTTATTTAGGCTTTATCATTTTATAAAAATCTACCATGATATTATCTTCCATTAAATAAGGGACAAACTCATTCTCAAATTATTCATTAATGAAATATTACTCATGTTTCACCCAACATATCCCACATTTTTGCAAACATATACAGTTCTGGTTTTCATCCATACATAAAAGTACATGAATCATATAATAAATCAATAATAATTTTAAAGTATAAGGACAAATAAACAAATATGTATATAGGATCATCCAATTACTCATATAAATGTTGTTTTGTAATAGTTGGTATAGTTCTCATAATATCCTACACTGGAAATTATCAAGGTTGTGCACCATGATAAGGATTCGGAAAGTCCTATGAGTATCCACCACTGATATCCTATATCATTTGTTTCCCTAATGTTATTTCATCCACCTATATAACATATATTTAATAATACATTCATGACACTTTTGGGATCTCATCATAGTAGGGAACTACTAGGAACTTTCAGGGCAACAACTAATCTCAGGACATTGTCATATACTATGTTATATAGAAGAACAAAAATGATGTGATACAAAGATTATTAATATTAAAAGCAATGAATACATGTTATCATAAAGTATAAATAATTTACTTCTAAGGAACTAACATCTATAGATTCCCATGTACACAAGATCAAAATACTAACTTCCTTAAGTCTTATCTATCTCACATGATACTCATGCTTTTGATGAGATAAATCTCTAGACATGGGGTCTTCTATATTTTCCCATATTGAAACTATAATCACCGTTACTTCACAAATATGAGACGAATATCAAAATAGGTGATTCTTCAAAATTATTTTCTTTTTTCGTTGGTGTGACCATTCCTCTTTTACCTAATCCAATGTTACAATATTACCACACTACAATGTGATAAGTTCATTACTTCTAGTTACCACATAAAGATCATGGAAAAATTTTCATACCCCAAAAAACATCTTTGGCTACATAATAAGTCCCTATGTATTCATAATCAACTGTAGAATTGATGAAAACTAGCTACATTGAACTCTTTTAGCCAACAATTCATATGTTGATACTAAAAAAATATCCTAGATACGAATTTAGAAGAATCTGATCTATTTCAAAACTAGCATCAACATAACCATTTTTGAGTATCTCCTCATATCCTCTATACACCAATAACACATCCTTAATTCTTCTTATATACATATTGAAAACCTTAATATAAAATCAATTCTATTCATATAGATCAACTTGATATACTCCTTATATGCTCAATACATTGGAAACATCATGTCTAGTATATAACATGAAATATATGATTGATTCTATCATTGAAGTTCATGGGGTCTTAATCATTCATTCATTCTCCTATTATGTTTACAGACAAATTTTCATGGAAATATTTATACCATGTGACACTATAACCCATCCTCTATTGGATTTTTACATAATAAATCTCTTCATTATCAACTCTATGTATGTACCTTGTCTTAGTCCATGTAGAATATTTAATGTATCACGAATGATATTAATCTCTTGAATGTAGTTTTCTTCACCAATTCCCTTCTTGGAGAAACACTTGTTTAATCAGTCTTTAACACACTATAAAACAAGTACATCATTTCCAATAAGTAATATGTTATCAATATATATTACTATGATAATGAACGAATTCCAACTAAAGCACTTATAAACCCACATCTCACATTCATTCTTATTGAAACAAAATTATTTTATAGAATCATCAAATAAAAAATTCTATGACCTAGATGCTTACATAAATCCATAAATATATCTCTTTAAATTGAAAATATTACTGGCATCTCCTAGATTCAAAAGACATTATGGTTGTGTTATATAGACAACTTCATGATGGTTACAATTAAGGAAATATATTTTGATATCCATATGTTAAATTTCATAGTCATAGTAAGATGTTATAGTAAGAAGATTTTTGATGGATTTAAACATAAAAACTGGAGAAAAAGATTCATCATAGTCGATTCATTGATCTTGTTTAAACCTTTTAACTACTATCACTTCTTTATTTGTATTTCATTTAACTTCAATTTTGATTATTCTCTTGAATCCCCATTTTCACACAATTGGAATTAAATCAGTTTGATGATTTAATGAAACCCATATGTAGTTTTTATTCCTAGAATCCATTTGACAATTCATGGCTTCATTCCATCTATATACATAAAATCTATTAACTTTCTATTTTTAGGACAGAGGTACAATACTATTAACCAATAACAAGTCACCATCTTTTGTTACTGGAATAAAATATCTCTATATTTATCTTACATCTATGGTTATCAAACAAAATAATATTTTTAGGAACAAATTCTTCCATTGGGACATATAAAATATATTTATTTACTGCTCTTGTGTATCTTTGTCTTAAACCTCATTTGAGGTCAATTTTCCCCCACTATCCATCTTAAATATGCTATCCCTCCCACGAAATATAGCTTGTCTAGTGAAGTAACTTTCATGTATGCTAGGTTGTATAGATAGTATAAATTTTTTTCCATAGGAAACCCTGTAAATATTCACTTTGTTCCATGGGGTGTTAGTTTGTTTACTAATATGTCCATAAAAACTTCATTAGAACCCCATAAACATGTATGCAAAAAATTTAGTTTCTTTCAACTTCATAACTCAAAGGGAATTACATTTTCTATTTTAGTTGGTACTCGATTTAATGGGAATACAATATTTTGTAATGCATATCCCCAAAATGAAAATGAATGGTCTTCATGAATCATCATTTACCTTGACACATCTAGCATGGTACGATTCCTCTTTTCATTAACACCATTCTACTATGGTGCATAAGGTTTATTGAGGTGTGAAAGAATCCCAAAATCCTATAAAAATTTGATAAAATACCTGTTAATATATTCACTACCTCTATCCAATTAATGATTATTTATCTCCACTCTATGTTGATTATCTACTTCATTCTTGAATTCATTAAAGTTCTAAATGGAACTGTTGTTATACCTCCTCAGGTAGACATAGCCATATCTACTCAATTTATCTGTAAATGTTATGAAGTAATAATACCCAACTCTATCTTCTATAATAGATTTTCCACACACATCACTAAATAGTAATCCTTGATGATCTATTGATCTTTATCCATGTCTAATTAATAGTGGTTTGGTTAGATTTCCTAGTAAAAAACATGGAATATATCATGTTGTATTATCACAAAAGTGTTTAAATAACCATTTTGATAGACATTTTTCAAACACATATCAATATCATGACTAAGATTGTGATGCCCAAGATGGTTGTTATATGATTCCTGTGAATGTTATTCATTATCAACTTCCAATACATGTTTTTTATATCTTAATACATTAAAATCTTTATTTAAATGTTCTATAAAATAGCTTATGTTTTCTCTATAATGGAAACATATTTTATTTCCAAATTTGAATATAATACCAAGTATATCTAGGTATGATACATAAAATATGATCATGAAAAAATTAATTACATACTTAATGTTTCTTTAACCTAATATCATTCTTATTGGGAATGAAAGGAGGTAGTCTCTAATGGCTAGAGTAGCCAACCTCATTCCATTTTTAGATAAAAAATCCTCCAGTCCTCTATAAATCATTTAAAATCTTCTTTGTTCTTGTATTTGGATATTTATGTGAGAAAAAAAACCTATATCTAATACCCAATACATAGATATTAAATTTTTACACTTTATAATTAATGTAACTTTATCATCCCCATGCTTTTGGGTGTAGTTCGTCTTCCCGTAGTCTTGATTTACACATGAAAAACATAATGACTCCATTTCCTTTACATTCCTCTTGATCTTCATCTTTATTAAAGGATGATTCTTATGATCTTTATACATTTTTTGATTCATGGCCCCTTTTTCCTTATTCTTCGTTTTCTTATTCATCATAAGTACAATGGGTTTATCACACACCATATCTTTTTTAATGTGGCGAATAAGACTATGATATTCGGAATGGCTATTCTCTTTATTTCTTATTTTTAAATTATCAATAAAACTAGGAATATACTTTGGATGGGAGGAAATTTTGAGATCTGTGTGAAAATAATCTGGGAATTTAATCCCTAATATGTTTAAGTGATCCACGTATCCAATATGCGTGATGTACAAGGCCCATAAAGTCAAAAATCTCCATGATTGTTTCTAAACAGAGCATTTGAGATCTTATATATCACTTATCTCACCTTTTCATGATAGATATTCTGAAGTTGAGACCTCATTCTTTCCACATCCATGGACTTATGTTTCTTTTGAAGCTAATTGTTTAGGGACTATTCGATGAAACATTGAACATTTATGAAATATTCCAAATATTTCTCAAAGAGAGAGAACTCTTCCACACAATACTTTTGTCTAAGTTCTCAAGGAATACAATTTTCTAGCACATATAATTTCCATTAATGATAAAATAAAATGCGTACATTCCTTCCCCATTATCATAAATTAGTTCTTATTTGAATGTTATCCTTATCATGTATAGATCAAGAGAAATTTTTTAATTCATATTTTTTCCCATTTTAACAAATAAGTAGAGTATAATTTTATTACAATATCTGATAAAAGTAGATTATAAATAAATATTATATTTATTATTATCCAACTATTTTATTAAATCCAAACATCACTCACCATTCTCTTTAGAATAGCTTATTTCATAGATATTATAGTGGATCGGATTTGTATTCCCCTTCTCATCACTTCAAAATTGTCTTGTTAATAAATTCATATAGTTTTAGATTGGAATTCCAAATTTGAACAACATTAACTCATAGTTCCTTGATCTGTTGAGTGGGATCCCCAATCCCAAAATCTAAAAAATTTATTTCCTCAACTATGTCCTCTTAGTTACACCAATTCCAACATTTTAGATCAACCCCTAATGTGAACTATGTTATGTGAACTAAACACATCAAGTTATAATTCCTCGAGAATTGAAAGCACCCAGACTTTAGATGGTCATTTACTTTTATGTATGGTTTTATTTCGACTTATATAGAAGAAGACTATACCAATATAATATATATAACTTATGTATTTTATCATTATGTGTATGTTTCCAATTTTTATCATTATTACATTTTTTTATATTAAGTGGATTTATATAATTGATTAACCACATATGAGATAAAATTTAAGCATAATCAATTTTATTTTAGTTTTATAGTGCATTATCATTAATCCATTAATTCATTTGACAGAAAGAAACATTCACAATGAAATAACCAAGAAAATTTATAGAAATAAAATATGAAATTAGTATTATGATTATATTTTACAAATGGTTAGTTTATCTGGATGATGAAAAACCAACTAACCACCTAGGGGGAAAATGTCTTCAACCATTTTATGGTTCATGTAATAGCTTTCTACATGTCGATATAGGTATGTCTCTTATATTGGTTTTATCTTGGATCTAAACCTGAATAACCTCATCTCTCTCGGGAGATCTATCCATTATATGTTCTTTTTCTCACTAATGGATGAGGGGAACTAAAGGAATAGTTAAGGGGTTTACACAAAAGAAACTATTGGCTTGAGTTACCTTACATAATTAGGTGAGGGATGATAAACATGCCATAAATTTAATTTAATAATAAATTAAAATGAATCCAATCACACACAATGTTATTGTCTATGATCATGTTCATCCATATACATGCAATGAATTATGCATTCAATAAAATATAATTTAGTTCTAACTATTCTCATTTATGATAAATCATGTACGAATCAATTAATTGTATTTTTTAATTATTAAATTAGTTTATCTTAATTATCAGTCATATTTTCTTGAGATTATAATATATCGTCGTTTTAAACAAAGTAAATAAATTTATTAAAAATTAACTGTGTACTAAAATGTACCACAGAGGAAAAACAGTGAGTACCCATATGAACTAAAAATTATGTATTATATTTACATACTATTTAATCATAAAAAATGTGGAATACATGAATTATCACATAATTTCATGGTGTATACTATAAAATTAATTCCCAGAGGAAAAAAACCGGTGTTTACATAGCGTGGTATGTTTCAATGCATGTAGTGTAATAACTGTATTATGATTTATACAAGATATATAGTTCCAAACATTATATTGAAATTTATTTTATATTAAATATATATAAAACCGATTACAGGGTTTGTAAAATCAAATTAATAACAACACATAAAACATTTTTTAGGTATAATAAATATACTAAATTAATTTTTTTAATTATGTGTAATTTGAAAATATATATTACGTGTAAAATCTAACTACATGACATGTATATTCCAGACCATATCTGCATTTCACACACACATGGACTCAATATTTAATCATTCAATGAAAATAATGGAGTAAATGATATGTACATGGCCTACACATCATGTGGTCTCTAAGTTACATGGTTACTAGTCATGTAGGTTGTGTAAGAGAACACACAGTCAATCTTTGACTAATAGACTACATGTCTCGTATGGATGTCACATTCCATGTAGTCTGGATGTCTGTGTGCCAGCAAGGCCCATTTTACATGTAGTTTATTTAAATACACACCATGTGTAATAAATGAACATGAATAAAATTAATAAAAAATTATTTCGTGGTTCATTAAACCTGGGTACACAATGTGTATAAAAGTGTTACATAAACTGTACTTTCGTACTAACTATTTAGAATCCTTAGCATATTTGGAAGTGTTCTTAGAATGTTATTCATTCATACAATTAATAAATTTGATTATATTTTTGAGAAATAATAGGAAGATGAGTACATATCAGGAGTCATATTAAATAAGGTTGAAAATAGATTTTAAAACGAATGATAAATGAATAATTTCAATCAATTATCTTTAATTAATTATAAATAATTATGTAACACCCTTTGATACAACATGAAGGTTCTGGGAAAATTGTTAGTGTTGTATGGGGAATACCAACACAAAAATTTTTCATAATTTATGATTAATATGATATTTACATTTATGATAATCTTGGTGTACAAAAAAATTAAATCAAAGATTAATTTATAAGAGAACACTAGAACTAAAGCACATGATAATCACACATTATTTATTTTTATTTTAAATAATTAAAGAATTAACTATCAATGAATTTTTTCTTCATTGAAAAATCTAAAAATGTATCTACATCATACCATCATTTCAGTGTAGGAATCGTTATTAGATTTCATCTAGTATAGATCCACACATGATCCATGAACCTCTAAATGATGATATAGGAATATCCAGGTGTTAACATGGTAAATCCTAATACATGAATTATTCATCTTTGATCACCCTTACAATTTATTCAAGAAATGTTTGTCTTTGATATTTCTTTAATAAGAGCAGTGATGGAGAAAGATCACTCTCTGTACCTGAGAGCATTCATTGAGAGCGAGTTGTCTATGGATTCTAGATAATTCTCTCCATATGTCATTGTGCACAACTAATTAAATGGAAAACCCAAAAGAAATAATATAATAGTTTTTATATAACACTATGGTTAGAAATTAAATTTTTTACATGTTCTCAGATTACTTTTCTTAGTTGATGTGGAACCCCATGTCTATAATAATTATAAAATTAATTATCAGCATGCACTAAACTCGTGAGATAAATAATTATTATTTATTTAAATAATATTAAACATATATTAATTCTCATTGGACCATAATACTTGGTCCTCAATTCCTCCACAATATTTATAAATCCTTGAATAATGACTATGTATTAAATAAATAAATATCACTAAATTATGCAAAAAAAAATAAAAAAATAAAAATTATATTTATTAAATAGTCTTCTCATATAATATTCTCACAAATAACAAGTGACAACATATATATGATCATGAAATTTTGAATAATAAATAAACTATATGTGGGAATAATATTTATTCAACATTTTAAATTATTAATAATATTATTATTTAATCAATGTTCAGGAAATACTTAGTGTGTGACCCTTAAGACCTATTTCCAATTAAAATTTTAAAAAATTACCCCAAAGACAAAGGTTAGCACCTATAAATATTCCAAGACACCAATAGAGAAATAAATTAATGTCATTACAAAATAATATCTCATAAATATGCCTACTGTGTAATATAATATCTTTATTATGATATCACTAATCAAGAAGGTTGCGTGTTGGTTCTATCAACTTATGTGATCAATGTCCCTATATCTGATTTTCTAGAAATTTAATTTCCATAGAGGATAAATTGGACATGGATTTATTTATTCTATATCATTTCCATCAACAAACCTAAGATATAAACTTATACTGAATAAGGGACAAGTCATTTATCACAGTTATACATTAATGAAATACAACTCATGAAACACCCAACATATCCTACATCACCGTGAACATATGTCATCTTGGTTTTCATTAGTACAACAAATTAAAAAACTTAGGAAATCCATTAATTATAATCATAATTTATAAGGACAAATACAAACATACATAGATCAGAATATCCAATGATACATATAAATTTGGAATTCATACTTGTGAGTCTAGTTCTAATAATTTCCCACATTGAAAATTACCAAAGGAATCCAACATGAGAAAGTGCCTCAAATTCATATGAATCACCACCACTTATATAATATATCATTTGTTTCCCTAAAATTATTTCATCTGGCTATATGATATATATTTCAGATTATTATCATGTATCTTTTGGGTTCTTAACATATAACATGGAACAACTATGACCTTTCAGGGCAAAAACAACTCTTAGGACATTATCACACACAATTTCATACAAAATAAAAACACTAATGTTATAAAGAGTTTGTTAATAATAAAAAATTAATACATTTTATCATAATGTACGCAAAATATGGTTCTATTACACTAACTCTAATATGATTGTTTCACAGGACTCCCCAAAAAGTTCTAATTCCATAAATCTTTATGTGTTGTTTCTGATAACCTTATGAAGAAATAATGCATTATTACTATCAAATAGGATATATATCTTGATTAATTCTCAAAAATATACATTAATGAACAGTTAATATTAAATTTATTTCAACATAATATTGTATCTTATTGTTATTTACAGTTTACCTCAAAGTTAGGGTGAAGTATTTAGTAGGATCTTAATAAATAATTCAGTTCAGTATGGAGTATAATATTCATATAGATTTTAATTTTAAGAGGACCATTCAAAAAATATAAGATATATTGAGATATTATTTTTTTTGAGTAAAAAGGTTGTTGGGATCAACACCTTACTCTATTTTAGTTTTCTTACAACAATAACTTTCACCCGATAATTAAAATGGATCCTTATAATTACTTATATGTAAATAACCACAAAGATCAAATGTGTTGGAATTAATTTAGAGAATGAAAGTTGTTTTGACCTAATATAGATATGGAAATGGTAAATAATATTAGATCCATTAAACATCACTTAAAGGAAGCTCATATACTACAGAAATGTTATGTCGACAATCATAGATGTGAACTGGAATTTGAAGTTGGTGAGAAGGATTTTCTATGAAATTTTACATGGATGAAGCTTATGAAATTTTGGATGAAATGAAAGAAAATTCATATTTATATTGGCCCCTACATGATTCTTAATGAATTTCAGATGGTATGTTATCATTTTAAACTTCCAATGAACCTCTCTCAAGTTCTTGAGGGGTTCCATGTTTCTCCCCCATAAAGTACATACATGATCCTTCACATGTAATAAGATAAGAGTTTATACCGTTACAGAATGATAACATATATGAAGACAAATAGATATAAATCTTGGATTATAGGGTTAATATACTACATAACAATACTACTAATGTGGTTAATGTTTTTTGGTTCAATAAAAAATTTAAAGAAGATATATGGGAACTTGAGGGTGTGATGAGGCATAAATATTCACATTTGTTTGCATCAGAGTAAAAAAATTTCAATGGTGAAATTATTATTAAGGGGGGTATAATGTAACAGATATCACATAATCATTACTTATTTTACATTACTCCCAAAATATATTTTTCACTTTTTACTAATTTCCAATCAATTTTATTGTTTTGATAATAAACACATAAAAGGACCAATGTTCAAGTTCATTTAATTAATCATTAGTATAATGTTTTGGTCATATATTTCAATATATTAATAAAAATAAAAATAATATTATTTTTTAGTGTTCCTGATTAAAATTTAAACATATCATTAGAATGGATCCTCGTCCAATTAGCCTATTTGTGGGACTATATGATCCACACAAGAAAGACACAAACTTTTGTGGAGAAAATTGGACCAGCCATAATGGTACAATTTAGGGTATCAGTCTTGAATCCCAAATTTTATGAAACTACATAGTCTGTTTTTGATTATCTTAAAGAATCCCTGATAAATATTTCAAGTCAAAAATGAACCAATAAGTGGCTCAATTTATCCATGGAACTCTAACCCACCATTCTATATTGGGTTTAAAAACAACACCCAATACATGAATTTTCTCTTGATATAGACATAAAATTGAGCTGATATTTTATATTGTAAAATTAAATATACTATTTTATGACTTTTTAGAAGAAATCTTTTGAATATTATGGAATATTCTTATTAAAAAACACATTCATATTTCGTCCTTCAAAAAAATGAAAAAATGGACAAATGCACATTGTTTAGTAAAACAACCATGAATTAGTGTACAACGTCCAATGGATTTGAAATATAGAGGGTTTACTTTAGAAATATTTATTTAAAAAATTATACAATAGTATTTCTCCATATTCATATTTTTGAATAAAAAAATTATTGATCCATATTCAGTGGCATATTATGAATACAAACAACCCCCACCTTAGGTGATAAATACATCCTCATATTTTCCATGAAAAAGGTATGAATTTTAGAGAAAAGGTGGATAGGTTGGGACATAAATGTCTATTAAAACAAATTGGGAGTATCTTATATACTCAAGTTTCTACATAATATTGAATTATTTCATTCTTATTTGGATTTAATTTTTCATTCTTATTCATTTATAATTTCGTAAGTGTTTGTGTTGTAATTATATTTTAATGAATATTTATTTCTCATGATATATTATTATCATATAAACTAGGTTTTATTAATATTAATGATCTTAATTTTTTTTTATTTTTTTAAATCACTCCCTTCTTTTTTTTGCTCATCCAATCAAATGTCTATTTTAATTCTCTTCACCATTCACTTGCGTGTTCAATGCACTACTCTTATCTTATCCCATTCGGTTAATTTTCATTTAAATAATTACTATATATATCATAAATAATATTAATAAACATCATAATATATGAGTAAATATCCCATTGGGGTGTGTCATTATTTGGGGATGTTAAGAAATTGAGAGCTTTATCTCAATTAATATTAAATAAATTAATATTGTGTTTGTTGAACTTAAAATGTCATGGATTAATGAAATGTTTTGTTTGAAATGTGGATTCCATGTATTATTGTAATGAAAAATACACATGGATTCATGAAATATTGAACCTTACAAAAAAAAATTTTTGAGATAAATACCCTAGTTGATTCTTGTATTAAAGAAAAAACATTTGGTAATTCCAATAAAAAATCATCTTGTGAAGTGAATGTTAATTTAATGAAATATATAATAAATATTAAGGAAATCAAAATATTAACTCCCTAATGATGGAATCACCCAAATAAATATTAAATTATTCAATAAATATTTGTTAATCAATCATTTAACCTAATCTTTAAAAACAATTCCCTAGTGAAAAGACAGTCAAAACAAAAATAATCGACTGTTAAAAAATGTATCATCGCTGATGATTCAACCTGAGTGACGCTATACACATTAGTAGACAACAAAAATCATGAAGGGTTTATATGTTAAAATCATATGCACATCAAATGGTGTTGTTGATAGAGATGGTACAATTATAGTTAGTTGACATTTATTTTTGAAAAAAAACACATCTTTATCCTCTTTATAAACATATACTAATTCCCCTTAGCCTTGAAAACTATACATCATATTTTTTTGACACCAAAATCATGTAAACACTTCGACGACTTTTGAGGAACATTAGTGATAATCAAATCACCCAATACCCATTCATTTCCAATCAAATTGGACTAGATATAGAAAATCCTAGTGATCAAACCCTTAATGAACTCTCTTACCCTTATATAAATTACCAACACTTTATTATTCAATATCAATATTTTTGGGATTATTTAGAACTCAAATTGGGTTTGATTTATCTTCTACCTATTTTCCATGGGCTATATATTGAGGATCCACATATTCATATTAAAGTGTTGCAAGTGGTGTTCTCTATCAGGAATCCTCAAGAGAGTTCTGATGAAAAAAATAAAACATTGAGCATTACCTTTATCCCTAGTTATATAATACAAGTCAAGGCTCTACAACCTCCTTCTTGGTTCCATAACCACATGGAATGACATGAAGAAACAATTATTAGAGAAATTCTTTCCTTCTTCTTGAACTACTTCTATCTGCAAGGTAATAAGTGGTATTTTTAAATAGTCTAATGAAACACTCCATGTGTACAAGGATATGATTTTTCATTTTGTGGAAACATTACCACACCACCAAATCCCTAACCAATTCTTGATCTAATTCTTCTATGAGGGTTTATTTTCTATGGAGCAAACTCTCATTGAACCAAAATTGGTGGTGCTATTGTCGAAAAAACTCTTAATGTTGCACATGATCTCATAAGAAACATGGATGAAAACATGTAGAAATTCAATATTCAAGTACATCCACAATTTAATTATGTCCAAGAGAATCAATATATATATACCACCAAGATGAAAAAGTGGATGAGTAAACTTACAGAACTTGTGCATCCACTAGATGTGGCTTCCAAAAACCCAACCTCATCAACTCCACAATCTCTGTTCCCTAGACCTATCAGGAATTGTGGAATCTATATCTCACTAGATAATCCAATTGGATCATGTTCAAAGCTACAATATGAACTATATGATCCTTATAGTCCAATGGATCTCAAATTATTATATTCTCATAAGAATAGTAACCATCAATAATTAGGTTAGCTCATTAGAAAAATTAACCAACCCAACTCTGATCTCTTGTCTTCTAGCTATAACCCTGGATTGAGGTATGGTAATCCTACATCTTATCCCCCTAAGTTCCCTAAAAAAATCAAAACAAATTCTAAAATTGTCAATGTGGCAGTAACTACCAACAACCTTATCCTTTTTATCTCAACCTCAAAGGATAAATCATCCACCTCCTCCTCCTAGATTCCAATATCCAAGTGACCCTTCCCAATTCTCAACCCAATACAATATAATTCCATGAAACCAAAAATCATGGAATTAAAAATTTCAGTCATGCATCATCTTCTAATAAACCATCGGAAATAAATTTTGAATATCATGCCTCATTCACCCATTATAGCCTTAAATAAATAAAACCCAAATTGTTCAACAATCATTCCACCTTATCCAATAGTAACCATCCAATTCTTCCCATTTTCCTGCTCAAACATTGTCTAACCCCAAGGGTAATGTTGGTGAAATTGAACATAGATTGGGAAAACAATTTCCATATATTATGATTGATCCTCAAATAATCCTTTAAAATTTTATATTTAAAATGAAAAGAAAAAAATCTAGAAAAAGATTCTGAAGCCGCTCCCTCATCTCCTTCTATTACCTTATGGATCCCAATACCTTTTCCTCATGTTGTATCTAATCTAAGTAATTCCCTTGAAACTAATCTTGAAATGATCAACATGTTTATACATGTTGAATCCAACATTACCCTCTTAGAAGTAATCCAAAAAAATCCTATGTATGCTCAATTTATTTTCAAATTGTGGACCTAAAAGAGGCAAATTATAATGATTGAAAATCTTTCAACCAAACAGTCCATTCCTATGATGTGCAAAGATATAGGGACCTTTTAAGTTCCATTAAAAATATGTAGTTTCAACATATATTATTCACTCATTGACTAGGGAACCTTGATAAATTTGATGCCCAAATCCATCTTCTCCAACCTTGGTTTTGGTCCCAAACACCCAATGAGTGTTGTCATCCAATTTTCCAATCGATGCATATCTATTCATGAGGGAATAATTAAGGATGTACGTTTCCATGTCAATGATCATATATTCCCATATGATTTTTATTTCCTTGACATAGAATGTGAGACAACATCATCCTGATCTCTACTAATTCTTGGAAAACCATTTATCCAAATGGCTATAACTATGATTGATGCCCATGTAGGCATCTTATCGAGGGAATTCTGTGACCAACTGGTCAAGTTCAACATTTTTTAAAACATGAGACACCCATCTAAGGATTACTCTTAATTATTAATCCATGATTTTTAGGACGCATGTAAGAGTCAATTGAACACCATTCCATCATGTTCATCTTTTTCAAATAAGAGTTGAGCTTGTGAAATTTTCACCCTGATTAGCCAATTCATAAATGGGGATGTTTTTGTTGAACTCTCATTCAATGAATCCATCAATCTAGAGGATCTTGAAAACTCACTTGAATCCCATATTAACTCTGATATCTAATATTCCACCTAGGATTGGATTGATGAATGTGAGTCAAAACCAACTTAATTCCCTTCATCTATTCCTGATTTTTATATCTCTCAAATGAAATATGAAATTGATCTAAATATTCTCCATTAATATCTGAAATATCCTTTCCTTTTCCATGACCACTCTAATTCTATCATTGTCTCTACCACACTTATTGAATCTAGGGAGTCTAAAAAATTTCAAGTGTTAGATGAAAATAAAAAGGCCTTAGGTTGGAACCTTGATGAAATAATAGAAATCAACCCTACGCTTTTCATGAATCACATCCATATCGAGGAATCATCCAACCAATTATACAATAACAAAGAAGACTCAATACACCCATAATTGAGGTATTAATAGAGGTGATCACCAAGCTTCTTCATGATGGTATTATCTACCCAATTTCAGATTTTGATTAGGTTAGTTTGATTCATGTGATACCTAAGAAGGGTGGTATAAATATTGTCACAAATGAACATGGAGAGGTGGTCACAACTTGATTAAAAGACAAATGGTTTGTAAGCATCGATGACTAGAAATTGATTTTTTTAACATGAAAAGATAACTACCCACTTAACTTCCTTGATCAAATTCTACAACATTTATCTGAAAAGTCACATTATTACATTCTTAATGGATACACCAGATAGTTCCAAATCCCAATCACACCTCACAACCAATAAAATAGGACATTCACTTGCCCCTTTGGAATATATAAATATAAGAGATTGCATTTTACCCTTTCAAGTCTATTGAAAAATTGTAGATGTTTATTATATGTATCTTTTCTGAATTAATTGAGCATTGAATAGATGTAGTCATGGATAAATTTACCATTTATGGTGATTCATTTGAATCCTTTTTTACATCTATTCTATCCAGTCCATAAAAAATGAGTCAGATATAACCTTTTTTGGAAGTTAGAAAATTTTCACCTCATGGTTACTAATGGGATTGTATTATGGAACATAATTCAAAATGAGGGATTTCAAATTGATCTCACTAAAATCATGGTAATCCAATCACTTTTTTAACCCACATCAGTTTGGAAAATCCATTCATTCTTTTTTTTATGAAAATTTCTTTCACTGATTCATCCCTAACATCAGTAGGATTTCCCTCTCACTCACTCAACCACTCCAATGTGATGTCACATTCCATTTAGATGAGGCCTACACGAGAGCATCCATTGAACCCCATGTTTTTCTAATATCTTCCCCAATAATCGATCCCCCAGATTGGTTCTTACCATTTTAATTGATGTGTGATTCTTCCGATAGGTCCATTGGGGTCATTTTTGTCAAAAAAGGGAAACTAATCCTCATGTAATCTATTATTCCACAAAAACATTGGATGAAACTCAATGTCACTACACTATCACATAAACATACCTTTTTGTAGTGAGTTTTTCTTTACATAAATTGTATTCCTCTCTCCTAAGTGCTAAATTCATCATCTATACAGATCATTATTCAATAAAGTTCATACTCAAGTATGGTGATTCCAATTCAAGGATAATTAGATAGATCTTGATGCTCTAAGGATTTTTTATTGTGATTAAGGATAGATCTAGAACTAAAAACCCTATACATGATCACCTGAGTTTTTTTTCTAATTTTTATAATTATGAAATAATTAATCTTGAATTTATAACTAAATACTTATCATATCTAACTCAAAAGTTATGATTATATGAACCAATTTTAAATTATTTAGTTACTGGTGTTTTTCCTGATAATTTTTGAAATAACAGAAATTGAAACTAAAAAGTGGTTAAAAATTCCATTTTTTGGAAGATAATAAATTTTAGAAAACCCGGACTAACAGAGTAATTAAGAGAAGTGTTGATGAAAATGAACATTCCTTTATCTTATAATTTTGTTACCCAGTGCCAATTAGTGTCCATTTTTGACCACAAAGGACCCCCGAAAGGTCCATAACTCAAGATTCTTCTAGACATCCCTTTTAAAGGACTCACATGTGGTCTATAAATGATGTCCATCTTTCCAAAAGATTGGGCCATTTTCTAAAATAAATGGAATGCCCCTAAATAAATTAATATTTTGTGATAATTTTATGGGAATAGATTTCATGGGAACATTCCCCCATCCAATGGATTCGCATATATTATTCTGTTGTTTGATTAAATTTCTAGGCAGGTAGAGGAAAAACCCAATAGGATGGATAACATGCATACTATTAGTGAGTTATTTGAAACCCAAATTTTCCATTGATTTGAAACTCCCCGTGACTTAATAAGTGACTAAAGAACACATTTCTGTAATCTGACCATGGAATCTCTTTTGAAAAAGAATGGGGTGGTGAATAAGACTTTTAATACTTATCACCCGCCAAAAAAGGGAATCTCTAAGCATTCCAACTAAGATGTGAAAATATTTTTTGATAGAACTGTAAATCCAACATGAGTAGATCATATTGGAAGACTTGGTAAAGAACATTGGACTTATTGAACTACCTATAAAATATCCACCAGGATGCCTCAATTTAGGCTAGTTTTTCATAGAGCATTTTATTTAATAGTTTAAATCCTACATGAGTTATTTCGGAATGTCAAAACATGTAATTTTTATTCTGAAAAATCCAGTGAAGAGAGATTATTATAGTTGAATGAAATCGAGGTGGTTCTTCTAGAATATTATGAGAATTTAAATATCTATAAAAAAAGGCTAAGGAACTCCATAAAAAATATATCCCATGAATGGTATTCAATGAAGTTAAAAAGGTAATGATATTCGCCTCTCGATTTTAGCTTCACCCAAGTAAACATAATTCTTTTTGGGAAGGCACTTTTATTATTTCTATAATTTACCCATTTGGTGTAGTGAAATTCCAAGAACCCACTTATAAATGGATATTAATGATTAATGGAAATTTTTTAAAGCTTCCCTATGAGAAGTGTAATGACCCCTAAAATATTTGTATTTTAAAAAAAATAAATGGTAATTTTATGAGTCTGCAGTTTTTGACGGAACCTGATTCCAAGGCCCGGTGTGCCCAAAATAAATTTTTTAAGTCTTGTTCGAGTTCGTTCAGTAAACGTATGTGCGGGCTTTTATATCTTTTGAACCGTTTCTCAGAATTGATATCCGAGGACACCATTGAACTCACAATGCCGGTATTGAATTAGGGAGACCTTCACTGCAGTTGTCTTTTATCTAGGTCGGAAGTTAATTTTTGGGGTTTCTAAATAATTAAATAAAAATTTGTCTAGCATATTTTTATTTGAGCGGTGTTTTAATCCTCCAAGGGGAGTTTGAAGGTGGGGCCCACTCATGCATAACCTCCCATAGAAGGATATTATGTGGAAGGTCCCACATGATCTCAAACCCCATTAAACCCCCTTAAACCCCTCGAGTTTCCATTAATGGGGGAAACTCTTGGTCGACACACATAATGGTGCCAAACCTCTCTTCAATAAATTGAAACATTCCACCTCACTTATTCTTTTTGAATTAGAATTTTAATCTATTCCTCCATATTAAATTAAATGTGTTGTCACATTTAATTAAGAAAAACTCTTGTGTTGTTGTGCCATAATAATAATAGAGAGCTTCCACTATTATTTTGGCTTAGATTTCTTTGGTGGAAACTTGGGAGAATACTTGGAGAATTATCCTCTCCAACGAAGGACTATCACTACGAAGAAATGCACATTATTTCCAACGAAGAACATGAAGAACGCTGGCGATGTCCTCCGTTATTCAACTTCTTTCTTGGACGTCCTCTCCCTCTCTAACTGGGGCGAGAAAAGGAAGACCCTACCCATGAAGATCTTCACCAATGATGACGTTATCTTCTCCCGACATCAACGGAATGACACCGCCATCCCGCGACTCCATCAAGAGAACACCGATTACTAGGTATGGGGATTTGATTCTTTTAATGTTTGAATTATACCCTTGTTCCTCGTTTTTTATTTTAGTTCGATGATGGGAACTTGTTATCACCTAATGCAGAGGGCGTGGGCCGAACAAACACCGCCCAACAGGCCTCCGATTAGTTCTTGATTGGTTGACGACGAAGGTGGAGCTGGAAGGGTACGGTGCCGACACACTGTGTTAGAGATGATCTACGACCAGGTAGGCCATGATAGATGGATGAGGCATGTCACCGTCGCGCCGTGCCGGAGGAAGGGAAACGCGGCCATTTGGGCCATGGAGAATGAAGATGGCGCGAAACCATCACAACGCGCCATGGAAGAACCACGAACGGGCCCCCTTCGACCGGGCCACCAGGGTTGGGCGACCCCTCGGCCGGGCGGCCCCTCGTCCAGGCCCCCACAGCCGGTCCGCCCCTCAGCAGGGTGGGCCCACGGCTGGGCCGCCCCAAGGCTGGGCCACTCCTCGGTCGGGCCGCCACGGTCAGGACACCCTTCTTTCGGGCCACCCCTCGGCTCGGCCGCCACGGCTGGGCAACCCCTCCGTCAGGCTTCCATGGCCGGGAAGCCGCACGGCCAGGCCACCCCTCTGCTAGGCCGCCACTCGGCCGGACAGCCCCTCGGCCGGGCCGCCCTCAGGTCGGGTCATGCCTTCGGGTCGGGTCGTGCCTTCAAGCTTGGCCACACCTTTGGGCTAGGCCGATCACTCGGGTCAGGCAGCACCAATGGACCGGGTCGTTCCGACTAGGTCGGACCGAACCCAAACCCGCTATGGCCATTTAAACCTTTTAGACCCCATCTTGGGCTATGGGTGTCTGATCAATGAACTGTCTATAGTGATTGAATTATGGGAGAGAGAATTTTTTTTTTGGCATACTACACTTTAGGTTCGGACACAGTTTGAGAAAGGTTGGGTTGGTTAGATCCTAAAAAGAAACCTGGACCCTAGAGCGGAAATGCCAATAACTCTCAGACCAGACATCCGATTAATGCATTATCTATCGCGTTGGGTTCATTATGATGAGATGGAACTACGGGATTCATCAACTCAGGAATTATTGATAGTTTATGTATCAACACATTTCTTGAGGAGCGTACCCACCAGGAATCGAGCATGTTGTGTGTGGAAACACTAGGGCTTGCTATGACTGAGATGACAGAATCCTTCGTGGTTTCGACAACGATGACTTTTGTACCGGAATCCTCTGTGGGTTTGGCAGTGATGACTTCTGTACCTGAATACTCCGTGGGTTCAACAATGATGACTTATGTACCATAATCCTCCGTGGGTTCGATAGCGATGACTTTTGTACCAGAATCCTTTATGGGTTCAACAACGATGTTTACTGTACCAAGATCCTCCGTGGGTTCGACAGTTCTGACTACTATTCCTGGATCCTATAGGGGTCCGACAAAATAGCTGATCATTGATCTTGTGTGGGTCTGACAGATTAGATGGTCCTAAATCCTGTGTGGGTCCAATAGCTTAGATGAATCAGTGACTACATCCGATCATCTCTATCACTCTACAGAAGTTGTATAGCTCTGTGAGCTGAGTATTGTCTTTCAACCAATATCTTCATAGTGATTGACTTTACTTCCATTGTGGATTGGGTTGTGCTTGGGCTCAAGAGTTGGAGTCGAACTGTGATTGGTAACTTAGGTATATATATGGGAATATACCTAAGTAATGTTGGTTGATACTTTGTGATTGTATCTTTCTTTTGTGGTTTATCTTTTGTGGATTCTAGGAGACCCCAGGGGGGTCTCGGGGTCCCCTACTGAGTATTGTTATAGTCAACCCTGCACGGGATTCGCCATCACCTTGTTGTGTTGTATGAATAAGATGGTCAGTAATGATCGAGGCTGGGGGTGATGGATGGGAGGCTTCTCAGAGCTGTATTAGATGGGACGTACCATAGGGATGAGTGTTCGAGTTTTGTACCTAACCTTTAGGTAGTATTCACCGATGGATGATCCAGGAGATGTTTTTCCCTTTTTTACTTGTACTTGGTGTTCAGTTGGGTTTGTATACTAGCCCACTTACTTTCAACACACTATTCATTTCTATATTAGTACTTGTTTCTTCTACAACATGTCTTCAGATTGTGTGTGTTATAGGTTTAAAGGCAATGCTATCCATTTTATCGGTTTTATGCATTTGGTGCTAGTTTCCATCCCATGACCTAGGGAAAGTAGGCTTGGGGTAGTCACGACACGGGCCCCGAGGATAGGTCATGAGAAATTGTTATTAGAGGAGTAGATTCTACCGCAAAACTTGGACTCTAATTATTTTAATGGAAATAGTGTTAAGTGTTTTGGGTTTGGTTATTTGTTTAGGGAAACCGGTGTTGATGCGGCGGCCGGTGTATCCAAACACTAAGGCTTTGTCTTTTGATCTCTGACTTAGTGCAGAAAACACGGATTGCATTTCTGTTTCATTTGAAAAAAGTTTTCTTCATGATTAAATTGTGTCAGCTCACCAGGTATACTATTTTATCCATCGAACACCTGTTTCTTTTCAGGACGACAACACAAAGGCATCCATCTAGGGTTCCCAGTTACGTACGAGATGGTAGCACACCGAGATGTGAGGCCTCAGTGTAGGGCCCCTCCACAGCGGAGTTACCAGTGGTACCACTACCCACTGGGCCACTGATACCACCAGCTCCAGCAGTAGAGAGTGCATGTAATCTAAGTGCATTGCACGAGTTCCAGTGCCAGAGGCCACCATGATTCTAGGGAGAGAAGGACCCACAGGTAGCTGAGGATTGGCTGGAGACTGTCATGAGAGTTTTCAGATTGGTTGGGACACCGACTGACCTCATGGTGTTCCTTATCACGAGTCTCCTACATGATGCAGCAGGAAGATGGTGGAGCCTGATGATTCAGGTGCATGACGGGGAAAAATTATTCTGGAAATACTTCGAGAGTCTCTTCCGCTCAGAGTTTGTTCCAGCCACCCTTCATGCGGTACGGATTCAGAAGTTACTTAATCTACATCAGGGCAGCATGACAGTATCTCACCACTCAGCGAGGTTCACCGACCTCCCGCATTACTCCACAGATATGGTATGAGACCCGTTATTCGGGGCCTGGACCTTCTAGCAGGGACTCAGGCATGAGATCAATGCTTTGATGATCCCCCTATGCATCCCGACACAGGCAGGGGTGCTAGAGTGATCCTTTCTAGTGGGGAGTTTTCTTGCTGAGTATACACTAGAAGTGAGAACCACCACATGGCAACATGTAGTGAAGACTTCTGCAGCTGGAAGTAGATAGATGTTGTAGAGGTCCAAGAGAACATGGCCATCATGTGGGAAAACCCAGGATACAGGTTCAGTTGTGCGGGGCACACGAGACAGAGCCAGCTATACGAGGAGCATGCAGTTCAATGCAGATGGCGGGCAGGGTCACATGGCTCGTGACTGTTTGACCCTATATGTAGATGAGAAGCAGCCAATAGAGGGACCTCCCAGGTAGAGGCAGAGGTTCGACCGTGGGGGTCCTCCAGGAGCAGGAGGACGTGGAAGAGGAGCTAGATGAGCAGCGGGTGGTGGATGACATTTCAAATCCCTACCACCACCACCAAAAGGACGTCCACCCCGACAATAAGGAGCTACCGGATAAAGGCGGGCTTAGCTCCAGGCAGTCAATGCCTATGACCACAGCACAACTGAGATGATTAAAGGTACTATCTTTGTCTACTCCACCCATGCTGCGGTACTTATTGACATAGGAGTGAGTCATTCTTTTATTCCAACTTCCCTTGTTCGGTGCTCGGAGATTCCAATGGAGTTGTTAGATCGATCCTTATGACTAGAGACTCCTATGGGAGAAGCCGTGATGATTACGCACCGGTTCCGGTAGTGTGATATTACTCTAGGAGGAAAGAGATTCACATGGGATATCCTCATAGTGGCATCGAGGCCTTACAACTTCATCTTGGGTATGGACTAGTTTTCCACAGTTCATGCTCAGATTGACTTTATTAGGTGAAAAGTGCGGCTCATCTACACAAATGGGTCTAGTTTCACCTTCACCGGCAATAAGGGATACTTTGTAGCACAGAATGGACTTATATAGAGCAGAGGGTATCCGATCAGACATCAGTTTCCTTGTCTCATCCTCGGAGTGGTTCATGTACGGAGTCCATGTTTTCCTGTTGTGGTGGATCAGTACATGGATGTTTTCCCTGACGATGTTCTAGGACTACCTCCTCGCAAATAGGTAGACTTCTACATTGGCCTATTCCCCAGGACGACCCCAATATTTACTCCAGTATATAGGATGGCTCCCACTATGCTTCGTGAGCCGCGGGTAAAGCTAGAGGACCTTTAAGGGAAGGTATTTATCCGATCTAGTGTTTCACCCTGGGAATCTCCTACTTGGTTCGCCAAGAAGGCGGATGGGAGCTTGAGACTGTGTGTTGACTACCATCACCTGAACAGGGTAACTGTGAAGAACATGTACCCACTCCCGAGGATTAAAGGCCTCTTTGATCAGATGATGTGAGTGTGTTGGTTCTCAAAGATAGATATTCTGTCAGGCTATCACCAGTTCGGAGTGTGGGATGAGGATGTGTAGAAGATGACCTTTAGGTGTTGGTATGACCACTACAAGTACATTGTTATTCCATTCGGTGTAACCCACACTCTATTAGTGTTCATGAGTCTAATGAACCGGATCTTCAAGCCTTACCTCGATTGATTTGTCATAGTCTTCATCGATAACATACTGATCGACTTGACTATTGAGGAGGAGCATTCCTACCATTTGCAGGTAGTACTGGACACACTCCAAGAGCACCAGCTTTATGGTAAGATCTCAAAGTTCTAGTTTTGGATTTGTGAGGTTCTCTTCATGGGACATTTCATATCAGAGGAAAGAGTTGTATTGCATCTAGTGAAGATTGAGGAAGTACCTGCTTGGGATCCACCTAGGAGTGTGACAGAGGTTCAGAGTTTTCTGGGACTAGCTAGGTAATATCAGAGATTTGTTCCAAACTTCTCCCAAGTTGAATCACCGCTTTCAATTGTGATGATGATGTGGAAACCCTTCCTATGGTTAGAGAGATTCCAATAGATCTTTTAAGAGATGAGTTAGAGCTTGACCAGCGCACCCATCTTGAGGTTACCAGAGGAGGGCGTTGGGTATGTAGTTTATTACGATGCATCAGGGACCGGGCTTGGGTGTGTCCTAATGTAGGAGCGAGAAATGATTGCTTATGGTTCTTGGAAGTTGAGATAGCATGGGAAGAACTACACTACCAATGACCAAGAGTTAGCAGTAGTGGTCTTCACCTGGAAGATTTGGCGGAACTATCTGATTGGAGAGCATTTTACAGTCTACTCTGACCACCCGAGTCTCAAGTACATCCTTTCACAGAAGGACCTGAACCTGAGACAGTGACGATGGTTTAAGTTACTCCAGGACTACGACTTTATGATAGTATATACTCCTAGGAAGGGGAACATTGTAGCAGATGCTCTCAGCAAGAGGTTAGGCATTCAGCTGCTAGGAGAGGCGACGAAGCAGATGGCCGCGTTGCTTATATCCTTTGAGGATAGAGATGGAGAAACCTTTCTAAAATCTCTCATAGTCACTCCCCCACTTCTTCAGAGAGTCAGGGAGTCATAGAGTGGGGACATTGACTGTGAGATGCAACATGCACATATATCCTAAGGGCAGGCACCTGATGGATTTTTGAGGGTGGGGTGAACGTCATTCTCTTCAGAGGACATACCATGGTACCAGTTTCACTTCAGGAGGAAGGGTTGACGGAGTACCACGCGTCTCCTTTAGGGGTACATCCAGGAGAGGCGAAGATTTATCAGGACCTCCAACTACAGCACTAGTGGACAGGTATGATGAAACAAGTAGCATAGTTTTTCACATGATGCATCACATGTCAGTAACTGAAGGTGGAGCACCATGTTCCAGCAGGCTTGGTTCAGCCCTTAGAGGTCCCAGATTGGAAGTGGGATGGGATACCCATGGATTTCATGAGGGGACATCCACGTACATCCATAGGACATGACTTTATATTGGTGATTGCTGACTGACTCATCATGTTTTCCAACATTCTACTAATCAGAGAGCAGGGATCAGTAGAAAGCCTTGGACGCCTCTACGTACGAGAGATTGTACGACTTTATGGTGTGCCATCGACGATCATCTCCAATCTAGATTCTCGTTTCACTTCCCCACTTTGGAAGGGGTTTCAGGAGGCTTTTCGGACGCATCTTCGCTTGAGCACCACCTTCCATACCTAGATTGATGGTTAGACTGAGAGGACCATTCAGAACCTCGAGGATATGCTCTGTTCATGCATCCTCGACTTTGGTCATAGCTAGGAGGATCACTTACCCTTGGTAAATTTTGTGTACAACAATAGCTACCACTCCACCATCATGATGGAACCTTATGAGGTACTGTACGATTGACCTTGAAGATCACCCTTATGTTGGACTGACCCAGGGGAGTCAGCACTTGTAGGACCAGAGATGGTGCAGGCTACAATGAAGAAGGTGCAGATCATCTAGAAGCGGATGAAAACTACACAGAGAAAACAGAATTCCTATGATGATAGGAGATGGAGACCAATGGAGTTTGAGGATAGAAACCATGTCTTTCTATGGGTCTCACCTCATTGAGGTCTACAAAGATTTGTCCTAGGTAGCAAGTTATCTCCGCGATTCATCGGACCATTTCAAGTCCTTGGTATGGTGGGTGAGGTGGCTTACTACTTGGTTCTTCCACATCAGTTGAACTAGGTGTATGACGTCTTCAACGTATCTTAGGTGAGGAGATACGTGCACGACCAGTCCCACATCATCGTCCATGGGGAGCTAGACCTCAATGACCGGGTGACATTCACAGAGGTTCCAGTGGAGATTGGGGCTCAACAAGAGTGGGTCCTATGTGGACGGTCGATACCTTTGGTTCAAGTTCACTGGCAGCATGGGAACCTTCAAGAGAGCACATGGGACGGGGAGGCTCAGATGCATGCTCAGTACCCCCATTTTTCCCTTAGTGTGTGTTGTAGCTTACGGGGATGTAATGCCCTGATGTGGGGAAAATGTAAAGACCCAAAAAAAATCCATCAATTTATTTTAAAAATATATGTGGGAATATTTCGAGTCCGCATTTCCTGAGGGTGCCTGATTCTGAGGCCTGGTGAGCCTGGAATCAATTTCTAAAGTTTTGTTCGGGTACATTCATTAAATGTGCATGTGAGATTTTATATCTTTTGTACCAGTGCTCGGAATTGAAATCCGAGTACACCGTTGAACTCAATGTGCTGATATTCTCTTAAGGAGACCTTCACCGCAGTTCCATTTTATCGAGGCTGGATGTTAATTTTTGGGGTTTCTAAATAATTAAATAATAATATTTCTAGTATATTTTTATTTGAGTGGTGGTTTAATTCTCCAAGGGGTGGTTGGAGGTGGGGCCACCTATGCATAACCTCCCTTGGGAGGATATTATGTGGTGGGGGCGACATGAGATCAAACCCCCTTAAACCCCCTTTATCCCCTTGAGTTTCAATTAACGTGGGAATGTCTAGGTCTACCCACATAATGGTGCCGAAAATCTATTTGATTAATTGAAAATTTCCACCTCCCTTATGCTTTTTGAATTAGAATTTCGAATCCATTCTTCCACACTAAATTAAATATGTTTTCAAATTTAATTAAGGAAAAATCTTGTGTTGTTGTGACATAAAAATAATTGGGAACATCCTCTATTATTTTGGATTTTCTTTCTTTGGTGGAATCTTGGGAGAATCCTGGGAGAATTATCCTCTCCAATGAAGGACCATCGCCGCGAAGAATGCCTCTTCCTTCCAACGAAGAACGTGAAGAATGTTGGCAATGTCCTCCATTCTTCAACTTCTTCCTTGGATGTACTCTTGCTCTCCAACCGGGGTGAGAAAGGGAAGATGCCGTCTGCAAAGAATGTTGCCAATGACGAAGTCATCTACACCCGACATCAACGAAACACCACCGCCTTCCCACGACTCCGTCAAGCGAATACTGATTACTATGTTGGGGAATTTGATTATTTTAATGTATAAATTATATCCTCGTTTCTCATCGTTTATTTTTTTTCGACGATGGCCACTTGTTATCACCTAATGCGGAGGGTGCGGGCCGAACAAACATGTCTGGATGTCCCTCAGATTAGTTATTTATTGGTTGATGACGGAGGCAGAGTCGAAAGGGCGTGGTGCCGATGCACTACACCGGAGAAGAACCCCAGCCAGGCGGGCCGTAGAAGATGGAAGAGGCGCGAGGCTATTGCACCGTGCCGGAGGAAGGGTACCGTGGCCAAGTGGGCCACAGAGAATGTAGACTGCATGACACCGTCATGACATACCACGAAAGCACCATAGCCAGGGTGCCCCACGACAGGGCCTCCATGGCCAGGTCGCCCCTCGGCCAGCCCGCCAAGGCCGGTAAACCCCTCGGCCGGGCCTCCACGACCGTGCAGCCCCACGGAAGGGCCTCCCCTCGACCAGGTCCCCATGGCCGGGCAACCCCGTGGTCGGGCCGCCATGGCCGGGCCACCCCACAGAAGGGCGGCCCCTCGGTCGGGCGACCCGTCAGCCGGACCTACCCCTCGGTCGGGCCGTCCCTCGGCTGGGGCGCCATGGCTGTGCCGCCCCTCCACCGGGCCGCCCCACTACCGGGCCTCCCTCAAGTCGGTCTGCGCCTTCAGTCCGGGCCGACCACTAGGTTCGGGCCACACCAGTGGACTGGGTCAGAACCCGGTTTGGACCGGGTCGGTCTTACTGGGTCAGACCGGACCCAGACCTATTATGGTCATGTAACCCTTTTAGACCGCATCGTGGGCTATGAGTGTCTGATCGATGAACCGCCTACGACGATGGAATTATTGGGGCAAGACGATTATTTTGTAATACTCCACTTGTGGTTCAGATGTAGTTGGAGTACGGTCCGGTTGGTTTGAGACTAAAATCAACCAGGCCCCTAGAGCAGATGTGCCAATAACTCTCAGACTCGGTGTCCGTTTGACGCGTCGTATATCAATTTGGGTTCCTTATGATGAGACAGAACTACAAGATACATAAACTCGCGACTTTGTGATAGTTGATGTATTATACTTGGCTTGAGGAGCGGTGTAACACCCGAGACTTTTATGAGGAATATTTTGTTTTTATTTTATATAAATCATAAAAGGAATATTTCAATACACACAACTCTAGATTTTCTTTCTTTACACGCAATCACGACTTTCACGACCCGCCTTCACCAAAAGGAGGGAAGGGTCAGCAGATTGCAAGGCCCTTCCATATTTAAGTTGAAGGAGAGATAATGACCCCCGAGACCCACCTTCATTAGGCCCCGGAGTGGCGACTAGCACCAAGGGTATAGAAATTTCACACAAATGGAAGGCATTACCACTTTTTTTTATAAGATCGAGAGATAAGATGATGGAACTCAACAACACCAAGGTAAAAGAAAAGTAAAGCAAAAAATAACCCATTCCCACATGCATGTTCCAAACGTAAAGCCACAAAGTACAAAAGGTGACTACAAAGGTAACTACCAAAGAGGAAAAGCAACAACTGCAACTTCCCCAACGGTCCGAGCTAGTATGGTCCTGTATGATCCCCAAAGTCCTTCTGGAAACCTGAAAGTAGTTTTATATACGTAGTGTGAGCATACAAGTACACTCAGTAGGGAAACCATAGACTCTCGTGCACAAGTGGGGGAACATGCTAATGTCCTGTGAGAAAAAGGAGCAAACCAAACACATGTCAAGGTAAACTATCCACCCAAGCCTCACCGAGGCACACTCCACAAATAACGAAAGTCAATTAATATATATATTAAGGGCACATTGATGTTTGGGTACCCCACGCCTCTTTCCCACCGGTTATTGAGACATCCTACGCATATGACCAATCCCGCCATTCTCACCGCAGTCCCACTACCACACCCGCCCACACACACCTGGGCCACAACCACCACACGTAGTCCCACTGCTGAATCCTGCCCGCAAACACCTGGGCCGCAACTATCACATGTAACCACACCTGCAAATACCTAGGCCAGAACAACCACCACCACGCTCGAAGACACATGGGCTAGAAAAATCCACTGCCATGCCCGAAGACATCTGGGCCTCATCCCGAAGACACTTGGGAAACCACCTGCCGCACACACCTAGCCAACCACCACACTACCCTGACCAAAGGTTCTTCGGCTAATAATGGACCACAGGCCATCACAGCCTGCCCGAAGATACTTGGGCTATCCGGGAAAGGGAGCAGAAAGGGAGACAATAACCATGCACTAAGAATAGTGTTGGGAAAAACACCCTCCCCCCATGAAATGGGGGTGTACGGCACTAAGTGCTCAACTTGGGTGGGGCGCCAATAAGAAACACAAACCTACAAGTATATATATAGGTAACAAGAACTCACCCAAAACTAGATTTTTCTTTAGACGACCTACAGATTACGAAAGTTCCCAAGTCTGAGTCATAACTCTCGCCAACAAAACCCATTTTCCCCATTCTTGTTTTCATGTTCAGTATTAATGTTTAATTAACTTTAAGCACTATTGGGAAACTAGTAGGCATAGGCACAAGCCCATGAATTTAAAGAGTCAGGCATCAACCGTAACACCCACACCTGGTTCTCAACAACAGAGGATCCCACCCCAATTCGTGATATAAACAAGTGCCCACCTGGTCTTAAAACTCACAACCACTTAATCCATACCAAAAAGGGATCCCATCCAAAAATTCACACAACCAACGAGGGTATACAAACCGGGGATCCCATCCCCTCCCACATCTCCAGCAACCGACCCGTGAAAGAAAACAACCAAACCACCGTCACCAACACTAGGCAGGGCCTTGCCGGTATTTTCAGATTTAAAAGATTTTACATGCTCCATGGTTTCAATTCCATGTTTTGACCGGGGTTAGCATAGAAGGGATTGATCCTTGTGCTCTCAATTTATTCAGTTGGGTATACGTGATTAACCAATTTACTTTTTACAGTAGGAGTTTACAACCACCACAAGCCATTTAAAACATCAGCAGGGGTTCATTAGTGCACAAACAATGACCACTAACGGCCTCGATTTTCAGAAGGTGTAAGCCAACATAACTCAGAAAGAAGATAATAATATAAAACGGCATCAACGATCACATCCCCCCCCCCTTTAGTTATATAATCCAGTTCATTATCTTTATTTAGGTCTTGATTATCCAATTCTACAGAATAGAAGCATGCCCACCCCGCATGATACACAAAGGATAGAGGCCAAAGAGAAATTCCCTACTTGTTGATAGATGATCGACGTTTAGGTCGGGCGTGGAACTTCACGGATAACGATGCGGCGCGCCCGAGGCACCAGAAGCTGTTTGTGAAAATCCGCGATCGAGGAAAGGAGAAACCCCGACTAACCCTTAGTTTTTAAGAGCCGCGGATGGTTGAGGTGAGAACACGAAACCACGTAAGGCGCGGGGGTCGTGGGTTGACCACGCGGATCCACTCTTCATTAAAGGGGGTCGAGTTGTTTAAACCGACTCATTAATTGATTAAGTATTTAATTAAAACTATTATGTGCGTTACGGGTCTTTAAAACATCCTCAAACAGGTAAAAATAGGGTTTAAAACCCTTTTTGCGCAAAAGGGAGCGCTACTGGAAATAACCCGTGGGGTAGGCCAGAGCCACCGGTAGCTGAGCTACCGGTAGGCTGCAGCGACCGGTAGGCCGCAGCTACTGGTAGGCCGCAGCTACCGGTAGGCCGCATCTACCGGTAGGCCGAGCTACCGGTAGGCGGCAGCTACCGGTAGGCCGTAGATACCGGTAGGCCGAGGTACCGGTAGGCTGCAGCCATCGGTAGGCCGAGCTACTGGTAGGATGCGGCCACCGGTACACCGAGCTACTGGTAGGCCTACTACCGGTAGTATAAGGCTACCGGTAGGCCTACACCACCATGATTCCCATACCCGAAAACCCAAGACGAGATTTTCACAATGTAATGGACCCCAAAAACCCAGGCCATTACATAAGACAACTCTTAAACGATTCTCGTCGTCGAGAATCAAAACAAAACCAGAAGGAATGTGAGGTTCCGAACAACCACCTCGAAAGATACCTCTTAAAAGCGAACCCATGCTAACTAAAACATTTCCCTGCCAAGAACCCAGCAACATACCTTGCCAAACTGCCCAGGCATGTGGGTTGTGGAGTCTCCTCCCCCATGTCAAGATATTATCCGCTATTGGTGGTACTGACTCGCCCGCATGGGTTTAATCGCATCCACCTTAATGCGTCTTGATTAGGGGTCGGGTTCTCTCCTCCCCCATAGCCAGGGCTTTTCACACACAAATAGAGGAATGAAAACCAGTACATTCATAGCCAAAAGACAAAACATTCTACCACAATAGGTACAACATGGAACAAAACTCAAAACAAATCTGGGTACTGGGTATGTATCTGTGCTTCCCTCTCCCACGTACTCTCCTCAAGCCCACCATGTCTCCACAACCCACAAACCAAAGGGATGGTTCACCCACGAAGCACCTTCTCCTTGCGATCCTCGATCATCACTGGTCTCTCCACAAAGGTCAAGTCATCCTCGATGTCCAGCTCACCCCAATCTAGGATGTGTGAATCGTCGTGCAGATACTGACGATGTTGGGACACATGGAAGACACCATGTATCCCCAGTAGCGGTGGTGGAAACGCTAGCTGATAAGCCACCTCACCGACCCACCGCAACACTTCGAATGGTCCGATGAACCTGGGAGAAATCTTTCTCCCCTTGTCGAACCTCCGCTGCCCACGCTGAGGGGAGACCTTCAAGAACACGTGGTCCCCAAACTCAAACTACAAGGGCCTCCTCCTGGTATCAGCATACGACTTCTGTCGGTCCTGGGCCGCCTTCATCCTTTCCCGTATGAGTTGAACCTTTTTTGTCATGCTCTGCACCACTTCCGGGCCAAGGATGTCTGCCTCCCCTACTTCGGCCCAACACATAGGTGAACGGAATGGCCTCCCATACAAGGCTTCAAACGGGGCCATGCCAATGGTAGAGTTATATCTATTATTGTAGGCGAACTCTACCAGGGACAAGTGTCGCACCCACGATCCTCCTGAGTCCAGAACACATGCCCGCAGTATATCTTCCAAGGTCTGGATGGTGCGCTTTGTTTTTCCATCTTTCTGGGGACAGAAAGCGGTGATAAGGCATAACTGGGTGCCAAACGCATGCTGCAACCCTCTCTAGACTCACGAGGTAAACCATGCATCCCTATCCAAGAATATAGACCTCAGAACTCCATGCCACCGCACCACCTCATCCACTTACTTTTGTGCCAAATTATCCACTGCACTCGACTCCCTGATTTCCAGAAAGTGAGCCGATTTCGTCAACCTGTCCTCTACCACCCAGATGGCGTCGTATCCCCCTTGGACCTTGGGTATCCCCATGACAAAATCCATCGAGATGTCATCCCACTTCCACTCGGGGACTTATAGAGACTACAGTAGGCCTCCTAGAACTCGGTGTTCAGCCTTCACTTGCTGACACACTAAGCACTTGGACACAAACTCTACCACCACTCGCTTAACTCTGCACCACGAGAACTGCCTCTTCAGTCCCTGGTACATCTTGGAAACTCATGGGTGTACCGCCAGGGGTGAGTTGTGGAACTCACTTAGAAACTTGCCACACATCTCTCTGGGAAAAAACAAGCTTTTCTGGAAAAGCATCAGGTTCTGACCATCCTCGGTCTATCCTTCTGGAGTATTTCCCTGGTCAACTCTGTCACGTATCACTTCGCACTCCAGGTCTCCCCACTGAGACTCCTCCACTTGTTGAAACAGAGATGACTACACTATCATCTGATATAGGCAGCCTCTGCTGTTATCCACCTTCGCATCAAGGCGTAAAGCAACCAACTCCTCCATCACCTTCCAGGCATCCACCGACTCCCGAACCGCATCCTTCTGCGTCTTCCTACTCAAGGCATCGACCACTACATTGCCCTTGCCCTCAGTATAAGAGATCTCGAAGTCGTAATCCTGGAGGAACTCCACCCATCTCCACTGTCGCATGTTTATGTCCCGATGGGAGAAGATATACGTCACGCTTTTGTGATCCGTAAAGACCACAAAGTGTTCCCCGATGAAGTAGTGCCTCCATAACATTAGCGCAAAAACGACCGCTGCAAGCTCCATGTCGTGGGTGGCATAATTACGCTCATGAGGGCGTAGCTTCCTGGACCCATAAGAGATCACCACTTGTCGCTGCATCAACACACATCCCAGGCCATGTCCTGAAGCATCGCAGAACACCTCATAAGCCACCCCTTCTACTGGTAATCTCAGCACTGGGGCACTAACCAACTTCCCTTTCAGATAACTGAAGGCTGACTCGCACGGCTCACTCCATCCGAAAACCTGGTCCTTCTTGGTAAGGGCTGTCAAAGGGGCTGCTACTCGGGAGAACTTGGGTACGAACCTCTGATAGTAACCTGCCAGGCCAAGGAAACTATGGACCTCTTCCACATTCATGGGTGCTACCCAAGAAACAACCGCCTCAACTTTTGATGGGTCCACTGCTACCCCCTGCTCGGACACCACGTGCCTGAGGAAGTGCACTTCTCGTGTCCAAAACTTGCATTTCGACAAATTCCTATAGAGCTGATGATGTCGGAGGACATCCAAAACCGTCCTCAGGTGCTCCGCATGGTCCTCCTCTGATCTTGAGTAGACTAGGATGTCATCGATGAATACAACCACGAACCGATCCAGGTACTCCCGGAAGATGGAGTTCATAATCCCCATGAACACAGTTGGGGCGTTCTTAACGCCGAAGGGCATGACTACGAACTCGAAGTGTCCCTACATGCATCTGAATGCCATCATCGGGATGTCTCCCTCCTTCACTCTTAGCTGGTGTTACCCAGACCGCAAGTCGATCTTTGAGAACCACCCTGCCCCTTTCAGTTGGTCGAAAAGATCGTCTATCCTCGGAAGAGGGTAGCGATTCTTGATCGTCACCTGATTCACCCTCCTGTAGTCTATGCACAACCTGAGACCACCATCTTCCTTCTTTTCGAACAAGACTGGGGCACCCCAAGGTGACGCACTCGGGCAAACATAACCCCTCTTCATCAGATCGTCAATCCGAATCCGCAACTCCCGTAGCTCTGAAGGTGCCATCCGCTAAGGAGTCATCGAGACCGGTCGAGCGCCAGGCTGCAGGTCTATCCCAAACTCGATATCGTGCCGAGGGGGTAGAGTCGTCACCTCCTCAGGGAAGACGTCCATAAACTCACAGACGATCTATGGAAGTTCCACCATTTCAGCATCTACTGATTCCACTGTCAGCTCGGCCAACAAAGAGAGGAGGGGTTCCTCTCGCCTATTTCCCTTCTGACTGCTCCGCTCTCCGGTGAAGGTTACACGCTGACCGTCCGAGTCTGAGAACACTACCCTTCTTCAGAAACAGTCAATGATGGCACACACATAGAATATCCAATAGATTCCTAGGATGACATCGTATGTCTAAATCTGTAGTAGAAGAAGATCCCTAACCGACTGATGTGGCCCTATCATCATTTTACATCCCCGACAAACAAACAACAAGTTGGTCTGACCTCCGACTGGTTTTCTCAACACCAGGGGCACTCGAAGTCTCTCGGCATCTAGACCCAAGGCACGGGCTAGACTGGGTGAAACAAAGGAGTGCGAACCTCCGGTATCGAACCAAGCATAAGCAAGAGTTCTAAACAAACTGATCGTACCTCGGACAACCTCCGGCCCTACGGGAACTGCTGCCTCGGTGGCGTGCCACTGTCCACGCCCATCTCCTCTACCCCTCGGCTTCCGGCCACCTCCCCGACCATGCCCCGGTCAAGGTCCCCGAGGAGCACCCTGAGGTCGGCCTCCTCCTCCTACGTCTGCCCTCGGTGGAGCGGGAGCTCGCTGTCCTTGCTGCTGGAAAGGTCTGGCTGTAAACTGCTAGTAGGGTGGGTGGTGGGGCTGTCCACCACCCCAGTGTTGCCCCCGGTCTGGGCACTAACTTCGGAGATGTCCAGGGCACCCACAGATGAAGGATGGGTGGGCTGGTTGGTGGAATGATCACTATGAATCAATTTGGATTTGTCCCTGGGAGGAGCATCCAGAAATGTCTATTCATGGACTCTGAGAGTGTTAACCTCCAAAGAAGGGCTTCAAAGGAGGGGAACATTGCGATTAAGATTGACATTTCTAAGGCTTTTTACACATTGAAATGGGATTTTCTCTTGGATGTCCTCAGGCGGTATGGCTTTTCCTCAGGTTTTGTGAACATGATCCGCATAATTCTCAATTCTGCAAGGCTGTCAATTCTGGTGAATGGGGTCCCGAGGGGCTTCTTTCCTTGCACCAGGGGGGTGAGGCAAGGGGATCCACTTTTTGGAATTCTTTTTGCACTTGCGGAAGATTATTTAAGTAGGTGCCTCAATGATATTTGTCAGATGGGATGGTACAAGCAGATAAGATCTGGCCTGAATGGGAGGGTTCCCTCCCATCTTTTTTATGCGGATGACATCTTATTATGTGGACAAGCTTCAAGGAGAACCATACGTTCAATCAAGGCCCTCTTCAGTCATTATGAAGAGGTGGCGGGTCAGGCCATAAGTTGGGACAAATCCTCGATTGTTTTTGGGAATGGGGTTCCGATTGGCAAAAAGAACAGGATTGTAAGGTATCTCGGGGTGAGGCGGGGAGTAGTCCCTTTCCAATACCTTGGGGTCCCAATGTTTTGGGGAAGGGTGAAAAGGCAGTATCTGGAGGGCATATCTGCTGGCATCACACGGCAGCTGGCCAGCTGGAAGGGGAAGGCGATGTCACTAGCTGGAAGGGTCTGCTTGGTGAATTCAGTGATCACGTCGAAGTTCGTTTATTCCTTCTCCCTTTATAGATGGCCGAGAGGTCTCATCAAGGAGCTTCAAGGCATAGTTCGAAACTTCATATGGACAGGGTCGCCACATGAAAGGAAGCTGGTCACAGTAGCATGGAAGGAGTGTATAAAGCCGGTGGAGATGGGGGGCCATGGTATAAAGGACCTCCGCACCTTCAATGATAGCCTGATTGGGATATTCACTTGGAATCTAATTACGCATGAGGCTGATGATGATTTCCTCTCGATTCGAATTACAAGAAGGGTCCTTAATGGCTATAAATATCATCTTGCCTCATCGGTTTGGGCAGCCCTCAAGCAGGCATACGGGAAGATAGTGCAGGACACTAAATGGTTGGTTTGCAGGGAGTCAACCATGAATTGCTGGACTACAAAGTGGCTTTCACTGCCCCTGCGTGACCTGAATGTGCCAAGTGCAGCAGCCCACTTGTCCATTTCGGATTTCATTTCACAGGTGCAGGAAACCACTCTTGAAATTCCTATGCAGGTGGAAGCAGAAATTAATGGCTATTTCTTTATGGATGCGGATACACTGATTTGGGTTCAATAAAAAACCGAGCAGTTTAACATCAAGGATTTTTACCGGTCAGCCTGTCTGGGTTCCTCTACTGTGCCGACATGGCTGCTGCGCTTCAAAGAGAGATTTATCCAGCTGGCCAGGTTCCTCTTGATATGGAGATTGTGGAGAAGGAGGATGCCAACGACGGACCTGCTCAAGCGGGTTGGCTTTCAAATGGAATCGATGTGTTCAATCTGTCGGGAGGAGGAGGACTCGATGCAGCATGTGTTTGTGGAGTGTAGGCGCGCCAAACATCTTTGGGCGTACCTTGAATATCTGTTCGGGATTGTGGTTGATATGGGCAGGCCGATTCTGGACCTGCTGGCTGGGTTGGTGCAGGTCACATGTAGTGATCAAATAAAAAATCTGCTCTTAGTGGCAGCGGTGGCCGTACTTGCAAACTGTTGGGGCGCATGGAATTGCATGCTGTTTGAGGGTGGTCACGCCACGATACAGCAGGGGATGATGGCGATCCATAGGGAGGTGCATGTGGCCTCCGCGGTCCAGGAGGGCGCCATGTATAACACAATAGATGATCTCCAAACATTAAGAAAGCTTGGTGTTTCGGGTCGATCGCGCAAGCCTCGTATGTTGAAATATATTCGATGGATCCCACCCATTACATCTTGCATCAAGGTGAACGTTGATGGGGCTGCATTGGGCGCACCGGGAATGTCGGGGTGTGGGGGAGTGTTCTGGACCTTCCAAGGGTTTGTCAAAGGGTGCTTCCGCCATGCCATTGGAATTGGCACTGCTTTTGAAGCTGAACTCTGGGCCATTATATATGCTGTCAGGTATGCTTTCCGGTTTAATTGGGGAAACATATGGAGGGAATCTGACTCCCAGTCTGCAGTTGATGCATTGAAGTCCAAGACACGCAATGTGCCTTGGTGCATGCTTCCGCAATGGGCTGATTGTCTGAATGCGGTATCACAAATGCATCTGGAGGTCTCTCACGTCTATCGGGAGGCCAACCAGGTGGCAGATGCTCTGGCAATGCGGACACTCACTGATTCTGGTGGAGCGTGGTCCTTCACGACAGCTGATTTTTGTGCCCCAATTGTGATGACTGATAGCTGCGGGGTGATGTACACTCGATTTTGTAATAACCCCTTGTACGCCTAATTCTTCTACTTTTATTTTATTTTTCTTAGGGCCGGCTTCCACCGGTTCCTGGCCTTTTCTGTAGTATCCGGGTCCTCGATCGCCTGTACCACACGTGGTCGCCTTCCAGGTTCCATAGCTGCAAGGTGAACAAGGAAAGCCTAAGCCCAAGTAGTGCAGAATATCGTCTTCGAAACTTCTTAAAATTTTAATTTATTCTTAATTCCCAAGACATCCTAGAAACACAAGAACACAAGTCATTATGATGCTTGTACATTTCCTAGGGTCTCTACCCTGTAATCAGCATGGCCTCACATGGTCGTTCGCTAGGTCCAGAGTCCTTGCATCGGATCACGGGGAGCCCTAAAAATCTGGTGTCATAGACGGTCTTCCCTGGCCTAATTCACGCGCCAAGGTCACCCAACACTATTGCCTTACCATCCCATGCAATCCACACTGTGCCTAACTCCAGAATCCATCCTATCTCTCAACCTCGCTCTAATACCATTCTTTCACGACCCACCTTCACCAAAAGGAGGGAAGGGTTAGCAGATTGTGAGGCCCTTCCTTCTTTAAGTTGAAGGAGAGATAATGACCCCCGAGACCAGCCTTCATTAGGTCCCGGAGTGGCTACTAGCACCAAGGGTATAGAAATTTCTCACAAATGGAAGGCATTACCCCTTTTTGTTTTATAAGATCGAGATATAAGATGATGAAAATCAACAACACCAAGGTAAAAGAAATGTAAAGCAAAAAATAACCCATTTCCACAAGCATGTTTCAAAAGTAAAGCCACAAAGTTCAAAAGGTGACTACAAAGGTAAGTACCAAAGAGGAAAATAAACAACTGCAACTACCCCAAAGGTCCGAGCTAGTATGGTCTTGCATGATCCCCAAAGTCCTCCTGGAAACCTAAAAGCAGTTTTATATACGCAGGGTGAGCATACAAGTACACTCAGTAGGGAAACCAAAGACTCTCGTGCACAAGTGGAGGAACGTGATAAAGTCCCGTGAGAAAAAGGAGCAAACCAAACACCTGTCAAGGTAAACTATCCACCCAATCCTCACCAAGGCACACTCCCCAAATAACGCAAGTCATGTAATATATATATATTAAGATCACATAGATTTTTGGGTACCCCGTGCCACTTTCCCACCGGTTATTGAGACATCCTACGCATCGGACCAATCCCTCCATTCTCACCACAGTCCCACTGCCACACCCGCCCGCACACACCTGGGCCACAACCACCACACGCAGTCCCACTGCCGAATCCCGTCCGCAAACACCTGGGCCGCAACTATCACATGCAACCACGCCTGAAAACACCTAGGCCAGAACAACCACCACCATGCCCAAAGACACCTGGGCTAGAAAAATCCACTGCCACGCCCGAAGACACCTGGGCCTCATCCCGAAGACACTTGGGAAACCACCTGCCGTAAACACCTGGACAACCACCACACTACCCCACCTGATGTTTCTTGGGCTAATATTGGACCTTAGGCCATCACATCCTGCCTGAAGATACTTGGGATATCCGGGAAAGGGAGCAGAAAAGGATCAAATAACCAACCACTAAGAATAGTGTTGGAAAAAACACCCTCCCCCCATGAAATGGGGGTGTTCGGCACTAAGTGCTCAACATGGGTGGGGAACGAATAAGAAACAAAAAACAACAAGTATATATATAGGTAACAATCACTCACCCCAAACTAGGTTTTTCTTCAGACGGCCTACAGATTACAAAAAGTTCCCAAGTCCGAGTCACAACTCTCGCCAACAAACCCCATTTGTCCCATTCTTGTTTTCATGTTCAGTAATAAGGTTTAATTAACTTTAATCACTATTGGGCAACTAGTAGGCCTAGGCACAAGCCCAGGAAAGTAAACAGTCAGACATCAATCGTAACGCCCACACCCGGTTCTCAAGAACAGAGGATCCCACCCCAATTCGTGATATAAACAAGTGCCCACCTGGTCTTAAAACTCACAACCAACGAATCCATACCAACAGGGGATCCCATACCCAAATTCACACAACCACCAAGGGTATGAAGATAGGGGAGCCCATCCCCTCCCACATCTCCAGCAACCGGCCCGTGAAAGAAAACAACCAAACCCCCGTCACCAACACTAAGCAGGGCCTTGCCAGTATTTTCAGATTTAAAAGATTTTACATGCTCCATGGTTTCAATTCCATGTTTTGATCAGGGTTAGCATAGAAGGGATTGATCCTGGTTCTCTCAATTTATTCAGCCGGGTATACGTGATTAACCAATTTACTTTTCACAGAAGGAGTTTACAGCCGCAACAGGCCATTTAAAACATCAGTAGGGGTTCATTAGTGCACAAACAATGACCACCAACGACCTCGATTATCAGAATGCATAAGCCAGCACAACTCAGAAATAAGATCATAATATAAAATGGCATCAACGATCACAGACCCCCCCCCCCTTTATTTATAGAATCTAGTTTATTATCTTCATTTAGGTCTAGTTTATCCAATTATACAGAACAGAAGCATGCCCACCCCGCATGATACACAAAAGAGAGAGGCTAAAGAGAAATTCCCTACTTTGTTGACAGATGATCAACGTTTAGTCCGGGCGTGGAAATTTACAGATAACTATGCGACGCGCCCGATGCACCAGAAGCTGTTTGTGAAAATCCGCGATCGAGGAAAGGAGAAACCACAGCTAACCCTTAGTTTATAAGAGCCACAGACGGTTGAGGTGAGAACGTGAAACCGCGTAAGGAGCGGCGGTCGTGGGTTGACCACGCGACTCCACTCGTCATTAAAGGGGGTCAGGTGGTTTAAACCGACTCATTAATTGATTAAGTATTTAATTACAACTATTATGCGCGTTATGGGTCTTTAAAACACGCTCAAACAGGTCAAAATAGGGTTTAAAACCCTATTTGCGCAAAAGGGAGTGCTACTGGAAATAACCCGTGGGGTACGACAGAGCCACCGGTAGGCCGTAGCTACCGGTAGGCCGCAGCTACCGGTAGGCTGCATCTACCGGTAGGCCGAGCTACCGATAGGCAGCAGCTACCAGTAGGCCGCAGCTACAGGTAGGCCGAGCTACCCGTAGGCCGTAGCTACCGGTAGGCTGAGCTACTGGTATACCACAACTACCGGTAGGCCGAGCTATCGGTAGGTTGCAGCCACCGGTAGACCGAGCTACCGGTAGGCCTACTACCGGTAGGCTAAGGCTACCTGTAGGCCTCCATCACCGTGATTCCCAAACCCGAAAACCCAAAACAAGATTTTCACAAAGTAATGGACCCCAAAAACCCAGGTCATTACAGCGACCTTCCTTGATAGCTTGCATCGTACGCAATACCGAGTTTCAGAAAAAAATGATATGCTATTAAAATATTATTAAAACTAGCCGTTATGAATAGTAATAACCACTTTTTTAAATTTTTTAAATTTTATTTTTCAAAATGGACTTCATTTTTGGATTCGGAATATCGAAATTATCCTAGCGTGAAATTTTGGTATTTTTCTGAAAACATTCAATTTTTATTGAATAGTGAAAACACTAGGTTACTATTTAAAAACCGACTTTTTGTTTAAATAATTATTTATTTTATTTAAATTTATATTAGGTCAAAAATTGATACATAATACCTTTATTTGTTCAAAGTAATTCATTGGAGTCACTTTATAATAATTTTAGATATATAAAAATTTTATTGAACTTTTGATCGTCTTTTACCCACTCCTAGGAGAATTTGCAAATTTACACAAAACATAATTTTACCGCTTCTCTGAGTGGAATTTCAAAAATCCGAGAGACACGGTTGTTGTCAGTATGTAAAATGTGGTTCAATGAGATGAAAATAATTTTTGGTGAATAGTGACTTTTTAATTTTTTTACCACGGTTAAAAGTAAATAGGGTAATTAAGGGTAAAAATGAAATTATTATTACCCTAACACGTGTCCTAATTATATTGGATAAATGTAATTCGACCAAAAACAACCTTAGAAATAAAATATGACCATTTGGACCCACTTGGATTATATTAGGACATTTAATATTAATTTAATTAAAGAAGGGTTAAAATAGTTAAAATCAACGTTAAATAAGAAAATAATTTTTAATATAGGGTTATACATAAGATACATTCGAATATAATGAATCATTAGAAAGATAAAACGATTTCCTACATAATGGAATTTTATTTGTAATTTTTAGACTTTAAATAATTTAATTTATTTATGACACAATGATGATGCAGTAATTATATTATTAATGAAATATTGACATAATTGATGTTATAAATACCCAAATAAATGTAATTTGAGACTTTTTATGAATTACAATAATTTTCTATGTCAATATGACATGTTATTATTTATTTAAGTAACGTTTTTTAACTAATATTTCTGTTATGATTTTCACAAAAATTAATTACCAAATAGTGTCAAAATAGACATAAAATTGATTTGAAAACAAATATTATATTACTAATTGTTATTTTATTCCTAAAAATCTAAGGTTCGACCAAATGACTTAGATAAGGTTATATATATTAATAATAAACAAATTGGGGTTTGTTTGGCTTGTTATTGTACGTTTATTAACCTTATAGTGTAAGAAAAGAAGAAGACACACTAAAAGTTAAATTATCTAACTTAAAGTTAAATCTAAATGATAAGGTTAAAATAGATACCTAAACTTGTCAAAATTATATTTTATGCAATTATTTCGACCCATACCCACCATAGATTCTAAATAAATCAATTTGAAGCTATTAAAAACCGAATATGACTTTATAATAAAATAATATATTTATTTTTTCCAAAGGTTCCCCTCTCCTCCCTTATAAAAGAGCACCTCCTCCCTCTCTTCCTCACCCCACTATGATACTTCATGCTCAGAAAACCCCTAAAAAATTATTTTCTCCACTTCCCTAGAAACATCCTAGAGGTCCTGGTCTTATTCAAAGACCAATTTTAGTGGCCTAAAAGGAGGTCTCAAAGAGGCGTTCCAAAGAAGAGGTAATGTTCGTTACCGATTCTTTCAACTTTATTTCTTCTTCCAATTCTTCTTCATTAGTTGTTTCATTATGAATTAATAACATCAGTATCACTCATATACTTATATGTTAATATAATTATGAAACAACCCTATTTCACCATCTATTCATCCTACTGAAAACGAAATCACTGCGCGTGGGTACGTATGAAATACTGTCTCCACGCCGTGGTGTAATCTATTTTCCAACACCACCATACTGGGATGGGTATAATGGTGAAAATAAATAACTATATATGATTATTGTATAGTGGTATTGATTCTGAAATAGTATACATACACTCCAATATAATTCCACGATCATGGGAACAATATCATCGCTCGAGCGTACCTACGGAATACCGTCTCCACGATGTGATGCGACTCGTTTTACATGATCATCATTGAATAATTATTATATAAATGAATTTAATGAATAAATATGATATATAGTACACTAATACAATTCTGGAAATGAGGTATCTATAACTTAAAGAGAATAATAAGAATTTATTCGACAAAACACACATAATAACAAAAAGTAATAGACACGCGAATAACAAGTAGCAATAAAATATTACTAATAAGAAGCTAAGAATATGAACATATATGATATCATAAAAATAAGTATGATTATGGAATAAGTCAATAACATTATTTAAATCCTTATACAGGAGGTTCAGACACTTACGAAGAGAATCAGACCTAAGGTAAGGGAAAATCTCGCAATCTTATTTTTTATCCGAGATTGTTTATACTTCAGAATTAACTAGGGAATATTTATCATCCACATCCATGTTTCCTCAATATGTAATATTATTTATTTCCTCATACAATTTTTTTAATCCAATTTTACCCTTTGGTGAGTTTTTAGTAAAATATATGAAAGGAATCTTTTGTCATTTTTCGTACAAGGTACCTTTTGACTTTTCTGACAAAAGTACGAGGATATTGTTTTTTTAACTTATACAACGTGAATGGATTTTTAAAACATTAATTCCAAGAAGCTTCCTTTAAAAGTTTTCAAGATTATTTTTAATGAACTTTTTTTAGTTTAAAATTGTATGACATGTTAAGAAAGGAAAAATGTTTTTTAATTAGAAAGGATATTTTCCTCAAGAATGGAGTTCAAGTGTTTTATCAAAATTATTTTCCATATAAGATAATATAGGGTTCTGTTTCTATCCCTATTATTACATTGATTTGATTATGTTGTGATGGAAATATTTTTATGAATTCCTTTATCTGATATGAATTTTTTTATGATGACACGATTTTTAGAATCCCATTTTTTTACATGGGTTATGAAATGATGTATGATTTTTGATTTTGTGGAACACATAAGAATGGTATCATTATTATATGGGTGGGACCTATATCTCCCTCCAATTCATTGGGTAAAGATTTATATCTCATGAGATAGGCATGGATGGATCGGCAGGTTAATCCGGTTCAGTGAAACAGGACTGAAACGAGGAGTGAAATCGGTTCAGAAATGGAATTTGTCCGCTAAGATAGTCTTGGCAATGAGTCTTGACTACTAAGAAATGATTCTCTATGATTATGTGTGTATTCCACAGAGATTCATTTCTTATTTTATGATTATTGGGATCACATTTCACTACTAGGATTTATCCCATGTTATGAAATTATGATCTCTTTTTTAGGTTAAGATTTCCAAAATGTTATGTTCTTATGAATATGATGCGATTGATATTTCTTTTGTTTACCCTTATTGAGCATTTGAGCTCACCCTTTTGTATGTTTTTTTCCCCAGGCCAGGAAGAAGTTTATTAAGTAGGATATGCCAAAAGGGACTCTATATATGATGAAATAAAAGGGAGACAATGTAGATGATTTATGAACCAGTTGTTTATGTTTCCCAGTTTCTAAAGACACTATACGTATATGGTCCTTTAATGGTTTTTTTATATGTTGTAATAAGTGTACTTCAATTTTTATGAACAAACAATGTATGTAATGTATGGGTCGTTATAGTTGGTATCAGAGGAAAGGTATCGTCTACCTTTGGAAACTAGGATGCAAAAGCCTTAATAAGAACCCTAAGGATAAGTCTAATCATAGAACACAATCTTAGTGTTTTAGAAACGGCCATGAACGACCTATGATAAGACCTTAGGTGTAAAATTTTATTCTTGATTATGTGTTTTTCCTATTATAATTAGTGTTTTTCACACTATTCTTCTTGGTTTTAGTCAATGGCTGGAACCCGAAGGAACCGTGTTAATGCGGAATGCGATGGGCAAAGCAATGATTGTCCCCCTGAGAAACCAAATGTTATGGGAGCAGGAATGAAAAATCTTTTAGCCATGGTCATAGATCATTCTCAAGCTATGAATCATGCAGGACTTAAAAAACATGCAAAGGAAGGAGAAAAAATCTGTTGAATCCTTCATGAGGCAGCGTCCACCATCATTCAGCGGGTCTTCTGATCCATTAGTGTCCGAATAATGGATCAGTACCACTGAAAAGATATTTTCAGTTCTTCAATGTTATGAACATGATAAAGTCATCTTAGCAGTGTATCGTTTGGAAGGAGATGCTGATCAATGGTGGAATTTTATTAAGAATACGAGGAAAAGGGATGAAATTGAGGCCATGGAATGGGACGAGTTCAAGAACATATTTTTCAATAAGTACTTCCCTCTTATTCTTCAAACAAAGATGGATAAGGAGTTTCTTGAACTGAAGCAAAAGGATGATGAATATTTTGGTACCTATGAAGCAAATTTTACAAGACATGAAAGGTAATCTTATGTTATTATTATCCAACCCGAGAGTAAGATCGATCGATTCTTTAGTGGCTTAAAACCAAGTCTTCGAAGGGCGTTATCCATAGGGGACTTCACTAGCTACGAGGAAATCATTCGATGTGCTCTCAAAGTTGAGATGGAGATTGGAGTAACCCATCAGTCATATGGGTTTGATAAGAAGAGGAAAATGGAATTCAAAGGAAAATCTAAAGAGCGCACTGAAAAGAAGATGAGTTTTCCCTTATGCACAAAGTGTGGAATGAAACATGGGGGGAGTTGACTTAAAGGGACAAGTAAATTTTTCAAATGTGGAAAGGATGGTCATCAGGCATTTGAATGCCACAATGATGGGATGAAGATGTCAAGCGATGCGAACAAAGAAAATGCTACACAGAGTTCACCTCCTACACTTCAATATTTCAATTTCAAGGAAATGGGGAATTATGCCAATCAATGCCCTAATAAAAGTGTTGTTGATGATGATGGACGTCAGCAAACTCTTAAGGCTAAAGAAAAAGGAAATTGACATGCAATTTCTATCAGCGATGTGGAGTACAATAACGAAGTGGTGAAAGGTACACATACCATCCACTCTAAAGTAGAAAATGTTTTATTTGAATCTGGATCCACCCACTCTTTTATTTCTGAAGAATTTTCTAATGGTATCGCCGTATTACCTCAACAATTAGATGTTGAGTTAGCTGTGACTACCCCTAATGGAACAACAGTCACATCAAAAGTTTATAATTCTTCTCTGATTGATGTTTGTGGGAAGGTTCTTTCGGCAAATCGTGTGATCCGTCCAATAGTGGAATTTGATGTGATTCTTGGAATGGATTGGCTTTCTCTATATGAAGCTCATATCAATTTCCAAAGAAGTTAAGTCACATTTCATATTCCAGATCAATCTATGATCATCTATCGATGCAAGGATGAACATAAACTTCAATTGGAAATTTCATCCATCTTATGGGTCTTGATTCCACTAAATGAAGGTTATTTTTCTCAAATGGTTGGTGAGAAACTCACGATTTAGAATATGCCCATTGTACGAGAGTTTGACGGTGTCTTTTCGGAGGAATTGCTGGGTCTTCCACCAAATTGGGAAGTTGAGTTTTCAATAGAACTCGTACCGTGTGCTTTTCCTATTTCAAAGACACCTTATAGAATGGCCACAATTGATTTGCAGGAATTGATGAAACAACTCCAAAAGAATCTTGATAAGGGATTCATACGCCCTAGTGTGTCACCTTGGGGATCACATGTTCTGTTTGTTAAGAAGAAAGATGGATCAATGAGACTCTGTATTGATTATCGAGAACTTAACAAGATCACTGTCAAGAACAAATATCATCTCCCGTGCATTGACGACTTATTTGACCAACTACGCGGAGCTCAATACTTTTCCAAGATTGATCTTCGTTATGGGTATCATCAATTAAGGTTCAAAAGGGAGGATATACCAAAGATGACTTTACGTACAAGGTATGGACACTAGAAATTTATAGTGATGCCATTTGGTCTTACTAACCCCCCTGCTATCTTCATGGATCTGATGAATAGAGTCTTTAGAGACTATCTTGATCGGTTTGTGGTAGTCTTTATAGAAGATATTCTTGTCTATTCAAAGAGAAAGGAAGAACATGATTATCACTTGAAAATTGTATTAAAGACCCTATGAAAGGAGAAGCTTTATGAAAAATTTACCAAGTGTAAATTTTGGCTTCAAAAAGTTGCATTTTTGGGTCACTTAATCTAAAAAGAGGGGATATCTGTGGATCCAGCAAAAATAGAGGTTATCGAAAGATGGTCGAGACCAACAATAGTAACTGAGATCCGAAGTTTTCTTCGTTTGGTTGGTTATTATTGACGTTTTGTGAAAGATTTTTCACGATTATCTATTCCACTCACAAGGTAGACTCAAAAAGGAGTTAAGTTCGTGTGGATTGAGGAATGTGAATAGAATTTCAAGGATTTGAAAAGAAGGTTATCCAGTGCATCTTTACTCACACTTCCTTGTAGTGGAGAAAGGTTTGTGATCTACAGTGATGCATCCAAGAAGGAGATTGGGTGTTTTCTTATGAAAAATGACATGGTGATAGCTTATGCCTCATGACATTTGAAAATCCATGATCAAAATTACCCAAATCATGATTTGGAGTTAGCTGCGGTAATCTTTGCATTAAAGATTTGGAGGAATTATCTTTATGGAGAAAGGTGTGATATTTATACTGATCATAAAAGTTTAATGTATATTTTCAAACAAAGGGAGCTGAATATGCGCCAAAGAAGATGGTTGGAGCTGATTAAGGATTACGACTGCTCAATTCATTACCACCCTGGGAAAGGAAACAAGGGGGCATATGCATTAAGTCGACAAGACCATGCTAGCTTATCGATGATTAGGATCACAAAAGATCCAATATTTATGGATTTACAAAGGATGGATCTTGGAATTATAAGGAAAGGGGAAAATCGTATCTTTCTCAAATGAATGTTCAACCATCAATACATGTGAATATTAAAGAGGCATAGAAAGAAGATTTCGAGTTACAAAAGAAGGTGAGAAATGTTCCTGAATTCAACCTTGATTGTGATGTGATAATAAAGTTCAAGAATCGAGTTTGTGTTCCTCGCATCCCCAAATTAAAGAAGGAGCAGCTGGATGAGGCTCATAGTTCTTTATTCTCTATTCATCCTGGAAGCACGAGGATGTATAGGGACCTGAAAGAGTACTTATGGTGGGATGGAATGAAAAGAGATGTTGCTGAATATGTCTCTCGATGCTTGGTTTTTCAGCAAGTTAACGCTGAGAGATAGAAGTCTACAGGGATGTTACAAACATTACCCATACACGAATGGAAATGCGAAAACATCACTATAGACTTTTTCACTGGACTTCCTAAAACATCCAAAGGAAATAATGCTATATGGGTCATAGTTGATCGTCTTACAAAGTCTACACACTTCATTGCTATTAGAGGGGATTTCTCTCTAGATCAGCTTGCCAGGAAATATGTAAAGGAAGTGGTAAGATTGCATGGAGTACCACTTTCTATTATATCTGATCGGGATTCGAGGTTTACCTCAATGTTCTGGCGAAGTCTTCAGCATAATCTGGATACATAGTTGAGTTTCAGCACTGCTTATCATCCTCAGACAGATGGTCAGTTTGAGAGGACAATTCAAACACTAGAAGATATGTTGAGAGCTTGCTCTATGGATTTCAATGGTGGTTGGGATCAACACCTACAATTGGTGGAATTTTATTATAATAATAGCTTTCAATCTAGTATTCATATGGATCCTTATTAATCTCTCTATGGAAAGAAATGTAGAACTCCAACTTGCTGGGATGAAATTGGGGAAAGAAAGCTATTAAGACCTGATCTTGTTGATGAGATGGCAGAAAAGGTCAGATCTATTCAACAACACGTAAGAGCAGATCAGAGTCAACAAAAAAGTTATTTCGACAACTAAAGAAAAGACTTAGAGTTTTAAGTGGGTGATAAATTGTTCTTACGAATATCTCCCTATAAGAGGGTCATGAGATTTGGAATGAAGGGAAAGTTGAGCCCTAGATATGTCGGTCCTTTTGAAATTCTGGATCGTGTTGGGAAGGTAGCATACCGATTGGCGCTTCCACTGAATCTCTCCCAAGTTCACGATGTGTTCTATATATCTCTTCGGAGAAAGTACATACATGATCTTTCACATGTACTCAGCTCAGAAGTTGTACCACTAGAGAAAGATCTTTCTTATGAAGAACAACCGATAGAGATTTTGGATCATAGCGGAAAAGTCCTACGAAACAAGACCACTCACTTGGTGAAAGTTTTATGGAGGAACCACCAATTAGAATAAGCTACATGGGAGCTTGAGGATATGATGAGGGAGAGGTATCCTCATCTGTTTGTTACAATGTGACGAATTTCAAGGGAGAAATTCATTTTAAGGGGGGTAGAATGTAACACCTGAGAATTTTATGAGAAATATTTTGTTTTAATGTTATATAAATCATCAAAGGAATCTTTCACTGCACACAACACTAGCTTATCTTTCTTTACATGCAATAATGACCTTCCTCAATAGCTTTCATCATACGCAATACCGAGTTTCACTAAACAACGTTATGCTATGAAAATATTTTTAAAACTAGCTGTTAGGAATAGTAATAACCAGTTTTTGAAATTTTGTAAATTTTATTTTTTAAAATGGACTTTATTTTTGGATTTGGAATATCGAAATTAGCATAGGATGAAATTTTGGTATTTTTCTGAAAACATTCAATTTTTTATGAATAGTGAAAACACTGGGTTACTATTTAGAAACCGAATTTTTATTTAAATAATTATTTATTTTATTTAAATTTATCTTAGGTCAAAATTGATACATAATAAATTTATAAGTTCAATGTAATTCATTGGAGTCATTTTATAATAATTTTAGATATATAAAAATTTTATTGAACTTTTGACCGTCTTTTAACCACCTCCTAGGAGAATTTGCAAATTTACATAAAACTTAATTTTACCGCTTCTGTGAGTGGAATTTCAAAAATATGAGAGACACGGTTGATGTCAATAAGTAATATGTGGTTCAATGAGATGAAAATAATTGTTTGTGAATAGTAACTTTTTACCTTTTTTACCACGGTTAAAAGTAAATAGGGTAATTAAGGGTAAAATGATATTATTATTACCCTAACACATGTTATAATTCTATTGGATAAGTTTAATTCGACCAAAAACAACCTTAATAATAAAATATGACCATTTATGCCCACTTGGATTAGATTAGGACATTTAATATTAATTTATTTAAAGAAGGGTTAAAATAGTTTAAATCAACATTTAATAAGTAAATAATTTTTAATATAGACTAATAAATAAGATAAATTCGACTATAAATATTCATTAGAAAGCTAAAACGATTTCATACATAATGGAAGTTTATTTGTAATTTTTAGACTTTAAATAATTTAATTTATTTATGACACAATGATGATGCAGTAATTATATTATTAATGAAATATTGACATAATTGATGTTATAAATACCCAAATAAATGTAATTTGAGAATTTTTATGAATTAAAATAATTTTTTATGTTAATATGACATGTTATTATAGATTTAAGTAACTTTGTTCGAAATAATATTTCTGTTATGATTTTCACAAAAATCAATTACCAAATAGTGTCAAAATAGACATTAAATAGTTTTTAAAACAAATATTATATTATTAATTGTTATTTTATTCCTAAAAATCTAATTATCGGCCAAATGACCTAGATAAGGTTATATATTTTAATAATAAACAACTTGGGGTTCGTTTGGCTTGTTATGTTATGTTTATTAACCTTATAGTGTAAGAAAACAAGAAGACACAGTAAAAGTTGAAATATCTAACTTAAAGTTAAATCTAAATAATAAGGTTAAAATAGATACCTAAACTTGTCTAAATTATATTGAATGAGAGGATTTCGACCCATCCCCACCATAGATTCGAAATAAATCAATTTGGAGATATTAAAAACCGAATATGACTTTATAATAAAATAATATTTTTAGTTTTTCCAAAGGTTCCCCTCTCCTCCGTTATAAAAGAGCACCTCCTCCCTCTCTTCCTCACACCACTATGAGCCTTCATGCTCGGAAAAACCCTTCCAAATAATCTTCTCCACTTCCCTAGAAACATCTTATAGGTATTTTTCTTCTTCAATGTCCAATTTTGGTGCCCTAAATGGAGGTATCAACGAGGCGCTTCAAAGAAGAGATAATGTCTGTTACCGATTCTTTCAACTTTATTTCTTATTCCACTTCTTCTTATTTAGTTGTTTAATTATGAAGTAATAACATAAGTATAATTCATATAATGATATTTTATTATAAGTATGAAACAACCCTATTTCAACGACTATCCATCCTACGGAAAATGAAATCACCACGCGTGCGTATGTACAGAATACCGTCTTTAGGCCGTGGTGTAATCTATTTTCCACCACCACCTTACATGGATGGGTATATGGGTGAAATAAGTAACTATATATGATTATTGTAAAGTTTTATTGATTCTGAAATAGTATACATACACTCCAATACAATTCCACGATCATGGGAACGATATCGTCGCTCGTGTGTACGTACGGAATACCGTCTCCACGATGTGATGCGACTCGTTCTACATGATCTTCATTGCATAATGATTATATAAATTAATTTAATGAATAAATATGATATATTGTACACTAATACCATTCTGGAAATAAGGTATCTATAACCTAAACAGAAGAAGACGAATTTATTCGACAAAACACGCATAAGAACAAAAAGTAATAAACACCCGAATAACAAGTAGCAATGAAATATTACTGATAAGAAGATAATAATATGACCATATATGATATCATAAAAATATGAATGCTTCTGTAATAAGTCAATAACATTATTTAAATCATTATACAGGATGTTCGGACACTTACGAAGAAAATCGGACCTAAGGTAAGGGAAAATCTCGTAATCTCAATTTTTATCTGTGATTGTTTATACATCAGAATTCACTGGGGAATATTTATCATCCAAATCCATGTTTCCTCAATATTTAATATTATTTATGTCATTCTACAATTGTTTAAATCCAATTTTACCCTTCGGTGAGTTTTTTGTAAAATATATGAAAGGAATCTTTTGTCGTTTTTCGTACGAGGTACTTTTTGACTTTTCCGACAAAAGTATGAGAAGAATGTTTTTTAACTTATACGGAGTGAATGGATTTTTAAAAAATTATTTCCAAGAAGATTCCTTTACAAGATTTCATGTTTATTTTTAATCAACTTCTTTTAGTTTAAAATAGTATGACATGTTAAGAAATGGAAAATGTTTTTGAAGTAGAAAGGATATTTTCCTCAAGAATGGAGTTCAAGTGTCTTATCAAAATTATTTTCCATATAAGATAATATAGGATTATGTTTCTATCCCTATTATTAAATTGATTTGGTTATGTTGTGATGGAATTATTTTTATGAATTGATTTATCTTATATGAATTGTTTTATGATGTCACGATGTTTAAGAATCCCATTTTTATTACATGGGCTATGCAATGATGTATGATTTTTTATTTTGCGGCACACATAAGAATGGTATCATTATGAGATATGTGGGAAATATATATCCCTCCAATGCATTGGGTAATGATTTATATCTCATGAGATAGACATGGCTGGAATGATAGGTTAATCCGGTTCAGTGAAACAGGACTGAAATGAGGAGTGAACTCGGTTCAAAAATGAACTTTGTCCGCTAAGATAGTCTTGGAAATGAGTCTTGAATACTATGAAATGATTATCTATGATTATGTGTGTATGACACAGAGTTTCATGTTTTACGTTATGATTATTGGGAACACATTTCACTACTATGATTTATCCCATGTTATGAAATTATGATCTCTTTTGCAGGTTAAGATTTCCAAAATGTTTTGTTCTTATGAATATGATGTGATTGATATTTCTTTTGTTTACCCTTACTGAGCATTTTATCTCACCCTTTTGTATGCTTTCTTTCCCCAGGTCAGGAAGAAGGTTATTAAGTAGGATATGCCAAAAGGGACTCAATATATGATGGAATAAAAGGGAGACAGTGTAGATTATTTATGAACCAGTTGTTTATGTTTCCCAGTTTCTAAAGACACTATACCTATATGGTCCTTTCATGGTTTTGTTATATGTTGTAATAAGTATACTTCAATTTTTAAGTACTAACAATGTATGTAATGTATGGGTTGTTATAAGAGGACCCTCTAGGAATAGAGTGTGCTTTGTGCGGGAACCCTAGGGCTGGATGCCACTGAGATGACATAATCCTCCGTGGGTTCGACAACAACGGCTTCTATACGAGAATCCTCTGTGGTTTAGATAGCAATAACATCTGTACCGGAATTATCTGTGGGTTCGACAACGATGACTTCTGTACCAGAATCCTCCGTGGGTATGAAACTGATGAATTCTGTACCAAAATCCTATGTGGGTTCGACAATGATGACTACTATACCAGGATCCTCTGTGGGTCTGACAGTTCTGACTTCTGTTCCTGGATCTTATGTGGGTCCAATAGAATAGCTGATCCTGGATCCTGTGTGGGTCTGATAGCTTAGCTTGTCCTGAATCCTGTGTGGGTCTAACAAATTAGATTAATCTGTGACTACATCTGATCATCTCCATCAATATATGAAAATTGGTATACATGTGTGAGCTGAGTCTTTCCTTTCAACCATTATCATCGTGTTTATTGACTTTACTTCTTTTGTGGACTGGTTTGTGCTTGGGATCAAGAGTTGGTTCCAAACTGTGATTTCTAACTTAGGTATATGTTTGGGAATATACCTATGTATGGTTGGTTGATACTTTTTGATTGTATATTTATTTTTTGGTTTATCCTTTGTCGATTCTGAGAGAACTTTGGGGGTCTCTGGGTCTCCTACTGAGTATATTTTTACTCATCCCTGCACAGGATTCACCCAAACCTTGTTGTGTTCTGTCTAGATGCCGGTCAGTTGTGATCAAGGCTGAGGGTGAGGGGCAGGAGGCTTCTCAGTGATGGACTATATGGAATATAACTCGGGGACAAGTACTCGATTTCTCTACCTACCCTACAGGTAGGATTTACCGGTGGATGATTCGGGAGCTGTTTTTCCCTTTTTACTTGTACTTGTTATTTAGTTGGGTTTGTGTACTGGCCCACTAACTTTCATCACACTTTTATTTTCTATATTAGTACTTTTTTCTTCTAAATCTTGTGTTCAGACTGTGTGTGTTTTAGGATTAAAGGAAATGTATTCCCTTTTACCAAGTTTACTCCTTTGGTGCTAGTTGCCCGCTCGTAGCCTATAGAAGGCGGGCTTGGGGAAGTCACATAACAGGCCCTGGGGACGGGTCATGAAAAGAAGACACGCATCTTCGGAACCACATAGACTACCATAAAATCCCCAAAAAATGTAGTAGAACCACAACTTGACAGAGATAGTGACCCACCAAATCCAAACAAGGGAGAAAGTTTTACCTATAACTCTTCATAACTCTCTCAATATATATATATATGTATATCTTCTTCTTCATATAATATTATCAATTTTCCCACTTTATTCATCAAACCTTTTTTTTCTCTTTATACTTTGTGTAGGTGTGTATTCTAAAAACACTAAAAAAACTAAAAAAATACAAATAAAGGAAAATATTCAAAATTAATGGCCATTAAATTATAAAAATTTTATCCAACCTTTTATAGTATTCTAATGACTTTCTTTCAGCTCATACATTTTTATTTTCATTATAAATTTGGATAATTAATTTTAGGTCAAGAATAATAAATTTAGAATGATTAATTTTTGTTTTAGAAAATTATTATTCCCTAACAATGTTGAATAACATTATCTTTCATGCCGAGTCCACCTATGTCCATATTCTCATTTTGTGTGTTTTTACCCCGGATTGCGAGTCTTGAGTTCGTCAAACTTCAAGATGAATTTCAAAGTTTAGTGTACAAAAATATGATAGAGGATTTTTCTTAACCACATGATAATTATAATAGACAAATACTATAGAGACCCTAAGCCTGACGTACATGGACATTACATTACTTTTGCGGAATACTTAGTACATAACAAAAACACACACACGAGGACCGTAATAGTTTAGTGTCTTTGGAAACTCAGAACATATTCTTCTAATCATGGTAAAAGATATTCAACATCTCCCATAAATATCTTCCCTTTTTTTCTTACCTAAAACCTTTCTTTATATCCTGGGGAAAAGAAAACATAAAAGGGTGAGCTCAAATGCTCAGTAAGGGTAAACAAAAGAAATATCAATCACATCATATTCATAAGAACATATCTTTTGGAAATATTAACCTGCAAAAGACATCATAATTTCATAACATGGGATAAATCATATTAGTGAAATTTAATAACAATAATCATAACTTCAAACATGAAACATTGTGGCATACACACATAATAATAGAGATTCATTTATTATTAGTCAAGACTCATTTCCAAGACTATCTTAGTGGACAAAGTCCATTTCTGAACCGAGTTCACTCCCCGTTTCAGTCCTGTTTCACTGAACCGGTATAACCTACCATTCCAGCCATGTATATCTCATGAGATATAAAATCTTTACCCAATGCATTGGAGGGAGATATAAGTCCCACCCATCTCATAATGATACCATTCTTACGTGTGCCACAAAATCATAAACCATACATCATGGCATAACCCATGTAATAAAAATGGGAATCTTAAACATCGTGACATCATAAAACAATTAATATAATAAAAAAGAATTCATAAAAAATATTTCCATCACAACATAAGCAAATCCATGTAATAATAGGGATAGAAACATAATCCTATATTATCTTTTATGGAAAATAATTTTGATAAAACTCTTGAACTCCATTCTTGATGAAAATATCCTTTCTACTTCAAAAACACTTTTCCTTTCTTAACATGTCATACAATTTTAAACTAAAAGAAGTTGATTAAAAATAAACTTGAAAACTTGTAAAGTAATCTTCTTGGAAATAATTTTTTTAAAATCCATTCAAGCCGTATAAGTTAAAAAAAACATTCTTCTCGTCCTTTTGTCGGAAAAGTCAAAAAGTACCTCATACGAAAAACGACAAAAGATTCCTTTCATATCCTTTACTAAAAACTCACAGAAGGGTAAAATTGAATATAAAATATTGTATAAGGATATAAATATTACATATTGAGGATACATGGATGTGGATGATAAAATAAACCCCAGTAAATGCCAAAGTATAAACAATCTCGGATAGAAATGAGATTGTGATATTTCCCTTACCTTAGGTCCGATATGCTTTGTACGTGTCCGAAACTCCTGTATAATGATTTAAATAATGTTATTGACTTATTACCGAATCATAATTATTTTTATGATATCATATATGGTCATATTCGTAGCTTCTTAGTAGTAATATTTCTTTGCTACTTGTTATTTGGGTGTTTATAACTTTTTGTTCTTATGCGTGTTTTGTCGAATAAATTCTTATTCATCTCTTTAGGTTATAGATACCTCATTAACAAAATGTTATTAGTGTAATATATATCATAATAATTCATTCAATTCATTTATATAATCATTATGAAATGAAGATCATGTAGAACGAGTCGCATCACATCGTGGAGATGGTATTCTGTACGTACGCACGAGTGATGATATCGTTCCTATGATCGTGGAATTGTATTGGAGTGTATGTATACTATTTTAGAATGAGTATCAATTTATAATAGTAATATATAGTCATTATTTACACCATTATACCCATCCATGTAAGGTGGTGGTGGAAAATAGATTACACCACGCCGTGGAGACGGTATTCCGTATGTACGCACGCGCAGAGATTTCTTTTTCCATAGGATGGATAGATGGTGAAATAGGGTTGTTTCATACTTATAATAACAAATAAGTATATGATTGATACTGATGTTATTACTTCATAATGAAACAACTAATGAAGAATAAGTGGAAAGAGAAATAAAGATGAAAGAATCGGTAACGGAAATTACCTCTTCTTTGAAGCGCCTCTTTGAGACCTCCTCTTAGGGCACTAAAATTGGTCTTTGAGGAAGAAACGAACCTCTAGGATGTTGATAGGGAAGTTGAGAGGAGAAAATGGCAGTTTTTGGCCGAGCATGAAGGCTCAAAGTGGTGTGAGGAAGAGGGGGAGGAGGTGCCCTTTTATAAGGGAGGAGAGGGGCACCTTTGGAATAACTAAAAATATTATTTTATTATAAAGTAAAATTAGGTTTTTAATATCTCCAAATTGATTTATTTAGAAGCTAAGGTGGGGATGGTTTTAAATCCTCTCATAAAATATAATTTAGACAAGTTTAGGTTCCTATTTTAACCTTATCATTTAGATTTAACATTAAGTTAAATAATTGTACTTTTACCGTGTCTTCTTGTGTTATTACACTATATGGTTAATAAACTTACTATAACTAGCCAAAATGACCCCAAGTTGTTTATTATTAATATATATAACCTTATCTAAGTCATTTTGCTGATCCTTAAATTTTTAGGAATAAAATAACAATTAATAATATAATATTTGTTTTAAAAACTATTTTATGTCAACTTTGACACTATTTGGTAATTGATTTTTGTAAAACTCATAACAGAATTATTAGTTCGAATAAAGTTAATAAAATAAGTATTAACATGTCATATTAACCTATAAAATTAGTGTAATTCATAAAAAGTCTCAAATTACATTTATTTGGGTATTTATAACATCAATTATGTCAATATTTCATTAATAAGATAATTACTGCATCATCGTTGTGTCACAAATAAATTAAATTCTTTAATGTCTAAAAATTACAAATAAAATATCATTATGTAGGAAATATTTTTATCTTTTTAATTAATATTTATAGTCGAATTTATCTTATGTATAACCCTATATTGAAAATGATTTACTTATTAAACTTTGATTTTAACTATTTTAACCCTTCTTTAAATAAATTAATAATAAATGTCCTAATCTAACCCAAGTGGGCTTAAATGGTCATATTTTATTCCTAAGGTTGTTTTTCGTCGAATTAAACTTATCCAATAGAATTAGGACATGTGTTAGGGTAATAATAATATCATTTGTACCCTTAATTACCCTATTTACTTTTAACCGTGGTAAAAAAAGTAAAAAGTTAATATTCACCAAAAATTATTTTCATCTCATTGAACCACATTTTAGTCCTTGATATTAACCGTTTCTCTCGGATTTTCTAAATTCCACTCACAGAAGCAGTAAAATTATGTTTTATGAAAAATTCAGTTTTTTAACTACCACTTAGTGGTTTCACAATTCATCAAAAAATGAACATTTCCAGAAAAATACAAAAATTTAGGCTTAATCTATATTTGATATTCTGAATTCAAAAATGACGTCTATTTTACCAAATTCAAAACATATCAGTTACATTAATTAATTTAAAAATTAATTCCCGTCGTCAAAACAAATAGCGTGTTTTTAAGAGATAATAACTATCAAAAGATTGACACTTGTTTATGTCTGGTTTAAATGTGAAATTACATCCAATGACCAACATTGTATTAAATTGTAAAAATATATTCTAAATATACTTTAAAACCACTCAAATTAATAAATTATCACTATTAATTATTTCTATTAAAAAGTTGTTTTTAATTAAAATTTAGTAATTTTCACTATTCATCAGAATATGAATGTTATCCGAAAAGTACCAAAATTTCACCTTAAGCTAATTTCGATATTCCGAATCCAAAAATGAAGTCCATTTTGAAAAATAAAATTTACAAAATCTCAAAAAGTGGTTATTACTATTCATAACGGCTAGTTTTTATAATATTTTAATAGCATATCGTTGTTTAGTGAAAACTCGGTATTACGTACTACACACGCTATCGAGGAAGGTCGTGATTGTGTGAAATGCAAGGCAATTCAAGGATGTGTGTTGTTAAATCTCCTTTTGGTGTTGCGTACAACACTAGACATTAATGAAAAGAATATTTTTCATAAAATCTCGGGGTGTTACAAATAGACTTCCCTTACCCTTAAATTTATCCATATTTTAAAAGACCCTTCAATACTATAAAAACATTTTTTTGATAGCCACATTACAACCCCAATGACTTATTCGACCCAAAATATACATGTATTTTCATTATATAATTTATTAAAATTTAAGTGCGGGGGAATAGATTTCATTTATGGTATCCTTTTCATGAATTTATGTATGTTATCATATAATTAAGGGATAAAATTCGTTTTAGTGTGGGGGGATGTTTTAATTTAGTGAGTTTTGGAAATGATTATATATATATATGAAATCTTTTACAAAATTTATTGAAAAGTATTTAAAAAAATTATATGATGAAACAAAATAAAAAAAATTAAAAAGAAAAAAAATGGGTTGTATCTTGGGCTGGAAAAAAATAACACTTCCTCAAATTTTTATCTTGTTATAATTATTACAATTAGTGTCTTGAGGAGATCAAACGTGTGTTGGTAGATGAGTGTGAGATCTATTTCAAGATCAGCATTCTAAAAAATGAAAAAAAGAAAAAGAAAAAAGAATACTTATCTTATCAGGAGAAGTGTTTTGTTTTGTAAATATTTCACTATATCATCCCCATTAAATTTTATTCCCCATTTTTTTATTTCTTCACAAACTCGTTCCCTTATAAATATGTGTTTCCATTTCCTTCCATGTTTCACATCAAAAAATATTATTCATTGTTTTACCCATGGTGGTGTTTTACCCCTCTTTTCAACTCATTTGGAATCCATATTCTAACCACCCCATAGCCACTAAAAAACCACTTGAAAAGGCCTCTTGACTCATAAGAACATTAAGATATAGAATGGAAGATGAGAGATCTTCTAAACTCAAAGATTTCATTTTTTGGTTGGTGAATGACTGAACCACTAGAAATAAATTTTTTTCATTCTGTGAAGAGTAAGATATGAGTGCTTAGATTTTATTTTTCGAATTTTGATCTTGAAAGATGATTTTTTTGAAACATTATTTCTGTAAAAAAATTTTGGAATTATTTATGTATTAGATAACTAGTTTACACCCCCTGATTGGTGAAAAAAAATTAATATTTCACAGTGAGTAAAAATGATTTAGTCATGTTGTTATTTGATGTAAATGTGGTAATGAACATGCCTAATTAAGGGGGAATTTATATTAAATACTCATTCCTGATTTTAAATTACTCCAATAATAGAATTTTCACATAAAAATGTTTAATTTTCATTCAATGTTCATATTTGGATAAAGAAACACAAAATATGAGCATTGTCTGTGTTCATTTAATTAAAATATAGTAAAATATTTTGTTCATATATTTAAAAATATTAATAAAAATTATGTGAATAATATTTTTTGTGTTATTGATGAAAAGTAAAACATAACATTATAAGGTATATTTGTAGGATTTGGTTATTTTAAGGGTTATATGATCCACACCAGAAGGCTCATCAAATTTGTTGAAAAAACTGGACCAGCCACTATGATACTATTTTTTGCCCAATCGAGAAGGGAAAATTTTATTCAACACCATAACATGTACTTTATTATCTAAATTAATAATTTCTCAAAATTCCTTGGCCCAAATGAACCAATAAGGGGCCTAATTGATCTCTAAAAGTCCAACCCACCACTCTGTCTTGGATTTTAAAGTAACACATAATACTTTAATTTTATCAGGATATATATATATATATAATTGAGCATATATTTTTTATTGAGAAAGCCAAGATATAGGTGGGATACATTTTATAATAAATGGCTTAGTTTTCTGGGCATATTACTATTCCAAAACCCATTCTAATTTCATCCATTGAAAAGGTGTTGAAAAAAATTGGGCAACTACACATTGTTTTGTAATACAGACATAAATTTGGATAAAAAAATCCTAATGGATTCCAATTTTTAGATGGTCAAGTTTCAAAATATATATCTATATCTTTTAATAATAATATTTATAATGATTATGCTATTTTAATTAACAAATTTTCATGCCAATATGAGGGGTAGATTTGGAATGAAAACAGCCAACCACCATTGGCTATAAATACACCGTCCCTATTCCCCCTAAAAAGGGTTTGAATTTCATAAAAAATGAGGATAGTTTGGAACAAAAAAGGATTTTCCAATGGCTTTTGAGAATGTTACATAATATTTATTCTACTTTATACCACAATCCTCCAGAACTATTTTGATTTATTTTATTATTATTCTTTGTTTGTAATCTAATAAGTGTTTGTGTTGTAATTCTATTTTAATGTAACATTGAATCAAATTATATCATATTATCATAACAGCAATATTATTTTAAATATAATTTACTTAAAATTGTTCAAATAAAGTTGAAAATCGCTCCTTTTTTTCTCATTCAATCAAATATCCATTTTTAATTGTCTTCACTGTTCGTGTGTGTGTTCGGCGCACTACTCCTTTCATATCCCATTATTTTCAATTTATTTTAACATTTCACCTTAAAAATAAAAAAACATATTACTAAACCTTTAAATAAATTATTAAATCTCCTATTTGGATGAGTCATAATTTGGCTATGTTATGTTATTGAGATATTTTTATCGATTAATACACTATAAATTAATATTATGTATATTGAACTTGAAATGTAATGGATTAATGACATATTTTGTTTGATATGAGGATTTAATGTATTATTATAATAAATTTTTAACATGGTTTAATTAAATATTTAACCTTCCATAAACAAGAATCAATTAATATCAATACCCTAGTTAAGGATTGGATTAATGCCAAAACATTTGGGAATTCTGATAAAAAATCATCCTGTGAAGGGGATGTTAATTTAATTAGATATATAGAAAATTTCAAGGTTATCACAACTACAAATAACTAATTATAAAATCACCCTAATAATTATTAAATTATTAAATTAATTTTAATAAAACAATCATTTCATCTAATCTCTTGAAACAAACCCCCCAATTAAAAGACCATTGAAAAAAATAAGTGACAATTGAAAAAAGTACCATCACTGAGGATTAGACCCAAGTTCCCTATACAAATATTCAGATAACAAAACCCTTGAATTTCAAATAGGAAAACATCTTCCATTATTTAGTAACACCCTGTTATTATAGGATATAATTCTTTTTAAATAAATTTAATCTCTATGATATCTTGCGATACACACAACCACGAGTCCAATGGACTTCAAAAATAGTATAACTTTATAACCTATATATTAAATTAGTTGGACTAAATATGAATTAATAAATTATGAAAGGTATATGGTTTTCATAGGTATATAAGAAAATCACTTGTTATTAGTTGATTAAAAATTAAGAAAAATTATTGGAAAGTAAAAGTAATATTTTTTTTGAAAAATTGTTTTTATGTTCTCAATTTATTTTTATCTTAATAAAAGAAACTAATAACTATAGATGAATAATTATAATTAAATTTATATATTATATCTTCAACCAAATATTTTATCATTCATATAATATTTTCTATTAGAATGGGGTAATATTTAATCAAATTTATAATTAAAAACATTATAATTCTAAAAAGAAATTTCATAACTTTTCATGTGCTTATTTAAAAATAATTTATCCACTATAAGAAAATTTATTTAGAAAAATTAAGATAATTATTTAACTAATAATATAAAAATTATTTTAGAGTAAATTTTTTAATCTTTTTGGAAAAGAATAATTTTTTTGAGCAATACAGAAATTATTGTTTTTTATTAAAATCATCAAATTATTTTAAAGAATTTAAAAAAATATATTTTGTTTAAAATTATTTCAAAAATAATATTTGTAAAATTATATTACAATAAATCAAATTTAGGTCATTAGAATCAATTTTTTTGTTTAATTTTTCTATAAAACTTTTTATACTTAATATAACTTTTTTCTTTGGAAAACCACATTTTCCCTACACTTGCGGGTTTAATTGATAATTAAATTATGCCACTTATGTGAATTGAATTTGTTAAAATGTATTCCATATTTTTAAAATGAATAATTTATATTATTTAATAATTTTAAATTATTTTTTTTCATAATGAATAGAAAAAAGATTAAAAATAGTTTACCTTAGTTACGGTAAAACAAGTTTATTGGGGGGTTAAACGAAAATATAATGGTATGTTAGCCTATTAAACATTTATAAATACTATTTTATGGATATATTTTGACCTTATACTATCCAAACATAAAATATAGACCCTTTTTAATCATTGGACTTGGGGATTACTTTTCCATTTTTGAATTGATTAAGGAAATTTACATGTGGGTCCTCTCCCCACTTATAAAAGGACACCACCTCCCATATCCTCCCCACACATAAAGTTATTTTTTTATTGGCCAATAATTAATAAAAAAACATTCATCACATCCCTCGCCATATCCTAGAGTCCCATTTTTTATTATAAAACCATTCGAGGAAGGCGTTAGGTATAATCCTTAAGAGGTTATCTGAAGAAGATATTGGATCTTAACCATGAATTTTTTATTTATTTCATCATCTACCACATTAAAATATTTTTAAATCTATGTTGAAATAATAAAAACAGTGTCTCCAATGTATTGATATGTTGTTATGGTAAGTTAATAACCAATATCCCTCACCACAACCATCAAATAAGAAATAAAACTGTTGATCATGTGTAAGACGAACTACCATTATGTGAACTGATGTAATTTTTTCCATCACTTCCTATCAAAACTATAAATAAAGATTTATTTGTTGTATATATATATATATAATATATTTATGATATAATAGTACAAATTTAATCATAATAGCACATTTAACTTCATACCTTATAATCTTTCGGGTAGTGATAATGTCGCTTGTGCGTATGTGTGGACAACCTCCTCCACAAAGCAATGTGATTCAATATTTTATTTTATTTTGAAATGAATAGTAGTAAGAATATATTTAGTGAATATATATGATCTATATGACGTATTAATTATTATTTAAATATAAATTAATATTTAACTTTCTCTTTTTCTATCCTTGTAAATATGAAAACATTGGTCATGCATACGTATGACCTACCATCTATATGAGTTGTGTAATTCATTTTTCATTATATAAATTTTAAGGATTATTAAAAATAAATATAAGTAGAATATATATGATAATTATATTTTGAATAAAATTTTGGAGGTGATACAATATTGAATAAAAGAAAAGGACCAAAACTACTGAACCAAAACATCCATGAAAAATGAAACAATTATTAAACAAAAAGTGATTTTGACAAAGAAATATTAATAAAAATGACATAAAAGATAATAAGTAAATTTTATATGGTATGATACATATGATAATTAATGTGGAATATATTTCTTATAAATATATATTTATTATAAAGGATGTTCAGAAACATATGAATGAATTCAAACCTCAGGTAAGGTCTTATTTCCCAATCTCATTATTATTCAAGATTATTTATGTTTAAGTCTCCAATGGGGGAAATATTTGATATTACTATCTATAAAAATTATATTTTATTCTTCAATATTTATTTATCTAGGTTAAACATTTTCATTTAACTTTCCTATATTTAAGTATTCAAGATACTAAAATATTGTTTTTAAGGGAAACTCACAATGTATTTCCAACTCGGTCGAAAATCATTCTCTTAAAAATCCATATATTCCTCAAAATGTATAAATGTATGTTTTTAAAATCATATAATTATTTATTAAATAAATGTTTATCCATGTTTGACTTTTCAAAAAATCGGTTAACAATAATCATCTTTTCATTTTTCAAAAGAGTTACATTTTGAAATTTTTACAGTAATGTGAAAAGAAAGTTTTTAATTTTTTTAACATATAAGACATGAATAGAATTAACCCACATCATGAAAAATAATTTATTTTAATATTAACTTACAATTATATAGGTTCCTTTTAAAAAATAGTGTTACTTATTACTAGGGAAATTTTTAGATTTTAAAGAAGTGTTTTCAAAGTGAAAATGGGTATTTTCCTTATGAAAACTTTTAGTGTGCTTGTAAAGGTATTTTAATCTATATAAATATACTTTGTTAAATCATATGATTTAATGAGGTTATATTATTATAATAAAGTCCAAAATATTTTATTGTGTGGTTTATCATTAGATTTACTTGGGAAAGTATTGACATTCCATATAACAATTCTTCGAATTCATTAATTTATTTATTTTTAAGGAACACTAATTAGGTAATATTGATTATTCATTTGATGAATGAATTAGAAAAACTAAGAGATGAGTGGTTAATAAAATTACATATCACCTCTATGAATTAGTTGGTATCATGAGACAATATAGATTGGGTATTTTGTTGAGGCCTCACCCATTTATATATGATTTCTTTTCTCGTGTCCTTGTCAATAAGTTTATGATATATGACATTATAAATTATAGCATTATGAAATTATTTATTGATTCCCATCTGATTATTTTATTTTCTATGATATCCATGGATATTTCACTTTTTTCTGTCATCATTTATATGTAAATATTTTATCATCATTTATTCTTTCCATATTATTCATTCCTATGTATCTTTTGCTGTATGCATACCCTTACTGAGCATCTGAGATTTTCCTATTCTTATGTTTCCTTTTTCTAGGATTTAAAGAAGTTTATTATGATTTATATTAAGGGATATAATAATAATAATAATAATGTTATTAAATAATATCCTATACTATATTTTAGGTTTTAAAATTTAATCTGAAATTCATATATGTATATATTTTTCAAAGACTATTTAACTACTAGGTTAATCGGGATGGGAGTCCATGTATATATTTCCAATATAATAAATTATCCATTTAATTGGGGTTACTAGAGTCCAGGTATTTTCATATGAGGTTTTATTCAACCATGTTAAAATATATAATCTTATGCTTTTTACTCTACTAACATAAAAATTTACATTTGGTGATGGATGCACCACCACTTGTGGACTTGTATTCCTCCACATACCCATACCTGTCTACGTCATTTTTGGGTGATAAATCCTGACTCCATCCTAAATCATAAGATAAGACAAAATTATGAGTACCTTGGATGTACCTCATGATCCATTTGACAACTTTTAGATTATCCTTTTTAGGGTTATTTAGAGAACATTCCACTAGTCATGTTATAAAAACAATATTAGGATGAGTTGATATCAAATAAAACCACATCTAGTTATTCTTATAAATATATAAGGATCCACATATTCCCTTCCCTTGTGCTTCCTAATGATGGTTCCAATTATAAATAGAGTTTTAATTAATTTGGAATAATGAAAATCAAAAATCTTTAATAACTTTATCACATACATTTCTTGGGATATAGGGGATTAATTTTCATTATAATCCCTTTGAAACTCTGGAAAATATGTGAGTCCACCAATCATCAAAATTTCAAATTTTTACCTCCTGATTTTAAAAAATCCATCATAGATCACTTTTTTCTTTGGTAAAATATGATATCATCCATTTAAACCAGAATTATGAAATGTTATTCCTTTAATTTCTTCACATAGTTATTGTGATCATTATTACCCCTTTTGAATTTCATCATCTCTAAATGTATTTATATCCTTGCGTACCATGATTTAGGTTCTAGTTTTAGACCATACTTGTCCTTTTTTTAACCTATATACTTTGGTTCATTCATTTATAATTATGAATACAAAAAAAAGATCAATATAACCCACCTCAACAAGTATACCATACATGAATACAATTTTAACATCCAATTGATAAATCATAAATCTTCATAGAATACCCATCACCATGAAGAGACTAAACAAATAACGTAAATCCACTAGTGAAAAATTTTCTTATGCATCGACACATTAAATGTGTGTGTTGAATTTTTAAACATGATTTGCCTTATTTTTTATCACATTTCCATGCCTATTAAATGTATCGTTAATGATACACCTTGTTCAAAGAACAATATGTTGTTTATGATTATATACTTGTTCAAAAGGAATATTACTATACTTTTTTTTACAATTACACATGAATGTATCAAACCCATGACTGGTCATTTTTTAGTTATAAATATTTACATTGGTTCCACAATATAAAAATGAGTATTTTTCAAAACATTATTAATCCTTCATGATTATGTTTTTGAAAATTTACCTCTAACTATATTCGTTGGATATACATCAGTTCTTCTATTTCACTTATGAGATTTATATTTACCCACTTCAGTAATAGTCTACTTATATGATTCAGTAATTGATTATTCATCATTTGGGGAATATTTTACAACATCTGAATTTGTAGCAACTCTATCTACTTCTTCAAATAATTCATCAATGACTAAACATTTATAATTCTTTCCATATTTCTCCACAATTACCATGACATCATTACTCTCCAAAAATTTAATCATACTTTTTATTATTATTTTTAGGATATATCTTTTCCGAGTAACCTTAAAATACTCCATACCCAATAGAATCATAATGTTTTCCTTGATTACCCTCATTATTTTAGATATATAATTGACCTCCAATGACAAGAATATGTTTATTTGAGAATTTATATTCATGCCGCATTTCATTGTGTTACTTTTTCTCTCAAGGTCTTAGTAATGATATATTCTGAGTGTATATTGAAACTTAAACTGCCGCCTTTCAATAGTGGTGAGTTATTTCATTCTCAAAGATAAATTTCATTAACATAATGTTTACCATTTAATCTAACTATTCTAAAACTCCATTATATTGAGGAGTGAATATTTTGAGGAGTAGAAAAAGTAGTTGGACCCATACCCAATATTGTTTTCATCTAATTTTTTATAAAAAATCATCATAAATGGATGATGCAACCCTAGAATATTTGAATACATGACCCTTTCGCATATAATTTTAAATAAAGTATAAATTATAATTAACTATAATTGATAATTATATCTTCGTTGATGAATTCATTAGACTTTATTATCATTCCATTGTTGTGATGAAGAATCCAAATGAGAATTCATGTAAGTGTAACCACACATAATGTAGAAATAATGGAATGTTATCGATGGATATCTAGGTTCTAGAATGGAGGTATAAATTCTCTTACATCACTCTCCATTGATTATAATATGCATTATATCATTATTTAATAACTATTTCTATTTTTCCCTCATTCTTAAGAGGGATAAGGATGATAAAATCTCTATCATAACATTGTTATTTGAAAATTACCTTTAATGAGGAGGGAAAATCTTAAGAGAATATCATTTTACAAAATAAATCACATATCCCCTTGATATGATAAAATTTGGGTTATATACATCATTTTTGAAAATTATTAACTGTGTATAGGCTGTAATCTAGTTTTTAACTCTAAATATATATAGTGTTAAATTATAATAATAATTACTATATTACTATATTTGATGACAATTACAACTTCAAGGATATTCAAATAGAATATATTATATAAATATATGTATATTTATTTAAATTGTATTTAATAAAATATATTTTTCCATTGGTTCCTTTACTAAGACCGTCAATCCTTCTAAACATTTATTGAACCATTTTTAATAAATATTTATTCGAATAAATATATACCATTTCATTATTTATTCAATAAATAAATAAATGTTATATTTAATAACTTATGGATAAATATTTATTATGATATACATTTAAAAAAGTAAATACTTATTCATTTCTATGAAATTAATACAAATTGATTAATAAATATTATAAATTTACTGGCTGTAAAAGAATATTTATTTAATATTTAAATGACATTTATCCTAACTTGAATAAATAGTTATTTAATTTATAATATCAACATAACCTTATTAATTATCATTTTTCAGTACTGAGAATAATATTTATTCAACATATTAAATTCCAAATGTTTTTCATTGAGATAATAGATATACATAGCGTGTGACCCATGAGTAATCATTCTTAGTGGAAATTGGAGAGTTAGTTTATTGTGACAGATTAGAATCTAGAAATAATTAAAGGAACCCATATAAAAATATATTTATATCTGATAAAAAATAACCTGACAAAAAATAAAAATATGTAATATAATTCATTTGTATCAATATTTAAGAAAGAAGGTTGCATAATTGTGTCATTTTGAAATATTATTTATATATCTTTCTTTCAATCCCAGAAATGAACTCATCATCAAACCACTATGGCCCTAAATATTATTTAATAGTTCCATTCCAATAAAAAGGCTTGATATTTATAATATAATAATATGAATGAGAAAAATATTTTATTGACATAATCATGAATTTCATATCACTTATGAAATTGATGTATCATACATCATTACGAGCACATGTATTCATGATTTTCATCAAAACATCAAATTACCTGATTTAGTATTGAAATTTTAAATAATTTCTAGTATAAATTATAACGCACAGAAAACATTATTGGAATGTTGAATGATGGATAACTTGTGGAATTCATATCGCTAGGTCTATCCACATAATCTTCACTCTTTGAGATATGCAAGTAAAAAATTTCCATTGTAAAATCCTCATCTTCTTAAAATACTACGACAAATAATCATCTATTATTATCTATGTCATATAAAAATGAATTTATCTATTAAATTATACATTGGTTTAATAATATTACTATATCACTTTGAGGTTATCACAACAGTGGAGAATTTCTATAACCTTTTTATGTGATAAATACTCATGTGGAATTTTTACATTAATCATACATAATATAATACTCATTATATGATAATATATTTAATAATATTTAGATCTTTAAATGTTATTGTACTCAAAATTAAAAAATTGAGTTGGATTAAGGGAACCAATTCTAATAGACTCCCACTTGCACTAGTTCCAACTACAAGATGACAAGTTATCTCTCATATGAACATCATTTTTCTACTAAGAAATTACTATAGAAATTATGTCAAACATGTTTTACTAACAGTTATTATTATAATTATTCCACCCTTCCAGGAAAATACCTCAAGTGGTGACCTCACATAGTACATAGATTTTGTACTCTGTAAGAACCTTGACATCATGAATGAAAACATATCCTGAAAAAAAATTCTAAAAAACATCTGATACTGCATTACAAGTTACAGTGTACTTGATCTATGTAGGTATAGAAACCATGGGTTGTAATATGATTTTCTCGATTATTTCCATTGCCTCAGTATAACAAAAGATCATATTGTTATGAAATAAATCTGTTATTATATTCCATTAACAACTAGTATTCTAACTTATCTAATAACCACATGTTAATTTATTTATAATTTGTCAAGTCTACATAGGCATTCATAACTTTTAAATTGTATAGTTTTCATGGTTCTATTTGATATCTCCCTCAATTATTTACACATAAAAAATATTAATCCTTAGTGAATATAATGGAATGTTGGATATATTTGAAATTTCCCATAAGTATATGTAATCTATTCATCATAATAATTTCATCATATGCTTTCATACATCAATTAGGATAAATTTCATGAAAAGTGATATACGAAATAATTCAGTCTTGAATTTTCTATCTTATATAATTCAATACCCCAAAAATATATGTAATATTCATAGATTTAAGAAACCCCATAGATCAATTTCTATAGATCATGTTTACGTGAAGATGGATTTTGAGGTTAAGTCATTAATTGAGAAATTATCCATAGTAATAATTAACCATAAAACTAGTTATGTTCTTTTTATATTGTATCAATACATATGTCTAGGAAAACCATAACACTACAAACAACTTCTGGTAGATACCTAAACACATTAACTCAAAAAAATTATTCTATTATCATTATGTTTTTCTTAAACTATAAATGGATCTATAAAAATTTCATAGCATATTATCATTAATCGAAGTCACAAAAAGTATTGATTGTTTTATATATGTTGTTTCCCACTATCCTAAATGTGTTTTAATGACCACAAACACATTTTGGAGTTTTAAAATTTTTATTTCATTTTTTTATCTCTCTTCTTTATGTATTTTTATAGGTTGTCTTAAAAACTATACCAGTGGGGCCCATACCGTGACTCCACCATCTCACCTATAAAATTGCAGGGGTTTGAAACTAGCACTGAGAAGGAATATCACTAACATGGGAAATATTAGCATATATACCAGAACACATTCACACTTATCCAATATTATACAATGATGAAATTTAAAAACAATTGAACAAAAATGCATGCATACATCTAATTACATAACCAAATTATGACATGAGGTTAAAGAAAGACATGACCAAATACATGACCACTAAAAAGTGTCTGAAAACCCAAGTCTAACATGGAAGTAAGTACTAGGGTTTCTATTATAAATCTATAAGAATAAACCACGGTCTCTATAATATCAATAATCACAGTATGGTCACGGTTCACCGAGTTCTCAATCAAAAGGTTGATCATCTACACAAGACATGCCACATATGGGAAAATTCATTGTAGGGGTGAGTATAATGACTCTATAAGAGACCCTTAAACAAAAAATCATGATAAAAAGGAAATACAATTAGATATATAAAGGTATATGTCTAGAATACACATAAAAAGAATATCTGAATATACTCAAAAAAGTCACAAAGTGTAGAGGTATTTAAAAAAAATTATTCCAACCAAGGATTTATTCTTGAAGATTCCATGAAGTAATATTCTAGTAGAATACACTCCAAAATATGATAGCACTGATGACATCCATTTGAGAGGTACTGAAAGTCGGTTCACATCACTATAAAGAAGCCTCTGACTATATGTTGATAATATTATACATAGATGAGTATCACTTCCAAGGCCATGTGGTTATAAAAACAACTCAATATAGATTAACCTATTATGAAGAGGATTGACCACCATGTAGTGTTGGTCATGATGATACCAAGATCTCCACTTAGGGCATGAAGATAAATAGAGTATCTCACTCTAGTCCCCTTGGAGGGATTCTAATGACTATATCCAAGAAGTCCTACTCATGTGATCTTTACCCATGTATTAAGAGATGATTCCACAACATCCTTCAGGGAACAGATAAGGGGTACATACCCAAATAAAAACTTTTCTATGATATGAAGGAAAAAGGATCCAAGCAATATATATAAGTGTACTCAACATGTATTAGGGGTCACATGCCATGTCCCTTGACCTAGGGTCCATCCCATTTAAATAGCCCATGTCGTCAAGCTCTGTCCAAGTAGAAATACAAGGAATTTAGGCAAACTGTGTAGTCTACCCATGTTCCGCTACATGGCTCCGGCCAGTGTACCTAGTCCAAGCCATGTCTGCATGGGAGTACTTGGTGTGCTCTAACCCATGTAGTCCACCCATGTCCATGTAATTCCTGGGTAGATTCCGATTCATATGGGAGAGATCACATGCCATGTGACATGTGTCACACACCATATGATATTAATATTACTCCATAAATTCTAGTCATTACTCTAGGTCTCCACACAATGTGTAGATATGGATTACAAGCATTGATGATCAGGTTTCTCAAGAAACCCTCATTCATCCTTCTAAATGTTCCTAAACCATTACTGCCATGGATCTCAGCTCTAATTGTTATGGTAATAATAGATCATCTCACTAGATCCATTCTATCGGCCGAACAATAAATTCATGTAATTAATCCACTCAAAATAAGGATCTATAGGTCTTTCTTCGTTATATATCGAAGAACGCTGAAGAACATGAAATCAGGAATCCACCATCATCAAAATTTTACCATCGATAGCATCTTACATATATCTTGACATTCAATTCCTAGATATATGACTTTGGATAATTGTTCTATTAAATGGGTGGGAAATGATTTATTTATAGAGATTTTTCACGTCACGGTCCAAAATGAAGAATTCATGTGAATAATTTTAAAATGGGGGAAAAGGAACAAGAACAAATAGGAGTAATTGACATCTATCGATGTTTATTTAAATCTTGGTTAATTTCCATTAGAAAAAAATCAAATCACAATATATTAACTAATCAAAACTAGAAAAACAATCCCTCGAGCTTAATGATCAAACCAAAGATAAAACTATTCATTGATTGATTTTAATTATTTATAGAGTTCAATAACTACATTGAATAAAATCAAAACACATGCCCTAGCTCAATTTAGAGTAGTCACTTATGAAGAATGCAGTTGAGTCATGTTCATTGGTGAGATCCTTCAAATATTATGCACATCGATCCTCGATCCATGATCCCATTATTGTTCACCTAAGAGAATCCTCCAATATTCTCTCCAAGGGTTCTCCAACATCTCTCAGGTTATGCGGCTAATCCCAGAATTTTGATATAATAATATTTTTAATTACTAACTAGTTTCATCATCATGAATTATATATAAAATAATTTACTGAATTACATTTTTCATTTCCATTTCTGTGTTGAATTTTCAACAAATGAATCTCTTCGAATAACATTAAGTCACACGTAGGTTAAAAATCAAATTCAAAACTCAACGATGACCTTATATTTGAAACATGGACACCTATTTAGATGTTATTACACATTTTCAAGAGAACTATATGAACATGCTATTTAATATATTTAATATATTTCAAACATTTCTTTCTGGCACACTAAGTCTCTGAATCATACAACATCATAGTTCGTGGTCTCTAAATTAATCAAAATAAAATCCAAAAATAATACATGGAAAATCAAAGAGATTAAATTATCCTTACCCTATGGAATTATCCCCAAAAAATAAAAAATAAGGGCTACTAAATAAGATGTGGGTACTGAGAATGAACATGAGCCTCCTTCTCCCCTATTCAATCTAATAAATTCATGTGCTACCACTAGATACTCACTTAAAGAATATATCACCAATAAATGATCCTCTCTCACCAATCCTTGATCTCTATCAGGTATATATCAATGGTTTTTCCATCCTTGATATTAATTTCTCTCCCCGTCAATAACATGAAATGGTTCATGCCCTAACCTCCTTAGCTGCAACATGTGGAAGATGTAATGAAACCGATTTAACTATAGAGGTAGAAATAAGATGTATTCCACCTCATAATCTCTATAGAGTATGTTGAAAGAGCCTATGAACCTCTGAGATAGCTTTCCTCCCAAACGAAATCATCATAATCGACATTGAGGTGAAACCCATAGGAAAAAATGATCTCCCTCCTTGAATTACAAAGGACATTTTTGTATATCATTATAACGATTTTTATGGTGATGTACAATATTCATTCGCTCTGAGATGAGTTTCAAATTCTATACTATCACTCACACCAACTTTGGGCACATGAGTAATTACTCTCCTGGGTTAGTCCAGTAATGTGGTGACCTACAGGGTCATTCGTACAAATCATCGAATGGTGCCATGCCATTGGTACCATTCAAGCTCAAAACCAAAACTAACTTTTGACATGCAAGTTCACAAGAGGTCCTCTAGAAACTGAATAGTCCTCTTAGTCTGGTCATCAGTTTGGGGGTGGAATGCTGTGATCAAGCATAACTTATTCCCAAACACCAACTATAAACCCTTCCAAAATTGTGATATGTATTTATCATCAATATTATAAATGATCATCAATGGAACTCTATAGAGTTGGATTATCTATTGCACGTAGAGGCATCCTATGTTCTCTAATGAACTCTGCTCTTGTATAGCAAGGAAGTGGCCCAACATGGTGAGTCAACCTATGATCACCCAGATGGAATCGTTTCCCCAGGACATACATTGTAAGACCATCCCAAAGCCCATGTATATCCTATACCACTTCCACTCTAGAACCTGATGGGGATGAGCTAAATGTACTGTAACCTAGTGCTCAGCCTAAACATGCTGGCATGAAAGGCATTGAGATATAAACTCTGCTACTCCTTTCTTCATCCAAGGATAAAAAACTGACATTAGAGGTCCTGATACATCTTTTACACACATGGATGTACCTCCAAATGATATGTATGAAACTATCTCAAAACCTCATCCAAAAAAAGAAGTTGTATAATCATGAATCCTTTGAAAATAACAACATGCTCCCACCTTTAGAAATTACATAAAGAGATTGTATAGTGGATATCTCAATATGTAAGGTCTCACAATCAGTATCCCCAACCCGTTTATTCTTAAATAACTGGAATTGAGGGGGTGACAACCGTCAATTGGAGTTAAGCCACTCCATATCTATCCAAAAATGGTAAAATCAATGAGGAAAACTCTTTGTATGCCTCATTCAACAACTGTGAACAACTTCTCCTACTGAGGGAATCTTTTACAACATTCACCCTCCTCGGAGTAAAAAAAATTAGATTCATTGTATTGGAGGAACTACAACCACTAAGATTTTCTCAAGTTCTGATCATTTTTAATGAATATATATTTTCTGACTCTTATGATTTTATTAGAAGATAAATCCCTCTACCATTAGGTAGTTCCACCACATATTCAATGTGATGAAAATCACTACTAGCTAAAGATCATGGGTCACATAGTTCTTCTCCTGTGGTCTCGACCGGTGTGAAACATAGGCAATCACTAGTTTCCTCTACATAAGAACACAAATAATCTCATTTCCTGAAGCATCGTAGAATACTATGTACTTGAATCCCTCCTCTGGAAATCCCAGGATGGGAGCAATCCTCAAACTCCAACTCAACTACTGAAAAAAATCTCCAAACCTCCATCACACTCTTGGGTGGCTCCCAAGAAAACACTATATCAACCTTCACAGGGTCTGCTACAACTTTATCTGCAAAGATAACATGACCCAAAAAGTGGACCAACTAAATCTTGAACTAGAACTTTTAGAATTTTCTAAAAACCATGTTCTCTCAGAGTACATCAAGATATATCATGAAGTGTCTTATATGCTATTCCTCATATTCCGGGTACAAAAGGATATTTTCATTGAATACCACAATTATCCCTTCTATGGAAGGCTGATATATTTGGTTAATGAGTCCCAAGAACACTAATAGGGAGTCTGTCACACCAAATGGAATCACTAAGTACTCAAAGTGACCATAAAGACATCTTAATTCTATCTTCATTATATCTTCATCATGTACTTGCAACTGCTGATAGCCTGATCTGAGGAAAACCATCAAGAACCATCATGACCCTCTAAACTATTGAAATAGGTCATCAATCCTTGGTAGTTAATACTTGTTCTTAAAATTCCCCTTGTTAAAGTAGTATTAGTATATAAAAAACCCCATGCTCCTATCTTTCATCTGGTCAAACAAAAATGGGGCTACCTGGGGCTAAATGCTATGTCAGACAAATCCTTTCCTCTAAAAGTCATCCAACTACACCCCTAGATCATCAGGATCCATATGATACAATGTAATATATATCAATTCCATTTAATGGTGTTGATTGATGAAGATGTTTTTCTCTCGATGGGGAGGTAAACCTTGAACGTCTTCAGATTCCACCACCATTACAAGAAATTGGTAATTCACAACATCCACTACACGAAGGGTCTGACTATATAACTAATGAGTAATTAGTTGCACCCTCCTATGTTTGAGTCCATCACATTCTAAATGGTTTTCCTTTTCACTGATGAAGGAAAACCTAGTTACCTCATTACAAACACACCACCTCATTCTCCTGAATTTTTTTGTCTTGGAATGATCTGTAAATAGCTAGTCCATACCAAGAATGAAGTTATAAGGCCTCAAAACTACTACCAAGAGATCTCAATTGAAACTATTAACTCCAAGATTTAGGTCACACTACCATCATTAGTTTGTGGTCATTGAGTCTTCTTCAGTAGGAGTATTCCAGAATATGAGTTGAGGCAAAGGTTCAACCAGAATCCCTAGGTACCATACAAGGTACATGGTAAGAAAGGAATGAATAACACATGTATCTATTCGTAATGAATCTAAAGTAGATAAGACACAATACATACCTCATATCATTTTGGGAGACTCTATGTTAAAAGATTTTATTGCCTATAGTTTTCACTGCCCCAATCCTCCAGCTCCCTGATCCTGGCATGGAACACCTAGGGTTGGTGGGGGTAACAAGTCAAAATGTTGACCACCTCCCTCTTCTCTCCCAAATCTTCTACCATGTCCTACAATCAAAAAACCTACATAATCATTCAATTATCTATTCATTGATGTCTTATCCATAGTCTATCTATCAGCTATATAGCTGGTCATAAAATCTTAGACAAGTTGTCCCCTTCCATCACATGAGTAGTATCACATCTATATGGTCTTATTGGACCAACCCCCTGATCCATGAACAATAGATACAGTTTCCTAGGACCTACTATTGAAATTTGTCACATTTCCAAGTCCATAACCATAATGTCAGATCCATTATGTCAAGGAATCTTCTTCTTCTATCACACTGCTAACAACCAACAGCTGTATTTTCTCAACCAATAAACCCTCATTCACTAAATCACTCTATAACAGTCCAACATAAGTAGAAATGCATAGTGGTATGACAATGTCTTGAATATATCTATAAAAACCTCATTCAAAGGTCCAATATCATTATAACTGATCACACACCATATCCATTGAGTACATAGAGAGGTTGGTAAACCTATATATTACTCAAATACTATCTTGATGTCATACTATAACAGAAAATGATCCTAGATACATATATCCATCAGTGTAGTTGGTTATAACTTATGTATGAAAAGGCACTCGAAAATTGTCCATTAAAGTGTCAACTCATCATAAGATTGGGTAATCAGGCCCCACCATCGACCCATTGATCCATGAAGAAGGTTCAATTCTAGGACCATCATATGATCTGATGGTGTTCGGACTATACAAAATACTCAGGTTACTGCCTCAAGGTAGTCCTTAGCCACCAGTGGGTCGGGGTCGCCTAAAAACCTAAGGGGTATCTATATCTAAAGCTCATGAATCATGCTCATCCTACATACCGTATTCGCTGGTACTATATGTACTATGTGATTCTATACAGGTGGTGGTATAGATGGTGCACCACCTAGAGGTAACAGCTTGGGAATTGGTCCTTGAATCGACACCTCATCAATGCAGGGATCGTCCTCATGATCCTAATGATGAATCTAGGATGGTATACATCACATAAGCATCCTAAAACAAGAATGATGTACCATGGTAAATGATTTTATCTATAGAGCTGATTTAAAATGGATATGAAAAAAATATCATTCCTGTATAATGCATGTACGATTGTGTTTTAAGAAACTTGTGCTTTCATGTACCGAGTATAAAAGATGGCGATTAGAGTCATGTTGTATGGATGCATCACCCCCAACACTAACACTGGAGTTCCTATCCTAATATAAAAACCCAAAATACATAAAACTATTTCCTAAAATCAATATTACAGACTCTCGATCTGAATGTAGAACCAACCTCCCCTATGATACCATAATTTCATGAATTTTCCCAATGGGGACCATGCTGCGACTCCCCAAGTGCAACTACAATAGTCCAGGGGGTGAAAACAAGTACCTAGAAGGAATATAACTGACTTGGGAGGCCATAGATTATGCACCTACACACACATCAAAGAATATACATTGAAAAAAATGTAATAACAGATGAACAACTGAGCATGAATAAAAATAATCCCATATCCAGAGTATGATAGGAAGTAAAAATATAAACAAGGCCAAATAGGAGTGCAGCACAAGGAGTCTAAAAACACAAGTCCACCCATGAAGTATGTACTGAGACTTCTGTCAGAAAGCCACAAAAATGCAACTTGGTAGGTCTGATCTCACTAAGAACCATCTTGTCCTGGTCTACCAAGGACTCTGACAAAAGGTCGATCATCTGAATAATACATGACAAGTGTGAGGAAATCCCATGTAAGGGTGAGTATAACGATGCTCTATAGGACACCTCAAAACCACAATGCATTAAAAAAATGAAATATATTCAGCTCTATATAGGTCTATATCTACACATATATAATAAAAATATGAAGATAAACTCAACAAAGACACATAGTCTAGGGGTAAGTCACAACCATAGTATAATAGCTTAGGATTCCAGATTGAGGATTTTATGAAGCACTCATATGAGAGAAAAGACTTCTGAGTTTGATATCACTGATGAAGTATATCATAGAGGTACTACTTGTTAGGTATCATCATTAGAACGAGCACACTGATAGTCCAAAAAGAATATCATACATAGATGATGATCACTATCATGGCCATGGGGTGATACTAACATCTCAATCTAGATTAACTGACTAATTATAGGATCAATACTCATATATATTGGTTAAGAAGATACCATGAACTTAACTATGTTCATAAATATGAATAAAGGATCTCACTCTGGGCCTCTAGGATGGATTCCCATGAATTTATCTATGATTCCCTATAGAAGGGATCATAGTCCTAGGTGTTGGAGACAATTCAATACCAACCATCAGGGAAAGGGTTAGGGGAATGTAACCTAATGAAATTTGTCTAAGATATGGATGAAAACGGCTCCAAGACATGTATAAAAAAGAACACACCATGTAGTAGGGGTAACACATCATCTCCCTTGACCCTGAGTCCTGCCCATGTAAACTGTCCATGTCATAAAGTTGTGTCTATGTAGTACTACATGACATATAAAATTCCTGTGTAGTCTACCCATGTTCCATTAAACCACTCCAACTACTGTACATGGTCTAGGTCATGTATTTTTTGGGGTGTACATGACATGATCCAACCCATGTAGTCTACCATGGGTCTTTGTACTTCTCGATTACATGCCAAGACATCCAAGATAGAACATACACTGTGTGATATGGGTAACATGTCATTTGATTGGGTTCACACACTGTGTTATATTTTTATTCCACTGGAAACCCTAGCCGCCTCACAAGGGGCCCCAAATTGTATATAGATCCAGATTATATTCTATGTTGACTTCGATTCCCCAGAAACTGTCATTATTACTTTTTCATGAACCCACACTGTTGACGCCATGGATATCGACAAAAATAATTCTAGTAATCAAGGATAATCTCACATGATCCTCACCATTTCATGAATAAAATATTTTGTCTGAAAATCCATCTATAAAACATATCAATATGTCGTTCTTAAATTTGTGTTTTATAACACCGAAGAACATGAAATCGAGTATCCACTGTCATATGAATCACACCATCTACGTCATCATACATCTGTCATTTCGTTCCTATTCCATATATATGATTTTATAACATTACACCATGAAATAGGTGCACAAAAATTTATTGATCAGGATTTATCTTGTCATAATCCAAAGAAAGAACACCCATGAAGAAATTAAAAATGGGAAAGTCACAGTAATAGATAAGAGAAATAGACCAAAATTGATTTTCATGTGGATCTTAGTTCAATGATATTATAATGAAAATTGAAATAAATAAAATCATAGGATATTATTCAGTCAAAAGCCACCAAAACAACCCATCTCACATAACTATCTAATAAAAAATAAATATATTCATTGACAGATTCATATTCCTTATAGATAACAAGAATGTTAAAGAATAAAATAAAAAAATAACCTACCTTGATTTGGATCAAACACTAATGAATAAGAAAGTTTCTTTATGCTCGTTGGTGAGATCCTTTGAATTAGATGTGTGTTGACTGTCAATATACAATCTCGTCATCATTCTCCTTAGAGAATTACCATGTGTTCTCTCCAAGAATTCTCCAATGTATATAGTGTTAAATAGATAAAAAATTAATTCACACATAATAGTATTTTTAAATTCTGACATGCAGTAGTGTCGTGAAATAGAAATTCAATAATTTATTAAACTATTTTATTTATTTCCACTCTCGCAATAAATTTTCCTCAAACAACCCGCACCAAATAATATTAATTTACACTAAGGGTAAATATCAAATTATAAACACAAGGGTTACCTCAAATTTATGATATGAGAAATTGTTTATATGTTATTCCACACTTTCTGAAAAACTGTGTACACATGATATGTAATATATTTAGTATATTTAAAACATTTATTCCGGGCACACTGGGACTCAGAATCATACACAATCTTAGAACTCAGTGTCTTATTTAGTCCATATAATATTGATAAATATTACATTGAGAATATAAGAAATTATAGGTTTTCAATATATAAAATAATGGAATGAAAACAAGATTGGAAGGCCATTTGAGAAGGCTAAACATGTAGTCCCCATCAATTACCCAGTATGGTGCCGCTGACCAGCCAGTTTCACTAGTTAATAGATTCTTAGTAATAGTAATCCCACCAGCTACCTAGTTGATCTCAAATAACACATAATTTAATCTATATATAGTATCAAATCAACCAAAAGTTCACCGTCTACCAGATGGAGCTCACTACCTTACTTGTGAACTTATGTTATATAAAAGAACCATGCTATTCTTTATTTATATGAAACACCACTTTGATGTTGTGTTACACATAAAACTTATATTACCATGAAGTATATGCAACACTGTGTTTGGATTGTGTTATACATAATTTCATGTTCTTTGATAGATTGTGTTATATGCAAGGTCGTGGTTTACCAAACAACAATATATCACTAAAATTTTATTATTTAATATAATAAGAAATAACCTACCCATTAAATTTTCATTTTAATCAAGTATTATCTATGAAATAAAAACATATATTTTATAATATCAATTAATTGGTTAACAATTAATTATAAATAAAAATATACACCAATTGAATATGGATGAAATATTTTTATTTTTATGCTCCCAACGACGTTTTGTCTTAATAAGTTAAATAAATTTAAATTACTAATTTATATGAAGAAATATATATATTATATATTTAATAAAATATTTTTTTTATATATAAAAAATATTATTTAGGCATAATATAACAATCAAACCCATTTCATGCCAAAAAATATATATTTTTCAAAAGAGTTATTCTATCTCCTTTTATTAGAGAACCCATTTTTAATCAAAATTTGGACAGTTTTATATGTTCTATAAGAAAAATAAACTACTTATATTAAAGTATATACAATAATTTACTTTTGATGAATTTTTTTACTTTTTCTAAGAAGAGTAATGTTTTGATGAATAGTAAAATGTACTAAATTTTAATTGAAAACACAATTTTTCATCGAAATAATTTATAGTGATAAATTTTACTTTTTTATTATTTTAATGATAATTATAAATTTTTTTTATCAGACAATATAATTTTGGTATTTAAAATCATTTTGAAATTGTGTTTAGATATAATAAAATTTCATTCTTTTGCATATTTAACATTAATAACCCATTTTCTCTCTTTGTCAATGTGATTAGTTTTAAATTAATTTCTGAAACTTATATGTTTTGAATATTAAAAAATGGATTCTGAATTTGTTATCATAGGGTCAAAATTAAGTAAATAGGTTTCTTTTATTTTTTAGCGTTATGAATAAAAAGATTAGTATATTTTTATTAACATGGTAAATGGTAAGTTGGGTAATTAAGGGTATGAAAATAATATTATAAATATTATAAATTTACCGTAAAAATTTTCCTAATTTCATTGGATTAGTGGGTTGTGACCAAAATCATCCTTGGGGTTACAATATAATCTGTTTATGCCACTTTTAAGAGTGTAATAAATTTATTATATTTTATTTAATGAAAAGTTAAAGATATCATACTCATTATAGGGAACCTCACTTTTCATTCATTAACCTCACATCAATTTTGTGGAATCCATAAAACGTTAAAAAACAAACACCAAAAGACAGTATTAGTCTAGTTCCTTTGGAAACAAGGAATCATAAACTCTAGCAGATAGGTGAGTTACATTATCTCTAACTAGGTTCTTGATGACTAAAACCATTCTTAGACACATCCTAAATAACACATATCATCATAACATAGGTAAGTAAACATAGAAAGGGGTGACCTCATATGCTCAGTAAGGGTAATCAAGAGAGACTCATATGCATAAACATAGGAATTTGGGTATGATAATGTGATTATAAAATTATATGATTATACCCTACATATCAAATATCATAAAAATGAATAATGGAATAAGGAATAGTAGTTTAAATTACATGAATCATATAGAAATAAACAAAATAATCCATGAAATCATGTCATAGGAATAAGAAATGGAATTTTGGCGTACATAGAGATGTGGTATTATTCTATATAAGTAAATACCCATTACAAAACTTATAAAGGAACTTAATAGGAACTAACCCTACTGGAAAAGACACACCACCATCCCTAGTTAAAATCCTTTCCGTAAAAGGGAGTAGGTTTTCGCATCTTCCCATAATGGATTGGGTTCCCCCATCATAAAACTTCATGGTGACTACACCAACTATGCATGACACACCACCATCCCTAGTCATAGTTCTTTCCTTGTAAGGGGTCTAGTTTCCCCATATTCCCATAGTGGATGAGGCCTATCGACTTGATTCACATCATGACCTCATGAGAGATATATATTTTCTCAATGTATTGGTTGGAGATATAGGTCCCACCCATATCATAATAAAATTATTCATACATATGACACCAGAAAATAAAACATTTATCATATAATGACTCATAAAAAGATATGGGTTTTATAAACATCCTATCATAATACCATGAATGTAAATGGGTGTTATAAACATGTAATTATATCTTAACATGTGAAAAAATATGTTTAATAAACATTTCATCAAATCCTAACCTGTGAAAAGAAGCAGGTTTCACAAGACTAATACCCATGGAAGATGAAATTGTTTCATAAACATCATACCATTAAAATATAAACCATTCAGAGAAAGATTATATACGTAACCCCAGAATCATTTAGTATAAAGTAATGAGTAACATAAAATAATGTCATCTTATGTGGAAAATAATTTTGAAATATCTTTTAAAAATATTTCTTGAGGAAAATATATTTTCGTCAGTGAAAAATATTCTTAAAAAAATAAAACTCTTTGAATACCATTTTCTTGAAAATAATCTTGAAAACATATAAACAAGACGTTCAAAACATTTTAAAAACCTTTTTATTGAAATAAAATATAATGCTATCGTGAAATTTATTTGAAAACCATTTTACTTGAAATCTTATTAAAGAAGCTTGAAAAAGTATTGAAAACCATTTCCTTGAAAATACTTTAAAACATATAAATAAATATTTAAAATGTTTTGAAATCATTTTTACTTGATAACTTATTAAAGAATTCTTATTTTTTTGGATAAAGATATTCATTGAAAACAAGTTAAATAATATTGAAAACATCATGAAAACCCTTTTCTATGAAAACATAAAATTGGGTTGAAAACATTTTGAAAACCATTTTCCATTGCAAATTTGTAAAATAGTCATTAAACCATTTTGAAAATATTTTTCCTGGAAACCAATATAAAATAATAAATTTCTAGAATGACATGAAATTTTTTCTTAAAAAAAATTTCATTGTATTCCTTTAAATTATTCTTATAAGGAATGATGGTCATGGTGGTGTGTAAATACATACTTGCCGAACATTCCTTTTTCACAGTAAAATTTTTATAAAAGTTCCTCAATTGGAAAACAACAAGAATATTAATTTTAGAAAACCCTTATGTTTTAAAGGTAAAACATGAGTAAAAATGTCATTTTTATGTTATTATAATATTTTTGTAATCCTTTTATAAAAAGAGATTTTTAAGGAACACATATTTCCGGCTGAAGAGGGAGGTAAAGTCATATTTTCCTTCGAAAAATTTATTAGTTATATTAAATACCAAAGATAAATTTTTTTTACTAATATACGAATATATCATTAATAAATAGAAGATAATATATACCAAGAATGTTCTTGAGAGATGGATCATATGATTTTATTAAGGGATCAGAGTTATAAAAAATCTATATAAACGATGGGATTGTTTAAAAAAACTCTTACCACATAGTAATATATAATTTTAATATCCATGTAATAAAATAAAATTAAATGAAGCTTAAAATATCCTAAAAAGTATATAAATGATATTATAGGTCAAATTTTCTTCTAAAAAAAATTTTGGTTCAAAACAAAACATATTTCTCAAAGAATGAAAATTGAGACAAAAATATATTTATGAATTGGTATCTTTTTAAACTAAAAACTTATCATAGAAAAATCATAAAATGGATATATAAATTCCAATAAATTTAGGTATAATAAGAATATAATACATTAATGGGAATTATAAACACCACAAAAAAATCTGTGTGTGGAGAATAAGGCATGTATCTAACTGAAATAAAAAGTGATATGAAATCCCATTACCATCTGTCTTGAATCTCATTGTACTTGTTCAAACCTCCTGTATAAAAAACAAAAGTTTATTATACATATTTTATAGAAACATATTATTATATATAGTAACTTATATGTTTATATTATGACAATTTATATCTCACTTTTTAACAATTTCATGCTAAGGCTATGTTTTGAGTAATATTAACTTTGTTTTTTGCTTGTGTCGTAATTTGTTATATATTAGGTCCTCATACGTATATCGAGATTTAATGATTGTAAAAAATGATAAAAATTTAATATATATTCATTATATATATATATATATATATTATAATCTATAAATAAATATATATTATGTGGAATACAACTTTCATGGAGACGGTATACTATATGCACCCATACATACTATTTCCGTTTTATTGTCATATTGAAAGAAGAAAATAAAATAAAGTATATGTATATATGTGGATAATATAATTACATTAGAATAATTATATTATATATATCATATATGTTTATTAAACACATTTTTAATTCATTCCATGTAGTGTGTGAAAAAATCACATCGCTTTGAGGTATCGGTAGTCCACACTTCCTGAAATGAAATTATCATATTTACACAAGAGGGAATGCATAAAGTATTGTTATAAATAAAAATAATATAAGCATAAAGAAATTATAAATTACATAAATATCATATATAAATATATTTTTCATCATAATTTCCACCATGAGAGGAAGAAAATGAAAAATAAACATTCATCATTTCGTGAGGCGGTAGTTCGTTGTACATATAAACAATATGTTCATTACCCATTAGATAGAATTAGTTAAAATTGTAGGTTGAAAACTTATCATAAAAAACAATATTATATTTAAGATATTGTTTTTTATAAAATAATGGAATAATAATATCTTAGGGAGTGTATAATGGAAAACAAAATAACGGATCTCGAGGAGGGATGTTACCTCTTCTTTCGGATACTCCTTTTGGTATTCACCAAAGGGATTCCATTGATTTATTTCTTACAAAAGGTAGGTTCAATGATGAAGGTAGGGATCATTTTAAGTGTATTGGATTGATATTTTCTTAACATAATAGTTTTTGAGAGGTTTTAAAATGAGAGATTTGTGGTGGCCTTTTATTGGGAATGGTGGGGTAACACCTGGTATTTTTGAATACAAGATTTGTGTAACCACATTTTTACCAAAAAAAGAAATAAAAAACCCTTAAAATACATTATTGGAAGGTTTAGGGAATTAATATTTCCATTCAATCGGTTTTTACATGTTTCTTGGTCATTTAGGAAATCAATAATAAAGATTTGATCCTTGTTAAGCTTAATTTTTCCTAAATCGATGAAATTTATTTTAAATAATTTCAATAATATTTTAGTTTAAAAACTAATTTTTTACTTATTATACATATAATTTATTATTATTATAAATATACAATCCAATTTTTCAAATTAAAATCACATTAGGTACATAAACTAATTTAAATTCAATCTCACATATGGGATGACAAAGTGGGGTTTTAAATTAAAAACCTCAAAATGTTTTCTATGTTTTTATCATCAATTTCAAAGTGAAATTGATTCCAATAAACTAAATTTTATTTATTTATAAATATATGATATAATTATAATTTGAAACCAATCTAAAATATAATTTAATATATAAATAAACAAGATGAAAATGTAATTTTGAATTAAATTTTAGTAATTTTCACTATTCATCAAAAAAATTAAACATCACGGAAAAATAACAAAAATTTACCCTATCCCAATTTTTATGTTTTTTAATGATTAAGTTTAGGTCCACGTATATAATCCATATAATTTCCAAAAAATACATTTAAAATTGATTTTCCATTAAAAGGTGTTTAGAAATCCTTAATAAAAATATAGTATTTTATGCATAAAACTGGGTTTGTTTTTATATTATTTCAATTAAAATATATTGGTGGAATATGAAAGATATTTCATTGAATATATAATATATATATTTCATTAATATCACTCACTAATTTTAATTAATTTAATTAATTTGGGTAAAATATATTAATGGGAATAAAAATAATAACATTTCTTCTATATTACATTGATATTCATATTCATTAATAATTAATTGGTTACCAATGAATTCATTTTACATTTGTGTAAAAAATATATTTTCATAAGTTACTTAACACTTTTAATAACTACTAATATAAAATCTATGTGATAATATTTTAATAATATATCATTATCATTATTCGGTCTTTCATGTTACAAACTTCATCGAGGAAAGTCATTATTGTGTTTAACATAAGCTATCCTCAGTATTTCATGTAGAGTAATATAAAATTTGTGTTACTTGTAATGAATGATTAAATTGGATCTTTATATAACACAATCCAAAAAAAGTAATATAATGTAAAATAATCAAATTTTAGTGTTGTGTGAAATGAAAATATCAATAAGAATAAATTATATCAAAAAAAATATTCCAAAAACATATGGTGTTAAATTCTTTGGCCCTTAAAATAAATTTCTCCTTAGAATTTCATTTTGGATATAAAATGTTTAATACATTAAATTTTCATTTCCATAAACCCGCATCATAAAAATTATTTCTAAAACTTCCCTTAAAATTAGAATGTTGGAACCATAATGGTTACCAAAAGTAACAAATAACTAAGTTACCCTGTATGGGAACATATTTTTGGAGTGAAGATTGGACATGGAGGAAAAACATAAATATTTATAGGGATTCGTTGAGGTAATCAATCAAAAACTATTGAATAATAAATGAAAAGTTTAAAGGCCTAAAAGTTAATAATTTATGATGATTTAAAAGGCAATTAGTTCAACAACAATTATGGTATTAGGACAACACAATGTTTTGATCATTATCCTATCTTTGAGTAATTATTTTATTGACTAATAATATAAGGAAATATATATACATGATATATTTTTATAAATTGTTTTTGATTTTATCTATTATTAATTCATCAATTATATCCTACAATGGATGTCCAGAAATTACCTTTGATTCCTGAAGCACTAAAACACATTTTTAGAAGATCTTAAGGCCCATAAAAGAATGAAAATTATAACTACTTATGTATAAGTATCCATCAAAATAAATATGGTCAATAAGTTAATCTCAAATCCTAAAAATTAACACCAATATTTCATTATAAATATTTATTCATAATAATTTATTATACATTAACCAGGACATCACATAGGCTAGTGGTAGGAATGCAACCCTTATCATCATTCGATCATGGGTTCAAGACCAGCAGACTTTCCAAACCTGATTGATTTTCACCCAATATACATGATATCCATTTATATAACCAAAATAATATAATATCCTTAATATATATTATGGACATCTTTTAAATAATTTTAATCACTAAATAGGCTTTTAACCAAGGTTTTCAATACAATATCAATACATAAATAATTACCATGAAGTTTAACATAAAATTTTCATGAATGGATAACCTTATAACCCTTATTAATGATGAAAATATAATAAATTAGAAATAAATTCCTAAAATCATCTTAATATTGATTCCTAAAATATTATAATGCATCTCCAGGTTTTCACAATCCAATCATGTGAATACTATTTTTAAGAGATCTCTTAAAACAGGGAAATGACTTGAATTACCATAAATACTTATTAAAAATATGAATTTTTCCTTATTCAAAATTATATTGGATCTATTACATAAATAATTTTTTTAAAATTACCAATTATAGAATAAACCACATGCCAATAAGTCTTTAATTAGTTCCAAGGTAATTAGTACCATCCAATTTAATTATTCATATCCTAAATATCTATATCAAAAATAATATTATATTAACATATGGAACATATTGATGGTTATCTTTCCCTTAATCATGAGTTTTCTATAAATCACCTTTAAAATAAAATCACTTTTCTCTTCCATCTGAACCATTTAATGTGTTCTTGTAAATCCCTAGAATGAAACTAAACTAATCAATACTTGTAAATTTCAAAATTCATTTTACATAATTGTTGAATCCAAATACATAAAATCATCGATTATTCCACTTAATCCTTAATCCACTAACAAAGATAAATCATCATATTATGAAATATCTTTTTCCTTTCACATTTTAACTATACTCTCGTCATCATCAGTAATGTAACCATTACTCACACCACCTTTCTGATTCTCTTTAGGATCATTCCTCTCGGGACATATAGTTTGATAATAAACATTTATTCCACAATTAAAATACTTAACCATTGATGATTTCATAGAGAGGATAATATTCTAATCCATTTCATTAACCAAAATCTTCATTTTTCCATTACAATAATTTTTATATATCCCTTTACATAGTCATAAAACATTCTTGTTCTTCTAAGACATTCACTTAGGTGATTCTTTAAACATTCATGGCACAAAGAAAACCAAATCATCTTTAATATATAGTATCCATAACCTGATCTCTCAGTAAAATCATTCCTTTTATTATGTGGTGTGTTTTAGTGTTTGTTAAGATACATGTTGTTAATCATGTTCCAGGAAAAATTATTAAGAATGATCACAACATCCATTACTCTTATGATCATACAATTTGAACACTTTGTAGAAAACTGTATGTCACTTTCAATATTAAACTAATTACTTCGGGTTTCTACCATTGACTAAAACAAAAAATCAGAGTGCGGGAAACACATATCATAGTGGAAAGCATCATATTCATGAAAAATAATTACTTATAGGATGTATAAATCATTAAACCTAAATATTTAATTTATGAAACAATAGGTTTATCAGATGTTATTAATAGTCATCACCTTTTTAAATATATCTTGATTGTTCAAAAAGTGTTTTTGAATTCCCAAAGCATATCCCCTGGCGGTGTCAAATGAGGATTGTAGAAAGGCTCATTGTTGTATACCAGGTTATTCTAAGTCAGGCCTGACTCACATTGAGGGAGTTATTACACGTAGGTACATTTATTGTAGATCCATATCCATTTTTAGTGTTCAGACGGGGATGTATTGGTAGTAAACAATCACTCTATCATTTACAAAAATTCCAAGACATTTTCTTATAAGTTAACACATACTTATACATATCCTTCGAGACATCCCTATAAATATCATTATAAATATACATAGGGATCTAACTAATGTTTTTTAATACTAGGTTTCAAAGGATAACAAAACCTTTTCTATGATACCAATGATAGAGACCCTACCTTTTTATACATTAACATTACATCACATTTGCAAAATACTGAAAAAATTAGACAAAAAGACTCCCAATGACTATATTAGTATATTTCCTTTATAAACATGGAAACATAAACACATACTCATAATCAATCTACATTGTCTAACACTAGGTTCTTCATTAGTATAACCCTTCTTAGAAACGTCATACAACATACATATATTCATAACATGGGGAAGGAGAAATAAAAATGGGTGAGATCAGATGCCCAGTAAGGGTAAATAAATGGATACATGTAAGCATAACAATGGGCATAAAGGTATGACAATGTGACCATAACATTCTAAGATCATACCCTACATATCAAAGATCATGTCAGGACCCGTCCCAGTGGGGCCTATGCTGCGACTCCCCAATCCTATCTACAATATGCTAGGGGCTGGAAACTAGCCTTGAGTAAGTATATCACTAACATGGGATGCATTTCCTATGTACCTATACACATACACACATCTCCAAACCCAAAAATTATGAAATGAATAAAAAGCCCACTATGGAAAAAAAAAATATGCATACAACTAAATCAAACCAAAAGAGTACAATAGAAAGTAAAATGCAGAATGTAAACTAGGCTAGAAAAGAATACCACCAAAAGGAAGTGTCTGAAAAAAATAAAAAGACACACTAGTTAGTAAGAAATATGTAGTGGGAATACATATTGTAGCCATAGGAACACCTCATCCTATACAGAATCTCACAAAGCTAAGCTCAGTATGGGTCTACCCTGGACACCATTAAAAGGTCAAACATCTCCACAAGACATGACTTGTGTGGGAAATCCCATGCAAGGGTGAGTATAAAAATACTCAGTAGAGGACCCCAAAAACCACAAAGATATTGACGAAGTAAAGGTACAATCATATCTACATAGTATATATCTACATAAAATATAATAATAGAAAAATATAGATATACTCAAAACCCAGACAGACAGTCTTGAGGTAAGTAACAACAAACCACAAACCCACCCAAGGGATTCAGTATAAAGGTTCCATGAAGAACTTGACTAAGATAACTCACTTCATGTGTTTGATAGCTCTGATGATGACCTTCATAGATGAACTTTTCATTGGGAAGTTTCACGATAGAGATAAATACGTTGATAGATCTGAACAAAGAAAAAATACACTCATTTCGGGAGAACTCACTCATGAGTTAGGAAAGATCATGATACATAGACAAGGATCCCTTCCAGGGCCTTGTAATATACCATGAATCATCTGGGATCACATTTTAAGTATAGGATTGTTGTACTATAGGATTGGTCACCTTGATACGTGACTCTACTTGGGGAAAATAATGGGTATAGGATATTTCTTCGGGAATTTTAGAGGGACTTTGCCGCTATTAAAAATGTCTTGCTGATGTGATCATGATTCAATCGATGGGAATGATACATGGAATTCAGGGGAACGAGATAAGGGTGAACTAACACAATAAAACATTTCTATGGAACATTGGACAAGGAGATCAATCCATGTATAAGAGAGTACATGGTGTGTAGCATGGTCACACCACGTCTTCCATGACTTCTGGTATTGCCCGTGTGCAATGGAATGAGTCAGAATACATGGTGTGTAGTAACTGTAATACAACATGTTCGATTATCTAGGTTTCTCTTTGTGTATGCTGGCCATGTGCGCATAGGAAAATTCAACATGTTTTTCCTACCTGTGTACTGGTACATTGGGTAACGCATGTAACCGTCTTGGTATGGATGTGTGGTGGAGTAGTTACTCTGTACCCCACCTTGTGTCCATGTATCATTCGAGATACATGATGAGTCCCATGTAAGGAACGACACACTGTGTGAAATTTTCCAAACACACCATGTCATCAGTTCATGCATCGTGAAACCCTAGCAACCATAGGGTCAGCCCCACATGCCATGTTATATGGAGAACATGCCGTGTTTTTTGTGAATTAACTAGACACTAGTTCTTCATGAGAAAACCATGGGTGATCATAGATCCTTCGTTTCAGCCATTTATTCTCCTTGAATATGATTATCTGAAGTCTTCCTGCCATAATAAAACAAAAAAATTAGATATCATGCCTTCGATAGGCCCTAATAATGCATTTTGATCATCCTTTTAAAGAACTATCGATGCAAAATTTCATCCAATCTATGTTGATTCTTCATAGACCATAGTCATCTCCCCTCTATTGGGTCGTCACGTTTTTAGCTCTTCAGTTTGGTATCATTACATTGCTATAACGATTTGTAATGATCTGTTGTTCATATACCCGATATGAACACGAAGAACATGTGGGTCAAATGGGAGAAGAAATCCAAATAGAGAATCAAGGAATGAAACTCCACCCTCATTGGTCACCACATTGATCCACTACCATTAGAATGATAAAATGGAGAAAATCAAAATATGATTCAAATCAATCATTGATAAATTCCCCAAAATAAACCTAATAAAAATCCCTCCTGTAAAAATGAACAATCTGTAGGTCAACCTATTCATGAGTTTATCAACATTCATCATATAATCATTTAACGGGGAAATATGAAATGAAAAAAACAACCACTACCTCGATAATCAATGAAAAGGTAGAGTGGTCATCATTTGGGATTTGATCTTGCTATGAAATGATCCACGTGTCATCACTCGTTGTCGTTCATCGAGATTCCCCCAAGGATGGATCCTCTCAAAAACAAGAGATCATCCAATGAATTTTTTCATGGTTTCTGAGCCTAACCCAGGGCTCCTAGTTATTTAAAACTAATAAACATATCATTGCATTAATTAAAATGTTTAAAATAAAATAAATTATGAAATTATTTTATTTTCTTTTAAAATGTCTAGAAATTAACTTTTGTAGATAACCCACGTTGTTCGATGTTAGGCCCCAAAGAAGGTAAAGTTGCTGCTCTGAACGCAACAGTTCCATTGAATTTCTAACTCAGGAACCTGTTTAAAAGTTATTCATCTATTTTATGAAAACCGATCTTGCACACTATTTAATATATTAATTCATTTCAGACATTTATTTCGGGAACCCCATTACTCAAAGTCGAACACCATCACAAATCTGGTTCTCGAAATAATTCCATATTGTTTTTGAAAATAATCTACAAAACATATAATAAATTATATTCTCCCAAACACAGTGCATTTATGTTCTAGGAAAAACAAAAAAGGGTACTCAAAAAGATGTTGGTACTTCACACAAATCTGAGCCTCCATCTCCAATGTGATTTCCTGAAGGTTCCCATGCTCTGATCAGTCACACACCAAGGGAATCTCTCACACATTAAGGATCCTCTCTTATCGATCATCAATATTTATTGTGTACTCTATAAAGGCCACTCCATCCTCGATGTCCATCTCACCCTATTCTATGACATGTGATGGGTCATGCATATACCTTCCCAGCTATGACATGTGTAAGACATCATCTACCCAGTGAAACTATGACAGTAGAGCTATGTGATATGCCACCTCACAAACGCTGTACAATATCTAGAAAGGGACAATGAACTACGAAGACAACTTTTTACCCAAGATAAATATTTGTAGACCTCATCGAGGGGACACCAGAAGGAATTCACAATCTCCCTCTTTGAACTACAGTATCCTCCATCTTCTATCAACATAATACTTCAGCCAGCTCTTTATATTCTTCATCCACTTCTGATAGATCTACACCTTCTCAGTGGTAGCTCTCATAAACTTTGGACCCATGAGTGCTGACTCTCTGGGGTCATTATAGAAAGCAGTCACTAGAAGGGTCACTTATATAAAGCCTCAAATGGTTCCATACCATTGGTGGAGTGGTAGATATTGTTGTATGAAAACTCAAATATTGGTAGGTGGTCTTCCCAATTATGGAAAAATTCTAAAACACATTCCCACAACATATCATCTAGAACATGAATGTTTGTCTCCATATGACCATATGTCTGAGGATGGAAAAGTATTCTGAAGCATAGCTGAATCCAAAATGCCTCTTAAAATCCCTTCCACACTGGGATGTGAAATTATCATCACAATGTTATACTATCATTGAAGGGACTCCCTGAATATCAACAATCTCTAACATGTAGAGGCTTTTGATGCCCTCTATGGAACTCTACTCCATGATAGCTATGAAGTGGGATGACTTACTGTGTCGGTAAATGGTCACCCAGATGGAATTGTGTCCCGTATATGTTTTTGGTAATCTTTTCATTATGTCCATCCATATTCCATCACTCATCTATAATGGCACTTCTAGGGGGTGAGCTAACCCAGCTAGAACCTGGTGCTCAGACATCACCTACTGGTATGTAATGCATTGAGAAATGAACTCTTCTACTGACTTCTTCATCCCTGTCCACTAAAACTACTGTAATAGTTCCAAGTAATTTTTTTCATTCCAGGATGTACCACCAAGTGGGATGTTTCAATCTCCCTCAAAACCTCCTCCCATAACACCACATGATCAAATCTGCATCCTCTTAAAAGGACGACATTCCCCCCACCTTGAGAATATCTATTAGGAGCTTGTCCTATGGATAAATTATCACGTAAAGTCTCATAGTAGATATCCGCTAGTTATGCTTCCCTGAATAACTACAAGAGTGGAGGGAAAACGACCATTGAATGGGGATAAGATACATCCTCCCTAACTACAAAGTAAAACTGTAGTGAGGCCAACTACTTTGAATCCTCAATTTTCAACTATGAAATTTCTATATGACTGAGTTCATTAGGTACTATGATCCCCTTCCCATGATTATAGACGATCTCAAAGTCATAAAACTGGTGGAGGGGAATGTAGTAGCTGATGATCTCGTCATAGATTGAGTTCATATATACTAAGCGAGTCATTGGATTAGTTGGACCAACAAATGTTATATTTCATAGATAGGGATGATGAATTTTATCTCCAGTCGATGATTGTTACCTCTAGACTCTTGTAGTGAGTCTAGGAGACAAAACTAGGGGACATCGATTTTGAGACATTACACGATTAGTTATCCATTGGACAAACTCTTGAAGGATATTACCAAGGTGGGGAGAACATCATTATTTTCAATGTATGCACATTTGTGCTAGTGGAATTTCAGGAGGATGTTCTATGGGAGTTCATACATCCCAATTGGCGGTAAATCCTGGTATAGAATAATGTATCAAGACCTTTAACGTTACTTCTGGGGGACATGAATGAAGAATTTAATTGCAGAGTTTTTTTCTCAATGCCATACATGCTAGAAGATGAATTCCAATCACTAGGTTCCAATAGGGTCAGCTTCCCCTAGAAGTGCCAGACTGAAAGTGGGATTGAATATCGAAGTAATTCGTGACTGGGTTACCAAGAATGTCCAAGGGAAACGATTCCATCTGTGTGAACATTGACCAAATCACAATGGCAGCCCACTTCCATGTTATTATAGAGTAATGTTATGTAGAGATATTAAGATAATTCTACATGTAGAATATAGTTCATCTTTATGGTTTACCTTCGAAGATAGTCTCATATTGCGATTCTCATTTCACATCTGTGCTGTGGATGGGTTTGTAAGAGGCATTTGGGACTCATTTGTGCTTGAACATGGTATTCCATCCCCAAAAAGATGATTATATGGAGAGATTCATTCATATTACATAAGATATGTTGCGGGATTGTATCATGGACTTTGGTCATATTTTGGAGTAATACATACCACTGGTGGAGTTTTCATACAACAACTACCACTCCACCATTGGTATGGTACTATTTGAGGCTTTATATGGGTGACCCTTATGGTCACCACTTTTCTAGACCGACCATAGAGAGTAAAAACTCATGGGTCCATAGTTGGTGTGAGCTACCACCAAGAAGGTGCAGATCATCTAGGAGCGGATGAAGATTGCACAATGATGAAATATGTCTTATACTGACAAATGGAGGAGACATATGGAGTTCAGAGAGGTATAAAAATTATTCCTTTGGGCCTCACCTAGATGAGAGTTGAAGAAATTTGGCTATGGTGGCAATTTCTATCCAAGTTTCATTGGACCTTTTCCAATAATATACCGAGTTGGCGAGGTGGTGTACTACCTAGCTCTACCATTGTAGTTAAACTAGGAACATGATTTATTCCACTTGTCGAAGTTGAGGAGGTACGTTCATGACCCATTGCATGTAATAAAATATGGTGAGCTTGAAATTGAGGATAGATTAACCTTCACAGAGTACCTAGTGGATATTGCCGATTGAAAGGATAAAATTCTTCATGGGAGAGCAATACACTTGGTGTGTGTCCATTGGAAGCCTGAGAAACTTCAGGTCAACACATGAGAGTAGGAGACTCAGATTCATATGTGGTACTAACATCTATTTGAGTATCCTTTTGTTTTGAGTTTTCGAGGATGTAAAACCCCTATGTTGAGGAAAATATAATTTCAAGGATTTTAAATTTTTTTCCCATCAACTAGTGTTATCATATACCTATTTGAAAAAATGGTTTTTAGTATCCGGCTGTATAGATACGTCAACAGTCCATACCAACACTGGAGTTCCTAGCCTAAAAAATGAGATCAAAATAGTAAAAACTATTTCCCCAAACAAATATCATAGACTCTTGGTCTTACGGATGACCTGACTAGCTATGATACCTTCTTTAATGACCCCTGCTAGTGGCAAAACGAACCCCACTAGGATGGCTCCTAATAGATCATATATATGAATAATGGAATTAATCTTGTCAGTTCATAAGACTTGAATCATAAGTAAATAAATAACATAATCCATGAAATCATATCATATAAATAATACATTGAATTTTGTTTTATATAGACATGAGATATCATACCATACAAGTCAATACACATTTCTAGAACTTATCAAGGCACTTTATTGGAACAAAACCTACTTTGTGGGACACACAACCATCCACAGTCAAAATCATTTCCTTGTAAGGGATTGGGTTTCCCCATCTTCCCATAATGGAATACGTTTCCCCATCTTCCAACTTCATGGTCACTACACCTGCTAGGCGGGATAGACCACCATCCCCTATTGCAGTCCTTTCATTGTAAAAGACTGGGTTGCCCACATTACCATATTGTATCAAGCCCATCAACTTGATTCACATAATTATCTAATGAGATATAAATCATTACCCAATTCATTATATGGATATATAGGTCCCACCAATCCCATAATAAAATCAGTAAAACATGTTCCATAAGGCAATAAAACATTCACCATATCATGAACCATAAAAATAAATGGGTTTTATAAACATCCTTTCACAAAACCGAGAAATGAAATGGATGTCATAATAATATAATTATAACATAACCTATAGAAAAAAAATTTTCATAATCATTTTTTCCAATACTAACCCGTCAAAAGAATCTGGTTTCACAAGCATAAAACCAACAGAAGAAGAATGTGTTTTGAAAACATTATGCCATTAAAAACATAAACCATTCCAAGGAATAATATGAATGGAAACATTAAAAAAATTTCATGAAGGGAATGAATAAAATGAAAAAATATAATAACATATGGAATATAATTTTGAAATATATTTTAAAGACATTTATTGAGGGAAATATCCTTTCTTCTTTGAAAAAGGATCTTTGAAACATAAAACCCTTAAAAAACAATTTCTTAAAAAAAACATGAAATCTTATATAGATATCTTGAAAATATTTTTGAAACATTTTCATTTGAAAACATATAAGGAGAGCTTGTAATAGTTTTGAAAACAATTTTCCTTTAAAAATTATAATGGAATATTGGAATCTTTTTGAAAACCATTTCTTGGAAATTACTTTGAAAAAATAAAAATTAAAATTCAAAATGTTTTGAAAATCTTTTTACGTGAAAAATAATGAAAAATCTTGAAAAAAAATTTAAAACCATTTTCCTCGAAGACTTATGAAATAATATTGAAACTGTTTTGAAAACCCATTTTCCATATAAAACATAAAATAATATTTAAAACTTTTTAAAATCCATTTTCCTTTAAAAACTTATAAAATAAGCTTGAATTTTTTTTAACATTTGTCCTTGAAAAACACATTAAAATAATTAATTTCTATAAAATTAGGGAAGAATTTTCTTTAAAAAAATAAAATTTTAATCTTTTAAAGGATGCTTCAATGGAATGACAATCATGATTGAGGGTAAATCCACACATTCCGAACATTCCTTTTTCTTTGCAAAAAGTTTAGAAAAGTGCCTCGATATAATAAAGACAAAAAATTATTTTTAAACCATATTTTAAAAAGTAATGAATGTGAGAAAGTTATTTTAAATATCATAGTATATTAGTAAAATATTTCTATTAACCTTTCAAAAGACATGGTTTTGACGGAATATTGATTTCTGACTCAAGAGAGGTTGGTAAAGTCAAACATCCATAAAAACACATTCTTAGTTAAATTAAATAACAAATATTGAAAAATTATACTAATACATTAATATATCTTGAATAAACATAAGATAATAAATATTATTATTTTTATTGAGATATGGATCATAATATTACTTCAATGGATGCAAAATCATAAAAAATCCTGATAAACAATGAGATTGTTTCAATAAACTCTTATCACGTGGTAACTAGTGATCATAATCTACTTGTATAAAATTGATTTTAAATTAAATTTAAAATATAATTAAAATAAATATATTCTTGATATTACATTTCAAATACACCATGAAGAAATAATGTAGGTTTATAACAAAACATATGTCTTAAAGAAGGAAAATTGTGACAAAACTATCTACTAATTTAATAACTTTAGAAAACTAAATAAAAAGAGAAGAAAATAAAAAAAAATATTTTTCAATACCAATAAAATTAGGTATAATATTAATATTATACATTTGGGTCTAGTATATACACCACAAAAATGTAGTGAGTGGTGAATAAGGCATGTATCTTACATAAATAAAAAGTGAAACAAAATCCCCTAACCTTGTGTCTTGAATCTCATCCTACTCCTTAAAAACTTATGAATATAAAATGAAAGTTTATTATAAATCTTTTAAAGAACCATATTATTATATATAATTCCATAAATTGTTTTATTGTGACTTTATATTACCTTTTTTAACAATTTTATATTACAGTTATGCATCGGGTAACGTTATCTTTGTTTTTCTCATGTGTCTTAATTTGTATTATCTTTGGTACCTATAAATATATCATGGTTTAATGGATTTTATAAATGATATAAATATCATTTATATTAATTATATTTGTAATATAATAAAAAATAGAATATATATGTTTGAAATATAATACACCATTCATGGAGACGGTAGGTCGTACGTATACATGGACACTGTTTCTGTTTTGTTGTCGTATTGAAAGAAAGAAAATTAAATATATATATATATTAATATAATATAGTTATAGAAGAATTATTATTTCATATATATCATATAATTTCACTAAATAATCCTTAATACATTCCATGTAGTGTGTGAATGAATCACATCACTTTGAGGGTGCGATAATGCACACTTCCTCAAATAAAATTACCATATATAACAATGATGGAATACAAAAGGTGTGTTTGTAAAAAATAATATAATATTAATTAAATTATAAATATAACATATATATTATATAAATAGTGTTTCCATAATAATTTACCCCATGATAGATAGTAAAGGAAAAATGAACGATCATCATTCTGTGATGCATCAGTTTGTTGTACATGTAAACAATATGTTCATTACCCATTACATGGAGTTGTGTGTATGTGTCGATAAAAAAACATAAAAAAATAAAATTATATTTTGGATACTGGTTTTTTAATACAATCATGGAATAAGAAGAGTTTATGGAGTGGATAATGTAAATGAAATGAATGGAGAATTAGGAGGGATGTTACCTCTCATTTGGGTAAATCCTTTTGGTTTTCACCAACGGTATTACTTGGATTGCTTTCTCCATAAATTAAGGCTTCAAAGAGGAATGGATGTATTTTGGGAGGTTTATTGGGTAGATATTTTTCAATCCTAAGAGGTTTTATAGGTGTGAAGAAGAGGGAGGGGAGGTGGAATTTTATAGGTAATAAAGGGGACACACTTGACATTTTTAAAAACAGGATAGGTGTACCCATGTGTTTAATGAAAAATGTCATAACAAACAATAAAAATTAAATTATTGGAGATTTATATCAAAAATAATTCCATAAAATGGATTTTCTAGATGTTTATAGGTCATTTACGACCTCGAGTTTAAGGTTTAGTCCCTTGTTAAACTTAATTCTTCCTTAATCGATGTAATTAATATTAATTAACTTCACTATTATTTTTGGGAAAAATAAAATTTCAACATATGAGATCTTATAATTTTTTCTATTTACAAATATGTAACCAATTTATTTGAAATTATAATCACATAAGTTTGAAAAGTTAATTTAAATTTAATCCCACTAATTGGACGACAAAGTTGGTTTCTAAAGTAAAAACCACAAAATGTTGGATATGTTTTTATAGTTAATATCAAAGTGAAATTGAGTAAAATTACATAAATATTATGAATTAAAAAAAATATTATCTAAATATAATTTATAATAAATTTAAAATAAAATTTAACTTTATTAATAAATTATATAAAAAAGAAGTTTTAAATTAAATTTCAGTATTTTCACTAGTGATTAATAAATGAAACATCACAGAAAAATACCAAATATTTACCCTAACCTAATATTTAGGATTTTATTTCAGATATTTAGTTTTTTTTCCATATATAATCGATAAAAGTTCCAAAAATCGTATTTAAAATAGGTTTTCCATTAAAAGGAGGTAAAAATTCCTTTATAAAAATATCGTATGTTATTCACAAAATTGGGATTGTTATTATCTTAATCTAATCAAATATTTTGGATGAATATAAAAAATATTTTATTGAATAATATTTATATATATATATCACATTAATATCGCTAACATATTGTAAGTAATTTAATTTATTAGTGAAAAAAATCTTTGTGGGAATAAAAATAATAATATTTTCCTCTATTTTCAATTAGTTTTGATATTCATTTATTCTTCCTTTTTATTAAACGAATTAATTTTATATTTGTTTAAATAATTTATTTTAATAAGTTATTAAAACATTTTCATAACTAATAATTTATCAATTAGGTTATAAATTTTTTAATAATACATTATTATCATTATTCTGTCTTTTTTGTTACATGGATGGTCATTTTTGCCAATACTCCAAGATAACATTATTGTTCTATGTAGAGAAAGATAATATTTATGTTGCGTGTAGTGCATGATTAAAATAGATTTTAATATAATTAAATATGAACATAGTTCATTAATATAAAATATTTTTTTTAGATTTCATGATGAAGAAAATATAAAAAATATTAAATGAATTCAAAGAAAAATAATTTACAAAATCATGGGGTGTTATAGTCATATTTTTAGTAAATACATGACTTTAAATATAGAGTTATAATGAAGATATATTTTACTATAAATAATCATTGGAAAAATAAAACTTTTTTATTTATTTTGGTAATTTATTTTTAATATTTAGAAAATAAATAAATACCTTAAAGGCTTCTATAATAATGATGTAGTAATTGTTTAATTAAAATAAATACCAAATAACTAATATTCGAAATATTAAAATAAATATAATTTCACATAATTAAAATAATCAAAAAAATTTATGGATTAATTTTACATTTTAGGGATGATTTAATATATTTGTTTCAATGATATAATGTTGTTATGATATTTTGAAAAAGTCAAATAATAAATATTGTCAAAATGCACAGTAATAAATTTTTAAGACAAAAATAATTTATTAAATTATTTAAAAATAATAAAAATATTTAACCAAGAAAAAATGAAGAGATATGGTATAAAATATCATAAATTGACCATTTATGGTAAAATTTATACTTTATATGAAAAAGTTCACTATCTGAACCTTAGAAACATTCTTAGCATAGATAAAATTAAAATACATTAATTAGTGGTTAATAAAAAATATAAGGATTAAAAATAAATAAAAAACAATTTAAAATGTATTTTTTGGTGATATTAAAACATTATCTCATATTGGATTCAAATATGTGGCCTTTTGAGGTATTTGGATTGAGAAATAATTTATTATAAATTAATAATTTGAGTGTTTCCAAAGGTGCCAATCACCTCTCTTATAAACGGTAGCCTCTCCTTCTCACTTATTAATACCTATAAACCCTCTTTTCATTCACAAATTTGCCTAATAATTCTCCGAAGATCCTTATCCTTATCTTAGGAGCCTTGATTTGGGAATAAATATAAACAAATAAGTCCTTTGTTTAAATCCTAAGGGGATACCCATAGAATACGTAACATTCAACAATAACTGTTTTTATTTTATTTATTCCTTGAATCTCCTTGAATTATTTCCATTTAATTTTTATTTAATAACAATTTTATCCTATATGTACTTCTATGTTTTCATATTATGGTTTTTAAATACCATTTCAAACACTTCCATCTAATGGGTAACAAACTTACTATTCATGTCTATGGTAGATTGTCGCCTCGCAAAACGATGATTTTTCATTTTTCCTTTACCACCCCTCATGGTGGTAATTAAGATGGTTACATAGTTTTTAATGATACATATAATATATATAATAATATAATATGTCTTAAACGATAATATCATATCTAACCTTTTTTACTTTCAATTATTTTGGGAAATGACAACGTCACTTGGGCGCACGTTTGATTTACCATCTCTATGAAGCATTGTGATCCATTTTCTTCTATATTTCACATGGATTGAAATATGGATTAATGTTATGAATATATTTAAGGAACCATACTTAAACATTAAATAATCATTAATTATGTTAATAATTAACATTAAGGATATTTTTTGGTTTAGAGCTTTAGAGAATTAGGTCATAACTTATACAAAACAACTTGAATATTACATGTAGAAACTTCTACTTTGTATCTATTTTTTTCATAAAATATAAACTCTTAAAAGAAAAGAAACATGTTTAGTCAGAATTTAAAAAGAGCATGACATTTAATTGATCCCTTCCTTGACCCTATTCTACCATAAGTCTTGTGAAAATCATTTCAAAAACAATGGATGAGCATATAACGCTCAGTAAGGGATACACAATGAAGTAATACTATTAGTTTTCAAAACAACATATAAACCATGATAAATTTATCATAAAGTAAAACATTTCACCTTAAAGAATAAGAAGAAACACTTCACGGAATATAAGATCATAACTTAATCTTCTTTTGTAAACAAAAGATTGCTATAAAACCCATAGAAAGGAACATATAACATATAAAAGGTAAACATGGGACATAATCATACTAAAATAGAATAATCATATGATCGACTTCCCCAAATCATTCTTACAAATAGAATCATATTATGGACAACATCCATACCCAATGAATCGGAGGCTATAACGTAACCACCCATCCTTGTTTTATCACAGAACCACCCGTCATTTGGTTTATCACATAACAACCCGTCAAATTTCCAAGTACGATAATATAATCATAGCACATAAAATATTGAAAATATTAACATTTCCAAAAAAATATATCATTTTAAATAAAAAGAAAAATTTCTAGATATTTAACTTCTCAATATATTTTATAAACCATTTTTAAATACCAAAACACACAAAAATGGAATATGGGGTTTCTTTTCTCCTTTTAAAAACACTAAGCCATATAAAGGAATCCAAATAATGATTACGGTGGCAGAAAGGTCATTGTCACTACATACATTTAAAATATTCCTTTTAACGTTTAGTAAAATGATCTTGAGATAAAATATTCCATTATAATGAATCTAAATGTTAAATTAGTTTATTATAAATCCTATAAAATAAAGAGGTGTATATTATCACAAAATTCTTCAATGAAAGGTGATTGAGACAAAGTCCCTTAGAAAAATTCAGCTGCTTAACAGCGTCAATTTAAAATTTGGAAAATGAGTTGATGAAAGAGAAAAGGGTCCCTCATCACATGAACATAAAATTTACAAAAATAAGGATATATAAGAACATATCCCAACATAAGAAAATGGAAATTAAAATGCATAACAAAAAAGAAGTCTTTTACTAAAAGAGGATGGTGAAAGGTTCGCTTAACTCATGCCCAACTTGGCTCGTTCAATATTTAATTTCCTTAATAATAAACATAAGTTAAGTTATATAGATTAAAAAAGATTTTCATGTTTATTATTCCTTATTTATCAATTTTTACCTACTTATAATAGTTAGTTAGTTATTTGAGTTCATATCATACATTTTGCGGATGTTCAGAACTTGAGTCAAAAAATAAACTTTTTATAATTAATAATTGTCCATGTGGTAAAATTCCCTTATATATAGAATGATATTAATGATTTAGATATCAAATATATCAATTATAAAAATTATATATGTATTTAGAATAGTCCATATAATTTGGATATAAGAAATAAAATGAACCGTTCAAGGAGACAATTAGCCGTATGAACGCATGAATGCTACTTTCATTTATTTTCATATTTAAAGTATTGAAAACTAAATAATAAATATGTATATTATAATTACAGTATAATATATATGTTATATATGTTAAATTATTTCATTTATTAAAACCACTATATGTCGCATGCATAGCATGAATGAGTCATATCACTTTGAGGGGTAGGTAGTCTGCACTTACTCAAATTAAATTATCGTATTTATACCACTTGAAAAGAATAATTTTATGTTTTGAATGATAATTAAAGATTAATATAGTCAAAATAAATTTCATAAATATCATATATAATTACAGTTCATTCATAATGGCCACAATGATAGGTGGTAGGGGAAAATTGAACAATCACCATTTTGTGAGGCAGTAGTTCACTATACACAGAATCTGTATGTTTGTATCTCTAAGATAGAGGTTTGTGTAAGTGTGGTTATAATAATTTTAATAAAAACAACCTATTATATTTATTATAATGGTTTTTTATATAAATAAATAATAATAATATCATAGGGAGTGGATAAGGAAAAATAATGGAAAGAAACATGAGAGAAGATGTTACTTCAAATCGGGTAACTTCTTTTGATTTGAGAAAAAGGGATCTCTTGAATTGCATTATGCATAGATTAAAGATTATAATAGGAATAAAGGGATTTTGAATGCTTATTTTGTCTATGTATTGATGATCCAAGGGAATTGAGAGGTGTGAGTAATGGGTTAGATGTGGTGTCCTTTGTGGGGAACTTAAGGAATATCTTGAATTATTTTTTTATTATAAATTCTATTTCAAGAATAAATGAGAAAAAATTTATCTAGGTAAAATATAAGATTAATATTAGTCTAAATAAAATAATCCAATAATAATTATATAGGTTTTTTATTTTTTTAATCCTTATCGTTTTTATTTAACCCTTTTTTACTCTTACAACTTTATGAAGCATTTAACACTTTTAGAATCAAAATAGTTACCAAAACCAAAAAAATATAATTAAAGTTTCAATAATAAAATTTTAGCCTTATTATAAACATTTTTATAATTATTATATTTTTTTTGTAATTTTATAATATTTAATAATATATAATATATTTTAAAATACAAATCTTTTTAATTTTAATACTATTCATATCATAAAAATTTAAAAACCTACAACAAATGGATTGATTCAAAACAACTTCCATAATAAAAATATAACATGTAATAATCATCCATAAAATTCTGGTATGACATCAAAATAATCAAATTACATTTATTTTATCATTTATAATATCATTTATTTGAATCGATTATAAATGAAGCAATCACTTCATCATCATTGTGTCATAAATAAATTTATTCATTTAATATATAAAAATTATAAATAAAATACCATGATTTAGGAAATATATTCATCTCAATAATTAATAATTATAATTGAAAATAATACTATTATTACCTCATATAAAAATTGTTTTACCAAAAGATACATGTTTATGTTAGATTTTCCTTAACTTTAAAGTAAAAGTAATTAAATGTAATTTTCACAAAAAAGTGGCTCCATAGTGACCTAAAATAGACGGAAGGATGCCTATGGTCAGAAATATATCCTCAAATAGTGTTATTACATGTGTTTGGGTAATTTAATATTATTATAATATTATTTTTGTACCCTTATTTTCTAGATTAACACTTTAAACATGGTAAATAACATATTTAATAAAGTTACTATTCATAATGTATAAAAATAAAAGCTAACGATTTATACAATTTGGACCTCCTGATTCCAAATATGCAATCAATTTTTACAAATTCAAAATACAGAGGTTTTAGATACTAGTTTAAAATTAATTCCCATTGTTAAACCCAAAAGCGTGTTTTTAAGAAGCAAAAACTACCAATAGATGACCTGTGTTTATTTCCAATTTGAATGTGAAATTACATCCAATGAACAAAATTTTATTAAAATAAAATAATATAATCTAATTACACTTCAAAATGATTTAAACATACAATCTGATCAAATAAATAAATTATACGAAAAGACTATTTTGACAAAAAATGTTGTATTTTAAACTATTCATTTAAAAAAATTTAATTTATAAAAAAAATACAAAAAATTTACCCAAAGTAAATTTTGATGTCCCAATTCAAAATAATTAGTTATTTTTGTCAAATGGAAAATATAAAGGTGAAAAAACTATATTTAAAAGGGTTTTACCATCAAAAGTTGGTAAAACTACCATTTAAACATATTAGAGTATTTATGCTTAAAATTTGATTCATTTTCATTTTATGCCAATAAATATTATTGGATAAATGTAAAAACATTTAATAAATATATTTAATTCACAAATATTAATAAATATGAAAATTTCATATTTTTTATTTCCTTGGGTTGTTACATACTTCCCCGCTTTTGGAAATTACATCATTGCAATTTTATTCACATATCAAATAAGAGTGGGTATTTATCTCTCATAGCCTTTTTAGATACCCATGTCTCTTCTTTGACTATATAGTTTTTCCAGAAATAATTTTCCTAATTAATTACCGTATTCCGCTACACTTTCTCTCTTTGGTTAAGAACATGGAATGATTTTTCCTCATAAGAATGATTCTTTTCAAACAAAACTACATATGGACTCAAAATATGAGATGGATCTGGAATATACTAACTCAACATTGAAATATGAAAAACATTATGTACCTGAGATATAATTAGAGGTAAATCCACACTTTAAGCATGTGATCCAACTCTCTCCAAGATTTCATAGGGTCTAATTAACCTCGGACATAACTTTCCCCTATTACCAAAACATATCACACTTTTCCAAGGAGAAAAATTGAGAAATACATGAGAACCTTCATCAAAAGAAAGATCCTTCCTTTGGTTATCCCCATAATTTTTCTGCCTGCTCTGTTTTTTCCTCGGGTGCTTCTGAATTAACTAAAATTTTGTTACCATCTCTTGAACCAATTCTAGTCCCATAAACTTTCTTTCCCCTAAATCATCCCAAAAAGATGGAGTTAGAAACTACTTTCTATATAATTCCATATATGGATCCATCTGTAAACTGGAATGAAAAATTTATTATAGGATAACTAAAATAAAGAACAATGTTGGTCTAAGATACCCTAAGAATCCACTGTACAAGAACGTGGAAAATCTTCTAATGTCTAAATTGATAGTTTTGACTGCCCATATGATTGAGGATGAACAACTGTAATAAAATTTAATTTATTACCCAATGACATTTGAAGGATTTTACAAAAGATATAAGTAAACATGTGATCACAATCAGATACAATAAAGAGGTGAAATCGATGAAACCTAACTATCTATTTATCATACAACTGAGAAATTTGACCTAGAGAAAGAGTATCTTGAATAGGAAGGAAATGAGAAAATTTAGTTAATCGATCTACAATAACCCAGATGTCATTATTACCCCAAGATGTATTCAGTAATCCCATAATGAAGTCCATTGATATATTTTCCCATTTCCACTGTGACACTAGTAATGGATGAAGTATCCCTTTTGGTAACTGTCACTCTGATTTAACCTGGTGACAAGTCAAACACTTCACAATTAATTCATTAATATATATTTTCATTCTATCCCACCAGTAATACTCATCATGATCACTATACATCTTAGTATTTTTGGGATTAACTGAAAACAATGATCTATGAGCATCACATAACAACTCTTTTGTCAACTTTGAATCATGAGGAACAAAAAATATCTTCCCAAATATCAAAATAAAATCATTATTAATGTTAAATTTAGGAAAATTACCCTTCTAAACCAACTCATCCTTTTTATGAAACTCACTCTCTTCCTTATATACATTATTAATTCTATCAAATGGAGATGATTTCACTGACACATGAAACAAAAAAGAGGATTTTCCCACACCAAAAACTTTTATGCCAATTTTCATCAAATCATTAATCAAAGGATCTTGTTCCAAATGTATCATGGTTAATGTAGCATTAATATTTCAGATAAAAGTGTCACCCACATTATTTTCCTTTCCTGGATGTTAATGGATCACGAAATCCTAATCCCTAATTAATTATAACCATCTACTCTATCTCATGATTAATTCAATTAAGAGTAAATAAAGACTTTAAACTGTTGTGATCAGAATATATTTCACACTTTATGCCAAACAAAATTTACCTCCATATATTTAATACAAAACCAAAAGTATCTAATTCTAAATCACATGTAGGGTAATTTAACCCATGAGATTTAATTGATGTGAAGCATAAGAAATTACCTGATCATTCCGCATTAGGACACAACCATGTAATTTCAACAATGCATCACTATAAATAACAAACTAACCCTTTATGGAAGCTAATTCTAATACTAGAGCATTCACAAATATTCTTTTCAATTCCTGAAAAAAAAATCATCACATTATATTTTCCAGATAACCTTTTCGAGCAGACTTAGTCAGTGGTATAGATAACCGTGAGAAATTATCAAAACACCTTCTCAAATGGCCTACCAGACCAAGAAAACTAAGAATATTAGTTATATTTGTAGTTATTTCCCATTCATTAACAACTTTTTATTAGAAGGATCAATAGTTATTCCATATTTCTAAACAATGTGACCATGTAATGAAATTTGTTTCATCCAAAACTCACACATGATGAATTTCCCATACAATTTCATTTCTTTTATGGTTTTCAAGACCGCACATATCTGAATTTCATGTTTCTATTTAAGTTTGAAATATACTAAAATTTAATAAAAAAACCACAAACTTATCCAAGAACTCACAAAAAATTATATTAGTAAGATCCATGAATACAAAAGTTGAATCAGTTAATCTTTTATATCTGGTATGAAACACAGTCTTTGGAAAGTCTGCTTCCTTTGCATTCCACTAATTCTACCTGGACCATAAGTCAATCTTTAAAAAAATACTATGCTCCCTGGAGCTGATAAAAAAAATCATCGATATGAGGTAATGGATACTTGTTCTTAATAGTTCCATTATTATGGATCTATAATCAATGAAAAGTCTCATTGTACCATATTTAGTTTTAACAAAAAATACTGGACCACCCCATGGTTATGTGTTAGGTAGAATGAAACCATTATATAACAAATCATGTAATTTTTTCCTTTACTATAAAAGTTTATTTTTAGTAATTCTATAAGGGGATTTTGAAATTGTCTTAGCATTAAGAACTAAGTCAAAAATAAATTCAACTTATGATAAAGTTTAATACCAGGAAACTCATAAGGAACAACATCAAGGTACTTATTTACTACTAGGACATCATTAAGCTGAACAATTATTTTGTTTTTAGAAATATGTGCAAGGTAAAATTCATTTCCATCTTTCATTAGTTTCTCGGATTCCTGATATGTTATCAGAGATAGGGGTTCATTATTGTGCACAAAATGAATATCTTTTTGAAAAGAAACCTCTTTACCTCTATAATAAATATTAGCATGGTAAATTGAAAGCCAATACATTCCAAAAATAACATCAACCTTTACTATATGAAAAATAATAGGGTTAACAGGTAAATTCATTCCACTAATAATCATTGTAAGATTCTTATAATTTCTTTCTGCATCAAAAATTCCCCTAGATGTTTTTACAACTATATTATGATTCCTATAATGATATGGAATTCCAAATTTACAAGAAAATTTCTCATAAATGAATGAATGTGTAGACCCTTTATGAAAAAACACATTTTCATAATAGGAAAAAACATGCAAATTACCCGATACCACTTCAATTAATGGTCCCAAATCAACTGTAGTGGTAGATAAAGATTTTACCCCACCCTTCTACTTTTGATATATCTGGTTTCCACCCTGGGTAATCAACATTGGACACACATTGGCATAATTTCTAAACTCATTACAACTAAAACATCTTACTACTGGATTCTCAATACCTTCTTTTCATCTTAATTATATTTAAGAGTAATATGACAAGTCTTACCAAACTAGACACACTTTCCATATTTTGAGATACATTCTCGACGATGAATTTTACCACACTTCTCACAAGATGGAAATTTAATTTTCCTACCTCTAGGATTCTTTGATGAATTATTTCCCTTTTCCTACCAAATGGACCACTTATTTTGCTACTCCCTTAGAAAACCTGATCATCAGAAATCTCTGTTTCTACCTTCATGGCACATCTGACAAGTTTCTCATATCTTTTGAATTCACGAGAGGATAATTCTATTCAATATGATGGATTCAATCCTGAGTAAAATTTACTTATCATAATATCAAGATCTCAGATAAAATTTGGAGCATACCTTGCCAGTCGAGAGAAAATTTCTTTGCATGCAGCCATTTTTTAATCCTTCTACCTCAATTACATGAATTTTTTCCCATCCTAAGTTGAACCGGCTTAAGAAAATATTTCTCAAGAAAGAAACATTTGAATTATTCCTAATAAAAACATCAATCTTCTCACTATACCTGATATTTTTGATCATCAACCACCACTGATTTTCTCCTCCATAAAAATTATAAAAACATGAATAACCTTTTGATTTTCTGTACAACCCATGAAATTGAAAATTCATTCAAGTGATTTGATCTACCCTTGAGATTGATCATGGTCAGATAAACCTCTGCATTATGGGTGATGTTGCCTCATGAAATGATCCACTACTGACATGGTCCTTTTGGATGATCTGGATGATCTCGGGCATTGATACCACCACCATTTATATCCTGATACAATTTTTCCATCAATGCAAAAAAATTGTTCAGTTCCGATTACGACCATCTCTGGTTGCTGATTTGGAAGGTTGTTTTCCTCTTGATGTCATTCAAGTATAGCTTCTTTGTTTACTCTACCAAAAAAAATTCTGAACATAAAAAAATCTTAGGAGAAGAAACATGGTCACTATAAAATTATATATCATTTCAATATTACCATAAAGTAAAAAATCATTTATGGATAATTTTTAGCAAAATTATAACTCCTAATGTAATCAAAATCGACCTATGATACCCAATATAAGGCCCCACCCTTAAAAATTACATAATCTTGAATTAATTTAATAATTCACATTGAGGATATTTTCAGGTTTATAAATTTAGAGAATCAGGTCATAACATATTCAAAAAAACCTGAATATTACATGTAGACACTTCTACTCAGTATCAATATTTTCATAAAATATAATCTCTTAAAAGAAATGAAACAAGTTTCGCTACTTGTTTCAAATATCATGACTTCTCCTAAATCCCATACATAAACATATTATTCATTAAGTCCTATAAAAAAAATTTCAAAAACATGGGATGAGAATAAAATGCTCAGTATTGGATACAAAAAGAAGGAAAACTATTAGTTTTCAAAACAATATGTAAACCATGAGTACTTTATCATAATGTAATACTTTTCACCTTAATGAAGTAGAAAAAACACTTCAATGAATATAAGATCATTGGTTACCCTTATTTTGTAACCAAATTATTACCATGAAACCCATATAAAGAAACATATTACTTTTAAAAGGTTAACATGGGACATAATCATACATAAATGGAATTACTCGACGATTGACTTCCAGAAATCATTTTTACAAATGGAATAGTCGTATGGATGACTTCCATACACAATTCATTATAGGTAATAACATAACCACCCATCCTTAGTTTATCATGGAACCACCCATCATTTTTTTATCATGGAACCACCTTTCTAAAGTCCATGTAACATAATATAATCATAACAACTAAAATCTTACAAATATCAACATTTCCCAAATAACATTTCATTTGCAATCACACGATATCTTTTCTTGACGTGGAAATACTCAATATATTTCAAAAACCATTTTCAATATCAAAACACAAAAAAATGGAATACGAGGGTTATTTTTTTCAAACATTAAATCTCAGAGAGTAATTCAAAGAATGATTATGGCAGTGGAGAGTTCATTGTCACCACATATGTAAAAAAACATTATTTTATCCTTTTTTAAAATTATTATTTGATGAAATATTCCCTTTGAATGAATTTAAATGTCAAAATATTTTATTATACACCATTTATAATAAGGATGTGTATTTTATCAAAACAAGTCTAAGGGAAAGGACATAGAGAAAAAGTCCCATACGAAGATTCGGCAGTTTAAAAGTGTCACCTTAAAATTCAAAAAATGTGTTGATGAGTGGGGAAAGGGTTTCTCATAACATGGAAATAAAATGTACATAAATAATTACATATATTAACATATACCAACATGGTAAAATGGAAATTGAAATACTTAACATAAAATGAGTCTTTGACTAAAAGAGGACGGTGAAATGGTTCCTTTACCTCTTGTCTGACTTGAATCATTCATTATTTAATTTCCTAAATAATAAACATAAGTTAATTAATATTTTCTAAAAAAAAATTCTCATGTTTTTATAACTTTTAAATCACTTAATACCTTTATATAAAAATTAGTTAATTATTTGATTTCATATCGGTCATTTTATCGATGTTCGGGACATACGTAAAAAATGAAATTGTTATAATTTTAAATTGCCCATATGGTAAAAATAACACTATATGAAGAATTATATTAATGATTTTGATATCATATATTTCATATATATCCAGTATATATGTATTTATAATATTCCATATCATTTTGATATAATAAATGAAATGCACCTTTCATGGAGATGGTTAGCCTTACGTACGCATGAACACTACATTCATTTGTTTCTCATATTTAAAAGAATGAAAATTAAATGAAAAATATATATATTATAATAATATTATAATATATATGTTATATATTTTACATAAGTTCATTAATTACATCCTTTATACGTTCTATGTACTGGATGAACGAGTCATATCACTTTGAGGGGCCAGTAGTCCGCACTTCCTCAAATAAAATTATCGTATTTATACAATATGAAAATATTAAAGGTATGTTATAGATGAAAATTAATGAATAATAAATATAAAATATATATCATATATATAATATATAATTACAATTCTTTTATAATTGACAACATTAGAGGTTTTAGGGGAAAATCGAACAATCATAGTTTCCTGAGCCTGCGGTTCACCACACACAGAAACAATATGATCGTATCCATTAGATAGAGGTGTGTGTAAGTGTAGATTGGATAATTATAATAATAAAAAATAGTATAATTAGTATACTGGTTTTTTTATATAAACAATGAATAATAATATCATAGGGAGTGGAAAATAAAAAATAATGGAACGAAACATTAGAGAATATGTTACCTCAAATTAGTTAACTTCTTTTGATTTGAGCCAAAGGGCTCCCTTTAATTCCCTTATTACAAGGGGAAGTCATCTAGGAGGTAGAGAGGGATGTTGGGAGATTATTTGGTAAGAGTTTGGATGGTCCAAGGGGCTTTATAGGTGTGATTAATGGGTTATAGGTGGTTATATTTTTTAAGAGGGAGTGGGGCACTTAAGGAATTTCTTGAAATATTATTTCATTATAAATTCATTATAGATTATAAATGAGTACAAATTCATAAAGTTAAAAGATTCTATGAATTAAAGTAGAAATAAAATAATCAAATAATTATTATACTGGTTTAGGATATTTTTTAGTCCTCATCTCTTTTATTATTCCCATTTTTTGTCTTACTGTTTTGTCAAGAATTTAACACTTTGAGAATAAAAATAGTTAACAAACCATGAAAAATATCCAATTAAATAGTCAATAATAAAATTATAGAATTATGATAACTATTTGGATGAATCTTTGAGTTTTTGGAATTCTTTAATATTTAATAAAATATTCAATATTTTAAAATTGGAATTATGTCAATTTTTACACTATTCATATCACGACTTTTTAAAAACAATAACAACCTGATTGACTAAAAAAACATGATTAAAACAATTATAACATGTAACTATCATTCCAAATATTTGAGGATGACATCATAATAAAAAAATTACATTTATTTTAGCATTTATATTATCATTTAATTGCATGCACGATTGTTGGTCTTCTTGATAAGCGACATCTCAGGATTTAGTTTTCCTCAAAGGATGATCTGATCCGGACCTGGTCCAATGCACCCCGTCATTGTAGTGGATATAGGTTCTTTATTGTTCTATGGTTGTTCATTATGTGCATGAATCGTGACCCACCCTCCGTCGCGACATGGGTAAGCTTGCCACACCGTCATTTACCCTTTCTAAAGCCCACTATTATCCGTATGATTGGTAATATAGTGGGTCAATTCCTATGTTATGATGTACACACATCTACCACGAGTCACCCGATCATTCTTTGCATCTGCATTGAGGAGGACGCGTCAAAGCCCCCCATGTATTTGATCTGTATTGTAGTTGGAACAGAATTTAGTTGGAAGCAAGTCGTGTTGTTTGAGTCATGGTTTAGCTACTGCTCGAAATTTTGTCATCTGGGGCATCTGGTTTTGTCGTTTCATGCTGAAGGTAGTAGTATGAGGTCTATTTCGAAGGTGAGGAAATGTGTGGGGCAGAATTAGTTACATGTCATGGTTAATGGAAAGGAGTCTGGTTATGAGTTTTGATATGCAGTGTTTATTGAGAAAAATGTAGTGGCCTCTTCTAATCCGAGGGAATTTGTAGTCTTTGATAGGCTCAAAAATTATTTTGTGGTGGGAGATGGTGCAAATCATTTCATTGAAAAGAGTACCTCTGATTAAGGTGATCCTGTTACTGAAGGCCGGTGTATTGGAAACAGTAAGGACGTCACATTCACTGAGGGAAGAGGCCTAGTGTAATGAGAAACATGGAGTCTACTGGATTTGAGGATCAACTATCTATTGGTATTTCATAGGTCTGTGATGCTGGGTTTAAAGGCTGGGCTGATGTTAAAGAGGGTGTGCTGGTTACTGTTCCCATGGAAAATTCAATTCAAGAGCTGGAGGAGGAGGAGGGTCTGGAGGAGGTTATGCAGGATGGTGTCAACATGCATATAACTATTCAAGAGGATGTTTTAGCGAATGAGATAATCTAAAAATTGATTTTTAAAGGCATATAATTGGTGGAAAATGCGCAGTGCATAGTTGTGATTAACAATAATTGTCATCTCCCTCAGAACTGATTAAAGCTTTATCAGGGTATGCAGATCCCAGGTAAATTGGGGGATATGTCTGATAGTTATAAATAAGATTATGGAGGCATGTTCAGACCCTCATATAGTTATGTTGTTCAGGGAGGGAAGAAAGTGTGGTTTTGGAGTCAGAAGGAAATGCTTACTTCACCGGGCAGAAGGCTGAGGAAGGATTACTCTTCACTGCCAAAGCTGATGCCCACCATGTCATTTAATAATGGTATGAAAACTACTAATGATCTCCTCTTTTTAGAAATAATGAATCTTAGGAGAAAGTATTTTTAGGTTCTCAAGCTATGTGAATGCTCAGAAAGGGACTAAGTGACTGTGGATGAAGCTTTTGTTCATGGAGGTGATGACGGGTTAAATTTTGATGGTATGTAGTTTCGATTTTGGTTTTGTGGTTCTTTTTTACTTAACTTTTCCTTTATTTTAATAAATGGTTAGGGGCTTGGCCTCTATACAATATTTCTTGTATAAAATTTTTTTACAGAAAGATACATGATAAAGGGTATATTTTATAACACTTAAAATAAAAAGCTGTTATATGTCATTTTTACACACAAGTGGATCCATGGGGTCCAAAAATCAAGACAAGGATTCCCATGGTCGGACATATCTCATACAATAGGGTTAGAACATGTTTTATGGAAACATAATATTATTATAATATTAATTTTTTCCCTTATTAACAGAATTTACCCTTTAACCACGGTAAATAACATATATACTGAAGTTATTATTCCTAATACCTAAAAATAAAAGGTACCTATTTAAAAAAATTGGATCTGTTGATTCTAAAAATGGAATCCATTTTTCAAAATTCAAAACACATAAGATGCAGAAATTAATTTAAAAATAATTCCCATTTTCACAACAAAAAAACATGTTTTTTAGAAGTAAAAACTACCAAAATATTGACTTGTGTTTATGTCCAATTTCAAAGTGAAATTAATTCTGATGACAATAATTGGATTAAATTATATAAATATAATCTAATTAAACATTATAACTATTTATAAGAACAATCTAATGACATAAATAAATTATATAAAAAGACAGTTTTGACATAAAATGCAGTATTTTTCACTATTGACAAAAAATTGAACTTTATTAGAAAAATACAATAATTTTACCCAAAGTAAATTTTGATGTCCCACTTATAAATAAGGAGATAATTTTGTAAAATGGAACATATAATAGTGACAAAAAACTAGATTTAAAAGTTGTTCTCCATAAAAAGTTTATAAAACGACATTTTAAATATATTAGAGTATTTATCTTTAAAATTTGAATCATTCTCATTTTAAGCCTCCAAATTTTATTGGATAAATGTCAAAACATTTAACAAACATGTTTAATCATAATATGGTTAGTTCTGTCCATTACTTCAAATACAATGGCTATGTGTTAACTACCATTTAAAATAATAAGATTATATTATTATTATTTTTCTTAGTATGACTCATCCATGTGTCCAATATAATATTTCAGAGAAACCCATTTTTTGTGTCAAGTAGGTCATCAAACATAGCATCACCTTTAAAGTAAAATTAATATTTATTTGAAAAATATTAATAAATATGAAAATTTCATATTATTCATTTACCTGAGATGTTACAATATATATGATATATATGAAATATAAATAATTATTTAATGATAATATATCATATACTTTCCTTCCTTTTAACCTAACAAGTAAACTAAAACAACATTCATGTGTATGTACAACCCAACATCTCTTTGAATAGTGTATTTTATTTTCTATCTCCAACTATTTGAATCACCAAGAATAAATATATAGTGAATATATATATATATATATTATATTTATATCATTAAAATCATTCTAGTGATAATGAAATTATGATCTACGTAAGATGACTAATGATAATAAGTTAAAAAATTAATGAAAAACAAAGTAATTATTACTCAATACAAAACATTAACATGGAAGAGTTAATAAGTGACTACTATAATGTCATAAGTTAATAATATATTTTATTATATATATGAATATTTTTCCATGGTATATGTATAATAAACTTTTAATAATTATATATAAGGTTTTAACACATTTTATGGAATTCAAGACTTAAGGTAAGATAATTTCATCTCACTTTTTATTTCCTTGAGATACATTCTACATTCAAGACTCGCATATTTTTTTGGTGTAAATAATGAACTCAGAAATTTTATATCATTAAATTATTTTATTTAATGATATTAGAATCTTTAATTGAAATTATTATTTTAAGGGGTTCACAATCTTATGGTTAGTCAAGTAGTAAATAATTTTTGTCACACTTTTTTTTCTCTAAGACACATGCCTTTTAAAAATTTTGTTATTTATGTGCCTTATATAATTTAGATGAATGTATTTAATGAATCATATTATTATAATTTATGGGTATTTACATATCCATTTTATGATATCTCTTTCAAGGGTTTTATAGTTCAAAAATTACCTAATCAGTTAGGTAATTGTTTTTTTAATTTTCCTTCATTGAGACAGTAGTAATGTTATACACCTATATTTTTTTATTAGGTATATATATTTAACTTTGACATGTTTTATCATGAATATACTTATTCTAATGATATTTTAAACTTCATGTACTGTTTTTATCTCTTCGTTTAGAAATCTATGTTCCTTCAAATATTTTGATAAAATGTTCTAAATGTGTTTTAAATTGTAAATTATGAACATACAAGGAAAATAATTTCAAATATATTTAAATTGGATTTTAAATATTCATTTATAATATTTAAATGTTATTTTAAATTAATAAGGATTTGTAAATATGTTATGATTTAATATTGTTTGATTGAAAAAATGAAAAGGATATTTTCCTCAGGAATGATTACAAATGATCGTTCAAAAACCATTTTTCCTTATAAGATAACATTATTTGATGTTACCTAAGTTTTACTAAGGATATGATTCAATTATACCATTATTATTATTTATAATAATGTTTAATTTTGATGATGGAATGATAGTTATGAAACCCATTTATTTTACATGTGTAAGGTTATGATGGAATAATTTTTATAAAACCAATTTCGTTTAATGGGTTCTGAGATGCTGAATTATTTTTGTTCTCATAAAACACATAGTTATGGTTTTATTTATGTTTTTGGTGGGACCCATAACTCCCTATAATGAATTTTGTAATGATTTATATCTAATGATATATACATTGATGGAATAGGGGGTGAAGTCAGTTTAGTAAAGGATATTCTCCACTAATATGGTCTTGGGCGTGAACCTTGAATACTAATACGGTCATTTGATTAAATAATTACTACCAATATTTTATGTGAAATGAATCCATAATATTAATATGTAATTTTATGTGATACCTTGATTACTATGGAAATCATTTTATACGATTACATGTTTACCACAAATTCCATTTACTATTTCTATGTTATGATTTCATGGACTTTGTTTTTTATTTCCTTATGATTCATATATCAAAGAAAATAAATATTTATGCCATGATTCATGTTTATGATCATTGATACATAATTTATGTTCTTATATTTTTAATATAGTTTTCCAATACACTAATTATCATGATTTTGTTTAAAAGTCTCCCTTTTTTTACAGTTACTGAGAATATGAGATCACTTTTTTTGATGTTTTATCTTCCAAAAGATATAAATAATGTTTTTAGGGAGGGGTAATAAATGAGAAGATCGTTTTGGGAAACATTATATACCTTTAACTATATTAGAAGTTTGTGTTTCGTGTTTCCAAAAAAATTAATCTAATATGGTCTATAGGTGTGTTTTTATGTAATGGGTGGAATGTTTCGCAATAATGATTTAATATCAATGTATGAAAATACTAGGTCGTTATAGTTTGTATCCTAACGAAGGTTTAGTCAAAATGTGGACACTAGGATGAGAAAACTATAGTGATATCCATGGAGATATTTCTAAGTACATGACTAAGGATGTTTCTAAGGATAACCCAAAGGTGTAATATATTTAAAAGTAGGTGTCATGATTTAGGAATCCTATAAGTAATGTTTTATGATTATGAGTTTTGGTCTTCTATGATAAGTGTATCTAAAAATATTCTATCTTTTATTAGTCAATAGAAATAACTAGAAGGAACTGTGTTGACATTGAATATTTCATATGTGAAAATTATGGAAATTATAAAAATCGATGTCTGAAGTGGAAATCTCATGATGAGAATCAGGAAGGTGGTATGAGTATTGTTTATACTACTGAGGATAAAGAGACCTAAAACAACATGTGAATGGTATGGGTTGTTTTAACTATATTTTATTTATTAAACATAAAAAATCATGATTAGATTAAAGTTGAGGAACCTTAATACATGATTCATATTTCAAATTGGATGAAATATTAAGACGATGAATTCTAAATAATTGTCTAAGAATAAAATTGGATGATTGAAGAGAATTTTCGTTGGAATTAAAATATTATATTATATAAATGATTAAATCTATAATTATTTTCAGTATAAATTTTTCTTTATGGATTAAAAGGATATGTTTAATAATGTTGGAAAAATAGAAATGTCATTTAATGGAAAGATGATATTCATGGGAAACATGATATTATGGGAAAAACAACCCAAAATATGTTCTTAAAGTCAATATAATGATGTTTTGATAAGGATATTATGGATATAAATAAGTAAATTGGATGATACTTATTAACTTTTAACCGATTAATGATTTCTTTATAATTTGGTTTTTGCTATCACAGATGGAATTTACAACATTTTTGGACATAGGTAAATATCCAATAATATTTGAATTATGAATGAATGCATGTTTTATATAAGAATTAATGATAATTACCATATTTCAAGAGAATATATGATAATGTAATTCACATATTGGTCTGTGAAAATTAAGAGTTACATCAAGTTGTTTGGTTGATATAGATGACTTAATTTTTGATTTCTAATTACCTTAATTAAAAAGTTTTGGATTTTAAATTTATGAGGGGATCATAAAGGTTAAAATTTATGATATTTTTTAGTTTGAAATTAAGATGAGGTATTTGATATTAAAGTATCATGTCTCCATAAGTGGATTTATTATTTTTGGATAACCATTGTTAACATTTTTTTGTGATATTTAAATAGATGGAATAATCTATCATTCTATGGAGTCCATGATTTGATAATGCTTTAGTAATGAAAAACTCACCTTCATTTCATGGAATAAGAGATGAAGTGGAAATTGATCAAGGAACAATGAAAGGATGGTATTATGATTACAAAATGTGATTAAACCAATTAATTTTCTATTTTTATAAAAATTATTCAACTCTAGGGAATGGATATTGAAAAAAAATTATCATAGTATGATCATTTTTTATGAATGAAATAATCCCTTAGATCACTGTATATTTATAGGTTTGTGATTCTTAAATTTATCCTAACCATGTTATCTATCACTATCCATTAGAACATGATTTTTATATTTTTCTTCTATGTCTATGTTTTAAATTCCGACATATATTCCCCTATGTGGAAACCTAGTTATGAGTTTCTTTTGGTAACTGTAATGTTTCTATCTTTATGGAGTTTTAGTATTCATTTTTAGGATGGAGGTTTTTATGAAAGGGATATAATAGTATTAAAACATTGAAATCCCAAAAGAAATTAGAGGGAAAATTTCATTTAAAGGGGTGTAGAATATATCATAACAATAATTTTGGAAATATTTTGTTTTAGATAATTTAAGCTTTTCAGTACTTTTAATCTCACATGACACTAAGTATAACTTGTCTTATATGACTGACAAAGTTATTATTTCTTTATATAGAACACCAAGTCAATTTTGTTCTATACACAACAATTAGATTATCTTGTGGTATACACAACACTATTCTTGTATTGTGTTACTCAAAATGTCGAGTTCTTTCAGTAGCTTACGTTACACACAAGACCGTGTTTCACATGGAGACAATATATTATTAAAATATTATTATTTCATATAATAAGATATAATTGAGCTGATAAATTATCATTTATTACTATTATTAACTAAATTATGGAAATAAATGTCTTATAAGATGAATAAATAGGTTAATGATAAATTAGACGTGAAAATATACACCAATTGAAAATAAAGGAAATATATTTATTTATATACTCCAAAAGTTATTTTGTCTTAATAAATTAACTAAATTAGAATTAGTTAATTATATTAGTTAGATAAATATGGTATATATCAAATCAAATATTTTTGACCTTTATCCAAAACATTTTATAGGCATAAGATAAGATCCAATCCAATTTAATGCTTAAAAACCAATATTTTTCAAAAGGGTAATTTTAACACCATTTAATGGGGGAACCCTTTTAATTTTTTTTACAATTTTATATATTTTATTTTAAAAAATAAAATTCTTAATTTATTTAATAATATTGAAAGTTACTTTGACTAAAATTTTTGAAATTTTTTTGGATAAGATTATTTTTTGTATGAATAGTAAAAAATACAAAAATTTAATTGAATATAGCATTTTCATTGAAATTATTTATAGTGCTAATTTAAAATTTTTATTATTTTTAAAATAGAGTTTCATATAAATTTTATTATTTCATATAATTAATGAAATTTGAATCAATTTAACATTGAATTTAAATATAAAAATGTTTCAATATTTATGCGTGTTTTAACTTTCACAACATGTTTTCTCACCCCATCAGTGGTATTAATTTTAAATTAATTACTAAAAATTATTATTTTTGGAATTCTGAAATAAGGATTAAATATTTAGAATTATAGGGTCCAAATTTTGACAATTTTTTTCTTTTATTTTTGAGAATCATGAATATTAACTTTAGTAATTTTTTATTAACATGGTGAAAGTTAAATTAGGTAATTATGGACAATATATAATATTGTAAATAACATCAATTTTCTATAAAAACTATTTTAACCTATTTTTATTAGTGGGTTTCAACCAAAATCATCCTTTTTCCAATATTATAACCTTTTTAGTCAACTTTTATGAGAGTAAGATATTTAATAAATTATATTTAAAGAAAAGTTAAAAATGGCATACTCATATTTTTAATAACTATATCATTTATAATATAGGGTTTCAAAAATGAAAAACTCAATTATTAATAGTAAAATTAAAGATAAATATTTTCTATTTATCATTATAAATTATTTTTAATTTTTAGGAAATAAATTAATACCTTAAAGGATTCTATAATGATTATGCATCAATAATTTAATAAATTGAAATACAAAATAAATGATATTCAAAATATTAAAATAAATTTAATTTTATATAATTAATTCCATCCAAAAAATGTAAAAATGACAGTGACATATTAGGGATGAGGTAATATAATTGGTTCTAATATATGATGTAGTTATGATATTTGTAAAAAGACAAATAATGAATAGTGTTAATATTGAAAAAATTGATATTTTATGAATGTAATATTTTATTAAATCATTTAAAAACAATAAAAATATTAAATAAGGAAAATGGGATGAAATATATTTTAAAATATCACTAATTGACCATTTAAGGTTCAATTTACACATTATATGTAAAAATTACGTTCTATTAACATGAAATACATTATTAGAAAAGTTATAATTAAAATCGGTTATCTAAGGGTTAATAAAAAATATACGGTTTAAAATTAAATAAAAACATTCATAAATTTTTTTAATTTAAAATATTAAAACATTATATCTTATTATATTCTAATATATTGAAGTTTTAGGTATTTTTATTGGGAGTGAATTTATTATAAATTAATAATTTGAGTGTTTCTAAAAGATCCCCCATCTCGTATAAAAGGGAACCTCTTGCTGTATTTTATTCAATACTATAAATCCATTTGGATCAAATAACCTATACAAATTAATCCTCACAACTTCTATACTTCCAAGCTAGAATATTTCATCTGAGTATTTATCTAACCAAATAAGTCCTTTTTTTCTAATCTAAAGGGGATACCCGAAAAAAGGCAACATGAATCAACAAACCTTTATATTTTATTTCTTCATTTGAAACTGTAATTATTTTAATTTAATGATTATATTATAACATAAGTACCATGGATAAACTTTTATTTTGTTAAATTAGGGGTTTGACCTATACTTTCACACAAGTCCATCTAATGTGTATCAAACATAATGTTTATGTGTATGATTGAAGTTTGTTTTTCCTTTACCACCTATCATGGTGGGAATTATGATGTAAACAATGTTCTTATGATATATATTATAATAATGAAATAATTATTCTTATTTAGTTATATTGTCATATCTAACCTTTTTACCATCTAATAAATTGGGAAATGATAACGTCACTCATGGGTATATATGGCTTACCATCTCCATGATGCAATGTGATTTGATTTTCATATATATTTCACATTAATGGTAATAAGGATGATTTTTTTGAATATATATGATATATGAGAAAAAATTGAATATTTAATGATTATATTTCATAAAATTCCATCTCTTTTATTCGGGCTAGAAAACGAAAACAACGTTCATGTGTACGTGCGCCCTACCGTCTCAATAAAAAATAAATTCTATTTTCAATCTAAAACTATTATAAATCACCATGAATTTGTATATAATAATTTTATTAATAATATTTATATAGTTACTATAATTCAATATATTATTAAATCATGATATTTGAAAGAGTTATAAGAATAAGAAGTTATAGAATGAATGAAAAACAACGTGGTCATTACCCGAGACATAACATTAACATGGAATTTTTAATAAGAGTGTAATATAAAGTCATAAGTAAATGATATATGGTATTAAATATATTAACATGGTTATGAGGTAGATTTATAATAAAAATACATTATTATACAATAGGTTTTAACATGTTTTATGGAAGTCCGGACTTAATGTAAGGGAATTTCCTTTCAATTTTTACTTTCATGAGATACATGCCATATTCATCATTGAATTATTTTATGTGATATATATAATTAACAATGAAATTTTATATCATTAAATTCATTAAGTTATTTATACATAAATATATAATTTATTTTATTCTTTCAGGGGGTACACAATTCTAATGTTACTCAAGTAGAAAGGGATTTTGTCTCCCTTTTATTTTTGTGTTACACATGCCATATATGATATTTTTTTATTTTGTGTGTTGTATATATTGTACATGAATTTAATTAATGACTATTATTATGAAAATTTATGGGTATTTACATACGCATTTTATTACATATATTTTATGTGTTTTACACTACAAAAATTACCAAATCAATAAGGGAATTTTGTCTCATTTATCCTTTTTTAAGACATATGTTATGTTATGAACAAGTATTCATTTACAAGGTGCATATAACATCCATTGAAATGTTTTATCAGGAATCTAATTACTTTTATGATATTTTAAGATTCATGTAATTTCATTATCTCTCTATTTGGAAATATATCATCCATCAAATCAATGTTTTCTAAAAATGTTTTGAATGTGTTTCAAATGATATATTATGAATTTTCAAGGAAAATGATTTAAATGATGATTAAAATGGTATTAAAATATTATTAAATAATATTTCAAGGTTATTTTTACATTGTAAGGTTTTCTAAAAATGTCATGTTTTAAAATTTTTTGATTTCAAAATTGGAAGGGATATTTTCCGTAAGAATTATTTCAAATTATATTTCAACAAACCCTTTTTCCATCTATGTTAAAATTATTTGATGTTAAATATGTTTCCCAGGGTATATTATTCAATGATACCATACTTATTCTTTATAATAATGATTTATGTTTATGATCGAAAGATATTCTTGAAACCCATTTCATTTCCCTGGGCTATGTTATGATTGAATGATGTTTACAAAATCCATTTCATTATATGGGATATGATATTTTGAATGATTTATAAACTTGTGGAACATATATATATGGTTTTCATTATAAGATGGTTGTTTTCTATATCTCCATTATACTAATTGAGTAATTATTTATAACTTGTGATATAGACATGGATGGAATTGGGAGTGAACTCGGTTTAGTAAAGGAATTTTTCCACTAAGACGGTTTTGTGAGTGAACCTTGAATACATAGTTAGTCATCAGAGTAAATCTTGACTACCAATATCCCATGGGGAGTGAACCCATACTACTAAGATTCCATGGGCAGTAATTCCTTCTCTACTATTTTAATCCTTTTATATTCATATTTTTTTTCCAAAAATTCCATATCATATTTCTATGTTATGATTTCATATAAATTGTTTTTCCCTTATGATTCATGTCTTTTGAACTTCTAATAAATTTTCCACAATTCATGATTATTATCCTTGATATAAAATGCATGATAGTATATTTTCATGATTATGTTCTGAAACTCTTATTTTCATGATTATGTTTACATCTATCCCTTGTTTAACCTTAATAACATTTAAGCTCCCCCTTTTCTTATTTTTTCTCTTCCCTAGGCTATAAAGAATGGTTTTAGGTATGGATACTAAAGGGGAAGATCTATGTGGGAGAAATTGAAGTTCTTTTTCTAGATTTGATGTTTGTGTTCCATGCATCAAAATTCTCAAAACTAATATGGTCTTTGGTATTGTTTTTTTGGTAAATTATTAAATGTTAGAAAAAAATTCATGTAATATTAATGCATGAAATTTCAAGGTCAATATAGCAGTAGACCAGAAAATTGTAGGTATCCCACTAGCTACACAGTGCGTACCAGCAGCCACTCTTCGGTGTTAGGATAGAATGTAAAATCCTATATTAGTCAGGATCCTTATTTTCTTGACTCAACCTCCAATAGCTTTGTTAAACCCGGGATACAATAGACAATTCATGGAGCCATTAGAGACTATATATAAGACATGGGTATGTTGGAAATAATTAATGAAATTAAATGATCTCAAATTACTACTAGTTATGATTATTCAGTTAATTCTTATCAAATGTGTGTTGTAATGGTAATTTATCCTCCATTATAATTTCTATTCATCTCTTTTAACATTATATTTATTTATAATTTGGAGAATAGAGATTGATCTTTAATGGGTATATATTTAAAAAACATTATCTTATTCTATTCTTTTGGGTTCATTGAAAACTATTATAACCACGTGTCTTTTGGTTTCATTATTTATTCTTGAAAAAATAATTGTTTACTTAGTTTGATTCACTATTTCAGTAAAAATAATGCATATTCATTTATCCTAGATTCTTTTATACCACTAAGGTCATGGGATTTATTCCATAAATCCTCAATAAATTGATGTTGGAGATAATGGGATTATAATTGAACTATATTTGAACTTCTTTAACAAATTATAAAAAATATTTAATTTACACATATGTTATTTATAAATATATTCAATTAAGTTAATGAGTCAATCATTTCATCCATCGTTTTCCAAATCTCTTTTTTAATACCTATCAATCTCTCAATTATTTTTTTCTAATACACAGCTGATTTTAAATTTTATTTTTATTACATTGATTTATAATTTAATTTCACATTTCTATCACCTATTATTATTAGGACCAGAGTTTTTTAGGTGTTCTTAAGAATCTATAGGTTTTAAGAACATGTAGGTTAGGAATGAAGAAGTGTTTCTTAATGATTCTTATTTTTTATCAATATAAATTACTTAACATTTTTTTGGGAAAATAAATCAGATAACCTGGTTGTATTACAAATGAGATGGGACAGAGTGTCTAATAGAACAAGGTCATCATATCAAGGCTAACAGGTCATGCACAATAGATTGAGTCATTCAGTTTGTGGTGAACAACCAAAGGATGAGACCAAAGGATTCACTGTGTCATCCAACTGAGATATTTGTATAATAAATCAGATGATGATTTAATATTACAAATTTTTGAACCATCGTGACTATTTATATTTTTTATGATCCAATCTTAATTCCAAGGTGTGAGTTAAAGGTTTGGCTCTACTAATTTCATTGTTCAATGTTTTGGGATGAAAAGTGACTATTTCTATCTAAGAAATGTGTGACTATGAAAGGTTTAAGATGTGAATTAATGAAGTTTCACAATTAAATAATATAATTTTATGATGTTTCATATTTAAAAGAAATATGATGTGTTATAGATTAGATATTTATGATTTCTATCAATCATTGGAATTTTGAAGAAGTATTAGATGACATAAAAAAATTTCATCAGATAGAGTGCACTAGTTGGACACTTTTAATTTCATATTACATAGTCCACCAATCAATAAAATGTTTTAAAATCATCATACATGTGAAAAGTTTAAATTCCATCAAATGACATTTTAAATAATCATTATACAAAATATTGTTTAGTTGTTGAAAAATTTTTTGACAAATTTTTCCATATGATGTAATAATATAGAGGTTTCCATGATAAGTTAATAGTTAAAGGTTTTATAAATGAGTAATTGGATTATGGAAAAGTATTTAAAATGTCTCCAAGATGTTTCTAAAAAGTTTTAAAGGAACACCTAAATGAGATTCTAAAATATGGAAGACATATTATGATGTTTCCATTATGAAAAAGAAGTGTTATGAAGTTTTACTAGATGAAAAGAGTGTTATGAAGGCAAACATGATGGAATGAATAATGATATTTATAATGTTTTCATAAAGACTTTAATTTTATGATGCAGATATGGACAACCAATGTTTTAATAATAATGAAGTAAAGTATGTGATTATCTCTTCAATCTAAGGAATCCTTCAAGGAGTTATTTATGTTGAGTTATTAAATGATAAGTGATTCCTATAAAAATGGGGGTTGTGTTTTGAGAGGATTGTGTTGAGATTATTATTGTTTGGTGATGTGATGTATACGTAAGGAGACACATAGATGAATAGTTTGAACTATCATCAATATGATGGATATCACACATATTCTTCCCATCAGTTAGCACCAGAATAATGGTGTGCAGAGGTGATCAGATGAACGGGTTAAAGAGGAATTAGATGAATATAGAAAATATGTGATTGGTAAAATTGCGTCAATCAGTTATAAAAGGCTGATCATAAGGCCTTTTAATTAGAATGAGTTTCATAGAACCAAGTATACTGAATGGATAAGTGATCATATAAAAAGATTCATACAAATGTTTTGGAAGAAGTCCTTTATCACTGGTGTGCTTTAAAGTGATGAATAATAACTCCCACAAAGGAAAAGTTTAAATAATGTACATTCAACACAAAGAAAACATAATAAATATTATTGTATAAGGTTCAAACATTTGTTATAAAACATTGTTATATCTTTTATCTATGCAAGGAGCACATGGGTTATTGATTGACTATAATTATTTTCATGTGAAAGAATATTTCATAAACATTGTTACAACTTAAATTTTTTTTCCTAGTGGTTTGTGTGATGTTAGATTACTTATAAAAAATTATAAATATTATATCCTCTTATTGGTTAGTGAAACTTATGAATATATATTTTCCTATAGTTGTGATTGTTTAATGGTTTTCCAGCAGAGTCATTACACATTTACCAAAGGTGAATGTTTTTTCTTAAGTAAGAAAACATAAAAATATAAGAAAAATGATTCAATTTGTCACCCTCTAAGGGATCACATTTATATTGAACATTCCATCCAATTGTAGTTTGAATATTTAAAATTAAATTCACCCCCAGTTTCAATCTAACTCTAATAAACTATTGTAATCAAAGAAGTTCTTATTTTGATTTTTTTTCATTAAAACAAACTTGTTTAGATCTTTTTTTCAAAAAAAATTGTTTTCAAAAATATTAATCAATTTTATGAAACATTGATTTCCATTTTACACTAACATTCAAACCCATGGTTCTCTTAGAGGACACTCAAAGGGACTTTTACCATTATATTATAGAATAGATTATATTTATCGGAAAAGTTTCTTGTGTAATTTTATTAGAAACATTGTTTAACCACATTGAAAATTCAATATTCATGGTTTTATTCATACAAAAGAATGAGAAAAAAAAGGCTCCTCATGATATTTATATTTTTGATGTTGATGGAAAATCCATAAATTATATTAATATATGTTTTATAAAAATGAATTTTTGTGTGTTTTTAATTGAAAAATTTCGCATGAAATTTTGAAATTAGATGAAGTTACCCATGAAGGAACTAATAAATTTAAAGACAACATACTTGATATCTGTAGAAATTATTTTTAATGTTTTATAATATATTCTAACTAAAATGTTAGTAAAATTTCCACTCATTTAACAGAAATATTAAATGGATAAAAATAACATGATGATACTATTCCAAAATAAAATCTATTGAAGAAAATACATTGGGTCTTTCAATGTCCTTAATCTCCCGAGGTAACAAGAATATAAGAATCCACAGATATCAAGAACATGGATATGGAAGAACCTGTTGGTTCTCTCATGACAAATTAAATTACTATGAAAATAAAAAATCAAATGGAAGAAAGGGAGGTCCAGAAAGTTAAAATATAATTTATTTTTTATTATTAAATGTGCATATGTCCATAAAAACACTAAAACTACTCATCTAACTATGAAATTAAACAAATAAACTAAAACAAGAAAATTATTCAAAGATTCCAAAAAGTAAATTGATGAAAGGAACCCATTGACATGTTTTAACTGGAAGATAAGTGTCACATAAAACCAAAGTTCCCCACATAAAAAAGAAAGATAAAATAATGTAATAAAGGGAATAAATCTCAAAATATATGTACTAGGAGTGTATATGATGATCCCCTCCACTCTTCTGACTAAAGTGATGATAACACCAAATGTATCTTGTAAAAGTTATCGTAAGTGATAATTTTAGTTCATTATCTTATTATTATTCCAAATTTACTCTTTCTTATTGAAATCTAAACTACAATGATGTTAAATATTCTTGGGATACACTCTAAAATAGTTTTTCTAAACATAGAATAATATTTAGAGATCTAAAAAATAATTTAATCAAGATGGTTTTGAAAATCATAAACATTTTAAACAAATTATAGTGTTATCATTGAAATTAATTGATAATACTAATTTAAATAATCTTTAATAAACCATCAATAACCTTAATAAATATCTTGATAAATTAACCCATGGTGAGAAAAAATTAAATAAAATTTTAGTTACTCAATGAAATATAAGAAATAATTTTGGTTTTAGTTTTTCAAATCAAGATAACACCTCTAAAATTAATAATTTTTGTAGTTATTCACTAAATATTATTTTATCCATAATTATAGTAAAACCAAAAATCTTATCTTTGAATGTGATTGAAAAAATTATTTTTATATAAATCATATGTTTATTCATATGTAATATAATTATTTTAAATAATTTTAATTGAATACCACACGTTAAAAATTTATAGATTCTGAAATTTGTTTTATTTATCATATATACAACCAAATTTGACTATTTTAATATTTAGTCTCTTGATTTTATAGGAATAAATCTCAAGATCATGTCCCATAGAGTTACATGTTACTTGGATAGTTAGTTCTCAAGACATATGTGCAATGACTACTCCGAGTTTAACATAAAGAGTATGATCTTTGGAATTAGAATTATTCTTTATTGAAATTATACCTTTATTAAAGATATTTTATTTATGTTTTAAAAGTGGTGGAACATCAAGCTCTTGTTTCTCACTGAAAACCCCTCGCTGCATAACATCTTGATTTTAATTATCTAGGATGAAAATATTTATATTTCATGTCATGAAAATATTCATTAAGGAAAGCATTAACTTTATTTTTCCTTTCATTAAAAATGTTTTCAAAATTAAATTAAGCATTTATTTTATTCATTTTATTAATATAAATGGTTTTCTAAAATAATTTATTGTTATAAAATCATTTTATATAATTTTATAAATAACTTAGTAAAATTCGTGATTTATATATTCTTAGTACTATATAAGCATTTCAATTTTGAAATGCAATTTTATCTACTTTTGAATTATGATATTTTTCTTTGAATTTAATTCAATTTTTTTTCTTGGAAGAATTATAAGATAAATATTTTGATCATTTGTTTCAATTTAATGATTAACATAGTTTCTTTATTGTCTTACCCTCACTATCATTTTTATAGATCCTTGATCAGTTACATTGTTTTCAACTCTAATTTATACATAAGTTGATTCTTTATATAAAGAGATATATCACTTTTATATAAATCTTATTTAATTTTGTTTAATATTTTTCCACTCATTATGGGATTCGATAATCCTTGATATAATTTATTTGTCAAATAATATCTATCATAATACTTATGAATGAATCATCTAGTTATATATCTTATGTAGTTTATCAATATTTATGAGTATATTCATTTCTTAAATCCCTTTAATTGATATTATTCCTCAATTTATTTTTATTCTATATTCTTTATCAATATAACTATTTTATAAAATGTTTTTTTATAAAGGGATAAAGGGTTGATTTCTAAAAATGGGAAATTAGAATAGAATATAAGTTTTATTTCATTAAATATTTTCATTATCTTATTATTGGAATTCTATTATCAATAAAATAATTTTATAGAATTTCAATGTTTTCTTATTATTTCTCAAATATAATTTGAAATACTTTCTATATTCTTTAATATGATAATTTTATATAAAAAAATTTTAATCATATATTTATTTTTATAAGTCTATTATCTTTTGAACTTATTTAAAATCATTTATCTTTAATTTAATTAAAAATATCCATTTTCACTTATATTTACATAAAATAAATTAAATCAAGAATTTTTTTACAATAATTTCATTAAAAGTGGTAATGTAATGGGAGTGTAATATTCTTTGAAAATAAATTCCAATCAAGATAAAAAAAGTGAATGAGGTTCTAGTGAAAATTCACCTAGAGGTATTATCCAAAAATGGAATTGTTGGATTTTATATCTAATCTTCACCCTGCTGAAGATGAGCAGGACTTCACCTTACTCTTTGATTGGCACTCTTGAGAATCTTATCTGGATTATTAAAAAATATTTCACAACTTTATTAGTGGATTGAAATTTAAAATATTATTTTAAATTCATTAATTTACAAATGTTTTCATGCTTTAGTTTTTTATTTACCAATTATTTTTTAATGTATCATGGATCCTCATGTTTTTAATTCTTTATTAGGAGACACCCCATTTCTAAATTCATTTATGTTCCTAGATGAAATATGATTTTTGATAAAAATTTTAGCTTCTTTAAAATGTATTTTATTTTTAAAAATTTATTTATTTTAACTTTTAAAATATTTTTGTTCTTTTGAAATCAAAATATATAAATTTTTCTTTTATTTTGTTTGATCTATTTATATAAACCATTATTTAATTAACAATGTACATGAGTTATTTCTTATAATAATTAATGGGGGAAGTTTATGGTTTGAGGAGAAATTTATAGTATCCTTATTAATTTTATAATTTCCATTATTTTAATATATTTTAAATTAGAGGAGAAATATCTAGTAGAATTAGTTGTATTTGTTTTTTGTTGAAAAATGAACTAGAATTATATGTTCAAAGATGCATCTTGATTTAATTTTATTATGAAATATAGAAATTATTTTTTTAAATAAATTGGATGTAATAATTTTAGAACAATATCATATATCTTCTTATTCAAGTGTTTTTATCCTAAATTGGAGGTTATTATAGTACCTTAATCTCTTAAATGTGTTTTATTGATCAGAACTAATTTTTAGTGTTTTAATAATTTCTTTTTATGGGTTTTTATATCTCCCTTTTTATGTTTCAAAATATATTTTAATTGGACCAAAAAAGTCATAAAAAATCATGGAAGGACATTCTAGAAGGACATCAATGTTTTTACCAATGATTACCTAGTAGTATACAATCAACCATCTAGTGGAACTAGATGGATGTTTCCTGGTACAAGGAATCCAATCAAATACTTGGTGGAGCTAACATATGGATTGAAATTAGGGATCTGTAACTACTATAAGAACAAAAAATTACCTTTGAGGTTTTATATAGCTTATAAATCTATAATTATCCCATTGGCAACCGAATGGTTATCAGTGACTACCCTACAGTGTTGTGACTACATGTTAATTCCTACATTAATGTTGATACCACATTAAATGACTTAAAATATAAGGGATTCAATGAACCCTAATATATTCTATAGGATTTAAAATGTCCTTGGGCCTGTAAATACAAACCATAGAGGCTTGTAAATCATACACTAACTTTAATGATATCAAATTTCTATCGGTTATTCTTGTTCCCCCAATTCCAATCAAAAGTTTTTTTAATTCTAAACAGTCCTCTATTCTAATTTATATATATATATATATATATTAATTTTATTATTTATTATTATAAAGATATTAGTGAATTATATTCATAATTTTTGTTTCAAATGAACCATATCGTCATTTTTTATTTTTTTTTTCTATGAAAACCTCTAAAATGAAGTGTCTTTAAGTTTTATTCTATTTTCAGTAAAATGAAAGGGTTACTCCACTTAGTTATTTATTCCTATAAAAAGTATGTGTAATAATTTACTAAATTTTATTTGATACCATTAATTTTAAGCCATTTACCTCTTAAATCCTCAACATATGGATGTGGGAGAAATAGCTGCTCATAAATTAGTTATTGCATATCATCCTTAAGAAATTTTATGTCTTATTTTAATTCATTTTTGTTTATTTTTTAATCATGTTCATTTAGTAAATAAATCAATTATTTAACCAATAATTATTTTAATATGTAACAACTTAAAATTATAAAAAATATCTTTGTAATATATAGTATATACAACATGGAATGTTGATTTAAATCAAACCATGAGATATATTTGTTTAAATTTATTCTCTTCTATAGTTAGTGGAACGAGCAATTCTGAATCTAAAAGAACCATTATATAGTATACTATTAAAACCTTAACATTAAATTTATGGGTAATAAAATTAATAACAAAATTATTTATATTGTGTTTATCAATTTATTATAAATAAAATAAGTATCATTTAAAAGAAAAAGAAATGTTTTCTGAAAAATTATAGTTTTTTTCTAAAAGAGAATTTTTTTCATGCTTTTCATCCATAAATATAAACTTATTAGTAACAATTTTATAATATGAATTTGATAAAATAAAAATATTTATTTAAATTAATAACAAAAATTTATCTTAGGGTAAATATTTGGTATTTTTCAAAAATGATTCCTTCTTTATTAATAGTGGAAAATACTTAATTTTTATTCAAAATAACATTTAGTTTAAATTATTTATGAGGATAAATTATATTTATAATTGATTTTAATTTTAAATTAGTTAAATTAAATATTTATTAATCAAATTTAGTTAATTTTAATAATTTCCAAATAAAATTATAATATTAATAATTTTTTAGAATTTTTGTACATTTTCCCTTTGAAAACATCTTTTTTCGTCATGTCTACGAGTTTGGTATTAAATTGTATTTTTCCACATATATTAATGGAATTTGGAAAAATGGATTAAATATTTTTAATCATAATAATTTATGTTGTCTAATAAGTTTAACATAATTTTTGACAATAATTAATAGTAAAATCTAAAAAAATAATTTACTGTAGTTAATGTAAAAATAGATTTGTTAGGGGTTAAAATAAAAATATCAGGGATACAATAACCACAAAATTTCCCAAAATATATTTTAAAACCATATTTAGACCTTATAATGTCTAGTTAATGATTATTATCCATTTATGACACTTTTTTCATGTAAAAACCATGGGTACACATTTTTCCTTTCACAAATTACAAGTATGAAACTCAACTCAGTTACAAAAGGCCACCCCCTATAATTTCCAATTAACTCATTAAAACCATTTTGGTTTAAAAATTACCTGCCCAAATAACTTCCATAATTTCGTCCAATCATCCTATAAAAATTATTTTTCAAAAAATTCAGCATTGGAAGGATTTTGATGAAAACCTAATGAGGTTACATGAGGAAGAGACAATGTTCCTCATCAAGAGATTTTTTAATTTATTCCTCAACCTCATTAAATTAATATTAATAATTGATTATATAGTAATAAAAAATAAAAAAATGATTTTATATTTTTATTTTTATGTATATAACCACAACCATCTACACATCCATCAAATGTGTTATAAAATCATCATTCGTTTTTACGACAGACTACTGACTCACGTACCAATGTCATTCATCTATCCATTACCCCTTCTCACAGTTAGGTATGATGATGGATCTAATGTATATATATATATATGATATTTATATAATAATTTTACCTCTTTAATTATTATATATTATACCCATTTTTTGCATTCCATTATATAGGGAATACAATAACGCCACTCATGTGCAAGGCAGACTACTGCCTCACGAAGCAATGTGATTTTCCATTCACTAATGTTTTACAAGGAATGTAATAAGGACAAAAGTGTATGACCATATGTGATATAAATGAAATAATTATTATATTAATAAAATATTTATAATTCTGAAAAGTTAATAGATCACTTTATTTCATCCCTTTTCACTCAATGAATGATGATAATATCTTTCGTGTACATGTGGACTACCTCCTTCATGAGGAGATGTCACACTATTTTTATCACCACACCATTTGGTTGATATATATAATTATATTTAAAGACATAATTTCGTAAAGATGATTTAATTATGATTATATAAAGACAAAATATTAATTACCTTCTTTTTATAATGATCGTTAAATAATGTAAATACTACTCATGTGTACATATGACCTACCATCGTTATGATCATAATGTACTTAATTTCAAAAAACCACATTCATGATTGGTATTAAAAGTATAATTTATTTATAAATATGATAATTATGTAATTATTATTATTCTTTTTTCGATTTAAATATATGGTATTCTCAATAATTTAAAATTACATGACAAATTTTGAATGAAAAAATACAATTAACACTTTGAATAATGAAAATAATGAATAATTATTAAAAAACCTGGAATAATATATTATAAAATAATAATATATGATATTTTAAATATTCATATGGTTCTAGTATAAATAAATAACACATTTAAAACCCTTATACAAGAGGTTAAATCATGTTCATCCAAAAATAAGTGTGAGATTGGAGACCTCTAGTCTCTCTCTTATTTCTAGGAGACATATGCCATATTCACCACATATTAATTTTTGTGGTGTATTTACTATCCCATTGAAATGTTATATAATTAATATCCTTATTTTCATTATATTTAAATTTTTATTAGATATTATACATTAATGGGATTATGATTCCAAATATTACCAAACTGGTAAAGGATATCATCTCAATTTCCATTTTGAGAGCCATATTTTAATGTTCTGCACCTAATTTCATTTATATGGTGTATCAGATTCAACTTTGACGCATAATATTATTCTTAATTAATAAATAAATCTTTTTTAACTTTCAATTATAATTATCTCATCAAAGGGGACTTTATTTGAATATTACTAAGTGGTAAATAATTTAATAGATCAATTTACTTTTATTGTGTTATATTAATTATTTATTTTATTTGATTACATATGATCATGTGTTCAATTAATTTTTACTATATTATGATTTATTTTCACTTATTTTTTTTGTGTATTCACATTTGAAACAGATAAATGATTCATTGATTAATTCTTAATTCAATGTTATGATCATTGTATGTGTTTATTTCACAATCTCATTTTAATTGGGATTGTTTATACTAGAGTTTTCATTGATGGGAATTATTTAATCATTATTTAATAAAATATTTCTTTTTCTTTTTCTAGGTTTACATGAGAATATTTTCTTTAATAGCACCATTTATCCACTATTATTTACATGATATGATTGAGAAAATGTAATAATAAAAAATGACTTCATTTGACTCGTTGGTTAGATTTTTTTTCATCCAAATTTTTTTATTCAAATATTATTTGAAAAACGTTTTTAACCTTTTGAAAATAATTTATTAAATATGTTTTATTCATTGTATCTTTAATTATTTTTAAATGAAACTTCATTTTTTTTTCAAAATAAGGCCCTTTAGGATTTTATGGAACATGTGAATGGAATAATTGTCTTATCTTACTCAATATGTACATAATTTCTTGATGTCATAACCAATTAATGTTTTAAAAAGTTATTTATATGTTTCAATTATTATTTTAAAAGAAAGGTATTTTAATTTTTTTTGAGCATTTTGTTTTAAAGTTTTATTTTTATAATGGGATGATTATTTTCCATAAAAAAGATTTTGAAGATCTTATAACGGTATTTCTGTTCTTCAATGTCAAAAAAACATTATCTTATAAATATTGGACTAGGGATATTTTGTATTGATACTATTATTTATATTAAATTATATTTTTTATTATTATTGTTACCTGGGATAATATTTTAATTCACTTCCTTTATTCATTTTTATAGTTATTTAATTTCCCTTGAAAAATTCACTTTCCTATGATCATGAGGTAATAATTTTTTTATAAATATCCATATTATTTATCAGGTTTGTGTTTATTTATTAAACCATGTATCATTTATAAATATGGTGTTCTAAATTGAAATTTATTTTTTTATCTGGGGAAATATTGATAAATCCTTTATCTTTATTGAATTCGAATATTTTAGGATAAGGAAAATTTTTCTTGAATTAAATTTATTATTTTGTATATGAATAATTCTTTAGACATATAGTGATGGGTGTGCCACAAAATTATATATCCAATAGATTCATAGGTAGTATAATGAGAAGAATCGATAAGCTATCATTAAATGTCTTTATAGATTTATTTTTAAAGTATCTTATGAATGTTATTGATGATAGGGGTATCACGATACCTGAGATCAAAGTGTCCAATAATTATGAATTTTATTCTATAAGAATTTAGTTATTATTGTTTATTATATTTTCAGAATGATAATATCATTGTATGTACTTAATTATGAGTTTATTTATTAAATGGAATGTGTCATTAGTTATTTATCTTTCCATATTGATTACGCCTTATCCAGTTACTATAGTCATGTTCTTAATTAAATTCAAAGTGTTTTTTTATTTACCATTGCATATTTATTATGCCTTATCTTGTTATCCATGAGATTTCCACCAATATATTATCTCTGAATAATTTTAGTTTTATAATATTAATTAAATTTAATGTGTCTTTAGATACTTAAATTTCAATGTTTATTATGATTATTGAGTCATGATAGCTTCTGTTGTACTTATCCCTTATCAAGTATTTGAGATCTCCATTATTTTGATTCATATCATAAGAATCTATGAAGTGTACTATGATTGATATGTAATGATGTTTAAGATGGAATAATTTTATTATATAAAAAATTATGTACTAATTATTTTTTTAAAATGTAATATTATAATAATGTATGTATCTATATTACAAATACTACTGAACTATTCAATCCTTTGGGATTTGATTCCTTATACCTTATTCCAATATAATAATGTAAGACCAAAACTTTGGGATATAGGGGTTTGGGCTGTTACAGTTGGTATCTATAAAATTTTAGTAGAAACATTAGGAATTAGATTTCTAAAAACATATATTAGGGATTATAAAACAATGGTAGACATTGAGGACAAGTATAAAAGAACATCCGAATGTTTTTTTAAGTATATAATTTTGTGGCTTTTACTAGAAATAAATTCATGTAGGGATAATATAATTGGATACAGTTCTAGAAAATAGGTATCAAAAGATAATAACTCCAAAAATCATTCATTTTACTTAACTCGATCATCACCCGGTGTATGAAAATAATCTGTACTACACACCAAGTATGACAATCACAATGGGATATTATTAAGATAATTATCATTATCATAAAAAAACAATATAAAGGATTTGAATATATTTTGATAACGATTGGACATGGATAAAACTATGATATATTATATTCAATAAATGGTGTAATGATTTAAACATCATATACATTATTATATGGTTTTACCACAATGATTATTATTTCTCACACTATGTCTTATTTTTTTAGTTGATGGATGAAACCAAAAGGAATCATGAAAACATTGAATATGATGGAAATTTCTGTGAATATGAGTAACCAAATAGGATGATGATAGGATTCAATGATATTATGATTATTCATAATCAATTTTCATGAAATTTGATTAATAACCTTTACCTTAACCAACTATCAAGATTCACCAAAGAATATAAGGATAGATTTAGAGATTGAGTAGTGGATACCATAGAGAAAAGAATGATTGATTTCATTCATGTCATAGATGTGGAAGAAGACACCTGGGAAAGTGTCTCAATGGAATGTGAAAATTATTTATTTGTGGAAATTATGGGCATAAAGTAAATAATTTCCAATTAAAAATGAAGAGTACAATGAAACGAAATAAATATAATCGTATGGATCAATGTAGAGTTCATTGTCATAAATGTGGGGAACCTAGAAATTATTCTAGGTAATGATTTATTCTAAAGTTTAAACCCTTGATAAAGGATATATATATGTTGAAATAATGTGGATTTGGTATTTATGTGTTGGGACTCAAGAATTAAAATGTATAATTCATTTTTTACAAATGGAATCTTGGTTATAAAAATCGTGTAATATATATTTATTGTTCTCTAGTAGAGAATAATATATGTATTTATAAACATAATCCTTACAGATTCCATCATGAGTTATGAATTTATGTTTGATCAGAAGTTAAAAGTTATATAAACCCATTTTTAGGTTACATTTGATAGGATTTTATAAAAATTTTGGATATTTTTTGGAAAATAGTTCACAAAATACAACTTATTAGTTCATTATATGAAAATATTATTTGAAGTTGAATGCCCTTAATTTTTTGGAATTAAGTATAATGTTTTTGGTAAAATTTAGGATTTATATTATATTTTATGTTATTATGGGTTATTATACTTTTACAATGTAGTAATATTTATAAAATTATGGTCTTAGAAAAGGGGAAACCCACATGCTAGGTGATGACCCATTGCATCTATCAAAGTCCACAGGACTTGATCCCATGAGCAAAGGACGATAAAGTTTTAGTCCTAACACATGCTTATGTGATTTCTTGGTTAATACGTAATTTTTTTTATAAAAAGTTTGATAAATAAATATCAATGATGAACTTATGGGGCTACAGTTGTGGTTTATTGATTAATTTATTATATTGGATAACTTGTTCTAACCATTTTTTTAAATAGTTAAATACATACGAAAATACATTACACTCTTTTATGGATATCATGATCCATATAAAGAGAATTTTAGTACTTCATGAATTGAAGTTTTCTTTTGGATATTCATTTTAGGGAGTAGGCGATGAATTTGAAATTTATTAATGCACAACCAAAGGGTATAATTTTTCTTATCAAATATAAAATTATCATGTAAGGATATTTTATTATATCTTTATACAATAATACAATACCTTAACATTGGGGAAAAGATCCCAATTTTTTTATACTATTACCTTTATATCCAATGAATCAAATGGTGTTTTAAATCAACACAGATTTTTGGTTTTAATTTCCTTAACATTCTATTGACCAATTTCTTTCTTATGATCAATAATCACTATCATTATAGGTAATTATTTATACTTTTATTCCATGCCAATATATTAAATATAATCCAATGTTATCCTACTTAGAAACTAAGTTATGTGTAGTACCTTATGATATTTTTACATTCCTTTTCTATCATATTAAGAGGATATTTTATTAACCATTTTATGATGTGGGTTTTCAAAAAAAGGTATTTTCAAATATCAAAACCTTCAATTGTTAGTGGAAGATAACATTGTGAGGAAATAACTTATTTGATTTGGGGAGAATGAAACACCTTAAAATTGAATAATGAGAACATTGTATTTGATAACATATGTGACATGTAACACCTAGCTGAAACAACCAATGATGCATATTTCTTTGAATTTACTCTCATCGATAGCTTGTGGAATACACAATATTGATTTTAAATGAATCATGATATAAAATAACATTATAATTTAGCCATTAAATATGTGGGTATGAATAATACAATCAGAATTATGAATTTTATGTTCTCTACTAATTATAAAAAAATAATAATCATTTAAAAGTGAAAAATATATTCTGAAAAACAATATTTTTTCATCAAAAAGTCGATTTAGTCACGCTTTTTAAACATAATTAAATATTTTTTACCAAATTTAGAAAACATATGTGAAAAAAACATTATTTTTGAAATAATAATATATAATATATCATAGGGGGAATTTTTGATATTTTTAGGGAACGTTTTATTTTTTTGATGAATAGTGAACAATATTTAATTTTAATTGATAACAACCTTTTGATTTAATTATTTATAATGTTAAATTATTTTTCTAATTATTTATAAAGTAATATTTGTAAAATTATATATCATTTAATATAATTTATTTAATTTGAATCATTTTCAAATTAAATAAATTAGATTATAAAAACTATGAAAACTTTTGAATGTTTTCTCTTTGAAAAGCCGATTTTTCCCCACATATTCGAGGATAATTTTAAATTAAAATTTTACACTTATTTGAATGGAATTCAAAAAATTGGATTAGATATTTTTAATAATAATAATTTATATTTTATAGTATGTTTAACATAATATATTATCAAAATGAAAACGTAAAACAATAAAATTTATTTCCTATGGTTAATATAAAATGGATTTGTTATGGGGGGGTTAATTTTAAAATAAAAGGGTGAAAATGTCCCAAAAATTTACAGTACTTATTTAATGAAATATTTAAAACATATAATGTATAATTATGAATTAAAAACCATACTTTATCTTTTTTATGTGAAAATAGTTGTTACACCTTTTTAATTCCAAAAATTACTAGAGTTCCACTAACGTCAATTATAAATGGCCCCCCACTATCCAACACACTTCACATATTAAAAAAATTGGTTTAGAAAATATATTCCAAAGTCACATACAAACATATTTAGTCTCATATTAGAAGTGTTAATTAAGTCATAAATATAACCTTGAATTTATTTTTGGTGCAAACATAAATATTTTACCTGAGGAAGTGGTATATTTTTAAATCGAGCTGTTTTTTTATTTACTACCCCACCACATTATATTTTTATTAAAATATGAGGAAATAATTAAATTAGTATATTAAATATACTAAGACGTTTTTATATTTTTTCATGAACTAAAACCATCCACACTTCAATCAAATGGGTTATGAAATTATTATTTGTGCGTACGACAAATTGGCACCTCGCGAATCGATGTCATTTGTTTTTCCATTACCACCTCTAATGGTTGGGTATGAAAATATAAATAAAGTATATATATATCGGGTATTTATATCATAATTATACCTATAGTATTATTATAACATATATAAAATTTTAAATTTCCTTTTCTTAGGGAATACAATAACATTGCACATGTGTATGGTAGACTACCACGTCGAGAAATGATGTGATTCCACTTTCTTTAATCATTTACATGTAAGGTAATAAGGGTAAAATATAATGCTTATATGAGAAATATATGACATAATTCTTATATTAAATACTTATTTATCATTCTAAAAAGATAAAATATCATTTTCTTTCTTACCTTTTCACTCATTAAAAGATAATGACGTCATTCTTGTATGTGTGGACTACCACCTTCACGAACTACTGTGACTCTCTGCTCATCACCATACCATATTGGTGATAAATATAAGTATTTATGGAGAAATAAATTTTAAATATTATATAATTATCATTATTTAATTATACAATATTACTTACCTCCCTTCCATAAGTATCTTTGAAAAGGGAAATGTTACTGATATGTACGTACGACCTACCATCTCCATGATCGCAATGTACTTCATTTTTAAAAACCATATTCTGTCGTTGGTTATAAAATTATAATTGATTTATAAATATGATAATTATGTTTTTATTATTATCATTGATATTATAGAGATATATTATATTCTCAAAAATCATATCATTCATGACAACATATGAATAAGAAATCAAGGAAATTAATACCCAAAACAATGAAAATAATGAAATATTATTTTTTAACAGGATGTAAAATGTTATAAAAGGTTAATATATGATGTTATAAATTTTAATATAGTCTTTTTTTAGTTAATAATATTTTTAAATCCACTATACAGAAGTTTATATAATGTTGAAACAAAACGAAGAATAAGGTTATGGATTTCTAGTCTCTCTTTTATTTATAGGATATGTATGCCATATTCACCACATGGTTATTTTTGAATGTTGTATGTAATGCCCCATTGACATGTTATATCATTAATAAAAACATTTTAGGGGAATTTAAGTTTTAATTTGAATTTATTATTTATCAAGGCTTATGATTCATAATATTACCAAATCAGCAAAGGACTTCATCTCAATTTCACTTCATAATTGTATATTGTAATGTTATGAAACTAATTTATTATATATGATGTATTTACTACCTGTTTAACATGTAATATCATGATTAATTATAATTCATGGAATTTTAAGTTTTAATTTGAATTTTTTCATCCAATAGGGTTTGAATTAAAAATTACCATGTGGACATATTAAGTTTACGCGAGTAATTAATTATGATAATATTATGTTTTATTTCTACTTATTTTTGTTAAATTTACATTTTAAACTCTTAATTTATTCATTTATTTGTTCTCACTTCAATGTTGTGATCATTTAAAGGGTTTATTTCAAAGTGTCATTTTAATCCAATTTTTCATACTTGAATTTCCATTGAAGGAAATTACTTGATCATTATTTAAAAACTCTTTAATTTCTATCTCATAGAGTTACTTAGTAACTTTTTAAATAATATGATTTTATACACTTTTTTATAAAAAATGATTGAGAATTTTTTTTAATAAAACCTAACTTCATTTCTCTATTTAGTCAGAAAACAATTGTCTTCAAAAACCATTTTCTCAAAACACATTTTCAATGAATTCCTTAACCTTTTACAAATTATTTATTAAATAAATTTTTGATCATTTTTACCTTTAAATTTTTTAAAATGAATCTACATGTAATTTTCAAAACAAGTCCCATTTATATTTTACTGAAAATATATAAGGGATTATTATTTTAACGTACTCAAAATGTACAAAATTTTTAGCTTTCATGACCACTGAATGTTTTAAAACATTATTTATTATTTTAAAAGGTTATTTTCAAAGAAAATAATTTCAAATTATTTATTCGAACTTCTTTATATTAAAATGTGTTTTTGAAAATGATAATGAAAATTTATCTAAAAAATTATTTGAGGACATTTTTATGATATTTATATTCATCAATGAAAAAACCATTTATTTTATATATAATTACTAGGGATATTGTATTGATACCATTATTATTATTACTCTAGATGGTTTAAGATTATTTTTAACAAGGATAATATTGACATTCACTTACATGATTCATTTTTTAGTCATTTACATTGCCTTAAAATATTCATTTTCTTATGATCATTGGACATTAGATTTACACTAAATATCGATATTAGTAATAATGGATAAGTTTATTTATTAAATCATATATAATTTCTATATATAGTTTTTTAAATTGATTTTTTTATTGGGGGAAATATTAATAAATCCATATTCTTTACTCAATGAATAAATTTTATGATATGGAACATATTTCAGGAATTAAATCAATTATTTGATATATGTGCAAAGTTTTTTGACATGAAGTGAAAATTGGGGCCTGGAATTATTTATTCAATTGATGAATCGATATTCTTAGGAGTTGAATCAGTAAGCGATCATTAAATGGGTTTCTACATATTTTTTTATACCATCTCGTGAAAGGTCTTGATAGTAGAGGTATTATGGTTTGAAATATCATGGTGTACCATACATAAACATTTAATTAATTATGAATTTAGTTACTATTATCAATGATATTTTTACAATGATATTATCTCTCGATGTATTTTTTTCACATTTTATTAATTAAATGGAATTTTTTTTATTTTCCATGGTATATTGATTATGAATTATCCAACTATGATAGTCATTTTCTTCATTAAATGAAATGTGTTTTTAGTTATTTAACAGTACGTATTTATTATTCCATATCTTATTATACATGCCTTTTTCTCCATAATATTAATTATTGAAGCATTTAATTCTTAGGTTATTTATTAAATATCATGTAAGTTTAAATATTTACCTTTCCATGTTGATTTTTATTATTGATTCAGGATTGATTCCACTCTAATTAAACCTTAATGAGTATTTGATTTCACCCTTATTTTGTTTCCATTCATAGGAATCCATGAAGTGTACTACGATTGATATGCAAGTATATGTTAGACAGAATAATCTTATTCTAAAAAAATTATGATTTAATTTTTGATTTCAAATTTAATATGCGAATAATACGTGAATATATTTTACCAAGAATAATAAACTATTAGGTTCTACAAGATATGATTCCTTGCATTTTTTTCAATATAATAAAGAAAAAAATGACTCCAGTTTTCTGTGGCTATGGTCATTACTTAGTATATTAATTTATATAATGAAATCTCTCAATTATTTATTTACACTATTCTTACACTCCTAAATTTAATTATGATATCATTGATTTATCATTTAATCTCATGTTTGTATCACCTATTCTTGTTTTACATTTTAAAAGTATATTGACCCCTATTTCCATATTACATTAACAAAAAATATAGATATATTCTACAAGGTTTCATTATATGAAGGTGATATTGACCCTAGATCACAACATATAATGATCATAAATGGATTTTATGATATGTAGAAGGAGAATTGATTTTATCATGATGATGAAGTTTCCAAAGGATCATCCCATAACATTAAGGGGGGGGGATGAAATAGTTGTGACCAATTTTACTAATTTATTTTTCACCATTTAAAAATCAATCACATGTTAAGATGAGTGGATCATGAATACAATGTAGAATGTAAATGAAGCACAACAAACTGTATTTTTACAAGGATCTGTACTAATTTCAAGATCCATTCAATGTTGGTTAGACCAACCAACATTGATTGTACACTATAATATTTTTATTAATTACAATGGGTTAGGAAGAAAGTAGTAATGCACCCCATTAATTGATCCTCTAGTTGATTTGGGTTATACCCCATATAAATACAACACTTATTCCTTGGTGGGATAAATTCCCCAACCATTATACTGGTTAGACCCCCTAGAATCATTCTCAAGCCTCTTTAGAAACCAATTATACCCCCTAGATACCAGATCCATCTTCTTCAAATGTTCTGATCCATAGATTGGATGATCACTTGATCTTCCTCCATGAGTTTTCTGGATCACACTAGCTCATGTACAGTTCATGATCATTTTCACTAATATTGTACTTTCTCAGATAATTCTAATCACTGAATATAATCACCTGTCATAGTTCAAAGCTTCTCTAAAAAGATATTCTTTCCTCTATTGAAGACACAACCACACTTAGCAGTGAAAATTTAGATAAAAAAATATTCTAAATCACTGATAGCCACACTTACCCAACTTCAGTCTCTAGCACTACATGGTGAAAATGCAATTAATATTTCACATTCAATTATTTAAACTTCAAACATGAAGATAAATGCATGTATGTGTCACTTTATGCAGGTATTATTTCATGTTCACTTTTCAAACATCATGTATATATTTAATATATTGCATTTCCTTCTCATTTTATGTGATAATAAACATGCACAAATAGACATCCTCAAGTGTTATTTTTATCTAACTAATGAACTTCCTTCTTGATTCATCAAGTGATTAAGAAATCACATGTTCTTGTACTCATTCACATATGCATCAACAAACACAATGTCCACTTTGTGCACTCACTATCGCACATACTATTTACTACAACGTACTTAAATGTTACCTTATATCCACTAACAAAAAACACTTGTACAACCATTTCATATGTGTAATCCTTCATGAAATAAAGTGTAAATCACTCTTTCTTTTTTCTTTATGTTCACTACCATTCCACATTTTACGTTATAGGATATTTCCTAAAATAGTATATCACTCAAAACATATTCCATGAATCTTACTAAGAATAGGTGTTAGCATTTATAGAATACTAGAATATATGTGTGCATTCACAAAAACCATGAATGAGTAAATATTGGTGCACACGAGTACTTATTTACAAGATTTATTGAAAGTATGAACTTTCCCATGGTATCTGAAATCCTTCACTCAGGTTAATATAATATATACATTATCCTATTGGAAAACCAATATGTAGGTTCATTGTATTATTTCACACAAACCAAAAGAACAACTCTTAAGAGAATCACAATATCTTAGTTCTTCACAGAGCTTCTTCAAGAGTGAATAATGTGCACCCATAGTCATACATGTGATTGTAACAAAAGACCATCCCTGTAATATTCATACTTATAATTCACTAAATTTTCATTTTCTTAACTAATTGATGAAAAATTCAACTTTCACTAATTCAATATACCACTACAATAACCCCCTTTGGATTTGTGGTTAATTCTCAATTCATATTAAAAGTAAATGAAAATTTTCCCTTTAACCCCCAAGATTCTTATAAGAAATATTTTGTTTTTATACATCATCAAAGGAATCTTTAACTACACACAACACTAGCTTGGATTTCTTTACACGCAATCGCGTCCTTCCTCGATAGTTTGCGTTGTACGCCATACCATGTTTCACTATACAATTATATGCTAATAAAATATTATTAAAATTAGACGTTATGAATAGTAATAACCACTTTTTAAAATTTTATAAATTTTATTTTTCAAAATGGACTTCATTTTTGGATTTGGAATATCGAAATTAGCCTAGGGTGAAATTTTGGTATTTTTATGAAAACTTTCAATTCATGATGAATAGTGAAAACACTAGGTTACTAATTTTAGATATATAAAAATTTTATTGAACTTTTGACCGTCTTTTACACACCTCCTAGGAAAATTTGAAAATTTACATAAAACGTGATTTTACCGCTATTGTGAATGGAATTTCAAAAATCTGAGACACACGGTTGATGTCAGTAAGTAAAATGTGGTTCAATGAGATGAAAATAATTTTTGGAGAATAGTAACGTTTTACTTTTATTTACCACGGTTAAAATAAAAAAGGGTAATTGAGGATAAAAATGATATTATTATTACCCTAACACATGTACTAAATCTATTTGATAAGTTTAATTCAACCCAAAACAACATTAGGGATAAAATATTATCCTTTTGGTCCACATGGATTAGATTAGGACATTTAATATTATTTTATTTAAAGAATAGTCAAAATAGTTAAAATCAAAGTTTAATAACTATAACATTTTTAATATAGGGTTATACAAAAGATAAATTAGACTATAAATATTCATTAGAAAGATAAAAATATTTACGACATAATGGTATTTTATTTATAATTTTTAGACTTTAAATAATTTAATTTATTTATGACACAATGATGATGTAGTAATTATCTAATAAATGAAATATTAACATAATTGATGTTATAAATACTCAAATTAATATAATTTGAGACATTTTATGAATTAAACAAATTTTCTAGGTTAATAAGACATGTTAGTATTGATTTAGTTAACTTTATTTGAACTAATCATTCCGTTATGATTTTCACAAAACTCAATTACTAAATAGTGTAAAAATTAACATAAAATAGTTTTTAAAACAAATATTATATTATAGATTGTTATTTTATTCCTAAAAAACAAAGGTTCGCCAAATGAATTATATAAGGTTATATATATTAATAATAAACAACTTGGGGTTTGTTTGGCTTGTTATAGTAAGTTTATTAACCTTATAGTGTATGAAAAAAAGAATGCATGGTAAAAGATAAATTATCTAACTTAAAGATAAATCTAAATGATAAGGTTAAAATAGAAACCTGAACTTGTATAAATTCTATTTGATGAGATTATTTAGACCCATAACCACCTTATCTTCGAAATAAATCAATTTGGAGCTATTAAAAATTGAATATGACTTTATAATAAAATAATATTTTTAGTTTTTCCAAAGGTGCCCCTCTCCTCCCTTATAAAAGGACACCACCTCCCTCTCCTCCTCACACCGCATTGAGCCATCAAGCTTGGCCAAACCCTTCCAAATTCTCTTCTACACTTCCCTAGAAACATCATAGAGGTCTGGGTCTTCCTAAAAGACCATCCCTAGTGCCATAAGAATAGGTTAAGAAGAGGAGCATCAAAGAAGAAGTAATATCCATTACCGATCCTTTCCAATTTATTTCTTCTTCAACTTCTTCTTCCTTAGTTGTTTCATTATGAAGTAATAAAATCTGTATCACTAATATACTGATATGTTATTATAAATATGAAACAACACTATTTCAACTCTTATCCATCCTATGGAAAATGAAATCACTGCACATGCGTAAGTACAGATTACCGTCTCCACACCGTGGTGTAATCTGTTTTCCACCACCACCTTACTTGTATGGGAATAATGGTGTAAAGAATAAGTATAAATTATTATTTTAAAGTGATATTGATTCTGAAATAGTATACATACACTTAAATACAATTCCACGATCATGGGAACGATATCATCACTCGTGCGTACGTACGACCTACCGTCTCCACGATGTGATGTGACTCATTCTACATGATCTTCATTGCATAATGATTATATAAATACATTTAATGAATAAATATGATATATATTACACTAATAACATTTTGGAAATGAGGTATCTATAACCTAAAAATAAGAAAAAGAATTTATTCGACAAAACACGCATAAGAAAAAAAAACAATAAACACTCGAATAACAAGTAGCAATGAAATATTACTAAAACGAAGCTAAGAATATGACCATATATGATATCATAACAATGGGTAAAATTATGGAATATGTAAATAACATTATTTAAATCATTATACAGGAGGTTCGGACACGTACGAAGAAAATCGGTCCTAAGGTAAGGGAAAATCTTGCAATCTCAATTTTTATTCGAGATTGTTTATACTTCAGAATTTACTGGGGAATATTTATCATCCACATCAATGTTCCCTAAATATTTAAAAATTTTTATATCCTACTAAAATTGTTTAAAGACAATTTTTACCCTTCGGTGAGTTTTTAGTAAATGATATGAAAGGAATCTTTTGTTGTTTTTCGTATGAGGTACTTTTTTGACTTTTCCAGCCAAAGTATGAGAAGAATGTTTTTTTAAACTATACGACCTGAATGGATTTTTAGAACATTATTTACATTAAGCTTCATTTACAAGTTTTTAGGTTTAATTTTAATCAACTTCTTTTAGTTTATAATTGGATGGCATGTTAAGAAAGGAAAAATGTTTTTCAAGTAGAAAGGATATTTTCCTCAAGAATGGAGTTCAAGTATTTTATCAAAATTATTTTCCATCTAATATAATATAGGGTTCTATTTCTATCCCTATTATTACATTGATTTGATTATGTTGTGATGGAATTATTTTTATGATGTCCTTAATCTTATATAAATTTTTTTATGATGTCATGATGTTTAAGAATCCCATTTTTATTACATGGGTTATGTTATGATGTATGATTTATGATTTTTTAGCACACATAAGAATGGTATCATTATGAGATGGGTGGGACCTATATCTCCCTTTAATGCATTCGGTAATGATTTATATCTCATGAGATAAACATGGTTGGAATGGCAGGTTAAACCGGTTCAGTGATACAGTACTGAAACGAGGAGTGTACTCGATTCAGAAATGGACTTTGTCCGCTAAGATTGTCTTGGAAATGAGTCTTGACTAATAATAAATGATTCTATATGATTATGTGTGTATGCCACAAAGTATCATGTTTTATGTTATGATTATTTGGGATTACATTTCACCACTATGATTTATCCCATGTTATGATATTATGATCTCTTTTGCAGGTTACGTTTTCCAAAATGTTATGTTTTAATGAATATGATGTGATTGATATTTCTTTTGTTCACCCTTACTGAGCATTTGAGCTCACCATTTTGTATGTTTTGTTTTCCCAGGTCAGGAAGAAGGGTACTAAGTAGAATATGCCAAAAAGGGACTCTAGATATGATGAAATAAATGGGAGACAACGTAGATGATTTATGAACCAGTTGTTTATGTTTCCCAGTTTCTAAAGACACTATACCTATACGGTCCTTTCATGGTGTTTTTATATGTTGTAATAAGTTTTCTTAAATTATGAAGTAATAACAATGTATGTAAAGTATGGGTCATTATTGTTGGTATCAGAAGAAATGTATAGTCAACCTTTGGAAACTAGGATGTGAAATCCTTAGTAAGAACCCTAAGGATAAGTATAAGCACAGAACACAATCTTAGTTTTTAGAAATGGCCATTAATAACCTAAAATATGGCCATAAGTGTAAAAGTTTATTCTAGATTATGTGGTTTTCCTGTTATAATTAGTGTTTCTCACACTATTCTTCTTGGTTTTAGTCAATGGCTGGAACCCGAAGGAACCGTGTTAATGCAGAATGCGACGGGAAATGCAATGATTGTCCCCCTGAGAAACGAAATATTATGGGAGCTGGAATGAAAAATCGTGTAGCCATGCTCACACAACATTCTCAAGCTATGAATCATGGAGGACTTCCAAAAGAGAAAAGTAAGGAGAAACATTCTGTTGAATCCTTCATGAGGCAGCGTCCACCTTCTTCTAGTGGGTCTACTGATCCATTAATTGTTGAACAATGGATCAGTACTACTGAAAAGATAATTTCAGTTCATCAATGTTCTGTGCATGACAAAGTCATCTTAGTAGTATATCATTGGGAAGGTTTAGCTGATCAATGGTGGAATCTTATCAAGAATACAAAGAAAATGGATGACATTGAATCCATGGAATGGGATGAGTTTAAGAACTTATTTTTCAATAAGTACTTCCCCCATATTCTTCAAACAAAGATGAAGAAGGAGTTTCTTGAACTGAAGCAAAAGGATGATGAATTTGTTGGTACCTACAATGAAATTTTTTTGAGGCTTTCAAGGTATGCTTCCTAGATTATTATCCAACATGAGAGTAAGATTAGTTGATTCTTTAGTGGCTTAAAACCAAGTCTTCGAAGTGTGTTAGCCATAAGGGACTTCAATAGCTACGAGAAAATCGTTCGATGTGCTCTCAATGTTGAGATGGATATTGGAGTAACCCATCAGTCATATGGGATTGATATGAAGAGGAAAATGGAATTCAAATGAAAAATATAAAGACCACACTAAAAAGAATATGAGTTTTACCTTATGCTCAAAGTGTGGAAAGAAACATGGAGGGAGTTGTCTTATAGGGAAAATTAAATGTTTAAAATGTTGAAAGGAAGGTCATCGGGTATTTGAATGCCGCAATGATGGGAAGAAGATATCTAGTGATGTGAACAATGAAAAAGCTACACATAGTGCACCTCCTACACTTCAATGGTACAGGTGCAAGGAAATAGGGAATTATGCTAATCAATTCCCTAATACAAGGGTTTTTGATGATGATCAACGTCAACAAACTCTTAATGTTAAAGACAAGGGAACGTCACATGCAATTTCTATCAGTGATGTGGAGTATGATAACAAAGTGGTGAAAGGTACACTTATTATCCACTCTAAAGTAGAAAATGTTTTATTTGATTATAGATCTATCCACTCTTTTATATCTGAAGAATTTGGTAAGGGTATCACCGTATTACCTCAAAAATTAGATGCTAAGTTAGCTGTGACAACCCATAATGGCACAACAATCGCTCAAAAGTTTATAATTCTTCTCCGATTGAAGTTTGTGGGAAAGTGATTTATGCAAATATTGTGATCCTTCCTATAGTGGAATTTGATGTGATTCATAGAATGGATTGGCTTTGTTTATATGGAGATCATATCAATTGCCAAAGAAGGGAAGTCACATTTCATATTCCAGATCAATCTATGAACATCTATCGATGCAAGGATGAACATAACCTTCCAGTGGAAATTTCTTCCATCATATGGGTCTTGATTCCACTAAATGAAGGTTATTTATCTCAAATGGTTAGAGAGAAACTCATGATAATAATATTCCCATTTTATGAGAGTTTGATGATGTCTTTCCGGAGGAATTGTCGGGTATTCCACAAAATTGTGAAGTTGTGTTTTCAATAGAACTCGTACCGAGTTCTCTGCCTATTTAAAAGAAACTTTATAGAATAGACCTAATTGAGTTAGAGGAATTGAAGAAGAAACTCCAAGAGAATCTTGATATGGGATTCATATTCCCTAGTGATTCACTTTGGGGAGCACCTGTTCTGTTTTTTAGGAATAAAGATGGATCAATGAGACTCTGCATTGATTATAGAGAACTTAACAAGATCACCATTAAGAAAAAATATCCTCTCCCATGCATTGATGACTTATTTGATCAACTACATGGAGCTCAATACATTTCTAATATTGATCTTCATTCAGGGTATCATCAATTAAGGTTCAAAAGGGAGGATATACCAAAAACGACTTTCCGTACAAGGTTTGGACACTATGAATTTTTAGTGATTCCATTTGGTCTTACTAATGCCCCTGTTATCTTCATGGTGAATAGTGTATTTAGAGACTATCTTGATCAGTTTTTCGTAGTCTTTATTGACAATATTCTTGTCTATTCAAAGAGCAAGTAAGAACATTAAGATCACTTGAGAATTGTATTGAATACCCTGATAAAGGAGAAGCTTTATTACAAATTTACAAGTGTGAATTTTGGCTTCAAAAAGTTGCATTTTTGGGTCACATAATCTCAAAAGAGGGGATATCTGTGGATCCATAAAAAACATAGGTTATAGAAAGATGGTCAAGACCAACAATAGTTACTGAGATCTGAAGTTTTCTTGGTTTGGCAGGATATTATCGATGTTTTGTGAAAGATTTTTCACGATTATCTAATCCACTTACCAGGTTGTCTCAAAAAAGAGTTAAGTTCGTGTGGACAGAGAAATGTGGAGAGAATTTCAAGGACTTGAAAAGAAGGTTATCCAGTGCACATGTACTCACACTTCCTTGTAGTGGAGAAATGATTGTGATCTGGAGTGATGCATCCAAGAAGGGGCTAGGGTGTGTTCTTATGAAAAACGATATGTTGATAGCTTATGCCTCACGAAAGTTGAAAATCCAAGAGCAAAATTACCCAACTCATGATTTTTAGTTATCTGTGGTAATCGTTGCATTAAATATTTGGAGGCATTATCATTATGGTGAAAGGTGTGATATTTAAACTGATCATAAATGTTTAAAGTATATTTTCACACAGAAGGAGCTTAATATGCGTCAAAGAAGATGGTTGGAGCTGATTAAGGATTACGACTTCTCAATTCATTACCACCCTTGGAAGGAAAACAAGGTGGCAGACGCATTAAGTCAACAAGACCATGCCAACATATCCATGATGAGGATCACAAAAGATCCAATATTTATGGATTTACAAAGGATGGATCTTGGAATTATAATGTAAGGGGAAAAATCTTTTATTTCTCAAATAAATATTCAACCATCTATACAAGTGAAGATTAAAGAGGCACAGAAAGAAGATGTAGAGTTACAAAACAAGGTGAGAAATGTTCGTGAATTCAACCTTGATTGCAATGGGATAATAAGGATCAGGAATCTGGTTTGTGTTCCTCCCATACCAGAATTAATGAAGGAACTGCTAGATGAGGCTCATAGTTATTCATTATCTATTCATCCTGGAAACATGAAGGTGTATATTGAACTGAAAGAGTACTTCTGGTGGGATGGTATGAAAAGAGATGTTGCTGAATATGTCTCTCGATGCTTGGTTTGTCAGCAAGTTAAAGCAGAGAGGTATAATTCTAAGGGGATGTTACAACCATTACCCATACCCGAATGGAAATGGTAAAACATCACTATAGACATTGTCACTAGACTTCCTAAAACATCCAAAGGCAATAATGCTATTTGGGTTATAGGTGATTGTCTTATGAAGTCGGCACACTTCATTGCAATTAGAGAGGATTTCCCTCTTGATCAGATTGCCAGGATATATGTAAAGGAAGTTGTAAGATTGCATGGAGTACCACTTTCCATTATATCTGATCGGGATCCGAGGTTTACCTCGATGTTTTCGCAATGTCTTTACCATACTCTGGATACAGAGTTGAGCTTCATCACAACTTATCATCCTCAGACAGACGGTCTATCTGAGAGAACAATTTAAACACTAGAAGACATGTTAAGAGCTTGCTCTATGGACTTCAAAGGTGGTTAGGATCAAAACCTACCTTTGGTGGAATTATCTTATGATAATATCTTTCACTCCAGTTGTAACACCCGAGACTTTTATTTTATACAAATAATCAAAGGAATATTTTTCTACACACAACACTTTCTTTGCTTGCTTTACACGAAATCATGACCTTCCTTGATAGCTTGCGTCGTACGCAATACCGAGTTTCACTAAACAACGATATGCTATTAAAATATTATTAAAACTAGCCGTTATGAATAGTAATAACCACTTTTTGAAATTTTATAAATTTTATTTTTCAAAATGGACTTCATTTTTGGATTCGGAATATCGAAATTAGCCTAGGGTGAAATTTTGGTATTTTTCTGAAAACTTTCAATTTTTGATGAATTGTGAAACCACTAAGTGGTAGTTAAGATCTGAATTTTTCATAAAACTTAATTTTACCACTTCTGTGAGTGGAATTTCAAAAATCTGAGAGACATGGTTGATGTCAGTAAGTAAAATGTGGTTCAATGTGATGAAAATAATTTTTTGGTGAATAGTAACTTTTTACTTTTTTTACCACGGTTAAAAGTAAATAGGGTAATTAAGGGTAAAAATGATATTATTATTACCCTAAAACATGTCCTAATTCTATTGGATAAGTTTAATTCGACCAAAAAAAAACTTAGAAATAAAATACTACCATTTAGGCCCACTTGGATTAGATTAGGTCATTTATTATTAATTTATTTAAAGAAGGGTTAAAATAGTTAAAATCAAAGTTTAATAAGTAAATAATTTTTAATAAAAGGTTATACATAAGATATATTCGACTATAAATATTCATTAGAAAGATAAAAAGATTTCCTAGATAATTACAGTTTATTTTTAATTTTTAGACATTAAATAATTTAATTTATTTATGACACAATGATGATGCAGTAATTATCTTATTAATTAAATATTGACATAATTGATGTTATAAAAACCAAAATAAATGTAATTTGAGACTTTTTATGAATTCCAATAATTTTATAGGTTAATATGAAATGTTAGTATTGATTTAATTAACCTTTTTCAAACTAATCATTCTGTTATGATTTTCACAAAAATCAATTACTAAATAGTGTCAAAATTGACATAAAATAGTTTTTAAAACAAATATTTTATTAGTAATTGTTATTTTATTCAAAAAAAAAAGGTTTGAAAAAATTACTTAGATAAGGTTATATATATTAATAATAAACAACTTGGGGTTCTTTTGGCTGCTTATAGTATGTTTATTAACCTTATAGTATAAGAACACAAGAAGACACGGTAAAAGTAAACTTATTTAACTTAATGTTAAATCTAAATGATAAGGTTAAAATAGGAACCTAAACTTGTCTAAACTCTATTTGATTAGAGGATTTAGACCCATCCCCACCTTAGCTTAGAAATATATCAATTTGGAGCTATTTAAAACCGAATTTGACTTTATAATAAAATAATAGTTTTAGTTTTTCCAAAGGTGCCCCTCTCCTCCCTTATAAAAAGACACATCCTCGCCCTCTTCCTCACACCACTTTGAGCCTTCAAGATCGGCCAACCACTGCTAATTTCTCCTCTAAACTTCCCTAGAAACATCCTAGAGGTTCTGGTCTTCCTCAAAGACCAATTTTAGTGCCCTGAGAGGCGGTCTCAAAGAGGCGCTTCAAAGAAGAGGTAATTTCCGTTACCGATTCTTTCATCTTTATTTCTTCTTCCACTTCTTATTCTTTATTTGTTTCATTATGAATTAATAATATCAGTATCACTAATATACTGATATGTTATTATAAGTATGAAACAACCATATTTCACCATCTATCCATCCTACGGAAAAAGAAATCACCGCACGTGCGTACGTACGGAATACCGTCTCCACACCATGGTGTAATCTATTTTCCACCACCACCTTACTTGGATGTGTATAATGGTGTAAATAATGAATATATATGACTATTATAAAGTGATAATGACTCTGAAATAGTATACATACACTCCAATACAATTCCACGATCATAGGAACGATATCATCACTCGTGTGTACGTACGGAATACCGTCTCCACGATGTGATGCGACTCGTTCTACATGATCTTCATTTCATAATGATTATATAAATGAATTGAATGAATTAATATGATATATATTACACTAATAACATTCTGGAAATGAGGTATCTATAACCTAAAGATATGAATAAGAATTTATTCGACAAAACATGCATAAGAACAAAAAGTTATAAACACCCGAATAACAAATAGCAATGAAATATTACTACTAAGAAGTTAAGAAAATGACCATATATGATATCATAAAAATAAGTATGATTCTGGAATAATTCAATAACATTATTTAAATCATTATACAGGAGGTTCGGACACTTATGAAGCAAAAAGGACCTAAGGTAAGGGAAATATCACAATCTCAATTTTTATCTGAGATTGTTTATACTTTGGTATTTACTGGGGTGTATTTTATCATCCATATCCATTTTTCCTCAATATTTAATATTTATATCTTTCTACAATATTTTATATCCAATTTTACCCTTCGGTGAGTTTTTTAGTAAAAGATATGAAAGGAATCTTTTTTCATTTTTCGTACGAGGTACTTTTTGACTTTTCCGTCAAAAGTACGAGAAGAATGTTCTTTTTTTTAACTTATACGACATGAATGGATTTTTAAAACATTATTTCCAAGAAGCATCCTTTAAAAGTTTTCATGTTTATTTTTAATCAACTTCTTTTAGTTTAAAGTTGTATGACATGTTAAGAATGGAAAAATGTTTTTGAAGAAGAAATGATATTTTCCTCAATAATGGAGTTCAAGTGTATTATCAAAATTATTTTCCATCGAAGATAATAACGGGTTCTGTTTTTATCCCTATTATTACATTGATTTGATTATGTTGTGATGGAATTATTTTTATGAATTCCTTTATCTTATATGAATTTTGTTTGATTTTATCATGTTTAAGATTCCCATTTTTATTACATGGGTGATGCAATGATGTATGATTTATGATTTTATGGCACACATAAGAATGGTATCATTATGAGATGGGTGGGAACTATATCTCCCTCCAATGCATTGGGTAAAGATTTTATATCTCATGAGATAGACATGGCTGGAACGGTAGGTTATACCGGTTCAGTGAAACAGGACTGAAACGAGGAGTGAACTCGGTTCAGAAAGGGACTTTGTCCACTAAGATAGTCTTGGGAATGAGTCTTGACTAATATGAAATGATTCTCTATGATTACGTGTGTAGGCCACAAAGTTTCATGTTTTAAGTTATGATTATTGTGATCACATTTCACTACTATGATTTATCCCATGTTATTAAATTATGATCTCTTTTGCAGGTTAAGATTTCCAAAAGTTATGTGCTTATGTATATGATGTGATTGATATTTCTTTTTTTTACCCTTAATAAGCATTTGAGATCACCCTTTTGTATGTTTTATTTCCCCAGGTCAGCAAAAAGGTTGTTATGTAGAATATTCCAAAAAGGGACTCTTGATATGATGAAATAAATGAGAGGAAAAGTAGATGCTTTATGAACCAGTTGTTTATGTTTCCCAGTTTCTAAAGACACTATACCTATACAGTCCTTTGTTGGTTTTGTTATATTTTGTAATAAGTGTGATTCAATTCTGAAGTAATAACAATTTATGTAATGTATGGGTCGTTATAGTTGGTATTAGAGGAAAGGTATATTCAACCTTTGGAAACTAGGATGCGAAAGCCTTTTAAGAACCCTAAGGATAAGTCTAAGTATAGAAGAAAGTCTTAGTGATTTAGAAATGTCCATGAATAACCTAGGATAAGACCTTAAGTGTGAAATCATATTCTTGATTATGTGGTTTTCCTATTATAATTAGTTTTTCTCACACTATTCTTCTTGGTTTTAGTCAATGGTAGGAACCCGAAGGAATCATGTTAATGCGGAATGCGACAGGAATTGCAATGATTGTCCCCCTGAGCAACCAAATGTTATGGGAGCTGGAATGAAAAATCTTGTAGCCATGCTCACACAACTTTCTCAAGCTATGAATCATGAAGGACTTCTAAACGAGCAAAGGAAGGAGCAACATTCTGTTGAATCCTTCATGAGGCAGCTTCCACCTTCTTTCAGCTGGTCTAATGATCCATTAGTTTTTGAACAATGGATTAGTACTACTGAAAAGATATTTTTAGTTCTTCAATGTTCTGAGCATGATAAAGTCATCTTAGCAGTGTATCGTTTGGAAGGTGATGCTGATCAATGGTGGAATCTTATTAAGAATATGAGGAAAAGGGATGAAATTGAGTCCATGGAATGGGACGAGTTCAAGAACTTATTTTTCAATAAGTACTTCCCCCGTATTCTCCGAACAAAGATGGAGAAATAGTTTCTTTAACTGAAGCAAAAGGATGATGAATCTGTTGGTACCTATGAAGCAAATTTTACAAGACATGCAAGGTACGCTTCTAGTATTATTATCCAACCTGAGAGTAAGATCAATCGATTCTTGAGTGTCTTAAAACCAAGTCTTCGAAGGGCCTTAGCCATAAGGGACTTCAATAGCTACTAGGAAATCGTTCGATGTGCTCTAAAAGTTGAGATGGGGATTGGAGTAACCCATCAATCATATGGGTTTGATAAGAAGAGGAAAATGGAATTCAAAGGAAAATATAAAGAGCACACTGAAAAGAAGATGAGCTTTCCCTTATTCTCAAAGTGTGGAAAGAAACATGGAGGGAGTTGTCTTAAAGGGACAAGTAAATGTTTCAAATGTGGAAAGGAAGGTCATCAGGCATTTGAATGCCGCGATGATGGGAAGAAGGTGTCTAATGATGCAAACAAAGGAAGGGATACACAGAATGAACCAACTACACTTCAATGTTTCAAGTTCAAGGAGATGGGACATTATGCCAATAAATACCCTAATCCAAGGGTTGATGATGATGGTCGACGTCTACAAAATCTTAAGGATAAAGACAAAGGAAAGTCACATGCAATTTCTATCAGTGATTTGGAGTACGATAACGATGTGGTGAAAGGTACACTTACCATCCAATCTAAAGTAGAAAATGTTTTATTTGATTCTGGATCCACCCACTCTTTTATTTCTGAAGAATTTTCTAAGGGTATCACCGTATTACCTCAACAATTAGATGTTTAGTTAGCTATGACAACACCTAATGGAACAACAGTCGTATCAAAAGTTTATAATTCTTCTCCGATCGAAGTTTGTGGGAAAGTGCTTCCTGCAAATCTTGTGATCCTTCCTATCGTGGAATTTGAGGTGATTCTTGGCATGGATTGGCATTCTTTATATGGAGATCATATCAACTTCCAAAGAAGGGAAGTTACATTTCATATTCCAGATCAATTTATGATCGTCTATCAATGCAAGGATGAACATAACCTTCCAGTGGAAATTCCTTCTACCTTATGGGTCTTGATTCCACTAAATGAAGGTTATTTATCTCAAATGGTTGGTGAGAAACTCACGATTAAGAATATGCCCATTGTACAGGAGTTTGATGATGTCTTTCTAGAGGAATTACTGGGTTTTCCACCAAATCGTGAAGTTGAGTTTTCAATAGAACTCGTACCGGGTGATTTGCCTATTTCAAAGACACCTTATAGAATGGCCCCAATTGAGTTACAGGAATTGAAGAAGAAACTCCAAGAGAATATTGATAAGGGATTTATACGCCCAAGTGCGTCACCTTGGGGAGCACCTATTCTATTTGTTAAGAAGAAAGATGGATCAATGAGACTCTGCATTGATTATCGAGAACTTAACAAGATCACTATCAAGAAAAAATATCCTCTCCCGCACATTGATGACCTATTTGACCAACTACGCGGAGCTCAATACTTTTCCAAGATTGATCTTCTTTCAGGGTATCATCAATTAAGGGTCAAAAGGGATGATATACCAAAGACGAATTTCCGTACAAGGTATGGACACTATGAATTTATAGTGATTCCATTTGGTCTTACTAATGCCCCTGCTATCTTCATGGATCTAATGAATAGAGTCTTTAGAGACTATCTTGATCAGTTTGTGGTGGTCTTTATAGACGATATTCTTGTCTATTCAAAGAGCAAGGAAGAACATGAAGATCACTTGAGAATTATATTTAAGACCCTGAGAAAGGAGAATCTTTATGCCAAATTTACCAAGTGTGAATTTTGGATTCAAAAAGTTGCATATTTGGGTCACATAATCTCAAAAGAGGGGATATCTGTGGATCCAGCAAAAATAGAGGTTATCAAAAGATGGTCAAGACCAACAATAGTAACCTCGATCCGATGTTTTCTTGGTTTGGCTAGATATTATCGACGTTTCGTTAAAGATTTATCACGATTATCTAATACACTCACCAAGTTGACTCGGAAAGGAGTTAAGTTTGTTTGGACGAAAGAATGTGAAGAGAATTTCAAGGAGTTGAAAAGAAGGTTATCCAGTGCACCTGTGCTCACACTGCCTTGTAGTGGAGAAAGGTTTGTGATCTATAATGATGCATCCAAGAAGGGATTGGGGTGTGTTCTTATGCAAAATGATATGGTGATAGCTTATGCCTCACGACAGTTGAAAACCCATGAGCAAAATTACCCAACACATGATTTGTAGTTATCTGCGGTAATCTTTGCATTAATGATTTGGAGGCATTACCTTTATGGTGAAAGGTGTGATATTTATACTGATCATAAAAGTTTAAAGTATATTTTCACACAAAAGGAGCTGAATATGCATCAAAGAAGATGGTTGGAGCTGATTAAGGATTATGACTGCTCAATCCCTTACCGCCCTGGGAAAGAAAACAAGGTGGCAGACGCATTAAGTCGACAATACCATGCTAGTTTATCCATGATGAGGATCACAAAAGATCCAATATTTATGTATTTACAAAGGATGGATATTGGAATTATAATGGAAGGGGAAAAATATTATCTTTATCAAATGAATGTTCAACCATCTATACATGTGAAGATTAAAGAGGCACAGAAAGAAGATGTCGAGTTACAAAAGAAGGTGAGAAATGTTCCTGAATTCAACCTTGATTGTGATGGGATAATAATGTTCCGGAATCGGGTTTGTGTTCCTCCCATCCCGAAATTAAAGAAGGAGCTGCTGGATGAGGCTCATAGTTCTTCATTCTCTATTCGTCCTGGAAGCACGAAGATGTATAGGGACCTGAAAGAGTACTTCTGGTGGGATGGCATGAAAAGAGTTGTTGATGAATATGTCTCTCGATGCTTGGTTTTCCAGCAAGTTAAAGTTGAGAGACAGAAGTCTAAGGGGATGTTACATCCATTACCCATACCTGAATGGAAATGAGAAAACATCACTATGGACTTTGTCACAGGAATTCCTAAAACATCCAAAGGCAATAATGCTATCTGGGTCATAGTTGATCATCTTACCAAGTCTGCACATTTAATTTCTATTAGAGAGGATGTCTCTCTGGATCAGCTTGCTAGGATATATGTAAATGAAGTGGTAAGATTTCATGCAGTACCACTTTCTATTATATCTGATCGGGATCTGAGATTTACCTCTAAGTTCTGGTGAAGTATTCAGCATACTCTAGATACAGAGTTGAGTTTCAGCACTGCTTATCATCCTCAGAAAGACATTCAGTCTGAGAGAACAATTCAAACTCTAGAAGATATGTTGAGAGCTTGCTTTATGGATTTCAAAGGTGGTTGGGATAAACACCTACCTTTGGTGGGATTTTCTTATAATAATAGCTTTCACTCTAGTATTCAGATGACTCCTTATGAAGCCCTCTATGGAAAGAAATGCAGGACTCCAACTTGCTGGGATGAAGTTGGGGAAAGAAAGCTATTAGGACCCGATCTCGTTGATGAAATGGCAGAAATGGTCAGATCTATTCAACAACACATAAGAGCAGCTCATAGTAGACAGAAAAGTTATGCCGATAATCGAAGAAAAGACCTAGAGTTTGAAGTTGGTGATAAAGTGTTCTTATGAATATCTCTCTGGAAGAGGGTCATGATATTTGGAAAGAAGGGGAAGATGAGCCCTAGATATATCGGTCCTTTCGAAATACTGGATCATGTTGGGAAGGTAGCTTACCGATTGGCGCTTCCACCAAATCTCTCTCAAGTTCACGATGTGTTCCATGTATCTCTCCTGAGAAAGTACATACCTGATCCTTCACATGTACTTAGCTCAGAAGTTGTACCGCTGGAGCAAGATCTTTCTTATGAAGAACAGTCGATTGATATTCTGGATCGTAGCGAAAAAGTCCTACGAAGCAAGACCACTCGATTGGTGAATGTTTTATGGAGGAACCACCAATTAGAAGAAGCTACATGAGAGCTTGAGGATATGATGAGGGAGAGGTATCCTCATCTGTTTGTTACAAAGTGACGATTTTTGAGGGAGAAATTCATTTTAAGGGGGGTAGAATGTAACACCCGAGAATTTTATGTTATATAAATCATCAAAGGAATCTTTTTCTACACACAACACTTTCTTGGCTTTCTTTACACGAAATCATGACCTTCCTCGATAGCTTGCATCGTACGCAATACTGAGTTTCACTAAACAACGATATGCTATTAAAATATTATTAAAATAGCCGTTATGAATAGTAATAACCACTTTTTGAAATTTTATAAATTTTATTTTTCAAAATGGACTTCATTTTTGGATTCGGAATATCAAAATTATCCTAGGGTGAAATTTTGGTATTTTTCTGAAAACTTTCAATTTTTGATGAATAGTGAAACCACTAAGTGGTAGTTAAAAACTGAATTTTTCATAAAACAAAATTTTACCGCTTCTGTGAGTGGAATTTCAAAAATCCGAGAGACACGGTTGATGTTAGTAAGTAAAATGTGGTTCAATGAGATGAAAATAATTTTTTGGTGAATAGTAACTTTTTATTTTTTTAACCCACGGTTAAAAGTAAATTGGGTAATTAAGGGTAAAAATGATATTATTATTACCCTAACACATGTCCTAATTCTATTGGATAAGTTTAATTCGACCAAAAACAAGCTTAGAAATAAAATACGACCATTTAGGCCCACATGGATTAGATTAGGACATTTATTATTAATTTATTTAAAGAAGGGTTAAAATAGTTAAAATCAATGTTTAATAAGTAAATAATTTTTAATATAAGGTTATACATAAGATAAATTGGACTATAAATATTAATTAGAAATATAAAATGATTTCCTACATAATTATATTTTATTTGATATTTTTAGACATTAAATAATTTAATTTATTTATGAAACAATGACGATGTAGTAATTATCTTATTAATGAAATATTGACATAAGTGATGTTATAAACACCAAAATAAATGTAATTTGAGACTTTTTATGAATTACACTAATTTTTTAGGTTAATATGACATGTTAGTATTGATTTAATTAACTTTCTTCGAACTAATCAATCTGTTATGATTCTCACAAAAATCAATTACTAAATAGTGTCAAAATTGACAGAAAATAGTTTTTAAAACAAATATTATATTAGTAATTGTTATTTTATTCATAAAAATCTATGGTTTGGCCAAATTACATAGATAAGGTTATATATATTAATAATAAACAACTTGGGGTTTGTTTGTCTGCATATAGTAAGTTTATTAACCTTATAGTATAAGAACACAAGAAGACACGGAAAAAGTAAACATATTTAACTTAATGTTAAATCTAAATGATAAGGTTAAAATAGGAACCTAAACATGTCTAAATTATATTGGATGAGAGGATTTCGACCCATCCCCAGCTTAGCTTAGAAATATATCGATTTGGAGCTATTTAAAACCGAGTTTGACTTTATAATAAAATAATAGTTTTAGTTATTCCAAAGGTGCCCCTCTCCCCCCTTATAAAAAGACACATCCTCCCCCTCTTCCTCACACCACATTGAGCCTTCAATCTCAGACAAACCCTACCAATTTCTCCTCTAAACTTCCCTATCAACATCCTAGAGGTTCTGGACTTCCTCAAAGACCAATTTTAGTGCCCTAAGAGGAGGTCTCAAAGAGGCGCTTCAAAGAAGAGGTAACTTTCGTTACCGATTCTTTCATCTTTATTTTTTCTTCTAATTCATCTTCATTAGTTGTTTCATTATGAAGTAATAACATCAGTATCACTCATATAATGATATGTTATTATATGTATGAAACAACCCTATTTCACCATCTATCCATCCTACGGAAAAATAAATCACTGCGGGTGCGTACGTACGGAATACCGTCTCCACGCCGTGGTGTAATCTATTTTCCACCACCACCATACTTGGATGGGTATAATGGTGTAAATAATTAATATATATGACTATTATAAAGTGATATTGATTCTGAAATAGTATACATACACTCTAATACAATTCCACGATCATAGGAACGATATCATCACTCATGCGTACGCACCGAATACCGTCTCCACGATGTGATGCGACTCGTTCTACATGATCTTCATTTCATAATGATTATATAAATGAATTGAATGAATGAATATGATATATATTACACTAATACCATTCTGGAAATGAGGTATCTATAACCTAAAGATAATAATAAGAATTTATTCGACAAAACACGCATAAGAAGAAAAAGTTATAAACACCCGAATAACAAGTAGAAATGAAATATTACTACTAAGAAGCTAAGAAAATGAACATATATGAGATCATAATAATAAGTATGATTATGGAATATGTCAATAACATTATTTAAATAATTATATAGGAGGTTCGGACACTTACGAAGAAAAACAGACCTAAGGTAAGGGAAATATCACAATCTCATTTTTCATACAAAATTGTTTATACTTTGGTATTTACAGGGGTGTATTTTATCAGCCACATCCATGTTTACTCAATATGTAATATTTATATCTTTCTACAATAGTTTATATACAATTTTACCCTTTGGTGAGTTTTTTAGTAAAATATATGAAAGGAATCTTTTGTCGTTTTTCGTATGAGGTACTTTTTGACTTTTCCGACAAAAGTACAAGAAGAATGTTCTTTTTTTACTTATACGACATGAATGGATTTTTAAAACATTATTTCCAAGAATCATCCTTTACAAGTTTTCAAGTTTATTTTTAATCAACTTCTTTTAGTTTAAAGTTTTATGACACGTTAACAAAGGAAAAATGTTTTTGAAGAAGCAAGGATATTTTCCTCAATAATGGAGTTCAAGTGTTTTATCAAAATTATTTTCCATATAAGATAATAAAGGGTTATGTTTTTATCCCTATTATTACATTGATTTGATTATGTTGTGATGAAATTATTTTTATGAATTCCTTTATCTTATATGAATTGTTTTATGATGTCATGATGTTTAAGATTCCCATTTGTATTACATGGGTTATGCAATGATGTATGATTTATGATTTTGTGGCACACATAAAAATGGTATTATTATGAGATGGGTGGGACCTATATATCCCTCCAATGAATTGGGTAAAGATTTTATATCTCATGAGATAGACATGGCTGGAACGGTAGGTTATACCGGTTCAGTGAAACGGGACTGAAACGAGGAGTGAACTCGGTTCAGAAAGGGACTTTGTCCACTAAGATAGTCTTGGGAATGAGTCTTGACTAATAAGAAATGATTCTCTATGATTATGTGTGTATGCCACAAAGTTTCATGTTTTATGTTATGATTATTGGGATCACATTTCACTACTATGATTTATCCCATGTTATTAAATTATGATCTCTTTTGCAGGTTAAGATTTCCAAAAGTTATGTGCTTATGTATATGATGTGATTGATATTTCATTTGTTTACCATTACTGAGAATTTGAGCTCACCCATTTGTATTCTTTATTTCCCCAGGTTAGGGAGAGGGTTGTTAAGTAGAATATGCCAAAAAGGGACTCTAGATATGATGAAATAAATGGGAGGCAAAGTAGATGCTTTATGAACCAGTTGTTTATGTTTCCCAGTTTCTAAAGACACTATACCTATACGGTCCTTTCTTGTTTTTGTTATATGTTGTAATAAGTGTGCTTAAATTATGAAGTAATAACAATGTATGTAAATTATGGGTTGTTATACCAGTATTCAGATGGCTCCTTATGAAGATCTCTGTGGAGAGAAATACCGAACTCCAACTTGCTGGGATGAAGATGGGGAAAAAAGCTATTAGGACATGCTCTTGTTAATGAGATGGCAAAAAAGGTCTGATCTATTCAACAACACATAAGAGCAGCTCATAGTAGACAATAAAGTTATGTTGATAACGTATGAAAAGACCTAGAGTTTGAAGTTGGTGATAAAGTGTTCTTACTAATATCTCCTTGGAAGAGAGTAATGAGATTTGGAAAGAAGGGAGAGCTGAGCCCTAGGTATATTGGTCCTTTCGAAATATTGGATCGTGTTGGGAAGGTAGCTTACCGATTAGCGCTTCCACCAAATCTCTCTCAAATTCATGATGTTTTCCATGTATCTTTCCTGAGAAAGTACATACCCGATCCTTCACATGTACTCAACTCAGAAGTTGTGCAGCTGGAGAAAGATCTTTTTTATGAAGAATAGCTGATAGAGATTCAGGATCATAGAGAAAATGTACTACAAAACAAGACCACTCGCATGGTGAATGTTTTATGGAGAAACCACCAATTAGAAGAAGCTACATGGGAACTTGAGGATATGATGAAGGATAGGTATCCTCATCTGTTTTTTACGAATTGAAGAATTTCGAGGGCGAAATTCATTTTAAGGGGTGTATAATGTAACACCCGAGATTTTTATAAGAAATACTTTGTTTTTATACATCATCAAAAGAATATTTCACTACACACAACACTATATTGGCTTGCATTACACGCAATCGCGGCCTTCCTCGATTTCTTGCGTTGTACGTAATACTGAGTTTCACTAAACAACAATATGCAATTAAAATATTATTAAAACTATCTGTTATGAATAGTAATAACCACTTTTTGAACTTTTATAAATTTTATTTTTCAAAATGGAATTCATTTTTGGATTCAGAATATCGAAATTAGCCTAGGGTGATATTTTGGTATTTTTCTGTAAACATTCAATTTTTGATGAATAGTGAAAACACTGGGTTACTATTTAAAAACCAACTTTTTATTTAAATAATTATTTATTTTATTTAAATTTATTTTAGGTCAAAATTTATACATAATACCTATATATGTTAAATTTAATTCATTGGTGTCATTTTATAACAATTTTAGATGTATAAAAATTTTATTTAACTTTTGACCGTCATTTACCCACCTCCTAGGAAAATTTGCAAATTTACATAAAACATAATTTTACCGCTTTTGTGAATGGAATTTCAAAAATCTGAGAGACACGGTTGATTTAAGTAAGTAAAATGTGTTTCAATGAGATGAAAATAATTTTTGGTGAATAGTAACTTTTTACTTTTATTTACCATGGTTAAAAGTAAATAGGGTAATTAAGGATAAAAATGATATTATTGTTACCCTAACACTTGTCCTAATTCTACTGGATAAGTGTAATTCAACCGAAAACAACATTATGGAAAAAATATTACCCTTTAGGTCCACATGGATTAGATAAGGACATTTAATATTATTTTATTTAAAGAAGAGTTAAAATAGTTAAAATGAAAGTTTAATAATTAAAACATTTTTAATATAGGGTTATGCATAAGATAAATTAGACTATAAATATTAATTAGAAAGATAAAAATATTTCCTACATAATGGTATTTTATTTATAATTTTTAAACATTATATAATTTAATTTATTTATGACACAATGATGATGCAGTAATTATCTTATTAATGAAATATTAACATAATTGATGTTATAAATACTCAAATAAATGAAATTTGAGAATATTTATGAATTACACTAATTTTCTAGGTCAATATGACATGTTAGTATTGATTTAATTATCTTTTTTCTAACTAATCATTCTGTTATGATTTCACAAAAATCAATTACCAAATAGTGTCAAAATTGTCATAAAATAGTTTTTAAAACAAATATTATAATATTAATTGTTATTTTATTCATAAAAATATAGGGATCAGCTAAATGACTTAGATAAAGTTATATATATTAATAATAAACATATTGGGTTTCTTTGGGCCTGTTATAGTAAGATTATTAACCTTATAGTGTAAGAAAACTAGAAGACATGGTAAAAGTTAAATTATCTAACTTAAACATAAATCTAAATGATAATGGTAAAATAGAAACCTAAACTTGTCTAAATTTCATTGGATGAGAGGATTTAGACCGATCCCCACCTTATCTTTGAAATAAATCAATTTTGATCTATTAAAAATCGAATATGACTCTATAATAAAATAATATTTTTAGTTTTTCCAAAGGTTCCCCTCTCCTCCCTTATAAAAGGCACCTCCTCCCTCTCCTCATGAAACCACATTGAGCTATCTAGCTAGGCCAAAATCTTCAAATTTATCTTCTACAGTTCCATAGAAACATCCTAGAGGTCCTGTTCTTTTTAAAAGACCATCCCTAGTGCCCTAAGAGGAGTTTAAGAAGAGGCTCGTCAAAGAAGAGGTAATATCCATTACTGATCCTTTCCAATTTCTTTCTTCTTCCATAGTTGTTTCATTTTGAAGTAATAACATCAGTATCACTAATATACTGATATGTTATTATAAATATTTAACAACACTATTTCACCTTCTATCCATCCTACGGAAAATGAAATCATCACGCATGCGTACGTACAAAATATCGTCTCCATGTCGTGGTGTAATTTTTTTTCTACCACCACCTTACTTAGATGGGTATAATGGTGTAAAGAATAAGTAAACATGATTATTTTAAAGTGATATTCATTCTGAAATAGTATACATACACTTCAATACAATTCCACGATCATGGGAATGATATCATCACTTGTGTGTACGTAGGGCCTACCGTCTCCATGATGTGATGCGACTCGTTCTACAAGATCTTCATTGCATAATGATTGTATAAATGAATTTAATGAATAAATTTGATATATATTACAGTAATACCATTCTGTAAATTAGGTATATATAACCTAAAAAGAATAATAATAATTTATTCGACAAAACACGCATAAGAAAAAAAATCAATAAACACCCGAATAACAAGTAGCAATGAAATATTACTAATACGAAGCTAAGAATATGACCATATATGATATCATAACAATGAGTAAAATTATGGAATAAGTCAATAACATTATTTAAATCATTTTACAAGAGGTTCGGATACATACGAAGCAAATCAGACCTAAGGTAAGGGAAAATCTCACAGTCTAAATTTTTATCCGAGATTATTTATACTTCAGAATATACTGGGGAATATTTATCACCCACATCCATGTTTCCTCAATATGTAATATTATTTATATCCTACTAAAATTGTTTAAATCCAATTTTTACCCTTCGTTGAGTTTTTAGTAAAATATATGAAAGGAATCTTTTGTCGTTTTTCGTACAAGGTACTTTTGGACTTTTCTGTCCAAAGTACAAGAAGAATGTTTTTTTAACTTATACAACCTGAATGTATTTTTAGAACATTATTTCCATGAAGCTTCCTTTACAAGTTTTCAAGTTTATATTTAATCAACTTCTTTTAGTTTAAAATTTTATACCTTGTTAAGAATGGTAAAATGTTTTTGAAGTAGAAAGGATATTTTCCTCAAGAATGGAGTTCAAGTGTTTTATCAAAATTATTTTCTATCTAAGATAATATAGGGTTCTGTTTCTATCCCTATTATTATATTTATTTGACTATGTTGTGATGGAATTATTTTTATGAAGTCCATTATCTTATACGAATTGTTTAATGAGGTCATGATGTTTAAGAATCCCATTTTTATTACATGGGATATGTTATGATGTATGATTTATGATTTAGTGGCACACATAAGAATGGTATCATTATGAGGTGGGTGGTACCTATATCTTCCATCAATGCATTGGGTAAAGATTTATATCTCATGAGATATACATGGTTGGAATGGCAGGTTAAACCGGTTCAGTGATACAGGACTGAAACGAGGAGTGAACTCAGTTTAGAAATGAACTTTTTCCATTAAGATAGTCTTGTAAATGAGTCTTGACTAATAAGAAATGATTATCTATGATTATGTGTGTATTCCACAAAGATTCATGTTTTAAGTTATGATTATTTGGGATTACATTTCACCACTATGATTTATCCCATGTTATGATATTATGATCTCTTTTCCAGGTTATGTTTTCCAAAATGTTATGTTCTTATGAATATGATGTGATTGATATTTCTTTTTTTTACCTTTACTGATCATTTGAGATCACCCTTTTTTATGTTTTCTTTCCCCAAATCAGGAATAAGGGTACTAAGTAGAATATGCCAAAAATGGACACTAGATATGATGAATTAAATGGGAGAAAACATAGATGATTAATGAACCAGTTCTTTATGTTTCCCAGTTTCTAAAGACACTATACATATACGGTCCCTTCATGGTTTCGTTATATATTGTAATAAGTGTGCTTCAATTATGATTTAATAACAATGTATGTAATGTATTGGTCATTATATTCCCCCTTATTGAAAATATAGAATAAGTTATAAATAGGGGAAGGAATTATCGTTTCCAAAATAAAACTTCTAAAAATATCATCTTCTCTTGTGAAACATATTGTCTGATTTTATTTATAGAATGATGGGATCACTACTAGCAACGAAAATTGCTAAAATTAATCATATATATGTCTACATGAATAATGACCTATGTAGAGAAAAAGAGTGATCAATTTTAACGTCAATGTTGTCAATAAACATTCATCATGTGGTACCAATCACTAACACTTATTAGGAATTGCACAAAATACTTTCAATAAATCTCCTGTATACATATCAACAAACAGATTATAAACATTCAAGTGCAAGAATGTATTTATCTTCTATCATTAATCAATATATCACACCACTTTAAAAATTGATGAATTATTTATATGATGAGAATATGATTTTTTAACTAACATGCCTCATTGATGAAAAGAATCAATTTACAATCATTTTTTGAGTTATCAGATTCATACCCCTCCAAAACGTCTGATATTCATATGATGTCAACTGAGATAGAAATACTTGATAAATTTTTTTTATTCTCCCCTAATGATATGCACTCAAAATTTTCTCCATCATCTATAAGCTCCATAAATATGCCAATAATATTCCCTAATGGAAAAATATCATAAATTGAGGTCTCCCCTGGAATATATGCTTCACCTTAAAGTATCGACATGAAATAAAAACAGAAAATATATTTGAATAAGGGTTTTCTTCAATTATCCTCAGTTAGAACAAAATGATTGGGTGTTTCTTCCTAACCAAACAATATTCATAAATGAAAAAGGGGTTTTTATATTTTATATTAATTAAGTTTCATTTCAATTTTCTTAATCCATATTTCTTGTCTCTTCCCACTGCTCTATATATATGATCAAATACTCTATTGGAACATGCTCAGTCTTCACTAAGCCTATTGATTTATTTTTCCCATCATTTCAAGTCACAGATTCTTTCTCATTATTCATTAATATTTTTTTTCTAGATATCATTGTCAAATAATTTTTACCAAAATATATGGATATGTTTATCCTATCACACACAACTTTAGAATTCAATAAGTTACAACTTTTGGGAATCCTTTCAAAATCTACATCTGTAATGTCAATTAACAAATAAATCTTGATATTTCTATTTTAGAATGATTCTTTCATTGAGTAAATTTTTTTCCTTTAGTATGAATTTTCCTGGACAATTGAAAATGGTACGTGATATGACCTTTATTTCCATAATTGAAGCATATTTTCATTTGTTAGACACTCTTCACATCGTTTTTTACAAACTTATTGGGAGTTTTTTTTTCAATTTTCTTCTTCTCTTCACAACAAATGGTTGAAATATCATCTTCATCTCTTACTTGATTCACTTTCTATTATGGTATTATATTATAATCCTTAAATTATTTGTGCATGATTTGTAAATACCACCACTCATCATAACGGTGACCTCTTCTATGTAAATAATCACATAAAATTTTAAAGCAATCACATCTATTCTAGTTAAACTGATCCTGTTTCAATGAATTTTTCTTATATATTATAGGTTTCAAATTTTATTCAGATTTTATCCACTTAAATGAAGGCATTTTGTAATTTTCATAAAATTAAATATTGGGAAAATAATTAATTTCTAGATTCCCAAGCATCCAAAAGCACCAAAAGTATCCAATAAATCAAGATTTTTTCTTCTATAACATATATTGAATGTATTTTACATTTTTTTAATTTTGGGAATCATATTTCTTCATTTGTTCTTTCTTTAGGGAACAAGAATTTCTACACTTCTCTACATCTATCATTAAAGATATTGTGGATTGTTGACTATTTTTCTTCAACCATGTTTTTATTGATTTAAATGATGAATCTATTCTAGTCAACAAGAAAAATTTAGATCACATAGATTTATTAGGAAAAATGGTTACCTTCTTCCAAATGCCAACATTATATTTACCATTAGATTATCTCAAGCTATTTCTACCCCTAGTTTTATTCTTTTGAGAAATATGGTTATTATCTAAAAAATAATTGGAAATAAATTATTTAATTTTTACTTGGGAAGTCTGGGATTGTGTCTCTTTAATATTTCTTAGTATTATTTCAAGATCAAAACATTTTTATTTTATTGCATTATTCACATCTTCATTGGATTTCATTCCACCTTCCAATAGAATCTTCAACTTGTGAATCTTATCTACTTGCATCTTCTTTTATTTTAATAAAAAAATGTCAAGTTCCTTGAATAATTTTTCTTTATCAATCAACTGATAATCTTTTACATTAATAGAAACATTATTCATATTTTAAATTTATTTAATAACTTCTATAAAAATTATCTCAAAAATATTTTTCTGACAAATAAAAAATTCTAATTATTCAAGAAATTTCGTATAAATTTATTTAGAAAGATATTATTTTTTCATCCATCACTTTCATATGTCCTTTAAAAGTGTTGGAAATGACAAATATTTTTGTTAAGTCTTCATTTATTACATTACCTATTCTTTAAACTGTAATTTTTCATCCTGATGTTCTTTGAAAACTCTAGTCATACATATGACCACTTCTTTGGGAAGTTTCTTCAAATGATTTATGAATCTATAATTTGTCATATAAACATTAAACCTTGAATATTATATTTCGTAATTATAACAAATATATTTTACTATACAATTTCCAATCTAAATGACTTAAGATACTAGTAGATTTTAATTTGTCTTTGAATTTTTCTTCTGCTTATCTGCCATGCTATTCTTCATTTTCTCAATAATTTTACTGAAACATTATTATTTATAACATTAGGAGTAGAGGTTGGAATTTTTATCTAAATAATCATTTAATTTCCTTACATCTCAATACTACACTTCATATACATCGGATATAAATAACATGATATGTTTCTTAGATCCAATCTGAGGTGGCCTATCCTATGATACTGATTGATGCGTCTAAAGGATCATGTAGTCACACTAGGGGGGAATAGGGTGTGACCAATTTTACTAAATTATATTTCACCTTTTAATTCAAACCACTTTCGACTATTAATATGAGTGGATCAAGCACACAATGCGGAATGTAAATGAAACTCATAACAATGCATTTTTAAAAGGTTCGGTAATAAGACCTATATCTTTTCCTTGTTGGTTAGTCCCACAAACATTGATTATCCACTATAATATTTCTATCAATTAAAATGGATCTATAAAAAAAGTTATACACCCCAATAGTCGATGATCTGGTTGATTATGGTTATAACCCTGGAAATCCAACTCTTCTAGCTCAGTTGGATAGACCCCAAAAATGTTTGAGTTGTTAGACCACACAATAACATTCTCAATTCTCTTGAGTAATGGGTTAGAACCCCAAATTAAAAGCTTAAACTTCTTTAAAAGTTCTAATATACTGATAGGATGGTCACTTGATCTTCATCCATGAGGTTTCTAGATCATATTGGCTCATATAAAATTATATTAACTTTGCACTGATGCTGGAATTTCTCTGATAATTTTGATCACTAAATATAATCTGTTATCTCAGTACAAAGGTCCTTGAGAAAACACTATTTCTTAAACTGATGAACCTTCCTCACTTATCCCTAAAAATTCAGATACAACTTATTCTGAATCAATAATATTCAAACATAGCTAGCTTCAGTCTCAAGAACTCCATGATGAATATGAATTAAATATTTCACATTTAATTCTTCAAACATATTACATGAAGATCAATTCATGTATGTATCACTTTATGCATGTACTATTTCATGTGCACTTTTTCTACCATTATTAAAATATTTAGTATATTTCACGGCCTTGTAATTTTACAGAACCAAAAATGTGCACAAATACACTACCCAAAGTGTTATTCTTAACTATCCAATGCATAAAATTTTTGATTCTTCATGTGATTATGAAATCGCAGGTGCATGTAATCATTCACAAATTCTCGGAAAATCACACTTTCCACTTTGTGCACTCATTATAACACACATTTTCTACTTCAACCTACTTGATCACTAGCTTATATGAACTTTCAAGAAACAGTTGTACAATAATTTAATAATTGAAATCCTTCATGAATGAGTGTGTAAATTATAAATTATTTTTTCAATATGTTCACTAACCTACCACATTGTACGTGATATTCCTTTACATGAAACAGTATATCACTCCTAAAATATTCTGAAAAACTTACTAGGAATATGTGATATAATTTCTTGAAAACCATAATATATGAATGAATCCATAGAAATCATGAATGAGTAAATGTTGGTGCGTAAAAGAACATATTCAAAATTAGTATTGAAAGTATGAACTTTCCCGTGGTATCTCAAATCGCATCATCATGTGTATATGATATACAAATTTTCTTTCATGAAAACCTCTACACAGGATCTATGATTTTTTTTCTCACAAACCAAAAGAAGAATGATTAATAGAATCATATTATATTTGTTCTTGATAAAGATATTTTTAGTGCTCTAAACACCTATCAAGGGATTGTGGATCTCTATTATTGATTTTGAAAACTGAAAAAATACCGATCCTTCACAAACCAGAGAATTCATCGAACTCATTCTCTCTAAAAAAATACTCAGATAAGAGAAAATCAATCACATAAAATGAGTCCAACATCTCTTATTTATAGGTATAAACCAACACCCCAGATACTTCTATAATACTTCACTCAACTAATGAACACCTTATCATCCATGATAACAGAAATCACCATCAAGGAAAATTTTTCTTATGTGCATCAAAGATCCTTGGTTTGTTCATCATTAAATTATGAAAATAAATTTTCATAATTTTTTCAATCATTATTGGATTCTTATAATGATGAATCACAGTTGGGAGGATAGTAATTAAACATCAATCGATACTTTCATGGAGGGTTGATGTATAATAATAGAGTCTGAGACTTCATAAAGAAGATGACATGATACATGGAGATCAGATGAGACAAAAGTTTGTTCGAATAGATCACATGGATCAAATCACAATGGGATGATGAGATGACCATGAAATTTCACTGAAATAATACAACGAACCTAATTGATTATGCCTTAAATATATGACCCCAGATTGAAAAGACTGGAACACGGCCGATTCCTCATCATACAAACCATATCAACCACTATTCAATAATTTCTCTTCTCCCTCTCCAGTACCGGCCTATACCGATTCTCTATAGGCTCCCTCTTCTTCCCAACTTCGACACCATGTCGCCCTACACAGTAGCACTCTGCTACTTCTTAGCCTCTTGTAGGTGTTCCCATGTGAAGTTCATTGGCTATGAATGACCTATACTAGTAGGAATTGGGGTAAAACATGCCTTCCCACTATGGTGTCATGTGCTACTTCACCATAGCAGGCTATCAGTTATGTCCACATTTTTTTATAATGCCCCATAAAAAAGTTTCCTAAAATCTATACACAAATACATCCAATATAAAAAAACCACCACCATCATCTCTAAAACTTTATATAGTGAAAATAAAACATATTAAAAACTCCACCCATTCTTCAAACCCTCCTAAAAACATTTTCCATTGATCTTACACGAATAAAAAAATAGTTTTAAACAATGTGCATCCACATTCACACATATATTTGAAACAAAAGACTAGATATGAAATCATCAAACCTATAATTCATTGAATTTTCATTTTCTTAAAAATTATATATGAAATTTAACTTTCACCATATCACTTAAGCACATTAGTTAAATAATGTGTGGTTTTTTTAATTGGATATGTCCATACATCACATGAAAAATTTCATAACTAATAAAGCCTTATTGGTACAAACATGTACGATCAATAGCTAATTCCTATTGAATACCCACCAATGAATTTATATTAAATGGTGAAACTACAAAAAAAACAAGATTTTAGTATATTTGGTGCATCAATAATTTATATGAACATTCCAATCATAACATGTATCAATTTATTTATATACTATACGATTCATGATTTTCATCAAATAATATATCACCGGTCTTAGTGAATATAAAACCATAGCTTTTATATTAAATATCCTCAATAATATATCCCTCTGGAACAACGCATTCTAATGAATATGGGGGAGTTTAGTGTAATTATTTCATCTGATACACTTTCTCAACATTAATCAAACCGAATTCAATCCTTCTCCCATTATCTCTTAAGATAAGTACATACCACCTATAAAAAAATACAGTCGATATGGACTAATAGATTTATATCTTAGGGATTATAATTTCCCCAAAACAAATAAGATAACTAAATAATATTTAATTAGTTCATTATTTGATATTTGTCTATATGTATTGTAATCATTAGAAAACATTTTTCATTAATGAAAATGTATAGAGGACATAAAAGATATGTTTTAAATAATTATTTATATAACATCATTGGTCAATATGGTTAACATATGTGTAGTTTTTATGATCCTATTTTTGAAATATGTATTTAAAATAATTATAGAAATCTTAAAAAACATACAATATTCCCCCTTGATCGTCAATTTACTACAATCGATTCTTAGATGTGTACAAGGTTATATGATCCCATAAAAATTTAAATGATTAATGGGAAATTCATCAAATAAATATATGCAAATACATTAAATGGGATTTTATATCATTTACCATGTTCATTCATTTTTTAGTATGAATCCATAAAAAATCTAAAATAAAATTCATGATGTATATGAATTTTTCTAATGATTTTCAACAGAATATTTCATGAAATTAGGCTGAAAAAACACTAGATTTTTTATATGTTAATTTCATTATTGAATGATTATTTTTATAACACATAATAAGTAAGTAGGTCAATATACCAAAATGATTTATCTCAAAAGAGTCTAAATACTCTCTTAGATATATACATGAAAACTATATTGATTTTTACTTAAATGAGAATTACTTAACATAACTGAATATAAGTCTTGAATTTCCATATTAATAATTTCTTGAAAAAATTGATCTATGTTATTAATCTATATATTAACTATTAGTTATGTATTAAATAATATAACAACATTTATTTTGAACATGAAATAATGCCTTTTTGTGTCTAATTGGACACTAGGATAATTATATTTTCTAACAATAAATATAAAAAAGTTATTTAACTAGAATCAATCCACTATGATATATAAAGTCATGCACACCCATTTGATAAAATTGTAATCACCCTTTCTCAAAATCATAGATATATAATCCCTCCTTTTTAATAAATTAATTTTGACCTAAATCGTTAAAAATGTTACAATTATGACATTGAAGAATTTGTTGAGGTCGATTGATTTGGGAAATAGGTACATAATACATGAATTACATAAAGAAATCATATACATACAAATTATTTAGTCCTTTAAAAAGTAACACTTTTAATCCTTCTTAGGTCACCCCACTACATTTAATTTTCTGTGGACACACCTCATTTGAAAAGGGTGATAAAAAATACTAGTAAGGGATAAAAAAGAAGCAGAACATGAATGATCATTATGGATATAAAATATGAATATCCTGGGAGAATAATCATAAGTACATGATACATATCATGGAAATGTGTATAGAATATAAGAATGATACATTCTAAATAATATCACTATGGTGACATAAAACATAATTACCAAGGTTATTCACCAAGTTATCATAAAAATTTCATCTATAAGGAATCATATTTTAACAATGTAATTAGAGTGATATTAGGGAACACATTTCATATGTCATAATTCATATGATTCATAGTGATTATAATAAATCATTTCATAAATAACATGATAAGAAGAAATAACATGTTTCAAATAAAATTATTGGGAATAAAATTTCTTAAAGATATGAAAATTAAATCATTTTAAATTAACATAAAGGGAATGTTTGTTTATTACATTTAAATAACCAATAAATATATTATATATAAATATAGTTAAATACCCATGGATACCTAGGGGTTTGGTTATTCATAACATTACAATATATTTTTAAAAGAAGGAAATTCAAGAAATGAATTTGATAGAATGATGATATACAATGTTGATTAAAGAAGTGGTCTAACAGATGGGAATGATGGTCTCCCATTGATAAAAAATTTATTTTTTATGAAATGTGAAACTTGAAAATGGAATGAAACAGAAGTAAATAAACACTTAGAAAAATTATCGCAAAATAGGCACTTTAATGGAAAAGTGGAATAACAGAAATCCCTTACCTAGAAGAGTTTCTTCCATGAACATGCTGATAGAACCTTATGACCTTAAACACACTATGGAGGGACTTCTTATGAGGTAAAATGACCATATATTTGTGCATATTGTATTTTTAGGTGATAAGAAAGGTTGTATTGGTGGGTTTTAATAGTGAAAGCGGAGGAATTGGTTATCAATTACCAAATATAGGTCATGGAATTCTAGGTTGTGAAAATACAAAAACTATGGATTAAAAATGGGTTTTTTTCATGTTTTAGGGAATTTATTTCATGATTTATAACATTCTAATCCATTATAACCGAAATCTAATTTTTAATATTACTATGGGCATGGGAATTTAATTTTTTTTATCAAATATCTTTTTAAAATTGCAATATCAATTTTATACATTGGAAAGCTATTTATAGGTTTGGAAATTGATTTAAAATAAAAAAATATAACAATATTAATAACATAGAATAATTTTAATAATTAATTATGTATTATTAATTATTAACACATTATATATATATGAAGCCATAAAACATAAGAAAAACCAAAATTTTTATTTTAAGGATTTATATAAAAATAATGTATTTTATAATGTTATAAAAATTTCCACCAAACCTAATTTTGACAAAATAATTCTAATTTTTTTTAATTGAATAGAATATTTTTTTTAAATTTGAGAGTTTTTCAACTCGTAAATAAAAAATCATTATTTATTGAAATATTAAATATTTTATGATATAGTCAACTTTCAGACATTTATAAAAACATTTATTACCATTATAAAATTATATTATAATTATTATTAAATTAAATATTATTTTATAATTATTTTTCTCCAAAATAAATTTTATTTATAAATTGTAAATTATGAACGTGTATTTATTTTTCAGAAAATACACTTACAATTTATATTTAATAAAAAATATATTTTAAAATTCATCCTTATATTCATGTGTGTTTTATTAATTAAAATAATACTAATAATGGAAATGAAGAAATCAATATTTCATTTATATAAAGTAAATAACACATTTATGATACAATCATCTAGACACATAACCCCTAATATTCGAGCAAATTACCTACGGATATGGTGTGTGATGATTGTAGTTTTAGTTGGTGACTCGACTTACATTGACCAAGTGGTGATCTCTAATAACTATGACTTCTCCCATAGTCATTTCTACTCTAGGAATAATAGTGGAAGCTATGTTTGGGTTTGGTTATGGGGAATCCCTACAAAGCTACCTCCCTCTAATGTTTTGATAAGTGGGATTCAAAATACATCACTCTATTTTTTGAGGTCATCATTTCTCCTCACTAATCAAATATTAGTTTTAATTATCCTTTATAAATACTAATTATAATAGTAACATTATCACCAATAGTTACATCACTTAATAGTTATATAGTCCAAAAATCATATTGACTAACTATTATATCCCAATAATCATATTTCCTACTTCATCTTATATATATTCCATCAAAAGTCAATAATTACTAAATCATTCCCAAAAAATTTTACTATTAATTTATTAATGTCTACTATATTCCCAAAATTTCATTTTCCCATTAAATATTTTCATGTAAAGTGTAATAATCCTGGTAGTGTATAATCCAATAGAGTAAACAATTGTGTGGTAAATATTTTTCAATTTTTCACATTCCTGTACTAGTATTTACGATTGTAATAAGTATTATTATATGATATATATATATATATTTATTTATTTATAATAGTAATTTTATTTAATTCATTTATGAAATATAATAAAATAGTCATTATGAAAAAAAAATCCTTTATTAATCACTGAATAAATTTTCAGGCCATTTCAATATCCCCCCTGTAAGAAATTTCATCTTTTAAATTTTACTCTTTCCTCAAAAAAATACGGTGAGGATATTTCTCATTCATTGTTTCCTCAGGTTACCAAGTAGCGTCTTAAAACATGTGGTTTTTGTACATGGCTTCTAAAAGTTGGGTTATATTTCATCTCAATACATGTTTCCTTCGGTCACGAATTTGGACAAGTTCTTCAACATCAGAAATGTCATGTTAAAATATCATACCAATAATATAATTTATATGTGTTGTTATAGAAATATAACATCTCAATAGAGATACATGGAACACATCTTAGACAATAGATAGATGAATTGTTAGTGGTAATCGATAAGAAACCATTCTAACACACAAAAGAATCTAAAATTCTGTAATGTACCTTGGAGAATGCTTACCTTTCTTCATGAGACTCATGACCTATTTCCATAATAGTGTCTTGATAAATACATGATCAATGGAATAAAACTCTAAATCATTGATTAGTTTTTCAGGAAAAATGTTTTTGTTGAATATAAGAAGCCCTGATGCATTTTTGAATCACATGAATCTTTTCTATTTTCTACTTTACAATGTCGAGTCCTAACAGTTTCACTTCTCCATCTTCAACCCAACATGATGGATTTCTACCACTCTTTCCATCGACATCTTAAAAAAGTACAATTTGAATTCTCTTGTGAGAACTTTTATTATTCGAGAGTACAATTAGAGGAAGATATTTATCCTAGTTACCTTAATAATCAAGTGAGATATCCTATAAAATATCTTCCAAAGTTTGATTATTCCTCTCAGAACAACCACTAGTGTGAGTATGATTTCCTATGATAGATTTACTTTTTTATTTATATCTGTTTGAAGAACCTTTAGAAATAAGATGTAAATATTTGATCTCAGTCAGAAAATATCAATAATAGTACTCCATAGAGTCTCACCTAATCTTGAATATAAACCTGATCTTGGAAATATGAGGATAAATCCTATCTTATGGTAATAAAATGGGAATAAATTTTTAATATATCTATAATTACCCATATAACAATTTTACCCTTGTATGTATTATAAAGTAAAATAAAAAAATTCCATACTAATGTTTTATCACTTCCACATTTGTATGGATAGTGGTTTCAATACCTTTTTATGATGTTGTCACTATTCCTTTCCTCGTTAACCCATGAAACGCCATTCAATATAATA